>OW443303.2:2532500-5032500 GCA_937001585.2 Brachylomia viminalis | reverse complement strand
GTAGCAAAAGTGATTACAGTTGACTAAACAGATTCAAATTGTTAGCTAATAAAGTTTTATATTTAAGTCTGTACAAACAAACTGAGATCACGTAGCCAAAACATGTAAAGGAGAAGTTGTAGTGGAAGCTATGACGTAGCTAAGCTATCGGTCGATACTTAAAAAAATTCTCAAGCACGTTGTGCTCGAGTAAATTCTCATGAAACCGGTTGGTTGTAAAATAAATACAAAAAAAGTGATATGAGATTAAGGAAATTAACAATTGTGGTAGTCAAAATGCTGTGAAATGTTTTAATTATAATAGATACTAGCCTACTGATACTAGCTGCTGCTAATGATGCTACTGCTGATACTAGCCCAAGATTCTGTCTGGACTTTAAAAGAGACTGTGACCTCTGAGTTTGTTTCGGCCTTTCTTCTCAGAGTAGTCAGATAGGAAACGCCGACATCATCTAGTTTAAAAAAAAATTTGATTGACGCGTACAAGTTTTTGTAAAAACCTACTTACAGAAATAAAATCATTTATCATTTGCCCGCGGCTTTGCCCGCGTGGAGGCCGGAAATTATCCAACGGAAACGTACTAGATACTACGTTTAATAGATCTTTTTAAGAGGAATAATTCCTTCATATAACACCATTGTTTACGCGGCGCACGCCAGTAAAGCTTCCAGTCGGCATGATTTTTTCCGAAATCTTCAACAGTCATCGTCATATTTTAGCCAATTTACACAAAACCTTAATGAATTATACTATCACTTTAACCTTCTTCATGAATTACTCCGTTCATTCGTGAAAACCGTATGAAAATCCGTCCGGAAGTTTTTGAGTTTATCGCGTTCAGACAGACGCGTCGACTTTGTTTTATAATATGTAGCGTTTTTAACACCTGCTATGGTAGTATATGGTTAAAAAAACTTTTATGTATCACCTTAAGTACCCACATTCAATCAAATAAATGATTTGTGTTATGGTTTCATTGTAATCTGAACGTTGTGATAACCCCATAAAGTCTATTCACTTCCCTGCTAGTTCAGGAAATCTGTCGAAGCTCGTCACTCATCATTGCGCGGTGCATTTATAACCACACTGCAATAATCAGCGGACGGCAGACTAGTGATTAGGCTGATTTATAAGTAGCCCACGGCAGGCCATAGCAAACTGACCTTGACCGGTTTAATAAATAGAACGTCGTCCTTGGCATTTCTATCCTTTGTCTAATTGGGTCAGTTTTATCGATAAACAATTCATCTCAAAAATATCTGAAATATTCGTTTCCTAAACCCGCAAATAGAAATTTCCTTTACAAGGGAAATAAAAAAGGCTATCAATTCAAAACGCTGACGATTCAAACGTATACAAACATAAATTGGGACCTTTTCGGGTGCGCTTCAAGATAAAATACCGTCGCCTTCGGTAGGTTGGGAGGTAGAGTTTACGTCAAAAGTTACTTGGTAAGGGAATATGTTAACTTTCTTCAATATGATAGTTTTGTATACCTAATTAAAAGTTCTGAAAACTGAGCTATAACTGTGTAATAGTTACATACCGAGCTGTTTTGTTTGTTACAATATGAATATGACTAAATTAAAAAAAAAAAAACACCTTATTACAAAACACGATCTAACTTTAGCCTGAGCCTAAACCTTCGATTTAGTTTTTGTATTTGGAACTTAATGCCGACTTTAGTAAAGTTCTTAATACAAAATTGACAATCTAAGACCGGACTAAGTTGTCAGTTTTGTAAAAGGAACTGTATTTCGATTTCACAAGAAAGAAAGAAAAAAAAAATAATTTAGGACACGCACAGGTACGAGTAAGTAATACAAATAATAATAATAAAAGAAAAGAAAATAAAAAAAAGAACATTAAAACTAACAAAATCATGAAAACAATAAAAGAAAAGAATAAACAGAAGACCTGTGCGAGGCCAAAAAGGCTCCTATCTCAGCATGAATTACGCATGCATTTCTGTGAGGTTCTTATTTCAAAAACAGGTTCGATGGTTTAAACCATGATAAAAGAAAAACCTTGTTTTATAATAAGACCGACTAAGTCCACAAGTCCACACTAGCAAAACAGTCGACTAGAGAATGTCATCTTTTTGAAGTGTTGAAGATTCAGTTTTCCGAAATAGTAACGTAGGTGGGTGGGTGGGTGGATTGGTAACAATTTCGTTGAATTTCAGAATTCTCCGATATAAATTATACCTTTCCTCTCAATGCGAAATATGAGATATTTTCCATCGATTATGTAAGTTCCTTTTTTATATAATATCTTTGCAAAGGGGTGAAGTCGGTTCAGCCAAGCTTATAATGATCGGAACCTTCACAGAAAAACTATTTTAGATGAAACGGCTATCTGATGTCCAGTTGAGCATCAAGTAACAGAGGACTTGAGGAAAATATGAGTTTCATAAATAAAAATATATCGGGAACGGTAAAAAATACTTCGCTCAATTTTATGATAAGAATTTGCTTACGTAAATTGCCTGTGGTTGATATAATAGGGGTTAAAGTATGAAATTGCCGTTTTATTGTATTAGGTACTTCGAATTGACATAGAACCTTCATGGTTTGAGATTTTTGAGTGAAACTTTTTTCACATAGTACCTATGAAGTTTGTCTTTAAAAAAATGTACAACATTCGATTATCGAGTTTTAGTTGTTTTTTTTATTTAACTTAGACAAGAAAGATGGATACTTCAAAAATTCGAGTTATTTTTGAATACGAGTTCCGACGCGGAACTAACGCGGCAGAAACAGCTCGCAATATCAATTTTGCGTTTGGAGAGGGGACTGCTAATGAACGCACCGTGCGATTTTGGTTTAAACGCTTTCGTGATGGAAACTTTGATTTGAAGAACGAACCATGTGGAAGACCGACACACAGGTGAATAACAATGAATTGAAAGAGATGGTGGAAGCCGATCCGAGCCAAACTACCCAGGAATTAGCGGCATGGTTTAACGTTACCTTACCAACAATATTGACTAATTTGCGTCAAATCAATAAAATAAAATAAATATGAGAAATGGGCGCCTCATGATTTGACTGATCTGCAGAAAGAAACGCGTGTTGAAACTTGTGTTGCCTTGTTGAATCGATACAGAAATGAAGGATGACAAGTGGATTCTTTCCGATAACCGTAAGCGAAAAATGCAATGGCTGACCCCAGGTCAAACGCCGCAACAGTGTCCTAAAGCAAAGCTTACGAATAAAAAGGTAATGGTAACTGTTTGGTGGTCTCAGCATGGTGTTATTGACTAATTTGACTATAGCTTTCTCCGATCTGGTCAAGCAATAACGGCAGATGTCTACTGTGCCAAACTCCGAACAATGATAGCAAAACTAGCAGTGAAACAGCCCCGACTCATGAATCGATCTTCACCATTATTGCTCCATGATAACGCGAGACCTCATACAGCACGAAAAACCGTTTTAACTCTACAGGAACTGCAATTAGAAACCATTCGTCAGCCCCCGTATTCGCCAGACCTTGCTCCAACGGACTACCAATTTTTCGTGATTTGGACAATTTTCTACGTGATAAAAAGTTTTCTTCTCAGGAGGCAGTACAAAATGCTTTTACACAGTTTGTCGAATCTAGATCACGAGAGTTATATCGCAAAAGCATAAATGACCTTCCTATTAGATGGCAGCAATGTATATATAATAATGGTAATTATTTTGATTAAATAAATATGTTAAATTTAAAAAAAAACGAATTTCAATTTTTCAGTACAAATCGGCAATTTCATACTTAAACCCCTAATATTTATGAGGTTAAGTGGTACAACTCAGATACGTTTTCACGGGGAACTCATATTTGCCTAGCCTCTTCTATCTATGTTGGGGTTGGCTTCTAGTCTAACCGGATACAGCTGTACACCAGTATGATACATGAAATGACGACGACAACTTAATAGCAACAATACCGAGCAAATTATGGCAACACCAAAATTGTGCAGAGATTGTCAAAAACTGCACAAGTTAGTTTGAATTTTGCCCCAAATTTATATTAAGCGCACGCGCATAAGGCGAAACTAGCTGTGGACTTTCGATAAGCTTTCACGAAGGAAAAACAAGATCGTGATTATGCTATTCCCAATTTACAGCATTTTTATCGCTTCGCCTAACATCTAATACTGGACCAGCGTCCTTTGACAAAAACCCATACATTGTTAGTAGGTACCTCCAATTTGGCTGTCAGCCAGTATATAGAGCCAGAACCCGCTTTCATATCATTTTGATTAGAAAAAAAAGTGTACAAAAGACTTTATTACAATAGAAATGTACACGTTGTTTCCTCCAGTTGAATTTCTCGAATTAAGACTGTATTCCACTCAAAATAAGGGCGGTAATCGTCTGTGCATGATGAATGTTCCCAAAGATTCGATCTTTTATGGTTGAGAGGTGTTAAATGCGAATTTTGTGAATAAAAAGGCTATTTATTTCGTATTTTCAGTTCTTGAAAAGCGTTTGATGTGTGTGTTAAGTTGTCTGGCGGTGAAATGAAGATATATTTTGATACTGTTTAGGATCATTTTGAAAACGATTTGTTACTGCTTACACTCGAAATATACCATGTTAAGGACCTTTAAGTTATGGAAAGGATTTCAGCATCAAATATATTAGGTAATTATCTATTATTAATATAATATAGTAGGTAATTATCATAGATTATGGTAGTAAATGATTAGCCTTATAAGTTGTTCAAGAACTTACTCATCAAATAGGACAAGTGTCATATAAAAAAACACTACAAAGTGAAAAACAACTTTGATTTCGGAAGTCGGTGTATGAGGTTTTGTATTTTCGATTTTAGCCACCGACTTCCAAAATGAAAGTTATTTTTCAATTTGTAGTGTTTTTTTGGAAGTTTGTTGTATTTTTTTAAAATTTTTCACTTTTTAGTTATGGTACCTACCCTACACAAATTCATATACCACTACTTGCTATGTAAAAAATGGTGTATAGCCTTCGATTTGGCGCTAATACGTATGAATTCTAGGCATGGTACACACGCGAATATGCTACTTAAAACTGGCCATCGGAAAAGCATGGCTTTTCCAAATGCACCCCTGTTACCTGCAATGTTTGCTCTGGCGCTTTATTAATTAGAATAGCAAAACTTAGTTTTATTGGAAACCGGAGTCTTTTTGGGGTATTTTTTTCTGTATCCCTTTTTTTTTTTTTTTTTTTTTGTGGGTGGGAAATCATCAAATAACTTCTCCCGCTCTGGGCAGAGCAGGAGGGCGTGTCAGACTCTTACTGACTAAAACCCACCCGTGTTCCTTCAGTTGCCTGTGCCAGGGGCCACGGTAACCCTCTTGGACTTTTCCGCAACCCTAGCAGGCATTGGTCCTAGCAAACCCCGTCATTGGTGCTGACATCTCTTTGAGGCGCGCGTGGAACACAACGCGCCGTCGACCCGGGCCTGGTCCTTATCGAACGGCGAGCTGCCCATTGCTCGCCGTTCGCAAGCCCGCGCCTACGGTGGCCGGGAATCGGCCTGCGATTCCCGACGCCCAGGGCGTCTCCTGCGGCGACTAGGGGCGTGAGGGCGCGAACTTTGCCTCTCCCTCACGCGTTCCGCCTCCTCCTTCGCGAACATTACTGCTTCGCAGAAGGAGGTGACGGCTTCCCAAGCCCTCTCGCTCCGTACCATGGCCTGGACCAAGGCCGGACGCGAGAGATCGCCACCGCCAATCGCCTCCACGAGGACACGGCGGTGCTCCGCCCAAGCCGGGCAGACCTCCACCGTATGCTCCACCGTGTCCTCCGGGCGATCCACACAATGGTGACACCCGGGCGTTTCCTCCCGCCTTATCCGGAACAGGAACCTCCCGAAACAGCCGTGTCCGGTGAGGACCTGCGTCAGGCGGAAGGTGAGGACGCCGTGGCGCCTCTCTAGCCACTCCTCAAAGAGGGGACTTATCGCCGCAATTGTGGCGTGCCCATATTCTGTATCACTGACAAGGTATACGCAAAATGTCATGATGATCGGTTCAGCGGTTTAGGGCGTGAAATGGTCAAGCAAACAAACTTACTTTCTCATCTATAATATAGTTATGACGCTGAAAAACCGGTATATCGACACTCTGGACTCGCATTCAAAAAGCATTGCAGGCGTAAACAAGCCGAGCTTTACGCCGCGTAATTTCGGCAGATCAACACTTAGTTCTATGAACAGGGGCTCGTGGCTAAATTGTAAGCTATTGCCGAGGTCGGCCCCTGGATGGGTGACCATCCATTACATACATAATCAGCCTATAGTGTTCCCACTGCTGGGACACAGGCCTCTTCTCTTCGAGATCTCTAGGCTGTAATCCACCATGCGGGCCGGGTGCGGGTTGGTAGATGTCACATGTCTTCGAATTTTGTTCTAGGACATGCCTCACGATGTTTTCCTTCACCGTTTTGAGAGTAGTGGTGATGAAATAATTTACACACAGTAAAGCGCCTGTCTGGGTTCGAACCTACGACTTACAACTCGTAAGTCGCGGCCGTTACCACTGGGCCACGACTGCTCTCTATCCATCTTTAACATATTATCAAGAATTCCGACATTCCGTGTCTCAGAAAGCACGTTAAGCCGTTGGTCCCGGCTGTGATTTGTAGATCTTTGACAGTCATTACGGTAGTCAGAAGTCTCACAACCAGTCTTACCAAGGGGTACCGTATTGCCAGAGGTCAGATAGGCAGCCGCTCCATGTAAACCTGACCGGTTGGTGCAGTTGGTAGCGACCCTGCCTTCTGAGCCGCTGTTACCGGGTTCGATCCCCGGACAAGTCAAACATTTGTGTGCGTGAACATGTTTGTTTGACCTGTGTCTGGGTGTATATATGTATATATATCAGTCATCAGGTTACCGTAGTACAGGTTCTACCTAGTTCGGTACTTGAAGACCTTGTGTGGATGTTGTCTCATATTATATTATTATTATTAAAGTACCGGTAATCAGCTGCATCCGGTTATACTGGATCCCAACCCCAACATACTCGAGAAAAAGAACTATGGTGTTTCCACTCACCTACAATAGTAGCAAGAATGATAAGAGCTAGCACCACGGAGGTCACCGCCATGAGGACGAACGACGTGACGTCTGTGGTCGTGGAGTTGGTACTGGTGCCGTTAATGGTGGTGTTGCAGCCCCACGAAACCGCGTCCACCCACGAGCAGTTGCTGCCGTCGAACCATTCCGACGACGTCGGGTAGGGGACATCTTCTGGAAAAAAGAAAGAGGTATTAGAATATAAGTCTACGTTATTATATTTGATGACTGCATTAATTGGGTAGATATTAGGGTAAATAAGATAGACAAGGGGGTAATCTAATTCTTCCAGACGCCCTATACGATTCTAACTGACCACAGAAAGAAGTTCATTGAATAGCTGACATTAACCTAATATAGTTCATATATACGCCAAAGCCATAAATATTAAGGCCAATACCGTCAATCGAATTAATAAACAAATTACCTCCTCGAAAAGCTTAAAGTTTAATAACATTCAAAGAAATCAGCACAGCAAAGCTAATCGGGTTCGACGAAGTCGCTGGCAGTTAACAGAACTTCCACCAAATCTAATAAGTATTATGAAAATATCTTGGAATACTCCGAATATGTACAGAAAATAGTGGTTTTGGAAACTGTGTATTCGTGGCACGGTGAAGTTTTAAATTGGCTGAGCAGTGAAGTTAGTTTCAGAGGGAAATAGCCAGATTTTTCATGGATACCTACTGTAGGGGCAGATTATAAACTTGTGTTTTTTTTTAATAACTGTTTGGATGACCTTTGATGGGTGGCTTGTCTGGTTTGTAAATTCAAGTGGTTTTTAATTTATTGGATAGAAATCGACTTGCACACCGATTTTATTTCTGTAATCGATTTTTTTGATTATGACGGTTAGAGATTAACGTATTTTGCAAGAGCAGATTTCGATATTAATTTTTTTACTGACTTACAATCGCTATCGTTTAGCTTTCTTCTAATCTTATATTTTTGTACCATTGTTTGTAACCATGTAAAGTGATTATCTCTAATGCGACAAATAATATACTATTAACATAACGGCACAAAAAAAACGAATGTAATTTTAGAATATTCATTGTTCCCACATTATCTAAATTTGATCACATCAATACTAATAAAATTGTAATCATCCAATAATGTTTCCTATCGCAAACATATTACGGATCAAATTCCCATAAACCATTTTCAAAACTCCCTACAGCCTTGATAGGACAATTTAGGGGAGAAAAAATGGAATGTAACATCCTCAATACCTCAATTTGATAAAATTACCCTTGAGTGGGTCCATATTGGGCACGATCGGATCCCATAAGTTCTGCGACGTGCGGAAAATGTATGATCTATTGAAAAGATCGCGTAATAATTTGTCTTGAAAGAGAGATGACTATGATGCGAACTCCTCAAAACTTAATACTCGCGTGTCTTTAAATAATGATTCTGAATAATTTCTATTCAATACTCAGCAACAAAATAAAAAGAGCAGTAATAGATATTAAGCTCACTTTTTATATTGGCTCTTTAGTTGGTCCTTTAATATAAATGTTCATAATGATAAGTACTTCTTAAGAGGCAGACGGTAAAACAATAAAGTAAAAACTATGTACATTTTTTATAACTGAGAGAGTTTAGTAAAATTGGGCCTATTTATGACTTACATTTAACGATTTGTACCGCATTCGCCTCACATAGTTTGCCCCACATTTGATATTCCTTTTTCGCCCCATATTTCATTACACAGACTAAAAAACAATTTATATCCAACGTAAATAGATATAAATAGATATACTTTAAAGATTAAAGATAATTTATACCAAAAATCAAACATCATACAATTCCATTTATTACTCTTATAATAAATTTTCTTATTGCACAGTGGATTATTAGATTAATGAACGTACAGAATAAATTACTGCAGAGAAAAAGTATTGGACGTAGATTTATAAAGTAAAAGTAAGCACGCGTGCAGAAATAAGGTTTTATTACTTTGGGACACTGGTTTTATTACAATGCGATTGTTATCCTAGAATGTAACGTGACTGTAGAAGCAAAAGTATTTGTCTCTGGAAGTTATATCATTGTACCCATTTCGACTTGAGTGCCGGCGGAACTAAGGCCTAGGTATGAGTCTTTTTCGGTGGACTTAGATACGAAAAACCTAATGTGCCTACCTAAATGCATTACATTATTTATATTACTGACAAATGCGTGCACTGACTGGACAGGTCCGCTCAATCTGTATGGTTTTTCCTCAAAAGACCGTTTCAGACGCCAATCTACATGGTCTTCACATGATCTGACCAAGATTATGTCTGGACTTTAAAAGAGACTGTGACCTCTGAGTTTGTTTCGGCCTTTCTTCTCAGAGTAGTCAGTTATGAAACGCCGACCTCATCTAGTTTTAAAAATATGATTGACGTGTAAAAGTGTTTGTAACAAACCTACTTACAGAAATAAAATCATTTATCATTTATCATTATGGGATCTTTCAGCCAGTTTTCCAACCCATATAATTAAAATCTTATTAGGTACACACATTTTCGTGATGCTATAAGTCATTTTAACAGACGGTTAGTAATGTTTTTGCTGTCACACATCCATTTAATAAAAATATTGTGTTCAATCATTCAGAAAATATACAGGGTTATTGGTAAAACACCATCAACCTCTTAAGGGGTCATTATACTCATCATTATGAACAACTTTTACTAAGGGACCAAATATGAAATCGCGAAAAAAAAATCAGCTGTTCCCTACATTTATGTTTGCAGAACTCATCAAAATGTATGGACCAGCTGATTTTTTTTCGCTATATAGTACAATGACCCCTTAAGAGGTTGATGGTGTTTTACCAATAACCCTGTATACAGAGAGAGAGATACGAGTGAAAAACATCACCTCTCTTTGCAGATGGGTAAAAAGGATTAATCAAACCCCGCATTAGCTTCTAGATCCAATATTTAATCACAAAACTTTTGTCTAGTACTCTCCGAGCCATACCTACCGTTGCTGCATACTAATGTACTGCATCAAAATGCAAGGTATCGCCGCACCGAGGACTCACGAATACTAAGTACACTATAACAAGAAGAATACTAAACGAATTGCTGCCTATTCTTTATTCTGAAAGGTTATTGATTTATTGGCAAGAATACATTAGGTAATTGGTTTTTCAACATTCCCTTCAAAGTGAGCAGTGGTGGACCAGTGGTGCAGTGGTGGCCCAGGTGCTTTACTTTGTGTACATTATTTCATCGCCGCTGCTCTCAAAATGGTGAAGGAAAATATCGTGAAGAAACCGGCATGTCCTAGAACCAAAAAATTCGTAAAACATGTGACATCTGTCAACCCGCACTGGGCCCGCGTGTTTGTTTATGGCCAATTCTCTCTCACAGAGAGGAGGCCTGTGTCCCAGCAGTGGGAAAATTACAGGCTGATTATGCTGCAAAGACTTCTGCCCACCCGCACTGGGCCCGCGTGGTTGTTTATGGCCAATTCTCTCTCACAGACAGGAGGCCTGTGTGCCAGCAGTGGGAAAATTACAGGCTGATTATGCTGCAAAGACTTCTGTCAACCCGCACTGTGCCCGCGTGGTTGTTTATGGCCAATTCTCTCTCACAGAGAGGATGCCTGTGTCCCAGCAGTGGGAAAATTACAGGCTGATTATGCTGCAAAAACTTCTGCCAACCCGCACTGGGCCCGCGTGGTTGTTTATGGCCAATTCTCTCTCACAGAGAGGAGGCCTGTGTCCCAGCAGTGGGAAAATTACAGGCTGATTATGCTGCAAAGACTTCTGCCCACCCGCACTGGGCCCGCGTGGTTGTTTATGGCCAATTCTCTCTCACAGACAGGAGGCCTGTGTGCCAGCAGTGGGAAAATTACAGGCTGATTATGCTGCAAAGACTTCTGTCAACCCGCACTGTGCCCGCGTGGTTGTTTATGGCCAATTCTCTCTCACAGAGAGGATGCCTGTGTCCCAGCAGTGGGAAAATTACAGGCTGATTATGCTGCAAAAACTTCTGCAAATCCGCACTGGGCCCGCGTGGTTGTTTATGGCCAATTCTCTCTCACAGAGAGGAGGCCTGTGTCCCAGCAGTGGGAAAATTACAGGCTGATTATGCTGCAAAGACTTCTGCCCACCCGCACTGGGCCCGCGTGGTTGTTTATGGCCAATTCTCTCTCACAGAGAGGAGGCCTGTGTCCCAGCAGTGGGAAAATGACAGGCTGATTATGCTGCAAAGACATTGGCCAACCCGCACTGGGCCCGCGTGGTGGTTTATGGCCAATTCTCTCTCACAGAGAGGAGGCCTGTGTCCTAGCAGTGGGAAAATTACAGGCTGATTATGCTGCAAAGACTTCTGCCCACCCGCACTGGGCCCGCGTGGTTGTTTATGGCCAATTCTCTCTCACAGAGAGGAGGCCTGTGTCCCAGCAGTGGGAAAATTACAGGCTGATTATGCTGCAAAGACATCTGCCAACCCGCACTGGGCCCGCGTGGTGGTTTATGGCCAATTCTCTCTCACAGAG
The DNA here is from genome assembly GCA_937001585.2 of Brachylomia viminalis. NCBI lineage: Eukaryota > Metazoa > Arthropoda > Insecta > Lepidoptera > Noctuidae > Brachylomia > Brachylomia viminalis. Next base: position 5,020,943 of record OW443303.2, on the reverse strand, counting down.
AGGAGGCCTATGTCCCAGCAGTGGGAAAATTACAGGCTGATTATGCTGCAAAGACTTCTGCCAACCCGCACTGGGCCCGCGTGGTTGTTTATGGCCAATTCTCTCTCACAGAGAGGAGGCCTATGTCCCAGCAGTGGGAAAATTACAGGCTGATTATGCTGCAAAGACTTCTGCCAACCCGAACTGGGCCCGCGTGGTTGTTTATGGCCAATTCTCTCTCACAGAGAGGAGACCTGTGTCCCAGCAGTGGGAATATTACAGGCTGATTATGCTGCAAAGACTTCTGCCAACCCGCACTGGGCCCGCGTGTTTGTTTATGGCCAATTCTCTCTCACAGAGAGGAGGCCTGTGTCCCAGCAGTGGGAAAATTACAGGCTGATTATGCTGCAAAGACATTGGCCAACCCGCACTGGGCCCGCGTGTTTGTTTATGGCCAATACTCTCTCACAGAGAGGAGGCCTGTGTTCCAGCAGTGGGAAAATTACAGGCTGATTATGCTGCAGTGTCGAACTAAATGTCCCCATGAATTGACCGAGTAGCACTCCTGAATTTGTGCCCGATTGATGGATAGGCTCGCCTCCTATTACAAAGGATTTAAACCTAGGTGGCGAAATGTGTGTGTAGTATAGGTATACCTCTGCCTAGCTCTTCGGGGATTACAGGCGTGATGTTATGTATGTATGAATTGACCGATTTGCGGTCTGACTCAAAAACATAGGCATATTATTATTAATTTGTCAACAAATAGTTTCAACTGTGATCACCAATAACTACCTATGTCTGCCAACTGCCATATGAATAACTGCTGCTTTATAATGACGCAAGTGGCGAATTACTCCTGTGTGAGCCACATTGGGGATCATAGTTCGTCACAGTATCGTCACAGGTGCTCATACTCCAAATACATTACTGTACTTTAGCCTATAAAGTTCCCATTGCTGGGACACAGGCCTCCTCTATGTGAGAGGGAGAGAGCCGTTACCATAACGCAAACTGTAAAAATGCTAACAAAAACTGTTCGGTATCATTTAATTAGTTTTGCAAGCCACCACGGACTTGGCCGCCTCTCTCTCTTTTCTGGCTTTTCTTTTTCTATTTAGAACTGAAGACTTTTAGTAAGGTCAACTTTTAATTTGCTTGCAGTTTAAGAAAAAACCAGCCTAGTGCGGGTCGAACTCACATACGAAGGGTTCCGTATAGCTACATAATTTTTTTTTAACGCTTTGTGCGAAAAACAACACGTTTCTTACCTCCTTTAATTTTGAATGTAATTTAATTTTTGTTGTTATAGCGGTTATAGTAACACACACTGAAAGTTTTAAGTGTCTACCTATTATGGTTCAAAAGAACGGACGGACAGTGGAGCCTTAGTAACAGGGTCCGGTTGACACCATTTAGGGGTTTACGGAACCTATAAAAAAAAGAAGAGGCAAAATGCTAATTACTACAATCGTCATGCTTCTGTGCTGAGTTTCATCCAAATCCGTTCAGCCATTTTGGCGTGAAAGCGTAAAAAACAAACAAAGCTACTTTCGCATTTATAATAATAATATTAGTTTGTTTTTGGGGTTCTACGAGCGCTGGGAGTGTTGTTACTTGAGGTAAAGTTGAGAAAAACTGTTTTATTTTGTTTTATCGTGTTCAGATATCGATACTTCTGTGAATTATACACAAAACTGATGTTTCAAGTGACTACACTAACTGCGGTCCATGACCTCATAAAAAGTCATCAAATTAATTTCCTTTTTGTTTTATCATGTTTAGATATCGATCGATACCCGTCTCGTGTGCAGTTTCGCTAGCTAATTTAATTTGACCCTGTATAAGCTAAGATATTAGAGTCTATCCCACATAAAACATAAAGTTCATGATAAAACAAATCTATTTAGTACTAAAATCCGCACAACTTTTAATAAGGTCAGCTTCTAATCTGCTTGCAGTAAAAAAAAGCCTTGGAATCTCACAATAAAGGCAGGCACGGCGGCGTACGAACGCATTCCCCTCCGATTCACTTTTAATTATATTTTCCCCATTTAATTAGGAGCGGCAATTACGTTCCGGAATTCATATGGAAATACTCTAATAAACCTTATGAAGGGAGTTTTGTGATGAGATGAACAAAAATTGGGTTGGCAAAGGAGGTTATGTTTGAATGAGTTTTAAGTGTAAAGCTGGGTGTTGAAAGGATTTTCATCTTGTTCGTTAAGATGACTTTTTGATTAATTTAAATGGGAAGCAACACCATGCTCCGACAAAACCTTGCTGGTGTGTAAGATTGGAAAGTAAATTACATCCTTTAAACCAATATTATAAAAGGGTAAAATTTGTGAGTTTGGATGTAGGGGGTAATCTTCGGAACTACTGACCCGATTCCGAAAATTATTTTACGGGGAGCTACAGTATTGCTGAGTGTCGTATGGTATATTTTATGTTAACACAAGACATACCACGCAAACAGTGTCGTGGGCATACGTTTCTAAAATAAATGAGTTCTACAGATCTTTACTGGAATAGGTACATCAATATAACATATAAATGGCATTTCACAGATTGCTAAGTATTAAAATAATCGGACAATACATACATTTTATTGTAAGTTTAAAAAATATGTTTACGTTTTAACCTTATTATGGTTTATTGATAAAACGTTATGAAAGGTGTTATAATAAGTTGTTTTTTTAATATGAGAACCAGAGCATCGCAAACATTGGAGAAATTCACGCCAAATAGTGTTTGGCAACAGCAGGAGTTAATGACTCAAACCGAAGAGGAACAGCCAAAACTCTTCCTGTAAGGGGGCTTTTAAACCATCACAGTAGCCATAATATCTTCAACATAAAGAAAAGTAGCCAATTTCAAAATGTTTGTTATTCTTTTCTCTGCCGATTAGCATATAAATTGCTGAGATAAAAGTAATTAATCTAAAAAAGAAACAAAGCACAACCACAAACGATAAATTAAAAGAGTTCCTTCTTCCGCCAAGAACCAAAATTTACTCCAAAAAGGTTGGCAGCATTTTTGACGGAAAAATCGTTCGAATATTTTTTTTAAGACCAAAATTCAAGCTCTGACTTTGATATGGCGCTATCAATCGTTCTTAATGCCTGATAAAGGATGGCCATAATTCATGATTGAGGTTAAACGATTAAGGTACGATAACGATTAAGGTTGGTAAAAAAAATCTTATATGGATATAGATTTTTTAAGAGCTGTAAAAAGAAGAGATTTTGAATAAAATATTTAAGTGCTATTTGAGGTGTTAAACGTTTTATTATTGCGCTAAAGACGCTGTAATGATTTGCCTCCATCTTTGCTTATGGAAGGCTTTAACGCGATAACCAACGGAATATGGAAGGCGCTTCACAGACTGTTTTTACAGAAACAATAAATTATAGAGTGTGTGAATGGACTTTGGGAAAAGACAGGTCAGTACCTACCTAGGTACCTATGCTAACCACTAAGTGTTTTCTTTTTTAATATGAGTAGATGAAAAAGGGTAAATGCTAAGAGTAATTAAAGGATAGTGCTTCAGAAATTATAATTAGGTATTGGCACAACAAAGATTCGAAGAACGATAAAACTGCCGTTTTAATATATTTTACAGCTTATATTATGCAAAGAGCAAGGAGTTACTTTCCTCTATATCCGTACTATATATTATATATTACTATATATTACGAGAGGCTTTCAATGTATTCTCGGTATTAGGGCGATTTACAAATAGTATGGGTAATTTGACTAATTAATTAATGAATTACATTATATATAAGGAAGTTTAAATTTCATATAGGTGCTAGTTATCCTTAGTAAACGACAACTGGAATGGCAAACGTGACAATGTTGAAGAAAATCAAGCACCACGCTGTTATTAAATTCCTCACCAAACAAGGAAATAGTCATAAAACTATTCATGAAGAGATTGTAGCTGTTGACTAAGATTCTGCACCTTCATTATCTACGGTTCAAAAGTGCTCAAGTGAATTTAAAGGGGGCAGATAGAGTATTGATACTCGCTCGAGTAGCCCGGTTACTGCCTCTACGGAAGAAAACGTGAAAGAAGTTGAGGAGCTTATACTGCAGGATGCCTGACCGAAGATGGAAATGATAGCAGAGATAACCCACCTCTTCGTTGCTACCGTGCACACTATCCTTCATGACCTTAAAGCGGTATCTACATCGCCATATGCGAACTACGTCACACTGACGTCACGCAAAATTCTGCATCGCGCAAGCAGTTTTTACCGCGCAACTAGCTTATATACAACTTTCCGACATCAATCGTCGAGCAGTTGCCTACCAGACACGATACCCATCTGGTCGGAGGATCCTCCCTTTTCTATGGAGGTATGAGTGAACTTTACACCCTGTTCCTCCTACCTCTATACTGGTGACCCCGAACAAGGACATTGACGCAACCTTTGAGCAGCTAGTTCAGCGTGACGTGATCACCATCCTCAAGCCTACGAGTGGCGAGTCTCAGCCAGCCAACGCCTACGGCTTCAAACGGGTATCCTGACCACCACCATGCAGCGAACGCGCATTCCTGGTCATCACCCTCAGCCTCATCAGCAACCTTGGCACAGCACACTGCACTTTCGGCCGGTCAACAAGCAGAGCCCTTCACACCGCTCCTGGTAGACGCCAGCAGTCAGATTCAACCCGGCGCTGTTACACATCCGACGCACTGGAGCATAACGCAACGCCACCCTGACTCACTGGAGAATCACCGCAGACAGTTCCGGCTCACCGTGAACTATGCGGCACCCGGTTGCGACTCACTGGAACCTTAACTGGCACTGGTAAGCATCGCAAAGATACACGACTCCGCCCACTATCGAGCTCCGGTCTCCGGAGGGGAATAATGTAGCAGTATCTACATCGCCACATGCGAAATACGTCACACTGACGTCACGCAAAATTCTGCATCTCGCAAGCAGATTTTACCGCGTAACTAGCATATAGACAACGTCCCGACAACAATCGTCGAACAATTGTCCACCAGACACGACACTCGTCTGGTCGGAGGATCCTCCCATTTCTATGGAGGTATGAGTAAACTTTACACCCTGTCCCTCGTGACTCCATAACCTTTACCTTTCAAAAGTCAGTACAACATGAGTGCCACGAATACTCACGGCGCCTCAAAAAAAAGTGCGAACTGAGTGCTGGAGAGAGTTTATAAGGCTCTGTGGTGAAAATTACTGGAGATAAAACGTGGGTTCATCATTATGACACTGAAAGTAATCAGGAGTTCATACAGTGGCACAATAAGGGTACTGCGCCCCCTAAGAAATTCAAAGTCATTCCGTCTGCCGGAAAAACCATGGCCACAGTGTTTTGGGACTTAAATTGAATTTTGCTGATTGAGTAAACAAAAAAAGGTGAAACCATAAACGCACCCACTTTACGAAATTTACGGGAAGCAATTAAAGAAAAAAAGACGGGGTAAACTGACCACCGGTGTGTTGCTTCTTCACGACAACGTCCCGGTCGACAGGGCGCGTGTTTCGAAGGCTGCTGTGCGAGATTGTGGTTTCGAAGAAATTAACGACCCGCCCTTTAGTCAAGACCTAGCTCCAACTGATTATTATTTATGGTTCCTTAATATGAAAAAAAAATAAACTCGTGGTTTTTTTTTTAATTTTGCCCCACACTAGGAATTTCTCCTGTATTGTGGGCGCGTTTACAAACATTTAAACTCACGAACGATGAAGAGCTCAAGGCGGCAATAAATGCGCATTTTTCAGAGAAAGAGAAACGTTGTTTTTTACAGGGTATTGAAAAGTAAATTTTGAGATGTAATAAATGCATTGAGGTAATGGGGGATTACATTGAAAAATAAAAATAAATTTAATTGAATTTACGTTTTTTTATGCTGATACCGCCCCTCGTATCTAATTATCTATACAAATAAAAATAAATTGCAAAAATGTTTGTAAGTGTATCACTTCAAAGCGGCTGCACCTATTTGGCTAATTATTTTTTGGTGTGTTTGTAATTGTCAGGACAAGGTTTGTATAAAATATTTATATATATGTTTATTACATGTATAGTATACTATACACGGTCAATTTTAGGTCGTTCTGGAACCGAAAGCCATATACTCGATCATCGAATTCAAAACGATTGGGACTATTATTTTCAAAAAGTTACAATAAAACAAAATCACGAAAAATCTAATTTATTGTTTTTTTTTGTGTAATAGTGAGAACTCGTAGTAACGCTTCCTTGCGATTAATGCATATGTGTGTAAAACGTATCGACGAAGTGCAACACTTGCGAACGGTACCCACCCATTGAAAAATTCATTCATCGATCAGACAGCATGATCCGTAAGCCACGCCGCCGGCCCCGCAGTCTAGCCGACCGCCCGCGCGCCCCCGCCACGCGCCATTCCTAATTTCTTAATCCTTTCTCTAGTATTGTCTCGCGTTTCGTTGTATTAGGTCACGCACGCGCAACCTAATTACGCGCCAAAAATTTGAGTTTTGGGCTATGGTAGATTTTTATGTGACATGGCGAACCATAACTTAGAAGAGGCCAGACGTTTGTATGCTCAGCCGGAACACCTGACCTCACTGCGCGCACGTGGAATCACTGACCCTCAAGTTCCCTTCACCTCCACCATCCTGGCTGTAACCCAGCGCCTCCTCGATCATGGACAGTTTCGAGCGCCCACACACGCGCAGGGCCGCGGTAGACTACCATACTCGGCGGAATTGGAGGAAGACATACAGGAATACCTACTTCGAACGCGACCCACGCGGCCACGTCGTAGTACCATAATGGCGGCCAGGCGATTCAATGTTAGCCAATATTATGTATCTCTCTGGCACATTAACGCGGTCTGTTCTATCAGTTCAGTGCGTGCGTATTTAAACAGTGTGTTTGGTGAGCAGTAGATAGGTCGTGGTGGCCTTGTGGTTTGGCGCATGGAGCCCTGACTTAACACCACTGGATTTTTATGTGTGGTTCGAGATAAAAAGCGTACTTACTACTCGAGGTGACTTAAGAAGTGCGACAGTGGACGCTTTTAATATTGTGAAAAGTGAAGTGAATAAAAGAGTACCTACAAGTAAGTAAGTATTTACCTACTTAGATACGAAACATGTACTCGTACTTACTTATTACTGACGCGACGGTCCTAAGCCCGTAGAAATTATGAAGGAAAAATTAGAGTTATTTAACTGATAGGTATGTAGGTAGATAAACGCAATTTAAATCAAACAATGGTTATGAATGCGGAATCAAACGATTTATTATTGTCGCGGGTACTTAGGTATCTACAGCAACAAAGTGCAAGTAGGTACTGATGACCGCGACTGGACACCACAGTGAAAGGTGGACATCTTGTTCACTGTGTACCTACCTACATCAAAACAATATTTTTTGACCGTGGGAGGACAAGGAGGTTCCTCAATAATATCCTTGCTAGCAAATTTCTAGTATTAATGTACTTACCTACCTACTGAAAAAAAAAAGCGTTATTACATTAAAATTCCTGCTTGCCATTTGGACGTACCTACCGCCACTATTTAAGCGGATTTAAACTTATTTATACTCTAAACATATGGCTGTAGTACTATGTCTATTTTATCTATGCGTACGTTGAGGTACCTAGTTCACAGAGGTCGCCGATCGCCGCTAACATGCAATAGATAAAATAGGTACACAAATAAAAATACGAAAAGCGAATTCAGACTTTATTTCTTAACCGTAAACGGTAACAAATCGAAATTTCACCAAACTAGGTACAAGGAACGTAGGTACGCAGTTTACTAAAATTATTCTGAGAAGCCACAGAATTGATGCACAACCGAATTCAGCGGTTAACTTTATAAAAATAAGGTCTTAATTCGGTACAATATTTTCATAGAACAGGGCACCACCAACTTATAATGAACTCTATTTGACAGATAAAACGATTCATTTTTCTGTTTGAATTGCCTGCCTTTGTAGAAGCCGTCGTACCGCGCAGCTGCGCTGCGTTACATTGTAAAACTTCGTAGGCAGTATTATTTTTATTCATCATAATTTTATTATGGTAGGTAGCTGTATGCTTTTTAAGTACCTATTAGCTCGACACTCGATTCAAGGCCTTAAATACAACTCACAAGCGTACTCGTCATGTCTAGTTGAGGTAATAGACCGTACGATTACTAGTGATTTCGTGATGCGAGAGTAGTGAATGAAATTTCAATTAATTTCTCTCGTTTACGAGGAGATGTGATAGTGGTAAACACCGTGCCGTGCGTCCAATTAGGTTCCAATACAAACGAGAGATAACGGAGGTAAATGAACTTACACCAACCTAAATCGTACCTACCTGAAATAAAATACCTACTTGCAGCAACGTCCGTTGACCTACCACGAGCGCGCTATCGCACAGCTGTTCGTTTATGAATGAAATAGTGGAAGGGCTACTAAGATTTAACTCGAATGACAGAATAAAAGTGATAAATTTCTTACTTCTTTATTAGATGTGTTAAAAAAATTATAACAATGCCAATAGTAACTATTAATCGTCTGGAGTTACTGTGTTTCGGCTCCAGAACGATGTAAAATTGATCGTGTATATTATAAATATATTTCATGTTTATTTTAATGTAATGTATTTTATTGGATTTAATTTTTATATGATGTATGGACTTGTCTGAAATAAATGAATAATAATAATAATAAATCCGAAGGTATCAGTCTGTCTGTCAGTCTGTATGTTATTTTTTCACGCCTAAGCCACTGAACGCGTTTCGATAACATTTGGCAAGCAGATAGATGGTATCCTGAGGAACGACATTGGCTACTTTTTTTGCTGAAAAATAATTCTAAAGCTGGTAATATAGGGGATAAAAGTTTGTATGGAAAACTTAGCATTACTGAAGTTATGGATATTAAAATTAATATTTATGCTTTTGGTAAGAAATAGAAAAAATAACTTGTTTCAGCGTTTTTGTAAAATCATCCCCCAAGAGGGGTAACATACCTTAAGCGCGGGCTTGCGAACGGCGAACAATGGGTAGCTCGCCGTTCAACAAGGACCAGGCCCAGGTCGACGGCGCGTCGTGTTCCACGCGCGCCTCAAAGAGATGTCAGCATCAATGACGGGGTCCGCTAGGGCCTTTGCCTGCCAGGGTTGCGGGAAGTCCGAGAGGGATACCGTGGATCCTGGCATAGGTAACTGAAGGAAGTGTGGGTGGGTTTTAGTCAGTGAGAGTCTGACACGCCCTCCCGCTCCGCCGAGAGCGGGAGAAGTTATTTAATGATTTCCCACCCTCAAAAAGAAGGGGGGTAACATAGGGGATGGTTTTAAAGTTCACAAGTTAAGAGATTTAAGAAATCGGAAATATTTCCAATGGGATAATTTGCGAAATCCACGCGGGTGAAGCCGTGGGCAGAAGTTAGTACATTTACAAAAACAAAGATGTTATTCTTTCGGACCTGGAGCAGGGAGAAACTTCAAAACGAAATCCCGAATATCCGTAAATTTTGTAGGGAAATGTAAAAATTAAAACTTGGCCCGACGCCGCCCTACCAACTGTTGTAAATGATTCATAAAAGAATTTGTTGAAAAAAAACTTTTAGAAGTTCGCTATCTCGTTCCGATTGTTATAATGTTACAGGCGGGTCAAGGATTTCTGTGGGAAAAAACAGAATTTTGTTTTTGGGCACATTCTTGTGAAGAACCTTTTTTGTTGGAGATTGTTTGGGCGTCTTGTTGGTTTAGTGGTGGCGAGAATAAGATTATGGTTGGGAAGTATTTGTGTTTAGATTTTTTTTAACAACGATTTATTTTAGAGTTGGTAATGGGCTTGCTCTGTCTATTGCTCTTGTCCACTTATTAAACCTAATTCGACAGAAAAATAAAAAAAAAAAATTAAAAAACTAACCATTTATGTACACACGTATAATATTAATTATAATAATATTTTATTGGAACTAAAAATACAATAATATAAACAGACAAGAAAAAAAAAGGTTCAAAGGTGACGCTTGTGTCTAAAGAAATCTCTTCTAGCATACATGTAATAGGAAAGTGGATAAAGAAATGTAGACAGCGTGTGTAAGAGTAAAAGATATAGATATAGTAGAAATACATAAAATGAAAAACAATTCACTTAATAAAATAAAACGAATGATATGAGAATATACTTACATAAATACTTCTAAAATAAATGTAAGGTAACAAACTAAGTAATTGTAGTGTAGTAATTATAGACATATGAATATTATCAGTGTCTCAAATCACACAAATTGTCCATGCCACAAACACCAAAAATTCAGGGTTTACAGAACAATATCGCTAGAACCAAGTCGACAGTTAAATGCGACTTTATCTAGGGTCAATCAATCTGCCTAGCCTTGTCCCAACTGTGTTGGGGTCAGCTTCTAGTCTAACCGAATGCAGCTGAATACCAGTATTTTACATGGAGCCGCTTCCTATCTGACCTCAACAACCCTGTTACTAGGTAACACGATACCCCTTAGTAAGATTGGATGTCAGACTTTCGGGCTTCTGACTACTCGTAACGACTGTTAACGATCTACGAATGAGAGCCAGGACCAACGACTAAAGGTCTCTGCACACAGCGGGCGCGGCGCGGCGGGACGGGACGGCGACGCGACACTGAGCAGTTGTAATGTACTAGATATTACGGACGACGCCACACAGAGAGACGGTTACCGTCGCGTCGAGCGGGACGGCTCTGTGTGGCGTCGTCCGTAATATCTAGTACATTACAACTGCTCAGTGTCGCGTCGCCGTCCCGTCCCGCCGCGCCGCGCCCGCTGTATGCAGAGACCTTTAACGTGCTTTCCGACGCAGAGAGGGCTCCTTTTCACGCCTAAACATCCTGAATTTTGTATATACGTTGTCAAGGATAGAGAAAAATAGTACATTGTTCACCGAGAGGAGAAAGTGACCGATTACCGTCGAGGGTGTCGTTTGAAGCCCGAGCCCTAGGCGAGGGCTTTAAAACACCCGAGATCGGGAATCGAACTTTCTCTCGAGTGATACATAGTGCTTTATACTACACCTACGAGGAAAATAAAAAACTAAATCTTTACTAATTGAAATTTATATTGAAATTGTTGCAGTTAGTGAATGGCGTCTGCAATTTTCACATGTTCTTTTTTGAAATTGTTCATCCTGCCGCCGCAGGGTCGCACTGCCAGCCCGACACCATCCAACACACAGCTAGTGGCCAGTGTCATTTTGCGAACTTGGAGATAAAAACTCACTGTAAAAACTTTTTGGCTTTTGATATTTAGGTTACCGGCGCATAGTCTTAGAGATAAGAGCATAAGAGCTCAACTGTCGCTAATGAGACCGTAATGTGTTACTTTAAGAGATTGGGAGCATAAGAGCTCAACTGTCTCTAATGAGGCATCTCTATGTGTTACTTTAAGAGAACAGGGGCATAAGAGCTCAACTATCGCTAATGAGACCGTAATGTGTTACTTTAAGAGATTGGGAGCATAAGAGCTCAACTGTCGCTAATGAGACCGCAATGTGTTACTTTAAGAGATTGGGAGCATAAGAGCTCAACTGTCGCTAATGAGGCATCTCTATGTGTTACTTTAAGAGAACAGGGGCATAAGAGCTCAACTATCGCTAATGAGACCGTTATGTGTTACTTTAAGAGATTGGGAGCATAAGAGCTCAACTGTCGCTAATGAAGCATCTCTTTGTGTTACTTTAAGAGAACAGGGGCGTAAGACCTTAATTGTCGCTAATGAGACACACTTTTCTAATGTTACCAAACTTAATCAGTTATATCGACAGATGAGGGGCAATCCTTGACCATTGCATTCCCGTGCCGTTTTGTGGAAATAAACTACTACTATAAAACTTTATGGTTTAATCCTTTTACCACATACACGGGATGCGGGCAGGTGGTTTATTCATACCCAAGACCAGTGGACCTACTATTAGCCAAACTTACGCATAATTGGGTATTTAAGCCAGAAGAGTGGATTTTCTATTGAAACGTTCAGAAAGCTCTCAAAATGGGAATCATTATCGTTTTGGATAACGATGTGGGTCAATCGATACTTTCACGATTGGTGATACTTAAGTGTACAGTAGGCCGCACGTCAGTGGTAAAAAATCCAGTATAATAGTGTCTCTTATCTATACTTCTATACTATAATATACATGGCGTCCCACGGATATGCCTCATGGAGGGAAAGTACCTTGATAATTGTAGATGGAACATTTTACCGAAAGAAGACATTATTTAATTAAAAAAAAAACAATCTATACTCTTTAATTCCGAAAAACACGGAACAGAAAACTGTTCCGTGCCGAAAAAAATACATAATAATTTCTTTATTGAAAGTCCGTACTACGCTAGGCCAGCTTGGAGTCAAAGTGTTACTGTTGTTTGTTGACTGTCCGAAATTACGAAGTTCATGTTATTAATAAATGGTTTTATCTTTCTACGTCTGCTTCCATTGGTAGTCTCCCCGCTACCATTTTGCTGACTGGCTAAAATTACCAAGGCCTATTTTACTTAGTTGTTGCTAATGCAAGTAAATTAAACATTTATTTGTTTCTTGATAAGCAGTGGTACCTGAAAGACCCTGACAGGTTGTCTCCTGATGATTTACTGACCTGCAGGCGTTGCAAGACGCTTTCTATTTCTACGAAGAATAGACAGCGTTTTCTATACAAAGTGACATTTCGTTTGTTCATTTTTGACCTCGCACCTTAGAGATAATTCTACAATCTGTCATTTTGTCTTTCATTTTTAACGATCTTTGTCTAGGTCTTTTTCTATGTAGACTATTACGGAAAACAATTTTCTATCCTTACTGTCAAAATCACATTGACAACTGACATTTGTCTAAGGTACTGAAGACAATTTGATTTTGGAATCGCCAATAGAAAACTTACTACTTGACGGCCACAAAGTATAAACGGTTATCTACAAAATCATGATTTTACAAGGGAGCGTTTTGAACCCAAAACTGTGATAATTAATAGAAGAACAAAGCGATCTTCCCCTTTTTTACATCATTTAGTTAATAGGGCATAATTACCAGCCCTGGAGTTGCATCAGGGAGGCACTCCGGTATCACCGGATGCCGACCTACCTCTGTCGTGTGGTCGAGGCCTATTTGACGGACAGGGCCGTCATCTACCCCGGTCACCAGGGAGTATGGAACCGGCAAGAGATGTCGCGTGGTGTCACACAGGGATCGGTCCTGGGGCCGCATCTGTGGGTCATCGGATACGACTGGGTGCTGCGCGCCGACCTCACTAGCGGCGTCAGCGTGGTTTGTTACCATGTGGCCATGTGTTTTCATTGTGGACACGGTTGTTTCGGGAGGTTCCTGTTCCGGATAAGGCGGGAGGAAACGCCCGGGTGTCACCATTGTGTGGATCGCCCGGAGGACACGGTGGAGGTCTGCCCGGTTTGAGCGGAGCACCGTCATGTCCTCGTGGAGGCGATTGGCGGTGGCGATCTCTCGCGCCCTCACGCCCCTAGCCGCCGCAGGAGACGCCCTGGGCGTCGGGAATTGCAGGCCGATTCCCGGCCACCGTAGGCGTGGGCTTGCGAACGGCGAGCAATGGGCAGCTCGCCGTTCGATAAGGACCAGGCCCGGGTCGACGGCGCGTTGTGTTCCACGTGTGCCTCAAAGAGATGTCAGCACCAATGACGGGGACCGCTAGGGCCGATGCCTGCTAGGGTTGCGGGAAAGTCCGAGAGGGATACCGTGGCCCCTGGCACAGGCAACTGAAGGAACACGGGTGGGTTTTAGTCAGTAAGAGTCTGACACGCCCTCCTCCTCTGCCCAGAGCGGGAGAAGTTATTTGATGATTTCCCACCCTCAAAAAAAAAAAGAAAAAAAAGAGCATAATTACCAAGGAAATATGTAGTTAAGGCCAATATTACTGCGAAATTGTTTGATCCAAAATACGGTACTTCGACACTTTCAGAAAAATTGTTGTAGTCGACGTGACTCAGTAAAAAATTGAGAATCAAACTGAAAAAAAATCCTATGACAAAACAAAGAATTCTAAGTCGAATTATGTAAAAGTGTGAATTTCGTAAAAAGTGCAGTTGACTCTTTCTACTTTGCTGCCGTCGCCGCGTCGTACTGTCTACACGGAGCATCATTTTTGTCTACTCTTCCGTCGACAATACGGTGCTCATGCTACACCTGCTGATAGTTACAGAAAATACTGTCGTAAATACTGTATGCTGCTTGTATTCTATATAGAAGAGCAACTTGTCACCTTTTAACGGCATGAACAGCCGTGCTATTCTACAAAAATATAACCGTGATAACTTAAGAAGTGAGCTTAAAGTGAGCTGTCTTTCCAACTGATGCTGGGGATTGACACTATATATATAGCTCATTTGAAGCTCACTTCACGTTTTCACGGTGAGATTTTTACAAAAGAGCACTAGAAATGATAAAGTGTAATGGTGTAAGGCACATCGACGCCTACCATGAATTCAGCACATTATTCTAGACGCCCAGCGTAGAAATATTCATAGAATATTTTTATTAAATCTGCTGTATCATACCATGAATACTTAAACGGTCAACTTTTTTTTTTTTTTACTTTTACTTTTCCCCACACTAGGAATTTCGCCTGTATCGTGGGTGCGTTTACAAACATTTAAACTCACATACACAAACAGCCAGACCCGGAACATCTACTTGCAGGTCATACAAATATTTGTTCCGTGCGGGGATCGAAACCGCGACACGTAACGCAGCAGTCAATTGCTTAACCACTGCGCCAACCGTGCCGTCACAACTTGTATAGAACGGCTGACTTTTTTATATCGGTTTACGCGTCGGTATTACACCCTGTGTGCATAGTGTGCATCAAAATCTTTAAGCGATTTTGTAAAGAAGGTTGGATTGCTCTCACAAAGGCTGTCACTTTGAATATGCTGTTATTCAGTTCTACTTGATGTCAACCCTAAAATATTTGGACAAAGCCTAGGTTGATGAGGATTTGATATTATAGAAAAAAATATCAGATATTTAGTTTGTTCGTAATACCTAAAAACTCAAGATAACAAAAGGAATTGCTCAGTTTGTTAGTGTGATCGGGCTAAGCGTGGACAAGATCTTTATTAATAAAAGACTTGTATTTTAAAAACTACTTATATATAGGAAAGCAAATATTATGATAAACTTTTGGCAAGATGCAAGAATATGTTTCAACTGGCGTGTGAAAAATTTAAACCTTGCCGAGTAAAATATTTGTAATAAGCGTATTCAACTCAAACTCAAAGCATTTATTTCAAATAAACCAATTACAGGCACTTTTAAATTGTCACGGGGGCGCGGGCGGTCAGTCAGAAAGATGAAGCTAGTGGCCCATTCATTCCAAAGCGTAGTAGGTACCTATGGAGAAGAACGGGCAAGAAACTCCATGGACACCCTTTTAAATCAAAATATTGTTACAAAAAAGTGGTAACATCATTCATGTTGTAATTATACATGTGAGAACGACGTAGAAAGACGTGCACGTTAAAAGCGTCCGTAATAAAAAGATAAAAACAATTATGGAATTAAAATAAGCCGTGGCAGCTAAGAAATGACCAGTGCCTACTGACGGCGCTGCACCCGTTCACGAACATGACATATTCTTTTCTATAGTATATTATTTGCCAGTAGAGTATTTTGACTTATTCTGATTACTTACACATTATAGGGTTGTATTAGGGTAATTAAATTAAAACTATTAGTTGACGACTTGAGGAGCAGTCCATTGCCGAATTATCGATAATACTTCAAAAAGCTGCAATGTGTGTCTTCTGCGATGCATTACATCAACGCCACAATTAACACATTGCATTGGTTCCTCATTCTCACACGAAGTACGTGTAGCCGAAGAGTCCAAGTTCGTGTCGTGGTTGTCACTTAAAGCCGGCTCGAGGTCCATAATAGCGCCAGGTTCAACGTGAAGTGCAGATTCAGTGTCCAAGGGTAAGGCCGGGTCATCGTAAGGAGCGGTATCGGAGTCCATGATAAGAAAAACAAACGCTCGAAGCAGCGAGTAAACAAAATAACATCCACAGTGCAAGAAAGCAAAGCGAATAGCTTTTTCATTGTTGTCAGATGTCATATATCTTGATATTAGGGATGTTCGATATGTATCGATACTCAAGTGGGTCGGTACAACGGGATTGGACATGAACACTCACAGTATCTATTAATTCAATGCCTTGTTTATGTAAACGCATGTTTGACAAATAAATTATCTTTTTTATCTTTTCACATCGATTCAACAATATATAAGGTTATTTGTAATACTACGGCAATCGATCAAGGGGATGTAGGAGATGTCATTTGCAACCAAATGACCCCATATGACCCCTATGCAAATGTCACCCATTTTCGAGTAATTTGACATTTTATATTTAATTGAAGTTAACTGGTATCCTATTGTATCTCGTTGGATACTGGAGAAGTTAGACATATTTTTGGAATGTTCTGTAGACAAATTAAATCCATGTTTTTTGCAGAAATCAACCATTTTAGTCAAATAACCTGCGCAAAATTATGAAAATTCTGTGCTCTGACTTAAAAAATATTAAAGATATTTGTCATTTTATGGTTGATTTATGTATTGAAGTAGACGCAGACAATAATAAATAAAATAAAATCAGGAATTGTTTCTTTTTTATAGATTTTCAAAGTTGTATACCGCCAAAAAAATATAAAATGTCAAATTACTCGGAAATGGTTGACATTTGCATACACTCTGTATACGATCCACTACTGTAAATTGATAAAGATAGTGAGGATAGGAACAAAAAAGCGTATTACTGTACAAATGTACTGTAAAATTCTAGTGGTCAGTACCCCAATTCTCGTAATTTTAAGAACGTTCGCAGTCTAATCTCAGTTTCAATATGTCAAAAATACCTCTAATTTCCCTACATATTTGACAAGTTTGTGACATTGATTGTCGCTGAGATGAGATTGCGACTAGATTAGGAACGTTTTTAATTACGGGAATTGGCCTTCAGATCTATGTATGTACTTTTACTTTAATGAGAAAAAATTAAAATCTCAGGAGGCGGTCCGATAGTTTCCATAAACACGCTTCACAATCACTACTGACATTGTCAGAATTGTTCGGGTAAAACCGGGAATCTGTTTGCCTTAGTAAGAAATTAAATTGAACTAGAGGCAAACATATTAAAAATAGTTAATTAATACCGATTTTATATCGATACTCGGATCGAAATGATCCATCGTGAATCAGAATATCGATACAAAGCAACCGGAGCGATCATCACTATAAGCCAGTATAAGCGAAACAAAAGGAATTGCCAAGAAAAAAAAAATACTGACAACAATCGTTTAATCTTCCCATACAATATTGATCGGTACTCGTTTTGCATACATTACACTTTTATTTTGGTTTCCTACCATAATATTGACTAACTAATTCAAACAAATGCCTATGCTTTTTAACTGGTGGATACAGTATAAATACTCTTTATTTCTACTTTTTTTACGTGTACCTGGCTAACTATGTGACAAGCAAAAATATTTCTTTCAGAATTAATAATATTGTTTAGTAAAAATATTTTTTACCGGGCTTCTTCTTCTTCTTTCTAAATCTTGTGTCACGCTTAGCCGAAACTGGTGATTCCCTTTGATAATTTTTGTGACATATAAACCATAAGAAAACTCGAATCTAGTTGCATGGTTCTATTTTTTTTTTATTCCTGCTGAGAAGGACCGTCGGTAGAGTATAAATAATATGTCAAAAAAGCGACATGCCGAAATTCAAAAACCGAATGAGCGTCAATTATCAAGTCGTAACAAACGTCAAAACAAAATTAACGTCAAAAATAAATTAAATACAAAAAAAATGATCTTTACATCCAGCAATATCCATACTGACCATTAAGATTTTAAAACCCGGCTGTTTTAAAACATACTGAAATAAGTACTCTTCATTGCAACATGTGGTCACAAGCGATGGCAATATATTGTGTTTTCAACAGCGTGGATGCCTTAATGGCTCCTAAAACAGGCGCGACACGTGACGCGAATCGCATGCGACACAAAAGCATCGCTCGTTGCGCGACAGGCGGTGCCTTTACACCACAACAGTTCGCAACTGTTATGTGACTTGTAACGTTTTTGTAGTTGCACGAAAGTTTTATTATTATAGTAGCTTTTTGCTGCAGATCCACTCACTATGCATAACAAGCTAAATTACACCATAATCTCTGATATTAGAATTACAGGTGTTTTTAAAGTTTGTACTCAAATGGATCACGGAAACCGAAAAATCGGTAATCGGTCGGCTAATATTCTTATTTCTCCACGAGACAGGCTCGACCTAGTGTGGAGTCCACTAGTCAAAATATTAAAATTATGTTTCTCTTATAACATTAATTTTAGGAGTAGTTCATTTGTACTTTAGTTATAAGGAAATGTAAGAACTTAAGCTGGTTAATAAACGATTTATTATTTATTTATTTTAATATGCTAACCGAGACCAACGATGTTATTCAAATATACACCTATAACAGTCGATCTTAGATAGGTGGTGAACATCTGAATAACAGTCAGACTTTGCTAATATATTATTATTAATGCCTTCGTTATACCCTTTACAGAACAGAATCAAGAAAATAATGAAAGATCAAGAATCTCCTCCTAAAACTTCCGTCTAGAAGCTTTCATTATTTCATCATACCTTCACCCTACCTATTAATTCTACCTTCGTTTCGTTCTTTCTGTCGAATCACCGTACCTTATACGTAAGATAAATGAGAAATAACTCACGGCTGGTGTCATTGAACCTAGGCAGCCGTGACGCGTTCATATTCTCACTCGCTCGCCCTCCTGAAAACAAAAGAAAACACGTTTAATAGATGTTCTTAGATGGCCTTTAGTTTTGTTGAAAAGTAATATAGGAGGGAATGGTTTAGCACAATATACATTGCTAGGTTTGATTGGGGAGGTTGAAGTCTGGGAAACTGTATAGCTTCACCAACGAAAACGTGTCAAAAGTTCAGCTTGTGCAATTAAAACTTGCTAGTGGATGTCATGAAAGTAACCATAAATGTACTATACAGGGTGGCATCCCACGTGGCGATCTCTCGCGTCCGGCCTTGGTCCAGGCCATGGTACGGAGCGAGAGGGCTTGGGAAGCCGTCACCTCCTTCTGCGAAGCAGTAATGTTCGCGAAGGAGGAGGCGGAACGCGTGAGGGAGAGGCAAAGTTTGCGCCCTCACGCCCCTAGCCGCCGCAGGAGACGCCCTGGGCGTCGGGAATCGTAGGCCGATTCCCGGCCACCGTAGGCGCGGGCTTGCGAACGGCGAGCAATGGGCAGCTCGCCGTTCGATAAGGACCAGGCCCGGGTCGACGGCGCGTTGTGTTCCACGCGCGCCTCAAAGAGATGTCAGCACCAATGACGGGGTTTGCTAGGACCGATGCCTGCTAGGGTTGCGGAAAAGTCCAAGAGGGTTACCGTGGCCCCTGGCACAGGCAACTGAAGGAACACGGGTGGGTTTTAGTCAGTAAGAGTCTGACACGCCCTCCTGCTCTGCCCAGAGCGGGAGAAGTTATTTGATGATTTCCCACCCACAAAAAAAAAAAAAAAAAGGGTGGCATCCCACATGGACGCGCAAACTGTAACCATGAATTCAACACATGATTGTAGACGCCTGAGCGCAGAAAAATTAAGTCGGTTATAAAAAAAAAAAACTGCTGTTTCATAGAAAAGTGCTACCTACACGGTCGAAACGTATGAAACAGCATTTTTTTTTATAACTGACGATAATTTTCGACGCACGGATGTTCAGAATCATGTACTGAATCCATGGTTAGCAGGTTGCCCGTCGATGTCTCTGCCACTCTGTATTTGCACCTACCACTGTTTGTCTCTGCATCACCCAAAGGTTGACTGGTAGAAAATGCCTATGGCATTAAGTCCGCTTCTGTACATTTGTATGCTTAAAGTGTTCATTAAAATAAATAAATAGTACATTACTGCAGCGGCCAGCAAAAGAGGCATATGGACGAACGTGTAAATGTGGGCCGAGGCGAAGCCGAGGCACACATACGTAAATCCATCAATGCCTAGTTGTGACCAAGGCTTATACTTTTCTCAAATAATGCGCGGAAATTAAAATACAATTACTTTTCAAAATCAATGACGAACAACGAACAACAATATTTTATCCCGCGTTAAAGGGTTATTTTTTTTTAATAAACATGTTTCTATTTGCAAGCCAGTTCAAAATTTATTGGGTAGGTATGTCGTACCGGCTAAAAACCACAAAATTCAGTGGATAAACCAGCTGGTTCGTCAATGCCTTGGTAAGATACTTGCATCGCATTATAGGCGATATTATGCACCGCGTCTGATAGAAACGTCTCTAAAACAGTCCTACCACACCGAGAGATCATAGGGGCCATCCCCGTATTTTTAAGAACGTTCGCATTCTAAACTCGGTCTAGTCTCAATCTGTCAAAAATACAATAAATTTACATACATTTTTGACATTGATTGTCGCTGAGATGCGATTGCGACTTAAATTTGAACGTGTTTTAAGTACGAGAATTGGCTTTCTGCTGATGTGTTACTAACAGTAGGCAAATTTGAAATGTCTACCGTACTTAATTTAAATGCTGCTCGGTGGCAGAAATAAAGTATGTCACATTTTACAATAACCACATAAACAGAGAAAAGGTCACCACCATCAGGTACCGCAACAAAAAAGCATTTATTCAATGTATTATTCATTCATTTTCAAGTACACAGGTGCGATAAATACGTTGCCAGTAAACAAAACGTAAAAACAGTTTTCCACAGAGAATAATAACGTTTTAAATGGTTTGTTGACTCTTAATGTTGTTACTGAGCCACTCTGCCGCGCCGACATTTTGTAAACGAATGAAAACCGTTTTTAGGTGTAAATAGTTTAAATTGTATTCAGTATTGTTGGTGCGTTTTCAGTTATAAATGAGTGGTGCTTGAGATATTTGTAAGTGTTATTGTTAATATTATAAATCAAAATGATATTGAGTGTGGGAATGTAGGTATAAAAAAATACATATGTAGGTTTTTTATTTTATATTTTCGTAGTGAATTCTTTATTTTTTATTTAAAAAGACATACGTAACAAAATTCAACATCAAATTTTTTGGTAACACCTTTTTATTTTAGGTAGTAAATTATTATGAGGCAATAAAAAAGAGGAAAGATATCATTTAAAAAAATACGCCAATAAGTAGCTGGCAGTTTAGTCTACACAATAGTGTACCTACATCAATTCCAAATTTGAATTTAAATTTTCGAATTTTAATCCTTTAAATGAACGTAGAGATTGTTTCCCATGTGTATCCCCGTCGGAATTTCTGAATTTAATCTTAGTTGAATTGAATGTATCGATTTTTTTGATGAGAAGTGTATTATGAAATGGAAAATATTGTCTACACGTGTTGGCAAATAAAAACAAGAGAACGATGATTGAAAAACGCTGTTTTTTCTTGTTGTTGGGATATATTTTGTTTTTGTTTACTTTATCTAAGAGGTTCATGATGCTTATTACAATAATAATATAATACAGATAGCAAAAAGGTGGAAGGTTTTCATATGGATTTAATAACAGAAGAAAGATGATGTGTACGTTTTTCTAAATTAAAACTTCGATGAAATTCGTCAACGAGATTACTTGAGATCCAGGAAACAGGGACCAGAATGATTAAAAACTTATTTAATTTGCAAAAAATACAACCAACTTTCCATTAACAAAAAAAAACACAATGCAAAATAATTTTTGTTTTAGAAGTCGGTGTTTTTGGTATTTTTTAAATTCTTGCCAGTTGCCACCGACATCCGAAGCTAAAGTTATTTTGCACTTTGTAGTGTTTTCTTTTTGGAAGTCGGTTGTACTCGTAGCTTTTGCCATAAACGTTTTTTATTTTTTGTATGGTTTCAAAGACTTATGTACCTAAGTAAGTACATGCGCAAATTTTTATTATTTTAATCCAAATACAAATGATGTATACTGTTCATTATTATGGAGTTCCGTCCATCTTCGAAGTCCATTCCATGATCAGCTGACCACTGTTGGGTACCTAACCAACTAGGTACTGTACCTATTCATTTTTCCGTGCGGTTACCCATTCTCATTACTTATGTGTATTGTTCTTCGACGATAAGTTCCATGGGGTATCTTCGAAGTCCACGATCAGTTGACTACGGATAAGTAACTGACCAGCTATTTTGTTCTCTTCAGTACTATAATCAAATCATAATACGTGTAGGTACTGTTCGTTATTGTCTATTTCCGATGGCCTTCAAAAAATAATTATCAAAATTAGGTTACAATGGGGTTAAAACTGAAAGCTCGTCATAGATGGCAGCACAGTTCAACGCCTACAAATCGCCATTGTTTTGTTTACGTTCACTTTTGTGTCGATCACAAATTAAACGAAAACTAGATCAATATTTATGAGACTTGGAGTGTAGCACTATTTAAAGAGGAGCAAAGGAAAAGGCAAGCGTCAGCCTCCGATAAAAAAGCAGCTTTAGTGGAAAAGACGAACGGCGATTATGAACGTTTTATAATTTATAGGTTATCTTGTTAACTTGAAGTTAATTTTTTTGGTGAAGACTGCTGGCGTACGACCGGAAGAACCTGATTGAAGTTGAAAACCAACTCGAGGATGATCTTCCTGACTGAAAACTTTAGTGATGTTAATTCTAGCACTGATCTAATTATGACAATATAAACACTCCACACACACCTTGCTATCATTTACGCAATATCACACCACGAGTGCTTGTAGGTAATAAAAGCAGACTAAGTTCTCTCGGGAGCATCACCTGTATACGGGTTTCTGAATTAAAAATCTTCAGGTTTAAAAAGGATAGCACATAGTCTCGACGAAATATCGGGTTGAATTTTATTTCGGAGAGCATTCTCGTACTATTTTTGTCTTTTAACATCTTTGGCGAATACATGGGTTCCCGTATTTTTGCAGTCAACAGCTGCGCAACGGGGAATATTAATTAGTATGCGTAAAAGAAGTCGCTTATTTACAAAATATACATATGGATAGTGACAGCTAGCTGACAAATTTTTGAAAGTTGGATAGAAGCTACATCAGAGGAAAAATTCCCGTGATTTTAAGAACATTCACAGTCTGATCTCACGTCTCAATCTGTCAAAACTATAATCAATTTGCATACATTTTTGACATTGATTGTCGCTAAGATCGACTTGAATTTGAACATTATTTTGTACGAGAATTACCCCTCTGAAGTGAGCAAGTGTCAGTTTTTATCCCCATTGGCGAAGATATCGCTGTACGTGCATACAAAAAGAAAAAAACAGTCAGTCGAATTGATTACCTCCGCCTTTTTGAAGTCAGTTTAAATCTAAAGTAATTTTCGCAAAGGATGGTGCGAGTTTAAATATTTCTGTTAAATGAGTCCATTATGGGAAATAAGGCTACAAGTTACTAAACATTATATGATTGAAGTTTAATACAAAAACCCTGTAGGATTTTGGGTAAAACAGAAATGTTTCAGTTTCAAAGCAATTTAGTCAAATGAATGATACAAACAAAGTTGAGGGATTATTTCGAAATTGTAATTAATAATCTATTTTGCGCTGATCCCTCTCGTTATAAATAAACAATGATAGCTGGATAAAAGGTTTTCGTTACTATGAATAAATATTACCTACCGATTCATATAAAATAATTAATTCTGTCTCCAAAATTGAATAAAGTTTTTATTTTAAGTTTATATTCGCCTTGATAGAAGATACGTAGGCTTTAATAAAGGGAAATGATCAATTTTTTTTTATGGAAAATGTATTTTTTTGGAGCAAATTTCTGTGATATAAGATATTATAGCTGAGTCATTTTTTGGACATTTCGAACCGTGGCAAAAGTTTTTCATATTCATGAGTAAGCATGAGTACCTGCCTACTTAAATCTCACCCTATAAAGTATTGTCAGCGAAATTGTTAGAGTACGCACGGCACGGCACGGTTGGCGCAGTGGTTAAGCGATTGACTGCTGCGCTGCGTGTCGCGGTTTCGATTCCTGCACGGAACAAATAATTGTATGACCTACAAGTAGTTGTTCCGGGTCTGGCTGTTTGTGTATGTGAGTTTAAATGTTTGTAAACGCACCCGCAGTACAGAAGAAATTCCTAGTGTGGGGCAACGTTTTTATTAAAAAAGAAAAGAGAAAGAGTACGGTAAGACTTATTAAATTTATCAAGCCTTCAAAGCAAGAGTAGACACGCACCTTTGGACACACTCGTTCCAACATAAACTTCGTCCATAGCTTTCCATCAGATGAGATCGAGGTCAAGAGCAGACACAACAAAATAAAAATCCTTTCCGTGATCGACATAACATTTTACATAATACTAGTTTTAAGATATGAAAATGTATACTTTAATGTACTGTACATTAAAGTATACATACAACTCATAATACAATAGAAACAGCTGATTATGACACGAATAAAATTCTTCGTCGGAGAGTGTGAATGAATGAACGATGATTTGACGACCTAATTGGCCCAGTGCCTAAGCTCTTGACTTTCTCCGGGTCACGAGTTCGATCCCTTCGCGGGGAAAATGATTGTATGCGTTGCAGTTTTGTTCCGAGTCTGTGGTAGATGCCTGTTATATGTCGAAAAACGCGTATGGAATAACGGAAACCGTGAGTTTCTGGACGATTTTCAATTTGATCAACAGATAATTTCGCCCCTATCACTTAGGACTTCAATTGGCGGAATGTAAGTGTACTATATACCTCTGCCCGTCCCTTCAAGGTACACAGGCGTGATGATACTTTTTTTTTTTTTTTTTTGAGGATGGGAAATCATCAAATGACCCCTCCCGCTCTGGGTGGCGCGGAAGGGAGTGTCAGACTCTTACTGACTAAAACCCACCCGTGTTGCTTCCTTGGCCCTTTATGTTCCGGGTCAGCGGTACCCCTTATGGATGATCCCGCTTTCCCGGCAGGCTTAGGCCCTAGTGGGCCCCCTCTTCGATGCTGACATCTCTTTGAGGCGCGCGTGGAACACGTACGCGCCGTCCGGCACGGGCCTGATCCTGATCGGACGGTGAGCTACCCATTACTCACCGCCCGCAGGCCCGCGCCTACGGTGGCCGGGAGTCGTCACGCGGCTCCCGACGCCCGGAGCGTCCACCGCGGCGGCTTGGACGGGAGACTCTCTCCCTCTCCCGTCCCGCCGCTTCCTTCGCTAGCATGACTGCTTCGCAGAAGGAGGCGACTGCCTCCCACTCCCCCTCGCCCCGGACCATGGCTTGAACCAAGGCCGGGCGTGAGAGGTCGCCGCCGCTGCCGATCGCCTCTACGAGGACACGGCGGTGCTCCGCCCATGCAGGGCAGGCCCCCACCGTATGCTCCACCGTGTCCTCGGGGCGATCATCGCAGTGGTGACACCCGGGCGTTTCCTCCCGCCTGATGATGTGCAGGAACCTCCCGAAGCTTCCGTGTCCGGTGAGGACCTGCGTCAGGCGGTAGGTGAGGACGCCGTGACGCCTCTCTAGCCACTCCTCAAAGAGGGGTCTTACCGCCGCTATCGTGGCGTGCCCTGCGCTGGGTGGCGACAGTCGCTCTTTCCATGATGATACTTTATGTAGATAATTTGTCTAAGTTACAAACTGTTATTTTGGTCCGTTTCATACCGAGATCCCTCTCGGAAATCCGTCGTCCCCAGTTGTCATTCGTAGATCTGTGACAGTCATTACGGGTAGTCAGATACCCGATTTTCTAGAAACCAGTCTTACCAATGGTCCGATAGGCAGTCACTCCATGTAAAATATTGCTTTCAGTACTATTATTTTGGTCAATCAATCACAATCATATAAAATTATACCCGCCTATTATTGCCCCACTGCAGGACTATCACAATAGTTAACATTGAATTCAATAGCAGATTTATTTATCAAAACCACAAGCAAGGAAATGAACGGCTCCAAAAAAACTATCTTTCAAATAAAACTAGACTGGTCCTACAAAAGAGGAGAAAACTAGACTCTAAAAAAAGGGTATAACTTCATGGAAACTAGCTATCTAACTTACTTTATTAACAAGTTAGCTGACACTAAACTAACTTATTCTAGTAAAAACTAAATGTCTATAAAACCTACGTAAGCGCTCCTGCACACGATGCCGCCACCGCGCCGTCGCCGCGCCGACGCCGCACAACTACACTGTACATACGAGTCGCGCGAAGACCGCCACCGCGCCGCCGCCGCGCCGCCACCGCGCGCGTTCCCAGTTATTTCATTATCCTGATTCATTCCATTGCCGGCCGCGTATGAACAGCGGCCGGTAATGGAATGAATCAAATAGATGCGCGGTGGCGAGACGAGGACCGCGCGCGGTGGCGGCGCGGCGGCGGCGCGGTGGCGGTCTTCGCGCGACTCGTATGTACAGTGTAGTTGTGCGGCGTCGGCGCGGCGACGGCGCGGTGGCGGCATCGTGTGCAGGAGCGCTAAGGCTTTTTGCACACAGGCAACACAAAGGTGCGGCGCGTTCCAATGTGCTCCTGTTTTCTATTGTATAGGTACCTACCTACTGTGCTTAACATTACAAAGGCTTATTTTTCAATAGTCATAGAACTATTTTCTGAAGAATAAATATGAAAAATTTTCATATATTGTTTACAAAAATTTGCTGTCAAATTGCAATATTTATTCCTCAGCTACGAGTGATCTGACCATTCAAAATATCAGCCCTAAATTGATTCAAAATCAACGATACAGATTAGTAGAAATCAAAAACAAAAGTCATTTATTCAAACTTGGCTGTGAATCAGCACTTTTTGAACGTCAAAATTACACAAGACAGTCCCCCAAAACGCCCGCCCTTCACCACTTCCTAGTGCTTTAGCTGGGAAGAAAACGTGGCGCAACCAACTCCCCAGTAGCACAGCTATCTGTTCGGTTATAAGAAATGGATTCTATACAGTAGTAAGTAATTAACATTACGAAACACAGAACATTAAATTAATTTATTTGCCATATACGAGTATGTCAGATAGCACACGCCAATATACCAACACAAACATTGAAAACTATACTCAAACAGAAAGTAAGCGGTAACAGACGAACTTAGCTCAGCGTTTTTACGCCGATCAAAGCGAGTGTGTTCATTCATCCAAATTACGTAGCAAACGGTTTCATAAAATATTTCGGTCTGCGCCAATCTCGAATCAAAATGAGTTTTCACGATTGTTGGCTCATTTCGAATAAAAAAAAAGAAAAAGAAAGTTTTTATTGTTTCTCATACTATTTACAGAGGTACGGGGAACAGGGTGTAAAGTTCACTCATACCCATAGTAAAGGGAGGATCCTCCGACCGACCGATCTGGTGGGCAACTGCCCGACGATTGATGTCGGGTCGTTGTATAATATGCTAGTTGCGCGGTAAACTCTGCTTGCGCGATGCAGGATTTTGCGTGACGTCAGTGTGATGCGTGGTTCGCATGTGGCGATGTAGATACTACTACACTATTCATCTACAGCACAAAATTGAGGCAGTTTCGGTAAGATATAAGGATACCTGTGATGGGTTACCTCGCAACTTCTCATGGAGTAACCATCATCTACAATTGTGAGACATAATTTAAAATACATAAGAAAAGAAAAAGCTTAGTTACTAGAATGTTACAAAACTATCGTTGTAGCATGTTCAGGTATGTGTAGTGTGTGTTTGTGTGTGGGTGGAGGTGATGGTGTGTGTGTGTAAGTAGTTGTATGTGTGTGTTAATGATTGATTAACTGATATATGTTCTGATTGGGTACATTAATTTGGAGTTATTCATTAGCAAAAACAAAAAAGCAAATTACGTTAATTTAGCCTGAAAATGAAGACACAGTTGCTGCGTTACGCTAGAAAATGAAACAAAAGCACATTGTCCTTGTCGCACCGTACCACGTCTCGTGTGAACAACCCCCAAGAGTTTATATTCTCGTCGTCGTCAAAGAAACATTAACTAAAGCATAATATGGGTCTGTATCAACACTACTAGGCGCAATGAAAAGTTTAATTCAAATAAAGAGGCTTTATTCAAATGAAACTTTATTTAATGAATACGGCTCTCATTAGAGTAAACTTTGGACGTTGAGTGGTAAACTACAAGAGGACTCTTGACTTAACGTAAATGTTTTGATGAAATACACGAAAACCTCATTATGGGTCAAGCGGGGCTGTAGTCAACAGTAATTTTGGTTTAAACTTAATCAATGTGCTCTCATTGCAGGACAAAAGCCTCTTCTCATTTAGAGAAGAAACGAGCATTGAACTTCAGATCACTTTCAAATTTCATGTTGATTATTTGCGACCATTTTAGGTTTTTCCCTCGACCTATTACTGCCCACTGTATAAGCCTCTTTTCAAACAGAGAAGGCAAAAGCCTCTTCTCATTTACAGAAGAAACGAGCATTGAATTCTATATCACTTTCAAATTTCATGTTGATTATTAGCGAACATTTTGGGTTTTTCCGTCGACCTATTACTGCCCAGTGTATAAATAAGCCTCTTCTCAAACAGAGAAGGCAAGAGCATTATCAGCACGTTTACCTGAAGCGGATTTGCAATTTCAGTCTTATATTGATTAGAATCCCAGCCGAGGTATTCTGTCGTGATAACTTAGTTGAAGTGAGTTGTCGATAGTGTCAATCCCTAGCATCAGGTGGAATGATAGCTCACTTCACCTAAGTTAACAAGGTGAGATTGTTACAGAATCCACCGGCTGGTTTCCTTACGATGTTTTCCTTCACCGATGTCAGAAAAACGTCACGTATATATTTGCCTGGTTTATTTCAACCCATAATTTAATGCTCGAGAATCCTTACTATAATGACGAATTCAAAAGAACTTCTGATAATGTATATTCATTGTAAGATTAATTTAAAAGTCCCAGAGTCCAAGTAAACATTTTTACCTATATGTACCTACTAAAGCTACTCAAACCCTAATTGACGAAGCACTAAACACGTGCGAACACGTTACTCCACTGAAGTGCTATTAGTGTGACGTCACGTAACGGCGAGCGAAGATTGGCACTCTCATAGTCTGACACTGAACACTAGAGTGTTTGATCATTTATTTATAAGTAGGGTAAGGGAACTAGTGTAGCAAAGTAGCAAAACGGAACCCTTAGAATTTGGTCAAGGAAAATATCCCATAATTATCTCAAATACATATATTATACAAAGACTTAAATAAAGTCAAATAGTTTTTGAGGTGTGGGATATTTTCGGTTACAACAGCAAAAGTAAATATGTTTTCAATTGATTTTTCGTAAATTACTAAGAAGTACACACTTAGTTTTTTGTTCGATACAATCAAAACTGTGCATGAATTCATTCATGCCGACTACGGAACCCTTCACTATGCGTGATCCGACACGCACGTTATTTTAGGTTATTATTATTTTCTCATTTTATGTTATCTTTTATTTGCGTAGGATGTAGGCTAAAAAAACTAATATTTTACAATACAATGGAGACAATTTCGGCATGCAAACAATAATTTACTTAAAATATTACTTATTTCTTATTAATATCATTAGTTATTATTTAAACTTGATGCTATATATTGGTTAAAAGTCCGATACAGAGCAATAGCACCTTTCAAATAGTATACTTTAGTATACTATTACTAAACTACTACTAAAAAGTATCGATACTTTTTAGTAGTAGTTTAGTAGTAGTCTTTCTCTCATATCGGCACAAACAATATGAGCAGAGCACATGCCTTGATACAAAATATAAGCCGGCCAGCAATATGTTAGCGCCTGACTACCCAAAGTGCGTTGGACGTACAATTATGTAGTACTCGTAAAGGCTATTTTTAAAGCTCTCAAAATAGATGGTTTCATTAATAGGGGTCTAAAAATTACTGACTTAATGAGTACTTTTAACCCATCAAGAGTCACTTACCTTTCCCTTACACTTTGTAATTAGGTATATTGTTACACAAGAAAAAAAAAACAAAGCAAAGTACCAACTTGCCGCGCTTGACTCGGTGGAACGCAGAGCTAAGAGGCTCATTGGCGACGTAAAACTGGTGGATGTCAAGCTTCACAGCTTGGCTCATCGCCGCAAGGTCGCCTGCTTGTCGGTCTTCTACAGATTGTACTTCGGTAAGTGTGCCCAAGAACTCCACGACCTCATTCCACCAGCCCCCTACTTCCATCGGTCATCTAGACGCACTGCAAGTTACCATCCTTACCGTGTTGCTATTCCATCAATTCGAATTAAGCGTTTCCAAATGTCTTTTGTAATGCGCACAGCAAAAGAATGGAACTCTCTACCTACGTCTGTGTTTCCGAACGCATCAGGCTTCTTCTGGGTAAGCTCACTCCATCGTCGACTCTGTCTCTGTCACTACTGACCTAGACTAGAGTCAAGAGCAAACCTATATTGAATAAAAAAAAAATACATGACGTATACATAAATCTGGCTCGTTGATCGCAAGCATTACTGTTGAGCATGAGGTCCTGGGTTCTATTCCCAGATCTGGCAAAATGTTATTGGGTCTTTCTATCATGAATTTCTCAGTATACTCGCTCCTATTCCATAATTTAACATATCTGGCGAGATGTGGGTGTACTATAGGTACACCTCTGCCTTACCGCTAAGGGATTTCAGGCGTGATGTAATGTAATGTTGTAAAATAAAATACTGAATGTTAACACCGCTAACGTCATGTGTGATAAATTGCCACACATAAAAAAAAATAAAGTATAAATTGTCGAAAATGGAATTGTCCAATATCGCGGCCATATTGGTTACGTCAGATGACGTCACCACCCGGTCATGGCGCTCGGTGAACATGTTGCTTTGTGAATTACGAAATTAGGTAGATACCTCAATAGGTAACCTTCGCATAGCCCAATGGTTATGCGAAGTTTTGTGATGTGTGAATATAGTTTATCGTGCGGTTTTTTATTTTAGAAATCGAAATCTAGGACCTGTGGATCATTTATGTGTTAATATACCATGAACGTTGTATATACGACTAAAACTGGCCAATTCAATAAACAATAATAATAATAATAATAATAAAACTTTTATTTCATAGTAAATACAGATTTAACAGGTTTAAGACAGTTTTAAGACAGCTTTGGTAGTAACACAATGCAATACAAATCTAAGAGCTAAAATCTGTACACAATATGGAAAACCCTGCCTCTCAAACTAGGCAACCTGTATCTTGAGAGACAGTGATTCAGCTTAAAAAGTGGTGCTTATTATAATCGTAGACTGTGTTGAACTACCCGAGCGGTGGAGGATAATAACAATTACTTACTACTAATATTAAAACTAATTTAAGTGTATATTTTATACTATTTGTGTGTGTGTGCGTTCGTGTGTGTGTGAGTGAGTGGGTGATCGTGTGTGTGTGTGTGTGTGGGTGTGTTGTGTGTGATTTGGGATGTCTAGGTAGCTAGGCGACGTACTTAAGTAAGGATTCTGTTTGTAGATAGTCCAGTTCTAATAGCCATTCAGTTAATTTTGATTTTATTTCATAGTTATTTAGATCGACAATGTTTAATTTTTTGTGAATTTGTGTGTAGATATATGTACTTAATGTGTAGTATTGGTGTTGAGCGAAGGAGGTTTTGTGAAGGGTACTTAAGTGTAGTTTCTTCCTTTTTTTAGGATCAGATGGGGGAACGCTAGCGTGTTTTCTAACAGTTGACTGCAGTAGATAAAGCTGGCGCACTGAAAGTACCTTGCAATCAGCGTAGAGTTGCGTAGTGGGATAGCGATAAGGTTTGCGTGACATCACCTTCAGCACAGCTCTCTGCGCTCTTTCAATCCTCAGAAGACTGGTTTTATTTGCACCACCCCATTCTGTGATGCAATATCCAATGACGGATTGACATAATGCATAGTACACCATCTTCAGGGTTTCAGGCGCAGCCGAGTCTCTAAGGGATTTGAAAATATGTAAAAGTTTCATAACTCTAGTGGTAATGGCGTCAACCTGTTTGTCCCATCGTAATCCTCCGTCTATTTGGACACCCAGATATTTCACAGTATCAGTTCTAGTAAGTGTCGCACATAAGCATAGTAAGGAATGATTGTTTGGAGCAGGTGTGCGCTGTTATAGTAAAAGATTTGTCGGGCAAGTTGTTACGCCGGATAGCGAATGGAATGTACGATGTTTTGTCGCAGTTTAGGGTAAGTAAGTTTTGGTTGAGCCATTTCACTATACTTGTTAATGCCGCTTCTGCGTAGTGCTTAACGCTATCCCAAGTTGGTCCGTAAACTATGACTGCGGTGTCGTCTTCATACGCAATGATCTTGGAGTTGGGGATGGTCATTCTGCACAACTCATTGACATATATTTGGAAAAGGGTGGGGCCTAAGATACTTCCCTGGGGTACACCGTAAGTGGTAGATACTTCTTCACTTATATGCTCTCCAATTTTTACTCGTTGGGTCCGGTTGTAAAGATAGTTTTTGAAAATTTCAAGGGTGTGTCCTCGTACACCTAGGAGTTCCAATTTAGGGATAAGTTTGGGAACAGATACTGTGTCAAATGCTTTGGAAAGGTCTAGGAAGATCCCTAGACATTTAACTCTATTGTCAAGATTCCTAGCAGCGAATTGCGTCAGCTCAAGAACCGCATCCTCAGTTGAGATTCCTGTGCGAAAACCATACTGATTTTCAGCTATGAGCTGATGTTTGCTGAGGAATTTTTTTAGACCATTATTCAGGATCCTTTCTAGTATCTTGGAGAGTGCTGATAGGACCGATATGCGTCTGTAATTATTGACACAGTTTCTGTTCCCTCCTTTATGAATCGGATGGACGATAGCTTTTTTTTAGCGCATCAGGAAAGATGCCTTTTTGAAGGCAACAGTTTAGGATATACGTCAATGGTGGTGTCAAGGTCTGGCGGCAACTCTTTAGCACTAGGGGGGGTATGTCATCCCAACCTATTGCGCAATCATTTCGCAGTTGCAGAATAAGAGACTCAAATGAAACTATATTAAATTTTAAACTTTCATTTCGATGTACTAACGTACTACGTAACACGTAGGTACGTAACGTTGTAACGTACTATGTATAAGTAATTAAATGCAATCCTAATAATGTTGTACCTTCCCAAAAACAAACAGTGGCAGACTAACTTCACTAAAAATAAATTCTGCTCGTCCAAAATGTGAAAACAGGCGAAAAGATAGGCTACATTACATTAATTACTTAAAAAGTTAACCGAATTTTACCACTTTGGACCGTCATCATTTAAATCTCCATTGGAATAAGCTGTCAGATCGCAAACGGTGAGAGCTCCTTTGCGAGCTCAGGCCTTACCAACCATTTAGATTATTTAATTAATTTTAATAAGTTTGAACTTGCCAAGCTTTCCTTTCATATTTCGAGGGATTCCACTGAGAGTGCTGATTACAACGGCAGTTGACCGAATGGTACCAATGTAATCAACACAGCCCAAAGACTAAGC
This sequence comes from Brachylomia viminalis, assembly GCA_937001585.2. Classification (NCBI taxonomy): domain Eukaryota; kingdom Metazoa; phylum Arthropoda; class Insecta; order Lepidoptera; family Noctuidae; genus Brachylomia; species Brachylomia viminalis. Next base: position 4,987,449 of record OW443303.2, on the reverse strand, counting down.
AAGCTAAAGTGGCAATGGGCTGGTCACATCTCCCGTAGACCCGACAATCGTTGGGGAAAACGAGTTTTAGGGTGGAGACCGCGTTTAGGCAAACGTAGTGTGGGACGCCCGCCGGCCAGGTGGAGTGATGACTTGCAAAAGGCGGCTGGCAGAGACTGGATGAGGAGAGCTGACGATCGGGCTCAGTGGCGTTCACTAGGAGAGGCCTACGTCCAGCAGTGGACGAATATAGGCTGATGATGATGATGACCGAATGGCACCTAAGCTGTTCCACTAACCCACCAAAGCAAAATTTTTATAAGTGTGTTTTTTTGGAAGAGTTTACAAATATAATTTTTATTTTATTTTATTCTATTCGGGAAACTTTCAGCTAACTTATACAGTGACCTTGCACAATATGAAACTGAAGGCCATTTACAAGTTTCCACAGATAAACACCATAAATGAGAACGAGAAGAAAACGAAGGTACAAAATACCTTTTACATAAACTAGGAAAAAAGTTGTAGGTACACGATCGACAAATACAAACTAAAAATAATTTTAGGCATAAACAATTACTTTTCCGTAAAAAGGCTTTTCACCTACAAATGTTTAAGCCGAGAAACACTGGTATTGAATATATCCAAATCATGTTCACCGGACAGTTTATTAAAACTTCTGCTCGCACGGATCAGAAACGAATTCTGCCTGTACGCGGACCTGGAATGAGGGACATGTAACAGACTAGGTTTGCGAAAATTTTGCAGTGTGTAATTAATCCTAAGCAGCTTAACGGCTCCGGGCAATTTTTTTAAATTTTTTTTCATTCCACGAACGGCACCTGTAGGCAGTTTGTAGTGATGGAACGTGTGTAGAATTCACACGTTGTTCAGGACATTACCCACTAAAACATAAATCTAAGCGACCAAGTGCGTTTCATGGGTTTTTTTTTTTACATGCTTCGCATAATAGTTTAAAAAAAGAGATCTCAGAGAACAATCTGGTATTTAAATAGCTGGGTAGCAGTCAGTGGTTCTGCATAGTGGTAATAGTATATGGTCAGGCCAAATTGATTCGCTTTGATTGAAGGAGACAGAAATGACAGGAATGGAGGACATTCGAGGATACAATTTGAAAAGCATAAGTGAACCGTGTAACATGTCCATTACTCAATGGATATTGAATGGTATGGCGATTGTAAGACTCGAATCAGGACGGTAAAATTTTAGTATTGCCGATCGTATAGTTGACCTCGTAATTGCTTTACAACTTTCAACAAAAAAACCTTTTTAAATGAAACTTCCATAAGATTGAAACTATCTAAGTGTCACATAGACAAATCGACCTTGTCGCATTAAGACGTGCAAGTGACATTCAACCATAGCGTGATAAACCAATTATCCGTGGCATTGGCTATAGTGGGGCACACATATTTACAAACACACAAATACAGAACGAAGATCAAAATAATATAGGTCCAAAGTCCTATCAAAATCAAAAGTCATTTATTCAAACTGGGCTGAGAATCAGCACTTTTTGAACGTCAAAATCACATAAGACAGTCCCCCCAAAACGCCCGCCCTTCACCACTTCCTAGTGATTTAGCTGGGAAGAAGAAGTGGCGGAACAAACTCCCCAGCAGCACTGCTGTCTGTTCAGTTAGAAGAACTGGATTGTATACAGTAATAAGTAATTAAATAAGTATAAATATTAAACTCTCCACTGGATACGCCATTTAGCTAGTTCACATAAACAACAGAAACATTTATTTTGTCTGTTTTCGTATTCTGGCTTCACGCAAAATTCTGCCCTGGCTTCAATTTAACAGTATTTTCATAGAAGCCAGGAACAAACTACGGTTGTGTTCGGTTAGCTTTGTAACGCGGTCCGTCGAATTCGAGTGAAGTGCATGCAATATGTTTTGCGGGTTCGAGTATTTAATAGTAGTGTGTGGTTTTGTTTGGGTATAGTGTTCATACATACATGTATGTGGCAGAAACTACAGAACATCACCTGATCATGACCACAATCCTTACACTTCCTCCTAAATAGTCACAACATTAGGTACAGGCAATTTGTATTAAAAATGGTTGAAATTTAAATTTTTTTAAGGTAGAAAACATGAAAACAATTTTGTTTCGCAGATGAACACGATGCAAAAGGAGCACTTTGCACTGTGTTCATCTGCGGAAAAAAATTGTTTTCATGTTTTCTACCTTAAAAAATTTGAAATTTCAACCTTTTTTAATACAAATTTCCTGTAATGTTGTGACTATTTATTTGGAACTAAAAAAAGATCCGCAAAATTACCAGTATTAGCTTACCGGCGTTTCTGTACTCTGTCCACAGCACCGAAAAGCTAACTAGGAAAATTTTAGCCCCTCCCTGGTTATAATATAATATAATATAATATATTTATTCAGAAATCACATGGCTTAAAAATATGTACAGATTTGCTTAAATGTAAATTATATTCCTAAGACTTACGTGCCTGAACTAGGTAATCCTGTGTTTCAGGCAAGAAGAGCTAAAATAGTCTTTAAAAGTTAATAAATAATCAAAAGTTGACAAAAGACAAATAATTAACAAATATTGAGTAGCTTATTAAATCATATTTTCTAAAATGGATACATACTTAACATAGGTGAATATTTACTTAAACACAGTTAGTAAATTCTCTGTTTCTTCATACGACATATTTTGGAGAGCTTCATTCAGAGTTCTCTTACAATTTGCGTTATTCAGGGAATAAATGTTAGCTTTGAAGTTTAATCTGTTATACAGGAGAGGACCGAGGTACAGGTAAAATTTGGAGATAAAAGCATGTTTAGTTATAATTTGTGGGCAGACTATATCTTTACGTCTTTTATTTTTATATTCTGTAGTGTAAGGTAAAGCTGTGTGTTGTTTTAATACAATGCCCATTATAAATAACTGTCGAACTGTTAATACTTCACAAGATTTGTATAGTAGGTTAGTAGGAAAGAGAAAAGGGCGGGCAGTAGACACTTTGAGAATCGCCCTCTGAGCTCTCTCGACGGTTAGTAACAGTGTTTTCCCAGCACCACCCCAAGTGGTAATACAGTAAGTTAATATCGACTGACACAGAGCAAAGTAAACTTGTCTAACTATTTTTGGATCAGCAATGTATCTTAACTTTTTAAAAACAAATATCAGCTTGCGAATTTTACTATTTAAAGCTCCTATATATGTTGTTTGAACGAAAGTGTTTCATCCATTATTATGCCAAGATATTTTATTGTATTTGTCATTTTAATTTTGGGGCACATACATTGGTTATTTGTAGGAATAGCACAGTAATGGGCATATAATGTCGAGGAAGTGCCAGTCGATGTTTGCTTACGCATCGAAAATTTTATGTAGTTAGTCTTGTCTGCATTTAATGTCAGCGAATTTTGTTGAAGCCATTTATTTACAATATTGAATCCGTGCTGCGCAAGCTTGTAGACATTGTGTTCGGAGTCAGCGGAAAATAGAAGGGCAGTATCGTCAGCATAAGAAATAATTTGGCCGTAATCTAGGTTTAGATTACAAAGATCATTGATGTAAATCAAAAATAGTGTAGGTCCCAAAATGCTTCCTTGGGGTATTCCGAAAGACGTGTTTTTTTTATCCTCACTCAGTACATTACCAATCTTCACACATTGGGTACGGCCTTCTAGATAGCTTTTAAATAGCTTTAGCTGCGTGCCTCTTATACCTATGGCTTCAAGCTTGTGCAATAGAACAGAAATAGAAACCGTGTCAAAAGCTTTGGCGAGGTCCAAGAAGATACCTACTGTGTGGTTACCGTTATCAAGTTCTTTTGCTAAGAAGTCAGTCAGATGGTGCACAGCATCGTCTGTTGACATTCCAGGCCTAAAACCATACTGCCGCTTTGATAAAATTTGTTTATCTTCCAAGTATTTGTGAAGTCTTTTATTAATTATTTTTTCTAATATTTTAGACATAGAAGGCAGTAAGGAAATAGGTCTATAGTTTGTCACTTGATCTTTGCCGCCCGATTTATAAACAGGAACCACAACAGCTTTTTTTAGGCATTCGGGAAATATACCCGTAGATAGGCATTTTTGGAAAATGTAAGTTAGTGGCGGTATCAAGATGTGTCTAAACTGTTTAATAATTTTATTAGATATGTTATCCCAGCCAACTGCACAGGCGTCTTTTAAACTCATAATGATTGCTGCCACCTCAGCCTCGTCAGTGTCAATCAACCCAAAAGATGATGAGATAGTTCTAGAAGGAAATGGTGTGCTTGTTAAATTTTGTGATTCTCTCTGAACTTTTTCAGCCAGACTCTTTCCAACATTCACAAAGAAATTATTTGCAATGTTGGCAGCTGTTAACGGTGATGAGTGTGCTTGTAATAAACCTGAGGACGACTGGTTTTGTTTCGTGTGATACGTTACATTTTTAATAAAACTCCAGATTTTTTTGCTATTTGTACCAGCCTTTTCAAGTGCAATTTTATCGTAGTTGCTTTTTACTTTTCTAAGGAGATTATTACAAAAGTTACGATATCTTTTATACGACAGTTGCAAAATTAAATTATCTGGATTAGATTTCGCTTTCATATGCAGTTTATCTCTATTTTTCATGCAGCGAATGAGTCCTGTCGTGATCCATGGTTTTATGTTGTAGTTTTTATTTTTTAACCGAGATTCGACGGTGTTATTGTGAATAGCATGTTGCACTTTATTGATTAGGTACAACATACAAAACTGCGGATCGGCAGAATCGTATAGTGGGTCATAGTCGATATTGCATAAGTCGCCTTCAAGTTTATTTACGTTTATACTAGAAACTGTGCGAGTGACTACTTTAGGTAATTTACAATTTAAAATAAGTAGGTTAGCGTTGTGGTCGGTTATTGTTGAATTAATGACAAGGGTAAGTGCAGGAAAATTTGATTTGAGTATTACATGGTCCAAGCAGGAGCCACTTTTATGAGTAGGAAGCGTGTGAGTGGGAAGCAAACCATGGAAGGCGCATAGGTTCAGGTATTCCTCAGCGGATGCATCAGCACTTTCCGGAAGGATATTGATATTAAGATCTCCAATTAAAACTGTATTTTTGAAAGAGGACAGGTTCAGCAATGTGTCGTTCAGAGAGTCAGTGAAATTGTTTATATTTCTAAAAGAGGGAGGACGATATAAGGCAAGTATTGCGAATTCGGATCCGATTTTTATCAACAGTCTGCTACATTCGTGCATATTTGGTTCCTCGATAGACACATTAAGATGATTTTTTGCGTAAACTATCACCCCATCGTTCTGATTGTGGATTATACTACTTTTGTACATATTATATCCCGGAATGTGTGGTATGTTATATTGTTTGGAAAGCCAACATTCAGTTAAAACAATAACGTCGGCGTTTATGTCTAAACGTTGTAGAAAAATGCTTAAATTGTCAAAATTCTTAAAAATGCTGCGAATATTTTGGGTTAGTATGGTTAGTGGACTAGTGTAGGAGGAGAGATATTTTTTACAATGTTCAACGTCACAAGCATGGGATTCAGAAACTGAGAAATTATCTATGTCATTAATTAAATTATTAATCATATTTATAACTATAAAAACAAAAAAAAAACAAGAACAACTATAACAAAAACAAGGGCCAAAAATACGCAATTAACGGCGCTCTTAGGCGCCTCCATAATTAATAGAATTTATGTACCTCTTTTCGGCCATTATCTTCGCAGGACAGTCAGCAGCACTTGTCTTATGATTGCTTGGTTTTTTAAATTTCAAGCAAGTAGCGCATTTTGGTTCCTCAGCCTTCTTTGTGCACTCTTTAATTGAGTGACCCTGATCACCGCAATGACCACAGGTATTGGTGGTCTCTCGACATGATTTTGCCGCATGTCCATACTGCTGGCACTTATAGCAGCGAGTGACAAGAGTAAAGTCTCTCACCGGGCAAGATGACCAATTTACAAACACTCTGTCTTTAGATATTAGGGCTTTACGTATGTCTGCAGGAACTTCAATGATATAGTTACAAGTTTCAGCATCCTTCTTACCTGACTTGTGGCTCAACTTAATGGAGGTCAAAAAGGTCTCAAGGCTGCAATCTTGAAGGTTCTCAGCTAGGTTCTGGTGGAACAAACAAGTAAAAACTTCATTTTCTTGCATGGATGAGGGCACTCCGATAACTACAACTCTAGGTTTCCTTTTTGGCGGCTCGTCTACTGTAAGGCCTGAGTTCGACAGCTCCATCGATTTTTTCACCTTCTCGATGTCGTCCTTTGTTTCAGTGCTGATAATGACACCGCCGTTTTTTGTTTTACGTAGTCCTCTTATTTGCAGTTTCATTTGTTCGGGGCATATAATCGTTTGGACAAGTGTTTTCGTCTCCTCACTCGACTTTAGTTTGTCGTTAGGATATATGGCCACTGAACTTAAATTAACCGGCTGTATAAACTTGTTGTCTCCTTTTTTAACCATGTCAGCAAAGGAGGTTCCCGAAACTGGTTTGTTCGAATCTCCGATTTTCTGTTTCAGTTCTTGCAGTTGCTGCGCCAAATCAATTTGCTCTTCCAGTTTATGCACGGTGGAGTGGGCCCGGACGGCTTTCAGTTTGAGGGACTGGTAGTGGACGGCCATCTGCGAAGTTCCGTGACTAACTTTCCGGCATAGGGTGCTAATCCGTAGTTTTTGCTCCATGTTTAGTTTGCCATCTGCTGCTATAGAGCACACTTCATTCAGGAACTGCTCAATGGATGACATCCACCTCTCAATTTCTGGCGTTGCTATGACTTCCAACGCGTCATCATCTCTTTGGCTGGGCTGTTGAGGGGGAGGTGAACGCTCGGGTGCAGGTGCTGGTGCGGGTGCGGGCACGGGTGAAGGAGGTGGGCTCCGGGCACATCTGCCGCCGCGGCTGAAGGGGCTGGTGTCCATTGAGTTACAAGTTATTTAGGTATTAATAACTTGAACCAAACTCTTGATCACTCGGAAACTCTCGGTTGACTCTGAAGCGCTGTGCTTGACCGACGACGCGGTAAATGCCTGGAAAATGGCTTGTCCGGATACAGATCGGCCCGTGAACCCACCATCCCAGAGGCGGTGGGATGAGCCGCTCTGCAGGTTGGTATGGAATAATCTTATTAATAAGTCCACCAATACTGCTGAGCGTGCCCGCCTGCTGGCTGTGGGTGAATGGGAGTCGGACCTCTGGCTTCAGGCGCTACCGTCACCCAACATAGGCACTATGCTGGGTGACACCACCTTCCGGCTAGCTACTTGTCTGCGTCGGGGCGCTCCATGCGTGGCTCCACATCGCTGCCAATGCGGTGAAGGTGTCGACTGCCTTGGATACCATGGCCTATCCTGCAGTAAGAGCGCAGGCCGGGTAGCACGGTACGCCAGCATCAATGACATTATCCATCGTGCTCTTGTCACCGCCGGGGTGCCAGCTGTCTTAGAACCCAAAGGCTGGGCACGCGACGATGGGAAGAAACCAGACGGAATGACCATAATGCCTTGGAAGGTAGTTAGGCCTTTGGTGTGGGATGCAACGTGTGTCGACACCCTTGTGCCTTCCTATCTTCCTAGCACAGCGGGCTGTGCTGGGGCGGCTGCTGCAGGTGCGGAAAACCTCAAACGGCGCAAATACTCACATCTTTTAGGGACTTATGTGTTTGAGCCGTTTGGGGTTTAAACATTAGGGCCATGGGGTCCGAGTGCCCACTTAGTTTTTGTAGACATCGCCAAGCGGTTGGTCGACTCTTCACGTGACCAGAGGGCTGGCCTATTTTTTGGCGAAAGAATCAGCATTGCCATACAACGTGGCAATGCTGCCAGCCTTTTGGGCACTTTTCCTGTTGACAGCGATGCGGATGATTTTTTCGAGGAAATTATCAAATGACCCCTCCCGCTTTGGGTGGAGCGGAAGGGAGTGTCAGACTCTTACTGACTAAAACCCACCCGTGTTCTTTTCTTGGCCCTTTATGTTCCGGGTCAGCGGTACCCCTTTCGGATGATCCCGCTTTCCCGGCAGGCTTGGGCCGTAGTGGGCCCCCTCTTCGATGCTGACATCTCTTTGAGGCGCGCGTGGAACACGTACGCGCCGTCCAGCACGGGCCTGGTCCTGATCGGACGGTGAGCTACCCATTACTCACCGCCCGCAGGCCCGCGCCTACGGTGGCCGGGAGTCGTCACGCGGCTCCCGACGCCCGGAGGATGCCCTTTGATTTACTTTTATTTTTATATACTTGTACATATTATAGTTATGAGACTTTTTAAATTATATAAATATTAGTTCTACGTAATAAGAAATGTTATTAATTTTTCAGTAAAAAAAAAACGGCATGTATTTAATGCGGCAACTAAGTAAAATGAATATAGGTTTTTAAAAAAAAATAGAGTGGGTACCATATATAATGGGTTGGCAGCTAATAGGGAGTATCGTAATAAGTAATAGGTAGCATATTAATATATCAGTAATAAGCTCCGTTTTAATTTAAACTAGCATCAAGTTTTTCTTTTGGGAACAGAATTAATATCTAAGCGGAAACTTAATGGCGAAAACAAAATAGAAAATGGGCGTTCATGTTTGTCATAATTGTCACAGTTCTAACCAAACCTTAATTAAAATATTCTATGCATGGTCGATGGCAGGGCTTGGTCGACGGAGCCCCGCTTCGCGGGGCTCCTACTTCTGGGTGGTTTATAAAAAAATAACCACGAAGGGGATGGCGGGGTCTATCGACCCCGCCATCCCCTTCTAACCTGACCTGTCCGAGTCGGGGTGCCCTAAAGACCAGATTGCATCCAGTTTCTCCTGGTAACAAATTAAAACGGAGCTTATTACTGATATATTAATATGCTACCTATTACTTATTACGATACTCCTTATTAGCTGCCAACCCATTATATATGGTACCCACTCTATTTTTTTTGTTGCAAACATTTAGTCGACTTTTAAGTTATTAGTCACTCGGAAAATAATAATCCAAAAAAAACTCTATATTTATATGTTTGGAAAACCATTAACAATTTCATAAAATATCAATCAATAGGATTATATGAACGATTATACCGTCGCGAATCATATTTTGTTCATCACACAACCTGGCACTGACCTGAAAATTGCAAAAAAACGAAAGGAAATTTGTATTTCGTGGGCTACATGCTAGAAGCTGACATGATATCATATCATGACTAATAAAAATGTCGCCGTCAAAATATAACCCAGTCAACGATGCTTTAGAGGGGCTTATTATCTAGGGGCTTATTCGCTGGGGGAATACTTAACTATCGGTAAAGGCAATTTTAATGCTTGTCCTCAAACACTGATGTCCTCATGTTTACCTTCCCCTTGGGAATAGCGCCATCTAGCGATACATCAGGATGACGTCTTTACGAGCTCTGTCAGGCGCGATAACGGATAATTACATAATGTCCTTTCTATATTTATTGACTACTCTATAGGGGCCTAGTGGCTGTAAAGTGTTTGAGGATGAATTTTAATAGGGTATAGTGTCATTTATTTTGTCTTTCGTTTTGTAGTCTTTAGATTGCAGATTTAAATACTTGGTCTAGTGATCGCGAATGCAAGTAATGACAGATTTTGTATGGCATATCTGTCAAAACTCGCAATGAAGAGAAAATTGCAATATTATATAGGTACGTAAATTAGCAGAGTTAGCCCCGTAAAGTAGCATAACATTTAAGTACCTACTTAAGAAAATTACCTACTAGATAATTAATGAAATAGCATTACTTAGCCAGGAAAAAGATCATGCTCTGTGCTGTGAAATATGTAACTGTTTCTCGAGCTGATTGTTGAAACATAAACAAAAACGAGATATTTAATAAGTTGCTACTGAGCTGAAGTCCCTGATTTATAACACTCACTTGTTTAAAACAAAATAAAAACACTTTTTAATAGAAAAAAAAACTGTTAAATTTAACAGAACTTATATCACACAATAAGAAATGATGAATGATTTTGCTTTTGACATTATTTTAGAATTTTGGACATGATATTCAAAACTGTTTAGCACTATACTTGAATTTCACTTGGAATGTTAATTAATAATTGATAGTTCTCTGTATGTAAATTGCATTTGTACATTATTATTAAACAATGTAAATTGCTTTATGAATAAATAAGAATTTGAAAAAAACATGTTTCAGTACTATAAGACATTCAAAAGCCCTGCGTTCAAAATATTTTTTGAAAAGCTTGTCGCCGTAGGTATTGTTGAACTGTATATGGCTAAGTAATAACAGCCGCATGGATCGATCGATCAGGTTAAGCTACGCTTGCCGCGGTTGGTCCGTGGATGGGTGAGCATCTTTACATACCAAGACCCCTCCGTGCCTCGGAAAGCATGTTAAGCCGTTGGTCCCGGCTGTCATTCGTGGATCTTTGACAGTCGTTACGGGTCGTCAGAAGCCTGAAAGTCTGACAACCAGTCTTACCAATGGGTATCGTATTACCCAGTAACTTGGTCGTGGAGGCAGTCGATTCATGTAAAATACTGGTATTCAGCTGCCTCCGGTTAGACTGGAAGCCAACCCCAACATAGTTGGGAAAACGCTAGGCAGATGATGATGATAGTACCTATATAGACAATATATTATTGACTATAATATATTATTGAATATATTATTATTTGACGACACGGTTGGCGCAGTGGTTAAGCGATTGACTGCTGCGTTACGTGTCGCGGGTTCGATCCCCGCACGGAACAAATATTTGTATGACCTGCAAGTAGTTGTTCCGGGTGTGGCTGTTTGTGTATGTGAGTTTAAATGTTTGTAAACGCACCCACGATACAGGAGAAATTCCTAGTGTGGGGCAACGTTTTTTAAAAAAAAAAAAAAAAAAAAAAAATATTATATTATTATTATTAATATAGACGCAGTAACTCACTAAAGGGAATTATTTACACATTCGTCTGTATTTAGAAGGTTTCAACTATAGATCCCACTACATTTTCCAACCATTGTTGTTTGAATAACCTTAGTAAATTGTAATTAAAAAATAATCTACGAAAATTTAGGTTATAAAACTGATCTCAATTTGACAAAATGAAAAACATCTTTGACATGATTCCATATTAGAATTTTGCAACGGAGTATATGTATTCAAATAATCCCATGAAAGCACAAAAATTGTAAGTGGCACTACACATTGGCCACAGCTTCGTATTCTGATCCATTTGTCTACACTGTCATCAAGTACCTTTTGAACAGAGCATATTTGTTCGAATGCTTAAAATCAAACAGTCACTTGACAAACATGATATCTAATTGGAACGTTACTTTCCTAGGCCTATAAATAAATCATAGCTCATTATGGTGTTTAGAAGTTCCAAAGCCCATGAGATTAAAACAGAGCGGGGTATAAAATAAATAATTGCAACCTTCAAACGTATGAAAGAGCGAGAGCAATTGCCTATCTAACTTCAAAGGTAAGCTCTAACCAGGTCCAATTAGTCGGTAGGAAAACTTTTTAATTGCATAGCAACTATGTTTTTTTTAACTGAGCTTGTGAATTTAGTCATCATTCTCCTGTCATTATCCCAAACTATTTGTGGTCGAAGCAACATGCTTTTTTTTTTTCCCTACTTCTCTAGGTATCAGTTGTCATCTCGATAATCAGTCCTTTTCTAGCGATATTATCGTTCACACAATTCATCCATAGTTTCTTTGGTCTTGTAACTGACTATAGTATTATTAATTGACATCACTTTAACTTCTGTTCTTTATTATTATTAATTGACATCACTTTAATATCTGTTTTTTAATATTATTAATTGACATCACTTTAATATCTGTTCTATAATATTAATAATTGACATCACTTTAATTTCTGTTCTATAATATTATAAATTGACATCACTTTAATATCTGTTCTATAATATTATTAATTGACATCACTTTAATATCTGTTCTATAATATTATTAATATTGACTTCACTTTAATATCTGTTCTATAATATTATTAATTGACATCACTTTAATATCTGTTCTTTAATATTATTAATTGACTTCACTTTAATTTCTGTTCTTTACTATTATTCATTGGCATCACTTTAATATATGTTCTATAATATTATTAATATTGACTTCACTTTAACTTCTGTTCTTTATTATTATTAATTGACATCACTTTAATATCTGTTCTTTAATATTATTAATTGACATCACTTTAATATCTGTTCTTTAATATTATTAATTGACTTCACTTTAATTTCTGTTCTATAATATTATTAATTGACATCACTTTAATATCTGTTCTTTAATATTATTAATTGACATCACTTTAATATAATGTTCTATAATATTATTAATATTGACTTCACTTTAATTTCTGTTCTTTAATATTAATATTTGACATCACTTTAATTTCTGTTTTCTTTTGTCGACATTGTTTTGTTTTTAATTGTGGTAGACTAGCCGATCTCAATAATTTATGTACAACATCTTATACCTGTACCATCTTGTACCTACCTACATTAATAGCAACTAAAGTTCCGATTCTTATCCTACTCGTATCATCATCTGCCTAGCCTTTTCCCAACTAGGTATGTTGGGGTCGGCTTCCAGTCTAACCGGATGCAGCTGAATACCAGTATTTTACATGGAGCGACTGCCTATCTGACCTCCACAACCCAGTTACTGGGTAATACAATACCCCTTGGTAAGACTGGCTGGCAGACTTTCGGGCGTCTGACGACCCGTAACGACTGTCAAAGATCCACGAATGACAGCCGGGACCAACGGCTTAACGTGCTTTCCGAGGCACGGAGCAGTGGTGATGAAATAATTTACACAAAGTAAAGCGCCTGTCGGGGTTATTTTATTTATTTAGTTATTTTCTTATCCTACTCGTATAGCTATCAAAATTCATACTCAAAACTTTCCTGACGACATTTTCGTCATGTTACATCACATGCCCATACCATGACAACCAATTACCACACTAATTTTCAACACAACCACACAACTTAAGAATTTAGTAATAGTTATCATGCGTGTAATAGTATGACGGCACGGTTGGCGCAGTGGTTAAGCGATTGACTGCTGCGCTGCGTGTCGCGGGTTCGATTCCCGCACGGAACAAATATTTGTATGACTTGCAGATAGTTGTTTCGGGTCTGGCTATCAATTTATGTGAGTTTAAATGTTTGTAAACGCACCCACGATACAGGAGAAATTCCTAGTGTGGGGCAAAGTTTTTAAGAATAAAAACAATAGTAATTGTTATCATGTGTCTATTGTAATTTCAAACTTTTCGACCGACGCGCGACGCTCCATTCAGTGAGTTTTGAAACGATTATGACTTCCTTTTGGACTTCTCTGGAAGAGGCATCGTAGTATTATATTATTTTTACAGTCACCTGTCATCAACCATTAACATCTTAATTTATTCAACTAAATATTTTTGTACTCAAATAAAGTAAGTTTTTTATGTAAAACATTTGCGTAAGCAATTTAATTCGTCGTTCGGTCGTCAATTACTTAAGCGGCACTTTTAGTAACCTACTCTCGTTTTATTAACTGGCAATATTTTTTTATTACGATATTATAACCGAGCTATCAACATACAGTTAATTTTTCAAGATAAATGGTCTTTAGCTTGTGAAGGAGGAATTATTTACTGGTTTTGTCGCTTTAACCGTTCGATCAACAATACCAACTAGTTAACGGGTCTTGTACAAAATCAAAGCTAAATGGTGCCCGCGTGAAACAAGTTTAAAACAGTTATAAGTTCAACCTAATTACAACCGTGGCACCTAGTAATAAAATCGCGTTTACATTGGCCGTGTTTCAAGCGAACTAAACAAAATAAGAGCTCACGTCTCAAGTGCTACGTTATGTACTACGTATTTCTTGCGCCGACCCGATATCTAGTCGGTATTTTTGATCGAAGCTTTAACCCGAGAACCAGATTTTTTGCAACCTTTTTGAATTATTGTTTGATTTTATTAGTAGGAGGATGCAACTGCTCATGACTCCGAGTTACCTTTCAAATGGTGTGGCGTTTAGTAGTTTATGCGTTAGCGTACAAAGCTTTTTAGCATGCATTTCTAGTTTCATTAGATACCAGCGATCAGCGATTTAGCAACAGCGATAGTACACAGAACTACATTTGTATACTGACGTCGTAATTGCTATAGGCATGCCCGCTAAATTAAAACTTCACAAAGGTTAAAACTATCTGACACAGACAAATAAACCTTGTGGTTGTATTACGTGCAAGCGACATTCGACCTTAGGGCGGTAAAGTAATTGCGAGGTAGACTATACCTATGTATACGATATCATCGAAATTCACACCCCTGTGTCTGACATGACGTGTATAGATCCTAGGTATGTCGGACAGAACATCTGTACAGGAGAATTGTACAATTAGATGCGAAAAGTTAAGAATGAACATACAGGGTGAAGATTTAGTCTGCATTCGTCAAGGAGGTGATTCTACCCGTCATTTTAAGCAACTCACAACGGAAATGTAAAAAATAAAATACATACATGCATCGAAATAGTCTTTCTACTGTTGTATAGGAATTTGTTTTTTTTCTTCACGAATCGGGTAAGAGTTTTATAGCGAAAGTTGTTTAGAATGATCTGTAGAATCACCCACTTGACGGATGCAGGTGACTGAATCGCCACACCCTGTATACAATGCTATTAAAATCTTCCACAACAGCTCACAATCCGCGATCACAATAAGATACGCCATCACTTTAACCAAACCGTGTCAGGGTTGCCATCCCATTCAATACAAAGCCATAAACAGACTCATAAAAATACATTTATATCCATGCATTTTACCCTCAGATATAAAATGAAAGTCATTCCGACTCGAGAGTTATCAGCGGCTTTTACTAAGCCATCTTCATAGTAATCTTAGTGATGCATTTCCCAGTTATTGATTTTACAGCGCTTCATAAAGCGGTGCTCGGATGCATTCAGCGATTTTTATGCTGAGTATTTCTTCGTTGAGCTTGGTGAAGTGGTTTCGTTATTATCTATTTCGGGCATATTCGTGATTTTGCATTTGTGAATGGTTTTTTGTTGGGAATACAATTTTCATTGTATTTTCGCATTTTTAGCTAAATACCGTGCTTTGGTAGTTTTATTTTATCTCATTTTGATTCCATGGATTATATTCATTTTCACTAGTTTTTGTGTTGGATAAGTAAGTAATAGAATAACCCAAACAGAAATAGGCAAGGGTCAGGTTCACGGTTGTTTCTTTGTAAAAGTAGGTTCTAAACCGAATACTCTGTTCATGAACTACTGTGTACTCTGTTCTTGTTCTGTTCTGTTTTACGATGATTGAATTCTAAATTCTTATTTGAGAGGGCTGCTATATTAATCGAAAGTTATTCCATTTTATTTTAAACTAGGCAATTACTGACGATGTCGCTTTAATATTGTAGCAATATTGCAGCTTAAGTCCAACATATTAACCATTTTTTACATTGTGTAAAAAATGGTTAATATGTTGGACTTAAGCTGTAGTACTTATATTTACATCACATTAATTCAACCCAAACCGACGTACGATTACAATACAAAACAAGATCAACACTGAACATTGAGAAGACCACGAAAATAAGCGTCGTGGACAAAAGCGCCTAAATCCGTCGCGGTAATCCAGTTCTGGTTCACTAATACCGGATTAGCGACGCCTTTTGCCGTAATGACGATATACAGTAGGTGCCTATCTACGGACGTCGGTGTTTTTTGTCTCTGACGCGAAAAGTGGAGTGTTTAAGTGGTATCAGTGACAAAGCTTTGTAAGAAAGGCGGTAGTTTGAACGGTTTTGAATGATCACTTTGTGCTGTGCGAATGCACTGTTTGTTTCGACAAAGATGGTCTTGCTGGTTGTTCTTAGTAGAAAATCGTTTTTAAACTGGGGCTGCAGTATGATGCGTTAAAGCCAGATTATTATTATCTGCCTAGTTCGGGACCTGATGACCTTGTGTGGATGTTGTCTCATATTATTATTATTATTAGATTATTCCAATGTGAGAGAGAATTGAGCTATACATGACAAATAACACTATCCCCTTTTACATAACGATTTCTTGGACGATAAGCCTAACTGTGATGTTCTCGCTGACGAATGGAAGAAGATTTGATCAGTATGTCTGGAGTATTGTAAGATGAGCGTATGATTGTCGGGTACTGATATATTTTATATGATAGTTTTTGTCTTAACTAATGGTATTGGCTTGGCTGTTTTATGTTACTCGTAAGCACCACTACGCATCATTTTGGCGTCACGCAAAATCCTGCATCGCGCAAGCAGAGTTTACCGCGCAACTAACATAATATATACGACGCTCTGAGATCAATCGTCGGGCAGTTGCCCACCAGAAATGACACACGTCAGGTCGGAGGCTCCTCTCTTTTCTATGGAGGTATGATGAACTTTACACCCTGCTCATACCTCTATAAAGTAAATAAATAATTCAAATTTTCAGAAATTAATAACGGGTCAATTATGGCTTTAACACGTCATATGACGGGCCCCAGGTCTTCTTTATAAAAAGTTTGTTGTGTCCGAAGCCATACAAAACCAAGAATTCTAAAAGACTGATTTATTTCTCTTGTACCCACTGATTCGGGAGAAGACTATCTATTTGAAGCTATTGAAAGAACACAATATGTCGTCTATAAAAAGATTTGCTAGATGTACCTACCTACGGATGGCTGGGTATCTACAAAATACTATTCTTAGTATTATAAAAACCTATTTTAGTAATAAGGCATCCAAAACGGAACATACTCTTAGTATAAAACTCAATATAAATCCGTTCTATACAAAATTACCACAGCACTATACCATTCAGTCATATCCGAGCTTTATTGCATCGTTGGGAACAATAATAAAACTATATTATTACAATGTATCGTTCATTGGAGCACTTAACTTGGCATTATGACAATGAGCCGCCACAGAAGGCTCATGCTTTCGTTAAAGCTTCGTGGAAAGGTATTTTCCTGCTCTGTGAGAGACTTTACAGGTTCGCTAAAATAATAATCGTATTCAGCCTATAATGTTCCCACTGCTGGGACACAGTCCAGCTCTTTGTGAGAGAGAGTGGACTTATAATCCATCACAGCGGCCCAGTGCGGGTTGGTGGATGTCGTATGTCTTCGAATTTGTTGTTTCTACGACATGCCGGTTTCCTCACGATGTTTTCCTTCATTGTTTTGAGAGCAGTGGTGATGAAGTTAAATACACATAGTAAAGTGCCTGCCTGGGACTCACGACCTACAACTCGAAAGTCGGGGCCGATAACACAGGGCCAACACTGCTCTCATATATATAAATTGCAAATATTTTCCTAAGCCTATTGAGGTTAGGAGAGTGGAAATACAACAGTTACAAATGTGCTGTATATTAGAATACAGTTTCAGTGAATTTACTATTAAGTGCAACTCTTATAAAAGCGAGCTCCGCTATCAATACCGATGTAGTTTTTAGGGCTCTGTACCCACAGGTTGCCAACGGAACTCTATTACTAAGCCTCCGCCGTCCGTCCGCCAATCTGTCTATCTATCTAGTATATCTGACAGCGGGCTGTATCTCATGAACCGTAATAGGTAGACAGTTGAAATTTATAAAAGCGAGCTCCGAAATCAATACCGATGTAGTTTTTAGGGCTCTGTACCCACAGGTTGCCAACGGAACTCTATTACTAAGCCTACGCTGTCCTTCCGTCCATCTGTCTATCTGTCTAGTTTATCTGTCAGCGGGCTGTATCTCATGAACCGTAATAGGTAGACAGTGGAAATTTATAAAAGCGAGCTCCGCTATCAATACCGATGTAGTTTTTAGGGCTCTGTACCCACAGGTTGCCAACGGAACTCTATTACTAAGCCTCCGCCGCCGCCGTCCGTCCGCCAATCTGTCTATCTATCTAGTCTATCTGACAGCGGGCTGTATCTCATGAACCGTAATAGGTAGACAGTGGAAATTTTCACAGAGTGTGTATTGTTTGCCTTGTGGTACGGAACCCTTCGTGTGCGAGTCCGACTCGCACTTAGCCCTTTTTCTATTATTGATCATTATCAATAAATTATCAAAATTATTTTTAGTTTTTATTTGTCGTTCGTATACTATTTTTTTTTCCTAATTTATGTAAAAGGTATTTTGTACCGACATTTGTATTTTGTTCACGTTTTTAATTTTAATTTTGGTGTTTATCTGTGAAAACTTGTAAATGGCCTTCAGTTGCATATTGTTTAAGTACACTGTATTTTATAGCTGTAAGTTACCCGAATAAAATAAAATAAATATTGGAAGGCTTGCTCCACGTGTGTAAATGTCTCCTCCCTTTTTAAGGTTCCGATCTAAACTATTCTAACAGTCAATGGAACGGTCGCTAGCCAGCCGTAATAACTGTATATTGAAATCAATGCTTTTTGTATCAAGCTGTCCTGGGTTGTGCGAGTCTTTACCAGATAGTAATTGCGTACCTAACCCACTAACAGTAGCAATGGCTTTCATTTTGACATTGCGTTATTTACGTTGTTGAGCAGACAAATTTTTGCGCATATGAAGCAATGGATATGGATTAGCAATATCCTTCAAAATTATTCTGACCCGCGATTTTCTCTCCAGGTCTCCAAGGTTTTCACTCCATCTGGCGGAAGGTCTTATTATCTGTTTTTATTATTGCGCTTATGGAAATACAGTGTCTGCATGGGATTTTTATTTATTTTACGTACCTAAAATGCAGTCTATTCAACTCAAATGCAAAAGTTAGATTTTCTAGGCGTTATAGATATATATTAATATATATATATATATATATATATATATATATATATATATTATTTAATCGAAAGAACAAACATTAAATATTTATAGATAAATTTTTTTTTAATTCTATATTTTTATTTAGGGGGTTTTTTCATAAAAGAATATGTCACCCCCATTATTGAAAACAAAAAAATCACTTAATATTTAACTTAAATAAACCTACAAAAACTAAGAAACAAGAAAACACTACTCTGACCTTAACTTTAAACCCACCATCACCATCCTAATCAGCATTTTGGCAGCATCAGACAATGGTGAAGCCAAAATACTATTAAAGAAACCTACATTGTAGTACCTATTATTAAACATAGATCGCCTTCGACGCTCAAGCCGACGACACTCCGCTAAAATGTGGTGCGCGTCCTCCAAAATTCCACACACTGTACAATTAGGTGATTCTACTTTGCGCATCATGTAAGCAAAACTATTGAGCGGAATATGACCAGATCGGAGCCTCAAAGCCGTCACCAGTTCTTGCCTGTGTATCCCACCCACATCGAACCACAAAGAACGACAAAGAGAGGGCTGAATAGTCCTGTACCAAATACCCTTTGTCAAGGACCTTTTATCGAAATATTCTGACCAGGACTCAAGACACGAATTTCTTACTATAGGAATTAGTTCGGTATGAAAAGGTAAACAGGAATATTCATAACCATCGGATGCTGCTTCGTTTGCAAGACGGTCGACTACCTCATTACCCTCCAGTCCAGTGTGCGAAGGGATCCACTGCAGTACAACAGTTCGGTTTTTAGTTACATTTTCATAAAGACATTTTAAAATAGTGTAAGCTATTGGGAGGCCCCTAACAGATAAGGTACATTTAATCAAGTGTAGAAGGGCACTTTTAGAGTCGGTGTAGATGACAAAACGATCCCCGGGTAAAGAATGAATATATGAGAGGGCCTCCGCGATGGCAATCAGTTCCAAATGCATTATAGAAATATTACAAGAAATTTTAAATTTCATAAAGGTACCTGCTTGTATATCTAAAAATGCGGCACCGGAATGATTATCTTTGTGTAAAGAACCGTCTGTATAAATAGAATAAAAGTCGTGATATTGTTCATTGAGTGATTTGCAACATAGGGATCTTAAATTTTGCTGGCAATAAAATTGTTTCGGTTTATCAATACTACTTAAGCTAGGTCTTACTATATAAGATGAGTCCACATTGCTGACCCAAGTGTCCATGGAGAACATGTCCAACTGATTACTGCAGTGAATAAGATGTTCTTTTAATAAATTATGGGTTAATATTAACAAAGGCTTTTTCTTGTGAATCCAATAAAGATTATTACAGAGTCCGTTTAAATTTTCAAGAATATTAATTATAGGGAAATTGTTAGACTTAGATTTCAAATAAAATTTACCAGCTAAATATCGACGTCGCACAGACAAAGGGGGCAGCATTAATTCGGATTCCATCACATGAATCGGGGTACTTTTGATGAATCCACCGATCACACGCAGACAAATATTTTGTAACCGATCAAGTTTAGATAAGTGAATGTCTGCACTGTTATCAAATAGGAAACTGGCAAAGTCTATTCGACTACGAACAAGGGCGATGTATAGCCGTCGTAGGTGTATCGGATGGACGCCCCACCCAGGGCCTACCAAGACTCTAAAAATGTTAATGAATTTAAATATTTTTTCACAAATCTCATTAATATGCTTTTTCCAACGAAGACATCTGTCTAGCCACATTCCTAAATATCTAACATTGTCCACGAGTTCTAATGATAAACCGTTCAAGCGGACATCAATAGCAAACCTACGGTAACCTCTACTGAATAAGCATATTTTACTTTTAGACGGAGAGATGTCTAAACCAACATTTATTAACAAAGAATTGACTAAGTCCAGAGCTGACTGAATCTTGGACTGGCCCTCTAATATCGATGTACATTGTACATAAATTGCAAAGTCATCCGCATATTGGGAGATATTAACATATTTTTCCACACGTTTGCAAATTTCTAGGGTTATCACATTAAAAAGTAATGGTGATAATGGGTCACCCTGAGCTAAACCGCGACCTGAATATCTGCGAAGGTACCTATTACCTGTTTTAATTGTTAACACTCTTTTGTGAAGAAAGTTCCAAAGATATTTACAAATGTAGAATCCAACTTCTAGTTTATCTAAAATATGAATTAAAGTATTATTATCTAAATTATTATAAGCACTATTTATATCTAAAAAGCAACCTAATGTCGAAAAACCGTCGGAAAAACCTGTTTGTATAGTGGAGACAAGACCACTTAAACTATCTAGACAGGACCTACATCTGCGGAATCCTACTGTATATACTGAGAATATTTTTTTTTTTTCAAAATACCATTCAAGTCTGCGGTATAGGATAAAGTGAAATATTTTACAAATACAAGATAATAAAGATATAGGTCTAAGGGAGGAGACGTCACTAGGGTCACGTCCAGGTTTCGGGATGGGAATTATAGAAATATCGCGCCACTGCGAGGGTACAAAGCCATGAATTAAAAATAGATTATATAACGTTAACAAAGTATGTTTGCCTTCATCAGGTAAATGTTTGATCATAGAATATGATATGTCGTCGCATCCAGGAGATGTATCCTTGGATTTAATACATTTGTCGAGCTCCTGTATGGAGATCTCACATTCTAAGACAAGGTTTTCTTTGTGGATGGTTGGAGATGCTGGGGAAACATAATCTGGTGTAAGAGAATGCAACAAATCCTCAGCACTTTGGGAATCCACGTAACGTCTGGGTGAACGGTATCCTTTCTGCCATTTCATTTTACGCCACATATCACTGGACGTAGTGGACTCGTCAACTGAAGAACAATAATTATGAAAGTCTTCTCCTCTAGCCAGTCGGATCAGTCTCTGTGATGTGTTTATGCGGTCTTTTAGAACATCTAAGTTTTGAGGAGTTGGATTACGTCTAAAAGTAGCTAAAGCTAGCCTACGCCGGGCTACAGCTTGTGAAAGGCTAGTGGACCAGTAAGGTTTTGGGGAAAATGTTGAGGAAGGGTTTTGGTTAAATTTGTACAACGGAATGAATATATCGGCAGCCTCGTTAAGAGTATCTAAAAATAAATCATAGGCTTCTTGAAGGTCACTTGGTAAACTAAATGTGTGAAATTTTTTATTTAAATATTTGGTATATGAAGCCCAATCAGCTTTGCGGAAATTTCTTTTTGTGACGGGGGGATGAGAATAATTAATCAATGTTGAAATTTTAATGATTAAATGGTCACTGCCTAAATTTTCGTTTAAAACAGCCCAGTTGCATTGAAGTGCAATATCCATGGATGCAAAAGAAATATCCGGGGAAGACTGTTGTAGAATTGAGTTAACTAAACGAATCCGTGTATGTGTCCCATCGTTCAATGAGAGAAAGTTGCTTTCCATGAGTGCATCGTAGATATAAGTACCTCTTTGATCAGTTTTATAGGACCAACTGATATGATGGGCATTAAAATCGCCTAAAATTAGGGTTCTGGATGGCCACAATGAAAAAATATAATCCCAGTCTTGCTGAGTTGTGGTTGTAGTAGAGGTACAATAGACGGACACAATGTTTTCTATTGGATGACAATTAAATAGTTGGACACATATTATCTCAATACCTTTGTTGTGGAGAGTTATTCGTCTCCGTTGAGCCTGAACAGATTTGTGAACTACCACAGCCACACCGCCGTAGGAGTCGTGACGGTCTGCCCGAAAAAGTTCGTAGCAACTAAGTTTGAATAAAGATTCTGTATCGAGCCATGTTTCACTAAGGGCAGCAATATGGACCTTTTCTTGGCGTAGTAATTCTAAAAAACAAGCGCTCTTAGGTCGAATACTCTGAGCATTCCATTGAAGTATATTTAGCTTATTGGAAGTTGTAGAAGTCATTGTGATTGGATTAAATTAAACAATGCTTTAATCCACGACCATTCTGAAATAAAGCCTACCACCACTGACGTAAACCATTCTAGGCACAATTTTATAACCGAGCAAATTTTTTCTGACATGCTGAATTGCCGGAGGAAGATAATTTCCTTTAAACGAGTCAATAATTTGTTAAAAGGCGGACACTGATTTTCTTGTTCCTTACTATCCTGGGGTGTAAATTCTTCCTCGTCATTGGTGCTCAGAAATATCCAGTCATCTTGATCAGGGCGATTTTTGTTCTTTGGAGCCTTCGAAGGATTTTTCGCTGGATGCTGTTGAGTCTTTTCATTATGTATTGTAGCCTTTGTTTTAACGCTTTGTGCATATGACGGACGAATCGAGAGTTCAAAGGGGGGGGTTATAGAACTTGAAGCGTCATGGGGAAGCGAGGGAAATAAATCTCGATTATCGGTTATTATTTTCGGATCTTGTTGGGCAGTACAATCGGGGGGATTTGTAGATTCCGGGGGTACATAACACTCTAGGGCATTCCTGTACGCGCACCTAAACTCAGCCATAATTTCTCGCAGCTTTCTTTCCTTCTTATAGGTAGGGCAGGATTTACTCATAGATATGTGATCGCCACCACAGTTAACGCAAGTAAACGATTCGGTGTCACATCTTTCATGGGGTCCCCCACATCTGGGGCATTTCGTTTTTTTTTCCGGGCACATCTTCCGTGTATGCCCCAATTTCCAACATTGAGAGCATTGAGACACTTGGTGAATATATGGCAGAACCTTAACCTCTATGTCACACACATGTACAAACGCCGGTAGAAAGTTGCCATCAAAGCATAACCGAATAGTTTCACTCGGACACCAACCAGAAACTCCTTCATCCCTATTGCGACGGTTTAACCTTTTAAATGATAACAGCTTAGCAGGAGAGGGGCATGAAATATTATCCATGATTTCTTCATCTTTGAGGTCTAGATCTACGTATTTTATCAGACCATAGCATGTTGAAATTTCCAGGGCTTTTTGAAACCTCCAACCTTTCGTTATGAGACTTTCACAATCAAATAGGGTTTTAGACGCTGCTTCATTTTCGAACTGCAGGCGTACTTTATATGGGCTCACATATTTTATTTGACAAATTTTACCAATCTTATTTTCTTTTAAAATCCGGGCCATTGAAAATTGTTTAGGAAGTTGATCTTTGTAAGAAATGTAAACTTCAAATTTGTCCTCTTTTGTCTGACTATTACGACGCGACTTTTTTCCCTTAACTTCAGTCCACCTCTCTTCCTCACTACTGTCAGTTGGTTCTCGTAGTCGTTTCGATGTTCTTATCAAATCTTCCTCCTCCTCGCAAACCTCAATCGTATCCAGATCATTCAATAGATCATGCAAGTTATTTGAAATGGGTGAGTCACCGCGCGCCGGAGCGCTAATATCGTTAACTGCCATAGCGTAAATAATATCTAAGCACGCAGCCGAGACGCCCCGGCGGCCGCGCGGCGCAAGCGCACGCGGTCACTCGTGGCGCGACGACCGACGGCGAAGTGGACGAGTGCGCGCGCGCAAGGGGGAATACATTGTATTAAATATAAAATGTACGGGGTGTATTACATTACAGCTATTTCATCGATATTTTCAACCTTCTAACATACAACACAATGGTATCTTAACTTATGTACTACACTCTTACATTTTTGATCACAGATCATATAAATTATACCCAAACACATGTCTTTTTTAACTGACATTCACAATGTCAATGTCATGCATACCTTATCTGCCAATCTATTCTGTGAAAATGTCACCGTGAAAACTTTAGAGAAGAGAACTGTCAATAGTGTTGCCAAGTTGTTTTTAATTTCAATTGTTTATTTTTCAATATCATTTTTTTTTTTCTTAGCTTTTTATTTTTGTTTGTTACCGGTTTTACTTACTTACGTTCGTCGGTTTTAGTTTATTTTAGTTAGTATATTCAATCTTAGGGCATGCAAGATTTTGTGATCAATGCTTTGTACGCCGTAATTGTCACGTACATTAGTCCTTAAGTTATTAAGATTATTTCTAGCATAAGTTTAATGTACGAGTATGTGATGTAGCTGTGCTTATTTTTAAAATAAATAAATAGTGTCAATCTCT
This sequence comes from Brachylomia viminalis, assembly GCA_937001585.2. Taxonomy (NCBI): domain Eukaryota; kingdom Metazoa; phylum Arthropoda; class Insecta; order Lepidoptera; family Noctuidae; genus Brachylomia; species Brachylomia viminalis. The sequence goes on along the minus strand of OW443303.2, from coordinate 4,962,611 downwards.
AGCATCAGGTGGAGTGACCGTTCATTTCAAACTCATTCAGGATAGGCAGCAGCAAGTTCAAATAAATGGTGTCAATTCACTTAGTTTAAAAGTAGAAATGGGAGTTCCACAAGGCTCGATATTGGGTCCTTTCCTCTTTTTAGTGTATATTAATGATCTACTCCATTTATTAAAAAATCAACCACAAATGGTGTTATTTGCTGACGATACTTCTTTAATTTTTAAGGTAGAAAGAAGTGCTACAAATTTTGACGACGTTAATAACGCCCTAATGCAGGTCCATAATTGGTTCACTGCTAATAATTTAGTATTAAATGGGAAAAAAACTAAGTGTATACGATTTTCTTTACCTAATGTCAAAAGTAGTAATTGTGAGATAGTATTGAATCAAGAGAAACTAGAATTCGTCGATAAAACTGTTTTCCTGGGGATCACGCGGCTTCAATGGGGTTCTCATTTAACATCTCTGGCGGGACGGCTAAGTTCAGCAGCATATGCTGTCAGAAAAATCCGTCAATTTACCGATGTAGATACCGCGAGGTTAGTCTATTTTAGTTACTTTCATAGTATCATGTCTTACGGTATTTTACTTTGGGGACGGGCTGCAGACGTCGATTCTATTTTTATTCTGCAGAAAAGAGCCATCAGAGCCATATATAATCTCCGCAGGTGCGATTCTCTAAGGGAACTGTTTAAGGTTATTAAGATCTTGACGGTACCTTGTCAATATATCTATGAAAACATCATGTACGTAAGAAAAAATGTACATCTTTTTACTAAAAGAGGTGATAGACATAATTGTAAGACTACCTTTGCTTTGTATAAACTCAATCTCCTTTGTATTATATAATTGCATAGGACAAGTGTGAGTACTATGTACTATCGAGCTACCATTTACCGGGTAATGTCTTTCATTGACTTGAATGTGTCCTGGCGGCTGATAGATGTCATGCTCACTCAAATGTCTCGCTGACGGTGGCGCGTGTGTTGGATCATTTAGCTCCCTTCAAAATGGTTGAGCTGAATGGTGCTGATCCATGCGTCATGTTCGTGAACGGGCGCTGTCAGTTGGGAAGTGGTCATCTCTTAGCCACCACGGCTTATTTTTAATTATTTTATTATGGATTGTTTTGTTTGAATTTATATTTGCTGTACACTGGACACTCAATATGTACGTCTTATTTACATCGTTCTCACATATAATTATACCTATATACAAGATTAATGATGTAACTAATATTTATGTAACAATATAATTTAAAAGAGTGTCCATGGAGTTTCTTGCCCGTTCTTCTCCATAGATACCTACTACGCTTTGGAATGGGCAACTAGCTTCATATTTCTGACTGACCGACCACTTGACAATTCAAAAGTGCCTGTAAATGGTTTAATTGAAAAAAAAAAAAAATTTCACCTAAGTTTTCACTGTGAGATTCTTACAAAATCGATCGTCTGTTATTTTTATGGTTACTGAAATGCCAACGTAAGTGGTTTTTTTTATATATTTGAATTGTAAGTGATTGAATTGTTGGTATGCTTTTTATAAATAAATAAATAAAATTTAGTTAATTGCATAATCATAATCAGCCTATAATGTTCTCACAGGCGTCCTCTCGATGACAGGGAGTGGGCCATAATCCGCCACGTGGGCCCGGAGCGGGTTAGTAGATATCATTATGTCTTCGAATTTTTGGTTCTAGGACACTCCGGTTACTTCACGATGTTTTCTTCACAGTTTTGAGAACAGTGGTGATGAAATAATGTACACAAAGTAAAGCGCCTGGCTGGGTTCGAACCTACGACCTACAACTCGTAAGTCACGTCATTACCACTGGGTCACCACTGCTCTCCTTAATTAATTTGATGTTTTTGATTCTATATCGAGTCGTTTCTACTTGCATGTTAGCAATGTTTTGCCAGACACAGGACTAAACCTTCTGTAGGTACTATACTCGGCCACAATACTAGGCATTCAATAATTATATTGAATGCCAAAGTACTAATATATAGCGTACTTACAAGACATAACATTAAGACAAAGATTTAGTGCGAAAGCTGTAGCTCTAATAAATATAACAGAACGGAATTTAACCTAAGTGTTGATTTCGAAATGTGTTCAAACCCACGAAACAGAGGACCTCATTCTATTTGGGCGTTTACTGGGGCCGTAGTTTTCTCAGAAATAGGTTTTTGACACATTTTTGTTTGACAGATCCGCCAAAAAAATGAATTCAGAGACCACTGAAGCGTTTTGAAATTAGTAGAATCATGGCTTTATGTGCCCTTTTGGTGGCTTCCAGTTTCTGTACAAATACCTTGATCTTGTTAATTCTTGTTCCGTAATTGTTAAGAGTTAGGTAAGCGGAAGCGCACACTTACTAAAAAAAGTCTTTAAAAGTTTTTACTCTTTCAACTTTATACAGCATTTTGACTACCAATGTCAATAGGAACCCAGAAATAGCCATTCATTTGTACACTCGCTGCCAATCACTAGCGCACGCCTTGTGACTTTTATGACATTAATAAAACGTTTAAATTGCAATGATTGACGTGTGTTCGTGAAATGCAACAATATTGACTGGATATTTTATTTTTTCTCGAATCCTAGAAAACTTATTTTTTAAGCCACAGTAAAAAAAAAAATACTCAAAATATGCGAGTTTTAAAGTCTATATAAACAGAGACAGCACTGCTAGCATCTGACGTCACAAAACAGAAGCCGCATAGTAACTTCGCACCAATCAGTACATTTGTCGTTTTGTGTGACAACAATAGAAGAATCACTTCAAAAGCGTGTAACTTCTTAATACTTTTCTTTTCGTGACGTCTTTAAAATGCAAAGTATTAATTCACGTATATTATTAATAGTAGTCAAATGCTCTTTTATAACAACATCTAGACAAAATAATATGTAAAAACTAGACAAAATAAAAGATACTACCGCACACAACGTTCAAAAAACATGACTACCGCATGTTGGTTTCCGCACGTGTGCGCAATTTTACAGCGGACGCACAAATCGTAGCACGGATGATAGAACTTCTACGGTTGTACGAGAACGGTACGGATTTGAAGAGTTCCTTTTTGGTGATCCGTTGCAAAACCTTGTTATGTCGGGAAGGATTGGATTGTTGTAAGAAATTCTTTGGCTAGGTACCCGAAGTTGTCTGCAGTAAGTATGTGATTGTACGTTAGTTGATCTGTGAGATGTTAGTGTCTGTAAAGTCTAACCATGGTCACAGCACAAGGGTAGCTCAGTGTCTGCCTTTAACAGAAACGTAAAGAGAAAGGCTGTCTTGTTATTTTAGAGGATGCAAGAGCTCTGCTGAATATGCGGTCCTGGGTTGATACATGCGATCGGGGAAAGTGATATTTATTTATTTTAGGAAAAACAAACAGTAGCACAATAAGAGGTAGTCATATTATATAAATTATTACATTTGAAACAATTATGCTACCCACTACGTTCTCCACAGATTACAATTTGAAGTATTTAAAACTAGCTAGTAACACGGATACAATACCTATACAATAGTCATTGTACAAGCACTCATTTTTAAAATGATAAAAGGTAAAGTAAATTTGTGTGCATACAATATAATAAACATTACGCTATTATATATCACTTTGCTCATCCTGTAGGGTTGCAAAGATTTGCTTCTTAAATGCATTTTTACTAAGAAAAAGAATGTCGATTGAATTGAATTCATTATTGTATGTCTCAACCAAACGATGAAGTGGTGAACGCGAGCCAGCGTTGGATTTACAGAGGCTAGTAGCAAATAGACGTCGAGTGCGAACCTCACGTACATGAACTGTGCGAGGAACCAGGTAACACAAACTCCTAACTAAGTCTGGACAGTCAAAATGATTGCGGCACACATTGAACAGTGTCAAAACTTCCAGAAGTTTCCTTCTTGACTTTAATGTCAGAAGTTCATACTTTTTAAGAAGTAAGTGGTATGACATTTTATTCCGATAACATCTAAATTCATGGAACGAAGATATTTACGTTGTACCAGTTCTAATCTTTCACTATAATTTATGTAAAAAGGGTTCCAAATAGGTCCTACTTCAAATTCCAACTGTGGCCTGATTATTGATTTGTATAAGTGCAAAAAGGTGGAAGGTCGACGAAAATCCCTGGAAGATCTGATGACAAAACAATGGTAACAAACATTTATGGTAAGCTTTGTTAACCATTTTTTCTATATGAGCATACAGATGAAGCTTCGAATCTAGCAGAACACCGAGATCGCGGAGAAAACTTACTTTACTAATTGACGTATTAGCAAGACGATAGTCAAACTCAGTAATATTTTTCTTTTTGGTAAATGTTATAATATGACACTTTGGGAGACTAAGGTTAAGTTTATTGGAAGAGCAATAGCTAGATATACCGTCCAAATCTTGCTGGAATTTAAAACAATCGACTTTATCAGAAATAATTTTATAGACCTTTAAATCGTCCGCGTAGAGAAGAAATTTTGAATTTACAAAACAGTCTTTTATGTCATTAATGTATAAAATAAATAATAAAGGGCGTAAAATGGTGATATTGGGTTTTTCCATCTGGAAATTCTCAGTATTAGCCCGGAGTCAGGATTTGTGTCCGGTTGATGGCAATAGGCTCGCTTGGGCCTTGGGACTAAAAAATAACTCGCGAAATATGGGTGTACATGGGGACACATCTGTCCGACCCTTCTGAGTTATAATGGGTAGGCCATCTAGTGTTTTAAATTTGAAGTACCGATCACTTTGACATTGAAAGGTAGAGTGACATTCATTTTTTGACAGCAAGTTAGTTTTATGTTTGAAATTTGCATAAGGGAACGCTATACGCTCGAACAAAATTGGGAAATATTAAAAACGCAAAATGTAAGAAATTAACGTGGAAAATTTTCGAGAAATGATCTGCCTTCAGTTCAGTTTGTGCGTCAATTTGTGAAGCGAGTTCGTGAAAATGGATCATTATTGGACAAAGCAACCCATGTACGTTCTCGTCCAGTGCGTTCAACTGAAAATATTGCTGCCGTGGCTCAGAATGTGCAAGAACATCCATCAACATCAACTCATCATCGTTCTCAGGAACTGAACATTTCTCGCACTTCTCTGAGATGAATTTCGCATAAAGACCTCGGTATGAAGGCTTACAAAGTTCAATTAGTCCAAGAACTGAAGGCCAATTCCCGTAATTAAAAACGTTCAAATTCAGGTCGCAATCTCATCTCAGCGACAGTCTAATGTCAAAAATGTAGGTAAACGCTATACAATTTTTGACAGATTGACACTGAGATTAGAATGCGAACGTTCTTAAAAATACGGGAATTGCCCCTCTGAAGCCTCATGATCATCCGATGCGTTTTCGCTTCGCCCAATGGGCTGAAGATTGTTTGGCAGGAGATGAAGAATTTTACCGAAAAATCGTGTTTTCAGATGAAGCTCATATTCATCTCGGTGGCTATGTCAATAAGCAAAATTGCCGCATATGGAGTTCAGAGAACCCACACGTGACTATTGACAAGCCAATGCATCCACAACGAGTCATTGTTTGGTGTGGATTTTGGTCTGGCGGTATCATTGGGCCATTTTTCTTCGAAAATGAGCAAGGAGTCGCCGTTACCGTCAACGGTGAGCGTTACCGTGCCATGCTTAAAAAAATTTTGTTTGTAAAAATTGAAGAGAATGACATGGACGACATTTGGTTTCAACAAGCCGGGGCCACATGTCACACAGCCAACGTAACCATCGATCTTGATAATTTCTTCGATAAATGTTACGCAAACCATCCAGAGACAATTGAAGCGTTGAAACATGAAATCGAAGTTGCCATTGAAGAGATTCAAGCCGAAACAATCGAAAATGTACTGAAAAGTTGAGTTGATTGGATGGGGTAGTGCCGACCCAGCCGTGGTAGTTATATGAATGATATTGTGTTCCTTTCTTAAATGAAAAAGTTCAATCTTTCCAATAAAACCAAAAATTAAAAAAAATAATATCAGTAGTTTATTTTTTATACGCCATTCAAATTTTAAATGGCCCACCCGTTAAAATAATATTTGGAAATGAACACACCTTTTCCAGTAAAAACATTTCTATATTTCAATTCATGCACACATACAAACCTGGAGGTCTACTCTCTAAGCAAGAAATCTGTATTTTTGGCCGAAGTTACGGGCATAAGATTAGTGCAGGGCCCAAACTACGCCCAAACTAACAACGACTGACAACATGATTTGACAGCTGCCCTAACTCCCTTCTTGCCCGCCCGAAAAAGTTAATTAAACGGGAATAGGGTTAATTCCGAAGTATAGTTCGATACTTCGGAATTAACCCTATTCCCGTTTAATTGATTGATGAAATGATTGCCTGATTTGCGTGTCATCAATTATTAGATGCAATAACGTGTTTTTTTTTGCCCAAGTATTAAGCCCGTGTCTTATCATGGTCCACCTTATGTTACATATTAATAACATCGTATGTCAAAACATGCCCAGCATCTGTGCCACAAGTGTGAGCAATTTCCCGCACCTCGCGCTAATCCTTAAGATTGCACATTATACGCCGCCGCCCGCCGGCTGCGCATACATGCATAAATGTTTAGCTGAGCTAGAGGGTTCGGTATCTTTTGATATGAGGTTAGGTTGAGGTGGGAATGATCTTGAGGATTTAAGTTTTAAAATGGCAATTAGAGATCTACACATTTCGAAATTTATTCAATAATAATAATAATAAAAATTTAATAAATACCTATTTACTAAATGTAGCCACATTAGTGAACGTTTTTTGGTAGTGGTTGTTTATTTATTTAGGTTAAGAATTATTTCTTATTTTTATAAATTACAATTTCCTTACACTGAAACAAAGTACACAATTCGACCTCTGGGGTCTGTCTTAGTATGGCCCGAGATTTGATCAACGCGCTATTAATAGTTAAGTTTAATAATCGAGTAATTTAATAATCGAGTTGATGTAATGTTTTTCAGAATCAGAATCAGAATTATTTATTTGTTAAACATAGGTGAAGAACATATATACATTAATCATACATGTCAAGGTCTTAAATAGATAAGTGTTGCACTATGCTTTGTCATTGTTGACATACAAATATTAAAGTCAGGTTCGTCAAAGTTAACAAAATTTTACGTTATCATAATACATTAAAATAATCAATTTCACACAAGAAGATCACGACAAAAGAATATGCGAGAAATTATTCGTTCGTTACATTAATAATATGAATTAATAAAATTACAGAATTTAATCAAATAGTCATCCAAAATTAAAATAGTCATCCAAGTCAACATTAATAATATAAATTTATAAAATTACAGAATTTAATCAAATAGTATTATCATTAAAATAGTCATCCAGGGTATAATAACAGCTTACGCTTACACTTTATGTTTTTACTACTCATTGAGTCTCTAATATCTGCAGGTATTTGGTTTAGTAAATAATTTTACATTAGTTTAGGTTAGCCAACACTTGTTTACACAATACATTTGCAATAAATTTCTTAATATTACGTACCTATGTAACTGCAACAATTACTTACAGGCTAACACCACATGCACCATTTTTGGTTTTACATATTATTATAAAGCTAAAAAGGATACTTTAGTTATAATTAAAATTATATAATAATATTTGGTAATTTGTGTGTGACAATAATGACAAAAATTTCATTCTACATAATTAAAATAACAGATTGCTAACAGATTTTTTGATAATATTTTTTTTTATACTTGGTAGGTTATCACAAATTACATGCAAGTGACAAATATTATAGTGGGCATGAGTTTATTGGTGGAGGTCATTTTGTTTAAACCAATAACAGCATGTCAGACATTATAGGATGCTTTTATTTCAAGGTAAATCCTCAGATCATTTTCCTTATTGGTGCAAAACTGCTGAAAAATGTATATCCATTTTTACTATGCTTTTTTATGGAGTCGGTTCATGCAATCAGTAAACTTTAGCTTCTTCGTTAGCGACTACTTAACCCTTTATTCTTTGCTTACAGGTGAAAAGGTCCTCTTGTTTGTATTGCGTTACCGAGCGTATCAGTTTTCACAGTATCAAAGGTCAAAGTTGGTTTATGGAAAACCTTGAACTACGTATAAACCAAAAAAATGTTCCGCATTATATATCATATGGAATGACTGAGTAAGCGCAATTTTTCTATGACAGATCGAAAAAGAGATAGGGTTTGTATATTTTGCCAAAAACCACGCCGGCGGCGGCGGCGCGGCGCGGCGAAATGCGTGAAATTTTGTTTAGGTTTTTTTCGGCGCCGCGTATAGTGAATTCACACTAATCTACTTCAAATTAATAAATTACCTAAAGCAAATAAACTACAGATGTCATTTTGTAAAACAAGGGACACCATCACCGTGGATTTAGCCGATGGCCAGGCTTAGACCTAACGGGCTTGGTTATGTGAGAGGAAAGCAAAAGAAGAAAGGTGTTGAAATTGATAAAAAACAAAAAAAATAAGCAACTATTTATTTGAATTTTAAAATTTAACTCATCACACTTGCACCGGCCAAAACCGCCAATTAAAGTAAAACATAATTTAATATAATTTATTTTCGGCCTGTGTTGTCCCAATCATTTAAAATAACTATATTGGACTCAATATCGAAATTCCCATCGAGTATTCAATAAAATTCTCATCGGCTCTAAAGTGTTTTCCGAGCGACATTTTAAAATATTATCCTACCTCCCGGGGGTTTGTGGTAATTAATTTTGTGATCAGTAGGTACATTATTATAGCGTAGTGATAATGAGGCAATTAAAATATGATATTATATTCGTTACTTATTTAACAGCGTAGCTCGTGGGATGATATTATGACTTCTATTTTGTTTAATATAATAAAAATTGCACTGCGCGAAAGTAGAATCTGTTGTTAGTAATGAACAAAAAGTTGAGTGGACAGCGCGTTACGTAAAAAAATACAACGCTATATCATCATCCTCATGCCCTTGTCCCATGTTACTTGTAGTCAGCGCAACACGTTTTCTTCTCCCACTCTCCCCTATCAACCGTCACACTATCATACGATTCCTTCTTGTTCAAGGTCAGTTCCATATATCATCATCTTCCTGCCCTTGTTTGCCAAGGCCTGGGATTGAGTTACTCCAATTTTCAGCATACTGAATGTTCTTAAAATATGATTGACGTGTAAAAGTGTTTGTACAAACCTACTTACAGAAATAAAATCATTTATCATTTTGTCTCTGTGTGTGTATGTTACTGAAGGTCGGCGTAACACATTTTCTTCTTCCATTCTCCCTTGTCAACAGTCACGCTATCATTCACTCCCTTCTATTTCAAGGTCAGCTCCATACATCATCATCTTCCTGCCCTTGTCTCTGTGTGTGTATGTTACTGAAGGTCGGCGTAACACATTTTCTTCTTCCATTCTCCCCTGTCAACCGTCACGCTATCATTCACTCCCTTCTATTTCAAGGTCAGCTCCATACATCATCATCTTCCTGCCCTTGTCTCTGTGTGTGTATGTTACTGAAGGTCGGCGTAACCCGTTTTCTTCTTCCATTCTCCCCCGTCAACCGTCACGCTATCATTCGATTCCTTCTCTTTCATATCATTCCTCACACAATCCATTCATGTTTTCATTGGCCTTCGTCTCCTTCTCCATCCATCAACATTTATATTCATCACTGTTTTAGTCACATGCGTTTTCTCCCTCTTTATCACATGCCATACCACGCCAAACGATTTTCGCGACACTTTCAAACTTCCCCACTCATTTTTTTTTTGTTTACCGCACTGAAAACAAGAAGTTACAGTAAAATAAAGGTTTATTTAGTATATATGTATGTATCTATGTATCTATATATTAGTATTATTCTTGTATTTTATAGTCATTTCCGAGCTATCTATCCCGTAAATGTTGCACCTGCCATGGTATATATCTGCGTCACCCTAAGGTTGACTGGTAGAAAATGCCGCAGGCATTAAGTCCGCCTTTGTACAGTATTATTTTTTTACTTGTGCATAAAGTTTTAATAAATAAATAAAATACTCAAAAAGAAAGACATCGTGTAGTCCACCCACACCTGTGTGGACCTAAGCACGAGTAGATGGCTCGCTGGAGTCACGCTCTTTCCGTCAATGTTTACCCCTAACTCATCCGCTAAAAGTAAAACTGAACGCTGATCAAAACAAGAAAAAAAAAAAAACTTATTTTCGTCACTCTCAACATATTTATATGCGCTGCATAAAAAAAATACGACGGGACAAATAAACGAAAAGCTATAAGGTTTAATCTAATAAGGACCCATCTTGTTTTACTTCCTATTTACTAACGACTAACCAACTTTTATAGTTAGTTAGCTCTAAACCTCTAAATACTCCACAGTAGATTAATGCCTGCATTTTCCATTGTTTTGGTCGCACGGACCAATAAGCCGATCACTTTATGACGTCACCAGCTGACTGATTAGCTACCAGGACACATAGGTTGTGAAGTGAATGCAATTATAGTATATTGATCGGGAACAGATGTTGTTAGGAGCGAATAACGTGAGAGTATTTTGGGGTCTGGCTGTTTGTGTGTGATTTGTGTTTTAGAATGTTAGGAGTTTGGCAGAGTTTAGAGTGCAGTACAGGAGATCTTTCTAAAGTGGGGCAAAGCTTTTGTAACTAGCTAACTAGGCTTTAGCCGCCTGTAATTGCGTGTGTCCAGGATACCATTAGCGTTTCAAATAATGTATAAAATAGGACCTTAGCATACGCATAATCAGCCTATAATGTTCCCACTTCTGAGAATACAGACCTCCTCTCGGTGAGAGGAGGTGGGCCGTAATCCACCACGCGGGCCCAATGCGGGTAGGTAGATGTCACATGTCTTCGGATTTTTGGTTCTAGGACATGCCGGTTTCCTCACAATGTTTTCTTTCACCGTTTTGAGAGCAATGGTGATGTAATAATTTACACAAAGTAAAGCGCCTGTCCGGGTTCGAACCTACGACCTGCAACTCGTAAGTCACGGCCGTTACCACTGGGCCACCACTGCTCTCAGGAGATATAAGACCTTAGTATTTGTATTACTTACTGGAAAAAAAAAACAACCGATGAGAAAATCGCTCAGCCACTGCCCTGAACCAGCTATGGAAATCTGGAAGAACTATGAAACTTTGGCCACTTAAGAAACCGACTTCGGAACGTCACATCAACGCTTGGCACCATCATAGCGTGACGTTGCAAAAATCAATAATTAAAACAACTAGTAGCGACATCTTTCGTGGGTCGGCTCAAGCTCGTAGGATGATGGTTTTGGTAAAATTGTGTCATGCGAAGTAATTACATGTTTATTAGTTATTTAAAATAAATAAACATATTGACATAATTTCCCACATTCTATTGACAATGTCTAAATTCGAAATGACTACTAGATGAGAATTCTATTTAGTCTGTGGAAGAGGATTTTCCAAGGACATTCGATTGAACGTCCTGTCAAAATGGTGAAAGGTTTTTTCCTCTCATGGCGTGACAACGAGGAACACGTTTTGGGAGAGGCCCCAGTTCTGAGATAACCAGAGTGTGTCCAAATAACCCGATGGGTTTTCTATAAGTCCACTCAAACCTGATCCTTGTGCGTATTGAACAATTTGCTTTGTTCTCGGGTGTGGCCATCTGTTATTGAAGAAAATAATAATGATACATTACCATTATAACCTAAAAATAATTCACCACGTCCAAATGTTTAGTAGCAAACTGGACTGTGATATTCAATACGACATTCCATCTATAACCCTTAGGAACAACGGACTGTCCCACACAGCGACACAATCCGTCTCTGTCAACAGTAGCTTTATATACTCCCTACAGTACGTACTTGTGTCTGAGATGTTATCTGACAAAATATCGACGTCTGCGGACGGCAGCGCCTTTATGGGTGCCTAGTATTATTTGTACACAATTTTTAATACCTTGGGATAATGTAGCTGTGTTGTGTTTTGTTACTTTGGGAGGATATATGTGTAGCTGCGCAGAGCGTGGCCCAGTGGTAACGACCGCGACTTACGAGTTGTAGGTCGTAGTTTTCAATTCAGACATGCGCTTTACTTTGTGTAAATTAGTTCATCACCACTGCTCTGAAAACGGTGAAGGAAAACGTCGTGAGGAAACCGGTTTGTCCTAGAATCAAAAATTCGAAGACAATGTGACATCTACTAACCCACACTGGGTCCGCGTGGTGGATTACGGCACACTCCCTCTCACCGAGACGACGTCCGTGTCCCAATAGTGGGAACATTGTAGGCTGATGATGATGTGTAGCTTTATTCGAACTAAATCGATGAGACTTCATATCCTCTGGTCGTTCACACGGCTATGATCAGTACGATTTGTTACTGTACATTTTGGGATCACTTGGCATTTTCATACTGTAACAAGTCTTTAACTGTGTGGACAAGCGGTTGTTGATGTTGGATCCCAAGTTTTAACCGTAAAGTTAAATATCGTATAGGTTAGCTCTGTGTGAACGGCCGCTCTCTGTTGATATGTATAGCTCTGAGTTGGGACCGATATCAATGGGCCAAATTTGATTCATTTCTTATTATTATATTCTATAACTGGAATGTGTTACTGGGACAAATAGTATCCAATCAACCAAATCCATTTAATCGTTAAAGAGTGAAAAGGTAGACAGACAGATAATAAATGCAAATAATATATATTAAACAGGTTTCTAAGATTCTAAATATCTAACTTTAAAATAATAATAATTCATTTTGATATTATCATCATTAATTTGAATTACTCTAGCACCACCATTAGTAATCTTATAACTTCAAATTGTAATAACTTTTATGTGGATGGACCGATTTAAATGAATCAAATACTTAAACAAATAGGTAATACCTCAAGATAGGGGTTCTAACTATATTACCAATTCCTTAAATCTCTTAAAAAGATGTAAACAAAAATTTCAATAATCATGTGCATTTTTAAACCATCCCCTATTTTATCTACCTTTTTTTTTGTCGGTGGGAAATCATTAAATAACTTCTCCTGCTCTGGGCAGAGCGGGAGCGCGTGTCAGACTCTTACTGATTAAGACCCACCCGTGTTCCTTCAGTTTCCTGTGCCAGGGGCCACGGTATCACGCCACAATTGCGGCGATAAGTCCCCTCTTTGAGGAGTGGCTAGAGAGGCGCCACGGCGTCCTCACCTTCCGCCTGACGCAGGTCCTCACCGGACACGGTTGTTTCGGGAGGTTCCTGTTCCGGATGAGGCGGGAGGAAACGCCCGGGTGTCACCATTGTGTGGATCGCCCGGAGGACACGGTGGAGCATACGGTGGAGGTCTGCCCGGCTTGGGCGGAGCACCGCCGTGTCCTCGTGGAGGCGATTGGCGGTGGCGATCTCTCGCGTCCGGCCTTGGTCCAGGCCATGGTACGAAGCGAGAGGGCTTGGGAAGCCGTCACCTCCTTCTGCGAAGCAGTAATGTTCGCGAAGGAGGAGGCGGAACGCGTGAGGGAGAGGCAAAATTTGCGCCCTCACGCCCCTAGCCGCCGCAGGAGACGCCCTGGGCGTCGGGAATCGCAGGCCGATTCCCGGCCACCGTAGGCGCGGGCTTGCGAACGGCGAGTAATGGGCAGCTCGCCGTTCGATAAGGACCAGGCCCGGGTCGATGGCGCGTTGTGTTCCACGCGCGCCTCAAAGAGATGTCAGCACCAATGACGGGGTTGCTAGGACCGATGCCTACTAGGGTTGCGGAAAAGTCCAAGAGGGTTACCGTGGCCCCTGGCACAGGCAACTGAAGGAACACGGGTGGGTTTTAGTCAGTACGAGTCTGACACGCCCTCCTGCTCTGCCCAGAGCGGGAGAAGTTATTTGATGATTTCCCACCCACAAAAAAAAAAAAAAAAAAAGGGGCCACGGTATCCCTCTCGGACTTTCCCGCAACCCTGGCAGGCATCGGCCCTAGCGGACTCCGTCATTGATGCTGACATCTCTTTGAGGCGCGCGTTTAACACAACGCGCCATCGACCCGGGCCTGGTTCTTATCTAACGGCGAGCTGCCCAGTGCTCGCCGTTCGCAAGCCCGCGCCTACGGTGGCCGGGAATCAGCTTGCGATTCCCGACGCCCAGGGCGTCTACTGCGGACGCCCTTGGGTGATGGTTTTAAAAAAACGCTGAAACAAATAATTTTGTATTTCTTACCAAAAAACATAAATTAAAATTGTTATATATGCCTAACTTAAGAAATGCTAAGTTTCCCATACAATCTTTCCCCCCTATATCACCCCCTTTTGGGATTGTTTTTGAGACAAAAAGTAACCAATGTCCTTCCCCAGGATGCCAATTATCATCTTGCCAGATTTTCTCATAATTCATTCAGTGGTTTAGGCGTGAAAGGTTAACATACAGACAACCAGAGTTACTTTCGAATTAATTTTATTTTAAATTAAGGATAGAAACTATTATAATGAGTGCTAAGTTTTCTATATTTATTTATTCAGATGGAAGGGAAGGTAAACGCCTTATATCTGAGACTGAAAAAATCTTGTGACGACTGCGTCTGTCTACCGTAATAATTTTGGCGCCGTCTGAGACTTTATTTTTAACTTTGTCCACATTAACATTTTTACGCATCACTGCGAAAAAATAATAATTTAGTTACTGTCTGGTAGGATCATGGTACAGTTGACCGCACGTCGCGCGTCAGTGGTAACACTTTGACTTCAAGCTGGCCTAGCGTAGTACGCACTTTTAATAGAAAAAGAGACCAGCTTATACTGTGTTGTTATCGCTTGCGTGCAGCCTACTGTATACTGGGTTAGTTTTCAAATACCTGCCAAATATTCAGAGATGATTCAGATTCGATAATTTTTTAATTTTATTTTACATATTTTTTGTCCTGTCCGCTTCTAAAAACAAAACGTGTGGAAATCAATTCAATTCGACAACCTAGAATGCACGCGCTTATAAGTGAGGACCTTATAACATAAATCTGAAACGCCACTCACACACAGGAATCCGTTCAGGTTCCCGTCCGTCAGCCAGCACATAGGTCGTCTACGCATCCCAATAACTGGTTTTGTGCGCTGGAGTGCCTGAGGTGACCAAAGTCGCCGCATAAAAAGTAATGCCGAGTGCCTGCTCTCACCTAAGTAACCGTTTAATTAATCGAAATCCGATAAACTTTATTCAATTTTTCATTTTTAAAAGATCTGTGGCACACTGTATCCGATTGCTTAGTCGATTTTGTGCTTAAAGGCCGCTTACTCAGATGTATGACAACACTACAAGCGACAGTTTCAAATATGAAGTTTGATCTGTGTTTATATGATCTGAGATTTTGATATTTTAATCGTCGTGAATACCTACCTTATATATCACTTATAACAAAACATCGTAGTAATTGTTGCAATTTATTAATTTTTTATTTATTTCTTAAATTGAACATGTTATCGATTCTAAATCATCCTGAAAATTTGGCAGGTCTTTGAAAATGAACTCTGTATAGTAGAATATTTAATTGTCTTTCCCAAGTGTTTTATAGTATTGAAATTGAAGGAATTGGACCCGATAATGGCCGAGTTTAGGCTGCAATAACGGTAACTAGAAGAAGAATTGGTTACAGGCCCACCCTTTTTTACATGGAACCTAAGTTTAATGGCGCCCGCGTGAATTATTGGCAATTTCTGGATCCTGCCTGAATTATAGATATCTGCAAAAAAAAAAATTGTTTAAATAAACTTTGGAGACGTTGAAATTTTTGCATATACTAGTAATAATTGGTTACCTCATTTCAAAGGAAATATTATGCGTGAGGACTGAATTCCACCAGTTCTTAGTAATTATGTTTATCTTCTTCTGATAAGTTTGGCCCATAACCCGGCAGATGAACTAAAGCATAATAATTGTACAAGTAGGTTATGGGTTTGTTACCCGAGCAAAGTCGTTCGCAAAAAGCTTATTTATTTCCAAACCCTAAAACCAAAATAACAAAAGTTCCCAGCACAATAGAGTTACCCCTTAAAATATTACAGACACTACTCGTAAAACGTAAACGGTAGACTTTAGAAACAAAATAGCTAGTAATATTGTTTAAGATGAGTTTTTAACGGCGGTCATAAAGTTGAGATTGTTGGAATATTTCCATGGCTCTTCAACAGATGTACCTACTTGAGCCGAGATAAACCTTTACATTGAAAGATAACCAGCGTTTATCATATTTTTACATGAAGTCAGATTTAAGTATGCTTTGAGAAGATTCTTTTATGAGTGATATTAATTTTGTCAGCGTTATGGTTTTTTTTCTATTCTGTGGAATTTATAGACAGAGCAAGAATGGTCGAGTTGAAGAAGTAATTATGAGCAATAAATTATTTTTAATAAAATAATAGATTTTTTATAAAGTCCTGCATTATCTGATGGTCTTCATTTGTATCTTGGTTTTTACCTATTACGTATATAAAAACTCAGGCCTAAAAGAAAAGTATAAAGTTGATCAGAAATTGTATTAATCATAACATCTTTAACCGCTGCATTTAAAATGTTCAGCTGATAATCCCTTCCCTTCCATAATAATATTTAACAAGAAACTTAAGAAAAAAAACGAAAGAAAAAAACAAGCCATATTAATTCCTCCTAATCTCACTTCGCACCCACGTCGAAAGAATACAAATCCTTTTTCAACGCAAAAACCCAAAAATAATAAACAACGGCGGAACACCGTGGAGCATCAAAAATTCGATGGGTTTCCGGCCCCGATGACTTTCTTTTTGAGTTTTCCTGTATCCCAAATTAAATGGCGTCGTTGTTTTTATTTCAACGTAAGTGTTCAACGGTTTTTATTTGTGGGTCAGAAATTGGTGGAAAGTTTTCGTTATAGCGTGAGTAAAACTCGGGTTTGTGTTCAAGGGTTTTGAGTTTAATTAATTATTTATTGGGTATATAACTTCAAACTACGGCTGCTAGTGAAAAGCGAACGTAACAATGCAATATCTTCGTTGCCATAGAGCTCCTTAAGAAATGGTTTGACGGCGGCAGTAGGTAATCTGCATTAGACTTATTTAAGCATCGGTTCCTGCTTAATTTGTGTTAATTTGTTTAACTTAATTTGACTGACTGGTTGGTGCAGTTGGTAGCGACCCTGCCTTCTGAGCCGCTGGTCCCGGGTTCGATCCCCGGACAAGTCAAACATTTTTGTGCATAAACATGTCTGTTTGACCTGTGTCTGGGTGTGTATATGTATTTAAGTATGTATATCAGTCATCAGGTTACGTTAGTACAGGCTCTACCTAGTTCGGGACCTGAAGACCTTGTGTGGATGTTGTCTCATATTATTAATTTGTGTATGTTTATGTTGTGTTTTTTGTTTTGTCAGTGCTACAACTCATGCTGTACAACAGAAATAAAGCGACATTCCAAGAAACAAAACACTCCAAAACTTTTCATATCTCCTCTAAAAATCAAAATAAGTACAAATGGTTGCAGTTACTTATCTTGTCGCGTCGTTCGTGAAGTCGCGAGTCGATAGGAAATGGGTCAGCTGTGTATTCGTGGCGGATGGCCAGTAATATGTCACATGACTGGTTTTCAACACATTTTGTGGTACTTCGAGGTTGGTAGTTGTTAACTTGTGTTCGATATGTGTTTCTTGAGTACGTGAATACCTAGTGTTTTTCTTTCTTTAAGCTAGATTAAAATGTAAGCAAATGGATCAGAATACGTTACTGCGGATATTGGTGTGCTAATTACTGATTGAGTTGCTGTGATTTGATTAGTAGAATACTTAAACCCGAAATTCTAATTTTAAACCACCAAAACGATATTTTTCATTTGAAAATATTGTGGGTAATTTTATAACCTACATTTTCGTCGATTATTTTTAATAATAATTACTAAAACGTCCCAGCGCTGAGTTGCTGGATTCGTTTTCTCCTCTACCGATCGTTATTTCTCCTGGCCAAGGTTTATTTTGTTTATAGGTATGTATTCTTGTATTTTATAGCCATTTCCAAGCTACCTGTGCCGTATGTTTCACCTGCCATGGTTTATATATCTCTGCATCACCCTAAGGTTGAATGGTAGAAAATGCCTCAGGCATTAAGTCCGCCTTTGTACAGTATTTTTGTTTTACTTGTGCATAGTGTTTTAAATAAATAATAATGTTATTCAAACAATAATTGTTGGAAAAAGTGGTGAGAAATCATGCTGAAACTATCTTAATACAGATGAATGTGTTACTAATCGTCTTTAGTAAGTGATTGAGTAAGAATTTAACGAGAACGGTTTGTTTACACTGTCATCTGATATTTTCGGAACAGACAAAAACGTATTGCGCTGACCTTAAATTAGTTGTTTAAAAGAACGAAATATAAATATAACTTAAGTTGGTTTTGTTAATAAAACGCAAATTTTATTTTTATGTATTAAGGTATGTCAGATTAAAAGTAACATTTCAACTACTCATTAACAGCCCGGAGAGGTTAAATTTATTATTTTCAAAGATAATTCGCTTTATGGAAATAAGTCAAACAAGTGAAGCATAATCTAATAAACCGTACCATATTAATAAGATTGTCATCTTGTCTTATCCCTTGCACTCAGTACAGTAATTTGCATCTCAATATGCAATCGCATCGTGCTAGTACCTAATATTATAAGGGGACGTTTCAAGACCTTGGTGCTGGCTTGGAATACTTCTTCTAGAATCGTCTGTATGTTTCTCGGTGTCTCGCGGATAAATACGTTCACTTATGTTACAGCTATCTTGAAACTAAGTAACAGACGTTGTCCACGAAAACGGCGGAAAAAAAACAAAGCTCAAAGCATTTAATTCATTTAAACCATTCATAGGCACTCTTTAATTGTCAAGGAGTCGGTCTCTCAGAAAGATGAAGCTAGCTGCCCATTCCAAAGCGTAGTAGATTCGGTTGTCTATTGTTTACCCGAAGGTTATATACCATAATCATCATATTCCCGAATTTCATTTGCCCGAATTTCATTTGCCCGAATGTTAAGTTTGCCCTAAAAGACATATGGCATACTTTTAATTGCCCGAAACTTAGATAGATACCATAAGATACGTATTGTTTTTCATATTTTTAATTGCCATAATAATGATTAGACATAATATTTAAACACCATAATGATTATTAGACATAATATTTAAATGCCATAATAATTATTAGACAAAGCAAGCCAGCATTGCTCATGATATTTTCATTAATTTCCATTCCTTCATTTCCAAGCTAGGCATTTGCTCATGATATTTCTACATGCGCTCTAAAATTATTTACAAACCTGTTATAAATACATTGGTGGGTAGACGAAACATTTGTAAGCGATATTTCACAGTTCTAACATAACTGAAATGGCACCTAACCAAAACCTTAAAATATTCTATGCATGGTCGAGGGTGGGCTTGGTCGACGGAGCCCCGCTACGCGGGGTTCCTACTTCTGGGTGGTTTTTATAAAAATAAAACGCTCAATCGACCCCGCTATCCCCTTCTTACCTAACCTATCCGAGTCAGGGTGCCTTAAAGTCCCGATTGCATCCAGTTTCTCCTAATATAACAACCGTTACACACCCAATGTCGATGACAAATGATGTTATGACTTCATGGCATGGGAAACACAGCTTCTAGCACGTGACTAATATAGCAAATAAGAGTAGGGCAAATGAATATTACGTCATATAATATTATGGGTGTTGACTATTATGGCAAATGATATTAGGGCAAATAAAATTCGGACAAACGGCGGTATACCAGTAGATTCCCATGGGGAAGAACGGACAAGAAACTCCACGGAGTGTCCGTGGTCTTTAAATAAAAAATATTGTCAAACAAGCTATTCCTTCATCATCTAAACTATAATAATACATTTATAATTATAATCTAAACTTTAATATTATAAAAGATAGGATTTGATTTTTTGTATGTTTGTTTGTAATGGAAAAACATAAACCGATTAAAAAAAACAATACATGCAGAATGCTACATTATCAGCAAGTAACATGGGCCGCATTTTATTCCTAAAAAAAATTGAGATCCCTACGAAAATTAGAATAATGTAACCCAAGGTATGAAAACTTTGCCTATAGAAGTCATTATTTGTGCGAGCGCTGTAAAAACTATTGATGATACATAAAATATTGTACTACATTTTTATAGTCATCATGAACCACAATAAATCCGCGAGCGTTTAAAGTGTAACTACAATAACCGTTTTTTGTTCGAATTAGTCAATCAAAGCACGGGTAGAATCGAAAGATGATGACATTCGTATCACAATATTAATCTATAGCCAAGTAAATAATTTAGTAATGAAGGTGGATTATGTACATATAATTCTCTTTTTAAATTATTCGAATCGGACCTTTCGTTTAGAAGTTACAAGGGGTAAAATGGTAAAAGTAAGAAAAATCCCGCGCAGTGAGCGAACAGCCACAAAAGCCAGAAAAAACGCTATGCAAAAACGCAGGAATAGCGCGGACTGGAAATGTGGCTGTTGTTTTAGTATATTATGTTGTCTTTCCACTTTCACGCGAATGAAGTCGCGTTTAGAAGCTAGTCATAGATAAAAACAATTGACTACCAGTAGTAATTTGGCACCTTGTATTTATAGTCGAAAGCCAAAATAACTATCCGTTTTCTACATTATTAAAATCACTTAACTGTCACAGATCTTCTCTCTACTATATAAAAATAAGTAGGGTTTTCCTTCCTGACGATATAACTCCAGAACGCACGAACCGATTTCCACGGTTTTGCATTCGTTGGAAAGGTCTCGGGCTCCGTGAGGTTTACTGGTGGCGAAACGGAGTTCGCCGGGTTTGCTAGTTACATATAAATATACAAAGAAACTTGGGAAAGACTAATCCACAGTGGCGGTAACAAAAATGTTTGTTTCACAACGAGCTATTAATCATTTGTCATCTCATTTGTGTATATAATTAAAATTCTGCAAACATGTAGCAATCAAGTAAGGCATAACGGTAGTACTTAAAGCATTAAGTCTGCCCTTGTACGGTTATTTTTATATGAGCCTAAAGTTTTGATCTATATACTTAATAATGATAATAATATTATAAAGAGGTAAAATTATGTTTGTATGTAGGGCGTAATCTCTGGAACTACAGGTCGGATTTATAAAATTATTTTTGCATATGATGGCCCAATTTTTGAGGAAGGCTATAGGCTACATCTAAACCATAATCAACATCAAAACTCCCAGTTTAGATATGTGATTATGGTTTAGATAAGACCACAAAATAAAAAATAAAATATGCCTGAGAAATATGCCTGTATGCCTGTTTGATTATTTTCTCGGGAGTGCTCTAAATAAATATAATTTTTTTTCTTGTATTTGAGTGGGTGACTCTTCAAACACTCAAATACAAGAAAAATTGTGATAGCCCTCTTAAGCGATTGACTGCTGCGTTACGTGTGGCGGGTTCGATCCCCGCACGGAACAAATATTTGTATGACCTGCAAGTAGTTGTTCCGGGTCTGGCTGTTTGTGTATGTGAGTTAAGGTAATGCTCTCTCTACCGCGTAGGTACCCCACTGTGCAGCTCTATTCCGATTGTAAGGTACTCACAGTCAGGCAACTTTATGTGCACCTGTCGACACTACGCAAACACTCTGCCCGCCCTCAAAGGGAACAAACTGGGTGACTTTAACATAATGTTTTCCCCCACGAACGCCATAGAACTGCCTTTGCCCAACGCCAATTCTTCGTTAGTAGCATTAAAATGTACAACTTCCTAAATTAAAGGATACAAATTTATTCGTGCCCTAAATATCAATGCAAAAACCTACTTAGAGATTATCTTCAAACACTAAGTTATGACAACACTGAGGATCTTCTGCGGGGTAATTTATAATTTACAATGTTATTGAACTATACACGGTGATTTTTAAATCACTGTTAACCTTTCAGGGCGTGAAAGTACTCATGATTATGAGCAACTTTCACTATGACACCGGCTCTGAAATGTCAAAAAAATATAATTTGTTTCATACAAAAATGCTATATTTACCCGATGGTAATGTATGAAACAGATGTTTTTTATTGCTACTTCGTAGTTGGTCTCATAGTGAAAGTTGTTTATAATAATGAGTGATTTCACCTCCTAAAAGGTTAACAGTGATTTAAAAATCACCGTGTATAATTCTTAATCGAATCTTCTCACTACACACACCCTACACCTACTCACTACATACACACACACACATCCTACAACCACTCACCACACACACACTCAAACCCTACATTTACTCACCTCACCACACAGTTAAATGTTAATCATTTTATGTTTTCTTTTCCTAAATAATTATATCCTGTTCTTTTACACCATTTGCTAATTGTTGAAGCGTCCTGATTAGTATTATGTGGCTTTGTTACGGAGAATCACTGACTTCTAAGACAAAGGCACATACACCTGGTTTAGGAGTCAGAGTATTAAAATTATTGTGACCTAGTTATAAGCCTTATATGCCCTTAGTCGATGGATTTTGTAATGTGATAACTTTTTTTTGGTGAAGAAATTATTAATTATTATTATTAGTTTAAATGTTTGTAAACGTACCCACGATACAGGAGACATTCCTAGTGTGGGGCAACGTTTAAAAAAAAAAACCTCTTGAATTCCGAAAAACAATACTGAAACCCGGGAACCACTAGCAGAAAACAGTTGACCTTAATAATTGAATTGAACTAAATTCAATCAACGACAAAGCGATTGTTTTCAACAAATTTAAAAGACAAAGCGCTTTTTTTGAAGAATTGCTGTCATTTGCAGGTCTCTTTTGTAGCATTGAATGAAAAGAATTTGCTTAAAGATATATCTAGGAAGGCTCTTTTTAAAGGTTGTTTGTTTTGAGCGGCTTAAAGGAACGAAATCTTAAGGTGAGCTCAACTTTCGATAAGACCGCCTATGTCATAGGCGTTTTATTTTTTAAATGCTTTCAAGATAAAAAGGAATGATTTATCTGACCGGATCAACTTAATTTAAATGATGAGGCACAACTTGCCTCCATATTTAGCGTGTCCATTACACTGAACATAAAAACTGAACTTTATTGCTGCAGCTCATTTCTGAATGTTTATTTTACGCGTCTTAAGTTTATACTATTATTTCTTTTGTTTCAGAGAATGCGTTGCGGGAAATCGCCCAGAGGTATGCAAAAGACAGCTACCTGCACAATATTTTTATAAAAAATTACGTTAGAATTAGAACTAACATTTTATTTTTTGTAAGAATGTAGTTTTACATAGTATGCTGTTAATATTTTTGGAACGAAGTTCCTTATCGCACGTTGTGAAAGGGGGCTAGACGAAAAAAAATGTTACAAAAAGTTGTCACGACACTTTTTGCTATAGTAAGCTATGGTAAGCTGTGCGGCGTGCGCATGTTTTTCTGTCTGTCCTCTCTCTCTCTCTTATAGAAAGCAAGCCAGATATTGGAACGAATATAATTATATATATATACATATATGTATATAAAAAAAAAATATATATATATAAAAAAAAATATATTATAACTTAAAAAAAAAAAATATTACAATTCATTCACTAATTAATCGAAAGGTATATTCAATATATATTTATATCAATCTATATTCTTAACGAATGAATAAGATGAAAAATATGACATCTTGGGAACACAAGCTGGAACTTTTATTATTTTAACATACAAATTGTGGAAATCTTAGGCTTGACTCCGTCAATTTCAAGCTATATTTATGTTTTGCCCTTTGTGCTTCTTTTTGTATTCAGTAAAAAATAAATTGAATTATTGGACAGTATATAATTATTATTGTACATGTCAAGCTGTCACTCGGTGGTAGTTTATACTGCGGCGGCATCTACTTCGCCAGATTTTTGAGAAGATTGCTAGCAGTGACAATATTACAACTATATATGAACAATACCAAAGAAAGGATCACGGTTGCCAGAGCTGCGCCGAAATGCATCGCGGCGCGCGGCGCTCCAGGCCGCCAGTACGATTGCGCCGCGCCGCTCCGGTCAAAAATTTGTCATGTGTCAAACAGTGTGAAATAGACTTATCAGTGCATTTTTCAAGGATTCTTTTTGTTCATTTAGTTTGTTATTATTATTCTTATTACGTAATTTATAAAATTAAATAAATGCTCAGTGGCAGCAGTGATGTGGTTGATAGTGGTAGTGCTTGTCAACCTTCAACATCGCTGAGCATACTGGAGAGATGTCCGCTGTGTACCCAGACACGGTTCTTTAAAGGTAAGCGGGGTCTGAATGTGCATATTGGCAAAGTGCACAGACCACCCAATGCACCCACCTCAGACCCTGTCTCAATAGCTACACCTGCTACACCAGCTACATCCACTTTTGACTCGTTTTGGAAAACACTTTCAAATTTCAAAAACTCTGTTCCTGTTTTGAAACGAGTTCCCCGCGGCGCTAGACCTTTAGTGGCACAACATCTAGCAGGTTGCGTTCGTCTTGCCGCCCGGGAGAACTCGCTAAGTGCTTGGGTACAACTGCTCACCTTCCCTTACAGAATTCTACATGTACAAAAGAATTTGGCAACCAAAAAGACATTAACTGCACAAATTAAAGAAAACTGTAATATTTCGACTCATAATTTAGATTCAAAATTACCGACACAGAAATATACCTCTTCAAGAGGTATGTCCCATCTGATCGAATCTAAGTTAGGGGAAGGTGACATTAGCGGAGCAGCCAGGATTCTTTTTAGTAATGATGTGGTAGCACCGTGTTCTCCAGAAACAATCGCAGCTCTGGAGAGCAAACACCCTGCCCCAGCGGATGGCCTTTCTTTCCCCGACCCCCCTAATCCGGATAATCACTCCCTCACCATTACAGGTCAAGAGTTGGTCACAGCCGTTTCCTCCTTCCGGACCGGCTCCGCTGGCGGCCTCGACGGCCTGAGTCCGCAGCACCTTAAGGACCTTATCTGTTCAGGCGCCGGGGCTGCTGGTGAATTGCTCTTGAAGGAGCTTACGGCTCTGATTAACCTTATGCTCTCCGGCAAGGTGAACGAAGCCGTCATCGACGTTCTGTACGGGGCAAATCTATGCGCCCTGCGTAAGAGGGATGGCGGCATTCGTCCAATTGCTGTGGGAACTACTTACCGTCGTATGGCAGCCAAGATTTGCTGTAAATTTTATGGTGAGGTTGTTTCGAAAAAATTTCAGCCCCTGCAGCTAGGATACGGCTCTAAAGGGGGCTGTGAGGCTGCCGTACACGCCTTGTCGACCTACCTAAATTCTGGCAAAGGAGAGGTCATCCTGAAGGTTGACATAAAGAATGCCTTCAATTCTGTTTATAGGGACACCTTGCTGGCAGAAACTAAAAAAGAAATACCTCAAATCTATAGTTTCCTTTGGCAATGCTACAGACATCCTTCTAAATTAATGTATCGGGACCACCTTTTGGAATCTGCTGTTGGCTGTCAACAAGGTGACCCCCTCGGACCAGTGATCTTTAGTTTAGCCATTCACCCAATTATTCGACAGCTAAATTCCAAATTTAACATTTGGTATCTTGACGATGGAACTTTGGGAGGCGATGTAGAAACCGTTTTAAAAGATCTACAATTCTTAGAAAATGAACTTCATTCCATTGGCCTTGATCTCAACCACTCGAAATGTGAACTTTATATGGCGGACAGTACTGACAGACATCTGACACTCCCCAAGTTTAACGCAATAGCTCCAGAAATCAAAATTATTGAAAAAAGCTCTCTTCGTCTTCTTGGGTCTCCTGTCTTCGAGAATTCCTTTCCCGTTTTTATTGAAGAAAAAATACAAAATTTCAAAGACGTTTCGGAAAGATTGTTCCAAATTAACATGCATTCGGCCTTAACCCTAATCCGTTATTGCTGTTTCGGCCCTAAATTAACATATTTCCTTCGCGCTTCCCATTTATGGAAGCACACTCACCTTTTAGAAAAAATGGACCAAATTATTCGACATACATTAACTTCGATTTTAAATGTGGCCATGGACGACCGAGCTTGGACACAAGCTACTCTTCCCATTCGTATGGGAGGCCTCGGCGTCCGCAAAATTTCTAGTGTTAGTTTACCGGCTTTCATATCCTCGGTCTACGGCACTGAAAAATTAATCAGGAAAATCCTAACCCCCACACTGATTAATTTTGATGTGCCATGCTTCACCGAGGCTATGCATGCCTGGAGACTCGCTTGTCCGAATTCAGATCAACCCGATAATCCATCTTCCCAGAGAAAGTGGGATGAGCCGCTTTGCAGAGTAGTACAGAACAATTTACTTAACACGTCTGCTACTACTGCGGAGCGTGCGCGCCTGCTTGCTGTGGGTAAGTGGGAGTCGGGTCTTTGGCTTCATGCACTACCGTCGTCGAACATAGGCACTTTGTTAGACGACACTACTTTCCGCCTCGCTGCTTGCCTACGACTAGGAGCTCCTTCTTGTTCTCCCCATCGCTGTCACTGTGGCGAAGTTGTCAACAGCCTTGGACACCATGGCCTGTCTTGCAGCCGAAGCGCGGGCCGCTTAGCTCGGCACGCGAACATAAATGACATCATCCGACGAGCTCTTGTCACCGTCGGCGTTCCAGCTGTATTAGAACCTAATGGCTTGGCACGCGACGATGGCAAGAGACCGGACGGCATGTCTTTATTTCCTTGGAAGGTGGGTAGGCCTTTAGTGTGGGACGCAACTTGTGTCGATACTCTTGCGCCATCCCATCTTCCTGACTCGGCGTGCTGTGCAGGCGCTGCTGCTGCGGCTGCGGAAAACCTCAAACGGCGAAAGTATAATAACCTTATCGGCAATTATATTTTCGAGCCGTTTGGGGTTGAAACCCTCGGGCCGTGGGGTCCGAGTGCTCACGGTTTGTTCAACGAAATCTCCAAACGGCTTGTTGACACTTCCCGGGATCCAAGGGCTGGCCTTTACCTTGGCCAGAGGCTTAGCATTGCCATACAACGTGGCAATGCCGCCAGTCTCTTGGGTACTTTACCAGTCGACAGCGATGCAGAGGAATTTTTCGACGCCATATTTTAATTTGTTAATAGTTTTAGTTAGTTTAGGTTATTATATTTTATATTTTTGTTTGGTTAGTTTATATAGTTATATTATAAATCGAAAGGAACTTCGTTCCATCCGGGTGCCCCTTGACACCTCTCAAGTTTTTTTATTTTACAACAACATATTTTATGGTGTACAAATTTTCAATGTCATGTTATGTCAAATTACAGTCGTGCATATATATATATATATATAAATCCAGGAACAGTTTTGGCAACCATTCATTTTGCAACCTTCTGGCAACCACGAGTTACAGCAGACTTAGGGCTTTAAAAGCTGTGAATATTAACTTACTACAAGCTATAATACTGAGACTATTACTTAAAATTGACCTTGTTGCAATATCCTCCAAAATAAATTTATACGGGTACATATATTTTTCGCAATACTTTTGACAACCAATCCATATTGTTATACTTACTCCGTCCATGTATATTGATGTATATTTATAGTTATTTTAAAAGAGATAAGCCTACCGTTCTTACTTACATAAATACTACTTCCGTATTTTCAAGTATATTGTCAACTAATTCCTAAGTACTTTGGGCATCCTACCATTAACGAGTACTTTTAACGCCTTATTATACTAACCGTATATTAACGTTTAATTAGCTAGCAAACATGCTACCTTTCAGTCGGACTGTAATATGGAATCCGGAAAGTACCATCAAGCTCAAAAATATTAACCGAATCAGTAACAATATGTTATTCACATTTCATCTTCTCACATTTCATCGCCAAAACGAAAAAATGCGAACAATAGAGTTCATCCCGCCATAATCCTCATCTTAAAAATCATCATGAAAATCAATTTTAACAATGCCAAAAAATAGTCCACATATAGTCATAATTAGTCCACATTGTAGAAAAAATAGTCCTACTCTAGTATGATTTTTGAGATGAGGATTATGGCGGGATGAACACGAAAAATAAACCCTTTGCACATTAATTCACAGTTAATGTAAGGTACAGTCAGTCCGTCTGTCAAATGCTGAAGTATATCTGTTACGCACAATCCCCGAAATCGCCCATTGGCCGGAAAAAAGGCACGCTTCGCGGATTGGCAAATGCAAAACGCGCAATCCCTGAAATGTTCTTTCGTTTCGGCCATTGAGCGTTTTACAACAGTTTGAAACAACCATTTCGCGGACTGGCAAACACGAAAAAGCCAATTGCCGAATTCGGGGTTTGGCAAGTATGTAAAACGACCAATCCGTGGAGTGGTATTGACGAAATGCCAGACCGCGAAGTGAGCAGTTTTTGATTCAACCACACCGCGAAATGGCATGACAGTAATGCTAGAACCCGAAATGAACAACCTCAACGCGACGTACGTTAAAATATGGCTGCATTCCACCAGAAGAAGAAGATTATGAATCAATAAGAAAGGAAAAAGGAATAAAAAGATCATCATTAATTAAAACAGTTTTATTAATCTCAGTAAGTGAAAAGAAAAATTCAAAAAACAGCATATTCTTACATTTGGTAACTAGCTGAATTATAAAATAATATTTGGAACGTTACCGCCACAATATAAAAAATTACCTGCCTAAAAAATAATAGGATAAAAAGTTATAAAGAGGACAAAAGATAAAAATTAAACTTTCGTCTCTTGTGTCTTATAATTTAATATTTATAAACCACGGATAATCACATTGGTACAGATTCGAACCAATTTAACTCAAATAAAACTAATAACATAAACAAAAACATGAACCTCAATTTGTCATGGATGGTAGACTAAAATCTTCAGTACCTATTGGTATAGATCTTATACTTCACGAGCGCGGTCGGCCCTTGGTTGTGTTTAGACGTGTACTGTACAGTGTGCGCGCGGGGCGTATGCAGGCACGCGCACTATCACACCATGCATGTACACGTCTAAACATAACCAAGGGCCGACCGCGCTCGTGAAGTAAAAGATCTATATTAATGTGGGTTTGAAAAAAATCACAACACGCTCAGAAAAAATATCAATTTGGAATTATTTATCTAGTGAATATATTATGTAACTGTTATTGACAAACAAACATTTTCTAAGTTCTGTAAATATATAAAAAGGTATGTATTTATAAGTTTTAACCTTCAATATGGTTTTATTTTTAAGTTAAACTAGGAACAGAGCAAATTTGGTGAAATTATGTATAAGGGTTCCTTGTTTTTTACTACTGAACCCATAAAATACGCAAACATAACATCTACCATCTGCACAAACTAGACCGTGTTGAAATAAGAATATCATTTTATGAAAAAGTCAAAGATAACTTTTAAATATCCATAAAATTACCTTTGACCCTATGGTGACGTCACGTTCTTACAAATTCCTAATAACTAAGAAAATAAACATAACAAAAACAATGCTATGAATAATATGATTTAAAAAGAAACTATTTTGTGGTACTTAATCATTTACCTAAGTACTTTTGTTTCAGACTGTACTTTTTCAAACAAGTTTACCTGTAATTCTAATGTACTATCCGTTTACTAGAAGTTTGCCATCCGTGACCGTTAGAAATTTAAAAAGTACAGTTGACATAAAAAGGTGTAATTTTAAGTTTTTGGTCTGAGGGTGTAAAATGGTGACAATATTTCATAGGTATTTCGTTTATAACATCCGTCATTTCTCAGTTATGAAAACAAAAACTCTTAATAAATTATCTATTAAACGTTTATTTTTTCATCTAATAATGTCAATGTTTTAAAGATCTTTAAAGGATATTTGCAACAAATCTTAAATGAATCGTCATAGAAGATATCATAAAGAAAGAAGATACAAAGATACTTCATAATATTCGCTGTGATAAACTTTCCTTTTCGACTTACATTATTTATTGAAATTTGAATTTGCTTGCTGTCGGTACAGCGCGGGTGAGCGCGGGTGGGTGGTGAGACGAAGCGGGAGCGGGAAAAATGGCAAACTTCTAGTAAACGGATAGTACAAGTTTTTCAAAATAATAGTTGCGTATCTGACATAACCTACCTATCTAGCGTAACCTACTCTTTGGTTTGGTAATTTTGTTAGTATAATATACATACTTTAATAATAAACACTAAAGAACAATCTGACAAAATGATTTCCTAATTTGTGTGCCCCAAGTGAATTGAAATCGAACCCACTAAGTACCTCCGAGATTCTAAACGATAGAAGTTGAAGATAAGATAAGAGAAGAAGAAGATACACACAACACTTCAACTCTTTCACTTTAATTCACTAACTTATTATCATGAAAAGTAAACAAACGATTTTTTATACCGGCCGGTCAACGATCTATCTGTCTGTGCTGTAATTGATTTGCGTTGCGAAGCGAAAACAATAACAGTGGCAACGTCGCGCCGTCAAGGGCACGAGTGAAAGAAAAGTGAAAAAGAAAAAGTGGCAACATGCGGTGAAAGAAATCGGTAGCAAAATGATCGGGAAAATAAAAGTGAATATACAGTGCCCAGTATATAGGCCCTCTAGCGGCATCACCGTGAACTAAAATATTCATTTTCATACGCATCCGAGGCAATTCGGTGTCCAGCACAAAAATTGATATGGTCTCCCTAGTGCCATCTATGATCAAATAGTGTAAAAATTCAAGAAAATTAATCTGACGTCCGAATATCGGACGTCAAAAGTCGGTGGTCGCCACTTTAAATGCAAATAGTGCCATGTTGGACGTCAGATAGGTTCCAGGATATATATATATATATATATATATATATATATATATATATATATACAACGTGTAACGGATTAAGCGCAATACCTCAGACACCCCAATTAGAATATAAAATTATAAGTCTAAAACAACACCCGTAATTAAATAAATTTAAACCAAACCTGGTCGTTTTTTATAAAATAGTTATCCTTACTAAACGCAAAACGTATGTGCAGCAATATGCCTACACACACACTAATGCAATGTTAGCAGCCGACGCGACACGCACATTCGAGCGCCCGCTAGCTGACCATAGCTGTAGGCATTAGATGTGAGTTAGTTCAATGAACGAATTTTACTTACATCAGGTGAGATTGTGGTCAAACGCGCGCCTATCGATAGTAAAAAAAAAAAAAAGTACCTAAAATGTCACAGACTGATATTATGAATTAATAACTTTTGATACATAATTGAGTTTACAGTGTAATGATTGATAATTTTCTAGCAAGTGAAATTATCAACATGAATCTAAGACTTTACGCTTAGTAACGGGGGATGCATTTAAAACAGCGACATTTTACCCGAACTTCGAAACTAACGAAGGGCGAAGCGCCCGGACTCCGTGCGGCATACGCGGGTAAAAAATATTTATCTCAGATGCGTAACTTTCGCGATATTATTAGCTACCTCTGATAAGCGTGTTTACTGCTAATTACGTGAAACAAAAATCAGTGCTTACAAGATTTTAATCACAAACAGCAAACTTTGCTGCGCATGAAAAAATACCTACTTACTTTGAAGATGGCCGGCCGGCAGCCCGGAGGTAGCGCGCGCGCGCGCGCGATTTCAAAGGGTCATTAAAATTTGCAAAGGACGTAGCTCGTAGGAACCAGAAAATTGTCTACTACCTATTTCGACATTTTTCAACAAATCGATTACTGAGACATGCGGAATACAAATCGGTCGTGCATTTCAATAAGCCTTATTATTTGGACGGAAGGATTAAATTCTCTTACATCAACTGTTTTATTAAACGCGCTCGAATCCAAATGTAAATAGCTTTGATATTATTCATGTGCACGTGTGTATCATGGACCTAAAAATTAGGTATGTTTGTTCAATTGTAGCGGCGCGCGCCTATGCTGAGTGCCTAGTTCTAATGTAGGCATTAGATAACTACCTATGGCCGTATGAACGATAATTAAATTACCGAACATTAGCTAGATGTGATATTGATACGCGATATCACCGCGTAAAATTATTTTTTTTCTATCAAACTTTCACAGGCTTTGAATTTAGTCTCTACGCACCGCGCCGCGCGCCGCTGCTTGCCGTTTTTATCTACCTACCTATCTTTCGAGATTGCACCCCCGCGAATCCCGCGATCCCTCTGATAAGTACGTTTGTTTAGGTAGGTCCAGTTTATTGTTTGTACTACAAACATATGCAAAGACGGCGTATTTAAAAGATTATAATAACAATGTTTACAGTGATTAGAATACAATCGTATTGATAGGAAGAAGTAGGTACATACATCTGTAGGTACGTACATACATAAATGATAATGATAAATGATTTTATTTCTGTAAGTAGGTTTTTACAAACACTTTTACACGTCAATCATATTTTTTTTTTAAACTAGATGAGGTCGGCGTTTCCTATCTGACTACTCTGAGAAGAAAGGCCGAAACAAACTCAGAGGTCACAGTCTCTTTTAAAGTCCATACATCTGATACATATATCTCTCCGCTTATTTCCTAGCCACACAAACATTCGCTTGGAAAAATGCGATGTTCTCTCCCATTTCGTGCAGAATTTCAGTACCTATTTGAATGAAAGTCGTTGTTATTATACGCTGATACATTCTTGCATATTATACTTTCGCTCATATTGTACATACAGCCTATTTCGCGCATTGTTATTTTGTGCTCTTGTACCTTTTTGCTCTTGATGTTTTAAGCTGAACGAATAGAAGTGTATTTTAGGTAGTACTATTGTTTTTGGATGAATACGGCTGTTTGTTGTTATAAGACAAAATAATTAAAGGGCATTGTTATGGGATTTAACTATTGAGGATGTTTCAATAAAGTTATTGGAACCTTGCGGCCTCATAAATTATTATTGTGTACCTTATAACCTAATCAAAAATTATAATTCTTTAAGGGAAATGTTTTGCGTAAACAATCAACGGTAGGATCATGGTTACACATCCAAACATTGCTAGGAGCATGTAGTCAAAAAATCATGAATTAAATACATACACTTAGGGGGCTGACAACAGCTAAAGCGCGATCACTGTCGGACTGCATAGAAAAGAAAGAGAAGCGCGATGACATAAAGCTGGTAATTGATTGCAAAATATGGAGCAATTCTCTATTTACAAAAAATCTATTGTTTGGACTAAAAATTAAAACACTATCACGTTAATATGTTGCTTGAAAAACCATCTGAAAAAAAAAACATAATGATTGCACGCATATTATTATGGATTTTAATCGTTAAAATAATTGTTTAGAGGTATCTTCGTGACTTTTTTCTATCGTACTAAATTAGTTGTATTATGTTTTCAACACACTATATAACTAGCATATATCCTGAAGAATATCATATTTTTTTCTGATTTTGTTTACTGCAGTGGATCATATACTTTTAGGCGTTATAAAATTGCGTTTAGGTCATGTAGTCCCCGTAATAAGAATTTATCGATAAACGAATCTCATTTTTTTTATTAAAACTAATCCTTGTATAGTTGATTTCACCTGTTCCGTAGTTTTTAATCCATATTAGCATTTAATCTAAAATAACCATTTCAACTTATAATTAAACCCGCCATTATAATTAAATCGACATCCCATTCCAATTAAAATAATTCGAACATCGACACTCTAATTTCAAAATTCAAAAACACCGAACGCGACCACCAAAGGCCCAATCACGGCCCGTAATTTGAAATATCGAACAAAAAGTTCTTCGAACCGTTATTCATTTAAGATAAAAGATCTATTTCCCACTCCGGGCGTGACCTAGAAACTGAATGGCGCATTTTTTTGCATTTCACGATGCAGAAGGCTTTATTGCACTCATTAGTCCAGAGTTTTTGTATTCTATGAATGTTCTATACTCTATGTGCATGGAATTCAGGCTTGATGCGTTATGCAATACGTTTATTAAAAATTGTGGACTGGCTTAATTAATGCGGGGGAGTGAAGCTTTTCTTGCAAATCACCTTTGAATCTTAAATATGTTTTCAGTAATTCAAAGTTTTTTTTTTTAATTGAACTTTAGATGCATAGAAAGTAGGTCTACCTATCAGTACACCTTCCTTGCTTATATCGCACATAATACTGATTTGGACCTAAAAGTAAAGGCCACTAAAAACAGCGTAAATTATAGTAATGGCTGACCATATCTCATCTCGGAGATTTAAGAGTTTCCAGCAAACGATTCTGTGTCAAAAACCTAACATGTTTGTTTCTTTTTGTGTAAGAATAATTTCTTCTTCCAGCAGAACAGCCACTTTACAGCAGAAACAAGCTGATTACTGAAAAGAGAATATAATTTACGCTTTATCGAACTTCTGACATTCCGGCCTTCTCTAATAGCCGATCTTCTTCAGTCTTTCATCAAAAAATTAGAATATTAACACAAAAAAGCGATGGAATGAAGAAATAATCAATGTAAATTGTTATTTACATGTAAATAAGGGGCTTTAAAATGTTTTTAGGGCAGCGCTGAGAAAGAAAATTCGCATAACAAGTATTAATAGGGATTCTCAACGAACCCAGTTTCATTTGTTTACGAAAATCTATGGGCCGCACCTAGCGTGGTGGTAAGTAGGATTTAAAGTAATTATTATGAGGTACTTCGTTTAGTATTTATGTTTCGTATTTTATAAGTTGATCTACATGGTTAATAACATGCGTGCAGGGATTGGACAGGTCCATTCAAATCTGTGCGGCTCTTTCCTCAAAAGACCATCTCATACATTAATCTGCGTGGTCCTCATATGGGCTGACCACGATTATACTAAGTCAACGTCATCTGTCAGACATGACGACACCTCAAAATGTTCAGTTTTTTTTCAATTTTATGAATTTATTTTGAAAATTCATTGTTTCTCAAATAAATTGCAAAGAATGTCCGCAATATGGATGGAGTTTAGAACTATGGAGAAGTGTCATGACGCTGCGTGAGCGTGCGTGATCCATCGCCGCCCGTTCGATGTCCACCGCGCACAGGATGGATGGAAACCAGCACATGAATTAATGTTTTGCTCTGTTGGTGTAATTGCTGTATGGCGTTCCAATATGAGGATAAATAAATAACACTCAAATAATGACAATTGATCGCAATTTCTTTCATTTTGACGGTTCAGCCACGTTCATTGCGCTGCCGCTGTTGGCGTTGTTGAGCAGACGAATTTTTCAAACTTATGAAGCCATAAATTAAGAATTTCGTTGTCAACCCTAAAATTGTCATTTAAAATGTGTTACGCAATTAGGGTGCTGGACTTTAAAAGAGACTGTGACCTCGGTCTTTTGGTCTTTCTTCTCAGAGTAGTCAGATAGGAAACACCAACCTCATCTACATAGTTTTAAAACATAATTTACTTTTGTTGTGTAGACGTGTTTTTTTTCAACAAATGATACAAATAAACATCATTTATCATTTAAGAAGCTTTGAAGAGCTCTGGGCAGTTTGTCTCGCTACTGACTACTTAGCAGAAGCTTTTATATGGACATGGATTTATTATTATTGGTGAGCTCATGCCAAATGCCGACAAAAGAAAATAAAGTGTCGAAGGAGGGGGTAAGCTCAGAATACTCTTCTCTATAAATTATTATTGTTCAAGTCGTGTGCCCGAGGGTGCCCTTAGCGTGTAGTTGCCTAGTTTTTAAGTTTTTTAAGCCCTATCTGGAGGCCTTAATTCATTAAGGCAACAACAGGCAAGCCAGCTTAAGCAGCCCACCACACACCACCACAGCAGCAGTCCTAGGTTGACTTGCGAGTTGCCATATTAAAAAAAAAAAATCGTGTGCCCGATGGAATTTTTCATCGGCAAAAATGAAGAACATACATACTTTCATCCGTATTTAAATCCAGCAGGCGTAGCATGACGCTTTCTATTTCAATGAAGAATAGACATAGCTTTTTCTATACAAAGTGACATTTCGTTTCTTCATTTTTGACATCGCTCCGTAGAAATCCTTCTACAATCTGTCATTTTGTCTTTCATTTGTAACGATCTTTGTTTAGGTATTTTTATTTGTAGACTATTTCGGAAGAGAGTTTTCTATCCTTACTGTCAAAATCACACTGACAACTGACATTTGTCTAAGGTAGTGAAGACAATTTGATTTTGGAATTGCCAGTAGAAAACTTTATACTCGACGACGGCCACAAAGTATAAACGGTAATCTACAAAATCATGATTTTACAAGGGAGCGTTATGAACGCAAAATTTTAATTGTGTAAATAATAGAAGAACAAAGCTACCTTCTACTATTTTACATCATTTAGTAAATAGGGCATAAGTACCAAGGAAATAGTTAAGGCCAATATTATTGTAAAATTGTTTGATCCAAAATACGGTACATACTTGGGCATTTGAAAAAAAAAAAATTTGTTGACGTAACTTAATCAGTAAAAACTGAGAATCAAACAGAAAAAAAATACTATGACAAAACAAAGAATTCTGAGCTGAATTATGTAAAAGAGTGAATTTGCAGTTGTCTCTGTTTACTTTGCTGCCGTCGCGTCGTACTGTCTATTACGGAACGTCATTTTTGTCTACACTTTCGTCGACAATACGGTGCTCATGCTACGCCTGCAGGGGATGTAATTGAAACAATCCGTCGTTAGTGCTCACTTTCGCTAAACAGGGTGGCAGGGACATCGACGCGAAAACTGTTACCATGAATTCAGCACATTATTCTAAACGCCACAGCATTTAAATTTTTGGTCCGATATGTTTAAAAAAAAAACGTTATTTATTAAACTTATTTACCTAACTTGAAATTAAGTTTGATTTCACATTTATTTCTTGATCGATGAATTTTGATTCAAACGCCAACGTGTCTACAGCACGTTAAACTTTACTTATCATGCATCTTTCACCTGAAGAATGTGCAAGAATCATGGCTTTTCTGGAATTAGGCATCAGTATGCGTCGTACTGCAAGAATGGTGGGCGGGTGGAGGGTTATATTAAGAACGGTTCGGCAGCTGAAGCGAAGGTACAAAGAAACTGGAAACCATCTGTGGAGATCTTGGAATGGCAGACCCAGATGCACTAGTCCCCGAGAAGACCGCTATATTGTCTCAACAGTGTTGAGAAATCGCCACCTCAATGCTGTTGAAGTCCAGCAACAGCTTCTTCAGACCCGAAGTGACTACATTAGTAACAGTACAGTTAGAATTAGACTTGCTGAAGTAAACCTGAAGCCCCAAAAGGCAGCAAGTGGCCCCAAACTTGAGAGAGGGCATCGATTAGCAAGACTGCGCTACGCCCGTGAATACTTACAGTGGAGTGAAGAAGAATGGGCAAGAGTTTTGCTCTCTGATGAGTCCCGATTCTCACTATTCACTTCCGAAGGAAGGCGAAGAGTGTACATGCGACCTGGTGAGCGATACATTTAAGCCTGCTTCACTGAAGAGGCCAAAATGGTGGCGGCTCTGTACACGTATCTCTTCACGTAGAAAATGGCACCCTGACTGAGGAAATATGTACTTATGGCTGTACTGATAGGAAAAGAGATCCTTAATGTGTATGCAGGGCTATATTTAGTAAATATGGGTGATGGTTCGATACTGATGCAGAATAACGCCTTGATGGCTTGGTCATCAAGAAGTCCTGATCTCAACCCAATCGAGAACTCCTAGTATGAGCTGGGGAGGCTGGTCAGAAGCCGCAGACCGCCTCTTATCACCCTCAGGGCCCTAAAACATTCCCTGGTGAAAGAATGGGAGAATATTACTCAACATCGCCTCTGAAAACTCGTTTTCAGTATGCCAATTGCCAATCCAGCTCCAAGCTGTAATCAGAGCCCGAGAAGGCAATATCAGTTATTAAAATGTACAACATACAAGTAAGTTGTAAAACATACTTATAAACGTTGTTTGAGTTTTTTGCCGGTAACTTAAAAATGGCTATTTTTTGGTTTTATCTTTTGATAAGTTAAAAACGTTAGTAATGTATATTTCAAAGAAGTTTTTTATAACAAAACTCTGATTTATATAGTTTAGGAAACATTGCAATTTTAAAAGTTTGGTACTAAGTTTTGAAGGCCAGTGTATATTTTGAGCTTCGCATAACTTCTCAGCTCTTCTTCTCCGACAGTTCTGTGTAAATACTAGTAAATGTAAATAAATAGATAGGACCTCTTTTTAATTACATTACCATTAATTCACTCCATAGTCTCACAGGAAGCCATTATGACTCGATAGATTTATTGCTACAGTAATTAATTAATTAATTATTTCCGTATGTAAATATCAGGTGTCGTCGTCTTCCGTTTATGTTTAGGTATTAAGGTTATTTTGTTGGTATTATTGCCAGGCTTAAGATAGTCAGACATACGAGGTAGTGAATATCTCGACATTGTTATTCAAACCGCCATCAGTAGGCACTGGTTATTTCTTAGCTGCCACGGCTTATTTTGATTCCTGAATTGTTTTTATCTTTATTACGGACGCTTTTAACGTGCACGTCTTTCTACGCCGTTCTCACATGTATAATTTCAACATGAATGATGTAACCACTTTTTTGTAACAATAATAATGATTTAAAGAGTATCCATATATATATAGTTTCATGCCCTTCTACTCCATAGGTACCTACTACGCTTTGGAATGGGCAACTAGCTTCATCTTTCTGACTGACCGACCCCTTGACAATTCAAAAGTGCCTGTAATTATTTTATTTGAAATAAATGCTTTGAGTTTAGTTAAACACCCATGAAGGAATAGGTACTCCTAAGTGTTATTGGGCTTTTCCATCAGAGATTTCTCAAGACCCCTTTTTTTTTTTTTGAGGGTCTGAAATCATGAAATAACTTCTCCCGCTCTGGGCAGAGTGGGAGGGCGTGTCAGACTCTTACTGCCTAAAACCCACCCGTGTTCCTTCAGTTGCCTGTGCCAAGGGCCACGGTATCTCTCTCGGACTTTCCCGCAACCCTGGCAGGCATCGGCCCTCTCAGTAACAGTCTGGATTAGTGCCCGGTTGATGGCAATAGTTTCGTCCCCTATTACATGAGACTTCAAAATAACTGGCGAAACCTCTGCCTAATCCTTCGAGGAAAATAGGTTCGATGTAATGTAAGGTATATACGCCTTTAAATGGACCTTTTATTTTTGTCTAAACCAGTATATATTAGCAATATATCGCAAATGTAACAACGATACGTCACACTTTAGATCTGTAGTTGACGTTGTTACTGCTCTTGACTTTAAATGCTACTGAAATGTGGAGCTATAGCATATATTCGCTGGTATTATTATGGTTGATATGGAAGCTGTCAGTCCCGGCTGTCATTATTGCATCTTTGACAGTCGTTACGGGTCTTCAGAAGCCCGAAAGTCTGACAACCAGTCTAACCAAGCGGTATCGTATTACCCAGTGACTGGGTTATGGAGATCAGATAGGCCATCGCTCCATACAAAATACTGGTACTCAGCTGCATTAGGTCAGAATGGAAGCTAACCCCAGCATAGTTGAAAAAAAACACAACCCTCCTTCTAGTGCAGTCGGGTCAAAAGCCTAGGCAGATGATGACGTATTTTCTTTCTTTTCTTTATGATTATTATTGTTGATACTGATTTCTGTTGCAAAAAGACGAAAGAGAGAGTAAACGAGCGATATGGGTATGGAACCTTAAACAAAATCTACTCAATAATCAGTAATTTCCCAATCCATATACAAAACAAACAACACATTCAATAAATAAAATAGAACATAATCAGCATAACAAATGTGATCCCTACCGCAAAAAGAAAAATCATAGCACAAAATAATACCCTCACAGAGTGCAAAAAATTCAGTACCTCAAGGCCTGTGGGTATCACTGAATGGAATGATACAAGAATTTGAATTGCAAAATGGCCGCGTCGTTGGGGTACTGCCTGTTACTATAACTATAGTTATCTATGGGCAAGAGTGTGACTGCCCCGACCCTTGCTCGAGCCAGGCCGCACCGCTGAGCCTGTAGCTTTAAATTCTTCGCTAAATATTAATTGCGATCCAGCTTGTCCCTTGCTGCCCTCCCCCAGCGACGCCCTAAGCCGAGGTCTGTACCTCTTGGCAAGTAGTCGCTTAGTTTTTAAGTCTTTTTAAGCCCTGGCTGGAGGCCTTAATTTATTGTTTTCATTATCAGCCTAGCTTTTTCCTAACATGGTTGGCTGTTCGATTCTGTGATATTAATCGCAAAAAAATATTTATATGGGTAATATGGGTTTTACCAGAATAAAATAAATGTTATTTATTTATTTAAAATGTGTGCACTGACTGGACAGGTCCACTCAATCTGTGTGGTTCTTTTCTCAG
This sequence comes from Brachylomia viminalis, assembly GCA_937001585.2. Taxonomy (NCBI): domain Eukaryota; kingdom Metazoa; phylum Arthropoda; class Insecta; order Lepidoptera; family Noctuidae; genus Brachylomia; species Brachylomia viminalis. The sequence continues at coordinate 4,922,352 of OW443303.2, read as the reverse complement.
AAGACCTTTTTAGACACCGATCTACATGGTCTTCACTGATCTGACCAAGATTATGTCTGGACTTTAAAAGTGGACTTTAAATTAGTTTCAGCCTTTCATCTCAGAGTAGTCAAATAGGAAACGCCGACCTCATCTAGTTTAAAAAATGTGATTGACGTGTAAAAGTATTTGTACAAACCTACTTACAGAAATATAGTACATTACTGCAGTGGCCAGCAAAAGAGGCATTGATGGACGAACGTGTAAGTAGTTGTGGCCAAGGCTTGTATAGTACCTACTTTGCTCAAATAATGCGCGAAAATTAAAATACAATTACTTACTTTTCAAAATCAATGACGAACAACAAACAACAATATTTTTCCCGCGTTATGTGTTCATTTGTTTTTTTTTTCAATAAACAGCTTTCTATTTGCAAGCCAGTTCGAAATTTAAATAAAACATTTGATTAGTTGCCTCCTGGGTTGCCATATTTCGGGGTAAAAGATGGTTAAATTTTTAAATTACACGATAGATATGAGTTCACTATGTAATTTATTTGGCCGCTAAACCACGACAGATATTGATTTTCATACAACTTTTGCCGGCCGCTGCTCGCATGTATTTGGCCAGTACAGCAATTTCGATTTATCTCGAAGAAGGTTGTCAAAATAATGCTCAAACTTCCAAGTATGTTTGAGAAAAAATAATTTATCAACCAGAGAATAAGATTACTAAAATAAGTTTCAAATGGATAACTATTATGATATGCAGGGTGACAGGGACATCGACGCGCAAACTGTTACTATGATTCTGAACGCCACTGCGTTGAAATTATTCGTCGGTTAATAAAGAAAAAAACACAGCTGATTTTGTTTTTGATAACAAACGAAAAATTTCTACGCTAAGGGAATAGAATCATGTGCTGAATGTTAATAGATTGTGCGTCCCTGCCACCGTGTAAATTCAGCTAAAGACATAGTTGATATATATCAGGAAATGCAGCCAAGGATATAGTTGAGCCATTTTACGGCTCTCTGGCATCGTAAAATGTTTTCTCATATCGCATTTTATGATGAGAACGAGCCAACTTTCAATCCACGCGAGTTAGCACGTACGGGTTAAAGGATCTGCTTTGATTGTGTTGAAAATTTTAATGTGTTGTGCAGTTTTGTTACGTTTTTGAGATTTAAATGTTTACTGCTTTAATGGATTTGTAGATGAAAATCCGGCTATAATATACGTCGATAGCTATAGTCGAATTCTAGCGTGTTTGACATCTTGTATAAATAAAGCAAAGACGCTTTTGGTGTCTGTGTGTGTGTGTGTGTGTCTAAACTAAACAACAGATTTTGATGCGGTTGTCACCTTCAGTGAGAGCATTTATTCGTAAAGGTTTATATGTATAATACATTCAATATGTAACTTAGATATACCACAGAAATTTCGATGTTTTGACATGTCGCCATTGCACCCATGCGAAGCTGGGGCGGGTCGCTCGTTTGCGTATAGAACATTCACCTTTCGGTAGTTAAAAGTTCCATATGGGGCGAGCCGATAATTGACATAAACTGGACACAATAATTATAGCACCAAGGCTACTAGTATTTCCAAATGAAAAAATTAAATAACACTGACACGATCGAACCCACGAAGCCCATGCTCAGTACTGACGCTTGTTGCCAATAAACATCAATGCAGTTTACTGCACTGATGTTTATTGGCAATAAACATATTATTGTTATTCATATTATTATTGTTTTTTTTTTGCAATTATTATGTGCTTATTATATCGAATTGATTCGATATAATAAGCACATAATTATTATACAGGGTAAGTAGGTATTTTTTCAAGACAGTCGGTAGATTCTTAGAAAAAATCTTATAACCAAGCTCATGGTTCCTTTCAGCGTTTTTGTCCATGTTCTGAATTAAAAAAAATACCTATACTGGCTAGAAAATAAAATAACCCTGTATTAAAGTTTCTTAGCATAGACAAGACTTTATACCTAAATCGCTTAACACGATAACTTTGTAAAGAACGGCCATATTCTTGCACCTAACATAAGTTTAACTGTATGACTTGTGCAAGAAGATGGGTACTTAAGATCATACTTATGAACTTAAAACTTTTCTCTAGCTTAGAAGTTTAGCTCCTGAATTGATAGAAGCTACTAGAAGATTAACTAACATTATAATGTGGCGGCATCTACATCGCCACATGTGAACTACGCATCAAACTGTAGTCACGTAAAAATCCTGCATCGCGCATGCACAGTTTACCGCGCGACTAACTTAAATCGTCGGGAAGTACACGACACCCATCGGGTCGGGGGATCCTCCCTTTTCTATGGAGGATGAGTGAACTTTACACCCTGTTCCTAACCCTCTATTATAATAATAAAGGTACGATCTTTCGAATGAGGACTCCGAGGAAGTATTCACTATTCTTGCATTGTAGACTTTTTTGGCTTCCATTGTCTTGATTAGTCTATGACGGTATTAGTACGACACTACTTACATAAAAAGTAATCTGCCCTTCGAATGACCCTACTATTAGTTCGCTTGGAATTCTATTCATCTATACACCGTCTCTTTTAATTAAACATTATCGTTTGTAATGTAGCTGGTCGTTAGTCTTCAATTTATATTCAACAAAGATAGTTGAGCCGAAATTGACGATATGCCAGACGATTTACAATCTATTGCCATGGCTTAAGTATGAATATTTTACCAAGGCATTTGTAATTATTTTAGTAATAGTTTAGTACATAAGTAATTTGTTTTGAAATGTTTTGAATTATTCAAGGAATACCCATTACAAACTATTACACCACTATACCCGCCCTTGCGCTGAATGGTTCTGGGTGCAAACTCACCAATCTCACGCATGTGTAAAACTGACTATCTTACTGATATAGGTACACCACGACGGCATAGTGAAATTTTATAACATAATTATTATTGAGCACTATTCTCACAACCAATAATGATCTCGCTAATGAATGTTAATTTTATTTTTGAAATATTTTAAATTCTATTTATTATTATTTTAGTTTACTAATGTTAATTTTATTAAACTTTTTATTTTAATTATTTAGAATTAAGAACATTTTTGTAATTATTATTGTTACGTATGAATTACCAAACAATATTGAATAACTCTAATTGTACATTTCCCTTTTGGCTTTGTAATACCTACTGTGTAAAACCATAAATGGTGCATGTTGTGTTAGCCTGTAAGTAATTATTAACTAATTACATTCGGTACTAAATAAATGACTAACTAACTATACAAATAAATACAAAACAAAAGGACACTTAGGCGTCGAATTACTCGTCCGCATCGCTGTCATCCGGAAACCTGCCCAAAATACTGGCAGCATTGCCACGTTGAATGGCAATGCTAATTCTTGGGACAAAGAACAACCCAACCCTCTGGGCACGTGAAGTGTTGACCAGCCGGCGAGAAATGCCCTTAAAAAGGAGACGCGTACTCGGGCCCCATGACCCGAGCGTTACAACCCCAAACGGCTCAAAACTGTAGTTACCCATAAGGTTACAATATTTGTGCCGCTTGAGGGACTCAGCGGCCGCAGCAGCGGCGCCAGCACAGCCCACCGTGCTAGGAACATGTAATTGTTGCACTTATAAACGTACTTTTAAGTAAATTAAAAAATTGTTGGCTAACCTAAATAAATAAATAAACAACAGCTTCTGATTGGTGATACCTAACAGTGATTTATCACAATGGCATGCAAGGCACTTGTATGCTTTCGTACAATTTACTGGCATGAATATTCTTGGCAAGGTAACCGGCACAGCTCGAAAAATGTGGTAGTGGACAGGGTACATTGCTCGCAAAACAGATGACCGATCGATGAGGCCGAAAGGTTCAGGCCCTGCAGTCTCGACATAGTTAGCAATCGTTTTCGGTTGCTAAGTCTGTGGTCTCCACACTCAAATTTATCGGTTGTTACTGGTATTTTAGGTAGGTACCGGTAGGTAACAACCGATAAATTTGAGTGTCGAGACTACCAAACATTTACATCAACATTTACATATGGATTGTTAGGACTTAGCAACCGAAAACTATTGCTAACTATGTCGAGACTGCAGGGCCTGGAGTGGCGACTGCGTACCGAAAGACGTACCGTTGGGAAAGCCCTCCCTTATGGAGCCCGTAGGAACCCGCTGGATGCGAGAAGCACAGAATCGGTCGAAGTGGTGGTGCTTGGGAGAGGCTATGTCCAGGAGTGGACGTCTTTCGGCTGAAATGATGATGACGACGATATTCCTGGCTTCGCATTGACATTTCATTGCTTTCTCATCAGCCTAGCCTTTTCCTAACTGGTTTGGCTCTTCTAATCTGACATAATAATTACAAAAAAATATTAATTTAGGTACTACGTAATACGGGTTTTACCAGAATAAAATTAATTTTATTTATTTATTCTAGGGCCTGATCGATCTTCGAATAGCAATTTCTCAAGAGTCACTGACGAGATTAGATCTTTAAGTTGTCAATTTGTGCAGCTTCGTTACAAGTCAAGCCGCGCTTCACTTGAAAATGTTCGCGAATTTTGCGAATTTTGTCGATGCTTCTTCGTTGTACTGCAAGTGAATTTTAAACTATTTCTGATATATTGAATTCCGAATGGCGCTGAAGCGGCGTGTCCTTTTCTGAACTGCCACAAGTTTCTACGTTCTAGAATGACACTTTTTCACTTGTCACTTATAGTTTTATTTGCAAACTGAGTCAAGATAGACTATTGGACAGAATTTCGAAAGGAATAAAAAAAACATAGCGGCCACACTCGAAACTTAACAACCTCATACTCGTAGTTGAAAGTGACAAGTGTTTCTAGTGTTTGCAGTGTTAAAACCTTTTTTTTTGTGGGTGGGTAATCATCAAATAACTTCTCCCGCTCTGGGCAGAGCAGGAGGGCGTGTCAGACTCTTACTGACTAAAACCCACCCGTGTTCCTTCGGTTGCCTATGCCAGGGGCCACGGTATCCCTCTCGAACTTTCCCGCAACCCTAGCAGGCATCGGCCCTAGCAGACCCCGTCGCGCCGTCGACTCGGGCCTGGTCCTTATCGAACGGCGAGCTGCCCATTGCTCGCCGTTCGCAAGCCCACACCTACGGTGCCCGGGAATCGGCCTGTGATTCCCGACGCCCAGGGCGTCTCCAGCGGCGGCTAGGGGCGTGAGGGCGCGAATTTTGCCTCTCGCTCACGCGTTCCGCCTCCTCCTTCGCGAACATTACTGCTTCGCAGAAGGAGGTGACGGCTTCCCAAGCCCTCTCGCTCCGCACCAGTGTCTAAACCTTAAGATCACTATTCAGTCAAGCTTATAAGCTATTAACCAACTCTTCTAACTGTCTCAAAATGAAAAAAATAGAACCCTGAGCTAACCCTCTTTAGTAAATACTGTCTTTGAAACTAAAAGACAATTGCCACGAGCCACCCTTTTCTTCCAGAGTGATTAGCATATAGATAGGTTTAATGTCCTGTACCCATTCTAGTCAATATGTTTGACCCAAATCGTTTTTATGTTCATTGTAATGGTTTCAGAGCTATCACAGATCAGTTAGGTGTTTAGGGAACGAAGACGTGACAATGTTTCGGGTTTACCTTTGCAGTTTTTGTTAGACGTGGTTTTATTTAAAGATAAACTGGTTTCAGAAAAAGCTGCTAGTGGCGTCACAGTACAATCAACAACAGTGTAGCCAGACGTGTAGAAAGCAATCTGATTGAAGACCAACCAGTAATTAAAAGGGTTCAATATGCATCATTAACAATAAATGCCAAGATCTCGTCAAAAATCTATGGTATTTTCGACAGATTGAGACTGAGATTAGAATGCGGCCGTTCTTAAAAATCTAATCATGTTGTTCATTAATTAAATCTTTGATATGGCAATAATAATGCACTGACCCGAGTACGTAGTGAAAACATGTATTTTTCTCCGCAATTTACTTAACCAAGTTCTTTTCTTGACCGTACCTGGCTAGTTACCCCGTGTTGACACCAAGTAATAAAACATGTACTTATTCTACACGTGGACGTCACGTATAGAATAAGTAGGAAGTACTCGTAGAAGGTGAACAAATTATTTAACAAGAAATGTCTGAAACAACGTCAATGCATGTGTCATGCTATACAGGGTTATTTGTAAAACACCATCAACCTGTTAAGGGATCATTGTACTCATCATTATGAACAACTTTTACTATGGAACCAAATGCGAAAACGCGAAAAAAAAATCAGCTGGTCCCTACATTTTGACGAGTTCTACAAACATAAATGTAGGGAACAGCTGCTTTTTATATCGCGATTTCATATTTGGTCCCATAGTAAAAGTTGTTTATAATGATGAGTAAGGGAGCGAGGGGCTTGTTGTAACAGGGGTAAGTAGTAACAGGCCCTTTTCACTAGGATCTTAAACGCTATTAACGTATTTCTTTGACTCGATTTAACCTATAAACCGCGCCGCATCATGTTGCCATAGCCAATGTCCCGCCGGCCGGCGCAGTGAGCGGAAGTGTGCACGTGCTTCATTTCTGCCAGGTAATATAAAATTGTACTGTCGTAAAATTTCGGTTTGCGTATTTAATATCGACTAATTTCAAATTTTCTATATCTTATTTCCATTCAAATTTATCTATCTCTGATAGTGTGTAACAGTTTTTATGATTGCTAAATTGTTTAAATAGTTATCTTGATAAATGTTGAAAATCATACCATAGGGTTAGTTGTAACAAAATCCCGGGGCTTGTTGTAACGTGTTACAACAAGTGCATACCTTAAATAATTAAATTACTTACTGTGATTTAAAAGTGCCATGATGAATATAAGTAGTGTTTAACTAAATAAAACTGTTAATTACTTAATTTTTAAGTGTTGATTACTAAAAAAATGTATTTGAGTTGATTTTTGATAAGAATTACGTAATACTTACTTTAGAAAGATGTCAATTTAAAAAAAAAAAACAAAGAATAAATGATTAGAGGTATTATTGTCGTTTTTTTTTGTCGTTACTACTTGCCCCGGTAGATGTTACAACTTGCCCCAAGCACGAGGTAAGTTGTAACACCGCACTTCTTCTAGAAAATAATTGATTGTAAAATAATGACCAATAGTTATGGTATTATTGTTACTTGATTTGGTAGAGGAAGAGATAATACCCCTTAAGAAGTTGATGGTATTTTACCAATAACCCTGCATACAAGACATTTTTGACAAGTATTTTTCAAGGCTTGTTAAAAACAAGTATCACAACTTGTTTATGGATGTAAACGCTGGGTGAGCTATACAAGCTACGTATGTACGTTTACGTAGCCATTTGCCAACACGTGGGGTCACTTCCGTCCTAACGAGATGTGATTAACCATCAATTCTCACAGGGAAGCCACGGAGCCACTTCCTTCTGACCCCACAAGCGATTACTGAATGAATCAATAATGTAGGGTTAGACTGGTTATCACAAATTCAGAAATTGTTAACCTGTATAAAATGGTCACATATGGCTGACCGCGATAAGAAATTATTGAAACATGTAATTATTTAGTCATTTAAAATAACTTGTAATTGAATAGCCTAATAATTGAGACAGGAATCAAACTCACAGCCACTCGGTCTCCAGCTAACACCATCAGCATTAATTGGCTATTTGCTTTACCTGCAAGATGAAAGAAAAAAACATTATTATATTAGGTCAAGGAAGAAGTTCTTTCGAAGTTTCTTTTGTACAAACTAGATACTCTCGTGTGGCACCCAAATATTGAGCTTTATTGTATACCCAGACTTTTTAAAAGGGTCAAAACTGTTTTGTGGTCAACCCCTTACTCTTCAGCTATGTTGTACCTACTAAGATCTTGCTTCACTTTTTCAAAAATGGCATCATCCGTAACAGGGCGACCAAACGAGCTTCATCTTTGACATCAAAATTCCCAAACTTGAAACGCTTGAACCAACTTTGTGACACTGTGTGTGTACTCTTACCACTGACCTGCGTATTTTAATAGAGGTCAGTGACTCTTACTGACACTGCGTTAAGTCCGTAAACGTAACATATTTTTTTCGCGGCTTGTGTCACATTTTTCTCTTTTTTGAAATAAAACTTCAATATGAATTGAATTTTTTCATTAGATTCACTCATTTTGGCGGATAGAAAAACAATTTAAAAATAACGGGGAATCGTTTTTATTTTTTAGAATTTCATCTATTTAATGGTATCAGAACCAGCCAGATACACACAGAACAGACAAAGAGATTTAACTAGAACTCTATACCTCTAAACAACTTTTTTATAAAAATTACCAACCGACTTCCAAAAAACCACTACATAGTGAAAAAATTACTTTGATTTCGGAATTCAAAATGACAAAAAATGTTTTTTTTTTTAATATTCGAAAAACCTTTTGCCCCGACCTATTATTATCGTGCAGTACCCAAATGAAACTTCAGTGTTCAAGCAAATCTTAATACAGTAAAAGGATTTATTATATTTTGTTAACCTGTGATGCCCCACTATTGGCCAAAGGTCTCCCCCATCAAAAGGACAATTTATTTTTCTAAATTATTTCAGTTTCTCTATTACTACTCAAAGTGTAATTACCTGGGTTTAGCGTAAGAGTAACTTTTACTTTAGGTATGTTCATTACTTGTATGAAAAATTCTGATTAGAAAATAATGCCGACCTCATCTAGTTTGTAAAATACGATTGACGTGTTAAAGTGTTTCTTCAAACCTACTTACAGAAATAAAATCATTTATCATTTAATCTAATAAGTGAGCTACGCCTGCCAACAAGCCGCTTTGCAGTTTCGCAGAGGTAGTATTTACTATTCTAAAAATCATTGTCTGTGACACCTTTTCATTTCGTTTTTATTAATATTAAATAAATAAATATCGTCTGACATTGCACACAGCACCATCTAGTTCCAAGTTAAGCACTTAACACTTAAGGCTTGTGTTATGGATACCAGATGGTTGATACACTACTTAAATACATTTTTTTTTCGTAAATACATACATATTATAAATATACATACATGACTCGGGTACAAATGTCCATATTCATCATACAAACATTTGCCCCTACCGGGATTCGAACCCAGGACCATTTGGTTTCGCTGACTACACTTAGCCACTGTAGCCACTACACCAAACGTGTAAGTTAATAATTATGTAAAATCGTTTACCACTGAACGATTAAAAGATAATTTACAATCTTATTAAGACGAGTTCGGTAATTTGTGCCAAGTCATCTATTGATATTTCTATAGCTGAGTATACATGTTACATGGTACCTATCCACACCGTTCAACTGTGTCATTACAATGTGTTCAACAATAAAATAAACCATTCAAGTGTGTTGTAAGTAGCGAACATTCATTTATGAGGTTTTATATCCATTTTTATGGGAACTGTAAACAGTGGTTGGTGAAGATTGAACGGGAAACGTAAACGGTTGGGCGCTAACCATCTTTTACAATTTGGAGATAACTATCCTTTGATGGCAATAGTTAAGTTTACTGTTTATTGTTATGAACAATGTATTGCACGAATTTTAATTGGGTTTCATCCCACTAAATAACATTGCTACATACATACTGCTGCTATTGCTACATACATAGTGTAAATGTCATTATCTGCTTAGCCTCTTGCCAACTAAGTTGGGGTTGGCTTCCAGTCTTACCGGATGCAGCTGAATACCAGTATTTTATGTCTATTACCGCATTGAGCGACTGCCTATCTGACCTCCACAATCCAGTGACTACTAACACGATACCCCTTGGTAAGACTGGGTGCTGATACTAACCAAGGTATCAAAAGTCTGAACTTTTGGGATTCTGACTACCCGTAACGACTGCCAAAGATCTACAAATGACAGCCGGGACCAACGGATTAACATGCTTTACGAGGCACGGAGGGGTCTCGGTATGTAAAGATGGTCACCCATCCATGGACTGACCGCGGCAAGGGTAGCTTAACCTTGGATCAACATGTGCGGCTGTTATCATTTAACCACGAGCCCTATGAGTAACAATAGATCATTCAATCATTATTGATCAAAACTCTATCCGTCTTATTACAAAACACGATCTAATTTTAGCCCGAACCTACATCTTCGATTTAGTTTTTGTATTTGGAACTTTATGCCGACTTTACTAAAGTTCTTAATACAAAATTGACAATCTAAGACCGGACTAAGTTGACAGTTTTGTAAAAGGAACTGTATTTCGATTTCAGTTAGGTTCTTATTTCAAAAACAGGCTCGATGGTTTAAACCATGTCAAAAGAAAAACCTTGTTTTGTAATAAGACCGTTCAGGTCAAAATGAATTCTCACTGTCCTCTTCGCTTAGGCAACACAATAATATTGAATAAGTAAATCAACCGTCTTGCCGTCTTGGAGACGACTACGTTATGTCTCCTGCCAACATTTTATTCATGAAGAAGTTATAAAATAGCGGCTGTGAAGGTCATGTTTATTTATTCTGCATAATACACGTCTCACTAAAAGGGTGGCCGGGATACAATAGCACGAGACTAAAGAAATAATATTTGTTTAAAGAAAGAGGTTTTATTATTTTGATCTTCATTTAAGTTGTATTTGTGATCATTGTGTTGTGTTTTATCTAAGAGTGAAACAAGTCATTCAAAATAATCGACTGTCTATTAAGATTTTTAAATACTAAATAAAATGAACTTGAACTTTATTTAAAAGGGTTTGTATATAATGGCAATGCTGCCAGACTTCTGGGCACGTTTTCTGACCACAGCGATGCGGTCGACGAGTATTTCGACGCCAAAGTGTCCATTTGTTAGGGTTCCGTAACAAAATCCTAATAGGTAATACGTGCTGGTGTCCGCAACTCCACGTCAATGCGCGTATTTTGCGTACGGGTGAGAAAATCAATTATTCGATCTACCCCAGCTCCTCATGGAAGGCCAGCAACGCCTTGATGTTGCTGACAATCTCACGTAGGGTACCTGGGCTACCGAAGTACTTTGCCCTGTATGTGGCGACCACCGGGCAGCTTAGAAGCACATGGGCTGCTGTGTCGTCGTCCTCCATGCAGGCCCTGCACAGTGGACTGTCTGTGTCTCCTAAGACAAAGAGGTGTTTATTAAATGACCCGTGGCCAGTTACGGCTGCGGTGACTGTACGAAGGTCTTGCTTGGTTAGTCGGAGAACCTGTTTCGTGGGCCCTGCACAGCGGACTGTCTGTGACTCCTAAGACAAAGAGGCTTTTATTAAATGACCCGTGGCCAGTTACGGCTGTTGTGACTGTACGCAGGTCTTGCTTGGTTAGTCGGAGAATTTGTTTCGTGGCCCTGCACAGCAGACTGTCTGTGTCTCCTAAGACAAAGAGGTGTTTAAATGACCCGTGGCCAGTCACGGCTGTTGTGACTGTACGAAGGTCTTGCTTGGTTAGTCGGAGAACCTGTTTCGTGGGCCCTGCACAGCGGACTGTCTGTGACTCCTAAGACAAAGAGGCTTTTATTAAATGACCCGTGGCCAGTCACGGCTGTTGTGACTGTACGAAGGTCTTGCTTGGTTAGTCGGAGAACCTGTTTCGTGGGCCCTGCACAGCGGACTGTCTGTGACTCCTAAGACAAAGAGGCTTTTATTAAATGACCCGTGGCCAGTTACGGCTGCTGTGACTGTACGAAGGTCTTGCTTGGTTAGTCGGAGAACCTGTTTCGTGGGCCCTGCACAGCGGACTGTCTGTGACTCCTAAGACAAAGAGGCTTTTATTAAATGACCCGTGGCCAGTTACGGCTGTTGTGACTGTACGCAGGTCTTGCTTGGTTAGTCGGAGAATTTGTTTCGTGGCCCTGCACAGCAGACTGTCTGTGTCTCCTAAGACAAAGAGGTGTTTAAATGACCCGTGGCCAGTTACGGCTGTTGTGACTGTACGAAGGTCTTGCTTGGTTAGTCGGAGAACCTGTTTCGTGGGCCCTGCACAGCGGACTGTCTGTGACTCCTAAGACAAAGAGGCTTTTATTAAATGACCCGTGGCCAGTTACGGCTGTTGTGACTGTACGCAGGTCTTGCTTGGTTAGTCGGAGAATTTGTTTCGTGGCCCTGCACAGCAGACTGTCTGTGTCTCCTAAGACAAAGAGGTGTTTAAATGACCCGTGGCCAGTCACGGCTGTTGTGACTGTACGCAGGTCTTGCTTGGTTAGTCGGAGAATTTGTTTCGTGGCCCTGCACAGCAGAATGTCTGTGTCTCCTAAGACAAAGAGGTGTTTAAATGACCCGTGGCCAGTTACGGCTGCTGTGACTGTACGCAGCTCTTGCTTGGTTAGTCGGAGAACCTGTTTCGTGGCCCTGCACAGCGGACTATCTGTGTCTCCTAAGATAAACACGGCTGCATCGTTAACTAGCGAACCGCTGTGTCCTTTAATCCATTGGATGGTTATGTTATTGAAAACAACATAACCCTATTACTGAGCCTCCACTATCCATCCGTCCGTCTGTCTGTCAGCGGGCTGTATCTCATAAACCTTCTTAGGTAAGACTGTTGAAATATTTACAGACTGTGTACTTCTATTGCCGCTATAATTTTTCGTATACATTTGCAAAACGAGTCTCAATAAAAATTCAAATAAATAAGAAATAATTAATATTCATTGTAAAACTAACAACAATGAAATTTACAATTATTACATTTCAATAGAATACCAATTCTGCACGAAAGGTTAGAGGTATCCTAAGTATTTTATTTCTGAACTAACAAATAATGAGAACATTGTCTGTGTAATAATGAAACATCACGACCTTTAACAGAATTCCCCAATGGGTACCTCTAGTAAATCCATATTAATTCGCCAGCAATGTTCTGACATCCATGTTATCGCCGGCGAGCCAGTAGCCCTTATTTTGTGTATTAGTAAAATTTTATAATAAAAAAGCAGTTTATTAAAACAGGTTTTTAAAAACATCAAATTTAGTAACAAAAGCAAGAAAATAACGACACATCAATTTTCCAATATTAATACCATAAACAAAACCGAATGGTCCGAAATGTTCAGTGAGCCTTAGATTTAATTAAATTTGGGTGTGTTACGTAAATAAGGTGCTCGAGCCATCTCGAGCCCATTGTTTTGTATTAAGGCTTCTGGTTTGAAACAAAATTGACAACAATAGAGGAAAATTTAGTAGAAAATGGTGTACGAAGGGGAAAGGGGCGTTCCAGTCGTTTTATCTTTGTAAGATATCATGGGTGTATTATAGGAATTAAAATGAAAGGTAAACAGCTAGATGTATTTAAAAACTGGCTGACCTGAAAAGAAAATAAAATCTGTGGATCCTGTGGATCATGTGGTGTCCATGGAATTTAACTCTAGACCTTTAAATGTATTTTTAAATCAATTAATTTAGTAACAACCGCACAGAGCCATGACAAACTAATAAAATCTTGTTACAATCATAAAATACCAAAGCCAACGTAGCGCGTCGTAGCCCGCTACGAGGGAAGCTACGAACCGCTACGAGTGTCTACACCGTAGCGCTGTCATCCAACATATTAAAAGCGACGTAGCTGTTAAATAAATATATTCTGTTTCTCGTAATTTCGGCTTCTTTCCAAGACAATATGTTTTTTTAATTAAGCTCCGCCTTAATAAATTTGTAAAGAAAATGGGGGATTCGAAAAGTTTCATTTTTAGTTGATATTATTATCATCTCTACAATGGAATTGAGATAAGGATTTTATAATGGTAGATAATATTTTATACAGTGTAATTGTATTTTTGGTTCTATTAAGACGATCCCAGACTTCTGTTTAGTTACGGCTTACCGACCTAGTTAAACTTGACTTGAAAGGGTATATCTTTATTGGTTTACTTTTTGTTATTAATTTTTTTTTGTGTTTAAAATATACAGATTAAATTTTTAGTCATAAAAAGGAGATGAAGACTAGTCTTTTACAGTTTAAGCAGTACGGTTATGGAATGACTTGCCCGTGTCGATAAGGCATGCTCAATCTTTGTCCACTTTTAAAATTCTGGTTAAAAAACACTTCCTCTCTCCTTAAACATCATCATTGCATATGGTCTCCTTGCTCTTGTTTCTTGTTTATTATTCCTAATATTGTTGTTGTATGTTTATTATACTTGTAGCGGTATCTACATCGCCACATGCGAGCTGCGCGTCATACTGACGTCACGCAAATCCTGCATCGCGCAAGCAGAGTTTACCGCGCGACTAGCATATATACAACTTCCCGACAACAATCTTCGGGCAGTTGCCTACCAGACACGACACCCGTCTGGTTGGAGGATCCTCCCTTTTCTATGGAGGCATGAGTGAACTTTACACCCCGTTCCTCGTGCCTCTATATTGGTGACCCCGACGTGATCTAAACAACCTTCAACCAACCAAACTTCAACCTTTGCAACCTTCTGAGCGAGCCCCTGCTATAACTTTTGATAAACTTCGTATACCTAGCTTCACAACCCTACTGGATTATTCATCTAAAAACACGTATGTATCTCTCCTTAAACATCATCCTTACATATGGTTTCCTTGCCCTTGTTTCATGTTTAATATTATATATGTATATTATATTGTGTATATATGTAGATAAGTATATGTTTTGTGTATGTATTTATTGTATATATAATTAATACACCACTGACAACCTGCAGTATTGTCTCTCCTTCTCCCTTTAATCCATCCAAAGGTTGTCTGTAAAAAATCGCTTCTAGCGATAAGACCCAAACTCAAACTCAAAGCATTTATTTCAATTAAACCATTTACAGGCACTTTTGAATTGTCAAGTGGTCGGTCAGTCAGAAATATGAAGCTAGTTGCCCATTCCAAAGCGTAGTAGGTACCTATGGAGAAGAACGGGCAAGAAACTCCATGGACACTCTTTTAAATTATATTGTTACATAAATATTAGTTACATCAATAATTACCGCCCATTATGTCACCCTATGTACATTTTCTACATTTATATCTGTATTTTTTTGGTGTACATAATACAGAGTATTCTATTCTATTCTATGAAAATCTTTGCTATTTTGAGGCCTTTTTATTTAGTACTAGCCATTGCCCGTTGCTTTACCCCCGTAGGGGTCGGGAATTCTCCCACGGGAACATACGACCAAGTTAAAAAGTATCCTGTCCTAACCCAGATCACCATATTATTATGTGCCAAATTTCATACTTCAAAATCAGTTCAGTCGTTACGGCGTGAAAAGGTAACAGACAGACAGAGTTACTTTCGCAAAATAGTACAGCCACCAGCACATCAGGTTGTACGAGACTGTCAGATTTCTCCAAATAATTGTAAACTTTAAAATGTTGAAGGTTAAGTTCAAAATTGCATGAGAAAATTTGACAGATTGTGGTAACTTGATCTGCTTCTGTGTATACCTACGAAAAATTAAAAAAAAATGTTTTTTTACGCAAGGCAAACTCTTTACGCAAGGTTACCTTTCCTGGCACACGAATTTTGTCAATCAATCAATTTATCTGCTTCGTCCATTATAGCACCAGCAATCCATCTATCGGTACTGGACACGTTCCAACATCGGTCGTTACGTCAACGTGTACGAGTATTGCAGGCTTTTGTTACTACCTGTAATCATTTAAGCCTGTAAAGGTAATACTGCAGGAAAACGGCCTTGCACTGGGAGAGTTGTACGACATATTGCAAGCTTAGATTCAGATTCATTCATTTGCAAAAACATGTGTAGATACTTTAAATGCTATGATGCTTATTATATACAGAGCATCCCACACGATACGATACGGGTATGCCACGTGGAGGGAAAGTACCTACCTTGAATACTGTAGATGGAACATTTTATTAAAAGAAGACATTATTTGAATTTAAACTGCATTCATAGATATTTAAATAATTACACGGTTGAACCGGAAATCAAACCCGTTACATGAGAAAAATAATCACCCTGTAGCTTTATCATACCGATCGAAAAGCTTCATCGTAAGGATTATTTTTTGCTAAATAACATAGTGTCACAAATAAAAGGAAGACCATGAATGATAACATTTGATATGAAATTTTGTAATTATTTAAATATCTATGAATGCAGTTTAAATTGTTTTTTAAATTCAAATAATGTCTTCTTTCAGTAAAATGTTCCATTTACAATATTTAAGGTACTTTCCCTCCATGTGGCATATCCGTGGGACGCCCTGTATAGGTGTTACAAGGTATTTTTTTGGCTTAACATATTTGACTATGGCTGGTGTACAAATTAAGTCGAAAGACAATAAGATTTAAAAATAAAAATACAAAGAATAATAAATAAATCAACGAACAACATTAAATTTAAAAAAAATGGTCAATAGCGATTCAAAATAACTAGAATAGATTCAGAGAGTATCTTCGGAGCAATTTATCATTTAAAAATTCATTAACATTATAATAGACTTTTTCTGTCAGTATTTTTTTTTATGTTTTCTTAAACGGGTCTATATTTAATTTCTTAACACAGTTAGGGATATTATTATATTACTACTTGTATTAATGTTAGCCTGTAAAGGTAACATTGCAGGAAAATGGCCCTGCAGTGGGAGAGACATTGCAGGAAAACGGCCCTGCAGTAGGAGAGACATTGCAGGAAAACGGCCCTGCAGTGGGAAAGACATCGCAAGAAAACGGCCCTGCAGCGGAAGAGACATCGCAAGAAAACGGCCCTGCAGTGGTAAAGACATTGCAAGAAAACGGCCCTGCAGTGGGAGAGACATTGCAGGAAAACGGCCCTGCAGTAGGAGATACATTGCAGGAAAACGGCCCTGCAGTGGAAGACACATCGCAAGAAAACGGCCCTGCAGTGGGAGAGACATTGCAAGAAAACGGCCCTGCAGTGGGAAAGACATCGCAAGAAAACGGCCCTGCAGTGGGAAAGACATCGCAAGAAAACGGCCCTGCAGTGGAAGACACATCGCAAGAAAACGGCCCTGCAGTGGCAGAGACATCGTAGGAAAACGGCTCTGCAGTGGGAGAGACATCGCAGGAAAACGGCCCTGCACTGGGAGATACATCACAGAAAAACGGCCCTTCAGTGGGAGAGACATTGCAGGAAAACGGCCCTGCAGTGGGAGAGACATTGCAGGAAAACGGCCCTGCAGTGGGAGAGACATTGCAGGAAAATCGCCCTGTAGTGGTACAGTTACAGACTAGAACAGTGTGTTCTTACACAGAAAAGGATCGAGCGTACACGACATCGAATATTTTGAAACATAACATATTTATAATGACTGTCTTCCCAAAAGGGGATGAAAATGGTGAAGCCTGCACTAAATAATATACACGTTTCAACAGTTATGTAGCTCAGATTAAGTATCATTTAATAGGTGGCTCTGCTATTGCCACTAACCGGCCACAAATCAATATCCCGGGCTGCCACTGAGAAGTTTTCAATTAAAATACCCAATAAAACTTTGCCCGACTTTGGGATCGAACACAATACTGCTTAGTGACTTATAGACCATTAGACTAACGAGATATTTTGAAATTCTACCGGCAAACCCGAAAAAATATGTTATGTCTGAAAATTATGCACAGTTAAAAAAAAATATGTTACTAATACATACACAAAGTCAAATAAATTAATTGTTAATCTCTCTAAATTGTATATTAATTTCTCTGAATGTGTATTAGCTAACGTATTTTTGATGTGTAATATCTTTTCTCAAGCTTTCCTGCAATCTGTGGGAGTGATTTCGTGTAATGCGACGGAAGTGTGTAACAGGAAGCCGGGGAAGCGCGCGCTATTTGATTTGACCAATGAGCGCGCGCGGTAGTAGAGTTAGCTGTCAGATGGTACTATAGAGGCACGAGGAACAGGGTGTAAAGTTCACTCATACCTCCGTAGTATAGTTGTATATATGATAGTCGCGCGGTAAACTCAGCTTGCGCGATGCAGGATTTGCGAGACGTCAGTATGACGCGCAGCTCGCATGTGGCGATATAGATACTGCTACAGTACCAACACATTTTCCGAGAGGTTGGAACTGTCAGTCAACAGTTGCGTGTGTGTGACAAGAAAGGGAAATAGAGAAGGTGAACGCATCGTCTGTGCGCTTAACCTCAAATTATCATTTCAAATAATACCTGAATAATTTCTTTAGTATATAATGTTATGGTTTTGCTTATTACCAAGGTGAGATATCAGAGGGGCAATTCTCGTACTTAAAAAACGTTCAAATTCAAGTCGCAATCTCATCTCAGCGATAATCAATGTCAAAAACATGTCAAAAATGTATGGAAATTGATTGTATTTTTGACAGACTGAGACTGAGATCAGACTGTGAACGTGCTTAAAATTACGGGAATTACCCCTCAGATGTTACACATCATATGCGACTACTGTAAGGCTCGCTCGTGTTTTTTTTTCCTGTGTTACTAATATTTACTGTATTCACATTATCACAGCAATTGACACATTAAAATGATTGTAAATAGGCTGCATGTAAACACACTAATAAATACATTTGAACGGCTGAAAGCGGTGCCGTGTATAGACTCATTATTAGTGTGAAAGGGACATTACACTGCTCATTCCATATGATTAATGTTATCCTGGGGCGTGAGTTATGAGCGGCAAGCGAGTTGGTGCGTGAAATCATAATTTAGATTGTGATAATAAGTAGTTCTGCGCCTATTTGACTGCCTCGCCGGTCTAGTGATTTTAATTGCAATTGTGGTTTTGGGTTCGATCCTCATATTTGTCCATTAAAATATTCTGTGTAGCAGTCCGGAGTCCCCACCTCCGGTAATAACACACATTGTCTTTTGAGCACTATTTCTGGTGATAGCAATGTAAGGTGTGGTGTGTGTGTGTGTGTGAATGTGGATTAAATGCCTTAAAATTTCTTCCAAGGAAATAATTTTTTGAAGCATGTAAAAATTTTATGATGTGCTGAATTAATAGACATAATTACACATATATCGTTCAAATTAGAGTGATAGGTATAAAAGGCGTAATTTTCTGTGCGTCTACTGAAAACGTTCCCAAAGCTGCGGCAACACAAAGCAGGTTGCTTGCGCAAACAGTTTGTACTAACACAAAACAAAAGACGTGGCGTCCCCATTATAGCAAACCGTTTTTTTTTTTTTTTTAAGAAAGCTTACAGACTTATAACAATCACAAATATCGTGCATAAGTAGTGACATTTGCTATTGATAAGCCACCACATGTATGGGTATACATTAGGCGTTTGCACTGTATACCGTTTATGCGGTCTATACGCAGCGACTTGCATGCTTAGACAGTGTTTGCGCATGCATACTGTTGCGTGTAGTGGAAAACCCAATAACATATTGCCCTGTCCAGAAATTCAACTTAGGATCCTATACTCAGTACCAACCTTACGAGAAACCACAAGACCAATGACACAGTTTCAACAAAAAGTGCGTATAAAAACTCATGCACTATCAAAACCCGCTCATCTCTCCCAACTCACGTTCTAAACGCTTCACAGCTCATTTTATCTACTCGGTAGAACTGAAATTCCGTACCTAATTAGCGGTTTTGCGTATCTCCATACATAACGATGTGAACTACGCCCGGATGATCGCGTCATTAGGGGTTGGAGAGTGACATCTCAGGCTCGAAACGTTTTTGTTGTGGTATTCGCTTTGGGGGTGAAAATGGTGGAATGGGGATGAATATAGAGATTCTGTTTGATATAGAGGAAGTGTGCTAGTCTTCAAGGTTGCAAGTGGTGTAGCTTTCATTTCAAAGAGTATTTAGTTGATGTCATCGTCTAAAGCTGAGATGAATTGTTAGTGCTCTAGTCTTCAAGGTTGCAAGTGGTGTAGCTTTAATTTCAAAGAGTATATAGTTGATGTCATCGTCTAAAGCTGAGATGATTTGTTTTACAAATAGAATGTTCGGAAGAAAAACTCTCGAGGTCCTAAAATTACAGTGTAGTCACGGAAACGTGTCCTTTTAAACTGACGTACGTTCTCAATTTTATTCAAATCAAGTTGAAATTCGAAAGAATATGTCTCCGCTGATTACACTGATATAGGCCACATATTTTTCTATACGAAATAAATTCTAATTATGTTCTATCTTCAATCAAATATCAAAGGTTGAAAGACGGTAGCAAATATTAACCTTGGGCGTATTTTGAATACACTTTAGGCTATTATCAATACATCATTTCATAAGCCAAAACCTCATATAGTAATCTAACAAACTACATTTAGAAGTTATATTACAAAACCACCTTAAGACTAAGAGCGAACGAAACCTTTTGCAACAATATGTGCGACGACATTTTAAGGTTTGAAACTTTTGTGATTATTTTGGCATCGTTAACTGCCCGTCTGCCCGTGATGACCATGGCTGGTGATGTTCAGTTAAAAACTTCGAGATTAAAAGATGTTGTTCTCTAAAATTGTCCCCACTAAAAAGAGTCAATTATTGATAAATGATATTATTTAAAAAAATCTGTAAATATTTACTTTTACTGTACTTTCGCTCAGTTTTTAAGGAATTTAAACCGGAGTTTGTTTATCTTCGGAGTGATATTGATTCGACAAATATCTAAAACGCAAAACAATAACAACAATATCGAGAAATGCCAACTAACACTATTAAATAAAATATAAACTTCAGTTGAAATTATTCAGACCCCGAGTACCTATAAGAAAAACAAATAAAAAATGCCATCGTTTTATATTCTACCCTTGCGCTACTTATGACAGAAAAAGGGGACAACTTAATTATTACTTTCCCTATTTTACCGCTAAAGTGTTAAACACAAATACTTAACACGATAATTATTATAATCATGTGTACATTATAAAGGTCAGCCCTATACAGTTCGCTGACAACGCGACATCAAATTGATTGTTGTGGTATTCACGTAATGGGCTAACAATGTCAGTCAACTACCCTACAATTAAAACTATTTGTTTTAGGTTATTCTGTTTAGTTGCCGTTTGATGTGTTTATGTTTCAAGTTACGCAGTAGTGAACTGTACCTATAATAATGAGTTATAGACTTTAATGGCTGCTTATTGCATTGTTTATTAAGACGTAGCATCATAGCCTTTAACCGTAAAGGGTTAGGAAGAGGTGTACCTACAGGGTCTAAAAATATCAATTACATAGTCGTCAACTACGCATTCTGTACATCAAACTTAGTAACATTGCACAAAAATGCATGGCTTAGCTACGTCATCATTATGTGGGGATACAGTACAGATGTCCCAACACTATTCACCGTTCAAAAAAAACTTATCCGTGTCCTGGTATATATACAACAGACAGATAGCTGCAAACCCCATTTTATAGAACAAAATATCTTAACTCTGCCTTGTATGTACATACTTGAAATATGCAAATTTGCTCACAAACACCAAGACTTTTACACTAAACGAGAAGACATACAAACAAGGTACACACTCAGACACAAAACACGACTCAACCTACCACAATCCCGCTTAAAAATACATTCTACAAGTCCTCTGGTAATGTCAGTAAAAATATTAAATGTGCTACCAGAAACACTATGAAAAGAAAAAGACTCCATTTATTCGTAAATATATTAAAAAAGTTATTAAAACGAATATTTAAGTGATAAATCTCTAAAACTTGAAAAATAAAGTCTTTTGCAATTTTAATTCTAATGTTATGTCTATGTTTTTAGAATAAGTTGTATTGTTATAAGATACTTAAATGATAAGTCCTCTCCACATTTATTTATTATATATTTTGCTGTGCCCAACAGGGTCCACGATTGTTACCTACCAAATAAATGTTTACCACCTAAGCCTACATTGTGGAATGCAATAAAGAATTGAGTATTGAAAATAATTGCTGGGAAACGACCTTTATTTTTAGTGTGAACATGAGCTGTTTACGGTAGTGCGCAATGTTACACACGCAAAACATTATGCTTATGTGTGCATGCAACGGTACAGGTATGGTTACGGGTATGAATATGGTTATAACATTAAAAACTTGTTTTCGTTAAAAAAACGTTAGTAAAGGTTAGAATTTTTGATATCTCCGTCATCGGAAGGTTCCCAGTTAAGGTCTAGTACAAAAATATCTTAACAATGACGGAGAGTACCAGTGACTCTCGGTTTCGTTAAGTGTGTTTTATGACCCGTTATAGTGGACCCACATTTCGCCACTTATATTTTAGTCTCATGTAATAGGGGTGACCCTATTGCCATCAACGGGGCACAAATCAAGACTCTGGGCTGCTACTGAAAACTGTATGATGGAAAAATCCAACAATTAAAATGTTAAGGTAGGTGTAACCCTGATCAAGTATCCGATCAGTAAATCTGCTATCAACTGGCACGTTAGCCGCTGATCTGATTAGTTTTCGGAAACAACAACAGTCAACAGCCAATCAAATCATTAAAGTCAGAATTGACAGCAAATTATATTGGTTTTTAGAAACAAGAGTTTGTAACTTAGGCACAAAAAAGGCTGGTTTAAAAAAAATTATAGAATAGATTACACTTAGGTATGTATACTTAGGTATGTGTTTTTCATATATTCCTACTCAATTCAATGGATCAATGCAAAAGAATGATAAGTTTGAGTAATTTATGCGGCCTACTCAAATGTCCTTTCTTTGGTATTGTTCGTCGAATCGTTGACCTCCTTAAGTCTAAGTTGAGCTGCACGATTGCTGACAATTGCGTGCACTGACTGGACAGATCCACTCAATCTGTGTGGTTCTTTCCTCAAAAGACCATTTCAGACACCTATCTACATAGCCTTCACATGATCTGACCAAGATTTTGTCTGGACTTTAAAAGAGACTGTGACCTCTGACTTTGTTTCGGCCTTTTTTCTCAGAGTAGTCAGATAAGAAATGCCGACCTCATCTAGTTTTTCAAATACGATTGACGTGTAAAAGTGTTTGTTCAAGCCTACTAACAGAAATAAAATCATTCATTCATAAGATACTTCTTTTATAAAAATTTAAAAGCATGACCGTATATCATTTCAACGCAATCCTATCGTAACTTATCGAGCAATTTCACCCACCAGTCACTAAGAAATATCTAGTCAAAAAACTCAATAAAACTTCGTCCGGCCACGGATGCGGATGGATATCAATATTTCACTCCGAATGACTTCTGTCGGGCTCCAGAACGACAGATTTTTATATAGGCCGGCCGCACTTTGACTAGTATTTTTTGTCATAAATGTCTAAAACAGTGTGACTGGCCGTTGTCGATATCGTTTGTTCGTATAGCCGTCGGAACCGACGATTTTGTACGAGTTATTCGTATAGGACGCGACGATGCAAGCGAAGCGTATGTGAGATAGTGTTTGAAAATGCAACGGGATTTTGTTATTTTTAAATTCCTAGTTTGGCAGACTTAGACTAGGTATTTCTATTATAATATTGTGAGCAATTTTATAGATACAACTGACGGCACGGTTGGCGCAGTGGTTAAGCGATTGACTGCTGCGTTGGGTGTCGCGGGTTCATTCCCGTGTATGACCTACAAGTAGTTGTTCCGGGTCTGGTTGTTTGTGTATGTGACTTTAAATGTTGGTAAACGCACCCACGATACATGAGAAATACCAAGTATGGGGCAACGTTTAAAAAAAAAAAATGTTGTATGGGCAAACATGATCACTCGAGATAATTACCAGTAGGCGTTACAAAAATAAAAAACCTCAACGATACTGAAGTTAATCGTTTAGACAGTTCGCCATCCGTGCTGTCAAAAGTAATGTGATAGTGAGCAACGTTTTACACCGATCTCGAGGACAAAACAGGAACAAACAGAATTCTTTAGTAGTTCAATACCAGACCATTGCTGTTTATTCAGCAGATTTTTGAATACCTTTCTATGATAGATGTGCCGTATAACATAATTGTGCATAATCATAACAATATAAGTGTATCTATTATTTAGGATATGTATATATGTGTATCTATTTTAGTGTTTTATTATTTGCACCAACAGCAGCCCCATTTTATGTCCAGGAAAATCTCTGTCCATTCCAAGGTTGCCTGGAAGAGATCGCAGAAAGCGATAAGGCCGCCCATTGTATATTAAGTAGTGTTCAGTTTAATTTTTGTTGTTATGTTTTTTGTGGTGTACAAAGAATATATAAATAAATATAACTGAATCATTCATCACTAGACGGCTCATATTACCAAGAAAAAACAAAACCAACTACCCATTACCCCTGACCCCAGCCCACTCAAAAATTTTAATTGCCATTATAACAAAAAAAAACCTCATATAATTTTGTTGATAGCACTTGGCGACCACACTCAGGCGTGACATTATCCAGAGAGCTTACATCACAATCGCTGGACAAGTTTGGCACACGATCAAGTTCTGAGTTATGGCTGACGAACATCCGTGGCATTTTGGCAGGCTTATTTTCGTGTCACACACCCGTTTGGGGCTGCCGGTGGTGATAATGAGACGGGGACTTGGCTACTGGGTTATTGCTTTCGTTCTTAATAAAGAGGTTTAAATTACGCCACTCAAAACTAGCCTGTTACAAATTCAGATCACAAATGAGTAGCCAGAATATCACAGCTCCAGTATTTCAATGGCGGTCCGTACACGACGTGACTGACGCTCGCCGTAGATGTTCACACTCGTATTGGATTACGTTAGTGCACTGATGTGGCACTGACATTATACGACAAGTGTCCGTCCGCATTTGGCGACACGAGTGTCGTGGACGTTGGGATTTAATGAAAGCATAGGTAGGAATACAAAAGGACAGTGCGCAACCCCTTTTTTTACAAATAATTATGGAATAAAAACCAACAAGCATCTTTAATAGTTATTTACTTTTGCAACTGTTTTATAATAAGGGCTAGTAAACAGAGGGGCAATTCCCGTATTTTTAAGAACGTTCACATCCTAATCTCAGTGTCAATCTGTCAAAAATTGTATAGCGCTTACCTACATTTTTGACATTAGACTGTCGCTGAGATGAGATTGCGACTTGAATTTGAACGTTTTTAATTACGGGAATTGGCCTTCAGGTAGTAACACATGAGCGTTTTAATACCTAATTATGTACAGTTGCATACAAGACTTTATCTACACCCATGATATGAATCTTCTATAAAAGATTCTAAAACCATAGGGGGTTGTACACTGTTGTAAGAACCCTATGTAAATTCATGGTAAGTTTAATTGCTGAGTATCTGTTACAAACAAACTAAGAAATATCTGGTGGTGTGTTATCAAAGCTTGTGTCACTAATTTTTATAAACAACAAAGTAATAATTTTTCGCAATACCTATTAATATCGAACAAAAATGGCGGGACACGCCGTGAATTTGAACAATCTATAAGTTTTTTTTTGTAAAAGCGCGTGCATGACAATGTTCTTTTTTTGAAATTCGAGTTGCATAATGAAATTTAGTACAACATTAGAAAACTCGTTTGGATGATATAATAGTTGCTATGACACTGGTTGTTTTAATGTTAGCAAAAAGCTAACTGTTTCAGAATCATTTATACAGGATTTATAGCATGGGTGTAGATAAAGTAAATACCTACTTTATGTAAAACTTAAAGACACTTGAACTGGTAATTGGCCCGTATATTACCCACCACACTTACTTAATGATCTGCCCGTGCTTTTGAAAATAAAACTTTTCCACTGAGCTCATCCAACGGTTCCTACTATGGACTTTCTCATTTTTTTTTTTTGGCTTGTGGCTATGCATGCCTCCTAATGAACGTTAAGCCGTTGGTCCCGGCTGTCATTCGTGGACAGGTCGTCAGAAGCCCGAAAGTCTGACAACCAGTCTTACCATAGGCTGTGGCTCCATGTAAAATACTGGCATTCAGCTGCATCCGGTTAGACTGGAAGCTGACCCCAACATAGTTGGGAAAAGGTTAGGCAGATGGAAATAGATGATTTTCTCTATTTTACAGAATAATATTAACCTACAAGCAATATTAAGCATCGGGCAATGAAAGATACTTAGGTACAAATACAAAACATTGCCATTTTATAGACATTATGTAAAGCAGAACAGTTTTGTAGAAAGAGAAGCAGCTTGATATTCTTATGTCGGATCATAATTTGCGAAAGTGGTTTTCGAGTAAAAATATTTTTCTTTATGAATTGAAACGTTAGATTCAATTCATAAAGAAAAATCTTTTCACTATGAAGAGTTTTGTTTTTCAAATAGCTAGGACTTTATTACCTACTCATTATTTCGAGCCTGTCCGACTCTTTTTGAACTGAAACGGAAGCTCCATTTGGGTTTCTATTCGTAGCTACTTTTGCTATGCGATGGTAAAAACAATAATAATAATAATATAATATGAGCCAACATCCACACAAGGTCTTCAGGTCCCGAACTAGGTAGAACCCGTAATACGGTAACCTGATGACTGATATACATACTTATATACATATACACACTTAGTTATGGCGAGCGGAACTCTTAAATTTATCATTGGATTCATCATCGGCCCATCAAGCGGCGGGGTCGTAAGTCAACCTCAATAAATAACCATGAAAATACATATTATCCCATCATCGGTCTTAGATGTCCACTGTTGGACATAAGTAGTCCTGTCCAATCACGTAATTTAATTCATTATTAGATACTTAGCTACTTTAAGCAAGTTACTACCAGCTATTCCGTGCAGATCTCCGCTCGTAAGGCTAGGTAGAAAGACAAATATATCCTACGAAAATTAGGTATTCTAAAAAAACAAAAAGAAAAGAAAAGAAATAGATTTATTTGTCACAGAAACACGTGCATACAAAAAGATAATTAGCTCTAATAATTAAGAATAAAGTAAAAATTATAAAGAGATCTCTAATCACGAGCACAAAACAGAAATCGTCGACAGCTGCACGTCATGACTGTGACAAGAAGGCTTCTACTCAGCATGATGCTGTGCTATGGGGGATCCACAGCACAGCGCTGATTTTCAGTGGTTACCCGAAAAGGACGTACGGAAACCAAGTCAGGTTCAATGATTGGTACTACTTAAAACAAAATAAAATAAAACAAACAGTAAGCCCTTAGAATAAAAAGCAAGTACGAGTACATAAACAACCAAATACCAATTATTTCAACAAATATTATTTGATAACATCAAAATGTATTATTAATCCGCAGGTATTATATATATATACCCACCCAAAACATTTATTACACAGGAAATACTGAAATATATTTATAATAAAATACTTAAAAATGTTACAAGTTCACGTTTATGACATAGTATAATTACTCTGCCTAGAGCTTCAGTTTTGTGTCACATTCCCTCTTTAGGCACAGCTGGGATTAATTACGGGCCAAAATTGTGACCAAGTAATTAAAAAAAAATGGAGGTAAAGCAAAATTTAAATATCATCACTTTGGTAGGCAGGTTTCAACAAGGATATTAAATTGTGTGGGGAGTATACGTAGGTTGACTAATAATGGAATAAGTACCTTCAGTAGTTATGAAAAGCTATTATATGTTGAGTTAATAATGATCACGTAAAAAATGAAGCTACATTAAAATTACTTATTAGTCTTTAAGTGTAGATTGTAATTAATTATTAAGAGCCTGGTCATTTTTAATAAAGAATAAAATAATGTGGAGTTTTAGTTAATTGGCACACTTTCCTTTTACATTCGTTTTTGACAAATATGATTGAATTTGTAATTGAGCAAGTACTGGAGCTGAGCAACAAAACTTTTACCATCAAACTATGCTCAAAAAGTTATAAATATAAAAGAAAAATAATATTCTATCACTGTATCCTAAAAATGTTATTCCCAAAAGAGAATATTTAAATCAATGTGTCACCTTAAATGCCATAAAATATCCCCATAAGCAGTAGCAAATGTATACAGGCTCAAATTAGATTAGTAAGTGAAACTCTCATACGTGATGAGTAGGTATCGATATCTTAACACGATAAAACAAAGAAGCGAAGATGTTTTTTTAGGGTTCTTCAACCGCTGGTAGTGTTGCTACTTGAAGTATGAGTTGAAAACATATGTTTTATCGTGTTTAGATGTTGATACTAATCACGTCTGTTAAATAACACAAGAAAACAAAAATAAATGATTTTCAAGTGAACTAACAGCGGCCGATGACCCAAATAAAATCATCAAATTAATTTCTTTTTATTTAATCGTGTTTATATATCTATACCCGTCATGTCTGCGGAGTTTCGCTAGCAAATTTTTTGTTGACCCTGTATGTATTAAACATCGTCAATTATAGGTACTAATAATCACTTTTCTAGGCTAAACTAGACTGGGCACGCCACGATTGCGGCGATAAGTCCCCTCTTTCAGGAGTGGCTAGACAGGCGCCACGGCGTCCTCACCTTCCGCCTGACGCAGTTCCTCACCGGACACGGTTGCTTCGGGAGGTTCCTGGTCCGGATAAGGCGGAAGGAAACTCCCAGGTGTCACCATTGTGTTGATCGCCCGGAGTACACGGTGGAGCATACGGTGGAGGTCTGCCCGGCTTGGGCGAAGCACACCGCTGTGTCCTCGTGGAGGCGAATGGCGGTGGTGATATCTCGCGTCCGGCCATGATCCAGGCCATGGTACGGAGCTAAAAGGCATAGGAAGCCGTCGCCTGATTCTGCGAAGCAGTAATGCTCGCGAAGGAGCAGGCGGAACGTGTGAGGGAGAGGCAAAATTCGCGCCCTCACGCCCCTAGCCGCCGCAGGAGACGCCCTGGGCGTCGGGAATCACAAGCCGATTCCCGACTACTGCAGGCGAGGGCTTGCGGACGGCGAGCAATGGGCAGCTTGCCATTCGATAAGGACCAGGCCCGGGTTGACGGCGCGTTGTGTTCCACGCGCGCCTCAAAGAGATGTCAGCAACAATGACGGGATCCGGAAGTCCGATGCCTGCCAGGGTTGCGGGAAAATCCGAAAGGGTTACCGTGGCCCCTGGCACAGGCAACTGAAGGAACACGGGTGGGTTTTAGTCAGTAAGAGTCTGACACGCCCCCCTGCTCCGCCCAGAGCGGGAGAAGTTATATGATGATTTCCAACACTCAAAAAAAACAAGGCTAAAACTAGTCTATATAAAGACTTCCCTTTAACTTCCACACAAATACGCAAAAACAATCACCACATTTCACAATCATTCCTTTTAATGTGACCTATATTTTCTGCGTATTAACAATAAAAGCCACATCAAATGAAGGTACGAGGTGAGGTATGAGGTATGATAATGACGGTAGTTATGACTGGGAATCGTTTGCCGCAGAATAGATAGCCACAGAAGGCCAGCTCTTTAAAACGAGTGAAAACAGGCGCACACACGCATAGATAGATACCTACGTAAGGCGATCTCTATAAATCGTACTTTGATTTTGCTAAGTAAAGTAAGCGTTTCATAATTATAATATAAATTCAAATAATCAAATCAAAGCACCTAATCTATAAGTGGCTTTACAAATTAACCATAGGTATGTTTTCTGATCCATTTGCAGCCACTGCAGGCGCGATTCTCTAAGGGAACTGTTTAAAGACATTAACATCATGACGGTACCTTGTCAATATATTTATGAAAACATCATGTACGTACGAATAAATTTAAATCTTTTCAGTAAAAGAGAAGAAAGACACAACTATAGGACTAGAAATAGGGACCAATGAGTTCAACCAGGTTTCAGACTGGCTAAAGTAGACTCATCCTTCATGGGGTACTGTTTAAAAGGTTACAATAAAATACCTCCCCACATACTCCAACTGAATGAAACGAAATTTAAATCTTGTATAAAACGCACACTATACAGCCAAGCATATTATAAGTTGGGGGATTATATCGCTGATAAGAATGCTTGGCTCAGGGCTGGTTCTGCTCGACAAGGGCGCATAAACTAATTAATTAGCATTCGAAAATATTGTTGGAACTGATGAAGGTTGTACAATCGATCTTTGCATTGTATAAATTCAATCTCATAGTATTGTATAATTGCATAGCACATATGTGAGCACTATGTACCTACTATAAAGCTTACTGGGTTCGTCTTTCATTGACTTGAATGTGCCCTGGGGGCTGAGAGTATGTCATGCTCACTCAAATGTGTCGCTGGTGGTGGGGTGTGTATTGGATCATTGAGTTCCCGTCAAAATGGTTGAGCTGAGTGGTGCTGATGCATACGTCATGTTCGTGAACGGGCGCCATCTGGTCATTTCTTAGCTGCCACGGCTTATTTTGATTCCTGAATTGTTTTTATCTTTTTATTACGGACGCTTTTAACGTGCACGTCTCTCTACATCGTTCTCACATGTATAATTTCACATGAATGATGTAACCACTATTTTGTAACAATATTTTGATTTAAAAGTGTCCATGGAGTTTCCTGCCCGTTCTTCTCCCTAGGTATCTACTACGCTTTGGAATGGGCAACTAGCTTCATCTTTCTGACTGACCGACCCCTTGACAATTCAAAAGTGCCTGTAATTGGTTTATTTGAAATAAATGCTTTGAGTTTGAATTTGTTTACATTTTCAATAGATACTTTTGGTACAGACCACACGTAGTCGCGAGTGAATGTCTGCGTACGATATCGCTCGTCCTTCTGCACCTAACTATTTTGTGCGCCTGCGGTGGGGATATTATCACAATTGAGGCGTCATTACCATTTCGCACTGCAATTTATACGCCCCATAATGAAGGACGTGCCATGATAATTTTTTTTTTTTGGGTTAGGTTTTACGTGACTGGAAAGTGGAATTTTTATCTTTAATATAAACTATAGCAGCGCCCCGCGTTTTCAACCATATAACTTTCAATCCCCTGGGAATCCAGGTCATAATCTATCTGTGTGCCAAATTTCATCCAAATTCGTTCAGCCGTTTTTGCGTGATTGATGCCCGGTTTCTGAAGTTCCCAGATAAACTCTCATTAGTTATTGGTTCAATAAAGTTAAGCTTAAGATAAACGTCGGTTAACTGTCACTGCGTTTCTGGATACGCAACCAAAGTATTGTAGTCTGTGATAACTATGAAACCGATAACTAGTTTTTTAGTTGCCGCTAGATGGATCTGTATAACAGTTTTATTAATAATTATATTTTTCGAGGGTGGGTGTGGTCGGAGGAACAAAAACGAAGGGCGACGCGATGCGACGGTGTGGTCGGAGGAACAAAAACAAAGGGCGACGCGATGCGACGGTGTGGTCGGAGGAACAAAAACGAAGGGCGACGCGATGCGACGGTGTGGTCGGAGGAACAAAAGCGAAGGGCGACCGGATGCGACGGTGTGGTCGGAGGAACAAAAACGAAGGGTGACCGGATGCGACGGTGTGGTCGGAGGAACAAAAACGAAGGGCGACGCGATGGGATGGTGTGGTCGGAGGAACAAAAACGAAGGGCGACGCGATGCGGCGGTGTGGTCGGAGGAACAAAAACGAAGGGCGACGCGATGCGGCGGTGTGGTCGGAGGAACAAAAACGAAGGGCAACGCGATGCGACGGTGTGGTCGGAGGAACAAAAACGAAGGGCGACGCGATGCGACGGTGTGGTCGGAGGAACAAAAACGAAGGGCGACGCGATGCGACGGTGTGGTCGGAGGAACAAAAACGAAGGGCGACGCGATGGGACGGTGTGGTCGGAGGAACAAAAACGAAAGGCGACGCGATGGGATGGTGTGGTCGGAGGAACAAAAACGAAGGGCGACGCGATGGGACGGTGTGGTCGGAGGAACAAAAACGAAGGGCGACGCGATGCGGCGGTGTGGTCGGAGGAACAAAAACGAAGGGCAACGCGATGCGACGGTGTGGTCGGAGGAACAAAAACGAAGGGCGACGCGATGGGACGGTGTGGTCGGAGGAACAAAAACGAAAGGCGACGCGATGCGACGGTGTGGTCGGAGGAACAAAAACGAAGGGCGACGCGATGGGACGGTGTGGTCGGAGGAACAAAAACGAAGGGCGATGCGATGCGGCGGTGTGGTCGGAGGAACAAAAACGAAGGGCGACGCGATGCGACGGTGTGGTCGGAGGAACAAAAACGAAGGGTGACCGGATGCGACGGTGTGGTCGGAGGAACAAACACGAAGTGCGACGCGATGCGACGGTGTGGTCGGAGGAACAAAAACGAAGGGCGACGCGATGCGACGGTGTGGTCGGAGGAACAAAAACGAAGGGCGACGCGATGGGACGGTGTGGTCGGAGGAACAAAAACGAAGGGCGACGCGATGCGACGGTGTGGTCGGAGGAACAAAAACGAAGGGCGACGCGATGGGACGGTGTGGTCGGAGGAACAAAAACGAAGGGCGATGCGATGCGGCGGTGTGGTCGGAGGAACAAAAACGAAGGGTGACGCGATGCGACGGTGTGGTCGGAGGAACAAAAACGAAGGGCGACGCGATGCGACGGTGTGGTCGGAGGAATAAAAACGAAGGGCGACGCGATGCGACGGTGTGGTCGGAGGAACAAAAACGAAGGGCGACGCGATGCGACGGTGTGGTCGGAGGAACAAAAAAATTCATGGGGACGAAGTCGCGGGCAGAGTTATAGTAAATAAATATATTTTGTTAATAATTAGTAGGATAAACATTATTTCATAGTTTTTCGTAACAATTCTTTAATTGGTAGCTTTGTTTAAAAGTGCCATGGCACGATGCATTCGGATTTGTGAAAATTCATCCCAATTTTCGCAAATCTACAGGCACATCATTTTCTCCCAATACATTTTTGGAACGAAGTTCCTTATCGCGCGTTGTGAAAGGGGGCTAGACGGAAAAAATTCTTACGAAAAGTTGTCACGACACTTTTTGCTATAGTAAGCTATTGTAAGCTGTGCGGCGTGCGCATGTTTTTCTGTCTGTCTCTCTCTCTCTCTCTCTCTCTTATAGAAAGCAAGCCAGATATTGGAACGAATATATATACACACATCAAAAGTGTCTAGGGATCAACATATATTTTTGCAATAACTTTTCTCCTGATTGATATTAATTAAAATTTTCTTTAAGGATTCATAAAATAAAGTGTTTTCGTTTGTCACAGTAACGATAAACCAAGTCACCTTTGCATTAATAAAGAAATTTGCCATTTTCCTAATAAAGGGATTTTTGACATTTGAACCACTAACACAAAAGTTCGAAAAAAAGACTGAAATAACAGTTTTCTTTAAAATTTTATTGGGTAACTTAAACAATTAATAATCCGTGTTTCTACCGCGAACACTAACAACACAAGAACATCGGTTTGGCATACTCAAAATGAGTTCATCCAAATCACGCTGTGGAATGGCCGCCCATGTTCGTTGCAACAACAAAAAAAGGTCTTCTTGCGACTGGATACCCTCCATATTCGGCAGAGCTCTTCTCTGTAGCATATCCCATGCATGCTCAATCGGGTTCAAGTCTGGCGTTTGAGCAGGCCAGGGCAGGACATTGATGTTAGCTGCGGCGAGAGTCTGTCTTACAACTCTTGCGGTGTGCGGTCGTGCATTATCATGCATTAACTGAAATAAGGGACCGATTTGCACTTGTAGAGGAACGATGACGTCTGATACAATCGTCTCAGCATAAATTTGAGCGTTGAGGTTGCCTCTGATCCAAATCAACTCAGTTCTTCCGCCGATACAAATACCCGCCCATACCATGATGGTTCCACCACTATAAGGATGGACTTCCTGGCAGGATTTTAATCGCTGTTGGCGTCCAGGGGTTCTCCAGTGTCGTATACGTCTTGTATCCGGTCTCATACCAAAACGAGACTCATCAGAAAAGCACACGAAACGCCATTGTTCTTCTGCCCAATTTCTGTGTTCAAGAGCCCATTGATATCGAATCCTACGATTGTGCATTGCTATAGGTGGTACCCGTAGCGGTCTTCGGGAATGAAGGTTCACTTCATGCAAGCGGTTTCTGACTGTTTGGTCGCTAATTAAGTTCCCTGAAGAGTGATGAAGCCTCACGGCTAACATCATGGCGGTTATTGTTGGAGCTCTTCGAGTTAAGATTTGAATGTATCGGTCTTGTCTCCGTGTGGTGCAGCGATACCGTCCTCCATGGCGCTCAGCCACGGTACCAGTGCTTCGGTAACGTGTCCAAAGTCGACTGATAACACTCTGACTTGTATTCAGAGCTAAAGCCACAGTACGTTGCCGGGAACCAGCTTCTATCATTCCCACGGCTCTGAGCATTTCTTCCCTGCTTAAATGACGTCGCCGCTCCATAATAACGTTGGTTTTAATCAGTAGTAGGGAAACAGTAGCACTAATAATGTCTTCAATGCGTTGTATGTTTTTATAGGGAAAAAAAATATTGACAGCTGATTTTCATCTTTTACTCGAATTTGATTCACAGTTCCTGATTCAAATTATGAAATGCACCAAAAAGGATCCATATAAATTTATAAAATCATAAATTTATTACAAAGCCACATCTTAATCTCAAGAAATCCGCATAAAAATGCTTGATCCCTAGACACTTTTGATGTGTGTATATATATATAAAAAATAAAAAAATATATAAATATAAAAAAAATATTATTATAACTTTAAAAAAAAAAATATTACAATTCCTTCACTAATTAATCGAAAGGAACTTCGTTCCATCCGGGTGTCCCTTGACACCTCTCAAGTTTTTGTTTTCCTTCACCCGTTTAGACACGTGTTCATGTAGTCAAACAATATGTAACACAATATTCACGTCGAATAAACATACAATATTATATATCAGTGAGTGAATGATCCACAATTTCCACAATAAAAACTTATTTTGCTACTGTATTCGATTTCATGTGTAACTGCCTATTATTTTAAACTCACAAACACGTTATTGAGGACCAGCATAATCTCATTAGTGGGAAACAGAACCCAATATCACTATTATAATGAGCCATTTTCAAACGATTATTATAGTAAAATTGTTAAAATAAGTCTATCTGTCCGTTTAGTACACTCAAAAGCAAAATTTCGTGACTGTCAGCAATAAAAGGAGTTACACTTCGGTGTTTCAAATCTTAGCTACTGAGCAAAATATTTATAAAATCTGAACTGATATAAAGTTTAATCCAATGGTTTTAATGTTGTAATGTATTTAATCCTTATGTATATTTCTATGGAATTCGTAGTGCTATGGGAATTATTTCCTGAAATAAATTATATTTTATTTAAAAGGAGTATTATTAAGTCTAAGCTATTACATGAAATGCTGAAAATCAATGTATCGAATCATTTTGTATCCATTTAGACGATAATTATGTAACAATTGTAGCTGTATCTACATCGCCGCATGCGAACAACGCATCACACTGACGTCACGCAAAATCCTGCATCGCGCAAACAGAGTTTACCGCGCAACTAGCATATATACTACGTCCCGACATCAATCGTTGGGCTCTTGCCTACCAGACACAACACCCGTCTGGTCGGAGGATCCTCCCTTTTCTATGGAGGTATGAGTGAACTTTACACCCAGTTTACACCTCCTCACCTCTATACAATAACAATGTTAATCGATTTTTATTGCTTACTTTAAATGGAAATGTTTTTAGGGTTATTTCAAAACTTGGATGTTCATTAAAGCAGAAGATATATGACAACGACACAGATTTTAAGTAACTAGATACCCAGTACCCAGATAAGACTAACAAAAACTTTTTATTATCCTTGCGATATAAAAGTTAGCGAATTTTTATTCTTTCTTATCCATAAAGTTACATCTGTACGGTATACTACTTTTAAAATTGCGATAAATTTTATAGCACTCCCCAGGTTTCAGATAGTAAGTACTATTTTAAAGCCGTAATTTTTAAGATTATCTGTGTAGATGGCCGAAGAGGGACCGTGGCGAGTTTTTATTACTTTACTATGTAACTCTGTTACTAAGTGTACTATTGTTTCAAATGTAAAAAGAGAATGAGGATTCGTTAGAACTGCATTTTAGTTTCTATCAGTATGGTCTGATTATGTGCGTCTAGCGTACTAATAAAAAAGTACTGATTTTACAACGAAGTACTTGGATAAGATAAAGAAAGAAAGAAAATATATTAATTAGGCCCAGCACACAATATACAAAAAAAAAAAAAACAGAAAAATCATCACCCCTATACCTACTGATGTTTAGGAGCTATATAGAGCTATGCTATGTAGAGTATAAATATCATTGCGATTGCCACTTGTCTAAGTCCGATATCAATATGTTGGACTTAGACAAGTGGTTGTTGTGTTAGTTAATTTCTTTCTTTTTTATATTTATTTTTTGTTTTAATTGTTTAGTAGAAATACATGTTACCTGCCTATTTATTTGTATGATGCCACTAAGTGGGGTCTGGTGACTTGTAATACAGGTTTTTCTAAAACCTACTTCAGGCACCAGCTCTCACAATGTGAATTTATATAATTTGTTCAAAACTGTTAAGTGCTACAAAACCA
Source organism: Brachylomia viminalis (assembly GCA_937001585.2). Classification (NCBI taxonomy): domain Eukaryota; kingdom Metazoa; phylum Arthropoda; class Insecta; order Lepidoptera; family Noctuidae; genus Brachylomia; species Brachylomia viminalis. Next base: position 4,886,029 of record OW443303.2, on the reverse strand, counting down.
TTGTGAGAGAAAATAAATAAAAACTTATTATTATTATTAATCGCTTTTAAAACATTCCGTATTTCTATAACACGACTTTCAACAGGATTTATACATATAAGGATATAAGCTAAGTCAATCCAATACATGTTATCGCTGATAGAATGTCACTTTGCCCAGCCTAAGGTCTGATTATCATTATGTCAGGCATGCTAAACAAATTAAAGGACGGATCTCTCCTGATATTCCGATTTTAAACAGTCATTGTTAATGTTATTGGAACGAAGTTTCTTCTCGCACGTTATACTCGGCACACTTGGTGAATGACAGCTAGTCTGAATAAGCACTTGGCTAAATATCAATTGCCGTGCCCCTAGCGCGCGGCTACAAATCGATAAAACAACCTCAATACTACTCAAATGTCCTTTCTTTGGTATTGTTCGTCGAATCGTTGAGCTCCTTAAGTTCTGAGTTGAGCTGCACGATTGCTGACAATTGCGTGCACTGACTGGACAGGTCCACTCAATCTGTGTGGTTCTTTCCTCAAAAGACCATTTCAGACACCGATCTACATAGCCTTTACGTGATCTGACCAAGATTCTGTCTGGACTTTAAAAGAGACTGTGACCTCTGAGTTTGTTTCGGCCTTTCTTCTCAGAGTAGTCAGATAGGAAACGCCGACCTCATCTAGTTTAAAAAAAAAAAATATGATTGACGTGTAAAAGTGTTTGTAAAAACCTACTTACAGAAATAAAGTCATTTATCATTTAACAATATTTTTTTAGTTTTAGTTGTACCACGCAGTTAATAGGACAAAAATAGAACGAAAAAATCGTGCATGTTCTCTGTCGCAGAAATACGACACGAGCGGTATGGGCACGGAAATATGTGTCGCATAATGCGACACAAGCGGTGAAAAGGATAAAGTGTAGCATTTGACCGTCAGGACACTTTTGCAGTTTGTGTGATTGTGTGTTTACAAGCGTTTGTCTATGTATAAAGTAAGGCCAACGAGACGAAATAAAGAATTTAAACAACCTGACCTTTACTGAGTTACATTACAATAGCGAGCGATTATTATCTCTGTCCTTATCTGTCGCACGCAATAATGACGTCAGTTGGTCGACAAAGGCTGTCGTTATGGGATTCGTGGTACAGAAAAGCGGTCGGTTCAGCAGCTATCTACATTTGATCCGACCGGTTCATTCATGTTTAGATTGCGTTCGAAGTGATACGAATTTTTTCGTTTCCGTATTTGTTTAGTTTTTGTTGTTAATAATCCGTTATTGTTCGTTTTATTGTTAATTTTTACTGTTATTGTGAGTGGTTGAAAGATATCAATTCACCACGAAAAAAACTTTCTTTAAATAAAAATGTTATGAACCCCTGAAATTTTGTTTACATTTTTTATGTCTTCTGGTTGGCCTTACTTTAGATAAGTTACTGTAGTATAGACGTGCGGGATGCGGGTCGGAACATAAAAAAAACAAAATAGGAAAAAGTAACTTAAAAATACAGCGAAAGGAACCTCGTTCCAAGCGCGTGTGTCTCACGACACCTCTCAACTTTTAAGTCTTTTAGAACAATGAGTGAGCTTATTATCTTTACCTGCCTATCTTATAATAATAGTCCAAGTCGACACTGAAAATGAAAACATTTGTTTCCTTTGCAACCAAACAAAAATTAGACATCTTGGTTGGAGTATAGACTTAGGGGCGCAGGATTTTGTGTGAAAACGCCCGGGTATCACCTTTGTGTGGAATGCCCGGAGGACACGGTTGAGCATACGGTGGAGGTCTGCCCGGCTTGGGCGGTGCACCGTCTTGTCCTTGTGGAGGCGATCGGCGGCGGCGATCTCTTGCGTCTGGCCCTGATCCAGGCCATGCTATGGAGCGAGAGGGCATGGGAAGTCGTCAGTTCCTTCTGCGAAGCAGTAATGCTCGCGAAGGAGGAGGCGAAAAGCGTGAGGGAGAAGCCTGGCAGGGTTGCGGGAAAGTTCAAAAGGCTGCACGGTTGGCGCAGTGGTTAAGCGATTGACTGCTGCGTTACGTGTCGCGGGTTCGATCCCCGCCCGGAACAAATATTTGTATGACCTGCAATTAGTTGTTCCGGGTCTGGCTGTTTGTGTATGTGAATATTTTTTTTTTTTTTTTTTAAAAAACGTTGCCCCACACTAGGAATTTCTCCTGTATCGTGGGTGCGTTTACAAACATTTAAACTCACATACACAAACGGCCAGACCCGGAACAACTACTTGCAGGTCATACAAATATTTGTTCCGTGCGGGTATCGAACCCGCGACACGTTACGCAGCAGTCAATCGCTTAACCACTGCGCCAACCGTGTCGACAAATGTTTGTAAACGCACCCACGATACAGGAGAAATTCCTAGTGTGGGGCAACGTTTTTAAAAAAAGAAGAAGAAGGGTTACCGTGGCCGCTGGCACAGGCAACTGAAGGAACACGGGTGGATTTTAGTCAGTAAGAGTCTGACACGCCCACCCGCTCTGCCCAGAGCGGGAGAAGTTATTTGATGATTTCCTAACCGGGTGCAGGACTTTATTTCAGAAATTTCCTAATTTTATTGTAGTACGCGATACCGCAATAAAATTGGTAAATTTGTTCTATACGATAGAAACTAACGATTTGCGAATAAAATATTTTTTTTGTTTAAAATGTCTCCTCGGTAAGTTAAAAAATATTCACTGGCCTATTTCTCGGAAACTAAACAGGACCATGTTTCTCAGAAGCTACAGAATCTAAAGATAGTTTTTATAGACAAGGTTAAGAGCGTTTATACCTTATGAGTGGCAACGTCGCAATTTAGTGTCATATTTCGTGGTTTTCAATTTTTATCATTTAATCGGAGCTATATTTTAAAAATCCGTTTAATTAACTTTTTAGAATTACGTGAAAGTGTTTAAAAAGTAAGTAACCGTAATGCTTACAGTTATTTTACAAAGAAAATAACGCCCTGCAAGTTTCCAATGTATTATTTGCATTTAAATAGAACTGTAAACGCAACGATTTCTTACCTTTTACACAGTTTTCACATAATTCTAAAAAGTTCATTAAACAGATTTTTAAAATATAGCTCCGATTAAATGATAAAAATTGAAAACCACGAAATATGACACTAAATTGCGACGTTGCCACTCATAAGGTATAATCGCTCTTAACCCGATACTGCAATAAAATTGGTAAACTTCCGAAAAATATACGAAAAATTTACTGTCCCAACTTATTTTTTTTCAAACTTAATTTTTTGTTTGTTTTCGTTGCTGCTCATAGTGTCTCTAAGCGTATACTCGTACTTCAACTCCTACAACTTCGCCCCGAAGTCGATCCACTGACCGACATCTTTTGCAGGTTTGTCATATTATCTTTCTTCAAATCTCAAAAGTCTAGAAACGTTTGAATTTTTTCAGTTTGTTTGTATAATTATACATTAAGATAAGTTTCAAAACGAAAACCACAAAAGAAAAAAAAAAAAAAAAATCAGCCTCGCTGTACGTTCAAGCATTAAATACGTCGTCGTGTACTCAAGCTCTCTGCACGCCAGTGTACGCTTACAACGTCACTCGAAAGTGGGTCGGTTATTTGACATTCGTTTACACTGTACGTCCAGCGTACGAGTACACGTGACACTTAACTATTTGTCTTTAAACGTGGAAGTAAATACGGCACACATTGTATGTACGAGAGTAAAGTAGTGTTTATTAGTCACGTTCTTTTAAAATGTTTGTAATCAAGCAACTTAGCTCAGCTTTTCAACTTAAAAGTTAGTGATGTTGAAGAGAGTGCATTTGAACATTTTGGAGTTATTTGATATCACCACTGTCTTAAAAAGTAGCGTGTCTAGGAATGCTCAGTCGGAACTTACATTAGCCGTACATGGTGATTTGTTTACGAAACACGCTGAACCGCACATTTTGTGTACTGAAACCTCTTGTTTTCATTAAAATGCTTATACACTCTATTCTTCTAGGAATGCTTTCAAGAACTTACATAAGCCCTACTGCGATCGGTTTTCTAAACACGTCCTGTCGTCGCCGCGTCATGTTTGTGCTGATAGTCCACTGGGTATATTGATGCGGTGCAATAAAATAGCTCTCACGAGTAACGTAGCCTGTGCACTGTGCAGTCAGGCTTGCTACTGAAATTTCTGACTGTTTGATTTTTTTACCACACTATAAACTATACAACCATTCCGAAATAATCACACTCAGAACTTAGGTGAAGTGAGCTTGACGCGAACTGTCAATAGTGTCAGTCCCTAGCCTCAAGTGGAATGACAGCTGAATTCACCTACGTTTTCACGGTGACTTTTACAGAATACATCGGTAGTATAGTTTGTGCTAGACTTAAACACAGTGCTGCGGCATAAGACAATTCAAGTAATCGACACATTCATTTTTATGTGTTTTTTCTGTAACAAAAAAATAATACCAGCTGTTACAGATCGGTACCATTATAGAGGTACGAGGAACAGGGTGTAAAGTTCACTCATACAGTCATACCTCTATAGAAAAGAGAGGATTCTCCGACCAGACGGGTATTGTGTCTGGTGGACAACTGTCCAACGATTGATGTCAGGACTCTGCTAAACTCTGCTTGCGCGATGCAGGATTTTGCGTGACGTCAATGTGATGTGTAGTTCACATGTGGCGATGCAGATATCGCTACACCGTAATAAGCCCAGTGTAGTCTAAACTTACTCAGAGAAGAACCGACCACGCTTAGGTAGTGTACTCACTAGGTGTTTCCCAAATAAAAATCTTTATTTATAGTTACTATAATAAGTCTATAGTTTACTTATCATAGTGGTTTTATAATCAAAATATCTTCCCTGTCGTATAATATTGTCTAGGAATGTTATCCGGAACTTGCATTAGCCGCACAGCGATCTGTTTTCTAAACTTGTCGACACGTCACGTCTTGGCCGTTCGTATCGTGTTACGTACGGGCTAGAAATCGTGTTAGATGGCATGTAAACGGTATGTATGTGAGGTGGTTTTAATAAATAAATAGACGTTGATGACATTATAATGTTGCGTGTATACTAAACGTCATCGTATACGTGTTGTGTGTTTGTGAAATAAAGAAGGAAAATGCGTTTATTTGCGGTGAACATGACGCAAAAAATAACATAAACACAAAAAATAAGAAAAGGTTGGGGGAAACATGAGTCACGTCCACGCAAAACGGCTATCGCTCAGCATTATGCTGCGACCCTATGCAAGACCGAGCCCCAGCGCTGATTTTCAGGGACAGCCGGCGGTATACTAAAGGAGATTATGATGACAAGTCAGCTCATTTTCTCATAAATGTAACTTTTGACGTACAATTGATTGTTTATTGAAGTTTGCGGAAAAGTTATTGGTTAATACTAAAATACCACCAAGAAAAAATATACAGAAGTCAGTTCTAAATGTATTCAATAGAACGCTTATAGTTCAAAATGTTTTACATAATTATAGACATCACGAATCGGGAATTTTGACAGTTCATGTCAAAATTCCATTCAACCTCTACCCACTGTGCTACATTTTTATAAAAAAACTTCCAACTACGATATAAAATTCATACAAGAACAGCACAGATGCTTGGAAAATATAACTCCACTAATGGACAGGAAAAACTTTATGGAAACTCATGAAAAATTCGCACAGAATTCTTATTTCAATGAAGTTGCAGTATTTTGTATGCTCTCGAGGTTTTTAAATTCGATTATGCTTTTCTTTTGGTTTAAATTGTTATTTCTATTTTTGATATAAAGGTGACTTTTGACGCTATGATGTTTCTGGGGCTTGTCTATTTAGTTGCTCATTTGGGAATTAGAGCTGTGTCGTTATTTTATCTGTTGTGTTCATTCATAAAATAAACATTCTATAATATCCCACTTTTAGCGTAGACTTAGCGGATAGCAAATTCAAAAGAACGAATTATAAGATCTATGACCCGATTTTTCAAAGTCAATGAATTTCTAAGATCGTATTTTCGTGATTTAGCTCCATTTCGGGAGCCTGAAATAATTTTCCGCACAAATTAAATTAAACTTACGCCACGTAAGCCAAACTAAATTTCAAGCTGCGGAACGTAATACAACGTACGTTAGAAACAGCCCTTAAACTGTCTCTATTGAAACAATAAACACGCAATTCCGTCACAGCGGCAACTTGTTATGACGTGTTATGACGACATGACTTGACGCCGATACGCGCGTAGCGTGACAGAGACAAATGACGTGAGTGACATGACGCGAATAAGCGACAGCGTGATGGCTTGCGTTCAAACTTAACGTGTTTAAAGGGTTGCTTTTAAAAAGTTACTTGTTTGACTCGTGACATTCCGTTAAACACGCGAAAGGTTGTATGGTTTTATATAAACTTCTAATGGTCTGTAATTACCGACTCGCACAGAGTAAGCGTGGTGATTAGAGCTCGTGCCTTCTTCAAACTGTTGTGATTTCTTTTATTTAATAAAAAAAAAGTATTATATTACTGTATTATAATATCCACTGTGGCAACACTGTCAAAGTACAAATTATAAATATTGTAACAAATTTTTAAATGTATTTTCACTATGGCAACTGAATGTATTTTTATTTATATATTATTAAGCATTAAAAAATATATATAATATATTTTATTGTACACCAAAAAATACATAACAAAAAAAAAATACATTTAACGCTACAAAACATACAATCGGCGGCCTTATCGCTTTCTGCGATCTCTTCCAGGCAACCTTGGAATGGACAGTGATTGCGTGGACATATTTTTTTCTACTTTGACAACACTTAGAAACGACGGCTACGATCATCGTTATCGTTTTTTCTGGGACGCGCAAGAGTAATTTTAAAATGGTAAAATGTAATGCAAAGCCAGTCGTCGTTTGATTGTGAAATAAAACAGTTATGCGGAATAAAAGTGTTAGCAAGAAAAGAGTACTTTTCTCTATAGTACGAAAAAAGGAAAATTACAGGTCGTATAGTAAATTAGACTGTACCTTCATAATATTTTTCGAGGACTAATAATTGAGCGGTGGCTCATTGGAAATATTCAAACCTACACTTTGCGCTATAGGCAAAAAACTGTTTTCATTAGAAAATTTAAGAGTAACATTCTTTATCGATGCTTTAATTAAACGTTCCAAAATGGTCATGAAATTCTCAACTCAAATACATTTAAAATCACTGTCAGATAGCATCTGGCATTATTGCTGACCCTATTTGATGAGGCCGTGAGGCACACGAAATCCTTTATTTTTCTTGTTTGTTAAAATGTGACCCTTGCCTAAGGTACTGTGCCAAATAAACATTTATATTTCTTTCAAAGCTTATGAGATCCAGAATATGTGCTTTAGTCACTCAATATCCTATTACAAAGCTTTTACAAACAAATGTCAACAACATGCTTCTCTATTATTCATGTTGAACCATCTATTAAACTCTAAAATGCTTGTACAAGCAGTGTTTGTTCAAATAAATCCCTGTATTATCGCTGCAACGTTCCTTGCGAGTGCATTCTATGTACGTTTATCATGAGTTTGCGCTCACTCCGGCTTAAGAGCGTTTATACCTTATGATTGGCAACGTCGCAATTTAGTGTCATATATCGTGGTTTTCAATTTTTAACATTTAATCGGAGCTATATTTTAAAAATCTGTTTAATTAACCTTTTAGAATTACGTGAAAGTGTTTAAAAAGTAAGTAACCGTAATGCTACAGTTATTTTACAATGAAAACCACGCCCTGCAAGTTTCCAATGTATTATAAATTAGAACTGTAAACGCAACGATTTCTTTTTACACAGTTTTCACATAAGACTAAAAAGTTAATTAAACATATTTTTAAAATATAGCTCCGACTAAATGATAAAAATTAAAAACCACGAAATATGACACTAAATTGCGACGTTGCCACTCATAAGGTATAAACGCTCTTAAGCCTGCAAACAGCACAACATGCTTGATGTAATAATTACAACATACACATAAATTCACGCCTCTTCCTCATGGGGGTAGGCAGAAACAATAGAACGCCATCACCTACGATCCTTACATACTGACTCCTTTTACCTCGTTTTCGTTCATATATCAGCGAGGTTAATGCGCAACACAAATTAAATGGCAATCGATCGCGATGCCTTTCATTTTGACAGTTCAGCCACATTCATTGCGTTATTTACGTTGCTGAGCAGACGCATTTCTCAAACCATGAAGCAATGGATTAGGCATTTCCTTCAAAACCCTCGGATTGTGATTTAAAGTGTGCTACGCAATTAGGGTGCTTGTCATACACGCGCGCTGGTTGCGGGTACGACGCAGCTTTCTTTTCGAACGAAAATCATCAATAAGTTTAGTATATGTCCGCCTAGGGCATCGCGTCTCGTCGTTTCCATTTATTTGCCTTGTATACCGTTTGTTAGTCGCTTTTCATTCACCCTCTCACCATGACCAAACCATCTAAGCATACTCTTTTCAATTACCGTCACTACAATCTTCATAAGGGGAACTATATTTTCTATCACCAAAATTTATATTTGTCATCAAGTTGTATCACCTAATAAATAGATCTATCGCCACGAAATATTTTCGTTCTTAGATAAACAAAAATTGTTCCCAGGTTGATATCTCAGGATTTTAGGTGATTTATTGTGGAATTGATTTGCATTGTTTGGTGACTACATTTTGGTGACAGATCTACTATTTGGAGGACAAACCCTATTATTTAAGAAACACAAAACTAATTAAATTGGTAATAGCTTAAATGATACCCGAGACAAATTACCAGGAGAAACTGGATGCAATCTGGACTTTAGGGCACCCCGACTCGGACAGGTTAGGTTAGAAGGGGATGGCGGGGTCGAGAGACCCCGCCATCCCCTTCGTGGTTATTTTTTTATAAACCACCCAGAAGTAGGAGCCCCGCGAAGCGGGGCTCCGTCGACCAAGCCCTACCGTCGACATATTATGTATATCAATCGATCCGTGGTGAATAAGAAAACTACTACTATTGGTGATCTCTTTAAATTAGTTTGCTTAAATACTTATTAGGACACACCTATTATAATACATACAAAAACATTTATTTGGTACTAGACCTTATATCTCAGGATTTTAGGTGATTTATTGTGGAACTGATTTTGCATTGTTTGGTGACTACATTTTGGTGACAGATCTACTATTTGGAGGACAAACCCTATTATTTAAGAAACACAAAACTAATTAAATTGGTAATAGCTTAAATGATACCCCTTCATAAGCAGTGTTTCTTTATATGATTCCCTTTATTATAGCTGCAACGTTCCTTGCGAGTGCATTCTAAGTACGTTTTATCTAGAGTATGAGCTCACTCCGCCATAAGCCTGCAAACAACATGTTTTATGTAATACGTACTCGTATTCTTTGATACTAGAATCAAACGATCGAACGAATATGTAGACGATACATAAGTCTTTTTATATGAATAATCCAGTAGGGATATGCAACAGAGGTATACGAAGTTTATCTTAAGTTTTAGCAGGGACCCGTAGGTTTAACGTCAAGATCCCTATTACTATAGGGTAGTGTTGCGTTAGACGTACTAGCGCCTAATACTAATACTACAGCAATTTTTTTTATTCCTGTATGTCGATTCTGTAAAAACCTCAGCATAAAAACTTGGTGAAGTGAGCGTGGAGTAAGCTGTCAGTTTAGTCCCACTGATGCTAGGGATTGACCGAGATTTACAATCATAATCGAGATTTTAATAATATTTTTTTGCGTGCTCGTCGTCGTGCATTTTCATAGTCCTATAGATGTACGAGGAACAGGGTGTAAAGTTCACTCATACCTCCATAGAAAAGGGAAGATCCTCCAACCAGACGGGTGACGGGTGTCGTGTCCGGTGGGCAACTGCCCGACGATTGATGTTGGAAAGTTGTATATATACTAGTCGCGCGGTAAACTCTGCTTGCGCGATGCAGGATTTGCGTGACGTCAGTATGACGCACAGCTCGCATGTGGCGATGTAGATACCACTACAGTCCGACGCGATGGCAAGTCGATACGACGGGAGAGAGATCAGGCGCAGGACCAACGGCTTAACGTGCTTTCCGAGGCACGGGAGTATCACACCGCCAACTTCAAAGCACAGGGATGTTACTAAGAAATTCCTAATGGAAAAACCCAATAACACTTTGCTTGACCTGGGAATCGAACCCAGGACCCCACGCTCAGCAGTCGCGCTTGCAACCACGAGACCAGCGAGGCATTTAAACCGTTACCGTATACTTTCAACATAACATCAAACTATCTTATGAGTGCATAGAATCATAACCGCATTTGCCGGTCAGTAGCATACAACACAGTTGACTGCCTCCAATCTCCCTATAAAATATGACCTCTACCTATACAATAATACTACATACACCTTTATGTATATGTATGTATACACTTATATTCATAGTTTTATAGGGCGAGGGAGCTCTCCCGCGACTTAGGTTGAAACATCGACCTTTTAAAATATATGGTGACTTTAAAAGGAGGGTTTTAAAGTGTCGAATGTGAAGTTAATGATGTTTCGTAAATATGACGCCGTTTGGGAAGTGCTTTTTGATTTAACACGCGGTTTCCCCAGGTGATAATTTTGTATGTACACGGTGGCATTTTTTTACCGGGTATTTTTTTAGCGGCTTATCTAACGGTAGGGTAGGAAAAAGATTTGTTACGAAAACCGAAGATAGCTTTTGAAACGTATCGAAACTTCATCAAAGGAATTTTGGTACCTAAAGAGTTTCTTGGAAAAATCTGTTTAAATAACAACAAACCAAACTCGAGGCAGCTCTCACTTTATTTCTATATATTTGTTTTGATACATAAAACATTTTTGACAGAACTCTATCTTTCTTTCGTAGCATGTTTTAGAACCAAGCACAACCAATTAACAGATATTAACCGTTTTTAAAGAACACTGTGAATGAAGTCTTAGACCACAGCATACCAAACCCCCGCGGCCTTGAAAGGTATTGATGCGAAGTGTATCGACACAATCAAATGTAGTGGGTGGTTGAATCTTGAATACTCTGTGGCCTTGTTGAACAGTGAGCTGCACAATACACAGGTTGTCAAACGTAATTTGGTTCGGTTAGGAATCTTACTTTTTGGCTGTACTTTAAGGGTCAATTTTTCAATCTTCAGATAAAATTTATTTGAGGATAAAAAATTGCGGTTTGACAGCTTTTGTATAGAAAATTATGTCAAACTGCCATATTTATTCTTCAGTTAAAAGTTAGCTGGCGATTGTGTCATACTTTCTAGCGGTGACATGACTTTATACGAACTTCAGTCTAATGTCTAAAATATGTACGAAAAACTACGCAAAATTAAAAAAAAAATTACTATAAGGACTTCGCAGAAAACAATAATCAACGTGTCACCGCCAGGAAGTATTCTTTCTAGCGGGCGCTATATATTTCACCATTTATGTATAAATATGTTCATTTATTTTTAATTTACCGTACAATTTCGTACATTTTTCGTACATATTTTAGACATTAGACTGAAGTTCGTATAAAGTCATGTCACCGCTAGAAAGTATGACACTGGCGATTGAAAAATCGGCACTAAATATAATATGTAGGTGAATTTATGTAAAGTTTAAATGAGTTATTATGTAGTTATAGTACCTTTTTGGAAGACATATTTTCTGTGTTTTTTTTTAATTGATTTCTATTCAATTGCGCTTTATGAACGCCAATGAAAGGAAGAAATTCTTCTAAGTTTCACGGTTTTTCTAATTATTTAAAGGTATCAAGTCAAAAATAAAACCCAACTACGACAAACCTGCCAACAAAAAAATAAAAAAGACATTGATGTCGATTTTTTTCAGTTTTTGTATAGCTGGAGTCACACGTAAGCGTCTTCATTACATTACTTAATAATGGCATACATAACCTGTTGAAATCATAACCTAAGGCTTTGCCGTAGTCGGGTAAAAATTAAACTATTTGCATAATTGCAGTTGTCATGTATGTAGGTATATAATGATACAATATTTTGGAGCAGAGATTGTAGACAATTAAAATAATTCTTGTCAATGTAAAAATCTTTTTGAGGCTGGCTGTACCGTGTTGTTTTTGAGACACCTCAGTTGTTCTAATAATTCTGAATAGTCTATTCGTACCAATATTTGAACGCTTACTGTACCTCTCATGCATATCGATCAATCTCTGCAACTGGTATTATTTTAATCCTAACATCGTCAATATCCATTCACGCATATAAAAATAATACCATCCTGCCATGGTCTCACTGCAGGACAAAGGCCTCTTCTCATACAGTGACGGCACGAGCATTGATCACCACGATTGCTCAAGACGAGACGGGTTGGCGCTTTCAGACTTATATTTTATATTAACTATAAGTCCACGTTTCCTCGCGATGTTCTCCTTCACCGATGAGTGTCCAACTTTAACAATTATTCATATATGTAGGTACTTTCTGGGTTTATCATTCACACATAGATACTTCATGTCAATCGAGTTATTCATGTTTACGGGGAACAGGGGAATCCTTATTTACAGTGAAATATACTTAAATATCTACATTATTCCTTCCTATCAAAGTCCTTAAAATTTGTTAGGCACTTTAACTGCACTTGAAGTAGGTAAATGACTTTGGGTTTAATGTTAATTTTCATTTCGCGAGGCAAAGTTTTCACAGTGACATATTCATATTGAAATGCAAGACAATTGAATTTAATTTAATTAAAAACATTCAAATATCAGTACAAAGATTTACTGAAAAATATTTCGATCTACAAACATCGAATTTCAGATAAATGTGATTGAACTATTTAAATATGGTATTTTGAAATTATTTCTTTTCTTATTCACAAAAACTTCTTATGCTTACTAAATAAACTAACAAACTATTACACTTATGCTAGAATATGGCGTCGAAAATTCTTCCGCGTCGCTGTCGACTGGTAATGTGCCCAAGAGACTGGCGGCATTGCCACGTTATAAGGCAATGCTCAGCCTCTGGCCAAAGTAAAAGCCAGCCCTTGGGTCACGGGAAGTGTCAACCAGCCGTTGAACAAACCGTGAGCACTCCCGACGGCCCGAGGGTTTCCACCCCAAACGGCTCGAAAGTATAATTACCGATAAGGTTATTATACTTTCGCCGCTTGATATTTTCGCCGCAGCAGCAGCGCCAGAACAGCAAGTCGAGCTAGGAAGATGGGATCGCGCAAAAGTATCGACAAACGTTGCGTCCCACACTAAAGGCCTACCCACCTTCCAAGGAAATAAAGAGATGCTGTCCAGTCTCTTGCCATCGTCGCGTGCCAAGCCGTTAGGTTCTAATTCAGCTGGAACGCCGACGGTGACAAGAGCTCGTCGGATGATGTCATTTAGTTCGCTAACTAAGTGGCCTGCACTTCGGCTGCAAGACAGGCTGTTGTGTCCGAGGCGGTTGACAACTTCGCCACAGTGACAGCGATGAGGAGAACAACCGGGAGCTCCTAGTCGCAGTGAGGCGGAAAGTAGTGTCGTCGAACAAAGTGCCTATGTTTGACGACGGTAGTGCATGAAGCCATAGACCCGACTCCCACTTACCCATAGCCAGCAGGCGCGCACGCTCCGCAGTAGTAGCAGACGTGTCAAGTAAATTGTTCTGTACTACTCTGCAAAGCGGCTCATCCCACAGTCTCTGGGAAGATGGATTACCGGGTTGATCTGAATTCGGGCAAGTGAGTCTCCAGGCATAAATGAAGCACGGCACATCAAAATTAATCATTGTGGAAGCTAGGATTTTCCTGATTAATTTTTCAGTGCCGCAGACCGAGGATATGAAAGCAGGTAAACGAACATTAGAAATTTTGCGGATAAATATTAGGTTTTTGAAGTAAAACTTCTTAGGCGGCGATTGAGAGTTGAAAGTGAAATTTGAAGGATGCGCCACGTTTAGGTAGATTCGTTACACGAGACAGAAGAAAGATATCTTCTTTCTATACTCCGTGGATATAACTCTCTCTGTCTCTTTCACTAAATCTCTCTTATTCATTTTTTTAGAGCATCACCTCTATGGTTGGAAACAGCCGCGTAGATGTTTGTTTTCTTGGTGTGCAAGAGAGGAAAGGCGTGAGTTTGTGTGTACGTAATGACGTATGCCATTTTTTTTGTTTCTTTTTTTTATATTATTTTATTTTTTATTGTTTTTTTTACGGATCATGTGGTCTGCATTAAAAAAAATGTTTTTATTATTATAATACGGGGCGAGAATATCCTACAACAAAAGATTTTAAGTAAAATGATGTTGCAAACGTCTGACCTTATCGTATAGCGGTCAGAAGGTGAAAACCCAATAAAACAATCGACTTGCTGGTGTGAAACGCAATTGAAAGGACTAATGACAAGAAATTGATTAAACACTCCTGAAGGTTAATTTCAGTATTTAAAAACGTTCAAAATTCAGTCGTAATCTCATCTCAACGACAATCAATTAAAAAAATTTAGGCAAATTAATTTTGACAGGTATATTTTTAGGTATTTTTGACAGATTGGAATTCGAACGTTCTTAAAAATTCAGGAAATGCTCGTCTGATAACAGGACATTTTTATGAATATAGATACTCGCATCACTCTCTGATACAAAGGTATATTGACATTGCGATCCCATATTTCTTATGAAAAAAGACGGGAACTACGCGAGCCTATGATCAAACGATTTCTTTCAAACGTGACGCGTGCATTGATACTATATTTACGTTCACAGAAAAAACAGGTGACTGCATATGAAATGATCGAAGCTCTTTGAGATCAAAGACATTTTTTAAGTGTAATTTTGTTTCAAAATAATACTGTAGTCGGAATAATAATAATTTGCAAATGAAAATGAACCTAACGGTGCTTAAGATTTTAATTCCTTGACTGTACCTATAGGTACTGAGATCCATATCTGCCGGATAAAACTAATATCTACTTAAGAATTCGGTAATATCAAATACGTTTCCAATATTGAGGTTCTTATCTGCATGTTATACAAAATAGGATAGGGCAATTTAATGTACGTGACGGTTATTAATATATAACTTACTGTAGATCAATGTATTACCTAAATGATATTTTAAACGACGAAAAAATATTTTAGTATTTTTTTAGTTTTTCACTTTTTTTATAGGTTGCGTAGGTGAAATTAAAAAATGAGGTGATGAGGGGGAAAATCGTCAATTTTCAGTACCTACAGTTTGCTATTTGCATTTCACATTTTGCATTTCTTTGATTGGCATTGCATTGCATTTATTTTATATTAATTAAATTGCACATGAGTGGACGTTCGGTCTTACAACTCAAGTTTATTTATTTATTAAAACTTTATGCACAAGTAAAATAAATACTATGCAAAGGCGGACAAAATGCCTGATGCATTTTCTACAAGTAACCCTCGGGTTTTGCAGACACAAAACATGGCAAGTGCAACATACGGGATAGATAGCTCGGAAATGACTATAAAATACAAGAATAAATACTAATACATAGATACATACATATAACCAAAATAAACCTTGGTCAGGCGAAATAACGATCCTTATAGGAGAAAACGAATCCAGCAACTCAGCGCTGGGATGCTTCGGCCAACTTCTGACGGATATGTTCACGTGCCTTCACTTTAAAAGATAACTGACTGGTCAAGTTCGGTCGCTACCTCGTCCGCGTGAAATTTCTGGTTCCCCCTCCCCACCCCGTCGCATCGCATCGCCTGCCCGCGTTTTTACTTCGTTTTCGCTTAGCGTTCTTTCTGACTTTTTTTTCTTTTTTCTCGGCTCCTACGGATCCTATCGTGATTAACATCATATAATAGTCTATAGCCTTCCTCAAGAATTGAGCTATAAAATGCAATAACATATTTTTTTCAAACGACTAGTGCCAGAGATTAGCGCGTTTAAATAAACAAACAAACAATACACTTAAACACACTACTACATATACATATTTTTTAATGGTTTTAATTATTTCAAGGTCTTATAAATCTTCTTACAAACTTACTGTTTATAGAAAACTGTAAAAATTTGCTAAAAATACACATTGAAAAAAATTGCCACACAATTCTACAATGAAATATCACTAGAATATATTACGACTGTTATTTGATAACGGTGTAACAATAACAGGCAGATTCGTGACCGCATTATGTACTGCGGTCACCAGTCGCCCTGACAAGCCGCTCGGCAGCCGATGCCACTGCAGCCTGGTTTTTAATTAAAGCACATCTGTACCGGACATTCTCCGGTCAAAGGAGTCGCTAACTGGGAAGTATATACTAAAGACACATACAGTCGTGTTGCTATTATCTTTGCCTGTTTTCAAATTAATTCTGCATAAAAAAAAACAAGGCCTGTGTCCACAAACAGTTCTCCAGCTTTGTTCATCGTAACTCAATCATTAGTCCTCTTCAATCTGGGTTTAGGCCTGGGCACAGCACTGTCTCCGCGCTCCTTAAAGTGACTGGCGATATGAGGGCAGCACTGGAAGACACTAAAGTTACTGCTCTAGTGTTGGTTGATTTCTCGAATGCCTTTAATACCGTCAGTCACGACATCCTGTTAGCCATTCTGTCATATGTTATGGTCTCTCCCGAAGCACTGCAATGGTTCTCCTCTTACCTTCAGGGACGTCAGCAGTCCGTTCATGTTGGGGATTCTTCTTCTTGCTGGTGTGACTTGGAAGCTGGCGTTCCTCAAGGCGGTATACTTTCTCCTCTTCTATTTTCTATTTTTATTAATCTTATAACTTCCGAACTTCAGTGTGCGTATCATCTGTATGCAGATGACTTGCAGTTGTACTGTCAAGGGAGGGTTGATGAATTGCCTGACGTTATCGGCAGATTAAATTGGAACTTGATAGCCATAAAAACCTGGGCTGACAGATTTGGTGTAGCTGTAAATCCTGCGAAGTGTCAGGCGATCATCATTGGTAGTTCTCGTAGTATTAGCAAGGTGGATGGTACAACCTTGCCACCTGTCCTCTTTAATGGTACGATCGTTCCTTTTAGCACTGACGTAAAGAACCTAGGCTTGCACATAGATAGTACCCTGAACTGGCGTACTCAAGTCGCTAGGGTAAGCCAGAAGGTTACCGGCACGCTGCGGGCTCTGTACAGACTGAAAAATTTATTACCATCAAGTACGAAGACAATGCTTGTGCAGTCCTTAATTTTCCCTATCATCGACTATGGTGATGTGTGCTACTATGACCTGAATGCAGATCTCCTCGACAAACTTGACCGTCTTCTGAATAACTGCATTCGATTCGTTTTTAATCTGCGTAAATATGATCACGTCTCTGCGCATCGGTCGCTTCTAAAGTGGTTGCCCATACGCCAGCGCAGAGAGCAAAGGGCGCTGACTACCTTGTTTTCATTTCTTGATTCTCCCTCTTCCCCTGGTTATCTAGCCCCCCACTTTCAGTACATTTGCGCCAACCACAATAGAAATCTACGTTCTTCACACAATCGTCTTCTTCAATGTCCCACTCACCGCACAGACTTCATTCACTCTTCCTTCTTTGTTCAATCTATCTCTCTGTGGAATGCACTCCCCCAGGAAATCAGGATGGCAACCAACCGATTATCCTTTAAAACTAAAGTTCGCGAGCACATTCGTAAGAAGCTAGCGGTATCATCACAGCGGTAATGTTTTCTCATTGTTTGTCCAATTTGTTTTTAACATACTCGTGTATTTATGTACATTTATTTGTGCTTATATTTATATATAATTAGTTATATGTATTATATGTATTTATAGACTAAATAAGTTTATACGTGTCTATATATTATTTAAAATTATTTAACCTAAAATATCATTATAATATGCACCTGCCACTGTTTGTCTCTGCATCACCCAAAGGTTGACTGGTAGAAAATGCCTATGGCATTAAGTCCGCCTCTGTACATTTGTGTGCTTAAAGTGTTAAATAAATAAATAAAACAAAGTAAAGGTTGTTGACATTAACCTAAAAACTTTTTAATGGACTGGCCATTAATCAAGTCAGTTTTATATAGTTGTCAATGTCATATTTTTATTATAAACTGAGTTTAATTCATTGACATTATGATAATACTGAGTCGATAAAGCAGTACCTACTTAAAGTAGATTCTTTCCTGCACAGAGCAAACAAAAAACGACCTTAAAGTGACGAACGTTTAGTCACTAATGTTCACTCAAAATCTTTCTCTCTCACACACACACTTACACACAAACACGCCCTCAGACACCCCCCCACACACACACATGCTCTCGTATAAATTGATCGTAATTTTAATTTTATTTTGTTTTTATTTTTTCTTTCTTTGTTGTATTTTGTAAACCTGTTTAAACTCGTACGTCTATAATGTAAGGGAAGAGCGGAGCCTTCAACTACAGGCATTTTCTATGATTAAATGGAGACTCCTCGACATGCAATGTAAGCCAAATGGTTATATGAAATAAACTTATTTTATTTTTTATTTTAACGTAGTTTTACTGTGACTGTACGTACGTTTAGTGATTGTGGTTTCAGCAGTTAAGGTTCCACTTGTCAGTCATTCTTCCATACTAACGTCATATGGGGTTTTCTCCACCGTTTGACAGTGTACATTAAAAATTATATCCACTTGTCTCGTCATCTGGCCCTGTACGAACACAGAAAAAAAGTTGATTTGAAAGTTATGAGCGTCGAAACCTCCATATTTCAACGCATCTATGGGCGTGAATAAATAACTCCCGGAGTATGAAAAAGGCAAAATTGTTACCGTATAGGGATACATAGTTTATTCAAGTTGTTATATAATTTTGTTTTGAATAAATACATCGATTCGTTGTTTCATAATATCCAAAGGTCTGTTCATGAAATTTTACTCTCGTTTTCGTTATAAATCATCGTCTTTTTCACTAAATAAAAACGAAATAAACAATACTAAATTAATTAATAAATAAACTTAAAAGCATGCATATTAGCCACACCTAACAACAAGATCGAGCCGTCGACTAGTGCCACCTTAACCGTTCGTAGTATCGCTCTCTGTATTCAGGTGTATTTACAGAATAATTAGGTTGTGTAGAGATCATTTCATATGCAGTCACCTGTTTTTTCTGTGAACGTAAATATAGTATCAATGCACGCGTCACGTTTGAAAGAAATCGTTTGATCATAGGCTCGCGTAGTTCCCGTCTTTTTTCATAAGAAATATGGGATCGCAATGTCAATATACCTTTGTATCAGAGAGTGATCCGAGTATCTATATTCATAAAAATGTCCTGTTATCAGACGAGCATTTCCTGAATTTTTAAGAACGTTCGAATTCCAATCTGTCAAAAATACTTAAAAATATACCTGTCAAAATTAATTTGCCTACATTTTTTTAATTGATTGTCGCTGAGATGAGATTACGACTGAATTTTGAACGTTTTTAAATACTGGAATTAACCTTCAGGAGTGTTATAAAATTTCTGGTCATTAGTCCTTTCAATTGCGTTTCACACCAGCAAGTCGATTGTTTTATTGGGTTTTCTTCTTCTGACCGCTATACGATAAGGTCAGACGTTTGCAACATCATTTTACTTAAAATCTTTTGTTGTAGGATATTCTCGCCCCGTATTATAATAATGAAAAAATATTTTTTTTAAAGCAGACCACATGATCCATAAAAAAAACACAATAAAAAATAAAATAATACAAAAAAAAAGAAACAAAAAAATGGCATACGTCATTACGTACACACAAACTCACGCCTTTCCTCTCTTGCACACCAAGAAAACAAACATCTACGCGGCTGTTTCCAACCACCGCTTGAATGTCTTGGTAGCATACATCCTATCAGCAAGGTCCTTACTATACTGTTTCTACACGTACCAACCCTGGACATGAATGATGCAATTCTGCTTCTCTGAATGGCATTGAACGCGATCAGCCTCGCCACCGCGAACATTCCTGAGGGATTTAAAAACAACTGGCGAAATGTGGGTCACCTCTGGCTAACTCTTTTGGGAAAACAGGCGTGATAATATGTATGTTTTGCGGGATATTCTTAAGACTACATACCAACAATGACAATAATTCGAGTGAATTTAAAGTGTCTCCAATTCCGACACATCCCACAAAAGACGACGCAATTCAATAACACGCACGCCATAACAAGTCCATTTACGAATAGTTACCATAAAGGTTGGTCATAGCAATAAAGAGCCGATTATTCTAAAACGCAAATGAGGTGATAATTCAATTTACTTAACTCTACGAAATGTTACTATAATGTAATTAATTAGAAAATGCTAATAAAATCGCTTTGACCTTGTTGACCTGCCCCTCGGGCCTCAGGTACAGCTACACCCTTAGATTTTATTTTAAAATGGAAGCCAAACATTATCATTGTTATTTTGTCTACAAAATGCTTAACACTATTTTAATTACGACGTATTAATTTTGCTCCGTGTCTCGGAAAGCACGTTAAGTCGTTGGTTTCGGCCGACTCGTAACGAATGTCAAAGATCCACGACAGTCGTTACGATTCGTCGGAAGCCCCGAAGTCTGACAACCAGTCTTACCAAGGAATATAGTATTACGCAGTTACTGGGTTGTGTAGGTCAGATAAGCAGTCGCTCCATGTAAAATACTGGTATTCAGCTGCATCCGGATAGACTGCAAGCCCACCCCAACATACTTGGGAAGTGGCAGGCAAATGATGACGATGATCATTTCTAGTTACAAATAAACCGTCATGTTTCATCCAGTACGAGTCATAAGGGCCAAGTAATGCAAGTTTGTTTATACTGTGGCAATATCCTTTTTGACGAATGGGAGGGTTATTTTCAGCTGTGGACGTTATTATAGGGCTCAAGGCGTCAGTACCCGTAGCAGGTCAAATGAAACAGTTTCTTCGAAGATAAAATGATATACTTAAATTTTTGGGTGCCAAAAAAAATTGCTATGTAATGAACATGTATTGTATTGATGCAAGTACTTACAAGATACAACCTTTAAAAATATTTTTTATCATGAGTAGTTCATTCATTTGTAACGAAATCTTTAGAATAAATTGAGTCCAATTTCGACCTTTTCATAGCAGGTGTTTTTTGAAAAGCTATACATTTATACGTTTCCATTGTAAGTACGGTTTACGTAGGTCATGTTCAATGTCGGGGCTGACGTGACCTGTCTTTAGCGAGGACATACTCATAGCAGATATTGTTGGCCGTGAAGGATTTCTTTCATTATCTGTAGTAATAAAATAAGTAGTCAGATAGGAAACGCCGACCTCATCTAGTTTAAAAAAAATATGATTGACGTGTAAAAGTGTTTGTAAAAACCTACTTACAGAAATAAAATCATTTATCATTTATCAATAATGAGGTTACGTACAATCGCCCAACTAAAAGCAATTCTCAATGACAGTTCAGTCCCACAAAAGGCTAAGGGCCCGAGAACACGTACCACAACCACACCACATCGCAGCGACATGTGGGTGAGATGCGATGTGGTTACGTTGTGGCTAGTGTTTGCAAATAGACAGATCGTTGTGTTTGCGATGTGCATTGTGTCTCGCTGGTGCACGTTCTCGCTGGTGCACGGTCTCACTGGTTTGATTTTGACGGTCAAATGTGGTCCATCTGAATAAACTGTTCATTACCCTTCATCACTTGCGTACATTTTCTATGAACCAACGCACACCATAGGCGTGGAGCAAAGTACTTTTTTGTATGAAAATGCGTTGCGCTGCAGTCCGTTGCGGCTATAATGTACGCTTGGCTATTAGCGAACACAATGTGTCTTGTCACCTTTCGAGTTGTACAGAGTTTGTAGGCGGAAAATAAATTCATGATTTTCATGCAGGGTACATGTAAAAATTCATGAGATTCATCCACGGTGCATGTAAAAAATCATGAGTTTCATCCACGGTGTGTGTAAAAAATCATTAGTTTCATCCACGGTGCATGTAAAAATTTACCTATATGTGCTAAACGTTTTGAATATTACGATTGTACGCCATGATTTTTCTCGATTATTGGAGACAAAATTAAAATTAAAAGTTCAAATAAATTACTGGTCATGTTTGAAATGTTGCCAAGAGAAAAAAGGAAAATTCTGTTTTGCTCAATTATTATTATCATATTAATGTCATGCCCAGAAAGGAATTAAATTTGATAGAAAAAGGAGCCTTTTGTATCAAAAACGTGTTTTTCAATTTCATTCAAATTATTGTTATATTTCTGTTATTATTCGTTAGTAACCAGTACTTAATAGTCTGTTTCAACATTTCAAGAAGTTTCAAAAACAGACTATTTGTTACTTCATTTTTCGTCCAATGTCAAATAGGGGGTAATTACTCTTAAGAATTATTAATTTTTAAATGACATAGTAACAAGAAGTAGTCTATTCTGCCGATGAAAATTAAATTCTCAAGGACGATTGCTTTGATTTGACGTGATTGTTTGCTTTTGACTTAAAATTGATTGATTTATGTTAAATGTAATGATGTTAAATAATGTCCCTTTAAATTAATTTTCTTTTGTGCAATTTTCAATCTTAAGTATTTTTTAACTCCTTAGTATACGTAGTACCTTTTCTTTTCATCTACAGCTTCCTAGAATAGGTATGTAGATAAAACAAAATATATTTCTAAAAGCAATTTTCTCGATTTCCGAACCCAAGCAAAAGTTAAAATCTTGCTTATATTAATTACGTTTTAAGTCAGGTCTTTCAATTCAGGGTTCCCAATAATTATTTTGCTGGGAGAGCAGGCAATTTAGCAAACTTCCAGAGGTAGTTGGTTGCGTAATTATTATCCTGCTAAATTACAGAGTAAACATTAATAATGAGTCCAATTAAAGGCCGTTTCGGCAAGTTTTGTCTCTTATATAAATTGATTTTGGTACCAAGTTGAAAAGTTAAAATATTTAGTAGGAATAATTGTTATATTTCACGAACGCGCGTCAATTATCTCAGTTTATCTAAATCTAAACTTATATTATAAAAAGGCAAACTGTCAATTTATATTTTGCAAGACGTTATTTTAGGGGACTGGTCCGATTATAGATTTTTTAAAACTTATTTATCTAGTGTTCTACCCCTGCAACGCACGGTTTTATGGCTTGGCCAATTATCGAGATTTATTTATTGATGGAACTTTAATATAATTTTTTTACATACACACAAAAACCTTCCGGAATAAATTATCTATATTATGGTGAAACCTGCATTAAAATCCGTTGAGTAGTTTCGAAGAAAAACGTGGTCACACAGACAGACGGCTTTAATTTATAATATTTATTTAGACAGATATAGAAGCTACGCTAGTGTTGAGTGCCAAAGAATATATTTTATATTAAAACAAGCGGATGAACTCGAGGGCCGAAGTTAAAACCTTCTTCTTCTTAGGGTGTCGATGGCAACTAAATGTTCTCGTCCCAGAATTCGGCTACGTGTTTGGTGCCATCACTTACGTCCATTATATCGTGTAGCGTGCAGATGACAGGACACGCAGGATATGATATTAAGTGTCCCATCGTTTGTCAAACAACACCACATTTACACTCCAAGGCGGAATCGTCTCCCGCTCTGGGCAGAGCAGGAGGGCGTGTCAGACTCTTACTGACTAAAACGCACCCATGTTCCTTCAGTTGCCTGTGCCAGGGGCCACGGTATCCCTCTCGGACTTCCCCGCATCCCTAGCAGGCATCGGCCCTAGCAGACCCCGTCATTCGTGCTGACATCTCTATAAGGCGCGCGTGGAATAAAACGCGCCGTCGACTTGGGCCTGGTCCTTATCGAACGGCGAGCTGCCCATTGCTCGCCGTTCGCAAGCCCACGCCTACGGTGGCCGGGAATCGACCTGCGATTCCCGACGCCCAGGGCGTCTCCTGCGGCGGCTAGGTGCGTGAGGGCGCGAATTTTGCCTCTCCCTCACGCGTTCCGCCTCCTCCTTCGCGAACATTACTGCTTTGCAGAAGGAGGTGACGGCTTCCCAAGCCCTCTCGCTCCGTACCATGGCCTGGACCAGGGCCAGACGCGAGAGATCGCCACCGCCAATCGCCTCCACGAGGACACGGCGGTGCTCCACCCAAGCAGACCTCCACCGTATGCTCCACCGTGTCCTCCGGGCGATCCACACAATGGTGCCCCCACCTTATCCGGAACACTTTTGCCCAGCCCCTAAGGTCTGGTTATCATTATGTCAGGCATGCTAAGCAAATGAAAGGACGCATCTCTCCTGATATTCTTCTCTCTTTGGCCGACCTGGGTCCGGAGTCTGATAAAACCTTAAAACAATGACAGTCACATAACGCGCGCTTGTAGGTTGCAAGGATTACACCTCAACATCACGAAATCATGCAATGTATCAGGGGGCCTACTCCCTTCGCACGAAGTCCATCGTTTGGCTGAAGCTATGGACGTTTCCAACTCAGTATCAGTTAGGGTCATAAGATTAGTCCGAGGCCCGAACTAGAAATTAATGACAAAACGTTTAGACAGTTGTCCTTACTCTCCATATGTTTTTGCCCGACCGGAAAACTTAATTAATCGGAAGTAGGGTTCACTTTTAAGTACTTATCGAACTACTTTCGGACGAGCCCGTATCCTCGTTGACGTATTTAGAGAGTAGGCCCCCAGTTCAGCGGAGATTCGCTAAAATCAACGGGGTAATTGCGTAACACACAAAGGCAATGCCTTTCATTTTCACAGTTCCACAAGATTCATTGCGTTATTTACGTTGTTAAGTAGACAATTTTTTCAAACATAGTAAAGCAATGGATTAGCAATTTCCTTCAAAAACCTTCGGATTGGGATTGAAAGTGTGTTAAGCAAGTTTGAGAGATGGATTAGTGATGACAGAAGCTTTGGGACTCTTAACCTATAGGCACACGCTTCTAGTCATTCTTTTAACGTAATGCTCTATTGCTAAGCGATCAAAATCCCGAAATATTTCCATCCTAAAACGTTACTCACATTTTTGATTCTACTTATGGTCAGAAAATGTTACTCTCTTTTGTTAAAATCCGAAAACGTTACTGTAATTTTTGGTAACATATCAATAAAAAACCTTGGCGTTTTTCAATCCAAGGTGACACTTTAATAAGTACTTAGTATTTAATCCGTGTGCGTAGAAAAAATGGCTGATATTTAGAAAATACTAGACTGAAAGATAGCCATTCTAAATAATGTATGTAATATGTAAAGTCAGGGAAATTCAAGGTTAAGCAAATAGACTACCAACTTAAATTGTCAATATATTAAAATCTCAATTGGCATTCTTTGACAGTTGTAAGAAAGGGCTATAACACGGCAAATCAGCGTAGGGTGTCAATTTGCTTAAAAATAACTTCCCTGACTTTATATAACGTTAAGCTTTTATGCTGTAAGTGATCTAATAACGTTTATCTTCTCTCCCGAGTGAAGTTCGCAGAGATATTCCGCTTCAAAGCCTAATACATATCGAAGGTCAGTCGAGGTCGTGTAATGGTGATGTCATACATAATAAAACGAAGTTTTCTTGTGTTCGGAACTTTCAGACTACAATAAAAGAGACACATTTGTTACCTGTCATCGTAAATGAGAAAGAAGGAGAGCAGTGGTGGCCTAGTGGTATAGGCTGTGACTTACGAGTTGCAGGTCGTAGGTTCGAACCCAGACAGGCGCTTTACTTTGTGTAAATTATTTCATCACTATTGCTCTCAAAACGGTGAAGGAAAACATCGTGAGGAAAATCGGCATGTCCAAGAAGCAAAAATTAGAAGACATGTGACATCTACCAACCCGCATTGGGCCCGCGTGGTAGTTTATGGCCCACTCCCTGTCACAGAGAGGAGGCCTGTGTCCCAACATTATACATAGGCTGATTATGCATCGTAAATGTGTTATTATCTTTTTACCTTATTCCTAATGATAAATGGTACTTAAACAATTTTAAATATTTTGATTAATAGAAGGTACAGTCGCCAGCACATCAGGTTACACGAAACTGTCAAATTTCTCCAAATGATTATGATTTTTTTTATCTTAAAACGTTGAAGGTTAATTTCAAAATCGATTGAGAAAATTTTACAGTTTGTGGTAACTTGACGTGCAGCTGTGTGTACCTCCCAATGTGACTTTTTCAATTTGGTATGTCCTTTCTAAGTTTATCTTTAACATTACTGACATTGGTGAAGGAACACATCGTGAGGAAACCTGGAATTATACTTAGTTAACATAAGTCTTAAATTGCCAACCCATCTTGAGCAAGCGTGGTGATCAATACTCGTGTCTTTTCTGTATGAGAAGGGGCCTTTGCCCTGCAGCACTGGGACAATAATAACCTGGTATTATTTTTATTGCTATCCGTCATTCGGTGTTAAATACAAATATTTTGATGCATCTAGATTGTAAATTTTAATATTGTATTGTATTATTCTCGTTCGTGGACCGATTTAAACGAAAGTAATTATGCAAGTAATTTGGTAAAGTATAAATCAAATCTGAAAAATTGGCAATGACTGATCTGTCTACTAGCAGTACGCCTGCACCCCAATGAGGGTTTTCGGAAATGACGTTCACTAGATGGCAGCACTGAGACGTCAGATTCGGGCATCTGTCAAAAGTGTCAATATTTTCTTTAGTCGTGACTGAATGTTGAACAACTGACTGAAACGAATGATGAACTTCATCATATATTTTATATTCATTGTCGAAATAGAAGACGTCTTGTCAAAGTGGCGCCAGCTGGTGGCGTGAATTTTCATGAAAACCCTCAGTACGTAACACAATCCGAAGGATTCTTTCAGAAATTCTTAATCCATTGCATTATATCTTCGAAAAATTTATTTGCTCGTCAACGTAAACAACGTAATGGATGTTGTTGCATTGTCAAAATGAAAGGCATTGCATTGTTCATATGTTTTATTCCTTTTAGTAGTAATAAGTGGTTCAAGTGTGTTCCAAGTTATCCGGAAAAGAATCGGGGTTACCGACATGGCTTGCAAGCAAGCAAGCTGAAGTGGCAGTGGGCTGGCCATGTTTGGCGAAAGACCGAGGGCTGGTGGAGCAGACGAGTCCTGGAGTGGAGACTACGTATCGGCGAGTGTAGGGTGGGACCGCCTCCAGCTAGTTGGACCGACGACCTCAAATAGGTGGCTGGGACAGATCGGATGCGGAAGGCGAAGGACAGGTTGTTGTGGAGCAGCCTGGGAGAGGCCTGTCTAAATGTGAACTGCGATAGGCTGAGTTGAATTTTTCCATTAAAAGCTCCAATAGTGTTAGCACGATTTGCTTTCGCTGAAAAACTTCTTCTTAAGAAATGCTGCTGTAACGGCGTGATTGAGCAACAAAGCAAGCATTTTAACGTCCAAACTTAAGCATTTATTTGTTTCAACTTAAACGATAAATGTGAAACTGTGTTGTCCTGTCTGTTTACGAATACTTTTACGACGTATTTATTTAAACTAAACCAGTAACATTAACAAAATCTGTAACATTAACTTTTTATGGATCTGTTGAGTTGTGTTTGGTTAAGTAATATTGATTTATTAGTTATTTATGCAACTGTTGTATAATAAGGGGTATTTAAATACGAATGTGGGTTTATCACACGAGGAGAAGCCGAGTGTGATAATAATATCACATGAGTGTTTTAATACCTAATTATGTACAGTTGCATACAATACTTTATCTACACCCATGATTATGAATCCTCTATAAAAGATTCTGAAACCATAGGGGGTTATACACTGTTGTAAGAACTCTATGTAAATCCATGGTAAGTTTAATTGCTGAGTATCTGTTACAAACAAACTAAGAAATATCTGATGGTGTGTTATCAAAGCCTGTATCATTCATTTTTGTAAATCTGTCATCAATCTGGCACAAATCCCGAGTCCAGGCTGCTACTTAAATGTTCTACTTGGTGTGATTTCTATGACTCGAAAATAAAACGAAAATCACGAAAGTTGGGCCGCCGCTGTTAGGAAGCGCAGCAACTTTAAGTCGTATGTTATGTTAGACGACAAGTGAGTCGCGACAAGCGACTTGCCCAGGAGCAGGTTCCAACTCGATCGAGGCAACTTGGACTCACCCGTACAGTCACGAGCACTAATAAGTATATACTTAGCAAAATTTAAAAGCGATTTTCTAGTGGAGTATTGATTGCAACTTTGAAATAAGACTTATTTCATAACAGTATAGGTTCCAAAATATTATATTCGTAACAAAATAAAATTACAATCAATACAGTTGGAGAAAATCACATTTAGAAGTTGCTAAGTGTAGGTATACATATTCGTGCTCGTGACTGTACAATGTAGACCGTCTGTAGTTGGTTGAGAGCTAGGATTTTAATTATGTAACTGATAGCCTCATCCACTACTTGTATCCTAGAGAAAACCTATGTAAGGAGACCCAAAATCCAATTCGATAGCCCCCTGGCTGGAGGCTTTGAGTTAGTTCAAAGGCACCACAGGATAGACCGGTTAAGCCGTGATGGCCTCTCAAGGCCAACTGCGAGATGCCATACACAAAAAAAAAATACTATTCGATAGTTCCACATAGTTCGACACAAATAACTATAACTCCAGATAAAGAAGTATGTCATACACAAAAAGGGGTCAGTAGAGTCCTAAGTCATGCCTCAGTACAAGTTCAAAGTTTAAGTTTAGATTCAATGTTCTTATTTTAAGTTACTTGATAAGTGATGTAAGTGTTTCCAGAATTATAGTTTTACTCAAGACCCATCTTGTTATTGATTTTAACGTTCTTCCCACCCTTGCGCCTGCTATATCTTACAATGTTACACTTTTTGTGTAAAACAAACGACATACATTGTCTCTCCCAAACAGCACCACTAACTTGGGACGACATCAACTGAAAAATATTTGTGCAAAGTTTCCCTCCGAGAGTGAAGGAAAACATGTCAATTATTTATTTACCAGACGCGTGCGACAGACGATGAAAATGCATAATAACATCATATACCTAAAGTGGAACTTTGTTACGTATGTTTCGAAGGACCATTTTAATGAATATTGTATTTATCTTTTAATAAAGTTGCCGCACTTCAGACGCCCTATCACGAACGCGACGTAAACTTACCTTGAATTAAGACGGTTTTTGAATCGAAAATACACTTAATTATCCTTTTTTAGGCAGTATTTTAGTTGGCAGTAGGTTGGTTTGCGACATGCACAATTTGTGTCACCCATAATAGCTATGAATAAAGTCTTAACATTTGCGAGCAGAACGAGTATTTTAAATTTCAAAATCGTTCGAATTTACGTCACGTTTACTCCATCTATTCCTGCCAGGTAACTGCGAAGGATTTTGAAGGAAATCACTAACCCACTGCAACATCACGTATTAAAAATTCGTCTGAACAACCTAAATAGCACAATGAACGTTGTTGAACTGTCAAAATGAAAGGCATTGCCTTTGTGTCACAGTAATGGACCTGTTTCACTTTGGTAATGTACCCACGTTCGTTTGGGAACGCAAGTCTAACATGCATAAGCAAACAGCCAGACCTAGAAAAACTGGGCCACGCAAATATTTGTTTCGCACTGATGTTATGAACCTAAAACCCAGTGTAAACCAATTCCTCAGTGACTGCGCCACTGGGGTCAACCAGTCTCTATCATTCTTATTTACAACGACAAAATAGTCTCATCATTCATCATCATCGTTCCTTCTACTGCTGAGTATAGACCTGCTCCCTTTTGTGCCATGCTTTGTGTCCCTTTTGTGGTTTGCCAGGTCTTCATAAAAACCTTGCCTTTTTCTCTGCGTTTTTTTTCCTAGATAAATCGCCCGAGACAGCTACTGCTGTTTCTGAAAGTCTTTCTTAGATTCAAATGTGATTTTAAGTGACATGATAGGTTTTTGGTATTTTGCTCAGGCAATCACAACAGCTAACACGGGGTATTGAAAATAGGATTGTAATGGAAATATGAAGTTAACAGCAGCTATTAGTTCTACAATAGCATACATTCATTGTTGCTGGGCCTCGTCTGTTTGCCGTTTTCAGTAGCCGTCCCCCGACGCGTCGACGCTTTGATCAAAATATTACCTACAACTTATATTAAACATAAATGGCTAATAGATATTACTTTTTTTACTTTCTAGAGATTTTTGTTTGTGTCCGGGTTTTTTAAATTTAACTTTTATTTTGAGCGGTATCTCCATCGTCACATGTGAACTACGCATCACACTGACGTCACGCAAAATCCTGCATCGCGCAAGCAGAGTTTACCGTGCAACTAGAACAATATACAACGTCCCGACATCAATCGTCGGGGAGTTGCCCACCAGACACAACACCCGTCTGGTCGGATGATCTTCCCTTTTCTATGGAGATTGAGTGAACTTTACACCCTGTTCCCTCATGTCTCTATAATTTCTTGCTTTTTAAACTTTATATATACTACTAGTAGACACGCTACGATCGACACGTGCCTCGCCGAAATCTGTGCTGCAGTACGTATTTTTCAAACAGTGATGCTACTTGCTAATTTATCTTCATTAATCTTTCCCACTCCATCGTCAGACCCTGATCACCATCCTATCTTCCCATTAACCTATCAAATCAAATCAAATTTATTCGTAAATGTAGGTTTCATTACAATAGGATGTTATAATAAGATGGTCAGTTCGCTACATTTTACCCGAGAGTATACAAATAATAATAACGATAGTGGTGTCGAAACCACAGACACACATTTAAAATAAAATAATTACTTATTGTCAACATAATAATAATCTAAATATATGAACAAAAAAATGCGAATACTCAGAATATACATTGAGACCGTTCCAATGAGCACAAACACGATACTTTCTCTATACTCAGTGTATGCTGATGGTGTCAAAGTTGCTCTTCCAGTAGCTAACTCTAGTGATACGGCCACACATCAACTCGAAATCGTCAACATTCACACTTGAAGCACAATAAACAACCTCAACCTAAACATTAGAAAACGCGCGGTCATGATCTACTCAAAAGCCACACAACATCTACACTATGAACAATGAGCCCCTGAAACGCTTTTTAACCGTACGCGATCTGGGTGCTCACTTTGATCCACACCTTATATTTAACCAGCACATTATACAGACCTGCAACAAATCCCGTAAAAACTTAGGTTTTGTCTTGGGTCAAGCCAACATTTTCACTAATCGTCAAGCCATAACCATAGTATACAATTCCTTCATCCGCAGTTTGCTAAAGACTAACTGTGCAATCTGGAACCCCCATGAAAAAGTGTACACACTGGTTATCGAAAAGGTTCAGAAATCTTTTGTCCGCTACCTCTACTTCAATAGTTTATGGTTTTATGATGTTTGATAACTTGTCCATTTGTGCTGGGTATGGAAGGGTACCAAAGTTTAGAAGAAAGGAGAAATGTTAGCCTGATAAAATATTTCATCCGCCTAATTCGTGGTGCACGCATCAATTCCTCTTTACTATAGTACATCTTTTTTAACATCCCACCACCTAATAGACACACAATTCGTTCTCGCCAACGTCCTCTATTTTCGATACCTCAAACCAGTACCATAACCCTTAAGACCAGTCCATTGTACCTAGCCCTCACCAATATTAACAACATTTTACTATAATGACGAATCCTCTCATATGTCTTCGCGAGAGTCTTCTCTATGAGATTCCTGAACTCTGCTACTCGATACCTGGAGCCCTTTGCTACTCCCACTGCAATCTCCTTGGAGTAAATAAATATCTTGTTATTAATAATTTTATTCCAATTCTATCAAAAATTTTTCTAATTTTATTTATATTTATTATCTCATTGTATGCCTTTTATCTTATTTTGTTTAATTTCATCGATTTTTTTCTAGTTTTATGTAATTTAACCAAATTTTATGATTGTATGTGTAATTACTAGTATTGACTGATTACTTGTATGTGTGGTGCAAACTGTTAATATAAATTGGTTATTATTAAATAAATCATAAAAACTTTTGCTGTAAGTTAGTCAGGGAGTAGGCTATCCTGCAAATTCAAGGTGATGCTGCAGCATCAGTTCAAGGTTACTATGTTCTTCAAACATCATTGAAGTAATAAAATACCAAATTTCGATTCGATCAGGCATGTAGAAAATGCTCGAATCCCTTCATTAGCTAGAAAAGAGCTGATAATCTTCAAACGGCTGAACATATTTTCCTGAATTATAGCTAAGAAAACTCTCGATTTAGTCACCTTTCAAACAAAACAAAAAAAAAAACGAAATCGGTTCAGCAGTTTGGGAGCTACGGTGCCGCAGACAGACACACAGATACACACGTTAAACTTATAACACCCCTCGGTTTCCGTCGAGGGTTAAAAGACAGAAGTCATGCTCATTATTATATCCATTTTAAATTGAACCCGCTTACCTAAGTCCGTCAACAAAGACATGGGCCCTTCGGAAAGTAGTTGGAAACTTTGGAGTGAACCCTACCCCCGATTAATTAACTTTTTCGGACAGGTAAACACGCATCGGGAGTAGGGACAGTTGTCACATCACGGTGTCATTCATTCTTACGTCAGGCCTCAAACTAATCTTATGTCCGTAGGTGATACGGAGTAGGAAACGTCCGTAACGTCGGCCGAAACTACGGATTTCGTGCTTAGAGCCCCCCAGAGCCGATCACTACACTTACTACGCTTATCATGCTATCCCAAATGATCAAAAATATATATAAGCCTTGAGTAAGATTTAATAACATTAACGAACTGGCTAGATGAAAAATGTGGAACCAGTCTGTTGTAAAATTAACTTTTTATGGATCTGTTGAGTTGTGTTTGGATATGCAGAACTAATTTAAAATTCATTATAGGACGCAGCTGTTGCTAGAAAAAAGGTAGAAATTATAATATCAGACTGCTACTTCCTGCAGGGCAAAAATCTGTTGTCATACAGAAAGGGAACTCAATTTAGCTTTGAGTGAAGCTCGCTTTTTTACTCCATAAATCTCCATCCATCCTAGCCTTTTCCCAACGATGTTGTGGTCGGCTTCCAGTCTAACTGAATGCAGCTGAATACCAGTATTTTACATGAAGCACCTGCCTATCTGATCTCCACAACCCAGTTACTGGGTAATACGATACCCCTTGGTAAGACTGGTTGCCAGACTTTCAGGCTTCTGACGACCCGTAACGACTGTCAATGTCCACTAATGACAGCCGGGATTAACGGCTTAACATGATATTTGAGGCACGGAGGGTTCTTGGTATGTAAAGATGGTCACCCATCCGCGTACCAAACTCGGCAAGCGTAGCTTAACCTGATCGATCAGCCCGTGCGGCTATTATAACTTAGCGACAAGCCCCTCGGACTCCATAACGATCTGAACTAATATTAAAAAGAGGTAAAATTTGTGTTCATATGTAGAGGGTAACCTTTGGAACTACTGATCAGATTCAGAAAATATCTTCTATAAATATTCTTTCAAAATTGTCAAGTGTCATTGTATACATTTTATGTCAAAGCAATAAATTTCAAGCTGACGAAATCGCTTGTAGAAGCTAGTCACTGTATAAAATATGTTTTATTTATGTACAGAATTAAAAAGGAAATTGCGTTAATCACCTCACTCACTCGCTGTGGGTTGGCGATTTTAAGTTTTAGATCAAAAAAGCAATCCTGTAATTTTTAGATCATAGACAATCCTGTAAATTTTAAATCATAGACAATCCTGTAATTTTTAGATCGTAGACAATCCTGTAATTTTTAGTTCGTAGGCAATCCTGTAATTTTTAGTTCGTAGGCAATCTTGTAATTTTTAGATCACAAGAGCAATCTTGTAAATTTTAGATCATAGACAATCCTGTAAATTTTAAATCAGAGACACTCCTGTAATTTTTAGTTCGTAGGCAATCCTGTAATTTTTAGTTCATAGGCAATCCTGTAACTTTTAGATCACAAGAGCAATCTTGTAATTTTTAGATCATAGACTATCATGTAATTTTTAGATCATAGAGCAATCCTGTCATTTTTAGATCGTAAGAGCAATCCTGTATTTTTTTGTCAAGATGTATAGCTTCGAAGCTGGTAGCGGTCTGTAGATTGTGCCTACCCCCAAGGGGAAAAGGCGTGCGTTTATGTAAGTAAGTGTATAGCTTCACCATCATGTCAGCAGTAGTCGTGCTATCATGAAAAATAGAAATGACTTCAAAGAGTACGTGCTAGGTTTTAAGCCTTGAACTTAATGCACAAGCGGCTCCGTATTCAGCACGGAATAGAAAAAACAGGTATTCAGGCTACTAAGACTTATATAAAATCGATTTGTTTTTATTTCATAATTTATCTACACATATTATAAATTAAAGTCGATGTTCGTGTCTGTCTGTGTGACCGTGTTGTTCTTCTAAGCTGTGCATCAGATCTAGATGCGATTTGCACCAACATTTAGAGAATTTATTCCGAAAGGTTTATGCGTCTATTAAGAGTTTAATGTTAATATTAAATTTACATAAACAACGTGTAACATAGTTAACGCAAGACTTCATACACCCCAATTAGAGTATTGAGTTAAAGGCATTATACAATGACCAAAACAATTTTTTTTTAAACCTTGCTATGATACGATAACCGTGTTGACCCTAGCATTACTTTATGCATTTAAAATTGAATCTTATTGCCTTGCAATAAATTTAATTTTCTTTGGCTAAATCGGCAGTCAGTATTGCAATATAATTATAGATAAATAATAGAATAATATAAAATATGCAATAGTTACTGAAATGGATTCAGTTGTCAACTATGAGCAAACTACTTTCAGGACTTGCGTTTATTCTGTTACACCTTGTATAATAAAAATCTCGATGTCAAATGTAAAGTCGTAAAAACGGTGCGAAGCAGGGGCGCTAGTTAAATATAAACATTGGTCAGTGGGTCGTCTGGTGTGTTAACTATTTGTTGCTATTTCTGTCTATACTATGTACCTATGCATGTCACCCTTGCCAATCTTTAGTCAAATTAATGATGTAAAAAAAGTAAACGCATCTTTAAATTATAAGAAAATATAAATTATCACAATTATATTGTTACCAAAGAACATGAGGGTGCTACTGCCCATTCACCACAAATGATATAATTAACCACATTAACACGTAACAATACCACACTCCAACGAAAAATTAAAGCCATGAAAAATATGGAAGAAAGTAATTTCAGTCTGTATTGAAAATGGAGCACGGATGCTTATAGTCCATGCTAAATAGTGTAATCGTTTTCAAATGGCATATTATACCTACATTGTAATTACTGTTATCTTCACTCCTCGACTCAAATTGTAAAAAAAAATATAAAAAAAAACCGTGTAAAAGTGATTATTAAAACAATTTTTCACAGAAATAAGTTTAGACTGTATCATCATTTATTAATTGTTTTGTTTCTTCAGTTTTTTTTAATAGTGTCCAAGCTGCAGCTCGATACTTATTCATTCATCCTATGACATCCTCCTATCCTATACTACTTATTTGGTCATTTTAATATGTATTTTTTTTTGTTTTTTGTATTTTTCATATTGTAATGATTTAAAATTGTTATAGAAAAGTTGTTCACTTATTAGTAAGAATGTTGTGCATGCCTATAAGTGATGTATTTACACAGTATTGAAGACTCATGATTATATATTGGTATTTCCTTGTAACTTGTCGTTGGTGTGCCTTGCTCAATAAATAAATAAATATTAAGGGCAAATGTGCGTACGTAATGTATTAGTTGGTGCAGGGTCACACATCGTGCCGCCCCTTATATCTGTCACATAACTTACTGAAGCTAACTCGAGGTTAAGAGAATTAACCAACAAGAGAATAAAGCAGAATTCAGTTATTTCAAAGAGCATTTTTCAATACTGTAAAGTTTATTCAAGTTTTTGTCTGGTAAAATGTTTGAGGTCTTTGCGTTTTTTATACAAAATCTGACTTAAATAACAAAAAAAATGCGTTTGTAGTTTTAAGGGATTTCTGTTTAATCTGTAAGGCGTAAAAAGTCTGAATATCAAAACACGTTTATGTAATTTAAAAGTTTACGTTTGGTTTTATTTAAATTACGTACTAAAAGAATAATAAAAGCGCACAATACCTGGCAGTAACAGTTCAAATCCTAATATCTTCAATCATTTTATCATCGGAGCGATGACATTTCTGCTACCCCACATCTGAAATGTACCACATTATCCGCGTAAGCACAAGCACACGGCACTCAAAAAGATTTGTAAGAAATCCGTTGAATTTAAGAACGCGCGTTTTTTTTTGAATTTAGAACATCGGCAAGATGAGTTTGGGTAGGGACGTGCGTGCGGTCCGACAGCACAGGGTACACTGAGGGGGTGAGTTGAGGCGCGCGCAAAACTGTTGAATCCTTCACTGGACCAGTCTCGCGAGTACTTTTTTAAAATTGGGTAGTGCACTCGCAATTACTTTTATAGTTCTTTTTACAAATTAGTGTTTTTGTTTTGTTATGTTTCCATTTTATTTTTGTAATACAAATTGATAATATGATGTTCTTAGTTTTTTATTGGTGAAACTACTATCAGCAAAAGATATTTTCAAACTTGATCTTTAGAGTCGGAAATGCGTCAACTATCCATACATGGTACTTTGGTGGTACTATTTACTTTCGATCAGGGGGTCATACGTTTTACTTGCTTATGTCTAACTATAGACGAACAAAAAAAGTCTCGTCAGATTCTCGCTGGCAAAAAACTGTGTCACTCAAGTCGGTCAGCTTGCTGTACGCACACATTCACAAATTAGTCGGACGACCGCGACGCGGGCGGTCGGCCATTATGCGCGAAAACGGCAACACTCACGCATAAACGGGACTCAGTTCTGTTTTAGCGGAGGTACGTCCGACTTTTTTTGATTGTCCATGCGTATAACTATAAAAAAATATGTTGTTTTGCCCAATACTCTTTAAATTTAAACCTGTAGAGTTGCGAACGTTGCTACTTGCTGAAAATTAATAACTTGGTACAAGCATTAATGTAATAAGTGTGTTGGATGTACATAATGTAGGTACCTGTTATGATTTTATTTTCGCATTTCCTTTGACAGTAATAAAGTGCCCATTAACGAGGGCAAAATATATAGAACAAAATTAATGTGAGACGTTTTTGACATTTTCCCGTTTATGAGTTTATTTTCTGTATAATCAGGACACGTGTATGTCGGCCTTAAACATCCAAAGTACCTAATAGGTTGCCTAATGGTTTCTTAATTATTTCTGGTCCTGCTCACGCATTCGTCCGCGTGCAAATTCTTGTTTTAACATAAAATATATCCTTGAAACTTGACAGTACTGGAGCTTCCCACTAGTGACAGAATTTTCGGACAGAAATAGAACGACGTTTTAAATTCGTTAGCGCTAAAATGCATTTAGCGATTTGTGGTACAAGTGGGTCTTAAAGCCATAATCCATTTTAATTATTGATTTTAAATTATGCATTAACTATGGGTAGGTGCATGTTTTGACGGCTTATTATTTCTATGATTTTCACAGCATGATTTTTTAATTCAATGTTTTTGAGGAATAATTTCCAAAAATTAAATTCCTTAAAACAGCAGCTGCCACAGTGGTAGCAGATCAGCGCTCACGTAGAAAACCTAAGTGGAACAGAGTTTACTGCAAACTTAAATTTGGCAAGGCGTTCTTGCGTATTGGACCATACCTGTATGAAAAAGTGAACAAAAAACTTAAAATCTTCGCCTTGACAAAGTTTGGGTGCAGAAAACTGGTTCTACTGGTGCTTAATTATGCTGAAACGGAAAATCTTTTGTCATTCAACTAATGATAAATGATTTTATTTCTGTAAGTAGGTTTTTACAAACACTTTTACACGTCAATCATATTTTTTTTTAAACTTGATGAGGTCGGCGTTTCCTATCTGACTACTCTGAGAAGAACAGCCCAAACAAACTCAGAGGTCACAGTCTCTTTTAAAGTCCAGACAGAATCTTGGTCAGATCAACTACGAGAACAACAACATCTACAAGAACTATTAAAGTATTCATCATCTCATACACACTAACACTCATCACAAGCATAGCTACACTCATTACATACACACTCACTCTCATCACATACATACATTTGGTTACCTTTTTAGTCCTAAGTTAAATTAATTATACTTAAACCGTTGCATTTGTTAACTTATATTATTATATTCATATTATCTGTCGAAAGAGACTGGATCCTGCGACACAGGGTATCCTAGTGCGGGATACAGTGTCATACCTAAATATTGTAACACACGTTATGAATCAATAAACTTATTACTTATTTAAATGTTCCATTTTCGAAATAAAAACTGCTCCCCACCTTAAAATCATCGATATTTCAGCTCACTCCTAAAGCAATAAAAAGCGGAATGATACAAACGTGTCTGCCAGAGATCACAGCCCGCTTAGTCTAACTCCCGCGTCGGTAAGTAGTCAAATCAAAAGGTGGCACGAACAAAATTGCAGCACAATTCAGTACTAAATGTATAGTAATGTACTAGTTTCGTACAAAGGGATGGAATTTAGACGTGTATCGAATTTATATTTGGTTAAAGTTTAGAATGTCATTTTAGAAATTTGAAATGGTTTTGTATTTGGAACTGTTTTTTGGGAGATCTCTTGCTATTGGTCAAAGCTTTGAATGGCGTGGAATACTTTTTAACCGGTAATTTTATTGTCGTATTTCAGTAAAAGAGTTCATTGACAGAAACTGATTTTGCGATCGTCGAGTCGCTTGTCTATTGTTCGCTTGCACAAGCAAGTGCATTGTCAGTTACATTCACAGTCTAAATTCTTTCGGCAATAGGACTTTATTGCCAAAAGTTGTGCGTGCACGCTTTCTTGTATTATGCTAATAAGTTGAATGACAGAATTCACTGTTAGTGAAAATTTAGCGCGCTATAGAGCGGGATACGCTCGGAGTGTCTTTGAAGGATACAATCAGAACTGAAATTATCCGGATAAGAGGCCGAGTTGCCGACATAGCTTCCAGAGTAAGCAAGCTAAAATGGCAGTGGGCTGGCCATGTTGGTGAATGGCCGGTGGAGCAGACGAGTCCTGAAATGGAGACCTTGTATCAGCAAGCGTAGTGTGGGACCCTAGCTAGATGGACCGACGGATGCGGAAGGCGAAGGATAGGGTGTTGTGGAACAGCCTGTGAGAGGTCTTTGCCCAGCAGTGGACAGTGATAGGCTGAGTTGATTGATTGAAAAATATATCGACAACAGAATAATAACGACGCAATATTGTAAATTAATACCCTAACTCGTACGAGTATGTTAGAACAATAATTTTATGACATATTATATCTTTGTTTCATTTTGCGGTTAAATTACAACCACAGAACTAGCTCTCACAGTCTCAATTAAAGATATTACCTAGGTACCTAATAATAGTGTATTATTATCACGAAAACCTCATAATATGAATCTCAAATATACTTGAGCC
Organism: Brachylomia viminalis; assembly: GCA_937001585.2. Classification (NCBI taxonomy): domain Eukaryota; kingdom Metazoa; phylum Arthropoda; class Insecta; order Lepidoptera; family Noctuidae; genus Brachylomia; species Brachylomia viminalis. The sequence continues at coordinate 4,846,615 of OW443303.2, read as the reverse complement.
CATTTTGTTACTTGAATGAGAATGATTCGAAGAATTTGCTGATTGATACTAAGAATTTTATAAAGCTAAGTTATGAATTTTGTGGACAAAAGGACCAGACTAAAAATCTCGTGAATTCAATAGGATTTGGCAATGTGACATTCACGCGATACCTATATTCCATTTTAGTAACAGATTTTACCGAGGTGGAAAGTTTATGATGCCCAATGTGTTTTTCCCCTTTTTATATAGGTACTTGTAATCCATACTATATACTATTATACATTCGAAAGTAACTCTGTCCTTATGTATGTCTTTATGTCAAATTTCCACGCCTAAACCACTAAACGCATTTTGATAAAATTTGGCAAAGCGATAGATGGCGTTCTGGGGAAGGACTAAGGTTACTTTTTGTCTCAAAAATAATCCTAAAAGGGGGCGATATAGGCGACCATTTTAAAATTACCATGATTATCATGTACCATGATATAAATTATTAATTAGATAAATATATATTATCTGTGGTGACTTTAACATTAAAATTTTAGATATTAAATAATTAATTTGTTTAAATCATTTAATTTGTCAAATGTGTTTGTACAACCAACCCGAACAACTACAACTACAGCTACATGTATCGATAGTGGTTTTTGTTGCTGCGACTATTTAGACAAAGCCATCGTTAATTATCTCCCTTGCGATCACAGCGGTCAAACCGTAACTTTTGAGTCCAACATACCAATACAAAAAGTGCAGATACATTCCAGGCCAATAACATCTGTTAATTTTTATAATTTTAATAGCACTTTAATTTGTAAGTTGAGTAATCAGGACCTTACAATGAACAATGCTATTATTTTGTATAAAGAATTATTTTCGGTAGTCCAAACCGAGTTCAATTATTCTTTTAAAAAGAACACTAAAAGTATCAGCCCTAAGTTTTTATTTAGTGACTGGGCAAATAAAGGAATTATGAAAAGTTGGGAAAGACTTTTTGAGCTAAGCTAAGCTTTTTTTTGCCTTAAGCCTTATAGTTCTCAATACTTACTCTAGAACTTTTAAGAATACTTATACGGCAGCTAAAGCCATATGCATTAGCAACGAGGTCAAACCAGCAGACAATAAAATAAAGGCTGGAACTGGAAAAAAAAGCCTAATTTTTTATTACACACTGGAGACGTCATGTGGTGTCCATTTGCGATAACAAAGAAGTTGCTCAAGAATTTGTAAATGTCTTTACGATTATCCTAATTAAAACTACTGAAACCTTACTTAGTATTAAGTGGAAAAAAAAAACTAAGTGCATAAGATTTTCTTTACCGAATGTCAAAAGTAGTGGTTGTGAGATAGTATTTAATCAAGAGAAACTAGAATTCGTCGATAAAACTGTTTTTCTGGGGATCACGCGTGAATCAAGGCTACAATGGGGTCCTCATTTAACATATCTCTGAAGGGACCGCTAAGTTCAGCAGTATATGCTGTCAGAAAAATCCGTCCATTTACTGATGTAGATACCGCGAGGCTAGTCTATTTTAGTCACTTTCATAGTATCATGTCTTACGGTAGTTTACTTTAGGTACGGGTTGCAGACGTCGAGTCTATTTTTACTCTGCAGAAAAGAGCCACCAGAGCCATATAAATATTATCTCCGCAGGTGCGATTCTCTATGGGAACCGTTTAATATTATTGACGGTACCTTGTCAATGTATCTATATACAACATGTAACGTAATTAACGCACACCCTCAAACACCCCAATTAGAATATTATGTTATAATCATAATATATACACTTAATTTTTAATTTAACATGTATATGCATTGTTATTTATTAAATTAGTTATACCAATTCTGGGAGAAATTTATGGTCATACTACTACGCACGCAGCGCACACAGTCGCACAAGCAGTTACCGCGCCGCTCGACACAACACAACGAAACTACGGAAAAAGCCGACAATTTGATACACGATTGTTTACGTTAAAGAAATATTATGAAACATTAACCGACGACGTCCGAGAAAAGAATTGTTTATTTACGGTCTATGTCTAGTAAACATTATGATTGCGTCTTTCCATCACACTTTTCAGGCTTTGGACTGTCGACTCTGAATAATTTCGTTTATTGAATATGATACAATGCCAATCGGCAATGAACTGCTGAAAATAAGAGGCGGTACGACAACATTATTCAGAGACGGCATGTTTAAAAGATTGAATCAAAATATTTAAAGTAATTTAAAAAATCAAATAACTTACATACTGATGGCCTAAACACTCATACGACGTTGTCTTTTTAACACACTTTCAAAATGACCACCACCTTGTTCAATACATTTTAATGCCCGTTTTCTTAATTGATGTTTTAATTTAGAAAGCACTTCAGTGTCATTTCTCACTATTTCAAAAGCGTTCACTATCCTATTTTTAGGTCCTCGGCACTTGTTGTATCACTAAAATAAACTAACGATTTAATTCGTCCCCACAAAAAAAAGTCAAGAGGCGTCAAATCAGCTGATCTGGGGGGCCACTGGATAGGGCCGCCGCGACCGATCCAGCGCTCTCCAAACTCTTCATCAAGGTGCTGCCGAACACTTCTAGTGAAATGGGCAGGGGCACCATCGTGTTGGTAGAATACCTCTTGTAAATTATGAAGAGGAATGTCTTCTAGCAGCGTAGGTAGAGTTTCTCGTAAAAACAGTAAATATGCGTCTCCTGTTAATCTTTGTAAGAAGACTGGCCCCAGTATGTGTGTACCAATGACACCGGCCCAGACGTTAACTGAGAAACGGTGTTGGAAGGAATCCACTCTGCATGCGTGAGGATTTTCGTGCATCCACAATTGTGTGTTATGTTGATTGTACATCCCCACGCGTGTGAATGTACTTTCGTCGGTCCAAATTATGTTCCGCTGCCAATTTTCTAATAACCAGCGGCTGAACTGCAAACGTGGTACGTAATCGTTTGGAGTCAACTCCTGGCATCTTCTGAGGTGGAATGGATGTTCTTTATCACCACGAAGTGTTCTCCACACATGCATATGACTACATTCAAAGTGTGGCGCTGCTTCTCGGGTACTGGCATGGGGATTCTCATCGAAATAGTCCAGGATTTCGTTTTGAAGACGAGTACGTGTACGCACGTTGGCTCCCCTATCGATGGCTGTGTTTGGACGGAACGTTCCGTGGTCGTGAAGCCGCTGAGTAGCAGCTAACATTGTCCTGCGGTCCACTCTTGTACCATACCTTTGGTTAAATGTTCTGCAAGCTAGAGCCACATTATCACCACACGTTGCCAAAGTCCTCACCATTTCGGTATACTGAACATTAGTGTATTGGAAAGACATTGCGCGCGAAAGAATTATTTGATAACACTAACTACGTAACTTCTTTCCACTAATATTGCCCGCGCGTGACTAATGTTGAAAGTTGACTAAACTTGAAAGGGAACGAAAGTAAGTAGGTGGTTTATCCACGGAGCAATTGTCCTTTGTCCAGTTCCTGTTAGTGTGTGCCTGCGGTCAAATCGCTAAGTTTACAATGCATTTGTTAACGTTCTTGGAATAAGGTTTATTTTTCTTTATTTTGTATTGAATGATGGAATTTTTATGAATACAAATAAAACTGCGATTTTAAAAGTCTTATTACCTTTACTTACGGTCCATTTCAATTTGTTTTGATTGTACAGGGTTAGTATGACAATAATATCCGTAGTTTTAATTATTTTTGGGATAAAAAATTACCTATATTAAAAATTATATAAATCGATTCAGTAAACGATTCTGAACAAACTATTTTCAGGATGTGCGTTAATTAAGTTACATGTTGTATACATCATGTACTTACGTAAGAAAAAAAAAATACATCTTATTAGTAAAAGAGGTGGAACACACAATTATAGTACTAGAAATAGGGACATATTAGTTCAACCAGGTTTCAGACTAGCTAAAGTAGACTCATCTTTCATGGGGTACTGTTTAAAATGTTACAATAAAATACCTCCCCACATACTTCAATTGAATGAGACGAAATTCAACTTTGTATAAAACGCACACTATGCAGACGGGCATATTATAAGTTGGGGGATTGTATCGCTGATAAAAATGCCTGGCTGAATGCTGGTCCTGCTCCACAACAACAAATAATTGATTAACACTTGAAAATACTGTTGGAGCTGCTGAAGATTGTATGACTACCTATGCATTGTATAAACTCAATCTCTTTTGTATTATATAATTGCATAAGACAAGTGTGAGTAATGTCTTTCATTGGCTTGAATGTGCCCTGGCGGCTGATAGATGTCATGCTCACTCAAATGTCTCGCTGACGGTGGCGCGTGTGTTAGATCATTTAGCTCCCTTCAAAATGGTTGAGCTGAACGGTGCTGATCCATGCGTCATGTTCGTGAACGGGCGCCTTCAGTTGGTACTGGTCCTCTCTTAGCTGCCACGGCTTGTTTTAATTATTTTATTTATGGATTGTTTTGTTTAAATTGCTATATGCTTTAACTCTGGACACTCAACGTGTACGTCGTATTTACATCGTCCTCACATATAATTATATATTTAACATTAATGATGTAACTAATATTTATGTAACAATATAATTTAAAAGAGTGTCCATGGAGTTTCTTGCCCGTTCTTCTCCATAGGTACCTACTACGCTTTAGAATGGGCAACTAGCTTCATATTTCTGACTAACCGACCACTTGACAATTCAAAAGTGCCTGTAAATGGTTTAATTGAAATAAATGCTTTGAGTTTGAGTTTGATATGTTTTTTTTTAACTGAAAATAAATATTTTACGAAGGGTCATTACCATTTCATAATCATCATCATCATCAGTCTGCTGCAGTGAACTGCTAGAATGTGGCCTTGCGATTCCCAGTCAGCTGCTAGCAGGCACCCCACATAGATCTAATGAAAAATCATATGTTCTTTTTAAATTCATGTTTCCTTATACAAACCTAAACACCTGCCTACCACTTTGAAGAAGGGCGTGAAGTTATACCTACAGTGTACGTAAAGGAAAATATTTATTTTTACGCTGATTTTCCGCCAAAAGGGAATGGATGACCTGTCAAAAACCTTTGATTGAACGTACCTTATTGTTATTACGAAATAAGATGAGGTTGGTAGCATTGGTGAAATAATACAATCTTCTTTCTTTTGTTTTCATACGGCATATTACGTGGGTAGGAGTTTAATCAATAGCTATTATGTAACTGCGTGATTGACCCTGATTCAAACTCAAAGCATCTATTTCAAATGAACCAAGTACAGGCACTTTTGAATTGTCAAGGTGTCGGTCTATCAGAAAGATGAAGCTGGTTTCCCATTCCTAAGCGTAGTAGGTTCTTATGGAGAAGAACGGGCAAGGAACTCCACGAACACTCTTTTAAATCAAAATATAGTTACAAAGCATTGGTTACATCATTCATGCTGAATTTCTGCACATGAGAACGATGCAGAACGCTAAAAGCGTCCGTAACAAAAACAAATAAAAGAAACAATTCAAATGTTACGTTCAATTAAAATAAGCCGTGGCAGCTAAGAGCTGAACAGTCCCTACTGACGGCGCCCATTCATGAACATGACGCATAGATTAGCACAATTTAGCCGAACCATTTTGAAGGGAGCTAAATGATTCAACACATGCGCCACCATCAGCGAGACATTATAGTGAGCATGATATACTCTCAGCAGCCAGGGAACATTCAAGTCAATGAAAGACGAACCCAGTAAGCTTTATAGTGGGTACATTAGTGCTCACACATGTGCTATGCAATTATACAATACTATGAGATTGAATTTATACAATGCAAAGATAATTTTTAAATCTTCAGCAGCTCCAACAGTATATTCAAATGCAATTAATTTATGCGCCCTTGTGGAGCAGGACCAGCGTTGAGCTAAGTATTTTTATCAGCGATGTAATCCCCCAACTTGTATTATGCTTGGCTGCATAGTGTACGTTTTAAAACAGATTTAAAATCCGTTTCATTCGCTTGAAGTTTGCATAGTTTATAATTATTTGTCTACCGTGCATGTGTTATTTATGATAGATAACACTCATACTTAATCGTGGTATTTGGTATAGTTTTAATTAGCAATATATACAAATTAAAAATTTCAAAATCATATTGTTCAGACCACAGATTCATAATTTATGGCAGTGAACAAAATTACTTAGAAACTAAAACATAATCAAATGTGACAATTTCGCCACTTAGGTTATTGGATATAATAAATAAATTCACTAATAGTTGTTGGATATTATTAAAATATTTTGATGTCAGAACTTACTCAAAATGAGACAAGACTTTGAATTCGAAAGGGGATTAACTACGCTTAAGTCTTAATTTTACTTAAGTCAGATTTAAGTCTAGCTTCATTAATTTAGTATTTACTTCATTAGAAACTTATAGCCACTTATTGCCATTAAGAGGGTTAAAGTGTCCGTCACTCTAATGAATCATTTATTTATTTAATTAACCATTTTAAATGTACACACATTTATAAACAGATAAAAAGAAAGGCAAAAGAGTTACAAACAAAGAAATAATAATAATAATGCAGAATATTCATGTACCGATATTAATAAACACGGACAAAGGTATTGGTAAACATTTTGTTCCATAATAGTTTCATGTTTTTCTTGAAAAACAATTTATTTCTAATAGCCATTTAAATTGTGTTCATATGTCATTAATAGGCACCAAGTAAAGGGTGAATTTTTATTTCTAGCCAGTATAGATAAGTTCTAAACTACATGTCATAGAAAAAAACGGAGAAAGAACCATGACCTCAATGCTAAAGAAAATAAAAGTCCTATAGAAACTACCCACATAGACTTGAAAAAAAAAGTACCCTGTATAATTGAACAATCCCGCTTTATTATGTTTTTAACACCGGTTTAGCACCTTTTTAGTGAAAAAACGTTGTGATAAACAGACAGAAAAACTTCTAAATATTTGAAGTTATTGTGAACATCGTTATCAGCATTCGTTAAAATTCAAATACGGAACTCTAAAAATAGAATCACAAAGAATTCATCAATTCAAATGGAATTCTCGTAAACAGAAAGATTGTCTATGATTTGAACTTCAGAAATCGTTATGATTGCCGTTATTAGAGCCAGCTAGAAGGTTGCACTCACGTGTTCAACAAACCTATTAGCTTATAAATTATCGATGTGTCCTTTAACTACAAATCTTATATAATTTTCTTTTTACATGCAATATTCTTTGTAAACTGTTTTCTAGATTTATAAAATTATGGTTGGACTTGATCAATAATTTATAAAGATGCTTTTAAACTGGCAATACTTTATTGCAGTATATGCAACACTTTCGTATTTCATTGTATTTTAGTATTTAAGATAGAGCGAGTGCCTACCTGACCACCACTACTGGGTAATTATTTTACTTCCCGTACCGTACCCCTTGGTAAGACTGGTTGACAGATTTTCGGGATTCGGACTAGCCGTAATGACAGCTGTCAAAGATTTATCTATTACCATTTAGCCACGATTTATGCAACACTTCCAAGTATGGCCCACCAACATTTTTAGTTCAGAAAATATATTGCCCGGTAATATTTCTACAACAGTAGGTAGCTATGGAATTTTTGCATTTTAATGCAACAATGGCTGACAAAATGTTTAAAAAGTTTTTCAGCAACACTTGTTATAGTGGCTGGGCCACACTGAACATAAATTGCTGAGTACAAACTGCATAATATATACAAACGTACATAAACTCACGCTTTCTTCCCATGGAAGTAGGCAGAAATTACAGAACGCCATCTGCTATGATCCTTATGCTACGGCTACATTGTCCCGATAAAGCGAACTACACTTCGCGCACTATCTTTGACTGACCGGTTAGTGCAGTTGGTAGCGACCATGCCTTCTGAGCCGCTGGTCCCGGATTCGATCCCCGGATTCGATTCATTTGTGTGCATGAACATGTCTGATTGACCTGTGTCTGGGTGTGTATATGTATATGAGTATGTATATCAGTCATCAGGTTACAGTAGTACAGGTTCTACCTAGTTCGGAACCTGAAGACCTTGTGTGGATGTTGTCTCATATTACTATTATATATTATATATGTTTAGCAGCGAGACAGTGAGACGTCGAGCAGTGCGCGAGAGAGACCCCTCAAAGTGTAGTCATACACCAGAGGGGCAATTCTCGTACTTAAAAAACGTTCAAATTCAAGTCGCAATCTCATCTCAGCGACAATTAATGTCAAAAACTTGTCAAAAATGTATGTAAATTGATTGTAATTTTGACTGAGATTAGAATGCGAACGGTCTTAAAAATACGGGAATTGCCCCTCTGATCAAGTCACCAATTGTAGAAATGACAGCTGATTTTGTAAGAGTAAGTAGGATTTTTATTTAAAATATCATTAAGTTGGTCATCCATGGGCATATGGCAATATAAGTGGGGTAAATGATACATAATAATCTGGACGATCGACAGTTTCAGGGTCATCCCCATTATTTGCGCCACACCCTGTAAATCGTTTCGTTGTTATATTTCTTCTTTCTTGTTTTGTCCTGCGTGTTAGAATTTTTGTTTTCAGGGTGTTCATTGCTAACCAACACGTGCATTTACTGTGTGGAGGTCGTTTAACATATTTTCTAGTTGTTTAGCAGATTCAGATACTAAAACTATATCGTCTCCGAACCTTAAGTGGCTGACATGTTTACCATCTATAAGAATGCCTTTTCGGTACCAATCAAGGTTGGACATTATGTGCTGTAGGACATTATTAAATAGTTTAGGAGATAGTGGGTCTCCCTGCCGTACTCGTCTTCTTATTTTTATAGTATAACCAGTTCTATCCAGTTTGAGTCTACTTCTGCTTTAACTGTAAATGTTTTTGATAATGTTAATGAATCCTTGCGTACATTTTAATTTCAATCAATCTGCCTAGCTTTTCTCAACTATGTTGAGGTCAGCTTCCAGTCTAACCGGATGCAGCTGATTACCAGTATTTTTCATAAATCGACTGCCTATCTAACCTCGTTGTCAGACTTTCGGGGTTCTGACTACCCATAACGACTTTCAAAGATCTACGAATGGCAGCTGGGACCAACTGCTTTACGTGCTTTCTGGGGTATGAAGGGATCTCGATTATGTAATGGAAGGTCACCCATCCACAAACCAACTGCGGCAAAAATAGCTTTTTAACCTTCGATCGACCTGTGCAGCTACTATCATTTATTCACGACCCCCTTTTACATTTATATTCAGGTAAGAAACACTTTCAGGTTAAACTGTCTCCTACAAAATCTTAAACATAAACACAGTTCGGTAAACAAATCACGTAGAAAACAAAACAATTCTTCCCTCAGAACGACAATCACAATTAAAACGGTCGTCGATAGATTTTTTCAGCGGACACAATAGAAAGTTGTTCTAAGAAAACAATTAAATGAAATCTTTCAGTCTGATTGCTATGGCTATAGAGCAAGGAATTCCCGCGCCGGAAGCGTCTAGAGGCGGCAGTAGGTACTAATGGATTTCATGGCGCCGAAAATGCCCCAACTTCTGTTACGGACCGCCATTTGATTCAAAGCCATCAGTTTCTATACATAATTAGTGTCGTATGCTTGTGACTAAATAATACCAGCCTTACAGGTCAATCGAAGGTTAAGCTACGCTATCCGCGGTCGGTTCGTGGATGGGTGACCATCCATTAGTCATCGAGACCCCTCCTTGCCTCGATAAGCACGTTAAGCCGTTGATCCCGGCTGTCATTCATAGATCTTTGACAGGCATTACGGGAAGTCAGAAGCCCAAAAGTCTGACAACCAGATTACTAAATGGTATCGTGACACCCAGTAACTGGGTTGTGGAGGTCAGATAGGCAGTCGCTCCATTTAAAATACTGGTACTCAGCTGCATACCGGTATTGAACAGTGGTGACCCAGTGGTAACGGCCGTGTCTTACGAGTTGTAGATCGTAGGTTCGAACCCAGACAGGCGCTTTACTTTGTGTAAATTATTTCATCACCACTGCTCCCTATCGGTGAAGGAAAACATCGAGGGGAAACCGGCATGTCCTGGAACCAAAAAATCGATAGGCATGTAACATCTACCAACCCGCACTGGACCCGCGTGGTGGATTACGGTCCACTCCCTCTCACCGAGAGGAAGCCTGTGTCTCAGCAGTGGGAACATTATAGGCTGATGATGATGATGATGATGATTCAGCTGCATCCGGTTAGACTGATCCCAACAAAGTTGGGAAAAAGCTAGCCAGATTTATTGATTTGTATCGTAGGAGGAGTAGAGTTATTTGATAACATAAATCCTCAAAAAAAAGGAGGACTAGAGTGACACGCTTGGTTTGTATGGAAAGTTTTGGCAAAACCATCTTCAGCAGCGGTCGCCCGCCGAGGCGACGCCGTGCTCTGTGGTTATTTTATTGTACTGTGTTGTATCGGATTCTGTTGTATTGTCTCTTTAGAATAGAACTGATGGACGCACAAGTTCAAAGTTCAAGGTGCTGTGTTGTTTTGATATTAGAATTGATAATGTATTCTGTTTAAGGTATTCGTTAAAACATAATAAGTTCGCTTTTAGCGATAAGACCGTCCATTGTGTCACCCTGTGTAGAATTTCTACATTTATATCTGTAATTTGTTTTACTAAAGAGTATTCTATTCTATTTCAATGTGTTTAGGTACGAGGAAGCTTTGAGAATAGTTTCTGGATACAATGGGTAATGGGTTTACAATAACGAGGTTAAGCAATAGGTAGCTTGACTGAATGATTGTTAATTAACAATGCTTCGGTCCAGAAATGTACAAAATGTTTTGTGATGCGTGTTCTTGATTTGTTTGTTTGTACCTAAAAGTAGGAGAGAACTACCTCAATTTATGTTTAAAAATAAACTTCGTACTTTTTTGTCCGCCAGAGCTTTATTATTATAGCGTTCCTTAATGAAAAGGAATTTGTCTTGACATAAGTAATTAATTATATTAATTTGGAGCTACTTCTATAATAATGTTGATTTTCTCTTAGATAATTTTAATAACCTATTTATTAATAATTAAATATGACAACTTTGAATATTTTGTTATATTTTTTTTATTGTTTAAATCTATTATTTTGCACGTCACTTAGTGATAAACATGTTTGCACTTAATGAAATAATAATAATAATAATAATTTATTTATTAAACAGACTACAGAGGTCCACTGTGTTAGTAACAATATAACTTAGCCTATGTTAGTACTTAATAATAAAAAACAAACACGATTCACAAACATTTACACAAGAAATACTTACAATACTAGAATGTTAGTAACAATAACGCTTATAAAAAACTATGTTAGTACTTATACACTACTACAGATAAGGTGGTTTTAATTAGATGCCTCACTATGGGGCTTTCATCATGCCTATCAGCAATAACGCTCAAGAGGACGTTGCTACTGCCACGCAATCTGGCGAGAAGAGACGCATTCTTCTTACGCACTACAGCTGAGAAGCTGTCCACTCTGGCTTGTGCAAACATTGCAGATGCACTGCAATATCGTGGCAGTCGCAACAGTGCCCTGAAAGCGTTATTGTATTGAACACGCAAAGCATTGGCTGCACGTTTAGTACAGTTGATCCATAGGGCGCTCGAGTACAGAGATGTGCAGTATGCTTTAAACAGCGTGATTTTGACCGCATCTGTACATCGAGCGAACCTACGGGCCAACATATTCGCCCGCACCGCCAATGCTCTGCGTTCCCGTTCAACATCCGCATCATCTTTAAGGTCGTCAGCAATGAAATGTCCAAGGTATTTGAAACGGTGTACCCGAAGAATCGGAACGTCATTAATTTTAATAGGTGGTACATCTTCTGGACATTTCTTACCAGCAGCCCCAAAGACCATGAGTTCTGACTTTGTTACATTATATTTTAGCCCATGGTTAGCAGCGTAGTTCTCACAAATCCCAACCAATTTTCTGAGTGCACTCACCGAGGGAGCCAGCAACACCATATCATCGGCGTAGCTGATGTTGTTAAAGCACAACCCGTCAATAAAGCAGCCCACATGCGTGCTGCTGAGTTCCTCGATCAATGCATTCAGATACAGATTAAAAAGATTTGGGGAGGTTAATCCCCCCTGCCTCACGCCACACTCCAACCTGTATGGTACAGACGACTCATTCCCCCACCTTACAACGTTTGTTTGGTTGTCGTACCAGTACTTAAAAACGTTCAGCAACTCGTTGGGGATACCTGTAGCCTTTAACTTATTCCAGAGAATGTCGTATGAGACCAGGTCGAAGGCCTTGGAGAGATCTAGGAACGCCCCGTAAACTGGTGTACTCCTGTCACTGTAGTACCTGACAGTGTGCTTAAGACAAGCTATTGCACATTCGGTGGATAAACCAGGTCGAAAACCGAACTGTGCATCGTGCAGCCGCAAATGTTTTTCTAGCTGCACGTTTAGCACACTGTCAAGCACCTTAGCCACAATAGTTGCGAGAGAGATGGGTCTATACTTCGACCTATCGGATGCATCTCCAGTTTTGTTCTTAATTACTGGTACGACCACCGTTTTCATCATACTATCAGGCAGGTGAGAGTGCGCGATACACATGTTAAAAAGAAGTGCTAACACCCTAGGTAGGTGGCAACCTGCATGCTGCAAATGCTCGATACTGAGACCATCATGACCCGGAGATTTCCCTCTTTTCATATTTGTAAGAGCTACTCTGACGTCCTTAGCTGTGATAAGGGTTGAGATAATAATAATATACAAATAATAATTTTTATTTAGAAATTAGCTTTATCATCTTGTATCCACTTTCTAGGTAAGTACTTATGTACACACACATGTTTAAGCAAATAAAAATCTTATCTTATCTTACAAATTGTTATAATCCCAGGTCCAAAAGTTAGTAAAATTTCGTCAATCTTTTTGCATATAATAAAAAAAACACATAGATTCAAAGGACATAATCGGACTTAATAGTACTTGTTGACAGGCCGACCAATTGGAACTGTGCACCTAGCTTTTGACATTGTGCCCATGTAGGTTTATGTGAATTAAAATATTTTGAATTTAAATCAAAATAAACCATACCAACAAGATGAGCCCGGATATGGCCACTCTCTATTGACCTGTTACGTCCCCAACAAGGGACGGACACGGCCACGTTCAGACGCGAAAATTACGTTCTGTTTTTAACTCGGTAGTGTGGGAAAATATGTGGGTCAAGTAGTAGTGGCGTTGTTGTCGGTTGGCCACTGTGGAATCAAAATGCACTCAACCAATCCTTTAGTTAAGTACATAAAAAATTATAATAAATTACCAAATGACATTAGAGAAGTAAACAAAACAAACGTATTTATTGATAAATTGAAGCAATTTCTGGAATCCAAGTCGTACTACTCAGTAAAGGAGTTTTTAGATGACAAATTGATTGCAAAATAAAATGATATTCTGTCTTATACTTACACCAAACATTATGAATTATAAATATTATAATAAAGACTATAGAAAATCAAATTTAAATATGAAGATATGAATGCTTAGATAATAACATAATTGAATAATAATGAAAATACTCTAAGGAATTCATATTAAATACTTACATTATTCATAAGCAATACATAAAATAAAAATAACTAACCCGACAAAAAAAACAAATTATACATACACAATTATACACCCAATTGAACACATCTAACAATTTATAAAAATATTGAATTACTTGAATTGCTGCTTAGTCCTCTTCCTCTCTCCTAATTTAGCTGTGCCCGACAGGGTCCATAATAATCTTAACTATGTATGTTATACGATCTGTGTAATACGTATGGAATGCAATAAATTGAGTATTGAGTATTGAATGATGATAAAATGTATTTATATTTTTGTGTAAGTTGAAATTGAAAGTGAATTTCATTCATTACAGTGAATGACATTAATGTTTAAGAGTGTAGTTAAATATATGTATGTGTGCTGTGTATGTGTATAATGTATCTTGCGAATTTTTATAACTAGTGACTTGCATTCACTATTAATTTACCAAAGGAAAATTCATTTAAAAAAATAAGCAGATCGGTTTTTTTTTTTTTTGAGGTTTGGAAATTATCAAATAACTTCTCCCGCTCTGGGCAGAGCAGGAGGGCGTGTCAGACTCTTACTGACTAAAACCCACCCGTGTTCCATCAGTTGCCTGTGCCAGGGGCCACGGTATCCCTCTCGGACTTCCCCGCAACCCTAGCAGGCATCGGCCCTAGCGGACCCCGTCATTGGTGCTGACATCTCTTTGAGGCGCGCGTGGAACACAACGCGCCGTCGACCCCGCCTGGTCCTTATCGAACAAGCTGATCGGCTAACTGGCTAGCCGATTACTTCCAAGATTATTTATGTTGACGTAGTGTCCTTCTTGGTTTTTTGGATGCGATGTCCTTTCACTCACTGACCAATGATAAAATGATCATAAAATCGTCAGGCCAATACTAACAAAACCTACTACGCGAAGGCGTTCAGAAATTCAGAGGCTTAGAATATTTCCCGTCACCTTTACGCGTTTGATAACAAGTATTAACGGTAATATCACGTGGATTAGCAGGACTATGGGTTGAAAGTGACGCGGACAGGAGATTAAGGGTTTCAGCCTTTAATTAGGTAATGGTTTAACCTTGTCGAAAACACACTCACAGCAAGTGAGGTACCTTCCCCAATTAGGGTAATAATCTGGGTAAATACCCTAATTATGGGTAGATTAATTGACTTTGACTTGGAATGCTTTGTTGGTTTAGTCGTCAGGCAGGGACTTAACTTTGTGCAATTTATTTCGTCACCATGATGACAGGAAACATCTTGAGGAAACCGGATGTCCTAGAATTAAAATTCGAAAACATGTAGCATATACCAAGCATATACCAATCCGCACTGGGCCTGCGTGGTGTATTACATAGAGGAGAGGCCTGTGTCCGAGCAGTGGGATCCATAAAGGCTGATTATGTTATATATGGTCATAGGACAGCCCTATGTTACATGGGACTTGGTGAAATGTGGATGTACCTAGTATAGACCTCTGCTTAGACCTTCGGGAAAAACAGGCCGATGCTGCGTGTACTGCATAGATATCAGCAGTGTTAAGTGACAGTCACACCTAGTAAGGAATTCATACGGTCTATTTTAGCTACTTCCACAACATTATGTCGTATGGCATTTTACTGTGGGGTCGGGCTGATGACATTGAATCCATTTTTATTTTGCAAAACAATCTACGTCGCGGCGAATCTCTTAGGGGACTATTTACAAATATTAATATTGTGACGGTACCTTGCCAATTCATTTATAAAATGATGCGTAAGAAAAAATCGACATCATTGTAATAAAAATAAGTGATAACATAATTTTAATTTTAGAAATAAATATAAACGAGATCAAAAAAAGTCTGACTATCTAAAGTACTTCTGGGATATCTTTTATGGGGTACTGTGTTAAATGTTACAACAAAATACATTGGTATATATTGCAATTAAAAGAAAATTTAAAACTCTGATTAAAAGTTACACTTTGTAAACAAGCATATTATAGATTAGAGGATTATATCCTATAGGTAGGTATATGAATTCTTGGAAACATGCTTGTCCTGCTCTAGACAAAATCGAACTGGTTGCTAATTTAATTGTATAATTCGTATGGCCATTAGTTTACATTCTGTAATTAAATTAATTCTGTAAAAAAAAAATGCTGGTCCCTACATTTTGACGAGTTCTGCAAATATAAATGTAGGGAACAGCAGATTTTTTTCTCGCGATTTAATATTTGGTTCCATAGTAAAAGTTGTTCACAATGTTGAGTACAATGACCCCTTAAGAGGTTGATGGTGCTTTACCAATAACCCTGTATAATTAATATACCTTTACAAAATATTGTAAAACATTTTAAAAGAGTTACGGTGGAGTTTTTCGCCCATTCTTGTCCATACGAAACTACCTTTTGGAAGGGGCGACTAGAATTTTTTTTTTTTTTGTAATTTTTTGTTCAAAAGTGCCTTTTGTGTGCCTATTTGAAATAAATTATTTGACTTTGTCTTTGAGATACTTTTTGTGCCCAGAAGTGTTTGGCAGAAGTAAACCTATAGTTCACCAAAAATTTGCCAATTATGTCCCTAAAGAAGGTTTATTCATTAACACTAACTGACTGCTCCAAAAACGAAAGTTAAAAACCCCACTACGACAAAACCATCAACTAAAAATGTATAACCGTCCTAACAAAATAACATCGGTTTTCGCATAACCAGAGTCGAACCTCGTTTGAAAAACGAGTAATTTAGGAGTTATGAGGGAACAAATGATACATAGCCTGTTAAACTCATAACCCTCCTCTGGCTTTGCCGCAATCGGGAAAAATAGTTCTCAACCCATATCCGTCATAACTTATTGTTAGTTCTACTAACTCAACAATTTCAGTGAAATATGTTATACAATTTCAATTAAACCCTCTTCACTAACTGGCAGTTATTTCGCACAGTTAATCAGGATGGAAGTCAAACTTTGAACTCCTCATTTCGAAATAACTCGTTAATATACCTACGAAATATACGAACTTTGAAATGCTCTTATTTACAGAAAACGCATATCATGTAGTCATTAACATGTGTTATGAAACTTTTCATGGCATGCTGAAGTTCTGATAAAGATCGTAGGCTACGACTGTGTTGTTTACTTGTTACATAAATATAACATAATTATGACGGTGGGAGCGTGGGTGTAGCGAAAACAGGGACATCGTCATTGTTTCTTGGTTCAGGTTTCATGAGGTAGGTGGGTACTCGTGCTAACCAGTAAAAAGTAGGTTGAACCACAAATCAGTCACGTTTATTCTGTAATTTACAATGAACAAAGGCTTATACGGTGAACGTGACAATTTCGATAGTATGATCTGCCGGTCGATTCTGTAACAATCTCACCGTGATATCTTAGGCGAAGTGAGTTATCATTGCACCTGCAGTGCAATTCTGTAACCATCTCACCGTGAATACTTAGGTGAAGTGAGCGTGGAGTGAGCTGTCAGTGTCGTCCCACTGATGCTAGGGATTGACCAAGCATTAAATTTACAATCATGATCGAGATTTTAATAATATGTTTTATGCAAATTCTATTGATAATTTTATATTATTTCAAAGCTAGGTCTAAGTGTCTAAATATTATTATTTATAACTTTGTTTTTCATAAAACAGCAACACAGAAATTCAGTCAGAAACTAGTTTGGGAAATCAAAATAAAATAACTTATTTGAGTTTCTTACAGATTTTCTGTTTTGCTGTTTTATTAAAAAAAAACCGTAAACAGTAATGTTTAGCCACTTAAATACTAGCTTTGAAATAATATAAAATGATCAACAGAACTAACATTAAAAAAATATAATAGAAATCCGATTATGATTGTAAATGTAATGCTTGGTCAATCCCTAATCAGTGGGATGGCACTGACAGCTCACTAAACGGTCACTTCACCTAAGTGTTCACTTCACGGTGAGATTTTTACAGAATCAACCGCAGCCGGTTGATCGAAAGTGTCAATCCCTAGCATCAGCATGCTAGGGATTGACACTTTCGATCACTCACTTCAAGCTCACTTCATCTAAGTTTTCACGGTGAGACTGTTACAGAATAGCTCGGCTGAACTATATGGCGTCACCTATGCGAATCTAGCCTTCTAGATCGACTCTGTCCACGTGTATGGCGGGAAATCAAAGCGCCACCTCATAGCGTTCACCGTGCTAACCGATCAACCAATGAGAAATAAGTTTCAGTTTGACCAATATTATGAAACTAACGCGTAAGTAGATACTATTTTGATAATGTTGTTGTCTTGAAAACGACTTATATACATTTTTTCTGAATATATTTTTTTATCTGACTAAGAACAATGAGCATTAGAAAACAGGTTGAAAACCTGTGGTTTCATTTGGCCACGAGTGCCACAATTTAAATTCTTTACTTTATTTAAGTGGTTTCACAAATCATGTACACAAGTAAGAAATTAAGCTATTAAAATTATTATAATGGCGCTTAAGTTTTAAATCCACCTTTGGGCTAAGTCAACTTCAGAAGCTATAATGATAGTAATGTTACGAAATCGGCAGAGCTACTAGGATTTACTATGAGAAGCACTAAAGGGTTTAAGCTGGTAAGAACAAAAATTGTACTATATAATGCCTTAGTTCGGAGCCACCTATAATTTGCCAGCGTGGTGTGGAGCCCACACTATGCAGTACACTCACAAAGAGTAGAAAGCATCCAAAGGGCCTTCAAGAAACACC
This sequence comes from Brachylomia viminalis, assembly GCA_937001585.2. Taxonomy (NCBI): domain Eukaryota; kingdom Metazoa; phylum Arthropoda; class Insecta; order Lepidoptera; family Noctuidae; genus Brachylomia; species Brachylomia viminalis. The sequence continues at coordinate 4,828,326 of OW443303.2, read as the reverse complement.
TAGCACATGCCTTCGGAGAGGTTTCTCCCCGGTGCCTATATGAACAATGTACTCAATGTTACAAAATGATAACTCTGCGCGACCGTCGAGTGGTACATGATCTCATGTTCTTTTTCAAATTAGTTAACAATAGATTGGACTGCGATAAATTAACTGCACAAATTGGACTAAAAGTTCCCTATAATTTACCCAGACATCCCATTACCCATTTATTCCACACTAAAGCATCCAACACAAATATAGGAGAAAACTCACCTCTCAATAGGCTCAGTCGTGAGATGAATTCTTATATAAAATCCTCTCCATATATTGACATAAATATCATGACTCAATAACACACTTTAAGACCCAATATTTGAGGTCCCTAAGCACGCAACTCACACAATCTAAAGATTAATTTTATTGTATTAGTATGTAGGTATTTCTTGCAACCTCAGCAATCTTACAACTTATGTCTTTTTTATATTTCTGTTTATATAGTTGTTATTGCAAATTTTTATGCATTTCGTTTTTACCTTAGGTTATCACTGTATTTGAGAATGTTGGTTCACCTATTATTGGCAACTGTAAAAGCCCTAAACTATTATCTACTGTTATTTGATATTTTGTGAGAAGCTGTTGGCTTGTTGTTACCATTACTAATAAATAAATAAATAAAAACCCGAGATTCCTCACCAAGTATTTTTTTGTAATTCCTACCACGGAGTATTTGCATCATACTGTAGGTACAGTTAAGAGCGTTTATACCTTATGAGTGGCAACGTCGCAATTTAGTGTCATATTTCGATGTTTTCAATTTTTATCATTTAATCGGAGCTATATTTTAAAAATCTGTTTAATTAACTTTTTAGAATTATGTGAAAACTGTGTACCTAAAAGGTAAGAAATCGTTGCGTTTACAGTTCTATTCATATGCAAATAATACATTGGAAACTTGCAGGGAGTTATTTTCATTGTAAAATAACTCTAAGCATTACGGTTACTTACTTTTTAAACATTTTCACGTAATTCTAAAAAGTTAATTAAACAGATTTTTAAAATATAGCTCCGATTAAATAATAAAAATTGAAAACCACGAAATATGACACTAGATTGCGACGTTGCCACTCATAAGGTATAAACGCTCTTAATAAATAAACCAGATTAATTTTTCCATACACCTCATTATTATTCCGACTACGTCATTGACAACATTTTGAATGAAAATGACAGTTCGAAAAGGTGACATGCGCGGGTTATGTGGGAAAGGAATTTGTTTGTAAATTGCATAACAATATTGCTCCTTCACTGTTAGGCAAGCATACAAAACAGTACGTACATATTGTACGAAGCATCGAGGAATCTGCATATATCTAAAGCATTTCACGCCACCCGATCAAAAGCCGTACCGAGATATGGAATAATTAAAACCGGTTATTACCAGCTATTACTGGTTAGTGGCGGACAAAGGCGGTTTCAGTGCGTGCATATGTCACATAGATTGGGGCAATTTATGAGAAGTTACGAATTCACACCACCACTTTATTGGTGATGATAGGCAGTATGAAATACTAGCTACTGAATTCAATGCCACAAATAAATTCTTTGCTACTATATGGGAGAACTTAGCGAACAAAATCACTCCTCCAACTGCATCACTTCACAGTGCCACGTCCGATGTTCGGCAATGTAACCCGTCGTCTTTATCTAGCAATTCATTTGTTCTTCTTGACACTGATGAAACAGAAATGGAAAAACGAATCATTGGCCTGAAGTGTAACTGTGCTGCTGCAGCTGATGATGGAATCTCATCTGATATACTTAAATTGATAAAAAATAAAATAGTGTCTCCGCTTACGTGTATCTTTAAGATGTGCCTAAAGCTGGACATATTTCTCGATTCACTTAAGCGGTCTATAGTACGACCCATTTTCAAGGGTGGAGATGGAAGCCGTGTCACTAACTACCGACCTATTTCTATTCTGACATCTATATCAAAATTTTTGAATGGATAATTAATACAAGACTAATAAAATATCTGGCGTAGTGGTTTACGTTAAAAACGTTAAAACCCAAAGTTAAAGAAATTAGTCTGGCTCAGGCATCGTGTCTTCAGCTGGAAATACTTGATAATATTATTCTATGCATGTACCAATCTCCATCTAACACCAACACAGACTTTTTTATAAATTCTCTTAGTACACACTTCAATACTTTAACGTCTCAGCAAAGTATAAATATAGCAGGGGACATTAACATCAACCTAAAAACGAGCCACCGCATGATTATAGAAATAGTGTAAACTACCTAAATATGTTATCACTGTACGGAATACTACCTGGACATACTCTACCAACACGCGAATCGAACTGTTTAGATCACTTTATGGTTAAAATAAACAAAAAGAAGGTATTTGTATCGATTGTTATACAAGACACTTCCATCACCGACCACTTTACTACTTTTCTATCATTATCTAGGCTAAAGACCAAACAAACTGCTCTAAACTAAACAACCACTAAACAACAACAAGTGCAACAAAACAACCTCATCTGTTGATTTCGAACAGGCCCTAAAACATCTTAGAGAAAATAAAATTGCAGAGCTACTGTTTTGTAATGACCCGGACCAATTAACTGACCTACTATTACACAAACTAACTGAATCTATTAAACACAACACTGTTGTCAAACTAATTCCCAATAGCAAGCGTACCGTTAAGCCGTGGATAACTGCTGGTTTATTAAGATGCATTAAGAATTGCAACAAACTCAAACAAAAAACCCGTAATGACCCATTTAATGTCATCTTAAAAATAATCTACCGTCGATATCGCAACTTTTGTAGTAACCTAATAAAAAAATTAAAAAGAAAATTTGAAAGGGAGCTACTTGCTACTTCCATCACAAACAATAAATTATTATGGAAAAATATTAAAACTTTAATGGTAACGCCAACACTGATTAGATAGATTCATTCTTATAATATAGTAGGAAGATAAATAAATAAATGAGGCAGTTTGTATTTCCCGCTCCTTTTCCCAACCTGCACATGCAGTGCTTTTAGCATCATTCAAGAGGTGACCATGAGAACGAGAGAACGAGAATTGACAGCTGTCAGTTCGACGAAGAAATTGCACATGGACGCACGTGTGTAACTGAACTCTTGAACCACCCCGCACCGCATGACGAGCCCTTTCGTCTGATCACCCGCGAAGAGACGAGGATCATCTCGAGCCCTTCTCTGCAATAATCAATATACTCCCGCTCCCCCAAACGCACCCTTGTGTTTGATTACCCAGTGTAATAAGAACTATAAACTATATTCAAATATTGGTCGCGCGACCCGCGTATTGAAACTCTGCTGTGTGATAGTCGAAGGAGATTGGATCCAACTGGCCTCCCCCAGGTGAGTGCTGCATGTCCCTTCTCTTCCTCTCTTTTCCGCCTCGATTTTTGTTACTGCCGATTCACTGTAATTAACACGTCCGCTCGTATCGAAGGTTGGTTCTGATACTTTTCAGAACCGAATTTTTGTTGGCGTGACCATTTAACTTACACAAATAAATCTAAGAATCAAAACACAGAACTACTACACATGAGACCAAATTCAACTGAGTCTGTAAATTGTATTAATGATTATTTTGCAAATATTGGTAAAAAGCTTGCCCAAAAAATTCTACCATCAGCACATAATGCAAACTTTTTTCGATCGGATACATTATCGACACAAGTAAACTCGTTTATTCTCTTAGATACTGATCTCGAGGAGGTGAGAGGGATCTTGATGAACCTAAAATCTGACAGCTCTCCTGGCTGCGACAATGTACTAGATTTTTGAAACATATAAGCCAGGAAATTGTTCTTATCATAAGTCACTTGGTTAATCTTTGTTTTGCAAAGGGTATCTTCCCTAGGGCACGCCACGATAGCGGCGGTAAGACCCCTCTTTGAGGAGTGGCTAGAGAGGCGTCACGGTGTCCTCACCTACCGCCTGACGCAGGTCCTCACCGGACACGGATGTTTCGGGAGGTTCCTGCGCATCATCAGGCGGGAGGAAACGCCCGGGTGTCACCACTGCGATGATCGCCCCGAAGACACGGTGGAGCATACGGTGAGGGCCTGCCCTGCATGGGCGGAGCACCGCCGTGTCCTCGTAGAGGCGATCGGCAGCGGCGGCGGCCTCTCACGCCCGGCCCTTTTTTTTTTTTTTACGGGGTGAAATCCTCATGGACTACCTCCGCCTGGGGAAAAGGCGGAGGGGCGTGCCGGACTCTTACCGGCTAAAACCACCCCGGTGTCTCCTCGCACGTGCGCGCGGGGCCGCGGGAATCGAAATTCTTCCGCAGCCCCACACTAGTGCTGGCCCGGTCTGTCCGGGCCTCGTCTCCTGCACGGGGTAGTGAGGTGTTTAACTACCCCGTGCATCGCCTCAGAGGCGCGCGCCGACACCCGCGCGTGCCTTCGCCTCGGGTCCATCAAATAGTCACGCCCGGCCCTGGTTCAAGCCATGGTCCGGGGCGAGGGGGAGTGGGAGGCAGTCGCCTCCTTCTGCGAAGCAGTCATGCTAGCAAAGGAGGTGGCGGGACGGGAGAGGGAGAGAGTCTCCCGTCCAAGCCGCCGCGGTGGACGCTCCGGGCGTCGGGAGCCGCGTGACGACTCCCGGCCACCGTAGGCGCAGGCCTGTGGGCGGTGAGTAATGGGTAGCTTACCGTCCGATCAGGACCAGGCCCGTGCTGGACGGCGCGTACGTGTTCCACGCGCGCCTCAAAGAGATGTCAGCATCGAAGAGGGGGCCCACTAGGGCCCAAGCCTGCCGGGAAAGCGGGATCATCCAAAAGGGGTACCGCTGACCCGGAGCATAAAGGGCCAAGGAAGGAACACGGGTGGGTTTTATTCAGTAAGAGTCTGACACTCCCTTCCGCTCCACCCAGAGCGGCCTCCCGCTCAAATGACCCCTCGGTCATTTGATGAATTCCCATCCTCAAAAAAAAAAAGGGTATCTTCCCTGCGCCATTCAAACAATCTATCGTCATTCCTGTTCACAAGGGCGGGGACAGAGACGATGACAACAATTTATAGACCCATATCCATTTTACCAGCTGTATCGAAAATTGTTGGAAAAATAGGCTCGTGAAATTCCTACACAAATATGATACCTTGAGTAGGTCACAATTTGGATTCAGGCAAGGAGTGTCAACTGAGGATGCAGTTACTGCCCTCAGCTCGCTAATGGCTGATAACCGGGATAGTGGTAGCAAATGTTTGACCGTCTTTCTGGACTTAAAAAAGGCGTTTGACACCGTTTCTGTTCCCATCCTCATAAACAAATTGGAAGCGTCAGGTGTGAGAGGAATTCCGCTCAAAATGCTTAAGGACTATCTCTCAAACAGGAAGCAGAGGGTTAAGGTGGGAGAACACGTTAGTAATGGTGCAAATGTCACATTCGGAGTCTCACAGGGAAGTGTGCTGGGCCCTACGTTGTTTCTGGTTTACAGCAACGACCTCTGAAACCTTAAAATCAATAACGCTAGAGTGTTTTCTTATGCCGACGATACTGCAATAGTATTTTCTGGGAATTCTTGGCGCGATGTCGCCGGAAATGCTGAAGCTGGTATGACCCAGGTAGCTGAATGGCTCAAAAATAACCTGTTCATGCTTAACACTGTTAAAACTTATTACATATCGTCACTGGAAAGGCTAAAGTACTAAAGCGCCAAAACACCTAAAGTGCGTTTTTTATATGGTTGAGTTGGGTTTTTTCTTCTCTATACAATGGTCTAGGTCTTTTAGCAATCTGAGCATTAATTAAGGAGATAATGGCGCTTTAGCAGTGGCATTTTTCGTTTTTGTCGATGCGTCTATTTTACTTACCTAAAGAAAATAAAATAATTTTTATTGTTATTGTTGGTTAGTTTTTTTTCCTTACTGCCATGTGTCCTTCAAGGTAAGATTAGAAACCTAAAGTGCGTCATTCAGTTAATTGTTGTCGTTTAAGTATTATTGACTCATGCATTGATGCATTCAGTAATAGAAAAAAGTGTTACAAATACAATTGTCTGGGCGCCTTCTCAGTGGGCAACAGTATTTATGTTAGCACGAAAAAACCCGAAGCCGTACCACGTACAAATTTTGACTCACAAAGATTTTTGTGGTTGGGATGTTGTTGGAGATCGATATTTCAAAGGGAATCTGACAGGAAAAATATCAAAGGTAATATTAATAATTATTAAGTATGTTTCTGTCTTCATATCTCTGTGTGAGTTATATCTGTGTCCTTCAGGTAATGTAGTCTATATAATTATAAATAAATAAAAAAACGCTGCTGTTTGTTCGTAAGCACAAAACTTGAGAAAATTACTGAAGTGATCTAGCTATTTTTAATTATTATGTTTGTGGGGTCCAAATAAATTTATAGGAAAATAAAAATTGAAAAAGTTGCCACGAAAATTAGAAAGTAGTAGGACTGACATCACAGGCGCAACAAATTTATACTAATTATTTATTTTACAGGTGCGTACGGCAACATTCAAAAAATCAGACCCACAGAAAGTAACTGTGAAATACACAATGGCAGCTGACAGCCCAACTGAAGATATACCTATAATGGGTAAAAATGTGGAACTTAAGAAAATATATAAGTCTCGTTTGCCTATTTCAAATAAGAAATACCAAGATTTGTGGAAATTGTGTACATCGAAAGTCATACCTGATATTTTTCAAGATGAGTACAAAAATATGCCTAATGCTGTGAATGTCCAGGATACCCTGCAAGAAACCGACGTTGAAGACTAAAAACAAGAAAATGAAAAAGTTTAATTCTGTTAAATACTTGTTTGTTGATTATAACTCGTGCAATTACATTATGATAATTTGTCAGAAGCTCAATAAAAGTTGATTTACCGTGCAGAACATACTTTTATTTTCCCTGTTTTTGCTGCAATTGCCATAATTACTACTGAGTAGAAACGAAAACCAGCAAACTTCGTTTCGCTTCAGAATATAAATGATTACTTACACTTCACTACACTACGCTACTCATCGCTACACTACGCTACGCTAAGCTACACTACCCTACTTGACATTAGATCAACTACACTGCTACGTACTATTACACAAAAAGATGTCCTGCTATTCGGGACAGAGACAAATCCAAGAAATCAAAGATCAAAAGTAAGGTTAGTTAAATTAGTTGATGTCTTTAAATTCAGATATTACGTTTAAGTTACAATGACTAAAACTGTATTATTCTGTAATGCATATTAGTTGTTTTTCTTTTCCTAAATATCAATGGATGTTAGTGATTAATATTTATGCTTTACTGTGTCTGAATATGTTTATGGAGATAAGCGCTTTTGGCTCACGTAGTTTTCAGAGCATTTATACTAAAGCGACACTATCTTCGAAAATACAACAGTAATACGCAATATGTTTATTTTAAATGGTAGATAGAATTTTTATAAAGATTTTTTGCCTTCAGCATTATTACATCGGAATACAAGAAAAAAAGTTATGCCTGTTTGAACAAAAAAAAAAACTTTAAGTCGCTCTCCTGTAAAATGCACTTTTGGCACTTTAGTAATTTAGCCTTTCCAGCGACGATATGTTTCTGTATATCACACAGAACACAACCAAATACAGATTTTAACATATGAGTACATACGTGCAATGATCCAAATAACTGTCAATGTCCAATACTGGTCAAAGTGTCACAAACCAAATATCTTGGCGTTATTGTTGATCAGAGACTATCTTGGTACCCCCACCTTGAGTAGGTCACCTAACAGAATCAGAAAACTGGGCTGGATATTCAAAACGCTGAGGTATATTGTACCAAAAAAAGTACCCATCAGCACATATAGCCCCAGAAACCTACTCAACGAAATATATATATATTTTTTTTTTTTTTTACATAGCGTACAGTCCGTATTAGTGTACTGCATCCCTGTTTGGGGGGGAGCCACTAAGACTAAATTAATAGACCTTGAGCGGGGACAACGGGCTCTAATTAAACTAATCTACTTTAAAAACCTTAGATTTCCTACACAAATTCTTTACCAAATTAGCGATTTACTCTCGGTGCGAAAACTATATATCATTAAAACTGTTCTAAAGAAACACAAAACTCTTGACCCCAGCTTAACCTTAAAAAGAAGAAAAGATATAGTAGCGGAGGTTCCTCAAACTAAAACAAAGTTCGCCCGTATACAATACAAAAAACGCTCATCTCAACTTTACTATATAATAAACTTAACAAAGAGATGAATGAATAATAATAATAATTAATAATGAATGATAATTGAATGTAATTATTTTTTACTAATTGGATAAAATCACTTACGTATGATGACATGGAGGCGCTGCTGGAATAAAACATAACCCTACACCTAAAGCCTGTACTATTCTTAATGTGTGTAAATGTGAATGTGTGAGTTTGTGAATGTGTGTGAATGTGAGCACGAGTGAATCAGAGTGTATGCGTGAGTACACTCTGATTCACTCGTGCTTACATTCGCAAACACACTCATTCACAAACTCACACATTCACATTCACACACCCTCACTCTCACACACACACACTTGCACGCCTGCGTGCGTGCTGCATGTTTTTTAATTATCTCTTTGTTTTTTTAGTTAATTATACATTTTCGTTTACCTACCTACATTTTTATAAAGCAAGTAAATAATACTTATTTAAGTTTTGGAAGAGCGGAGTCTTCTTACCTGCTTATCTGCTTAAAAGGAGGCTTCAATCACTAGTTGTTAAAATTTACATGTTAAATATTAAAGCATTTTCATTAAAAAAAAAAATAGGGTGGCCGCTGATTATTTTACAAGATATTAAGTTATCTTAGTTTAGGTATTAGTTGCAAGTCGGAGGTTGCTTGGAGGTGGCCCTCAGCAAGTCGGAGGCCATGGTGTTTCATGGCCCCCGGCGGGCGCCGCCGCCCGGCTCACACATCGTGGTCGGGGGGGCTCGGGTCGCTGTCGAGTCCACCATGAAGTATTTAGGATTGGTGCTCGACAGCCGGTGGAACTTCGAGCCTCACTTCCGACGGCTGGCGCCCAAGTTGCTGAGCGCGGCTGGCGCGCTCGCAACGCTGCTTCCCAATCTGGGGGGCCCGAGCGCCGTCTGTAGGCGGCTCTACGTGGGGGTCGTGCGATCCATGGCCCTGTATGGGGCCCCGGTGTGGGCCTCTGACCTGACGGCCGGCAGCATCGCTGTTTTGCGAAAGCCGCAGAGGGCGATGGCCGTCAGAGTCATCAGGGGGTATCGCACGATCTCCTACGAGGCGGCTTGCGTACTGGCCGGATCCCCGCCCTGGGACCTCGAGGCGAAAGTACTCGCGTCGTTGTATCGGTGGCGCGAGGAAGCGAGGGTGCGGGGCGAGGGACCGATGCAGCGACACATAGAGCTGCGTCGGTCTCAGCTTCGCGAGGTCCTGGTGGCGGAATGGCGGGACAGGCTTTCGCGCCCTACCGCCGGCCTCGTCACCATCGAGGCGGTCCGGCCGGTGCTCGAGCGCTGGCTCGGGAGGAGGCACGGCTCCCTGTCGTTTCGGGTGACGCAGGTGCTCTCGGGGCATGGTTGCTTCGGGAAGTACCTGTGTCGCATAAACAGGGAGCCGGACGCCCGGTGTCACCACTGCGTCGACTGCCGGGAGGACACGGCGCGGCATACGCTGGCAGAGTGTGCCGCTTGGGAGGAGCCGCGCCGTGCCCTCATCTCAGAAGTAGGCAGTGACTTGTCGCTGCCGGCCGTAGTCGAGTCGATGGTCGGCAGCGACGAGTCCTGGGACGCGGTGGTTTCCTTCTGTGAGACAGTCGTCTCGCAGAAGGAGGCTGCGGAAAGGGAGAGGGAGATCTCGTCCTCTCACCCGGCCCGCAGAAGGCGCACCGGGCGTCGGCGGAGGGCGGACAACGCCCTCTTCCAGCCCCCCTAAATGGGTCCAGGGGCGACGGACTCGGGGACGTCCGTCGCCCCCCACATACCAGGACCCGAGGTGGCGGCGCGTAGTGTTCCACGCGCGCCCCTCTTAGACGTCACGGGGGGAGTCAAACACCTCACTCCCCCCCCAGACCCGAAGAGGCCCGCAGTGGCGGGCCGGCACCAGTCGGGGGTTGTGGAAGGATCGTATGTTCCCGCGACCCCCGGCGTAGGTGTGAGATGGAACACCGGGGTGGTTTTTAGTCAGTAAGAGTCTGACAGACCCCGTCGCCCGCCCCAGGGCGGCGGACATCCATGAGGATTTTCCACCCCGGAAACAAAAAAAAAAAAAAAAAAAGGTATTAGTTGCAAGTCGGAGGCCATGGTGTTTCATGGCCCCCGGCGGGCGCCGCCGCCCGGCTCACACATCGTGGTCGGGGGGGCTCGGATCGCTGTTGAGTCCACCATGAAGTATTTAGGATTGGTGCTCGACAGCCGGTGGAACTTCAAGCCCCACTTCCGACGGCTGGCGCCCAAGTTGCTGGGCGCGGCTGGCGCGCTTGCGACGCTGCTTCACAATCTGGGGGGCCCGAGCGCCGTCTGTAGGCGGCTCTACGTGGGGGTCGTGCGATCCATGGCCCTGTATGGGGCCCCGGTGTGGGCCTCTGACCTGACGGCCGGCAGCATCGTAGTTTTGCGAAAGCCGCAGAGGGCGATGGTCGTGAGAGTCATCAGGGGGTATCGCACGATTTCTTACGAGGCGGCTTGCGTACTGGCCGGATCCCCGCCCTGGGACCTCGAGGCGAAAGTACTCGCGTCATTGTATCAGTGGCGCGAGGAAGCGAGGGCGCGGGGCGAGGGACCGATGCAGCGGCACATGGAGCTGCGTCGGTCTCAGCTTCGCGAGGTCCTGGTGGCGGAATGGAGGCCTCGTCACCATCGAGGCGGCCCGGCTGGTGCTCGAGCGCTGGCTAGGGAGGAGGCACGGCTCCCTGTCGTTTCGGGCGACGCAGGTGCTCTCGGGGCATGATTGCTTCGGGAAGTACCTGTGTCGCATAAACAGGGAGCCAGACGCCCGGTGTCACCACTGCGTCGACTGCCGGGAGGACACGGCGTGGCATACGCTGGCAGAGTGTGCCGCTTGGGAGGAGCCGCGCCGTGCCCTCATCTCAGAAGTAGGCAGTGACATGTCGCTGCCGGCCGTAGTCGAGTCGATGGTCGGCAGCGCCGAGTCCTGGGACGCGGTGGTCTCCTTCTACGAAACAGTCGTCTCGCAGAAGGAGGCTGCGGAAAGGGAGAGGGAGATCTCATCCACTCACCCGGCCCGCAGAAGGCGCACCGGGCGTCGGCGGAGGGCGGACAACGCTCTCTTCCAGCCCCCCTAAATGGTTCCAGGGGCGACGGACTCGGGGACGTCCCCCTCCACACACCAGGACCCGAGGTGGCGGCGCGTAGTGTTCCACGCGCGCCCCTCGTAGACGTCGCAGGGGGAGTCAAACACCTCACTCCCCCCCAGACCCGAAGAGGCCCGCGGTGGCGGGCCGGCACTAGTCGGGGGTTGCGTAAGGATCGTACGTTCCCGCGACCCCCGGCGTAGGTGTGAGATGGAACACCGGGGTGGTTTTTAGTCAGTAAGAGTCTGACAGACCTCACCGCCCGCCCCAGGGAGGCGGACATCGATGAGGATTTTCCACCCAGGAAACACAAAAAAAAAAAAAGTATTAGTTGCAACTCTAGCATTTGTAAAACAATGTAACTCAACCTTTCAGCCTATTTTATTGTAAACCTGTTTCTGTTTGTTAATTTTGAAGGTGCAAATAAACATTTATATTATTTATTATTATTATTATAATTTGCTGAAATGAAAAAAAAGGGTCACGAAAACAGCCCCATCCAATTGCCCCCCCAGCTAGATGGACCAACGACTTTAGAAGGTGGCTGGGACAGACTGGATGTGGAAGGCGGAGGACAGGGTGTTGTGGCGCAGTCTGGGAGAGGCCTTCGTCCAACAGTGGACTGTGATCTATGCTGAGCTGATTGATTGATGTTTTATATCTGTTAACGCATATTACCGTGCCTTTATTCTCGGCGAACAGTTTATTGCCATTTGTCGCTATAAATGGCGTTGTACCTGCAGGCCAGAATTCTAGATCACGCTATGGTTTCGCTACACGATGTTGTACATAAACCAAGACATTTTATTACGCATTCACCGTTTAGAAACGATCTTGTAACATTTTTTTTAGACAGTGTGTTGTTTGGTATAACTTACTTATTACCATCGATAATAAGTGGCACCGTAAACTGTGCGTCAACAAGATGCAGAGTTGTTGTATGCATCTGCGTCTTGTCGCTGCGACTAGATGTAGAACTGTCGTTTGTGTCTGTAACTAGTTGTTACGACAGACATCGTGCAGGAGGCGATCATTTTCTTTGAGTACAGAACGCGCTTCGACGTTCGATTTGCAAAAATCAACATCGAACGTATCGTATGTTGAGATTTACAATACAAACACACGTGCACCTTCCTTAGCGCTCACAGCAAGACTAACCCTGACCTGTCGCATGCGACTGTCGTCGGATGTGCGCGTGCACCGTATGTCTAGTCGCCGCGATAAGTAGTGCGAGCGTGCAACTCCTCTAGCCTGTCGTTGCGACTCTGCAACTTGACGCCAATTGTGCGGAGCTTTGAACAAAATACCTATAAGAACATTTTGTATCGGCCGCGGCCTGTCGTTGCATCAAGTCACCGAGCTGTCGCAGTCGCATGTCAAATAGTGTGTGCCGTCTTAGTTTGTCTGCGACGTGGTATACTTTTTAATACAGAGTTTGATTTGCGATACCTACAATTCTAATTTCAACACTTTACTAATGGCTTTGCAGACAGGATATTAATTCAGATATGTTACAGTTGTAATGGCAATCATGTGATTTGGTTTAAACAGGCTAATTTTATATTTTGTGAACGTGAGAACGTTGTCGGTCCAACTTGATGACTGATGATTTGTAGACCTTTTTTTATTTTGTTAAGTACCTGGTACTTGTTGACAGGCCTACAGTGTCCTCCCATACCTATTAACGCGGTAATTTGAATATATTGTAAAATCCAATTATTTTTAAAAGAGTAACCGTGAAGTTTCTTGCCGGCTCTTCTCCATAGGAAATAACCGATTGGAACCGTGCACCTAGCTTCTGACGTTTCTTAAGTGCCCATGTACGTTTATGTGATATAAAATATACTGATTTTGATTTTCCATTGAAGTACTACTGTCATATCCATTTCTCCTGACTGCGTACTGGTTTAAAGGATATGGATGTTTAAATTAAAGACGTTATTATGAAGTATTTATGCGGAAGTATAGTCAGGGCAAACATTATTATTTACCCTAACAATTTTTTTTTATTGATGAATCTATAATGGTTTAACCAAATACAGTTAATGTAAGTTTTAAAAGAGCCGGCTTCAATTAAAGAAAGCAATTAGCATGATTGTATAATAATAATTATAAATCGGCATAATACCTTTTATAAGAACTTGGTATGTACACGAACGTACTTTGAACAGTTAAAACATGTGACGTGCATGTTGAAAACTAATAACAAATAATCTGTATGATAAAACGGGATATAACTGAATACCAACTTTGAACTCGTAGGTGTAATTATGACCACTTTTTCCAGTCGATTACCGGGAACTAAATGAGAGGTTTTATTGCTGCTTGTCACTATCTATTGGCGGGACAAGTTAGTGAAGAAGGAGATTTATCATTGGCTTTATAAAAAATGTATATTTTTGAACCTAGGTTTTAATTATTTCCTTAAAGAAAATTAAATCTTCTACCATTTCTTTCTCTTTCTTTTTTCTCTTTCTTTTTCTACAAATAGTTTGGCTGTTCTAAATTATAAAAAAAAATCATACAAGCCAAGTCTCTTAATTTTATTCCAAAAATATTGTTATTAATCAGCACAGAAAGTAGATACATACCATAATAGAGCCTTTTTGGCCTCGCACAGGTCTTCTCTTTATCTTTTTTTATTGTTTTCATGATTTTGTTACATTTAATGTTCTTTTTTTATTTTATATTCTTTTATTATTATTTGTATTTCCTATGCGTGTCCCAAATAAAATAATATTCTTTCTTTCTTTAATTTAGTCTTAGGTGTAAAATTATTGAAATATTTCTGTTGTTTATATCATCCAACAACACCCGTGATTCACGCATGTTGTTTTTCAGCAGCCTGGAGTCAGGATTTGTGCCCGGTTTATGGCAATAGGTTCGCCCTATTACTTGGGACTTAAACATAGCTGGAGAAATTTGTGTGTACTATGTACACCTCTGCCTTCCCTTCGGGGAACACAGGCGTAATGTTACGTAATGTTATGATTCAATAGTTTGTTCCCATAATCGCTTCAGCTTTTAAATTGCACTTCAGTATAATTGCGTACCGTCCACGACTGCGGAAACGCTCACAGTAGTCACGAAGTGAGTTGGAAAAATGGAATTGTAAACTGGCGAGCTTTAACTGACAGACTGTATTGTATGCTCTTAATAGTTGCATGTGTAGAACTTACCACCTGAGGTCGAGTGTTTAAAAATAAATTTAATTTAATAGTGTTCTTATAATGGCCCAGTGTTAAGTTTCCGCCTCTTATGCACGCGGTGGTGGGTGTTATGTTAGTTAATCTTGGACAAATTTGTCATCATAATCAGCCTACACCATGTTGGCGTGGACTGTAATCCACCACACAGGCCCAGTGCGGGTTGGCAGATGTCACAAATGTCTTCGATTTTTTAGTTCTAGGACATGCCTGTTTCCTCACGATGTTTTCTTTCACCGTTTTGCGAGCAGTGGCAATGAAATAATTTATACAAAATAAAGCGCCTGTCTGTGTTCGAACCACGGAGCAGAAACAAAGAGGAGGTGTTGTAAAGTCATTCTCCATACAAAAGTAGTGTCGCAGCCTCGCGGGGTGCGGGGGGAGCCCAAACAGCAGAAAGCCATCTAGTGGCTAGTAGCAAAATCAACTCATAGGTAAATTAGACAGATGTCCTAAGATGTCGTAAGAGTTCTGCTATGTTTCATTAAGTGTCACTTTTATTGTAAGGAGCCGGATTCAGGTTTAATAGTTTTATAATATACCGATATAGTTTTATTTCTATTATGTCCGACCGAAATAAATTTTTTGACTGAAACCGAAACCGAATTTCGGCAGCGGTTTCAGATTCGGCCGAAACCGAAACTTCCAGAAATTAACAAGTGTGAGGGAAAAATAAAGAAAACGTTTTTATAATCATAGTTTTATTTTTTTTATCTTTAAATCTTCTCCTCTTCTAAATTTTTCTTCTGAACTTAGTTACCGAAACTAAACCGAATTCCGTTTTTTGCCGAAACTCGACATCTATTTGACTTCACTTTTCATATAGCATATATGTAGGTATGTGCTTATCAAAAAAGTCTGAGTCCGGACCTGCAATTTGTCAGTACTTCCGCTACTTGCCGATAGGGGGCGGCAATTACCGAACATTCGAGAAGAAATAAATTACAAATTTAACTTTAATTTGACTTACGAGTGGAAAGATATCTTTATTCCGTTTGAATTTGATTGATCCGTATAACTTCTGCAAGATAAAACAGCATTTCATGTTAATGCAATGAGTATGGGCCGGGAATACTTTCTAATCGTTTAAAAGACTAAACAAATACATGACAACCTATCCGCTTCACAATGACAGTTGTACTGACGAAAGCGCCGCCTGGTCGCAAGTAGTGCAACTACCGTGTGACGTAACGACTACATTGGTGGCTGATGGACTACTTTGATTGCAACACCTCCTCTTTGTTTCTGCTCCGTGGTTCGAACCTACGATCTACAACTCGTAAGTTGCGGCCGTTACCACTGGTCCACCACTGCTCTCTTTTGTCATAGGTGAAGGAAAACATCGTGTGTCATCCAAAAATACTAAAAATTGCCTCGGTAATGCATTCATTTTACAACACAACACGCTTCGTCCTTAATAAAAAAAATGGCAAGTGAATAAATTAAATATTTTTCAATTAAAAACGTTGTCTCCGTAAAACTAATTTCCTTAAGCCATAGTATTCTTTCCATTACCCTCCCTGTCACTCTTAATTAATCTGTTCGTTAAGTATTAGCTTTATTACTTGCTTCACTGTGTTTTTTTTTAATTCCATAAATTTTGTTCTCATTTTAATTTATTTTATGGTGTCTGGTGGATAAAACAGTGTTTATAGAGAAATGATAACCCCGATATGGCGACGGGACTTTTAAATGGTCTAAAAATATATAGTGTGTTTTTTTGAAATATCATTTTATCTGCCTTAGAAAAAAAGTCTTGAATTGAATAGTTTTTTTTTCGAATCGAAAAAAAAATTATCTTGGTTACCTTACAGTATTTTTTTAACTGCTCAAATTAGTTGTTGGAAATGAGGTAAGCTATCTACCCATTACGTTTGATCCATTATTTACGGGACACCCTGTATAACGGCGCAGGATAGCCTTTAACAGAAGAGGTTATCGTGTTAGTAGTTCAGCAGCTTCAATATAGCAGGCCATCCTGATGATATTGAAGGTGCTGAACCCGCTGCTGCCGGAATATAGCAGTAAATCGTGGACGTGGTATGACAGCGGCCCCCCTGGCATCATTTGTCATCATGAGACAGCCGCCACGCAACCGTCGTCGATGTGACGCTCTGCTAGAGAGACTGTCACCAGCCAGAGTCATTCTTATCTGACCTCTTCGGTGGCTCCTAGTAAATTCGTAACAAAACTAGACGGCGCCACTTGCTGCGCCGTCAAATATACAGGGTTATTGGTAATATGTCGGCAATCCGTTAAGGGGATGACGTGGAGGTCATTTGCAACTAAATGACCCTTTATGACCCCTATGTAAATGTCAACAATTTCCGAGTAATTTGACATTTTATATTTTTTGGCGGTATACAAGTATGAACATTTATTTAAAAAATACAATGCAGATTATTATAAAATTATTATTATCTACTTCTATTTCAATACATAATGAACAACCATAAATTGACAATTATCTTTAATATTTTATAGATCAGAGCACACAATCTTCATCATTTTGAGCAGGTTATTTGACTAAAATGGTTGATGTCTGCAAAAAAACATGGATATACTTTATCGACAAAATATTCCAAAAATATGTCCAACTTCTCAGCTATCCAACGATATACAATAACGTACCAGATATCTTCAAAAATATATAAAATGTCAAATTACTGGAAAATGGTTGACATTTGCATAGGGGTCATAAGGGGTCATTTAGTTACAAATGACCTCCCCCCTCTCACCTTAATGGATTGACGACGTATTACAAATAACGCTGTCTAAAACACCGGTGTACCTTATGATGTAGACCATTTTATACATAATATTAATTTTTATATTTTTTATTAACCTTATTTAGGATTGGATGGCAGTATAACTCTAATGCCTATAGACTTACTTGCAGATTATTTGCCTTGTTGGTGTGGTGGGCACACCCGCTACTAATAAGCATGAGACCCTGGGTTCGATTAGCAGGTCAATCGAAGTGTTATTAGGTTTTTCTATCAGGCATTTCTCGTGCAGCACGGAGTCTGGGTTCATGCCCGGTTGTTGGCAATAGGCTCGCCCCCTATTACATGGAGCGAACAGTGGGTGTACTATGTACACCTCTTCACCTTCGGGCGTCAAAACAGGTGATATGTAATATTATGTTATTATTTAGAAAAAAGACAAGCTTGGTATTTTTAAATGTACATAATATATACGTATAATATACACACGATCCAACATTTTTGAAAACACCGGGTGATATCTCGCCCAACCTACGCATTACTTTATTTTACCTTTCCCATTTCGTGGAGCAAATCAATTACTCTGACATACTACAAAACCAAACACTGCTCAAAATAATAGTGGAATCAAGCATGCATTCTAAAAGTATTCAAATTACAATATTAACCTTCCTATACTCGCGCGTTGGTCTGTGAGACCGACGAAACCTATTTTCGTAATTATTTTTAAGCACGAAAATCCTAAGAAGTCGAGTTCCTTGCTAGCTGCCGGATTTGTTGCTAACTTCATTTTAGGGCTCGCCGCATGTTCGTGCGAAGCGCACTAGTTGTAGCATTTGGCGCCAATTGGTCCGTGAGACCGACGCGAGTATAGGTGCAACTTTTTGTGTAAGTAATAATGTAATATATTAAGTGCATTTATATATTTTTTACAAACTTTGAATACTTTATAACGTATGTATAGTAAAATGTATGTATGTTTGTTGCTCTATATTATATTTTGACTAATTTTATTATTCTTTTTAGATTATACTTCATATCAAAATGGACGATGATCGCATCAGATTGTTGCTGGATGAATTAAGTTCTGGTTGTAGCTATGAAGACGAAAATAACAGTGAGGTGGAAGATTATGTGGAGGTACAAGAAGAGACATACTACACTGAGCAAGAAGACGAAAATGATGAGATATATGAGGTTACAACTGCGCCACATGCAAAAAATACTTTTGTTTGGAACATGCTGTAACCGTATGCCCTGATTGTTATGGTGAGGGTCAAAACTAAGCCAATCATAGATAAATATGTTCTTTGATATGTTGTTTATTACTATTTAGAAGTTTATTTTGTTTTTAAAAAGAAGTACAGATTTTATTTTTGTTTTCGTAGTACTTAGAAATAAATCTCAAATTCGAAGACTGGTTTGTGATAGACTGAAAGTCAGTAAAATAATTAATAAATTAAGTATTATTCATACTATTTTGTTTCATTATATCCTAAACTTTAAAATATTAATAATTTTTTTTTTGGGCTTCATAGTAAAAAAATATGTTGTAAGGGTGCGAACTATCGGTCGGTGAGACCGTGCGCGAGTATATGTGTTACAAAAATTGGCGCGAGTATAGGAAGGTTAAACAACATTTAGCTCACGAATGTCAACTCTATAGTGGTTAAGTACAAAAGCGGTTGAGAGCCCCATTAACGTATAAATTGGATGTACCAAATGTTGCTAGCGCAATTCCGAATTTTACCGTAGTTCGTACAGAAAGCCGGTACCCGGTAGCGGTATCGTAAAATCCGAAAACTATCTCCAATCCGTGGATCATTTAAATATGGGCTACAATTTACATAAAAAAAGTTACGTTTTTCTCTTTGAGAAAACGAGATGTTTATAAAAATACTATAACTTTCTATGCTTTAACTATAATTACGTAATATTTTTAGAATAGAATAGCAGCCATTGAAACTTTAAACTGTTTCAAATAAAGCGGAAAAGGCCAGATGGAGACAAGATGGAGATGAACGGCTGAGTTAGCACCCTGCTACAATGTCACCACAACAACTCTGATTTTCTACGCCTTCGTAGCAGTTCAAGCAATCCGCTACTCCATCTGCTACGCCGTAGGAGTTCAATCATTCCGCTACGCCATCTGCTACGCCGTAGGAGTTCAAGCAATCCGCTACGCCATCTGCTACGCCGTAGCAGGTACACAAAGCGTCGATTTGCATAAAACATGAATGTTCTAACAGTAGATAATTCGATAAAACCCAGGTTTTGATAATAATCGATTGCCTGTTCCGAATACGAAATCCCCAAAAACAATTTATTGTTATAGACCATTATTGTTGTTCGCAATGTATGCGTACTTTAAACAATGGCAAAAACAATAAACTGCAAAAATTCTATATTCCTAAACCCATAAACAATATGTATGATTCCCTACCGAAAATATTCTATGCATGATCTGCAAACAATTTTATTCGTAGATTTATTTTTGACTGCTCGTGTTACTAACGATATATCATACATCAAAAGATTTGTAGAGCAATGAATTTTGTATCAAACACTTCTATTGTATTTTGGTTGTTAGCATTGCGAACATGATATAATATCACGCCTGTATGACATAGGATAGGCAGAGGTCTATAATAGTACAGGATCATTTTGTCAGTCTTGTTTAAGTCCCCCAAAAGAGGCAAGCACATTGTTGTTTACCGAGTAAAAATTGAGACTTTGGGATGCTATTGTAAATTTTCTAAAGGAAACACAGGACATCTCGCCTAACAGTCGCGTTTAGGACCACAAGACCAATAAGATAGCCAGTCGATTGACTGGTTACGTACGATTGCAGAATTGATTGATTGAAATGCACTTATACGTTGATTTTTCAGCCAATCAACTCTGCTGAGATTTACGGAATTTCAAAAGAATTAGTTACTTATGATAAACTAGCAGCGCCCCGTGGTTTCACCCGCATAAGTCTCCACTCCGTAGGAATACCGTTGTAAAAAGTATCTTGTGTCCTGATTCAGATCATGGACTACCCGTGTGCCAAATTTTATCCAGATCCGTTCAGCCGTTTTACCTGAAGGCACAACTAACAAACAAACAAATACACATACAATTTTTTTTATCTTTTTTCTTTTATAATATTAGTTTAGATCGTATCTTCTCCTGTAAATTGGTTCAAAAAATATTTTTACACGTCAATTATACTTTTCTAAACTAGTTGAGTTAAGCATTTCCTACCGACTGCTATTGAGAAAATTATAAGTCATCTATTTTAACGAGAATGATTGGATTAAAACGAGTGTTGCGTGAGTCCTAATGACATTATAACGAGCAGTGGAGTAACTTACAAGGGTAACTTGTTCAGTTGTTATTGTGATTTAATCTAAAGTGATGTTTTTCAATTGAGGAAAGTTTTCCAAAGACTATTGTTTGTTAATGATTCCTAATTGATTGATTTGTGCTAGGATTAGCCAGTGCAATAACTCGATAAGGTGTTATGATTATTTTTTCATCGAATTTTTCTATGGATAAAATTCGTCATCATGAAAAATCTATTGAAACTATTGTAAGTGAACGAATAGCAGTTTCCTTCTGTATATTTTCGGTCGATATATCCTTATTCTTCGTTCGTTTATGTTGATGAAAACTTTATATTCTGACTAACAGATGTTTCTACTTTTCAGTTCTTAAATATCCATCTCTAACTAACAACCAATAAAAAGTCATTGTCATAAATACGACGCACAGCAAAGAAATTGATGTTCACGATTTCTTCTCATTAGCAGTCGAATAGCTCTTCTGCCCGCCCCTCTTAATTGTAAATCAATTAACATTCAAATCAATTACATCCCGTTAATTTAAAAAATACAACGACAATCTCTCAGCCGCTCGCCTCCAATCAGCGGCCGGTCCGCTGTGGCGGACATTTAATTCAAAGTATTGCTTTGTTCGCCGGTCTGTCCCGGTCATTATTAGAACAACTGTGACCAACTGTAGTCAGCTGTTTTGATAATAATACCTATAATTATGCAGCAATTATCTCAACTTTACAACAAAATAAATAAAGAAATATGATAGTTAGTTAGTTTATTGTTAAATAAAACGCTAACACCAATTACAATAATTAACATATAGATTTAAACAGGTATGGTAGGTATACAAAAATATTTCAAATACTATCATATAATAGAGGAGGACACCCTAGCATACTTCTTCTCACAAAACATCAGACATATATGCATAGTTCTACTCCATTCATCGGCAAACAGCTCACATTCAGGATTGGGGTCAGGAGGGCATTAAGCATCCTTAAAGTACAGAGAGTAGAGTAGTAGTAGATATAGATATGTATACAGTAAACAATATTATGAATGTAAGAAACTTATAACTAAATGGATAAAACAACTCGCTTATGAGGACACTGAGTCCCTCGAGCAGCACATATTTTAATTCACTCATTAAAGCGTACACTCACACATATTTACAACATGTACACGTACACACCACACACACACACCTACTCAACACTCAATACTCAATTCTTTATTGCATTCCATTATGTGTGACATAGATGGTATACAAAGTAAAAGATCAATATGGACCCTGTCGGGCGCAGCAAAAATAGGAGACAGGAAGAGGGATAAGTAGCAAGTCAAGCAATTTAATATTATTATAAAATAATATATGTGTTAGGTGTCTGTATAATTATTTGTATTTATATATATAATTAGATTTGTGTATATGGGCGCCAAACCATTATTTGATCTTAATTGTATGCTTCTTTCGATTATTTTGTACTTAATCTGACTTGATACATACTGATTCCTGATCAGAAATCTTGATCAGGTTTCCTAATCAAGAATTCCGTGTGGAGAGCGCACACATTCTGTTTTTTGCATTCGGAATTTAAACGATCAGTTCGATCATAGACGCTTCTGATAACGCACGAGTATGGACGACGAAGACGAATTGATGCTCATTGCTCTTTTATTGGCGCTAGACAAAAAGGGCATAAAACGTCGTTATTGGGTGCATCCACTGAATACCCAAAGATTAACTGAGAGTCAATTCTATGTCAAAAGAGCAAAGTTACGGGCAAACCCAGAAGAATTCTTCAAATATTACAGGATGTCAATGAAATCCTTTGATGAGCTTCATAATAGCATACGAGATAAAATAAAAAAGCAAAATACGCACATGAGATTGTGTTTGGATACAGAAGAAAAATTTACCATAACATTAAGGTATGTATGTATTTATTGTAATAAAAATGAAGATATTGTACTAACATTACGCTTTAAATTTACTTGAAGTTTAAGAATTCTTGCATTGTTCCCTCCTGTGAATCTTGAGGCTGGAGAACTATAAACTGTGTAGCCTCATTGTCTTCAACACTAGTATTTGGTATAGATATCTCAACAGTATTGAGGAGGGTGACGGTGTAAATAAAACGTCCGTATCACCATTAACTCTCTATTCAATATTATTACAGTGATTACTTTTTACAGTGACAAACTCGTGCGGCCCGGTTAGATGGCGAACTGGTGTTGCCAGTTGCGGGCACTAGTGCTGTGGTATCGAGTAATTCGATGTCGCCACACCACCCCCCCACGGTGTAAAATAACCCCATAATATAAAAAAATAAAAAACAAATTAATAATAATAACAATTTACATGACTAATTAAGAAAAGAAAGGAAAGAAGGGGGAAAAAAAACGAAGAGTAAAAGGGCGGAAAAAGATACATTAGACGTCGATGGGCGTCTTGAAGCGGACATGGCGTCCTGAACGAGATACGTAGTTCTTCTCGGGAGCTGGATGGTTGCTATCAGACTTAGATGTAACAGTGGGAGATGTATCTTGAGGCGTTTGGCAAGATGGTGATTGAGGAGTAGTAGAACCAGTACATCCTGACTGTGGTGTCTGTTCTATAAATGCTGGCTTCACACGGTCAAGACTCACTTGCGCGTCCCTGTTAGGTAATGCAATTGTTATTGTCTTATCGGTTCTGGCGATAACTCTGTGAGGGCCAGTGTATGGAGGCCTAAGGGATGTCTTCGCGGAGTCGTCACGTAGGAAAATATGAGTGGCGTTAGTTAATTCCTTGAAAACGAACGCATGTCGCTCTGAGTGACGTGACGCTGGCACTGGTTTTAATTGGGCCATGTGGCTTCGCAATTCCGTTGCGAAATTGTGCACGTCTTCTATGTTGCTCGTTGTCGTAGGAGTTATAAATTCACCAGGTAGACGAAGAGGTTCACCATAAACTAGTTCAGCGCATGATGCTTGTAGGTCTTCTTTTAAGGCAGCCCGCATGCCCAGGAGCACTAAAGGTAGAGCGGTACACCAACTACCACCGTGGCACATAAGAGCAGCCTTTAACTGCCGGTGCAGCCTCTCCACCATGCCATTGGCACATGGGTGATAGCTGGTAGTGCGAGTGCGTTGGATAGATGCAGACTTTAATAGGGACATGAATAAAGCAGACTCAAATTGCCGACCCTGATCGGTGGTAACTATAGAAGGGACCCCAAAACGAGCTATCCAGCCCATCGTGAACGTTTCGGCTACTTCTTCAGCTGTAATGCCGATCATAGGCCACACCTCTGGCCATCTGGTGAATCGATCAACCGCAGTGAGGCAATACTGGTAACCTTTACTAGAAGGCAAAGGGCCGATTATGTCGATGTGAACATGACGAAAACGATTTGTTGGAGCTGAAAAATGGCCTAGGGGCGTGGATGTGTGTCTGGTAACCTTACTACGCTGACATGGTTCACATTCTCGAGCCCATTGGCGACAATCTTTGTTTATTGAAGGCCAAACGAATCGTGCAGCTACCAAGCGTGCGGAAGCTTGCGCGCCAGGATGGCTGAGTTTATGGAGTTTATTAAAGTAATGGCGACGGAAAGAAGGCGTAACGTAGGGTCGCGGCTTTCCGGTAGACGTATCACAAATAATGCTGAGGTTGGTGCCTGGGATGTTGATTTTCTCCAGTTTGAGGGAAGAACTGGTCTTGAAATTTTTTAGTTCTTCATCTGTGGCCTGCTCCTCTGCTAACGCTGAGTAACTGTCCTCGAGGGAAATAGCTTCTATCCTCGACATGGCATCAGCGACCACATTGTCCTGTCCCTTGACGTGTACAACGTCAGTAGTGAATTGGGAGATGAAGGAAAGTTGGTTAAGCTGAACCGGAGGAAGTTTCTCGCGGCGTTGAGTAAAAGCGTAGATGAGCGGTTTATGGTCCGTGTATATCGTGACATGTTGAACCTCGAGTATGTGGCGAAACTGTTGAACGCTTTCATACACTGCGAGGAGTTCACGATAGTACGCGGGCCACTGAGCTTGTTTTTCTGTCAGCTTTTTGCTGAAGAACGCCAAAGGTTGCCAAATGTCGTTCACTTTCTGTTGTAGGCAAGATCCGACTTGTAATGATGAGGCATCCGTAAAGAGTCCCAAGGTGGCGTCATTGACTGGGTGAGCCAGGAGAGTAGAATTTGCCAGACCATCCTTGCACTTTGCAAACGCAAGCTCTAATTCGGGCGTCCAAGGTACTGGTTTGGCACCCTTCAGATTGGAAGAAGTCAGAACATTGATGAGCGGTGCTTGTAGTTCTGCGGCGTTGGGGAGGAATCGACGATAAAAGTTTACCATGCCGAGAAACCTGCGAAGGCCTTGCACAGATTTCGGTAAGGGGAAACGCTGCAGGGCTTCAATTCTCTCCGCAGGAGGGCGCGTGCCGTCCTTGTTGATTCGGTACCCTAAAAAAATTACCTCATCAGCTCCGAAAACGCACTTAGATGCGTTTACAATGACACCATAGTCAGTCAGCCGTTGGAACAAAATACGCAGATGTTCCAGGTGTTCCGCTGGTGTGCGTGAAAAGACCAGGACATCATCAACATAAGGATAGCAGAAGTTGAGTCCCCTTACGACCTCATCAATGAAACGCTGAAACGTTTGTCCAGCATTTCTAAGTCCGAACGTCATGAAGGGGAACTCGAATAGGCCAAATGGCGTGGTTATTGCGGTCTTGCAGATGTCGGCTTCCTCGACTGGCAATTGTTGATATGCTTTCATGAGATCGATGGTGCTGAATATGGCTGATCCTGCCATATTTTGTGAAAAATCAGCAATGTGTCGAACGGGGTAGCGGTCCGGGACTGTCCTAGCGTTTAGAACACGGTAATCCCCACAGGGACGCCAGTTGTCTTCTCCTTTTCGAGCCATGTGTAGCGGTGAAGCCCAGGGGCTGTCGGAAGGTCTAGCAGTTCCACAACTGACCATCTCTTCGAACTCTTTTTTAGCCGCGAGTAGCTTCTGCGGGGCTAAGCGGCGAGGACGGCAGGACACAGGCGGGCCATCGGTGGTCACGATGTGATGAACCGTGGTGTGCTTGACCTGTCGAGGAAATCCAGGTGGACGGGTCAAATTTGGAAATTCCAGGAGGAGTTTTCCAAAAATGGAATTATCGCTCAAGGAAACGGCCTTAACGCTGACTTGACTGGCTTTAGTTACTGAAGCAGCAGTACTCAAGCTTGTGTTGCCGTCGATGAGGCGTTTGTGGCGAAGGTCGGGTAGTAAATTGTAATAAATAAGGAAATCAGAACCTATGATGGGAGTCTCGACGTCAGCTATTGTGAAACTCCATTGGAAATCCCGTCGCAGGCCAAGGTTGAGGCGCATGGTAATGGTGCCATAAGTTTTGATTGAGCTGCCGTTTGCTGCAGACAGCTGGTACCCTGTCGATGAAGTGGCGCGAGCTCTGGCTAACTTTTGCGGGTAGCAGCAGAGGTCGCTGCCAGTATCGATGAGAAATCGACGGGACGAGGCTCTATCTGTGACAAATAAACGGCGGCACGACATGTCACGGTCAGTCGCCGCGTTTACTGACCGTGGTTCTCGTTTTCCGTCTCCTTCCAGCTACATGGTTTGGTGCATTTGTTAGCCTTCTTTTTATATATCCTGTGATACCAGCACAAGGAAGAACGGGATGATGAATTTGACCTGGAGCGTAGTCCATTATCATTTCGAACTCTTGAGCGTGGATGCCTGTCAGCACTAAGCGCTTCCACCATCTTGGTCAGTTGTTCCACTCGAAGAGTGAGTTGAGATAATTCTGATGAAGGACTCGACCCCACTGCATGTACTGAGACCGGCACTGCCACTTCGACAATCTTGTCGGCTATGTCTGCAGCTTTTTCAAGTGGCAGGTCCTCTTGGGCTGCCAGGATAGCCTGCACATTATTTGGTAGGCGGCGCATCCAAAGTTGTCGGATGATGTCGTCACTCTTGATAACCAAGCCAGCCAGAGAGCGAAGGTGGCGTAAAAACTGGGAGGGCTTCCGGTCTCCTATATCTTCCTCTCCCAGAAGTCTACGGACCTTGTCCTCTCTTGAGGCTGAGAGGCGCTTAATGAGCTCTGTTTTGAGGTAAATGTAACAGTCAGCTTCCGGTGGATTTTCAATAATATCAGCAACTTCTCCAGCAACCCGGGCATCTAGCATGGCCACTATGTGGCTATATTTTGTACGATCATGTTTGATACCAGCCAGTTCAAATTGACCCTCGGCTTGACCAAACCATACGGTTGGTTTATCAGCCCAAAACGCTGGTAATTTGGCTGACACTGCCATTGCTCGATTGGCCTGGCTCACTTGCATTTCTCTTAACTGTTCCTGCAGAGCTTGTATCTGTTCTTCGGTAGCCATGGTCGCAAAGAAGAGGAAAAAAAAAGAAAAAAAAAAAAAAAAAAAAAACAGAAAGTAAGAACAGAGTTACAGAAGTGCACAATAAACTAAGTACAAATATTATTATTTATACTATTTTGTTTACCTAGAATATAATAGGTATGTGCTAGCTGGGGAATATTACAGAGAGCAACAAGTGCAATGCAACTGAACAAAATAGCAAGTATGTTTTAACAATAAGAACAACAATTTTTTTAATTTTTGCAGCTCGGCTACGGAGAATGAAACTTAAAATCCTATTTTATTTCTGCATTTGGTGGACGGAGCTCAGTAAATCAGTATGGATGTACACCACCTAAACAAGCTAACCTAGGTACTTTTAGTATTTCCAATTTACAGTACAGGAAATAAATCAAAAATATCTATCTATCTAAATATATAAAACATACACACACAATACAAAAGGAATAAAGACAATAAACAACATAAACACTTTGTTCTTATCACTAGAATTTGTCTTATCTTGTTATGAAATGTAACAATGGGGTACCTACAAGTGTCATTAGTGTCACTACCAAAGCAAATATTAATTAAAAAAGCTTACTACACGATAAACGAATACATACATGACAAAAAAAATCTATTGAACACAGACACCACACACAGTTAGTAGTATAGACATAGACATTCATACATACATAGATAAATATTATAATAAGATAGATATATGTTTAATTGACCTTACCAAATAATTAAATGTACCTAAAACTATAACAGACTGATCTCAATAAAATAAAATGTTACATTTACTTATTTAATGTTGATAACATAAATTAGTTTAAAAATTGCCTAATGTTAATTTATGTTTTGAATTTAATTTTTATTTTAAAAATTACCTATACTTTTTGCTGTGCCCTACAGGGTCCATAACTGTACCTTAGCTTTAAGCCATTGTAACATCCCTTAAACATTATGGAATGCAAATAAATATGAATATGAATATGAAGGTATTAGAATGAATAGGTACGTTCAGGTCGCGAAAGTTAATTTATTTCTGTAATTTTTGCGAATTTAGTTTTTTTTTTTTATCACAACACTCCGCAAGTTACGTGCAACGTTTCACTTGATTGTACCGAAGGCGCAGATTCTATCGGAATTTCGATGACGCACTATTCCGATAAAGAATAATGTATTCGACAGAGTTCGATTTTCACGCGTTGTGTATCGTAGAGACCGCAGCAGGAGTAGGTCTCAGGTGTAGGTAGGTAGTAATGAGTTCGCTAACCGGATTGTTGATTTTACCACCTGGTTGATGCTGATAGCTGAACGTCGACGGCCGGAATTTGTTGCTAGGGGCGGGCGCGCCGGTCGTGACCGTGCGCGGACCGAGCAGAAGCCGCGAGTTTATGACAGGCGTCAGCGTTGACTTCGGAGCAACTTCGGAGTTAGCGACCCGGCAAGCAAAATGTGTTTTGCAAATTGCCTTAGTCGCTTGATTGCTGCAGCAGTCTAGTCGATGGCAGAGCACCCGTAGATTTTCACAATTACGAATTTGCAGCCAGCCGGACAAAAAAAAAATGGCGGCGGTGACGCAAACTTTTGAATCCGTGTTGGATCTTTAGCGATATTGGCGCACTGCACTTCACTGTAAGCGTTCGAAAGCGTTTTTCTTGTCGCGGGTCACCAATGAGGAGGGTGACGGTGTAAATAAAACGTCCGTATCACCATTAACTCTCTATTCAATATTATTACAGTGATTACTTTTTACAGTGACAAACTCGTGCGGCCCGGTTAGATGGCGAACTGCTGTTGCCAGTTGCGGGCACTAGTGCTGTGGTATCGAGTAATTCGATGTCGCCACAGTATAATCTTGCTTGGGGCTTTGTTGGGTAGTTGATTGGGGAGGTGTCACACTAGACATTGAGTGGATAATAATAGGCTTCCTAGTATTCTTACGGGGCACATTTTGCT
The DNA here is from genome assembly GCA_937001585.2 of Brachylomia viminalis. Classification (NCBI taxonomy): domain Eukaryota; kingdom Metazoa; phylum Arthropoda; class Insecta; order Lepidoptera; family Noctuidae; genus Brachylomia; species Brachylomia viminalis. Next base: position 4,799,423 of record OW443303.2, on the reverse strand, counting down.
GCTGCGAAGATGGATAAAAAGTTGGTGGTGATGGAGATGGACTCTGCAAATATATCGGTGATACTTTGGGCACGTGTATATTTTGATAAGATGGAACGTAAGTCGGTGATGGAGATAAGTTATTTCCAGCCATTGGAAACGACCCTGAAGAATTGTCACTTTGTTGGTAATAGTTAAGTGTACCGGGACGTTGATGGCGATGATTTGTTTCCCATGGTAATCTTTTTTACCAATTGAAGCATACCGACTTTAAAATCAATTTTTTGATGAGCATTCATTGTTTTCATATAGCTTCTGAAACTAAGAAGATATTTCGTGTAGTCATCTTCGTCAATATTAGCAGAAGGTTTTTTCTGTTTTTGTTGCAACATACTTAGTATTTGATTGGGGACATCTTTCTTTTTTTTCTGACTGACTATAGGTAAAGTAGGTACGGGTGACTCCACACGATTGATATCTTCCGGTTCAATATTTTGTTCTTCAGTTTCTGATTGTTGTTGTGGTTGAGTAGATTCTGCATCTTCGGTCGGATAGTTCCCTTCTGATTTTCTACTAGCAAACACTGGTGTAAGGAAGTAAAACAAGGAGCTATAAACATAAGTTTTGGGCTTTTTAGCAGCACTGCCAGTAGGAAGATTTTTGGTTTTCTGAATTTCTTTGCGATAATAGTCTCTAATGTTGTTCCATTTCTTCTTCAATTCGGCACCTGAAATAAGTTAAAAATAAAACTATAATGCTTTTTGTTTCAGATTTCTGGCAACTGGTTGCAATTTTGAAGAAATGAAAACAGATTTTCTGGTGGGAAGCCGAACTGTGTCTGCACTAGTTAATGAAACCTGTGAAGCTATTTGGGAGGTGCACCAACGTTTAGAAATGAGGCCACCGTCATCAAAAGAACGTTGGATTGAAATTGCGGACAGTTATTATAGAAATGCCAACTTCCCAAATTGTGTAGGGGCAGTTGATGGGAAACATATTCGTCTGATTTCTCCCCAGCGCAGTGGGTCTGCTTTTTATAACTATAAAAACTATTTCTCTATTGTTGTGATGGCAGTAGTAGACGCAGACCTACGGTTCATAGCTATTGACGTGGGTGCTTTTGGCAGAGACAGTGACTGTAATATCTTTAAAAATTGGGCTTTTGGGAAAATGTTACAAGAAAATCGCCTTAATTTGCCAGAAGCCAAACCTCTGCCAGGAAGTAATGGCCCACCTCTACCATTTGTGTTTTTAGGTGATGAGGCCTTTCCACTGAACAATAATTTTTTGAAACCTTATCCAAGGCAGAACCTCAATAATACACGTCGAATCTTTAACTATCGATTAAGTCGAGCTCGACGAATAGTTGAATGTGCTTTCGGCATTCTTTCAAACAAGTGGAGGATTTTTCATACAAGTATGACAATTCCACCAGATTTTGCTGTTCTAATAACGAAGACAGCATGCGTATTGCATAATTTTGTACGCAGACGAGATGGTTATAATTTTAAAGATACATTGGCACATTACTTCGAGGATTTTCCATTCCGTTCTGCACGACAATCTACAAACCGGGGCAGAACTATACGAGATAATTTTGCCGAGTATTTCGTCTCGCCGGAAGGAGAACTGTCATACCAATACAATGATAGTATTATTAATCCAAATTGACTCAACAATAAAGGAATATAAAAATACTTACATTTGTTTATTTTATCTGTGCACGTTTCCCAATCCTGAATAAGATCTTTACATATCTGTTCCCAGGCCAAATCTTTCATATCACGGTTATGATAATCCGCGTGATTTATATCCCATATGCATTGGTGTTTTTCAACACTCATTATCAAATTCTCGGCATCGCACATTTTTTTTGACAGCGGACGGAGAGCGTTACTCGTCGTACGTCTACTCGGCACAGCGCCAACGCGATTCTGAATGAAAATTTCCGTTCGTGTGCGGCGATCGAGCCAAAATGTATGCGAATGCTGCGTTCGGGATGACGTCATCAGGTTTTTTTCCGTTCTTCCAAAACGAACGCACGGAGAAATTCCGAACCGAACGTCAGGTTTTTTTCTGTCCGGAAAAAGTAAGAACGGTGTGCGCCTTGTCGAACATTTTGTATGCACGCGGACCATTCAGGTTTCCGAATCTGAAACCCTGATACGGAAACCTGATCCGGAATCAGTATGTATGCGCCCGGCTTTATTAAATTAATACTTCCTGAAGACGGAATAGCGCTTAGTAAAATTTGGCGACTATTTGAATTTCGCGCCAATTGAACCTCGTGACAATCAATAAATTATAACAAGTCTTGCTACGAGCCTCTGCTCTCCTGGTACTTGAAGACGGAATAACGCTTTGTATAATTTGTTGAATTTCGCGCCAATTGAACCTCGCTACTATCAATAAATTATAACAGGTCTTGCTACGAGCTTATGCTCTCCTGGTACTTGAAGACAGATTAATACATACAAAAATCTTGCACCTTTCTGGATTACGGACCATTTGGACTTCGCGACTACCAATTTGACCTATCTCATTGTCATCCTACCCCTCTGTGGGCTCCTGGTGTTCGCAAGCATGAATAAGTCCCTGTCTGAATCAAACTTGAACGACCAATCAATAATCGAACCAAATGTTACCCCTCCAAACTTTGTCTTTGGTCGTGCTAAAAAGAGAAAAGAACAGGATAGCCCCTCTGGCATAAGACCGTCTACTCCCAGAACAGATTTAAATGATTTTTACGCATTCAAGGAAGAAATGCGAGGCATGTTTGCCTCCTTACTTGCCGCCCAGCGACAAGAATTTAATAACATTAACCCCACTTTGAAGAAAATTCAAGAAACCAATGCCAAGATTGAAACTTCTATTGAATTCTTGCAAAAAGAAAACACAGAATTGAGAAAGAAGATTGAGAATTTAGAACAACAGAAAAAAGAAGATGCAAAATATATCTTCACGCTGGAGGACAAAATTGAAAACATACAAAAAAACTACAGAAAAGCCAGCATTGAATTTAAAAATGTACCGAAGTTAGAAAAGGAGACAAAAGAGGATCTAATTAAATATGCTAGGAGCTTATCTACCACCGTTGGTGCAAACATAACGAAAACGGATATCAAGGACATATACAGAGTTCGTGTGCAACATAAGAATGTTACCAATGCACCTATAGTAATAGAATTGAACTCAACTCTGATCAAGTCTGACATACTGCAGAAATGTAAGGCCTTTAACTTAAAGAACAAAGAAAAACTCCGCGCAAAACACCTTGGATTTGTTGTTAATGAAGAGACTGCTGTATTCGTCTCTGAGCAATTGACACCTAAGGCCTCACGATTATACTTTCTCGCAAGGGATCTTATAAAATCAACTGCATTCACCTTCTGTTGGACGGCCTATGGAAACGTATACGTTAAAAAGGACGAAAACTCTAAAACTATAACCATCACTAATGAAGCACAAATCCAGCAGCTTTTCAGCAATATGTGACTGGCTTTCCTTATAGTTTATATTAATAATTTTTATAATTCTTGTATTTCAGTAATGGAAACTGCAATCGATTTATGGTGTCAACACATTTCAAACAAACGAAGCACAAACACAATCAGTACACTTTTCAGTACATTAAAAACCACCTGCACTCTTCACATTTACATCCTCACATGCTCGCACAGAACAAACACTTTTAACACTATTTATACATTCACACTAGTCCTACTAAACAAAACTAAATTTACTCGTTATTATATACGCTCCTATGTACTTCTGTTGCATGTGACCACTTCTCCACGGATTGAAACTCAGTATGAAACCCTAAAGATAAATGGCAAATAATATCAGAAACCTAAATAATTTAGATGACATCGTGGTAGCAAAATCAGTATCATGTGACATAGCGAATCTAAACAAACATATAATTCATACCAAAACTGATCTAACATTAATCCAACAAAATATAAGAAGTATTTATTGCAACTTTGACAACTTTGAAGCCACACTCTCGCATCTCATGTCAGAAATAGATGTCATAATATTTACCGAATGTCGCCTCAACATAAAAAAACCCATCCCTTCTATAAGAAACTATTCACATTTTGCTACCACGCACAATTGTAATCAAAATGATGGTGTGATCATATACGCTAAATCTAAACTGAATCCAGTTTTTAAGGAACATATCCTGGATAATGCCTCGTGCATTCAGTTAAACATATGTGGATGTACTATCCTGGGAATATACCGATCACCTTCACAACAGAATGCAACAAACTTTATTACCTCACTTAATACACTTTTAGACACTATTAAATGCAGTCAGAATATTATAATATCTGGTGATATAAATATTAACCTAATTGTGAAAGATAATGAATCAACTTATGAATGTAGCAATCGGGCCTCATACCTTAACATGCTATCATCACACGGACTACTCCCAGGACACATAATTCCCACACGTGAATATAGTTGTCTAGACCATTACATCTTAAAGATAGACAAAACCAAACTCTCAGCTAGTATTGCAGTCTTAAATACTACCATAACAGATCACGCATCGGTATTCATGAGCTTATCTAAAATAAAAAAATACTGTTCTCCATCTGTAAAAACCCTCATTGATTTTAAAGCAGCTGCTGAAAAGCTTATAAACAATAACCTGTCCACTTTATTATTAAGCGACGACCCTAACTTTGTGATCGAACATTTGATCAATAAACTTCAATCATCCCTGAACGAGAGTGTCAATGTAAAGAGGATCTCTAGCAAGCAACGCATTATTAAGCCCTGGATCACTAGTGGTCTTTTGCGCTGTATTAGAAACAGAAACAAAATGCAACTACAATTAAGGTCCGATCCTTGTAACGAAACATTAAAAATTACATTTACTAGGTACCGTAATTATTGTAGCAAATTAATTAAAAAACTAAAACACAAATATGAATCTGAACTACTAAAAACTAATATTAAAAGCTCTAAAAATCTATGGAAGTCTATTAAGCAGATAACGCATCTTAACACTTCTAAAATAGGAAGTTATGAATTACTTAGTACTCGTAGTTGACCTATAGAGTCAGTTAACTGTGTGAATAGTTATTTCGCCAGTGTCGGTAAGCGCCTTGCAGAAAGCATCCACAATGGGCCCTCGCATCCGATTGGCGGCCCAGTATCTGCTCCAAAAACACAACAGTCTTCATTTGTTCTTCTTGAGACTGACCCATGGGAGGTAGACTGTGTTATATCAAACTTGAAAACTGACAGTGCTTCCGGTTGGGACGGTGTCCCGACTGGGTTCGTGAAATTGGTCAAACCACTCGTTGCTCCCACTATCAGCCATCTTGCCAACCTCTGTTTCCGAAAAGGTATATTCCCGGTCTTGCTTAAAAAATCCATCGTGACACCGGTCTACAAGGGTGGTGATAAAAGAGATATTAATAATTATCGACCTATTTCAGTCTTGACCGTTATCTCAAAAATTATTGAAAGGCTTATCAACTCACGCCTAATGTCATATCTCGAAAAATATAACATTCTATCTAAATCACAATTCGGGTTTAGAAAAGCAAAATCCACAGAAGACGCCATATCAGGACTGACCTCCTTGGTGACGCAGTATATAGACCATGGAGTAAAATGTCTCACAGTCTTCTTAGACTTGAAAAAAGCGTTCGATACTGTATCTGTCCCCACCCTTGTAAAAAAGATGGAGCATGTGGGCATTAGGGGTATGCCACTAAAACTACTAACTGACTACCTAAAAGACCGTACCCAAAGCGTTAAAATTGACAGTTTCACTAGTTCTGACACTAAAATTGAATACGGCGTGCCCCAGGGAAGCGTCTTGGGGCCCACGTTATTCCTAATATACTTAAACGAATTAACGAATCTCAAGATAGACAGAGGGCAAGTGTTCTCATATGCAGATGACACTGCCATTGTGTTTAATGGTGCTTCCTGGAACTCCGTCTTTGAAGCAGCTGCGCATGGTCTTCATAAGGTCGCAAACTGGCTTAAATCAGATCTTCTTACCCTAAATATCGCCAAAACTAATTACATTTGCTTTGCAATTAATAAGCGCACACTTCCCCCCCCAAACTTAAAATTAAGTATTCACACTTGTGACTTTACTAATACTAAGCAATGTGGTTGCGAAGAGATTAGCTGTGTCAAATCCACTAAATACCTTGGAGTAATACTGGACCACCGACTTTCTTGGCACCCTCAAATTGAAGCTGTAAATGATAGGATCCGTAAACTCGTATGGGTTTTTTTTTTAAAAAGCTGAGACATGTCACTTCCCAAGACCTCCTAAAGCGTATCTACATTGCATTAGCACAATCTGTTATGTGTTACTGTATCTCTATCTGGGGCGGTGCTACCAAAATTAAATTCCTCGAAGCAGAAAGAGCCCAGAGATGCTTGATAAAGACTATGTTCTTTAAGCCCTTTAGATTTCCCACTGACGAATTATATCTAAGTCATAAAATACTGTCAATAAGAAAACTTTACATTGTCAATTCAGTACTTAAACTACATAAAACCTTACCTTACGTACATAAAGCCCAAACAGGTAGAAGAAAATGTAATGTGGCCACTGCTCCTCACTGTAAAACTCTATTCGCCAGGCGTCAATTTCTTGCACACTCTGCCTACCTTTACAATAAGCTTCACAATAAATATACGATATATAATCTGCAACTCCATAAATGTAAAAAAATAATTGTCCAGGAACTTGAGCCGCTTGGGTACAATGAAACAGAGAACTTATTATTTAAATTCGAACGTTAGAATAATATTCATAACTTCCAGTGTTACTTACCAATCTCAAGTTGTTATAACATCGCAGGGGTGGATAACACCGAAAAAGAGCATAATTCATACAACTATATGACACACACATACAAACAAACAAACAAACAAACACACACACACACACACGCACACACACCCCCACACACACATACATACATACATCCATAAACACACATATACACATACACTCACATAAACAGATACAGTAAGCCATACCAGTATCTTTTAGTTATCTGTCAATAATTTTGTACTTCCTGTCTTTTATTTACTATAGTTATCTAAGATAGTTTAACTTCTTTTTAAGGAACTATCGTACCACCGCAATATATTAGTCTTAAGGAGGAGCGGGACGACCCAACACAAGCATTATTACATGCTTCCTGGGCAGTTCCGGCAACTAAATAGTATTGTATAAGCAAAGTTAAAGAAATAAACTATTTTTATTTTTTATTTTAATACTTGTATTTCCGGTTAAGTTTTTATTTTGATGTAAGTGTTTAAAATATTGAGATTTCCGGTTGAATTTATATAAAGTTTCTATTCGTCAACTTCCTTTTGATTTATTTAAAACGTTGTGCGTTTCCGGTTGATTTTATTTTTATTAAGTTTCTATGTTGGTATTATGGATTAATCTTGACACATCCGTTTGAATTGTTTAAAATATAAATTCTTTTAGAGTTGATAATATTAAGGATTTATCTTGACATTATTCGACGACTTATTGGACGACTGACCGGTTGGTGCAGTTGGTAGCGACCCTGCCTTCTGAGCCGCTGGTCCCGGGTTCGATCCCCGGACAAGTCAAACATTTGTGTGCATGAACATGTCTGTTTGACCTGTGTCTGGGTGTGTATATGTATATAAGTATGTATATCAGTCATCAGGTCACCGTAGTACAGGTTCTACCTAGTTCGGAACCTGAAGACCTTGTGTGGTGGATGTAGTCTCATATATAAAAAAAAAATTTTTTTCAGTAATTAACTTTTAATTCGATTCCTGCATGATGTAATTTTTTATTTGAGTTGGAGACGTCAGTCGTGCAAATAAAACAATTATCTATTCGTAATACACAAATATCACACCTGCTCGTTGTTATGCTGGCTTGCAGGAATAATAGTTCAATGATAAATTTACGATCTCTAATTGGTCCGTCTATTCGTTGTGGCGCACATTTTGCTTTGTTCGCCGGTGTGTCCCAGACCCAAGTCATTATTAAAACAACTGTAACCAACTGTACCCGATGTTATGATACTAATACAAAGCAATGCGCAGCAATGACATTATTATTGGAGGACAAAGTATTTATAAAACCAGTGTCATAATATTGCTAATATATTATATGTTTTGTTGTTAAAATGTCTCTTTTTATTGTTGTTCTCACTACTGGGGCTCCTCTCAGTGAGAGAGAGTGGGCTGTTATTCACCACGCGGGCCCAGTGCGGGTTGGTCTATGTCACAAATGTCTTTGAATTTTTATGTAATGTTTTATATACATAAGTAATGATTTTATATGATTTTCTAATAATTTTATTTATTGTATATTCTACTAATAGCAATTAACTATTCCACAATAATGCTATACTAGTACATTCAATAACCACTAATTGGACGTATAATAAAGCACCCTATAGTGCTTATTGGCTTTTAATAAATTTATCACTTCACAAATGGCGGAGTTCCCAGCGGTCTCATGTTTAAATTATTTTGAAAATGTTACTGACAACCTACATTTTGGTAACGGAATTTAATATTGGGTTTTATGAATAAGATAGAATATTCGGTGATAGTGTATCGGATAGAAACATAACCTTGAAATGGTCCTCCAATAAGTTGCTAACAAAGTTTTGATATCACTATAATTTAACGTTCAAATTCAAATTTATTTATTTACATTTTTTTTACATAGGTATAATATAACGGTACACGATGTTATAAAAAAAAAACATATTGAGTCACTATGTGCTGCCTTGCAAGGCGTACATATATTACTACACAGTTGGTAATAGGTATACAGGTAAAATACCTATATAATTTTATATAATGCTAAGTAACCGTCTTAAATCATTAGTAATAAAATGAACATAAACAAAGTAGTAACAAACAAATTAAGGTAACAAAAAGATTGATTTATGCCTGATTAAATAAACAAAATAACTCCGTCGTTTGAATTTATATTGTTTGCCTGTGGGCCTAGCACGAACGCATGGAAAAAACAGAACACACACGCACATTCATAATAGGAAGATAGATACCTACTGTGCTTGATGCAAAAATTAAACCAAAATGCTATTTATAATGTTGCAAAATTCTTTCGAATTTACGTTACGTGTATGTCGCTTGTTCGTGCTAGGGTCTGTGAAGATGTGTCATTCAAATGAATGATCACCTACTCTGCACATGACCGAACATTTTACTTCCATCGACAGCTTTTGGATTCCAATCATCAGAACAATATTTAAATAAAATAAAATATTCATTTTTGTAAAACAATCTCCAGTACCCGGAACCAAACCATAAAGTTAAAGCTACCAAAAATTCAAAGAAATTAATGTAAATGGTATTTTAATACTTCGGAAGTGAAGAGCGAATCCAAGTGGTATCGATACGGAGCGTATAAATTATTCATATCGATTCTTTTATAAATTGAGTTAACGCAAACAATGAGCGGCCGGTCTCTTTATTGGATTCCCACAAAGACTTCGACACATAGTAGGTAGGTACAGAAGGTCGTTTCCATACAACGAGCGAAAACGCACGCACACAAGAAACCCTTTACGTACAGCTAGTGCAAGCGCTTTTGCGACTAGCATTCGTTCGACATAGACCCAGATCACCTTACTTCAAGGCTCAAAACTCGAAGCATATAACGGGTGATTCATTTGGAGTTACTTTTTTGTCTATGCATTTTTTGACAGATAAAGCGTCAGTCATGACAACCTAACCTAATATTTTCATTCACTATAGTTTGACATTTCATCATGGAAAGACTAAGCACGGCACAACGCCTACAAATTATTCAACTTTATTACGAAAATCAGCGTTCTACGAGGAATGTGTTTCGTGCACTTAGAGCAACATATGGTCCACATAATCGCCCTACCGAACGCACTATTCGCTATACCATCAAAAAGTTTGAAAGGGAATTTTCATTATTAGACAATACCAATGATTTCAAAAGGAAGGATACGCCCATCAGAACATTTTACATAAACCTTCTTCATACAAGAAAAAACTAACGCCATCTATGATAACTCATACGAACTACGTGAGTTCCGCGTTGCATAGGCCGACGACGTAACCTTGTACACACGGCTACATTTATTTATTTCTATACAATGCGAATCTGGAAATTGTAGCTTGATTATGTAGCCGTGATTTTTTAATCACATTTTATCGGAAACAATTTAAGGCGAAAGCATCAGAGTAGCCCGCGAAATTCAATTTTCTTACGTTTTTTGCAATTTGCAGGTCAGTAACAGGTTGTATGTTGATCTAAATATGTAAGATCGTAATTTGCCATCGCATATTTATATTTTTTTAAATCTCCTATCCATTTTTACCCGAAGCAAGCTTCCGGTAAAAATGTCGCAAACTGAGCGAAGCTACTACCGTCGTCAATGACGGTAGTAGCTTCGCTCAGTTTGCGTGAATAAATGAAAACAGCATTTCAAAATATTTTATGAATTCGATTTTCATATCATTTCTAGACTTCCTCTTAAATTTTTGTAAGTACTCTTTTTGTTTCACTCTTATGTTGAATATAAAACATATTAGGTACTTACCAAAAAAAATTCAAAATTACTTACACTAAGTTCCTAAGACAAAAATAAAACACAAATAAAAAATGACGTCCGTACAAGGTTACTTCACGCCAAAGAGTATAACTTCACGCGCTGCCGACAGCGCGCGACATAGCCGCCATCGTGGACTTCGGTGGTAAAATTATCACTTTAAAAATATGTTTATTTGATAATTGAATTGCAACAAAAATAATGTAAGATTACTTACCGATGATACGATATCCCATGTTCCTTTTTAACTTTTGTGTCATAATTTTTGCAGCCTTTTACCACGCAACTAGGCATTTTAATGACAGTACTACGCATCCGCGCGCGGACCGCGTTCGACTGAGTCGCGCTGGCCCTAAACTGATATTTTAGGGCCAGCGCGTTGGTGCCATTTCGCCGCGCGGTTAGCCTGGGCCTGCAGTCTCGACATAGTTAGCAATCGTTTTCGGTTGCTAAGCCCTAACAATCCAGATGTAAATGTTGATGTAAATGTTTGGTAGTCTCGACACTCAAATTTATCGATTGTTACCTACCGGTACCTACCTAAAATACCAGTAACAACCGATAAATTTGAGTGTGGAGACCACAAAATATCGTTACATCTGGATTGTTAGGACTTAGCAACCGAAAACGATTGCTAACTATGTCGAGACTGCAGGGCCTGGTCCTTACTATATATGTCTATGGACAATACACGACCAAATAGCCCACATCCAGCTCGCACTGAAGAAAACATTACGGCGGTAGCTGAGAGTGTACGCAATGATCGCGAAGAATCGATTCGGCGCCGCTCGCAACAGCTTGGCTTGTCGTATACCACAACTTGACGTATTTTACGCAAAGATCTTGGTTTCAAAGCATACAAAATTCAACTGGTGCAACAATTGAAGCAGACTGACCTACCTAATCGCCACCGATTTAGTCTTTGGGCTCTTGAAAAGCTTGCAGAAAATCCACTGTTTTCAACGAAAATTTTGTTTAGCGATGAGGCACATTTTTGGCTCAACGGATATGTTAACAAACAAAATTGCCGTATTTGGTCTGAAGAGCAACCTGAAGAGATTCAAGAGCTACCATTACATCCAGATAAAACAACAGTTTGGTGTGGTTTATGGGGTGGTGGAATCATCGGTCCATATTTCTTCAAAAACGAAGCCGGCCAGAACGTCACTGTCAATGGTGACCGTTATCGTACCATGATAACGGACTATTTGTTTCCTGAAATTGAAGCCCGTCATCTTCAAAACTTTTGGTACCAACAAGACGGCGCCACTTGCCACACAGCATGTGAAACCATGGCTTTGTTGCGAGAAAAATTTGGTGAACAGTTAATTTCGCGTTTCGGACCAGTCAGTTGGCCGCCTAGATCCTGTGATATCACACCCTTAGACTTTTTTCTGTGGGGTTATGTAAAGTCCAAAGTTTATATGGATAAGCCGCGTACGATTGATCAACTGGAAGCCAACATTACTCGCGTTATTCGCCAAATACCACTGGAAATGCTCGGTCGGGTCATCGAAAACTGGAACTCCAGAATGGACCACCTTAATCGCAGTTACGGACAACATTTGAAAGAAATAATCTTTAAAAAGTAAATGTAAGGAATGGTTCTTTTGTATTATAATAAAGATTACCCGATAAAGAATCATGGCAAGGTCCGTACATTCATTTGTACAAAAAAAAGAATTCATTTAGAGGGTTCAAAATATTTTCCAATTTTGAGAATACATTACGAGGAGTAGATTGATCTACTTATCATAATTTTAAAACCCCGCATAATTAAAATATTTCGAAATGAAAATATCAGTTTTTCGTTTCAATCTCGTTGCCCATTTTGCTGTATTTATAAAAAAAAACGACGTGACAATGACGGATCTGTCACACTGACAGACAATCAGACAACTTCAGGTGAGTCATGTGAATAATTTGTTTACGGAATAGCAGAGAATAGTTTGTTTACAGAATATAACGTTCACAGTGGCGTTATGAGTTGAAAAAGTATCATTATATCAGTAGAAAGGGTGTGACTACTGTGATGAAGGCTACGGGGCATCCAAGAGTCAAGACAGACAAATTAGGCACACTACTAACTTATAAACTGCGATAAGGACGAGAGAAGCCAGCCGCAGCAGCAGTACGACACCAACCGTCTACATTGAGGGCGCATTTATTGATATTGTATATAATATTATGTCTACCGTTAGAAGACGTCAAATTAATATCAAGCTTGTGTAAATATTGATGGGCATTAATCTGTTGAAAGTGTAATAAGTTCATATGAAAAATTATCTATGTAAATAACATCAGGTTACGTCTTATAAAATAAAAAACAACATCTTGATTAATGTCTTTATTCCTCTTCTACAAAAACATGATTTAAATGCTGAGCTGGTAATAAAATGTTATCCTGATACCTTGCCCATCCCAAATACCAAACAACTGTCATTACATGGGCACAACAACCGAGCGTTCGGCGACCAACTATGCAACTACAGCAATACTCTAGAATGCCACTTCGCCCAGATAAATTAGTTTGAGTCAAAATATAAACATAATACGTTTTTCTTCCCACATGCCGTGAACGTATTTTGCCCCTTAATAATGTAACATCCTCAGTTTCATTGACATTCATTTGAGACAGGTTGATGTAACTTGGCAGTTCAGAACATACTTCAATTATATAGGTGCCATTAATTTTAATATGTTCACTATAATAAGAATTAGCCTGCCGTATTTGGTAAGTACCCAAGGAAAATAATATTAAATCATCATAGGCCAATCGGGGGAAGAATAATATATTATCCCGATCAGCTCTCATCATACAAAGTCAGATGAGCGCCTATTAAGGTTCAATGAGACCACCACATCTGACAAGTTAAAGCAATTGAAATCGTTCATTTATAACATTTAAAATATTTTGAGCATCACTACGATCTTTCAACCGCACAGCAAACTTATTGTACAAAGCCACTGCTATCTTGAAATCCTGCATGAGATGTGGCAGAGCTTTATTATTAAATTCATGCCTAAATAATCTATAGTCTCTTTTCATGTGACCATTCACCGCCTCTACCACCCAGCGACAAATAGTGACGCAACGGCTTTGGTTAGCTTGTTGTGTGGTTAATTGATTGTTTCCTTGCATTAAGGAGTGTGGCATATGGGGCTCATAACCACACTGTTCTAATAACGTTATTGAAAAGAAAGTCAAAGATAAGCGTGAAATTCAAAAGTCTGTGGTAGAAGCCGAGTTTTCAGGGTAAAGCAGAAATCAAATGTCCAAGAGAGTAGCTAAAAACCGTTAAAGAAAGCGAAAATAACATGAAAATAACAACGAAGCAAGAATACACGCAAGGCAGTCGATCGATGACAGTCGACGATCAAAGCACAGATTACTAAACTAGTAGCAAGGAACAATTTTTTTTTAAATATTAGTTTTATCAAAGATAGTCTGTCCCATAGAATAATAGCGGTCCGGCGGTCTTACACTGACAACGGCTGTTTCGTTCTAAAATAATGAGCTATTAGTTAAACTATTTACTTTTAACATTATTTTTTTATTGCGGGGTTTTAAAAATATTGTAAATTCCTGAAGATAGTCTTCAGGTATCCAAGAGTACAAGAGCTAGAATTTCAACTTCTCTAAATATCTTAATTTTTTTGTACAAATTCTGCCATGATCCTTTGTTTTATTCATATTTTTTTTAGTTTTGGAAAAAGTAACTCCGAATGAATCACCCATTATTTCATTTAAACCAAATAAAAGGGACTTTTGAATTGTGAAGGGGTCGGTCAGTCAGGAAGATGAAGCTTTTTAGGTTCCTATGGAGTTGAACGGGCAAGTAACTCTACGGACACTCTTTTACACAAAAATATTATAAAAAAATATTTGTATTTCATTCATGTTGAAATTAAAGGCACATGTGAAAACGACATAAAAAGACGTGCATGTTAAAAAGCCCCTAATAAAAAGATAAAAATAAACAATTCAAAAATGAAAATAGCTAAATTAATAATAAGCCGTCGCAGCTTCGAGATTACCAGTCCTTAGTGACGCCCGGTCAAAACTCAAACTCAAAGCATTTATTTCAATTAAACCATTTACAGGCACTTTTGAATTGTCAAGTGGTCGGTCAGTCAGAAATATGAAGCTAGTTGCCCATTCCAAAGCGTAATAGGTACCTATGGAGAAGAACGGGCAAGAAACACGAACATGACGTATAGAGATCGGCATTTCTGCGTCTATAGATGAGTGCATGCATCTGTCATCACTCGTGATATAGAGCCGAACTTCTGTTCTTTTCTATTATATGACCCCATGTACGATTGATGAACGGAGCGAGAATCGATTGTAGGTACATTCGATTCCCGGAATGGATTATCCGTTAGTTCGGTTGGATTAGAATTTTAGATGGTTGTGTTTAATTGGATCTTGAGGTATTAGAACACGGATCTTGCAAAATTAATTATACTTAGATGCTGACAGAATATAAAAATTAAAGGAAAATCTTTTATGTATTTCGGAAAGATTTTAATTTGGTGGCTTAATTAAATTTTTTTTTTTTTTTATTTCAGACTAGGTAATGTCCATATTTTGTTAGTAACAAATTGATTATCTTACGGCTAAATTAGTAGTAATTTATGTAGGTACTTAAAATAAATTATTGAATTGAATAAATTAAATTGAAATTGCAAAGATTAACTAAAGGAAATAAATTGAAATAAATTATGTCAAGTTACATTGATTAATATGTCTCCTAAAATTATTCGTTTTAGACCGCATCTGGCGTAGTTGTTTTACCATATTGTCGGTCACATATATGAAATTTATTAGATCACAGTTGCCATTCGAGAATGTTTTAATTCCATTGGTTTTCAGTTGGACAAAGTATACAGCCCATTCACACTACTACAAGAATATTTACGATAGAATTTTGGTTCAGTATACAAGGAGGAGAGGACAATATGACAATAAATTAAACTGGGTATATCTAATGATGTTCCCATCCTACAAACAAAAATTCAAGCAAATATATCCAATGGTTTAGGCACTATAGCCAGTCAAAGATTGGCAAACAAAACCCATAGTCGGCCCATCACTACTATTTAGTTTGTTTGAAAAAAAGACTTTTGTTATTTAGGTGTTAGGATTAATTTGATAGTTTCAAAATACTCCTATGCATTAATATTGCCAGTGTTTTCATTTACTGTCGTATTGTTGTCTCCACATTGTATATTAAGTAACAATACACTGGCTTTATACCAAACATTTACATGCTTAGCCCGTTGTACCATCTGCCAACAGCCACAAAACCAAATCAACGCGTACCACCAAAAAATACCTTTAAAATATTAATCAGTTCTCTCTTTGTATGAAGGCGTTACATGAAAAATACGAACACATGCCTTCATAGAATAACAATGGCTGTGTCAAATACCACGAATATAAAGAATAACTTCATAATTGTGTGTTCTAAGGAAAATCACCACTATGTTTAAAATAATAGAGCATAAGATTTTATGATGATATTTCCAGTGAACGCGAGGAGAGTGAATTATTAAATTATTCGAGCCATCCGTTATGAGGCTCGTTTGGTTTAAAGATGGGTTACTCGCTTTTTGAAGCCTTGTTATAACATGGAAATATATTAAAGCCTTTTATGTAGAACAATCTGAGTTCCTATTGTTCTTTCTTCTATTATTCCTGAAAATGATTTGTGTGGGGTGAACATTATTTTCCTTCGTGTGTTCCAAAGTGAAGTATTTTATGGAATGGAATGGAGCTCACAAATTATAACACGTAATTCATACAAAATACATTGCTACAGATTGACGAAATATGAGCTCCGAGAGCTATCTGAGGAATACAACGGAATAAGCGAGTAAATATTTTATTGCATAGGGTCGCGGCATAATGCTGAGCGATAGCCGTTTTGCGTAGATGTGACGCATGTTTCCCCCAACCTTTTCATATTTTCTGTGTTTGTGTTATTTTTTGCGTCATGTTTACCGCAAATAAACGCATTTTCTTTCTTTCTTTCTTTCTATATTTATTTTACTAAAATATTTTCCTTGGTGACCTATTTTGTGTAATTCCAGCAGCCGTTTGGTCACTGGAACAGCGGGACGGTCATATACGAGTATGTTACTATTATTAAGTATGCAGTTAGTTTTTTTAGTATCTCATAAATAACTTTTCAGCCAGTAAAAAATAAATTACTAGTTTAATTAATAGTAATATTCATCCAGCCGAATTTTGGTCATAGCGGCCGATCTCAACGGAGTTTAGCGAAGTTCGTAGGAGATATTATAGTACGTACACACAGGTGTATTCTTTGTTCCCTCACTCACTAGTTCCATTACTCATCCACTTAAAACTATTAAAAATGACTCGCTCCAGTACTAGACTCATTCGAACGGGACTTAATGACACCGCTGCGTACGCACTCATATATCAAGTGATACTGCGTAGAATAATGAAAACGTCTTCTGGGCAAATTTGGTAGCGACCTGCGACCTTTGTAACACGTTTTTCTTAACGCTCGATTCCTTTTTAATATCATAAGCGTTCACAAGTTACTTTTGTATGAGATACATAAGCTTGAAGATTTTGATCGTTCGCTTTTTATGCATCAAGTTCGTCTATCCCTAAACTTTTTAACAAAAAGCTCGTCGAATGCATAACCTCCTCCTTATTTTGAAGTTGGTTTAAAATAATCACTGACTGCTCTATACCTACCAGCATTTAACATAGACAGGGTGGTACAAGGTGAAATCAATGGTCAAGGTGAAATCATTGGTCAAGGTGATATCAAAAATCCAGTATTCTATGCCCACGTCAGCATGGACTTAAAAATATCGCGGCGGGATTATTTCGCGTATTGGATCTTCAACGGACTGCTTAGCGCCGGAGTTGAAAATCCAAAAGTATGTTTTCTCGACGCGCTGGGATGCAAACTGTTGGATTCTCATTGTTCGGTTCAGCACCGAGAGTTGAAAATCCAGTACGCGATAAAATCCCGTCGCGAGATTTTTACGTCCGTGCGAACGTAGTCTTAACGTCAATTTATTTACATAACAAACACTCATATGTGTATTTCATTTACCGGCCAGAATTATGGCCATCGAAAGATAAACATAATCATAACAAGTCCTTTTTAATTTTTTTTAGAGTTTGTAATCATCAAATAACTTCTCCCGCTCCAAGTTAATAGTCCTGGAGTGGAGACCGCGTATCGGCAACCAAAGTCTGGGATGCCCCCCAGCTACATGGATGGATGTGACAGACTGGATGCGGAATGCAGAGGACAGGGTATTGTGGCGCTGCCTGCAGTGGACTGCGATAGGCTGAGTTGACTGATTGATAACTTTATAAATCTAAAACATAACGTAAGATACGGTACTGCACTGTATACCTACTGTCTTTTTACGTTTCATAAACGTCCATTGAGTTAATACTCAATGGAAGTTTATGAAATGAAAAAATAACGACGACTGTATAATAGTTTATTTATTTATTTTATTTTAAAGAAGGCTTACAGACTAACAAACCAATGATATAAACAAAGTAATATTAAAAATTTGCTAATTTCAAGCCTCCACATACAGAAGAAAAAAAGTCGATAAAAAGGAAAGAAAAAAAAGTACATTCAAGTTAATATTAGATGAGAAATGACTGTGCCAAAAGCCGTCTTAAGGTCGCTACACTGGTGCAGAACGCTACATAGTAGCGGGTAAGATAAGCATATACCTACTTATGTAGGTAGATACTTATCTTACCCGTTAGTTTCCTGGATGAATCAAACCATTAGTGTAGGTACAGGTCAATACGGTCTTGTGTCACTGTACATAAGTACGTTCTCCAGTTGCCAGCTCTAGCTGTAACCAACTACTAAGACTTAGATACAGAGAAGTACTGATACAGATAAGTCAAGTACTTAGATACAGGTCAATACGGCCTTGTGTCACTGTACATAAGTACATTCTCCAGTTGCCAGCTCTAGCTGTAACCAACTACTAAGACTTAGATACAGAGAAGTACTGATACAGATAAGTCAAGTACTTAGATACAGGTCAATACGGCCATGTGTCACTGTACATAAGTACGTTCTCCAGTTGCCAGCTCTAGCTGTAACCAACTACTAAGACTTAGATACAGAGAAGTACTGATACAGATAAGTCAAGTACTTAGATACAGGTCAATACGGCCATGTGTCACTGTACACAAGTACGTTCTCCAGTTGCCAGCTCTAGCTGTCACCAACTACTAAGACTTAGATACAGAGAAGTACTGATACAGATAAGTCAAGTACTTAGATACAGGTCAATACGGCCTTGTGTCACTGTACATAAGTACATTTTCCTGTTGCCAGCTCTAGCTGTATCCAACTACTAAGACTTAGATACAGAGATGTACTGATACAGATAAGTCAAGTACTTAGATACAGGTCAATACGGCCTTGTGTCATTGTACATAAGTACATTCTCCAGTTGCCAGCTCTAGCTGTAACCAACTACTAAGACTTAGATACAGAGAAGTACTGATACAGATAAGTCAAGTACTTAGATACAGGTCAATACGGCCTTGTGTCACTGTACATAAGTACATTCTCCAGTTGCCAGCTCTAGCTGTAACCAACTACTAAGACTTAGATACAGAGAAGTACTGATACAGATAAGTCAAGTACTTAGATACAGGTCAATACGGCCATGTGTCACTGTACATAAGTACGTTCTCCAGTTGCCAGCTCTAGCTGTAACCAACTACTAAGACTTAGATACAGAGAAGTACTGATACAGATAAGTCAAGTACTTAGATACAGGTCAATACGGCCTTGTGTCACTGTACATAAGTACGTTCACCAGTTGCCAGCTCTAGCTGTAACCAACTACTAAGACTTAGATACAAAGAAGTACTGATACAGGTCAATACGGCCTTGTGTCACTGTACATAAGTACGTTCTCCAGTTGCCACCTCTAGCTGTAACCAACTACTAAGACTTAGATACAAAGAAGTACTGATACAGGTCAATACGGCCTTGTGTCACTGTACATAAGTACGTTCTCCAGTTGCCACCTCTAGCTGTAACCAACTACTAAGACTTAGATACAAAGAAGTACTGATACAGGTCAATACGGCCTTGTGTCACTGTACATAAGTACGTTCTCCAGTTGCCACCTCTAGCTGTAACCAACTACTAAGACTTAGATACAAAGAAGTACTGATATAGGTCAATACGGCCATGTGTCACTGTACACAAGTACGTTCTCCAGTTGCCAGCTCTAGCTGTATCCAACTACCAACTATCTTAACTCAGCTAAAAAACTATTTAAAGTTTGTTTTATCTTTATTACTGTAGATAATGAACTCGCTCGCAAATCCGTAGTACAGCTGCTGGCGATACAAGTCTTCGCTGGTCTTATTAGTTCATTTTTGATAGTGTGCGAGCAATATTAGAAGTAAGAGAGTCTCTCTAATTAAACAAAACTTTGTTATCTTTTTTAGGGTTCTTTATTTACGGAATGCAAGTTTTTACTTTTACTTTATTGGGGTTACGATATCTGTATGTTTATTATTATTTATTTTAGCCTTTGTTATACCACTGCAAGGCAAACGCCTCCTTTTCTCACTTCCATGTTTGGTTTAAATAATTATTTTTTGAGTAATTGTGTGTTGTTTTCTAATTGAATTTCCCATGACCGTGCTCACTGTGAGCACTCGCTTCGCGAATTTATCCGCACAGTTCAGTGAGTAAAGAAAGAAAAATATGTTTATTTGTCACAGAAACGACTGCATACAAAAAGATAAGTTAACTTGAATTATAAAGAAAAACAAAAGAATAAAATAGATCACGCAAAACAAATTCTAATATCTGTTGATCAATGTATGTTTCGCGAACGAATGTTCGTTACGTGTCAAATGAAGCGGTGAGTATCGTCCATTTTTGTGCAAGGATATATAATGTGCTCGTCGTTTACCTGTTTAATGCTCTGGACGAAGACTTTAAAAAAATCTCTCTACTATTGTTTCTTTTAAAAGAATTCATACCTAAGCAGCTATTTTTAACACAACAATAAGAAGTAACTACGGTCTTTATTAGTTTATTTTTGATAGTGCTGCGGTAACACTAACTAACTAGCAATTTTAGAGAGGAACTGTATAGTTCCAGTAATCGCCCTTTCATTACACTTTCTCACTGTAATTGAACGGACTAGAACGTGTTACTGTTGTGGTACTTCAAACCGAATTGAGGCTGCGAAAATAGATTGTTATAGCAGTCTGTTGAGTGCACTGGTGGCCCAGTGGTAACGGCTGCGACTTACAAGTTGTAGGTCATAGGTTCGAACGCAGACAGGCGCATTACTTTGTGTAAATAATCATCACTGTTCTCAAAACGGTGAAGGAAAACATCGTGAGGAATCGGCATGTCCTAGAAATAAAAATTCGAAGACATGTGACATCTACCAACCCGCACTGGGCCCCCGTTGTAGATTACGGCTCACTCCCTCTCACCGAGAGGAGGCCTGTGTCCCAGCAGTGGGAACTTTAAAGGCTGAATATTATGCTTATGCATAGCAGTCCGTTATATGTAGGCAAAAAAGCTTTGATTATTGTTATTCGTTATTCACTTTTTTTCGGTTTCATTAGTTCATGAAACCAAATATGATTTCACTCAACAAAAAACACTGAATGCTGGTTGAGAAAATAGTAAATATCGAAAAAAAAATATATCTTGGTTACCTTACCGGGTTTTTTTTTACTGTTCAAACTAGTTGTTGGAAATGAGGTAAGCTACCTACCCGTTACGTTTGATCCATTATTTACGGAACACCCTGTATATATACTTTATTGTACACCAGAAAGTACATAACAAAACACTACACAACCTACAATAAAATAATGCGTAATAGGAAGTTGAAAGGAAAGTTGCATCTACTTTTCCCTGTTCTTATGAATACATCCAAAGGATAAGCCACTTTATCAGTTCTCAAGCATTTCCATAAGTAAGAGCTAATCCCACACCAAAATACCTTTCCCACTATAACTCAACTTGGCTCAAATGACCCGGAACACCCACTGCACAGATCTGCGGACGATATTATGCAAAGATGTATAATACTATTCATTTGTATGTAAATCCGCGCTGCAGCCTGCACGGTTGCATGACAAATTTCAGCTGTAACCGAATTTGACCGAAGCTAACTAAGCATTAGAATATTTATCGCGTTTCGCGGATTCGGTGGTATTTGCGAAGAATGGTGGTTAAATTTGAGGTAAAACTATAAATTTTATTAGTAGGTGGTCTATTATTTATTGTGTTTTCAAAGGAGTGAAAATTTTGATGCTAAGCATCATCATAATTTTTTTTTCAATAATTGATGCCCTGGTTTTGCATAGCGGGTGATAATTCTTTAAAATATGACTGGAAGACGACCTAAACATAAAAAAGACTAGGCAGATGACTCTTGTTGATCTATGTCATCTTTTTGAGGCTGAATGTCAAAGTCAAAGCGTTTAATTCAAATAGGCACATAAAAGGCACTTTTGAACGTCAACATTTACATTAGGCGGAGTGAGCGCATACTCTAGATAAAACGTACTTAGAATGCACTTGCAAGGAACGTTGCAGCGATGATAGAAGGATTTATATGAACAAACATTACATGTACAAGCAGTATGGAGATAAACATATGGTTCAACATGAGTATTAGTTAAGCATGCTGTTGATATTTATTTGAAATAGGATAACTAACTCAGTAGCAGTGTTGGCCCAGTGGTAACGACCTCGACTTACGCGTTGCAGGTCGTAGGTTCGAAAGCAAACAGGTGCTTTACTTTGTGTAAATTGTTTCATCACCATTCTGCCGTCATAAGAAACAAGGCCTTGACTGACGATTTTGTCAAAAATGCATTATTAACATATTATTATTAGGAATTAGCAAAGAAAATGCTATCAAATGGCACACAAAGCTGTAACTCGTATTCGTTTTGAGATATCGGATTTTAGCCTTAATTACGACATAAATGCTGGTTTTTGAATCTGAAAAACCTTACACAATAACGGCCTTTTGTGCCAATTTATGGTTCAAAATAAAGCCTATATTTTTTGACGTCGTAATAAACAAGAATCACTAACTAAAACCATTGAGTAAATCACGGGCCTTCATTTTAGATAAAACTTAAATTATCTCGGAATCAACGTTGACGTTGTTACGGCCTTCTTTCTTATGACGGCAGCATTGCTCTCAAAGGCGCCACGGCGTCCTCACCTTCCGCCTGAAGCAGGTCCTCACCGGACACGGTTATTTCGGGAGGATTCTGTCCCGGATAAGGCGGGAGGAACCCGGGTGTCACCATTGTGTGGATCGCCCGGAGGACACGGTGGAGCATACGGTGGAGGTCTGCCCGGCTTGGGCGGAGCACCACCGTGTCCTCGTGCAGGCGATTGGCGGTGGCGATCTCTCGCGTCCGGCCCTGTTCCAGGCCAAGGTACGGAGCGAGAGGGCTTGGGAAGCCGTCACCTCCTTCTGCGAAGCAGTAATGTTCGCGAAGGAGGAGGCGGAACGCGTGAGGGAGAGGCAATATTCGCGCCCTCACGCCCACCTGCTCAAAATTATAAAAATTGTGTGTTCTGAAAAAAATACATATTTTATGGTTTATTATTATGCATTGAAATAGAAGCGTTTTTATACATGTTAAAGTTGTATACCGCCACAAAAATATAAAATGTCAAGTTACTCGGAAAAGGTTGACCTTTGCATAGGGGTCTTAAGGAGTCATTTGGTTGCAAATGACCTCCGACATATTACCAATAACCCTGTATATTTTATTTTAAATCTAGAATGAACTTACTTTTGTGATGTCTGTACATGAATTTTTCAAACTTGTTAACATTATTATAATGAACAAACAACATGTAAGCACACTCTATCCACAAGAGACTTGCCAGAATTTCAATCAACATTATCGCCCGCTGAAAGTAATTTCAGTGAAAACATCTTCAGTACAAGTACGGTTATGTAAACATGTACTGTCAACAAAAGGAATGAGTATGCAGGTGGAAAACTTGAAATCATTCTACCCAATTGCAGAAGCTTCTTTATTATGTTAAGACTCTTAAGAGTTTATTATGTTAAGAGTTTTAGTGTGAGGACTAGTGAATTTGTGTTAATAATGCAGTTAATGAACAATACAAATTTTTTATTTATATATTTTTTATCTAACTGAAAAATCTTTTGAATCTAACGCACTGTATTTATTTTTGACAAATGTATACTTCATAACTGATAAAGTGTATGTAAATGGTCTCATTTCGTAAAAGCTTCGATGTTTCAAGCCTGCACACCAAACTCTTTTGCCGTCAGTACTCTTTTTGTATCAAGGGATACCATTATTAGACATGGGATGGTTACGGGTTTGTGTCATCACGGCTGTCCTATAAGGTTCAGGAGAGCTCCCTCTTTATGATTAAATGTTTTGGGAAGGGAGGAGGTAAATTAGAGACTTTTTTGTAATCACGTTTCTCATTCATTGTCAACTTCACAATACGAAATAGAAGGTATGTGATGGGTTATGTTTTGATTCTGTTGATGCCACGCTTTTATGGTTGAGACTTGCACAGACCAGGGAAGCGTGGCACAAATGGAGGAGACCTATACTCAACCGTGGATGACACAAATCTGCTAATGATAATGAAGATGAAAGCGATGAATTAAGTGAAAGTGAAATACGTCCGATAATAATTATAGCCTTGAAAAAAATCATCAAAGTAATAAGCATGCATTAAAAATGTCTCCTGTTAGTTAAAGAGGAGAAATCAAGCATCATCATTACAATAGCTTAGTTTGACAGATGTACAATAACAATATTCTCGACTCTGGGTTTTATAGGAAGACCATGAATACGTTAGAATTAGTGCAGTCTTAGAAAAAAATCATCAGATTGGTTGAACCAGTACACATATAATTTTTCGAGAGCTTGCGATAGCTCTACCTTATGGAAGGAAAACACTATAAAAAAATGTTTTAAGCAACCCAAAATTAAACCAACTCCAAATTAGTACCCAATTATTTTCCTACAAAATCAAAAAATATAAAATATATACTCGTAGGATACTAGGAAAGTGGTATCTTCTTACTATAGTTACTTTAAGAGTATACGGTTGCTTAGAAACAGAATTTTATCTTTAGTTAATACTTCCCGTACATCTAATGATGTTGTTCTTATAAAGGTTTCTCTTTTTGCGAAAAGATGAGGGGATTAGTGGAGTGTGTCTCATTATTCTGGAAGTAATGTATGTTTTTGGGGCAAAGGTGAGGCGTCTTTTTTGGTGGTACTAAGTTTTAGTAAAGAAATTGTCTGCCAGTAAATATTTGTATTAGGTCGTAAACTAGCATTATTAGCAGCTTTTAAATGTTTATTTAATTTAATGTGGGTTTGCTCTTGATTCTAGTCTAGGTCAATGGTGACATAAACAGAGTCGACGATGGGGTGAGCTTACCCGGAAGAAGCCTGTTCACTCTCACGTTGAAGAGATTAGGGTTGTATGCGTTCGGAAACACAGACGCAGAGGTAGAGAGGTAGTTCCACTATTTTGCTGTGCGCATAACAAAAGACATTTGGAAACGTTTAGTGCGAATTCGTGGAGTAGCAACTAGGTAAGAATGGTAACTTGCAGTGCGTCTAGATGACCGATGGAAGAAGGGGGGCGGTGGAATGAGGTCGTGGAGTTCTTGGGCACACTATCCGAAATACAATATGTAGAAGACCGACAAGCAGGCGACCTTACGGCGATGAGCCAACCATAGGGTTGGCCTATAGAGATCTATAGAGGTCTATAGTGATATTGAGACCTAAAAGAGCTGCCTGCTGGAAATAATGATCAGAAGCAACATTAGTAGTTAGCAAGCGCTATTGCTGAGCATGAGGTCTGGGTTCCATTCCCAGGTCGGGCAAAGACCCACGCGCGCCTCAAAGAGTTGTCAGCACCAATGACGGGGTCCACTAGGGCCGATGCCTGCCAGGGTTGCGGGAAAGTTTGAAAGGTTACCGTGGCCCCTGGCACAGGCAACTGAAGGAACACAGGTGGGTTTTAGTCAGTAAGAGTCTGACGCGCCCTCCCGCTCCAGAGCGGGAGAAGTTATTTGATGATTACGCAAACTCAAAAATAAATAAAAAATCAGGTCGGGCAAAGTGTTTTTGGGTTTTTCCATCTGTCCTATCCCTTTGGGGAATCAAAACGTGGTGCTATGTTTATGTTTTGGTCATCATCATGTTTGTGACGCCTGTCATTGAAAACAGTGGACTGATTCACATGTTTTAATTAGGTCAGCTTCCAGGAGAGCCCGATGTCAGTTTTGTCAATAGCTATGAAAATAGCTGGAAAATAGCCGTGAATCACAACTTTCAGCCTGTCAGACATATTTGGTGATTAGAACTCGTATAAAATATTCACAGATAACAGTTCTAACTTAGAATATGATTCGCAAACACTAAACTAATAACAATTAAATAGTTTCTTTATTTCCCAAAAATAAAAACGCTTTATAAGCAAAAAGCTACATAAATCACTCACAAAGGCAGAATACACGGAAATAACAACATCGAGCTACATCGACTGTTGACTTTATTCGTTAGATTTCCTCTGATCTCAGTTTCATAGACGCACAATCTAATTAGGCTTTTGCTACGCTCGGATTCGTAGCGGCTACGACCATCGTAGCAACTTGCTACGAGGCTACGAGCTACGAAATCTAATTTTAGATACACGAGGCCTTGTTTCGGTTGTTTGTTGGTTCCTATAAAAGTTTGTTGGTGCATATTTAATTAAGTTTATTGAAGAGGAGCGTACTGAATTAATTTATGTGTTGTATAACTAAAATAACAGGGATGGTATTGTTTTGGGTACTTAAGCATTTGTAAATAAAGTGTTATTCTATTTGATTCGCCACCAGGAAGAGGAAAAAATACTAAAAATCTCGATATTTTTGTCAAATTATGCTACTTCTCTTCAATTTATTAGGTTGAAATGGATAGTTTAAAGAACAAATATATAATTTCAATATTTCTACAACATTTTTTAATCTGCTTGTTTTGTAATTGCAACCCTTAAAATCACGCTAATCGTACCAAATTAAAGTCATACGTTACAGACTCAATGCGACCATAAATAAATAATAATTTATCTATAAACACGTACCAAGAAAGTGCAAAAAGAAAATAAACCCATATTCCCTTTAACATCACAAAGAGAAAACTAGCTTTTTCACGGCGCATAGCATCGATTGTTCAATCAAAGGAACGATCCCAATCGTTCCACTGAGCTTATCTACGCCGTAGCAATCGTAGCTAGAGGCTACGCCGTAGACGCCGATATTATTACTGATATCAAAGAGGGCTACGCGGTCTGTGTTTAGTTGTATAGGCCATTGAACATAGTACTTTCTTACATAAAACTTTTCTGGCTGCAAATGGTTTGAAGAACGGAGGTGTAGAAAAGAAGTAGTATGGAAAATAAACTATTCGTCTTTGTTTACTGGGCAATTTGGTTTATTTTAAATTGGTGTTTCATGACTAATATTGCCGCTTTTAACTGAAAACATTTTATTGCTCGCTATATTAAAACGTTGACTTGACTCTCGTAAGTACTTTAGCTCCTGGTAAAAACCTAATCATGAATATAAATATGATATTCGTTATAAAAATATAAATAGGTCTTAAAAAATTATAAATTATTTAAAAAATACAGCCCGGATTCATAAAAGGAAATATTAAAAAAATATATTTAACCTTTCAACCTATTCAAACCCGATGAGAACAATAAAAAATGTACCTACCATGAAATGATTTTTACCTTTTTCCTCCATTAAAAACTTCACCTAGTTAATAAATGGCTTTTGATTTAGCAAACGATTTCCTGATACACCCTTTTGTTGAAGAGATAATAAATCCAAAGGGTTCCGTAAGCGATTTTTACTGAACTACCATTTAAGAAAATGACCAATTATTGACGTGGTGATAAAACTGTTATTTTGGATCATCTTTGAAATGTTTTGTCACAAGGAGTCATTAACTCTTAATCAAATAATAATATGCGAACAAAAAAGACCTAAGTAACTAAAATTAAATTTATTTATGTGTAGAATGTAAGTAGTTGTTTTAGGTAGTCTAAATAAATATGTTTTTTTGTATGATAATGTAAAGAAAACGGAAACTATAAATATGACAAAGAGACTAGATCTTCACATCTGGCCAAAGGTTTTACCAAAATTATGCCACAACAACCAAAATGGAAATAATACTTAACATTTTTGTAATGGTCACTGCGCAGTTACAATCTCCAAGCATTTTGTAAGTCTCAGCCTGTAATGTTCCTACTGCTGGTATATAGCCTCCTCTGTGTGAGAGGGAGTTGGCCGTTTGCTGGGACCGTGCGGGAATAGTACACACTTACCGGGCTTTTTAATCATAGGATATGTTGGTTTCCTGACGATGTTGTCCAATTAGTTTGTTTAATAATTCAAATAAGTAAATGAATAACCTTCTCCCATCACACATAAAAGCAATGCTTTTACAGGCCCTTATATTTCCTATAATTGACTATGGTGATGTGTATTACTATGACCTGAATGCAGATCTCCTCAATAAACTTGACCGCCTTCTCAACAACTGCATTCGATTCGTTTTCAATCTTCGTAAGCATGACCATGTATCTGCACACCGACTGCTTTTAAAATGGTTACCCATTCGTCAGCGCAGAGAGTTGAGGGCTCTGTCTACGTTGTTCTATATTCTGGATAAACCCACTTCCCCTTCTTACCTGACTTCCCAAATTCAATATTTATGCACTGCCCATAGATCAGTCTGATCAGTCGCACTATAGCAGCGTTACGGTGCGGTCGTGTTGCTGACACGTATAATTTTGTTTATCGTTTAGCGCGGCGAAAGCCGTCGCCCGTAATCTAAAATCGTCATGACTCAAAAACTTGTGGCGAACGAACTGCTGGCGTTCCTGCAGCAGAAACTGGACGTGATGGACGAGGTGTCTGCAGTTCAGATCTGCGGATGACATCGCAGCTTCCAAGCTGCAACTGTAGCAGTTACTCAACAAGAGTGACAAGATGGTGTCCCGCCGGCGTGACGGGACGAAGAAAAGTATCCAGGACATCATCACGCTGCTAAAAGAGACCGAACCGGACGACGTGCCTACGTTTGTGGCGAAGGACTTGCGCAAGCTCCCCCCAGTCACTTTCGACCACGTCGACGTAACCAGCCTTCTGAAGGACATCGGCTTTTTGAAGGCAAGTTTGGCTGAAGTACTGAGGAAGTTGGAGGCATCTCAGAGCACCGTTACGGATTTGCGCGCAGAGCTCGACGAGTGGCGCAACTCGGTGACATTAACTGGGTCACCCGCGGCGCGTGTAAGCAACGTGAACACGTGCCGAGTTGCAGCCTGCCTCGATACATCGGTTGCAAGTAACGCATCAGCAGTTTTGTCGCCGGCGCCGATTGCTGAGTCTGCGTCGCGCAGCTCCGCTCCCGTCCACGCAGCCCCTCCTCGTAGCGCTGCTCGAAATAAGAGACCAGCTGAGTCGCTGGTTATTGACAGCACCCCTGCTGCTCCCCCCGCGAAGCCCGTGCCTGTAAAGGCAATGGATCGGGCTGTTGATGACGGCTTTGTGACGGTGCAACGGAGGAAATACCGCCAACGAAGCAGTAAGAACCGCTGCGGCCAGGCTCCTCTGGAGCCCAGCGTTAAACTGCGTGCAGCAAAACCGAACACTCCGGTGTATATCTCGCGCCTCCACTACACCACTGAGGCAGATGACATCGTTGAGTACGTGCGCCGAAAGCTGAACTACACGGCGAGGGTGCAGCTGTTAGAGTCGCGCCGCAATGTCAATTTCAAGGCATTTGTAGTGCGTATTCCGACGTGCTACCTCAACCTGGTGTTGGAAGAAAGCTTTTGGCCGCAGGACGTGGTGTTCCGTCGCTTCCGCGGACCTATTCCACACGACAGCACAAAGACGTAGTGCAGTGCTAGTGAAGTGTTACTAACATAGGCTTAAGTTTTATTTACTAACACTTTTTGTTGATAATAATATGTATACTTAGGTTAAGGTATTTATCTATGGGTCTATGCAACCCGAAATAAATAATTTGATTGATTGATAGTAAAAATCTTCGTTCCACCAACAATCGTCTTCTACGATGTCCTTCTCACTGTTCTGGCTTCATTCATTCTTCTTTCTTTGTCCAGGCGTTTTTTCTTTGGAATGCGCTCCCTCTGAAAATCAGGACAGCAACCAGTCGGTTATCTTTTAAAGTGAAGGCACGTGAACATATCCGTCAGAAGTTGGCTGAAATATCTCAGCGTTGAGTTGCTGAATTCGTTTTCTCTTCTACCAATCGTTATTTCTCCTGACCAAGGTTTATTTTGTTTTTATGTATGTATCTATATACATATAAGTATTTATTATTGTATTTTATAGTCATTTCCGAGCTATGTATCCCTTATGTTGCACCTGCCATGGTATATCTCTGCATCACCCTAAGGTTGACTGGTAGAAAATGCCTCAGGCATTAAGTCCGCCTTTGTGCAGTATTTTTTTACTTGTGCATAAAGTTTTAATAAATAAATGGATATCTCATATTCACCCTATCAACATCTCTTTAATAATAACACATTGTAACGAATCTTCAATGTAAGTCATAATAACTCAAATTTATTTCATGTCATGGCCATCGGCTGCAGAACCCAGTAATAAGATTTGATTCGACTTTGACTGCTTTTTTTTCATTTCATAAGCTCAAATGCCGGAAATTAAACCTCGTTGTTAATTCCTCGTGATTTTTTTGTTGTTCCTCATTTTAGTCTGTAAAATGCTGCTAAAATCTTTGTTGAAAAGCAGAATTGTAAGTACAAGTTAAAGAACTAAGTTGCTCTGGAAAAAAGTGCGTTGAATTTTGTAACAGAAAGTATTCCTGGCTGATTAAAGATTCTGCGCTTCACCTATCACATTCCATCGTTTACCGTGGCAATCTGCAAGAGGATCTTTTGCAGATGTTTAAGGGCTTGTAGCGGTATCTACATCGACACATGCGAGCTGCGCGTCATACTGACGTCACGCAAATCCTGCATAGGGCAAGCAGAGTTTACCGCGCGACTAGCATATATACAACTTCCCGACATCAATCATTGGGCAGCTGCCCACTAGACATAACATCCCTCTGGTTGGAGGATCCTCCCTTTTCTATGGAGGTATGAGTGAACCTTACACCCCGATCCTCTTACCTCTATAGGCTTATACACATAATTATAACGAAATTATATTTTTAAGTCACTCTTAATTCTTTGGAGAGCACTAGTGGACTGAGAGCAGTATAGTAGTACCGGCCGCGACTTAGTGAGTTGTAGGTCATGGGTTCGAACCCAGGCAGGCGCTTTACTTTGACTTCGACGTCTTCAAGGTAGTCCAACACTATCCGAACTGTATGAGGACAAGCGTTATCTTGCATAAAGATGGCGTTCTCGGCTATGATTACTAAAATGGGCCAACATACTCATTTAAGATTTCATTCACGTATTTTTCTGCAGTTAAAGTGTAATTTTCTACCACCACTAGCACGGTGCGGATTTCGGAAGAAGTTCCAGCCCTAACGTGTGGAGCCTCCACCGTATGGAACTTTCTCTTCAATGTAAGCTTGGTTATAACGCTCTCCTGGTCTTCTGTAGACTCTTTACCTCCCATCGTACGTGTATAGTATGAACCTCAACTCGTCCGAAAACACTACTCCTGACCGTTGATCCAGAGTCCAATCCAAGTGATCTCTAGCGTAACTCAGCCTTGAATTTCGATGCTGTCTTTCGAGTTTTGGACCATTTGCAGGTCTAAATGGCTTCATGTTTGCTTCAGCAAGACGCCGCCTCACTGTACACGTGCTCGGATTGCTCCCTCCAGAACGTAGAAGGTGATTTCTGACTTCAACAGCCATTTGAAATCGATTTCTCAACATTGTTGACACCATATATCGATCCTCTCGCGCTGTTGTGTACCTTTTTCCGCCTGTTCTTGGTCTGCGAATTTTTGATCCAGTATCTTAAAATCGCTGGAGCTTTCTTTGAACGGTTGATAACGAAACACCAACAGTTCTCGCTGTATAACGCTGACTTAGCCGTCTTCAAGCATTGTCAAAATGTTGGTACACTCGTCAGGGATTAGTGGCATGTTTTTAATTGAATTTGATCTGAATAATGAATTTCTGTACAAGCAATGTCATATTTATGAACAGAACCAAAAGTAAAACAAATGGTTTCAAAATCGTCTATATGTTTTATTAACCACTACACTAAATAAATCAATAACTTGGATGAATGACCATAATCTCGAAATAAATTTCTCTAAATCTAAAATAATGTTTTATAAAACAATTACAATCTAAGTATATAAATAACTAAGTTGTCAAATAAAAGCGCTCTTCCTCTCTCCTACTTTTGCTGTCCCCGACAGGGTCTACAATGATCATGTTTGTAAACCTACCACCTAAGTACACATGTGGAAGCAATAAATATATTGAGTATTGAGTATTTTTGGTTTTTAATACAACTACTAAAAATAAATAAAAAAGGTTTTACTTCTTTCTATATTTGTAATGAAATTGTTAGAAAGTCGTTTGCATCGGTGTATCGTGGCAACACCAAATAAACTATGGTTTGATGGTTGGCTGTATAGAATATTGTGTATTATCTATGATCTATGTAAGTTCCAGAATAAACTTTTGTCTGTCATTAGCGTTCACAGAATTCACGTCGTTTTATTAAAATATTCCCGTTCTATTAGAAATAAACTTTAGTTTTTAGTTTAAAAGCATTGCTCAAATATGTTAAAAGTTATCGCATTTTTTATAACCAACCCGCTTTCTTTGCGGCCCAGTGTATTATCATGCGTAATTAACTTGGTGATCATAGGCGTAAAGATAACTTGATTTTTCCATTTTCTTCGCTCAGCACCGGATATTTGATTCTGGCGCTTTATGATTCACCAAGTTATGTTATCTTAGTATCTACAATAGACTTTGTTTTTCTCACAAAATGTAGTTTTTGCTCACCTTATTATAAGTAGCAGACAGGTTCTGAATAATTCAGTAATGAAGACAATACATACAATTATTTGATTTGATTGATTTGACTTTGTTCTTACGAAACTTAATGTTGATCGTGTGACATCTTTGATTGATTTGTTTATTAGTATAATTTAGTTCTGTTAATTTCAGCTAAAACTAAATCTTGCCGAAAAATATCCTATTTTTTTTTATTTAAGTTATTTTACGTTATGTAATCAATCAAAATTGTCCTAGACGGGATTAAATATTTTTGTGATAAAGTTTTCATTATGTTTTAATAAAAAACCTTAATCACAAAATTCACTCCAAAATAAAAACCCGGCCTACTTGTTACCCGTCGAGCCCGTCTTAGTGCCATAGAAAGTCCTACTAGACGTTCAAAGGCCATTTAGGAGCGAAGTCGAGGCTTTCTCACGACTGAGGAATCTGACATCACATTCTTCTGAATTTAACTGAGTAAGCAGATATTCGTATAAGTAAGACGCAAGTCATGTCCGTTCAGATTGCATTGACACATTATTTTTAAAGCCGATACAGCCCTATATTCAAACAAATTTCTTAAAACGACAAAACATGTTATAGTTCCACACTTTACCAGGATTGTTAAGTTATGTGTTGAGCAGGGTGTTTTCCCTAGTGTATTTAAAAGAGCTGTCATAACACCTGTCCACAAGAGTGGACAGTGTTACAAATTATAGACCTATATCTGTCCTTCCAGCACTCTTTAAAGTGTTTGAAAAAGTCCTGAATAAACAACAATTTTTTTTAGAGCATAATAATATACTTTCAAATTCACAGTTCGGTTTCAGATCGGAGAAAAGTACAGATGGAGCTGTTAGCTCTTTGGTAGAATATGTTACACAAAATCTCGATGATAAAAAAAAGTGTCTAGGAGTATTTTATTGACCTTGCGAAGGCATTTGATACTGTCTCGATCCCTATTCTTGTGGACAAGTTAGAAAGATACGGTATACGGGGGAACGTGCTTAGAATTCTCGAAGATTATCTTTCGGGTCGCCAGCAAAAGGTTAAAATAAATAAGTATACTGTCACCTGCGGCGTCCCACAGGGTAGTATTCTTGGTCCCAGTTTATTTATGATATACATAAACGACCTGTGTCAAATGTCACTCCACAACGATTTTTTTTTTACATATGCTGATGACACCGCTCTTGTTTTTAACCTCCCAAACGTCCCATGATACCGGGAGAAACTTGGGACGAGGTACGGCAAATTGCGGAAAAAAAAAAACTGGGTGCACTTGTGGCAGAGGCAAAACCTTTTGACTTTAAACGTGTCGAAAACTCTACTGGTTCAGTTTAAGAATTCACACGTGAAACAGCAAAACATATTGATTCGTATTCACACATGCGAGACTTTAAATCAGCAATGCTCTTGTCCATCTATTAATAAAACTCCGACAGTTAAGTATCCCGGAGTCCTTCTAGACGAGAACATGACTTGGAAGCTGCGAGAGGGCTCAGCGATCTTTGCTGAAGACTATGACATTTAAACCATACAGATTCCCCACTAGATCGTTATATGAGCTGTGTCAAGTTCTCACGGTGAGGCAGCTTTTCATTTATCAGTTTATTATCAAACTGCATGTGTCTAGCCATTATGATCCAGATAAATTTAGCAACAAACGTACTATTACTAATGTATTTGACTCCATAAGAACACGTACTGCATTAGCCAGACGTCAAATGCGTTTCCTTTCTGTGCATATGTACAATAAAATTTATAAAATTTTAAACATTTACCCGCTCTCTTTTCATGAATGCAAGTCCAAGGTTAAGAACTGGCTTCTTACTCTTGACTATGAAGAAACGGAAAAATATTTTATTGGGTAAAGTGAACTCATCCTCACACACCCACGCTCCACATCCACACTACATTTTAATTATTTAAAGTACTATCTCTATTGTAATTTCTGCATGCTCAAAATTATCGTGTTCAGTAAAAATCTTAGTTGGTATAAAATATAATGTAATGAATTGGGATTAGGCGCTGAGATCTGACATACAGGTTTTTACCTAGTTTGGGTTTCAGAGGCTTCATTGTTTTTTGTAACTCTAATTTATTTCAATAAATATTTTTTTATTTTTTATTATTTTGGCGTCGCTTGTCTTGCCAGATAGTTTTGGTGTTTCTTCGATGTCACGAATTTGTGCTGCCACTAGTTTATGCCTTCCAGAACTGATCACATATACTTGTTATCATATGAATGATGAATGCAATCAGATATTATTGCAAAGCTGTCCATAGAAATAGATGTATATTTTATGCTCGTGACTGTACATAACTTTTACAAAGGATTTACCAACGTTAAAGTTAGTAATTTGTCGCTTGTTTCACAGCGACGCGACGTCAAGCACACAATAATCCTATTCAACATACCTACCTTAAATAGGTACCAATATACTTCAACTAAACAAATCATTTTAAGCAAAAATCATCTTTCGAACAGTAATTTGTCTTTCCATCACACTTCTCTGAGCGAGTGCTATAAACTTCATTATTTTAATCTTCCACTCTTAACCATTGTAGAGATAAAAATTAGACAACAATCTCATGAAAGCGAGCTTATCTCAAAGCCTCTAAGTTCAGTCAGAAAAAGACGAGGGATCCAGTCGCCAAATAAAAGAATGCGGTCGGTATAGATAAACAAATCTGGTAAAACACTTGTATGAAGACCAGACTGGAATGATGTTAACAGGATATGAAAGTTTGATAAATAGATTTACAAGAAAATTATTTTATATACTTACTACTATCCGGGATGTATTGTTAAAAAAATTGGCTCTTATGAAAAGTCGTGTTTTGTTTGTCCTTTACAATTGAAATTTCCGATTACAATATGGTTCGTATGCTTTAAATTGCGTGTCCTTCAAATTCATCAAATGAACTAGCTTCTGAACGCGACTTCATCCGCGTGAAACTTCTTGTTTTCACATAAACTACTTCTTTGTTTGCATCACCGGACGACGTCACTACGTCAGCGCTGGCTGTCGCTGAAAACTAGCGCTGGGGCTCTGTCTTGCATAGGGTCGCAGCATAATGCTGCGATAGCCGTTTTGCGTGGATGTGACGCAAATTTTCCCCAACCATTTCTTATTTTTTGTTTGTGTTATTTTTTGCGTCATGTTTACCGGAAATAATCGCATTTTCTTTCTTTCTTTCTAACATGTGACACTCGGCAAAACTTTAGCTTCCCATTCATTGCTGAAAGAATTTTGGGAATCGGATCAAAAGTTCCATAGATTACTACTTTCATACAAACTCACCAATATTATTACCTATTTATAATATTATAATTAATTTAGTAAAGATAAAGATAAGTTAGTCAAGCCTTATCCACAATCAACAAATCTAAGTAAACGACAATACAGACCGTTGCGATGGCCCATTGTCACGGACGAGCAAGATGGCGGCCGCTTTTTATTTACCCGCAAAACCCAAGAATAAGGATTTATTATTGTTGCGTGTTAGCTTTCACTGGGTATGAGAAGAAAATAGCACGCCTGCGGCCGATGGCAAACTATTATAAAGTAAAGTGTTTGTAAATAAATGAGTGATAATCAGAAATGGAGTTATCCGGTAGAGAACTGGAGTAGCCGACATGCAGAGTAAGCAAGCTGAAAAGGCGGTGGGCTTGCCCTATTTGTTGAAGGAACGATGGCCAGTAGAGCAGAGTGAAGATCGTGAATCGTCAAGCGTTGTGTGGGACGCCCACCAGCTAGATGGAACGACGACCTTAAAAGGGTGGCTGGGACAGATTGGATGCGGAAGGTGGAGGACTGGGTGTTGTGGCGCAGCCTGGGAGAGGCATTTGTCCAGCAGTGGACTGCGAAATGCTGAGTTGTTTGAATAAAAATGTTTTGGTTGTTAGTAAAAAGTGGACTACGAAATTTTTAAAGTATATTGTTCATTTTCTAACGATTTTCTTTTGTTTTGTGCTTAACGTTTTAAAATCCCACTTGCCCCAGAAATTATTAATTGCATTTGGCGATAAATATGTTTGAAACATCGTCCTGTCTCCTTCACCTTCAAACGATTGACAGAAACAGAGTGATGTTTTAAATACCCTTAGCTAGTATTTAGCTATTTGCGGGGCAAGCGGACCTTATATGCGTTGTACTAAAACTAATCTAATCTGCTTTCACTATTGTAGCCTTTATATTGTCTCACTACAGGGCAGACGTTTGTATTAAAAACCAATTACATCAATATTCAAAATTGGAACAGATATTTAATTTTGTCAACCTGACAATTACTGACATTTTTTTATATATAGAAAACGTTGCCCCACACTAGGAATTTCTCCTGTTTCGTGGGTGCGTTTACAAACATTTAAACTCACATACACAAACAGCCAGACCCGGAACAACTACTTGCTGGTCATACAAATATTTGTTCCGTGCGGGGATCGAACCCGCGACACGTAACGCAGCAGTCAATCGCTTAACCACTGCGCCAACCGTGTCGTCAGACATTATTATAATATAAAGTCATAATATTCTTTAGTTCATGGCTAAATAATAACAACCACACGGGTCGATCTTCAAGGTTAAGCAACGCTTGCCAAGGTTGATCTGTGGATGAATGACCAATCATTACATACCGAGACCCCTCCGTGCGTAGGATAGCACGGTTCTGACTGTAAATTGTAGATATTTGAAAGTCGTTACGGGCCGTCAGAAGTCCGAAAGTCTGATGACCGGTCTTACCAAGGGGTAACGTGTTACCCATTTAATAGAAGAACAAAGCTATCTTCTCTTATTTTACATCATTTAGTTAATAGGGCATACGGGTTCAATAGGGTTACGAAATTCACTCTTTTACACAATTCGAAAATTTACATAGTTCTTTTACATAATAGGAAATAGTTAAGGCTGATATTACTGTATAATTGTTTGATCCAAAATACGGTAATTCGACACTGAGAAAAATTGTTGTAGTTGACGTGACTTTATCAGTAAAAACCTAGAATCAAACAGAAAAAAAATCCTATCACAAAACAAAGAATTCTGAGTCGAATTATGTAAAAGAGTGAATTTCGTAAAAAGTGCAGTTGACTCTTTCCACTTTGCTGCCGTCGTACTGTCTATACGGAACGTCATTTTTGTTTACTCTTCCGTCGACAATACAGTGCTCATGCTACGCCTGCAGGAAACAAAAAATTAACGAGGTAAAGTGGGTACTGAAGTGGGAAGGTATAAATAAATAAATAATAAATAATATGGGACAACATCCACACCAGGTCTTCAGGTCCCGAACTAGGTAGAACCTGTACTACGGTAACCTGATGACTGATATACATACTTATATACATATAACCACCCAGACACAGGTCAAACAGACATGTTCATGCACACAAATGTTTGACTTGACCGGGGATCGAACCCGGGACCAGCCGCTATGAAGGCAGTGTCGCTACCAGCTGCACCAACCGGTCAGTCAAGTCAGGTATGGGAGAGGAATGAAAGTCGTGGGTTCACTTGCCTCGTTTACTTTACCAACACACACGTATAAAGTTCGGAAGGAGAAAGTCAAACACAAGAAGTAGCACAGATAGAGAGTCACAAGAAGAAGTCAGATAGGCAGAGTACATACACTAACTTAAAAGTAACAAGCGCGCGAGAAAGATAGCATAGCGTAGCTAGGCGAAAGCGGATACGTGTTGTCAGCACAGTGGCATCCAACGGACTAGCGAGCCGGTGAGGTGCGAGGAAGCGGGAGGGGTCGCTTGCTGCGCGGGCGCCGCAGCCAGCGGCCGATGACTCACGCGCTTGTTATTCACATAATTATTAATATCTAATAATAATAAAATCTGTACGTCCGTGACATTACAAACACTATATATATATTACAAGTGACGCTACAGTACCATCGCTTGATTAAACGCACCTTCGCTGTAAAAACCCTGTTTTCGCACCGCGGCGTCGGTGTGCTAACGGCGTTACATAGTCAAATGTCATTGAAATAGTTTTTATTACAAAGGTTGCTTTACAAATATTCCCTCTCCCCTAGGTCAAAGCTAGTTGCAGATGGCGTAACCATAGCGAGGTCCCTATGGTTTAAAAAAAAATAACATTTCGTTCATTCATTCCATTTCGTATATATTCATGAGTTAGGTTTTATTTCACTACTCTTTTATTCATTTAAATGTATAACGTATTTCAGTATTGAATTGAATATCAGGATTGAAATCCTTAAATATTGCTTTATTCCTCGTAACAATCAATGCAAAATGTTTCCGACGTACCATCAAACAAGTTTAAAATAAAAAAGGAAAAAAAAACAAATAGCTTTACGACACAATCTACTAATCTTACAGTATTTCGGAGTATTTATGAACACAACAATGAGTAATTTTCGCAAAAAATAAATATAACCACCTCACGCCTATATTTATTAGCTTGTTTTGGAAACTAGCTACGACAGCGCCATTTCAACAGTTGTCTTCCCCATTCACCCAGGCAACATTTAACTTATTTGAATGCAACATTAAATAAAGGCATTTGCGTATGCAACATTTAACCGCATTCAATGCGTACGACAACGGAGCCCTTTACTGTACGTGGTTCGTCACGATCTTCATCATCATCAGCCTATAATGTTCCCACTGCTGGGACACAGGCCACACACATTCTTGCCGTATCATTATGTTGGTAATATTCTAAACAAGGAATACATACGTGCCGTCACTACAAACTGTATGCAGGTGCCGTCCGGGGACTGAAAATAATATTAATAAACTGTTCCACAGAACCGCATGTTTCAAAATTTTATTTCAGTGCGGTTAGTGTGAGTGCTCAGGTGCGGTTCGGTAAAGTATTGTTGAAATCAGTGCTCTGAGTGGCATTCCACTCAGAAAAAAAAGACTATTATTATATTATTTTAAACTTAAGAAAGTTTAAAATAATATAATAATACGAGCTACCATTTACCGGGTAATGTCGTTCATTGATTTGAATATGCCCTGGCGGCTGATAGATGTCATGCTCACTCAAATGTCTCGCTGACGCACGGTGGCGCGTGTGTTGGATCATTTAGCTCTCTTCAAAATGGTTGAGCTGAATGGTGCTGATCCATGCGTCATATTCGTGAACGGGCGCTGTCAGTCGGGACTGGTCATCTCTTAGCCACCACGGCTTATTTTAATTATTTTATTATGGATTGTTTTGTTTGAATTTATATTAGCCGTACACTGGACACTCAATGTGTACGTCTTATTTACATCGTTCTCACATATAATTATACCTATATACAAGATTATTGATGTAACTAATATTTATGTAACAATATAATTTAAAAGAGTGTCCATGGAGTTTCTTGCCCGTTCTTCTCCATAGGTACCTACTACGCTTTGGGATGGGCAACTAGCTTCATATTTCTGACTGACCGACCACTTGACAATTCAAAAGTGCCTGTAAATGGTTTAATTGAAATAAATGCTTTGAGTTTGAGTTTTTAAAAATAGCCCTTCATAATTACATCCATACAATTGTGTTCAACCTATAATATTATTATTCCTATTGTGGTGCATACATTTGGATATTGGTTGCGAAATTGACACCTGACGATAGTTTTCTGTGTAGTTCTATTATATCATTATTTGGATTTAATCTGGATCAATGTCGTTTGACGACACGGTTGGCGCAGTGGTTAAGCGATTGACTGCTGCGTAACGTGTCGCGGGTTCGATCCCCGCACGGAACAAATATTTGTATGACCTGCAAGTAGTTGTTCCGGGTCTGGCCGTTTGTGTATGTGAGTTTTAAATGTTTGTAAACGCACCCAGTTCCAAATTCAAAGCTAATTCCTAGTGTGGGGCAACGTTTTTAAAAAAAAAAAAAAAACGAATGTTCTAGTACTTTAATAAGTAACCCACAAGTCTAATACATTATTCATAGTCTATAATAATAATTACATTTATTCATAGGTCTGATTTGTATTCTATTTCATATTCTTTTTAAAGTAAATACGTTCTATAGAATAGAAACTACTAGACTGAAACTAATCCCTGTTAGGTATACGTATCTTTTTAATCCACGTCAGAATATTTTTCTCTATTTCTAGATGAATGATGCGGTCAGGTGTAAGATTTATACACTCGCAGCCAGCGTGCGTGTATGACCAGATTGTTTTAACGTAAACGAAGCAAAGGAATATACAGGGTGTCCCGTAAATAATGGATCAAACGTAATGGGTAGATAGCTTACCTCATTTCAAACAACTAATTTGAACAGTTAAAAAAAATCGGTAAGGTAACCAAGATATTTTTTTTTTCGAATTTTACCATTTTCTCTAACAGCATTCAGTGTTTTTAATGCTGTCGCTGCAACTAATAACATTTTTAGGTATGATTTTTGTCAAAAACTTCTGAATCGCTTATTGTTAATATTTTTTTTTTCAAAATAATTTTATTTGCCTTAGAAAAAAAAAAAAAAAATTCAAATTAGTTGTTGGAAATGAGGTAAGCTACCTACCCGTTACGTTTGATCCATTATTTACGGGACACCCTGTATAATGTAAGGATCTGTAGTTCTCTAGGTCTTCTGTAGTTTCTGCCTGCCCCCATGAGGAAGAGGCGTGAGTTTATGTTGTGTTTTAGATGAACTTATA
This sequence comes from Brachylomia viminalis, assembly GCA_937001585.2. Taxonomy (NCBI): domain Eukaryota; kingdom Metazoa; phylum Arthropoda; class Insecta; order Lepidoptera; family Noctuidae; genus Brachylomia; species Brachylomia viminalis. The sequence goes on along the minus strand of OW443303.2, from coordinate 4,758,086 downwards.
CAACATTTCATAAAATTGCGGACTCCATGAAGGTGTATTTACGAGTAACACTTTTTTTGTCACCTTCATTTTCATGAAGCATACATACCTAATGCGACAAACACGCCGCGCGGGTTAGCAACTTAAAACCATTGTTTTTTATACTTCGGTTAACTCAAAAATCATCAATTTGTCGCGTAATTATTATCGATTTTGTATAGGAAAAGGAAGTTTGTTCCCAAATTATAATTGAAACTTTTAAAACGCGTGGCGTTTCAACGGCACTTGAGGAAAAATTTACAAAAAACACGCGTGCTATAAAACACTTGTCTATAGTGTACCGTATTTGATTGAAATCTGCGGAATGAATTAAATTCAATACTAACCTAATCACAACAGCTAGCTACATATTCGTTTGGTGTTTATTTTCCAAATTTAATACAGAAATTCCAAGGTCTTTCACAAGTACGTAAAACACAATAATTTATAGCCACTTGCTCCAGCTCTACCCATTTCACTGCGTCACCATCAGCTGCAGACAATCTAGGCCCAAATAAATGTTGAGCGCGAATTCCGTCTGCTCCATTTTCATTTCCTTCTATCCAAAAATTCCTTCAATTTCGGCCTAGGATGAAACCGGACACACTGAGAATTTCCATTTTCGTCAGACATTTTGTAGGGTGAGAATTTTTATAGCCTATGGCCAAATCCTCCGTAATATACAGTTACTAGCGACACGCCACTGCCTTGCAAGGTTTTTATGACTTGACAAAGTATAAATATGTAGGTATCTATTATATATTTTAACTTAAATATTATTGTATCACTAAACGTATACACCTCTCGGAATAAATTCTCAAAATTATTTTGAAAACCGCTTTAAAATCTGTTGCGTAATTTAAAAGAATATGCGGTCATACAGGCAGACACTAAAAGCAATTTCAATCTACTAATAATAAGAGTTTCTTTGTTTGAATGCGTTAATCTCTACTACTCCAATTTGGATTTGTCTTTTTTTTGCATTTTATAGCCCAATTCTCGAGGAAGGTTATATGCTATTTATCATCACGTTCCGACCCTTACGAGTGTCTCAAATCAGAGACAAAAAATAAACAAAAAAACTGTGCGGTCGGAGGACCCCCGTCAGGAACGAAGTTTCATAAGCAATAATTGCACGCACCCACACTTCTATGTAATAGAAAGAGACAGAGAGATAGAGAATAAGTGTGAATTTATTACACGTTTTTAATACAAAGCCATAAGTTTTAGAAGCTCTCTTAAAGTTGTCGCCACCTTGGATTTTAAAATTCATTTTACTCTCGCTATCGGCTTTTGAACCCTCAAAGACCATGAAAACGTCATTCATGATAAAAATTCGAAAATCTTCGCAGTCTCCGAGTTAGATTTTTATTGCGACCAACTAATTAATAGCTTTAGCATCCTCAAAAATTATGAATGCGACACCTATGATGAAAAATTCGATAATCATCGCAGCCACCATCTTGGATTTTTATTTTGGATTCAGCGCCCTCGAAAGCCATGAAAACTATTTCTAGAGAGAAAATACCATGATGCTTTTTCAAGAAACTGATTTTTTTTTAAAGAAACATCTTCTATAAACATTTTCCAGAATTAATAATGTTTAAATAATACATCCCTTATCCAACTTCTACAGAACCAACAAAATATTTTCATCACCACTTACTCGTATCACGAACTAACACGCAGCGTTAGTTATCTCATTACCCAATACGCTAAAATCAAAAACGCTCGCTTAAATTATTTCACGGGCCCCCATTTACATCATTACATTGACAAAACGTTGGTCCCAAATATTGGCTGTAATTTATTCAAGGGCCAAGGGCTCTCGTTGCTTTTATTTACATAATAATTATGCGTGTGTGAGTTATAATCAGACTTTGATATATGTTTTCGTGGTGAAACTATGTAATGTAAACAGAACTCGGGGTTTTGTGGGTACGTCTATTTTTGTTTCTGAAACTTTGTTGTTTGGATGTTAGTTTAATTGAGTTTTATGAATTAGAAGATTTTTTTTTAGTCGGACTTTTAATTCATTCCTATCACTTTTTAGTATTATTTTGAGTTTTCAGTAGTAGGCAGCCATTATGTCAAATTAATTGCCAAGTATTACGTTTATGGCAATCTCCAAATACAAAAATGCATTTTAAGGAGACCATTTTAATTTTGACTTCACTATCGACTTTAGCACCCTCGCAAACTATCAAAACGAAACCCACGATGAAAATTTAACATTTTTTGCAGTCGCCATCTTGGATTTTCATTTTGACCTCACTCTCGGCTTTAGCACTTTCGAAAACCATCAAAATGACACCTATTTTTTTTTCATTTTTAATATTTTGCCCTTTATTGACTATAAATAAATATAAAAATTTTGTTATTCACAAATAAACATAAACTTTGACAAATAAGTATACAGCTTGAAGTAAATAAACTTGAAGTACAGTAATAAAAAATGATTGGGTACAAAAGGTAGGTAGTGAGGTCGAAAGTCCAATAAGAATAGGTAAGTACCCTGCCCCCCAAACTAGGAAAATCCTGTATCTTGGGCGGCAGTAACTTCGCATAACATCAAGGTCGAGCGATTTATGTGAGCATACAAGTAGTGTTATTTTTTTAATTTTTATTTAGATAATTGTCAAAGATAAGTAAGTTTATGTAGTAGAGAAATGAAAAACGTTGTGTAGAGCAGTATGTGTGTGTTAGTGTGTGTAGGTGGTGTGGGGATGTATGTATGTTGTGTATGTCTGTGGGATGAAGTGGCATGTAATGAGTGTAGTGTGTATATGTGGGAAGTGTTGCATATTCGTGTGTGCGTGGGGCTGGGGGAGGGGGGGGGGGTTGCTGCCGTCGGGAGGAAGGAGAACTATGTAATAGAATCAACAGATCCAGGTGAGTAAATTTTCAACAGCCTCATAATCTTGTTAAATAATCCACTCCTCAATTTTAGCTTTTACCCTGTAAGCATCCAATTGATTAATATTAAATTTATTATTAATTTTAGTGTATAAGTGCGAGCCAAGAACATAATGCTGGCTTCTAGCAAAAGCGGTCTTGTGGGTTTCCGTAAGACAGAGAGGCTTTTTCTTACGGCGTGTCGTCAGGCGGGGGGACCTTAGAGTGTTTTTTCAGTACGGACTGAAGCACAAACAGCTGCCTCACAGAAAGTACTTTAATATTTTTGGATAATTGTAAAGTGGGATACCTGAAGCGTTTCTTGATGAAACATTTAAAAACATTTAACATTTTAAAAGCATTTAACATTTTCTGAAACTTTACTCCTACCGCAAACTCCGTTCCTAAAATTATTATAGCGCCTCTTACATCTTTTAAAACATGGAACCAGGAATTTTCCCTCAGTACATTAAATGACCGACCCGTGACAATCGCAGTCGTGACGTACTCTAAGCAAGTCTAACAAATTGTTATTATTTATTTACAGTAAGTCTGCCGGAGGTCTTAAATGTTGACCTCGGCCATTGAAGGCCTACGACTCCGCTTAACGTAAATAAATATTACAGCGTTATGTTGATTGTAAAAAATGCGGAGTTTTTTTTTGTGTAGTTGTGTTTTGTTTTTGCAGTAGGGAAAGCTTAACTTTTCTTTTAATGTAGTGAATAACTATCTTGTAAATAATACATACTCAGAAAAAACAACAGAGATTTTTTTTCAAAGTTTGGATCAATTAGACTTTGGCATTATTTTCGAGACCTTAATCTTTATCATGTTGGTCGATAACTAATAATTTTGTTTGTAAACTGTTATTTACCTTAACTAGCAGCTAAACTCTCCTCTGAGTACAATGTTAAGAAAACTAGAAAAATATCAATTTACAACTTGGTCGAATTAGCTGTGCACCTGGAGTTGATGACGTCATTTCAACGCTTTGTTAGCAACGTGGCGAGCGCGGGGAGGTGAGCGCTGTTGCGGGGGGGAGATAATTATGGTATCCCAGCGAGGAGTTAATTCGACCAAGTAGTAATACCGTAGTAGCTCCCTTCAAAATGGTTGAGCTGAATGGTGCTGATCCATGCGTCATGTTTGTGAACGGGCGCTGTCAGTTGGGACTGGTCATCTCTTAGCCACCACGGCTTATTTTAATTATTTTATTATGGATTGTTTTGTTTGAATTTATATTTGCTGTACACTGGACACTCAATGTGTACGTCTTATTTACATCGTTCTCACATATAATTATACCTTTATTCAAGATTAATGATGTAACTAATATTTATGTAACAATATAATTTAAAAGAGTGTCCATTGAGTTTCTTGCCCGTTCATCTCCATAGGTACCTACTACGCTTTGGAATGGGCAACTAGCTTCATATTTCTGACTGACCGACCACTTGACAATTCGAAAGTGCCTGTAAATGGTTTAATTGAAATAAATGCTTTGAGTTTGAGTAAATCTAAGAATTACTTACACACATTCCTACCAACGCGACCGCCAAAATTAAATTGACCACTCTTCACCTAGTAAGTATGTGCATAAGAATACCCATCTACGTAAGAACGTAACGATTCTGCAAATGTCCGTTTTGAACGTTTCTATAACTTGCGCTGGTCCATTCCCATCCATTCGAGTCCATTTAGGTTCATTACGGATGCCATCAAATGAAATGTAATCACCATCTTAAACGTTTCTTTGTCTTCATCTACTGGTGAAATCGGTAATTCTTTCGCTGTAACTGTTACTTGGGTATCGCTGGGAGGACGGAGGAACAATCCCTGTATTTTTACGAACGTTTGCAGTCTATTCTCGGTTACAATCTGTCAAAAATACCTCTTTGTTTCCCTTCATTTTTGACATTGGCTGTCTCTGAGATAAAATTTGCATAATCAGAGTCTAACGTTCCCATTGCTAGGACACAGGCATCCTCTCGTTGAGAGGGAGTGGGCCGTAATCCACCACGCGGGTCCAGTGCGGGTTGGTAGATGTCACAAGTCTTCTATTTTTTGGTTCTAGGACATACCGGTTTCCTCACGTTGTTATCCTTCACCGTTCTGAGAGCTGTGGTGATGAATTAAATTACACAAAGTAAAGCGCCTGCCTGGGTTTAAACCCACGACTTGAAACTCGTAAGTCGGGGCCTTAACACTGGGCCACCACTGCTTATATAAGATTGCGAGATTTTAATTATGGGATTATGGGTTTTGATTAAAGTTGGTATAAGGACGAAAAATGTTTGTATGATGAATATGGACATTTGTACCCGAGTCATGGATGTATATATAATATGTATGTATTTACGAAAAAAAAATGTATTTAGTTAAGTAGTGTATCAACCATCTGGTATCCATAACACAAGCCTTAAGTGTTAAGTGCTTAACTTGGAACTAGATGGTGCTGTGTGCAATGTCAGACGATTTTTTTTTTTTTTTTTTTGGAACGGATATATATATATATATTTGTTAATAATAAAAAAAATATTATTATAACTTAAAAAAAATAAAATTTTATTATAATTCCTTCACTAATTAATCGAAAGGAACTTCGTTCCATCCGGGTGTCCCTTGACACCTCTCAAGTTTTTTTTTTTAAAAGATGTTTCAAAATAACATTACACGTCTGTATTGTTGTTAGAGATGCATAGTGCTCCCATACTCTTCACGTTATCTTTAAGTCAAATATAATAGGGGGGGGGGGGGGAGCCCGCTGCTATTAACTCGGTACGAATTTAGACTTCGGGCTGCTGTTGCGAAATTTGCATTTACACATTGTCCTGAGGTTCGAACCCAGGATTTTACGCTCAGCAGACGCGCTTGCAACCACAAGGTCAAATGATTTTGGCAGTCTAAAAGATGTTGCAGGAGTGGTATACCCGACTGATTTCAGACATAAGAAAAGCCGTTAATACTGACCCAAAGTGATATTTACTTTCTCACTTAATCGGTAAAAACATTGTGAGGAAATGGACTTAATCGTCTGTAGCCAAAGAACTTAATGATCTGAAGGCGATCTTGCGCAGTTCCTTCTCTGTGTGAGGCTAATGCCTTTTGCGCTACAGCAGTGGAACAATTTTAGGCTGATACACTTATACAGGGTGTAACAGGACCCTTCACGAACCCGTCATCTATGCGTCAAGTACAGACTTGTGGCGGCATATACGAAGCCATATGCTAACTACGTATCATCCTGACGTCATGTAGAATCCTACATCCCGCAAGCAGAGTTTACCGGGCAACTAGCACATATACGACGGCCCGACATCAATCGTCGGGAAGTTGCCTACCAGACACGACACCCGTCTGGTCGGAGGATCCTCCTTTTTCTATGGAGGTATGATCGAACTTTACACCCTGTTTCTTATACCTCTAAAGACTAAGTAATTGTTTGCAAAAATGGTTGCTGGGAAACTACTTTTAGTTTTGGTGTGAAAACTCGCTGTTTACGGTAGTGCGCAACATAATATTGTGCACGTGACACCTCGTGCTTATGGAAGCATGCAATGGCACAGGTACCATGGGACTATTTAAAGTTAAGTTATTACATTTAAAACTTTGACCTTCAATAATTCCGAGACCAGATGGCTCCCAGGTATGGTTCTTGAACAAAAAAAACATAATAACTTGAAGAACAAGTGAAGCGCTGCTTCGTGGGTATTTTTACACCCGTTATAATTATAGACAGACTGAGGAAGACAACTGTTATGCTTTAATAGCTTGCGAGATATCAGCAATCTGATATCGTTTTCTATGGGAACACAAATCAAAAATCGAAACTGCAACGAAAATAGATAACCAATTACTAAAAAGCTCATACCTAGAGAAGTGCGGTAACTAGTCCAATCAACACCACTCAATTCCACTCTTTGTGGCCACGAAATCAGCGAGCGCAGAAAATCCACCTCTAAGGAAGCGAAAAGTGAGCTTCATTGGCCATGATTGGTGACATAGGTGTGTTCTGTGCAGTCAGCCCCCAGAAATATCAGCACAAAGCAGTCTTTGGATTGATTCATGTCATAATTCTGTTTAATTTTTGGGAATGGCATCTCGCAGGTAAACCTAGGAGGTTATCGTCTGCTTAACTCCAGTTAAGCATATCATGCGGATGCCTAAATAAATTAAGGCCTCCAGCCAGGGCATAACACTTATAAACTAAGCGACTACAAGATAAAGGCACCCCTGTGAGGTACGGACATCGGCAAAGAGCGTCGTTGGGGTGGGCTGCAAGGAATTGGCTGGGTCGGATCGATCGATTTCATGGCACGCTAGTGCTTCATATTAAAATAAACCTTCTGGGTACTTACATTTTAGCAGTTTTACGGAAACTTTTTTGAGTTAAGTTGCGACGATTGCATTCAGTTACACTCGGCCGAGTATTACCCGCTAGAGCCGATCACTTACGATGTACTCCAATGGATTTTGCGTTTCATACCACTTTCGGTAAAAGCTTGCTATACCACCGAAACACAGACCCACAGGATTTTTAATTTAAGTTACGGTAAAAATTTAGGTGTGTGACTTTGTGATTCATAATGTTAATTACTTTGCATACTATTTGTATACTATCAAGTTCTTCTAACTTAACATAGTGGTGAAGGGCGGGTGATTTGGGTTATTGGTTTTAATTTTGACGTTCAAAAAGTGCTGATTTCGGGCTGGTTTGAATGAATTAGTTTTGATTTTGATTTTTCATTTGAATTATGTTCTTTTTTATAAAAAACTAGGAGTGAATGCCTAAATAAAAGTGCCCAATTTGGATTGAATAGTCTGAATTTATCATTTGTCTAGCATTATCCCAACTAAAATGGGCTCGGCTTCCAGTCTAACCAGGTGCAGCTGAATATCAGTATTTTACATGGAGCGACCGCCTATCTGACCTCCACAACCCAGTTACTGGGTAATACGATACCCCTTGGTAAGACTGGTTATCAAACTTTCGGGCTTCTGACTACCCGTAACGACTGTCAAAGATCTACTAATGACAGCTGGGACCAACGGCTTAACGAGCTTTCCGAGGCACGGAGGGGTTAGGTATGTAATGAATGGTCACCCATCCACGGACCTACTTCGCCAAGCGTTGCTTATTATTTTGCTACGAGCCCCTCGGATAGTTTGAATTACCATATTATTATTAAATTTTGCTTGAGATGAAAGACACATAACACTATTTCAAATTATTATATCTCGCTCAGTAATATACTTTTGCAAACTGTGTCTAGAATGCCATTAGAATATAAATTGACTCGTACATTTTACATTGTCTCACAAACTATTACAAAGGGCCCAACATTACCATAATTGTAACTTATTCTATCGAGCCCTGTGTGGTTAGGTTGTTACAAAAAACTTATATGTATGAAAACCTATACTTACTAGAAAAAGAAATTGGGTACAATAAAAACTCCTTTGTTTTATGTACCAGTTATCTATAACCCCTATTTTATATAAGAAAGTACCCTTGTCCGTTACGATGTTTATTTGATTTGCATAAAGCTGGCCGGGCTGCCTATAGTTGGTATAATAGTCGCAAGCGCAACTAATGAGCATGAGCTCCTGGGTTCGACCCCCGGGTCAGGCAAAGTGTTATTCTTCTGTTTTCTTGGGGGCTACCTCTATAACAAAATAAACAAAGCTCACAACATCTTTCCACTCACAAAACACCTGTGTAAGAAAAAACATTATGGATTGCTTATGACTCTTGACTATGACACAACCGAAAATCTACTATCTATCCCAAAATAGTCACCGCATTCGGTCTATATTTATCTACCACAAGCTCATACTACATGGCATTCAGCTAACACTCTTCAACTTTTTCATCACTCACACACTCCACACGAACACTACTTCCTATAACATGTCACATTGTCTAGTTTTAGTAGGTACACGGGAAACCATAATAAAATGATGTACTTGGGGCGGAGACCTGAGGGGTAATTCTCGTAATTTTAAGAACGTTCACAGTCTAATCTCAGTGTCAATGTGTCAAAAATACATCTAATTTCACTACATATTTGACATGTTTTGGACATTGACTGTCGCTGAGATGAGATTGCGAATAGATTTTGAACGTTATTAATTACGGGAATTGCCCTTCTGGTGGCCTGAAATACAGGCTTCGGCTTAGCTTAGGCACCAGCTCCCACAATATTTCTCTTTGAATATTGTTTTTTGTTATTATTTTATAAGTAAAAATTATTATTATTATTATATTGGGGTTTTTCATCTAGTATTTCTCAGTAGCAGGCCGGAGTCTAAATTAGTACCCGGTTGATTGCAATAAGCTAGACCCTGTTACATGGGGAAATGTTGATGAACTGTAAGTACACCTCTGCCCAACCCGTCTAGGTATAAAGACGTGAAGTTATGTTCGGTATGTTATCTTGAATATAGTTTGAACCCTAAGAAAAGATAAAGGCCTTTATTTTTTTTTATCAATCCTTTTTCATCTTTTCATCATCATTACATAAAGTTTCCTTGCTCATGTTTCATGTTTATTATTGTATATATATATATATATATACAGAGTTGATACGACAGAGGGGCTTTCCTTTAAACTGCGTATACTAGGTACCATTTTCAAGCTCTGTACCAAAAATCAATTAAATAGGAGCAGTAGTTTAATTTTTTTAATTTTTTGTCCCGTTTGAACACGATGTATCATTCCTAACAGCTGATTATGTCTATACGCGTAGGTCATGCACCTTAAAACGATAAATCTGAGTATAACCTACGATGCATTGTTGCCGCTCTGATGCAAGTCACAAGTACAACCAAATGTTTTCGCTAAAAAGATGGTACACACACACTTGCACTTTCATTACAAAGGGTGGTTGCGTTTTACTCTGATTTGTAAGCTATTTAGTTTGTTTGAAAAAAAAAAACTCATTTTTGGTGCTTTCTATTTTTATACCGTATTGAATTAATACTAAACACGTAAAGTATACGTAGTGTAATTTAATGCCCCTCTGTTATATCAACTCTGTATATAGAACACACATACATATATATATAGATAAGTATAGGTTACTGTTACGTGGACGACGTAGCTTATGTAAACTAGGAATGATATGCAAATAAACTAATTAAGGATTTAGATTTAAATATTATAAGAGAACACGACTCCGACAAATCTGAACAAGTCGAAATACAACAACGCGCTTAATTGACGAGTCGTACTCTCTATCACCACACCCCACCCGCTACTTGCGCTATGTAAGAAATGAATATAAATAGGACAGTGAGTTGCAAAATTAATGTTCCCCTGGCTGGAGGCTTTGAGTTAGCTCGAAGGCACCACAGGATTGACCGGTTAAGCAGTCACGGCCTCTCAAGGCCAACTACGAGATGCCATACAAAAAAAAAAAAAAAAAAATGCAAAATTTATCAGTCGTCACTCAACAGTCAAGCAGCTCACTATCCTGAGAAATAAACAAGAATCAAGCAACATGAAGTCTAAAGTTTTATTCAAGTATACAGTCCACCTCGACAGTTACACCACTGACTACCTGCAGAATTGTCTCTCCTTCTCCCTTTAATCCATCCAAAGGTTGTCTGTAAAAATCGGTTTTAGCGATAAGACCGCCCATTGTGTCACCCTATGTATAAATTCTACATTTATATAGGTAATTTTATGGTGTTCATAATAAAGACTATTCTATTCTTTTCGCGGTAAAATAAGGTGTTGAAGTCTGCATCTAATAATAATTCATCCATGTGAGTGAAGTCGCGGGTTGATAATTACCTAGTATAACGTAAGCAAAGTGCATAGCTACATTATGAAACTAAAATAAATACGGAAGCAACTTCGTTCACTTCATTTTGTATTCAAGACTGTTACGAGCGAATTTCACACATATTTGCAACGAAATAGTTCACAACATTATACGAAGTTTGTTTATTGAATAAGGCAAATTATGGATTCTGAACAACTGTTCCGTACATAAACTTCTAGAACTTTCGTTTTGAGCACATTGATCAGCTCAGTAATTTGATATTGGATATGAGTCTACGTGCTATATGAATATTATCTTTATTTCGAAGAAAATAGAGTTTCAATTCGTGTACTTGGCTATTAATAAGCATTTCAGTGTTACAAATTATACTGTTTGCTTTTGTTTTCTGTTCTCATGGCCTGGTTATTGCCTAGGCTCGAAACTGGTCTTGCCACACTTTTAATAGGTAACTCAAAATCAAAATCGAAATCAAAAGTCATTTATTCAAATTAGGCTGAGAATCAGCACTTTTTGAACGTCAAAATCACATAAGACAGTCCCCCCAAAACGCCCGCCCTTCACCACTTCCTAGTGCTTTAGCTGGGAAGAAGAAGTGGCGGAACAAACTCCCCAGCAGCACTGCTGTCTGTTCAGTTAGAAGAACTGGATTCTATACATATAGTAATAAGTAATTAACATTACGAAACACAAAAATATTAAAATTATTTGCCATATGTCAGCTAGCACACGCCAATATTTAAAACTATACTCAAGCAGAAATAAATAATAAAAACAAAAACGCAAACAGAACTTAATACATAATAAAAAGCCTCCTGGCATAAAGGGCGTGCCCGCTTACATATGCAATGCTGCATTATGTTTATATGTATATAGCTGTAACTTGTAGCCACAAATTAATGATAAACTAGGACCTTCGAAGTAAAATAAAGAAACATTAATTTCTAATAACAATAACATAACCATGGTCAGCAAAACTGAAATTATTCAAGAGTTTAAAGAGTTTTTTTGCTACGGAAAGCTCGTTTACTTTATAGGTCTTGATTGTCACTCCTATCCTATAACCGTTATAACCAGTTAAACCATTACGCTATTAAATTCGCATCTGATTGCCCTAATAAATGAGCTCCAATTTAGTGGGAAGAGTTTAGGCGAATGATGATTTAAAATACTTTGAGTGTACCAATTATTATTTTCGACAACCCTAGGCTGTATACCAAACAACCGCTGCAAAATCGAATTAATTAATCATTTTGCCAATACAACTTTTTATTTTACCTACCAATCAAAAGTGCACCTTTGTCCCCAGTATTAAGGTTTATAAGTTACAAATCTGTATCAGGTCACGTCATTGGTCATTGAACCACATAATTGCTTTGCAAAGTCAGTCAACGACGTCCAAGTTTGTAGAATGTTCGGCTGAGTTCGGTGAAGTTCGTCAAAGTTCGGAAAGTGACGAATCATGTCGGCTGTTGATGGCGTAAGAAAATGTTATCATGGTACATTTGCTTCAGAATTATTTGGGGTAAAATGAGGAAGTCATTATTTAAGGTATAAGCTACAACATTGATTTTGTAATACAGCTTCTACCAGTTCTTCTACAACTTCTAGTGGAAGAACACGTCGTTTTTAAGCAATAATACCATACTTATTACTGCAGCCAATCAGTAAGTACTGCTGCGATTAAAAGACTTGGCGGCCGGCAGCAAAATGACTACCACATGAAACATTTCTCTTTGGGCGAATTTAACCAATGAAACTGTACCGGCTAACTGCAAGCATTGACGACACCACCGCACGCGAAGCACGCGCATCGGACACTGAGGCGCCCGCGGCAGATGCGCGGTATTTACGTCCCGCGCCACCGAGATTCTAGGGTTCCACAGGCGCGTAAGCTCACTCGTGATTGGTTGAATAATATTTCGGATGGTGTCATCAGTGCCAACAGTGCAAATCAAAATGTATATATAGGCTGGGTAATTTTGTTAATAAATTTTGTGTGTGAATTACTATACTAACGCTGTCATAATTACCACTACCTTTGGTAAAAAACTAAACGCGATCAGCACATCTAAACTGCGTTCAGGAGCTGTCAGGATCGTCATTGTTGTGGAACATTGATATTGACAGCTCTTGAACGCAGTTCACGCGGATTGGCTGATCGCGTTCAGTTTTATTGCTCTACTTCACCCTTAATAGGTGTAACACAAACTAAAAGGTGGTTCATCTCGATATGAAACACAGGTAACTAAGCTAACTAGGTACTCAATAGACCAGACTTGCACCAAATAACCGATATCACCCAAAAAGCAGTTAAGCTCGAGTGGGACTGGGCCGTACACTTTTGCCGCATGTCGGATGCATAGAGGGCTAAGAACATCACAACATACAACATCATCACAACATGGGTTCCTAAAAGCCTCTAACGGGTTCCTTATTGCCTCATAGTTGAGTTGAGTGGAAAAATGAAATGCAGGCTTTACCCTGCAGTGGGACAATATATGCTAATTATTATTATTAAACTTGCACCACTTTAGTTTTTATAATCAGCCCTTATTGTTTCCACTGCTAGGGCACAGGCCTCCTCTGTGACAGGGAGTGAGCCGTAATGCACCACGCAGGCCCAGTGCGGATTGGTAGATGTCACATGCCGCCGAATTTTTTGGTTTTAGGAAATGCCGGTTTCGTCACGATGTTTTCCTTCACCGTTTTGAGAGCAGTGGTGACGAAACTATTTACACAAAGTAAACCGTCAATCTAGGACAGGCGGTTTACTTTGTGTAAATAGTTTCGAAACTTTTTTTTTTTTTTGAGGTTGGTAAATCATCAAAGAACTTCTCCCGCTCTGGGCGGAGCGGTAGGGTGTTTCAGACTCTTATCGACTGAATCCCACCCGTGTTCCTGCAGTTGCCTGTGCCAGGGGCCACGGTAGCCGTTTCGTAATTTCCCGCAACCCTGGCAGGCATCGGCCCTACCGGACCCCGTCATTGTCTTACATCTCTTTGAGGCGCGCGTGGAACACAACGCGCCTTCGATTTTTTTTTTGTTTCTGGTGTGAAAAATCCTCATGGATGTCCGCCGCCATGGGGTGGGCGGCGGGGTCTGTCAGACTCTTACTGACTAAAACCCACTCCGGTGTTCCATCTCACACCTACGCTGGGGGTCGCGGGAACGTACGATCCTTCCACAACCCCCGACTGGTGCCGGCCCGCCGCTGCGGGCCTCTTCGGGTCTGGGGGGTGAGGTGTTTGACTCCCCCCACGACGTCTAAGAGGGGCGCGCGTGGATCACTACGCGCCGCCACCTCGGGTCCTGATCTGTGGGTAGCGACGGACGTCCCCGAGTTCGTCGCCCCTGGACCCATTTAGACGGGCTGGAAGAGGGCGTTTTGCAAGCCGGGTGAGTGCACGAGATCTCCCTCTCCCTTTCCGCAGCCTTCTTTTGCGAGAGGACTGTTTCGCAGAAGGAAACCACTACGTCCCAGGACTCGTCGCTGCCGACCATCGACTCGACTACGGCCGACAGCGACAAGTCACTGCCTACTTCTGAGATGAGAGCGCAGTGCAGCTCCTCCCAAGCGGCACACTCTGCCAGCGTATGCCACGCTGTGTTCTCCCGGCAGTCGACGCAGTGGTGACACCGGGCGTCCGGCTCCCTGTTTATGCGACACAGGTACTTCCCAAAGCAACCACGCCCCGAGAGCACCTGCGTCGCCCGAAACGACAGGGAGCCGTGCCTCCTCCCGAGCCAGCGCTCGAGCACCGGCCGGACCGCCTCGATGGTGACGAGGCTGGCGGCAGGGCTTGAGAGCCTGTCCTGCCATTCCGTCACCAGGACCTCACGAAGCTGAGACTGACGCAGCTCCATATGTCGCTGCATCGGTCCCACGCCCCGCACCCTCGCTTCCTCGCGCCACCGATACAATGAAGCGAGTACTTTCGCCTCGAGCTCCCAGGGTGGGGATCTGGCCAGTATGCAAGACGCCTCGTAGGAGATCTTGCGATACCCCCTGATGACTCTGATAGCCATCGCTCTCTGCGGATTTCGCAAAACTGCGATGCTGCCGGCCGTCAGGTCAAAGGCCCACACTGGGGCCCCATACAGGGCCATGAATCGCACGGTCCCCACGTAAAGCCACTTACTGGTGGCGCTCGGGCCCCAAATTGGGAAGCAGAGTTGCGAGCTCGCCAGCACGGTGCTCCGCCCAAACCGGGCAGACCTCCACCGTATGCTTGATCGTGGCCTCCGGGCATTCCACACAATGGTGCCCCGGGTTTTCCTCCCGCCTTATTCGGAACAGGAACCTCCCGAAGCAACCGTGTCCGGTGAGGACCTGCATCAGGTGGAAGGTGAGGACAACGTGGCACCTATCTAGCCACTCCTTAAAGAGGGGACTTATAGCCGCAATTATGGCGTGCCCAGCACTGGGTTGGGACAGTCGCACTCTCCATGCCGCCATGAGATCCCGCCGGAGCTCTGTCCGCTGTGCCGCGATTTCTCGCGGCAGCGGAGTTATGCCCCGGCGGCGTTTCGCGCAAATATGGGAGTGGTGCGAGAACTTTTGCCTCCAGATCCCATGGCCGTGTCTGGGTTCGAACCTACGATCTAAATCTCATAATTCACGGCCGTTACTACTTGACCACCACTGCTCTACTTTACTTTTAAACTTCCACAATTAAAAAGTCAAATCTCAAAACTCCTTTGTAACTTTTGCTTCTATTTATACCAAGTCTGACCCCATAATTAATTTACTTACCTACCTTTCCCCATTTTTCTTTCACCCGCACCCAGATGTTTAGTTTTGGTAGCCATAAATCATTAGCACTTGGTTTGTTTGAACTTTTATTTTGGTATATTTTCGAGGTGCTTATAATACTTTTCCTGTTATATTTATGTTTTTAGTGATGAAGGTTTATTGTAAGGGGTCTTTGTGGTTTTGGTTTATGTGGAAAGAGATTTTCTTCTTTAAATTCTGTAGAAAGAACCTGTAGAATCCTGACCAGATCGATTCAAAAAACTATTATGATTGTTTAGAATAAACTTAAAGATAATCAGTAACTATTTAGCAAAAAAACGAAGAATATTGAGACAATGGAACACGCTAATAAGAAGAGTACCCGGACCTATAGTTAGAACATTTCTTGTTGTTCATCAAATTAGAAAAGCTTGTTTAGATTTTCCTATAAAAAATATTTTAAAAAGTAATAATTAATTATAATATACTCGTACATACAGGGTTATTGGTAATTCATCATCAACCTCTTAAGGGGTCATTGTACTCATCATTATGAACAACTTTTAGTATGGGACCAAATATAAAATCGCGAAAAAAAATCTGCTGTTCCCTACATTTATGTTTGCAGAACTCGTCAAAATGTAAGGACCAGCAGATTTTTTTTTGCGATTTCATATTTTGTCCCATAGTAAAAGTTGTTCATAATGATGAGTACAATGACCCCTTAAGAGACTGATGGTGTTTTACCAATAACCCTGTATAATTAAATATTTTTATTCATCAAGTTACCTCAAACACAGCATTAAAAAGTTATTCTTACTAAAACTCAAAACTTAGCATATTACGAAAATGCCTCAAAACCTGCACATAAAACCCAGCATGTGTTGAAGTCAATTTAAACTTAGCACGTGCACAAAACTTTAGCCTTCAGCTTTCTTTCATGATATTTATGCAAAATTGTGTACGGTGGAGATACCATCGCTAGGACGAGAATTATGAGAGTGCGACTTAAGAGTAGTAGAAGGATGTAGTTTAAATTTTGCAGGTTTAAATATGAAATTCTCAATTTCTTGTAAAGTAGGTAAGATTCGTGAGGTAATACACATAACATAACATCACACCTTGTTTCCCGAAAGGGCTGGGCAAAGGTATACCTATAGTACACCCACTAAGCACTAGCCACTTATGTTTAAGTCCCACATAATAGAGGACGAGCCTATTGCCATCAATCGGGCTCAAATCCAGACTCCGGCCTACTATCGAGAAATTCCAGATAGAAAAATCGAATAACACTTGGGAATTGGACCCAGGACCTCATGTTCAGCTGTCAAAACTCAAACTCAAAGCATTTATTTCAAATAAACCAATTACAGGCACTTTTGAATTGTCAAGTCAGAAAGATGAAGCTAGTTGCCCATTCCAAAGCGTAGTAGGTACCTATGGAGAAGAACGGGCAAGAAACTCCATGGACACTCTTTTAAATCAAAATATTGATTGATGTTGTTGTGTGTTGTTTGTTGTATTGTTGTTGTTTTATATTGATTGATTGTTACAATAGAGTGGTTACATCATTCATGTTGTAATTATACATGTGAGAACGATGTAGAAAGACGTGCACGTTAAAAGCGTCCGTAATAAAAAGATAAAAACAATTATGGAATTAAAATAAGCCGTGGCAGCTAAGAAATGACCAGTGCCTACTGACGGCGCCCGTTCACGAACATGACGTATGGATCAGCACCATTCAGCTCAACCATTTTGAAGGGAACTCAACAGTAACAGTGTCGTTATAGTTTTGCGCGATTGTGCTGTTTGTGGTGACAGTAGTGTCATCAGCAAATTGTGACATTAAGTGACTTGTAACTTTCGGCATTAAAGGTCAATTAATAGACCTTTTTATTTTTCCGTGTAATACTCGTCCGAGAATAGCTTTCCTGATAATTTTCTTTCGCATGCGAGCGGGTTCTAGGCAATTTTACGGCTCTTTTTTTTTTTTTTGAAGATGGATTTGTTCTTGACTCTAGTCTATAGGTCAGTGGTGACAGAGACAGAGTCGACGGTGGAGTGAGCTTACCCAGAAGAAGCCTGTTCACTCTCACTTTGAAGAGATTAGGGTTGTATGCATTCGGAAACACAGACGCAGGTAGAGAGTTCCATTATTTTGCTGTGCGCATTACAAAAGACATTGTGGAGTGAGCTTACCCAGAAGAAGCCTGTTCACTCTCACTTTGAAGAGATTAGGGTTGTATGCATTCGGAAACACAGACGCAGGTAGAGAGTTCCATTATTTTGCTGTGCGCATTACAAAAGACATTTGGAAACGCTGGAACGCATTGGTGGAATAGCAACAAGGTAAGGATGGTAACTTGCAGTGCGTCTAGATTACCGATGGAAGAAGGTGCCGGTGGAATAAGGTCGTGGAGTTCTTTGGCACACTTGGCTCTTAATATATTGTCGGGACACTATGCTAGTTAGTTATTATTAGTGCTTGCGACCATGAGACCAACGAGGCAGTCGTGAGGTGTCCTGAAGATAACTTAGAATAAAAAAGGTGTTTACTCAATATTCGTTTTCCCTCTGTCGACAAGACATGATATGCTCTGCACTGCTCTTTTCTTTTCCGTTCTTCCATTTAGTTCCCGACAAAGAGTAAGCAGTCTCTCGTACACTATTCATATTTATTTATTTATTTAGGGACAACAAACAGCAGTGTAATAATAGGTAAACATATGTTAGAACTTAATAATAGAGGTGGAAATACACTACTCACAACGGTATCCACATATTACTAAACAGATCTACTAGTTGTAGAAGAACATAAAAATACTTTCATAAATAAATTAAAACAATTTCTATTACATAAATGCTATTATAATATAAATGAATACTTAACTATTTATTTTTAATATTTATTTCTATCTCGGACACATTATTATTGTTATCAAATAACTATATAAACTAACCAAACAAAAATATAATATAATAACCTAAACTAACTAAAACTATTTAACAAATTAAAATATGGCGTCGAAAAATTCCTCTGCATCGCTGTCGACTGGTAAAGTACCCAAGAGACTGGCGGCATTGCCACGTTGTATGGCAATGCTAAGCCTCTGGCCAAGGTAAAGGCCAGCCCTTGGATCACGGGAAGTGTCAACAAGCCGTTTGGAGATTTCGTTGAACAAACCGTGAGCACTCGGACCCCACGGCCCGAGGGTTTCAACCCCAAACGGCTCAAAAATATAATTGCCGATAAGGATATTATACTTTCGCCAATTGAGGTTTTCCGCAGCCGCAGCAGCAGCGCCAGCACAGCACGCCGAGTCAGGAAGATGGGATGGCGCAAGAGTATCGACACAAGTTGCGTCCCACACTAAAGGCCTACCCACCTTCCAAGGAAATAAAGACATGCCGTCCGGTCTCTTGCCATCGTCGCGTGCCAAGCCATTAGGTTCTAATACAGCTGGAACGCCGACGGTGACAAGAGCTCGTCGGATGATGTCATTTATGTTCGCGTGCCGAGCTAAGCGGCCCGCACTTCGGCTGCAAGACAGGCTATGGTGTCCAAGGCTGTTGACAACTTCGCCACAGTGACAGCGATGGGGAGAACAATAAGGATCTCCTAGTCGTAGGCAAGCAGCGAGGCGGAAAGTAGTGTCGTCTAACAAAGTGCCTATGTTCGACGACGGTAGTGCATGAAGCCAAAGACCCGACTCCCACTTACCCACAGCAAGCAGGCGCGCACGCTCCGCAGTAGTAGCAGACGTGTTAAGTAAATTGTTCTGTACTACTCTGCAAACTACTACTAGTTGTTAGAAGGAACAATATATACTAAAAATAAATAGACTAAAAGTAAACATTACTTAATTATTAGGGTTCTGATCACTTAAAATAGTAACAATTTATTTTTTAAATATAGCCTTGCTTTGAAACATAATATCAGTTTAGCCAAACTGCACATTGTAGGTGTCAATTAATCGATGCAGCGGAGAGCGTACTCCTGAGTTGGTTCTACAAAAAGTAGTGGCAAAAAAGTGTCTCGAGCGAACTTCTCGTCCATGTACGGTACGAGGGATCAGGTAGCACAAACTGTTCACTACATCAGTACAGTCTACTTTATTACGACATATATTATATAGGGTCATCATCTCAAGTAGGGTGCGTCTGGATTTCAGAGTAATAAGGTCATATTTCTGTAGTAATAATTGATACGACATTTTCTTTTTGAAGCATCTGTATACTGTCGTCTTTACCTCAAAACAATTAGCCGCAATGCGCTCCTGCCTAAAAGGTATATCACACTATCATATTTAGATATGTAGGATAATATATTTTGACACATATGTTTATGAAATAGGTATCTATTATACTAAATCTCACAAATGCCACATATTATGTCTATATTACATTGTCATTTATCTATGATCATAGATATATGATAGGGTAATACCTAACTGACAAAAATCAAACTGTAATTACAAAACGGTTCAACCGTTCGTAGTAGTTGTCAAGTTCGGTAGTGGACTAGTAAATTAAGTGCAAAACTTTACAAAATTTCTGAAAACTTTACAAAATAAGAGACATTAAACAGTCGTACGGCGACTAGTCTTATTCAGATCACGTAAATATTTAATTAGGCACATTTCGCGCATCTACGAGTATGTTGGTTGCACATAATGAGTGCGAGCTTTCACGTCGAGCGGCCGGTTGTGTGCCCCGAGCTTTGTGATGCACTGAGAGAAATTTATTAAAAGAATATTTACTATCAAGTTTAAGTAGGTTTCCCATTTTAGGGAAGTCGCCTGAAGACCATGGGAGCACAAATAATGACCATATTGCAGTATTGCGAAGAAAACAGCATCAAAGCGACACAACTAAATCTGCGTCAGAAATATGAAAAACTTTGAAAGGGACTTTTATTGAATTATCCAGTGATGGAACATTGTACAAACATCAACTCTTAGGTAGGTCTGCCATGCCTTCAGTCATAAGTTGAATGTTGCAAAATACCTAATAATATTAGGTCTGAGTTTTAGTTCAGTGCAAAGAAAAGTATAAAATAAATGATTGTACCCACGGTACCCCTACCCTGGCACAGCAGTGCTTAATTGGAGCGGCCCGAGTTGTCTTAAAGTCTGTATCTATATTGCAGTTTTATTGCTCGCAAGTATACAAGGCTATAATTGAAACAATTTACTGATACAGTGTAATATTTATATTGTAAATCCAATGATCTGTCACTTTTTGTTAATTTTTAATTTGGAATTGAAACCTTTGCATGCCCATGTGACGGTAAGATATGGAGAACTTTATTATAGAAACACCTATGTATACTATACCTATGTTTGCAAGGAAATAAATGATTTGATTTTTTTTTTATTTGAAAAAATATTTTGTCCGCATTGGTCTAAATTTACGTTGAGGTACTTTATACTAGTTTTCTAGATGAGGGGTTTAAAAATAATTGTTATGTAGTTACTGTTATGCTCTTTTTCCTGGGATATTATTTTATAGTTTCTGTCAAATTTCGAAAATAAACATTTAAGTATTTTTAGATACCCAAGGTCGCATTTTGAAACAAAATTAGAATAGAATATTGTTTATTGTTGGTGCTAAAAGGCATCGCGGTAGACCCCGTAGAAGGCGGGCGGGACGAGGTGGACAAAACAACCAACCAGTGGTCCACATCAGCTCTGTATCGAAAGCACTAGAAGTCATGGGACTCCTCCCATGACTTCTAGTGCTTTCGATACAAAGTCTCCACTTTAGCCCAGCAGTGGGATGACACAGGCTAACAGTAACAGTTCGTGCAGGTGCTAAACAAATAAAAGAGGTCAACAAGGAAAAAATTGAACACCACACAAAAATCCACACGTTCGGTTGCCATAACGGCCTGACTGTCCAGGGTCTGCAGCCATAGGGACTTAAGTGTTAGTCATCTAGGCCCCTTGATACATCCTAATGCATAACACAGAAATACCTAATCCATTATCAAGTCATCTCACTGCCACAGACTACAGGAATTCCTCTTGTGTTACCTACCCGTAATGAATGGCAACTTGTACCCTCTGACCGCACGGCTTATGCAGAAATGTCGCGCGGTAATTACCGTGGCCATCGTGAGACACTTGACGTATCTATGCGGTGACTACTCTGTGACCTATTTAGGTGGGTACTTATTGCCGTTTTAACTAGACACTTCGTGGATTCTAATTGGAGGTTTTGGTCGTCGTGTTAGGTGAAGTTGTAAGGTCGTCGAATCCGTTTTGGGCACATGCTATGAAACACACAAGTCACGCAGAGTATTACCATCTGATTGGGTAGGTGGCAAAATATAGCAGTAGTATTTAAAGAATTTTATCAGATTTATGGTCAGCATTTTATTACCTTCACCATGAAATTAAAAATTATGTCCAGAAGCCCAATTCCCGTAATTTAAAACATTCAAAATCCAGTGGCATTCTCATCTCAGCGACAATCAATGTCAAAAACTTGTCAAATATGTAGGGAAATTACAGGTATTTTTGACATATTGAGACAGACTAGACTTCGAAAAATAAGCGAATTGCCCCTCAGATTGTAGCACTATTATAAGACGAACTACGGAAAATGGAAGAGTCTACCTACCACTAATAAAAAAGCAGCTGTAGTGCAAAAGTAAATAAAATATGAACACCACCATAGAGGTTAAGAACTAGGCGCGTTTTTTTATGTAGTGGTCTCCCCTTTAGGCCTAATCCACTAAGGACTAATAAAATAAATAAATAAATAAGTAAAAATCACAATCACTACTGGCCACTGCACTGTTTTAATTTAATCACTGTCAAGGTTATCCACATTAACGAATGCAAAATTTTCGTATTCGTCATCATTAAATGTTTCCGCTTGTTCAATTACTAATAAAGTTTGTGCTTCTACTGACAAACTTTTATGCTTTCTGCGAAGTTTGTGACGTTTCGCTGAGATGAGTGGATCAGAGCTGGTCAATAAATTATTTAAAATGTCTTCATTTGTAGTTTTTCTACTGCATTTCCTGGAATGGTGTTGGCGGTACCTACGAAAGTCTTTATTTCTAGCTTCAGCAGCTTCTTCAGATAGCTGTCCAATTGGTATTAGACCAAAACTTTCAATAATAGCTGCACCATGCATAAGAACTTTATGAACACTTGAAGGCATATAATACCAGCTATATAATTCCAAATACAGTTGCATGGTCACTTGAGCATATTCGTGAAATTTCGCTGTGTCAATGTGGTAACCTGATGAAATTGCCTCTAAAATGATTGCAAATCGCCTTATTAATTCTTCACTAACAACAGTTATCTCAGCAGTCATGTTTGGCTTTGCAAAAAATCTTCTAGCAGTATTTCCGTCATTCGTGGAGCCGTGCCCTTGTTTAACAACATCAATCAGAAGTCCCATTATATTTTTTTTAAAAGCGTCTTGTATGTCTTTCTTTCTTCTTTCCATGATGCACTTGTTGTCTCCCTTTACTGTCCATGTCTGTATCGTTAATCTGTTGGCTATATGCAGAATGCATTCCATCATTCGTATCCAGGTATGCAATGATGACAATCCGTATTTACAGAGATCTGGATCAGTCGGTTTTGATGCAATTAAGGGCAAATTATTCATCTCTGTTGGAGTGGCTTTACAAATTTAATGTCGCATCTCTGAGATGAAGTATCACATAAAATTGATGTTGCTTTTCCGTCTATCATAGTCATTAATAAAGAGTGTGAAATTTTTATTTCTCCAACTTCTGTTTTCACTAAATTTACAATCTCTTCCTCAATAGCACTTTTTTCCCGCAATATCGTTATTTTATTTTCTTTCACAAATTCGAAAAAGATTGGACGACACCAGTAAGATGAATTTGGTGAATCGTTTTGCCAGATAACTTGTTCGCCGCACACTAATTTTGTTGGCACTAAACTACCCATAAATATGCTTGAATCGTCAAGTTGACTTTCTTGTTCATCGTCTGTTTGCATTTTTTGTTTGTAATTGGCTTGATTAGAAGCACCATCAAATCCCCACTTACTGATTAGTGTAAATTCTTTACAACCACTATCTATGACGAGTGACGTCATTATTCTTGTTGTCGTTATATCCAATAGAGCTTGTAACTTTATTTTAGCTGAGGTTTCTGTCACTGTAATAGCATCTTTTGGTGGATAGCATTTCTGTTTCGCATGTTGCACTTGATAATAAGATGGAAATATATTACTGTCTTTTTCGTTAACACTTTTTCTTAAAGTATTGTATTGCCACTTGGTCAGCTTAAGTGATAAAAATAACCCTAAAGCCTCATCCGGAGAAAATACAGGTTTTGTTTCTTTAACAGATATGCACTTTTTAACTTTTTTTACATCTTGGGGATTCTTTAGTAAATGTTCTAGTATTTTAGCAACCTCCTCATTCCCATCCGCTTTCAACTGCTCAAAATATGCATATTTTATTTCGTCCGAAGATAAATGAAAGTTTTCTGCACGTCTTTTTTTCTGTTTAGGCGCTAATTCACAAAAAGGTTTTCTTGGGCTTTGTTCGGTGGAGACACCGACAGAAACTTTTGATGGTGATACATACTGAGTTGATGTACTCGGTGCTGGTTGACCTTCATTACTGCCTATTAAACACTTAATAAAGTCTGGCCATATTATGTTTTCTTGTAACCATTCACTATTTTTAGTTCTGAATATATTTTCTTTACGATAAGCGTTTTCCCATCTTCTATTTAAATTATAACAAAATTTTGCACAAAACAACTTTAAGGTCTTTTCGTGATCATCACTTAATTCGACTAAAAATTTAGACCTTATCTCACTACACAAACTGTCATTATTTTTAATACTGCCACTGTTTTTTAAAATAACGAAAAGATCAAGGTTTGTCACTAAATTTTCAAACATTTTCACAAATACAAAATAACAAATAAGTAAGTAATGAATGTGTGGGGGTAGTGCGTCTATTATGGTGGGTAATAGAACACGTACGTTTGAATGCAACCGAACATTCCGTAGATACCCTATCGTTGCACCAATCACGTTACGACACGTCATAACTTGTTGTTGCGCTCGCGCACTCTTATCCCTTGATTCCCGGAAATAAGTCTCAAAACAAATTACGTCATACCTACCTATGGTGGTGGAAAATGTCGCACATTGTTTTTTTTTAAAGAACTAAGTAGGTATTGAGGTTTTCAGGCCGTTTAGTATACATTATTTTCAATTTCAATTTAATTGGAATAAATTGCTAAACTAAAATAACATGACTCTTCATACAAATTTGATATGGCTATATCTCCGAAAGTACTCGTTAAATAAAAAAAGTCAAAGATTAAAAATGTATGCCTAGATACCAAAAAAATACATTTGATCTCTTAAGACCCAACCTTGTAATCCCAGCCCACTGTGCGGCGTGTTGGACTCTTACTAACTAAAACCCACCCTTATTCCTTCAGTTGCCTATGCCAGGGGCCACGGTAACCCTTTCGGATTTTCCCGCAACTCTGGCAGGCATCGGCCCTAGCAGACCCCGTCATTGATGCTGACATCTCTTTAAGGCGCGCGTGGAACATAACACATCGTCGGCCCGGGCCTGGTCCTTATTGGACGGCGAGCTGCCCATTGCTCGCCGTCCACAAGCCCGCTCCTATGGTGGCCGGGAATCGGCTTGTGATTCCCGCCGCCCTGGGCATCTTTTGCGGCGGCTAGGGGCGTGAGGGCGCGAATTTTGCCTCCCCAGCATGCATTCCGCCTCCTTCCTCGCAAGCATTACTGCTTCACAGATGGAGGTGACGGCTTCCCAAACCCTCGCGCTCTGTACCAGGGCCGGACGCGAGAGATCGCCACCGCCAATCGCCTCCACGAGGACACGGCGGTGCGCACACTGCCTACTCCTAAAATTAGACTTGACACTTTACTAATCCTACGGAAAATGATCAAACCATAATTTACAAACCTATTTTTCCGAAGCCTACTTGATATAAACAGCGTGGTGCAGACAATAACATAACAATCAGCCCTTAGCTTTTACGACGGCCATCAATGAAATATTTATTATCAACTGATCGGACTGCCAGGCGCATTCACAATGATTTCCCACGGGTACAGTAACTTTTCCGAGATATTTCATCAACTAATTTTATTGGGACATTTTCGATAGTGGAACTTTAAAATTAGTTTTCTGCTTATTGTTTTTAGTGAGAGGCTCGAGGCTAAATACTAACGGGTTGATTGGAGGTTTAGCTACGCCTGCTGCGGTCGGTCCGCGGATGGGTGACAATCCATTACATATCCGTTACATTCTATTCCAATAGAAGCCGTTTTTCCCGGCTGTCATTCGTAGATCTTTGTCAGTCGTTACTGGTAGTCAAAAGCCTGATAACCGTCTTACCGTCAAAAGTTTTACCAAGGGGTATCGTGTTACTCAGTAACTGGGTTGTGGAGGTCAGATAGGCAGTCGCTCCATATAAAATACTGGTATTCAGCTGCATCCGGTTAGACTGGAAGCCGACCTCAACATAGTTGGGAAAACGCCAGGCAGATTGATTATTTTGGGGACTGTTTTTATTTGGTTTTAGACAACAATTTAGCCGATATAAATTAATGAAAAGTGAGATGTTTTTATTTTTGACATTGAGTTTAATGTGTTGAAAATAGCTCGGTTGGACTGGATGCAAAAAGAGGCAGATCAATTTTGGAATAGCTTTTTTTCTCACGATAGATTGCAATAGGCTGATTTGCGGCTTCGTAAAGTGTGTTATTTTTGGTATTACGTCATGAATAATGCCCTATGTTTCCCGAAAAACCAATCGTTAGTTGTAAATTCAACGCGAAGTCTTATTATAATTCTCCTCTCTGCCTTTTTAAATCAGAGACCTCGATTCAAGAATGGGCCGTGATCAGCTATGATGACTTGTTTAAAAATTCAATTCTGAACTCCTAAAAATCAGTTTTCAGCATCAAAAAGAAAGATTACACTGATTTCTTTGTCATGTTGTCCACTTAATAAAAACTCGGGTGCAACATTTAACGAGGTTCCTAAAACAAAAATTACGTAACTGAAGCTTAACAAAGCGCCGCTTGTTATCACTTTGACACCTGTCAGATTTAAAAAGGTGTTCGATTACTGTACCGGTGTACGGAAAAGTTTTTACGAAAAAGTTTTAGAAGGAGAGAAGTTTTAATAAAGTGTACGCAGACTTATTTTTAGAAAGGTGATATTGCTGGCTGGTACTTTTTTATTCGGACTCGGAGCGAACCACCTCGTTTTGATTTGGTACTTGGGAGGGGATGGATGAATGTGCATAATGATAAAAAAATAACGTTAGATCGATAAAAAAATAACATAAAAAGTTGTTAATGTCACCAGCATGATTAGAGATGTACACACATGGCATACAAATATGACATACAATATTTTCCTGAAATATGGCGAGGGGGGTAGTGGCTGATCTTTGCGTTATGCTCGTGAGCAGGTGCTCCTTGTGGTGCCAGGTCGTCTGGCTGACTATAATTTTGTTATTGTTATTAGTAATTAGCTAAAAAAAAACAAGATTAAGTACATAGATTTTACATTGGCCCCAAACTAGGCAAGCCTGTATCTTGGGCAACAATATGGAGGGTTTACCGTTTAAACATTGATTTTACAAACATGTTCGTAAAAGTAAAAGAAGTTTGCTTCAAATTACAAAAAAACTAAATAAAATCTAAGAATCAAAATGAAATAAAACATAAAAACGCAAAAAAACGCATTTTCTTTCTTTCTTTCTTCTTTCTTTCATAACAAAGAAATCGAGAATAAAAATAAAATAATAATAATAAAACTAGAAAAAACGCTAATATGTAAAAGAGTGTGAGTGTAAGTGTGTGATCATATGTGGTGAATGAGTGTGTGTGATCATATAATGGTGTTTGAGGGTGTTTAACCGTGAGTATGTGTGTGCGAGACAGAACGTGAGAGTGGTACGAACGTATTTGCGCAAAACTTATTTTACCACTCTAATTACCTTTCTGCTTTGTCATTATGACAAGTTTAGTAATCAAGATGTTAGTCTAATTTTTACTTGTTTGCGAGTGAAATTTTTTATATTGCACTGTTTATTCACAGACATGTATATTTAGAAAATGTGGAAGTCTTTGTGCATATGCCGATTTTACTGGGGGAGTTGGAACTCTGAATCTACGTTTGCGAACTACCTAAATGTATCTTTTCGAAGTTTTAATGTTTGTCTTTGTTGTTACGTTCAGTATATACAATTTTCTTACACTCAGCATGCAGCTTCTGCGAACAAGATCTCTGCAGGAAAACGGTATTGTGTATGTAACACGAGAAATTTGAGGACTGCGCGTTGTGCTCTTTAGAGGATTGTTAGATGAGTTTTTGACGCTCCTGCCCAGATTACAATGCAATATTGTATCAGCGACTGACATAAGCTATATAGACGAGTTTTTTTACACTGTCTGTATCCTTTTCATTATGTAGATTTGCTTCCGAACGCGTTTAACAAGTTCCCGAATCTGTGGTTTGAATAAGAGGTGTTGGTCTATGATAACTCCTATAGACTCTCTACTACTACTCTATGATTTCATCTACTCTGTCGATGTTATTGCATGAACATTGAGTATAAGTGTCAATTAATGTTATATGGCAATCATCTACGTGAACCTTTAAATTCCTTATTAGTAACTAGGTAGCTCGAGTTTTCCTGAAGGTAAATGTATTTGGTCTTTTTGACATTTAGTGTAAGCAAATTCGTGTTGAGCCATTTAGCGATCCCGATCATTGTTGCTTCTGCTTTTGTAGTCTTGCCAATCGGTTCAGTAAAATAGTATCACAGTATCGTCTGCGTAACAAATGAGATCAGCGTTTGGGATGGTAATTTTGAGTATATCATCCATGTATATAGTAAATAGTGTTGGGCCAAGCATACTCCCCTGCGGGACTCCAAAGCTGATTTTAAGTTCATCGCTGACGAAATTATCAACTCTCATACATTACCGCCTGCTGCTCAGGTAACTACAAAGCCAGTCAGATGCATAACATGCATGCATGCATTCATAATTCATAACCTTTAGAATTTTCTAAGAAGGATGAATGGAGGACTGGAGATGGTGTCGAACGCCTTAGCAAAGTCTACGAATATTCTAAGACAACGTTCGCCACCATCAATATGTTAAGATGTTATATTCGTAAGCAGTTCAACCGCATCAGTGGTCGATTTTCCTTTTCTAAATCCAAATTGCCTTTTATTTGCTTTCTAGGTAATTAGTTAAAAATGCAAAGCAGAGATATAGGTTACAGACCTATATCTCTGCTTCGATATGCTATATATCATCGAGGGAGTCCTTAGGCCCGGCTTTATGAATCGGAGAAACTAGAGCAATTTTCCAATATTCTCAGAAAACTCCTGATGACATACTCAGATTGCAAATGTAAGTGAAAGGCTCCAAAATAATGGTCCTTACCACTTTGATTAGAGATGGTTTAATTCATCTAGACCGGGTGCACTATCGTGTTTGAGTTTTCCAAAAATAAAGTCAACCTCATACATAACATTGAATCAACGGGTGAGATGTTTGTGTCGATATCAGCAGATAGTGCTTCTTTAGAAGTTGATAGTCGCTGAAGTATCCGCTCCGACAGGATTTTGCCCACAGTTTTAAAATAATGATTACATTAGCTAAGCGAGTCCAGTGCGGTTGTTTTCGCGGTTAGTAGATTGCTTGCCGACTGTGACTAACCCCTCATTGATAATACTATTTTATTAATAATAATAGGTTTTGCCACTTTCTAACAAACGCAATTGTCAAAGTAAGGACAAACGAACGTTAGCAGCTTAACAGTTTATTCAGCTTACCTTATCAGCATTATTGGTTGAATGACGTCTACGTGTTACTTATTTAATCATCAATTTAAATTAAAAATATACGGGTAACTTATAATTTTCTATTCTTTCTAGCTAGGCAATAAAATGTACCTCTCAAAATAACGTAGTTTTCTCTTGTACAGCAAACAAACTTGGTGACATACCGACAGAAGCGCCACCTACCGGGTGCAATTATGGTTTCAAACCATCCAGAAACCAATATACCTACATACAAAATTTCAACCAAA
Organism: Brachylomia viminalis; assembly: GCA_937001585.2. Taxonomy (NCBI): domain Eukaryota; kingdom Metazoa; phylum Arthropoda; class Insecta; order Lepidoptera; family Noctuidae; genus Brachylomia; species Brachylomia viminalis. Next base: position 4,728,530 of record OW443303.2, on the reverse strand, counting down.
TCGGTCCAGCCGTTTAGGAGGAGTTAAGTGACAAACACACGTACATAAGAAGTATATATATTAAGATGATAATTACAGGACTGGCAAGAAGTCAAACTGTTTGCTTTCCGATCGCAGTGCCCCAAAAGTTGTTTCTTTATTTTACTTCGAAGGTCCTAGTTTATCATTTGTGACTTCAAGTCATAGCTATATGAGAGGCGCCACGGCGTCCTCACCTTCCGCCTGACGCAGGTCCTCACCGGACACGGTTGTTTCGGGAGGTTCCTGTTCCGGATAAGGCGGGAGGAAACGCCCGGGTGTCACCATTGTGTGGATCGCCCGGAGGACACGGTGGAGCATACGGTGGAGGTCTGCCCGGCTTGGGCGGAGCACCGCCGTGTCCTCGTGGAGGCGATTGGCGGTGGCGATCTCTCGCGTCCGGCCTTGGTCCAGGCCATGGTACGGAGCGAGAGGGCTTGGGAAGCCGTCACCTCCTTCTGCGAAGCAGTAATGTTCGCGAAGGAGGAGGCGGAACGCGTGAGGGAGAGGCAAAATTTGCGCCCTCACGCCCGTAGCCGCCGCAGGAGACGCCCTGGGCGTCGGGAATCGCAGGCCGATTCCCAGCCACCGTAGGCGCGGGCTTGCGAACGGCGAGCAACAGGCAGCTCACCGTTCGATAAGGACCAGGCCCGGGTCGACGCGACGGCGCGTTGTGTTCCACGCGCGCCTCAAAGAGATGTCAGCACCAATGACGGGGTTTGCTAGGACCGATACCTGCTAGGGTTGCGGAAAAGTCCAAGAGGGTTACCGTGGCCCCTGGCACAGGCAACTGAAGGAACACGGGTGGGTTTTAGTCAGTAAGAGTCTGACACGCCCTCCTGCTCTGCCCAGAGCGGGAGAAGTTATTTGATGATTTCCCACCCACAAAAAAAAAAGAAAAGTTATAGCTATATAAACATAATGCAGCATTGCAAAGGTAAGCGGGCACACCCTTTATGCCTGGAGGTTTTTTTTTTGTATTATGTTCTGTTTACGTTTTTATTTTTTATTTCAGCTTGAGTATAGTTTTCAACGTTTTTGTTGGTTGATTTATATTGGCGGGTCCTAGTTGACATATGGCAAATAATTTAATTTAACTTTTTGTGTTTCGTAATGTTATTGTATAGAAGTCCAGTTCTTCTAACTGAACAGACAGCTGTGATGCTGGGGAGTTTGTTGCACCACTTCTACTTCCCAGCTAAAGCACTAGGAAGTGGTGAAGGGCGGGCGTTTTGGGGGACTGTCTTATGTAATTTTCACGTTCAAAAAGTGCTGATTCTCAGCCTAGTTTGAATAAATGACTTTTGATTTTGATACATAACATCACGCCTGTAATCCCTGAAGGGTAAGGCAGAGGTATAACTATAGTGCACCCACAGTGATCCCCATAAGGGATGTACTTGTGTTGTAATTCACAATCCGGAATCGAGACAGACAAAAATAGATTCGTATTAGTTGACTTGGCATCGCAATGAGTTTTAATTGTGACGATATGATAAACTAGTCTGTCAAAGTCACCTTTCAAATAACTTAACGTCATTTGACGATTCTAAAATAAAATAAAGATGCTAGTTTAAACAGTTTCTTTCACAAAATGTGTTTGAAAAGCCACCGTTTTTAACAGGAGTCAGTACAAAGATTGTATCAACAGCGCCATTGACAGTCTCCATTGCCTTAAAAAATAAAGTGCCCTTTAGTAAATATTGAGCTACTTAGAAAATGACTCCCTTAAGGAAAATGTACTGAGATAGAAAATAATATACTGGCGTTATCTTATCTTGAAGATTGTTTGTTATTTTCAAACTCTGGAAGGAATTTCTACAGTGAATACGGGTGCAGATTATTTAAGAACGGAGACTCCAAATGTGATAATATTCTTAAGTTGGTACTTTCGGCGAATCCGGGCATTCTGATTCATTTTTAGGGACCATTATAGAATCACTCGTGTGTCTGTCTGTCTGACACAGCTAATTTGCTCCGAATCGAATGGACGAATTAAGTTGAAATTTGGTACACATATTATGTGTGACCCAAAAACTGATTTGTAACGTGTAAATAAATCAATTTTGAATATGGGGTGACTTTTCTGAAGCAAAAAAGAAAAAACAAAAGGTTCGCAAACTATAACGGGTAACGCATCTAATTAAAGGCTTACTGTGAGGTACTCAATTTGTTTTTCATAATCTAGAACGAATAGATGAAAATTTACCAACCTTTTTATCTCTGAAACTACTGAGCCTAAAAAGTTGAAAAAAAAATACAGAAAATAGTTCTATACTTATAGGCGTCTATTACACGGTAGGGTTTGCTGTCAGCTTAACCACAGTCAAGGTTGTGACTGATGGATAACCTGTCGTCTAATACAGTGACTGATAGTTTCATGAAAAGGACTGACGAAAATTTAGATATTCTGATTTTTGCATATGCAACCATCAGTCATGACTTTTGAGTGAAATTGTAATGGGATTTCATCCATCACCTGTCAGTCTGCGCGTGGACAGCGATGGAGTCGGACACGGATTCACGGTGAAGAGACGCCCACTCGTGCAGCCATCGTCACTCCCGCCTAATGAGCTACCGCCAGATAAATAGTTAATTTGACACATGAGACTTTCCCTGAGTTGTGGGATACCAGGATTTCTCATTACAATACTTGTCTTTTATAAATATTCATATTGTCTTGAGTGAACACGTGTATTCTCTCTGTAAATTCTTGGGTATGACCGACGATCAGTCAGAATGAGCATCTAATGTCGATTAAATTCCATCACTCCCCATCAGTAATTTGTCATTCATGACTTTTGGAATTAAGTGACGCTTGCGTGAGCGTGTAATGGACGCCAAAGGTCACAGGAAAATCTATAAGAAGTCTATGGTCTTAGAATAACATGGCACATCTCTAAATATTGTGCGTACAAATTTATATTTACATATGAAATATATGGGAGAACATGTATTTCAACTACATTGCGTAGTTTGGTTTTAGGATAAAGTCATCCCAACAACGGAAACGTTCATTGTAGGAGGTCTGCCACGCACTTGACCGGTTTTTTTCAGCGAGCCTTGCTTTCTTTCGAATCCGTTTATCGCGGCATGAGGTAATAATAATATCATAAATATCAAGAAAAAACCAGAGGAATAGAAATAACAGGGGTAAAAATAATCTAGGTTTGTCTCATTGGTTATGTAGCCACTATCAAAGAATAAAGAATATTTAAATACAGTGAATGATTCGGTTAGTATTCAAAATAAACCTAACTATTTTGAGTGAATTGTCTGCATCCATGTAGCAACTTTCAGCGAGACTGACGGAACAATCTGTAGGCCAATTCTCGTCCTTAAAAAACGTTCAAATTCAAGTCGCAATCTCATCTCAGCGACAATCAATGTCAAAAACCTGTCAAAAATGTATGTAAATTGATTGTAATTTTGACAGATTGAGACTGAGATCAGTAGGCCAATTCTCGTACTTAAAAAACGTTCAAATTCAAGTCGCAATCTCATATCAGCGACAATCAATGTCAAAAACCTGTCAAAAATGTATGTAAATTGATTGTAATTTTGACAGATTGAGACTGAGATTAGAATGCGAACGGTCTTAAAAATACGGGAATTGCCCCTCTGTTGTTTTCTTGTTGCTGTCAGCTTAACGTAAATATCACATTTGGCGCTACAAATAGTTCCAAGAAAAATATCACTCACCCTTCAGACTGCTTCTCAGAAAACCAGATAATTTGTCAAGGTGTGCAAAAAGAGGGCCTACACTGTCGTTTGACCTCGTAATATATCCCAATTGTACAATTCCGAGTTGTAGGTATTACGTTTGTCGAACAGGCTCGATGAAATGTTTCCCAGAAGTGCGATAGGCATTAGAGATAGAAAATTGCTAACACTTTTGTTGGTTTCAAGATTTCGTGGAGTTAAAGTTATTGAAAGTTTTTAGAAGGAATTGTTGTATCTGATATAAACCCATGCCTTTCTCCCATGAGACAGGCAGACAATACACAACGCCACGTGCTACGTTTTTTAAATCGGTACTGGATACAATTTTTCGTCTAGGTTCATACTTATTGTAAAATGGTCCCTTTTCTGTGCAGTAGGAATTGGAAATCGCCGGTGATTTTTATGGACAACTTATGTGAACTCGGAATTGCATATTTTTTTATAGGAGATTTGATTCAATTAATAAAATAATAGGTAACAGAATTTTAGCACTGAGGTCGTATCCTCACAGATTGCTACCATTAACTGAAGACCGTGTATGAAAGATTTTGTATTATTATGTATTCGCTTTATATTATTATATGTTGGCTATTCCCTCAACCTGAGTTTTACTAGCATTTAACTAAAAACAATTGAATAATATTTTGCTAAAAACCAAGTCAAAATATATGCGGCAATTGAGATTATTGAAAATCTTTTCATAGAAAAAAAACTTCAATTTCCTTCACAAGATTGTTCGAAGCATTCCCTTGTGAAATCTTCGTCTTATCTCTGATTGCGTGTTTATCCTTTTAATTTGTTTATAAATTGTTATAATAGGAGCATTTTTCATCATCTCGGGGAATTGTTTCAAATGTTTCAGAATCGTAAAACCCAATTACTCGGATCGCTGATAATCTACCAAATCTAAACACCTGAACAAGAAAAAAAATCCTCTTATATTAAAAAGCCAGTGAATCAGCAACGCCATTGTATCCAGAATCATATTTCATATCCCATATTGTGATTACTCGCAGGTGGTGCGGGAAACATTACGTCACTAAAACAAAATCATTTTAACATTCCTATTATACATTTTCATCTTTACATCTTCGCACCTAAAGACTAAAATATATTTTTGGTGCTGGTACGATTAATTTTGTAAGGGGAAGCAACGGTTTTCATTGAAATATCGAATGAAACTTGACAAATGAAGAAAGTTGGTTGGGACACAAATCTTTGGGCATTGTTAGGATGGGATGAAGCTAGATGACTTCAACTTAGGGGCTAACTGTGACACCTAATTTTAACTTAGCCTGGAAGCTAAAGGGAAATATTTGAGCTTGGCTTAGTTGGTAAGTGGTGACAGTTGATCCCAATTTGTCTTGTCAATCAAACATATTTATGTTTTTTTTTGCAATCTATTGATAGTGTTACAAAATACAATTTGCTTGTAATATTTTTGGTTTTAATAAACTTTTATGAAAACAACAAAAGTAAAAGAAAAAGTAGCTTATAAATTCGACTATCCAATCTAAGTAAAAATAACGAATAAAATCAAATAAAATTCAAAGCCAAATAATACTACAAAACATAACATTTTACGTAACCATAAATCTTTTGAATAAAATAAATAACAGTATGGTTTGAACTTTTGTTTGATATCAAACGCTTACAATTGATTGAAACTGAAAATTTCAGAGGCTCACGAAGGTACCAGAGAGTTAAATAATTAAAACCAGAATGGCGCAAGTGTCCAACTTGTCTCGAAGTTGGCTTGTTTTGAAGTATTAAGGTTGTGACCCAATTCAAAAACAGAGGCGATTCCAATGCCTTACTGCTAATTACCTTTTTTGTATGCACGTGTTTCTGTGACAAATATACCTGTTTTTCTTTCTTTCTTATAATATCATCATCATTGGCAGCCTCGTTCTACCTGTTGTTGTGTATTATAGGCTTCGATCAACAGTAGTACTAGATTTCCGATGAGTGCATTAAAAGGGCCGGAAAAATGAGACCACAAATAATGTTGTGGTCTTATTTTGCAACATAGTTTTTTTAACCTTATTGCTTAGAAATTATGTTCATACCATCCCCCCCCCCTAAAAAGCTTATTTTATTCACTGAAAACAGTGAATAAAAAGCACTTTTACTCACTGTTATATCGCTACACAAGTTGACCATCCTAATAATAATAACAAGAAAATGACTCTTAATTTTAGTAATTGTTCCAATTTTAATGTACATTTTAATTAATTTAAGCTTCCTTTTTCTTTATTAAATGTTTATTTTCGCTTAAATCTTTCTTTTTCTCGTAGTCATGGTATAAAGTATAGTATGCAACTCTTGAATAAAACGGATTTATATCGAGGGCCATGAATCACTCGCGTCGCTCAGGATTCTAACACTTGAATCATCATGAATCACTCCCTACGGTCGTGATTCAGTCGTTAGAATCCTTCACTAGCTCGTGATTCATCTATGGCCCTCGCTTTAAATCCGTCCTTTATTCACTAATTGCATAATATACTATTTCTTTTTCCATATTTTTTTTTCTTATTTCAAAACTACGTAAACTTTTCAATCGAAGTAGTAAATTTATTGCAAACGATAATAAACCTCATGTTCATGTTATGTATAAGGTTTATAATCAAGTTATATGCAATCGCGGCCACTTGTGCGATATGTTTTTGTTCCTAATCCATAATCTAGTTTATTTTTTTATTTATTTATTTATAATAATAACCAACTTGAATTTACAGTTTAACCACACATACAAGTTATTGGTCTGTACAAAATAAACATAAATCATTTAAAAAAGAACAAATTAAACATACTGACAAGCAAAAATAAATATAAACAGAACAATAGAAATAATAATAATCAATATGTCATAGAGAAATTAGTACGCATGCACATTAAAACTTAAATAATACAAAATAACAATAATCAATTACTGTAGGTATAAATCAAAGAATAAACATAAAATATTGTAATCAAACTTAATTAAAATTAACACTAATTAAAGAGGAATTGTACTAGAGGCAGCAATAGACTCCAGGTAACGAGTAGCAGTGCTAAGGAATGTCAGCTCAGTAGCCGCAAAGATATCTAATGTGTCATCAAATGATAATATGTTGTTTATGAGGGTGAGTGCAACGTATAATGGACTGGTCTTGAGGGATTTGGATGTTTGGGTACAAAAAATAAAGGACGTTGCCGAGGACGAAGTGTATGACGGATAGGTAGAGGGATATTGAAAGAAATGTACTGTAAGAGCGAAGAGTTGAAGTGGTAACCACGAATAAGGCGGATGAAATATTTAACCGTGGCAAGATTTCTCCTGACTTCCAAACATTGGTAGGTTACCATACCTAGCACAAATGGTGTAGGATACAGATACGATACGACAGATACTAGTGCTATTGGTGATCGAAGAGTATAGGCCTCTTACCTTTTGTGCCATGCTTCCCTAGTCTATGCGAGTCTCATACAGCCGATCGATCGTGTAACAATCTCACCGTGATGACTTAGGTGAAGTGAGCTATCACTCCACCTGCCGGTCGATCCTGTAACAATCTCACCGTGATGAGTTAGGTGAAGTGAGCTATCACTCCAGCTGCCGGTCGATTGTGTAAAAATCTCACCGTGAAGTGAACACTTAGGTGAAGTGAGCGCGGAGTGAGCTGTCAGTGTCATCCCACTGATGCTAGGGATTGACCAAGCATTACATTTACAATCATAATCGAGATTTTAATTATATTTTTTTAATGTTAGTTCTGTTGATCATTTCATATATTTCAAAGCTAGTATTTAAGTGGCTAAACATTACTGTTTACGGTTTTTTTTAATACAACAGCAAAACAGAAATTCAGTAAGAAACCCAAATAAGTTCTTTTTTTTTTCCTAAACCAGCTACTAAAGAAAATGCGCATGGACATTGTTTGTTACTAAGGACCTATTGTTTAATATGATTATTGTTGTCGTTTTCATGGTTTTCGAGGTTGCTAAAGCCAAAAGTAAAGTCAAAATGAAAATCAAAATTGACTATCTGTGTTGCTGTTTTATAAAAATAAAACTCCAAATAATAATATTTAGACACTTAAATACTAGCTTTGGAATTATATAAAATGATGATCAACAGAAATAACATTAAAAAATATAATTAAAATTTCGATTATGATTGTAAATGTAATGCTTGGTCAATCCCTAGCATCAGTGGGATGACACTGACAGCTCACTCCGCGCTCACATCACCTAAGTTTTCACGGTGAGATGGTTACAGAATCGCAATGCTGATGCTAGGGATTGACACTATTGACATCTTACTTCAAGTTCACTTCACCTAAGCTAGCACGGTGAGATTGTTACAGAATATCTTGGCAGGTCTTCCCCGCGATCTCTCTGTAGGACATCCATCTCATATCACCAGCTCACATTTGATTATAGGGTTCTGAGAGCCCTGCAAAGCTTTGAAAATCCGTAAAAATCCTTGACTATAATAAGACGTGAATTCCCAAAAAAACGTAACGATTTACAGTTAAAGGGGAATTGCCATAACTATGCTAATTGATTCTTGGTATAAATGATAAATGATTTTATTTCTGTAAGTAGGTTTCTACAAACACTTTTACACGTCAATCATATTTTAAAAACTATATGAGGTCGTCATCTCCTATCTGACTACTCTGAGAAGAAAGGCCGAAACAAACTCAGAGGTCACTGTCTCTTTTAAAGTCCAGACAAAATCTTGGTCAGATCATGTGAAGACCATGTAGATTGGTGTCTGAAACGGTATTTTGAGGAAAAACCATACAGATTGAGCGGACCTGTCCAGTCAGTGCACGCATTTGTCAGTAATGTTGCCGCTCAACTGAGAACTTATTGGAGCACAACGATTCGACGAACAATACCAAAGAAAGGACATTTGGGTAGGCCGCATAAATTACTCAAGCTGCCAGATCGTGAAACTAACTAAGTAATAAAATTAAATATATGAATCGAAGTTCGAGAAGTCGTTATCAGACAAAACTTTTTGCATGTCTAGGTTGATGACCACAGTGAGCAGGAAAAGGTAAGCATTTTGCAGATCATAGCTTTCCTGTTACTTATCATCATCATTTCACCCGAAAGATGTCCACTGCTGGAAATCGGCCTCCCCCAAGCATCGCCACTTCGACTGATTCTGTGCTTCCCGCATCCTGTAAATTCGTGCGGCTTTTTTAAGGTCATCAGTCCATCTGATACTAACCAAGTAGGTAGTGTATAATTAATTATGCCTTACTAGTGTAGGTCATCAAGTGCGAGCCAATTTTACGATTGCCGAGCATGAGGAACCCAGTTTGATTTCCAAGGTGTTATTTTATTTTCAATAAAGTAATTCTTAATAGCGAGGAGTTTGGATCTGTACCCGATAAATTCCAGTAGTTTAGGACACATGGGAACCAAACTATCTATCTAGTAGGGTCTAATTGGGGGCTTCTGCGTGACGCAACTCAAGCGTACGTGAGAGCAAGTGATGCAGAACCCCCAATAATACACTACTTAAGTATATTTTTATAGGTTGGACGAATATCTTGCTATTACACACAACACAGCCACATAACAACGCACAACTACGATACATTTTATTATCTATTTGCGCCACTTTCTTGTCTTATCTTATAATATTCACTCGACTCTAAAGTATTATTTATTCTGATGCTGTATTTGCTGTCCATTGTTAAAAAGAAAACTATAATATTCTATCAATAATAGGTACTTTGCGTTGACAGACTATTACATCGCCTGCGCTCGCGTCCCTTCGTTTGTCATACACCATAGACAATAGTCTGTCTGTCTGTAGCATGGACAAGCGATGTTGAAGCGTCGGGTGTGGGTCAATCGTAATATTCGACTATAACTTGAGAAATATGGTTTTCATTTACTTCAGTATTCATATTAAATGTTATTGTTTATTCTATTTATTAGTATTTTTATAAGAAATTATGTCCTTTAGTGGGATTTATTTTATGTCCGTAGGTGTGTCCGTGGCATCACAACGGCCCTATCAGAATACCTATTTGTTTGTTTTTAAAATATCGCAGCTTCATGCTGAGATAGGAGCCTTTTTGGCCTCGCACAGGTCTTCTCTTTATTCTTTTTTTTTTATTGTTTTCATGATTTTGTTAGATTTAATGTTCTTTTTTATTTTATTTTCTTTTATTATTATTTGTATTTCCTGTGCGTGTCCCAAATAAAATATTTTTCTTTCTTTCTTCTTTCTTTACAGAGCTCTCGTTGTAATATACTGAATTAGCAACCGCTTGTACCAACCGCGTTGCTTGTACCTTGGACCAACAGAATAAAATAATCTACCTCTTGCTTATAGATACCTAATACCAATTTATACATATAAGACTCCCCTCCTCTTGAACCAGTACCAAAAGCAACACAATTTCATCACTGCGGGGGTCTTGAAGAGTTCAAGTTACACTGGTCGAAGTGCTGATACTTATACATTGTCTGGTCAAACTGTGTTTTTAGAAACTGTAAGTTTTGTTAAACGTGTTTGGACTAAGTGTGTGTTTAGGCTAGGTCTAAGCGGTTTCAGCCTGCTTTTGTTTCGACTAAAGTTGGTCTTTAGGCTTGAGTAGCGAGTTGGGTGGATCCCGTTTAGTTATTGGTTGTCTTCTTTTGAAAGGGATAATTTTATACAGAGAATTAAAAAGAATTGATCGGTCACGTCTTGTATGAGTTTTGATAATTTCAGTCTTTAGCTAAAACTGTCTTGACAATACTTTGCTGCGTTTTGTATCCGTGGTATTTGAGATTTACTGGTGAAAAGTAGCATAATTATGTGGCATGGTGGTCGTGTCACGTTTAAAGCGCTTTTTTTATTATTATTTTTTTTTCGTTTAAAGCGTTTTACCTGGTCATTTAGAAGCTACGGTTTTATACTGTGTTTATATAATCTGAGGTTTTATACACTTCCATCAGGATTACTTTAACATTACCATAACACTGCAGTGAGTATGTCAAATAATGTAGAGTAATAGTAATTTTAGAGAACTTTTTCCCCTTCTCCATAAAAATAACATAGCAGAATATTACGCCTGTAAAACCCTGAAGGATAAGGCAGAAGTGTGCCTAAAGTGTCACAATATTAAGACTCTGGAATGCTATTGAGAAATTTCTGGTGAAAAAATCCAATAACAATTTGCCCAACCTTGGAATTGAACCCAAGAGCTTATGCTCAGTACTAACGCACAAGCGTCTAGCGTCGTTATCCGAAAGGGTTACCGTGGCCCCTGACACAGGCAACTGAAGAAACACGGTGGGTTTTAGTCAGTAAGAGTCTGACACGCCCTCCCGCTCTGCCCAGAGCGGGAGAAGTTATTTGATGATTTCCCACCCACAAAAAAAAAAAGGTTTCGTGACGTCTCATTTATATGCTTCAGTTAAAATATGTGAGCAATTTTGTTTGATAAATAGATTTCTAGGTCTAAATATTGAATGTAGAGCATGAATACAAATGAACTAAATGTAATTGGAATATTGATTGTTGGAGATTGTGCATTAGCTTTAGCGAGACACAGAGATCATTGTGCGGATAATATTTGATTAAACGTTTCTTTGTAAGACCTCATACATATTCAGGAGGATATTATATGAGGTGATCTGTAAATGATTGCCACTTTGGTCTAGTGGTCACTAGCGGAGCAATGAGGTCTTGGTATTGGGAATCGAACCAGGCCTCATCCACTGCTGTAGCGCTTAAAAGGGTCGGGCATTTTTATCTGAAATTTCTCGTGGCAGCTTGAAGTCTAGATTTGTGCCCGTTTGAAGGCAATAGGCTCGTCCCCTATCACATGGCACTTCAACATACCTGGCGAAATGTGGATACTGTTGTAATGAAAGGCATATTGTTATGTAATCCGTAAATTAAAAAACATGGCTGTAGTTAGTCACCACCACCAGCCGCTACCAACTGACTCTGACCAATCTTGTCGCCACGGTATCAGCAAATCTCAAACAGCTCGCGGAAAGAAATGAAGAAAGAATAACATTTTATTTATGTGGTAAGTAAGGATTGTATTGGATCTATTATTTAGGATATGTATATATGTGTATCTATTTTAGTGTATTGTATACATACTTATTATTTGCACCAACAACAGCCCCATTTTATGTCCAGGAAAATCTCTGTCCATTCCAAGGTTGGAAGAGATCGCGGAAAGCGATAAGGCCGCCCATTGTATATTAAGTAGTGTTCAGTTTAATTTTTTTGTTATGTTTTTTGTGGTGTACAATAAAGAATATATAAATAAATAAATAAATAAATTGTAGCAGGTGGCGTTCTGAAGTTTCTGGCTACTTCCATGGGACGCAGGCGAGAGTTTATTTTTGCATGTATGTGTTGACCACAGCTTATGAAACACGAGTGAAAGAAAAGAAGCGCGGAAGCCTAGAAGCCTATCGGTATTTTAATTGAAGAATACCCGACGCACAACAACTCTAAATAAATTCGACTGACCATCCATAGATCCCTTAGTCATCTTTTATACAACTAGGGCGAGAAAGAACCGCCGCAGGAGACGCCCTGGGCGTCGGGAATCGCAGGCCGATTCCCGGCCACCGTAGGCGCGGGCTTGCGAACGGCGAGCAATGGGCAGCTCGCCGTTCGATAAGGACCAGGCCCGGGTCGACGACGCGTTGTGTTCCACGCGCGCCTCAAAGAGATGTCAGCACCAATGACGGGGTTTGCTAGGACCGATGCCTGCTAGGGTTGCGGAAAAGTCCAAGAGGGTTACCGTGGCCCCTGGCACAGGCAACTGAAGGAACACGGGTGGGTTTTAGTCAGTAAGAGTCTGACACGCCCTCCTGCTCTGCCTAGAGCGGGAGAAGTTATTTGATAACTTCCCACCCACAAAAAAAAAAAAAAAAAAAAGGGCGAGAAAGAAGAAGCTCTATTCTGAATCACGTGCCTAAAGTTGATCCCAATCCATGTTTGCAATTGATGTTATTTTCACACGAATATCAGTTTTAAGTCAATGTGGACTAAATTGATTTCAGAATGTCAAGTACTATCATGCAAATGTTTAAAGTGGTAGCGCATAGTTAACTTTATAAATTTACGTAAAATAACATAAAAAAGTTGGTGGGGTTTGTGTTATAAAGTTGATATTCCAAAAACACATATTTGTTTCCAAGCTTGGAATCTAAATCGCGAATGCAGTTTACTTTAACATTTTAACCTAAGGCATGCTTTAACTTTGTAGGCATGCTGCACACTTGTTCGGGTGGGCATTAATCAACACAGCCTGGTGGCAAAACCGAATATACACATACCCGTAACACCAACGCTTTTGTTTATGCAGCAACTAACTTTCTAAATTTAAAAAGGTTCCTGGACCTCCTTTTACGTCATTTCCTGTAACTGTATGATGTACCTCCACCACTTTCAACTCTCCAGTCTACCCTCCAATGTAAGTGTTATGTTAACCCCTTCGTATGTTAATCTATATCTATACATATTATAAACTAAAGTCGTCTTTCTGTGTGACCGCGTCGTCATCTAAACTACGCAATGGATTTTGATGCGGTTTTCACCATCTTTTACAAACATTTATGCTTACATTATAAAGAAATCTCAATGCTTTGTAAAGTCGTAAAGACCCTGCGAAGCATGGGCCTACTCTCTAAGTCCGTCAACGAAGATACGGGCCCGTGCGAAAGTAGTCCAGTACTTTGAAATTAACTTTTTCGGACGGGTAAAATACGCATTCGGGTCCCAAACTAATCTTATGTCCTTAAGTGATACGGAGTAGGAAACGTCCGTAACATCGGCCGAAACTATGGATTTCGTGATTAGGGTGTAGACCCCCAGGGGCGGGTTGCTAGTCCAAATAATAATTTAATTAACACAATCAAGCTAACAAACATCCCTGGATATATTAATCCCTTGCCACACGATCCTGCCAAATACTTCCATTCCTAATTTATTAGCGGTAGAGAAACTTTCTCTATTATACATTTAACGTCGTCGTTTTTCACGCGGACCCGTTGCGGGGTCATTAGGGGGTCTGAAGTATCTTCAGTTATCTTTGTATGGGGTAAAATGGGGCTAATATTGGTAATGGGGTTGTGGAGGGATCCAACCTGTGATGGTGGATGTTTGAAAGTCATAAGGAAGTAATTTGTTGCTTGTGGGTGGCCGTTAGAGAATGCAATCTAAAAATGTATGAAATAAAACAATTCTACCTCAATTGCTTCGTTGATAGCAGCCCAGAGTATAGATTTGTGCCTTCTTGGTGGCAATAGGCTCGGCCCCTATTACAAAAGACTTACACATTACTGGCAATATGGATGTACTATAGTACTCCTCGGTTTAACCCTTCGGGGTTTGAGGCCAAGATATAATGTTTAAAAAAATACGGATGAATAATTCATAAAAAAATTAATTCGCGTACTTTGCTAGCACCTATTCCTGTCAAGCACTCTAATATTGATTCCGATTAACTGTTGTGGTTACTGTTAATGATGCAATCGTATTGACATTTATTCACAAGTATTCACTGCATACTTTTCTATTCTGCCAGCTATATTTTTAATACAAAATTATCCGTCCAACATTTGAAATTATTGTTAGCAATTTGAATAAAATATGTTACATCAGAATTAAATTGCAAGGTATTATCGCGGTCTGCATACCTTTCTTGAAGGTATGACGTCACGACTCGAATGCCGCGTGTCCCGCAAGCCCCAGAACGCAGAATATTTGCATACAGAAGGCCGGCTTCATATAACGAGCGAAGACAGTAGCACGCATACATAGACGGATATGTACGGCCATCTGCAACTATGTCATACGACTGCTAGTTCTGAGTGTACATGCACACGCTGAACATTAAGCCGATACTCTCTTAGTCCGTCAACGAAGATACAACCCGTCTGAGAGTAGTTTGAAACGTCGAAGAGAACTCTACACCCGATTAATGAACTTTTTCGGACGGGTAAAAACACATCTGTACAACTGTCAAATTGTGGTGGCATTCATTCTAAGATTGTGTCCCAAACTAATCATATGTGCGTAGGTGATGCGGAGTAGGAATCGTGCGTAACTACAGCCAAAACTACTGATTTCGTGTTTAGGAAGTGGAACTTCAGACGCGTGTAATGTAATGCGAATTCTTTTATGAGCATTACATGTAACGCTCACGCTGATCGTCAGTTGTTGGTTTTTAGCGAACACAAAACCTCTCGCAGTCAAACACATATAGGATTCGCGTTGAGTTTGAATGCCGTCCACACTAATAGCATTACATTACACACGTCTGGACACGGCTTAAAGCGTGTCTATGCGTGCGTGCGTTTTCGCTCGTTGTATGGAGCTAACCTTCTGTACCTATTTATACTCTGAGCCCATTTGAGCCCAGCGCTCCTCTGCGAGTTGGCGAGAACTATTCTAACGCTCCACTGCAGGAATTTGGATACAATCCTCTCTTAATGAGTTTGTAATCTTATTGTTTTGTGTTTTGGAGGATCGCCACTACTAATTGCGACTTTGGAGATGTATTTTCTGCAGGTTTTGAGGGCGATGAGGTAGTAAATTAATTCAAATAGAACGCTGGTATTCTAAAGGCGTTATACGGTAGTTTTTTGAAAAATTCAACTGTCTTTCACAGGTGGAACAAAGACCAATTCTTACTCAATTGACGTCATCACAAAGATTATCAAAAACAGAGATTTTTTGCCGTTGCTTCATCTCTTGCGAAGGTAACCAAGGCTATTGGCGGGAATCAAGACCAATTGACTCAATGCAAAACAAATTATAAATCCTATAGCATTTCTAACTAAGCAGACTCCCAAATCAAAGCAGCTTTTACGGTTAAAGTTGGCTAAGATATATTTTGGAGACCCATTTACTATTTTATTAGTTCACATTTTGTGAGTAAACATTTGTAAACCAAATAAGCCATGACACTGCAAAAAGCAAGCCACTTAAACCTTACCCCTAGTTAATTGTTACGCTTGACGGGACCTGCCCAAACGTGGAGGCTTTTATGCCCTAATCAGTATTTACTTTGCTTTTCTGTTACGGAGATTTTCTTTTCTAATTATGGTCTGTTTTGATCGATATTCTAA
Source organism: Brachylomia viminalis (assembly GCA_937001585.2). Classification (NCBI taxonomy): domain Eukaryota; kingdom Metazoa; phylum Arthropoda; class Insecta; order Lepidoptera; family Noctuidae; genus Brachylomia; species Brachylomia viminalis. The sequence continues at coordinate 4,712,684 of OW443303.2, read as the reverse complement.
AGTAGGGTATAATTCCGGGTAACCATAAATTCAGCACATGATTCTAAATTCTGCTATTTCATAGTAAAAATGCAATACCTACGCGGTCAAAATGTAAGGAACAGCAATAATTTTCGTGAATAACCGACGAAAAATCTCAACGCATAGGGTTTCAGAATCATGTACTGAATCCGTGATTACAATTTGCGTGACCCTGTTTTTACATAGAGTTTTACAAGACATTGTACGCTATTCATTTCAAACTCAAACTCAAAGGATTTATTTCAAATAAACCAATTACAGGCACTTTTGAATTGTCAAGGGGTCGGTCAGTCAGAAAGATGAAGCTAGTTGCCCATTCCAAAGCGTAGTAGGTACCTATGGAGAAGAACGGGCAAGAAACTCCGTGGACACTCTTTTAAATCAAAATATTGTTACAATAAAGTGGTTACATCATTCATTTTGTAATTATACATGTGAGAACGATGTAGAAAGACGTGCACGTTAAAAGCGCCCGTAATAAAAAGATAAAAACAATTATGGAATTAAAATAAGCCGTGGCAGCTAAGAAATGACCAGTGCCTACTGACGGCGTCCGTTCACGAACATGAGGTATGGATCAGCACCATTCAGCTCAACCATTTTGAAGGGAACTCAATGGTCCAATACACACGCCACCACCAGCGACACATTTGAGTGAGCATGATTTATATTGTGTTATTACTTTAATAATCAGTCTATAACGTTCCAACTGCTGGGACACAGGCCTCCTCTTTGTGAGAGGGAGTGGGCCGTAATCTAGCGGGCCCAGAGCGGGTTGGTAGGTGTCACATGTTTTTCGAATTTTTGGTTCTAGGCTATGCCGGTTTCCTCACGATGTTTTCCTTCACCGTTTTGAGAGCAGTGGTGATGGAAATAATTTACGCAAACTAAAGTGCCTATCTGGGCTCGAACCTAATACCTACACCACCTGTACCACTGGGCCACCGCTGCTCTCACTGTTATGAATTTACCACGTATAAATATTTAATATGAAATGAAATCATTAATCCTCTTTATTCTACCTCGTTGGTCTAGTGACCGCAAGCGCTACTGCTGGGCATGAAGTCCTGGGTTCGATTCCCAGGTCAGAGTTTTTTTTATTTTGTCTTTCTATCTGGAATTTCTTAGCGGCCGAGTGTGCCCTGTTGATGGCAATAGGGTCGCCCCCTGCTACATGGGACTTAATAAATAAATAAACTTTTATTTGCAGACCTTAAAGTCAAGTCAAGTAAGTGTGTTAGTTTTGACAAAACTACTTATTAAACCATTGTTAGTAACACATACAATCACAAAGATAATCTAGGAGAAACCAAAAGAAAACAATTATTTGCCCGTATAGGTACCTACTTTAAGCCGACCTGTTTGTGCAGACGCACCCATCGGCCAAGCATCGGGCAGTCCCACCGGTCACTCAATGCCCTCAACATGCTATGGGAGCTAACGTGTGTTCTGTGCCGGAGAGAAGCGCTTCGCTTTCGAATGATGGCATAAAAATCATCTACCCGCACATCAGCAAACATACCCGAAGCGCTACAATACCGCGGCAGCCCCACAAGCATTCTGAAGGCATTGTTATATTGTACACGCAGAGCGCTGTATGCCTTCTGCGTTTACTTGACCCAAAGGCTGCAGGTGTAGAAAGTCTGACAATAGCCTCGACAAAGCGTCTTTTTAACCTCAAAAGTACACCGTGCAAATCTCCGGGCCAGCACATAACTTCGAACAGACAGCGCCCTGCGATCCCTTTCTATTAAATATAACTGGCAAAATTCGGATGTTCTATAGGTACACCTCTGCCCAACCCTTCGCGGAAATGAGTTAAGATTTCTACAAGACTTTTCTACCGCAAGCTGCGTTATAGATCTTCGTTCCAAGAAGAAGGTATTTCCTCCACTTGCGTGGAAATCGGTTGTTGTGGTATGTGCATGTGATGCGGAGAAATGAGGAAAGTGTCGTGAGAAAAGTTTTGAGTGTGAATGTTGAAGAATGTCTATAAGGGTAAGGAAAGACCAATGAAACCGACCCCAAATAAATTGAGGTAAGATCAAAATCAAAATCATAATCAAAAGTCATTTATTCAAATTAGGCTGAGAATCAGCACTTTTTGAACGTCAAAATCACATAAGACAGTCCCCCCAAAACGCCCACCCTTCACCACTTCCTAGTGCTTTAGCTGGGAAGAAGAAGTGGCGGAACAAACTCACCAGCGGCACTGCTGTCTGTTCAGTTAGAAGAACTGGATTCTATATAGTAATAAGTAATTAACATTACGAAACACAAAAATATTATATTAATATACAATATAGAATATAAGGGTAAGAGAATGCTGATCTTCAATCATTATTCTTTAAAGGACGAGTTCTGCAAAGTAATTCATCCCTAGTGTCAAATTCCCTTACATCAAATGCTTTCGTATTCTTGTTTGTGCCCCAGATGATTGGTCGTAATGATTTTATAGGCGGTACCATTTGAGGTATTGTAATGACATTATGATCGTCCGGGTGCGCACCGAATTGAAGATTTATTGTTCAGTTAACTTTGTTGAAGGGCGTTTTTTATGTCATCGTTGTTTTTAGAGCTAAAATAAAAGTTCATAAGGCTTAAGCTAGGTTTCCTAGGTAAGTTCTTCCGTCATACTATAAGAGCCGTCATGAAAATCTGCTATTTTCACAAGTACTGGACAATAAGGTGACAAAAAACTATCTGTATTTTTTCCGCTTTTTTACCGCTTTCTTAGTGTTAAACAAAAAGTGTGTACTCGGTACAACATTTATTTAGGAACGGCATAGACAATACAAGCGTCGCTAGAATAGAACCAGTCTTTTCTCTTTAACCTTATAAGCATTTAGGGTGGTATACTACATATAAAACCAAAGTTTTAGCCAAGACTATTTGATTTAGATCTGACATACAGGTTTTTACCTAGTTTGGGTTTCAGAGGCTTCATTGTTTTTGTAACTCTAATTTATTTCAATAAAGATTTTATTATTATTATTACTTAAACTACCAGGCTTTCGTTGGTCTTCATGCCCGTTTGGTACTTTGCCGATTGATTAAACATAACTAGAATGCAGAGAGCATTATTATACTGCTCGTACCACTGACTTATATTCTAGAAAATACTTTTAATTTGTGCGAGTCAAATTACTGTCCAAGATTCTTGCAGAAATTAACTGGCCTGAGCGCAATAATAAGTCTTCCAGTCATCTGTTCTTACTTCATCTCCTGTTAGAAATTAGTTTTTTTTTTTATGAGTCAACATCCACACAAGGTCTTCAGGTCCCGAACTAGGCAGAGCCTGTACTACGGTAACCTGATGACTGATATACATACTTATATAAATATACACACCCAGACACAGGTCAAACAGACATGTTCATGCACACAAATGTTTGACTTGTCCGGAGATCGAACCCGGGACCAGCGGCTCAGAAGGCAGGGTCGCTACAATATATAAAATATTATATAGAATCAATATACAACTTGACTAACCAACATATTTCTATCAGTTCCTTAGCTTAACATTCAGAAAGTGAACACAAATGATTTACAGTATTGTATAATGATTTTATGACAGCGGCACTAAACATAATGGTTCCGTTTTTACAGCGCTCACGATGCGCGGCAAGAATACGTATGGAATGATAGGTTTCAGATTATCTCATTATTAATTGGAGACGATATGCTTTGGGTAGGTTAGTACCTACTACTACTTTTGAATGATCTGTAAATTTTGATGATAGTAAAATGTGTATGTATGAGAATCTACTTAAACATTTTATACTAGCTTTTATACCATTCCCCCTCAAAAATAGTACATTGTTCACCGAGAGGAGAAAGTGACTGATTACCGTCGAGGGTGTCGTTTGAAACACCCGAGATCGGGAATCGCACTTTCTCTCGAGTGATACATAGTGCTTTATACTACACCTACGAGGAAAATAAAAAACTAAATCTTCAAATAACACACAAATTGAAAATGGCGCCAATGGCGTCTGCAATTTTCACATGTTCTTTTTTCAAATTGTTTATCCTGCCGCCGCAGGGTCGCACTGCCAGCCCGACACCATCCAACACACAGCTAGTGGCCAGTGTCATTTTACGAACTTGGAGATAAAAACTCACTGTAAAAACTTTTTGGCTTTTGATATTTAGGTTACCGGCGCATAGTCTTACCCAAAATTAAAAAAGAAAAACCACGTAAGAAATGGATTTTCATACACTTTTCTCTCCCGCTCAGATGCGTTTTCTCCCCGCATATTTGTTCGATATGCAATGACGTACTTTCTACCGTAAATTTGATAAAGTATCAAGGTACTTTCCAAGCAGGTGTAGTATAAAGCACTTTTACTCACTGTTATATCGCTACACAAGTTGACCATCCTAATAAGAATATCAAGAAAATTACGCTTAATTTTAGTAATTGTTCCAATTTTAATGTGCATTTTAATTAATTTAAGCTTGCTTTTTCTTTATTAAATGTTTATTTTCGCTTAAATCTTTCTTTTTCTCGTAATCATGGTATAAAGTATAGTATGCAACTCTTGAATAAAACGGATTTATATCGAGGGCCATGAATCACTCGCGTCGCTCAGGATTCTAATACTTGAATCACTCGCTACGCTCGTAATTCAATCATCATGAATCACTCCCTACGGTCGTGATTCAGTCGTTAGAATCCTTCACTAGCTCGTGATTCATCTATGGCCCTCGCTTTAAATCCGTCCTTTATTCACTAATTGCATAATATACTATTGTCAGGGATTTCGCCCGCGTGTAAATTGTAAATTATCTCACGGGAACGTACTAGCCGAGATAAAAAAAGAGGTATCGTATATCCATCCACCAGGTCATGGTATATCCGTGTACCAAATTTCATGCAAATCGGTTCTGCTGTTAAAGGGTAAAAAGATAACAGACAGACAGACCGACAGACGGACACAATTAGGTACTTTTACATATATTACATTAGTATGGTTTTCTACCCGATAGAGACTCATTCTTGTTCTGTTTTTTTACTAATTTTTTTTTAAACCGCTAAATTATTTAACTATTTTGCCTAAGTGGTCCATGCAGACAGCTAGTAGAAGTAGTTAGTGTTTTATAAAGGATACGAGACTGAAATAAAAACAATCTCACTGTCTGCTTACTAATAAGCAAACAACTAGTAAGTACAACTACAAAAACTGTAGTCCTTGTATCACGCGGAAAACTAAAGACATTCAATGAAGAGAATGGTCAGATGGTTTTTTTTGCTGATAGCACGGTCGTTTTTAGTGGTAAGAATGATGTGACGACACTAGAGGGAGAGATAAGCCCCTGTCTCCAAGTCTTAGTTGAATGGATGGGCGCAAATAATTTAAAAATCGATATTGACAAAACTACAATAATGACTTTTGAGCAAAGAACAAATAAAAAAGAAAGTTTGTTTCGGAAAGTACAACCAGTAAAACGATGATGGCTGCTAAAGTATAAACTGTACCGCAGCTAACAACGCCCTTCTCCAGATACAAAATGGAATGAAGTTCCATGCTAAAAGTGCCTATTAGGCAATTAAGTTAATGATAAAAAAAACAAAGAAAAAGAAAAAAAGAGGGGTGTTTGTGGCATGTGTGTTGTGTGTGGTGGGGTGTGCGAGGGAGTGATAAGTATTTTACACTTCCACGAGTTTCTCTGTTTCATCATAAAAACCTGTCATAAAATATGGAGACAAGACAATTTCAGAAACGACAACTACAACATTTTTAGGGCTTGATCTGGATAGAGACATGTTGTGGAAGACTCATACATACAGTGTATGTAAACGTCAGAGTCAACACTAAAAATGCAAACACTCATAAGCTTTACGTAATCTCGCAAAGGAGGTAAATCAAAAAGTTTTGGGTTACAGCGTATCATGCATGTTACTTTAGCATTACGATACGGGATCATAATATTGGGGTAATTCCACCAACATGGAGACAGTATTTAGAGCGCAAAAGCGGTGTGTCAGGGAGATATGCGGTATTCAAAACACGGAAAGCTGCTTACCGTTCTTTGTGAATTTCCGTATATTAACAGTTTCCTGCCTACACATATTTGAGGTAGCCGTATTTGTCAAAACAAACTTCCACCTATTAGAAAAACTGCACAGTTCGGGACATAGAAATAAAATAAGTGGTAGGCAACACAAAACAGCAGTATTCCATAGAAACTTCTTAGAAATGGCGCCACATATTTATAATAAATTACTTAATGCTTTGTTAAGTATTCAAGATATCAACGTATTTAAGAGGCAACTCAATAATCTACTGATAAGTACTATAAACTACACAATTAATGAATACCTGTCACATAGAAATTTGTGTGTATAATAATTATTCTACATATAATTATGGTGAATACTTGAGTCCGATTTATTTTATTAAAATTATTTTATTTGAATTATTAACTAAGGGTTGACTATTTTAGACAAATAAAATAGATAAGGTATTTATTAATGATTTTATGAAATTGTATAGATTAAAATTATACCATGTCATAAATTCCAATTAGTACAATTGGAATTTATGACATGGTATAATTTTAATAATAATTTTGCATGCCTGAATTGTTGCAACACACTGGACGGCGCATCCACTTGACATCTAGAAATGTATGATTATGTACTGTGTTGAGCAATACACATTTAAATTTAGAAAAAATTAAGTCCCCTATCACAACAGACCATTATTGTAATTGGTTTTCGTAATACTAAAGAAAATAAAGCAACTAAAAAGTTCAAAACAAGCTCACTTTTCAAGCAGTCCAACGCATTTAGTGGCAGTTATTTTAGTTCAATCTCAGATTTGATGTCAGCAACTGCATCAGGCTGCTTGACAAGTGAGCTCGTTTTGAATTTATTAGTTACAGGGTTTTTGGATTTTTTCAATTTTAGTTCAATTTTAAACCTTTTAGTGTGTTATATTTTTGAAATTGTTTTGTCAAGCCCTTTATTTTCACACCCAACATAGGAATAGTACTAAAAAAAAATCTGACAATATTTATTTCTAAGTCTAAAATCCGCCATTTTGATTATATTTAAACAAAACTCAGCCATTGCGCTAGCCAAACGAGCCGATAGACACCTCATGTATGTAACTCCATACAGCAGTTAGGATGATTCGATGGTATAAAGAATCCCACATACAAAGAAACACTATATCTATACGCGTTAATAAAATACATAACCCTGTCTTTACTGTCGCGCAGTCAGGTAAAAAGACAAGAAGCAAAAAAGTATTTAATGAAAATCGGAAACTTTACACCGACAGCAATGTGTCAGAGGCCATCACATAGAAAAAAAGAAAAAATAAATTCCCTGTTTAGTATAGCCGTGAATGGTTAATGTTTATTCAGCATAAAGCTCGCTTGGAATGAATTATTCACAACCCTTAGGCGGGTGTACAATGGAATTTGCCCTTAAGGTAGCGGGGTTGTAATGAGTTTTAGCGTAACGTAGTTTTGTTTAGGGCCTCGTCCACAATGAACTGTAAGATTCGGAGATTTATCTAGTATAGCTAGTCTGACATCCTTTGCTGGCTTCGTACACAACTTAAATAGCTCTAAAACCATAATTATATGAATAAACTAAGTGACAAAAAATTATAGTGCAACTTTTTCTCTTATGTGTACGGATGGCGGGACAGGTGATCAGTCAGTTCACCAAACCTTAATTAAAAACTTTTTACTTGACAAGCAACGATTGGCAAAAACATTATTTATTATTTCAGCATTCTACTACAACAAGTTTACCGAATATTTCACTTAGCAAAATACTTAATTATCCAATAAACTTTTATTTAATAACGTATTATTTGCCAAACAATTCATAATTTTTCATTATTTTTTCATAAACACGTTTGGAATAAAGACATTATACAAATTGACTTACTAAAACGTAATTTAAAAAAAAAACTCACTTTAGCATAATTGCAAGTATAGTAGTGTAGGTTCCTTTAAAACCTGCAGACAGAAATAGGAACCGCAGCGGTGCTCCGTCGACCTGCTGACGGAAACGCTAACCCTAGACGGTCGACGTCAGGGGCACCCCGAGGTTCGGTTGGTTAGGTTCCTTTAAGCCCTGCAGTCAGAAATAGGAACCCCGCGCAGCGGGGCTCCGTCGACCTGCTGACGGAAACGCTAACCCTAGACGGTCGACGTCAGGGGCACCCCGAGGTTCGGTTGGTTAGGTTCCTTTAAGCCCTGCAGACAGAAATAGGAACCCCGCGCAGCGGGGCTCCGTCGACCTGCTGACGGAAACGCTAACCCTAGACGGTCGACGTCAGGGGCACCCCGAGGTTCGGTTGGTTAGGTTCCTTTAAGCCCTGCAGTCAGAAATAGGAACCCCGCGCAGCGGGGCTCCGTCGACCTGCTGACGGAAACGCTAACCCTAGACGGTTGACGTCAGGGGCACCCCGAAGTTCGGTTGGTTAGGTTCCTTTAAGCCCTGCAGACAGAAATAGGAACCCCGCGCAGCGGGGCTCCGTCGACCTGCTGACGGAAACGCTAACCCTAGACGGTTGACGTCAGGGGCACCCCGAAGTTCGGTTGGTTAGGTTCCTTTAAGCCCTGCAGACAGAAATAGGAACCCCGCGCAGCGGGGCTCCGTCGACCTGCTGAAGAAAAGCTAGCCCTAGACGGTCGACGTCACGGGGAGTTAGGTTCGGTTAGGTTTCTTTAAACCAATGAGGAAATGGTCTTTAGTAGAAACGTGATTAATCCTAATGAATCTAAAAGAGAAATGAAAAATGTATAAATGATTAAATATCATTTGATGCATTTCTTAAAATAATTGTTTGCCAAATTAAATGATTGTAAAACGAGTGTTTTTAACATAATCCATTTGCGGAATAAGTTGTTTTCAAAATAAATAGTATACGAAACGTTAGTTTTATAATGAAAATTGGTCAATGGAGTTTTGGTGAAACTTTAGTGAACCGGCGGGACAGCCTAGTGGAGCGTCAGGCGCTCGCGTGATTCTTAGGACTGTTACCAACGAAAAGGTCGCCTTATAATTTTATGTTACTTCATGTCAGTAATTTCGTAATATAATTTTACTACCTACCCTGCGAAACTAGCTTTTTCCCGAAACTTAAAAAAAAACGCAAATAAAATCCAGTCCTATATTTGAAGACCCTTTTTTTTTTTTTTTTTTTGAGGATGGGAAATCATCAAATGACTCCTCCCGCTCTGGGTGGAGCGGAAGGGAGTGTCAGACTCTTATTGACTAAAACCCACCCGTGTTCCTTCCTTGGCCCTTTATGTTCCGGGTCAGCGGTACCCCTTTTGGATGATCCCGCTTTCCCGGCAGGCTTGGGCCCTAGTGGGCCCCCTCTATGATGCTGACATCTCTGTGAGGCGCGCGTGGAACACGTACGCGCCGTCCAGCACGGGCCTGGTCCTGATCGGACGGTGAGCTACCCATTACTCACCGCCCGCAGGCCCGCGCCTACGGTGGCCGGGAGTCGTCACGCGGCTCCCGACGCCCGGAGCGTCCACCGCGGCGGCTTGGACGGGAGACTCTCTCCCTCTCCCGTCCCGCCACCTCCTTCGCTAGCATGACTGCTTCGCAGAAGGAGGCGACTGCCTCCCACTCCCCCTCGCCCCGGACCATGGCTTGAACCAAGGCCGGGCGTGAGAGATCGCCGCCGCTGCCGATCGCCTCTACGAGGACACGACGGTGCTCCGCCCATGTAGGGCAGGCCCCCACCGTATGCTCCACCGTGTCCTCGGGGCGATCATCGCAGTGGTGACACCCGGGCGTTTCCTCCCGCCTGATGATGTGCAGGAACCTCCCGAAACTTCCGTGTCCGGTGAGGACCTGCGTCAGGCGGTAGGTGAGGACGCCGTGACGCCTCTCTAGCCACTCCTCAAAGAGGGGTCTTACCGCCGCTATCGTGGCGTGCCCTATTTGAAGACCCTTTGGTTGCTTTTTTAGTCCCACACTATTCCCTGTATTTCATAATTCACATTTTTATATTCAGGTTTTAGACTGTTCGTCGCCTAACAGACAACCAATCGGACAGTCATGGAGTTAAGGATTTTAATTGTAGATGAAAAAATTTAAAGCGAATCCACTTCATCCTATTTCGGTGAAAATGTTAATTATAACCCACTCAGCTTCTATATTTATTACGCTCTCCGGAATCCCTCGTAATGTTGGAACTGTGTTGTATTATAATAACAATACCAGCCACCCCACATCCCCATTGTCTCCCACTGACCATAGCCCAAAAACTAAACAAGCGAAAGTTACAATGGGCTGGTCACATCTCTCTCAGAACCAACAATCGTTGGGAAAAACGAGTTTAAGAGTGGAGACCGCGTTTAGGCAAACGTAGTGCAGAACGCCCGCCGGCCAGGTGGAATGACGACTTGCGAAAGACGGCTGGCAGAGACTGGATGAGGAGAGCCGAAGGTCAGGCTCAGTGGCGTGCACTAGCAGAGGCCGTCGTCCAGCAGTGGATGAATATAGGCTGATGATGATGATGATTGCTGCACTGCAGGGCAAAGGCTTCTTCCCGTACAGAGGAGTTACACGCATTGTTCACCACGCTTTTTCAAATCGGGTTGGCGATTTCAGACTTATATTAACTATATAGCAAAGATTTTTGAAAAGGCGATGAACGCAAATATAATCAACTTTTTAAATAAATTACAACATACTTATTGAGAACCAATTTGGATTCAGGAAGAATAGGTCGACTACACTTGCTGGTTTTACTTTAGTCAAACTGATATCTGAAGCCTTCAATAACAAACGGTCTGTATTATTAGTATTTTTAAATATTATTTAGTTTATTATAACTTAAGCTCCAAAGTTGAAGCGGTGCTTCATTCGTACTTCCAGTTAGGTGGGAGCACGCTCTTTGTCTTGCAGTGGTGGGCTGAACTTGCTGTGCTCGTCTTTCCTATTGCGTTCCAAGTGCTTCCTCATGGCAACGGCTTTCTTGGTCAGGTAGTTCAGGTCCCCCGGTAGGTCGAGAGCGAGACCCATGGCTTTCATGATACGCAAGATCTTTGTGCCAGTAATGAATCTGACTTGTGCAACTCCATGGGAATCCCTCAACATGACACCGCTTTGGGAGGGAGTGAGGCCTTTCTTGCCGAGTTTGAAAATCTGTTAGTTTTAGTTAGTCAGTTTTAACCAGGTTGGCACACTGCGCCGATATGGCAGAGCTGATTGGAAGATACCCTTACCAGGTGCGAGACCCATGGCACCCATGACGACCCATGGCTGCAGCTTTTAATAAAAATCGCCGATCTGACAATGACAACAAGAGAAAACGACAATAACACGAAAATACGGCCTAAGAGGCAAGGCGCATGACTGGCTTATAATTTATTTATCGAGTCACCAGCAAAGGACAGTAGTATCAAACATTTACAATAACACAAAAAAAACATACAAATTTAAGTTAAAAATAAATAGTTATGGTGCTCCGTAGGGAAGCGTATTCGGGCCTCCATTATTTATAATATATATAAATGAACTTTGCACGAGCCTAAAACGTAATTATACACTATTTGGTAATGACACTACTCTGACAATAAAAAAATCTTCAACTAGGAATGACCCAGAAACCGACACAAGCTATAAAATACTAAATGGCTGAAATCTAATAATTTACGTGTAAACATTGAAAAACAAAGTAAGTATAATTCAAAACGTACAATTCTTTAGAATAACCACCTCAGAAATGTCACCAAGAACAAGTATATACTTTGTTTGATTCGCTCGCTTGTCATTTTCTCACTTTGTGTCAGTTCCACCCAAAGTTACAGGTATCATGCGAAGTTCGAGTATATCGCCCGGTTGACCTACTTTAGGCTGTCAATTGATCTAACTGACGATATTCCAGTGTTCTTACTGTTCCGGGTTCTCTAATGTACCTGAATGGCTGACGATGTTCGTTTTGTAACTTACAACTTTTTAAGTACGCAATGCAGCTTGGGCAGTGCTATAAAAATAGTTACTGGCGATTTTTGCCACATTATGAGCAAACAAATAGATCGAACAAGCACGAAATTGATTAATAACCGAGATACACTCATTCCCAACAGTGCACAATATTCAAATTGTATTTATTAATATTGCTTTACCATCATACTGGTATTCACATGCATCTGGTTACACTGGAAGCCGACCCCGACATAGTTGGGGTAAGCCTTTTGATTGATTGATTGACTGATTGATTGATTGATTACTTTACTATGTAAAGTAAGTATCTCTTTGTTATTTTTACTTTTTTCTTAATATTAGAGCTAATTATCTTTTTGTATGCACGTGTTTCTGTGACAAATAAATCTATTTTTCTTTCTTTCTTTCTAAAGTAGCTAATTAAAATCTAAGATTGAACCAAATGGTAAACTCCTATTGATTAGACAAATTCAGAACTGAGGTCGGACAGCCAACGCTGTAAACGTACAGCACCCATAATACAATATATACAATACTAGCTACCTCGCGAACTTCGTACCGCCTAACATTTTTTTTTTAATTTTTCTCTGCGTACCTATGAACCATCCTCGTACTTCAAGGAATATGAAAAAAAAAAGAATTAGCAAAATCGGTCCATCCGTTCTTGAGTTATAAAATTACAACGAAAAGTGGCATTGATTTTTATAGATAAGGATATTGAAAGAGAATATCACTCGGGTATAGTCCCGTAGGGTATATGACTTAAAGGATGATGCTGATATGGAATGAGAACGGAGGGCGTTGGCTGTCTGATGCAATATGTTGGCCCGCAGGTTCACACGTTGTACACCAGCACTCTGTGGGTTCGATATACGCAGAGGGCATACGACGCCCTCAGAGTTCAGTATAATAATACTTTCAGGATGTTGTTGGGGCTCCCACGTTACTGAAGCGCGTCAGGAGTGTTTGCTGAAGCACGTACTGACGGTTTCAATACCATTCTTCGTAAGAAGACTGCTTCTATGATGCGCAGAGTGCGTGGGAGCGGCAATGGCATTCTGAAAGTCATTAGTGATAAGTCGTGCTGCACCATTATGGCGCATTGGGTACGTGTACATGTACATATACCCGGTGACACAAGCTTCACATTTGGTGCTCGTTCTAGGTTTCTATGCGTCATTATTCTAAGGCGCAATATTTATCTAAAATTAAAACATGATTTTGAAACAAGCTACTCATAAAGGCTCGTGCATACAGGCGCGACTTGTCGCGCGACGTGTCGCGTGGCGATTCTGCGATATTATTGCAGCGCAACACCGTTCACACGGGCGCGACGAGGCGTCGCGCCCGCGATTTCACCGCGACGGCATACAAATTTACCTATGGTGTCGCGCTGCCAGACGCGCCGCGACCCTGTCGCGGTGCGACATTTCGCTCCTGTGTGTACTGTCGCGCGCGTTTTCATAGAAATTGTTCTACGGATGTAACATCGCAGAATCGCCACGCGGCACGTCGCACCGTCGCGTCGCGCCAGTCTGTACGAGCCTTAACTCGGTGCTCGGGACAAAGCGAACAACATAAAAATTTACTTGGCTTACCTACAGGACACCTCGCTCAGTCTTGTGCCATACGCCCCACATGACTGGTCGCATTGCGTGCAAAAGAAACTTCAGTCTTTCAGCCGTTGTTATAGTTTACTCGTTAGTCTTTTATAATTTTAAAAGAAATGTCAAGTTTAACATTTTTTTGATAGTTATCTGATGGTTGATAATCAATGGTTGGTGTCGGTACATGTGTATCGTGTCAAACCTGGCTATTACGTAGATGGCGTCACTGAGATATAAATGACAGTTTTTCTAAGACATTTTTTCTGCCAGCCTCTCTATAGTATCATAGATCTCTTTGGATTACTCGTACATAGTACATTTAAGGGTGGGTACTTGCTTCCCGCTCCGCCTATGCCAAAATAACCTCACCTTGCGGTTCTGAAATGAAATCTACCCCTTAAACCTTTACTCAGAACATACATAGAACATAATTATTTAGACGTACATATTTGTTTGTATATTTGTGTTATATAACTCCATATTATCAGTCAAAGGATTACTTGAGTTAATTAATTAAATACTCATAAAGTGGATAAAAGCTTAGCCTTCACTGTGGACACAGTTTTTGTATTATTTAGTTATTTTTTGGAATGTGAGCGTGAGTTGATTTTGAGGTTGTTTTGGGGTTCACAGAGGAAATACATTAAAATAAATTTTCAAGAATCCGACGAAAAAGCCCAAATTAAAACAAAATAGAGTAAGTACGAGTATCTTTAGTAATGGGTAATTAATAGATGATAATCTGGCCAATCTACAGTTTCACGTACGTATACGTACGTACGTACGTACGTTTCATTTACGCGGTACGCCACACACTTATAAGTGAAGACGATGGACCTATAATAAAACTACCATACCACAATATGTAAAAAGAAAATAAAAGTTAAAGAGTATTTAAAATGTTTCAATAACAAATAAGTTAATTATGAGATAGAGGCTCATGTATTAACAAACATTGTAAAAGTATTCGATTTCCAAAAATGTTTAAACAACTAATATGTCTGTGAGTTAAAGTAATCATAGAATGTAAATCAATGTCTTATACTTACTTAACTGTGACCTCTGAGTTTGTTTCGGCCTTTCTTCTCAGGGTAGTCAGATAGGAAACGCCGACCTCATCTAGTTTAAAAAAAATATGATTGACGTGTAAAATTGTTTGTAAAAACCTACTTATAGAAATAAAATCATTTATCATTTATAAGTAATACATTATACAATTATATTAGCAACCAGTTCCACGTGAAATCACGTGCTACTGCCATGTCTAAGTACCAGTATGTCTTTAGTATTCCATAGGGGTATCGATACACAAGGGTGGAAGCAACTACGAATAATTACAAAGGCTTACACTCGTTCCGTTGTGTAAATGACACGGTCTTAATTCAACGCGACCTTGCTACTCAATGGATTTACCAAATTTGCTGTACTTGTTGTTTAGACGGTACGACACGATTGCGGTACGAGGTTGAAAAGAAAAAATGAACAAGTAAGCTTTCGATCAAAAGTGAACTGACTATGACTATCGCGTTTGGTAAATAATTTATCGCTCAAAGATCGATCTACCGAAGTATTTATTTCAGTATTTGTAGTTTGTAGTTTAATAGAATCACATGAATCACAGATGATTTATTTTTTCGCTGTCGTCATCAACCTTGTGTGAAAAAACTTGTATTAGTTTTAAATCGACCTTCCCCAGTTCGGAAGTTCGTTATCTCTTCGTGTCAAGTTAGGCAATTGTCTTACAAACTCAAACTCAAAGTATTTATTTCAAATAAACCACTTACAGGCACTTTTGAATAATAACATGTTATTACTGAATCACATACTACAAATACTTGTTAGTAATACATAGTATCTATGCCACAGTACTACTGCAGAAGTGCGCAAAATTGTGTCTAGTAATATAATTACAAGCAATAGGGCTTTACGTCACATCAATTTATCGATAGTTATACGATGTAGCGGTCACTAATGTTATCACCAAGGCTAAATATAAGTCTTGTCGATATTTCACGCCCTGTCACCTCTGTACTGAAATCCGCCGAAGAAGAAAAAACAAGGAAATAAAAGTCTACCTTCGTAAAACATCTTGGAGCTGCAAACGCTAACCGCTGGAATAGGTCCTTTAGCGTAGTGATGGATGGGCTAAGATCAAAAATCATCGTCTCAATAATCTGTGCCACTAGCATGTGCATTCGCAGCACAACGCATAAATTTAAACCAATAGCCAAGTCATTCAGCTTAATTCGGCGATGGAGCAGCCCTACCTAGACAAGACTGATGATGAAGAGCGATGGTTAAAGAGCTTGTTTTTTAAAGTTAATTAGTCAATAATTTGACAGTACTATAGTTATATTATTTTGTATTGTATTTAATGCTTTTTCCGTGGGATATTAATTTTCATAGACAGTTTCCACAACATGATAATAATTAGAAGAATTACACCTTTTACAAAAGGGGAGGATATTATATAGGTAAGTAACCTGAACCATAACCTGAAAGTATATTGTCCGCAATGGTTCCTCAAATTATTTCGTACGTTAGTACCAGCTTAAATTATTTTAGCGTCTGTAAGGGAAAATGCGGCTATACGTGGTGAGGGCAAGTGGAGCCGAGTCCTTTTTTTTATTTTTAGAGGTTTGCTCTTGACTAGTCAGCCTAGATCAGTGGTGACAGAGACAGGGTCGACGAAGGAGTGAGTTTACCCAGAAGAAGCCTGTTCACTCTCACTTTGAAGAGATTAGGGTTGTATGCGTTCGGAAACACAGACATAGGTAGAAAGTTCCACTCTTTTGCTGTGCGCATTACAAAAGACATTTGGAATCACTTAGTGCGAATTGGTGGAATAGCAAATAGGTAAGGATGGTAACCTGCAGTGCGTCTAGATGACCGATGGAAGAAGGGGGCCGGTGGAATGAGGTCGTGGAGTCCTAACGGAATGGTTGTCGAGAAACGATAGAAGCAGCGTTGGCAGACCATTGGTGGGTGGACGACCTACAGAAGATCGCAGGGAAGACCTGAGATGGACTCGCACAGACCAGGGAAGCATGGCACAAAAGTGGGGAGCCATATACTCGGCAGTGGGTGGAACGAGGCTAACAATGATGACGATGATAGAAAAACGTCTTAATTTTATGTATTGAAATAATGTGTTAATGAATAATAATGTGAATAATGTGTATATTGCGGTAATGATAAAGTAGGTATTTTAAATTTAGTTTCCAGTTAAGGGGGAAGCGCTTGGCTAGCCCACAAAATTCACATTTTAAAGATAATCGCCCGCGAAAGTAAATCGACTTACAGAATAAGAATTTTGTGTCAATTTAAATTCATAATTTATTTTTTAGTTACTTAAATTGAATATGATTTATTGAGGCATGAGGGGTGTTGCGCTTACTCTGTAACTCGTAGACAGTCACAAATTCAACCACAGACATTAAATTGTCTTCGCCTAACTCAGGGCTTGCCTAACAATCCTTGTAATGAAATATCTCACTCTACATATATTACATTGAAAACTATGCGAATAATGATGTTTTAGTATTACGGGTTACAACTTTGCCGCTTTGGTACATTTGGGGATTGATCAGAGGAATACAATGTTGCTGTTGAAAATATTTGTACATTTCTACATAATTTACTGACAAACTAGTCAATCCGCAATATGCACTGTGTATAAATATCACGCGACTTTTGAATTCAAACTAGCGTTTATTTGACTGCATAACTGTTAATTTGTTTGTTCTACACTAAAAATAGCAAAACATTTCGAAATCCCGTCTTCTCGACCACTGAAAATATTGTTGAACTATCATAAAAGATCTGAATGCTGGTCTTTAAATAAGCTTACGAGAGACATTATCACGATAACTGTACAGTCTGTCTAGAAACTTTATTAGAAAAGTTATACGAATCGATGTATATCTGCTGCTACCCCTTGCTGCTTGCAGGCTTCTTTTGGGTAAGCTCACTCCATCGTCGACTCTGTCTCAGTCACCAATGACCTAGACTAGAGTCAAGAGCAAAGATATAAAAAAAAAAAAAAAGATTTAATTATTTATTATCAAATAGAACGGTCGAATGCAATGACACTATTTAAACATAACTGCAATTCTGTTGAGGAGATACAAAAATGGTGCTAATATTAGCCTCGTTGGTCTAGTGTTTGCAAGCGCATCTGCTGAGCACGAGGTTCTGGGCGTTCTATCCCCGGGTCGGGCGAAGTGCTATTGGGTTTTTCCATCAGGATTTTTTCAGTCACAGCCTGAAGTCTGGATGTGTGCCCTGTTGATGGCCATACGTTCGTAGTCATTAATTCATTATGCTGTCCTAGTACTTGGGACTTAAATATAACTGGCGAAATGTGAGTGTCATATAATATAGGTACACCCGTGTGTAAGTACACCTATGTGGGTGCCCTATAGTTACACCTATGTTGGTGTCCTATAGGTACATCTATGTGGGTGTCCTATCAATACACCTATGTGGGTGCCCTATAGGTACACCCATTACACCTATGTGGGTGCCCTATAGGTACACCCATTACACCTATGTTGGTGTCCTATAGGTACATATATGTGGGTGTCCTATCAATACACCTATGTGGGTGCCCTATAGGTACACCCATGTGGGTGTCCTATAGGTACACCTATGTGGGTGTCCTATCAGTACACCCATGTGGGTGTCCTATAGGTACACCCATGTGGGTGTCCTATAGGTACACCTATGTGGGTGCCCTATAGGTACACCTATGTTGGTGTCCTATAGGTACATCTATGTGGGTGTCCTATCAATACACCTATGTGGGTGCCCTATAGGTACACCCATTACACCTATGTGGGTGCCCTATAGGTACACCCATTACACCTATGTTGGTGTCCTATAGGTACAAATATGTGGGTGTCCTATCATTACACCTATGTGGGTGCCCTATAGGTACACCCATGTGGGTGTCCTATTTGTACACCTATGTGGGTGTCCTATCAGTACACCCATGTGGGTGTCCTATAGGTACACCTATGTGGGTGCCCTATAGGTACACCCATGTGGGTGTCCTATAGGTACACCTATGTGGGTGTCCTATCAGTACACCCATGTGTGAGTCCTATAGGTACACCTATGTCGGTGTCCTATAGGTACACCTATGTCGGTGTTCTATAGGTACACTTATGTGGGTGTCCTATAGGTACACCTATGTGGGTGTCCTATAGGTACACTTATGTGGGTGTCCTATAGGTACACCTATGTGGGTGTCCTATAGGTACACCTATGTGGGTGTCCTATAGGTACACCTATGTCGGTGTCCTATAGGTACACCTATGTGGGTGTCCTATAGGTACACCTATGTGGGTGTCCTATAGGTACACCTATGTCGGTGTCCTATAGGTACACCTATGTGGGTGTCCTATCAATACACCTATGCCTATCCTTTCGGGGATTACAGGTGTGATAACATAACATTACATCACGCCTGTTAGGCAAGGGTTAGGCAGAGGTGTAGTTATTGTCATGATTTCCAAATATTAATAAGATTTTCAGTGATTTTAAATACTAAATATAAAATTGAAAGTATGTGATTTGCCTCAAATGATTTTTGTATCAGTGTAGTCATGAAGTTAAAAAATATCTCGTTTGACTGTTACCGAAAAGGTACTGGTTTTATAAAAAAAACGGAATGAAAATATGTTGTTTGAAGCATCGCCCAGTTTGTAAGTTAGTTCGCTTCGAGCTTTGAAATCACAAGGTTGTCTTCAAGAGTCTTAGATGAGTCTGGTCTTATGTTGAGTATTATTCAAATAGTTGGTCAATTGTTAATATATACCATGTTTGTATGTGTGCAAGAATTGAAATACAGAAATGTCTATACTGGAAAAGGTGTGTTCATTTCACTATAGTACACCACATACACAGGACAGGTACAGGTGTGATGGTATCTTAAATATTATAGCGCCAATACTTTTCCGGGCAAAATCTTTCACACAGGAAACTCACCTCAAAGAACCTTATCGGAATCTTGGCCTTGCCACTAAGATCCACACTAGTTTCAATGTCAGTCAAGTCTTAGGCACCACTCGAGCAATCGCACTAAAAGCCGTGTGAGCGTTGACGCACCTGACCTGAGCGAGCACTAGCTACTTGATAGCGTAGGGGTAGCAAAACCGAATTTAGTTCAATATTTTTAATTATATATTAATTTCGAAATATACTTTACAGAGGTAGGTAGTCTATAGGTACTAAGATGGTCATCCATTCACGGACCAACCGCGGCAAGCATACCTCGACCCGTGCGGATGTGGTTACTTACCCACATTACTTCAATAATAATAATAATAAATATTTATTGCATATCACATAACAAGATCCATATGTTGTTAGTAAAAGTCTTAACATAATGTTAGTAAAAAACCACACTCTATAGGAAAAATTGAAACGACTGACACCTTCGTGGGCAGCCGTATCCAGTGAGCCAGCATGGGGCTGCCCCACCTATCACACAATACACTCAGGATGCTGTGGGAGCAAGTACGTATTCTACCGAGAATAGAAGCGCACCGTTTTCGTCTATTGGCATGAAAAACATTAACCCAACCCTGGTCTCGGTAAACGTCCCGGAAGCGCTACAAAAGTGTGTTAGACCCAACAGCATCCTAAATACATTGTTATATTGGACACGCGAGGCGTTGTATGCCCTCAGTGTATATCTGACCCACAGACTGCACGTGTAAAAAGACTGGCAGTATGCTCTGAAAAAGGTTATTTTGACTTGCGTCTTCTTTAATGAATTATTTTTATAAGAAAGAAAGAAAAAAGAAAGAAAATACGTATATTTTCGGTAAACATGACGCAGAAAACGAACACATATACAAAAAAGAACAAGTTGGGGGAAAATGTGCATCACACCAACGCAAAACGGGCACCGCTCAGCATATTGCTGCGACTCTATGCGAGACAGAGCCCCAGCACTGGTTTACAGCGACAGCCGGCGTTGACGTGATGTCGTCAACCGGTGTACCAAACGCTTAGATAAAATATACAATAAGAAATAAAACAAACACACAATACCTAATTCTAAGTCTTTAAATAAGCAATATTTATAAAATCATAACATTCCGGGCAACGACTGACGCGCCTTTGATAATCTGTGCGCGCAGCTGTCATAAAACTATAGGTTTGATGTTTTGACTGACATAGTTGTCCCTTGCGTCATCCCATATCACGACACGTGCCTAAAACTGCCATAAACCAAACTTTACATCATTATCTTGCATTTTAGTGTGACGTCACAGCACCTCTGTGTGATTACCTCATGAAAATTGTAAAGTGCAATTATCATTTTACGGGCTGTAAAAGGCTCTGTCATAAAACGAGTGTTCTAAACTGTGCTTAACCATAAGCACAGTTTCGAACACTCGTTTCGTTAATTTAACTAAAACATCATGTGTATCAAATGTTGTTCAACTTATAGTCTGACGCTGACCTGCAAACTGCAAAAAACGTAAAAAAAAATAATTTCGTGGGCAACCTCTTTCCCCTTAATGAGAACCTGTAATTGTGTTGGGACCAAATATTTATGTGTAATGTAACTAAACTTTCACATAATTATTTACATAAACAATTATAACACTTAGAGAGTCATCGCAGGCGTGGTAAATCATAGTTTTTTTTTTTTTAAATATGTAGGTACATTATTGGTCTTCGGTATAATACAATATTGGTATATTATGATAACCACTCTACATTGCGAGGTCATTACAATTTTTTTAATAATATAATATGAGACAACATCCACACAAGGTCTTCAGGTCCCGAACTAGGCAGAGCCTGTACTACGGTAACCTGATGACTGATATACATACTTATATACATATACACACCCAGACACAGGTCAAACAGACATGTTCATGCACACAAATGTTTGACTTGTCCGGGGATCGAACCCGGATTATTATAAATAGGCCCCTTTTTCCTGTTTTCATGTTAAATTCCGAACATAATTCGTCGAATCTGCAGAAGTGCTTCTGTATCTGCCAATAACGTTGATAGTAATTACCCTCTTGACAGTTCACTGTACCTACCAAGTGGTCATTGAGAAGGCCATGATAATTAACAGGTCAATATGACGGTGAAAACTTTAAAATTCGCCTCAAAAACTGCCACCATAGGTAAATCCAGAGGTTATATAAAAACTTTTTCTATTAATATAAATACTCAGGTATTCATTCATGCGTCATTACCCCTCACAGGCTCGTAAAACTCCGGGTTCACGTTCATCAACGTATATTAGTATTCAGAGGTCCAAACTTTAGGAAAGTGGCGACCATCACTCAATACTTAATGCTTTCCGACCTTAAATTAAAGTAGGGCTTCGTCAGCCATTATTAAGTAGAACAATCGCATGTCCCGAGCGAGCGATGAGACCAAAAAGTTTCAGCCATAAAGGTATCTGTAACCCTGGTCGTTAGCACAGAAAATGTGTTTTAATTTACACAAGGACTGGCCACCCTTTGGCATGAGACTTTTAATGGGTTGCCAGAGTAAATAAATTAAAAATGTTCGGTAGCACGGAGTTTATTTATGAGTAATGTGGACGTGTCAGGCTTTTCTCGCGGAACACGGTTCATACATTATGGTTTATTGAAGTTATGGCAAGTTTCGACCTTAATTATGCAAATAGAAGTTTTCGTATTTTTATGGATCTTATGTATGTTATTTTGATGTAGGTTTTTGGTACGAATTTGAAATGTTTATTTTTGTAAGTAAATATTTTAAGACACATTTACACGTCAATAGTTTGTTGGTAACACTATATGGCGGCGGCATTTCCTAGCTAGTAAAATAGGCCTATAGTTACCGCTGTCGGCGAGTTCACCAGTTTTGTTTTTAGCAATAGGCACTACCACTGTTCGAATCATCTCACCGGGCAAGTAACTATGACTCATACAAAGGTTATACAACATAGCAATCACTCTGGGTAAGTGAGGGCCAGCAGATCGTAGGTGCTCGATGCTAAGCCCATCATGACCGGGGAACATTCCCCTTGACATACGTCTAATAGTCCGCGCAATCTCCGGGGACTTAAATTTAACCCCTATTTCCATGCCGGGCACACTAACAAGCACATACCAGAGAAGATTTTACAAAAAAAAACTTCTTTAAAATGATTTGCAATATCCCCAGGGTCACTCATGCCACCAACGCTCACAGGGATTCCCGGTCTGGTTTTTAATTTATTCGTGT
Organism: Brachylomia viminalis; assembly: GCA_937001585.2. Classification (NCBI taxonomy): domain Eukaryota; kingdom Metazoa; phylum Arthropoda; class Insecta; order Lepidoptera; family Noctuidae; genus Brachylomia; species Brachylomia viminalis. The sequence goes on along the minus strand of OW443303.2, from coordinate 4,689,878 downwards.
GTTTCCAGAAACTACGAAAATCATTTTTAGCATGGTGTGACGCTAGAATGTCCATTTTAACTTGGTCTTCATGATCCTGGCACCACTTTAACCTTGACTTAAAGACTTTTCTAGTCTCACGCATTACGTTATAAAGTAACCCAGTAGAAGGTTTACCACACCACGTCCACAATATAAATGTCTGCCTAGCCTCTCTATGAGCCTCTGCAACCTGTTTGTTCCTGCCAACTATTACCCGCTTAGAGCACCTATTGCTGCCTCCCCGACCCATTACAGCAGCCTCACTTAAAGCATGTACGATGTCCGCATACAGTTTCTAAATAACAATAACAATCTTGTGACTAGGGGGGGGGGGGGGGGGGTGTATCTTGTGTCCCGATGGACACAGTGGGGCATACGGTGGAGGTCTGCCAGGCTTGGGCGGAGCACCGCCGTGTCCTCTTGCAGGCGATTGGCGGTGGCGATCTCTCGCGTCCGGCCGTGGTCCAGGCCATGGTACGGAGTGAGAGGGCTTGGGAAGCCGTCACCTCCTTCTGCGAAGCAGTAATGCTCGCGAAGCAGGAGGCGGAACACGTAAAGGGAGAGACAAAATTCGCACCCTCACGCCCCTAGCCGCCGCCGCCCTGGGCGTCGGGAATCCCAAGCCAATTCCCAGCCACCGTAGACGCGGGCTTGCGGACGGCGAGCAATGGGCAGCTCGCCGTCCGATAAGGACCAGGCCCGGGTCGACGGCGCGTTATGTTCCACGCGCGCCTCAAAGAGATGTCTGCAACAATGACGGGGTCCGTTAGGGTCGATGCCTGCCGGGGTTGCGGGGAAGTCTGAAAGGGTTACCGTGGCACCCCTGGCACAGGCAACTGAAGGAACATGGGTGGGTTTTAGTCAGTAAGAGCCTGACACGCCCTCCCGCTCCACCCAGAGCGGGAGAAGTTATTTAATGATTACCTACTCTCAAAAAATAAAAAAAAGGGTTGTTACACTTACTGTCACAGCATTCACCAAGATCGTGTGAGAAGTCAATTAGTTTTAATCTTTCATGACATTCACGCTGATAAGCTTCTATCTGATTCTGACTTCTCACTCCCCACACAACCTTGTTCACATTTACAATATTAACACATTTCTTTGGCAGCTTAACGTTCAAGTCACATTCCACTTTGCAACCAGTGGCAAGTGGTCTGACCAAAGCACATCATAAACTACATACGCATTCCTGACGGAGGACACAGCCGCTTCTGTCACTACGCAGTGATCCAGCCACCTCTTTGACCCATGAGCCTCATTCAAAAACGTATATGTGATTGAACTTAAACCTAACATTTCTGTATCAACACATGTCCATGATTGCTCGGTACAGTAGCCGGGGAGTTCGTCATAAAATGGTTCAGAATCTCCTAACATGTAAACATAATCTATATCACAGTTATCAATTATGGCACTCACCGAGCTCAAGATGGCCGTAAAATCCGTAAAATTTGAGACAGTATCCGTAGAGGTCATGGTCTCTTTTAGTCCAAACATTATATTATCAGGATTTTATGTGAGTCTAACAATGCAGGTCCATCCATGTCTGGAAGGATGTCAGCAACAAAAAGTTGCATTGCAATTGCAACTGATTAACTCAACAACTATCGGGTACTTTGATAAAAAAGAGTTCTTTCATTATATTACAAAACAAAATAAAATTTAAAGCACCCAATGTTCTGCTTCCTCATTACTGTCAGTCGACAAGGGCTTACTGCTACATTTATCTCTTATATTTTATTTTAAAAGACATCCTATTCTCGACGTTTTATTGTTCTAAAACTCTAATTAGTCATATCGACCGCGGTCTAAACATTGGTGTTGACACCTTTTGACAAGGGTCCTTTGTCGAAAGGTGTCAACAATAAATACCTTATTAAAACAACTTTTTTCACTGATACTGAAATCATTTAAATTTGCCTCGCGAATGTCAGCTTAAGTCTTAAAGTGTGCCGGACGGGCGTGATCGCTGGGTTCCAGGGTGAGGGAGGTTGTAATACCCAACCAGGGCTATCCCGGTATGAGGTCGGGCGTCTCCCAATCCACAGCGGCGCTGACGTCCTACACCTATAAGTTCCAGGTATCTTCAAGATTCCCGACTGTGGCTTCGTACTGATGTCTTCGTGTTCCGGGGTACTTACTTATATGAAGGGGTTGATAAATAATAACACCAAGTTGAAAGTTCTTTAACTGTTCAGGGAGCGATTCGGGTCCTCTTGAGGGGTTCACTTGATGACGTATTTTGAGCCGTAAAGTTCCTTGCTGATGACTACGAAATTAGCGGTCGTGACGCGCCCGCTTAAGTGGCTCGAATCTTTACCGTAACGAGGACCGCGAATTTCTCCCTGATTTTTCGTTTATTTTTGTTACGTTTACAAGCATTCTTACAGCTAAACCTCCCTAGTTAGGCACCCTATCCAGACATGTCATACATAACCGGATTCCTTGCGTAATCCCCTATCTATTGACACTACAGGAGCGACTGTGTGTCTTTCAGCTGAAAAGTTATTTCATTACAAAGGGGAAAACGGGTGAAAAATTACTATTATCCAGTCTGTCAGGTGGATTTCCTGTGAAACCCCTGAACCGATATTCAATTTCTAAACACCTAAAGTAGGTCTATCGAACTAAAGAAATCTAGTGTTTTTATAGTTACATCTAGATTTTTCAGGGCGTGAAGCGCCTCTGAAGACTGTAAGAAAAAACGTACTATTTTGCCCCTGCTCCCAACCTGTGCTCATCAAAAAGGTGGACTTCCCATTTGACCACAGGTCCAAAAATTACATCCAGGGCTAGGTCTCGGTCTAGGCTACCTGGACGTACCAAAAAACTATAGGGAAACTATATGCGTCCCACCCTTTCGATGCTCGCAAGGTTGCGACCAGTGGGTTAAATGAAAAACGACTCAATTTCATCTTTAATAGCTTTCTAGTACATACAATATGATGTCTAGGCTAGAACTATACCTATTCTATCTTATTACGCTATAAAATACAACATTCAAAAGGTTTTACTACCAATTATTCACTAAGAACGTTTTAGAACTTATGACCCTATCTGGGTACATGGGCGCACGTAGTGGTACGCCTGCTGTCTATTAAGTTCTAAAACATTCTTAGCAGTAAATTACTTATAGTTGAACAAAATTACGTATGGCGATGTTCCGACACGTACATACATTCTATTTAACAAATTAGGGAATAAATTAACTAAGAAATTACTATAACATTAACAAATCTGAGAATGGTGACGCTCCGTCGCGAACATCTCTCCCGCCGTGCAGTGCAGTGTCGACTCGTAGCGACGTCGGCGCGGCGCTGCATCACGCCGGTGAGCGACGACCGTAGTCGCGGCGCTCGCCGTCGCGACGCCTGCGTTACTTCGGTAGTGGGACGAGCTTCTTCACCGGACGCTTTAAAGTGCCGCCAGCAGTGCGCACCTCAGCGGTCCGGACTTCACCGTCGGCCCCGGGGAACACGGCGACTATGCGGCCTCGCGGCCATGTGTTGCGAGGCAGCTGGCCGTCTGCGATGAGGATAGGGTCCCCCACCTGCAGACCGGGCCCGCGGCTGTGAGGCTCCCGCCGGTTTTGGAGCTCCGGCAGGTACTCTCTGACCCAGCGGCGCCAGAACATGTCGGCGAGTAATTGTGATCGCCGCCACAGTTTCCTGCTGTCTATGTCTTGATCGGTGAACACGCCGGGTGATGGTAGTCTAGCCGACCCACCGAGTAGGAAGTGATTCGGTGTGATCGACTCGTCGTCGTCGCCGTCCACGGAGACATGTGTCAATGGTCGACTGTTTACTGTGTACTCTGCCTCACACAACAGTGTGGACAACACTTCTTCATGCGGGTGTTTCTCCGTGAGTACAGTGTATAGGGCGGACTTCACGCAGCGAACAAGGCGCTCCCAGGCGCCTCCCATGAATGGCGCCGATGGTGTTATGAAGCGCCACACGATGCCTCGTCGACTGGCCTCCTCTCGGAAGGCGTCCCGAAGCTCCTTGTCGGCACCGTGCATGTTGGTCCCGTTGTCGGAGTGGATCTCAGTGGGGCAGCCTCGTCGAGCTGCGAAGCGGCGCAGCGCCAGGATGGCGGAGTCCGCGCTGAGGCTGGCGGCGATCTCGAGGTGGACGGCCCTGGTTGTCAGACATGTGAACAGAGCTACGTACCTCTTTTGGTGCTGACGACCAACAGTGACGGACAGTGGGCCGAAATAGTCTAGCCCGGTGTATGTAAACGGCCTCTGGTGATGTGCGAGACGCGTCTTCGGATGGTCGCCGGTCGCAGGCACGGGAGGTTGCGCCTTGCGAATGCGACACTGCAGACATCTCGCCAGCACCCTCTTGGTCGTTGGTCGCATCTTAACGACCCAATAATGCTGCCGTACTTCGTTGATCGTGAGTTCCGTCCCACTGTGTTGTAAACTGCGGTGTGTCCAATCTATGTATAGCTGTGTTATGTGATGGTCGCCGTGTAATATCGGCGGTCGCTTCACATCGTCGGCCACTTCGCTGGTCGCGGATATACGACTCCTCAGCCGTATGACGTTGTCTATGATTTCTATTTGCAGCGGCCTCAGTCGACTGTCTTTGTCCAACGTCTTCTCTTCTTGCAGTCTCGCTATTTCCTGAGCGAACGACTGCTGCTGTACGACCTGTACGAGTATCTTCTCTGCTTCTTGAAGAAAACCCGCTTCTATAGTTTGTCTATTGGGTTGATTTTCCGACGTTTTCTTTGCCGGCTTCGGAAGGCAAGGCGCCGCCATCTTCTGTTTCCGCCAGTCGGGATCCTTTTCGGCGTTCTTCCTGGTCCTTTTGTAGAACGTTTTCTCTCTATGTCCCCGACATAGAGATATAAATCTTAGAACGCTCGCTGTAGCTCGAAGCAGTCGCTCCCAACGGGAGAATCTTGACGGATCCGGGATGGCTTCTGTCAACATGCGATTTTCATGCTTTTGGACGGCGGTAAGGGTCCTTTCCTCCCCTGTGTCCTCTGTGGTCGGAGGTTTTTCGGTTGGCCATGACGACGGTTCTTCGTACAGGAAGCTGGGGCCACAATACCACGCGTGATGCGTGTCGAAATTGTGTGGCACGTCTCGAGTAGCGATGTCAGCTATGTTCATCTTCGTCGGTATCCATCGCCAGTCTTCGACTTTGCTGTTCTCTTCTATGGCGGCTATTCGATGAGCGACAAAGGGTTTGTATACTCGAGCTCCTTTCTTTATCCACGTCAGGACGGTCTTGCTGTCTGACCAATATGTCACCGATGCAGGCTTGATGTCGTGTTCGCGTATCACGGCTGTGGCCACGCGGGTTCCCATCACCGCGGCCTGTAGCTCGAGGCGTGGAATTGACTGTAGCTTCAGCGGTGCCACCTTCGCCTTTGCCATGACGAGGCTGACCTGCTGCTTGCCTTCTGCTGTTGTGGCCCGCCAGTACACCGCTGCTGCGTATGCCATCTCGCTCGCGTCGGTGAAAACGTGAATCTGAACTTCTGTTGCTTCGCTGTACCCCGGATAGCACCTTGGTATGCTGACATTCTTGAGCTGTCGTAGGTGCTGTATCCAGCTTCTCCACTGTCTGGCCAGGTCCTCGTCCAACTCTTGGTCCCAGTCGACTCTTCGTCTCCAGGACTCCTGCAGTATCTGCTTAGCTCGAATCGTTACCGGTGAGGCTAGTCCGAGTGGGTCGTATAATGACATCACTATTTTCAGTGCCTCCCTCTTAGTCGGCACCTCCTTGTCCAAGACACCTTTTGGTAGACGCGCCAGAGTTAGGTTGAAGCCCAGCGCATCTTCACTCGGCCTCCATATCAGGCCGAGTATCTTCTCAGTGTCATCTGTTTTCCCGATACTGACGACTTCAGTTCGGGCCTGTGTCGGATCTATGTTTTCTATTACTCGCGCGCTATTTGACACCCATTTTCTGAGCTCGAACTTCGCCTGCAGGTGTATGTTCTTCACCGTAGTTGCGATGCGCGTGGCCTCTTCTTCCGACCTATAGCTATCGAGGTAATCATCCATGTAATGATTACGTATTATGGCTTCCACTGCTTCTGGATGCTCATCTATGTGCCTCTTCGCGTTCCAATTCTTCGCGAAAATGGCTGTGCACGGCGAACTTGCCGCACCGAAAATGATGGACTTCATGCGATATTCATCAGGCGCTCCTTCCCTTCTATTGCCTCTCCATAAATATCGGAGGGCGTCTCTGTCTTGAGCTCGTACTTTCACCTGCATAAACATTTCCGCTATGTCTCCGGAAATGGCTATGCGGTGTCGGCGGAAACGCATCATGACGCCGGGCAGCGACTGTAGCAAGTCCGGTCCCGTGAGAAGGAAGTCATTCAGTGACAGTCCTCTCGATTTCGCTGCAGCGTCATGAACTATTCTGAGCTTGTCTGGCTTCATGGGGTTGAACACGTCGAAATGGGGTAGGTACCACGTCCTTCCAGGTGTGCTCGCTTTGGGCGCCTTCTCTGCATATCCCTTCTGTGTGAGGGAGTCCATCTGTTCCACGTATCTGTCTCGAAGAGCAGGGTTGCTGTCGAGCTTCTTTTCTATTGAGACGAGCCTCTTGAGTGCTGTCCCGTAGCTATCTGGCATTTCACTATTTTCATTCTTCCACAGCATCGCTGTTTCTATGTGACCATCTTCTAATTGTTGAGTGTGACGACTCAAAATGTCTTCGGCCTTCTTCTCCGGATCTGAGTCTGGTCGCCTCGGATTAATAACCAGCGACTCCAGGGCGAAGAATTCACGAAGCTGCTCGTCAAGATCTTCATCGTTGGACGTAAGTCGGTTGACGTAGTGCACCTGCTGACCCAGTATTCTTGTGTGCGCGCCGTGTAATGTCCAGCCCATCGTTGTAAGTGAAGCGACGGGTTGGTGCTTCGGTCCTCTGCGGATCTCACTGGCCAATAATAGGTGCCAGTTATCTTGACCAATGAGGATCTTCGGTGCGCCTGTGTCGTAAATCAGCTGATGTCTTAGGTCGTCCAGGTGTTTGCAGTTTGCTACGTCCTCTTCGCTTACTGTCTGTGTTGACAGGTTGAGCTTCGGTATGGTGCGCGCTCTGAACGGCACCTTACTCTTGAACGAGCTCGCCAGAGTGATCGTGATCCTTCTTGAACAAGGAGTGTCGATCATGGTGTCACCTATCGCACCTATCTTCAGAGGGTCGATAGGGCCCTCTGCCCCGACTTGCTTCGCTATATCTTCGTCGATTAGGGAAACGGTTGATCCGTCGTCGAGAAGCGCAAACGTCGATACTTCTCCCGCCGGTCCGACGACTCGAACCGGTACCATCTTGAGATATGCTTGACTAGAAGTTGTGTGTGAGCTGGCCACCGTTTCCTTTGCTTCTTTCTTCTGTTCTGGGGCAGCGGGCCTATCGACGCCCTCTGCAGCAGGCTTCTTGTTATAATGAAGAAGCCGATGGTGCTTGGCTGTACACCCCTTGACGTCACACTTCTTTGGTCTGCATGTGTGACCAGAGCGACGACTTCGCAGGCAACGGAAACAGAGGTTAAGTTTCTTCGCTAGCTCCCATCTCTTGTCACTGGATCCCTCTTTGAACTTCGAGCAGTCGGTTGCTTGATGTCCTTCTCTGTCACAGACACGGCATTTAGGGGCCGTCTTGTCCATTGCTGTGTGGGTCCTCTGAGTGACGCGCTTGGAAGCCGTAGTCTCCCCGATGTTCTCAGGTGGAGCGAAGGCACTGCAGAAACGAGCTTGTTCGGTAACGAAGTCACTGAAGAGAGCGAGGTCCGGCAGCGACAGATGCTTCTCTGTGTACGTTCTGTACCACTGTACACGCAGGGAGTTCGGTAACTTCTCCGTCAGCAGTCGCATGAGTTCGGCGTTGATAAGGTAATGTTCCTTCTTCAATGCGCGAAGAGTGACTATGCCGCTTCTTACTCGGCTTGCGAACGTACAGATGTCCTTAGGCGATTCGCTGCAGCGTGGCAGACCGCGTAGTCTGTCTGTCTCCGCTTGAGCGATTGAGTCTGGACGTCCGAATTGTAGCTCGAGCTCCTTCATAATGTCATCTGGTCTGGCATGTCCGATAAGCTCCGAACTCACTGTCTCCAATGCTCTTCCTTGTAGGCTTCTTCTGAGTCTAGCTGTATTCTCAATATCATTGAAATATCTTCGAGTTGTTTCATAGATGGCTTGGAATGAAAGCCATTCTGTATGCGCCCCGCTGAAATTCGGGAGCGTCATTATTACTTTCGATGCCGAGGGGCTATTCGATGTCCACGGTTCTGTTTTCTTGTCGGCGAGCGACGCTATAGCGGACGTCAACTCCGTTATGAAGGAACGGAGTGAGCCTTCCCCCTTGGTGTCTTCTATTGGCTTCGTTGCCTCTGTATTCTTCACTTCATTTTCTGTAGGATTCGACGAAGGCTGCGCTCGGAGATCCGCTATACTGTTGACGTCCACCACGGGGTCCTGTTGCACTCGGCTTCTATTTCTATTGTCCCCCTCGGCGGCGTTGTCCTCCTTCGTTGGCTCAGGTTCGGGTGCCTCTTCAAGCCAGGAACGCACGTACTCTTCGTTTGAGTTTCTATCATCCATATAGCCATCGGAATCTTCTTCCTCGGCTCTTTGAAGTGCTATTTGAGCAAGTTCCAACCTAATTTTCAATAGGTTTTCACGTGCTCTTGAAATTTTACTATTTGTCCGCGTCGACCTATTCGCAGTCGACGGCGGCCTTCTATGTTCGTTACGGGCGTCACCCCGGGTAGTCATCGGCAAGGTTCGGCTGTACGTCTTGTTGAGAGCTTTCTTTGGTTGCTTCACTGTCCAATGTGAAGGCTTCACTGTGCTATCAGATGTCCCTTCTAATCTGTCTGTGCTCTCGGTAGCTGCTTCTTGTTCCAACTGTTCCCTTTCTATAGGCTGTGTCGTCACGGGTACGTCTTCGCTTTCCCTTGGAGAGACTGGGCGTGGCTGCAGCGGCGGTTGCTCGACCCCTTCAGTGGTAGATGGTGAACGTGGAGACAGTTGGTGTCTGATAGTTGTAGTACTGCGTGATCTGTCCACATCCACTGTCCAAGCTTCAGGGGCTCTGCCTTGTGACCTTGTAATCGGCATGTTGAATTCGGTTCAGGTATTCAAACTTCAAGGCAGGGTATCTATGTTCACAGCACACTTTAACTTCACACTAATATGTCACTGTCTTCAAAGACGTACCTGTGTTTAATCTTCGGTGTTAATCCTTCAATGTTCAACACTAACTTCAAGTTCCACACTAAGTTCCACTATCTTCATACACAATTTTCAAGTTCAAGAACAAATCTTCAAAAGATAAGTCTTCAGGCTTCAGACTTCAACTTCCAAACTAAATCTTCTATCTTCAAAGACAATCTTCAAAGTCCAAGAACAAATCTTCAAAGGATAAGGCTTCAGGAATAAGTCTTCAGGCTTCAGGGGTAATCCTTCAGTCTTCAAAACAAAACTTCAAATTCCAAACTAAATTCTTCTATCTTCAAAGACAATCTTCAAAGTCCAAGAACAAATCTTCAAAGTATAAGGCTTCAGGAATAAGTCTTCAGGCTTCAGGGATAATCCTTCAGTCTTCAAAACAAAACTTCAAATTCCAAACTAAATTCTTCTATCTTCAAAGTCCAAGAACAAATCTTCAAAGTATAAGGCTTCAGGAATAAGTCTTCAGGCTTCAGGGATAATCCTTCAGTCTTCAAAACAAAACTTCAAATTCCAAATTAAATTCTTCTATCTTCAAAGTCCAAGAACAAATCTTCAAAGGATAAGTCTTCAGGAATAGAATAAGTCTTCAGGTTTCAGGGATAATCCTTCAGTCTTCAAAACAAAACTTCAAATTCCAAACTAAATTCTTCTATCTTCAAAGTCCAAGAACAAATCTTCAAAGTATAAGGCTTCAGGAATAAGTCTTCAGGCTTCAGGGATAATCCTTCAGTCTTCAAAACAAAACTTCAAATTCCAAATTAAATTCTTCTATCTTCAAAGTCCAAGAACAAATCTTCAAAGGATAAGTCTTCAGTAATAAGTCTTCAGGAATAGAATAAGTCTTCAGGTTTCAGGGATAATCCTTCAGTCTTCAAAACGAAACTTCAAATTCCAAATTAAATTCTTCTATCTTCAAAGTCCAAGAATAAATCTTCAAAGGATAAGGCTTCAGGAATAAGTCTTCAGGCTTCAGGGATAATCCTTCAGGAACGTGACTTCAGGAATATCTCTCCAGGAATAAATTAGTGGAAACAGTCTTCATCAATTCTTCATACTAAATCTTGAAGTTTTCGGGAATGTGTGTGTGTAATAGTCCCTCGGGAACATATCTTCGGGAACAAGTCTTCTATTTCAGGGGCAACTTTCCATATAAATCTTCGGTCTTCCAGAACAATTCTTCAGGAATCATGAAAACATCCGGCTCGCAAGGACCAGCAAATGTGCCGGACGGGCGTGATCGCTGGGTTCCAGGGTGAGGGAGGTTGTAATACCCAACCAGGGCTATCCCGGTATGAGGTCGGGCGTCTCCCAATCCACAGCGGCGCTGACGTCCTACACCTATAAGTTCCAGGTATCTTCAAGATTCCCGACTGTGGCTTCGTACTGATGTCTTCGTGTTCCGGGGTACTTACTTATATGAAGGGGTTGATAAATAATAACACCAAGTTGAAAGTTCTTTAACTGTTCAGGGAGCGATTCGGGTCCTCTTGAGGGGTTCACTTGATGACGTATTTTGAGCCGTAAAGTTCCTTGCTGATGACTACGAAATTAGCGGTCGTGACGCGCCCGCTTAAGTGGCTCGAATCTTTACCGTAACGAGGACCGCGAATTTCTCCCTGATTTTTCGTTTATTTTTGTTACGTTTACAAGCATTCTTACAGCTAAACCTCCCTAGTTAGGCACCCTATCCAGACATGTCATACATAACCGGATTCCTTGCGTAATCCCCTATCTATTGACACTACAGGAGCGACTGTGTGTCTTTCAGCTGAAAAGTTATTTCATTACAAAGGGGAAAACGGGTGAAAAATTACTATTATCCAGTCTGTCAGGTGGATTTCCTGTGAAACCCCTGAACCGATATTCAATTTCTAAACGGGTACCTAAAGTAGGTCTATCGAACTAAAGAAATCTAGTGTTTTTATAGTTACATCTAGATTTTTCAGGGCGTGAAGCGCCTCTGAAGACTGTAAGAAAAAACGTACTATTTTGCCCCTGCTCCCAACCTGTGCTCATCAAAAAGGTGGACTTCCCATTTGACCACAGGTCCAAAAATTACATCCAGGGCTAGGTCTCGGTCTAGGCTACCTGGACGTACCAAAAAACTATAGGGAAACTATATGCGTCCCACCCTTTCGATGCTCGCAAGGTTGCGACCAGTGGGTTAAATGAAAAACGACTCAATTTCATCTTTAATAGCTTTCTAGTACATACAATATGATGTCTAGGCTAGAACTATACCTATTCTATCTTATTACGCTATAAAATACAACATTCAAAAGGTTTTACTACCAATTATTCACTAAGAACGTTTTAGAACTTATGACCCTATCTGGGTACATGGGCGCACGTAGTGGTACGCCTGCTGTCTATTAAGTTCTAAAACATTCTTAGCAGTAAATTACTTATAGTTGAACAAAATTACGTATGGCGATGTTCCGACACGTACATACATTCTATTTAACAAATTAGGGAATAAATTAACTAAGAAATTACTATAACATTAACAAATCTGAGAATGGTGACGCTCCGTCGCGAACATAAAGCTTTTAGTTGACCTGTAGTGGATAAATTAAATTAGTCATAGTTGAGTAGGTGGCTCATAGTTGAATGAACTTCAACTGAACTAAAAAAAAATTATGACTAAATAAAATATCGCAACTTTACAAATGTATGAAAACGATTACGTTTCTATTTTTACTTTTTTATTTAAATAATTGCTCTAGATTGGTCTTTAGGGAAAATAAAACCAGCAGAAATGTGTGACACAAGGAAGTAAAACCAATCCTTTTTTTGGCATACTTACATTTTCTTCTAAAAAATAAAAAAGGAATGATATTTTCCTGTTTTGCCGTCCCAATGTTTTCCTCGTGTACCATTTAAAAAAATCTTTATTTCCTTATTTTTTCACAGACATTAATGTTCTTTGTCGAACACGTGTTTTACAAATCTTTTTTTAATAAATTTTAACAAGAAACCTTTTTCCTGTGATTTGTTTTCCTTGTGGTAAACATGATTCCCGGAAAATAATATAAACGTCGTCCTTCATCAAAAACATAAATCACAACACCAATTATTTTTTTTTCCATTAAAAAAACTCACCTTTTCATCGGTAAAAATAAATCACAAAAGCAGTTACACCCGGCTATATCCTGCCGAAAGCAGTTCAATCCGGAATGAGCTTGTCATATAAAATGTCAACATCATTATCTTTTTTTGCTGCCGTTACAAGTGGCAGCGTCATTAGTCGTATTGTTGGAGCTATCGACGTTCCGATATATCAGCCGGCTTGTATGTGGGTTAATCATTATCCTGGCATTCGGTAACTTGCTGAATTTTCGCTAATAGTTTTCGCTTTTGATAGAGGAAGGACAGAGAAATCTGAGCACTTTTGTGCTTTTTGTTCAGTAGGTACACAATTGGTCTATAGTCGCATGTTGTATAAGGAGCAGATGTCTTGTTTATCTAAACGCTAATTTGTTATTTACCCGAGTATTTTGGAGCATCTGGTCCGCTTCCAGTATTCATTCATTTGTTTTGGCCGTGTTCCATTCAAAAACACTATCCTAGATGAACATCAGCTGAGGTAGCCAACAGTTTTTGATCACTGTGCAATCCACCAAGATCTTACCCGTAATGAAGCCCAAGTTTATCGCTCTCGGGGCCTTTTTTATTAACAACGTATTACAATTACTTCAAACTTAAGACCCACTTAAATAAAAGGTTGCGTTTCACACAACACCAAAATCCACTTAACTAAAGTACAACCGAGTAATATAAAATATTGTTAATAAAACTATATAACTATTACTATTTATTTACTGTATCTAAACTAATATTACAAAGAGAAAAAAATTGATTCTTTGTATGTTTTTTGGTACGCTTTCACGCTAAAAGGTTTAAACGGATTTAGATGCAATTTAGCACATAGGTAGAACATGACCTGGACTAGAACATAGGATAATTTTTATCTCGATATTTATAGAGAGTTAGTTAGTTAGTTTAGAGTTTTTTTTTTTATAGAGACATGCGGGTAAAAGCGCGGGGTGCAGCTAGTAATATTATAAATGCGAAAGTGAGTTTCTTCGTTCGTCTTCGTAAGACGACTAAATAATCTATTAAACAAAGTCTTCCGGAATAAATTATCTAAATGATAGTGTAAACTGCATCAATATACATAGTGCAGTGTAGAAGAACAACGCGGTGACACAGATGGACATGAAACGCAAAATTTGGTCGTCTCATGGGGGTAGGCAGAAACCACAGAACGCCACCTGCTACGATCCTTATGCAGCTCCTTATGTATGTGTATGATGCGCAGGTCGCATGTGGCGCTACAGATAACTATATCGCCACATGCGACCTACACATCACACTGATGTCACGCAAAATCCTGCATCGCGCAAGCCGAGTTTACTGCGCAACTAGCATATACACGGTGACATTTGAATCACAGTTTTGCTAGAACAATCGTTGTTCAGACCATGGTCTACTATTCTACAGCATCAAATATGTTATTAAAACAAACTAATCTAGGAGTTCTCAAATTAGTCTTATGTTGCTCAAACGTGTAATAATGTTTGAAACATTAACCGTAACATCAAAGTACTCATCACAGTAGCGACATTGCACTCAAGACGCGAGCGCCGCGCGTCGCAGCCGCAGTGTCTGTGTTGTAGGGTGTAACGATAATCCCGACATTTTTAACATTGCCTTTTTTGTGTTTTTTTAGAAAACCAATAACTTTTTTTTTTCTGTTGGATGCTATAGAATGGTTGTAGACCATGGTCTGAACAACGTTTGTTCTAGCAAAACTGTGATTCAAATGTCACCGTGTATACAACGCCCCTACATCAATCGTCGGGCAGTTGCCCACCAGACTCGACACCCGTCTGGTCGGAAGATCTTCTCTTCAATATAGAGGATGGGTGAACTTTACACCCTGTTCCTCACGCTCTATACTTACAAACTCCTTTAGCCTCATCTACGTTCACACATCTGGTCATACTCGCACGCTGACGCCGATTGCAATAGATATAGATATGAGGGGTAAAACTTCAACTAAGAGCTTCATGCAGGCGGGTCATAATGAAGTTAAATTAAGTCAGACGCCCTAACTTTGGTCTTTGTATTGTGAGCGAGCGTATAGTTATCGGCTTCTGACTCCACCTTTTTGTAGTATACCATCAATTTATTAGACTATTCCATTTTATTGTGCCTTTTCGGTATGGGACGTCTTTGTAGTTTATTAATCTGTTAACCAAACTCATTTTTCGGTACCAACATTTGACTGAAACCGATCGACTGTGATTGCCAATTTGACTGAAACCGATCGACTGTGATTACCAATTTGACTGAAACCGACCGACTGTGATTGCCAATTTGACTGAAACCGATTGACTGTGATTGCCAATTTGACTGAAACCGATCGACTATGATTGCCAATTTGACTGAAACCGACCGACTGTGATTGCCAATTTGACTGAAACCGATTGACTGTGATTGCCAATTTGACTGCTATAAACACACATAGCATAACAATACGTCTGTAATCTCCAAACGGTTAGGCAGAGGTGTACAGCTACAGTACACCGACATTTCCAGTTATGTTTAAGTCCTATTTAATGTCGGGCGAGCCTATTGCCATCAACCGGGCACAAATCCAGACTCCAGGCTGATACAATGACAATAGGCTCGTCCTCTATTACATGGGATTTAAATATAACTGGCTAATGTGGGTGTACTATAGATGAGGCCTAAACTTTTGCAAGAACACAGACGTGATTTGTTATGTTACGTGTATATTATTGGTAAAAAAAAACATGAATTCTTAGTATAACTACTTTTTTCAGATGTCTCTTTACATATTACGCCTGATTTCTCTGAAAAGGTAGACACAGGTGATCAGAAGAATATATTTAGTGAGTTTTGTAATAAATTCTTTGTAATAAAAGCCTATTACTATTAACGAGACGTAAATCCAGTCTGAGCTGTTACTAAGAATTTTTGTTATGGGAAAAACTAATAGAAATTTTTGGGAATCAGAATTTCTGATAACGGCGATTTATTGTGACCGTCAATTTTTATTGTATATGCAGGTATTTATTGGCTAAATAATAAATAGCCACACGTGTAATTCTTCAAGGTTAAGCAACGCTTGCCGAGGTCGGTCTTTGGATGGGTGACCACCCATTACATATTGAGACCCCTCCATACCTCGAAAAGCATGTTTTAGTCTTTGGTCCCGGTGTCATTTGTTTGTAGATTTTTGACAGTCGTTACGGGTATTCAGCAGCCCGAAACCCTTATTTTTGTTTAGAAATTATCGTAAAACGTCTCCTGCTCTGGGCGGAGCAGGAGGGCGTGTCAGATTCTTACTGACTAAAACCCACCCGTGTTCCGTCAGTTGCCTGTGCCGGGGGCCACGGTAAAGCCCGAAAGTCTGACAAACCAATCTTGCCAAAGGGCTTCGTGTTACCCAGTACCTAGCTGGGTTGTGGAAGTCAGACAGACAATCGCTCCATGTAAAAAACTAGTATTCAGCTGCATCTGGTTAGACTGGAAGCCGACCCCATCATAGTTCATAAAAGGCAGGCAGGAGTAGGTATGTATAATTTGTTTTTTACTACTTTGTGTATTACTAACAGTTATTTATTCCCTAAAAAAACATTAATTCCAAGTATAATTTAATAATAAATAAAGTGCAGGAGTGGACGCCTACATAATATAAATCTTGAAGCACCTTGTAGCAAAAATGTATTAGCTTTAGAAAAAAGTTAAGACACAAATTGCAATGCCGTCGCCTTCAGCACAGTATAAATATATTTTATACTGTGCCTTCAGGTATAAAATAACATTTTCTTTGCACGTCAGAAATTCTTTGAATGAGAAACTGGTAGAGGTTTTAAAGTACCTAACTTAGGACCGCTGTAAGTACATAACACCGCTAATGATGGCTTAGAAATGGGTAAATTTTATATTTTTATCATGAAAAAGGTTTTTTTTCCTTATTAGGTTAATTAAATAGTGTCATTGTTCAGTAAACACTAAACCGAAAAAAAAGCTTTTTTGGAAAAAACAATATAGACGTGTTAAGATATATCAAGTACTATCAAGGAGTACTACAAAAAGTTTGTAGATATAAAATTACGTTTCCACGTAATAAAAGACTAAAAATCAAAAGGCATTTCTTAATCCTCGCTACGCTCATAAAATGGCCGTCCACCTTCCAAGATAATAAGGAGCAAATAAGGATGCAAATAAGGAGTCTACCTTAAATCTCTTTAACACGAAACTTTGTGCTGCGCAAACAAAGAGAGTCTCAAGAGACTTAAGGAGCAGTTCTATTAAGGCAGTTAATAAGGAGAGATAAACAAACAAATAAGGGTCCTCGGAAGGGGACCCAAAATTCGATTCGGAGTAAAAAAAGGAATTAATGCGATTCTCGCCGACTTCCCATTGTTTTACTAACGCTTTTCGACTCCCACCAATTATGCTTTTATTCGGAAAGACAATAGAGCTTATTTTTTTGTTTTTATAAGTTGACTAAGAGATTTTGTTTTGGGCACTGAGACATCTCGGGCGGCGATTCCATGCTCACTATTCCGTGCTATTATTCACAGATAATCACTAAAAGTACTGTTTATTTATGAAAAACTATTATCGTAATTATACGTAATTTGGAAAAATAGCTATAGAAAGTCAACGTCTTAGTAGAATGACAGAATGTTTTTCTTATTACGTGTCCATTGTTTGACTTCTGATACTTTACGACACACACATTTTAGTTATTAATACAAAAGGTATTGCGGGTATTGCATTGCAGAAGTAGTTAGCACTCATACTCAAACTCAAACTTAAAGCATTTATTTCAATTAAACCATTTACATGCACTTTTGAATTGTCAAAGAGTCGGTCAGTTGATCAGAAAGTTGAAGCTAGTTGCCGATTCCTACACATAGAATAACGGGCAATAAAATCCAAGGACATTTTTTTAAATCAAGATATTTCAAAATCCTGGGTACCCACATTATTCTAGTTTCCTCTATATGTGAGAACAACGTAAAAAAAATAAGTGACAATTCTAAATATAAGATTAAAAATAAGCCGTGGCAATAATGGCATGATCAGTCTCAACCGACGGCGCCCGTTCACGAACATGACGCGTGGATCAGCTCCATCCAGCTCAACCATTTTTAGGGAACCGAATGATCCAAAGCAAAACTGCCAAGCTTGCAAGTCAGCATACATAATAATGACATAATAAATGGATCCGTGGTTTTTTACAAAAATTAAAAAATCCTTCTAAATTATACAAAACTATAGTTTGCAATGTATTTGAAAGATGAATAAAATTTTTGTACCAAAAAGAAAAGATAATCATTAATGTCTATTGAATTATTCAACTGTTAAAACTTGATTATATAATTAGAAAAATAAGCATTAAGTTCGTAAAGGCAGATTTTTTTTAAGGGAAGCAAGCTTCTAGACATTAAGATTTTAACTAGTGAGTATAAGTGGCTCTGGAGCAGGACCAACATTAAGCCAAGCATTTTGACCACGATTTACCATGTTATAAAACTCCATCCAGACAGGTATCTATCGTGAACCGTGGCGACTAAAACAAATTGTAATCACCAATTCGCCTGCTAAGCGTGATAATTGTAACAAATCCTTCACTAACCACTTACGTAATTTAGCATTTATTGTGAGGCTCAAAATAACGTTTACGTGCTCAATATTACAAAGTAAATTATCTTAAGCGAGCTCCTTAAATTACACAAGTTTAAGCGCCTCAAATTTACCAAAACCCATACAAGTTACCGCCATATTTGTGCTGAACAAATCCTTTACATATTTACCAGTCTCATTTTCGTTTTGATGGGAAACCGTACGCACAATGTAACGCCTTCAAGCCTACTTGTCAGTCAAGGCGTCTTGAGATAAAACGCTTGTATTAAAGATAAAATAAACGACTGAGGAATGATTCCCCTTAGGGGTTACGTCGCGTCGGCGTGGTCGGTGAAAGTCTTAAGAGGTCGGCGGACGAAAGCAATAAAGTATTCATACTCAATATGGTGTAAAAGAGTAAAAAGTATCCAAGTTGAATGACGTCGTATAAAATAGTAATATTATGAGATAGTTTGGACACAAAATTATGTAAAAACTCAGGCCTAATAATTAATACGCTTGACCTCGGTCTGACTGTTTATTTAGAATGAACAGTAAAACCTGCAGCCGAGACCCAAAACCTTACCAGGGCGCTATTTATTGTAACTGTTCAATTCAGTTACATTAACAGGGCCCTGGTAAGGTCATATTTGTCAAAAAAAAAAGTCAAGTCAAAGCATTTATTTCAAATAGGCACTTTCGAATGTCAACATTGATTCTGGTCGCCCCTTCCAAAAGGTAGTTTCGTATGTAGAAGAATGGGAAAGAAACTCCACCGTTACTCTTTTAAAATGTGTTACAATATTTTGTATACATTAATTATATAATTATATGTGAAGACCTATGCACCTATAGTAAAATTACCCTACCACAATAGGTAAAAATAATTTAAAATGTAGCAATGACAAATAAGTTAATTTTGTGATAGATACATGGTGCTCACATATTTACAAACATTGTAAAAGTATACGATATTCCAAATTATTTAAACAAGTGCCTAATATTGTTATGTCAGTGTGTGAGTTAAAGTAATCACAGAATGTAAATCAATGTCATAAAAATTATAAAAACAATTAAAGTAGCAACAAGTTTGATTTTGTCTAGACCCTAGATTGTCCTATGGAGCTCGAACAGCATGTTTCCAAGCATTCTTATCCTGGATATAATCCTCTAATTTGTAATAATTATGCTTGTTTACAAAGTGAACTTTTTATATGAGTTTTAAATTTTCTTTCATTTTATCAATATATTATGACAATGTATTTCGTTGTAGCATTTAACACAGCATAAAATATGTATGTAGTTTAGCTAATCTGAAAAATGGTTGATCTATTTTGTCTTTATTTCTAGTATTAAAATTGTGTCTATCACTTATTTTATTAAAAATATTTAGATGTTTTCTTACATACATAATATTTTCATAAATGAATTGGCAAAGTACCGTCATAGTATTAATCTTTTTAGGGCTGATTTTTCAATAGTCAGATAACTTTTATCTGAAGAATAAATGTGACAGTTTGACATATTTTCCATACAAAAGCTGTCAAGCGGCAATATTTATTCCTCAGATAAGAGATATCTGACTATTGAAAAATCGGCCCATAAATAGTTCCCTGACAGATTCGCGGTGACGTAGATTATAAATGGCTCTGACAACTCTCTTTTGCAAAACAAAGATGGATTCAATGTCAGCAGCCCGACCCCACAGTAGAATGCCATATGACATAATGCTGTGAAAGTAGGTAAAATAGACCAAAATTGTCACATTTCTACGACAGGTGTTGTGTATATCTGTAATGTAAAGTAGAAAATAACTGAAACAACTTGGCTCGAATTTTAGCCTGTCGGTTTTGTCATATAACAGTTTTATTATTACATGGGAAAAGAAAAACAAATGTGTGTATGAATGCCTCAGCCTATTAAATTGGTTAGTCTATCAATTCAACCATGATTATTTTTTCTTTTCTTTCTTTAATAGCTTGGCTCTCGCAACTCTCCATATACTCCTAAATTATGAGAGGTGCGAAACGTTACGATCCGAGACGCCTCTTACAAATGGTTCCGAGTGACTCCATAATTTACCATTGCAATGCCACAACTCGAAATATCGTTGAAAAATATCCCTTTACCGTATCGAAAATGTTTCAGGAACCGGCAATTTTATTTTATTGCTATCGGGACTTCGGGATGTTAATTCGTGTTTGTACATTGTCGGGTATTTTTCTGTACATTTTTGTGTGTAACCCTTTTTGTGTGTTGTCAGAATTTGTTTTTAATTAATTGTGTGTATATTGGGTTTTGTGTCAGCGGTATCTTTTTGATTGTCTGAGTAATGGATACTGCTTCGTGGTGGTACTCTTGGCGTATACATGAGTCTTTTTTTGTGTAGAATCAGGTAAATGCGGTACTTCTTACATTGAGCATTTTCTCATGTTTTTTTTCAAGGTTTTTTTTTTGTGGGTTTCCACTATCGAAGACTGCACAGACTTAGTTTCTATCACCTTTGGTAAAATGATTAATAGGTCTACCTATTAAAACTAACAGTTTCGTAATCCTTAAGAAATCTTGATTTTATGAGCTGGCTACTACGTTTATAAATTCTGTTATAAAATTGTCATGATGAGCATCAATTCAAACATAACTCACAGAAAAGCCTATAATAAGTTAATTCGTAAAGATATGGACGGATTACCGGCTAATCTAATCTGCGTATCTAAGCGATGAGGGCGTGAACGATAATCGATAAGACGAGACAAGGGCAGGGACAATAATGTTGAAGAAGGGCCGTTGTTCGATTAGTGGAGAGAAAATCTATAGGAAATTAAGACAACGGGATAAATTCAAGCACTAATCAAATCATCTATTGATATCAACTTTTGAGGTTTCTAATTCTATGTAGCAGTTTAAGAACTTAAGAAAATCAAACAACAAGAATCGAACACAATCAAAATCAAGATCTTTAGTATATCAGAAGTTCTAGCAGAGTTAGAGTTGTTGTCATGGGCTATGAGGTAAGTTAGTCAGTGGAAGTAGGTATCTATGTCCTATGTAGTAGTGAAGGATATCCAATACGTAGCCACTAGACTTTTAATTTTGTATCTAGTTAGTGGATGCTTTGCAAGCACACGGACAGCGCATCTTTATTAGATACTAGCTTATGCCCGCGACTTCGTTCGAGTGGAAATCGTAAGACACCATAATTTACTAAAATAATAGCCACAATTTTATGAAACTTTCCTGTATAATACCTTTGTAGTTTTGGTCCCGGCGGCCAAAAATGAAGTGAGTCAGGTTAAGTCATTCAGGAGCAAGTGACTTACAACTGTCCGTGTGAGAAGCAGCTCGTCTTGATGTTGACACCCGCAGCCTTCAGTAGCAATTTCCCATTGCTTGCGAAGTTTTTAATTTTTATATAATTAATGAGCACCTACGTTCCTGTATATTACATAATAGCGCAACCCTGATACACTGACTGATGCATTCTTACAGATTATTCAAGACGGAGAGATATCACTAAAATAATATAACACATGGGATTTCTCATTAACAGTCACCTAACCATAGATAATTATTTTGACTATTACCAAAGATAACATAAGAGGTCTAAACTTTTGCCGGACTGCCGCCGTGCGATCTGGAGGCGATAGTCCTCGCGCGCCTGTATGAGTGGCGCGCGGAGGCACTACGCGAGGGGGAAACCCCGCTTCCGCGGCAAATCGCGGCGGAGCGGACGGACCTCCGGCGCGATCTCATGGCGGCATGGAAAGAGCGACTGTCGCAACCCAGCGCAGGGCACGCCACGGTAAGACCCCTCTTTGAGGAGTGGCTAGAGAGGCGTCACGGCGTCCTCACCTACCGCCTGACGCAGGTCCTGACCGGACACGGATGTTTCGGGAGGTTCCTGCACATCATCAGGCGGGAGGAAACGCCCGGGTGTGACCACTGCGATGATCGCCCTGAGGACACGGTGGAGCATACGGTGGGGGCCTGCCCTGCATGGGCGGAGTACCGCCGTGTCCTCGTAGAGGCGATCGGCAGCGGCGGCGACCTCTCACGCCCGGCCCTGGTTCAAGCCATGGTCCGGGGCGAGGGGGAGTGGGAGGCAGTCGCCTCCTTCTGCGAAGCAGTCATGCTAGCGAAGGAGGTGGCGGGACGGGAGAGGGAGAGAGTCTCCCGTCCAAGCCGCCGCGGTGGACGCTCCGGGCGTCGGGAGCCGCGTGACGACTCCCGGCCACCGTAGGCGCGGGCCTGCGGGCGGTGAGTAATGGGTAGCTCACCGTCTGATCCGGACCAGGCCCGTGCTGGACGACGCGTACGTGTTCCACGCGCGCCTCAAAGAGATGTCACTATCGAAGAGGGGGCCCACTAGGGCCCAAGCCTGCCGGGAAAACGGGATCATCCGAAAGGGGTACCGCTGACCCGGAACATAAAGGGCCAAGGAAGGAACACGGGTGGGTTTTAGTCAGTAAGAGTCTGACACTCTCTTCCGCTCCACCCAGAGCGGGAGGGGTCATTTGATGATTTCCCATCCGCAAAAAAGAAAAAAAGAGGCCTAAACTTTATGTTTTTCTGTGTATGTGTTACGAACCATTATAATAATACACGGTATAACAAAATATAAAAAAGGAAGCACAAAAAATATCAATTGTTGGGAATCGAAAATAGGTTTGCAAAGCAGTCGTTGAACTTTTAAGCTATTTGCTTTGTTGAAAGTTGACTAAAATAGCCGTTCTTTTATGTCATGATTGACTGCACAGCTCCTTACTGTATCCTCCTCATCAGTCTATAATGTTCCCACTGCTGGGACACAGGGTTCCTTACGGTGAGAGAGAGTGGACCGTAATCCACCACGCGGGCCCAATACGGGTTGATAGATGTCACATGTCTTCGAATTTTTGGTTCTAGGACATGTTTCCTCACGATGTTTTCCTTCGCCGTTTTGAAAGTAATGGTAAAAATATAATTTACACAAAGTATACCGCCTGTCTAGGTTCGAACCTACAACCTGCAACTCGTAAGTCGCGGCCGTTACCACTGGGCCACCACAGCTCTCAGAAACTATAGAACTCTCAACTATAGACCAATACGAACAAATTGCAATATTGTTCATCCCCCATAGCAAATAGCGTAATAATTTATAACCTACAGACTGACCAGACTTATAGGAAATATGTATGCAAAATTTGAACAAAATTTATTTAGTAGTTTTTGCGTGATGCTGGAACAGACATTCAGACAAACAGACGAAAAATAAAAAATACGCTATTAGAATCGTTCCCAATCCTCGCAAAAATTACTTAAAAAAAAACAATGTACAGTTTTGATTCCGCTACGATTTTATTATATTATGGATGTATAGATGACCTACCAGGTACCTACAGTTGTTTCACTGGACAGGGCCAAGGTTTCCACAAAATCAGCGTCACAAATTAAAAGGAAAAACAAGAACCGCTTTCAAACATCAAACACGCACTCTCACAGCTTTTGGCACTCAAAGCCAAAGCAAGCCAATCACTCCTCGTAATCTAAGACTGTTCAAAAATACGAGACGGCCAATTAACTTGGTGAGAGGTCCCGAAACGAAAAGCGAGCTGACAGAAGGTAAGAGGGGACAGAAGTCTCACTCTTAATGTGAAATACCTATATCAATAACTGGCTTTTGCACACAGATTCGCCAGCGTAGAGGTCGAGAATCATCCCACGCGAATGTACTACCAAAATCAAAAGTATCTTATGTCATAATCTAGATCATGGTCTACGTGACGGACCAGGTTTCTTTCCGATTTATATTAATTATCATTAAGTATAGATATTATAGATTATATCGCAAATCAGCTGTAAATAAAGTAGACATAATTATGGTGTAACTTTATCGTCATAATTTCAGCGTAAAACCTAAGTTATTAACTCAATCAATCAACTCAGCTTATCGCAGTGCATTGCTGGATATAGGCCTCCTTCAGACTGCGCCACAGCATTCCGCATCCAGTCTGTCCCAGCCACTAACTAATGTCCCAGCTTAGTAGCTTATTCCCAGCTTAGGGCCATCATTTAAGACTGCGTAGAGCAAAATAATACGAAACGGCCGCCACGGTTAAAGGGATATCATCAATACTATTACCATAATTACCATAAAAAATATGTTTTGAGCACCACAATGAATGTGTTAACAATTCTTCGTTGGCAAAAATTATAATTATTGTCTTGTTTAAATAACAAAATTACGTAAAGATGGACAAAAATCTTAAAATAGCATGATCGTATTTAGTTGATTTTTGATAGTAAACCGTTGAATTTTTTCACAAACTTTAATTCATATCAATCTTTAATAATCATACTACAATTTGTCGTTTTAACATTTTCGAAAATGTCGCTTGGTTATTTTAGACATTATTTTGTTTAAAATTGAGTCGCTGCGCGCGCTGTTTTGAATCATACGCAACGTCCACCGGTCGAAAGTTCAGTCGTCCACGAGAGCTCGGAGAGTGGTCACGTCTCATCGGGGAGCGACACGCCGCTAACGATACTTCGCGATCTATTGTGTACTTATACCTTGCCAAACGCAAACGCAAACGGTTGAATAAGGTAAGTCATATTTTTTTGTTTTTTTGAGTTGATAATGACTTTGTGCATATCTAATATTTACTGTTTATTTTTTTTTTAATTTTCAGTACATTATTTTGTAACATTTTTTTTATGTAAGTATATTTGTTTTAGTAAAATGGGAAAGCATAAGGAAAGATATTACAAGAAGAAAGTTGGCGCTAATTTCCGAAAAAAAAACTTCTCTCAGAAAGTACGTATTTCTATTTTTTTGTTATATTATTTCCTTTTACCCAACATAATGGCGGATGTAATCTTTTCTTCAATTTTTTTTCAAACATTCGATATGGGTATCATGTAATATGTTTTTGGGGGTAGCGATTGCAAATCTGACATTAATTTTAAAATCCAAGATGGCGGATGCTAGTTTTTCTCAATCATTCGATATGGGTATCATGTAATAGGTTTTTGGGGGTGGCGATTGCAAATCTGACATTAATTTTAAAATTCAAGATGGCGGATGCTAGTTTTTGTCAAACATTCGATATGGGTATCGTGTAATAGGTTTTTGGGGGTGGCGATTGCAAATCTGACATTAATTTTAAAATCCAAGATGGCGGATGCTAGTTTTTGTCAAACATTCGATATGGGTATCGTGTAATAGGTTTTTGGGGGTGGCGATTGCAAATCTGACATTAATTTTAAAATTCAAGATGGCGGATGCTAGTTTTTGTCAAACATTCGATATGGGTATCGTGTAATAGGTTTTTGGGGGTGGCGATTGCAAATCTGACATTAATTTTAAAATCCAAGATGGCGGATGCTAGTTTTTGTCAAACATTCGATATGGGTATCGTGTAATAGGTTTTTAGGGTGTAATTACTCCACGACGATGGAACAATATTTTTCATAAAATTGCGAATTTGCTTTATTGAAAACTTTGGTCATTACAAGATATAATTATGAATATTTTTTTTTGTAGATCCATTACTGATGCAAACAAAGAAAATGAAACTGGAAATTCTTCCAACGCCGTAAGTAAAAATTTTATTATCGTTTTTATTTTGTTGCCAATGTTTGCTGGCAACTAAATACTTAAATATTTTGCCCACGTGAGTGACTTAGTCATTAAGTATTCTTTAAACTATACTTGAGGGCAATACTCTGGAATCGCGTAATCGCTGGTTGTTTCAGACCTTATTTTGCTTCTGGGGCTTCTGTGGGTGTGGTTTCCATTTTTTTATAACTTGAGTACCTATTCCCAGTGACGTGAAATATTGGACTGATGAGAAATTTGCATAAACGTCCAGTTTTTACAGGAGTTCCAAACAATTTATATTTCGTTCCGAAAATGTATATCTTTCGTTTTTACGTTCCATGACAAAAGTAAACAATTTTTCGTTATGATATCAAAAGCGGTTGAAAGTTTGTAAAATTACATTTAAAATGATATATATCACAACCCATAGTTCATTGCATAAAAATATAAAAAAAATTAAATTGTATCAAGCCGTAATGAAGTGAATCCAGTTTATTGCTCGCAAGTATGGTTTTTTTAGTCATACATCTGATAATTACGTCAACTTAATCATTTTATTTAAATACAATAACTATATTACTTTTTAGGAAACGCACACCAATGAAGAGCCTCGCCAACACGTTGGTGAAGAACCTTGCCTATACATTGGTGAAGAACCTTAGTAATTATAGATTTTTTTATTACAGACTGGTTTTATTATAACAACCTACTCTCATATATTACCAACTTACTCACCTAGCCAACCTACTTACGCAGTGTAGTTCCAGCGCGTATACTCCACAACGCCAAAATTTCATCGCAATCGATAAATAGTAAGGGAACGGATTGTGTATTACTATAGTACAAACAAATATATATAGTGTTACCAGCGGTTTCACCCGATATTACTCGAAAATTATCCCACGGGAAAACCGGGATAAAAAGTAGTTTTCGTGTGAAAGAGTAACAAACATTCATCTAAACAAACTTTCACGTTTATACCTAATATTAGTAGGATTAGTTTTATTAATCGGATTTATGTACCTACACAGAACCGTCTAAATAAACAGTATTCGTCTTTTCAAGTCACTCAATACACAAATTTTTTTTATAACCCTAAGTTACACTCAGTCACTCAAATTGTAAAAATCCTGAGTTATCAACTTCTGCCATGCAACTCAAGCGGGCACCGAGCGAACTTGTCATTGTGTGCGTGACGACGCACACGACTAGCGCGCCGCAGTAAATACCTATTATCCGCGCGCCGTGTTCGCCCGGCGCAGTCTTAAGCAAAATGACTGAAATTATTTAGTACTAATTAATTAGTTAGTTATTTTGCGGAAATGATGGCTCCCGCAACGATTGACCTTGCATTGCCCGCATCCAAGGATACTGCGCGTTTACTGATTGGTAAAACTTAACCATATCAAAAATGATATGATATAGTGAGAAAACACCATTGCGATTATGTTATTCCACTGTCATAGTTAGTTGTATTTATATTTATTTATTATCATATCATTAAGAGCGTTTATACCTTATGAGTGGTAACGTCACAATTTAGTGTCATATTTCGTGGTTTTCAATTTTTATCATTTAATCGGAGCTATATTTTAAAAATCTGTTTAATCAACTTTTTAGAATTATGTGAAAACTGTGTAAAAGGTAAGAAATCGTTGCGTTTACAGTTCTATTTATATGCAAATAATACATTGGAAACTAGCAGGGCGTTATTTTCATTGTAAAATAACTGTAAGCATTACGGTTAATTACTTTTTAAACACTTTCACGTAATTCTAAAAAGTTAATTAAACAGATTTTTTAAATATAGCTCCGATTAAATGATAAAAATTGAAAACCACGAAATATGACACTAAATTGCGACGTTGCCACTCATAAGGTATAAACGCTCTTAATAAGTAAGTCTAAATCGCCAACCCGTCTTGAGCAAGCGTGGTGATCAATGCTCGAGCCTTCTTGGCATGAAAATAGAGGCCTTTACCTTGCAGTAGGACAAAAACAGGATGGTATTTAAAAAAAAAAAACTAGAATAAAACAGTTTTTATTTTTTTAAACAGCTTATAATACATACAGCTATAAAAACAGCTTTTTATTTTTTATTATTGTATTTCTGGGTCTCTAACAAAAGATGTGCACAATACATGACACAAAGGATTCATGTGTGACATTTAGGTAGGTACCTAAAGGTAAACCATCCTGAGTCTGACCTCAGCAAAGTCAACAAGTGAAACTTAACTTCCCTTGTTTTTCTGGTATTTTCTATCCCATGATTTTGTAACGATGATTGGAGGCATCGTTTATTATAATTTACAACGAAAGAATATTGCGAGCCTGAAGTACGCACTACGGGGCTTTAGCCGGTAAATAAGAAACATGGGCCCTAATTAAAGAGGATCCCGAACCGCTGTTAGAGTGTTGTTACATAACAAACGTTCAATCTGTTGGAATGGTACCTTAAGAGGCGTTTGCACTTACAACTGGATATATTTAATTGAGTTTATAGGGCTAGACGGAAATAGGCCTTTCTGAGCTCAAGCCCTATATCTAACCAACTTTGTTAACTGATATGAAACTTTCCGCACTCAGGGAAAAACGTTTATTGTCTCCAGTATTACAATTAGTAGTAGTATGTACATACACAAAACTGTAATACTGCAAGCAATATTTTCAAGCGTCATCATTATGCTTAGGTCCCCTGGCGGGTTGCTAAGCGTTGGTTTTCAGCTTAAACTAAAACCCCTGTTTACAAAATTGTACTGCAATAAATTAACAATTACAGCTGAATTTGGTCCTTTGTTTCGTTAGGTCGCTGCAGTCTGCACGGCTTTTGCAGCAAAACCAGTACACAGTAAATGATACGACTGCTCAAACAAACGGTAGGTAGTACCTACAACCCATACAGCATACAACTTGTCCAAAAATCAATTTGCCTACCCTTGTATTAATTGTGTTGGGGCCGGCTGACCTCCACAACTCAGTTACTGGATAACACGATACCCCTTGTAAAGATTGGTTTTTAGACATTTGAGTGTCCGACTACCCGTGATGACTGTCAATGATCTCCGAATGATAGCCACGACCAACGGCTTAACGTGCTTTCCGAGGCACGGAGGGATGTCACTATGTAATGCAGCAAACAACTTGTGCACTACAACATAAAACATGATCACTTTAGCAAAGACCTCTACTGCTAGACCACATGGCCAGAACACTACAGGAATAACTATTGTATAAACATACATACACCCATAAACTCACGCCTTCTTCCCGTGGGCGTAGGCAAAAGCAACAGAATGCCACCTGCTTTTTTTTTTTTGGTTTGCTCTCGACTCTAAATCTACTACTGTCAGTGGTGACAGAGACAGAGTTGACGATGGAGTGAGCTTACCCAGAAGAAGCCTGTTCACTCTCACTTTGCAGAGATTAGGGTTGTATGCGTTCGGAAACACAGACGCGATTAGAGAGTTCCACTCTTTTGCTGTGCGCGTAACAAAAGACATTTGGAATAGTAATGAATGTGAATTGGTGGAATAGCAACATTAGCAACTAGGTAAGGGTGGTAACTTGCAGTGCGTCTAGATGACCGGTGAAAGAAGGGGCCGGTGGAATGAGGTCGTGGAGTTCTTGGGCACACTCGCCGAAGTACAAGGCGATGAGCCAAGCTGTGAAGCTTGGCGTCCATCAGTTTTACGTCGATCTTACACTCTACTTTTGCTTCGTTATACCATCTGGTCATACACGCACACCGGTGGCGAGTACTATGCACCTGACCTTTCTGAAGGACAACAACAATAAGGTCACTATATATCCTTCTGGGGCATCCCCTTCCGGCGTTTACACCCACACATGCATTGTTAATCGCCTTTCCTTCATGACCAAACCATTTAGGCATACTCTTTTTAATTTTTGTCACTTTAACTTCTTTTAAACCGCAAGTTTGCCCATTGTATAAAGAAATTTCTAAAGTTGTGATATTATAAGTTCAAGTCGATTCATCCATCACCACAGGAATAAATTTACAAAAAAAAGCTTACAGAAACAGTGCGAGAACAACTGTAACTCAAAGAGAAGATTTGTTGAAATTCGTTTAAAAATCACTTCGCTCCTTAGACCCGATTGATTTTTAAATTGGATAATTGAGTTAGACAGGCAACGGATGGAAGGCGCTAATTTGTCACTTTGTTCGAGTTTCTTGACAGATGAGGCCATCCAATGTTTTAGAGATTTTCATTGATCTATTGGTTTAGTAATTAGCGATTTTATAATCGTTTTATACTGTTGGTCCTCGTAATAATAACAAATGTAATTAAAAGTAGTCAGACATAACACATAATCAGCCTATAATGTTCCCACTGCTGGGACACAGGCTTCCTCTCGGTGAGAGTCGAAAAGTAGTCGAAAACCCCAAAGGTACAACAAGTACGTAACGTACTCTCCAGTATTTTGGATACAAAGGTCAAGCTATCTTTTGTATCAAAAATACTGGACAGTATATTTAACCCGGGACAAATGACATCAATATACTTACGCCGACGAGACGATGACACCGGGTCATTATGACCCAGATTTTATCGAGCTATTGTCATGAAGTTAAAGATGTTGTCTAAATCTTTATAATTATTTATTTAGAAGGGAATGTACGTAGTAAATTAAAAATAAGTCCAATATATTTTATAAATTAAACCTTTATTTGTTTTCTTAGTAGCGCTCGCAAAATCAACTCTGAAAATGTAATGTTAATATATATATTACATTTTTGGTAAAGATTTCAAAATGATTAGGAATCAATAATTTTAGATAGTAAAAGAGAGACCAAACAAAGATCTTTTCATAATAAGAATAACAAATCAGTCTTCTTCTTCGACATTCAGAAACATAGAACCACTACAATTATTGTAGTACGGTATCAAATGATCGGGGCATATGTAAATCTGGCATTCATAACAAGTGATGAGATGTCTTCTTAGCATTTTTAGACGGACATATATTTTGACATCTTTTGCGGGTTTCTGGAACCGTCAGGGGTCCTCCCCAAAGGTGGTTCCTGTGTGGGTTGACCCGCAAAATAGATTATTTTGCACAACTGCCGAAGCAGCATTTGACTCTTCTTCGTCAGGCTCCGACTCTTCTTACTCCGCCAAAATACATTCAAGGTGGTTTCTCAGTGTCATATTCACCAAAAATTTAAAAAAAGAACGAAGAATTAAAAACAAATACGAAATAAACGAATGAAAGCGTGTCACAAAAATACTACGCCAGCGATGACGCTGGGTCATATTTATCCGTTTTGAGTTGATGCACGTGTATCTCGCTGTGAAGGCACCGTCGCTCTGAGCACACGCGCGGTCTGAGTAGGTAGAGGAAGGCCGTACCTCCAGCTACACAATAGCTAAAATTGCACAGTCGGCGTAAAAAAAATAATGACAAATTTAAGCCGCCCCAGGTCAGTATGACCCAGCGTCATTGGGGCCCGATTAAAGTACCAACATAAATATAAAATTATAACCTGACTGCATAAAAAGCGCTGACAAACAAAAAAGCGGATTAAAAAGATGGGAATAATATTATTTATGTAGAAAATAAATAAATTAGGCTCTTAAGATCATAACACGCAGGTGGAGGCGACTTACATAATAAAATTCGTAGACAGCCTCCGACTGCAATACAAAGATACAAAGATACGCGTGAAAAACATAACCCTGTGCTGTTGCGCAGTCGAGTTTTTTATTTATTTATTTTATATATTTATTTACATACCACATTTACCATATTTTTTTTTCTATTTTTTTTATTTGCTACCATTACAGTCACCTAACTCGATAGTGTAGTTAATTAACAATTAATGAAATAATTTACAACATATTGACATTCAATAATATACCAAACAAGATTTACAAATTAACAACTTATCACGTGTAACGTTACCTTTGCGAACTCGCTCAGTGAACACGAGAAAAGGTCAATTCTATCGGCAACCAAATTTAGTGTGTGCATTGTTAAAACCCTTTGTCTGAAAAAAAACTGCTAGGAATCAAAAACAGAACAATGAGTTGTCCTCTAGGACTACTGAGTCACACTAGCACAAAATAGTACAACATGGCAGACTAAAATTACCAGAAATGAACATGTATTAATCATCCCATTTAAGATGTTCCAGGGTTAGTTTCCTAGGTCGGGCAATGTGTTTTTGAAGTTTTCTTTCAGGAATTTCTTAGTAATAAATAGCCCAGAGTCTGGATTTGTGCCCTGTTAGTGGTAATAGGCTCGCCCCCTATGACATGGGGGCAAAAGATAACTGGCAAAATGTGGGTGTACATACTGCGGCAGATCAAGTTACCACAAACTGTAAAATTTTGTCATTCGATTTTGAACTTAATCTTTAACATTTTAAAGCTTAAAATCACATGGAGAAATTTGACAGTTTCGTTTAATCTGGTGTGATGTCGACTGTACTATACGTACACCTCTGCCTTTCTATCCGGGAAAAACAGGCATGATATTATGTGAAGTGTTACATTATTGAACTAAGCACATCGCAAGCAAGACCCAATGCAGATAACGAAACTCATCTGGCTTCTCCGAATTATCAACCAACTCCATCCACACTTGCTTAACACCTCCCACCGAGTCCTGAAAGTAATCGGTAGAACATCGATACTTTAGTACATTCGAAAATCGTGTCACGTCTCTAGTACTCCAGAGGAGGACGTGTGACTTGGCGCGCCCCTATTAACTGAGATTCACTAAATGTACAAAACGTGTGTGTAAAGTGACAATCAACCACTGTAGTCCCATGTGTCTATGTCTACTGGGTCAGCCACGAGAGTTACCGCGGCACTTGTGTATTAATTAAAGACTTATTTGATTGTCACTTTGTATATTTATTTATTCCCGAAATCCCAAATGGAACACGTTCACAAAGATCGGCCAGCGCGCAGTAATTGGCGATCGCACCACACATGTACATCCCTTTCACACTGCAAACCGCTCACGCATAACATTCATACTTATATTTTCCATACAGTTTCAACGACCGTGCCTACATACGGCGAATAAACCGTAGTTTCTCTCGGCAAGAAAAGCGTGTGTGTACAAAGGGCCTAAGAAGCTGCGGCCTTATTTTGAGAGTATTTTTATTTATCTTTATCTACCGAGTCGCTGACTTCGCACGGTTTTTACGACTTGACAAAACATCAATATTTATTTAATATGTGTAAGTTTAATACTCATTTATACACATACTTAGATACCGGAATAAATTCACTAAATTATAGTGAAAACCGCATCACGATCCATTGCGGAGTTTAGAAGAACAACCCAGGTACACAGGTGTAGTGGTATCTACATCGCCACATGCGAGCTCCGCTTCATAATGACGTCACGCAAATCCTGCATCTCGCAAGCAGAGTTTACCGCGCAACTAGCATATATACTTTTCTGCATGCCAAGATGTCATACCAACTTAAGGCAATATTGTCCACTGTCCAGAATGTATGCTGCATACAAAGAGCACGAAGAGGACATTGACCTCTTCCACTCATCAGTACCTGCTCTAAAAAAAGCTGTGCATGCGATTTAATGGGTGTCTCTAGTCTAAAATCAAATCAAATATTTACCTAATCTTAAATTATTAAAAATATCAAAATTGTATAAATGTCCCTAATAATAAATAAAGAAAAAAAAAAAAAAAAAATCAAGTATAGAAAAATATTGAATCTAATCTAATTTAATTTACTCTAATTTAATTTAATTTTATATTTAATTTTATCTAATTTAATCTAATATAATGTAATCTAACTTAATCTGATAATTAATTCATTGTAATCAATTTGGCTTTAACAGTAAATCTTATTTGTTTTTCAAACTATGTATTACTTGTTGTTTAATTAATTGTGTTATTTACTGCGCATAATGTAGTGCATGCTGTGCTTTTCTGTAAGTGATGAGGCGCTTTTTTTTTTTTTTTTTTGTGGATGGGAAATCATCAAATGACCCCTCCCGCTCTGGGTGGAGCGGAAGGGAGTGTCAGACTCTTACTGACTAAAACCCACCCGTGTTCCTTCCTTGGCCCTTTATGTTCCGGGTCAGCGGTACCCCTTTTGGATGATCCCGCTTTCCCGGCAGGCTTGGGCCCTAGTGGGCCCCCTCTTCGATGCTGACATCTCTTTGAGGCGCGCGTGGAACACGTACGCGCCGTCCAGCACGGGCCTGGTCCTGATCGGACGGTGAGCTACCCATTGCTCACCGCCCGCAGGCCCGCGCCTACGGTGGCAGGGAGTCGTCACGCGGCTCCCGACGCCCGGAGCGTCCACCGCGGCGGCTTGGACGGGAGACTCTCTCCCTCTCCCGTCCCGCCACCTCCTTAGCTAGCATGACTGCTTCGCAGAAGGAGGCGACTGCCTCCCACACCCCCGCGCCCCGGACCATGTCTTGAACCAGGGCCGGGCGTGAGAGGTCGCCGCCGCTGCCGATCGCCTCTACGAGGACACGGCGGTGCTCCGCCCATGCAGGGCAGGCCCCCACCGTATGCTCCACCGTGTCCTCGGGGCGATCATCGCAGTGGTCACACCCGGGCGTTTCCTCCCGCCTGATGATGTGCAGGAACCTCCCGAAACATCCGTGTCCGGTGAGGACCTGCGTCAGGCGGTAGGTGAGGACGCCGTGACGCCTCTCTAGCCACTCCTCAAAGAGGGGTCTTACCGCCGCTATCGTGGCGTGCCCTGCGCTGGGTTGCGACAGTCGCTCCTTCCATGCCGCCATGAGATCGCGCCGGAGGTCCATCCGCTCCGCCGCGATTTGCCGCGGAAGCGGGGTTTCCCCCCGGTGTAGTGCCTCCGCGCGCCACTCATACAGGCGCGCGAGGACTATCGCCTCCAGATCCCACGGCGGCAGTCCGGCAAGGAGACTTGCCGCCTCGTCCGAGATCGTGCGGTAGCCCCGGATCAGCCTTACGGCTACCACCTTTTGGGGCGCGTTCAGATAGTGGGCGGCTCTCCTCCGCAGTGAACGCGCCCACACCGGGGCCCCATATGTAGCCATGGACTGCACGACCCCCGCGTAAAGCCTCCGGCAGGAGGCGTTTGGACCCCTCAGGTTGGGCAGGAGCCGCTTGAGGGCGGGCCCAGTCCGTTCCAGTTTGGGGGCCAAACGTCGGAAGTGCTCCACGAAGTTCCACCGGCTATCGAGCACGAGTCCTAAGTACTTCATCGTGGACTCGACGCCGATGTGAACCCCTCCTACCGTTAGTTGGGATCCCGATGGTGGCCTGTTCCGGGGCCCATGGAAAGACATGGCCTCGGACTTGTGCAAAGCCACCTCGAGACCCAACTGCCGGATCCTCTCCACGACTATCGCAACCCCGCGTGTCATCGCGTCGGCCGCCGCCTGATGCGACCTCCCCTGCGCCAGGACCAGCGTGTCGTCAGCGTAGCACACCACGCTGACGCCATCAGGGAGGTCAGCCCGCAGCACCCAGTCGTAACCGATGTCCCACAGGAGCGGTCCTAGAACCGATCCCTGTGGGACACCGCACGACATCTCTCGCCAGTTCCAATCCCCGTCGCGACCGGGGTAGATGACGGCTCTGTCCGTCAGATATGCCTCGACTATTCGACGGAGGTAGGTTGGCACCCGGTGATACCGGAGTGCCTCCCCAATGCAACTCCAGGGCAGGGTGTTAAATGCGTTAGCGATGTCGAGTGACACCGCCACGACAACCCCGCCTCGAGACACCGCGTCCCCCGTCGTGAGGGCTCTAACGCGCATGATGGCGTCCACCGTCGAGCGCCCCTTACGGAAGCCGAACTGACTTTCAGCAAGATCCGGCCCCGTCCTCACCAGGTGCCCGACGAGGCGGCCTGCAATTACTCTCTCAAAGAGCTTGCCGACCTCGTCGAGCAGCACAATGGGCCGGTATGCGGACGGAGAGTCCGCAGGGCGCCCTGGCTTCCGAATGAGGACCAGCTTCCCCGTCTTCCAACGGAGTGGGAACTGGCCCCTCTCCATACATGCGCTTAAGAGCGCCTCCAGTCGAGGCCCAAGAGCCGTCGAGGCCAGGACCCAGGCTTTCCCTGGCAGGCCGTCGGGTCCTGGGGCGGTATTTTTGGCCTACCTACCGCCACTCTCAGATCTTCACCGGTCACTTCAGGGGTGTCGTCGTCGTCCGCGTGGTCCGCTTCAGGCACCGCGAGCGGCGGAGCCATGGGCGGGGGGGGTATGCTCCCCCCGTGAAGGGAACATAGCGCTCACCACCTCCTCCACCAGCTGGGGGTGGAGACTCTGCGTCAGCGGGGGGGCCCAGGTGCGGAGTTTATTCCGCACCATTTTGTTAGGGCGCCCCCATGGATCTCCGTTCAGAGTCTCCACCAACTCTTCGCGGGCCGTATATTTGGCCCGCTGGACAGCCTCTTGGAGGGCGGTCTTCGCCGCCTCCGTCGCTTCCGCATCCGGAGGGCGGATGCGGAGCCTACGGTGCTTGGAGTACAGGTGTCGCACTGCGACGCACGCCTTGCGTAGCGTCTCCAGCTCCTGCGACCACCAGTACACCTGGCGTCGGGCGCTTCCTGGACGGACTCGGGGCATTGCCACGTCGCAAATCTCGGACATGGCCTCCCGGAACCACTCCGCCTCATCGTCAATATCGGCAGGCCTGTCCGGTGATGACACCCAGGCCTGCACGATCGAGGCTTCCAGGAGGAGCTCCCGGTCCATCTGCTTCAGCGCCCACCGCGGACCACTCGGGGCCTGTTGGACCGGCGCGCTAGAGGTCTGGGCGGAGACGTCGAACCGGATATACCGGTGGTCGGAGTAGGTCTCCACCTCCTCCATGACGCGCCAGTCAATGACACGCTGTGACAGAGCGGGGCTGGCAAACGAGATGTCCACCACAGACTCCCCCCGCATCCGCACACACGTGGGAACAGAACCCTGATTTAGGACGACTACGCCTGTTTCCAGAGCCCAGTCCTCCACCATCCTGCCCCGCACATCAGTGTAACGGGAACCCCAAGCCGGATTTTTGGCGTTGAAGTCCCCGAGCACTAGCACGGGGAAGCGATGGTACCCGGCGACGACGACACTTAACTCTGTCAAATAGTTCTGGAACTCGGCGAGAGTTCGGCTCGGAGAGAAGTACACTCCCACTACTACTATCTCCCCGAACCGTGCTGCTACGCACCCCTGTCCCTTCGTGACACCTTCGAGGGATGGGGTGCCGGCGGCGGCCGACGAAATTATGGTCACTGAGCCGCTCAGGTCCTCAACCCAGTCATCTGGGCAGGACAAAATACGGCTCAGCGACTATGGCAATGTTAATCGACCACTGCGCCATGCTCTGGAGCAACAGATCCTGAGCGCAGGCGCAGTGGTTGATGTTCGCCTGGAGGAGCCTTAATGGAGCCGTTACTCCTCCATTTCAGTCTCCTCCCGGGTGGCGGCAGTGGCGGCGGCGGCAACGGTGGCAGTGGCACTGGCCGCGGTGACGGTGATTGTGGCAACGGCGGCGGAGGGCCTGCCTCTCCTCCTGGTTCCGGTGGGTGGAGCGCAGGACTTACTGCCCGCCCGGTGATCGGCCGGCTTGCCAGCACCCGCACATGCTGCGCAGTGCGGCGCGGCTTCGCACGAGCCGGCCTTATGTCCGGGCTGACCGCAGCGGAAGCACAAAGTGCTGCGGTCCACCTCCGAGGTGCACTGGACGCCAACGTGGTGCCCCACATGGCATCGGAAGCACCTCAGAGGTCTGGGTTCCAGCAGTTTAACCTGCGCCGAAACCCAGCCCACCAGAAGCCTTCGGCCCTCCACAATCTTTTTGGCCGCCGTCACGGGGCAGCTTACCGTTACGGTTCCCATACCCGCGGGGTCCGGACGTATGGTGCCCGCCTTCACCTGGTCGGCCAGACACCCGCCCATCCTGACGACGGCGGCCACCACCTCTCCCTCCGTTACGGAGTCATCCAGGCCCAAGACTCGCATGTCTGCGCACTTGACGGGCCTGGAGACTCGAGCCTCGTCCGCATTGAGGGACGCCCTTAGCTTCTCAGCTAGGGCGTCAGCGGTGGGGCCACTCGTCGCACCGGGGATCTCCAGCATGCGGGCGCCGGTTGCGGTCACCCTGTGCCGGAGGCCCTCGGTGATCCCCAGCTCCTGGAGGTCCACCGTCTCCCTCGCCTTGGTGAGCACGTCACGGTACGTCACGCCCCTCTTAACCGCGTCCGGCTGTAGCGTGATCACTACAGCCGCGGTCTTTGGGGCGCGGAGCCTTGCCGCGACGGCTCGCTCCTTGCGGCGCCGCCTTTGCTCCTTTTTTCTGGCCACCTTGGCCGCCTTTTTCTCCCCGACCACCTGCCACCCGGCGTCAGTCGTGGGAGATTCCTGAGGCCGGGAAGTAGGCTCTGGGGCCTGCGCCTCCCGTGCCGTCCTGCCCTTCCTTTTCCTAGCCCCAGCTGGTGTTTTGCTGGTCGGCGTCTGCGTTGCCGGCGCCGGGGCTCCACCGGCCGACGCCGGTTTTGCCTGGGCTCCGCCTACCGACGCCTGGGCTCCGCCTGCCGACGCCGGTTTGGCCGGCGGCTGGGCCCGGCCAGACGGCCCGGGCTTAGGGGTGGCGGCTCCCGCAGCGGCCGCATACGAGGCCACCCTCGGCCCCGGTGCCGTCCTGCCCGCTAGTGGTGGGCGTAGGACTATGCCCTCCAGGACGGAGAACCGCGCCTGGAAGGCCGCCAGCTCCTGCCGAACCAGATTGAGGACCTGGTTCTCCTCCGGAAAAGTGATGAGGCGCTTAGACTTAAGTTTGTAATGTAGAATTTATAAAGTAACAGTGTACTCATTGTTGAAAAGCCTAATAAATAAATATAATACAACTCCCCGATATTAACCATTGGGCAGTTGCCCACCAGACACGACACCCGTCTGGTCGGAGGATCCTCCCTTTTCTATGGCAGTAAGAGTGAACTTTACACCCTGTTCCTCGTACTTCTGTACCGGTAGACGCGGAAAACGATTTTAATATTTCTAATACATATGCATAGATAATAAAATGTAAGATTATGAAAGATTCAAATAACTTGTTGTTTTTATTCAGTACCTACTATTTGTTTAGCTTACAGGCCCACTTTTCGATTTAATTTTACTTGTGGTTAAAGAATCCTTGTTTACTCAAAAGAAATTACTACAAATTTCTCTTGATGAGAAATATTTTAACTATTATATTATAATAATGGTGACATTCACGAGCAGAGCTAGTATGACACGCACAAATATTAAAAGTAAACAACAATAATTAACTTACATAACAAGACATAAGGTAGCAGCAAAAGTCAGCAATTTTTGTGGGTAAATTAGAGACATAAACCGGGGCCGGATTAAATTTTTCTCACTTACTGAGTAAATCCTCACAATCGATCAACTAATTAACGAATATGTTCGTCCATAATTTCTAGTGAAGCGAGTTTTAGTAAAGGATCGCTCATCCGCTTAACAAAACAGACTAAAGTATTTATGATTCGCGATTTTATATTTAACTAGCTGTTTGTGCCCGGCGTCGCCCGGCTGAATTTCAAGTTTTTATCTCCAGCTGTACGCTGTCCGTTAGTAATTTCCTTCCTTTCCGGAGGGTATTACGAAAAAAAAAATCTACAAATATTTTCCTGACAATACAACAAAAAACTGCCAAGTCGGCCGAGCCGTTCTCAAGTGATCTTTCATACATGCGACAATTGATTTTTAATATTATACCTAAATGTTGTGTTTGGGTGGTGTCTTTTTATAAAAATTAATGAGTAGGTACGCAGCATAAACACTTTTTTATTCATTGCCTCATTAAGTAGAGAATAAAGGCTCCTTCAAATAGGTGCGACACGCAAGGCGAATCGCGCGCGGCACAAAGGATCCACTCGTCGCGCGACAGGCGGTGCCTTTGTGCCGTGTGCGATTCGCAGCGCGTGTCGCGCCTGTTTGAAGGAGCCTATAAATGAATAGCCTAAGTAATTGAACATTTTATGCATAACAAAGGATGTCGTATCCATCAAAATGAAGGTGAGAGTAAGATGAAGTAGCAAGCTAGTCTAGGGTCAGTCAAGGAGTAATAATACTAGGAGGCCGAATATTGTTATGTTAAAGATAAGTGAAACTGTATCAAAATATAGCAAATAGGGTCATAATTATTTTGATACTCGTATGTGATAGTAGAGGTAGGGTGTCCCCTACATCAATTTGCCGTGTTATAGCAATTTTTTACTATTGTCAAAGAAAGACAGTTGCGATTTGAATTCAAGGACAATTAAGTTGGTCGTCACTTTGCTTAACAATTAATTTGTCTGAAAATTTACTTATTATAGAAGGGTATAAATTAATAGGTATCAAGTAAAATCAATTCCATAAAATAAAATATTGACAAACTCTGAAATTCTAAAATAACAAAAAGTTAAATTTCTGAAAGGAAAAGTACTACGCATAAATAATTGTCGCCCGCCGTCTTACACCCGAAGAATTTGTTTTAATTTACAAGTAATTAACGAAATGTTCGCTTGCTAGTTATCTCGGCTTTCAGCTGATGACCATAATTATTCGGATCGGAAATTAAACGTCCCGTTTTGTCGTTTTAAGGTCTTCATTTTTGGATTTGCTTTGGAATTTATTAAACGGAAATGATTAATTAAAAGCTTTGCAGATTTGTTTGAAAGTCAAAAATTCATAAAATCTCAGAGTAAATAGATATTTATAATTCTAGCTAAACAAACGAGGCAAACGTAAGGAGGACGCCCTCAGGCTAGCTGGAGAGACCATCTTCGCAGTGTGGCTGGTAGCAAAAGAATGAGTGTTGCCGATCTAATCGAGCAAAATGGCGTGCAATTAAAGGGGGGCCTGGGTCCAGCAGTGGACTGCTCTAAGGTGTTTATGATGATGCAGCTGGTTGATCCAAATAATTGTCGAAGCACGTTGCTGTTGGTTGGTTTCAATAGATACCTAAATCAATTGAAATCTGCTGTCAAACATGTACATTTATGAAATTGGTTGCTGATTAGCTAATCAACCTTATGATAACGTAACGTTTGGTAACTTCTTTTAACGGCTGTAGATCCCTAAAATGTGCGGTCAAAAGCATAACTGTATTTCACATTATTTCTACAATAAACCCTTTGGTATTAATAGCAGCGTTATAAGGAAGAAAAAAAACATATGGACAATTTTCTTTTTTTCCTTTTCAGATAAGGATTTCCCTCGACAGTCATCCGTCTCCGTCATCAGACCCTGGATGACCGTTATGTCCCAGCTAGGTCAAGATGAATGATATAGGCCCAAATACGATGTATCTGTTGTGAACTATTGAGGAGTTCTTTCGACTATCTTCCTCAGATCAAATCCAGAGACCTGGACTACTATGTTGAAGTATCGTCAGAACCACATATGTGTGCCGAATTTTACCAGAATCTGTTCACAAATGAACATGCAGTAGATGAAAAATCAATCAATCTCTATTTTAACCCTTAGGGCAGGATTTTATTTTTCAATTTTTCTTGAATGCATCTTCGAGGTATACCCATTCAATAAAAAATAATCATCAAATCGAACGACTTTGTAAAAAGATTTACGTGTTCATAAATTTAGACTTTAGAGCATCCTCCTTTTTTCGTTGGTTAAAATATGCTTCCGAACATCCGATTGCGAATTCTTGGCAACTCAGAGTAAATCCAATATAAATAATACTAAGTTACGCTTTAATTAACACATTCTTCATAAACCCACTGTAATCTAACTACCCAAAAGTTACGCAAAACTTATGCATCTCTAGATGCATAAATTGCGCTGAACCCACAGAGCATTCTCAAAAACAGAGACCACAAGTCACACATCCTCCATTTTGTATCAAATACTTTCTATGGCAATGTGTTCGTAGTACGAACGAGCCCGCAACTACATAAAACTGAGGTTTGTTTCACCATGTCCAGATAATTTTCACGATTCTTGTTTTATCCTGGGATTACCTGGTAGATAGGGACCAACTGGCAACTTATGAATTATTCTATAAAATAGTCCGAACATAAATTACTCGCGCAATCAATCAAGTCGCGTATGTACTATCGAGGAAGTTCATATCTAAGCAGTTTTAGAACAAAATCCCGTGAACACGATGACCGCATCTGTTTTACGTTAGTTACTGTTAGCGCCCGAGCGCTACAGGGAAAAATAGTCCTAAAGGTGCATAGACTTCCTCGATAGTACATACGTCATTATTCGGGTAAACGACCGTGTATTGGCGTATTCGCGCATCAGTCACTTTCGGTTAGGATTCAGGGTCAAAATCCCTTGCACAGTTTAGATGAATTATGCGGTCACTCAGACGGACACAAAAGTCGAATTTAATTTATAATATGTTTAGCTACGAATTATTCGTAGGCCCAATCTCTAAAACCCAACATGTACCTCTATATGTTCATGATTGACTGCTTGACTGCTTTTATTGTTACTAACACTGTATGAATCCCATAGTTACTCTTAATAAAGATTTTATTGATTATTTATTATTAGCTCCATAAAGGTATAGCGTGATGAAAATCACAAAAAAAGTTAAATCGATAACTATCTGCAATATCCTAACCTTTTGGCGCGTCTTTTCACAATTTGCGGAGAAAAATATGAACATATTGGTGCCGATTCCCTTGTTCACAAACTAAACTAAATTTAAGTTGAGTGCATCTTTTTCTTTCTATTTCGTTATGAAAAGGACAGAAGATAAATATTAGTTTAGTCCTGTCAAATAAGTCAGCACCTGACGTAATTTGATGTAATTTTAGTAGTCAACTTTTTAATCACGTCTAAACTTGTATGGAATAGTGTCAGGCGCTGATTAATTTGACAGGACTAAACTAAAATTTATCTTCTGTCCTTTTCTTAATCAAATAGAAAGAAAAAGATGCACCGAACTTAAATTTGGTTTAGTTTGTAAACAAGGGAATCGGCACCAATGACGACACGTTTGGTGTAGTGGCTACAGTGGCTAAGTGTAGTCAGCGAAACCAAATGGTCCTGGGTTCGAATCCCGGTAGAGGCAAATGTTTGTATTATGAATATGGACATTTGTACCCGAGTCATGGATGTATATTTATAATATGTATGTATTTACGAAAAAAAAAGTATCTAAGTAGTGTATCAGCCATCTGGTATCCATAACACAAGCCTTAAGTGTTAAGTGCTTAACTTGGAACTAGATGGTGCTGTGTGCAATGTCAGACGATATTTATTATTTATTTATTTATAATGCGATATATTGGTCATCTCCCAGATGTTTAGATTGTGTGGACAGTAAAATTGTTCATTTATAAAAACCTGTATTGTGAGATTAGTTACTCTCTTTTGTTAAAATTATCGTTTAATTGGCTGGCATACATAATATAATAATCGAGGTAAATTCAAATTTATTTACTAGTGACACAGTGGTATTATGTTGCGGTACATAAATTTATAAAATAAAAACATATTGTATCCCAATGTGCTGCCTTGCAAGGTGTATAAATATTGCATACACAGTAATACCTAAGTGTGTACACGTGAGGCGCGGGCTCGCAATACAA
Source organism: Brachylomia viminalis (assembly GCA_937001585.2). Taxonomy (NCBI): domain Eukaryota; kingdom Metazoa; phylum Arthropoda; class Insecta; order Lepidoptera; family Noctuidae; genus Brachylomia; species Brachylomia viminalis. Next base: position 4,646,824 of record OW443303.2, on the reverse strand, counting down.
TCGCTAACATGAGCGGTGTGACGCAAAACAATGCCGCTCACACACACATAACGACCCCTTACTCTGGAGCGTGACCGGCTCGACCTGGAAGCGTCTGCAAACGGGGGTCTAGATCCTCAGTGGGGAGCTCCTTAAGTCAGCACTACTGTCGCAGGTTGTCTCCCGCTAAGTATTATTATATTCGTAATAAGATAAAAGTAGAAGATACAGTAGTGCTGACTTAAGGAGCTCCCCACTGAGGATCTAGACCCCCGTATGCAGACGCTTCCAGGTCGAGCCGGTCACGCTCCAGAGTAAGGGGTCGTTATGTGTGTGTGAGCGGCATTGTTTCGCGTCACACCGCTCATGTTAGCGATTGTATTGCGAGCCCGCGCCTCACATTCAACGCGTGAGTTTATGCGCTTCTGGAGTTGCGAGTGTATGTAGTTCAGTGTGCGCCATGCCTATATTAACCTAGCGCACGACGCACGTTGAGTGCATGTGATGTGTGTGGAGTATTATTGTGTGAGTAATCTATCGAGCTTTGGGTTAAAATAATTTTAAAAAAATGGCACAGTAAAACCAGGTCGCAATAGATAGAGTAACTAAACTTTTAGATAAAAGATAAATCTAAATTTATAAAAACCAGTTTAATTTTATGTTTTTACGTAGGTCAAAAACCTAGGACGTCACTCTGTCTTTATACAATGCTCTGTGGGTAATACAAAGGAAGTTTTAATTTAAACGCATCCGCTGTATACAATGCTGCGGTTAAGCCATCTTTAAAGTGGTTATAAACTACTACTTAAGGACTCAGGGGTCGCCAACCGATGGCCAAGGGGGCAAGTTGATATACAGGGTCAAATTAATTTAACTAGAGTAACTCTGCAGACGTGATGAGTATAGATATTTAAAAATGATAAAACAAAGAATAAAAAGATCTGATGTTTTTTTTTTGGTAGTGGTTGTGTTGGCGCTGGTAGTGTTGTTAGGTACTTGAAGTATGAGTTGAGAAAATATTTTTTATCGTGTTTAGATATCAATACTAATCACGTCTGCACTGATTACACAAAAAAAAGCTGAATTTTTAAACAGATTTAAAATGTTTGAATAGAGTTTGATGACTCCACAGAAGAAAAACATCAAATTAATTTCTTTTTTATTTGATCATATTTCGATATAGATACCCATCACATCTGAGGAGTTTTACTTCTTATTTAATTTGACCCTGTACATTTAATATTATGGAGCATGGGAAAACTATGAATTGTAGGTACAGTCTAGAGCAATATGAAGCTTCACACTTGTAGTGCGAGTCTTACCTCTCGGGCGGTTGTAATATGAACGGTACAAATTCCAATGTGTAAAGCTCCCCGAGCTCTTGACTGTGAACTTAATAAAGCTTGTAAGTAAACAAAGTTATTTTATTTATTAGAAGACAACAATAAAAAACACATTTGGGAAAAAAAATGCTTAAAATGGTTTGGCCGTGATGAACGAGTAAAAAGATTATTTTCTAAAAATTTGATGTGGTCGAGCGAGGCCCTTTTTACAAGGTTTTTGTTAATTGACTTGGTAGTTAGTTAGTATGGGTCAAATCTTGCAAGCTGATTTAAAACCACTTCCTCTTAGCCTACGGAGATGAAATTTTACATGTTGGTTAAATTTCAAAGACAATGCATTTTATGATGCATGATCTAATTCTACACTCAGGATTGGCTCCACACGAGAGAACTCCTCAACGGTCAACAGCACACAGACACCATTTTATTTACGCATTTAATTATGATAGTCCGTTCAGTCCGTTCTAAAGTACACCACGACCTGGCTGCTGCACCCAGTATTGGCTCCAGACGAGGAAACTCCTTAGCGGTCAACAACACAGACACAAAATTATACATACGCATGCATACACCATGACCTCTCTGCTGACCCAGGATTGGCTCCATAAGAGATATCTCCTCGGCGGATTTAATATTGTTCATATTAAATCTTAGATATCATCACACTCACATCCTTTCACCTTCAACCTCTCGTGGTAACATTTTATACCTTATTATTTAGTTTAATGGAAATATCCACTTAAGTAAAATTTTGTTTTATAATTGTATTTTCTGTTTTCATAAGTTTTTTTTACGTTAATTACGATGTTGTTTTGTGGTGAATGCTGTGTATACCTATGATAGGCATATATACCAGTAATTTTATTATGTTATTATTCTGTTCGAATTTTTTGAATGTACTGCTGTTGGTGTACGAATTATATAAATAAATTCTATTTTAATCTCTCAACTGCCCCTCCTTGCCCCTTCTTGGCGACGCCCTTGCTTAAAGGGAATCTGGTTCTCTTTTTGTGTTTTTTTTTACACTGTTCTCGCTTAAAGAAGCATCAAGATTAGTGCACCCAGAATTTTGTAATATCTAGATTTAAAAGCGTGTCCTTGGATTTTGTTTACGTTTTGCCTTGCCCGTTCTTCTCCATAGATATCTACGTTTTAGAATGGGGAACTAGTTTCAACTTTCTGGCTAACTGACTCTTTGACAATTTGAAAGTGCCTGTAAATGGTTAAATTGAAATAAATGCTTTGAGTTTGAGTTCGTGTTCAAATGATCATGATTGTTATTTTTTGCCATATTCATGTACAGCCAATTTATATTTAGAATAAGCCTTCATTAATTTGAACGAGATTTTTGATAACACTAGACTTAATGAAAGCAACAGTATATGATTGAATAAAAAATTAATGTTATTTGTGGTTCTGGTTCTGGTTGCATTTTCGGTTTAATGGAAACGATAAGTGAAAAATTACAGTTCATTCCGTTCATTCGGTTAATGTTAGCAGATGAGTGGTTAGAATATACCTTATTTCTAAAAATAAATTAAATAGATTTGTAAGAATTGTAGGACATTACAGATGGTCGGGTTTTTTTAACAGTTTCTAAAACTATTCGCTAAAATTAGCATGCAAAATTATTGATTACAGTAATTAAATAAACAAAGCTAATATAATTGGTACATCAATATGTCAAGTATTATTGTCAAATTATAATAGTAAGATGTCAGTGTAAATCTTTAAAGTCTGAATACTCATTCGCAAAATAGAATGATTTTTCTTCAAGACATTTGACTACCGCTGTTTTAAATCGATTAATTGGCAGTTCCCCTTACAATTTTTTTAGCTTATTAAATATCCTTATAACCACTTGGAAAGCAACTTCTGTGATATAAATGGCTTTTCATTGGAGGAATAATTAATCTATCAGGATAGACTGTCTTAAACGTAACAGTGTCTCCAAGACGTTGAAAGTTAAGAATGATGAGAAAAGTGAGAGGTTGCGCAGGGCTTTGGCGGTGAGAGGCAATATGCTCGCTCGCAGGTTCGCACGTTACATCAAAGAGGAGAAAATAAACCGTTGCCAGTCGTTCTACTTGAGTGGCCTGTGGGTGAAATATACGTAGCGAACCTACACAGCCCTGCGCACCCAGTATAGTAACGCTTTTAGGATGCTGTTGGGGCTGCCGTGGCATTGTAACGCGTCTGGTATGTTTGCTGAAGCGCGTACGGATGGCTTTCAAGCCATCATGCGCAAGAAAACAAACTCCTTGCTGCACCGTCTACGAAGCAGCAGCAACAGCATTCTGAATGATATTGCTGCCCGTTTTGACTGTTTTTCCAGAATCAGTGGATAAAGACAGCCATGGGCGTCAGTTAGGTATAGGTACAGTCAGCATCAAAAGTTGATGACCACATTTAGATTTTCAAAATCGCTGTACACCGTATTATACCTAAATCGCTCAACATGACAAGCGCCAGAAATGAATGATTATCATAAAAGGGCATAAGTAGGTGACCATCACTTTTCAAAAGTCGCTAAACAAAGTTATAGTAAAAAAAGCATAACATTCTTCGTCTCTAAAGTCTCTGAACAAATATTTGACAAAAATAGCATACCATCGTTTATCTCTAAAGTCCCTGAACAAAATGAAATGTTTTTTGGGTTTAATATGTGTGTGTATTTTTTACGGTAGGTATATGTGTTATTTTACAATGAAAATAACGCCCTGCAAGTTTCCAATGTATTATTTGCATATAAATAAAACTGTAAACGCAACGATTTCTTATCTTTTACACAGTTTTCACATAATTCTAAAAAGTTAAATAAACAGATTTTTTAAATATAGCTCCGATTAAATGATAAAAATTGAAAACCACGAAATATGACACTAAATTGCGACGTTGCCACTCATAAGGTATAAACGCTCTTAAGTAGAAATATTCTTTATACTACACCTGATTGGAAAGTACCTTGATACTTTATCAAATTTACGATAGAAAGTACGTCATTGCATATCGAACAAATATGCGGGGAGAAAACGCATCTGAGCGGGAGAGAAAAGTGTATGAAAATCCATTTCTTACGTGGTTTTTCTTTTTTAATTTTGGGTAAGACTATGCGCCGGTAACCTAAACATCAAAAGCCAAAAAGTTTTTACAGTGAGTTTTGATCTCCAAGTTCGCAAAATGACACTGGCCACTAGCTGTGTGTTGGATGGTGTCGGGCTGGCAGTGCGACCCTGCGGCGGCAGGATAAACAATTTGAAAAAAGAACATGTGAAAATTGCAGACGCTATTGGCGCCATTTCAATTAGTAAAGATTTAGTTTTTTATTTTCCTCGTAGGTGTAGTATAAAGCACTATGTATCACTCGAGAGAAAGTGCGATTCCCGAACTCGGGTGTTTTAAAGCCCTCGCCTACGGCTCGGGCTTCAAACGACACCCTCGACGGTAATCAGTCACTTTCTCCTCTCGGTGAACAATGTACTATTTTACATTCAAGGGTAAACAGTTTTTCAAATACCCACAACTATGTTTCCCAAATAATTGAATTAAAACGGAACTTGTGTGAATTTTGAAAATGAGTGTTATATGTATACAGATTAGGTTCTAATTCAATCGAACTATAAAAATCATAAACTAAGTCGACGGTATGAATTTGAACAGAATTTGCGTGATTTTTGATAGTGAGTCTTATAGCTATACAAATAAGGTTACTATTCAATCGTAATATAGAAAGCTTAGATGACGTCGACGAAATAATTTTTAAGCGGAATATGCTTATCTTTATAATCGTGCTTGCGAGCTTATTTTGAAAAATAGGCTTAAAAATGTGCTTGCCGCTTGAACACCCACTTCTAATATTTCTCATTGATACTATGAAAAAAAAACAAAATTATTTTGGAAAGTTAAATTCGTTTGCATCCATTAATTTTTTTTTTACATGATTTAGTTTGGATAGGATAAGATTGGATTTATAACTCTGAAGATAGTAACGAGCACTTTTTTAGTTTGCAGTTCATCTACTTTTGATAGTATAAGTTTACACGCTACGTATCCGAAACAAAGTAATGTTCAGTAACTTTTGTTATTTATGATGTTAAGTTATTTTTGGACGTTGCCGTGATTACACTAGATAACTAAAACAAGCATTTTATATTGTTCAGTGACTTTTGTTATTTATGATGTTAAGTTATTTTTGGCCGTTGCCGTGATTAGACTAGATGGTCAGTGGGTCGTCTTTAAATAACCAAAACAAGCATTTTATATTGTTGAGTGACTTTTGTAAAACTGAATGTTATGATGTTTTCGGATATTATGACGATCAGCAATATTTGACAAAATGGTGTTCAGTGACCTTTGACGAGTAGTGTTCAGTTAATTTTGAACTTTAATGATGTTCATTCAATACTGGCGCTCTATCTTGTTGAGCGATTTATGGGTGATATAGTGTACAGTTGTTTTGAAAATCTGAATGTGATCATCGACTTTTGATGCTGACTGTACTAACAATAGGTACTAAGATAATTTTAGGCACAATTTTGTTATAATAAACACATATTGTTTTTTAATGATTTTATGTTTTTGTGTTATGTACTATGATTTTGTAACATATATGGAGATTCTCTGAAAAAAAAATAATCTCATCTGTGACCTTTGAGCAGTGCGGTTTCCATGTGCAGCCACTGTCCACTGTTATACCAAGAAAAATTGCTTCGTGGGCCTGGATAATAATAGGTCTTTACCTATGAAGTTGCCGTTTTACAGCTTGGCCAAAAAGTCGTGAAAATAATGGTGGCGCCACTATCGTGCATGTTGTAACCCTATATAGTACGACGAAAACGGTTTTGATACTTATTTTTTTTTTGACAATTAATGTGAATATTGGCGGGTTTTATGAAATCAGAATCAAAAATTTTAATCGTTATCCATTACTATAATTGAAGGTTTAGACAAATTCGGTATTAGTTTCTCCTTAACCCATTCAGTGAAATTTGATTTATTCATCTCCGACTGGTAGTCTTCACATTTATTTTTCCCACAAAATATTAACAAAGCATTTGGTACAAAACCATTTTCATTCCCTGCATGTATGATAATGTACCTGAGAAAAAAAAACATGCAGAACGTGCAACACATGCAAAACACACAACGCATTAAATAAAGCATGCTTCAGCAACAATTTACCTTTTGCCTTTGGACACACTTTCTTTTATTCTACTGACGTTAAGAGACTGCCAGCATTTTTTTTAATTTATAGGAAGTATGAATATAGCTTTCGTCTAGATAAATAATGTCCTTTCTCAGATCATCCGGTAAATTCCTATTTTTAATAATCTTGTCCAAGTAGACTTCACGTTTTGCAGCAATATTCAGCTTTTCCGTCAAAGCTTGTCTGTCTGATTGGCACTTTTTGTATTCAAAGCCCAGGGCTATTAGAACCTTTCGTAAGTGTTCACGACTTCAGTTAAACCCAAGTTCTTCTCTAACCACAGGCAAAAGGTTACGTAAAGTTGGTGCCTAAAAATAAAAATGACAGCAAATGTCTCAATGTACTTAATAAAAACTAAAAAAAAATTGATATGAAAAAGAAGTTTAAAATTCTACTTACAATCTTTTTTACAGTGTAAAAGATTTGAACTTTTTGTCTGATTGCACACAAGTCAAAATTGTCTAATTCTTTTTTAGGTCGCCCTGCTCTATGTTTCCCTGGTGCGGAGAAAACGCCTTTGTTTCTTGGTCCTTCTATTGCAATTCGTCTTATAGTACTGATGGATTTACCTAAAATAATACTATAGTTATTTTTGTTCAGTGATATAAGCAATATTAACAAAAAGTATCAAATATATACGAACGCGCTGCATTCAAGAAATGACAGAATATGTACCTTACTAGACGAGGCAGAGCGAGTGTTGCCAATGATCAAATATTGTAGTTCCGTTTCAGGACTTTCTTGCCAAGCTGTACAATACTGACCATTTAAAAAACGTAATTTATGTATGGCTGGCAATAAATTCTAAATTTAAATGAATTTAATTTTAATAATATTGAATTATATTTTCAAATTCAGTCATTTATTTATTGATTAGTGTTTTGTTTTCAACACATTTGTATCTTTTTTATCAATATGGACACGATAAAAATACGAGTAATTATGGAATACGAGTTTTCTCGCGGTAGCAATGCCGCACAAATGGCTCGCAACATTAAAATTACGTGTACGGAGTGAACACTACAAACGAACGCACGACTCGTTATTGGTTTGAACGCTTCCGATATGGAAATTTGATCTAGAAAATGAACCCCGTGGTCGCCCGAAAACTGAAGTCAACAACGACGAATTAAAAGCGATAGAGGAAGCTGACGATACTCAATCTACGGTTGAGTTAGCAGCAGCTTTCAACGTTATCAGCAAAACAATAGACCAATATTGTTTTTGCATCAAATTGGCAAGGAAAAAAAATTATAAGTACGATCGCTAGCGCGACGAACGCGTTGCAGTATGCCTTGTGGTGCTTAACAGACACATAAACATGGGATTTAGAACCACATTGTCACTTGTGATGTAAAATGGATTCTTTTTGATAACCGTAAGCGGTCATCATGTTGGTTAGACCCTAGTTCAGCGCCTAGGCAATGCCCCAAACGAAAACTTACCCCTAATAAAGTCATGTTCACTGTTTGGTGGTCTAGTGCCGGTATAATTTATCACAGATTACTGCGGATGTGTACTGTAAAGAACTGGATTTAATGATGGAGAAACTCGCAAATCTCCGGCCAGCCTTGGTTAATCGCTCGTCCCCGCTGCTCCTAAACGACAACGCTCGACCTCATACGGCACAACATACGGTCTCTAAGCTACAAGAGCAAGGTTTGGAAGTTTTGCGTCATCCACCGTAATCACCAGACCCATTTTTTTTTTTTTTTGTTTCCGGGGTGGAAAATCCTCATGGATGTCCGCCGCCCTGGGGCGGGCGGCGGGGTCTGTCACCAAAAACCACCACCACCAGACCCTGCGCCAACCGGCTTCTACTTTTTCCAAAATTTGGATGACTTATTGGCAGGGAAAAAAATCAATACCCGAGAGGCAGTACAAAATGCCTTTGAACAGTTTGTTGGCTCCCGTATACTTGATTTCTTCAAGAAGGGCATTGAAAAATTATCATTGCGCTGGCAGAGATGCATCGATAGCATGGGTGCACACGTTGATTGATAGAAATAAAACATATTTAAATAAACATGACTTTAACTTTCTGTATACTAAACGGCCATTTCAAAGGTAAAGACCTAATATGTTAATCGGAATAAGTGATCATAAGGTCAGAATTTGATTTTCTATTGTAGAATTGAACGAAGGAGGTTTTATCAATGTTCACTTTTAAATTATTCTTACTACGCTATGTTATAAACATATTATTCTCAGTCAAACTGTGAGTAGAAATGATTAGTAACATTTGGTAGGTCGTTAATATAATAACAGAAAGAATAACGACCCTGTTACACTACCTTGCGGCACTCCTGCATTGTTGCTCCTAATCTTAGAATTACATAATATTTCTTCTTTATTTGAATTTATTTCGGTAATCGTTGTATCTATAATAAAAAGAACTTTCCAGCCACTTCAATCCCAGGCCACGAAAACCGTCTGCTCGCCGTCCTATAATGACCAGGCGCGGGTCGACGGCGCGTTGTGTTCCACGCGCGCCTCAAAGAGATGTCAGCACCAATGACGGGGTCCGCTAGGGCCGATGCCTGCCAGGGTTACGGAAAAGTCTGAAAGAGTTACCGTGGCCCCCGGCACAGGCAACTGAAGGAACATGGGTGGGTTTTAGTCAGTAAGAGTCTGACACGCCCTCCTGCGCCGCCCAGACCGGGATAAGTAATTTGATGATTTCCCACCCTCAATAAAAAAAAGGCCGCGAAAACCGTACATTTCACATTTAGTGAGCAGAATATTGTGGTCAACAAGTCGAAAACCTTGCTCATATCGAAAAACAAAGTGCATGTACTCGTATGTTTATCAACATTTTCAGTATTTTTTGACAGAATGTTAAAAAGCTGCTAATGTTATCGATTTGCCTTTTTGGCGTCTATTTTGTTCGGATTTTAGTATTTATTGTTTAGTCAAGAATTGAGTCATACGAGAATGCATTATCTTCTCAAATACCTTATATCAAACTGGGTACTCTGATGTAGGATTACCACAGATGTCACCATCTTACAGAGAAGTTTATTATAGAGTGCTATTGATTATAACAAAATTAATAAATATTGAATTATAACTAATTAATATACACTCGAGAGCAATGAATCCGGGTCACTTAAAGAATGTTAAAAATCTCGGAAACTAAAAATGATAGGTTAATGCAATAAATTGTATTTAATAGACAATGTAATACTCCTTAAATGAAAGTAAAAAAAAATACATTTTATTAACACAAAATTACATAAAGAAAAAAACTGCTGATCTCTCCTTAAAACAAAAATAGGAAACATGAAATTTTTGAACTTTATTACGATTTTCTTGAATTTTAATACTTCGTATTGCCTCCTTGTGCTTCCATTACTGCGTTTACGCGGTTTGGCATGCTGTACACCAAGTTCCTTATACGATTTTGGGGAATATTCTCCCATTCCTCTGTGAGAGCAATTTTGAGCTCACGAAGCGTGATTGGGGGAGGGTTTCGTTGTTTTACGCATCTGCCTAGCTCGTCTCAAGCATGCTCGATCGGGTTGATATCCGGGCTGCGCGCTGGCCACTCCATACGAGTAATGTTCATCTCTTGAAGGTAGTCATTCACAATCCTACCTGTATGAGGTCGGGCATTGTCATGCATAAATATAGCATCCTCACCTAAATTGACCATAAATGGACCAACGTGATCATTGAGGATTTCTTCCACATATCTTACGCTAGTTAAAGAGCCGTTTTCTATGATCACCAGCTCTGTGCGACTTTCAGAAGAAATTCCGGCCCACACAAGTACAGACCCACCACCGTAGGCTACTTTTTCTTCGATGCATGCTTGCTTCAATCTTTCCCCTGGTCTTCGATACACTCTGTGTCTTCCATCGTGCTTGTAGAGCATAAATTTTGATTCGTCGGAGAACATAACTTTTGACCAATCTTCAATACTCCAATTTACGTGGCTCTGGGCATATCTTAGTCTTGAAATACGATGCCCACGCTCCAGTTTAGGGCCGTTTGCAGGTCTAAGGGGTTTTAAGTTAGATTCAGCAAGCCGACGTCTTACTGTCCATGCACTTGGGTTACTTCCTCCGAGGCGTCGAAACTGATTGGTGAGTTCAGTTCCTGTGAGAAAGCGATTTCGAAGCATGGTGTTCACCAAGTATCGGTCTTCTCGTGCTGTGGTACACCTGGTTCTGCCCGTTCCTGGTCTGCGTAGGTTAGAACCAGTTTCTTCGTAACGTCGGAGAACTCTTTGTACTGTTGACAGCGACACACCGACAGTCCTGGCTGTATCGCGCTGACTCCGGCCGGTTTCCAGCATTGTAAGTATTCTGGTGCATTCTTCAGGCGTAAGCGACATAATTTCAGCTTGAATAATGAATATAGAGCACTATCAACATGGTTTATGTACCCACATAAATGACAGATTACAAACAAAAGCAAAACCAAATGCTGTAATTTCGTAGTTCCATCTTCGAAAGTGGCCCTTTTTCAAATTTGATTTTTTTATGATATAACTTTACAATAACTAAGAAGTTTTAATACCTTCATTTAAGGAGTATTACATTGTCTATTAAATAAAATTTATTGCATTAACCTAGCATTTTCAGTTTCCGAGATTTTTAGGATTCTTTAAGTGACCCGGATTCATTGCTCTCGAGTGTATATATAATTAAACCACTTACGTATGAAGACACAGAAGCATTGTTATAACACGGAATTATTCACATACTCACAGACACACACACCCACTTACTCTGACAGACACGCTCATCCACACATACACACACACACACACACACACAACACACACACGCACACTCACAATCTTTAAGTATACTCTTTGATTATTTTTTAATTTCTTATTTTTGTTAGCCTGGACTTAATATTCTTTTACATTTTAAAAATATTGTGTTAATTATCACGCTATACAAAATAGGGAGGGGCGGAGTCTTCTACTACAGGCATTATTTGTCTAAAAGAAGATTCCGAACACAACAATTTGTAAACCAATTATTTGACGCAATCAATTTTATTTTATTTTTATAACTAAGATTAAGTACTCGAAAAAGCAGATTCATCGAAAGGTATTGGGCAAAAATAGAACCATCTGGAAACACTCATTGTACATAGTTGTCACACGCTCATTTAGTCACTTGTCACTCGTCACCATAGACGCGTAGTTGTTATAATTCGAACGCTGTGCTCTGTGGGTGTTTATTTCTTGATTTATTAGGTATTTATTAAACACTTACTCGTACCGTTTTTGCAGTTTATAAGTCGATATAAATATTCTTGGAAGATAAATTATCTTGTTGGGACTGGTCGTCTCTTCACTGCTATTGGTTATATTCATATTTGTTTAATCTTTTCAAATTGTTTCGATACTCGTATAAATGCTTTGAGTTTGTGTTGAGTTTGAAAAAATTAAATGGAGTTTGTTTGAGATTTGTTTTGTTTTCTTTTTTGTTCTGATCTGATAGCCTTACTAAAATAAAGGATTCTAACATGAGTTATAAACATCTAGTAGGTCAACTAGGTGTTTATAATTATCGTACGGTAATATTTCCATCTAAGCTAAGCTGCATAGCGATAGACGTCTATTAAATCCACCAATAGGATCTTTGATTTTCATAGCTAAGTTTATATTAGTTCTGCTGAAGCGGAGGTTCTAACATACGCGGATAGCGCATATTCATAGCACGTCTTACTCGTATCTAGGCAAGTCCTACAAGGTTATTATTAAGAAGTATGTATTAAGTTGTTGTTGGTTTTCTTGTTAACTCTCATAATGTTTTTAGTTTATTTTTTTTATATGTATTTATTCTTATTTTTTTTTTTTAGTTATAAATATTTTCTAAGTTATTTTTGCACCTACTATGTATTGTCTCTGCATCACCCTAAGGTAGACTGGTAGAAAATGCCCAAGGCATTAAGTCCGCCTTTGTACAGTTTTTTACTTGTGCATAAAGTTTTAATAAATAAGTATGTATGTATTTAAGTATATATTAAATGTTTTATTTAATAAGTGTTTTTTTTTCTCTTCTACTCTTGCACACGGTGTCTACATCTCTTAATCCGCTTTCCTATCGCAGGTATGCTGGAAGGAATTACTTTAGAAATAAGCAACACCTGTACGTATGTTTCTGTATTTTAATATGTCTGTACCTATATGGCTTAATTAATAAATTCAAATAATATTCCGCTAAAAAACCCAACGCTGATATATCTACTTTTGTCCGATTATCTGGTTCATGGATATCATTATCCATTATCATTAGGTAGACATGTTGCTTATCCCTGTTCCTCAAGAATTATGACAAGCTGAAAATATACGTAAAATACAACGACATAATTAAAATATCTCCACCCGCACACACCTACATAAAACGCAGCTCTCCCTCCTGCCACTCCCTATCATAAACATAGCGTTAAACACTTAATTCAAATATTTTAATCATGTCCTTCATAAACTAAAAACACGAAGGGTAAGATCTACCACGTCTAGAGTGGAAATTACCATTTTAACTCGCCCCTCCCCCCGTTCCGTTGTCATACAAGATTTGGGTGTGAAAGGGGGTGAGGTTTTGAAGTTGGAAGGTCTTGGCTAGTTGGACGAGTGAATGGAGTATATCAAGCGTGCTGAGAAGTGCGCTGTGCGGTTCACCAGCGGAATTTCGGTTCAAGTAATAATGTTGCGGTGTAAGTGTTAAGCGAGTGGGAGGGATTGGTAACCCTATTGGATAGTTATGGGAATAAAGTGTTTGTGCAATGCTACTTAGGTAGCTTTTTCATTAAAAGAAATATTCTGCGAACATTAAAGGACGGTTTAGTAAAGGATAGGTACAAGGGTCGGCCTTATCGCTAAATCCAGCTTTTCCTAGCAAACAACTAAAAATTAAAGGAAATTATTTAAAAAGACAACGGGAAGTCCGGATTGGCATCTAATAATCTAGGATTACAAGGTGAAAAAGTCAAGTTAGTCCTTGACAAACTCTTCTAGTCAGCAAATTGGTAACGCCACTCCTGTACTTTAATGCACTCCTTCAATTAATATAAAACATTAACAACCTAAAACGAACATATTTATAAAGGAACAAGCTTGAACAAGTCAACATTTGTTAAAACAGTCTGTTTACTCGTGAGTGCAAAAACAAAAACTTGCCAGACAATTACACACAATCGCGTCCCGGGAAAAGTTTAAATAAAACAAGAAACGAAATGTTCTCGTACGCAGTAACAATAAAATACAATGAAGTTTCCTCAAAAAGTTTGTTTTGCAGGCTTCATAATAGCTCGTTAACGTAAGCGTATGTTTTGTTAAACAAACGTCAACAGATGGTGCCAACTGTCACATGTCAGATGAAACAAATGAATAACGGCAGGTCTGAATTCAACTGTTCACCTTGACAACATTTCTAAAGACAAGAGCGATGGAGACAAACTTTTACATGGCTCCGAAAAAATTGTGTGTATTATTTTCAGTTATTGCTAGACAAGTACTCTTTAACTTAGACAAGTATTTATAAATGATACCAAAAGTTGGTACTCTTTTCACGTCAATTTTAATTTTAAAAAGTCTTAAGAGTTTACCTCATGCAGAATATTATTATTTAAAATGAAAGACTATTTTCATATAAACGTGCCGTTAACGTAAAAAGACGACCTATATTTTCCAACAAACACGTTAAGACCCTTCTCAAGAAAATATAACGGCGTGAACACATTAAAAATACCGACCTTTTTTTTTCTCGTACGATCGATACACGCGTCTCGCCGCTGGCATAATCAAAATTAACGTTCCTCCGTCAGTAGGACCACTCAAGTGTTCATATATCACGCATAATACACAGTAACGACACTATCTATTGTATGGCACTAAATTTCTACTCGTCTTGTCTAAAATTATTGCGTCGTAAGTCTTAACTGGGGCGGCCATTTAGGCTAGATTAAACGTTAATACGTCAAGCCAAAATGATTACAACGGACTATGATGGACCTAACTGTGGGTTTTTATGACGACGTTTTACAAACTGGTTTCTTATGACGGATGTTTTAAAAATTTGTTGTCATAATTCCTTAGCTGAGGATCAAATCTCTTTTTGTCAGGAGTTTTTTTTTTGTAAAAGATCGCTTTTAGCGGGAAGACCGCCCATTGTGCTGTGTCATTGTGTCATCCTATGTAAAATTTCTTCATTTATTTTATGCAATAGGTATAGAGAATAAAGACTATTTTATCCTATTTTATTCTTGGCGTCTTGGATGTCAACTTCGTACTAGTTTCTGTTAACTAAAGGGGCTGTGGGACAGGATTGAATACTAAGGGACTGAGGTGTTTCGGTACTAGGTTGTACGTAGAACTTCTAATCCTTATGAGGAGTTTTAGTTTGAAGGACATGTTTTTCGTTGAAATTACAAACCAAACACGAGAGACTTGTAATGGCCTTGTTTCCAAGGTCAACCAAACCCATCGGTTATTTCCATGGTGCTCCAGTCTTCCATAGGCAGTAACAATCAATTTATATAAGGGGCTCGTGGCTTAATAAGTTGTTACTAAGCCACGAGCCCCTTATAGAAATTGATTCGAATAACGTTAAGCTACGCTTGCCGAGGTCTGACCGTGGATGGGTAACCAACCATTACATATCCAGACCCCTCCGTACCTCAGACAGTACGTTGAGCAGTTGGTTCCGGCTGTCGTTTGCAGATCTTTGGCAGTCATTTAAGGTAGTCAGAATTCCGACAGTCTGACAACCAGTCTTACTAAGGCGTATCGTATTACCCAGTAACTGGGTTGTGGAGGTTTTATCTGACCTCCACACAGTATCGGCAGTTGCTCCATGTAAAATACTGGTATTTAGCTTCATTCGGTTAGACTGGAAGCTGACTCCAACATACTCGTAGTTAGGAAAAAGATAGGCAGATGATATCTGTTTCGGTCACAGACCTGGCTATAAAATAAAATGTTAGCTCTAACCTAGACCTTTCATTTCATTGGAAATCAACCAATTTATCCTCTATTGGACATTTAGGACTCTAGGCTGCCAATAGCGTAGATTAAATGCCATAATACATCAGGCCCAACGATTATGATTATGGGCGTCGGAATTGAACGCGGGACATTTAGCTCTGTGCAAGTGTGATTGTCTTAGAAACCTTAACAAATAAAAAGGTTTTATCGAACGGACTTTGAACAGAAATAACACTTTTAGATTCTTATCGAAATGTTGAATGAAGTAACTGTTTCATAGAAAAGGAAAGGATAGGAATTGCTTTGAAAGACTTTTATTTTCCGTTTTTACAAGGATTCTTTGATCAGTGAGAGAAAATAAAGACTCAATTGACACTACACGTGATGGTATCTTGGAATCAGATAGAATGGGGGTAGACAATACGATCTTATTCACACGAGAACGATCTTTTATCGCTCCCATATCAATACTATCTCGTTGTAACAAGTTTTACTGAAGAAGAAACTATAATAAAAGTATCGATAAAGATATCGTTTCTTATTCGAGACGATACGGTGTCTACTATTCGATGATCTTAGGCATTTTTTTCAGTATTTGTCTAGTCAAAAGTTGATCTGGGAAAGTACACAGGGCCGCAAAGAAAACGGGCCGGTTATAAAAAATGCGATACCTTTTAAACTATTTGAGCATTCCTTTTAAATAAAAAGTTTATTTCATAACAAATATAGGAAGAATAAAACCTTTTCTTTCTTTTTTGTGATTGTATTAAAAACCATAAATAATAAATAAAGACGATGTTAAATATTTTAACATTTTTTAGACCATTTGTTTTACTTGTGCTCATTTTTCGAAATCTAGAAAAAATGGTAATTTTACTTAAAACATCTATTCAAAATAGACCTTATAATCATATTTTTTATGACAGTGCTTTAAGCACTATAAAATTGTCTATAATACAGTTATTATTTCATAAAGCTAGCTCCAATATTTTGGAAGTTATTGAGGATTTTGTTACCGACCCGCTTTCTTTGCGGCCCGGTGCACTACCCCTTATCCCAATTATTGCTATCAAACAGAAATATTATTTTGGCGGCTAAAAAGGTAATCTTTAACCCAGTGTAAACGTAAAACAACGTTTGGAAAATTATAGATATTTACGAGTTTTTTTCAACGTCCAGAAGATGAAATACCCTCCAAAATTTTATGCAACTTGAAGTCGTTCTCATAATAATAATAATACCAGCTTATTACTGCCCCACTGCGGGCAAAAGCCTCTTATCATACAGAAAAGGCATGAGCATTGATCACCACGCTTGCTCAAGACGGGTTGGCGATATCAGACTTATATTGACAATAAGTCCTGATCTCCTCACGATGTTTTCATCAGTTTTGTTTCGTCCACATAAGCTCCATAGATTTTTAAGAACAGTCCAGGGGTCCATAGTCTCGCAGGAGACGTCCTTTTTTTATCTCCCGCTCTGGGCAGAGCAGGAGGGCGTGTCAGACTTTTACTGTCTAAAATGACGAGCAATGAGCGGGAGAAGTTATTTGATTATTTCCCACCCTCAAAAAAAAGGGGGGTCCATAGTCTTTGGGAACCATTATCCATTGGGTAGTCGGGTTCCTTTTTACCTTTTATAGCATTAAATAAATCCTACATTTTCTCATTTCATTCAGAAAACTTTTATCCGAAATCCAGGTACTATCGCAGCTAAAACATTTTAACTAGCCACGTTTGGCCTTAACTCCAAACAAAACTAATGACACCGCATTTGTCTGAATCGGTTACGAAGTTTTGTTTCCAAAATAGTTTTCTCACTTTTGATAGTTAGCAAACAGGGTGATTATAATTAGTAGACCTTTACACTTCGCCACAGGGTGATTAAAACGGGTGTGTCTGTTCTATTGAGGCAATCATTTGATACTTAATGCAATAAGTGATACAGCTTTTAATTCATGACAAAAATCAACATTTATACTTCCATACCAATATTATAACAGCTAAATGCAATATTGGTTGGTTGGTTGGTGGCAGGTATTGGTTAAGCTGGTTAATTGGTACTGTGGTATAATTATGTGGTTATGGTATAAACAATTGTAAATTATATTTACACTATTATTATTCATTCGAAAGAAATTCTTTCCTTCTGTTTGTACATTCCTTTTGACGCCTTAATGGCTGACTGGATTTCGATGTTTGGAACACAGGTAGGCCATAACTGGAGTTAGGACATAGCTATAATATGATCTGAGGGACATAGGATAGTTTTTATCCCGGAAGTACGTTTCCGTGGGATAACTTTCGATCTCAACGCGGGCAAAAGCTAGACCCATATACAACGACATTTCTGGGGATAACGCTCGACTCGAGGCTACAATGGGCTCCTCATTTAGGACCTCTTGCAGGACGGCTAAGTCCAACAGTAAATGCTGTGAGAAAAATCCGTCAATTTACTGATGTAGATACCGCGAGACTTGTCTATTTTAGTACTTACAAAGTATCATGTCTTAATGGCTATGTGGACAGGCTGGAGACATCGAGTCTATTTTTATTCTGCGGAAAAGAGCCATTAGAGCGACATAATATGGCCTCTCTAAGGGAAGTGTTTGAAGAATATATATATATAATCACTAACATCATGACGGTACTGTAATAAAACTGCTGCACTCCAGTATAGTATTTATTTCGATGCTACAAACTGTTAGGGTTTTAGACAACCCGTATTACAATACTTGATTTTAGCCGTACTATAAATAGATACTCGTATACTGCTAATCTGCTATCCAATGCAAAAGACGAACTGTGCGTCCAAACTCGACGAGCGCCAAAATGAAAAAGAGAGCGTTTTAGAAGCCATCGCCCGCCATTACGGCCCACTGACTGCTTTACCACAGATAATCAAAATCAAAATCAAAAATCAAATCAAAATCAAAAGTCATTTATTCAAATTAGGCTGAGAATCAGCACTTTTTGAACGTCAAAATCACATAAGACAGTCCCCCCAAAACGCAAATTCACACAATCACAAATTCAACCGTCGGTGTTGCAAGCACATTTAGTCGATTGCAGTAAATATTCGAATACATATTAAATTAAATTAAAATCTAATCGTATTAAATACTTATTCTTGACATCGGAACCTAACAGTACCTTGTCAATATAAATCTAACCTTGTCTATATAACTTTTAATTGGCCTTATTTTGTTACTCTCAATCGTGTAAAAGTGTCTAGCTGTAAGTTTTCCAAAAACTGTAAAATAAATAAATAAAAACATCATGTATGAACGTAAGCAAAATCTATCACAATATTACACTAGAAACAGGAACCAATTATTTTAGTTCTTGGCAATCAGGTTTCAGGCATAGCTAAAGTAGACTTTATGGGGTACCGTTTTAAATGTTACAATAAAATACCTACCCACATACTTCAACCGAACGCACATAAGCAATACAATATCAGTAAAGTATATCATAAGTTGGGGATTACATCGCTGATAAAAATGCTTGACTAATGCGAAACTAATTGTTGATTAGCATTTGAAAATATGTTAAGCTGCTGAATATTGTAAAAACTATCTTTGCATTGTATAAACTCAATCAATTAGTATTGCATATTTGTTTAGCACATGTACTCGTAAGAGTACTATGTACCTACTATAAAGCTACCATTTACTCGGTACGTCTTTCATTGGCTTAAATGTACACTTTTTTTTTTTGTGCGAAATCATCAAATAACTTCTCCCGCTCTGGGCATAGCAGGAGGGCGTGTCAGACTCTGACTGACTAAAACCCACCCGTGTTCCTTCAGTTGCCTGTGCCAGGGGCCACGGTATCCCTCTCGGACTTCCCCGCAACCCTAGCAGGCATCGGCCCTAGCGGACCCCGTCATTGGTGCTGACATCTCTTTGAGGCGCGCGTGGAACACAACGCGCCGTCGACCCGGGCCTGGTGGCCTGAGAGTATGTAATGCTCACTTAAATGTGTGTTTGGCAGTGTTAAGAGCGTTTATACCTTATGAGTGGCAACGTCGCAATTTAGTGTCATATTTCGTGGTTTTCAATTTTTATCATTTAATCGGAGCTATATTTTAAAAATCTGTTTAATTAACTTTTTAGAATTACGTGAAAGTATTTAAAAAGTAAGTAACCGTAATGCTTACAGTTATTTTACAATGAAAATAACGCCCTGCAAGTTTCCAATGTATTATTTGCATATAAATAGAACTGTAAACGCAACGATTTCTTACCTTTTACACAGTTTTCACATTATTCTAAAAAGTTAATTAAACAGGTTTTTAAAATATAGCTCCGATTAAATGATAAAAACTGAAAACCACGAAATATTTTTAAATGAATATTTTTAAAATTTAAATACACGATTTCAACGTGCACGTATTTCTATAACGTTATCACACGTATAATTTCAACATGAATGAAGTAACCATTTTTTTTTATTTAAAAGTGTGTCCTAACGGACACACTTTTAAATAAAAAAAATTGGTTCTTTACTCGTTCTTCTCCACAGGAACCTACTTTGAAATAGGCAACTAGTTTCATCTTTCTGACTGACCAACCCCTTGAGAATTCAAAACATACAAAAGTTTTAATTGGAGTAAATGCTTTGAGTTTGAGTTTAGAATTTGAACGATAGAGCGATACATGTATGAAGAGTCGTCTTCTTTAGCATGACAGGCATGCTTTCGTAGGAAAAATTGTTCAGTATGACGAGCAGAAAAAACCTGCCTAATTGATTAAATCACCAGCCCATAATTAGGGAACACAAATAAAACCTTCATAGCAATACCATAACGATCAATGACAATAATGACAACGCAACATGGACAAATGATGGCCCATCTGAGATTATTGGATTTCGATACCGTGACTCATCAATCCAAGATTGCGGATACTGATCTTGTCGCAAGTCTTCAATCAGCTCGTTTAATTGATGTATTGTTGACATTCAGCCAGGCAAATTGATGGTATTCTTAGTGTTTAGGAGACGAAACGCCATGATTTTTTTTTATGCCGGTGCCTTTCGTGGCATTCCGCGGTATGCTTAAGTCCCCTTGTGACGATATCAACGAAATGTGAGTGCAAAGGGTATGAAAACAAGATGCAAAATCCTTTTTTTTTAACCAAAACGTTTTGCCATGCTACGCCGCATCGTGCTACCTGGGGAGCGCTGGTGCAGCACATGATGAATCCTTCTCCATAAATGGAGTTTCGATGCCCAGGGAAAAAGACGCGAAATCGGGTAAGCATCGATCATCCATATTCTACAAAAACTCAACTGTATTCATACATTATCACACAATATACTTGTAGATCATTAATACAATGTAACGCACAACTGAGCGTATAACGTAAACATTGTCCAGAAAATGGCCGACCCGGACTGCAGCATGATAAATGATAGCTATATTTCAGCAATTCGATTCCAAGATGTTTTTCTTGTTTCGTAACTTAGTTATGTTCACGCTCTGTTTCCTTTAGTTTTAGATCAGCTTTCCGAATTTTCTTTAAGTTGTTTTTCTCAGGGTTTTCTACTGCGATGTTTAAATTCAATTTCTGTTAAATGTGATAAAACTCGAGTATTGTGCAGTGTTGTTTTTGAAAGTGATTAAGGGATCTGTCAAGTGTAATGGATGGCGTTCTTTTTTGTGCCCTAAAATAATAAACTGACTGCTTGCTGAAAGCAAATAATATTGTAAGATCGCCGTGCCCTTTTGTAGGACAATCTTACCTTATCTATATTACTTTATTTGTATTGTGTGGACTTTAAAAATAATATAAGAATAATGTAGGTGTGAAATAAATATACCAAACTTGGTTTCACAAAATTATATTTTATTTGTTATTATAACAAAAACATTAAAAATCACAACAACGATCATTGATGCATAAAATAAATAATAAATCATACTTACATTTTAAGTTTAGACCTAGAGGTGCGCACTCTACAAGCACTCGAACTCAACTCTACGTTTGCTTTTTTTTTTGTTTTTTTTGGTACCTATGACATCTCGCAGTTGACCTTGAGAGGTCATCACTGTCACTCTCAGTCTTGCTTGTGCCGCGTTCCCATGCGGACGTGTTTGCATATTCTGTGTATTGACTAGCGCAGCAGAAGCTGTCACTCGTAATTTTCTCGCCATGAACTTGTGGCGAATGAGTTGCTGGCGTTCCTGCAGCAGAAGTAGGATGTGATAGACGAGGTATCCGCAGTCCAAATCTGCGCAACGAACTTCAGCGAGGATGACATAGCTGCTGCCAAGCTATTGTTGTTCAGTGTGCTAAACAAGCGCGACTAGATGGTGTCCCGCCGGCGTGACGGGACTAAGAGAAACCTGCGAGACATCACGTTGTTCAAGGAGACCGACCCAGACGACGTGCCGACATTTGTGGCGAAGGAGCTGTTCAAGATTCCACCCGTCACCTTCGACCATATTGATGTAACGAGCCTTCTGAAGGACATTGTCTTTGTGAAGGCTCACCTCGCTGATGTTCTAGCGAAGTTAGATGCATCCCAAGACTTGTCACCGATTCGCGCAAGGAATTTAGTGAGTTGCGTAACAGTGTGCAGGTAACTAGGTCATTTGTCGATGCGTCTAACGTAAACATGTGTCGCGAAGCCGGCCTCGATGTATCGTCGTCAAATTCCGTGTCAGCAGTTTTGTCGCCGGGGCATCCGTCGTTTGCTGAGCTTGCAGAGCGCCCCGCTCGCGTGCTCCGCAGCCCCGCACCCGTCATCGCGGCTCCTTCACGCAGCGCCGCCCGAGACCCTCGCCCCGTCCCGCTGCCAGTGTCTGCAGCCCAGGCGAAGCCCCTAAAAAAGGATTTCGCTAGCGTCACCGCAAGTGCCCCGGGCACTCGAAGTAAGAAGCCTATGTCAGAAAAAGCATCGCATAGGCTTTATGATGAGGGTTTTGAGACGGTGCAAAGGAGGAAGTGCTGATCGCGAGCAAACAAGAACCGCTACGGCAAAGCTCTTGGAGCTCGAAGTCAGCTTGCACGCCACTAAGCCAAACACACCGGTGTATATCTCCCGCCAACACTACTCCACTAAGGCGGAAGACATCGTAGAGTAAGTGCGTCAGAAGACGAGGTACATACCGAGGGTGCAGTTACTGGATTCGCACCGCAACGTCAACTGCAAGGCGTTCGTGGTGCGCGTACCGAATTTTTATCTGACCGTCGTCATGAAAGAAGACTTTTTGCCACAGGACGTAGTATTCCGTCGCTTCCGCGGACAAGTACTACAGGACAGCACAAGGATAAGCTTGTGAAGTGCTACTAACATAGTTTTAAGCTATTATTAACGCTAGTTTGGTTTTATATAAGTACTTTATATGATATGTTACTTTGTAAGGTCTATGGGCCATAGTAGTTTGAAATAAATGTTTTATTATTATTATCAACCAGACTATCTTGTGGCTGAATTAAGCGGACTCAAAGGCTCCACCAAGGAGCGAATTTCTTACATTACTAAGCGACTGCATGCTAAGGGCACCCCCTTTGGGATACGGACGTCGCTTAGGGCGTCGCTAGAGGGAGGACAGCAAGGTGGGACAGGCTGCATCAAGTTTGGATAATTATTATTAACGGGGGAATTTAAAGCTACAGGCTCAGCTATGGCGCTGGTTGGCACTTCATCGAGCAAGGGTTGGGGGGGACAATTACGTAAGGGTCGTCGAGGAAACAAACGTTTTTACACTATGAGCACTGTGAGTTAGTATGAGTTATGAATCACTGGATTCGCAAAGTCACGTTTCATTTTACGGTGAACACAACACACTAGGTTTTTTATATTTAATCTTAATAACTATTATTAAATAAATGTTCTATAACTAAACTATACATTCTGACAAAATATTATCATTCATCAGTTTCCTAGCCTAGCCAGTTTCTTTAGCCTTTTTTTTTTTTTTTTTGACAATGGGAAATCATCAAATGACCCCTCCCGCTCTGGGTGGAGCGGAAGGGAGTGTCAGACTCTTACTGACTAAAACCCACCCGTGTTCCTTCCTTGGCCCTTTATGTTCCGGGTCAGCGGTACCCCTTTCGGATGATCCCGCTTTCCCGGCAGGTTTGGGCCCTAGTGGGCCCCCTCTTCGATGCTGACATCTCTTTGAGGCGCGCGTGGAACACGTACGCGCCGTCCAGCACGGGCCTGGTCCTGATCGGACGGTGAGCTACCCATTACTCACCGCCCGCAGGCCCGCGCCTACGGTAGCCGGGAGTCGTCACGCGGCTCCCGACGCCCGGAGCGTCCACCGCGGGGGCTTGGACTGGAGACTCTCTCCCTCTCCCGTCCGGCCACTTCCTTCGCTAACATGATTGCTTCGCAGAAGGAGGCGACTGCCTCCCACTCCCCCTCGCCCCAGACCATGGCTTGAACCAGGGCCGGGCGTGAGAGGTCGCCGCCGTTGCCGATCGCCTCTACGAGGACACGGCGGTGCTCCGCCCATGCAGGGCACGCCCCCACCGTATGCTCCACCGTGTCCTCGGGGCGATCATCGCAGTGGTGACACCCGGGCGTTTCCTCCTGCCTGATGATGTGCAGGAACCTTCCGAAACATCCGTGTCCGGTGAGGACCTGCGTCAGGCGGTAGGTGAGGACGCCGTGACGCCTCTCTAGCCACTCCTCAAAGAGGGGTCTTACCGCCGCTATCGTGGCGTGCCCTGCGCTGGGTTGCGACAGTCGCTCTTTCCATGCTCTTTGCATGTCTTTCTTTAGCCTTTCTGTCAACAAACAGTCTTTATACGCAGTTCACGCAGATTAATGAAATGCAGTACAATTAAAGTACACATTTTATTGTTATTTTCAGCTCTTGCAGTCAAACTAATGACTTACAATTTTTTTCCTGTACTTCCGTTCCACTCAAAAAAAAAAATGCATATTTTTAGTCAAAACTCATGAAAAATTCTTCAACACTCACTCCCCATTATTTTCATCTCGGCTTCGTCATGGAAATATAGCGTCGTCATTTATCATCGTGAGGACTGAGCGCCATTACTTAACCTCTTCTACAGCCCCATATGTCATAGCGACCGCCACGTAACCATTATGCGCCGTGCGGGGCAAATTTAAACGAATTTATTACCTATAAGTTACGCTTGTGGTTTTCTCCGCGATGTATCGCGAATTATTTGGTGTTGGCTCAGAATAGATTGGAAGAGAATACTGTCATTTGTAGAAATTTGACAGTCGTTACGGATAGTCAGAAACCCGAAAGTCTGATAACCAGTCTTACCAGGGGGTATCGTGGTACCAAGTCGTCATTGGGTTGTGGAGGTCAGATAGGCAGTCGCTTCATGTAATATACTGCTATTCGGCTGCATCTGGTTACACTGGGAGACGACCCCAACTTAATTGGGAAATAGCTAGGTTAGTGCAGAAGGCCGGTTTCGTACGCACGGCTAAAGATCAAGCTATACATTTCCAGTATAAGCTGATCTCGCATTGTATACGATTCTTTTCCAATGAGAGGTCAGTGTAAACTGGAAATGTATAGCTTGATGTGTAGCCGTGTGTACAATGAGCGAAAACGGCACAGGCAGACATAGATACGTACTTACGTACGGTGATCTTAAACAATGTCAAATAAATGCGAGTCGCGAGTGTGCGTGCACTCACTGTATGTAAAACGTGTCTATGTGTACGTGCGTTGTGTGCTCGTTGTGTGGAGCCAGTGTTGTCAACTCTTACAAACAAAAAACCAGCTAATCAAACATAGGAAACAGTCAATAGTAATTTCAGAAAAGTGATTCAAGATGAAGAAGTGTATCATAAGATAAAGAATAAAAATGTTATAAAATCTAAAAATGCATATCATCAGAACTTACTTCTTATACATTTTGGGGTAAACAGCAGAATCAAAAAAAAAAAAACAGTAGAAATATGACATGTACTAAAAAGAAAATCCATTAAAAATCAGGCTGACAGACTTGTGTGGAGCCAACCTTCTGTTACGAATCTATGTATTTTGTGGTATCGGTCCTGTCAAGTTCTGTAACCCGGGACCGAAAGTTTTGATGTCTGCTGGTTAATAAGGTTATCTAATTAAATATTATGTAGTTTTGGTACATATTATTTATTAGTTACAAGGTTGTTTATACAATAATTGCAACATATTATTTCTTATGAGATAATATTAGGTAGCATAGTATTAACACAGTGTGCCTGTCACACGATATCGGGCCTCTTAGAGACACATTTAATCTCAATTGGGTTGTTCCCAGAGGTCCACGAGTGAATTTTCATTTTTCGAGAATTGTCTCGAAAAATGAAAATTCATACTATACTTCCCAACTTTTCATAATATTCAGCTTATTCCCCAAGCGTGTATTATAACAGTTTAAGTAATCGGGGCTTCCTTTTTAATTTACAGTTCAATGCATAATGCCATGACTCTACCAAAGGGGAATGCCTAAAAAATGCTTGTAATGGACAGAAACTACTAATAGTCCTTAATTCTATTTAGAATAAAATATGTATAATTAAATAATTCTCAAATTTGTAACCCTTTGCCACCGCCACAATTGCGGCGATGCGGCGATAAGTCCCCTCTTTGAAGAGTGGCTAGAGAGGCGCCACGGCGTCCTCACCTTCTGCCTGACGCAGGTCCTCACCGGACACGGTTGTTTCGGTAGGTTCCTGTTCCGGATAAGGCGGGAGGAAACGCCCGGG
This sequence comes from Brachylomia viminalis, assembly GCA_937001585.2. Classification (NCBI taxonomy): domain Eukaryota; kingdom Metazoa; phylum Arthropoda; class Insecta; order Lepidoptera; family Noctuidae; genus Brachylomia; species Brachylomia viminalis. The sequence goes on along the minus strand of OW443303.2, from coordinate 4,620,652 downwards.
TGTCACCATTGTGTGGATCGCCCGGAGGACACGGTGGAGCATACGGTGGAGGTCTGCCCGGCTTGGGTGGAGCACCGCCTTGTCCTCGTGGAGGCGATTGGCGGTGGCCATCTCTCGCGTCCGGCCCTGGTCCAGGCCATGGTACGGAGCGAGAGGGCTTGGGAAGCCGTCACCTCCTTCTGCAAAGCAGTAATTTTCGCGAAGGAGGAGGCGGAACGCGTGAGGGAGAGGCAAAATTCGCGCCCTCACGCCCCTAGCTGCCGCAGGAGACGCCCGGGGCGTGGGCTTGCGAACGGCGAGCAATGGGCAAATCGCCATTCGATAAGGACCAGGCCCGGGTCGACGGCGCGTTGTGTTCCACGCGCGCCTCAAAGAGATGTCAGCACCAATGACGGGGTCCGTTAGAGCCGATGCCTGCTAGGGTTGCGGGAAAGTCTGAGAGGGATACCGTGCCCCTGGCACAGGCAACTGAAGGAACACGGGTGGGTTTTAGTCAGTAAGAGTCTGACACGCCCTCCTGCTCTGCCCAGAGCGGGAGAAGTTATATGATGATTTCGCACCCTCAAAAAAAAAAAAAGTGTTTATGAATCATATGTCCTTTGCCTTACTGACAGTTTGATATTACTGACTTTCAGTATTTCGATTGATTACTTACTTGATCGATTCATGGTTTTGCTTTAGCGACTTGAGCTATATACAGATTGCTTTTTAGGATATTTAACAAGAGCTGTGGCCATTTTTTAAGGATTTTGATTTTACTTCTGCACACGTTACCTACCCATTTTTCAACACGGACTTTTGGACTCACCTAAACGACGACTCGGCTTTTTGAAGACGGGCCTGAACCTGTTTTAATTGCTCTCTTGATATTGCAATCATAACAGTGCAAAATGATGAAGTACGCTGATTAATACAAGCATGGATAACACCACAAGCTGTAAGTATTGAGATTCCCTAGTTTTCTTGCCTATTTATATGACTTGGCCTATATTTTAGAAAAATGGTTGGAACTGGCTTCCACCTACCTTTTTGGTTGTTATTGAAATTGTATTGCGTTCCCTACGATTTGTAGTGCAATTTGGCGTATATTTCATTGTTGTTCATTTCAAGCATTTTTTTGTGTGGTCGATGGGCATTCCCCTTTGTAGTTCGGTGTCTTTCTTTGCTTCCTTTGCTGTATGCTGTCGAGGGCTGCCAGGTATAAAAAAAGGCTCTATCGTACGCCACTTACATGGAAACCGTGCGCCAGGGATATTTTTAAATAAAAGTATCGTACGACTATATATTTTTTTTTAATTAAAAATACAATATTTTGATTAAAAGTAACTATTAAGTTTTGAAAGCCGCAAGGAACAAAGTAGGTACAATAATTATTTATTAGGCCTATACAAATTTGTAGTGGCTATAATTTTTAACATTTTATCTGCTGGCTTGAATTACGTAAAACATTTGTTGTTTCCCATTAATTGCTTGCCTATTATTGTATATTTCATTGGATAAACTGTTTCTTACTTTGGTTTCAATCAAATTAACTTTATTAAATTTCTGTACACAATCAGCATACAATGGGGTAAGTATACCTTTAACTTTTTTTTTCTTATTTTTTTCTGTATTGTGGGTTATACAAACATTTAATCTCACATACACAAACAGACAAAAAAAGACTAACTTAAAGACTTACTGCCGTACTCAGAGACGACACTTGTTTTTTTCTTTTTTTTTTTAATACTTTTTGCTGTGCCCTACAGGGTCCGTAATTGTACCTCAACTATAAGTCATTGTAACACCCTTGAACATTATGGAATGCAAATAAAGATATGAATATGAATAATCAATCATTAACTTTGATTAACCACCATAATCATGGCACATGTCACCAAGATTGAAACTGTGACTGTCCGTCACCTATTCCTATTTAATAACAAAATATTATACTGGTTCTAAAATTGTCACACGGTATCGGGCCTGTTAGGAACACATTGAATCTCTATTTAATGGCCTCTCAGTTTGACATGTTATCCTATTTAATAACAAAATATCCTATTTCCTTGAACTGCGAAATAATATTGAACCTGTCAGAAACCCATTCCATTTCTATTTTATGGTTGGCACTGCCAACCATTAGTCGAAAGTCAATATTTTACGTCAGTTTTCTACAAATTCTAAGAAACGAGTAAAATATCCGATTTCTAATTTTGGCTCACAATGCAAGTGGCTCATCTGCCAACGATAATATGTTCAGCCAGGCCCTTGAAACAATTGAGAATTTGTTCTAAAACGGGCATAAAAAAAAACATAGAGTCTGGAGGCTGAGTGAAGTGATCTTTTGTAGATGGAACTGGGAATTAAAACGAGGAAGTTACAGAAGTATGGCAGTAGTCTTATGACTATTGACTGACCGGCTGGCGCAGTTGGTAGCGACCCTGCCTTCTGAGCCGCTGGTCCCGGGTTTGATCCCCGGACAAGTCAAACATTTGTGTGCATGAACATGTCTGTTTGACCTGTGTCTGGGTGTGTATATGTATATAAGTATGTATATCAGTCATCAGGTTACCGTAGTACAGGCTCTACCTAGTTCGGGGCCTGAAGACCTTGTGTGGATGGTATCTCATATTTATTATTTATTTATTTATTAATTGATAACTATGAATTCCTAAGTCTTATTAACCATTACTTTAAATTCTTTCCTTTAAGCCATTGGTCTCTGATGTCTTTTGTAGATCTTTGACAGTCGTTACGGGTAGTCAGAAGCCTGAAAGTCTGACAACCAGTCTTACCAGGGGGTATCGTATTACCCAGTAACTGGGTTGTGGAGGTCAGATAGGCACTCGCTCCATGTAAAATGTAAAACGGCCGCGACTTACGAGTTGTTGGTCGTAGTTTCTAACCCAGTCAGGCGCTTTACTTTGTGTAAATTATTTCATCACTACGTACTGCTCTTAAAACGGTGAAGGAAAACATCGTGAAGAAAACCGGCATGTCCTAGAACCAAACATTTGAAGACATGTGACATCTACCAACCTGCACTAGGCCCGCGTGGCAGATTACGGCTCACTCCCTCTCTCCGAGAAGAGGCATATGTCCCAGGAGGAAGGAAGGGGTTGTGTGCCCAGGAGTGGGAACATTATAGGCTGATTATGTATGATAAGTATGTACAAATAACTTAGTACTTTGATAAACATTCGAACAACACTGTACCTATTTAAATTATTTATTATTCCAACAAAAGTTCTAAGCCCTAAACTTAACCTAAACTAAAAACAAAACCGTCAAACTGAATTTAATTATAAAAACTCCCACAGAGAACTTTGTATTTGACTTGTTTAACTTAATAGAGGTTCTGACTTCATAATTAAAACTTCAAAACCCCACAAGTTTTTTTGACACTCGTTCCTAAAGGCTTAGTTTAATTAATCTTTATTAAGCTTCGAAGACTTGAGTGTTAATTAATTTAAATACTACTGATTGTTATATTTAATGCTGTAATTTTCTGGCTGTTAAGAGAGAAATTAAAATTTAGCGGTACAGGTAAGAAAGATGTTTATGAGAACGCATTATTTATTCATAGTAATTAATTGAATGATATTTAAGTAATGATTCAATATTAGATAGAGGGGTAGTGGCTAAGTTATAACATCCGCACGGGTCGACCGATCACATTAAACTACGCTCGCGGCGGTCGGTCCGTGGATGGGTGACCATCTTTACATAATGAGACCTCTTCGTGCCTCGGAAAGCACGTAAAACCGTTGGTCCCGGCTGTCATTCATATATCTTTGACAGTCGTTACGGGTCATTAGAAGCCCGAAAGTCTGACAACGAGTCTTACCAAAGTGTATCGTATTACTTAGTTACTGGGTTGTGGAGGTCAGATAGATAGCAGCTCCATAAAAAAAACTGGTATTCAGCTGAATCTGGTTAGACCGGAAGCCGATCCCAACCTGGTAGGAAAAAGGTCAGGCAGATGATGATTTATGTAATGATTTGACATAATATTTGCCTCTTTATCATCCATTCTTTGTTTTACAGCACTATTGAGAACAAGTGTTATTTGTATGGCTCCAACCACATACAATAAATTGCCAGATGTAATGAAAAAATATACAATTCAAAACTTTTTATTACTCATACTCGGAAAGTAGGTCTGAAGTTCCTGAGGAGCGGGTTGACAGTAATACTTTTTAGCCCAAGGGAGAATCGTTTTCAACTGACAGCTGTCAAATTATAAAAAAAACTAGTTCTATTTTCATTTTTCTATTGAACCATGTTCCAACTTCCTATACGGCCACTCAACTACAGCGCGATGTAAAATTTAAATAACATAAAGTTAAGTATTAATTAAAGAATATTTTTTTTTTTATGACTTCATTATAATTTTCTTTATACTATTTCATAAAATAACATAGATTTGGACAAAATACTTACCATTTTTTCAATGATGAAAAATAGTAGCTAGTAGCCGGCCACAGAAAAAAAAAATTGGCGGGAAAGCGGCAATCTTAGCTTCATTTGTTTTTTCGAGTTGTAGAGTTTTGTTTATACTTCCGTATAGCAGAGATTTGTTTGAACATAATGAGTTCATTTAATTCTGATATGGATTTAACGCCTGATTTCATAAGAGAAGAGGCTCGTTTTTTCTTTAGCGACTATCCATAATTTTTTATGGAATTTTGATCCCCATTCGAGATTTTCAAAAAAAAAAATACAGTTATAGTATAGTTAAAATCTCGCTGCAGACTCGGTCATAAATCATTCGAGTGTTTCGCTCTCTTTCCCACTCACGGGCCTTATGGGCAGGCCACGCCCACACGTAGTCCTGTGTATTACTGCAGTCGATGAGTGATATCGATAGTTTTATATATTTATAAATGGGTGATAGAAATAAATACACATTTTTTTTTTATTTTATTACAAATTTACTACAAAGCATATTAAATATATATACAAAAGAACGTATATACTTAATGAATGCAGTATGTTTACGTGATAACCTTAATGATTCTGTTATCGATAATGGCCTTGAGCGCGCGCAACTAGCGCACATCCCTACTCCGATTATGATTTATGACCAAGTCTGCAGCGAGATTTTAACTATACTATAGCAAGAAAATAGCTATTTTCACCAAAACATTTTTTGATGCCAATCGATCCTGTTTCTAATACTGATCAAAAACTTCTATAGGACTGTACTCAAAAAGTCACAAATTGCAAAAAACTTTTTTTTTACACGTTTTGTTTTTGATGGTTAATATCATTATTATATTGTACATAATATGGATTTATTTTATAGTAACATTTGATTTTTTTATAATTTTAATTTTAATTTTTCAACATTCATTTAAGTATTTAATAATAAAATAATTGTAATAATTCTGACTGTGACATTTTAATTTGTAATTTTACTTCTGGATAGCTTCTTGACAGTTTTTATATTTTTTGCGTGCTTATTTCCAGGCAGAATGTACATGGCTCACTCCTATCTACTCCACCTTTACTCGTATTTAATGTAACCTACATTCGTGGCAAATAAATGACTTATCGATTGATTGATATGAATTGATAAAGTTTTTTTATTTGATTTAAGGCGCCTACAGAACCAAGACAACAACTTAATATTTTAATGATGCATATACATAATCAGCCTTTGTTACCACTGCTGAGACATGGGCCTCCTCTCTGTGAGAAGGAGTGGGCAGTTATCCAAAACGGGGGCCCAGTGCGGGTTGGTGGATGTCACATTATGTCTTCGTATTTTCTCACAGGATTATTTATAACTCGTTAGTCGGGCCCGATACTTCTGGGCCACCACTAATCTCTAATGTTGTCTCTTCAATGTTGCTTACAAGCTTATTAGAAGGAGAAGAGAAAAAAGGAGTTGCATGGTTAAAAATAAATAAACAAAGTTTATAAAAATAAAACAACAATTTTCAGTAACAAATCATGTTTATTTAAACTTCAAAACCATACAAAATGTTCTCATTGTCAACATTTCGTTGTTCTTAAAACTATCAAGTACATGTTGTATGTACACATAATTATTTATTTCTTATTTTATTAAAACGTAAGCAAAGCTGTGCAATTGTTAATTTCAATTTAATTTTAACTACATAATTTTTATGATAAATGTGATTTCATCGGCTAGTTTGATTATTCCGTACCAGTTTTAAAAGTGAAGTTATTTTTTTATGAACACTTATACTTTCACTTTATATTTTTGTTTGACTATAAAATAGTTATGGACAAAAATATTTAGCGATTTTTACCTTGGGACTTGTACCGACTATCGAATAAGTTGTTGTATCTAATCGATCGTGAGTGCAATAATGTTGAATCATACATACTCTAAATTCAAAAGTCAACAAGACTGCACTTCAACAAACAAATTTGGAGATGCCTTATCGGTGCTTAAAAGATTGCAGCGTGACAACCAGTAGACAATCATTTCATACAACTTTACGGCGCAAGCCACACTTTGTGTCATTTTCAGCGTTGCTGTCGCTTGATCGCCACAATACAATCTTTCATCAAATAGAAATAACTCCAAGTACAGAAATATTACATCGTTTTCATATAAAACGAAAGTAAGTAACAGATTAGGTACATCAAAACTTTCTGTGACACATTTTTGTCGCAAGTCGATCAAAACTACCGAAGAATCTAGAGTATTCTCAATGACAGAAACTATACAACATAAAAAGTATAGGAAATATATTTCGTATACATAATAGCGTTTCATATTCTCATATTGGTACGGAATAATAAGAGGTGGGACATGTTGAAAGCGGGGGCGATTTACTTTAGTAGATGAATAGCCAGCAGAAGTGACAAGGATTTTTATTTTATAAACAAATGAGCAATGATGATCACGAAATATGAATTGGACTGGTGTACTTATATTTACTTAAGATTATGTACCTAAAGTATTACTACTGAAAAAGATAGCGATCTATTTTGTGCTGAATTTATTTTAATTTTCTGTAAAAGTAAGTAAGTCTAATTCGAAGTTGTATCAACAATATGCGCTGTCTGGACCACCCTATCTTTACATTTTTCGCAAATAAATGTTTCGGTTAATTTTAAATATTGCCAAAAAGAAAACGTTCTTTTTGTTTTTTTTTTTAAATAACTTTGTTTAAAAAAACACAGAATCGCGCCTGCTATCCCTATATCCCTCTCCTGTAAGACACTTCTTTTTTAGCACAATTTTTTATTGTAAATACCTCATTTCGTAAGCATTACATTTCGTAGAAAAGTTATTTACGGCTAGGACTAGAGGTAGGTACTATTCAGAATTTCAGACATTATTTATAATATATTAGTATAATTTTATTGTAAAGATCTTCTCTACAATATAATAAGTTATTTAAAATTATATTATATTTTTCATAGCTTGTAAAAAGGAGGGTGGTGTGATTTTCGAAATTGAATTTTAAATATTTTATCTTTGATTTATAAAATAATAATATAATTATAGGTATTCACAAATATGACTCTCAGTCACATAAAGGCTATTATTACATTAAATTAATAAGACAATTACATTTATTTAAAATCGACTAGTAAGATTTTTAAGCAAACAATTTACTAAAAGCTACGTTTAATGAATATGGCAACATTTTTTTGGTTTATTTTATTTTACCTACCGTCAGTTCATATGGAGTAAATTATATTTACATTTCTATATATTTAATTGAATAACATATGTATTTAAAACGTTACATTACGATTTAACTCAATATCATAAATGCTTAAGCGTACTTCATTAAAAAAAAAAAACAATTTTAAGTTGACAATTTGTTTTAAATGCTCTAGAATATTTTATATGGGTTTAAACTTAAGAGCTTTATTTTGTAGAAGATTGATGTAAACTATAAAGGTTTTTTTTGCAGTAAAAACTGAATGGATTAAGAGAAAGTCGCCTGTTGCAAACAATAACTTTGTAGTATAATTTCAGACTCGTCGAACTGGATTGAGAGCATAAAACTGAGAATAACCATGCTTTGTTACTCGATTACTTTGAGTAAAGTGCTGCGGATCAGAATCTAGCTTTCGCAGTATTAGTTTCTTTCAAAAGAAAGTTATGTCCTTGAATCTATCATATTTTAAAGTTGTTAAAGGCTCTTTACAATATCAGAAATCGTCGTAAAACAGGAACATTGTGAAAATGCAATCAAGCGTAATTTTCATACTTATAAAAAGGATTAACACTACAATCAATGTTCCTGATTGTCGCCTTAAAATTCGAACACCTAAGATGGCTACCGTCGATGTCTACAATACTCTGTGACCTATCGACCAATCCAAAGCGAGAGATAGGCCTGAGGGAAATCACTGCGTCCATCGATTGACCATCTGTCTTTTAGTGATAACAGTTGGGACACTGATCGACTGACCTAAAGATATTTAAGATTTGGATCAAATAGATAGAAAAGCGATTCAATCAATCCAGCCATTCCTTTAGATTATTTGTCAATCTTTCAACCTGATAAGACAAAGTCCATGTTTAAATTTTCCAGATTCCTTCTTTCTCTTCGAACGTCTATGAATAATATAGAAAGTTTATTTTTAGATAATTTATTTGCGTTAGCCGCTACAAAAATGTTCTGGATAACATTTTTGGTTGAAATTCCGAAGAATTGAAACTGGAAATATAGAAGAAAGCTTGTTTATTTTAAATAAAAAATATGGTTTTACATTTTGCTAAGAAAACATCATGATTTGGTATAAAAAGAGTATTCTGAAAATCGTATTGAAAACTTTAGTTGTTATTGTTGGTTATCTGAAAATAGAAAAAAAAACAATGAATTACGACCATTATAGTAATAGAAAACTACGTTTCTCAGTAATTCGTTGAAGAAATTATCAGCAATAGTAATTTACAAATTACTTAGATTTTCCACGTTATCAAAATCACTTGAAAACATAAAGTAAAGAAAAATAAGTTAATAAAAAAACAATTAACTAACAAACAATTTTTTTTTTTTTTACAAAATCTTAAAAACCTTCTCCTCCTTGTTTTTTTCCTAAACAAAATCATTGAATTTGTAAAATACTTCATAATTTCTCACCTTAAAACACTTGTACCCTATGGTTCTCCCGATCGCAGACAATAATATTGCCTCCTGACATTACTGCTATGCCTTCTAGACCCTTGAACTCCCCGTCACCGGATCCCCAAGAACCAAAGGCTCTGAGGAAGTTACCATCTGGGTGGAAGATCTGGATACGGTTGTTGCCAGAATCGGCGACCACGATGTAACCTTGGTCGTCTACTGCTACACCCCTGGAGACAGAAAAAGAGGGAGTTAGAGAATGAGGTATTATAGAGAGAGAGGGAATGATTTTTGCTACTACTCTCAGGACGAAAGTGGTTCTGACGTGGTCAAAAGATTAGCTAGATAGTAATGTTGGAAGCGAATGCCCGGGGCTGCTTGTGATATCGTCATTGATGAACGAAGTTGAACCAAAAAAGATAAGCGATTAGAATCATTGCGCTTTTAAAAGATTTTTTTTACGCACATATTTAAGGACTTGTCTTTTAAGTAACAGAAACATCAATGCTCCTGCAATAGTATTGTAGGGTCATTAAACACGTGCCCAGTAAAGTCGGGCTTTATTCCAGAAAGATCAGTTCCTATAGCCATTTTAAGCTTTCCGAATCTGCTTTTAGCTTTTGGCTGATCTTTGCGTTATGCTCGTGAACGGGTGCTGTTTGTGGTGACAGGTCATCTTGCTGACTATGGTTTTGTTATTGTTGTTAGTAAATTAACTGTTTCTTTATTTTACTTCGAAGGTCCTAGTTTATCATTTGTGGCTACAAGTTACAGCTATATATATAAACACAATGCAGCATTGCATATGTAAGCGGGAACGCCCTTTATGCCTGGAGGCTTCTTATTATGTATTAAGTTCTGTTTACGTTTTTATTATTTATTTCTGCTTGAAAGAAAGAAAAATTGATTTATTCGTCACAGAAACACGTGCATACAAAAAGATAATTAGCTCTAAGTATAGTATAGTAGTTGAGTATAGTTTTAAATATTGGCGTGTGCTAGCTGACATATAGCAAATAATTTTAATGTTTTTGTGTTTCGTAATGATAATTAGGTACTTATTACTGTATATAATCCAGTTCTTCTAACTGAACAGACCGCAGTGCTGCTGGAGAGTTTGTTTCGCCACTTCTTCTACCCAGCTAAAGCACTAAGAAGTGGTGAAGGGCGGCCGTTTTGGGGGGGACTGTCTTATGTGATTTTGACGTTCAAAAAGTGCTGATTCTCAGCCCAGTTTGAATAAATGACTTTTGATTTGGATTTTGAATAAAACCGCATACAAGCTAAAGTGCATTTTCATGTCACAGTTTCCTAAAAGCATAGCTAGTGTTTTGGATCATAGGCAGTTTTTTGGTCACAATAAAATACAACGAAAAGTACGAAAGTAAAACGCCATATTTCAAGAGCTAGTAAATGTCACACACATTTTCAGTATACGCTCATAGAATTAATAAAGTTATCACATCCAAGTTTTCTTACAATAAAATGTGAACTTACAACTTACTGGGTTGAACATAAAAACAGCAATAATGTAAGTCATTTTGTTCTTGAAACGAAAAGCTGTAAAACATCGCTCAGTCACGTATCCAGTCATATTTTATTATTGCGAACAGAATTCGGTCAAGGTACGTCTGGACTCAAGTTGAAAATATTGGCACCGCTGTAACGAAGGTTGGCACTCACTTTTATCGTCGGACAGTGATTTGAAAGAGAATTTTGTTACACAAGGTTGGATCTATCAGGTTTGTTCATGTATTTTTGATTGTGACCGACATACCAGACGGAGACTTGTCTGCGACGATGTAAAATGTTATTTTTGTGTGCACGTTGTTTATGCTTTTGAAGTGAAGATTTAGGTTGAGAAAGGACGTAATATTATTAAACACTGATGCTTATTGTTTTTGTTGCACCAAACTGACTACCTACCTACAGTATTGTCTCTCTTTCCCCCTTTTAATCCATCCAAAGGCTGTCTTCAAAAGATCGCTTTAGCGTTAAGACCGCCCATTGTGTCATCCAATGTAATATTTATATCTGTTATTTTTATGATGAGAGTCTCTAAGAATCATTAGGTTACAGGCTCGATCTAGCCCAGCAGAAATCAGGACTTCAACCATAATCTTAAAGCCGGCTCTAGCTAAATTACTGTACCATTTTAGAGCAAGTACATAGTTGCCTTCAAACTATAAACCAGCCACATGACCATAACTATCTTCACCAAAGCCTCTAAACAATCTGCTGGCTGATAGTGTAGCAACAAGTCAACACTTATGGACTTAGAATAGCTCCTTACGTAAATATTTGGTACAAGTTCAGGATTTAAGGGCCCGTAAAGCTAAATTAGAAGACCAACCGACCGCACTTTATAGGGCCATTGGTAACACACGTTCAGACCAATTCGGATTCAGTTTCAAAAGCTAATTTTGGAAGTAATTAGCTAAGTCAATGACCTCATTTTGCTGGAGTTTGGATCAGGAAGTTGGAAATATAGAACCGTAGTGCGATTGATGAGGTTCTTGCATTTTATTTGTCAGGTCATCAGCTAAAATCACATGTTGTGAGACTTTTTGCGCAAATAGAACATTCTATGCACTGACTACGCTTTTTGATTCATGTAACCAAGATTGTCATCATCATCGTCAATCGGTATCATCCAATAAAGAACATATCCTGCTTTCTAGGTTTCAAAAACTTGGCTTATTTTCATACTACTAAGTTTTATGATTGAAAAATGCTTCCAATATGTAGGTACTTTAACACATTCTCTTACCTCGGGAATTTAAACTGTCCATCTTCAGAGCCTTCTTCGCCGAATGACGAGAGGACCCTTCCATTGACATCGAAGACCTGTATCCTATGGTTGTTGGAGTCCGACACCAGAACCCTGTTGGTGCTGGAGACGGCGATGTAGTGGGGGTGTTCTAGCTGCCCAAGCTTGGACCCAAAGGATCCGAACTTGCCAACGAACGTGCCATCGGATTGGAACACCTGGAGAAGGATAGAGATAGAATGAGTATTATTCCTGAACTGATAAAACATTAACTAATCTTAGAACTTTGTCTTATATATACTATAGAAGCACGAGGAACAGGGTGTAAAGTTCACTCATACCTCCATAGAAAAGGGAGGATCCTACGACCAGCCGGGTGTCGTGTCTGGTGGGCAACTGCCCAACAATTTATGTCGAGACGTTGTTTAAATGCCAGTTGCGCGGTAAACTCTGCTTGCGCAATGCAGGATTTTTGTGATGTTAGTATGATGCGAAGTTTGCATGTGGTGATGTAGATACCGTTACAATACGAAGCAAATTAAAAATGACGTGTGAAAGACTTGATACACGACTGATTATGACTATAATTATAATCACATTGCTAAACCTATTTCAAACACGATTCTGTCTCAATCATCTTCATGTCGTTCAGAAGTTTTTGCAGAATAATTGTACGTAAGAATAAGTTACTAAGTTCATGTACGTTTATCATAATCAGCGTATAATTTTCCCACTGCTGGGACACAGGCCTCCTCTCTTTGAAAGGAAGTGGGCAGTAATCCACCACGCGGGCCCAGTGCTGGTTGGTAGATGTCACATGTCTTCGAATTTTCGGTTCGAGCACATGCCGGTTTCCTCACAATGTTTTCCTTCCCCGTTTTGAGAGCAATGGTGATGAAATTATTCACACAAAGTAAAACGCCTGCTTGAGTTCGAACCCACGACCTACAACTTGTAAGTCGGGGTCGTTACCACTGGGCCACCACTGCTCTACTCATGGAAGTTTAAATGATTAGAAAATACAAAATATTTATTAACTAAGGGGAGTTGGATAATTTCTTTAGATGTTCTATAGCCTGAATTAAATTTTGAAATGTCAATTATCTCTTGAAAGGTACTGGTCTGTCTTATCAATTTATAAGTTACCTACGAGTCTACGACTAGTTGGTGAAACTTTACCATAAATTAAGTAATGACAGCTTTAAGCAGTAGTTGAACAATAATTAAATAATTATAGTGGCCATTCATGCTGAATTCTTTGAGTAAGACAATTAAAGCAATTATGCACATTCTACATAATTGCAGGGCCATTTACAGAGCCAACACTAAAATTGTAGACTTGAAATACGTTTAAATTTAATTATTATTTGTATTCATCTGTAGGCACAGTCTGCTACAAAAGCCGCTGATTATTTTTAGTGTTTTGAATATCTACTATTACTAAATTTTTGTTCTAGTTTAGACTATTTTCTGCTATTTAATTACATATCCGCTACAGATATTTCGTTAATCAATTCCTTCTGTAAGTTGAAATTGGGGTCACCTACTTTTGTCCCTGACTGTACCATTTCTGTTAATAGATTACACCAAAATGGTAGAACTGCACTTACAATAATAATTGCAAAGCCTTTCATTTTGACAGTTAAACAGCATTCATTGCGTTATTTACGTTGTTGAGTAGACGAATTTTTCAAACACGAAGTATTGGATTAGTAATAGATCAAAATACTTCGGATTGTAGTTGACAGTGTGTTGCGCAATTAGGGTGCCAAAATATATACTTACTATATATTTTTTTTCACATACCTGTACTCTATGGTTTTCCTTGTCACAGACGTATATAAATCCGAGCGCGTCTGTGGTGATGCCCCACGGGTAGTTAAACTTGCCGTCACCAGTGCCCTGGCTGCCAAACGCCCTCAGGAAACGGCCTTGAGGGTCAAATACCTAGGACAAGGAATTAGATGTTAATTGCGTTTTGTTCTGCTGGATTTGTTGCTTGCTGGGAAGTTTTTGCTATGCCTTTAACTCATGAAGGATCAAATAGTGTCATTATCATTATTTTTTTTTATATGTGACAACATCCACACAAGGTCTTCAGGTCTCGAACTAGGCAGAGCCTGTACTACGGTAACCTGATGACTGATATACATACTTACTTACATATACACACCCAGACACAAGTCAAACAGACATGTCCATGCACACAAATGTTTGACTTGTCCGGGGATCGAACCCGGGACCAGCGGCTCAGAAGTCAGGGTCGCTACCAACTGCGCCAACCAGCCAATCAATCATTAGCAACCGTAAAGTGGGGCTACCTCGACGTAACGGCAGCTAGATGTGGAGGTGGAGCTGTGTCGCAAACTACGTTCCACCTCTTATATGTTCCATATCTGGTCGTTTATACCCCAGTGTATGGTAAGAGTGACCTCTGCGCCTCCGCCAACGATGCCGTGGAATTGACGAAGTTTTGGGCCAGTAAATTTTTAATTACGGTCGTGCCAGTGATTTGAAGAAGAAAAAGATTATCAACTTTCCATGTTCAGAATGTGCAGTAATATAAAACTAAGACGAAGAAAAGAACCAACTCTCCATGATATAATTTGTTTATATATCGGTCCTTGATTAAGTATCGTCTTTCTTATGAATTTACAATATAATTTGCGTGGTTACGAGTTATTAATAATTTAATATTATCATTGTATAGTTCCTGACATTTAAACCTAATTCACTGATCCTTATTTAACCATAAACTTAACCAAATTTATTAATGAGTTATAGTATTATAATATTTACATAGTTTAAAAGCTAACATTCTTAAAATAATAATATGTACAAATAAATAAAACAGGGAGGGAAAAGAATCATAGGGAATCAATGTATTCGCAAATATTACCTAAAACAAAATGGATTCACATTAAAAAATTAATTACTGTAGTATTAACTCTTAGTATAAACTATTTTAAACTCCTAAAACTGTTTCTAGGTACTCAGTAACTAGTTGTTTTGTCTACATTTTAATTGCTAGACATCTCCGAAGTTTATCAAAATTGTGAGAAACCCATCCAAGGAGTTTTGAATACCACACAGTTCTGGGGCCAAGCACCTAACTAGAAGTAAACGACCTGTCACCTAATGCACTTGAAAGTTCTTTAAACCTAAAACATAGATGCAATACGGAGTTTAACGTGTACCAAACACGTGTTTAAACTTGGATCTCTGCCAGTTCGTGAGACAAAGATTGTCAAAATTCCCAAACGACTATTTCCCTGTTAATATTCCGGGTTAAGTACCTGAAGACGTCAACTCTTGGATTATATTTTAAATGTGACTGTGAGTTTGTTTTGGCCATTTTCCACGGAGCAAATACAAAGAGGAGATGTTGTAATAAGGTTTCTGTATGAAACAACGGGTGACACTTTACGGGGTGAGGGGTGATCAGATCCCGCCCACTTCTTTATTTTACATCTACTGGTCAATAGCAAAACTATTCGCTCGTCCTGTTGATTTTACTTTGTAGTTATGTAACTATATCACACTAGATGTCACTACATGCAGAATGAAGAACTATTTTAATAAATTACGCATAAAATTACTGACAAATGAAATGTGATGCCATCCATAGCATCAGAACGTCTATCCGAGTAGTTTTTACAAGATAAAACACCACACTTCATTCTTTTTGTCTTCTGGCGCAAATATGCTGTAAAAACGGAACGTTTACAGAGCTGTGCACAGGACGAATGCCAACAATACACTGACTAAGGCCACGCCTACATGATGACGTCAGGACCTAGTTGAGAATCACAGTGCACAGTTGCTTAGGCCGTCTCCTCTTTGTATTTGCTCCGTGCCATTTTCATAGCGCGGCCGTTACCAGTAGTTAATAAACATGTATAATAAAATACATCTTATTTTATTACATACATACATAAACTCACGCCTTCTTCTCATGGGGGTAGGCAGAGATAACAGAACGCCGCAATAACTGAACCTATTAATATGTG
This sequence comes from Brachylomia viminalis, assembly GCA_937001585.2. Classification (NCBI taxonomy): domain Eukaryota; kingdom Metazoa; phylum Arthropoda; class Insecta; order Lepidoptera; family Noctuidae; genus Brachylomia; species Brachylomia viminalis. The sequence goes on along the minus strand of OW443303.2, from coordinate 4,604,819 downwards.
ACCAAAATATAGTTTTTGTTCCGCAACATTTGCGAGAAACAAAAACACCACATACATTTTGTTGGAGCTATCAGTTACATAAGCAAAAAACCTTGTCAAATTATCCTTATAGCCTAATCAAGTAGGATAGATGTCCAAAAAAGTGCAATTTGTCTTCACCATTTTAGCTATTTCCGCAAGCCCACGTCTTCACTATTCTGGTCCTTCGAGACGGCCAACAGTCTGACTGACACTAATGAATTACGGCCAGGACAAATAGACGAATGGAATACAAATTCAAGTCTCCCGGGAAATATGCTGAGATGGGATCACTCCAGTTAGAGTTGTTTCGCTTTCGAACGCTGCGTCAAGAGCATGTCTTGTATCTTTACAGTAGGATCCCTAGTGATTGTAGGTGCGTACGGACTGTTTGAAGCTAAATATACAGTAATGTCGACAAAGAAAATTATCTGAGAAGCAAGCATTGAGCGTAGTCAATACGTCCATTTATAAAACTTTATAAGAAGGAAGAAAGAGCTTTGTTTCAAGAAAAAACGTATTTATTTATCGCTGAGATTTAGTCGAGAATTTACAACGTGTGAAATTACAAAAAAAAAGAAATGTAAAAATTATGGTTGTTTCTAAATCTGCTCTTATATTTTTTACAAGAAAAATAAAATATACATCTCCCCGCAAAATGAGAATGATGACAAATACACATAAGCCTATTTTTGCTAAGGTAAACATGTCCCAAATGGTTCTCCGTTTTTAGATGCCAAGTGTGGCAAAAATATGTTGACATTAATGGTTTACGGCGAGAACAAAAAAAAAAAACGAATGGATTTGAAATTCTTACTTTCAGAGAAAATGTAGGGAAGCAAGTTCACGAAACGCGATTTCAGAGTTGCAAATCTGTTTTAGTTTTGAGATAATGGCGGGAAATATGTGGGTACGTAGAATATATTGATGATAGGGCAAATTTGATTTCTGGCTCAGTAACGTGGTGAGCAAAAGTGGTATTGTTTTTTTTTCTTATTGATTTAATTGATACGCGCTATTACTGCGATCAGTAACCAATAAAAGCTGTGATAGGTAGGTGATTGTCACATTGAACATTCAGATAATGTGTACGATATTTTTGTGAAAAATCATTGAAATAAAATAAAATATGATAATCAAGTCTTCAAACATTAAAATGTTAATTTCTATAACGGTTTCATTATACAGATCTTTTACCCTTGCTTTTTTTAAATGGCAAAGTGCTTTGGATACATCGCAGATGACTGCCAAAATACTTTTTAGTTCAAGTGCAGATATTCTGAATACCTTATATAAGCACCGTGTCAGTTTAATTTATAGTCCTTATTACTTATAGTAAATTCAAAGGCTTAAAGTTCAAAAGATGTAAAATTGTTTGGAGAGAAAAGAGAATTTAAGAGTAAATTCTTTTGTAAAACTTTAGTATACCAAATTATAAAAAGTTATGATAACGTTGCACTGTTTGTCTCGTCTTTGACGTTAGGGCTGTATAAGTTTATTAAAACTTTAAAATCTGGTCATGGATAATCCTTTTTAGTATGATTGAAAGATTTTAGGTCCAAAAGAAAGTACCTCTAGGTATTCTAAAAAGAGCAAAATCAGGGATTTATTCTCCATCGAAGGCTTTGTTATTTTAAGTATAAGAAGAAATATTGAGAAGATTTACCATCTTTGTATCGTTAATGTATAAACAGAGGCACTTTGAATTTTAATTTTTAATAATATTCATATTTGCGAACTGTCACTTCGCTGGTACTTGTTCATTCTCTTTGTTTTAAATAAACGAACTGCTTGCAATGCAACGCATTAGCATTAAAGAATAGTGCATATTTTGGAATGAAAATAATTGGCGCTTTGACAAATATGTCGAGTTTGTTGAGGTTGTAAAGTTTTAGAATAGGTGTGAATTTAATTCGTTTCAGAAGTTGCTAGGATGATTATACTTTAATTTTGGTTTATCGTATTTCAATTATTAATAAACAAACTCATGCAGCTTTGTTTTAAATATGTACAAAATGTAGCAGTAGACTGTGAGAAGTTAGAAAAAAAAAGCTATATTGAAGCCCTTCATAAACTTATTTACTAAGTAACACCAAACCTAAACTATAAGCCCTAGATCATTTAATTACGACGTATCCTATAAGCCACTGAATATTTACGAAATTCACGTGGTTAGTAAAATACTTGACTTCATAAAATCGAAAAAAAAATCCTCTTTAGAAAATCAATAGAATGGGTACAGAAACGGTGTAGACAGAGTCATTGGTAAAACACCATCAACTTAAGGGGTCATTGTACTCATCATTATGAACAACTTTTACTTTGGAACCAAATATGAAATGGTGAAAAAAAATCTGCTGTTCCCTACATTTATGTTTGCAGAACTCGCCAAAATGTAGGGACCAGCTGTTTTTTTTTTCGCCATTTCATATTTTGTTCCATAGTATTAAGGGGTTATTGTACTCATCATTATGAACAACTTTTACTATGGAACCAATTATGAAATCGCGAAAAAAAAAACAGCTGGTCCCTACATTTATGTTTGCAGAACTCGTCAAAATGTAGGGACCAGCTGATTTTTTTTTCGCCATTTCATATTTTGTTCCATAGTATTAAGGGGTTATTGTACTCATCATTATGAACAACTTTTACTATGGAACCAATTATGAAATCGCGAAAAAAAATCAGCTGTTCCCTACATTTATGTTTGTAGAACTCGTCAAAATGTAGGGACCAGCTGTTTTTTTTTTCGCGATTTCATATTTTGTTCCATAGTAAAAGTTGAGTACAATGACCCCATAAGAGGTTGATGGTGTTTTACCAATAGCCCTGTATAGTATAAAATCTAAAATCTGTATAGTATAAATTTTCAAACCGATACTGACTTACAGCTCTACAGGGATATGTACTAACGTACGTTACATGGCAATCGATCGAAATGCCTTTCATTTTGACAATTCGGCCACGTTCATTTTGTTATTTACTTTGTTGAGCATATAGATTTTTCAAACATATGAATAAAACAAAAAACAATTTGCCTAGCTTTTTCCCAACTATGTTGGGGTCAGCTTCCAGTCTAACCGGATGCAGCTGAATACCACTATTTTACATGGAGCGTCTGCCAATCAGAGGGGCAATTCCCGTATTTTTAAGACCGTTCGCATTCTAATCTCAGTCTCAATCTGTCAAAATTACAATCAATTTACATACATTTTTGACAGGTTTTTGACATTGATGGACGCTGAGATGAGATTGCGACTTGAATTTGAACGTTTTTTAAGTACGAGAATTGGCCTGCTGACCTTCAAAACACTGTTTCTAGGTAACACAATACCCCTTGGCTAGAATGGTTGTCAGACTTTCGGGCTGCTTACTACCCGTAACGACTGTCAAACATCTAAGAATGACAGCCGGGACCAACTGCTTAACGTAACTTCCGAGGCAAGACCTATGAATCAATGGACGTCAAAATGAAAGGCATTGTGATCGATTCCCGTTTTATGCCTGTTACGCAATTAACCCGCTAGTTAACATGAAAAACCGTATGTTTACGTAAAGGAAATCCTGGATTTTGAATATACAAAACAAATTCATAAAACCGTTAGCTTAGGTAGAGTACAGGATAATAATAATATAATAATAATAATAATATGAGAAAACATCCACACAAGGTATTCAGGTCCCGAACTAGGCAGAGCCTGTACTACGGTAACCTGATGACTGATATACATACTTATATACATATACACACCCAGACACAGGTCAAACAGACATGTTCATGCACACAAATGTTTGACTTGTTCGGGGATCGAACCCGGGACCAGCGACTCAGAAGGCAGGGTCGCTACCAACTGCGCCAACCGGTCAGTATAATGTAATATGATTTAGAAAATACGTTTTCCATATTTAAATTGGTATAGAATATGGTTAGTATTTTGTTTGTTGACTTTTCTAGTAAACTATCTCTTTTTATCTGGCCCAAAGACTGTACCAATAATTTGGTTTTTAAATAAAGAATGTTAGAGAAAATATTGAAGTTTATCTTGACCAGCTGCTTGGATTTTAAGAAACAATAAGACGTCTATGACTAACAAAAGTCCCGTAAGTCAACACTGGTGCCGATTCTCTTGTCACAAAATTCTCTAAACTAGACTAAAAATCACCAAAATTTAGTTTATTCCTGTCAAACGACGATTTCCCATTCTGAAATTGACTAAAGTGACACAACTTAACTATATTTTAGTTTGACAGCACTAAGATGGCACTGAGATTATAATTTAGTGAAAATGGCAATTTTACTATTCTGAATTTTACGTTTTTCACCTAAAATTTTGATTGTCTTAACTAAATCTGACTATTTTTAATCGCGATTAAAAAGGTGTGGAATAAAATTAGTTGTCATGAACTAAAATTCACACCAACACCTCGACTTCAGATGCAAAAACAGTACTGTATCTTTTTTTCTTTTCTTTTCTTTTGCTTATATCTCGAAAACGGTGTGTCGTATCGCAAAAAAGAGGATTGATATTAAACATTATTATAATGGAGGCCCCATTATAATAATGTTTAATATCAATCCTCTCAAAGTTCAGTATAATAATGCCTTCAGGATGTTGTTCGGGCTCCCGCGTTACTGCAGCGCATCAGGAATGTTTGCCGACGCACATATTTATGGTTTTAATGCCATTGTTAGAAAACGAGCAGCATCCATGATGCGCAGAGGGCGTGGGAGCGTCAACAGCATTCTGAGGGTCATTAGTGATAAACCGTGTTGCGCCACCTTGGCACACTGGGTGCGTGTACATGTGAATGTACCCGGTGTGTCAAGTGAGCGCAAAAGATATTTAAATTAAATTCAGTTTTTTTTTTTTTTTACTAACATTGTTTATTAAGTTTTGTCATTACTAACAATTATGGACCACGGTCTGAAATAAAGTATTTTTATTTTTTTTATTTTATTATTCCATTTTCATTTTTTTTTAACGTTGCCCCACACTAGGAATTTCCCCTGTATTGTGGGTGCGTTTACAAACATTTAAACTCACATACACAAACAGCCAGACCCGGAACAACTACTTGTAGGTCATACAAATATTTGTTCCGTGCGGGAATCGAACCCGAGACACGCAGCGCAGCAGTCAATCGCTTAACCACTGCGCCAACCGTGCCATCTAATAGCACTGCATATTTCAAACGAACCAAAGAATTATAGATTACCAATAATATTTTCAAGTTGAAAAAGGAACGTTAATTCCACAGTGCTGTGCTGATGTGGCAAAGTTTTCAAACCGATAGATTTAACTGCGCCACAGTATGGCTTCACTGAAAGCTTTTAACAAATAAGTTATAGCATCTAGTCTTTAGCAACCGTTGTTAATAGGCCTTATTGGTAAGTCGTGGTGAATATTAATGGTCGTTGGTTTGAAATTTATTTAAGGAATTGTGTATAATCTCTCTCTGTCTTTTCAAATGACACAGACTATTCAAATGATTTGTAGGGATGTGAGATACCTACAAAGTTGCAAAACACATAAATGGTCGATTTTTGAGATGCAGGTACCTTAAACGTAGTAGCTACCTACAGGAAAACGTTCTTAGGAGACTGCATCTGTGTCAATATTTATATCTATAATTTTTATGATGTACTTAATAAAGAGCATTCTTTTCTTAACTTTTTAAGTAATTGCTAACTGCATTCACATAAAAACGTAAATTCTCACTTTTTATTCGTATTAGTATTGAATGTCTCTTCTAGACCAACTGAGGTTAGAGTACTAAAAAAACTTTTCTGATACCGTAGTAGCTACCTACAGGAAAACGTTCTTAGGAGACTGCATCTGTGTCAATATTTATATCTATAATTTTTATGATGTACATAATAAAGAGCATTCTTTTCTTAACTTTTTAAGTAATTGCTAACTGCATTCACATAAAAACGTAAATTCTCACGTTTTATTCGTATTAGTATTGAATGTCTCTTCTAGACCAACTGAGGTTAGAGTACTAAAAAAACTTTTCTGACACATTTTCCCGTCTCAAAAAACCACCTTGTACCTCTGTGTTTAACAACAATATACCTACCATAATTTAAATATCTACAAAATGTTGAAAATAAGACAAATTCCAAGTAATATTTTGACATTTCAATTTTGCTATCGTTTTGGCGCTGCTTAAATTGCCATCAGTAGCTAATTACAGGGTTGAGATTAGACAATAAAGCCCACTTATACCACAAATCACCTAATGGATGTAGCGCTTATTATCCTATCTCTGTCATCTTCAAACGATTGACTGAAACGGAACGATACTTAACGTGCGTTTAGCGTTGAACCTATATATATTTGTGTTGCAAGCGGGTCTAAAAGAAGATAAACCAAAATAAATAAAAACTAAAACTCACTTGTATACGATGATTATATCTATCAGCAATGATGTACTGCCCGATCCTGTTGACAGCGACACCAGCAAGGCAGTCAAATTCTCCCTCACCGCTGCCGTACTGGCCAAACTCTTTCACGAAAATACCGTTGGAATCGAACACCTGCGGGGAAAAGGACCATTAGGACCACTATCGCTGAAAAAGATCGTTACGATATTTCGTTTCTGTTTTTAGAAACTGTGTTACACACATGTGTGTCACAGTATATGGGTGTATCTTAGGCTGGCATTATTTCAACCTCTTTTGTAAGTTATTTTGAGACAAGGGTACACCATCGTCGATCACATCTTCGTTTAACAGAATGAGTTTCATAAAAACGTTGTTGTTCAACTAACAGCCTATGAAAATAATAAACGTTATAATTATTTGGATTTCGTACATAAATCATATAGTGGTTTACAAATACTGGACTTGGTTTATGACAAACAACAATGATCGTTTATTTGTATGGAATACCAATACATTTTCTTGTTACTGCAATAATATCAAAATATGAAAAGCAAGGCTTGCCGTTTTAGTACACAAAAATATAGATATACGCTTTTGCTTTTATTAAAATTACCTTCATGCAGTATCAATTCAAGATGCATATGCATCGATCTAGTGTACTTTGAGAGAATATTGTATTCTATTTGAAGAAGCTTATAAACATTTTGATTCAAAGATAGAGTTGTACCTCATAAATGTATATTTTGCATTGTAAAAGCTACGTCTCGCAAGACCGGTTTTATTTTTACCCCTTTAAGCACTTTTCTAACCCAAAATACATTTGCTAACCAAGCAATGTTTACGTCCCCATTAAAATTAGAATAGTTAGAAATTTTTGTTTTGACCTTGTGCCAAAATGGAGAGCACGCGGCCAACATCACTTCATCATTTATATTTGGAACAGCGGTCATCGAGCATCGTTTATAACGAGAAGTAATGATGCTTTCTTTTCAGCAACGAATTGGAATGAAACTGCAGATTTTCTGAACAGCTTTAGTCGAAAATATGATTGTACGGAATTGGATTCCGATATTTAGAGTTTATATAAATAATAAATATTTTACGATTGCGTATTTTAAGTTATTTCAGTGGTGGCTAGGAATAGTTGATTTTTACAATACATTTAATATTCTTGTGTAAACTACATAACAGAGTAAGTAGTGCGTAGAGTAGAGAGTACATTCTGAGACATATTAAGATTTACTAATAACGGGTGATTCATTTAGAGGTAATTTTTTTTAAAGTTTTTTTTTAATATTAATTTTATCGGTTATCTTTTCTATTTTTTTTAAAGATTAGTGCTTTCAAATGTTGGCCGCAGTTGTGGTTTACACGGCCATTTCTGAAGTTCCGAATTAGTTCTGATTAAAATAAATGACGAAACTTCAATTTTGCGTTACATGCGCTATTGAAAGTTTAAGAAATTCTCACCTGCACTCTGTGGTTGGATGAATCGGCCACGACCATAGTGTTGTCGGGACCCACAGCAATACCACGAGGCCAAGTAAAGCATCCGGGTTCGCTCCCCCGACTCCCCACGCTGAATTGTAAACGGCGTTTCTGCATGTACTGGCTCCTAGGGGAGGAACCGGCTGCTGCGAAACCTAATATCAGACAAATAGGTTAGCTTACATGAATAAAACCAGAGAAAAACCATTTGTCAAACCAAAACCTAAGCACTCAATCTATGTACACGCCACTTTTCTCTTTCTAACCTGCTACCGCTGCTGTAGCCGCCGTAGGGGAGATGGGGGAGCCTGCCGCGTTTTTTGAATCGTCATCAGAACTGGCAAGCTCGTTTGCCGAGCGTAATGGTAGCCCGAGAGACAGGCGACGTGACGTGCTCGACGAGGTACTGGTAGGTTCGCGGTCCTTGCCCCGCGATCCGTACTTGCTCTTTAAATATCTCGCCCAGGAACTGAGGGCCGCTCCGTCTTTTTCACCGGGAGGAGGCCGTTCGGGCGAGCTCTCTCTAGACTTAAGTGCGTGTGAAGATCGGCTGCGAGACAACTCCGAACCACCAGTGCCGGAGCCGTATCGAGCCGCAAGGTACGCAGAGGGTGACGCTGTCGTAGGTGACACCGGATCGTCCTGATCGTCGTCGTCTCCTGCACCGAAACCGGTGTGGCTGCTTTTACTTCTAGCGAGACGGTTGCGGCGCTCTTTCAGGGCGAGGTATCTCGATCTAGCCGTGGGATATTTCGTTTCATCGTCCAGAGACGATGCCGGTTCTTCCTCTCTTGGCTTGCTTCCGTATCTGTTGCTAAACGAAGATGCAGCGCTGTACCTAGGCGCGGGCTCTTCTTCAGTCTGCGACGTCTGTCTCGTGCGGTATCGCGACTGTGTGGGGGTCTCTTTCGTCTTATTGTCGACTGCATCATTACGGGCATTCGTGCTACGCGCGAGAAGTGGACCGATGTCACTTCGAGCCATCGTCTGGCTCTCGGGCTTTTTTTGCGTGACAGGCTCCTCGTCACTCTCCTCCGACGAGTCGGTTTCTTCCTCGGAGCTCGTATCGGAGTCTTCGTGTGCCGGCTCGGCGGGTGCGGGTGCGGGTGTAGGTCGCTGAGAGCCGACAAAGCGGCTCTGGACCCGTTGCGCGCCACCGGCTGTGCCGTTTGTTGCCGCCGGCGTCGTTCTCTCGTTGCCTGCGGAAGAGAAACGAGATCCAAGAGTTGTTGTATGCGCGTTTGGGCTGTACTTTGCTTTTAATTCTGCGATGCTTAAAATGGCACCTGTGTGTTTCACCGCCGAGCCGGAGCTTTCAGTTGACGCACTTGATTCCGTGCTGGGAGCACGAGCGGCTGCTCGGTGCGGTGCTGGTGCTTCAGTGGCTGACGGTCTTCTTGCCGTTGTTACCGGCTTTTGTGGTGCAGGTACATTTTTACGCTGATTTCGCTGCAGAGATCCAATAGATTCATCGGATTCACCATCACTGGACGCCTGAGAAATTACATGTAAATCGATATTGACACCAAAACGGTAGGCATATTTTTTGTTGTAGTGTTTGTGTATGTGTATATAAATGAGTTAAATGTGTACGGAGTGTATTTTATGGAATGCCGTTAGTTGTTGCGTTTTTTCTTGTTAGTATCGATGATTTCCTTAAAATCTACGTTGTACTGCTGGCTTAGTTTTCACTCTCTATCTTCTTCCCAACTCACCTCCCGCGCCGGTGTAGGTGGTTTACGGTTTATTGCGCTGCGTTCTTCTTCTGCTGGACGAACAGGTGCGCGTTCAGGTTCTTGAGAGGAAGCAGCAGCTGCGCCAGCTTTATTTTGTCTTTTGAGGCGTGATATCTCGTCATCTTCACTTTGCTGCCTCTGCGCAGGTGGTGGGCGACGCGGTTGAGGTGTGGGCTGAACTGGTTTAGGGGGTGGTGGAGGTTCTTTTTTTTCTTTTTTCTTTCCGCTGTCAACATCTAATATCCTTTGCATAACACGCGGACAGTCGCTCAAGCGGAATATGCCACTAAGAGGTCCTCGGGTAGCATCTTCAGTATCAGTGACCTTCTCTTTTTCTTTCTGCTGTTGCTCGGTCTTAGCAGTGCGGGTGGTTTGTTCTGAATCAGAGTCGTTGTCTAGATGACTCTTGACGAAACGAGAACGGAACCTAGATCTGGTTGGTCTATGTTCGGACTCATAGCCACTGTAGTCATCAGTAGCACCATAGTCTCTCGTGTGCTTTTCAGGCGGTGGAGGACGGCGTTCACCGAATTTACGACCACCCAAGACTGGTTCATCGTTTTCTTGCCAACCCTTTGCCTCTTCCTGTGTGCGGAACTGTGTAGCTAAGCGATGATCACTCTTAGACCTTGTCAGACCTTGGTTCTGTGGCATTCCCGCAGAATAAGCGTTAGGCTGAGTGATATTTAGCTCACCATAGCTTGCAACGTGCATGACTAGTTGGTTGGGGTCATGTGTCATAATAAACCGTACTCTACGGTTATAATCACCAGCTTCATAATCGAAGTTTCTGAGGAACTCGACCGTTTTGAGGAAAATTTCTTTCGTGTCTACTAACTCCGTATCTTCCCATTCTACGTCGTCGTTCATATATTTATCGGCGAGATCACAATTACTTTGTATATTACCTAATTCTAACTCTAGGTTATCTTTCAAATGAGTAAGGTTTCTAAGTTCGGTAGCTAGGTAGCGATCAACTTCGTTTCTTAAGAAATCGGTTCTATCTTTCAATGCCTTGGCTAGTCTTTTATGTATTTCGTCAACTTCTCCGGCTACTGCTCCGCAGTTTGTCTGGAGGTTTGTTGTATTGCGTTCAACCACTCCAAGAATATCTTGTAGCCTGTTGACGCCACGGCGAATTTGATTGTTGATTCTTGAAATTTCTCTACGTAAGACCTCCATATGTGCTGACTTACAGTCTTCGCAGACTTTTTTGTCGCAGTGAGCACATGGTGCACAGTATGCCTTTTCTGAGCATACGTTGCATCTTTCCATGACTTGTCCAGCAGTGGGGTCTGGGAGTTCTCCAGCAATATTTGCGTGAAGCTCCAAAAATCGCTGGAGAGTGACATTTGTTGGGAATCCCTGGACTCCTTGGTATGGGATTCGGTGCTCGGCACGGCATTCTGGACACTTGACCTGTAAAATAATATAATTTAAGGTTTGATGTTTATTGGACTTAAAATAATCTATTCTAATAAAACTTGCATGCAGCAATATATTTACAGACGAATCATGTAATACGTTTACCTTCAAAATTGTCCTCCTTCCATGTAGCATTTTATACAAAAAAGCGGAATTAGTTAAATTACAACATAAGTTAATATTAAACTACTTGCTACTCAATTTTTCCAAGTATCTTCAAAGAAAAATAACTCTAACATCGTATAGGACCTAAATATAGCAGAAATTAGTCCACACCTGTCGCCTGACGTAGTCGACGAGGCCGTCCATACACGGCTCCATGCAAAAGCTGTGCTGACATGGCAACAGCTTCGGATTCCGGTACCGGTCGAGACAGACGCAGCACGTCAGCAGTGACTCGAACTGCTCCATAGTTGCTCAGTGCTGTTTACGTACCTGATAAAAAAAGAAGATAAATATTAGGAGAAATTAATGAATGTGTTAAATAAAATGAATCAGTCAGTGACCGTCACTGCATGCCATTCTGCCGTAAACACTTCTGATTGATGATTGTCACAATGCCTACTACTTGACATTTGTGTATTGTTTAATGGGTTTCACATGTGTGTGTTTGGCTGTATCTTTTATTATTATTAAGTTGTTCAAAGCAAATATTTACAAAACTAGTTTATAAAAAGTGGGTCACAATAAAGACTTTTCATATCAATCAATAAAACGTTCTTGTTACCAAGCAATACATAAGTAAATATTACTCCCTCCAATATTAGGCCTATATTAGTAAAACCTCCCAATATGTTCAGTAAAATGGCACAAAGAATATTTCATAAAACATATTACGAAACTAACAGGACAGAAACTCGATATCGAGATATTGAAAATCTAAACGACAGCTAATGTGTTTCTGAAATATCTTATCATTTATCAATGGCTTCTAAGAATGTGGGATAACATCGTGAGAAAACCTACACGTTCATAATGGAGTCTAATGTATTTGGAAGGTGTGTGATGCTATGAAAATGGCGGCATAAAGTAAACTACTGGCGTTTTATCCATTGATATTACTTAGTGAGGAAATAAATTTAAAGAATATAAGATTGACGTGCTTGTAGACACTTGGGCTAAGATTAACAAACGTTATTTAGCACTATGTTGGCATAGCATTTTTGCTGTCACTGCAAATACAAGTGCAACTTTTATCAATCTCAGTCTAAAGCCCAGAACAGACGGTGAAACGCAAATGCAACGAAACTGCAACTTCTAATTACTTTTGAGTTTCATTTGAGTTTATGCCATAGACTCCTTTGAGAGACCGCACATAACGCACCTATTTTGAAAAAAGTTTGAAACGCATTACAAATCAATTGCATTGAAACCAGCGTGCAGGAAACTCGTGTTTGCGTTTTATTGCCTTGGCGTTTGGTGTATCCACATAGTTCTTCTTTTACACTTCGTTCTACGTCGAAGATACAAATACATAGCTACAACTTCTTCATCACTTGAACTAGACATTTTGCACAGGTCTGTTCTCAAGAAAATTGAAATGACTATTGATAATTTTATCACATTGCGTTACAATATTTAGAAAGAAAGAAAATTAGATTTATTTGTCACAGAAACACGTGCATACAAAAAAATAAAAAAACTCTCATAATTAAGAAAAAAAAAATAATAATAATGAGATCTTTAGTTACGAGCACAAAACAGAAATCGTCGACAGCTGCACGTCATGACTGTGACAAGAAGGCTTCCACTCAGCATGATGCTGTGCTATGGGGGCGTATTAGGTTGCGGCATGTGTGGAAAACGATTGAAACTGGTTTAAAAGAAATAATTTCAATGGGGTTTCGTTGCAGTTGTGTTTCACGGTCTGTGCTGGTCCTTAGAGTTTTTGATTGACATTTCTAGCTTCCTCAGTAAACACTGTGATCTTTATGCTATTGCACAATTTTGATAAATGCTATTTTTTGTTATATAGGTGTTTTCATGGCGTTGTTAGAACCTACACATGAGAAAGCTACGCGTTCTTCATATAGTTGTCTCTTACACCCATACATCTGATGCGTATTCTATTTTTACATCACAGGAAATCGAATTAACATTCTCTTTAAATACCACACATTTCCTGTCGATTCTCACACTTCGTAAAACGCAGATCTTAATCTAAAACTGAAATCTCGAACAGAAAAGATTTCGATGAGATTTGCATGAATATACGATTTGGCGACGAAGACAGAGATCCAATATTGATCAAAGTCGTATTTCTTTAGAAGATGATATTTGCTTTAAAATTCAGATGGAGAGTCGAGTGGCATTGAACGTCCGGAATATTCAAAGGGCTATAAGTAAGACTCTATTAAGAAGGAAGCGATAGAAATAAAGATGGTGACTGTACTGTTATGCCAAGATTTTTATCCTACAAAATAACCTTTCTAAAACCAACGACCTTCACTTAATATAGAATTTTATGGCATCAAATACGTAGCTATCGTTACGGACGAAGCTGGGAAGTTAAATTTGGTGTTCGCACAAGGCACATCCTCTGAGATCCGGCTGCTGTTATAAATAGAAACGTTTGGTATTTCACGCGCCTGCTTGACTGGACGTTTAGTCCAGCAGTGGCAAATGATTTTCAATCTTATGGTAGAGGAAATAAAACCGGTATCGCAAGACAGATATAGCTTGATATTTCAGCGGTTACATCAGGATATTAGTGAGCATAGTGGTTTTGAATCTTATGGAATGAAGCAGAAAGTGGAAATTAGGTGTGATGTAAATTTTTGTCACATCATTTTGGTGGTTTCGAACAAATGCATCTATCTAGCTAATGTGACATTTGTGACACGAATCAAAAAGTGTAATTCCATGGGGCTTTGCGAAGTCAAAACTTGGTTTAGAGCTTTGTCGTTTATCACAATTTACCTACACCCAGTTTTAAACCTTTTAATAAAGAACATAGAGCGGAAATTACAGTAAAATTAATTTTAGTTTCAGTAAGTTTGGAATTTATAGAATTTTAAATTGTCCTGTTGTCAAATAACCGGGAAAGATTATATTAATTTTAATGTTCCATAATAATATCTCGTCTAGTAATATCGTTTGGAAATGGCGACATTGGTGACTTATTGTTCGGATATTTCTAAGTTTGTTATTGTCAGATTTAAATCTGCTTACAGTTTCGTTACTAATAAAAAGGCAGTCAACTAATGAAAAAAGACGAGTGTATCATTGCAGATCAAAACAGGCAAACATTTCTAGAAATGTTTGTTCCTAAGACTAAATAAGATGTTGGAGTGTTAGATAATTAGTTGTAATGTGACTTGGCTCTGCCTGGCTAGTTTCTGAGTCATTTGGTGTCGTAACTCAATAGGGAACTGGGTTATTTGTGAATAATGACACTATCGTGGTGTTCGGAACTTTTTTCAGTCTATGTAGATGTCTGTCTGATGTGTATGATGATGTGTATGTCTTTTGTAGATACATTGTTTGTCTTTACAGAATAAGGCTTGTTTGAAACTTTACGGTATATTGTTTGTACTGTATTTTTATTAAAAACTTTGCTTTTTCTGTTGTCATATCACCAAGATATAATTCAACAATTTTTTATTTTTTTTATTATAATTTTTTTGTAAAAAAGGAGGGTATATTGTGGGGGCTGACGCGACAAAACGTGCGGTTGACATACGGGAGCACGATGCGCGCGAGCGGCAGTCCCCTATTAGCCGTGGTAGCGCGAGCATGTACTTAGATTAGATTGATAAAGGATATATTGCAATCGTGTCTGTATTCTGTTGGAACAATAAACTACAGTGAAACTAAAGTCACTTTAAATTATCTTCCCAGCGCAGGGCCACTCATCATCAAAGACACACGTCTACCAAACACCAAAAGTAGGGACTGAACATCGTCACTGTTAAACTAATAGGAATATAATGTATGTCTGTCAATGTTATGCTCATTTTCCATAACTAAAACAATAGTGAAATTAAATTGTTTATTCTGTTAATAGGATATCGGAATATTTACACGTATTAGAAAAAAATGCTAGATTTTGTCGAAGTTTCCTATCTATGAATATTAAAATTAGTAAAATTCTATTTACCCCTAAGAAGAAATGGCGAAACAAACTCATGGGTCAAAGTTTCTTTTGTAGCCCAGAAATAATCGTGGTCAGATCGTATAAGGACCATGTACATTAGTGTTTGAAATGGTCTTTTGAGGAAAGAACCACACAGATTTGAGTGGACAAGTCCAGTTAGTGCTCTATAGCTTTCAACACAATTTTGACGTCACATTTCCTAACGTTACATCTATCATTATTATCACCATCACCGCTATCTTTACTAAGTCCTGTTGTGACGAAGAAAACACATTTAGAATATATCGCGTCACGTTCAACGACACAAGGCAAATAGAACTCGGTTTTGACGTAAAAGTCTACTTCATGGACCAAAACAGACTGTTTGTGATCTCACTTTGTATTCTATCTTCACTTCTGAAGACGGATGGGTAACATAATTATTTATTTTCTTCTAATGTAGGATTTTCTAAGAGCAATAGATTCGAAGACAAAATAGTTTTGACTAGCTGTTGCCTGGGCCTTTGTCTTACATATCTAGACCCCTCCGTGCCACAGAAAGCACGCTAATCGTTGGTCCCGGTTGTCATTCGTAGATCTTTGACAGGCCTTACGGGTAGTCAGAAGCCCAAGAGTCTGACAACCAGTCTTACCAAGGAGTATCGTGTTTCCCAGTAACTGGGTTGTGGAAGTCAGATAGGCAGTCGCTCCATGTAAAATACTGGTATTCAGCTGAATCCGGTTAGACTGGAAGCCGACCCGAACATAATTCGGAATAGTTTAGGCAGATGAGGTAGATGATGATTCAGGGTGGCAGGAACATCAATACTCAAACTGTAACCATACACTCAGCACATAATTTAGGTCGCTTTTTTTTTTGAGGGTGGGAATCATCAAAAAACTTCTCGCGCTCTGGGCGGAGCGGGAGGGCGTGTCAGACTCTTACTGACTAAAACCCACCCGTGTTTCTTCAGTTGCATGTGTCAAGGGCAACGGAGTTTAGACCCCTGGCGTAAATATTTTTCGTCAGTTTATGCAATACCTACGTAAAATTTCAATGCACCCCGTTCAGAATCATGTACTGAATCCGTGGTTACAATTTACGCGTTGATGTTCCTGGCCTGCCCCCCTTTGTAGATTATAGTATGTTATACAGAGTTGATACGACAGAGGGGCTTTCCTTTAAACTGCCTATACTAGGTACCATTTCCAAGCTCTGTACCAAAATTCAATTAAATAGGAGCAGTAGTTTAGTCGCAAATGATTTTTTAAGTTTTTGCCCCGTTTGAACACGATGTATCTTTCCTAACAGCTGATTATGTCTGACGCAAGTCACAAGTACCACCAAAAATTTCGCTACAAAGAAGATGGTTTTACTCTGATTTGTAAGCAATTTAGTTTGTTTGAAAAAAAAATACTCATTTTTGGTGCTTTTTAATTTTATACCGTATCGAATTAATACTAAACATAAACACGTATAGTATACGTAGTGTAATTTAATGCCCCTCTGTCATATCAACTCCGTATACTATGGATGTTCTTTAATGTGATTTGTAAGCTGGATTTCTGATTGATTGGTTAAATAATTTATTTTATTGCTGAGGTTTCAAAGTTGAAAATATGACTGACAAGGATTCAAAGCTGTATTTTTACTATGTACCTACTAGATAGACGAGTTCTCTTGAACAACATTTTATTGCTAAAGAAATTGGATTTGCTTTAGAAGACTAGATAACAAGTTGTTACTTGGAATGAAAATCCGCGTTTGTAGACTTACTAATCAAAATCTCCTGGGATTATTTGATAAAAGGCAGAGTTCTCTTAGTATATTCACCACTAAAGCTTTATAAATAGATGCTTTTCTGAATTCCGCATATTTCTAACGTCTCACCTAATAATATACACTAGATAAACAAAACATTTACATCATTATTAAATTCAAACTCCGATGTTTTGCTTCCAGTGTTAATATATTAATTTCCATTGCGTGGGATGTTATGAATACGTTTCGCCGCTTCCCTTGTAGGCGGGTAATGGAAACGTCATTATTATTTTTAGTCCTTTTGGCAGACGGTTTATTTTTTTTAGCTTTTCATTGAACACTTGGAATCACTTTTCTACGTATTTGGCTTGTACACAAAGAAGCTTTGTACGTTTGACACGTTTTTCTTTGAAACTGCGTAAAGCATTGTGTACTTAGTTCCGGGGTAATTAATTTACAATCCTATTGATGTTTCATTCGTTTCTGGTTAAAACATTACAGGGAGTGTTCAGTATTTGAAGTGGTATTTAATAGCAGCAAAGGGAAAATGGCAAAGAAAATGAGAATTGCGCAGTCAAGACAATAAGTCACAAGTTTATATTTTACCTTTTTAACTCATTTAAATCTACTTTGAGTCACCTACTCATACATAATTAATCCACAGTTCAGTTCTGTTCTCTTGTATGTCGGTTTCCATAACCATTTTACTGAAAGTAAACGATTTTGTCTGGGGAAATATTATCATAATTCCTTTCTTGGCACGCGAAGTTTGTGATCACAGACTTATAGGCATATTACAAGTGAAAATGAGGGCTCTATTGCCATTCTACTAGCTGTTATGACACGGCAATCTAATAGACATCTCTGGCAGAAGTTCCAATTTATGTTTCTGGTAGATTAATTATGTTTTTATTTGTGCAGATAGTGCTCATTTGTATACCGTGAAACAGGGCCCAAATGTGGTGAAGATTCATCATCATAACCACCATCACCGTTACATCTGAAGTTATTTAATGTATTTTTCTCTAAGACATCCTACCGTGACTATTCATCTAGTCAACTCTAAATCTTATCCCGTACAAATCGGAATATTACACGTATTTTTGTTAACACAACAGCCTGTGTAAAACACGTACAAAATTATGGAAGAGTACGTTTTCTGTACTACAAAAACATAATATTATTTTATGAAATCTATCATAAATTGTGTTGACAGTAGGTACATCGGAATAATGTTAGCTGGAGTAAATAATGAAATGTTTATATTATTATTGTGACGTTTTGAAATATAGCGCGTAAGTCTTTTAGGGTTAGATTAACACAGCTCACTGTGAGGGAAGTAAAATATTGGATATGAACTGGGATCCTTGCTCTTTTAATAATCTACTAGGTATCTATCTAAGGTATCTATGGTACTTGGGTATTATTTTAACAGCTCATGATTTGAATAATTATTAAGTGTGTTATGATTGTCTTATTGCCATTGATTGTAGGTACTAAACAATTCATAATATAACTGTTAAAGATATATTATTATATTATACTAGGGAGCTTCCACAAACTGTATCTGAATGTAAAAGTCAATTATAAACACGTAAACAATTTCAACACAAATCTTCAATTACTTGTTGTAAATAGTTTATGTATACAGACACTCAAGTTTTAAGTTGGTTTCCAAGTAAATACAAGCAACAAAGGTCCTAGTATCATACTCAAAAGTTTTAGGAAATTCTCATTTAATATAATATAGCGAAACTTGGGAATCACAGCGATATATTTTGTAACTAAAATGATATCTTGATAATCTACTTTTTAAATTCAAATTGTTCTTTTATAACTTCGCGAAGGTCATGATAAAGTTTTGCTTTTGTGATTTTTATTATCCCGTTGTGTAATAAAAGAATATGTATAATGGTAATTGAATAGTCCTATTGACACTTTAAAAATAATTGGAGCTTTAAATTTACAGTTTTATAATAAATATAGGAAAATTACTCAACATAATTAGTCTGTTTTTTTAGGATTAGTTTTAAGTACTATAGCGCAGTATGTCTGAATAATAACTGACTGAGTAATCTTTTGAATCATGGCTGAATCACGTTTTCCTTTACGCGAATCTGGAATGTTCATGTTTCTTATTAGTCATTAGGTGAAAAGTAAATATTTTATGACACGAAAAAGGCGGAAGGCATGCATGCATGCATGCTATGCATGTGTATGTATATGTGACATATGCTATACCTAAGGCATCACAGATCATACGGCCTACCCGTCATAGGAACTCTATTAAAAAAATAACAATATATTATAAACATTTTTGCAGCGTAAAAACACTACCGGTTTATAAAAGCCTCAGGTATTCTTTCGAACTCTTGTTTCAGCTTGTTTGATCGGTTATTTCAGTCTACCAGTCACAAAACTATAACATGAGACATGCCACCCAATACCGATCAAGATCAGGACGTTATTTTTTAAGCGTTCTAATCGGTGTCAGCCAGAACTGTATCGGTTCCAGCTAAGCTCAGTAAAAATAACGTGTTAGACTTCAGATCGCATTACCTCTTTCTATCTCGCTTTATAGTGTAAGTCGGTTAAACTGTTTTATAGTTACCCGTCGTTGTTATTTATCTTGTAAGACCTGTTTTTGTTTATGAAAATCGTAACGAATTTTTTTCAAGGTTATTATGGTGTGAATTTGCAAATAGAGATTTAAGTACACTATTTTCTTGATAAAAAAATAATGATAATAATACCAGCATGTTATTGTTGTACTGCGGGATAAATTCCTCTTGTAATACAGATAAGGTTCAAACGGGTTGGTTCAGGTTTCCATACCAGGGTTTCCTTCACCAATGTCAGTAATGTGCAAGACAAACTCAGAAAGAACACATAAATTTACTAGATAAAAGCAGTAAATTCTTCTTATTAAACAAAGGATCAATAAACAGCCATCGGTCTAGTTCAATCGATTACGCCATAAAGTAAACCTATCTATATTTATAATAGAGGACGAAGATATACTTAAATAGTCTTTGGATAATCTCAGTTTGTTAAACAGTGTTCAAAATGACGCAGTTAGACATGTGCTGACTTTACGTCTCGTTTTGTGACGTCATCCAGAAAACTTGCTTATTTTGGTCAATGACAGGTGAGAAAGGGGTAACGCAATAGGTTGGGTAAATGCAACCTCTTTGTTTGGGGTAAAATAAAAGAAACAAGTAATAATAATTATTACATTGTCGTAATAGAATTTTAAAAGGAATATAGTGCTGGTGATAAAAATGTGCCATTCACTAGTCTCAAAGTAATGTGTATTATTTTAAAACAACATCCATCGCATCTTCGCATGGTACTAAAATTATCCAGCCGTTTGATTGGCAAATTCTTTGTTAGTTTACTCTTTGTCACAGTAAAGTGTCTGTGTAAAGCGTAAATTAAACGATTTTATTAAAAACAAAGCGGATACTTACAGCAAAATTATAGCCACATAAAAACACTGGGGTAATCCAAACACACAAGAAGGGTTATTGGGGTAATGCAATAGGTTTATAACACTTTACTTGTCATATTGTAGCAGCTTGAGGCACTATGGAGGGTATGTACGACTAGAGATTTATCACAGGCTTGAGGTGTGCCTTCTAGCACACGCTAGTTGAAACTGAGGGGAACTCGATACCTCGTGCGCCTGACTTTATTTTGGGACGTTCTCTGCGCTTGCGCCGTTGAGATTTATTTTCCTCCCGTCGCAGTTTACTTTTGGTCATCGAAAGGTCATTGGACAGTTTGCGGCTGATTGTTTTCACTAACTAAACATATGTTTTAATTCTTTGTTGTGATTAAGTCGGCAATTAAGTCGCATTAGTAGGGTAATGTATGGATTATTTAATAAAAGTTGTTGTTAAAATGTTCTAGTCAGTTTAAACAATTGTTTCCTGGTTGATAAATGGTAATGAGTGTGTTGACATTTTGTCTGATTGAAAATAACAAACAATAAATGCCAGATTGAGAGTTCCCCACGAGTTAAGTTTCGATACAGTTTCAATTAATTAAACTTGACACAAATATTGGAAAGTTTAAACAACAAGCTTGATTTTTTACAGTATCTGTGCAAAATTGTGACACTTCTACACAACATTTAGCCGGTCTATTCTGTAACAATCATACCGTGAAAACTTAGGTGAAGTGAGCTCGGCAGGTATGCCTTTCACAATACTGGTTAGTTTATCGGTTAAGCTAAGCTAAGCTACTTAACAATATCATACAACTGACCTACGTTAACTTGTGCTCAATTGTGTAGGTATTTTGAATGACACTATTTCCGTATCAACCTAGATACTTCAAAGACAAAGTGTTATGTTCGATTGTCTATTCCATTTAATAAGATACCACTGAGCTTCTTTATTCTCAACAAGCTTCAGCCCGTCACTTCGTCTGCGTGAAATTTTGTGTTCCCCCGCCCCACCCCCCCCTCCCCCTCCCCCTTGCATCGCATCGCCTGCCCGCACTATTGCTTCGTTTTCGCTTAGCGTTCTTTTTGCCTTATTTCTTTTTGCTCAGCTCCCAAGGATCCTAGTGTGATTTTCAATAGCTTGTAGCCTTCCTCAAGAATTGCGCTATCAAATGCAAAGATATTTTTTCAAATCCGACTAGCAGTTTCACAGATTACCAACTTACAAACAAACAAACAAATTTTACGTCTTTTTAATATTATTATTCGTCTTTTAGTATTAGTATCTATAGATTAATGAGATGTTTTTACTACCGCTTAAAATAAAATATTACATCAATAAAATTCATTTCGTTCTACTTTTTAAGCATGACAGAAGTAAAAGTTTAATATCCAGAATAATTAATTATTGAAGCTATTTTAATATTTAATTCTTGTTAAAGTAGGTGCAGTCAGTCATCACTGGTAAGTAACACTGCCACTACGAAAATCGCCCTTATAGCCAGGACATAAAGGCGTCGTCAATGTAAAATTGTCGCCACCGATGTGCGACTAACAATACTCATATTCGATAAATTAACAAGGGAGAGATAAAAAAAAACATGATCGTTTTGTAACATTTATTCACATTGTGATATAAAATAAAGAAAAAATAACGTTTAATAATTAAATGATCTTGAATTCATAAAGAAATAGGAAATGCGGACAATATGCGTAAAAATAACCTGCACTTGACCGTTTCTTGCAAGTGGGTGGATTTAATGTACATTTTGGCTTCGAGTAAAATGTATGAAATGCAGCGTCATCGTGTCACCGCTCTTCCTGTAGTTAGAGGTACCTTATCGGTTTTGGCTCTGCTTCCATCTCAATTTATGTTTAGGAGATATTCTAATAGCATTTACGTTTATGAGGTAAATATAAAAATGTTTTTCATGTAACTGAAAGTTTTTCATAACTACGAGGTTAATGACCTCGTAGTTATGAAAACCTTTCAGGTAAATCAAATTTTTGAACTTTCTCGTTCCAATAAAAAATCAACTAAAAGGCTACTCATACATATACCTATTAGGATTTCTATAATAATTGCAACTTTATAAAAAAAAAATTGAAAATGATTACATCCCGACATGACTGTCCCATACAGGCGCACTGGGTGGGAACAGTTACGGGGCAATTATAATTTAAATGAAATCGTTTATATATTAGGTACCTAATAAGATAGTTCATAAGAAAAATTGTAACTAACACTTAAATGGAGTCTGTCCGAAAAAAAATGGAAATAATAATAAATTAACAAATCATCAAAATATCCTGAGGCCGTAATGCCATGCAAGTAACCACGTATAGTGCACATGTTTACCGCACTGGCTCTGCGATAAAAACATGTGCTTTGACCGATAGTTTTCTCAAATATACTAGCGAATACACAGTAGGAACGGCCCCGACATACGAGTTGTACGTCGCGGGTTCAAACCCAGATTGGCGTGTTACTTTTTGTAATTTATTTCATCACCACTGCTCTCAGAACTCAAACTCAAACTCAAACTCAAAGCATTTATTTCAAATAAACCAATTACAGGCACTTTTGAATTGTCAAGGGGTCGGTCAGTCAGAAAGATGAAGCTAGTTGCCCATTCCAAAGCGTAGTAGGTACCTATGGAGAAGAACGGGCAAGAAACTCCATGGACACTCTTTTAAATCAAAATATTGTTACAATAGAGTGGTTACATCATTCATGCTGTAATTATACATGTGAGAACGATGTAGAAAGACGTGCACGTTAAAAGC
Organism: Brachylomia viminalis; assembly: GCA_937001585.2. Lineage (NCBI taxonomy): Eukaryota > Metazoa > Arthropoda > Insecta > Lepidoptera > Noctuidae > Brachylomia > Brachylomia viminalis. Next base: position 4,581,692 of record OW443303.2, on the reverse strand, counting down.
GTCCGTAATAAAAAGATAAAAACAATTATGGAATTAAAATAAGCCGTGGCAGCTAAGAAATGACCAGTGCCTACTGACGGCGCCCGTTCACGAACATGACGTATGGATCAGCACCATTCAGCTCAACCATTTTGAAGGGAACTCAATGATCCAATACACACGCCACCACCAGCGACACATTTGAGTGAGCATGACATACTCTCAGCCGCCAGGGCACATTCAAGTCAATGAAAGACGAACCCAGTAAGCTTTATAGTGGGTACATAGTGCTCACACATGTGCTAACAGATAACACTGGGAGCATTATAGGCTGATTATACTACATTACTAGGGATCAAACTAGCCAGTTTCATATGTGCACAAGGATGATGGTTATCTGTGATGAAGGTTGTAAAATCTTTGCATTGTATAAATTCAATCTCATAGTATTGTATAATTGCATAGCACATGTGTGAGCACTATGTACCTACTATAAAGCTTACTGGGTTCGTCTTTCATTGACTTGAATGTGTCTTGGCGGCAGAGAGTATGTCATGCTCACTCAAATGTGTCGCTGGTGGTGGCGTGTGTATTGGATCATTAAGTTCCCTTCAAAATGATTGAGCTGAATGGTGCTGTTGATACGTCATGTTCGTGAACGGGCACGGTCAGTAGGCACTGGTCATTTCTAAGCTGCCACGGCTTATTTTAATTCCTGAATTGTTTTTATCTTTTTATTACGGACGCTTTTAACGTGCACGTCTTTCTACATCGTTCTCACATGTATAATTTCAACATGAATGATGTAACCACTTTTTTGTAACAATATGTTGATTTAAAAGAGTTTCTTGCCCGTTCTTCTCCCTAATTACCTACTACGCTTTGGAATGGGCAACTAGCTTCATCTTTATTTATTTATTTAAACTTTTCGCAAAAAAGGTACAAAGGCAAACTTAATGCCTTAGGCATTCTCTACCAGTCAACCAAGGGTGATGAAGAGATTAGATGGCAGGTGCTTTAATTGAAAGGAACAATAATAAAAAAATAAACTATTAAAACAACGTACACAAATACATAAATTAGTCCTATACACATACATAATATTTACTATACCTACTATATACTTACATAAATATATATATATAAATACAAATTCAAGGAAGAGAGATGTTGAGATGACTCTACTCTATTTTGTTTTGAAAATAACTCTGCAATTTCCGCTCTTCCGATCTTTCTGACTGACTGACCACTTGACAATTCAAAAGTGCCTGTAATTTGTTTATTTGAAATAAATGCTTTGAGTTTGAGTTTGCACACTGATATTACTGTAGATATATAGAAAGTAGGTTTCATACAACATAAACACAGATGCTTTTACATGGCGCCTTGTGAGTGATAATGTTGAATTAGAATCATGTTACAACACGAACCAAGATTGTTCATGCAATTTGGTACTACGGCTAATTGTTCGTCGAATCGTTGAGCTCCCTAGGTATAAGTTGAGCTGCACGATTGCTGGATTCCTGGACAGGTTCACTCAATCTGTGTGGTTCTTTCCTCAAAAGACCATTTCAGACACCGATCTACATAGCCTTCACATGATCTGACCAAGATTTTGTCTGGAGTTTATAAAAGACTGTGACCTCTGAGTTTGTTTCAGCTTTTCTTCTCAGAGTAGTCAGATAGGAAATGCCGACCTCATCTAGTTTTTAAAATACAATTGACGTGTATAAGTGTTTGTTTAAAACTACTTACATAAATAAAATCATTTATCATTTATATCTATGCACGTACACAATGCTGCACACAACGCACATAAACCACATTTCCTTCATAACGTGATGAAACACGTCACGAGCACACAAAGCGTTCTCGTGCTTGTTTCAATTCGTCCTTTCGCCGCTGTGTTTATAAGCTGCGTTTTATTTTAAGACGCGCACGTTTTATTTCTGTAAGCAAAGCGTATCATGGCCTTTCTTGTTTATTGTTTGACGGCTACCGTGATTAGCGTGTTTGTAAAATTGTGACCTTTGTTGGAATTTGGCAAATGTATAGGATTATGTTTTCTGTGTTTACTTAAACGTGATCTGAGTTTTGTTGTGTGTCCGAATTGAGTGCTTGAGTGTTATTGGATAAACAAAGACATGAAGTACCTATGTGTTCAAGGCAACCGTCACAATAGTGGGCAAAAAGTAAAGCACGAGATAACGAATCACAGGAGGTGATTTGGCATTTTTTTTTCTTATTATGTGATACTGATAGAAAAATTGTGGCTAAACCAAATTACGGTTCATATCATGTAGATTACTAACAATTTTTTTCAGATGTAATTACTCTGTAATTGCCGACGAAAAGTTGCTTCATCTGAATGTTTTTTTCAAGCTTTTTCGAGAGAGCAGCCTTAAGTGGCTTAAAAGTAGGCCGTATGTAATATATACTCAAAGCGGTAGTTGTAGATGAAAATAAGTAGAAAATTAAAAAACATCTAAAACAAAATATCCTCCCAGAAAATTACCTAGGACGTTTATAGCAATGCTCAAAGAATGCCTCCTTTTGGTACTTTGTCACTCTATCTAGCGACAATTTCATACCAACAACTTTGACTAAAACTTTCCTTATTTAGACTTCCAATAATAGCACGAATCGTTCTGAAGTCTAGGTTGATTTCGCTTGGCTATTTTTGTACCGTTCCATGTGTTACTCTTCAAAACTTGCCTGACCTGAATAAAAGACACCAAAACGCGGTGCTTTATGTGTTGTGTAAGGAGATGAAATATTGTATTCTGAAATGGCCATGGTCCAGTTTAAAATGAGAAATAATTTGTAGGAAATTACTTTAAAGAGGACTCGCTTTATGCTCAGTCCCTATATCCGGTCATGTTTACTTTATTGTTGTTTGTTTTAGCTTTATTTTGGCAATGGTGGCATTGCACAATGCAATGGTTGTAAAATCTTTCTTTAGAAATATTCTCACCACATTTTTAGAGTAAGTTCCGAAAGTATCTGATGAAAATTAAAATAAATTGATCTCAAAACGTAGTTAAGGATACCAATTTGTAGTGCCACCTAAAAGTTGAGTGTTTTAATTTGATTATGTAAATACTTAAACCCGAAATTCTTATTTGAAATCACCTAAAAGAGGTTATTCATTTGTTAATTTAGGTTTTTTTATAGCCCCGATGAAAAATCTAATTATTTATTATTTCAATTACAATTTAATTATGTTATTCTAACAATAATAGTTGGAAAAGAAAGAAACGAAAATACGTTTATTTGCGGTAAACATCATCCTCTGCCTAGCCTTTTCCGAACGTGTTGGGGTCGGCTTCCAGTCTAACCGGATGCAGCTGAATACCTGTACTTTACATGGAGCGACTGTCTATCTGACCTCCACAACCCTGATACTGGTTAAAACGGTACCCCTTGGTAAGACTAGTTGTCAGACATTTTGACTTCTAATCTAACTACCCATAATGAGTGTCAAAGATCTACGTTTGACAGCCGGTACCAACAGCTTAACATGCTTTCCGAGACACGGAAGGGTCTCGATATGTGATGGATACCACAAGCGTAGCTTAACCATTGATCGACCCTTGTGGCCTGTGGCTTGTTACTATTTAGCCACGAGCCCCTTAGAACTCTTGATAATGGTAATGGCTCCTAAATGTTTTGACTTCTAGTAATGGTAGATTCTATTTCTCACTTCAAATAATAGAATAATGTTGAGTAAGCGCATATTAATAACGACTTTCACGATAACCTAGGAATGACTGAGTCGTCTTATAAGTCATTGAACCTTGGATTGACTGTCTGAATGTCTATTTAATCCATGTACGGTCAGCCATAAAAATATGTAAACATCGAAAAGAATAAAATTAATTACTGTATCAATACCTATGTAGCCACAAAACATATTCATATAGTTGTAGATACACATCGATACTGTATTATAGCAAATAAAATGTTAACAATCAAATGAATTCTTTTCGATGTAAACACCTTTGTGAGGCTGACTGTACCCAAGTCTTATGGAGTGAATCGACTCGTTTTACCGCGAAATAGATGTGTGTATTCATTTAATTGAATTAGAATATGTTTCGTGTTTGTTTGAGAATAGAAGCTTGCGTAGAACCTTTGTGAGGTTAGTTTTAATGAGATTTCATTAGGAATTAATTATGGAATTTAATAAATAACTACCTGTGCCCTGCGGTTTCATCCACCGTTATATTGTTTTTCTCCGATTTTTTTTCTTTTTTTCTCGCCACTTTCGAGTCTTGGTTTCCTTAAAAATAAGGCTATCAAATGCAAAAAGATTTTTTTACAACCGGCGAGTAGGTCCCGAGATTAGCGCGTTCAAACAAGAAAAAAACAAACTCATCAGCTTTCGTGATTTGTATAGATTTCATTTGTTAATTGTTTTTTGTTTGCAGCCATCCTATATTTCCTCGGCATCTTCACCTTCCGCCTGACGCAGGTCCTCACCGGACACGGTTGCTTCGGGAGGTTTCTGTTCCGGATAAAGCGGGAGGAAACGCCCGGGTGTCACCATTATGTGAAACGCTCGAAGGACTAGGTGGAGCATACGGTGGAGGTCTGCCCGGCTTGAGCGGAATCCCAGGCCGAATCCCGGCCACCGTACGCATGGGCTTTTGGACGGCGAGCAATGGATAGCTCGCCGTCCGATAAGGACCAAGCCCGGGCGACTGCGTGTTGTGTTTCACGCGCGTCTCAAAGAGATGTCAGTACCAATAACGGGGTCTGCTAGGGTCGATGCCTGCCAGGGTTGCGGGAAAGTCCGAAAGGATTACCGTGGCCCCTGGCACAGGCAACTGACGGAACACGGGTGGGTTGTAGTCAGTAAGAGTCTGACACGCCCTCCCGCTCCGCCCAGAGCGGGAGAAGTTATTTGATGATTTCCCACCAAAAAAAAAACCATTCTAAATTTATATGAGACACGACAAAGATGGAAGTTATCACTATTATAGCTATATCCTAAGAAAAAAGTATTTTGTTTTTGAATAAAAGGTAGGTAATATAATCGTGTCAACAATAATTTATAACGATAAAAATCTAAGATTTAATCTCTTTAATAGTCTTCATAATATTCTTCGTTAGACTTCAATCAAAGACGTAAAGCACTTATGCGTTTACGATTGTTGTGACTGAAAAAAACGCCTCATTAACATTAAAAGAAAACCAGTACATAAAATTAATTACGTGGCTTTAAAAATAATAATAAAAAGTTCTTCCTTCTTGACACATAAACGTACACAAATAAAATATAATACTAACGTTAAAGCAAACTTTTCACCGAAATCACGCCAACTCAAAAAATCTTCGAATTTCGATCGAGGTGTACATCTCACTCGAAAAAACTTTTCGATCTATAAATAAACTGATCGGCTGTCTATCTGTCCCTTTGGCTACAAATGCCAATGACTCCATTATAATATAAATAGACGCTGGTGATGCCAAAATTACATACAATGGTATTCAACACTTTGATGTTGGTACGGAAGTAGTGAGAGGTAATTCTGGGGTCGTTTTAACCCTGTGTGAAAAGGTTTAGCTTCCTGGGAAGAATACCTATTTAAACCACATTTGATGAAAAGTAGATTGATAAAACCCGTATGTTGCACCTGCCATGGTATATCTCTGCGTCACCCTAAGGTTGACTGGTAGAAAATGCCTCAGGCATTAAGTCCGCCTTTGTACAGTATTATTTTTTACTTGTGCATAAAGTTTTAATAAAAAATAAATAATTAAAAAATAAAACCAATGATTTTGATAGTCGTTTGTTTGTACTTCGCTAGGTAGAGGATAGACAAATTTAATGTTTGACCTTTTTGGTGAATTAGAATTAGAATTTTATTTATTTGTAAGAATGTAGTTTTACATAGTATGTTGTTAATATTTTTTTTACGTTCTATACATTCTATTACAACATATGGTCATAAAGCAACACGGAAAGTCCGGTCTCCGGAACTCCGGTCCGCCGGTGGCCCATGTTGCTCTATGCATATGGTGTACAAATTTTCAATTTCATTCTTAGCTATTTGTACAACACAATACATTTAAAGATTTGCGATTTACAATATAAGCCCAATATGAATCAACATAGAGCAACACGGGCCACCGGCGGACCGTGTTGCTCTATGTGAATCAATATTATTATAATTATGTAATGGTTAATCAAAATTAAGTCAATGTCATTTTGGATTTTTACAATATTCCAAATATTCGGCAACGTCATATAAGCAATTGTCCAATAACCGACTCGTCAGCTTTTTCTTGAACATGGGGATAGGAAGTTCATTGAATGAGTTAGGCAACTTGCTACATACCTGAATGGCATTAATATACACATTCTTACTAAATGATTGCAATCTACATTGAGGTACATTTAATGCGTATTTATACTTATTTCTAGCAGATGCCTTTTTGTGGCTCACTTCTGAGCGTGATCTTGTAGGAGTAATTCAACCAAATAATATTTCCTAATGGTAACCACCAAATATTTCATGCTACTTTTCACATATTTTTTTTTTTTTGCATTATATGTGTAGGTATATTTAATATTTTAGCTTTAGACTTCACACATTCATATTTTTCTCTTCTTGTTCTCACGCACTATTGTCTACGTTTCTTTTTTACTTCTCCTTTCGCAGGTCTGCTGGAAGAAATTTCTTAAGAAATAAGCAGTACCTGTGTACTCAATTTATAATTTTGTCACATCTCTTGTATTTTATTGTGTGTACATAAACAATAAATAAATAAATAAATAATATATGTGTAATTGTGTACCCACCATGAAAGATCTCTCAAAGATCTCTCAAAGTCAAAGTCAAGATTCATTTGCAGATAAATATGGTTACTACGCTCTTCTTCACTGACTTTTACTATGATCCGTTTATCGCATTACCGTGCATCAGCTATGTCTAAGGTTGTGCCTAAATCTGAATTTTATTTACCTATCCAGCCAAAAAGCCTGATGAAATGACATTCGTTTTTCAAAAGTAATTCAAACTAGTTGAGAAAAGGCTAAACATTCCTTCATTTCTAATGATGGAATGCCTGTTGTAATTTGTAAGAAAAGCAAATTCTGTATTAAATTGAAAATCCTACATTTTAAGCACTTTACCTTCAGACGAATTCACAAATCGCTGAAAACTTTTCGATGCTACTCGTATATTCAGACGCATCTGAAATTTATGAATAGCTCGAGACAAATGTTGCACATTTTGCAAAGTCACTGAAACATGGCAAACGTTGAACTGTAAATATTCTGAATTTCACATTTTAGTGAAAATTATGAAGTAAATGCGTATCCATTTCAAAGCAATGCTGATTGTGCTAAGAGAGTATTTTAACACTAAAACTAATTTAATTACCTGTTTTGCAAAATTATTTAGATTGATATTTTGTTTATAAAAGACTAACAGTTGCCCGCGTCTTCGTCTGCGTTTTGTATTTCATTCATCATCAGCCTACAATGTTCCCACTGCTGGGACACAGCAACACAGCGCAGCAGTATTTCAGGTACAGTCAGCGTCACGATGCGGGTACCCCTCTTCATAGTTAATTTTAATACAACTGCGGTACCCAATTGATGCAGCCCACCGTACCAAGTTACCTATCTGTCAAATTAGTCAAATTCACAGTGTATACTGTAGAGTGCCATTCTTTTAGTGTTGTGTACATTCAAGCTGTATACTGCGGTAAGCTAAATAAATAACGCAAGCCGAGTTTATGAATTGCTGCACCTTTTGATATACATATTTGACCCAAATAAAACCAGAATTGCATGAAAATAGTAAGTGTTTTTAATAATAATACTAACAGCCTTTGATATCAAAGTCTTCTTCTCAGGATGAAAATGAACGAGCTTTGATCACCTAATCACCTAACTAACACACTGTGTGCAAGAGGTTTTTAACAAATGTTAAAAACCTCTTGCACACAGTGTGTTAGTTAGGTGACCAAATGGTCAAGAGAGCCTAGACAAAGTGATATAAGATAGCAGCAATAAAGATGATGCAAAATTCATCAATGTCATCAATGGGACTGACATAATTAAGCTACCGAAAAAAAACGTTGAGCCGTCGCGGGACGCCTGGCAGATGTGAAACATATACTTATTTACTAAACAAAATACATAGTATAGTAATTATGAATAAAGAATGGTTTGATAAAAGAAAAAAATATATATGGCATTATTTCATTATTTAAAATATTCTTCTTCATAGGCATAGGCATAGGCATTCTTTATTTAAAATACAGCGTGGCGACGCGTCGCCTCGTTATGAAAAATGATGAGTCGTCATGCGAGCTAACGCGAGTTTGCTGATGGTACTGGCCAGTCATCTACTAGCATCAATCTAAAATGTTTTCTAATTCCGGTCGCACGCGGAACATACCGGTAAATCTTCAACATGCAGGATATTTTGTAGAATAAATTGATAGAAAACAGATATAGCAGACAACATTTAGAAACTTATTCCTAATTTAACTAAAACAAACATCCAAAGACAGACCCCTCTTCATACAATCACTTACATTATACAGGGTGTTTGGCGCATGGACCGACACAATGTTTCCAGGGATTTGGGGGGTCATTAGCTAGGTTCTACCCATACACCCTTTGTCTCAATTTTTTTTAACGAATTTAGAAGTTGTAAAATTTCATACAAAAATAAACTTTGGAAGCTTGTAAGGAATTTTCTTGAAACCAGTTGTATCACTGCCACTACACCCACAAACAAAAAACTTACTATTTCCAATAAAAGGAAATATTTTGGGTGTTTTTTTCATTTAAAAAAAAATCATATGTAACCAACCGTGACGTTTGGGACAAAGGGTGTATGGGTAGAACCTAGCTAATGACCTCCCAAATCCCTGGAAAAATTGTGTCGGTCCATGCGCCAAACACCCTGTATACATGACTTTCGTAGTAAGTTACCAATTTTTATGGAAGAGCATTCTTTGGTAAGTATATAAAAAGTTATCTTTGAAATAAGTAAGTACAATTTTATCGTAGCTATTGCAAAGGTTTTAACCCTATACACAATCCTATTTCAAATATTTGTTTTATTCAATTGTAGTCAATTGAAATTATAATTTATCTGATAATGAGTTTACTTACTCAAGTTAACCTATTTTAACATAGAACGAATAATGACTTAGTGCCAAAAATTCAATAATATATGTCATATACATCATCATATGTCATATGCGTCGCCGCGCCAGCTATCGGTTTTACGTGCGGCTATAAATGTTTCACATCAAAACAGTGAACGGTCACACAATAAATACAGAGCGTCTTTTTGACACCTTAATGTCAAATACTGGTAAAAATGGCGGAGCTTCATGTCAGCCGTTGTTATATGACAGCCACTGCGCATCTAGGAATCCGTAGTTTCATTTGAATCCTGTTGAACCTCGTTGTAGACCACGGTTGTAGACATACGAAACGATTTGTAAGTGATTTTCACTTGTCTAGGCCCTCAGGTATCCTTACGAAATCTTAGACATCCAAGGGACAGCACTAAAGTAAAAAAACCGGCCAAGTGCGTGTCGGACGACGTACACTGAAGAGGTCCGTAGTGGGGATGAAGTTATCACAAAAACAAACTGAACATCGTAGTTGGAAAAAATGTTCTCCCATACATCGTCAATTTTTCAATGTAATTACAAATGAAGTTTCATTGAATGCAAATGTAATTATTTCGTATTTGCAAATAAAATACTATGTGATAAAACTACAAATCAAAGATTTTCGGACGTTTCTGCAAGACCTTGTTTCTCGACAAATTTCATGATTCTAGGTAAACGGGAAGTTAGTAGTTAGTTTAAGTAGTAGTAGGTTTTGATTTATTTACGAGTATCAAAATATGTCCCATAAATGGCCTTTTTTTTTATTGCGTTGACCTAGAAGCTTGATTTTTTTAGAGTTCTAAGGGATCGTAGACCTACGTATTTGATTTTAATTTCGTTTTAATACCTCCACGCGTTCTTGAGAAAAAGTCTTCACACACAGACAGACAGATAGACGAACAACGAAGTGATACTATAAGGGTTACGTTTTTTTTCTTTTGAGGTATGGAACTATAAAAATAAAGTGTCCTAGGAGTAATTACTATTGATACTGAACAGAGGTGACACATAGTGTTGCACTATTTTATGATAACACTTTTTATTTCAAATCCACCGGTGACGCTATACAGTTGAAATTCTCTATTCTTATAAATGAAGATTTATTACCAAATCCATCACTTTATTCTACAATAAATCACTATGTATTGTCATAAGTGTTAAGATTCTTGGCAGACATAATGATAAGTGTAGAATTTTAATTAATATTGATTTAGTATGTATAAACTGTTGATTGTACCCTGTTCTAAATAGAGGCATCTGGTTTGTATCTCCCCTGATTAGTGAAGGCGTAAACTGGGTGTGTAAGCTGGAACCTAGGACAGCATCTTGTATTGATAGTAACTGAGGTTGGTATTTGACTTTGTGTAGTGTTTCTATTTTGGTATTCTTGTGCAATGTTGGTGTTCTAGTTCTGGTATTAACCTAGTTCGTCCTGGCGGAGTAGTTACATCCTTTCCCAGATATCTCCTACTCATTAGTAGAATTAATTCCGTTAGAAATGGCATAAGATAATTTTTTATACATTCCAAAATAAACCTGTCTCTCAGTAAGATACAAATAATAATTTGGTATTCATTTCTTTAATTATGTTTGAATTTTTATTTTTTATATGTTGGCACCTTGTATATTCATGTAGGTGTTGTGTTACAGAAATAAATGATTTTATTTCTGTAAGTAGGTTTGTACTTTTTACACGTCAAACATATATTTTTTTTAAACTAGATGGGGTCGGCGTTTCCTATCTGACTACTCTGAGAAGAAAGGTCGAAACAAACTCAGAGGTCACAGTCTCTTTTAAAGTCCAGACATAATCTTGGTCAGATCATGTGAAGGCTATGTAGATCGGTGTCTGAAATGTTCTTTTGAGGAAAGAACCATACAGATTGAGTGGACCTGTCCAGTCAGTGCACGCAATTGTCAGCAATCGTGCAGCTCTACTTATACTTAAGGAGCTCAACGGTTCGACGAACAATACCAAAGAAAGGATATTTGAGTAGGCCGCATAAATTACTCAAACTATCTATCTTCTTTTATCTTTCTATCTATCTATACACTGTGGTGGCTAAGTTCCTACACTAATATTTAATACATATTTCTGAAAACCGTAGAGCACTATAATAAAACAACTGTTGTCAAGCCAATGAAGAGCATTATAAATCTACTTAATGGTAACTAGAATGAGTAAAAATAAATAAAACTCTACACAAAACATTTCATTTTATTCGTTACTTAGATATCTACCCAAAAACATGCGCCACTCACCTCAGATTAAGTAGAATAAACACAATTTATTCTTAGAGCTCCCAAAAGGTCAATTCTTTCAAAGAAATAGGTTCCCCAAAATAAAAAAGAAACCTCAGAAATACTTTCTTCTAACTACCACAAATTCAGTTAATTGGGGACCGAAAAACACATTATAAGGGCTATTATGAGACTTTTTGAAGTTGAACCACGTACAAACATATAGAGTTAAAGGAACTGACGCAGTCATTTTCATAAACAATGACTGGATGGGGAGCATTTGAAGAAATTAATTTTTCTTTCGCCACCCGTCACTGTTTTTGCCACCCCTAACATTAAGGTGAGCGGCTTGTTCCCAACAAGGTCCTTTTTTATTTGAGTAAATTGCATAATATTATATTTATAGGCCCATTACATAAATGGAAACATTTTTTTTTTGTGGTAACTAAGTAATCGTCGCAAACGAAAAAAAAATGATTTATTAAGAATATTATTAATTAATATAAAATATTTTTTCTTAAATCTTTCGACTGGCATAATGATATATTATGTAGTCAAAGTAATAATTTCATTATTTATCTGTCTTATATACCTACTTAAACAAACTTTTGAAAGTCATAACTACTATAAAACTCACAAACAGAATAAATTACAAGTTTACAGCAAAAACCTCTTGAAATACGTATGAAACTTTTTCACAAACTTAATTTATTACTTTAAGTATAGCAAGATTTTACTCAAGATCTCCATTTTATTAGAGCTCAAACGTTTAACCGTGTCGGAGACAAAACAGAAAATAAAAACACAAGAAAAAAACCTTCCATTCTTATGCATTGACATCTTTCAATTTAAACAGAAGCGTTTCTGATTTTTCTTTATTAGAAAAAAACTCGGTAAATGGTAAATTGCGAATTGGAAAGAGACCCGAGCGAGGTCTTTGTTCAATTCTTGTGAGAAAATGGAATTGCCGCTAAGGTTTGTAAATGAGGCAACGACGGCGTTGTCTGCATTTGGTAGATGAGAGTAGGTAGACGCTTTTTTAGACTTCAAAGTACTTGACGCGCTTCGTTTAGTGGCTTTGTGTGCGGTAATGACAGAATAATATTGTTGAGCTGGTTTTAGTTTGTAGGTTAGGTTATTTTTACTACACCTAATCTGACAAGTCTTTGCGTTGCTGTCTGATGCAAAAAAGAGGCTTAAAAATAAGGAAAGAAATCGGGAATTTGTGTTGAGTGGCACGATTACTGACAATTGCGTACACTGACTGGATAGGTCCACTCAATCTGTGTGGTTCACCGATCTACATAGTCTTCACATGATCTGACCAAGATTTTGTCTGGACTTTAAAACAGCGACTGTGCTTAAAATTTAGTGTAAAATCAATAGGTACTGAAATTAACACACCTTTTCCAGTATCAACATTTCTTTATTTAAATTCTTGCACACATACAAACCTGGTATATAGCAATATTTGACCAACTATTTCATTAGTACTCAACATAATATCAATTATGGACTTCTTGAAGACAACTTTTTGATTTCGAAGCTCAAAGAGAAGTAACTTAGAAAGTAGGCGATGCTCCAAACATCATATTTCCATTCCGTTTCATTATAAATTCAGTACTTTTTCGTTAATTGTCAAATGAGACACTTTTAAATTTCATATCTACACTGATACAAAAATCATTTGAGTCAAATCACATACTTTCATTTTTATATTTAATATTTAAAATCACTACAAATCTTATTTGTTTTTGCAAATCACGACAGTACAGAATTCCCTACAATGCCAAGACAAAGGCGACGGCCACAACTTAGGGCTGATTTCACCAAAGTTAGACATATTTTATCCGTGGAATAAAATTGACGTCTGACAGTTCTAGTATGGAAGAACTGTCAAAAATCCAAAATTTATTCTCACGATAAGACTTATTCTAGGTATAAAAGATTGGTGAAAATCGCCCTTAAAAGCACAATACACCAACCACTGACAGGATCACTCTGCCACACTACATCACCTGATTATACAAAAAACACTGTTATTCCCATCTGGAAAACATTTTCAGGCCGCAATAATAAAATATTCCGAAAAACACAGCGATGAATCCAACGCGGTACGGAATAAAATCTGGCACGTGTACGAAACGCGTTTGGACTGAAACTCTTCTATCTATCACTCTGCGTAGGTACCTACTATAAAAAACGGGGTGAAACGGGTAGAAATGGTAAAGTTCATTGCGATATTGTCACTGTAAGTAAATCTGGATTATTTATGAGTGGAAGTTCAGCGCTGTCAGGTATTTTTTGGGGATAATATGTTATTTCTATGTGGATGGTAGGGACGGGGTGTATTGCTACTTGTTACTCTGTAAGTTGTGAATTAGATGGAAGAAAGGAATTTTGGGGTTTAAGTTGGTAGGATTTATTAATATTGTTCTTCTACTTTTATTTTCAGAAAATTGTTATAGCATATTTTGGCCATTGAAACGTAACTTTGGACTAGATTCAACACACTGGAAAAAAAGCATGGGTGATTGATTTTCGCTCTCACGGTCAGTAGTTATACCTATCATACAGCGAAGGTAGATCGTCATTTTAATGTAATCTTTTCTCGACTTTAAATTTTCCTCAGTCAACATACAAGACAAGAGTGAACAAAAACTTTTTTACTTTACCACGGTACGTCATGAAAGCACGGAAAATCTTAACATCGACTTTTAAAAAAATGACGTCATTACGCAACGCCATCTATCAATCCATTTATGAACTGGTTTTTACCTTAACATTTTGATGGCGTTAAAAAAATGAATTTTAGTTTTGTTCTAAATTGCCTTAGTATGTTCCTGATAGAAGTTTTATTACACCAATTTTAATTTCGGATGTTGGCGTCTTTGGTTTTTGAATTTTCGTTTTTTGCCACTTTGTAGTGTTTTTTTGGAAGCCGGTGGTTTTTTTTGTGAAAAAGTTTTATTTTACATTTTAAGTTGTTGTAACTTACTCCAAACAAAGTCATATACCACAACGTGCAATGTAAATAACACCAACAGGAATTTATTACAACTTCATCAACATACGCTAAGAGGAAAATAACGTATTATTGAAACTGACTCAAAAAGTACTCATCAGACCAAATTTATATTGGACCAAGGTCAATGTACGGGTATATCCTTTCAAATTAAAAAATAATTTTCCAAATCGATTTATAAATAACGGAGTTCTGAGGTCACAAACAAAAAAAAAACATCCGAATTGAGATCGTCCACCTTTTTTGAAGTCGGTTTTAAAATATTGTGTACCTACCTAATATGGGGAAGTAGGTGCCCCATAAATAAGTTAGTACACTATTTTGTTTTCCTCCTGCGTGCACATTGTATACCTACTTCATATAACGAGAATCGTAAACATTGTTACTATAAATAAAACAATATACAAGAACCATTAGCAATAAAATAGGGTACCTACCTTAATCTTAAATTACAGACGGCACCGGGTGAATCAGTAGCCTAATAAAATACAAACAAGGCCCAAATAAAAAATAAACAGCCGTACCCGAGAAAAGTGGGAACCCAACCACGATACAGTTAAGGACAGAAAACGCACTCAAAGCATGAAATTAAGCATAGTTACGTCTCATAGACGTGAGAAAAAGCTGATACTTTAGCCATAGGACCGGACCATTCTGTCGATTATGAACAAAAATATACACTGTTCACGACAAGCTACTTGAAATATTGAAAGCAAAATGGAAACTAACGTAAAGTTAACGTTACTTACTAGTTTGTCAAAAGAGAAAATAATGCTTTGGAAACAAAACTCAAAAGACTCAAGAATATCACAAATATAGGACTGCTTTTTGTAGGACTGAAGTGATGTCAACACATTGTTCTTACTACTATTCCTACGTTTCTTAATAGTCCCTAATATGCCTTCTGTACTTCCTTAATAATTGTCTTTGCGCCTCAAATATTTATCGAATGACCTTGACACTTTACTCACGTCTCACACGACGTAGAGTGAAGCATGGCACACTGTTCTCTAATGCTGCGGCCACATTCGTGCGCTCTACCTCGCACACCACTCGACGGACGTTTCGCTGTGAAATAGAGACCGCGCGAAGTTTTGTTCGCTTTATCGCGACAATGTAGGAACGCATAAGGAAATTGCCACAACTTACGAGGTAGGAATTTGAGATAGATGTGCCATAAGGGTCTTTGTTTCTTACGGTCCAATGCTAAGGAAGCTGCTCATTGGCAAGTGAAAAAGTTTAGTAGTAAGTACAAACATACATAATTAGTCTGTAATGATCCCGATGCTAGGACACAGGCCTCCTCTCGGTCAGAGGGAGTGGGCCGTAATCCACCAAGCGGGCCCAGTGCGGGTTGGTAGATGTCACATGTCTTCAAATTTTTTGGTTCTAGGACATGCCGGTTTCCTCACGATGTTTTCTTTCACCGTTTTGAGAGCAATGGTGATGAAATAATTTACACAAAGTAAAGCGCCTGTCTAGGTTCGAACCTGCGACCTGCAACTTGTAAGTCGCGGCAGTTACCACTGGGCCACCACTGCTCCCAATCAGCCCAATTAGTAATAAATAATAATAATAATAAATATCGTCTGACATTGCACACAGCACCATCTAGTTCCAAGTTAAGCACTTAATTAAGGCTTGTGTTATGGATACCAGATGGTTGATACACTACTTAAATACATTTTTTTTTCGTAAATACATACATATTATAAATATACATCCATGACTCGGGTACAAATGTCTATATTCATCATACAAACATTTGCCCCTACCGGGATTCGAACCCAGGACCATTTGGTTTCGCTGACTACACTTAGCCACTGTAGCCACTACACCAAACGTGTCGTCAAATCAATTAGTAGTAAGTGGTCAATGTTAAAGACTGGTTTAGGACCTACCTTTCCACCACACACCTACAGCCTGTACATCTTTTTAACATAATGAACCTACTTGACTTGGCTTGTGGCAAAATATTATCAGTCGCACGGCTCAATCGAAGGTAAACCTATGCTTGCTGCGTTCTCTTCGTAAATAGCTGACCCTCTATTACATACAGAAACCCCTCCATACCTCGCCAAGCACGTTAAGCTGTTGCTTTTAGCTGTTATTCCTATGAATACCCTGTCTAGCCTTTTCCCATGTTGGAATCAGCTTCCAGTCTAACCGGATGCTGCTAATAACGGTTCAATGATAAAAAAATACATACCTACTTCTCAACCCCAACCTAGAATTCTGAGGCTTCCAATCTAAGGGGTGTTGTCCATAACCCCACCGCTCCCTCAAGGCCCCAAAGGAAGTAGGTGCTAATGACCGTGTTGACGCCTTCATCCTTGTTGGTCTGAAGACACTTATCTCGCGGCTCCACGGTCTGACATTGAATGTCAGAACGGAGGTGGCTGTAGTTCGTTTGAGTTGAATGCTTTTGGCAGTTTACGATTGTTGCCTGGATGTGAACTGTTGAATATCTATGATATTCGACAGTCGTTACGGGTATTCAGCAGCCCAAAAGTCTGACAGACTCACCAAGTGGTAGCAACCCAATATCTGTAAGATAGAATAGCAGAGAAGTAGAATCTACTGTTAATTAAATAGTAGTCACAACATTTTTTTTGTTACATGATTTCTACTACCGTAGACGGCCACCGTCCGCGGCTTTTTTTACGATGTTTATTTTTTATTATACATTTCTACAGTTATGACGCTCCTACGTCGGACACATTACATAATATGCTTATTACTAACTTAAATCTACGCGAATCCATCTCTTAGTATGTTTTAGTTACGTACTACTTTTTATTACTATTCATGCTCATGTGGATTATGATATATATGCGCGATTGGTTCGTGGATGGGTGACCATCAATCACATATCGGGAGCCCTCCGTGTCTCGGAAAGCATGTTAAGCCGTTGGTCCCGCCTGTCATTCGTAGATCTTTGACATTAATTACGGGTAATCAGATTAGAAGCCAAAATGTCTGACAACCAGTCTTACCAGGGGCTATCGTGTTACCCAGTAACTGGGTTGTGGTGGAGATAGGCAGTCTCTCCATGTAAAATACTGGTATTCAGCTGCATCCGCTTAGACTGAAAGCCGACCCCAACATACTTAGTTTGGTATAAAATCACCGCAAAGTAGTACCCCAACTACTTACTTAAGAGTACGTCTACAGGTACTCTGATTTTAAAAGAACACAGTCAAAGCCGTATTATTTATTTGTAAGGCTTATATTGTTGCAGTACACAAAAAGCTTCTCTGAGCGGCTTTGGAAAACAGTTGTTTGGTCAACCACAAAAAACATCATAAAAAAGATGGCGGTGAATTTTGACCAGAAAGTTTGGTGAAGTATTTTGTAGCTTAATTCTGTATTTTATTTATGTCAGAAAGTATTTACCTTTTAAATGACAAATTATAAAATAATTTTATATCTTTATGTAGGTTAGTAGGTACAAACACTTGTATACGTCAATAACATTTTAAGAGCAGATGAGTTCGGGTTCCGTAATTATCTATGTGGGTAACTCTCTTTTTGTTGGTTTGGTTTCCTTGCTTAGTTTTAGGCATGGTCTGGCAGTTTGAGTAATTTATGCGGCCTACCCAAATGTCCTTTCTTTGGTATTGTTCGTCGAATCGTTGAGTTCTTTAAGTTCTGAGATGAGCTGCATGATTATTAACAAATGCGTGCACTGACTGGACAGGTCCACTCAATCTGTGTGGTTCTTTCCTCAAAAGACCATTTCAGACACCAATCTACATGGTCTTCACATGATCTGACCAAGATCATGTCTGGACTTTAAAAGAGACTGTGACCTCTAAAGTGAGTTTGTTTCGGCCTTTGTTCTAGCTTTTAAAATGTGATTGACGTGTAAAAGTGTTGGTACAAACGCTTACGGAAATAAAATCATGTATCTACTGTATTTTTTTTAGCTTTAAATTGCTACCAATAAAGGGTTTACTGAACAAAAACTGTGCAATTATCTACGATCGCGCAAAACTAACTGGTGCAGTCAGAAGTGAAACAAACTGCAAATTAAATGTAATGTAGCTGCATTGTCCCGGCTACAGTAATACGCCAAGAATTATTATAGTCACACACAGTAATCACGAAATAAATACAGAAGCTGCACTGGGCATTAAAGGCATTAAATGACGGACCTAGTTTTATTTAGTACCGTAAATAGAGAAAGATATATTGTTTCCGCACTTCAAAATAGAAATTATTGTGTAGGTAATAGGTATACAACGTGTTGTTTTGCATCCTCGTCAAATTTCAGGAGGCTGTTATGAAAGACATAAATAATCAAATAAAATTACGATCCTGCTCAATAATTAATACATACTTGTTTTTTTAGGTATTTAAGTTTGACAGTATTTCAGAATACTCCACTTTCAAAGAACAAAATCGCCCCGTTGCGTATGCGGTAGGTAGTGTCGTACGACTATGTCGCTGTGTGCATGCGTTACAGTTACAGCGCAGTTACAGGGCGGTATCACACGGGCCCTACACATGCCGATTTCCGAAAAATACAAAAAATAAAAATAAATACTTACTTATTTTATTATTGATTCGTGTCGAGAATCATTAGCATAGTTACCTCCTCGAATTTGACGAGGATGCAAAACAACACCTTGTATAGAGGAATTGTTCTTTTTGCATTTCAAAAGCCTAATAAAGTTTCTTACAAGTACAATAAGATTCGCATCTCATGTTCGGTGATGTGATGGATGGACATAGGTGAATTCACCATAACCCCATGTTTACACAAGTTGTGATACCTACTTGTTTTCAACAAGTCTTTTCAAGGACTCGTCAAAATGATGTCGTGTAACACATGTATCATACATCATTATGACGCAGTTTCAGACATGTTTTGTTTACCCTTTTGATAAGTTTTCTACAAGTTTTGTGTGCAACTAGACTATACGGGTTGTTTTATGTATAAACGATAAACGGAAATAACAGACGCAACATTGTAGAAGACATGTTTTATATCTCGGTAAAAATACGGGGTAAAATTAGACGTAGGACAAAACAAAATAATAATTGGGATAGGTTTTTCAACATCAGGAATTACTTTCAATTTCTATTAAAAGAAAACACTATTTTTTTAGAGGATTTGTAAGGCAAGAAAATCAAAAGAGGTGTATTTTTCTGCAGTCCCTTTGTTTGAGTCAATTTCTTGTTATGGTTCGCGTTACGTGAACCGCGTACCAACAAACGATTTATCCTTATGAAACAGTCATGCTGGTACGAGTACAATTTAGTGCGTGCTAGTGGTACTGTAGTGTCCTGAAATACGTTTCTTACGATACCACTGGGAAGCGAATTACGACCGTGTTTCCTGTATAAAGTAAGGCCAACGAGACGAAATAAATAATGTAAACATGCTGACCTTTACTGAGTTACATTACGATAGCGAGCGATTATTATCTCTATCATTATCCCTCGCATGCAATAATGACGTCAGGTGGTCGACGACAGCTGTCGTTGTGTGATTCGTGGTACAGAAAAGTGGTCGGTACAGCAGCTATCATCATTTGGTTCGTCCGATTCATCCCTGTTTAAATTGCATTCGAAGTGATACATTTTTTTTCGTTTCCGTATTTGTTTAGTTTTTGGTTGTGACTCATTCGTTATTGTTAGTTTTTCTTGTTATTTTTTACTGTTTCTGTGGGTATTTGTTGATTTTGATTATGGAATCACAGCCTGGAATCGCTAGACAACCTTTGAAAGATAACAATTCACCACGAAAAAAAATTATTTAAATAAAAGTGTTACGAACCCCTGAAAGTTTGTTTACATCTTTTATCTCGTCTCGTTGGCATTACTCTAGAACAGGATCATTCCACATTCGCCACACACGTTTCCTCAAATTGCATTATGCGTTATGGGACCAAGCACACAATTGCAAATTACATTAGCAGTCACAATCATACTTCGTGTAACCTAATGTTCTCCTTACACCCCCACGGGAAATAATTTACGAAGCACACAATACAGATCAAAACAATTGGAGAATTCAAACAGAAACATACTATAATGGAATGAATAATTCCCATTATGTTCCTTTAGACTTGTTACTGAACCAGGAACTTGGTACAAAACTCTTGTTCAAAGCACAAAGGCCTAGCGATGTATGGTAATTATCCAACGCGTGCCAACTGACAATTTCATTTAGTACCCCATGAATTGAAAGCAAGTTTGTTGACTTTATATATATTGGCATACAGTTCATAACGGTAGATCAAAGGTTTGTTGGTTACGTAAAAAGTGTGCCGGATTAAAATAACGTTATTACATTTTAATTTGCAAGAATCGAATTTGTAGTGAGAATGTTAATTTGTTGTTGAAGGGAACAGTTGAATAAGTAGCGTTGGCAGCTAAAGACGATAGTAAGTAAACAGTTGGCAAATTATTTATTATTTGTTTTTGAGTGTGCAAAATTAGTTCATGCTCAGCAGGGACGGTAGCCAGGTTGACTGTACAAAGTTACAAGGCATTTGGTGTACTGAAGTATTGTCACTCATGAATTATGCTGTTGCTGCTTAGATATTAATATTATTAAAATCAATCTGTGCAGCCCTTTCCCAACTAAGTTGGGGTATTTCACATGGAGCAACTGCCTATTTGATCTCCACAGGCCAGTAATTGGGTACCCCTTGGTAAGACTGGTTGTCAGACTTTTGGGCTTCTGACTAACCGTACTGTCAAAGATCTACGAATGACAGCCTGGCAGCTTAACCTTTGATCACCACGTGTGGCTGTTATTATTGGGTATCGATGAGCCATGAGTTATTAATAATATATTCCGCTTCAAAAAGGAGGTATTCATTTACCTACATAACATTTAGATTCAAAAGTAAGAAATGCTCAGATCAAAGCGCTTAAGAATTGATAAATTCTCGGCTATCATCCTATTAGCACTTCTCTATAACTGCATTCTACCCGCCTGGGACAGTTATGCATAAAGCTGCAGCGTCTTTATCAGTACTTAATGCAGCCAAGTGGAAGTTCCAAGTGGAGTTAGATATTTGACCCTGCCGTAAAAGCCTCTATTTAATTTTGACTGTTTCATTTTGAATTAATCCGAAAATTAAACAAGTCCGTTTATTTAAAGTTTTTCTGACAAAAAAAAAACAAAGTGAAGAACTCTTCTTATGACAAAATTTGCTGAATAGTGAATACTATATTTTTTATTTAAGGTATTGTTCAGGACAGAAAATAACAGGCACACTTTCATTACATATGGACTACAGCGGTATGAAATCTAATTACATCAGAACTAGATCATGAACTTGAGAGGAATAATAAAATCATCCAAGTAGACAAAGCAAATAACAGTAGGTTTATATTTATAACTTGTTCCAACTAGGCTCATTACAATTCAGAGTCGGAAACAAATATACTAGAGGACGAAGTTGAATAAGTATCGTACGAGCCATCGACTTCCTTGTCAAAGTTTTATGAGCCCCAGGCCCTTAAACTATCTGTTGAAAGATCATAGCCGTATCAATGATGAGAAATGTTTGTGGGAACTAAACTATTAATGGATCCAATGTTTTTAGAATAATGGTCTTCTTTTACAATATACTTTGGTAAATATGTGAGCACCATGTATCTATCACATAGTTAATTTACCTCAGGTCATTGCTTTATTTTTTTTATCTTTAGTGGTACCTATAGTAATTTTAATCTGAGTACGTCGTCTTCACATATAATTACATAATTAATATATGCAAAATATTGTAGAACATTATAAAAGAGTAACTGTGAAGTTTCTTGCCATTTCTTCTCCATCAATCTATTTTCTTGTAAATTTTGACGTTCAAAAGTGCCTTATGTGTGCCTATTTAAAATAAATCATTTGATTTTGACTTTGATTTTGATATACTTACTCATCGGAGTTGTGTTGAACTTAAGAACAAAATATTAATTATGAATTTATTACTTCGCATTGTTGTTATAAATATATTATTGGACAGCGTCTATCGTACTGTAACAATAAACACCATGTTAGTTCTGAACACGTTAAGCCCTTGTAAAAAACTAGGTATGTGTACTGTACAGCCAATGCTATATCTTTACTGCTAAAAAATAATGAAATTATTGTTTTAAACATTTAAAGTAATTTATCAAAACAAATAAGCAGCCAGAAATTTAATGTTGTCATAAGTGCAAAATGAAACCACCCTTGGCCATAAAATAAAAGTACAATAGAATTCTAAATGAACGGTGAATAATACGTTTCTTTCTAAAGCAGCGCCAAAGAATGTCAAAGAAATACTAGAGTTTCTCTAGTAAAATGTAAATGTTTAGAAATCTGTAAACATTTATGTGGGTACCGTGCAATTCTTTCGTCGCACCGTTTATTCAGGTCCTACATATTCATTGCTTTACTGCAAGTGTGGCTTTGATTAAACTTTACTGGATCCGTCCAATAGGTTAAAAGTCAAGCTACACGTGGCCTAGTTTTTCTGTTGTAGACACTCGTAATACTAAATATTGTTTCATGCTTTAGGAGTCAATACTCAATGACTGATCCTGTATTGAAATATTTGGATCGAAAAATTCAGTAAACTAAAGGAAATGCCTAAGATAGAGAAGTAACTTTAAAACCAAAGAATTCCACAAAATTACACATAACGCTGAGTAAAACATTAAACCACAGACGATGCAAAGCGGCTCGCATTAAGAAATATCAGAGGTGAAGAAATGAAAGAGGAAATTTAAATGCCGGCAATTCTACGGATGCACCTGTTTATTTATAATGCAACGAGATGGAACAGATCAGAGAATTAATCAACGAATTTATAGGAGTTAGTATAAAATGAACTGGTTGGATTTAGAAGACGAATGATATCCGATCGGTAGAGTTAACTGTGAAATGGTTGATTAAATGAAAGTGTTGTCTTGAGATGTTGACAAACTCGCCAAAAGGAAAACTACGGGAAACATTCCAAATAAGTATATACTAAAATTATATAACGATTTTGAAAAGAACTGGGTACACGTTCATAGAAGCATTAAATAACGTTTAGATACATACCAAAATAAAACATGCACCAGAAATAAACTTAAATGAAATCCAACCAGACAAGACAAAATTGTGTAAGATATGCAATTTACAAACGAACTAAATCCCGCTGCATAATATGTCTGGACGCTAAACAGTTGGCCACAACAAGAAAGAAACTAAATACCAGACAGAGAATTCGCCGGAAATTTGCTCTTAAGAAATCACTGTCTGGTTTTTAGGGTTCCGTACCCAAAGGGTGGCAACGGAACCCTATTACTGAACCTCCGCTGTTCGTCCGTCTGTCCGTCCGTGTGTCTGTTAGCGGCTTGTATCTCACGAACCGTAATAAGTAGATAGTTGAAATTTTCACAGACTCTGTATTTCTATTGCCGCTATAACAAAAATAATAATAATAAAATAAAGTTAAAAATTAAAGGGGGTTCCCATACAATAAACCTGTAAAAGAAATGTAGTGTTAAATATTGTACGGTGGTACGGAATCCTTCGTTTGCGAGTTCGACTCGCACTTGGCCGGTTTTTCCCGGCTTGGTCTAATTGTAAACAGCTCCATATTAATTGCATTGCCACTTACATTTCCGTTGGTTAAGACGGCTAAGAAAAACTCGTTTAGTGAATTACTGAAAGAACATTCATTTGTGAAACTTTTGTGTTTCAGTTTTTTTCGTTTCATGATGACGTGGAAAACACTTGAAACTTTTATACGTAGAATGGCATATTAAATAATAATGCAACTACTACTGAGTGGTCATAAAAATAAGAGTAAATGGTCTAAATAACGATGATCAAGTTTTCTATGGATATAATTAAAGAGAACGCCTTAACTCTAGTTTCTATAAGCTTAGGAAAGTGAAATGATTGTTTTATTGTTATTTTCGTCATTAGACAGGGTAAAATTGAATTCGTGGGCATTATTTTAAAGGGACGTTGTACCATTATGAACAACTTTTACTATGGGACCAACACTGAAATCGCGAAAAAAAATCAGCTGTTCCCTACATTTATGTTTGCATAACCCTTTAAATGTAGGGAACAGCTGATATTTTTTTTGTCATTTCAGGTTTGGCCCCATAGCAAAAGTTATTCATAATGATGAGTACAATGACCCTTTTGAATCGAAAGGAATTCATTGTCCATGTGATGAATACAATGGCCTTTTAAAAGAATGCCCATGAATTCAATTTCACCCTGTATAAAACTTCTGACATGGGATATTAAAATATATGTACCGATCAACGAGATTGTTTCCCTTGAAACCAGGAACGACGATGTTTAATCTCCTGATTCCTCGAGCTATATACACAAAGCGTTTACCAACAAACAAACAAGAAAAAAATCAAAATGGGACAAAACAGTTCCCTAAGGAAAGTCCCAAAAGGAATATAAAAGTGTGTCTCTGGATGTTTTTGTTAACAAAAGTAATTTCGCCGAAGATATTGTTAAGAAACTTGGCGAGTGATTTGTCTTTTCCAGACAAACCTTAATTTGTCTCATGTCTAGATATCTTGCCATAAGAGCATTATGTGTGTGAAATTAATGTTATCGTTTACTAATTGCGATTCATTCTATTTAGGCTCGAAAGCTGTCCGTATAAGAATTTGGCATATCTTCTACTTAGCGTGTCGATGGCAATCTAAATGGACTCGGTCCAGAATTCGGCTACGTGTATGGCGCTATATCACTAGCAACCGTTAAATCCTCTAACTTGCAGCAGACAGGACACACAGGACATAATATTAAGTGTCCCATCATCTATGGAACAACACCACATTCACACTCCAAGGCGGAGTCGTCTATGAATCTCCACCTGAACAGGTTTTCCTTGCTTCGGCCAACCTGGGTCCAGAGTATGTTTAAAGACTTCCAGGTTACCCAAGGCAACTCATGTCCAGGCGGGAGATCTTCAGTGGGTGGAACGAATGGTTTGGGTAAGGAAACACTGTCTCGCCAAAGCTTCAGTCTTTCTTTTGAACGTTCGCCGGTGAGTGAGACACACTTAAAAAAACTGTTTAAATTTTTCAGCCTTTGTGGCAGAAGGATATTATTGTCATGCAAAGGGTGACGTGTGTCGGAGACCATTTTGGCAGGTGAAACTTACTTATTTTGTTTCTTCAGTTTCTTTTTGTATTCCCTTATAAATCTTAAGTATATATATATATATTTTTTTTTTTTTTTACACCCTAAAGGAGTCAAATAGAGGATAAAAGTTTATAATATGGGAGTTCGTAATTTGGCGCAAAGGCATATCCTACCGAGTAAATTGTATGAACTTAGTTTTTTGAATATTTTATTAAGTTACTTCAGTTTTACAAAACTATGGAACTTTGACTAACAGTTCCGAAATTCTCGAAATAAAACGCGCCTAAACATTACAAACACCGACCACCTCAAAGCCTTATATCTAATTCCACAGTTACGTTCGGTTGTATCTTGAGCTAGTCGAGTCGAGTTCTAGTTTAACTGAATTTAATATCTAATAATAAAAATACTCTAAGAATTTCATAATAATTCCGTACATTATTCTTAAGCAATACATAAAATTAAAATAACTAATATACTATACCTATGTGTACAAACCTAATAATATATAGAAACACAGAAATAAACATTTTGTTTTTGTATATATATACGCATTTACACATACATAATTATATGTCCAATTAAACACATCTAATAATTTATAAACATATTGAATTGCTTGAATTGCTGCTTATCCCTCTTCCTCTCTTCTAATTTTGCTGTGCCCGACAGGGTCCATATTGATCTTTAACTGTGTTATACCATCTATGTAATACATATGGAATGCAATATAGAATTGAGTATTGAGTAACTGCCATTAATTGCCTGTTGAGCTTCACGATTGCTGACAATTGCGTGCCCTGACTGGACAGGTCCGCTCAAACTGTGTGGTTCTTTCCTCAAAATATCATTTTAGATACCGATCTACATAGCCTTCACATGATCTGACCAAGATTTTGTCTGGACTTTAAAAGAGACTGTGACCTCTGAGTTTGTTTCGGCCTTTCTTCTCAGAGTAGTCAGATAGAAAACGCCGACCTCATCTAGTTTTTAAAATATGATTGACGTGTAAAAGTGTTTGTACAAACCTACTTACAGAAATAAAATCATTTATCATTTATCAATTCGAGAGCGCGAGAGCAATCAAGACAAATTATTGAGACAAAATGATGAGTGGGACATTATTAACGCATCAGTAATGTATACAAACCTCACTCTGCCCTTTGATCTTAGAACGCAAAGGTATTTGTGGGAGATACGCATACAACCAACGGATATATTCAATTCTAGGTAATGGAGGTAATGTCAGTGATGTTACATAATGTAGTTGATACGGTTAGTGTTATTTCTCAAATATTTATGTGTAGAAACCCTAAGACATTTGTGATGTTTTAGACATACAATAAGTAGTAGGGGAAATCCCAACGAAAGAATTTCACTGGGAATGTGCTTTCCCAGTGAAATTATTTCGTTGGGATTTATTGGAATACATTAATATTTCGCAGCATTCAAGCAGCGTTTTTGTCTTTCAGATTGATATACCGAATTGTTGGAACATGAGACTTTATTTTTTATTAAATATTAGTTTAGACCTGTCAAATTATCAGCACCTGACGTAATTTGATTAAATTTTAGTAGTCAACTTTTTGATCACGTCTAAACTTGTATGAAGTAGTGTCAGGCGCTGATTAATTTGACAGGACTAAACTAAAATTTATCTTCTGTCCTTTTCTTAATGAAATAGAAAGAAAAAGATACATTGAACTTAAATTTGGTTTAGTTTGCAAACAAGGGAATCGGCACCAGTGACATAAATGTTAATATTTATAGTGCGTGCGTGTATCTGTGTGGAGTAGGTGCTATCAATGTGTGTGATGAAGACGTGTGTATGTCTATGTACGTATGAAAAAACTGGCAGTACTTAGTAAGCTGAGTATTAGTAAGATAGTTTCCATATAAGGACTTTAGAGTCCTTAGCACTTTTTGCAGTAAAAGTGTTTCATGATAATGAGTACAATGACCCCTATTTTCAAATATAGGGCCCCTCCGAAATGGCCTTTCAGGAATTATTTTCTATTTGAATTAAGATTAATTTTAAACTTCATGTAATTCTTTAGCCGGTTCCATCACTTTCAAGTCAAATTAACTCCTTAAACAAAAGAAAACACAGACCTACCTTTGTCAATTTAACCAATTTGTTAATTCAAATTCCACAGGCGGTTAGAACCAGCCCCAATATGTTTTTGCTTGATAACGTGACCCGACTATTATAACGATTAACACAGACCCTTTAGGAGATAAGCGATGGAAAGCCTCGGGAATTAATAATAGTGTCCTTTGGGTGAATTTGTCGTAGTAGATTAATCGATATATTTTGGTAACGTGGATTAAATAAATTCAACACTAAAACCAGTGAAACGTTTGTGTCGATGTAATGTCTGATATAGATATCTACCATAGCATAAAAATACATTGGCTTTGACCTCATAAGAAATAATATAATAAGACCTTTATTAAGTCCGTTTACCTTATATTTTTCCTAGAAACATAAATAAGGTAGTTTTCCACTAATATTAGTAAGAAGACGTATATACTAACTTAACTGGACGTTTCCTAGAAAACTGGGCCTTGTTGTATTAGCAAAATAAGATTGTTGAGGAAACAAAACGTTCAGAGGTAAAGATTTATAGTGAGTAAATTGACTTTCTTCATGTCAGCCTTAACCCACCACCCAGTGAGATTGTAGACTTGGCTGTATTTATCTTCTTGTGAACTTATTTTAGACTTGTGAAGGTAGAAAAGGAGTAATGTTATAAGTATTTAAAAGTTGTATTGGTTAACTTTACTACTTTATTAATTAAGAATCTTTGAGTGTATATTGGCAAACTCCTGACAGTAGATTGGGAGAGTAAATAGGGAATTTTTGTTTTTAATGGGATTTTAAATCCAAAATGTTCTCTTCCGATTAAAATGATCATGATAATATTAACAACAGCAGATATAATTTAGAGTAAATTAATTAATTAATGGACGCACCAAAAAGAGTATAATGTAAGGGTCGTAGCAAGTGGCGTTCTGAAGTTTTTGCCTACCCTTTCATGGGAAAAAGGCGTGAAATTAATTACGTATTTTAATTAATTACACATGAAAAAACAATAAACTTTTCAGTGTACAATTCTTACTTGATAAGAATCAAAATGGATGGTAAACTACAACGTAAATTGCTTAAATGAAGACACAGGCTAACCATACAGTGACAAAATGGCCGACCTTGAGGCACTCCTTAATCTTGGTTTAAAACTATATAGCTGGGCTTGACGTTAAGTATCCTGCTCAAGTACTAGGATCAGCATTGCGGGAATGCGGGTTCAAGTCTGGCTGTGTAAGGAATTGTAATTGTTATTTGTCTAGAGACAACTTTGCCTAATATATTTTTGAAGTTTAAAATGTCGACATAAACGGCTTCACTTTCAAAATGCTAGGCGATGCGTAAAACGAATTTAAATGCCAAATAGTTTTACTTAAAACAAAAAACATTATTTAATTTATTACTTTATTTTATTTTATTAATTTTAGTAAAACTTACAGCTAATACATTTTAACATCTAGTACAATGTGTAAACGATGGCCAATTACAAGCATCTACTAACGATTAATGTGAGTGACAAACAAATACGCGAAAACAGCGATGTAAGAGATACGCAAAGGAATTATATCATGCTCAAAAAATACAATAATATTGAGAGAAAATAAAATGGTTAAACATCGAAAAAAGAATTGTTCAAATTTTTCATTACTTCCATTTAACGCTACTAGTAAATAAATCTAAATCAACCTCGACATCCTGACACACCATGTTAAAAGTACGACAAGCTCTTATCACTTACGAGTTCTGTCTGTAGATAGCTCTGACTTGAGGCACATGGCGAAGACGTGGTCTCCGAAGAAATGTTATAATTAATACTTAATAATGAATACTTCTATGTTATGACTACATAGTACCGGAACAATAGCAAGAGCATTATTTTCTTGATATTCTTGACATTTTAGTATGGATCAGACCAACGACGTCCGTCGTTTCAGCCGAAGTTACGGACGTTTCCTACTCCGTATCACTTACAGACATAAGATTCGTCCGGGGCCCGAACTAAAAACAAATGACAAAAGGTTTTGACAGTTGTCCTTACTCCCGATATGTTTTTGCCCGTCAGGAAAAGTTAATTAATCGGGAGTAGGGTACACTTCAAGGTATCGAATTACTTTCGGACGGGCCCGTATCCTCGTTGAAGGACTTAGAGAGTAGGCCACCAGTTTACACAATATAAATTTGGTAGAGTGGTGATAGAATGTGCATCCGCTGGTTTGGTCTAGATCAATATTTAGATTGTCACATCCTAACTAATATTATAAATAAGAAAGTAAGTTTGTTTGTTTGTTACGCTTTCACTCTTAAACGGCTGAACAGTTTTGGATGAAATTTGGCACATGGGTAGACCATGACCTGCAAAAGGACATAGGAGACTTTTCATCCTGGATTGTAGGCGAAGTCACGGGCAATAGCTAGTAAGGCTATAAAGAGAACAATGATTTTACATCTTTCTTGTTGCCAGTTTTTGAGCCAATTAATACAGTAAAATTCCGGATATGCTAGATACCTATACAACACCTTTTTGTAGCGTTCAAAGAGCACCCACACACTTTCAACACACCAAAACGCTACTTATTCCTAATGTCGGTATACCAAGGGAAATTTTACACGCTACGTTTAAGGGTTTATGACACGTGAACGTTAGGGGTTATTTCGAAACGGGTGGTTTAACCCCCTCTCGTGTGATGATAAATTGGTTTTTGTTGATAGAAGTGTTAAGGGTAGATTGCGGAAAAATTGTATGTTTATACCATGTATATTTTTTTGGTATATTTACCCTTTAAATTATGGGGATGGTTGAAATTTGTGGAATTTATAGTGGGACGTGCAATTCAAGCCAAAATGTTATTTTAGTAATTAAAAACCGTTAGTATAGTGCAGTGAGTATAGTTTTCAATATTGGCGTGTGCTAGCTGACATATTATGGCAAATAATTTTAATATTTTTGTGTTTCGTAATGTTAATTACTTATTACTGTATAGAATCCAGTTCTTCTAACTGAACAGACAGCAGTGCTGCTGGGGAGTTTGTTCCGCCACTTCTTCTTCCCAGCTAAAGCACTAGGAAGTGGTGAAGGGCGGGCGTTTTGGGGGGACTATCTTATGTGATTTTGACGTTCAAAAAGTGCTGATTCTCAGCCTAGTTTGAATAAATGACTTTTGATTTTATAAGTATAAAATAAGTATATAATTTTTGTCAAGTAAGTCTTGACAAAGTACTTATTCGAAAATTATCTTTTTGTCGTGTAAATTCTAGGCAAATATCTTTCACGGTTTTGTTATTCATGAAAATTGTATTCTTTCCACAGATAAGTTCCTACCACAAGGTCTTGACAACTCTTCTTATCAGTTTCAAGGAGGAAGTTATCAAGATACTTACATTTACAATACAATGATGGCTGATTTTATTGCGCCTTCTTCTCAATAATCACACAAAATATCTAAAAATCTGTATCTATACCTTCATACATTCTTAACGCGCAGCCTAGAGCGATATACAATCGTGAACTGTCATTTCGGACATGAATTATCGCTAACACAGGCATAAATCGAGTCAATTCAGGCTATGATTAACAGCCGATGAAGCGTAACCATGATTATGAGATGAATCAAATTTTAGTTAAGTAGGTATATTATTTAGGTCATTATCTGCCGGTCATATTGAACATGAGCTGAATACAGAATTTTTGAATTTTGAATAACGGAATACGCATGCTTCTATAAAACAAATGATTGTGATACTGAAGAAGTAATTAACAGAGACACAAATAAATCTACCTACTTATTTGTAAGAGAGAGGTACAATGTGAATTATAAAAAGTAGGTATCCCTATGTTAGATATAGCTAGAAACTACAAAAAGACACAAAAAAATCACTACTGTTACACATGTATCCATTTGCAAAGCATTTCAATTTTTTTGTTTCATTAAAGACAGCAGAAAAAAGCGTACATACCTACAAGCACTCATAAATTGTCTTTGTTTTATATAATATGGCTTTGTATGTACTGCTGCTGGTGTACCAATATATATTAAATAAATAATCACAGATAATCCTTGTTTTACAAGAAATAGGCTAGCACATTACTCAAGCCAAATACTAGACTATTAATTACATACCACCTAAAACAGAATGGTATATTCGCACATCCAAAATAAACATAAACGATATAGCTACATAAGTGTCGCTGTCAATTCACTTTCAATGTGTAAACGGAACCTAAATGTTCGCCCAGTGTTGATTTGACACCGTTTAGAACGAGCTAGGACACGAGTTCTCAAGTCGAACTACTGTTACTTGAAGTAAAGCTCAAGTTTGTAGTGTGTGGTGTAAGTTATAAATCTTTGCGAGAAAAGAAATGTGTAAATTATTTACATCATCAATGCTATAGTCTTCATACGGGCTTTGCATTCTCAAAATGGCTCATAGCAATAAAATCTTAAGAGGAGTCCTAAAATGAAGAGTTTATTTAAATTAAAATGCTTACTGACAAAACTGTTTCCTAGAAAAGCGGTAGTCGCCACATAACGTCCGCAGTGGCGGCCGTCATGAAAATGATGGCAACGGGTTTTGACTTTACGGTGTCAATAAACGATGTACAACTAATAATAATATAAATATTACAAAAAATAATAATATACAAATGACGTTTTCAGCGATGTCATTCACCAGTAAATTGCGGACGGTATGTAGCGGCTACCGCAGTCTAATGAAACCACAAACTCAAACTCAAAGCATTTATTTCAATTAAACCACTTACAGGCACTTTTGAATTGTCAAGTTGTCGGTCAGTCAGAAATATGAAGCTAGTTTAGCTAGAAGCCACAGCTTTAGGAATATAATGGTACACATATATATAATAGCAGTACTTATTAGGGATCAATAAAAGCCAAGGAACGTTTAGGAAATATAGTTTTTTTTTCTCTAGTAACTATGTTTGGAATGATAGTTTGGTTGAAAGTATCCGAAGCGTGGGCACTGGCTTTAACAGCTTTGGGTAGGTATTTTAGCAGAAAGTGGGTTAGTAATCCCACAATCTTTTGGTCAAGAGCTCTCACGTTCAAAGTATGTAAGTACTTATAACAAAAAAAAACAAACCTAGGCCTTTCTACTTGTCGCTTATAACGTACAGTTTAGTACAAAGTTTGAAACTCAAGCGCTAGTGAGCTACCACGCCCCTAGGTTCGTCTACACTTTAATGAAGATTTAACGAGGACCAACCCCACAAGAATGAATTTGCGTTTTCTGTTGTATATGTGTTTCACGTGCTTAAGGTACGAAGAATATTAATATATCATGCAACTGATAAAAGAGTAAGAAAGGGTAATAGAACGCCTCATAACGCGAAGCGATTGAAGTAGTGCTTTACTCCCGACTCGTCAAGGTCAAGCAATTTCGTGACCAGAGAGACCCTTCCTGAGCGGCTCCGCTGGTGGCCTCGACGGCCTGAGTCCTAAGCACCTTAAGGACCTTAGCTGTTCTGGTGTCGGGAAAGCTGGTGATTTGCTTTTGAAGAAGCTCACGGCTCTGAATATCCTCATGCTCTTCGGCAAGGTGAACGCGGCTGTCATCGACGTTCTGTACGGGACCAATGTATGCAGCCTGCGTAAGAGGGATGGCGGCATTGGTCCTATTGCCACGGGAACAACTTACTGTCGTATGGCAGCCAAGGTGTGCATGTCAATTTTATGGAGAGGTTGTTTCAGAAAAACAATTGCCCCTGCAGCTAGGTTAGGACTCCAAAGGGGCAGTGAGGCTACCGCACACGCCTTGTCCACCTACCTAAATTCTGGCAGAGGAGAGGTCATCTTGAAGGTTGACATAAAGAATGCCTTCAATTCTGTTAATAGGAACACCTTGCTGGCAGAAACTAATAAAGAAATACCTACCCCAAATCTTTAGTTTCCTTTGGCAATGTTACAGACACTGTTCTAAATTACTGTATCGAAACAACCTTCTGGAATCTGCTGTTGGCTATCATCAAAGTGACCCCCTCGGGCCACTGATTTATAGTTTAGCCATTCACCCAATTATTCGACAGTTACATTCCAAATTTAACGTTTGGACCTTTGGGAAGCAATGCAGAAACTGTTTTAAATTACCTACAATTCTTACAATCTCTTACTACTGTTTCGGCCCTAAATTAATATATTTCGTTCGCGCCTCCCATCCCATCGCTTTTAGACAAAATGAACGAAATATATTAACTTCAATTTTAAATGTGGCCATGGACGACCGAGCTTTTGTTCCCATTCGTATGGGAGGCTTTGGCATCCGCAAAATTTCTACTATTAGTTTACCGGCTTACATATCCTCGGTCTGCAGCACTGAGAAATTAATCAGGAAAATCCTAGCCACATTGATATATTTTGATGTGCCGTGCTTCACCGAGGCAATGGATGCCTGGAGACTTGCTTTTCCGAATTCAGATCCATCCGATAATCCATCTTCCCAGAGACGGTGGGTTGAGCCACTGTGCAGAGTAATACAGAACAATTTAATTGACACGTCTTCTACTACTGTGAAGCATGCGCGACTGCTGGCTGTGGCTAAGCGGAGTCGGGTCTTTGGCTTCATGCACTATCGTCGTCGAACACTACTTTCCGCATTGTTGCTTCTCTGCGACTAGGAGCACCCTATTGTTCTCCTCATCGCTGTCATCGTGGCGAAGCTATCAACAGCCTCGGACATCACGGCCTGTCTTGCAGCCGAAGTGCAGACCGCTTAGCGCGGCACGCGAACATTAATGACATCATCCGACGAGCTCTAGTCACTGTCGGCGTTCCAGCTGTATTAGAACCTTATGGTTTGGCACGCGACGATGGCAAGAGACCGCACGGCATGTCTTTATTTCCATGGAAGGTGTGTAGGCCTTTAGTGTGGGACGCAACGTATGTCGATACTTTTGCGCCATCCCATCTTCCCGGCTCGGCGTGCTGTGCTGGCACCCCTGCTGCGGCTGCGGAAAACCTCAAGCGGCAAAAGTATAATAACCTTATCGTTAATTATATTTTCGAGCCGTTTGGGTTTCAAACCCTCGGGCCGTAAGGTCCGAGTGCCCATGATTTGTTCAACGAAATCTCCAAGCGCCTGGTTGACACTTCCTGTTACCCAAGGGCTGGCTTTTACCTTGGCCAGAGGCTAAGTATTGCCATACAACGTGGCAAAACCGCCAGACTCTTGGGTACATTACCAATCGACAGCGATGCGGAGGATTTATTAGACGCCATGTTTTAGTTCGTTAATAGTTTTAGTCAGATTAGGTTATTATATTTTTATTTTAATAGTTGTTAGTATAGATTAAACTCTTTCATTGGTTATAACTTTCAGGTAATCAACTTATTTATTCTAGGTGGAGACGATAATAAATAAAACTGCTAATGTCGTTCCCAGCCTGCGTACTCAAATTGAAGAACCAAATATATTATGACGGCACGGTTGGCGCATTGGTTCAGCGATTGACTGCTGCGCACGGAACGAATATTTGTATGACCTGCAAGTATTTGTTTCAGGTCTGGCTGTTTATATATGTGAGTTTAAATGTTTGTAAACGCACCCACGATACAGGAGAAATTCCTAGGGTAGGAAACAGTAAAAAAAAAAATATATAGTTAGCTAATATACTCGTAGCTGGTCAAAAATCGGCAAAACCTACAGTAGGTCCCATATTCGTTTAAAAAAAAAAACAAGTTTTCAATTTCGATTTTAGAATTTATTTGATAGTTTCATAATAATCTTATACGTTAGTATTGTCAGTGTTTTTATTTATTGTTGTATTGTCATAATTATCCACATTGCATACCAAGCTACGTAAACCACGTTTGCTAAACTTATTTCCTCATATAAACCGCTCTCAAGCTCTTGTCACCATCTTTGCCAAACCGAATTGTGTTATTAATTGGCGTGTCGCTCGCTTCATTTCGTTCGTGAACACTTAATTACATTACAAACTTGTGGGATAGGCACCATCTTGTATGTAGATACACCTTATTAGAATAGGTAAGTAATAATGTAAGTAATAGTCTTCATTTATTTTCGTTGCTTATAAATTTAGTATGTACGTATTTATGTATCTATTATTTAGGATATGTATATTTATGTGTATCTATTTTAGTGTATTGTTTAGATACTTATTATTTGCACCAAAAACAGCCCCATTTTATGTCCTGCAGGAAAATCTCTGTCCATTCCAAGGTTACCTGGAAGAGATCGCAGAAAGCGATAAGGCCGCCCATTGTATATTAAGTAGTGTTCAATTTTATTTTTGTTGTTATATTTTTTGTGGTGTACAATAAAGAATTAAATAATGTTGTTTAATTATGTGTGAGGGTGTCGTTAGCAATAACAGCTTTTATGTACAAAAAGCAAGCGCTATTGCTGAACGTGAGATCCTGCTTTCGATTCCCAGGAGGTCAGGCAAAGTGTTATTTGTGTGTGTGAATTTGAGCCCGGTCGATGGCTCGCCCCCTAATATATGGGATATAACATAATTGGCAAAATGTGACTGTACTACAGGTACACCTCTGCCTAACCGTTCGAAGATTACATGGCTTGATGTTATGTTATATATGTATTTTTTTTTTAATGAATTTGATCAACTTGAACTTGAAATCTGACTGTTGAGTTTTTTTTTTGACTATGAGAGATTTTTTCTAACTCTTCTGACCAAGAAAAAATGACAGCTGGTCATTTTTATTTTATTAAATACCTTTGCAGTTGCGAAGAAAAACACGTGACTTACCTGAAAAAGAGAAAAGACAGAATTAATTTTAGAAAATGACAGTTGCTTGAAATTAAAATAGGAAAAACAATTGACGAATCCCACACAACGTGAGAACATCGCGAATCCGCAGGAGGCTCACATAGCCCATCGACTTTCCCCGGTCGCCATAAAAATTAACTCACGTGGAAAAAGCAAAAATTACGAAGGTGTGCAAATCGAAAGCCTCTTTCAGGATATATCCTCACATCCCATTTCTGATTTTCACATCATTTTCAACAAATCGTTCTATATTTTTTTCTTTCCGCTTATTTGTATCTTCCTAAAGCCGATCTTTTCAACGTCGGGGCCATTTCATTTTCTCTTTAGGTATATAATATGGAGTAACATACTTCTATATTTATTTCCGTCGCTAGCGCTATCGGCGAAGAGCGATAACTTAGATCAGGGATGGCAAATGTTTGTCCTTCAACGTGTCAGTTTTTATGCTTTGACCACTTCTCAAGTAATTAGCATAATCGCCGCGAGCATTCGCCTCGCAAAGTGGTCTTGCAAACATTCG
Organism: Brachylomia viminalis; assembly: GCA_937001585.2. Classification (NCBI taxonomy): domain Eukaryota; kingdom Metazoa; phylum Arthropoda; class Insecta; order Lepidoptera; family Noctuidae; genus Brachylomia; species Brachylomia viminalis. The sequence continues at coordinate 4,544,808 of OW443303.2, read as the reverse complement.
CTACGCGAGCTTTCGTAACGCAACGAACATTTATTCACGAAACGAACTGTTTTGTGAGTAAGGGAATCCAAACACGAAAAACAAATTCAAATAGGTGTGCTTTTGAACGAATGTTAGTTCCTCGAATGCATGTTCGTTGCATAAGAACGTAAATCGTGCAACGAATTTTGGCTAAACCAATGCGCGTAAGGAGTGTGTGAATAAAAAATAAAATAATCACGGCACTCCAGGTCTCGGCCCTCAAGGTCTCGGCCAACATTGTGCTCCTATTTCTAAATCATGTTTTACGGACATCTTCTATAAATATTTACAAATCATGATTCCCCTGACCTTATCCCAATTTATTTGTGGTCGGCACCACATGGCCTCCTCTTCCATACTTCTCAATTTTTTTTTTATGAAATTCGTTTATTTCAAGCAAATAACACCCATTGCCAGACAAAAATGAAATCCAATTTGATAAAATACAATACAATAATAATACCAAATATCAAATTAAAATAAATACTTAATCTAATCTATAAAATTATATTAATATACTCTCTCCGACACTGGTACAGCAACATGTCTGCTGGAACAATGCCGGATGAAGGGGCAATCCAGCATCCATGCGATGTGCAGTACGCTCTGAAGAGCGTAGCCTTAACCTCATTAGAGTACCGCGGAAACCTGCGGGCGATCATGTTAGCTCTAACAGACAGCGCCCTCCGCTCCCGTTCCAAGTCTGCGTGATCCTTGAGGTCGACAGTCAAAACATGCCCCAAGTATGTAAACTGGTCAACCCTTTCCACAGGAACCGGACCGGAAGGTATACTTTCAGGACATCTTGCACTGGCATCATCTCGGTTCTCACCCCCTTTCTAGCCATATCATCTTTTACACAGTCCAACCATCGTATCTTTGGTCTTACCTTACTAATAAAGCCATAGACATTCAAATATTTATTTTATATTTACAAATATAGATCGGTATTATTTTAACATTCAGCTCAATTTACTTTTGTTTTTAAATAAAACACGTTGGTGTCCCGCTCCTTTCAATCCTACCAATAACACAAAGAATTTCGTTCATCTCATTAGCCATTCTCACAAATTCTTCCCGCCCACCATAGGTTCGACACCCCTGACTAAGAACCTCCTGATAACTAAGTACATTCAACATTTCCACTCTGCTGCACTAACACATGTCGTAAATTAAGGAAGTAAGGACGGCTGCCAATATAAACTCTTTCACTGTTGCTGACTTTGACTTCTTAGAGTATTGGTTCATTGCTGTTTTTATGGGCAGGAGTTAATCTATGGATGTTATGAAAGTAAAGTAGCCGTATATTTTCTTTTTGTGTTTTTGGGAATACGATTTACTGCATCATCAGATTAGCTCGTAAATGTTTAGTGGCCGTATGTTTTAATTAACATGGATTACTACTTTGAATCTTCGTCAACGAATTTTGCTGTTAGCTCCAGTTTTGCCGAAAAAATGGCTTGGTGATCGATGTCGTTTATGATACAAAACAAAAGCCGAAGCGTCAGTTTTCATTTGCATAGCAACGACTTGTCGACCTTTAAGTCTAATATTGAATAATAATTTCATTGAAACTAGGTATAACTGCCGAATGTCTTACGGCACTTGAAGAATTTTGCCATGTAGACAATAATAGGTGGCTTTTGCCTCTATACTTATAATAACATCATTAACAGATTAATCATGGGGGGCTACTCTATAAGTCGTCAACGAAGATACGGGCCCGTCCAAAAGTAGTTTGATAGTTTGAAATGAACCCTACTCCCGATTAATTAACTATTTCGGACGGGTAAAACCATATCGGTAGTAAGGACAACTGTCTAATCGTGTTGTCATTAATTGTTAGTTCAGACTCCGACCTAATCTTATGTCCGTAGGTGATGTGGAGTCAAAATTCGCGTCCTCACGACCCTAGTCGCCGCAGGACACGCCCTGGGCGTCGGGAATCCCAGGCCGATTCCCGGCCAACGTAGGCGCGGGCTTGCGGACGGCGAGCAATGGGTAGCTCACCGAACGATAAGGACCAGACCCGGTTCGACGGCGCGTTGTGTTCCACGCGCGCCTCATAGAGATGTCAGCACCAATGACGGGGTCGGCTAGGGCCGATGCCTGCCAGGGTTGCGGGAAAGTCCGAAAGGGTTACCGTGGCCCCTGGCATAGGCAACTGAAGGAACACGGGTGGGTTTTATGCAGTAAGAGTCTGACACGCCCTCCCGCTCCGCTTAGAGCGGAAGAATTTATTTCCTGAATTCCCACCCTCAAAAAAAAAAGGTGATGTGGAGTAGGAAACGCCTGTAACATCGGCCGAAACTACGGATTTCCTGCTTAGGGAGTAGATCCCTTGGTGTAGCTATAAGTAATACTATAGAGGTATGGGGAACAGGGTATAACGTTCACTCATACCTATAGTAAAGAGAGGAACCTCCGACCAGACGGGTATTGAATCTGGTGGGCAACTGCCCGACGATTGATGTCGGGACGTTGCATATATGGTAGTTGCGCGGTAAACTCTGCTTGCGCGATGCAGGATTTTTGTGACGTCAGTGTGTTGCGTAGCTCGTATGTGGCGATGTAGATACCGCTACAATACTATCGATCTTGATCTTTATCTACCTAATGTTAACATTATAAGTAGGTAAATATAGCAACAAATATAGTCAACGACGTCAACACTTCATCGAATCGCAATCGTACTGACCTTTACCACCGAACGCCTCAACTTAAACCGAAGAACTTTAACTCTTCATAAAGTACTGATAGAGTGAGGTTCTGAAGCGGGACGGCGGTATTAGTGAAACAGTTAACTAACTGATATTAAGACGACTGCGTTTCAACCTAGACCGCGTAATGAAGACTTGCAGAAACTTAGCCTTTAAACTATCAATTGAATCTGCTACGGTCAAAGCAGCTCCGAAGTTAGTGAGCCATGGTTGGATATCTGCTTTTAAGATTTTCGTTGGCTTTGGAGTGTTAAAGATGCTATATTTCTTGGCAGGTTTATTCGATCTACAGCTGTCTCGTAGTTGACTCTACGTTAAATTAAAACTAGATATTAGTTAAAGACTAAGATACAATTAAATTTAAGGTAAAGAAAATGTATTGTTATGTAAATTGACCACGTTCGCACGGACGTAAAAATATCTAAAATATCTGGGATTTTATCGCGCATTGGATGTTCAACTCTCGGTGCTGAACCGAGCATTGAGAATCCAACGGAGTGCATCCCAGTGCGTAAAAAAACATAAAGAAAGAAAAAAATATTTATACGCCCAAGCAAACGTGGACTTATAGCCATTTCTTACAAACGTTCATACTACTTACATTACTTAAAAACATTCTCAAATACAGTTTGACGCTAAGCTACTCAAAGACAACCGACGAAAGGGTATGTCCCACGGTACAATTCAAATTAATCTACATTCCCTAAAAGATTCTATTGCTTCCTTGGGCATTATCTTTACAATAAATTGAATAAATTCCTAAGCCTATATCCAAGAACTCGATCAAGCTGTATTAAAGAAATAACAAAATACTTAAAAACCCTAGGCTATTTAGTTTTTTTTTTTAAACTTAAATCTGAGAATCTTTTGACCGTTCTGAAATAAAACAAATTTTGACCAACCCCACACATACAATAGCTGTTCCTCACCTCCTTGAAAAACAGCTCTCGCTGCACTCACTCAACAAAAGTCACATTCACTCACACACTGCTCATCTGAGTTACTCACATACATCTCCTACTAGTCGTAACACTTCACACAATATAAACACTCACTCACACATCGTCTCACAACATGACTCAATAACTTCCGCAGAATTATAGATAGGTATTTTTTATTGTTATTACTACTTCTTTTATTTGTATTAAGCATATTGCTTGACTCTTATTTAATTTGTTATTTTTGCTATGCATATTGTTTAACATCGACTCTTGCATGGCATCTCTGTAAACGCTAATTCTAGCCATGGGGCATGGCGACCTGTAACACAGGTTTTTCCCAAAAACCTATATCAGGCACCAGTCTACCAAAGGTGGAATACAGCTGAGTTTTTTTTTTGTACACGTTAACTTTAAGTCAGCTTTGTGAAGAGAGAATAAATGATAAATTATTACTATATTATTATTACAACTGCCCAAGAATGACAGCTGTGATTAGAACATACGGACAATTTAAGTTGGTAGTAAAATTGTTTCACGATTAATTTGTCTGATTTTACTTAAATTAACGTAACCCACGAGAAGTAGCTTTCTGGGTTCTGTGACTTTTAAGTAAAGTATTAGGTTTGCACCTAGCTACTAATCTCCAATAAGTACTCACAAGTAAATTATGATCTAAAACGATGCTCAATTTTTCCTTTCAGTCTTAGACTGGTATATAAAATATTTTCGGCGCGGCGTGTCACCATATTTGATTCATCCCTTTTCCAATTTAAGATGCCGCCGTGTCGCGGCATATGACGGTTATGTTCACCTAGATGTTGTAGAAAAAGTGTGACTTTAGTCGTTTTGATTTTGACTGAAACTTATTGTAGAGAGCAAAAAATTGTGAAAAATAGAATGAAGAAGATTAACCAGCGTACATTCATTCATTAATTAAGAAAATACTTTTTGAAAGACTTTTAGGGTACTCATCGAAATAATGAAGAGTCATTTGGTAGATATACATTTGGGTTGCTTAAATTTAAAACGAATGGCGGTTCAATGAATTATTGTTATAATCTTAACTGCCTTACCCTTAGCCTTAAATGATAAATTTAACATTGTAACTAAGTTGTAGGTTCCTTCATAAGTAAGTAAGTACCTACATGTTTCAATAAGCACACCATGGCTTAAGCTTTCACCAAATATTTTCTAAGTTCCCAAAAACTTGTTACTAAACAGTAACATATGAAAGCAAGTAAAAACTCACCAGATATGAGCATGAGCACGCAAACGTGAGAGCGAAGCGAGACTTAGTGCCACTTTATGTTCGTTTTGATGCGTTTTTTATATTCTTCTACCCGATAGGTATTATGTTTAGCTCTGTCGTGTGTTAAGGAATTGCTATCCTAAATCTTCCACACAATAAGAAATGACTGATGTGTAATATCTCGTTTTGTTTTGTATTGAAGTTTTTGATAGATAGAAACGATATTATTCTTCTTTTTCTTTGCTTGTCATCTTAGAATAAATCTGATATTTATTTACATAGCTTTTTGTCAACCATTTTGAAGAGAAACTATGTTAATATCAGATTAGCTATAAATAGAGTTAGCTTTTTTTTTGAGGGTGGGAAATCATTAAATAATTTCTCCCGCTCTGGGCAGAGCAGGAGGGCGTGTCAGACTCTTACTGACTAAAACCCACCTGTGTTCCTTTTCAGTTCCCTGTGCCAGGGGCCACGGTGTCCCTCTCGGACTTTCCCGCAACCCTAGCAGGCATCAGCCCTAGCGGACTCCGTCATTGGTGCTGACATCTCTTTGAAGCGCGCGTGGAACACAACGCGCCGTCGACCCGGGCCTGGTCCTTATCGAACGGCGAGCTGCCCATTGCTCGCCGTTCGCAAGCCCACGCCTACGGTGGCCGGGAATCGGCCCGCGATTCCCGACGAAATAGAGTTAGCTGCCAGTCCCAACAATTGCTGTACATATGTATTATTATCAGTATTTTATTCAAAGCAACGAGTTTCTGATCTGTACTTTCCGAAATGCAACTGTTTATGGCAAACAATTAAGCGACTATATGACCTAAAATCAAGTTGTTTAATGCCTAAAAGTATATGATCCACTGCAGTAAATAAATTAGAAAAAAATATGATATTCTTCAGGATATGTGCTAGATAAATAGTGTGTTGAAAACATAATACAACTAATTTGGTACGATAGAATAAAGTCACGAAGATACCTCTAAAAATTTATTTTAACGATTAAAAACCATACTAATAAACATGCAATCATTGTTTTTTTTTTCAGATTGTTTTTCAAGCAACGTATTAACGTGATGGTGTTTTAATTTTTTAGTCCAATCAATAGATTTTTTGTAAATAGAGAATTGCTTCATATTTTGCAATAAATTACCAGCTTTGTGTCATCACGCTTCTCTTTCTTTTCTATGCAGTCCGACAGTGACCGCGCTTTAGCTATTGGATATATTTTTAACATTTTGGCGACCGGCCCTTTACTCACCGAACTGAAAGTTTTACGTCAAAAACCTTGTTGCAAAGAATATAAATATAAATATAAAAAATAATACGAATGTCTGTCTTCCCGCGAATATAAATTTAGAAGAAAAATATGGGTGTCTGGGTAACATTTATGAACTTAAATTACGTTTTAGAATATCTTAATTTTCATACATATCTTGTGTTTCAAATAATATGTTATATACGTTTCTCTTAAAACCAAGAATCATTTCAATCTACTTGAAAATTACAGCGACGTAATTATTTTACCACCATGGACCATGATTTCTTATAGAACATAAACAGTAATAATAGATTGTCAAACCAGTTTGAGATAGAACAGTTTTGAGCTGCCAATGCCGAAAACTTTTGTAAATTATCTATAAAAAAGTAACCTTTTTGATTTGAAAAGAAGTCTAGTTTAAAGGTTGCCTACCTATAGGTAAGTACATAAGCCAACTATATTAAAATATGCACTAAAAATATAGAATTTCACAGTTTTTCCGGAACCCATAAACTATGATGGCCAACCGACTACCACAGGTAAGACCAATCAAAAACCCGCAGCGTCAAATCTTTTTATGTAGTTACAACACTACTTAGATACAATGATGCGATTAGATAGTCTATCAACAAAAATATACTTTTTAACACATAAAATATACTTTAACACATAAAATAACTTCACGCCTGTATTCCCGAAAGAGTTACACTAACACGTGGGTAAACACTTTATATAGGTACATAATTTGTAAGTCTCAGCCACCTGAGAGCAGTGGTGGCCCAGTGGGAACCCAGTAGTGACCCAGTGGTAACGGCCGCGACTTACGAGGACGTGGGTTCGAAGTTGGAACCCCAACAGACACTTTATATTTTGTAAATAATTTCATCGCAACTGCTCTTCTCACAACGGTTTAGGAAAACATCGTGTGGAAACCGAAACCAAAAATTCGAAGACATGTGACATCCGCCAACCCGCCCTGGGCCCGCGTGGTGGATTATAGCCCACTCCCTCTCACAGAGAGGAGGCCTCTGAACCCAGCAGTGGGAACCTTATAGGCTGATTATAAATCACCTTCTAATAGTTTAAACCTACCGCTTATTGAGATAACTAGCTAAGGAACTATACATTATTAATTAAACTGTTACTATACTGTTGAGAGTGGACCACCTTTACAATAATCCATCTTAGTGTTCTACAAGCATATCTGATAAACCTAATTGAAAGCATAATGTCAAATATCTTTTATATTTCAGATCAAATTACAATCAATACAGCCTACCAAAAATCTTGTAGGTACTCATAATACATGAAAATGACTGCCTTTTCTCAACCTTCAGATAAATAGAGGCATGTCTAGCACACTTAAGTACGGTATGAACGGTAAACTTTATGACTTATGAAAGTTCAGCACTCGACTTTATTACGAGTGATTTCCTGCAAATTTAGAGCAATTGATTTTTTTGTTGACGCTACAGGTTTTTTATTGGTCTTACCTGCGGTAGACGGTTGGCCATCATGATTTATGGGTTTCGGGAAAATTGTGAAATTATGTATACATTTTTAGTGCGTATTTTAATAGAGTTGGCATAAGTAGGTAGGATATTATTATATAAAAATATAATACCAGTAGCAAGCAACCTTTAAAGTAAACTACTTTTCAAATAAAAACCATATAGTTTACTTTTTCATAGATAATTTACAAAAGATTTTCAGCATTGGTCGACGACGGCGACGCTCAAAACTGTTCTATCTCAAACAGGTTTAAGAATCAATTTTTACTTTTTATGTTCTATAAAAATCATGGTGCATCATGGCCAATCTTAGATATTAAACTAATTACGTCATTTTCATGTAAGATGAAATGATTCATAGTTAGCAAAGATATGCCTAATGACCTCGTGAACTATAAGCTAGGTTCAAAATATTAACCAAAAATGTGGCCACTAAAGCTACCACTATATTATCATTATCTTGTATTCTATTATCTGGTCCCCATAATCGATTTCCCTCCGATTTAATCATAATCGACTCAGTGACTTGATCGGAACATTAAACGACTTTAACAATTACCAGCTAGTCATAAAAGCTATGAAGCGATTTTATAGCGTAATAAAATCGTGTGTAAGTGCCTTTAATAACTTGGCAGCCCTAGAGTAATGAGATTTCATATATTATGAGGGTATAGTTAATAGATGGCGCTATTATAAACACATGCTGGCCATTGAAATTCTGAATTCTATAACTAATAAACGGATTGGTTATAAATTTTAATGGTGTTTTAACAACTTTCAACGTTCAACTTGTTCAGCAAATGGCGCATGGCCTTAACATGTACATGTGGCCTAAAAAAAATCGAATTGCTTGAAAATAAAAACCCTCTTTGCTACCCGATTTTAGTCGTACTTGCCTATACGAGTGTTCAATGCTTTAAGCAAAACTTTACAGTAAGAAACAATTGTGCGGCCTACTCAAATGTCCTTTCTTTGGTATTGTTCGTCGAATCGTTGAGCTCCTTAAGTTCTGAGTTGAGCTGCACGATTGCTGACAATTGCGTGCACTGACTGGACAGGTCCACTCAATCTGTGTGGTTCTTTCCTCAAAAGACCATTTAAGACACCGATCTACATAGCCTTCACATGATCTGACCAAGATTCTGTCTGGACTTTAAAAGAGACTGTGACCTCTGAGTTTGTTTCGGCCTTTCTTCTCAGAGTAGTCAGATAGGAAACGCCGACCTCATCTAGTTAAAAAAAAAATATGATTGACGTGTAAAAGTGTTTGTAAAAACCTACTTACAGAAATAAAGTCATTTATCATTTACTACTAAAAGAATTGTTGCTGGGTCGGAATTATGAGGAAACTGATGGTTTACTTGTAGCACACGCTAAAACCATCACACTCTCTGATTAAATACACTCACACTCCACGCTTACTCACCTTAACTGTTTTTTATGTGTAATCTATTGGTTCCTTTGCACATTTTTGTACATTTTGTCAATTTATGTAATGGACTAATCAATTTCAATATTGCGCTAGCGGAACACGTTAAATTATTAACTTAGTGTAGAATTTGGGTCAACAAGATACAGGCTGTGCCTAGTTTGGGACCTGCTGTTAAATCTATCAAAAGTCTTCTGATAGTTACTATTTAATTTTGTTACTTGCTAGGTTAAGAACTGTGTGTATTTGGGTTAATTTAATGAATTTTAATTTAAAATAAAATACACAATAACAAACTAGAAGTATCCAGTTAACATTACTCGTCTTGTCTGCGTAAGCAGCTGTTCCAAATCGACGAAGTTACTTGAGTTTCCGCAGTTTTCAGCCTTACACTCGTTTTTTGTTTTAAACACCGGCTAACTACGCATTTTTAGGGTTCCGTCACCCAATATCAAAAACGAAACCTTTATAATTTCGTCATGTCTTTCCTTCCATCTGCCAGTCTGTCCGTCCGTCCGTCTGGGTGTGGCACATTCATTTTACTCGGAGACTGTTTGCAATATATCGATGAAAATTAGAAAGGGAAAAATAACTCCCTCTTAAACAGTTTAAACATAAACTATATAAATGGCTTATTGGTAATTGTTTTTATAGCGTGAAAGAATGTATTGATAAAATAGTCACAGACGAATTTGGTTATTGAGTTTTGATTAGATATATTACTTTATGATTTTATTATTGTTAAGATTTTACAAGCGCTATTTGTCATGTTTGAATAATAATTTTAACAAATTAATGAGTCGTTTTTAAGTTTTACATTTAACATGTTTAAATATTTGTTTGCCAATCCAAGTCGAAACATGTAAGAATTTAATTTATAAGATCTTAATGTACTACGTTTTAAAGCAAATAAATAATTACATTCTATTTTATAAAGGTTTATTCTGTGCACCACTAAACAATGGTGAAGTGAAATTACGAAAAATATAATTAGGGGTAGCACTCCTCGTACTGACTGAAGGATGAAAAAAAAATCATAACACTTAAGCATGTAGGGTATTGTTGGATCCCATAATTTAAAAGATTATGATGTTTCCAAGTGGTTTTGCTACTTATGTCAATAGTTTTTGAGATATGGGATATTTTTGGGTACTACTGCTTTTTTTTTGTGTATGGCACCTCGCAATTGACCTAGAGAGGTCGTCACTGCTTAACCGAACCAACCTCGTGCTGCCTTAAGCGGACTCAAAGCCTCCAGCCAGGGGCTAATTTCTTAAATTACTAAGTGCACGCTAAGGGCACCCCGTGTGGGGTACGGACCTCGGCTTAGGGCGTCGCTGGGGGTAGGACAGCAAGGCGGGACAGGCTGGATCCAGATTGGATAATTATTATTATAGGAGGAATTTAAAGCTCGAGCAAGGGTCGGGGTGGGTACAACTGCAGAATAACATTGCTTTATGAACTACAAATTTATTTTTAGTGTCCGTTTTGACTGTCCTTTCCAAAATCAGTGGATATGGATAGCCATAGGCATCGGTTAGGTATAGGGACTAACAATATCTATAGGAACATCATTTATAGGAACAATATTATGTTACTAATAAACTAACATTTTGTAGTTTTATGTACGCATGGAGTTTTATGTACTTAAATAAACTATTTTTATTATTATTGTTTGTTTTAAAAAGCGTTGCCCCACACTAGTAATTTCTCTTGTATTGTGGGTGCGCTTACAAATGTTTAAATAATTCATATACACAAACAGCCAGACCCGGAACAACTACTTTTAGGTCATTTAAATATTTGTTTCGTGCGGGAATTGAACCCGCGGCATGCAGCGCAGCAATCGCTTAACTTCTACGCCAACCGTGCCGTCGTACGTTTTATAATCAATACTGTGCATGCGTAAAAATAAATCATCCCACCTACGGAACCCTACACTGCCAAAAGACACAGCCAAGCGCGTGTCGGATCACACGCACTTGGCTGCTTTTAAGTTTTGTTTGAGATCTTCAGATCTCCAAAGATAACTCAAGTTTCGTGCAAGATTAATAACAGTTCCTTTAGGAATGTCACAAACCTATCAACCAGCAAATAGCTGAAACAAAGCATTTATTGACACAGATGTAAATGTTCCCGTCGATATGGTTGTCAATTGTTATACCATTGTTGCTGTAACAATAAACACTGAGTGACAAAGTGATGTTGGTTTATTTAAAGGCTTAGCTGAAGATTGACTGTGGTAGAATAATATATTTATGCATGGTCGTTTCTATGTTGGAACTGACATTGGTTCCAAGGCGTCTGATTTAGTTCAAGTCATGTACGGTGTGCCTTGCCTAATAAATAAACAAAATGTACGCACGAGGAGGTTATGGTTTAGTTCCACACTAACTCCGTTTTCAATAAACGTTTTCAGTGTAACCATTTCTTTTTTTGATGTTTATCTTTGTTTTTTTTAAACATAAAATGAATATTCTATTGCCCATGCTGTCCCACTGTTTGACGAATGCCTAAAACGATAGAATCAATTTTCAATCTAACATCTATCTAAATATTTTATTGTTTTCGAACAAATAACTTTAAATTTAAATAAATGCTGTAAATTGTTATTCTAATATGATTGCGAATCATTTAACATTTTAAATTCCATAACTCCCACAAGCATCAAAACTAATCCGATGTACACAAATCTAATGTCAGACAACCAATTCGTACCGCACAATACAAATATTTGTACTAAATACACCACGCTAGTCACTAACTAACAAAACGTGTGTTTGTTCGTTACCGAGAGCAAATATAATACATTCAACGAAGGGCGTTAGCAGAATTGTCACAAAGGACTCGGTGGGGGATAAAATGGATTAGATATTCTTCGATTGTTATAAGAGAAAAGGGAATTTCGGGAATAGATTTTAGGTTCTATATATATCACTTTTGTAGGTACCTAAGTAACGAATAATAATAGTATGGAGGGGCAAATCAATGACAAGGAAAATAAAAGAGATGTATTCATGATATATTCATTTATGTATAGCACAAAACTTGACGCAGTATGAAACTTACTTCTATAACTATAATTACGTATTAAAATCGATTTTCGTGTCTGTCTGTGTGACCGCGCTGTTCTTCTAAGATACGCAACAGCTTTGATGCGGTTGTTATCATCATTTAGAACATTTATTCCGGAAGATTCATGTGCATAGAACATTGATATTAAATTTACATATTTTTTAAAACTTGATGACAAGTTAAAAAAAAATCGGTTGTCTGTAAAGTCGGTTAACTGACGATAGTTGAACGTGACAACGTCATAAGAAAATACTAATGGAATGGTTGCATTTTTCAAAAGAAAATTTTAATTTTATTTGTTTGATAGATATTTTGTATGGATATAGAGAAGGAGGTAAATGGAAATCACAATTTAATTGATCAAGTTACATTTATTTGCACGCATAAATACAATCAATTTTTTTTTTACAATGTTCATAGTTTTCTTATTGTTATAGTTTTGTCAATTATAGCATAACCTACAAACGCTGCACTAGCGGACCGATGCTATTTATTTTAATGATGAAAGCACGAATATTCGACAATATATCACTGAACATATATTTAATATCCAAAGAATCATTACCTTTATCGCCGCAATTATCGTTGCTATAAACAATTGACACCACATTCACTTTTCACTGCACTTCATACTTGACGAAAACATGTAATTATGTGTTATTGTATAGCAGCTGTCCACGCGGACGCATCGCTCACTCAAGTAGGAGAGAGACAGATGTCGAACGCTGCCGAACGCGGAGGCCGATTGTGCCTCTTGGTCGCTCGTTCCGCGCTCTCGCTTGCACTTCAAGCCTTAAATGGAACGCCTCAGAGCGAGGTAACGCCGCATGAGTCATGTGTAATGCCGCATGAGTCATGTTTTTTCGAGCGTGCAGCCGGCTCCATCAAATTATAAGACGTTGTCACGTCAAAATAACTTTTAAAACCGTTCAAAGCAAACAAAATCCCAAATCTTTATGGGTTTATTTGCCCCTAATTCACTTAAAAATGCAACTGCTCAGTCCCTTATTCATGCTGTAACTGCCAACAATATGGCAAAAGAAAATAAACTACTTTTTTCTACATAACGACTGAACTACCTACTAGAATTTCACAAAATAATTTGCCTAACTGCACTAGTGAACACGATTAATGGGTTTGGGTCATACTCAAGTAAAATCCTCAATCAGTTTAGGCAGGCACATATGACTACAAACAACACAGCACTAGTCATTAATTAAACAGAATTAGAGAAACACGATAGAACACGATTCACATCTATTTTCATTTAATCCAAACATGTTTCCCACAAATTATATGTATAATCATTTCAAGTATTCCAGTGTTGAATTTAGTTTTAGGACTATTCGGTAATGGTAATTCTGTATCCAATGTACAGAATTTAACAATAATAATAATAATTAAATTGTCCCACTAAAAAGCAAAAAATTGAATTAATTTTGTTTTGAAAACTTTATTTATTATCTTTTACATTAAATATTTGCTTTTTACCTCTCATCATAGAGAAATTTCTACTATTTCGAACTTCAGTTAACTTTGCCTCAAAAATTCAGAAAACAAATTGGAATTCGGGATCAGACTATGACAACCAAGACTCACCGACTTTATAATTTTTATGAGCAATAACTATAATATTTTCCTTCGCATATAAATTACACCTTCAAAGTATGTATTGGTATCCATTGATGTGAAATAATCCGTTAGTTTACTGACCATAAAATATGCGATACCGTGGCTATGACAGCTTATTATCTCATCACCGACTAGCCCGTAATATAAATAGCTCTAGAGAAATTTAAATCATCTACTAATAATCTTCAATACAGAAGAATTTCTATACCGAGCAATCTACTTGAGAACTTTCATTAACTTCTCAAGGGTTTAAATTGCTTTCATGATTATCTAAAGTATATAATATCTTTTATGGGGTATTGTGTTAAATGTTACAACAAAATACCTTGTGATTTATTGCAATTAAATGAAAGAAAATTTTTCAACTCATAAAAATACAATTTGTAAACAAGATTATTACAAATTAGAGGATTATATCTTAGATATGAATGCTTGGAAACATGCTGGTCTTGCTTCATAAGACAATCTAGAGTCTAGACCAAATCAAACTGGTTGCCAATCTAATTGTATATATATCATTTTTATGACATTGATTTTACATTCAGTAATTACTTTAACCCACACACTAAGCTTTTACTTGTTAAATATTTAGAAAATCATCTACTTTTACAATATTTGTAAATACGTGAGCAACATGTATCTATCACATAAATAATTTACCTGTCATTACTTTTTAAACAATTCTTTTTTCCTTTTGTGGTACTTATAGTAGATTTATTGTAGTTCATAAATAAACATTTATTTTTCTTCCACAAAGGCGTCTTCAAAATATGAAGACACTATCATTTGACAAATCCTTTGTGGGAGACTGGTATCTGCACTAGGAATAACCTGTCACACAGATTACCAGCCCCCCCCCCCCCCCAACAGTGTTTTAGAATTCTTTTTTTTTTTATGAAATTATTATATATTTAATATAAGCTTATTATTTTCCGAGTGACTAATAACTTAAAAGTCGACTAAATGTTTGCAACAAAAAAAATAGAGTGGGTACCATATATAATGGGTTGGCAGCTAATAAGGAGTATCGTAATAAGTAATAGGTAGCATATTAATATATCAGTAATAAGCTCCGTTTTAATTTGTTACCAGGAGAAACTGGATGCAATCTGGTCTTTAGGGCACCCCGACTCGGACAGGTTAGGTTAGAAGGGGATGGCGGGGTCGATAGACCCCGCCATCCCCTTCGTGGTTATTTTTTTATAAACCACCCAGAAGTAGGAGCCCCGCGAAGCGGGGCTCCGTCGACCAAGCCCTGCCATCAACCATGCATAGAATATTTTAATTAAGGTTTGGTTAGAACTGTGACAATTATGACAAACATGAACGCCCATTTTCTATTTTGTTTTCGCCATTAAGTTTCCGCTTAGATATTAATTCTGTTCCCAAAAGAAAAACTTGATGCTAGTTTAAATTAAAACGGAGCTTATTACTGATATATTAATATGCTACCTATTACTTATTACGATACTCCTTATTAGCTGCCAACCCATTATATATGGTACCCACTCTATTTTTTATTTAAACCTATATTCATTTTACTTAGTTGCCGCATTAAATACATGCCTTTAATATATACAAAATAATGTAAAACATTTTAAAAGAGTAACGGTGGACTTCCTTGCTCCTTCTTCCCCATACGAAACTACCTTTTGGAAGGAGCAACTAGAATCAATTCAATTTTTTTGTAAAGTTTGACGTTCAAAAGTGCCTTATAAGTGCGATTTGACCTTGACATGATAATACTGCCCTCTACATTTCTTGTAGTACAAAATGTATATAGGATAAACTTCTACAAATATTGGAAATAGAATCAACACACAGGTACACTTAGAACGAAGGTCTTGTCACAAGTACCTATAATCAAATAGGGTGCATCCACAACCCACAATAAGTGATTGTGGGATGTGAACCCTTTTTAATTGAATTGACCCTAACCATCAGTTAATACACGGTATACTTTTTGTGTTCGTATAAAACTCAATTAAATAAAATAAAAAAATGATTTGCTTAACTCCAAAACCTCCAGAACATAATATCTCTCGTTAAAATTCACTTCTCCCATTAACATTCTGTCCACTACAATATGTTATGTGCGAATGGACGTTGATTACACTACACCCAACTCACATCAAAGAGTCAACATCAAAAACGCGAGGAATCCAATAAAAGTCTGACTATGTAATTTAATAGGATCAGACGTCTCGAACGTCGAAATGACCTTCTACGCCGCTGTACAGCTCCGTCGAGGCTTTTCCAACTTTATAGAGTTTGTAATTTGCATTTGCCACCTACTTATTACAGATGGGGTACGTTTTAAATACGGTCGAGGGAACGTCTTGAATGTCTGCTCTTGTAATTAGTTTTTGATAAGTTGTCGTACAAGTGAAATTATTATTTTGCTTCAGTTAAAATATTACTTGAATTGGTTTTTCATAGTATTCGGTTGTTTTATTCAATAATATTTGACCCACATTATGATATCGATAAAATTAGTAGCGCCCAGCATGGGACTAACGTTTACCATTTTGACACCATGATATTTAAAATGTAGACATAATTTGGTGTTCTAATATAAAATTGTAATAACAGCGAAATAATAAATCGTTAATCAAACTAATTAACCATCATCGTTTCTTACAATAAGTTTTAAAATTCAATTAGCGCCGACAAAAAAGCTTAATAAAATCTAATCGAAAGTATTTTTATCTAGACCTTGTTAACTTGCTCTCATTTTGTTTCGGTCGTTCCCGAAATTACTTGGATGAAGTACCCGCTTAAAATAAGTATCTCTATTTACAATAGATTTACTTTGATAAAAATTCTCACTCCCTAAATAACAAGTTGGGTAGTAACAGTCGAGTCTTTTTACAAAGACAAAATGTTATTGTGTATTATAGCTGTTGTTTTAATTAATGGCTATTCTGCTCATTGGTTTGATGTTTGCTTAAGTTATTACTGATTGATGTTAATGTTTACTGCTTATTGTGATCTACTACTAAAATCGTCATAATAATCGTCAATTCTGTTACCTTGCCATATTCAACATTATTTATAGGCCGATTTGCGATCCCGGTATAGGTTGTTAGTATTCAGGAGGACGTTAGTCTCGATCCCTTGCTATAATCCTATAATGCCCCTTACGCTACCCAAGTGTGAAGAAAGGACAGCCTTTTTTTCACACATTTGAGTCCCACCGAGGATTTAGTCCTAATCGGAGATCAGCAGCAGCGTCTTAGATACTACCCGACACACTTGAAGAAAGAGGTAAATAGGCACTGTACTAGTGATTTAGTAGGTAAAAAAGAGGCTGTGCCTTTATGACCACACGAACGACTGGAGCCGAGTATACGTGATTCAGCGTCACCGACCGACTGGAGCTAAGTATACCCGATTCTGCATTTCCGACCGACTGAAGCTAAGTATACCCGATTCAGCGCCACGGACCGACTGGAGCCTAAGTATACCCGATTCAGCGTCACGGACCGACTGGTGCTAAGTACTTATATCCGATTCAGCGCCACCGATCGACTGGAGCTAATAAGTATACCCGATTCTGCGTCACCAACCCAAGCGTGATGGTTCAGTTTCGTTCACGGTTCAGAAAGAGCACAAAGTGTGGCTAAAGAAGTTTTTACTTTCAAAATCAACGGTCAAACTGGATATTGCTGTTTCTTTCACAGGCGATCTAAGATAGTGCACTCAATAAACTATTTGCAGGAAGGAAGGGAAATGTTATATCATATTTTTACTACTTTATTTTTATTTCACATCAAGATCTGTATGGGAATTTATAGCGAACCTCATTTTCTCTTATGTCCCCATAAACTATTTACATCCCATCAGATAAAACGATGTTGGGGATATAAAAATATATATCGCTTTGGTAAGCTGGTTATCCAAGATGTTTTGAAAGACACCATGTATTAATTGATATTGTGACTTTTACTTTAAGAGTCAAAGTTTTGCCCTTTTACCCTTTGTGGTTACTACAAAGGGTAAGAGCCTTATTGTTAATAAATAAGATGACAGTTACTGTCGATGTTATCTTTTAAACAATAAAGTCCAAATTAATATATTTTGATTGGCAGTAGTATAACTAGTAATACTCCTAATGATTGTTTATTTATCATGACGTCTCATACATATTCGACGCTTTACGAATAAATAATGTTGAAACTAATTTTGATGGAGTAATATTTTGCTCCTCCCATTAAATTAAATGTAGAAAATTTCGTATTACTCGAGTATTACCCCTCTCTTAAAAGTATAAACTTTTCAGAGGATTTCAAAAGTGTATGTACCTACTGTAATATTATGTACAATAGTCGTAAAGGGCTACATTACCGCAAATATGCAAACAGTAATAACGATTAGGTTTCATTGTGGTTCCACACACGAGGCTTTTAACAGTAAATGTAACTCGAGGAGGCTTGCATTATTTTAGGAAAGGAGTTTCAAGAGTGGAGTCGTGGTTGCCGAGTAACGCTGGTGTAATATAAGGTACCGGCTAAAAGTCTTAAGAAATATTTTTGTTCTGTATTGTACTTTTGCAATGGAGGAGGAATGAGGAGCTTGTTATTTTAAAAGTATTAAGTATGAATTTGGATGGCTATGGGAAAAGAGGCAGACCGAAAAAAAAAATGCATTGTATGAAAGATGACGGCACTTGAAGGAAGTGAACTCTGTGATGTCGGCTAATAGATGTATGGAGGCAAAAGACGTGCTCCGCCAACGCCTAATAGTTTGGGATAATGGCCGGAGGATGTTGTTGTATGGTATAATTGTACGTATTTGTACCAATTCAAAATATTGGTAAGTAGTGAATAATTGAGGGCAACAAGGATTGAGCACGCACATATTTTAACCTAACCCTGACCTTTCGGAGATTACAAGCGTCAAGTTACGTTGTATTTATCTTGCCCGAATCAACTGAATTGTATGGTTTTAGTTTTCAAATAATTCTGATGTTCTAATATAAGTAATCTTAATTCATGTGTGTTCTTATGGTTTTGTTTTGGTTTTTCTGTAACGATTATTGTTATTAATTTAAAAGACTTGACATTTAATAATTTTATTACTTTTGATCATGATGTGAGTTGTTATGTTTAAATGTGTTTCTTGTATTATGTATGTTTTTATTTATATTCATATTCATTTATTTGAGTTTCACAAGGTAAGATCACGATGTTAACAAAATACTTAGAGCTAAGAGCCGTTACTGACCCTTTCAGGGCACAGCAAAAATTATTGTTTGATATATAGCTAATAGGTACTTAAAGTTAAAATTATAAATCGTAGAAAGGTACAATTTAAAATACAACATTCGCGTAAAAATTTAATCACAATAACATAAATTATTCTGTTATTGGTAAGTAGGTAGCTATTTTCTTAAAATACTATTATTAAATTACATTTAGATATAGATATATTTACTTTGTTAATATTATTACAAATACTTATTTAATTTTATTATATAGAATGATTTAAAACACTATGTAAATTGTTTGTGAATAAATAAATTAACAGTTAAAATAATATTAATAATATGAACATGTATTATAAAAAAGAAGTAAAAGAATCATAGGGCATCAAAAAATTCGTCCGCATCGCTGTCAACAGGAAAAGTGCCCAAAAGGCTGGCAGTATTGCCAATAAATAAATAAATTGAATTTTAAAGAAGTTTATACCAATGCATCTCGAAATAATTAATTTTGATTATCACATAATAAGTAAATCCTCTTTTGAATAATTTATATTTTAACTTCCCACTTAACCTTCATGGTTGGCCTAATGGCTCCAAGCATGGTTTGTAGGAAGAAATTATTATAGTTTCAAACTCAAAGCATTTATTTCAATTAAACCATTTACAGGCACTTTTGAATTGTCAAGTGGTCGGTCAGTCAGAAATATGAAGCTAGTTGCCCATTCCAAAGCGTAGTAGGTACCTATGGAGAAGAACGGGCGAGAAACTCCATGGACACTCTTCACGTTGGGGAGTGCTAAGATGCCTGATTTTGTATTAGTAACTAGTACGATAGTCATGATGCGCTATTTTCGTGAACTTTCTTCTAAAGTAAACAAAAAATATTAACCTAGTTTGAAGGGTTTACAGAAAAACTACTTAATGAGCAATGGAATTCCATTGCGAGTACTTAACATTTATAAATCTATAACAGTAACCATGCTTGAAAACGAAGAGAAAATTTGGCAGCATTTCTATAATATTAAGCGCGGAGTTGTCTGCATTTAAAGCTTTCCGTTTTAAAGAGCTTCGTACAGCGGATTAGTTTTTGGCGACCGACCCATCTTCCGCATTGAAACAAATGAACGGGGTTACTCGCTGTATTCTTGTTATAAATGCGGTCATTTTTGGACATTGTAATACAGTATATTCTGGAATAATATTATGGAACTGGATACAATAGAGTTCAGTTCACTGCTAGAGAAAATGTAAAATCCTGGTTCTGTTTGACAGAAGTAGGTATTCAAACCAGAACGCAAATACAAGGGGTTTTTGTTTTCAAATTCTCAGGGAAAATCTTGCTAGTTTTCAAATGAAAGTCAATACCGCTATTTTAGAAAATGGTTGCTAAGGTTGCTTTTTCTTACTCCTTACCCTTAAGAATTAAAAGATAAATGTTTAATTGAAGTCTCAGCTGCAGATGGGTAGTTTCACAATCAATCATTCGCATTAGCATTTGACTCGGCTTGATTAAGTCAGTGTAAACAAATACAAGTGTAATTCTTTTTTCGCGGAATCTGCTAATATTTAATAGGTATTTGGAAGTAAATCAAAATTATCCCTTACCTAGAGAGAGATCTCCGAGTTACCTATACGTATCTTTTAGATGATGTTAGAGTTACATAATAACATACATACATTATGTATACGCTTATGTAATGGAAATTGATTTTGGGTGTGGAAAAGGAGGCATGCAAGTAGAATAAATGCTGTAGAAATGCGTTTCTCGCGGTTCTTGACTGTGAATGATAGGCTGAGGAATGATGTGGTAAGGCAATTGTGACATTTTTTTTATAGAGTAGGTATGTTGGGACGGTTTGGTCATGTTGAGAGTATAGTTTTCAATATTGGCGTGTGCTAGCTGACATATGGCAAATAGTTTCATTTAATGTTTTGTGTTTCGTAATGTCCATTACTTACTACTGTATAGAATCCAGTTCTTCTAACTGAACGGACAGCAGTGCTGTTGGAGAGTTTGTTGCGCCACTTCTTCTTCCCTGCTAAAGCACTAAGAAGTGGTGAAGGGTGGGCATTTTGGGGGACTGTCTTATGTAATTTAGACTTAATGAAATGTAATTTAGAGCCTAGTTTGAATAAATTACTTTTGATTTTGATGAATGAAAGGCTGATGTTAGTGGAAACGCCGGGAGAGGACGCCCTAAAAGGACATATAGTGACCTTATTGGTGATGTTCTACAGAATGGTCAGCAACCGGCGTGCGTATATGAAAAGCAAAGGGAGTATGTAAGGGGGTATGGCAGGCGGTGTTCCGTAGTTCCTGCCTACCCTTTTGGGAAGAAGGCGTGAGCTTATGTGTGAATGTATTATGTATAAACACATTTTTTGTAACTAAGAGAATCCCATTACCTCTGTGGAGTGCATAACACAAGATGTTGCCAACATTGATATTGCTCGCAACGTTCGTGTAATAACCAATAACCGTAGGCTTTTATTATTATGGCTCTTATTTACATAATAGGTACCTGCTTTTGGGGTCTATGCGATACAGTGCGCGTACAGATTGGAATATGTGGGCATTGTTTGGTTACTATTATCTAGGTTATAGTTTGTTCAGATTTCAGTAGGTACCTAAATATTTTTGACGAATTTGTTTAACAAAAACACGCATCACATGCACCGATTTTCAGAAGATTGTGTTTTTACCGTTTTTGGAAAATTATTGGTTGATTGCAACTATTAGCGTGTTAGCGAATGAAAAAAATGAGATTTCGAATTTTTTTATTAGATTTCGGGGTCAAGTATTATTGTCAGTTTTATGTTATTTCTAATTGAACCGAAAAATAGGTAAGTACAACTTTTTGTATAAAAAAAAAACATGAATAAACCTGTAGAATATGTACTGTTTTTTTATGGCAAACACGCGTTAAGCAAATGTGGTCATTAATGCTTCTGCACTTTAAAACCAACACAGACAATTTTTGAACTCGGACGTTACTATGGAAGTCTAAAGCCACTAAGTTTTTAAGCCGGATACTTTTAAGTACAGTTGAATGTCTTTTACTAAGAACAGTATTCTTGAATGGAGACTGCGGACCGCTACAGTAAAGTGGGACGCCCTGCAGCCAAATGTACTGAGAACAGCCACCTGAAGAAAATATCTACTTGAGAAAATGAGAAAAGAAGCAAGTATTTGAATGCAAATGTAACTGGACCGCGAAATAATATAGACTTTTATAACAAAGTGTGTTCGAAAACATGGGTTTGAAAATGTGACAATTGAACAGGAAAGCCTTAGTTTTATTTATTTAAATTTTTAATCTAATTGAAAAATGTTACGTGATAAGTTAGAAAAAAGAGAAAACACTTCTTCACTTAATGTGTGACATAGACTAAATAACAGTGATAACTGTGGATAAAAAAAGTGTTAACATAACAAACAGACACAAATGCAGACTAATTGAATTGTCATATAAACGTACCGACCTACGAAAGACACTGTCGGTAAAGAGACAGAAAACAAATGAAGAATACTGCCACGCAAAAAAAGGACCACAGCCTACCAATTACCACAATATGCCAAGTCGATTACTACACAGAGTAGCAATTACAGTACTACCAAAACATTATATTAATCCAGCCACCGAATCTCTTACAACTTTATCGAGTAATGTGATTATCTGAATAACACTTTTTCCCCTTCTCTTCGCCCATAATTCTAGGTTTCTTTTTTGCAAATATTTTCGTACTAAAATATTGGTTGTGAAAAGAAAATATTTACCCTAGTTTTTGTAGCTTAAGAAAATGTACAACATTTTGTGAATTAAGATTTTCAGAAGATATGACATTCATGGTATGAAGTCTGTTTTGTTATTTTATGTGAAAGTATTTTGTATTTTTTAGCTTTGCGCCAAAGTTATAGTTTCTCCTGTATCGTGGTACACATACAATTTTTTTTATCTTAGATAAAGATAATCCCGCAAAAGAAATATTGACCTTATATGGAACAAAAAAAACGAAATTATGTTTCGAGTAGTAGATATATAAGGCAATATGATTAATAGGTATTGCTCAGAACCTCAATTTGCTTACAGTGTAAGGTAAGTAACTTAATTGATTTTAGGTGAATTCTGCTGATCTTCAGCCCTGCGTCAGGTGAAAAACATTTTCAATTATTTGCATAATAAGCAAAATTCTTAGACAAAAGTTAACACGATTCCATAAAGCCTAACTGACTAGAAATTTCGCTGCCCAAAAAAGTATTTATTACTTGTTTTCTACCTCAGAAAATCTAATTTGGTTTAGAAGAGCTTGCATTTTAAAAGCATTCGGATCTCATTTGCATTCATTAATAAAGTTGAAATCATGTGAAGGGATATCTTAGGTGCTCAGAAACCCTCGTTGGATGTAATAAGGGTCCATAATTGGGGTTCTTCCAAATTTCGTGCTTTTTTCTCGCAAAAATGTAAAGCCATTACGCGCATAAATGGACGATACAGTTGGTATAAATGTATCGGATATGACAATGAATTGTAAAATTAAATTTAATGGATCGTTCAAAATTATAGGAGGAGGGAAACAAAGAGATTTTACGATTTAATTAGCGGAATAAATGTGTTATCAAAAGCTTGAAAGTAAGTACCATAGAATACAATAAACTTAATGAAGTGGACAGTATACGTCAATCTTCATATTATTATGGTTTTTCATCAATTTGGGATCGTTGGTGAATTACGGCGGACTCTTGGCCCTTAGCTCAAAAATTCCATAAAATTGAATTACCCAAATACAGGTTAGCGGGGACATCAGCGCGCAAAGTATAATCATGGAGTCAGCACATGATACTAAACAGCGCAGAAACTTTATCAAAAAAAGTGTGTAATACCTACGTGGTCAAAATGTATGGAACAGCATTTTTTTTTTTAATAACCGATGATGAATTTAAACTCAGGGGGATTTAAAATCAGGTACTGAATCCATGGAGGTTGCATCCTGTATAAGATCCCAAAGTATATAAATTCTTTATTGGATGAAACTTCTCCATCCACTGTCTGGGAATATAAAAAAAATGGCAGCCCAGAATGATACGAGTACCTGCCCTTTAAAAACAAATGACTCTCAGACTTTTATTAACCAAAAAGCAAAAGAGCATGAATACAAAATAGGCACTCAACCATTTTGTACACCACTCGTAATTTTAAAGTCACTACATGAGTTTGCTGCAAACATAAAATACTGTCGCTTGTAGTTTAGCGTTATGACAAAAACCAATAAAATTATTACACAACTAAATGTAGATAATAGAGGGTTCGAGACTGTATAATTAGCTAAAACCACAATATAAATAGGTTGAGCAGGCTAATTAGATGCATTTATTTGGAGCTTCCAAATTAGTTTATTTGTTTTAAAGTTTACTTTGTTGTGGAGCATTTTATTTATTTTTATTTTATTCTGTTTGAGAAACCTACAGCTAACTTAAAGCGTTCCTAAAAAAAATATGAAAGTGTTTTCACTTAATGTTTTCGCTAATATACACTAAAAGAAAAACGAAAAAAGGTCGGTAAAAATAACTCTAACATAAATTAGAAAATAAATAATGCACAATCGAGTAATATAAAGTGATAATCGTTTAGACGCAAACAGTTACTGTTTTCCGTAAAGAAGCTTTCCACCAACAAATTCTTAAAAAGCTGATCGTGCAAGTTTCAGTTCAACTTAAATGTATGGCTCTTATTTTCTTCCAGGTCTTTCTAGGTTTATCGAATATAAGATAAAATCTCCTTAGTAAATAATATCAGTGGTTCAGTCTGGGTCTATTGTGTGAGGAATGATTTGAAAGCTAAGGGAGTGAATGATAGCGTGGAGAATGAAAGAAGAAAGCGTATTAGCTGACCTTCAGTAACACACACACAGAGACAAGGGCAGGAAGTTGATGATGTATGGAGCTGACCTTGAAATAGAAGGGAGTGAATGATAGCGTGACTGTTGACAGGGGAGAATGGAAGAAGAAAACGTGTTGCGCCGATCTTCAGTAACATACACACACTGAGACAAGGGCAGGAAGATGATGAATTGTATGAAGCTGACCTTGAAAGTGAAGGAAGTGAATGATAGCGTGACGGTTGACAGGGGAGAATGGGAGAAGAAAACGTGTTGCGCCGATCTTCAGTAACATACACACACTGAGATAAGGGCAGGAAGATGATGAATTGTATGAAGCTGACCTTGAAAGTGAAGGAAGTGAATGACAGCGTGACGGTTGACAGTGGAGAGCGGAAGAAGAAAACGTGTTACACCGACCACAAGTAACATACAAACACAGAGATAAGGACAGGAAGATGATCATGTATGGAGTTGACCTTAAAAGAGACGGGAGTGAATGATAGCGTGACGATTGACAGGGGAGAATGGAAGAAGAAAACGTGTTACGCCGACCTTCAGTAACACACACACACACACAGAGAGAAGGGCAGGAAGATGATGATGTATGGAGCTGACCTTGAAAAAGAAGGGAGTGAATGATAGCGTGACGGTTGACAGGGGAGAATGGAAGAAGAAAACGGGTTGCACTGACCACAAGTAACACAGACACACAGAGACAAGGACAGGAAGATGACGATGTATAGAGCTGACGTTGAAAGTGAAGGGAGTGAATAATAGCGTGATGGTTGACAGGGGCAAGCAACATGGGACAAGGGCAGGAATGTGATGATGATGATGATGTGTGGGTTTACTGATAATTATGCTGAAAACCAACACTACACGTACCTATTTATGAAGTTGATCTTCTTACCTTTTTTGTGTGGTATTGGTCGAAAACTAATAAAATGGTAATCGCAAATTATGCCGCCCGTTCAGCCATTTTATAATGCTTATCTTGTTTTATTGGTGTTTATATGCGTAAAGTCCCTTCAAACCCGGTAGAATCTGTACAGAATAGTAAACATTAAACTTTATAGGTCAAATAGAAGTCGTCCGTTATTGGTCCTTTACTGCCAGGGCTTAAACTTTATAGGTCAAATAGAAGTCGTCCATTATTGGTTCTTATCTGCTAGGGCTTATCTGATCTTATATTTTTAATTGTACTTTATTGTTATTTTGTTAAATTGTTCTTAAATATAGAAGCAACGAGGATAATGTACCCAGGATTTTGTAAGGTATTTTGCTTTAAAATAGCGTCCTTGGAGTTTATTGCCCGTTCTCCTTAAAGATCTACGTTTTGGAATAAGAAACTAGATTCAACTTTGTGATTAACTGACCGCCTTTTGGACAGTTCAAAAGTGCGTTAAATGGTTTAATTGAATTAAATAATGTGAGTTTTGAGTTTTATTGACTTGCAAGATTTTTCCTAATCCATACTAATATCATAAATTCGAAAGTAGCCCTGTCTGTCTATCTAGACGGCACGGTTGGCGCAGTGGTTAAGCGATTGACTGCTGCGTTACGTGTCGCGGGTTCAATCCCCGCACGGAACAAATATTTGTATGACCTGCAAGTAGTTGTACCGGCTCTGGCTGTTTGTGTATGTGAGTTTAAATATTTGTAAACGCACCCACGATACAGGAGAAACACCTAAGGTGGGGCAATGTTTAAAAAAAAAATCTGTATGTTAGCTTTTCACGCTTAGATCACTGAACAGATTTCGATTAATATTGGCAAGGATATACTATCCTGGTATCTTGGTATCCTGGGGAAGGACATAGGGAGTCATATAAGGGAGAAAGTTTGTATGGGAAACTTATCATTACCTTAGTTAGGGATATGCCCATTTAATTGTATGACTGTGGTAAGTGTAGGTATACCTCTGGTAAGGAAAAAAATATTGTTTTAGCGTTTTTGTAAAATCATACCCCAATGGGGTAAAAAAGTCCAAGCCGCCGCGGTGGACGCTCCGGGCGTCGGGAGCCGCGTGACGACTCCCGGCCACCGTAGGCGCGGGCCTGCGGGCGGTGAGTAATGGGTAGCTCACCGTCCGATCAGGACCAGGCCCGTGCTGGACGGCGCGTACGTGTTCTACGCGCGCCTCAAAGAGATGTCAGCATCATAGAGGGGGTCCACTAGGGCCCAAGCCTGCCGGGAAAGCGGGATCATCCAAAAGGGGTACCGCTGACCCGGAACATAAAGGGCCAAGGAAGGAACACGGGTGGGTTTTAGTCAGTAAGAGTCTGACACTCCCTTCCGCTCCACCCAGAGCGGGAGGAGTCATTTGATGATTTCCCATCCTCAAAAAAAAAAAAAAAAAAAAAATGGGGTAAAATACGGGCTGATTTTAAAATTTACATGATTATTGAACATTTTTATACCTCTTTTTAAAAGATTTAAGGAATTGTAAATATAATCAGAACCCATATTTATTATAGTATTTATTTATTAAAGGTTTTTTTTATTTGTTTTTTTTTTTTGTTTGTTTTTTTTTTATTTATTTTATAAATCGGTTCACCCGCTTAAAAGTTATTACAATATAGAGTTAAAAAAATACTTGGCTATTATGTAGGTAATACTGCTCAGTGGCGGCGCTAGAATATTTCAAATTAGTAATGATAATATTCATATGAACTATTATTATTTTTATGTTAGACATTTAGAATCATAAAAATCTGTTTAGTAAAAATAAAAAAAATATTTTTGCATTTAACTATCTGTCTACTACCTTTTCACGCTTTAACGACTGAATGGATTTGCATGATAGGGTACTATTTATGCTAGTTGCACGTTCCCAGAAGACAGAAGCAGAAGCAAGTAAATAATATATTTACTGTACGATGCTAACAAGTAAAGTTGGATTAAGGCGTTTAAAAATATTTACTACACTTCGAACAAGGAAACTCATAAAATGCAGACCATAAACCACTTGAGCATCTTAGCTGCCCATTCTAAAGGATTTACGTCACCCTTTCGCCCACATTATGATAAACGCGACTATTCTAATTAATAACCCGGTACACAACTTTACCGATGGATGGTTATTGTTCAAGTTTATATTGTCCTGTAATTTCAGTTCCCTGGTTCTAGCTATTAAGAAGATTGGTGCAGACGGGATGCAAACATGTTTAGTAGGAAAGTAGGAAGTAATGTTCGACGAATCTTTGTAGTTCAGCTTTATTTTCTAGGCCGTTTTGGAGAAAATGGTACTGGCAATTATTTGTAGTGCAAGCAGTTATTTGACTTAAGACAGTTGCGGTTTTTTTAGACAATATTATAATTTTGGAGAAGGTATTCAAACTTGCGCTTGCCAGGACCCCATGCTCACTAGGAGTATGGGGTCCTGGATTCGATTCTCGGGTCAGTTAGAGAGTTATTGGGTTATATAACTGGAATTTGTCAGTAGCAACCTGGTTTCTGGATTTATGGATGGTTGATATCAATAGGCTCGTCCCCTATTACATGGGACGTATGACTGACAAAATGTGGATGTACTTTAGTTACACCTCTACCTACCCTTCTGCGAATGCAGACGTTAAGTTATATATGTCTGTGTGTATTCGAGCTTGTGTCAATTTTGTCACTAAAGATAATAATTGCCCATGTCACATAACTTAATGTTGTCTTGTCTGTTGCTGGCTTGAGGTACACTATAAGAAAACTTCTTAGGTACCTAGATAATAATATTATTTATTTACTTCAATCCAACATACAATAATTACTTAGAATTAGCTGAGCTCGCTCCAAAACACTACTACTTAGTCCGTGCTCCAAAACCAAGTGAACGAATTGATTGCCGGGTCGCACCATCCTTGATCTATTGTCAACCGTGACCGCTTCGTGTTGCCACATAAATAATCATTCTCAATAATCAATATGTCAGTTTAGTCGATTTAAAAATATGATATGAACTTAATACTGCTAATAACAGAGGACCTTAAAAAATAAAGTCGGTCACAGGAATAATATTAATAAACAAAAATGCTTGGCTCAGGGCTGGTCCTGCTCCACAAGGGCGCGTAAACTAATTAATTAGCATTCGAAAATAATGTTGAAGCTGATGAAGATTGTACAACCTATCTTTGCATTGTATAAATTCAATCTCTTAGTATTGTATAATTGCATAGCACATGTGTGAGCACTATGTACCCACTATAAAGCATACTGGGTTCGTCTTTCATTGACTTGAATGTGCCCTGGCGGCTGAGAGTATGTCATGCTCACTCAAATGTGTCGCTGGTGGTGGCGTGTGTATTGGATCATTGAGTCACCTTCAAAATGGTTGAGCTGAATGGTGCTGATCCATACGTCATGTTCGTGAACGGGCGCCGTCAGTAGGCACTGGTCATTTCTTAGCTGCCACGGCTTATTTTAATTCCATAATTGTTTTATCTTTTTATTACGGACGCTTTTAACGTGCACGTGTTTCTACATCGTTCTCACATGTATAATTACAACATGAATGATGTAACCACTTTTTGTAACAATATTTTGATTTAAAAGAGTGTCCATGGAGTTTCTTGCCCGTTCTTCTCCATAGGTACCTACTACGCTTTGGAATGGGCAACTAGCTTCATCTTTCTGACTGACCGACCCCTTGACAATTCAAAACTGCCTGTAATTGGTTTATTTGAAATAAATGCTTTGAGTTTGAGTTTTGAGTTTAAAGGTTTGGTTTTCAAAATCAAAACAAAAAGTCTTTTATTGAAACTAGGCTGAGAATCAGCACTTTTTGATAAGACAGTCCCCTTCACTACTTCCTAGTGCTTCAGCTGGCAAGAAGAAGTGGCGTAACAAACTCCCCGGCAGTATAAATATCTTACAGTTACTCTGCTGCAAAACAATATTTTATAACTCAGCCCTAGTTTTTTTTTATGTTACTAGAAAGTAAGTACTTGTTGCATGATAAAAAATAATTATATTATTTGCGTGCACAATAAAAGCGAAGTGTTCAGTGATAGTTTTTCTTCAAAAAAAACGACAACAACTCACAAAATTATATTATCATTATGAACAGAAATAATTCTTTGAACATCCTACAGGAATTATTAAAGTGGAAAGACTTCAAATACTTACAAGATGATTATTTTTTCCACCGTTTTTCCCAAGATTTTCTTTGAGTTGAACAAAAAGGTTTTCTTCAGAATAAAACAGAGGTTTTCACGCTCAGTTGAAATGGTACGTGAATCAGCAAACACTATGAATTTGCTTAATAAAGAGGTAGAGGCTGTGCGCTCATCTGGAATATCTAGGACGCAGGCTGCCTTGAAATGAGTGAGTTTATGAAAATACTAATGAAGAAACCCAAAACTTGTACCTAAATGAACATCATTACAGATATCTACTGTATTGTAAATACGAAAGTAAGTTTGATTGTTTGTTACGCTTTCACGCAAAAACGGCTGAATGGATTTGGATGAAATTTGGCACACAGATAGACCATGACCTGGGTAAGGACATAGGCTACTTTTCATCCTGGGTCGCAGACGAAGTCTCGGGCAACAGCTAGTTAATATTATAATTTCATATTGAGCTAGCGAGTAATAAGAGAGGCTCAAGAAAATCGCGAAAGAAAGCGGTTAGTTTGAACTTGAATTTGCGGATGATGTTGCTCTCAGTTAGCCCACTACAGACTGATTCAAGCTTATTAATATTATTTATCTATATAAAAGGTAGAAACTGCCTTCTGTTATTGTTATTATGACAATTTTCCCCTTTAGAGACTCATGCTCATATACGGCATACACACTGATTTAAAAAGAATATTATATTTCAATTATTCAGCCATTTGATTTAGATGTTTAATGTATAATTTTTTTGGAACGAAGTCATTTAACGCTGCTAGCGATAGGAGTAAGCTGATAGAAATCGTCACGTAACGAAAATGCGTTATACTCCATGCGACTTTCATGGTTTCCGAGGGTTGGGGAGGTGGGCCTAAAACGGGTAACCCGCCTAAAGCGGGTAGTCTTGTAAATCTGCGCGCCGTAAGTACAAATGCAAATGTGTGAGTGCAGTGTGGTGCCTCGAGCATCAACCAATGACATACAGTCGGCTTACTACGGATACATCGAATACCCATGCTTGGTTTGTTCTGAGTCATACTCATACCCGCCTATAGAGAACTGGATTAGATGTGACGATTGTCACATGTGGGTTCACGAGGCTTGCACAACATATTCTGGTAGAGGTTTCTATTACTGTGACGGCTGTCAGGAATAACTTTTATTTTATACTTAATAACTGAGACTTTAAAGTTGATTAAAACTCAAAATATTTAATAATAAAAATGAAGACTTAATAGTATAATGTATGGACTTAGGTTACCAAGTTTCACTGAAATGAGGATTGGTCGCAATTATTAACCCATACCCGTTTCGCCCAAACGCTTTACCCGTTTTAGGCCCCCACGCGGGCAAAACGGGTAATTGGAAGAGTTATTTTTTTGTTTTGTTTTTATTCATATACTTAATAAAGAAAATGTTTATTAAACTCTGGACTAAAAACGCGTATTAAATTCAGACTTTCTCGCTCTCTGTCTCTTTCTATTATATATTAATGTATCTGCGTGCGAGTACCGCGTAAGGAACTTCGTTCCTGACGGAGGTCCCCCGACCGCACAGGTTTTTATTTTTTAATACGTCCTGCAAAACGCTGTAAGAATTCATTCTACCTATAAACCCAATTCCTTGCTCTAAAATATTTAAGAGAAGTCATAAAAATAATATACTAACTAACTAGTGAAGCTGACGAAAACATGTTTTCTACTAAAGTTCCTGTGTTTTAAATTATAAAAGTTTTTACAATTCATCCCCAATTACGTTTTACTACTGTTTGCTTTATAAGGCTATGAATGAAAATACATTAATTATTTTTCACACCACCTGCTCGACAATGTCTAATTATAGGCCATGCGAACCTTACCTATAGTAAGTCTAGCCGAGCATTCATATTGTCCTTTTTCCCTTAGTTGTAACGCTGCATAGTGTTTAGATAAGTGTTTTTTGTACAACTGAAGATAACAAAAATCCATTTTTATTTTTTATTGTACTGAATTTAATTTTAGTTTGGAACATTGGAATCTCAAGTAAAAATCACATACAAACATTTTCCTTTGTTTTTATATACTACACCCTAGTCCCATTGACACCTGCACTAAAAGAAAAATTGTTCGAATATCGAACTAGCCACCGGGAATAGAATACAAATAAATAGGAAAAATTACGCAAATAAAAAATGGCGCGAATACTGCAAATCGCTTTGCTGTTAAACTACAAATTCTCACAAAAACTTCGAGTGTCGATAGTGATTTGACTACGGAGTACATTAAATCCGAAGCCATTGGTATTGGATGCTTCTTTATTAAGACGAGTGAGAGACAGCAGCAGTGGCATCCTCAGGACGATTGCTCCCCGCACAGACTGTCCGATCCAACATAAGTGGATGTGTATATCTACTGGCCAATACCACAGAATATGTAGGTATGGAACAGTACAGAAACTACCTACAAACGCTCGAAACGGCACACTCACACAAACATGTGCATCGACCTTCGATCAAAAATAGTACTATTATTGATCGAAAGCATCGACGATACCCCGAAGCGGTTGTAGCGGTGCGGTCAGTAGTGAGTGCCGCGTCAAGACGAGTGGCAAAACGAGTGGTCACGTTTTTTTTCTCCGCAATCTTTTTAAAAATGCCACGGGCGTATTGCGTGGTATACGGCTGTTTGAACTCGGCATCATCAAAGCCTATCGTAAAAAAAACTTGATTGGAAAGATCACATTGAATAAACTAGTAAGAAAATAAGTAGTTTTTCCTACGCATTGCATAAACTCGCCCTAATCGTAAATACGGATACATTGCTTGCTGCATTGATCCTCAGATACGGCATTATTTTCTGGGGAAACTCTACACATAATGATGTTATATTTAGAATGCAAAAACGATGCATAAGAGCTATGTTTGGTCGTAAAATTACAGACAGTTGCAAACCATATTTTATTAAACATCACATTCTCTCACTTCCTTCCTTGTACAATCAAAAAAATCAAAATCAAAAGTCATTTATTCAAACTAGGCTGAGAATCAGCACTTTTTGAACGTCTAAATTACATAAGACAGTCCCCCAAAACGCCCGCCCTTCACCACATCCTAGTGCTTTAGCTGGGAAGAAGAAGTGGCGCAACAAACTCGCCAGCAGCACTGCTGTCTGTTCAGTTAGAATTAAATCGTATTAATCCTATCGTATTCTAAACTTCCTCCTGATTTTGGAAGGTAAGAATGATTTATTGTTATTTTTATAAGTACATAATATAATCGTTATCGAATTATAAGTCCGTGTGACCGATCATAATGAATTCGTGAACTTATTTGTAAATACACAATGGGCGGCGGTCTTGAGGGTATTTAAAGCCGATAGTGCTGTCAAAATGTAAATCCAAGATGACGGCTGCAATAAATTATCAACATTTTCGTCATGGGTGTCGTTTTCATAGTTTTCGAGGGTGTTGAAGCCGATACTGCTGTCAAAACGTGAATCGAAGATGGCGGCTGCAATAGGCCTAGCTATCAACTTTTTTTTTTTTCACTCCCGCCATAACTTGTAAAAGGTTACGCCGCTAATGACAAAGTTAAAGATCTATAAATGACGAATGATTTTATTTCTGTAAGTAGGTTTGTACAAACACTTTTACACGTCAATATTTTTTTTTAACAACAAATTTAAAAAAAATTGTTGTATGAGTTGTTGTAGGTATGTTAGCATTAAACTGTTTTCCGTGTTTTAAACTGTCGTCTTTTGCTGAGATTAACCGACGAAATTTAAATAACTAGCTTAGAATGAATACAATTTAAATACCTATTTAAATGGTATTTTTAAGCTAGTTATTTCAATACGATTGATTGATCATTAGATAACAAAAAAGTTGTAAAAAAAAAAAAAACATTCAAAGTTACAACCCTATTGCATCAATGCAGCGTAGGTAATTATTTCATCAAATATGCTTAGTTTTCATACTGTTCCATATTTAAACTGTGCGTGTGTGCGTTTTTGTGTGTGTGTGTGTGTGTGTGTGTTTATTGTTTTTATAATTAGCGTAACTGTCATGTATGAACAGTTCACCTCCTAGTGACTAAGGTTCTATTTATTAATGGTAATCTGTGAACAGCGCTGTGGGTTACATTATTACTTATGTAATTTATGTTTTTTCTGTTTATAATATTGCATAATGTAGCTGTTTGTTGTTCCTATTTAATAAAATAAAATAAAATATTATTTTATTTAATTGTCATGTAGTATGTATGTACGATTTCTAATTTAATTAATTGATTGACATAATAATATCTAATACGGACATTGAACATTTAATTTAATCTATATAATTATTAGGTATCTTCATTTCTATTGTATCTGCTATTAATTGATTTTATTTTGTAAGTTTTATATTGGACGCTGACTATTTTATTACGATTATGCTTTATGGATTGTTATCTGAAATAAACGTTTTATTATTATTATTGCCAACAATCTGCTCCCAGAAAAGTCCAAGGAATCGTTCATGAAAGCCTAAAGATGATTTTTACAAATGGAAAACTATAAAATGCGCCAGGTCCGTATCTGAATCAGTGCTTTCAGTCTACTTCCAGTATTTATCATGTACAAAGAAGTCAAGTAGTCTATGATGCATCTATTCGATGCTCAGGTGAACAATAACTAATAAACATATTATTCAAATTAATACATCCACCAAATTACTGGCTTTTTTATAGGGAAATCGGAAGGACATCATGCTAATAAGAAAGATTTCACAGCTCAAAATGTGGAAACATTTCTAAATGAAGCCTCTGACCACAAAAGTAAGTACCTACCTAATTATTGAATTTTAGTAAATACAATAGCTACATATTTACTTAAACTAACTAGCAACCCGCTCATGCATCGATAGCATTTGTGCGATCTACTGAAGCGTTGCGTAATGTTTCGACGAGCCAAAATGTCCATATTTCTGCGCTATATCCAAGTTAAATATTATTGTAAATCTTCGTTAGGTTTATTTGTCTATTATTAGAATTATATGTTTCAATAAAATCTAAGAAAGTGTATAACTTGTAATACTTAAGAATTCATTTATTAAAGTAGGTACGTAACTTGGTTTCATAGTAGCGGAGAGCCACATTGAAAAATCTATACAGAATAAAGATAAAACAAGCTGCCACATTTTGGTGCAAAATACTATTCATCTATCCCGCTGCCTCAAGCACCACCTTCACAAACTTTCACGATTCAAAATAATCCTCAGCAGACCCAAGTTTCTGGAACTTTACTCAACAGCAATACGCAAATAAACTCTACCTCCACTTCAATAAATGTACTGAATAAAAACACAACTTTGTCTTTCCACGACTGGTCGAATGTATCAAACATTACCTTTAACTTTAAATTGTTTTAAATAGGTCTACTAACTGTAGTTGTAATTTTAATAAATACTTCGATTCTAGTACCTACTATTGCTTCTTAATGTATCGTAGATGGTGTGAAAAGTAGAGTATCCTCTTCGGGTATGCTTTCATCTTGGGCGAGCATGAATCACTCGCTGCACTCAGGATTCTTGTCTTAACTGCCTCGCTCCACCCGGGAGTTAAGACTAGAACCCTTTGTTACGCTCGGGATTCAATACGGCACCCGCGACATAAGACTGTTTTAGCCCCTTGGTGCATAATCAACTATTAATGGTTCAACTACTTGATAAATCAACTGGCAGCTGGTTAGGGCATCAGACGTAGTCTTTGATTAAGCTTGAAGTCGTAGATCGAATTCAATCGTGGTACAATCACACTATGACTTTAAGCTGACCTAGTGTAGTACGGAGTTTCAATACAATTAGAGGCCAGCTTATACTGATTTTGTTACCGTTGACGTGCGGTTTACTTTACTATTCATATAAACCTACTATCTCATTCTTATAGATTTTTCCATGACGAGAGTCTGTTAATCATTTTACTGTAGTCAAAAAACCATTTATAAACGTTCATGATGTTATTGACAACCCCAAACTTTCATTTTTAAATACCATTAGACAAAGTCTGTCGTTTTCGACATAAAAGATCCACTAGCAGAGATTTATTTGCGTCCCGATCTCACAAAATTGGGTGCAGAAGTAATTTTTTATTTTTACTGGCGTCGTAGCTCAAAGGATTTATCGTTAAACAGAATGGCCGTCGGAAACAATAGGCTGAGGCCAAATAGTTTTAAATTACTTACAATAAATAAAGCTTGCTGCAATGGTGGGCCCAACCAACCGGCGGGCCCACCTGGACTCCTCTGTGAAGAGCCTTCTAGTAGTCGAGGGTGACACCTGTAATTGAGAAAAAGTACAGATTATAATAAAAGTTTTTTAGTCTTAAGGATCTAGGGGAAAAAGGAGAATTTTAGTATGGTGGCACATCTTAAGTTAAGCTTATAAGTAGCGCCGTAGGAGTTATAGAAAATGCTTAAGCTTATATTGTTTGATTACATGGTTTTCATGGTTTGATTACAGGAAAGCTGAAGTAAAGTACTTTCCGCATGTGATCTCTAGTGCTTAGGATGACCACCCCAAAGTTTAATTCCGTTTGCGTTCCCCAGACAAAAGTATTAGGAGGAGGAAAACTAGACTAGATGGTGCAAGCGAACCTACATTAAAAAAAAACGAGTGTGCTTTAGACCACACAACTGAAGTAAAACTTCTTTAGCTCCATCCATATGCGTTCGCCTCGCCCGATCACACTTTTCGTAACGCTCTCGTCATGCATTCGCCAGCTTACTCCCCAAGCCAAGCGTACCTAAAGAAGTTTTACTTCAAAAAAATACTGTCTCATACTGGCCAGTATATCACACATTTCTACAACTTAACACTGATTACATCGTACCGTAATTTAATCCAAACTAGAGCATAGAGTAAAGAAATGGCATTTCCATTTTTAAAACCAAACAAAATGAACATACAGTTCGCGACAAAAAAAAAAAAAAAAAATATGGCAACGTTACGAAGTGAGCACAGAATGTAGAAGAACAACAGAATAAATAAAGGATCGAAAACAAACATTTCACGTTAGTGAACCGTTCGTGGATAGCCTTGTGTGGGGATACAGTCACCAGATGTTTGGATCTAAGGGGACAGAGTTCTAGAAGACTGATTAAAAACTAAGAGACAGCGGACCTAATTTGTTCAGGTTATAATGATAAGATATTCATCACGCACGATATTTATTTGTTTTATTTTTATTTTTTTGTGATTTTGTTTGTTACATCTTTTAAAGAATATTGTTTACCTTTTTTCTTCTTTTAACTTCTTTTTCATTAATTTAGCCCTGCTACAGTTAACGTTTGCTAACAGCTTGTTTTTATTATATAATATAGTAATCTGTGGAAAATGTTGTGGGTAGTAGGTATATTTGTTAAGTTTCATTTCAAGTTATCACTGTTTATGTTTAATAGACTGCTGTTTGTTTTCCCAAATGTAATAAATAAATAAATAAATTATAATGGTAAATGGTTTTAATCTTAATGGACGTTTATATTGGTCAACAGGAACAGCCCTGCCCCTGACCACTGTCTTACTGTGTAAACACGGACTAGAAAAATCTGAAATAGATGGACAATTTAGAATATAATTGTCAACTTAGGAAAACTTTTGAGGACACCGAAAAATTTACTTAGTTTTTGTTAATTTTGTTGGAGAAACAGGCTGTTTAACAACATTGTGCCCATTTAATAATGGAATGCCGGTCATTGACACAGACCTACAGTAACCAGGAGATTATAGAAGAGTTGATTTATTTTAGGTTTCCTAATCTTAGACAGAAAATCAAAAACCATCAAAACCATTTCGGCAGAAACAGCAAACAGGCATTTGACACTCGTATTTCTACGTATTGGCAAACCCTTCGCATCCGTTTTGTAGATATCCACAAGGGGCGGTTACAATCCATCAGGTATACGTGTGCCAAAAAATCCATAGAAAATTGAATATCCCCAGAAATACCTGGCACCTAGTCCGCCTACCGCTGACTGTCTCACTTTATTTCTTTTGTCGTCTATCTCAGCATCCGCAGGCTGTGGTGCCTGGCAGAACGCCAGCCAAATGTAACAGCTCAAGTTGTAGGCTAGAGCGAATTAAGCTAAGCTAATTACGTTCAGCTTGCGACATCTGGCAGCGGTCAAGAGATTTTTTTAATAGAAAAGTTTGGAGTTTTAAAACATTATGCTGGGTAAGTTTCAGATTGATTTTGCGGTTTAGCTTTTTTAAGTTAATTGTAGTTTCGGGTTTGATCGGAATATTGTGTGGACGTTTAAAATAAGATTTTTGAGAACATGACTATATCTGCACGTAATGGACAATATAATGTTAAATATCTTACGTGAACATATTGGTTGTTGTTATTTGGTCAGTCAGACACAAAAGCTAACTGGGATGAGTGCAGATGCGTAATCAGAGACATAAGCTAACGGCTTTTGATCTGCCATCTGCCCTCGAGGGATGGCAGAGAACCACACAGCCATCATAATCAGCCTGTAATATTCCCACAGCTGGAACACATGCCTCCTCTCTGTGAGAGGGAGTGGGCCGTAATCCACCAAGCGGGCCCAGTCCGGGTTGGTTGATGTCACAAACGTCTTGAAATTTTTGGTTCTAGAACATGCCATGAACATGTTTCTTCGCGATGTTTTTCTTCACACTTTTTGAGAGCCGTGGAGATGAAATAATGAACACAAAGTAAAATGCGTATCTGGGTTCGCACTTATGACCTACAACTCGTAAGTCACAGCCGTTCCCACTGGGCCACACAGCCATGCTCTTACACAAATGTAGATAGAAAGTAAGAACACATCAATCAATCTGCCAAGCCTTTTTCAAATAAATTGGGGTCGGCTTCCACTCTAACTGGATGCAGCTGAATACCAGTATTTTACATGGAGGGACTGCCTATCTGACCTCCACAACCCAGTAACTAGGTAACACGATACTCCTTGGTAAGACTGGTTATCAGACTCTTGGGCTTTTGACTACCCGTAACGACTGTCAAAGATAAAGACAGCCGGGATCAATGGCCGAACGTGCTTCCACGAATATCACAACAAATTAAAATTGTATACAATTTGACTAATCGCTTTATCTTTTCAACTTGAGTATCCATATTCATTTGTAGTTAATATAATCATGTTATATTAGTTCGCGTGTGAATTACGCGGAGAGATGAAATGGCAGCTAGCCCACATTCGGCCATGTTTGTTTTTTTTTTTCAACTCCATCTTACTTTAAATAAAACTGTTGTTTTAAAATTCATGACTAACATGAAAAAGTTTTATTTTATTATACCTAAAATGAAAACGAGTCCTCGTAGGGTGTGATGTAGACTTGTTAACGGATACAGTTCAGACTCTTAGAAGCCTTGTCATTATTTTCAAAATTAAAATAACGAGAAAGAGAACTATACTATCTAATAGCAACGCAAAAAATATATGTACTATAGATGATGGCCACGATACGTTGGTAAGAAAGAAAGAAAGCCTTATGTGTAGCTACAAATCTGCAGAAACTTCGTCGCGTACTTTCATAGAAAAGAAACCACGCGGAATTTACGTTGCGTAATTTTCGGCAGGTGTGTTTGCTAAGCTCAAATCGAAATTTCGAATGTTCAAGATAAATGTCACTTAACAATTAATAAATTACTAAATGCATGCCCATGCTGTTGGTTTACTTGTAATAAATAAATTTAATTATAAAACTACTCATGTTAACAATCGCTTAATTTGACAACGTTGACTGTATATGCAATTGTGCATACTGCAAATTTGAAAGCTTGCATGCAAGCTACTAAAAAACACAAATTTGTGCAACTTGCGTTATAAAATACGCTCTTTAGAGCAAAATGAATTTAAGTATTTTTTCTTTAACATAAATGAAAAAAATACTTCTATTATTCATCTAAATGTTAACATCATTAGTCTTGTTCGTATCATTTTATTAAATCTCATGCAGATTTTAATGAGGTCTTGAATAAAAAGCTATGAAAGAATTTGCTGTGATACCTACAATTTACAGATATTCAATATGTTCAGCCAGATTTCGTTGAAGCCATTTTAAGACGCAATATCTATATACTCGTAGCTTTATATTACGGAATACGAGTAGGTACAAATTAGGAGTTTTAGTTTAGATACTGATAGGTAGAGTTGCATGTTAGGTACTAAAATAAAAATAATAGTCCTAAACTTTGCATATTACAAACTTTTAGCCATAAGGTATATTCGCTTTATTCAATTTTGTAACGCGTGTTCGTATTTTGGTAATTAAAATTATTTATTATTGTTTTAACAATTAGGTATAAGCTGCAGGCTAAAACCAGCTGGATTTGAAACATAGTCATAGCAAAAATGCTTTATTTAGATAGGCTTTAATAAATAGATGAACGTAGTAAAAACCTTAAAATTCACTGACAGACAACGTTCCCTTAACCGCTGCGCTGGGCCTAACAGATTAAATTCTGTTCAAGACTTCGTTATGTAACGAAGGTGAGCAATATGTGAAGTACACGTGAGTTTATGTAGGTATGTGAGCAATCATCAGCATCATCATTTGTGCCAAAAGACGTCCACAGCTGGACATAGGCATCCCCAAGCCACTCAACACTCGACCGGTTCTGTGCATCCCGCTTCCAGCGGATTCCTGCGGCCTTCAAAAAGTCATCAGTCCACTTTGAGGGCAATGTTTTGACGGTAGGGTTGGCGCAGTGGTTAAGCGATTGACTGCTGCGCTGCGTGTCCCGGGGTCGATTCCCGCACGGAACAAATATTTAATGACCTACAAGTGACTGTTCCGGGTCTGGCTGCTTGTGTATGTGAGTTTAAATTTTGGTAAACGCACCCACAATACAAGAGAAATTCCTAGCGTGGGGTACGTTTTTTTTAAAAAAATGTGGGTAATAAAAAGGATTTTTGAAAATTTATGCCCTAAAGAAATAGAGAATTAATGTTTGTATCGCAGTTCGTCATTTTTACTTTACTTTAGAAAAAAATAAACAACAAACGACGAAAATGCATCGAGAAAAGCGATTCTTTATACCTATTTACTATTTGGAACAGGAACCGACAATAGAAAGAAAGAATACCGTTTACTTGGACACAGCTCGTGAACCACAAAACGCAAATAACTAAAAAAAAAGTAAAAAAAAAACTACGGATATCATCTTTATTTCTTTCAAACTTCACATAATAACTCACTGTAAATTGACCGCGAAAGCTTCCAGTAAGAAACAATAGCGAAGTTTTTGTACAAGTGCACTCGGTTGGCTTGAAACCAATCAAGCGCTGAACTTTTGTAAGCTCCTACTGTTTAGAAGAATTTATTTAGGGGTTATTTATTTATATTATACTATTTAATCTACGCTAAGTCTTTTAATATTAGGTTAAAATAATACCTACCTATTCAGATGAAGATTATATCTGCAATTTGTAATTGGAAATGCTCCAATTGTTAGCAGCTGTTGAGTAAAAGAGGCTGTGTGACAATTTTTTGACAAGAAGCTCTCAAAAATCTGCATACATGCCGTACTTACTAAAGTGTTGATTGTCGATAAAATACCTCTTAATTAGATGACTAAGAATTAATATTAGGATATAGTGTAAAAGTGTTTGTACAAACCTACTTACAGAAATATAATCATTTAGGCTGCCGTTAATACTAAAAACTAGTTGGGTTTTTTTTCTTTTGTTAATTATAAAATGGGTTTGCTCTTGACTCTAGTCTAGGTCAGTGGTGACAGAGACAGAGTCGACGATGGAGTGAGCTTACCCAGAAGAAGCCTGTTCACTCTCACTTTGAAGAGATTAGGGTTGTATGCGTCCGGAAACAGAGAGGTTTGTTAGAGAGTCATAGCAAAAGCGTTATCTAGTTAGGATTTAACAATGATTTATAGCTTAATACATCTCCTAGAAATACTAAACAAAGAAAGCAGAGCGATTCATCATACCTATTTATTATTTGGAACTGAAACCGACAATACCTAGGCCATATAGGTATATTGATTTCGCTCAAATTTCTCATAACAAGGCACATTGAAAATTGACCGCAAACGTTTTTATACAAGTGCATCCAAGCTACTCGGTTGGCTTGAAGCCAGGCAAGCGTTGAAGCTGTATGTGACCTTTTGTAAGCTTATTGTACTGTTTAGAAGAATGTACCTTTTAATGTAGGGTTAAAATAATACCTATATTTGTTTGCAGTTAACTTTTTAATTGGAAATGCTCCAGTTGTTAGCAACATGGAGTAGAACTAACTTCTTAAATGTTTGGAATGTTTTGTTTACCAAGCTTACAAAAACCTGATTGGACTTCAATTTTGTTTAAATGACTACAAATATTATCTAATTTTAAACAAATTACATAAATGCCAAAAGGGCATTAGTAAAAACTTTCACAAATTCTCGTTTGCAAAAAGTAACATTTCATTTAAATTTAAAACCTATACAGTTCCAAGGCTAGAGTCCCTTTATAGCATAATCAGCCTATAAAGTTCCCACTGCCGGGACTCAGGCCTCCTCTCTGTCAAAGGGACACTCCGTACTCCACCACTCGGACCCAGTGCAGGTCATATTAGGCAGTCATATAAGGCACATCAACAACACAAACATTTACAAATAAAAGGGAACAGAGACATGGACTAGTGTTTACGTCAATTACAGACGTGCACAGCATTCACAACAAAATAGAAGAAAAAAAAACACAGTATTCACGTTACAATTTTTTTTTTTTTTTACGGGTTGAGAGCAGTGGTGATGAATTACATTAC
Organism: Brachylomia viminalis; assembly: GCA_937001585.2. NCBI lineage: Eukaryota > Metazoa > Arthropoda > Insecta > Lepidoptera > Noctuidae > Brachylomia > Brachylomia viminalis. The sequence continues at coordinate 4,502,019 of OW443303.2, read as the reverse complement.
TCTAAGTAAATTACCTGACTGGGTTCGAACCCACCCACGCCTTACAACTCGACAACCTAAAATCTTTAAAATTGTAAATGCAATAAATGGTCATTTTAACAATTCCTTTTTTTTCTTCCTCACGATTGAATCTAAATTAGGTTACTTTATGTGTATCTTACGCAATCCTTCTTTATTCTACAGCAGAGCTTCGCCCTCGTCTTTCTTTGTAAATCCCTTAATCTCGAGAACTTCTTTGATAGTTCTAAAGATTAGCCTTTATTCCTAACAAAAACAGGAAAGTTACGACTTTAATAGAGTTATGATTAAAACGCCACATTATTTTTGTTATAACAACAAAAATATATAAAAGTCCAGGAAACACCAAGATGCGTCTTTTTGTTACGAAATAGAGAAGCATTTTAATACAGGCTTCATTCGTTGAGTTCCATAGTGAGTTATTTTTTTTGTAAAAACGCAGTTCAATTATTTAACTCTTTATTTATTTATTTAACACTTTAAGCACACAAATGTACAGAGGCGGACTTAATGCCATAGGCATTTTCTACCAGTCAACCTTTGGGTGATGCAGAGACAAACAGTGGTAGGTGCAATTTATAATGATAATTTAGGATTAAATAATTTTAAATATATAGACACGTATAAACTAGTTTAGTCTATAAATACATATAATATATATACCTAATTATATATAAATATAAGCACAAATAAATGTACATAAATACACGAGTATGTTAAAAACAAATAGGACACACAATGAGAAAACATTACCGCTGTGATGATACTGCCAGCTTCTTACGAATGTGCTCGCGAACTTTAGTTTTAAAGGATAATCGGTTGGTTGCCATCCTGATTTCCTGGGGGAGTGCATTCCACAGAGAGATAGATTGAACAAAGAAGGAAGAGTGAATGAAGTCTGTGCGGTGAGTGGGACATTGAAGAAGACGATTATGTGAAGAACGTAGATTTCTATTGTGGTTGGCGCAAATGTACTGAAAGTGGGGGGCTAGATAACCAGGGGAAGAGGGAGAATCAAGAAATGAAAACAAGGTAGTCAGCGCCCTTTGCTCTCTGCGCTGACGTATGGGCAACCACTTTAGAAGCGACCGATGGGCAGAGACGTGATCATATTTACGCAGATTGAAAACGAATCGAATGCAGTTATTCAGAAGACGGTCAAGTTTGTCGAGGAGATCTGCATTCAGGTCATAGTAGCACACATCACCATAATCGATGATAGGGAAGATTAAGGATTGCACAAGCATTGTCTTCGTACTTGATGGTAATAAATTTTTCAGTCTGTACAGAGCCCGCAGCGTGCCGGCTCTTTATTAGTGGTTGTAAAGGCAATCGTGCCATTTGGTTTAAACAGGTTTCTACATTGTATTAATCTTTTATATCGATTATTTTATATTTTGTGAATGTGAGAACATTGTAGTCCTTGTAGACGGTAGAGTTGTAGACCATTTTCTATTTTATTAAGTACCTACTACTAGTTGACAGGCCTATTAACACCGTAATTTGAAAGATTTTAAAAGCCAATTATTTTTAAAAGAGTAACTGTTGCGCTTCTTCCCGGATCTTCTCCATAGAAACCGCCCAATTGGAACCGTGCACCTAGCTTCTGACGTTTCATGAGTGCCCATGTAGGTTTATGTGAAATAAAATATTTTGATTTTATTTGTAAAATCTAAGTATTCTAACAATACAGGGTTATTGGTAAAACACCAGCAACCTCTTAAGGGGTCATTGTACTCATCATTTACTACAGGACCAAATAGAAATCGCGAAAAAAAAATCTGCTGCTCCCTACATTTATGTTTGCAGAACTCGTCAAAATGTACCAGCAGATTTTTTTTTCGCGATTTCATATTTGGTCCCATACTAAAAGTTGTTCATAATGATGAGTACAATGACCCCTTAAGAGGTTGATGGTGTTTTACCAACAACCCTGTATATGGTCATGGTATTCTAAACAAATCAATCTACTGTCATTGCGCTTTGGCAGGGTCGCCATGTAAGGCGGGATCAATTCTGTCTTTATCGTAACGATTCAACAATTATAAGGATTACATTTATACGAAATAAGGCTGGTTACATACAATAAGGTTGATTACACACTACAGCGCGAGTTTATGTATGTATGCTAACGATATATTAAACAACTAATAGAATTAATACTAATATTTTTTCTAGAAAATAAATTTTTCGCTTTATGTCAAAAATAATAGAATCGTGCCTATTTTACCTTTGGATCGTTTCGTATTCTTATTTATAATACCTACTTTTGGACCCAAGGGATGCAAACTAGTTTCGTCTTTATTAATGAGATATTATGAAGTCTGTTTGAACTTCTTAGTAAAGACGCAGGCAGCCTTTAAAAGCGTTGAGATTAATAATTTTACGTCTATTTAGTTAATAAAGATTATTATAACAAAAGCTACCGAAGTTCCATCAAGGAGAAAAAACGAACCGTAAACTGTTGACTAAAGACTTTTGCCAGCAGAGAACTATTATTACTTAAATGTTTGCCAGCAATATAAAACAAGGGCCATTGAAAAAAAAAAAATGAGTGTCAAAAAAAAACAATTACTTTTGTACAGCTTTATAACCCATTCCACACGGAACCTTGCTTTAAGTGAAGAATAGAAAGACCTACATAACACAAAAAAAATACGGAATAAAAATAAAAAAAAAGTCTTATACCAAAAATATTTTACTCTCTCGTTTCAAGTTCCCCTTACATATCTTGGTTCCCATAACAACTACCTAATAACCAAATTTTCCCCGATATTACTTCAAGAATAAAACACGCCATGAAACCCGTTTACAAGTGATTTATTTATTCCCCAAACATCCGTTATGTTCTCGGCTTTATTTTGTGCCAGCCCATTTCATTAAGGTTCTGGATCAAAAATATGGACAGAAAGTGTAATAGTTTCATATTTTGGTGTCTCGGTGTTGTTTCTTGCCTAATCTTCACCTTATCTCTTTTATAGAATTACTTAATTTTATAGGTTCAATTTATTTGTGGCCATTGAGTGTTCAGAACGAAGAGGTTCAGGAGGATGAGGAGGGCGGTGGTGGCTCAGTTGTAATTGTCGCGACTTACGAGTTGTAGGTCGTAGGTTTGAACCCAGACAGGCGCTTTACTTGTGTAAACTATTTCATCACCACTGCTCTCAAAACGGTGAAGGAAAACATTATGAATGTCCCAGAATCATAAAGAAATCGACGACATGTGACATCTACCAACCCGCACTGGGCGCGCGTGGTGGTTACGGCCCACTCCCTCTCACCGAGAGGAGGCCTGTATCCCAGCAGTGGGAACATTATAGGCGATGATGAGTGTTCAGAAACAATTTTTTAAATTATTTATACTGAATATCAATGTTACAGTACCAATGCCTAATACGTAGCGTGACGTATTCTGATGCTTGCTGTGTTCACAGATTTATACAAGTTATCGTCACATCATTGGGTTAATTAAAAAAATATATTATATATTATAGTATGAACTAGAAAAAAAAATTAAAGCTTCAAAGACAGGCAGAACCATTTACCAAAAGCATCACCTTGCTATTAAATTACCGAGATAAAGGTTAAAGTTATCATTTACATGGAAAATGAAGGCTGTACGTAGATATCATTTACGTGGAAACAGCCGAAATTCTTCGGCATTAGATAAGTCTACGTTAGTTACATATTTTTCTTGATTTGAGCCACAAATTTTAAAGAGAGTAAGAACTAATGGTTTATTTTTATTGGGGAATAATCCTGTAATCATAATCATTTATTTGCAATAAGTATTGGTACAGTGTTGGTCTTCAGAGGTGGCTCCCTAAATTGTATGTCAAATTGGATTAATATTCTAAAACAGTTACACGTACAATCAAAATGGAACTTTAGAAAGACTCTACAAGAAAGACAGTTACGTAATTGTAAAATTTTCGCTCGATACTTTTTTTGTTCGAAAAGCATGTATTTTTTAAAGATTATTAGAATAACACCAAGATTTCTCGGCTTTTGTGTCAAAAATAAATACTAGCAGTAAGACAATACAGTTTGTTATCCAGCCACAAAATAGTTTTTCTCTAAAACAATTATTACTTTAGTTATAAACGAAATAAGAATTGAGACTTACGCCATTTAGTTTCGTGGTCGAATACGATCAAAGAGCGCACGCGATATTAAACTTTATAACTGACGCGTTAGCGTTTAGCGTATGCTAAACGCTAACGCCTAACCAGTTTCTTAGTATCGCGCTGTGCGCCGTCGTGAGAAGGTCTGTATCTGTATCGCTCGAGCGCGCGGATAGTAGGTACTTTATTTGCGAGTTATTCTAATAATATTAATATTATAACGTATTGTCATACAATGGGAAACAAAGATAATAAAAGATATGTTCAGACGAGATAGAACGTTTGAAAAATATTTCAAGAATCACGATAGAAGCAAAGCAGTACCGTATTTTTATGAAACGTCTAATACGCAAAATTGACCACAAATGACATAGATACTTCTTGATACCTCTATGATCAGTTATATTTGATTTAATTGCAGGCGCTCTATGTCATACCTACCGCTAATTATTGCATGCAAATGCAACCCAGTGCGTGGCTTTTAAGCCAGCTTTTTAGGAGATTGTGAGAACATAGAAAGCTATGGAGGCGATTTGATTATTATAAATAAATATTTTATAAGATTATTATGATATATTAAGCACTAGGTACCTACTTTTAACAGTAATTATGTATGATGTTTTTTTCTTATATTTTATTGCATTTTAATAGGTATATATTTATTAAATTGTTGAAGATGTTTTGTCTGAATAATAACTAATAAACTAATAACTTTCTTAAAAAGAAAGACAAATTTCTCGAATTCGGATGTCATTAAAGTTATTGGAGACGCCTTCTCAATTACATAATCTAGTCTCTGTTCCAGCTAATTTCGTAGATAAGTAAGTACCTACTTATATTTTTTTCTAAATAATTAACTATTTATATATTAATAATAACATACTATAAGTTAGGTCCACTGAATCCATCATTGAAGTTTATTTTATGAATTTGTTATATTTAATCTCTTTATATCTATGTAAATTATTGATAATGATAATGCTGGTGGCAATGATTTTTAATAAAAAAAAATATGGTCTGGTCGTAGCAATAACAATGATAGTTTGAACAATGAAAACAGGCATGGGAATTCTTCGCCGTCGTCCAGCTTCGTGCCGATGTAAGAATAAGGCTCATACTGGATACAGAAGTATTTGTTGCCAGCTCGATATGCTTAACATCAAAAATATCTCATTTGAATAGTTCAGCTATCTAGATGCCAAAGTTTCATTATATTTTCAGATCGAAGCCCAGGAAAAAAATATTTGTATAGAGGTGGAAACTGCCCTTATGAGGTACAAAGTTACGGTGAAAATGTAAGTTTAAGCTCAATTCATAGACGTTTTACTTTTACTTCTGAACAATATTTGGACTAAATAGATTCTTATTATTTATCGTAAGTATTTATGATTATACTGTAATTGCAGGTATGTAATGTACTAACTGGAAGACGTAATATTTATATCCAGTTTTTTTTTTTGATAAATTGTAAGTGGTTGCTGATCTTATATCTCTTTTCAACTTAAGCTCGATTCAATTGGTTTCTGAACAACCAAATTGACTTTTTTATCGGCTAAATTTGCAGTGCATGATGTACAATAAAACATTTCAAATATAGGCAACGGAATAGAACATCAATAAAGACGCTGTAGCTGGAATACTGGCAAGTGAAGGTGGTCATGCTCAGTCAAAACAATTCACCGCTGCTGTCGACTTGCCCAAAATTACGAAGAAATTTTTTCTTAAACTTCAAGATCAAGTGGCGGATGACTGGGAATATACCTCGTGTTTAATAATCTAGTTTCTTTTTATATGGATTGTCTGCTGCCTGAGTTGGTAGATCCACTATATCCGAAAAGATAATGATAAGAGATCCTGAATATGTTATAAAACGAACAGTGCAAGATGAGAATAGCCTTTTATTAAAGTTCATTAAATACATTAATTAAAACAAAACCAGTGTTGTCCCTTTTGTTTTATGAAAGTTGACGCAATCGCAAATATATTCACATGTTGTCCTTTATGGTACAACAAACATTAATATTAGAAGCACTTTTACAACAACAAACAAAAGCAGAAACCAAAAACACTACCCAAAACGAATGCTAATTACTTTAGGGACAAAATGTATCCACTAACCTAGACACGGTAATGGCTCGTTTACATGAGGAGAGTTTCTCACCGCGAATAGGGAATTATCGAAAGGACATAAAAGGTTGAGTCGTGTAAACAGTACGTATGTTACTCCCATGTTGAAAACCTTCAATATAAAGTTGTCCCGTAGGAAAATTAGAATTTTCGAAACCAAGTTTGATAAAATCGTCTGATAAGCAAAGAGTTCTTACTTCACGATTAAGAGTAAACGTATACATACATGAACTGACGCCTTTGGAGTAGGCAGAATCTACAGAGCACCACCTGATACGATCCTTACATGCTTCTCAGTAATCACATGTGGGTGATAACCGTCTGGCGAGTCTTGCGTACGAGATTCGCATAGAATCTCTCCCCGTGTAAAAGAGCCTTAAGTCCCAACTATTAAGGCTGGTACATATGTGAGCAATAATGGCCGTGCCTAACCGGACGCGGTGCCCCATGTTGCGGCCTGTCCCGGGCATTAATATTGCCTCATTAATGAACAAGCCGGCAGATAGTGCCGAATTGTGTTAGTTCTATGCTGCTTGCTTGTATCGATTGTGTTGTGAATGTTTTGGTGATGTTGAGGTAAGGTGCCAAAAGAAGCCAACGAATCGCAAGAGACGTTATATGTGCTGGTAAATGATGAAAAATAGCAGGTTATGAATGCAACTTTGATCGAGCTTGTGTGTCAGAAAATCCTGCCCAACATAAAGTCATTCAGGTATTTGGTAACAGAAATCAGATAGATGAGAATCAATCAGTGGTTTTCTTTTTTATGAATCAGGTGTAATCCGGATCTAGTCTAATAAAAATTATGAGGATCTGCATTCTTCTTCTTTTTCTATATCATCGGTAGGTACACCTATAATATTATTCTGTTTGGGCCCAGTAGCAGCTGCATGACCGAACTACTTATTTGAAAGGTTTCAGATACTCTCCGGAGACTCAGATACGTTACCAAAGTACCACCAAACAAACCCCATAGCAAGACAAACCATGAAAAAAAACAAGTTAATATTCTTAACTGTTTAACTGAATTAATTCCAAGAAGCTTAATATGCATAGTCGCCGGGCCGGAAAAAAACCTTATGGAATTTCCAATTACAGTGCTCTTGACGTTAAGTGTATTCACGAGAATTGACGTTTAAAAGGCCTCCTTGAGGGTAGAAATGCCAGCGGTCGTGAATCGCTGCCAAGCGGGTGAAATAAGAAAATGTTTCTGACCTGAAATATTTTTAAGTACGTAGCTGTTATATTTGTGAGTTTTTGTGGTGACGTTGGTTCATTAGGACTTGTTTTTTGAAGCTTTGTAAGTGTGGCGGCATCTATAACGCCACATGCGAACATGCATCACTCTGACGTCACGCAAAAATGCTGCATCGCGCATGCAGAGTTTATAGCGTAAGTAGCATATATGCAACGTCCCGACATCGTTCGTGGGGCAGTTGCCCACCGGACACACCACCCGTCTGGTCGGAGGATCCTCCCTTTCCTATATAGGAATAGGTATGAGTGAAATTTACACTGTGTTCCACATACCTCTATAGTAGTACAATACCAAAGTTGGTCGTAAAGCATTATTTTGTAAAGTATACTTTTTAATCGTGTACAAAAATTTGCGACTAATAGTTTTAGAGATGAACCGACTGTACTAGAAAGACGGCAATGTAATTCTTGAATTCAGTTTAGCCAATTTTAGCATGGAACACTAACTAATCTTAAGAAATTAAATTCCTTATCAATTAGTGATACAGAAGAGAAATTACAAACACAAGACAGGTAACCACGTAACTTTGAATATCAGCCAAAATCTCAATAATTATTGTATCGAAAATGTCGTAGCGAATCGAAAGACCACTGAGGAAGGACCAAAGTTCGATTCTGGTCACGTACAATCGGCTTGGTACTCACCAGCGTCGGATAACTAAGTTTTATGCCCGGCTTTATTCGCTAATGCCTTTACTCCACTTTGAGGAGCAATGGTACTTGATTTAAGGCCAGCCCAACTTATTTAAGCTTATCTCTTTTTGGGTATAGGCAAGTTTGTAAAGATACCTTTTGTTATGTGTGGGTAGTTTGGTAATCCCAAGGAAATAAAGTTTTTTTTTTTACAAAACTCAACCTGTCAATAGAGGTTCACACAAAAAATTATAAGACATGCCTTTTGGCTTCTTAAAAGCGTATTATAATGATTCGAAACACACAAACCCGATTCACAATTGATTAATTTCCAAGAAATTCCCTAGTAATACTTAAAACTAACATATCTATGACGTTTTGGCTTAGGAGATTTTTGTAGAAAAATTGGCCTCAAACCTTACACTATTAAACCCTTTTCTCAGCAAACACGTAGTACAGTACAACCTTATTTAGCTTCCAATTCAATTCAAGGCCCGTTTACACGATAAACGGATAAACGTCTGAAAAAACCGCTCCTCAAAGTCTAAGGCGCCATTTTTCAAAGTCTTTGAAACCTGACCGTCATGGGTGCAACCATTTGTCTTATTCTCATATTTCCCCCGAGAGGGCCTATATGCGATTTTTTTGCTTGAAGATAAATTTAGAGAGAGCCCTGCGCGACTGTAGCGAAATACATAATATCGCTATGAATATGGTATTATTTTTATTTTTTCGCTGTGTGAATTGTTTTGGTTTTGAGATACAGTACTTATTCTATAAAGTGTTGTCACACCTACCGGCGTGTATTCTCAAAAAGTTCAACGTGAAAATTTTGGTGAAGTGAGCTTAAAGTTAACTGTCATTCCACCTGCATGTCGATTCTGTAAAGGCGTGAAGTGAACACTTAGGTGAAGTGAGCGTGGAGTGAGCTGTCAGTGTCATCCCACTGATGCTAGGGATTGACCAAGCATTACATTTAGATTCATAATCGAGATTTTATAAAAAAAAATATATGCTAATTCTGTTGTTCTTTTTATATTATTTCAAGGCTAGTATTTAAGTGGCAAAAATTACTATTAACGGGTTTTTTTTATAAAACAGCAAAACAGAAATTCTGTCAGAAACTTAAATAAGTTATTTTTTTCCTAAACTAGTTTCTGACTGAATTTCTGTGCTACTGTTTTATTAAAAAAAAACTCTAAATAATAGTATTTAATCATTTAAATACTAGCCTTGAAATAATATAAAATGATCAACAGAACTAACATTAAAAAAATGTAATTAAAATCTCGATTATGATTGTAAATAATGCTTGGTCAATCCCTAGCATCAGTGGGGACTACACTGACAGCTCACTCCACGCTCACTTCACCTAAGTTTTCACGGTGAGATGGTTACAGAATCGCAATGCTGATGCTTGGGATTTACAGTATTGACAGCTCACTTCATCTTAGTTTTTGCGGTGAGATCTTTAGAGGTTCGTACATTAATCACATCTTCCAGACGCTGGTCAGTCAGCCTTTCTATTTGACTGTCTAATCTTATTACGTTGCATTTCATACGCCCCGTAGCTATGCTAAAGTGATAGACTGTAAAGTTAAAGCTATTAAAGAACAACAAGTATTATTATAGAGGGCAACCCTATCGTTTACCACGCACTATACAAATCGAGGCAGAAATGATACCGAAAACGTTATAATAGATTTAGAACATTTGTACTGTGTTTGTACAAATATTCTCTAGAATATTAAATATTCTTATTCAAATATTTGTATGACCTGCAAGTAGTTGTTCCGGGTCTGGCTGTTTGTGTATGTGAGTTTAAATGTTTGTATACGCACCCACGAAACAGGAGAAATTCCTAGTGTGGGACAACGTTAAAAAATATATATATATAGGTATATGTCTATAAATTTATTTCCATATCTTCCTTTAACATTGAACTCAATTCTCTATCCCCATTTGCCTACCTCATAACATATTTACAAAACAAAGCAGATTAAAGGTAAAACGCGGATTAAGCTTACTTTAGCAAAACAAAGATTTCTCAAATAAATCTCGAGAAAATCGTGAAAATGGAGAATGTTCAAATTACAATGTAGCTCATTTTGCGACCAATCTGCCGAGCAATGGTCATGAGAAAAAATGTGAGAGTAAATGAGGCGTTAAAGGGTGCTTCCGGTGGAAATGTGAATGTTTTTTTTATCATATTATAAAAATGTGTGAGGCTGGTGGCTGGTGGCTGGTGGTGTGTGTGGTTATAAAGGCAGGATCGTTTGTTTGAGGGATCTAAATAAAACAATGTTGATAAAAACCATTCATTTTTTGATGTCGTTAGGGATCCTTATTATATTATTTATAATAGAATCAACATCTTGTACTCAATTAAGTGCAAACTATTACAATTTAAATATAATATCGTAACCTAACAAAAACTATAAACAAACTAAAATATGGCTGGTTGACACTTCCAGTGACCCAAATGCTGGCTTTTACATTGGTCAGAGGCTAAGCATTGCCATACAACGTGGCAATGTCACCTGTCTCTTGGGTACATTACCAGTCGACAGCGATGCAGAGGAATTTTTCAACGCCATATTTTAGTTGTTTTATTTATATTTTTATGATAAACAAATTATTTCGATATATTATAAGTACTCACAATCCATATAGTATTAATAACAATAACTAAAAAACCATGTTAGTAAACTTTTAGAAACTAAAACAACTAAAAATTATGTGGCCCAACACACGTTGACACGTGCCTCCGTAGAATTGATTATGCAAAGCTGTTTTCAATCTAATCTAAAATATAGATAACGAAAAGTATTTTCGGAACTGTGATAGCTTCTTTGGCAGTCAAAAATAGGAGCTGTTTTTACAGTCTACAAAGCAGTCCGTCATAAAATTAGGAAAGTTACGTAAAAACCGAAAATCCTACAAAAATAATTTTCATCCCACCATCTCGGAAAGAGTATTTTTATTCAATATCTGAGTGGAAAATCCGTTTTTATTCTCTAGAGGATAAAGTAAATTGAATTTAGAACATCGTGTGCACTAAGTTTGTGAATTAAAAAAAACATTAAACCTATTTACTGCTACCTCTATGGTGCCGAATATATCATACAACTTTTTTTTAATTTGTTAAAAACTCAGACTCGGAACCTTCTTGGTGTTCTTTTTTCAATTTGCTTTGTACGCGGTTCTTTACGCGGCATTTTTTCACGTCATTGTTAAACCTTATATTAAAAACAAGAAACTTGAAAACAAGTGAAAAAACTAAAATGAGTGATTCTAGCGACGAGGAAGTTTGCTTGACGCCAACAGAATTGACTGAAACTGTTAATAATGCGCAAATGAGCTTTCTCCCTCAACAATCACGCGAGAAGTATTTAAAACAGTACGATATGTTCAACACGTGGCGACTAGCAAAAGGAGCCAAAACTTTCTCAGAAAACGTTTTGCTGGCATATTTTATAGAATTATCCGAGAACAAGAAAGCAAGCACTCTATGGAGTACGTATTCGATGCTAAAAGCAACAATAAAGATGAAAAAAGACAAACATATCGATACCTATCCTAAATTAGTGGCATTTTTAAAAAGAGCCTCATCTGGTCATCAACCAAAAAAATCGAAGGTTTTCACAGTATCTGATATTGAAAAGTTTCTTAACGAAGCACCCGATTCCGTATATTTGGCGGCAAAAGTAAGTCAGTTGCACATTCAGTATCTACTTAAGTATATTAATCTCAATTAAATAGTATACTTAGTAGATGTTGATAGGCATAATTATGCGTTCATATCAATTTTATTCATTTATCTACTACAATACTCTTTACGTTACAGGTTGTTCTTATTATTGGAATAAACGGAGCATGTCGAACTAATGAACTAACACAACTTAATGTCAAAAACATTGAGAAACATTCAGATGACTTACTATTAATTAATTTACCTAATACAAAGACAAAAAGAGACCGCAACTTCGTCATTCGCAAGGAATACGTAACGATTGTTGAGAAATATCAAGCCTTACGCCCGCCTAACACTCCAATCAATCGATTTTTTCTACAGTATCGCAATGGAAAGTGTGTTAGACAGCCTATGGGTACTAATAAAATTGGCAGTATCCCACGAGAAATAGCAACATTTCTTGAACTTCCAGAACCCCTGTTGTACACGGGTCATTGTTTCCGACGAACTTCAGCCACACTTTTGGCTGATTCCGGAGCTGATCTCCTGTCCCTTAAGCGCCACGGAGGCTGGAAGTCCAATGCAGTTGTAGAGGGATACATAGAGGATTCCATCCAAAATAAGTCTAAAATATGTGAAGGCATCGTAGGAGCCATTACACTGAAAGAGCCTCAATCGGATCCTTGGACTGGCCCTTCTACATCAAAAATAAGCCGTTATGAAACACCTAACCATCTCCCTCTCTCTCCAACATTCACGCCAAGGGAATCCGATGAATCGGTACAACTATTAAGTATGACAGATAGTTTACCGAAAAACAGTACACAAGTGACTAACACCAATATTACAGTACCAAACAAAAATATTACACTCAATTTAAATAACTGTAGCAACGTTACTTTAAAATTTTCTTAATTATACCTTAGTATTATTTTGTTATAATTTAAAGATTATTCTGTAATACTTACCTGTCATAATGTAGTAATTAATACCTAAACTGAAATAAAAGTGTACCTATCTTGTGATTGTAAACGTTTTTTTTTTGCATTTAGTCATTTCCTCGCTGAGGTGGAATGAAAAGTTACGTGTTGCACTCGAGTGCAAAGATTTTTCACCTCGTGCTCTTTTGATTCCCTCGCTAACGCTCAGGATTCTAATTTTGAATCACTCGCTGCGCTCGTGATTCAATTTTAGAATCCTTCGCTTGCTCGGTCATCAAAATTGAACACGCGGTTAAAAAGCAACTTTGCACTCTTGTATAACAAATAACTATTGTCCTACCCCGAAACGCTCGGTAGTTTAAAAACTATGATATAGATCATGCGAAAGTTTATGAAATTTCACGTACTAAAGTTTGTTGTTCTGAGTAAAATCTGCCACGCTTCGTTTCGTTTAGTGAACAAATTAAAATTTTATTAGTATGAAGGTTCCGTATGAAAAATTGTTATTGTTTTCCTAGAACAAAAGTATGGACTTCGGCCTTCGCGAGTTTGGGCAAATAAGTATTGTTGGATGAATTAATGGGTTACTCGTTCTTGGGTTTGTTTGCTCGAAACATTTCAAGATTCAATTCGCTTTAGGGAAAATCGTGGAAATAATTAAAAATTTAGACGTAATCAAGTTAATTAATTGAGACACCGTCTAGACTGAACACTATTTAAAGTCACAAAGCAAATATAATTATCGTGTAATAATTGTTAACTAAGTAATTGAGAAAGCCTATGTGACAAAATAATAATTTGAAGTAGGTAATTAAGAGAAAGTCTAAAATCTAGACATAAAACAGAAAATTATCCTTGATTACTTTTTATCTATTTTATAGAATATTTCTTTATTAATTTTCAGAGAACCGACTAACGCCGAATTTCATCCGCGTTCAAGAGCTGTTACTGTCAACATTGTTGTGGAATATTGAAACTGACAGCTCTTGAACGCGGTTTAGATATGGTGGTTGCGAACAGTTTCATCGGTGAAATTGGCCCTAAGAATGCTACCCACGCCAGCTGTAGCTGTAAACCAACGCTAGGACTCTGTCTCGCATAGGGTCGCAGCATTATGCTGAGCGATAGCCGTTTTGCGTGGATGTAACGCATATTTTTCCCAAACTTGTTCTTTTTTGTGTATGTTTTATTTCTTTGCGTTATGTTTACTGCAAATTGACGTATTTTCTTTATTCTTACTTTCTTTCTATCATTACTGAGCTATCGCAATCTGACTCAAGTGGCAGAATGGATCAATATGGTGGTTAATTAACACTGCCAGTATTAACATCAACGATAAGGTATATTTCTTTCTTTCTTTCATAAGGTATCTATCGATATCAGCTAACACGCTATAACGTAAAATATAAACGTAGGCATTTTATTTAAAAAAAGATGGCGGCCACTGGTTTTAGAGCCGTCGCAGCACTTAGGATAAATTTCGCGATCAGCACATCTAAACCACGTTCAAGGAGCTGTCACAATTCCTTAGCAATGACGACACTGACAGCTCTTGAACGTGGTTAAGAAGTGCTGATCATAGTCAGTTTCATCGGTGAAATTCGCTCTCAGAAGTCTATCATGCTATGAACATCAAACATTTTTAATTAAAAAAAAAACAATAATTGTACTACAATCGGGATTCCAAGTTTTAACAAGTTATCTAGATATAATAAAAGGAACAGTCAACACCCTTGTAGATGTTTATCAGAAAATGTGGCCTTCAGTCTCCTCGAGATAACAAACCCAGTTCTTTTTTTGTAACGGCTTTGTTAGATGAACATTCGAGTATTTGATATGGTTTTGTTTTGATGTCTTGAAAGGGTTGTTTTTCTATTATAAGACTGCATTGCTAACAAACGCTACTGCTGAACATCCTCATGCTGGTCCTAGGTTCGATTCTGGGTCGGGCAGAGTGTGATTGGATTTTTCCATCTGGATTGTCTCAGTAGGAGCCTGGAGTAGTCTGGATGTGTGTCCGGGTGATGGCAATAGGCTCGCCCCCTATTACATGGGACTAAACATAACTGGGGAAATGTGAGTGTACTATAGGTGTACCTCTGCCTTACTCTTCGAGGAATGCAGGCGTGATATTATCATATGTCATGATATGTTATTTGTATTTTTTAAGGAAGATTATCTTGTCAGTATTGTGTTGGTGCTAAAACACGAAAGGAAAGTCATTATTTGTAAATATGTGACAAAACACGCAAAAAGGCTCTGAAATCTAAACTAAATTTTTCACAGCTGTGGTCACAGATTATTGCGAGAAAAATTTCGTTCCATAGAGCGAATTTCACCGAACTTTTATACCTCGAATAACTCTTATCCTGAGAATACATTTTGAATGTATGACGATTTGCTATACTAGAACTGTCAGACGTCAATTTTATTCCACGAATAAAGGACTGATATCCGATTTTGATAAAATCAGCCCTAACCACGGAGCAGAAACAAAGGCCCTAACTAAAGATTTAACGCGTGCCATGGTATGACATCACCTAAATAATAAAGATTTAAATCGTTAGATTTGCCCTCAGCGTACTTATGTCGTGCAGTGGTGACCCACTGGTAACAGCCACGACTTACGAGTTGGTCGTAGGTTCGAACACTTCATTACTTTGTGTGAACTATTTCATCACCACTGCTCTCAAAACGGTGAAGGAAAACATCGTGAAGAAACCGGCATGTCCTAGAACCAAAAATTCGAAGACATGTGACATCTACCAACCCGCACTGGGGTAGCGTGTTGGATTACGGCCCACTCACTGAGAGGAGGTCTGCGTCCCAATAGTGGGAACATTATAGGCTGACTATGATTGTGTACTTATGTCGCGAAAAAAGGGTCCACACTGAGAAGTGTGAGCTCACACATTCCGTGGGTATATGGCGTTTCCATGGCGACTGCTACATTGTATGTATCAGAGGTGCCAAAACGAAAAAGAAAGGCGACCATCTTTCGACGCGATAGGGCGAATCTAACGATTGAAATCTTTGCTCAACACATTTAATCCAGATATGGGTAAGCGAAACTACAAACAGGCGACCATAGATATCCGCTGACTGTTTGGTGTAAAAAAAAGAAAATGCTTTAATATTGTGGGTTTCTTTAAACCGGAATTTTTATCACGATAATATTGCTTCATAACAGGATGCATGACCCAATTTCTAAAGAATTCTGTCACAACAATATTAAATATTAGATGCCGATTTTTTTTCAATGCTGTCTTTGCAATGTTAGATGGTGAGGTTACAACAGAAAAGTTGTAACATCGGAAACACTTTTACTCGCAAAAAACACCTTTACCTTTTATTTTTTCACCTGTTTTGATCTTAAACTAACAAACAAATAACAATAACTTGGTTCAGCTCTTTCTGTCAGAATGTAATGCAAATGGTCCGTGAACCGACTCAGCGATTCTCCGTAACGCGCCAATCAATTGTGGGGACGGTTGTAACAATAAAACTTTACTGCTTTTCAGTTGTACTCTTTTCTGGATAAATGTGTTGTTGATTTGTGTAGTGGATGTTACGGAGGGTTGTTTGTGTGTTATAGAGGTACACCTGTAATAGTAGTCTTTATTGACGTGACTAAGGAGTTTGTTTACAAGAATGGTGCTTAAAGTTAAGTGGCATTTAAATGTCAAGATTATTTGTTACACAGTCGCTAATCATTATTTAACATTAAAACAACTTTTATGTATAAAAGGATACACGTTTATTTTCAAGGACTTTACAAATGATTTGCAAAATATACAAAACTTATATGGCCATAACATCTACGATTAAAACTTATTCTAGAGACAAATAATGTTGTAATTTACAGCGAAAAATCTTAAAAGGTGGAAAAGAGTCACTTTCTGCTCCGAACAATTTCGTGGCGTCACATTTTTGCTCGTTTCTACATTGACGCTTCACACGAAATGCTTGAAGTCCAATAGATCGTTAGTTCTGAAACTCACACAAGTGTTACGTCTTTTTTTGCTTTACTTTTTTAGGAACCGTACTTTCTAATGATAGTCTACACAAATGCTATTGTTAGTATATCGCAAAGAGGACAAAACGGGCGTTTAGTTATTCTTGTGAAAAGGCCGTATTTTTTACCATTTATTTTTAAAATAATTTGGGAGAAGACAAACATTGCTGTAGGTACTCCATTTACACAATTAATTTCAGTAACCTATCTGTGAAATATGTACCCAATCAGTCAGGTATGATTTTCCAGATAGAAAGTGTGGAAGAAATCTGTGAGGCCTATAAATGACAGCGTAATCAAGGAGACGAATTCATTTGAATAGGAACTTTATTTGAACTAAATTAAGAACGTACGTCAAAAAGAGACTACATTTCCTAGACTACACTGTCACTTTCATGGTCTTTCAGTTTTTCTTCAGCCAGATCACAACATCACATCAACTGCCGTTCATTTATCAATTAACTTACTAAATTACAGCCAATGGATTCCCATGACTCACGTCCTAATCAACATCAAAAGAAGATAAGACTGGCCACTTATTAACTTAACTATTACTTAAGATTAATAGAGCTGCGGAACTATCGAGGAACTTTGTTTTTGTGGTCGGTTTTTATTATCATGTCCATTGTTTTCTCGAAAACTTTCTCCAAGTATTTAAATACCGGGGAATGAAATAACAATAAGACTTAATGACTTCAGGAGTTTGAGTAATTTTAGTTTGTTATTGAAATATTGTAAATTGAGTTTCACAACGCCTCTGAGAAAATGTGCAAGTTCTAATTGTAGCGTTACTTAACAATGAGGAAACCAACACAAGTTTTTTAACTTACACTTGGTAACGTCACAAATGGCTGTCAAATATTTTGACATTTTGCTATTTTAGTTAAGTTGTCGCTCTGTTAGCTGTAGTGCCCTAAAATATTGATGGCTAGCTGTGCCCCCAGTGCCGTGCCACCGGGTTCGTGGGAATACCGAGATAAAAAGAATCGTATGTTCTTATCCAGGTCATGTGCCAAATTTCATCTTAACCCGCTCAGCCGCTTTACCGTGAAAGCATAACGAACAAAGATACAAAAATCTTATATTTTCTCTTTATAGTTTTAGTTTAGAAAAAATGCAACAATAGCACTGAATTTAGTGTTAAAATATAAAACGAAATATTCAGTGTGTCGATATTAATTCTTCGTCGTTTTATTTGACAGCTATTTACGACGTTACCAACTTTCAGAATGCATTCTCATAATAATTTTATTTAGCAAAATATGTCTTTTTGAATTTAGCTTGTATTAAAAATCGTATGAAACTGCATACCGACTTAATCAAATCAACGACTTGGACAATGAGCACAGCTCTTAGGAAAAATAATTGATGTTGATGTTTGATGTCTTCATTTAGTATCCATCCATCTGTTATTTGCGATTATATGGCTTAAAACGTTTTTTTTTTTAAATTAACACGTGAACTGAAAAAATAGTTCACAACCCATGTTACTATGTAACAAAATAGCCCCATAAAAATTCACTTCAAATATCCTGTACGCGGTATTTTGTCAAAAGTGGGATAGTGGTATTTTTTTTAAATATCGGTACCAGGGTGTAATACGAGTCCCCGCCTTTCGACCTAATAAAACGAATGTGTGGATTTATACCCAGATTATTAGAATAACTTCCTTCGATGAAACCTCTTTATACCAAGTCGGTGCCGCGGCCATTTGCAATTTTTATGATTAGTACCGAATTTTGTGTTGACAGTGCTAAGACCTGAAATGTTTTAGCGACAAGAAATGCATACGAATTGAGTATTTTGTATGTATTTGTGTTTTTTGATTATGAGTAAAATGCTAAGTTTAGTAAAAAACTTGAGTTCGATATACAAAAACTTGAATATCAGTCTAATGTAGTGTAGCTAGTTTAGACGTGGTCAAAGAGATTATTGCACCATTATTTTGTCACCATTTTCTTTCTGCTAAGAGCTTTAGAGAACGAAATAAAGGACAGTTTCTACGAATTTATACTAATAAGTATATCAGTCCGCTTAACCTTTTCCCAACTAAGTTGGGGTCGGCTTTCAGTATCACCAGATGCAGATGAATACCAGTATTTCACATGGGGTGACTGCCTATCTGACCTTCACAAGCAAGTAATTGGGTAATACGATACTCATTAGTAAGACTGGTCGTCAGAGTTTGGGGGTTCTGACGACCCGTAACGACTAACAAAGATCCACGAATGACAGCCGGGACCAACGGCTCAACGTGCTTCCCGAGGCACGGAGAGGTTTCGGTATGTAAAGACGGTCACCCATCCACGGACGAACCCCGGCAAGCGCAGTTTAACCTGATGTATCGAACTGTATTGTAATAATAAGTACAGGGCCTGCAGTCTCGACATGACGCAAACTGCTTAGCAATCGTTTTCGGTTGCTAAGTCCTAACAATCCAGATGTAACGATATTTGGTAGTCTCGACACTCAAATTTATCGGTTGTTACCGGTATTTTATCAATCTTGGTCGAAGAAGTGACGATATCCTTAGTGTTTACGATTATAGTTTGCAAGCATTTTTGACAGCCCGCTAAGTGATTCGTTGTCAACTTGTCATCGTAAACTATAATATTTTGGTGTTTGCAAGTAGTTTCAAACAAAAATTATGCGGAATTATGTGTCGCGATGGTGTGTCTGTGTGTCTGTACCAATGAGGCTTTTAAGTCCACCTATTTATAGGTTCAGGACATACTACTTACGTGCGAACGAACGTCGCCGACAATCACCGCATTAGAAGGAGCCAAAGACATTTTAAATCTTTTTGAAGGAAGCGAATTGTCCGATCTTAGTAGGTATATAAATAAAGAACACAACCGCAAATCATTCAACTATATTAAATCTCCATTAAGTATGACTATCCTTTCCTAAGTTCACACATTATAATTCTAGACACTCTGTTTACAATGTTAATTATACAACTCTGTTTGTCATGTCATGTCATGTTGCACACCTATCCGCATGACATTACCAATAAACTCAGTAGTTTAATAAAGTGACAATAATGAAATTTACTTAATTAAAATCTCCAAAAAACCTAAATCATACACTTTTACCTATGGTTAACCATATAAACTTTAGAAAAAGAGTATAACCATCACAACATTTTTATGGATCTTAATTGACAGCCAGTTGACGAGGAAGGCACAGGCAGAGGAAATTTGTACAAGAGTAAGCTGCATAACTTATCAAAAAGAAGTTAGTCTGCCGAAAATATTGGTTGCTTACCATGGTTTGGTACCTACTTTCTGTTTTAAGGTTTGGTGCCTCATAAATTGTTAACCTTCCCATGCCTTTAAATCATTGAAGTAGCCAAATTTGTAAAAAAACTAATAAACATCTACCTACTTTCTACCTCTAATGAAACTATAAAACATGCTACAGATATGAGATCTCAAAACATAGATACATATGATACTGTTTAATATGTACACCATCAAAATTACAGACATATATGTAGAAATTTTACATAGGGTGGCACAATATCCAAGGACTCATGCACGGGACTCATAACTTCTTTACTCAAGAAAAAAATATCTGTATGGCACCTCACCTATAACTTATAATAAAATACCTAGCAATATTAAAGATCTACCATTTCAATAATGTAGAAAACAGCTAACAGCATCATTAGTAGATTTATTTATTAATCTGTACAAGATTTCTTAGCCGGTAACCGGTAAGTTAACTGTATTGAAATTAAGTTTTTGTAATTTATTTACTAAATTAGCCTGCTATATTAGGTAGAATGTACATGGATTCCTCACAACTGTAACAACTGATTTTAGTATGTGTATTCTTTGTAAATAAATATTCTATTGAAAAATAAATAACGCACAACCACAAATCATGTTTTCAACTTTATTAAATTTCCATTACCACAATCATATCCTAAGTTCATGTATGCTAATAATCTAGACACTGTTTACATGGGGCATGTTGCATACCTATCGAATAATATTTATTGATTGAAAATGTAAACTTTCACTATTCACTTAGTTCAAATTGTTTTCTTCTTCTTCTACATCGTGCTCTCACTACAGGAGATAGCCACCACAAATGATGCATCTCCAAGCTATGTGGCCTTCTGAAGTGTGGACCGCTTGCTTCATGCTGCCTCAGAGACCTCCAACAGCCTTGATATGGTTATGAGACTGCAAATCGCACGAAAGTGAAAATCCGTTGAAATTTTTCATTTCCGTATCTTTACAGAATTTCAGGAGACGTGTTTATCGAGCTCCTAGGTAAACATTAGCCATTTCTTCAAATGCTACAGCATTACAGAGTTGCTGTAGTCCAGTGTCATATTACGCAACTCTATTACTTTAATGAGAAACTCTGAGCAGTGGGGTCGCCGCTTGAGCCAAATTGGGTTAGCCGAGTAATAATATGCTGTAACATTGTCACATCAATGAACAATTATAAGTAAATACCATTGAATTGAAAATACATTGTTTGCTTGCAATGACAACAAATAAACAATTTACAATTCCTTAATGACTTGACATTGACACTTGACAAGTTTGGCATTAGGTTAATAATGTTGCAAGGACGCAGATTTTAATGTCCTTAGATATTTAACAACTTATTTTAATTCTTTAAAATGGTCATCGCTACTTAATAGTTTTCATAAAAAATAGTGTTTCCAAGCTATGGTTTACATAGCCACTATAAAATATTCCAGAAAAATAATTATTTTTATGAAATCATGTTCACTAATTTTGCCTGTATTCAAGGTGAATTTGTTACGGACATTAATTGTCTTCGAAAAAACTGAACTATGAATACGCCTTTCGCTGGCGTACCGACACCGTTTTGTCAAAGTTATGTACGATCTTGCGCGTTATCTCGGGTGTAGAGACTTCCATTTGTCGTAAGCATCGTTACGGCAAACAATTATTTTTGCTATTATTTATCGCTCGGTAGTTTGCGACAGCCGTTTGCGTCATGTCGAGACTGCAGGCCCTGCGAAGAATTTAGTTGTATTGGTAGAATTGTACTCAAGCCATTTTATTCGTACGTGCGAACAACACCTATAACACTACAAATCTACGGGTACATCAAATTATAAATTGAATTCGCTTTATTGGTGTCTGTCTGCGTATACGGTTTTCATCCTATTTTTTTTAATTTATTCCAAAAGATTTACGTGTATAAAAAATAATTATTTGACTTTTTTAAATACTAATGAAATCTCGGATGTTTTCTCAAGTTGTAAAACTCGTGCGGAGTAGGGGCGGGCCGCTAGTAAATTATAAATGTTGAAATAACATGCATCCTCTTAATAAATAATACAAAAAAATATTAAACAGTTATTTATACTGTCAAATAAGCCTGAATGTCTAACTTTAGTGTGTCCATCCAGTATACCACAAAACATAATCGTACAGAGGTCGGCTCAATACAATGAACGAAATTAGGCGCAGTCACACATTAGGTATGTAGACGCATACGTACGGCGCGGCGGCGATCTAAAACTATATGAAACACATGGCACGCCAAATGTAGACGCAAGGTAATATAAAAAAGTCATAATTTTAGTACCTAGACGAACATTTAAAATCATCTCATCATCTCCCTTATAAATACCTATTTACTTATATTTTATACTGTTAATTTTTCTTAGAAAGTACCTATCTACTATTTTATAATTATAAATTAAAAGTGCTTCCTCTCTCCTAACTCACTTATTTTACTGTGCCCGACAGGGTCCATGTGATCTAATTTTAAGTTTACCACCTAAGTTTACATGTGGAATGCAATAAAGTAATGAGTATTGAGTAAAAGGGAATTGCACTTTTTTTAATGGAAGCTGGTATAGTCACCCTATCGCCGTTTCATTATTTTTATCTCAGCAACGCCAATCTTAAAGGCAAACTCAAACTCAAACTCAAAGCATTTATTTCAATTAAACCATTTACAGGCACTTTTGAATTGTCAAGTGGTCGGTCAGTCAGAAATAATATTTCTGACTGACCGACCACTTGACAAGCTTATATTATGAAGCTAGTTGCCCATTCCAAAGCGTAGTAGGTACCTATGGAGAAGAACGGGCAAGAAACATAACCTAACTGTTATTTTTTCTTTATTTAACCGTCCTCTGCCCATGCACAAATGCCAGGTTAATCCTGCGCCGCGACTTTGAAAAAAAAAACAAAATGGCGATGGGGTGAGTATTTACCATTTTAGCCTAAAAATCTCGCC
Source organism: Brachylomia viminalis (assembly GCA_937001585.2). NCBI lineage: Eukaryota > Metazoa > Arthropoda > Insecta > Lepidoptera > Noctuidae > Brachylomia > Brachylomia viminalis. Next base: position 4,478,967 of record OW443303.2, on the reverse strand, counting down.
GTGGAAACTCAGATGAAGTGAGCTTAAGGTTACACTAGTCGATGCCTCGAACTCGTTGGTGGGTGCAGCTAAAATGATTGCTAGTTTATTTATTTATTTAGTGAAATAGACCATGATTTATAACGAAAACGAGCGTAAAATTTCATAAACTAACCTTTGGGCGTATAGATATTATGAAAAACTAACTAAATATTATCAAAATAAAGTTACCTGAAATCTTGAAAAAAATATCAATCCCTGTACGGTAACAATTTTGCCATTTTCATACTCCGGGAGTAATTTATTTACGCCCAAAGATGCGTTGAACTAGGAAAGTTTTAACGATCATAACTTTCCAACCAATATTTTTTTCTAATTCTGTTTCCATACATTGCTAGATAATGGCGAGAAATATTGATATATTTTTTTTATTTTTGAACGTAGACCGTCCAACCGAGGAGTAATCACTATGCTCTATTTGTATGGACGAATGACCGACTAGCATGTCCTTAAAGTGAGTTGTCTTTCCACCTGATGCTAAGGATTGGCACTGTCGACAGGTCACTTCAAGCTCACTTCATCTAACTTTTCACTGTGAGTTTTTCACCGAATAGTTCGGCAGTTCTATTCGTAGTTCTTTGTATGGAGTTGGTCTTCTGTACGTATGTGTCTTGTGACTACGGTATTTTATTACGACTATCCGGAGGGTAGTAAAATAAAATCTGTATTATTATGAAGCTTGTTGTTGTTAAGTATTACTTGGGGAATATTTTGTGTACATGGAGGGGTTAGTATGATGTCTACCCTACATATCGTCTGACCATTATATACGTGTCGGACAAAAATAGTGTCGTAAGGAAGGACGATGTGAACTTAACTCAGATTCCAGCCATCTTTTTTAACTAACTATTTATTTTGACTATAAATGTTAAATGATTTTATTTCTGTAAGTAGTTGTACACACACTTTTACACTTCAATCATATTTTAGAAACTAGATGAGGTCGGCGTTTCCTATTTGTCTACTCTGAGAAGAAAGGCTGAAACGGATTAAGAGGTTTTAGTCTCTTTTAAATCTAGACATAATCTTGGTCAGATCATGTGAAAAACGTGTAGATTGGTGTCTGAAATGGTCTTTTGAGGAAAGAACCACACAGATATGAATGGACCTGTCGACTCATATCTGTGACGCATTTGTCAGTAATGACGACACAGGTACTATAACTTTGTGGCTATATGTGTTAAGTTGTATAGTATCGGTACGCCATGATTTTGGCAAAATGCACGCGAAAACTTGACAACTAAAAGCTAAATTTTCCTCCACATTTCTCCAACCGTAGAATACCAACTGAAAATAAAACATTACTCTTTTATCCCCAAAATTTACATAGAAATGTACTTCCAAAAGATTTTAAGTTCGTAAACTTGTATCCGAAACATTTGTTCTCCGATTCGACGATTCGGCCGAATAGCCACTTAAAGAGTTTAAACATCGCATCGGAACGTATCAAACCCCGTTTAGTAGCAAACGCAGCGAGTTCAAACTTCAGAAAGTCGGCGAAACTCAGAATTACTTGACAAAGTCTCGCTATAAATTTTGTTGAAACACTTCAAAGTATTTCATAAGGAAAATTGTAAATAAATTCGGATGAATATAGGGTTGAAGAGGTTTTTACATAAATATTGAAATAAATAAGTGACCGCGCGGAGTATAACAAAACAGTTCATATTAAATGAAATACCTACCTAGCAAAAAAAAGAATTACCTACTCAACAAGGGTAGGCCAAAAAGTTTATATTGTTTTATTTTATTCGGGAAACTTACAGCTATATTATAGTGTTCTTAAACAATATTAAACTGAAGGCCATTTACAACTTTCCACAGATATACAACAAAAATAAAAACAATTGTCGGTACAAAATACCTATTACATAAATTATGAAGAAAATAGTTCGCGATCGACACTCAGACTAAGGAAAAGAAGAATAGACATGACATACCTACGAAAAAACGTGCCTACATATACTGTGAGTCTGGCACAAATATGGCGGCTAGCGGTAGAGCTGCGCGCATTATAATATCAAAATTTTCTTCAAAACACTGAAAGAAACAAGTTGCTATGACAACTGATGTACTTGTTGGCTGTGACAAAACATGGCGACCGGCCGCAGTGAGATATGCTGTATACTGTTCGTTATGCCAAGTCCTTTCTTTTCCTTAGTCTGAAGATCGACAGCATACAAAAGCATATTATTTGCAAGCCAGTTCGAAATTTAAATAAAACCTTTGATAAGTTACCTCCTTGGTTGCCATGTTTCGGAGTAAAAGATCGTTCCTTTTTAAATTACACGACAGATATGAATTTTCATACAACTGTTGCCGGCCGCTGCTCGCATATATGTGGCCAGTACAGCAATTTCGATTTATCTCGAAGAAGGTTGTCAAAATAATGCTCAAATTTCCAAGTATGTTTGAGAAAATTGTAATTACGGACTTTTCCATTATATTGTTTTTACAGATTGATTTGTATTGTGATTTATAGGCAACTATTAGGTGATATCGCTGAAAAGATCATTTATTCCAGCATGGCGAAAATCACTCTTATTTTAGTATTGTAGTTTATAAAGAACGCAACTTTCTCTTGTATTACGTGACCACCTCCTAAGTTACGGAACCTTGACAGATATTTGTCATTTGCGTTTAATTATAGGGAAGCGGAGAGGATGTTCCACTATATTTGACACTGAGCACCATCGCTCCTGATTATTGCTGACTGTTGACTCTTAACGGACGCACGACATATCGAAGGTAGAGCCGTAAATACTCAGTTCATCTAAACCAAACTAGGCTATAAAGCCGATCTCTAATTACATTATAAAACTATCAAACGTTAGTGAGGATTACTGCTTCCAAAAAGGTCTGGCCACAGAACACGTTGCGTGAGGCTTGTTGTATGCGTATTTCCGGGAGAGGGCTTAAACTGGATTGGTAGTCGTTCTAAGAACGCTAGGCACCGTAATTCGATAAAACCCACACCCAGCTGTATGTATGCCAATTACTGAATCAACACTATTCATCGAGACAAGGCAATTTGGATGCTTTGCCGCTGACAGTCGCACTGTATCCTCTAAAGAGTACATAGTATGTTCTATTAGACTCGTATTAGTTTCCTCCGAGGTCATATGCGTTAGATCTAGCAGGACACGTACAGTGAGACAAACATTGTAAAACGGTTCCCGGTCTCACTGAAGTGAGTACACTGTAAACAGATACATTAATGGAGATAAAAATGATTCATTAAACGTAACGATCCCTTTAGCCCCTTCATATTATTAAGATTATATTGCAGATATTAGCGCTCACCTGCGAGAAGGGAGATGTCGGCGTTACGACATTTATGATATTAAATCATAATTTATATTATATACTTTCACATACACTCTCGTCTTCATAGCTTCACATATTTGTAAATATAATACTTATGTTTCCTAACTGTGAATTCCAAAGATTAACATCAGCTTGTGACCCCTCCTTATCCCCTAGCTTTCTAAGTCGGGACAAGGCAGTTCAGTTTATGGGAATTCATTTCATGTAATGGTTGGAGGGCGCCCAAGTTTGACTTGACGAGCCTTACAGGAAAGTGGGGCTGGAGGGGCGCTTTCTCTTTCCCTTAAAGGAAAGCCGATTTTAACATTAATAATAACATAACTAGGAAAACTAAACTTTTATCAGCCTAGGGTTATTTAGGAACAGTCACATTATCGTGAATCACAAGGACAGTCTCCATTATTGCTTCCGTTACAAAATTGTATTAACGTCCACTTACTGTAATGATTGAAGTGTTTCTCGAAACTTCAAGTGTATTTGACTCGACACTACCCATAAACACAATTCCAACACTGTTTTAGGATGATGAAAAAGTATATAAAAGAAAAAAAAACAATTTTATTCACACAACCAACCCTACAAAAGAATCCAAGCAACTCTGCCGGTAATCTCCAAGCCTGAGGGGAGCGATATCGTACTATTTACTTTACCCTCCGCCTGATATTTATTATGTCGCTAACGTTATGAATCAATTAAGATAAACTCCGAAGAGGCTGTTTGATGTAGATTAAGTTAAGTTGAATCTGGAGGAGATTACCTACTTATTTTGTAATGGAAAAGTTGAGTCGATAGAAAGAGTTTTGTCAACTTTTCAGTTTCGATAATGTAATTAATGAAATAGTACCCAGCTATCTCTTGAAACCACGGCTCTATTATGAATAAATGAAAGTATTGAGTGAACCAGGAAATTTTGTTCGTGATACCTAAGGCCTGTTTTACACGGCACGGTTTCTTTGGGCACTTTGTACATACACGTTTTATTTTGCGGTGAAAAACGGTTTGTTCGCCGTGTGTAGGTACGGTCGGCAGTGTTGTATGGTTAACTATGGAAGTTTGTTGTCAGACACGGCGGCACTACGGCATCACGCCGTCACCGTGTGCGCCGAGTCTGTGCACGGCGTGATTCATATCAGTGGTGTGTGGCAGTCTAGGGGACTCTGTCGACGGCACCGCATGTTTTCACGGCGGCAATTATTTTCGTGACGGCTTACGTACGCTGATTTTGTTTAAAAATGGAGATAAATCAATAATTATTAAAAAAAACATTGATTCGTGAAAGGCCTGTAATATGGGATAAGACAATTGGATGTATCCAAAACCTACCTTTCCTTTTTTCTTAATTTTTGAGTTTTTTAGGTACACGTAATACGCAATGATGATCTTTTTCTTATACGGATTCATGACGCACGTCTGCAGCTTGGCACAGAAAATCACAACTGAGCCATACCTAGCTGTTGTCTAGTCCGGTTGTTTGCCATGTCATATACATACAAGCTCACATGCTTTTTCTACGGCGCGGTTTTTAATTGTTACCGGAAAAAAACCATTCCGTGTAGAAAAGGCCTAAAAGTACCTAATAACACTTTTTTTTTCAACGAGACTTTCAGTTTATTATTATAAATAATATCTCCAAATAATAACTTCCACATCTTTTCCCATATCAACCCTACGGGTCAAATCCTATATGCAATATCATAAAACACAACCCAAGCTGTGACTTTCGTCACAGCTTGGTAACAAAGGTATCGACAACACCCCATAAGGAAACTTATATCACAAAAAGTCCCAGAGGCCACGTACGCAAATTTCCACAACGCTGACTTGCTGGTGGCGCGGCGTAACGGCTTGCAAATAAGTGGGGGGTTACGGGAAAGTAGTTGGGGTGGGCACGTAGTAAGAAGTACTAAGAAATTCTTAAAGTAAAACTTCACAATAGAAAGCGAATAAGCCATAAAAGTGTAGTCGCGGAAGATGGACTTGCCTTTGGTCTGCACCTTACCGATAAACCTTTGAGTATGGATGCCAAAATTAATGCCAGTTAATGTAAATCATGGCGAGGTATTAGTAAGGTACAATAAAGGGTTACTACAAATAATTGCTGTATTCGCTTGTCAATTTTATGAGCTTCATAAAGATTGAGGCGGTGAAAAGGTGGACTTCAATGCTTAATATTAAGTAGACAGGAATAGAAGTCTACTTTTACTAGTTGATTTATAGAGTGAGACATTATTGTAATGTATATACTATGTTGAACTCCAGCAGTATGTATTTTACCTTCTCTTACTCAAATAATCACTAGCATCCGGCAACACCCAACCACCGTATATTTTTATCGCTCGGAGAGGTCTCGGCATTATTTCGGGCTTATACCTTTTTATAAATGAGATAAAACCTTCGGACGGAGGCATGAAAGAGATTAGAATATTATCCGGAAATATGAAATTTTCCACAAACGGTTTTCAAACGGAAAGTGTCATGGGCCATTGGGCTTAAGTTGGATAGAAAAAATAAGTGTGAATTCTTTGCGACAATTAGTGGAAAAAACGACGAAGTGTATCTGCGTGGCAGTTTATTGTATTCATACAATTTAACGTAGATAGATAGACTGATGTGAATATAGTACGGAATACAAGGGAGTATATTCGGGTTAAGTTTCTATTTTCTTGTGTAATAAAGAATTTTCTTGGAAGTTCATGAAAGTATTTTTGTGGGTTGGTAAGAACACTGTTTCTTTAGCTTAGCCGGTGACTGAGTGAATTGTTTTTTTTTCCTGGAAGAGCTTTTGCTACGCTTTTGCACACTTACGGCTTTGCAGAAGAAATAAAAATACAGTGGAATGAAATCAAGACAAAAATACTAAGAAGTATTTTCGAAATTCTCCTGTATCTTTAGAATATCAATAACAATACAATTCTCAACAGTGCAAAATTATCGCCTAATTTTCTCAGTCGACCGAGCCATTTTGTAGGAACTTCTACTCGCCCATTACACCTACAAACTTAAATTGATGTGATGGTCATTTTCGAACAGAAACAAAGCCATGCGTTCCAGTAACCGTGTACAGTAACGAAAACCAATTTCGTTTGAAAATGAACCATTTTGAAACGTCACCAACGTATTGTACAATATAACACCTTTAAAATACAAATATGGAGGGAATAAACGTAATATGCAATAACCCTACAGAGTTAGCAACACGGCCATTTTGAATTTTTAGGGTTCCGTACCCAAAAGGTGCCAACGGAACCCTATTACTATTGCTCCACTGTCCGTCCGTCTGCCACAGGGGTGTATCTTTTGAACCGTAATAGGTAGACACTTCAAATTTCCACAGAGTGTGTACTGTTATGGCTGTACAACAACAGTTATAAACTAAATATAAGTTAAAACTTAAAGGAGGCCGTACAAGAAACTTGTTTTTTTTTCGGCGGATTTTGCTCGACCGCAATAATTTAAAAAAAGTAGAGGTATTTATATTGTACAGTGGTACGAAACCCTTCCTGTGCGAGTCCAACTTCTGTTGGAGAATTTTACAGAACGCCGGATAGCTATGAGATCGTTTATGTAGCTGGAATGTTGAAAAATTTAACAATAATCGTAGTATATGGGATTCATTCAGTGATTGTACAAAAAGGATTTTGTATTGGGCAAATAAAATATTTGATGGGTGCTAACTAGTATGAAGTGCCATTATTTTCGCGAATTACCTTCATTTCTGGTCATTATCGCTTTTTATGTGGAAATGGATTACTGTAGACTAATTTTGCAGACGCTAATCAAAAGTTAGTGGTGAATAATAAATTGTAACCGTCAGAAAATTTTATTGTTAAACAAATTGAGCCCCTACGTCAATTTTCCGTGTTAAATTATTCTTTGATTATTGTATAAAAGGGCTCTACATTTTATACAATAATCAAAGAACAATTTAACTTGTAGTAAAAAAAAATAACAATATTTTTTCCTCTCTTTATCTACAACTAACGACTGGTCGCTTCTTGCACTATGATTAAAATGTATGTTTTGGTTTAAAAATCAACCACTACAACTCTAACAAACGTCAATCAATCTGCCAAGCCCTTCCCAAATATGTTGGGGTCAGCATCCAGTCTAACCGGATGCAGCTGAAAACCAGTAGTTTTACACGGAGCGACTGCCTATCTGACCTCCACACCTCAGTTACTGGGTAACACGATACCTCTTGGTAAGACGGTTGTCCGACTTTTGGGCATCTGAATACCCGTAACGACTGTCAAAGATCTACGAATGACAGCCGGGAACAAAAGCTTAAAGTGCTTTCCGAAGCACGGAGGGTTCTCGTATGTAATGGATGGTCACCCATCCAAGAGCCGACCGCAGCAAGCGGAGCTTAACCGGCGAATGATCCGCGCGGCTGTTTTTAATTTAACTACGAGTAACTTTTAACAATCAGTTACCTCTTTAACGTAGTATATTACTACAATTAATTCCTAATAAAACCAATAAACAAACCTACCACCCATTAATTTAAAGAACAATATTAATAACCTACAAACACTAACATGCGCCATGTCGTCAACTGACGTCTATACAAGTATTACACCCGTATTCAAGAATGATACTTATTTAAGTATGGCAGCAGCACTATGCTAAGTATTGCTAAGTAAGGCATTTCTCACTGCGTTCGTCATGACAGGCCATTTAATTCACAAACAATACTCAAGCGACACTTCACTAAGCGAACGCACTGCGTCGAATAAAGATCGGTGATTGGTCCGTTTCTGTTGCTAAGTTCTCTCTAATGTTTGGCAGATTGGCGGATGACATAAAATATAAAGTTTTAAACGTTTTGTCAGTTGTGAACTAACAATTTCCTATATTTCTTTGTTAATTTTTTGTGTGCTGATTACTAATGAATCAATAGTAATCAGCACACAAAAAATTAACGCAAAATTTAAGCAACAATCATTAGTAATGATTGTTGCTTCAATTCCTACAAATATGGATATAAATAATATAACTACGTCTTTAGGTTCATCAAGCTCAACTGTAATGTTAGTAGAATATTATATAGAATAGTTATAAGGTCTCCTGTTATCATCTGTAAATCAAAATATTGTATGGTAGTAGGTAGGTACGTAGTTGTTATTGTACTTATCAAAGTTCAGCCCTTTCATAGAGAGGTAAGGTAGTAGGTACACATCTAACGCTAGGTTTCATAAGTACCCAAGTTATTTTAATTGTATTAACTAAATAAGGTAAGTAGGTACCTGGAAACCGCCAGAAGAATAAAACCTTAAGGCCACTAGCAACTGATAAATAGGTGGCACTGGAAGGCCTCTTGCAGTCAATTATTTGTCTAGGTCTTCATTTATCAGTGGCAAGAGTATAAATTGTACCACATCCTTCGAAAATCTGTAGCGTCGTCTAAATTCATCCGAACTGTAATAATCAAAAGGATCTTGGAAATCCCGTATCACTTTTCTGGTACTTATTATTGTTTGCTCATTGATATAACTATCAAATTCTTCTTCGCTACTGTAATCCATTGTAAACGAACGGCACTAGAATCAAAAACAACCTCAAACAACGCAAAACCAAACCTCGAGAAACCAAAATAACCAACTTTTTGACGTATGCTGGACACTATGCGTTGCTTAATATAGCTAGCCGGCTACCTTACCTATGCGTGCATTTTAAGGGACGCATAGTGCCGATTGCCACTCAAGTATGGTCTACGAATAGGTTTTAGGACCCTGTGCGCCCGCGCGCACTGTGAGACCTCATAGTAATGTTCATGAATACGGGCCTAAAAGTAAACCGGTGTACATGTGCAATACAAAAACATCTGCCAACAAACTGCTTTGCAGTTTGGCAGCAGTAAAAAATTGTATTTCCCACCAAATAAACGCTTTTAAATAAGTTTTTTTCATGTGTAAACAGAACAATGACAAATGGTTGGACAGAATACCTAAATGCTAATAATCATGCCGTTAATTAATGTCACTGACCAGAACTCGCCGATGAAAAGCAAAAGCTAGTGATAAAGAAACAATTGTGATCGCTGTTTGCCGTATGTTAAGGATCAAAATCTGCCTCCATAATCTTCTGTACTTATAATCAAATAGTACATCAAAACACAATACATCAATAGTCATCAAAACGGTACATTGAATAATTTTGAAAAAAAATGCTAGTAGGTCAAACGAGTCTGATGCTGAAAATATAGTTTTTTGAATTTTTGTCCGTTTGTCTGCTCCGGATAGGCGCCAAACACGGTTGCATGGATTTTAACGAAATTTCGTACACAGATAGCTTATAACCTGGATTAACAGATAGGGTACTTTTGATCCCGGTAGTACGGTACCGAGAGATATTTACCGACATCCACGCTTGCGAAGCCGCGAGCAAAAGCTAGTTTGTCATAAAAGTAATTATAATACGTCTTTAACACAGGCTTAACATCACATTGCATTAAATTTTTCAATAAAATCAAACCTAGCACCTTATAGGACCACATTGTCAGATTCATAACCTACAAAAAAGAACATCGCCATGCCGTCAACTGACGTAATACAAGTAAACCGGTGTTCATATGTAAACAGTACAATGTCAATAATAGGACAGAATACCCACATGGTGATAATCATGCGGATAATGAACGTCGCAAGCCAGCGGGGTAGTTACGTAAATCACATAAAATGGCAATCGATCGCAATGCTATTAATTTTGACAGTTCAGACACGTTCATTGCGTCATAGATGTTGATTAGCAGACGATTTTTTTAAACCCATGAAGCAATATATTGGGAATATTCTTCAAAACCCTCGGGTTGTGAATGAAAGTGGTTACGCAATTATAGTGCAATAACGATTGAAAAAAACAACTTTTATCGCTGTTTGCAGTATGTTAAGGATCATGAATCTGTCTCCACAATTTGTAATTTACGTCACAATACGTCTTTACGCAGTAGGTACTTAAAATCACATTACATTATATTTTTCAATAAAATCACTAAACAAACCTAGCACCCATTCGCTCAAAGGACAACATTTTCCCAAGCATAACCTTCAAAAAAGAAATTCGCCACGCCGACAACTGACGTATATACTCGTACAAGTAAACCGGTGTTCATGTGTAAACAGAACAATGACAATGGTTGCCTTTGATAATGAAAGGGGTTTGACAGTCATTGAATATTGATTCGTTCGAACGGGTTGTGTACTGTTGTGGCGAATGTGGTTTTGTGTTTTAGATAGAAAATTTAAATTCTATTGGATAGTAAAATAGTGGTTGAAATTCAAAAGCAATTAAGTAGTGTGGATTTGTTTTTAATTGAGGTTTTTTGTTCAATATCGTACTTCAGAACAGCTGAAAGCATAGGTATATGTTCAGCATAGCACGAGAATATTTTGATACTATGCTTAGGTAACCATTTTGTTAATGTCAGTGAATTATAAATGTTAATATTATTTTAAATTCATGCGTCATGTTCGTGAACGGGCGCTGTCAGTTGGGACTGGTCATCTCTTAGCCACCACGGCATAATTTAATTATTTTATTATGGATTGTTTTGTTTAAATTTATATTTGCTGTACCCTGGACACTCAATGTTTACGTCTTATTTACATCGTTCTCACATATAATTATACCTATATTCAACATTAATGATGTAACTAATATTTATGTAACAATATAATTTAAAAGAGTGTCCATGGAGTTTCTTGCCCGTTCTTCTCCATAGGTACCTACTACGCTTTGGAATGGGCAACTAGCTTCATATTTCTGACTGACCGACCACTTGACTATTCAAAAGTGCCTGTAAATGGTTTAATTGAAATAAATGCTTTGAGTTTGAGTTTGAATTTAAAAAAAAATATCTTGTCTTGGATGAAGTCACAATTCAATACCACATTCATTCCAAAGACGTTCTCAGTTAATAGTAACGCTTCCTTCAGTGACTGGGCCACCATTGGTATACATACAAGTAGGAAAAGACTTTATGAATTGTATGATGAACGGGCATGTATAAACACTGCTGAATTTAATTTATATGTCAAGAATTATTCTAAATTATTTAAAAAAGTTTGTAGTATAGCCAAGTCACGTTATTTGAGTTCAAAAATTAAAAATAGTGGTAATGTAATTAAAATGACATGGAGTATCATTAATAGCGAAACGGGAAGGTCATGCAACCGATGTAGTGACTACAGCCTAGCTATTGATGACAATATAATTAAATCAGATTCTCAAGTCGCCGCGGCCTTTGAAAATTTCTTTGCAGAGATTCCCGTATCGACTACTAAATCTCTTAACTCTTCACCCACTGCTTCAGAGTCTTTACTTAAAGAAAACGTTCCAGTTTGTGATTCTGAATTTTATTTCCAATATGTCACGTGTAAAGATATAATTAAAACCTTTCACACGTTAAATGTTAAAAAGACCGCAGATCTATGGGGTAATTCTGTGGACGTTGTTAAGTCGATTATAAACATTGTAGCACCAACTTTAGCTGTTATTTTTAATAATTGTATTGACCGTGGTGAGTTTCCTGATCTTATGAAAAACAGTAAAATAATACCGTTGTTTAAATCGGGTAGTACATCAGACCCTACTAATTATAGACCTATATCAGTGCTACCTACCTTTAGTAAAATTTTTGAAAAGCTTATTCTAAATCAAATGCAACGATTTTTTAACGTACATAAATTACTGCATAACAAGCAGTTCGGTTTTACAAGGGGTCGTTCAACTATCGATGCCGGAGTTGAACTTTTAGGGCATGTGTATAATGCATGGGAGGACAAATGCGATGCGTTGGGTATCTTTTGCGATTTGTCCAAGGCATTCGATTGTGTTCTTCATGAAACATTAATCAGGAAACTGCACCACTACGGAATCCGTGGCACCTCTCTGGATCTTCTTACTTCTTACTTAAGTGATAGGATTCAGAGAGTTGATGTTAACGGAAAAAGATCACCCGGATCGGTAGTAAGAATGGGGGTCCCTCAAGGCTCAATTCTTGGTCCATTTTTATTTCTTATTTATATAAATGACTTGCCTTACCTCATAAAAGATAAACATGATATAGTGTTGTTTGCAGACGACACTTCACTTTTATTTAAACTCAAACGTCAGCAGCTGGTTACTGACAATGTAAATAGCGCCCTCGCAAAAGTAGTTAACTGGTTTAACGTTAATAACCTTCTTCTTAACGAGAAAAAAACTAAATGTATTAAGTTTACGTTACCACATGTTAGACAGGTAGAAACAAGTGTTCTCATAAAGGGGGAAGAGTTGAAACCCGAAAATACCACAGTATTCTTAGGCATAACTTTAGACGCCAAGCTGCAATGGGGCCCCCATATAGATAAAATGTCAAAAAAGCTTAGCTCTGCAGCATACGCTGTTAGAAAAATTCGTGGTTTAACAGATTTAGAGACAGCCCGTTTAGTATACTTTAGTTATTTTCATAGTGTAATGTCGTACGGTATTCTGCTGTGGGGAAATGCCGCCGATATTCAGACGATTTTTGTTTTACAAAAAAGGGCAATTCGTTCAATTTATAAATTAAGTCCCAGACACTCCCTCAGAGAAAAATTTAAAGAGATTAATATAATGACTGTGCCTTCTCAGTATATTTATGAAAATCTTTTGTATGCACATAAAAATATTAATCTGTTTAAAAAATACAGTGATATCCATAGTATAAATACTAGGAACAAACACAAATTTGTTGTTCCTACAACCAGGCTCAAGAAAATAGGTGGCTCGTTTAGATGTCAATGTATACATTTTTATAATAAACTTCCTAGCCACATTCAAGAACTAAGCCTTAATAAATTCAAATCTTTTATAAAAAGGAAACTATGCCAGAAAGCCTATTATACTGTCAAATACTTTATTGAGGACAAAAAGGCTTGGGAGTGAGCTGTTCCAATAAATTTACACAGGGAACGTTGATTTATTTTTTTTGCTAACTATTGTACTTTTAATCTTTGCTATAACTATCTATAACGTTTTACATATACAATGACATGAATATTTACTGTATAAAGTATTATATTATTTTAATTGTTGTGAATGGGAGGACTATGTGGGTCATTGTTCCAGTTTGAATCATGTTCTGGCAGTTTGAGTAGTTTATGTGGCCTACCCAAATGTCCTTTCTTTGGTATTGTTCGTCGAATCGTTGAGCTCCTTAAGTTCTGAGTCGAGCTGCACGGTTACTGACAAATGCGTGCACTGTCTGGACAGGTCCACTCAATCTGTGTGGTTCTTTTCTCAAAAGTCCATTTCAGACACCAATCTGCATGGTCCTCAATGATTATGTCCGGATTTTATATACACAATGACATTAATGAATTTTATATACATATACTATGACAAGAGTATTTACTTTGTAAAGTATTATGCTATTATTTTAACTATTGTGAATGTGAGAACTATGTTGGTCATTGCTTTCTTTTTGTATTTTTACTCTTAGTGTAATCATGATCTGGCAGTTTGAGTAACTTGTGCGGCCTACTCAAATGTCCTTTCTTTGGTATTGTTCGTCGAATCGTTGAGCTCCTTAAGTTCTGAGTTGAGCTGCACGATTGCTGACAATTGCGTGCACTGACTGGACAGGTCCACTCAATCTGTGTGGTTCTTTCCTCAAAAGACCATTTCAGACACCGATCTACATAGCCTTCACATGATCTGACCAAGATTCTGTCTGGACTTTAAAAGAGACTGTGACCTCTGAGTTTGTTTCGGCCTTTCTTCTCAGAGTAGTCAGATAGGAAACGCCGACCTCATCTAGTTTAAAAAAAATATGATTGACGTGTAAAAGTGTTTGTAAAAACCTACTTACAGAAATAAAGTCATTTAACATTTATCAAGTTAATAAGAATGAAGGGTGAATAGTAGAAACCCGAAGATACCCTACTATTATTAGGCATCACTTTGGACGCCAAGCTTCAATGGAGCCCCATATAAATACATTGTCAAACCAGCTGAGCTCTGCGGCATACAACGTTACAAAACTTCCTGATTTAATTGATTTAGAGACAGCCCGTTTTCATAGTGTAAATGATAAATGATTTTATTTCTGTAAGTAGATTTGAACAAATACTTTTACACGTCAATCATATTTTTTTTAAACTAGATGGGGTCGGCGTTTCCTATCTGACTACTCTGAGAAGAAAGGCCGAAACAAACTCAGAGGTCACAGTCTCTTTTAAAGTCCAGACAAAATCTTGGTCAGATCATGTGAAAGCTATGTAGATCGGTGTCTGCAATGGTCTTTTGAGGAAAGAACCACACAGATTGAGTGGACCGGTCCAGTCAGTGCACGCATTTGTCAGTATCCGTGCAGCTCAACTCAGTGTGTCGTATGGTATTCTGTTGTGGTGAAAGGCCGCCGATATTCAGACAATTTTTGTTTTATAAAAAAAGGACAATTCGTTCAATTTATGCATTAAGTCCCAGACGTGTGTCTGGGACTTAATGTGTCTTTGACTGAGGACTCAGAGACAAATTTAAAAAGATTAATATAATAACTGTGCCTTCTCAGTTTATTTATGCACATTATTAATCTGTTTAAAAAATAAAGTGAAATCCTTAATATAAATACTAGGAACAAACACAATTTTGTTCTTTCTACAATCAGGCTCAAGGAAATAGGTGGCTCGTTTAGATGCCAATGTATATGTTATTATAATTAACTTCTTAGCCACATTCAAGATAAAATAAAGCCTTCATAAATTCACATCTTTTATAAAGCGGAAACTATGCCAGAATCTCTATTATACTGTCAAAAACTATACAATGAATCGTTTTGCATCGTCGTCAAATTTCAGGAGGCTGTTATGAAAGACAAAAATAATCAAATACAATTACGATACCTGCTCAATAATTAATACATACTTAATTTTTTAGATATTTAAGTTTGACAATATAACAGAATCACCCCGTTGCTTATTCGGTAGGCAGTGTCGCACGACTATGTCGCTGTGTGTGTGGGTCACAGTTACAGCGCAGTTACAGGGCGGAATCACGTGGGCTCTACACATGCCGATATCCAAAAATTATAAAAGAAAAAAATCACCTACTTATTTTATCGTGTCGAGAATCATTAGCCTAGTTACCTCCTCGAATTTGGTGAGGATGCAAAACGACACCTTGAATTGAGGACAAAAAGACTTGGGATGGAGCTGCTCTAACAAAGCACAGTGAATGTTGTTTTTTTATTTTATTTTCCTATTTTCCTTTTTTTTCTATACCTATTCCTTTTTACATATAAAATTAAATGAATATTTAATTTAATAAGTATTATATTATTTTAATTATTGAGAATGTAAGAATCATCATAATCATTCATCATTGAGTCATTTGGTCATTGTTTCAGTTTTAATCATGATCGGGCAGTTCAGGTAGTTAATTTCATACAAACGTCCTTTCTTTAGTATTTTTCGTCGAATGTTGCTGACTGGACAGGTCCACTCAATTTGTGTATTTCTTTCTTTTAGACTTTCTTTAAGTCTGTTCTCTAAAAGAAACTGTGACCTGTGACTTTGTTTCGGTCTTTCTTCTCAGAATAGTCAGATAGGAAACGACGACCACGTCTAGTTTAAAAAAATATGATTGACGTGTAAAAGTGTTTGTAAAAACCTACTATGAAATAATTTATCAATTATCAATATTTAAACGAATTAATGGAAAATAAGTGAACAGTGATGTTTCAGGGAGGTATGGACGAGAAAAACATTTTGCGCCGTCCCATTGTAGGTAATTTACTCGAAAAACGTCAGTAATTTTTTTTAGTTGGCCAAAAGTCTGGCAACCAGTCTTACCAAGGGGTCGTATTGCCCAGTAACTGGGATGTGGAGGTCAGATAGGCAGTTGTTTCATATAAAAAAAAAACTGGTATTCAGCTGCCAGGCAAATTATAATTTTGTCCCATATTAATTCTGTAGCACTATTCTCACCACCAGTACCCAATACTCAACCAAATATCAGTAAGAGCAAACCAGTATCGGCTTGATTGACAATAGACGCACATTATGTGTACAAATTTATATTATTCTGTTGGAGATAAGGAGTTAACATCCTCCCGTTATCAATAATAATTGTATTTCGTTAGTATATAGAATGGCTGCGGCTATGAGATGGAGTAAAATTTGGGGGTGGCCCAGTATTTCTAGCTTACGCAGATAGTGAACATTTCGATTGGAATGCTAAATATTTAAAATAAATCAAAAGTAATTTATACAAACTAGGCTGAGAATCAGCACTTTTTGAACGTCAAAATTACATTAGAACGTCCCCCAAAACGAGGTTCATAAGCATTAGTTGCGTATATGTTTATAAGTATTAGTATAGGTTGCACCGCTTATTTCTGTTTTCGTCTGTATGATCATATTATAGGCTCAGTTAAACGTTACTTAGTTTATTAGAAGTTTATTTTATTCCATCTTTCCACAATTTCGATCACGTTAGAAAAAATACCCGCCAGTTTATCCCAGCAAAATAACATACGATAACGCTACATTAAATCATTATGTTACACTCATAATAAAACTCGTACAGCGACATAAAACATACCAACAATAAACAACTACATACGTAGTGTGAAAACTTGAGAGGCGCGGGCACGGACGTCCGCTGTCGTCGGCGGTCAACGCATGACAGAGCTAATTACGCTACTTAGTGACGCTATGTGCATTGTGCTGGCAACACCTCCTTGTGTGTTTCTTTTTTTTTTGTAGCTTGGCAAGTTTATTGTCAGCATTGCTAGTTGCTTTGTAAGTTTATTGTGTGAGTGGAATTCTGAGACGTAGATTAATTATTTTTGAGAGAGATCAAAGGATTGAATAATAGTTTGAGTTCTGGATATTTGCTTACAAAGAGACAATGAAGCCTGGCCAATTATATAATTCAATTGTGCTGAATATAACATCTTAATTAGGAGGTTTGAATAAAGAAAATCTGTTTAAAAATCTGTGAACATAATTTTTATTATAATCTGTCACACCTGGTAATAAGACAGATACATTTTAAAGTGAGCAAGAAACATCAAAATTCAATTTGAGTCAAGTAGATAATATTACTCACTTGGCTTATTGCCTCATATAATATTAATTTGTCTACTCCAGATCCAACTGAATTCAGCTGTTTGGTTTTAGCATGTAGGTAACGACTGCGCTACTTAAAACCAGCAGACTATGCATTGTAGAACCAGACCTAAGTTAAAACGATTTAAACATTAGACCTCTAAAATCGACATTCAATTATTTTTTAAGTAGACTAACAGAACACCCACAACTGTATGACACAGACGCTCTCAATTGTATGTTCATTCCAACTAGTTCGTAGTATTATATTAATATTTTCGACAGTTTATTTTAAAATTAATAACATTCAGACTACAAAAAAAAAATCACAAGACAAGTGTCCCCGCCATATTAACGTACTCCACCGGAAGTAGTAGCCTCTAACGAGCAAGGTGCTCGTCATTTCCGCTCCGCTGAAAGTTTATATCGCTTTGAACTTTGCAATGTGTTTCTAAAGAAATTTTTTGTACACAATTCTATTGATAGGTTTTTAGAAATGATGTGTCAGATGATTTAGCAGGATGAAATGAACCAATCAATCAACTCAGCTTATTGCAGACCACTGCTGGAAATAGGTAAAAAAAATTGGCGTCTCCCAAGCCACATTACCCTGTCCTCCGCCTTCCGTATCCAGTCTATCCCAAACACGTTTTTATGGTCTTCAGTCCATCTAGCTGGAGCGTCTCACACTATGCTTGCCGATACGCGGTCTCCACTTTAGGACTCATTGGCTCCACCGGCTATAAGTCCTTCGACAAACATGGCTACCTCACGACCACTTCAGCTTGCTGACTCTGCAAGCTATGTCGGTAACTACAGTAATTTTCTAGTTTTATGTGAATGTGTGTCAAAAATTGCTGCTGAATATTTTACATGTTTTGAGACATACATTTCAAGTCTGTGCAATTCATCCTGTGACCAACCATATAACTGTCGAGACAGTAAAGCTTGGCGTAAAAATTAAAGTAAAAATTAAAGTTCACCAGCAAAGAAAACTATAGGAGTCAGAAATAAAATATATTATAGTTTTCACTTCTCTTCAAATCGAGCAAAAGACAGAAAATAGAAAGCTATATCAGCAACTAGCGGCCCGTTTCTACTTCGCACGATTTTACGACTTGACAAAACATCGAAATTGTTTAGTTAATGTACTAAACACGTAAACCTTTCGGAATCAATTCTATAAATGTTGGTGAAAACCACACCAAAATCCGTTGCCTAGTTTAAAAGAGCAACGCAGTTGGGCAGACAGACAGACACAAGAACTGACTTTAATTTATCTTTACATAGTATAAATAAAGTCGCTTTTTTAACACGCTCTTAGTAGCTTGAACTCGATTTTCAACCCCTTCAAAACGTACTTTTTACTAGAAAAAATGTCTTTTTATAGTGCAGGAATTGGTCACGTGTCATAGCAGCTAAAAATACCGACCAACTGCGAGTCGGAATCGCAAACGAGGGGTCCGTACCATCGTACAATATTTAACACTAAGTACATATTATTAAAAAAAAACACGTTCCTTATATTCCTTTAATTTTTAACATTATATTATTTTCATTATTTCTTGATATAGCGGCAATAGAAATACACACTCTCTGAACATTTCAACTGTCTACCTATTACGGGTTATGAGATACAGCCCGCTGACAGACAGACAGACGGACGGACAGCCGAGGCTTAGTAATAAGGTTCCGCTGGCACTCTTTGGGTAAAAAAAAACCAATAACATTTCATTGACACCCGTAACCCTTTCAATGTTTTGTTGTAAGTACTGTTACTCTGTCCATTACGGAACTATAAGTACTAGTAACTAAAAGGGAACAAAGTGCTAGCAGCATCTGTACAAAAAGAAAAATAAATTAATAGGCTTCCATAATACCTTATCGGTATACAAGTTTTAAGTGTATCCCCCTATAAAAAGAATCGTAAAGCTTTGCAGAAGTGCGGTGCTTCCACTTTATCGTTCTTAGATCGAATCGAGATGGAAACGGTACCGTTTTTAATGGGATTCGACGCTTTCCCTGTTTATTTCAGTTTTGTTAAGTTTTACTTATGGCTTTTGAAAGTTAGGGACGGTCTCGGTTTCGATTTTTTGAGGACAATTTTATATGAACAATGTTTTTATTTTTTGTGTACTATGAATAACGCCAAGTTAGATTAACGTCTAATATTTTATGATAGCGTCAGGTCTGTTTTAGTAATTTATACAGAATAAGCACCTACAACAAAGAACGAACTTGCCCGTACTTAGATGACCGTCATTGTTCTGATTTATCGATATTTTACGTGTTTGAATTCAAATTTTGGGCGTACCTATCTGTATTGTGCTGAATTTCAAACCGTTTTATGAGTAAGAGGGTATTAAAACATTATTCTGGTATTTTAAACCTACGTTTTCAAAATAAATATTAAATATTTCAGTGTAAAATTATGTTTGTTACATATTTATTGAAACGTGAATGTTTTATATAGATAACGGAGTCTTTGTAGATACCTATTAAAAACGAAACGAAAACCCTATTATACTTTAAGTGATATCAGCGAAGCGCATTTTCTTTACTTTTAAAGTTCACTGACTAAATTCGACAAAGGACGGTATTGTATTATTATACTTATGTAAGAAAAAGAATAGCAAAAATTAACTTGTAAAAATCTTATTTTGAATGATGAATTAACTTAATTTATTATTCCACATAGATTTGATGAAAGGAAAATAAAGTTCATCTCAATTTCTTCATCAAACCAATACGGAAGTTTCAGAAATAAAAACACTTCATATTTATGCAAATACATATTGCTCTCTAACTTCGACCTTACTCCCGATAACTTTTAAGATATCTCTCAGGTTCATAATTTTATCAAAATTTCTTCCTCGTTTATATTCCATTCGTATCGCCCACAGAATTATAAATAAGTTAGTAGAAGTCTCATATTTGGGTTAATCATGTAACTGTCACATGTGTTACCGAGGACACGATCAGTGTTAGTAAATTCCGATGGTAATATGTTTTGAAAACTTCTATTTTCTCGAAATTATGAGTATAAAACTAAATTATAACTAAAAATACGAATTATTAAAAATTGATTGATTTTTTCATTGGCTGTATTTTCTACCAGTCACAGCAGTTAAAGTGAGTTTGGCAGTCTGTTGACTGTTGACCATCGTTTCAAAAACCAGATGTGAGTTTGTTAATATATATGTAAAAATAATCTTATTCGCTACTAGTTATTGTCGTATTCTCTAACCTATAAGGAAACTGAGGATTTGCTCGATAGCAGCACTGCCTAAGTCATTGCATTCACACCACACGCAACTAAAGAACACACATCCACAACTCACCAACACCAACACTCACACTCACACTCTCTCACACTACATCTACCCTCAAACTACAGTTACTAACACTACACTCATCCATACACTACCCTACCCTCACTTCCACACACATAGCAGATATAGAATATGGTGATTATTCTTTCTCCTTCTTTAATGTAATTATAAAAACTTAATACCTAGATTATAATAAGTATTTTTATTTGTATACTTATTTTTTTTTTATTTGTTGTAATAGAAAGTTAGGCTTCACAAATGTGAAGGGCAGGGAGGAACGCTGACACCTGAGATACAGGACATGTCCTAGTTTGGGTGTCAGGAGTTTCACACAACGTGCATTTACTTAGCCTATTATTTTATGGATATAACTTATATACATAACTGCATTGTAAACCCTTTTTTCTCTCCTTATTGTATTAGGCTTATGAAATAAATTATTATTATTATTATTGTATTTGGCACAGAAAAGACGCAGTCTAATTTACGAACGCTGGCTAGCGTTTCTGAATTCTAGATTAATTTAAATGAGATGTTACCTATTTTATGTAAATCTAACATACAAGCAGTCTCATTAAAATACATTGTCAATGTACAATGTCATTTCGAGAACGCGCCGCCAAATATTATTTTTATTTACATCATAGTTATCAATTAACTCAGTAAGGCAAGTTTTCGAGAATTGTATAGAATTATTATGACTAACAGAGTTTGTTCGTTACTCGCCTGAGTTTTGTTCCGGAATATAATGTAACAACGTTTGCCTTTAACTAGATAATGCAATTACGTAAGAAATACGAAAACTGGAACTTGTTTAGGCAACTTCACAAGCCCGGATGTGGCTGTAAAGAGGTTTGCGTTTTGAGAATGTTTTTGTGAATTGTATTAGTCCTGTTGGTTGGTCCTTATTGGTTGAGTGAAATTAACGAGGCAGTGGGAATTGAGATTATTCGTGAAATTCGGAGGCTCAGCAATAATAAGGCGGGTTTGTGATAAATTTTGTAGGTAGGTGTGTAGAGAAAGCAATGACTAGATATGTTTATTCCATGCGCAAAATACGCGCTTTGTCGTGGAGTGGCGGACACCGACCTGTATTACCTATGTATATTCCTATGCCAAAAAGGGATTCAACATATGCGAAAAAAAAAACTTTATTCCATTTAAATTTATTTTATTCGGGAATCTTACAGCTAACTTATACAGTGTACTGTATGAGAGGAAGATTTAATTGTTGATACGTATGTAAGACATAGCAACAAAGCATTTTCAGCAAAAAAATACCCACTAATTTGCCAGACGTCGGCTAAAACAACTGTGGACCTGTATCACTACGTAAAGTTTATTTGATCTTTGGTAGAATTTAAAGCAAACGTACCTACCGTCCAACAACCGATACACGTGTCCACGAACAATACTCTAACTGAGCGCACACATACAGCAAACCGCATCAACAACTAGACGACTCCCATGCCAAGTCAATTGCAGCCAACCGTGCCGGGAATCCTGAAGTTCATTATTCCCATTGAAAACTGGCTTGAAACACAGCACAACTTACTTTAAACAGTAGTTGGACAGGGTTGGACTCCAATTGTTGGCGCCTATGACTTTCCTCTGAGCAATGACGCTGGGAAACGTTAAAGAAAATTGCACAATGAAAAGGCAGAAACATTGTTGTATTGAAAAGAATTTTCGTGTTGATATTTTTTTTACGGAAAAGCAGTTCTAAGGAATGTTGAAAGTTACCAAAGAGAATTCTTGTGTAGTTTCCCGGGTATTGGTGCCGATTCCCTTGTTCACAAACTAAACAAAATTTAAGTTGAATGCATCTTTTTCTTTCTATTTCATTATGAAAAGGACAGAAGATAAATATTAGTTTAGTCCTGTCAAATTAGACCTGTCGATAGACCTGTCGATAGACCTGTAGATTTGTCCTGACGTAATTTGATGTAATTTTAGTAGTCAACTTTTTAATCACGTCTAAACTGGTATGGATTAGTGTCAGGCGCTGATTAATTTGACAAGACTAAACTGAAATTTATCTTCTGTCCTTTTCTTAATGAAATAGAAAGAAAAAGATGCATTGAACTTAAATTTGGTTTAGTTTGTAAACAAGGGAATCGGCACCATTGACTAGTCCGTTTAATTATTAGGATTAGCTTTTTTTTTCACTTGAGACCAAATAATTATCCAGTTTTTTTTTTAAATATAACATTGCCAACCAGCGTGCGTATATCACCAGATGTAAGAACATAAACGAAGCAAAAGGAGTATACAGGGTTATTGGTATCGCGAAAAAAAAAATCTGCTGGTCCCTACATTTTCACGAGTTCTGCAAACATAAATGTAGGGAACAGCTGATTTTTTTTTCGCGATTTCATAGCTGGTCCCATAGTAAAAGTTGTTCATAATGACAATACAATGACCCCTTAAGAGGTTGATGGTGTTTTACCATTAACCCTGTATAAGGATCGTAGGATGTACGTTCTGTAGTTTCTGCCTACCCCACTTGTAAGACGTGAGTTTATGTATGTATGTACTTAAAACAGAACCAATAGCTGAAATGATATAAAAAAAAAAAAGTATTTATCTTCACCAAAATTGTTTACTAAAACAATGCTGTACGATCGAAGTAATTTCGTAGTATACCTTCCTTAATTTAAGAGGGTCAACTAATTTCCTAAGTAGTTAAAGACGTGGGTCTTTCTCAAGTTATTTGAGACTTAAAGCTTAGTCTTATACCCAACACCTAAATACGATTTACGTAATTCGTTTAATAGCCGTGTAACTGAAACTTTGCTTTAGTCCTGCCAACTTATAATTGTTACTTTATAATTTATTACTTTATAAATGCAATAAGTTTAAATTAAGTGTTACCATATTTGTTATGCTATTGGTCCTGTTCCTGCATACAAACCGTGAAAACGGTTTAGCGGGGCATTGTTCTTAAGTTAAGTATTTTTTAAGAACTTTGTAAACATAAATAAAATAATAATAATACTGGCAATGTGTATAATCTATCGAGGACACTCCGGTTAAATTATTTAAAAAAGATGGCTGGATTGTGTGAAGAATGATATGAAAGAGAAGAGAGTGAATGATAGCGTGACGGTTGACAGGGGAGAGTGGAAGAAGAAACCGTGTTGCACCAACCAAGTAACATGGGACAAGGGTAGGGAGATGATGACTTCGTTTTAACTATTTAGAGTACTTACGGTAATTTGAAGAGCTTGTGGCTAAGTCATAAATTCATCTTTACATACCAAGACCCTTCCGTGCCTCGGGAAGCACGTTAAGCCGTTGGTCCCGGCTGTCATTCATCCATCTTTGATAGACGTTAAGGGTCGTCAGAAGCCCGAAAGTCTGACAACCAGTCTTACCAAGCGGTATCGTGTTACCCAGTAACTGAATTGTGGAGGGCAGATAGGCAGTCGCTCCATGTAAAATACTGGTATCCAGCTGCATCCGGTTAGACTGGGAGCCGACCTCAACATGTTTGGGTAGGCTAGGCAGATGATGATGACTTACGGTAAATTGAAACATGGTTTCCACACTCTGAATAGTTAAATGTGAGGTATAGTGTATTGTAGCTACCATTAGGTGTTAAACGAGAGGTGCAATCTGTTATATTAGTATATAGTAGGTACCAGGATTGACAATGACATCATATAAAAACATTAGCTGCCCCGCGGTTTCACCCGCCTTTTCATTTTTCTTTTTGCCCGGCCCCTAAGGATCGTGTTGGTATTGCCTATACAAGGGTATAGGCAATAAGGCCTCAAGAATTGAGCCAAGAAATGCAAAAATATTTTTTTCAAATCCGACTGGAAGTTACAGAGATTACCGCATTCAAACAAAAAACAAGCTCTTTAGCTTTATTATATTAGGTATTGATTTACAATACACTTACACGATTTTATAAAATGACACAAAAATAAAATAAACAACCGAAAATGGCAAAAAACATTCCCTCAAGACCTAATCACAAAACTTCTAGAAAGGTTGAATCTAAACCTTAAATAAATGACTCTTTAGTAACTAATTGCAACAAAAAGAAGGTTTCTATGAAATCTACATTACAGGTAACAAACACAATTCGTCCCTGACTCTTCTCATATGCACTAGAACTTGCCGCAGGGAAATGAAGTCTGTAGGTTTTGCCAAGCTGAAGAGTCCTCCCTGCTACTGTTGCCTAGAACGAATATTTTGATAGCTAAAAGATATTTGGAAGTAATTAATAGATTAATAATTTAAAAAAGCTAGTTTTGTGATTAAGGTAAAATTTTGGAATTTCCGAGCCTTCATTTGGTACAAACCTTAGTTGAGTGGTAAAAATAAAATTAATAATGGTGCAGACAATTTTGAAGGCGTGAAAACGATAATTATTTGGTATATTAGCATAGTGAATGAATCATAACTATACAAAACAATTGCTTATCGTTCAAACAAACAAATGAAACGAATGCTGATCATACAGTCAATAAAATTGTCTGAGCAAATTGAAAAGCATGGCATATCAATTAATAAACCTTTTTGGATTATTACTTTGAACGCTGTTTCGAAGAATATTGCATTAATAAATGTCAGTATTGAGTTCGGCAAAGTAAAATAAAAGGCGAATAAAATTGTATTGGTACCGAAATACATCTCCCGAATTAACCAGATAAATAAATGGAGAATTTGAGCGATACGTTATTTTTAAACTGACCACTTGGATTATTTTTGTATGGTTGTTGTTTTCATATCCAGAAATAAGATTTTATTAGAACAAAGTGCGTTTGCATGTTATACTCTTTGTGCAAAAGCGAAAGGCACTTCGTTCCACCACAACACCTACTTTTTTGCCAAGTTTTGTATCGAACTTATCTGAGTTTGTCTGAAATTATTCCACCACCGCATTTTATATAAAGGTGGCTAAAGTTAAGAATACTTTAGGTTAATAAATTATCGTCTAGCAAAAACAAAACGTTAAGTATCACTTAAGCTGTACTTAGCTGCAGCTATACGTAACAATGATTGTAAGTGATAACGCTCAAGAAAATTTAAATCTAGATATACTGTTTACTAACGAGACTTTCAGATTATTATACAAGACCAATAGAAGGCGACCATCCGCTCAATTATCTTAATTTTTTAAATAACCTCGAAAACAATTTGTGCTTTCTTATAAACACAACAGCTTCCTCTCGGTACTACAATTGATAAACAAAATTTGAGGCAGCTGTCCCACCACCGGCGATTAACGAGAAGTGAGTAGAGCTAGCAATTAAAAACGATTTAGCGAGCAACGAGTGCTCGACGTTGACGAGCGATTACTCGCTGGTATGCATATGTACCAAGCGTGAAGTTCTCGGCTAGTGTTCTGCATACCAAGCGAGCGTCACTAAGCGAGTATTCTATTTGACAGCTCTTGTCACTGCAACAAACTTGCCTGCGGTGTGAACAGCCGGCAATCAACTATTAAGAGGCTGACAACGGCTAAAGCGCGGTCACTGTCGGACTGCATAGAAAAAAAGAGAAGCGCGATGACACAAACCTCGTAATTTATTGCAAAATATAAAGCAATTCTCTATTTACAAACAATCTATTGATTGGACTAAAACATGAAAACACTATCACGTTCTCAGATCATATAAACACTATGATCTTAGATCACGTTAATATGTTGCTTGAAAACAATTTGAAAAAAATAAACCAGAATGATTGCATGTATAAATATTATATCATATATAAGTATGGTTTTTAATCGTTAAAAGAATTTTGTCGAGGTATCTTCGTGACTTTTTTCTATCGTACCAAATTAATAATAATAATAATAAAAACGTTTATTTTTAAAAAGGGATACATTTACAATTGAAAATCTTAACAAATAAAATAGCGCACAGTTGCTAATTTGCCTGAACTAGGTTGAACCTGTGCTTCAGGCTAGAAAGTGCATCAATACTTAACGTAATAGATTAACAATGAGTATAACTTAAAATTAAATTAAAACTTAAATAAATAATAAGTTGTATTATGTTTTCAACACACTATCTAACTAGCATATATCCTGAAGAATATCATTTTTCTAATTTTGTTTACTGCAGTGGATCTTATACTTTTAGGCATTATACAATTGCGTTTAGGTCATGTAGTCCCCTTAATAAATATGTATTTATTTTACTTACACGGGATCTACAATGTTTTGTACGAACGAGAAAATCGTTGATAGCTAGTCGCCTCCTTGTTGGCGGTGGGACAGTTGCCCGAGACATTACAATAATGAGGAACAGTAATTACAAAAACAAAAAAGTGTAAATGTTGGGTACATTTACACTTTTTTGTTTTTGTACAAAGTAAAATAACACTAACTGGAGTTCTGTTAGGTAACTGTACAATTTGTATGTTATCTGGTAGTTACGTATCTAAGAAGAAAGTTGTAAAAGTGAACCGAGCATGATGTGAAATAGGACACAACAAGTACCCATTGCTTTTACACACTTGTGGGTAGGGTGGCTACGGATTCTGTAAATAAGGTTATGTTTTTTTGGTGTAAAATGTTAATTTGTATTATGATCTATGATCTTCTCCTTACGAAACTACCTTTCGGAAGGGGCGACTATAATCAATTCTATTTTAATGAAATGTATTACGTTCAAGGGTGCCTCTTGTGAGCCTATTTGAAATAAATTTCACTTTGACTTTGATAAAATTTCGTACACATTGGAAGTTAAATAACAATGAGAACAAACGCGATTAGGTTACGGTTTAAAGCAATTTGATGATAATTCTGATATCATAATAATCCACATATCTGTCCATGGTATCCTCTATCTATGTTTTCGTTGGTATTAGTTAGACGTAACAAAAGTTCTACCTGCGGTCAAAAAGCGGTAAAGTTAAGCAATTTTTAAACAAATTCCGATGGGAACGGAATTTGTTTGCGTATGTCACCTTTTCAAACTGTTATTTTCATTCAAAATATTGTTAGTTTTATTAATAAGGTGCATGTTCAAACTTACGTAAAAATGCTTAACATGTTTATTCCTTATGTGTACAAAGCTATCCATAGATATTAAACTACTTACTTTAGTTTAATATCTATGGATTGTGAATCTCTCAAGATGATAAGATGGTATAGATGCAAAATTAAAATATCCTCACAACTAAATCTCAAGACAAAGCCACGAGAGGTGCTTCGAGCGTAGACCCTCTACGACTGAGTCTACGCGCGTAGACCGTCTACGACATCGTCTACGCGCGTAGACCGTCTACGACATAGTCTACGCGCGTAGACCGCCTACTACAATCTACGAGCATAGACCCTCTACGACATAGTATACGCGCGTAGACCGCCTACTACAGTCTACGAGCGTAGGCCCTCTACGACATAGTCTACGCGCGTAGACAGTCTACGACAAGGTCTACGAGCGCAACGGTCTCTCAAAACTTTGTTACGTTTTGTTCCATTTTCTAAGTTAAACTTGGTCGTCCTACATACAGACAATAATAAAATTACCTCGCGCAAACTAAGTTGCAAGTTAAATGCTCAAAGGCGGCAGATGGTAACTTGATGCGCGATACGTTTCAGTTAATTCGACCAAGTTAGGGTGTTGCTGGATATTGCGTTTTTCTTTGAGAGTTAAAGTTTTGTTTGGTGGAATTAAGTTTTTATTTGGGTCTTGGTTATAGATATTTGAGAAAAAAATATGTTGTATTTTAACGTTATAGTCTTTCTAAATTATATTAGTTTTTTTATTTATGTTGTGTTTGCTCTTGGCTCTAGTCTAGGTCAGTGGTGACAGAGACAGAGTCGCCGATGTAGTGAGCTTACCAAGAAGAAGCCTGTTCACTCTCACTTTGAAGAGATTAGGGTTGTATACGTTCGGAAACACAGACGCAGGTAGAGAGTTCCATTTTTTTGCTGTGCGTATTACAAAAGTGATTTGGAAACGGATTAAAAAAATCCTGCTTGTCTTCATGGAAAAAAATACTTCGCTAAGCTTGTAGATATAAAATCAGATGTAGTTAAATAATATTAAAGTTGTATTTACTTAATAAGAAAAGCTTAACATACTAAGGATTTTTTATTTAGGGTTCATTGATGGTCTTATATATAATAACGTGATCGAGCAGACTGTTTATTTATTTATTTAACAATTTAAGCCTCAGACTAAGGAAAAGATTTAAGCACACAAATGTACAGAGGCGGACTTTATGCCGTAGGTATTTTCTACCAACCTTTGGGTGATAGAGAGACAAACAGTGGTAGGTGCAATTTATAATGATAATTTAGGAATAAATATTTTTAAATATAAAGACACGGATAAACCTATTAAGACTATAAATATAATATATACAACGTGTAACATAATTAACGCAAGACCTCATACACCCCAATTAGAGGATTGAGTTAAAAGCATAATACAAAGACCAAAAAAATTTTTTTTTAAGCTAACTATTATTTATATTATTTATAAATTATTATATTAAGAAAATCGTGTTGACCCTAGCATTACTTTATGCATTTAAAATTGAGTCTTGTTGCCTTGAAATAAGATTTAATTTTCTTTGGCTCAGTCGGCGATCAGTATAGCAAAATACATAATAAAAAAAATACCTATATTAATAGTTACTGAAATTGATTCAGTAGTCAATTATGAGCAAACTACTTGCAGGACTTGCGTTTATTCTGTTACACGTTTTATATATAAACCTAAATATATGCATTACTAAATGTACATACATACACGAATATACTAAAAACCAATAGCACAAACAATGAGAAAACATTACCGCTGTGACGATACTACGAGTACCAGCTTCTTGCGAATGTGCTCGCGAACTTTAGTTTTAATTAAAGGATAATCGGTTGGTTAGGCACAAAACTAAAATTTTCCTATGGCTAATTCTTCTAAAATACACTTACACTTTTTTCCTATTTTAGTAGGTACATTTTTTCTCGTACCACGTATGATTCCTGCACGCCGTTAAGTCTAGTATATTTAATTTATCTAAATTTTAACATTTTTCCACCTCCCACGTACACGCCAAGAGCTAAATATCTAGATATTCACGATATTGGCATGTCCGGATAACACACATTTTGTAAAAATAAAAGTGGGTAATTTATAGCTTCACTGAATCGTTGATCATAATTGTCGTTTGGGATGCATTAATGTATTGTAGTGGTTTTGCCATGGTTTGCCGTGGTCATGCAAACTGAGTTTAAACGTCATTAAGGTACCTACATTATGTATTGCTATACGGAATACCTATAATGATTTTCTTCTTTCTCTATGTTCGACTGATAAATTTATTCAGAAGTACCGCACCCTACCTGACTCTGATCAATTGGATGCTTTTGAAAAATTGGATGCAGCTCTCTAGACTAGTCAAAAAAGAGAAAACTTGTATCTTTCTGACTACTTATATATTATTGACGACATGTTTTCTACAATCCAATAACAAACGAGTTCATAAAAAGGCAATACTAGGTATAACAAATCACTCTGATATTTACTTATATTCTTATCTGTTTTATTGCCAACATTCTTCCGGAATATATTCTAAATGATAGTTTTTATGAACTGTCTACAGACTTAAGGACGGTTCTATGTCAATTGTAAATCGCTGTTGGCAAGTAACCAGAAACAAATGTGTGGGGAAATGATTTTGTTACGATTATTCAACTAGTGAGTACAAGGGAAGTGATGGCTTATTAATTTTACGTTAGTTGAGCTCGTGGTTTTGTGTGTTATTAGATCTAATATATATGCTGAGAGAAAAATTGTCCCACGTGTTATTTCAAGACATTCAATTCATTTATTCAATAACAATTTTTACATCATGTCTGAATTTCTATAACTAAATATATAAGAAACATCATGGATGCAATCTATATTTCAATCGTTACAATTATCTATTATCAAACTTACAATAAAATCAGAATAATACAAAATAAAACAGAATAATCAATTCAAAAAAATATAATGTCATAAGTAAATTCAATAAAATTTCCAGTGCAACCCAATACAATTATGTTTCTTTCGACTTTTGTATTAAGTTATAATTCATCAATAGAATATAGACACTTATTTAACAAGAACCGTTTAAGTTTATTCTGAAACCCACTTGTATATACTAGACTTTTTATTTCTGTCGGCAGTTTATTGAACATCTTTAACGACTTGTGGTAGGCGCTATGCTTTACAACGTTCATATTACCGTGTCTCATATCTCGTATACAATATTTTATCATGCAAAGCTATGAAAACAGGGCTTATCTACACACATAGCGAACCTACCGAACTCATCTTCTGCAGAGCCTTTTTCCAACTATTTTGGGGTCGGCTGCAGGCTGTCGAATGCAGCTGAATACCAGTATTTTACATGGAACGACTGCCTATCTGACCTCCACAACCCAGTTACTGGTTAACACGATACCCCTTGGTAAGACTGGTTGTCATACTTTCTGGCTTCTGACGACCCGAAACTACTGTCTAAGATCCACAAATGACAGCCGGAACCAACGGCTTAACGTGCTTTCCGAGGCACGGAGGGGTCTTGGTATGTAAAGATGGTCACCCATCCACGGACCAACCGCGGCAAGCGTAGCTTAACCTGATCGATTGATCCGTGCGGCTGTTATTACTTAGCCACCAGCCTCACTTTACAAGAATAACTATTATAATAATATATAACAAGAATAACTATTATTTAAATATTTTAAAGATCACCTAGATCTTTAAAATATTTAAATAATAGTTATTATAGTGGCTTCTAGAAACCAATTAGCTGTAAGTGTGTTAATGAATACTATCGCTGAATTGTTGGCATTGCGTAGAACGGAGTTGCCATGAATTGCAATTCTTGGAAAATCATTGCATAATTTTTATTCAATTGCTCAAAAACATAGACGGTCTTTTTAACACGCTTTTATTAGCTTCGTTTGTAACTAACAAAATATTAGAAGTACATTTTAACCTATTTCTAATTGTCGCATCGAAATAAAACTTTTTATGTATATTTATTTATTTAAACTTTTCGCACAAAAGGTACAAAGGCGGACTTAATGCCTTAGGCATTCTCTACCAGTCAACCAAGGGTGGTGAAGAGATTAGATGGCAGGTGCTTTAATTGAAAGGAACAATGATAAAAAAATAAACTATTAAAACAACGTACACAAATACATAAATAAGTCCTATACACATACATACTATATACTATACTATATAATTACATAAATATATATATATATATATATATACAAATTCAAGGAAGAGAGATGTTGAGATGACTCTACTCTATTTGTGTAGTTTTGATGACAAAACTATAATTTGGTATCTTGAAACTGATCTGATGATAGAGCCAGGAGGTGGATAGTGGAACTCTTCAGTGGCTATTAGTAAACCCATGAAGTTTGGGCACATGTTATTCGCTTTGACGAGTCCAATACATTGTTTAGGCAACGAGGGTCTGATGATGGAGTCAGGAGGTGGTTAGTGAGGACACGGTGGAGCATACGGTGGAGGTCTGCCCGGCTTGGGCGGAGCATCGCCGTGTCCTCATGAGGCGATTGGCGGTGGCGATCTCTCGCGTCCGGCCTTGGTCCAGGCCATGGTACGGAGCGAGAGGGCTTGGGAAGCCGTCACCTCCTTCTGCGAAGCAGTAATGTTCGCGAAGGAGGAGGCGGAACGCGTGAGGGAGAGGCAAAATTTGCGCCCTCACGCACCTAGCCGCCGCAGGAGACGCCCTGGGCGTCGGGAATCGCAGGCCGATTCCCGGCCACCGTAGGCGCGGGCTTGCGAACGGCGAGCAATGGGCAGCTCGCCGTTCGATAAGGACCAGGCCCGGGTCGATGGCGCGTTGTGTTCCACGCGCGCCTCAAAGAGATGTCAGCACCAATGACGGGGTTTGCTAGGACCGATGCCTGCTAGGGTTGCGGAAAAGTCCAAGAGGGTTACTGTGGCCCCTGGCACAGGCAACTGAAGGAACACGGGTGGGTTTTAGTCAGTAAGAGTCTGACACGCCCTCCTGCTCTGCCCAGAGCGGGAGAAGTTATTTGAAGATTTCACACCCACAAAAAAAAAAAAAAAAGGAGGTGGTTAGTGAAACTCTTCAGTAGCTACTAGTAAACCGATCAAGTCATAACTTCGTTGACTTTAGACTTCTGAACTAAATTAAGAATATCCTAGACTAAAAAGTAGAAAATAAAAATAGGTAGTTTAAAAATACCTAAAAAATACACACCTTTATCACGCACTAGAAATTACAAAATAATTAAATTGTCTTGTATTAGTTCTTCTTTTATATCCAATGATAAATAAAAAAGCGTGAAGCGCTTTTTAGTTGTGTGTACTTTTTACATTATGCATGAACACAGGGGCCATTCTCGTATTTTGAATAACATTTGCATTTTAATATCAGCCGCAATCTGTGAAAAGGTGGTCCTCTAATTTTCACATATTTTTGACAAGTTGTTTTTCTGACAAACATTGATTGTCGTTAAGATGAAATTTCGAGTAGATTTATGAAAATTTTAATCACGGAAATTGGCTTTCTGCTTGCAATAGCGGTACACAAACGTAACAAGTCAACGTTCTCATCAAGACATTTGACGGGCTCTCACCACAGGTAGGAAGAAAACGAATGACAGTCGATAATAGAGATGATTGCTTGGCACGTAGTGTTATTCGGTAGTATCGTGTGTGACTGCCAAAATCACGAGCGGCGCTAAATCTCTCATCACGGCGATTAGTGATATAGTTCGTATTTTATTGAAAGACAAGGCAAGATTGTTTGTTATAGTTAAAAGAATGTAGAACAGAAAAGTATAGTTTATTAAAAATACACTCTTATTTGAATTGACACGACACGGTTGGCGCAATGGTTAAGCGATTAACTGCTGCGCTGCGTGTCGCGGGTTCGATTCCCGCACGGAACAAATATTTGTATGACCTGCAAGTAGTTGTTCCGAGTCTGGCTGTTTGTGTATGTGAGTTTATATGTTTGTAAAGGCACCCACGATACAGGAGAAATTCCTAGTGTGGGGCAACGTTTATATAATTTTTTTTTTTTTATCAATTTTAAAGACTTTATTTCACATAAACCTACATGTGCACTTATGAAACGTCAGAAGCTTCTAGGTGCATGGTTCCGATTGGTAATTTCCTATGGAGAAGAGACGGCAAGACGCTCGCCGGATACTCTTTTAAAAATAATTGACTTTTACAATGTTTTCAAATAATGGTGTTATGATCATTACAAAGTAAAATTATCAATTTTTTACCAAACGCAATTTATCCGCTGCCTGGCAAATTTAACACACTTACTTGCAGGGAGAAAGCGATATTGTGAATATAATTGGTGGACTATTATGTCTAAGAATATTGATTGATATTTTCAATTTGATATTGAAAAAGTCTTGCGTCTTCATCTTTAAATCACCTTATTCCTAAATTACACGATGTATCAAACAGCCATAAATAAAACCAACTAAAAATAGCCCTACATTTATATCGACGTGATGAAACGTTTGAATTGCGCAGACGCAGGTGAACCTAGGAAGTGTGGCGTGCCAGCTCTGAATACTAGCTGAGTCACTGGCACACCTGATATGTGCAAAGGTCGTAATGAAAGATAAGGCAGGTATAATAAAATAGTCTTATGTGGGAGGGTACGTAGTATAATGAAGTAACGATATGACGTAATCCATGAAATTCTGCGTAAAAATAATTGGAATGCAATTAATACAGCATTTCGACAGGTCGCAGGTTCAACAGGTCGACTATATATTTTCTACAAATCAGTTCATTTGAATTCCCGTTTTGCCTTTTTTTTCCAGTTTGCACACTTTCAATTGGTGAAAGGTAAGTGATATTTAGTGGAGGCAATCTTTTGAAGTGACTTGAACCGACTTGACTCAATCCTAATATAATTAACATGTTTTGTTTCTAACGACATAGTGGGATTCCGTAAATCAGGTGATAATTCTAATTACTCCTGACAAAAACCACAATTAGTAATTCTGAAATCCATTTTTAAACATTAACACCTACAACGGGAGAAATCGTTCGCTTTAATCACCCAATGAGCGATCGAGACCCGATAAGCGCTTAAGTACCTCCAATTAGTCGAAGATATCCAAAGCTTAAAGTCCTCACCACAAGTCTAACCGCTAACTATGAAATATATACTATAAAATAGAGGTAGTTACCACCTATCAAGAA
Organism: Brachylomia viminalis; assembly: GCA_937001585.2. Lineage (NCBI taxonomy): Eukaryota > Metazoa > Arthropoda > Insecta > Lepidoptera > Noctuidae > Brachylomia > Brachylomia viminalis. Next base: position 4,443,990 of record OW443303.2, on the reverse strand, counting down.
ACATAGTAACATACAATTTGGGATAAAATAAGATACAATAAGATACTTTTATGGGTATCAAAATACCTTTTAAAGTTTCTGTAAGCAAATAAAATTCTATAAAAAAATCTATGAAGTTTAAATAATTTGTGCATCTTATTTATAAACAAGTCTTCTTCACACAACAAATCCCTATAACTGAAATGCCTTTTTGAAAGTGGATCACCACAATTTAATCGAAAGTAACACTTGAAGGTTAGGGCGGAATATAAAAGAAAAAAAACTCACCTCTCGACTGGAAACGTTGCCACATCTTGTCTATTCTCACGTCCACAGCTATTTTAACTTCACTATGGCCGCGCACCTGAAAAAGTAAAATTATTTATGAAAAATTATTTTTAAAGTAGATAAATTATGACATGTAATTCTAATAACCAGTCATTCCAAGTGACAAAGTGCTAAGTAATGCTTATTTGTTGGTAGATATAGAGAGTGCCCAAGTTCAATTCAGAATAGTCTTTGGTAGAATTAATATTTTTACCGCTAAGTAGTAAGTGGCAAAAATACAAAAAAATAAAAATAGTTATAATAATTAACTATATTTTAAAATTCATAGAACATTGCTCAAAATCGAGCGAACTTTTAAAGTTTCCACAATTATTTAGCATTAAATTAAGTCATATTTTAGGTAAATTTAGTTCTAAATTGACGCCTAAATGATTACCTACTTAGCATATTATTATGATAATTTAAATTAAACATGACCTTTGAACATTAGATATATTACTCGTAAGTAATACTTTTGTAAACGACGGTAATACTCTAAGGACAAGTACTTAACTCTGAACATAAATAACAGCTTATGGAAGTGATTAAGATATAAGTAAGCACACTTAATAACGAAATGACGTAACTGACATAGCTCTTAAAAACAATAATAAAAAATTGGCCATTATAAGGATGCATGGGAGGCCATCAATATGAATAGTACGTCAGGGACTAAAGATAGTTGCAAGATTCCAGAATGGCAACCACGATGAGGAAGGGCGCGTTATACAGCAGTGAGTTCTGGAATGGCGACCACAAAGGGTAGGATGACGCCCATCAGAGGGATGGATCGACCAGTAATAGGATGTAAGTTGCCTAGAAGTGACCATTGTGAAAATCTATCCTTTCTCGTCAGGCTGATTTAGGAATTGTAATGATTACCTGATGAAATAATTACTAGTTAAATAATTTATCGTACACCAAAATTGCAACACAGATTTTTTATAATATTGCTAATTCAATTGGTATAATCTAAAAATAATATAACTTATCGCTGACAATGATGATAAAAAAAAAATATATAATGTACGTATATAGTACGCTAATTTATAGTGCCGTGCTTTCCTATAATTAAGACACATGCGAGATATATATTATGACTAAGACACAATGCACGCAGCTTTAGCCTAAAGTCCGTCCGTGATTAGTTGGTAAGCCTTTATATAAATAAATAACGAGTAGGTACTACTAGAAAATCTTTTGATGGACTGCAAGAACGAAATAAAAAGGGTAGTCAATGGTGTACTGCCAATAAAATTAAATATATTACTACACACAATACACAAAAATATTAATACAAGGTGTTGTTTTGCATCCTCGTCAAATTCGAGGAGGTAACTATGCTAATGATTCTCGACACGAATCAATAATAAAATAAGTAGGTATTTATTTTTATTTTTTGGTATTTTGGGAAATCGGCATGTGTAGGGCCCGTGTGATACCGCCCTGTAACTGCGCTGTAACTGTAACGCATGCACACAGCGACATAGTCGTACGACACTGCCTACCGCATACGCAACGGGGCGATTTTGTTCTTTGAAAGTGGAGTATTCTGAAATACTGTCAAACTTAAATACATAAAAAAACAAGTATGTATTAATTATTGAGCAGGATCGTAATTTTATTTGATTATTTATGTCTTTCATAACAGCCTCCTGAAATTTGACGAGGATGCAAAACAACACGTTGTATGTATAAAACTACTCAGTATCACTGTTTCGCATTTGACAATTTATTGACGAAAAGGCTTCTATTATTTACTAGCTTTTGCCCACGACTTCGTTCGCGTGGAAGTTGTAAGACACCACAATATGTAAACAGATATAATAAAGCTAGATAAAGAAAAAAGAAAAGAAAGAAAAAAAAATATTCTGCACAAACAAAACGCACATTACAAATAAAAAAATAATAAAAAAGAGACTTAAAAGTATACACATCCAACGTAGATCAAGCTATATATTAAATTGTGACTCTCCAACTACTTATTTACTAAATAAACACCTACAGTAACTAATTATGGAGTTTTTTATAAATGCGTTTCGCAAATAAGTACCTACTTAGCATATGGAATAAAATAATGTTTTACTACCGTTGTTTTCGGTCTAGTGGTTGAAGTTTGTAAGCACAACAACGAATCAAACAATATTCTGTGTAGCTGTAACAAGTCTAAACTATAATAATATATAATATTTAGAAGGTGTTTGTGTTTGGTGTTATTTGCAGATGACACATCATTGATATTTAAGATAGACCGACGGTCACAAAATCTTGACGACGTGAATAGCTCTATTCTTCAGGTCCATGATTGGTTTACGGTAAATAATTTGGTACTAAATGGTAAAAAAACCAAATGCATTAAATTTAAATTACCGAATGTAAGAAGTAGCGAGTGTGACATCATGTTGAATGGAGAAAAACTGGAATTAATTAATCACACAGTCTTTCTGGGAATCACGCTAGACGAGAAATTACAATGGGGACCTCATATAACATCTCTTGCGGGGCGGCTAAGCTCGGCCGCTTATGCTGTTAGAAAGATAAGACAGTTAACAGATGTAGAAACCGCGCGTTTGGTCTATTTTAGCTACTTCCACAGCATTATGTCGTATGGCATTTTACTGTGGGGTCGGGCTGCTGACATTGAATCCATCTTTATTTTGCAAAAGAGAGCTGTCAGAGCCATTTATAATCTACGTCAACGCGAATCTCTCAGGGAACTATTTAAAAGGATTAATATTATGACGGTACCTTGCCAATTCATCTATGAAAATATTATGTACGTAAGAAAAAATCTACATCTTTTTAATAAAATAAGTGATAGACATAATTTTAATACAAGAAATAAAGATAAAATTGATCAACCATTTTTCAGATTAGCTAAAGTACATACATCTTTTATGAGGTACTGTGTTAAATGCTACAACAAAATACCTTGTAATATATTGCAATTAAATGAAAGAAAATTTAAAACTCATATAAAAAGATCACTGTGTAAACAAGCATATTACAAATTAGAGGATTATATCCAAGATAAGAATGCTTGGAAACATGCTGGTCCAGCTCCACAGGACAATCTAGGGTCTTGACAAAATTAAAACTTGTTGGTACTTTAATTGTATGGTTTGTTATTTTTATGACATTGGTTTACATTCGGTGACTACTTTAACTCACACACTGACATATTAATTGGTTACATAATTTGGGAAATCGTATACTTTTACAATGTTTGTAAATATGTGAACACCATGTATCTATCATTTAATTAACTTATTTATCATTGCTACGTTTATTAAATTCTTTTTACCTATTTTGGTAGGGTAATTTTTATTATAGGTGCATCGTCTTCACATATAATTATATAATTAATGTATACAAAGTATTGTAACACATTTTAAAAGAGTAACGATGGAGTTTCTTGCCCATTCTTCTCCATACGAAACTACCTTTTGGAAGGGGCGACTAGAATCAATTCTATTTAAATGTAAATGTTGACGTTCAAAAGTGCCTTTTATGTGCCTATTTGAAATAAATGCTTTGACTTTGACTTTGAAGAGAAAAGATTTGATTATTTGTATGTTTGTTTGTTACGCTTTCACGCTAAAACGGCTCAACGGATTTGGATGAAATTTGGCACATCGGTCGACCATGGCCTACATTAGGACATAGGATAATTTTTATCTCGATATTTCGTTCCAACGGGATCAAGACTTATGCGGGCGAAACCGCGCGGCGCAGCCTGGTTGGTAATATTTTAGTCTCGTTCTTGCTTCAGCTAAGCTTTCGCATGTAAACAATTAAGACTCTTTGATCTCAAAATATGAAAGCAAACCTGCCAAGCACATACAACAATAACAAACGAAAGTCATCAATGAATTTGCACAATAAACTTTAATTAGAACCTTCAGCTGCCGATTCTTCGCAAATTACCTGGATATTAATTTCCAATCAGGATAATGCTTTAAATATTAACTCAACATGTTTGGAACAGTTAGTAAGAAAGTAAAGAAGGGTCAATTGTAACAAAATTAGAAAATCATTTAAAAAATTTGTTGTCACTAGGTACTTTAAGCACTTGTACGCAAACTTGAACGCTGTTTATAATGTATCTATACATATATAAATAAATATGTATTGCCTCATGTATGACAGATCATCACTTGAGAACAGTTTGCCCGTGTTGGCTGATTTTTGTAGTATTCGTAATAATCAGGACAAGGTTTGTATGAAATATTTTTTTATAGAAATTCCACCAGGATAGCCACTGGAGATAGAGACATGAAATTCACTCCGAGGACGTCGGATACGAACAGCTAGTTTTTAATAAAAATATTGTTTGTTTCTGGAACTTTACTTAAAGAAATAATTAAAAAGAAACCTATTTAAATATTTAATCTGCACCCTAAATGCGTAACACAATATCAATCACAATCTGCCATTGTTTCATATGTTTGCAAAATTTGTCTGCTCAACAACGTAAATGACGCAATTAATGTTGTTGATAAAAATCCTTTTTTTTTGTGGTTTGGTAATCGTCAAATAACTTCTCCCGCTCTGGGCGGAGCGGGAGGGCGTGTCAGACTCTTACTGACTAAAACCCACCCGTGCTCCTTGAGTTGCCTGTGCCAGGGGCCACGGTAACCCTTTCGGACTTTCCCGCAACTCTGGCAGGCATCGGCCCTAGCGGACCCCGTCGTTGGTGCTGACATCTCTTTGAGGCGTTTGTGGAACACAACGTGCCGTCTACCCAGGCCTGGTCCTTATCGGACGGCGAGCTGCCCATTGCTCGCCTTCCGCAAGCCCGCGCCTGCTGTGGCTGGGAATCTGCTTGTGATTCCCAACACCCAGGGCGTCTCCTGCGGCGGCTAGGGGCGTGAGGGCGCGAATTTTGCCTCTCCCTCACGCGATCCGCCTCCTCCTTCGCGAGCATTACTGCTTCGCAGAAGAAGGTGACGGCTTCCCAAGCCCTCTCGCTCCATACCATGGCCTGGACCAGGGCCGGTCGCGACAGATCGCCACCGACAATCACCTCCACGAGGACACGGCGGTGCTCCGCCCATTGCTCATAGGGCTTCTGTTCCTAAACATTCAGTGTAAATACGTTTCCGTAATAACACAATTAATCTTCCCTTTTGTTGAGTCAAAGCTTCGTAAATTAATTTATGTATAGCAACTAATAGGTAAGCGACGTCGGCTTACATAGATTAACGAGAATTACTTTACTTAATGTGTACTTAACTTATGTGACTTTGAACTTGGGAAGTTTCGTAGATAGACCATTAGCCGTTCCCTTTTGCCTGCTTCTAAGGATAAGTATACGGGATTCGATTGAAAAAATAATGAAATGCAATGCGTGCACATCGCAGAAGTTTATGTGACCGGTCGATTCTGTAAATATCTCACCGTGATGTACCTTGTACAAATTCTGTTCCTTAATATTTGATAAGACTTTACATTTTCTGAACCGTGATAGCCTCGTGGATATATAAATATAAGATTGTTTTTTTTTGTTGTTTCATGGGCCTGCTCTTGGCCTCGATTACGCCGGATGGAAAACGATGGATGAGGTCTGTGGTGGAATGAGCGTGCCCAGAAGATGCCCGTTCACTCTTGCTTTGAAGGCATTAATAGTAAAATTTAATTTAATAATTATTTATTGTTCCAAAAACAGATTATTTTTCCACCAGTTAATGATAAACAAAAACTATGAAATACAATACAGTACTTAAGTGGAAAAGATCAACTGTATCATGTACTAGTTTAAAATAAAACTGTATCACCGGAGACAGGGCCTTTGTTTCGGGAGGTTCCTGTTCCGGATAAGGCGGGAGGAAACGCCCGGGTGTCACCATTGTGTGGATCGCCCAGAGGACACGGTGGAGCATACGGTGGAGGTCTGCCCGGCTTGGGCGGAGCACCGCCGTGTCCTCGTGGAGGCGATTGGCGGTGGCTCTCGCGTCCGGCCTTGGTCCAGGCCATGGTAACGGAGCGAGAGGGCTTGGGAAGCCGTCACATCCTTCTGCGAAGCAGTAATCTTCGCGAAGGAGGAGGCGGAACGCGTGAGGGAGAGGCAAAATTTGCGCCCTCACGCCCCTAGCCGCCGCAGGAGACCCTGGGCGTTGGGAATCGCAGGCCGATTCCTGGCCACCGTAGGCGTGGGCTTGTGAACGGCGAGCAATGGGCAGCTCGCCGTTCGATAAGGACCAGGCCCAGGTCGACGGCGCGTTGTGTTCCACGCGCGCCTCAAAGAGATGTCAGTACCAATGACGGGGTTTGCTAGGACCGATGCCTGCTAGGGTTGCGGAAAAGTCCAAGAGGGATACCGTGGCCCCTGGCACAGGTAACTGAAGGAACACGGGTGGGTTTTAGTCAGTAAGAGTCTGACACGCCCTCCTGCTCTGCCCAGAGCGGGAGAAGTTATTTGATGATTTCCCACCCACAAAATAAAAAAAATAAAGGGCCTTCTATTTAAAATGAGTCAGCGTATTGACACTGTATGTAAGCCGATGTTTGTTGGATGGAAAACGATACATGAGGAAGTAGGAACAAGTTGGAAAAAGAAATGAAGCATGCGGATTTACGAGCACAGCAGAAGAGATATTCCAATTCATTTCAGAATTAACTCTTCATCCGTTTAAAGAGTGCCAATTGTATGTTCTAATCTTTAAAGTCATAAAATATGGCCATTCAACCGCGAAAAATACTGACATTCAAACCACACATTTTATAGCATTTCCCATACGACAAACGACGCTATAAATGTTCATCAAGTCCAAAGTTTATGTACGTAGAAACATTACAATTTACGGCGACACACTTTAAGCTATTTCGCGTTTAAGTGTTCAGGAATTACCGTTATTAATTATAGTTATTTCATTACTAATATAAGTTGCTATTTTGGTACTTACTATGCTTGTATTCTATGCGTGTGACGTTGTTTTAGTAGGTAATCGTTTTGTATGATGTGAATGGAAATGGCTGTTATATAAATGCCGGATTTCTCCGTTTGTCTAATCACGGGAGAGGCATTTTGATGATCTGTTTACCTATTTGCGAGGTAGGCTTACAATTTGTATTAATAATCTAAGTTGCATATTTTATAAATCAATTTATGAAATAAGTTGAAAGTTGCAGAATGTAGTAAGTGTTCAATTTAATTGCATAGTATCAAAGCGAAATAAACATTGGCTAAAGTTGACGTAATAAGTGAATTTAAACTACTAACCATAATATATAATATAGACCATAGGTTTCCAATAACGCCCCCGCGTGGGGGTTTGAGACTTTCAGGCGGGCAGTAGAAGACCCAGAGAAAATAAGAGGGCGTTGAGATGAGATCCTACGATTATATAATATATAAACACGTTTAAATATAATCGTGGCAATAGCTGTTTCAGATTTGCGACACATGGTAAGTAAAAAAAAATGGGGGCTCTAGAAAAAATAGTTTTTCCAAAGTGGGTAAAACAAGGTTGAGAGTATATGTTATAGACAAATAGAACGTGTCGTTTTATGACGTGCAAGTGACATTAAACCTTACAGAATAAAGTTATTACGAGGTCAACTTTACACCACTACTTTTAAATTTGAAACTTTAAACGCTGGCGCATTCAATATAATCAAATTATATTTCAAAAATTGAAAAGATACTTTTTCAGGTGCTGTAACTTGAACCTCTGTAAAAACCTATGCCCCGTATAGCTCCGTAAAAGAAAATTCCTATCTTTAGAACTACAATGCAAATATTTTAGTTATTTCCACTCATAATCAAGAATATCAAGAGCTGTGTTGAATCATCGTCTCGTTGTCTAACTACCTTGACCGACTATTATAACATTCTTTCCATGACGTCACGTGTTTTGAGTAGTATTTGAAAAGTAAAGTGTGTTGCTGTTGGTTAATTGGCTAGATAATATTTTGTAATAAAATAATGCCTTTTGTCTCCGCAGAGAAATTGAACTATTTAAAAAAAATAATGTAGCCAATGATATCTTTCTGCCGTATTTTGTAAATATGGCGCTACAGGTGGCCGTATGCATACAATACTGAATAAAATATCTGGATGCTCCATCGATAGAAGAACAAAAGAAATGACCCCTCTAAAACATTATTTAAAATTATACAATTGTGTAGATATAGTTTAAACTTTAGGCATTCACTTTTATTCTTAATAGTCTTGCCTAAACACAGTTACACAGTCAGTAACTACAGATTATGATTTATATAATAATTCAGTTCTGTGCTATCGCATGATTAGTATTGAATCTAATGTTGTTAGTTAGTTCCCACACAAAACCTAATATTATCTTTATTTCGCTAAAGATAGCGAGTTCCTTAGATCGAATTAAGTCCACAACATTAGACACACAATTTTGACATTGTTTTTAGTATGAAATGTGCAGTACACTGCGTGATGAAAAGTTACAGTAAAGCTTATGACACCGCGATTAACCTAGGTTAGGTTACTTTTTACAATAATTGTATTCGGAGAGAACTACCGTACTGTTCATAATTTTAAAAACAAAAATATAAGGATGAAGTTCTAAATCGAAGCAAAAACAGTAAGCAGACGTGTTAGTTAAATATATCGAAATAAAGTGTTAGAAAGAACAATCTTAAAATAGAATGTCGCGCCTGGGCACTCTCCAATTTCACACACGGCAACACAAAAAAAAGAACTTGTCACACGAAATAATTACACCACTAATCGTCACTATGTCACTAGCACTTATTATTTACGATAATAAACACTAAATCATTAAAAAAATCTACACAACATGAATACGCACGAACCAATTCTAGTTTAAAAATAATTAATTAAAAAACTTTTTGACAGATCGACATTTTCGGCGGGAAATTATTTCGCTAATCGGTCATTGCATTTATTTTTTATAATGCAATCTTTTTATTGGAAACTTACTGTAGTGCGCGCGCCTAACGCAAAGATACTGCTTCTATTCAGCCCATCGCGTTTCGTTCGCTAAATTCTAAAAAAAGATGGGACACTCATTCGCGTTGAGTGCGAGAGTACATATCGGGACGACATTGTAGTTTTTTTTTAATGGTTGGTGTCGGTACGTCTAGTTTCTTTTAGAACTCGACTCTTATGATATTGTGTCATTGAAAATATTATTATTTTATTAGTATTATGTTATTGGTACAAGTGCACCTAACCTAATAAACTCAAACTCAAACTCAAAGCATTTATTTCAAATAAACCAATTACAGGCACTTTTGAATTGTCAAGGGGTCGGTCAGTCAGAAAGATGAAGCTAGTTGCCCATTCCAAAGCGTAGTAGGTACCTATGGAGAAGAACGGGCAAGAAACTCCATGGACCCTCTTTTAAATCAAAATATTGTTACAATAGAGTGGTTACATCATTCGTGTTGTAATTATACATGTGAGAACGATGTAGAAAGACGTGCACGTTAAAAGCGTCCGTAATAAAAAGATAAAAACAATTATGGAATTAAAATAAGCCGTGGCAGCTAAGAAATGACCAGTGCCTACTGACGGCGCCCGTTCACGAACATGACGTATGGATCAGCACCATTCAGCTCAACCATTTTGAAGGGAACTCAATGATCCAATACACACGCCACCACCAGCGACACATTTGAGTGAGCATGACATACTCTCAGCCGCCAGGGCACATTCAAGTCAATGAAAGACGAACCCAGTAAGCTTTATAGTGGGTACATAGTGCTCACACATGTGCTATGCAATTATACAATACTATGAGATTGAATTTATACAATGCAAAGATAGGTTGTACAATCTTCATCAGCTCCAACACTATTTTCGAATGCTAATTAATTAGTTTACGCGCCCTTGTGGAGCAGGACCAGCCCTGAGCCAAGCATTTTTGTCAGCGATATAATCCCCCAACTTATAATATGCTTGTCTGTATAGTGTGCGTTTTATACAGGATTTAAATTTCGTTTCATTCAGTTGGAGTATGTGGGGAGGTATTTTATTGTAACATTTTAAACAGTACCCCATGAAGGATGAGTCTACTTTAGCCAGTCTGAAACCTGGTTGAACTAATTGGTCCCTATTTCTAGTCCTATAATTGTGTCTTTCACCTCTTTTACTGAAAAGATTTAGATTTTTCCTTACGTACATGATGTTTTCATAAATATATTGACAAGGTACCGTCATGATGTTAATGTCTTTAAACAGTTCCCTTAGAGAATCGCGCCTGCGGAGGCTGTATATTGCTCTGATAGCTCTTTTCTGCAGAATAAAAATAGACTCAATATCGGCAGCCCGTCCCCATAATAAAATACCGTAAGACATGATACTATGAAAATAGCTGAAATAGACTAGCCTCGCGGTATCTACATTAGTAAATTGACGGATTTTTCTTACAGCATATGCTGCTGAACTTAGCCGTCCTGCAAGAGATGTTAAATGAGGACCCCATTGCAGCCTTGAGTCTAGCGTTATTCCCAGGAAAACAGTTTCATCGACAAATTCTAGTTTCTCGTTATTCAATACTATGTCACAATCACTACTTTTAACATTCGGTAAAGCAAATCTTATGCATTTAGTTTTTTTCCCATTTAATACTAAATTATTAGCAGTGAACCAATTATGTACCTGCAGTAGGGCATTATTTACGTCGTCAAGATTTGATGCACGTCTATTTATCTTAAAGATTAAAGAAGTAAAAAAATAAATAAAATGTATAATGTTTACTAAAACCCAGTTATGTTTTTTTAAACATGTTGTAGCATTTTATGAAACATATTATTTATAAACACTTTTAATATTTTATTTAAATATAAAAACACACTTTCTGTGCATTTGCGCTAACCTGCAGATAATTAATATAAAAACGATTTATTTTGAAAGCGACCCAATACTAACGATGTTTACCCTAACAATATTTTTACTACAGCTTGTGACCTCAATTAATTTTTATAGTCTACTAAAACAAACGCAGTCTCGTTGATTATTGTTAATGTGCGAAGAACTGTACTTTACGAGCGTTAAACAGAAATTAATACATACATTTAAAGAAAACTAATTGTAATGAATTAAGATTTAGATCTGGCTGCTGTTTGACAATGGATTAAATGGATTCCCACCAATTTGTAAAGACAAAAATATGTCAAACAACAGTTTAGTCGGTACAAAAAGCACAAACATTAGCCACGATAAAACAATAATACATTGATTTTACCAGTACCTATTCTTTGTTTATGCGGTTCCATCTTACTTTCTATAAAGTCTACTTACAAATTTTTCAAAATAAACCTTCTAAATAAATCCTTTTCTAATAGTGAGTTTATTTAATGGGATCTCATTTGACTCCTCGTCCTGAATACCTACCTAGTATCTACTTATTTCTAGAAACGCTCCACAAGTTGCATCACTTTTCAATGCCAATACACGAAAAATAAGTAGGAACTAGATATTAATAGTTCTAAGATGCGTATCCGTGTTGTTGTTGGCAGGGAGCGGTATTTCGTAATGTCACTACAAATATTGAGTGCTCAACTTTTGGCTCCGTGTGCAATAGACGTATTTTTTTTAAGTATATTCTCCAGTTCCATGATTTTATGCCTCGCTATAAAGTATCTGTCGCACTAACAACCATATCTCAAAATCAAAATCAAAAGTCATTTATTCAAATTAGGCTGAGAATCAGCACTTTTTGAACGTCAAAATCACATAAGACAGTCCCCCCAAAACGCCCACCCTTCACCACTTCCTAGTGCTTTAGCTGGGAAGAAGAAGTGGCGGAACAAACTCTTGAAAATCAGGCCCTGTCATACTGCAAATACAGTCTTGTTCAACAATGATTGATGCAAATGACAACCGCCTTCCAGTATATTCCATAATATTACTATGGATACCGTCGATTCACAGAAAAAAATCTCACCTTTAGTAAAGATCAAATAGGAGGAGAATATGTCAAAATAACCGAATTTTCAGTATTTAAGATCAACAGTAACTGAACATTTTCATAATTTGCAGGTGTTGCTTACGTCATTCTAGCGTACAAGCTTATGGCATTCAGAAACGTCATAGCGCTATGATTTTACTAGAACGTACGATGATAATGGTGTGTCACGTGCTCGCACCGTGTAACGACACCGATATGGATAATTTGGAATTCCTCCAAATGTGGCGACATTAATAATTGATCCCACTCAATTACTCATATTTACCTACGTCTTATTCTCGTTGTAACTAAATCATTAATATTAAGTATCACAAATTATTCTGTTTATAGAGTTATTTCATGGAATGTTAACCTCTGATAGGATGCAAAATTTTCTAGCATTATTACCATAATCATCATACGCCATTTTGCTTGATTCTCAGCTACTCTCTCTCCTTTCACCCAGCCACCCTGTGAATATAGTTGGTCCACTTAGCCTGAAAGCATCGTCGCCTACTTTACGTTTGCTGGATTTTCCTTGAGAGGAGACAAGCTTAAGATAGTACCTGATAGTGGATTCGTGTTCTAAAGGACACTTTAAATCAAATCATTTATTTGCTTGACTTAATCTATTTCAATGGGTATTTCAAATTAGATGCAGTTTTTTCTTCTTCTAAATTCATCAATATAAAACCTTTTTCAATTTTCTAACAAGACTAACTACGGCAGAACATACTTCAAAGACGCAACACGTGTTCACACCTATGGTTCACACACACGTGACCACCACATTCATCTCTCCTGTCACAAAATTGCCGATTCCCCATAGCTTACTGGCAAAAATGCCAAACTTCCTCGCTGTCGTTAAAGTTGTGTGTTGGCAGTTGGCACGCTATCGATTCCAGCGTCTATTTATGGGAGCACCTCGCGGGATAAGGGCGCCCACCGTCTTCTGGTGGAGACAGACTTCTCCAATCGAATGCCGTTTAACTCCATCCTTAGCTACTCTCAAGCATCTGCTTCCCGCCACCCTGAGAAGATCGTCACTCCACTTAGCCTGAGGACGTCAGTCCCCTCACAAGAATACAATACCATTAATAATGTATTATTATTCCTATTAATTCCCTAGTACAAAGGGTTTTGCAAATCAGATGCAGCTTTCTCTCCTTCTGCGTGTTCCTGATTTTTGAGATTCGAATATCGGAACGAAAAAATCTGTAGCTTTTTTTAAACGAACAAGAAAGGTTAATAAAAAACCACCTATTCCAGTTTTCCAACAAGAATCGCTACTGCAGAACATTCTCCAAAAAAGCAACACGTGTCACCACACACATGACCAGCACATTCATCACTTCCATTACAATATTGCCTATTCCCCATAGCTTGACTGGCGAAAATGCCAAACATCCTGGCTGACGTTAAAACGGTGTGTTGGCAGCTGGCATGCTATCACTTCCAGCCGGCTATTTATGGGAGCACGGAGCGGGTTAAGGGCGCCCACCGTCTAGATAGTGAAGTATGTCGCTGCAGCAATTTGGTTTTGGTAAAATTATCCTTTCCATAACATATCATCAACTATCCTCTATTATCCTCGAAAGGTTAGACAGAGGTTAAGTACACCGAAGTTTCGCCAGTTATGTTTAAATCGCACGTAATTGCCATCAACTGGAGACGAATTCAGAGTCCGGGCTGCTAATAAGAAATTCCTAATATAAAAATGCAATAATAATTTGGCCGACTTGGAAATCGACCACAGGACCTCGTGCTCAGTAGAGCTTGCGGCCATTGGACTAATGAGGCAGTTTTCTTTTGGTTTCTTTATTATCATCATCATCATTTTTAACCTTGTTCCCCCCACTGTTGAGTATACGCCTCCTCCCTTTCTGTATTTCCCTGGAGTCTCATCCAGGTTTTATTCGGTTTCTTGGTATTTTGCCTGGTTCCTTGCCCGTTCTTCTCCATGAGTAAGTACCTACTACGTTTTGGAATTGGCAACTAGCTGGCCCTTTGAAAATTCAAAAGTGCCTGTAATTGGTTAAATTTGAAATAAATGCTTTGAGTTTGAGTTTTTGAGTTAGTCGCGACCTCTTGCAGGTTGACTCACGCTCAATTTGGATTCTTGGTTTTGGACAATATTGTGTTTGGCTTAGTCTTAAAGTACGGAGTTCTTTATTAGGATACTAGGATGATTCCACCACAATAATATTCTTGCCGTCTGACCAAATTAGTTAGGTACCTACTACCTCAGACCAAATAAAATACAAGACATAGCACTGCGATCAATGCAGTGAAGCATGCAAAACTACACCTTGCTCTGTGCATACACGCTCACACGCACACATTTACAACCCAATTTACAACCAAACTACACTGATGACAGCGCAGCAGCACTGTCAACAGTGAAGTGAAGCCGGTTTCGCGACAAATCAACGACAGCGCGCTGTCTTGATTTGTTATTTGGTCTGAGCCTACTACTAATTATTTTATAGATTACCTAATGGGTACCGTTGGTATAATAATAGGTACATGAAAATTCGGCTGTGATGGCTTGCAGGTTATACAAAATATTTGTATGACTTGCAAGTAGTTGTTCCAGGTCTGGCTGTTTGTGTATGTGAGTTTAAACGTTTGTAAACGCACCCACAATACAGGAGAAATTCCTAGTGTGGGGCAACGTTTTTTTGAAAAAAGAAAATAAAAAAATAAGGCATTAATAATTTCTGCTAGAGCGTTAGACCTTTGACCATCACGACACGTAGGTAGGCTTCGAACCGTATTTAATCGCACTGAGAATGTACCTACGTAAATACCTATTTAAAGAAGGAAAGTGTGCAACAGTTAAGTTTAGATATCCTAATTATAGCTTACCAAAATAACCGCCAAATTATATAGTATGTCTACATAGGCTAACAAACTTATTCACAGAAATAAACTCGCGAGCAATTTAACACGATATTTTTAGCGAAATATAAACACTTGAAATGATAATCAGAATGGAATTACGTTGTGGGTGAGCTCGAGCGTGGGTTGCCAGTGCAAACACGTGAGCTGCAATGTCAGTGGTGCATTATTTTTATAGTATGCAAAATTCACGGAGGATTCGATGTTTATGAATTTTATGATTTTAAATAAAGTTCTAGAACAATTTCTCTTGGCAGCTGATTTTTTTTTAAATAGAATGTGGCTTGCATTTGTGTTTATTTTATACCGTGGGTGCGTTGATGGGGATAAATATCAGAACTATGCGTACAATTTTTGGTGTGCAGTCAATTGTAATTTGAGAATTTCGGTAAGTTAAATTATATTTAACATCATAGAAATATCAGCAGCTGGTTCTCTTTTTCTCAATATATAGACTATTGTTATATAAATGTCCACATTTCAAGATTATAATAAAGTAAACAATATTACGTGTCGTCAACAATGATGTAAAAGGACGTTCTTAAATTATTTTCTGGCAAAAAAAAAAACACCCGAAAAGAGTACCATCTAATCTATGATTGGGTATCAACCAGCAATGAACATTGAACAAGCTTGATAAACGACATCATTTTTTAACATAAAACCCGTTCCAAACTCAAATTACAATGTCAGAATTATCACACAAAGTTAGAACGAATATCTACATTCACATTACGGTTATCGCATTTGATCTCCTAAGGATCATCCATCATCGCAAAGCGAAGTTGTTTTCGTCAAAAAGTTGATCTGGGTTTAATGTAGCATTGCTAATGCGAGTGCAAGTTGCTCGCTGTATGGAAAACGTATTACAAGTTTTTGATAGAAAGGTCTGGTTGAGGTTTAGTTTATTAAATTAGAAGGTTCATTTGAGTGTGAGTAATTCGAAGACTAATGAGAGTGGAGGCGTTATATCTTTGACATTGTACGACCTTGATAAATATTTGAAGTGTAAAAATAAACTAAACTATTTTTTTTAAGCTCGTTTTTGCTCCTTACCTATCTCATGAGTACAAGCTCTCTTTGAAACATTTGTATTGGTTTTTAATATTATCCATTAATATAGAACAAAGTATCTAATGAAGAGTATTCAACATTCTTTTCTGTTTGACAATTAGCTAGTTTCCACGCAATTAAGAATCAAAACCAAACTTAAGTATGATTTGGACTGTTTATTATGGAGTACTAGGAGTAGTCCTAGCATTTGCTCCGTGGTCCTAGCTCACCCAGTTTCCTAAGAAGATATTCTTTAGAAAATGATTTTCTTAATAACCCTCAATAATCGAAAGACTGATCACTATTCTATTTTATGTAATGCTGACAGAAGGAAACTGACCAAAAATAATAAATTGATCAAAAACATCATCATCATCTGCCTATCATTTTCCCAACTATTTTTAGGGTCAGCTTCCAGTCTAACCGGCCGCAGCTGAATTCGAGTATTTTATGTGGAGTAACTGCCCATCTGACCTCCACAACCCAGTTACTGGGTAACACTATGCCCCTTGGTAAGACTGGTAGTCAGACTTTCGGGCTTCTGACGACCCGTAACGACTTTCGAAATATCCATGAATGAAAGCCGGGACCACCAGCTTAACGTGCTTTACGAGATACGGAGGAGTCTCGGTATGTAACGATGGTCACCCATCCATGGAACGACCGCGGCTAGCGTAGCTTAACCTGATCGAACGACCCGTGCGGCTGTTATTACTTAGCCACGAGCCCCTCCTGATCAAAAAACATATCGTTACGCAAATAACTTATTCCCTCCCTTCTAACCGAAATCGACCCAATTTCATAGAACATCTCTATCTAACACAACGGCGTTATTTTTCTAAAAAAGGGTCAGTTTTCTCGAGCAAAAGTTTGCATAAAGACGTTTGCTATCAAAAAGAACCAACCTTTTCATGAAATGTTATAAAGGACCGTATTTGCCACCAAAAATTGCTTTTTTGTAAAGCTGTCGAATTAAAAAGGCCTAGGTCACCGTTCGGATTAAATTTCAAGGGGTTCATGAAGGAGTGGAGGAAAAGTTTCATCCATTGAATTGTTTGGAACATTTCTTTCAAATCTTCCGGCGAGGAGGATTTATTATGCCTTCTGGCGGTGTTAGTACTTAAGTACCTATCGAGGAATTTTGATGTTATTAAAAAAAGGTTGAATCTCCAGATAAGGATCTTTTTATGTATTAAATGTAGCTGCTGGGCGATTTTGGATGTATTATACTGGAATCGCGATTAGGATTCGTCAAATTAGCGGTTTAATACATTTTGTTTATAAAAAGTATTCATATTTTCATCTAAGTATCACTTTTGTGGCTTTTACATCTTGTAGCATTAGTTAGCACCCGTTACAAATTTACTAATAAGGAACCATAAACAAAAAGAACCTTTACATAAAAATACACGCACAAAAAGGTTTTCTTAAAAAAGTTTCGAAAACAAAAACCTTTGAACGTGGAATCCTTGGGTTAAAGGACCAATTTCCATGTTCGAAAACCAATATTTGTGCCTTTACAGAACCGGCACAGGTAATGTGTGTACATGCCACTCCGACTTCGAATTGGCTATCGAAATGTCGATAGAGCCCCTCACCCGCACAGTCAGATGTGTGTGATAGTAATGGCCTTTAATACTTGAAAGTTTAGAGTGATCGTCCCAAAGGCACTTCGGGAAATATGGAGTGCATTAGTGACCATATTTTTGATGTTAAAAGAGTTGGCGGATGTACTTGGTGTTCTGTTTTTGAAAATAGAGCTGTATGATTTCTTTTAGTCAGTGTGACTAGAGAAATGGAACTGGTTTAAAAATATCATTCGATTTATTCAAATAGTTTCATTGTCGTTTATGGTTAAAACTATAGGTCTACCGGAATCTCATAGCATAAAAAAATAATATAAAATGGAGATTTTCACATGGCAATGTCAATTGTCATTTTGTGATATCATCTAGACTATTTGTTGTTTTTGAGAAAATGACAGAAAAGCCACTTCGATCTCAAGCGAGAAAATAATATTGTTTTCAATGTATGTTATAAAATAAGGGAAGAAGAAGGCGTAAATAAAAATCAATCTTTTATTTTAAAGCCCGTCGTAGAGTTGACCGGTAAGTTGGACTGAGTTGTTTTGATAGTTTTACTTTTTTTTTTATCGTAGCTTCTTCATAGGGGTTTCCTGTAATACTATACGGCGAATCGTAGGTGAGGGTACATCGAATGATAGTGTATTTTCCACGCCTGGTAAAAAGCGGAGAGAGGGAAAAAGAAGATCAACTTGGACAGTTTCGATTTAGATGATTAAGAATAAAGTAAAAGAATTCTATACAGTTTGGAAGTAAATTCTAACAGTAATGAAACTGTTACAAATTCTTCGACAAGATATAGATTTCAATGGAGGGAGAGAATTTTCGAGGTAAGAAAAATATTAAGTAATAATCCCTCTCACTTTCACTCGTAAGAAGAGGCCTGTGCCCTGCAGTGGGACGTTTATAGACTGATGATGATGAATGACTAGCTATCGTTTGAGTAACATTATACAATTTATTATTTTTTACAGACTTATACTTAAGGCGATTGGTTTTGAATATGTTAAATTCCAATAAATAAGGACCATTTTGATGGAGAGAGATGGCATAAAACTACAAAGATTTTCAATTTAATTGATTTTGAGCGTATAAAAAAAACCGCGACGCTGAAGAGCACAATAAATCGGATGGGATTTATTTAGATGAGACTTACATTCACGGTTCATGTTCTGTGAACAAGTGCTGGAAAGCACATATATTGCAGTTCTATCTAAAATTATTTCACTTGGAGCTAAGTGGATCATTGTAAACGCTGGTGGAGAAAATGGCTTTGTACCAAATTGTTGTCTGGTGTACAGGTCAACAAGTGTTTCTGCTGACTATCACCACGACATGAATAAGGACAATTTTACAAAATGGGTGACAGAGAAGCTGATTCCAAATCTGACAAGACCTTCACTAATTGTTATGGATAATGCTAGTTATCATTCCGTATGGAGGAATAAACCGCCCACACAAGCCAATCGTATCGCTGAATAAAAGAATGGCTTCTTGCAAATGATGTACCTACATTATGATGATCTTTGGCGTAAATGTCAACTACTTGAAGTAGTGAAACAAAACCTGTCTGCGCTCTTATATGAGATAGATGAAGTATTAATATCGCACGGGCACGAGGTTTTAAGGCTTCCATCTTATCATTGCACGCTGAATCCCATAGAAATGATTTGGGGTATAATGAAGCAAAAATTGGCAGATAAAAATATAAATAGTCCTGCAAGTGAAATTAGATTATTAACAAAAGAAGTTTTCTCACAAATTGGTGCAGAGGAATGTCGAAAATGTAACATGTAAAGATGATTGAAAACGATTTCATCGAGCAAGATAAGATAGTTGAAAGGGTAAGTAATAGATGATAATTATTATAACAACAAAATCTCTAATATTAACAACATAATATAACAACGGAACCTAAAATTTTATCGAATATAGCGATTAGTTAATATAATGAACGATTGATATAATTTAAAAATAACTAATTTTTATAAGCATAACATACATTAAATATAACATCGTTTGACATGCCACTCAAAAGATATAAAACTTATTTGCACCAACGCGTAAGAAATTTTATGAGCAAAAGCAAAAGAGAATTAACAATAAACTGCAGCGGCAAAACGAATATTCAGAGTGTGAATTTTAACGAGCTGTGGCTTTTAAGTTAAGCTTAAAAAACAATAACTTTGTATTTTGTTTAATAAATATTTAAAAGTATTTTTTCTTTGTTTTATTCTTTGTAAGTTCTATCGTAGTTATAGGTAATAGTAACCTAAGTAGATATAAAACATAACTAGTAACTGATTACCACCTGCGCTAAGATAGGTCAACGGAGCGGGTGGTTTACAAAAAATAACCACGAAGGCTATACATATATTATATATATTAAACGTTAGACCTAATGATTTTCGATTAAATAAACAATATGTAACATATTAAACGTTAGACCAAATGATTTTCGATTACCTAAACGTTATATCAAACAACGTTATACTAATTAAGTTTTAGAATAAAGAAATGTTTTATGTAAAGAAATTATATCAACAGTTGGTATATCTCACGTTGATTATATCTTATAAACGATAATAAAATGAAATTAGACCAAATGAGTTTATACGTTATGAGAAGCACTCTAGTTGAAATGCTGGAAGAGAGATTTATAACCTTGATTTATACCTCTTTACCTTCATCATCTGATGAAGAACAAGAAATACAACTGGAACTCTTGGAATCATTTTCTAGTACTGAATGAGGTTTTAATATTAGTATGATTTATTATATATCATATAATAAATTAGTACATAAAGTAATGTACGATTGATTTATTTTTCATGACATATTTTCCTATGTTAAGAACCCGATGTATAACAACATTCTTCATACACATAACTAATATACTTCATGTTCATTAATACTAAAGACGTATATAAAAATTAAACAGTATCAAGATCGTTTAATCCAATTTCCGCAGTATTGCCCACAAAAAATATATATTTCCCCATTTGCCATGAGATAACGGTAGACCTATATCTACATCATCTTAGTGTAAGTTCGTTAAAAATAATAAAAATCAACGATAACTTATTAATATCTACTTCATACGCGAAAACGATTTTATGAAAATTCCGCATTGTGCCACCAGTCAAGAATTTCTTAAGAACCTATTTGAACAACGGCTTACCTTCATAATAAAATCAGTAACTTATAAGTATTAAAAGAGGTATTTTACGTAAAAATCACAAAGTATTACCGCACATAGATATTCGACGAGCTACGGCGGAATCAAACGAATTTTCAACGTGCTTACCTATAATATAACTGTTAAGTCACTTGCATATTTGTGTTATAATCCCAGTGAGGTTTGTGTACGAACCTACGAATCCTTATTTTTACCTGCGGCCATAAAAACAAAGAAGTAACACCCGCGGGAGCTGTAAAAACTAAATAAAAGCGACAAACGGATTTTGCTATTTTCGTGCACAATAGCACGAAGTTTTTCAGAGTAAAAAGCTCTACTAATAAAAGAGATATTTGTGCCTATTTTAAAGTTACAAGAGTAACTTTAATTAACATTTGCTCAGATGAATCCTTTGTCTAAAAATTGATTAATCCGGTCAGGGATCAGTTTTGATTTAGATAAGACCCAATTAGAAATTTTAATTAACGGATAGATAACCTTTCCCGTCAACTGCTGCGAAGAGAAATGTCAGGAAAAATATGTTTTATTAAATTTATTCTCACATTAAGTGAAAGAAAATAAGTAAGTTTATGCCAATTAGTGAAATGCTGACCAACAGTAATGAATAAAAAGAACCGTTTAAATCGGTAGAGTGGCCACGGGGTGTTTTATTTGCCCGTGGCCACTCGACAATATGTTGAAGCAACTATAATTTGTGCGCACATCCGTTCGTACCACTCTCACGTTCAGTCTTGCTCACAGATACTCACTGTTAAACACCCTCAAACTCACTATCATATAATCACACACACTCACACTCATTCACAACACATGATCACACACTTACACTACACGCATTCACACAGTAGCGTATTTTCTAGTTTTATTATTTTCTTTTTTTTTCTTGATTTGTTTGTTACGTTTTCTTTCATTTTGATTCTAGGATTTATAATTAGTGGTTTTTTTTTTGTAATTTGTTGCAAACCTATTTTTACTTTTATTACCGAACATGTTATTAAAATAAAAATGTTTAAATGGTAAACCGTCCGTATTGGTGCCCAAGATACAGCCTTGCCTAGTTTGGGGCCAATGTAAAATATCTGTACTTAATCTTTAAGCAATACAGTTTTTATTAATATTTATATTATACTAACAATAAAAGTTGCATCGTCTAACTCTAAACAGTGTTTGTACGAAGCAAGTCATATGTTGCTTCAATTTTATTGTATGCTTCAGGCAAGAAACTTGCATCGTGGTTAATGGGGCTACAGATACAACTTAAAAATCAGCCTATACAGTAACACCTACCTAGTATTTTTATTTCTTTTCCCGACCATCTAATAAAACCACCTTTTCCTTAAAGAAATACAGAAGCAAGTCTACAAGCCACATTACACTAAGTCGGCGAATTTACAAAGGAAATTCCGGTTGCAGCGAGCAGGGAGCGTGCTTATAGTTACATGTTTAGCTCTCACACGTTCCCTCCACAGAATTAATATTTTCACCACAACCAAGATCAACACTTTTATATTTGTTTAACGTGGAATCAACACTGTATTGCGTTAATTATATAAATGTAGTTTCAGGTTTTTATGTTGCATGTGTGAACGGTTGTGAAACGGCTTTAAAATTATTTTCTAGCAGAAATTATGAAAAACTTAGTAGCCTTTTTTTTGTGGGTGGTAAATCATGTGGTGGCGTGTCAGACTCTTACTGACTAAAACCCATCCGTGTTCCTTCAGTTGCCTGTGCCAGGGGCCACGGTATCCCTCTCGGGCTTTCCCGCATCCCTGGCAGGCATCGGTCCTAGCGGACCCCGTAATTGATGCTGACATCTCTTTGAGGTGCGTGTAGAACACAACGCGCCGTCGACCCAGGCCTGGTACTTATCGAACGGCGAGCTGCCCATTGCTCGCCGTTCGCAAGCACGCGCCAACGGTGGCCGGGAATCGGCTTGCGATTCCCGACGCCCAGGGCGTCTCCTGCGGCGGCTAGGGGCGTGAGCTTAGTAGCCTGGCCTCTTTTTTTCCAAATGTTTGTTTAGTTACTCAGAAATGACTAAAAACACGAAAACATTGTTTCACTTCATTTCTTGAAAAGCGGTACATTGCAAAAGTTCGTTTGGCCTATTCGTTGCTTGTTATTCTACAAAGTTAGGTATACGTCTGAACTGCGAACAAATGTCATAGAAAACTTTAATATAACATGACAAGCCTTCTAATAAGAAGTGTACTGGGACCTACATTATTATTTTAAATTGACATGTTACAGCTTTCTAGCGAAATCGGTATTTTAGAAAACTTTCAGTGCCTCATGAACGTCCAGTGCCTCAAGAACTGTCAGTGCCTCATCAACGGTTTGGTTCCAAAACATATTCATAATATATTAAGTCTGTATTCCCTGAAGGGTTAATCAAAACCGCACAACCCCATTTTGCTGCCAACATTGAAGTTTCATACAAAAGGCCAGCCTATCAATGACCACTTACTAAACACAAATCCAGACTCCGTACCAATAATGAGAATTTGGTAGGTACCTAATGCAAAAACCACACAACACTTTCCGATTCAAGGATCGAACCACCTTTAAATGTTGTATTTATTCATTGTTATAATATTTAGCGTGTTTTTTTTATACCCATATTATAATTTAATTTACTTTTATACTATGTAATTTCAGATACAATTTATTGTTCAAGAATAAATGATAAATGATTTTATTTCTGTAAGTACGTCTATACAAACACTTTTACACGTCAATCATATTTTTTTTTAAACTAGATGAGGCGCCGCGTTTCCTATCTGTCTACTCTGAGAAGAAAGGCCGAAGCAAACTCAGAGGTCACAGTCTCTTTTAAAGTCCAGACAGAATCTTGGTCAGATCATGTGAAGGCTATGTAGATCGGTATCTAAAATGGTCTTTTGAGGAAAGAACCACACAGTTTGAGTGGACCTGTCCAGTCAGTGCACGCAATTGTCAGCAATCTTGCAGCTTAACTCAGAACTTAAGGAGCTCAACGATTCGAAACGAAATTACTTATGACTTATGACCGACCCCGCGCTGCGAAATCGCGCTTTCGAGTACTAGACCAACAACAGATTATTGTCAGGTTTTAGGCCCATCGTTCACGACGGTACTCAGAAGTATCGTGTTATAAATGATAAATTATTATATTTCTGTAAGTAGGTTTGAACAAACACGTCAATCATATTTTTTTTTAAACTAGATGAGGTCGGCGTTTCCTATCTGACTACTCTGAGAAGAAAGGCCGCAACGAACTCAAATCACCAATGAGTTGCCAAAATGTCCCAGCACTAGTATTTCATTAGCGGTTCGTAACACAACTTACTAACACGTTATAAACTAGTTTGAGGTAAATTGTAACAAAACGGTTTCCAAGATATCACTGCAGCATACACAAGAACTGTTACTTTCAATACACTTTGTATTTCTGTCTTTTCTATTCAACTTTCTTCCTGAACTTGAGGCGGGGTTCCGAAAGAAAAATAACTTCTCGACGTTGCATGAACTTGTTTAATGTAGCTTCTGGATTTGCTGTGATTTTAATGATGTCATACTAATGTCTGGAGGGTAAAATAGAGAAAATTTGTTTTAATATAACGGCGCAGGATAGCCTTTACCAGAAGTAGTCATCGTATAGTAGTTCAGCAGCTACAATATCATCAGGATTGCGCCAGAATATAGCAGTTCGTCGTGGACGTGATACGACTGCGGCTCCATATCATCTTCTGTCATTAAAAGACGGCTGCCACTCAACCATCGTGTAGTATTTGGCTACTGTCACTCTTATCCAACCTCTTCGGTGATTCCTATTATCTTTGTAACAAAACTAGATGGCGCCACTTGCTGCGCCGTCAAATATTTGGTATCAGAAAATGCAAAATAAGGCATAAAACCATTTACAGCCTTTAACAAACCTTTTTAGCCTTTTTTTTCTTAATGCACCCCTTTAATTAAATAGTATTGTAGATTTCCCTTAAAGTACACAATATGGCCCACAATATTTACACAAAATAATTACATTACTAAATTAGTATTACAACCGCGTACCCAAAACATGTAAGGCTCACACTAAATAAACCACGAACGTTAATTACAAAGTGGTAACCACTGAGAGAACAAACTTATACACGATGTCAAATGTAAATATGTATGTAAACGGTTGTGTATTCAGCACGTACTGTAGATACCGGTCCGGGTAGTGTCGGACTATTCATATGCAGATCTGTGAGACTAACTTACTGTTTAGTTTGTGTGGTAATCTTGGATGGAAAGAAAATAGAGGCGTTGTCTGTGTAAATGCGATTTGATAACAGGAAACTCCGTGTCTCTGTGTGGTAGCACAGTGCAAACTCTGTAGCGTAGTGTAGTGTACGTAACGTAGTAGTAAAGGA
Organism: Brachylomia viminalis; assembly: GCA_937001585.2. NCBI lineage: Eukaryota > Metazoa > Arthropoda > Insecta > Lepidoptera > Noctuidae > Brachylomia > Brachylomia viminalis. The sequence goes on along the minus strand of OW443303.2, from coordinate 4,418,663 downwards.
ACCCTAGCGAACAATTTACAGTGAAGTCTACGCTCGTGGCGTAGCGTGGACTCCGTAGCCCAACGCGGAGTGTAGTATGTGTGGCGTAGTACATACTGCGTAGCGCAAGCGCATCATCTTAACGTAGTGCTCTCCCTGGAGTTTCAAGCGTATTTTTAATTTAGAAAGGCTTCTGCACCGTTTGAAGCATTTCCAGTTATGTAAATATACAACCGTTTGATATACAGTCCGTCCATTGTGGAATAGCTGATGCCGGCTTACTATTCATATGCAGATCTGTGACAATCTAGCGTAGCGTGGGTGTTTAGTTGGAGCGGTAAACTAGCATAAAAGAATAATAGCTCAGTTGAATGTTTTTTTTAGTATTGATAGTTCACCTGTTTTTTTTTTTTTGAAAATGGCTCATTAGAAATCACATAATATTTAAAATTTGTCGAAATAAATAACTTTTTGTTGCAGCTTTGGTATGAATACTTTCCCAAAATTAATATCTTGAATATTAATAGGCGTATATGCGTTGATAGGGATTAAAACAAAATTTGTGGCACGGTGACCGTTAAATAATAACTATTAAATAGCGGTAAAATATTAATTATCTAAGATACAATAGCTTTTTTTTTTTTTTGAGGATGGGAAATCATCAAATGAACCCTCCCACTCCGGGTTGAGCGGAAGGGAGTGTCAGACTCTTACTGACTAAAACCCACCCGTATTCCTTCCTAGGCCCTTTATGTTCCGGGTCAGCGGTACCCCTTTCGGATGATCCCGCATTCCCGGCAGGCTTGGGCCCTAGTGGGCCCCCTCTTTGATGCTGACATCTCTTTGAGGCGCGCGTGGAACACGTACGCGCCGTCCAGCACGGGCCTGGTCCTGATCGGACGGTGAGCTACCCATTACTCACAAATACAATAGCTTATGAACGAATTTCAACAAACTGTTCATATTCGGACATTAGCAAATCAGTCGTTAAAATAAACATAGATGTTAGTGGTATTTACGTTCCTCCAGAAAAAATAACACCACGTTAAGAAACCTGGCGTTAAGTGCGAATAAGTCATTCTTAAATCGGTCAGTTGTCAAAGCAACCAAAATAAAAAGTTGCAATGTCACATATCAATGTTCACCGACAATGCATCATTTTAGCTAGCCGTATAGTATAAGACCCGCGTTAAATGATACAACTAAATTAAAATATCACTTTTCTAGTCAAGTTTAAGTGTGTTCTTGTAAAGTTTCATTTTATCGGTACTTATGTCAAAGTCAAGCTGCTTTTAATTTTGAAATTTTGTTTGCTATCGTTTTGTGGCGTTCGTGATGTTTTTCTACTGTAACAAAACGCGTGAGCGCGGGCCTAATTTCTCATCAATGAGAAAGAAACTAGAATTAGCTTGATTTCGAAGCATAAAGAAGTCGTAGAAAATTTTAGGACGTTACGTTGTACTAAATCGTCACAAATCGTCCAAAATTTCCAAAACTACTAATATAACTATACTAACTATGTCGGTTAGTAAGTTAAAAGACCACTAGGGCAGCGATCTTATCATTTACATTTAATCATGGTTTAGCGCATGGTGAAACACTCATTCACTCATTCACCCTTAATGTCCCGTTAACATTTTAACAGAAGATTAAACTAACTAAGGCCCAGTTTCACCATACCTTGGTATGGTGAAACTGGGCCTTAATCTATTTATAACGGCACTGATTTAAAGTGGCAGTTGTTTTTTGTACACTGGGCCGCAAAGAAAGCGGGACGGTTATAAAAAATGCGATAACTTTTAAAATATTTGAGCAATCCTTTTAAAATAAAAAATAAATGAAAGATTATTTCGTTATAAATATAGGAAGAAGACGAACCTTTTTTTTTTTAATATTTTGATTATTGACGCGTAAAAGAATTTGTGTTGTATTATTAAACACCATAAATAAATAATAAAGACGATTTTTAAAATTAGAACAACTTTTATGCCATTTCTTTTGCTTTAGTTTCTGTTTACAAATATGGAATTTCTTGTGCAGAAATGAATTATTTTGGTCAAATTCTAATCAGAACATGCCACTAACCCCTCAAGGGTGTACCAGAATTCAGACGATGCTTGAAGACGGACGCAGTCAGCTTTATACATCGAGAACTGTTGGTGTGTCGCTTTCAACCATTCAAAGAATGCTCCAGTGATTTGAAGAGACTGTATCCAATATTCGCAGACCAGGAACAGGCCCAACAAGGTCCACGACAGTGCCAGAGGATCGATATGTGGTGTCAACAATGTTGAGAAATCTATTTCAAACGGCTGTTGAAGTCAAGCATCGCCTTCTACGTGCTGAAGGGAGCCATCCGAGCACGTGTACAGCGAGGACCTTGCTGAAGCAAACTTGGTGCTATTTAGACCTGCAAATGGTCCAAAACTCGAAAGGCAGCATCGAAATTCAAGGCTGAGTTACGCTAGAGAACACATGAATTGAACACTGGATGACCGATCAAGAGTAATATTTTCGGACGAGTCGAGGTCCATGCTATACACGCACAATGGGACGCAAAGAGTCTACAGAAGACCAGGAGAGTGCTATAACCAAGCTTGCATTGAAGAGAAAGTGCCATACGGCAGCAGCTCCATACACGTGTGGGCCGGGATTTGTTCCGAAAGCCGCACTGTAGTAGTGTAGTGGTGATAGAAAATAGCACTTTAACTGCAGGAATGTTGGCCCTTGTTTAGTAAACATGGGTGAGAACGCCATATTTATGCAAGATAACGCTCGTCCCCATACAGCTCGGATAGTGTTTGACTATCTTGAAGTGGTCGCTATCACACGCATGGAGTGGCCAGCACGCAGCCCAGACTTGAACCTCATCGAGCATGCCTGTGACAAATTGGGACGATGTGTACGCCAGCGAAATTCCCCTTCGATAATTTTTCGTGAACTGAAACACTGATACACTGACACTTATAGAGGAATGGGAACATATTCCTCAGCATCAGCTCAGAAATCTGGTGGAAAGCATGCCAAACCGTATAACAGCTGTATTAACAGTTCGTGGTGGCAATACAAAATAAAAAGATGTGTACAAATAGTAGATTATTAACCAAGGGGATAAAGCAGTGTCTTCTGTCGCGGGTGACGATTTAAATCGCGAGCGAAAAGAAGGACTCGAGGTTTACTCCCGAGCGTAGCGAGGGTGGTAAAAACTTAAATCACGAGCGAAGCGAGGGATTTAAGACGAGTCCTGAGTGTAGCGAGGGATTTAAGTTCACCCAAGACTAAGACAGCTTTATCACCGAGGAAAATACTCTACTTTTCGTACCATTTGCGAAAAAATTAACACAATATTAATATGAGATAAGCATTTATTAAAAATAATGACAATTAAACGTATTTTTAGAACATTAACTTATTTATAAAAATAAATTAAAATAAACTTAACGTTTATGTATTTGAAGAAGACAAAAACGCGGCAAATTCCTAGACTAATATTTTTTGTCGGAAAAGCAAAGGCATCAAGCTCATACGGCCTCGTCGGTTTTCGTAATTTTATTTAATAATCATAACTGCATAATAAATGCGTATTCCTTTTTCAAAAAGATGTATAATGCTTTATATACAAACTCAATGGTGTAAATACAGATGTAGTTCAGTATAAATTTCGGTAAGTATTCCAAATTTAAATCACATTCTCCCCCTAGAGGATGAATGAAATTCAGTACAATTTTCTTTCCCTGTTTTTAACAGATTAAAAATGACTATTGTTATGTTCGCTTTTTGTGGCATAGAATGTCACTTTTTTGAGCAAGTGGTACGAAAAATCCATATTTGATACATTTTTCGAAATCTAGTGAAAGTTGTCAGTTTTGCTTAACTTACTTTTATTCAAAATAAACATTATAATCTTGAACTTTTTTGGCATTGTTTTGAACACTATTAAGTTGTTTATAATACAGTAATTTCATAAAGCTAGCTTTAATAATTTGGAAGTAATTGAGGTTTTTGTTACTAACCCGCTTTCTTTGAGGCCCAGTGTAGTTTTGGTAAATTAAACATTACAAAATGCATGTTTATTAACAAGTTCTGGAGTAAGAACTGAGCAGTAAATTAAATAAAATGAGTCATAACAAATATTAAAATGGGTAATTAAATAAATACTACGCAGATGACTGAACGAGCAGTTACGTGTGGGCACTTAACAAATCGGAATTAGTTGGTAAGAAATCTAACTTGGAAGTAGCGCTCGCCGGCCGCTGCCGCGGCACCGCCCGCTTCGCTCGCTCGGCGCACGCGTGGTTGGTCATAGTTCCAACCTAACATATGAACTACCGAACTATTTTTCTAACTGCACATTATTAAGGCCATATTTAGTAAAGAAAAACTGGAATTTATTAATCACACGGTTTTCAAATCGGAAGCGGAATCATGCTAGACGAGAAATCACAATGGGGACCTCATATAACATCTCTTGCGGGGCGGCTAAGCTCGGCCGCTTATGCTGTTAGAAAGATAAGATAGTTAACACATGTAGAAACCGCGCGTTTGGTCTATTTTAGCTACTTCCACAGCATTTTGGTGGCATTTTTCTGAGGGGTCGGGCCGCTGAGATTGCATCCATCTTTATTTTGCAAAAGAGAGCTGTCAGAGCCATTTATAATCATCTACGTCGCCGCAAATTTCTCAGGGAACTATTTAAAAAAGATTAATATTATGTCAGAACCTTGACAATTCATTTATGAAAATATTATGCAAGAAAGAAAAAATCTACATATTTTTAATAAAATAAGTGATAGACATAATGTGAATACTAGAAATAAAGATAGAATATAACAACAATTTATCAGATTAGTTAAAGAACATACATCTTTTATGGGGTAGTATTAAATGTACAACAAAATACCTTGTCATCTAGCAAATAAGTGAAATATAATTTAAAACTCATATAAAAGGTTCCCTTTGTAAACAAGCATATTACAAATCAGAGGATTATATCCAAGATTGCTTGGAAACATGCTGGTCCAGATCCATAAAACAATCATTTTTCTTCTAGGTGCATCGTCTTCACTGTATAAATAATGTATACAAAATATTGTAACACATAACGGCGAAGTTTCTTGCCCATTCTTCTCTATACGAAACTACCTGTTGGAAGGGGCTAGAATCAATTCTATTTTAATGTAAATGTTGACGTTCAAATGTGCCTTTTATGTGCCTATTTGAAATAAATGCTTTCACTTTGACATTATTTTATTACACTACTTGAGTATTTTCTGTACTGACATTGTAGCATGAAATAACTGACTAATTATCTTTTTATTACTGTTAATGTTTAACTGTCACACAAATTTACCAATTACTGTGGTAAAATTTTATTACAGCGCGATATTTCCTTCAACTGATCAAAATAACCTCCTTTTTTTTGAGGGTGGGAAATCATCAAATAACTTTTCCCGCTCTGGGCTGGCGAGTGGAGGGCGTATCAGACTCTTACTGACTAAAACCCACGCGTGTTCCTTCAGTTGCCTGTGCCAGGGGCCACGGTAACTCTCGTATAATAACAATGTTTAAATAACAGTTGTAAACATTGTTACCCTTTTAAAACCATATAAAACCTATACTCAACCATTAGGTGTTCGCCATTATGTACTACTAACTTCTTATACACACCACTAAGTCTGTATGCGCTTTTAAGTAATGCTTACACACGTACTCTGTATTCCATTTGGGTAATACATTCGTGCAGCGGAGAGATCTTGCGAATAATGCAAGATAAGACAAATGCACGTGGTTTGTTCCGCCTGTATGCGATTTTGTATGAAGATAAGATTGGAGTAAGTATTGACATGTGACAAAGGAAAGCTATAGAAAATGGGTAAAAAACGACAACATCATCTTTAGCTTTTCAGAGTGTGACTGTCCGTCACCTATTCCTATTAAATAACAAAATATTATACTTGTTCTAAAATTGTCACACGGTATCGGGCCTCTTAAGAACACATTAATTCTCTATTTAATGGTCTCTCAGCTTGACACATTATCCTCTTTAATTGAAACTGCGAAATAATATTGAACCTGTGAGAAACCCATTCCATATGGTTGGCACTTATGCCAACCATTAGTCGCAAGTCAATATTTTACGTCAGTTAAGATGCAATGTTTTTCTACGAATTCTAAGAAACGAGTAAAATATCCGATTTCTAATTTTAACTCACAATGCAAGTGCCTCATCTGGCAACGATAAAATGCTCGGCCGGGCCCTTAAAACAATTGAGAAGTGGTACAAAAACGGGCATAAAGATATTCTGCGAAAGCGCGGTAATTTGGGTCGAAGACATAGAGGCTGGAAGCGGAGTTAAGTGATCCTTGGGAGATGGAACTGGGGATGAGAACGAATAAGTTGGGCAGTTGATCTGGTACCGTGAGAAGCGACAGACGGGGTCCAGGCTAGTTACTTTACGTATCTGGCTTAGGAAATTCGAAGAAGTGATGTCCATTAGGACAGTAAGGGTCTAAGCATTATATTATACTGAGTGGATTTTGTACCGTGAAAAGCGACAGACGGGGTCCAGGCTAGTTACGTATCTGACTTAGGGAATTCGAAGAAGTGATGTCGATTACGACAGTAAGGGTCTAAGCGTTATATACTAAGTTGATCTGATACCGTGAGAAGGGACAGACGGGGTCCAGGCTAGTTACGTATCTGACATATGGAATTCGAAGAAGTGATGTCCATTACGACAGTAAGGGTCCAAGCATTATATACTAAGTTGATAGTGGGTAAAAGACCACGTTAGTTAGCGTAGCGGGCGACGTAGTCTAAGCTAGATAGTTTAGTTTTGTAAGCTGTGAAAAGCTGTGCCCGAGGTGTAACTGCGCGTGCTGTATTTCGTAAGTGAGTTATGATCTAATTACCATCGAGGAGATATTTGGTAAGTGTCAACTTTAATCTTTAGTAATAGTGTGTAGATCGTAATTACGGACCTCTCCATTATAATATTCTGACAGATTGATTTGTATTGTAATTAGGCAACAGTTAGGTGATATAGCTGACGAGCTATTAATGATCATTTATTCCAGCATGGCGAGACTACTCTTATTTAGTATAGTAGTTTATAATTAACGTTAGTTTCTCTTGTACTACGTGACTACCTCCTAATCCATGCCATGACAGATATTTGTCACCAGCGTTTGATGATAGGGATACGGCGAAGGCCTTCCGCTATACTTGACACTGAGCACCAACGCTCCTGACTCTTGATGACTGTTGACCCTTAACTGACGCACCACATATGGAAGGCAGAACCGTAAATACTCAATTTATCTAAACCAAACAAGGCTATAAAGCCGACCTATAATTACATTTTAAACAAACAAACGTTCGTGATGATTACTGTTTCCAAAAAGGCCTGGCCACAGAACCTGCTGCGTTAGGCTTCATGCATGCATATTTCCGGGAGAGGGGGTAGGTTTCACACACAATCACAAACTGGATTGGTAGTCGTTCGAAAGAACTGCTAGGGACCGTATCTCGATAAAACCCACACCCGGCCGCTGGTAGGCCAATTACTGAATCGACACAATTTTTCGAGTCACGACAATTTGGATGCTTTGCGGCTGATAGCTGCACTGCATCCTCTAAATGGGGAAGATTAAGGAAATGTGAAGTGACGAAATACCACTTCGGTGTGCACCTAGTACGATCGCAATGAGTTTTGCTACAGACTGAGTCTACGGTACGCGTGTGCTGGTTTTCTGTTGTCTTAGTGAAAGGGGGCTAACCCGCCGTAAGGGTATAATTAACATGGCCGGGAGCTCCACCTGGAAGCCTCGATCGTGCAGGCCTGGGTATCATCACCGGACAGGCCTGCCGATATTGACAGTGGTTCCAGGAAGCGCCCGACGTCAGGTGTACTGGTGGTCGCAGGAGCTGGAGACGCTACGCAAGGCGTGCGTCGAAGTGCGACACCTGCACTCCAGGCACCGTAGGCTCCGCATCCGCCCTCCGGATGCGGAAGTGACGGAGGCGGAGCTGTACGAGGGATACAGAGCGGCGAAGACCGCCCTCCAAGAGGCTGTCCAGCGTGCCAAATATACGGCCCGCGAGGAGTTGGTGGAGACTCTGATCGGAGATCCATGGGAGCGCCCTTACTAAATGGTGCGGAATAAACTCCGCACCTGGGCCCCCCCGCTAACGCAGAGACTCCGCCCCCAGCTGGTGGAGGAGGTGGTGAGCGCTCTGTTCCCTTCACGGGAGGAGCATACTCCCCCGCCAATGGCTCCGCCGCTCGTGGTGCCTGAAGCGGACCACGCGGACGACGACGACACCCCTGAAGTGACCGGGGTAGTTCTGAGAGTGGCGGTAGGTAGGCTGAAGGCCAAAAATACCGCCCCAGGACCCGACGGCCTGCCAGGGAAAGCCTGGGTCCTGGCCTCGACGGCTCTTGGGCCTCGACTGGAGGCGCTCTTAAGCGCATGTATGGAGAGAGGCCAGTTCCCACTCCGTTGGAAGACGAGGAAGCTGGTCCTCATTCGGAAGCCAGGGCGCCCTGCGGACTCTTGGGCCGCCCTCAAGCGGCTCCTGCCCAACCTGAGGGGTCCAAACGCCTCCTGCCGGAGGCTTTACGCGGGGGTCGTGCGGTCCATGGCTACATATCGGTGTGGGCGCGTTCACTGTGGTGGAGAGCCGCCCACTATCTGAACGCGCCCCAAAAGGTGGTAGCCGTAAGGCTGATCCGGGGCTACCGCACGATCTCGGGCGAGGCGGCAAGCCTCCTTGCCGGACTGCCGCCGTGGGATCGGAAGGCGATAGTCCTCGCGCGCCTGTATGAGTGGCACGCGGAGGCACTACGCCGGGGGGAAACCCTGCTTCCGCGGCAAATCGCGGCGGAGCGGACGGACCTCCGGCGCGATCTCATGCCGGGAAAGAGCGACTGTCGCAACTCAGCGCAGGGCACGCCACGATAGCGGCAGTAAGACCCCTCTTTGAGGAGAGGCTAGAGAGGCGTCACGGCGTCCTCACCTACCGCCTGACGCAGGTCCTCACCGGACACAGATGTTTCGGGAGGTTCCTGCACATCATCAGGCGGGAGGAAACGCCCGGGTGTCACCACTGCGATGATCGCCCCGAGGACACGGTGGAGCATACGGTGGGGGCCTGCCCTGCATGGGCGGAGCACCGCCGTGTCCTCGTAGAGGCGATCGGCAGCGGCGGCGACCTCTCACGCCCGGCCCTAGTTCAAGCCATGGTCCGGGGCGAGGGGGAGTGGGAAGCAGTCGCCTCCTTCTGCGAAGCAGTCATGCTAGCGAAGGAGGTGGCGGGACGGGAGAGGGAGAGAGTCTCCCGTCCAAGCCGCCGCAGTGGACGCTCCGGGCGTCGGGAGCCGCGTGACGACTCCCGGTCACCGTAGGCGCGGGCCTGCGGGCGGTGAGTAATGGGTAGCTCACCGTCCGATCAGGACCAGGCCCGTGCTGGACGGCGCGTACGTGTTCTACGCGCGCCTAAAAGAAATGTCAGCATCGAAGAGGGAGCCCACTAGGGCCCAAGCCTGCCGGGAAAGCGGGATCATCCGAAAGGGGTACCGCTGACCCGGAAAATAAAGGGCCAAGGAAGGAACACGGGTGGGTTTTAGTCAGTAAGAGTCTGACACTCCCTTCCGCTCCACCCAGAACGGGAGGGGTCATCTGATGATTTTCCATCCTCAAAAAATAAAATAAAAAAGGGCATTTGATCACTACCTCCTATTCGATTCGTATTCGTGTTTTTTACGAACAGCATAAAAACTGATCAGAAATTCACGAATGGGCGCTGGGCACTTACTTGTAGTCGTTTCGTATTCGTGATTCGTTTTGGGGAAATTTTCATCATCTGTTTTAATAACACGAATACGACTCGAATACGATAGTCCACGTACACCGATCCGACATTCGATTACTCACTAAAAACATTTCGTAGGCAGAGATCGCGTTCATAATGTGTGCAGCATTTCGCTCTCACTAATATGTATTCGATTCTTATTCTTGAAAAACACGAATACGAAACGAATATGACTAAGTGCACGAAACGCCCAATATTAAGCACGGCCATCGTGCTTCAATCCGTAAAAACTGACTCGATGTGAGAAATTCACCAAAATAGAAACGAAAACGAAGCAGTGCATAAACTACCATACATTTATTATGAAGGCTATTTCGAAATATATTTTAACTAATCACGAATACGAACACAATACGAGGTAATGCACTAACGCCCTAAGTGAGATGCGTTGTAATATTTCAAATAGAATAACACGTTGGTTACTGAACGGTATCGATTTTGTTCAAAATATACTGATACGGATCCAATGTATGGGCATCCCTAATCCTTGTCATGTCATGTCAATCAAATCAACTGTCAAGATGTTGCACTCACATCACACTCGCTCGCATTTCTTCGTGATTACATTGTGTAGTGTATTCAATTTGGTTTATTTAACACCAAACACGATAGGTAATGTTTTACTGAATCTCTTAGCTTAACTAGCCACAAACAGGAAATAACATTAGTGACAGGCATTTAAATATGTATTTCGAAGTATTGAAAGGATTGTTTCTTACTAAATTAGACCTTAAAATCTTTGTTTTCTTTTTAAATAAATGCTTTCTGCAATTTGTCCGTCATCAAACTTTGCTTGGATGGCCATATACTTGTAACTTAGAACACGCAAAGTTATTTTCCTTCGCTGTTGGTTCTGGGGCGAACGATGGATGGATGCAGAACAATCTCCTTTACAAAGAGAATGTTCGCGATGAGTACGGGCCTAAGCTTTTCTTGTGTAATCTATGCCTATCGAGAGGATGTTGAAAATTCATTCACCACTAGTATATTAGAACTATATGTGCTATCTCACACCTATGCTAGTAACACATAACATTATTTTACGAATATTTAACTACTCGTCACATTGGCAGCTGTAGCTATCTTTTATCTTTGCTGCCAAAACGCAGATGACCTATTAACGTGCCAATGCAAAATATTGCTCTATTGTTATTGTTTTTGTTACTTATTTGTGTATTTCTGATTTATACATTGAATATGTTTAATAACCAGCTGAAAACAATTACGAGATGTTGGTCTTGCTGCTGCCTTCGAATTCACTCGTACACCCACGAAGAAAACTTCTTCATACTATATCCGCATAAAAAGTAGGTATTCTATGTCCTTCTCCGGATCGTGTTCAAGCTCCTTTCAAAATTAAGTTGAAAAGGCGCTAAGAAGCTACAAACTTTTGGGTCTAAAGTAGCACTAAATATTCTAAGGAAAAACAACGTATGTGTTCGATGCCGTAGCTCGCAATCTTCTTTAATTATATTAGCATATCGGTCTACAACAACAAAATTTAAAATCTTTGGCTATAACGACGACTTTTATGTCATTATGAGGAAAAAGACCGCATCCTTAATAGGCAGAATGAGGGCTAGCCGCAACAGTATTCTGAAAACCCTAGCTGAACAGCACGATGCACCGATAGTGAGACACTTTGTCCGGTTGCTCGTGTGGCAGAGATGAAAAATAATAATAGTTGTGTGTACTTAGTTAATAAATACTACCAGTGGACCGTTGTTGTCAAATTAAATAAAAATATAATAATAACAATAAGGCTCTTTGTCTATGACCTATTTCCAACCGGACACCAGACGGAAATACCCACTAATATGCATAACAATACAGTGAGGCCGAACATTCATGCATAAATCAATATATAATATAATTATGGATCAGTGTCAAGAGATGTTCATGAGCAACTGATGTTATTAAAGCGACTACTTCATCATTTGCCTAGCCTTTTCACAGCATTGTTGGGGTCGGCTTTTAGTCTAACCGGTTGCAGCTAAATACTAGTATTTTACATGAAGCAACTGCCTATCTGACCTCCAAAACCCAGATACTGGGTAATACGATACCTCTTAGTAAGACTGGTTGTCAGAAGATCTACATCTACAAAGATATAGAAATGACAGCCAGGTCCAACGGTTTAACGTGCTTTCCGAGGCACAAAGTGACGAATTACACTGTTATAAATACAAAGTCAGAGTTTCTTTTTCTTTTGTTTTGGCACGAACTATAATTATAAAAATTATAAGGCAAGATCAAATTGACCGATGATCTTTGGGGAATGTCCATTTAATTCTGTGCCTCCACAATTGAGCCTATAGCGCCTTACTTAGCCTTCATATTTAATTTGTGTGTGGATCAAGGAGTCTTTCCGGATTTAATGAAATACAGTTAGGTAATACCACTTTTAAAATCCGGGAACAGTAATGACACCAATAACTGTAGACCCGTATCTGTGTTGCTGGTTTTCAGCAAGGATTTTGAAAAGGTAATGCTTAATCAAATGCTCAATAATTTTAACACCAAAACAGTCTTACACCATCAACAGTATGGTTTCACCAAGGGACGTTGTATGACTGACGCGTGTGTCGCCTTATTAAAACACATAATATTTACGCTGTTGGAAACGGCCCGCGAGGCTACAGGAATCTTTTGTGACCTCTCCAAGGCATTTGATAGCGTCGATCACGAAAACTTTTAGTAAATTCTTATTTAAATGATAGACAACAGCAAGCCCAAAGAAATGGTGTCAATTCACTTGGTTTAAAAGTAAAAATGGATGTCCCACAAGGTTTGATATTGGGTCCTTTCCTCTTTTTAGTGTATATTAATAACCACTTCATTTAATAAAAAATCAACCACAAATGGTGTTATTTGCTGACGATATTTGCTAAATTTTTAAGGTAGATAAACGTGTTTAAAATTACTGCTGGTCTAAAATTGTTTCATTGCTAATATTTAATTAGTATTAACTGGAGAAAAAACGAAGTGCATTAGATTTTCATAAATAAATAATTAAATTATTACCGTAATATTTTGTGTCCGTAAAATTATTATTTTTCTCTTGATAATTATTTTATCCCGCATGACAGTTATTCTGTTTTGTTGTAGGTTTTCGCTGTGTGCTTCTTATCTTATAGTTACTTTAACCAATGTTTGGAATTAGATGATGTTGTGGGCTGGCGGGTGGTGCAGATACTCGTATGCAACCGTTGTACCAGTCATTCGTGTAATGTTTTTAGCGTTATATATAACTAAATATTTATAAATATTTATACTTCTGATAACGAATCGTTTTATTCTGACAGCGATTCTAATGCATCTTCCAGCGATTAAATTTTTTTTTTCTTACAGACACCTTAGGTGTTCTTTTACTCCAAACCTTTAGCCAAAATTCTGGCCGGCTATTTAACGTATACCACCTCGATGCTCAGAGCATTCCTAGTCACTTCAACGAGCTTTACGAGTCTTTTACCGACAATAACGTTCTCGCCGTCCTGATTTCAGAGACTTGGCTCAAGCCTAACCTGGTTTCAACCACTTACCCACTACCTGGTTTCGCTGTTCTTCGGAATGACCGGATCGCTAAGAGAGGAGGTGACGAGCTGGACGGCGCGTACGTGTTCCACGCGCACCTCAAAGATATGTCAGCATCGAAGAGGGGGCCCACTAGGGCCCAAGCCTGCCGGGAAAGCGGGATCATCCGAAAGGGGTACCGCTGACCCGGAACATGAAGGGCCAAGGAAGGAACACGGGTGGGTTTTAGTCAGTAAGAGTCTGACACTCCCTTCCGCTCCACCCAGAGCGGGAGGGGGTCATTTGATGATTTCCCATCCTCAAAAAAACAAAAAAAAAGGGGGTGATATTCCTTTTTGGAAAAACCACAGACTCAATAGAATTCTAATCTAGTAGTCATTTTGAATTTATTAGACGTTGTATAATTAGTTGAATGTGGGAAATTATGTCCTTATGTTTATTTAATTCAACTAATTAATAAACATGTATTTAGTTCGCGTGACACATTTTCATAAAAACTATCATCCTACGAGCTTGAGCAGACCTACGAAAGGTGTCGCTACTACTTGCTTTATATATTGATTTTTGCAACGTCACAATGCCCCTCTTCCCACAAAAAGGTTTTTGAGTACGCAAAAACCAACACCGCCCTTGGTGTTAAAACACTGAAGTGGGTTAACAAATTTGCAAAGGAAACTAAAGTGGAAGAGTAATAATCCATTTCCAAACAGATGGTTTAGAAATCAAAGGTGTAATAAGTTTAAAAAAAAAACAAATATTTTAATCAATCCTACTAAAAGCAAAATCCAATCCAAATAAATCCAACTGCCAGGAAACCTATTCTACCTACAAAACTTCCTATTTTCCGGGCGTAACTCCCCCCCCCCCCACCCAATAAACATAAGGACATAATTTCCCACATTCAACTAATTATACAACGTCTAATAAATTCAAAATGACTACTAGATTAGAATTCTATTGAGTCTGTGGTTTTTCCAAAAAGGAATATCACCCCCTTTTTTTTGTTTTTTTGAGGATGGGAAATCATCAAATGACCCCTCCCGCTCTGGGTGGAGCGGAAGGGAGTGTCAGACTCTTACTGACTAAAACCCACCCGTGTTCCTTCCTTGGCCCTTCATGTTCCGGGTCAGCGGTACCCCTTTCGGATGATCCCGCTTTCCCGGCAGGCTTGGGCCCTAGTGGGCCCCCTCTTCGATGCTGACATATCTTTGAGGTGCGCGTGGAACACGTACGCGCCGTCCAGCTCGTCACCTCCTCTCTTAGCGATCCGGTCATTCCGAAGAACAGCGAAACCAGGTAGTGGGTAAGTGGTTGAAACCAGGTTAGGCTTGAGCCAAGTCTCTGAAATCAGGACGGCGAGAACGTTATTGTCGGTAAAAGACTCGTAAAGCTCGTTGAAGTGACTAGGAATGCTCTGAGCATCGAGGTGGTATACGTTAAATAGCCGGCCAGAATTTTGGCTAAAGGTTTGGAGTAAAAGAACACCTAAGGTGTCTGTAAGAAAAAAAAAACTTTAATCGCTGGAAGATGCATTAGAATCGCTGTCAGAATAAAACGATTCGTTATCAGAAGTATAAATATTTATAAAAATTTAGTTATATATAACGCTAAAAACATTACACGAATGACTGGTACAACGGTTGCATACGAGTATCTGCACCACCCGCCAGCCCACAACATCATCTAATTCCAAACATTGGTTAAAGTAACTATAAGATAAAAAGCACACAGCGAAAACCTACAACAAAACAGAATAACTGTCATGCGGGATAAAATAATTATCAAGAGAAAAATAAATAATTTTACGGACACAAAATATTACGGTAATAATTTAATTATTTATTTATGAAAATCTAATGCACTTCGTTTTTTCTCCAGTTAATACTAATAAAATATTAGCAATGAAACAATTTTAGACCAGCAGTAATTTTAAACACGTTTATCTACCTTAAAAATTTAGCAAATATCGTCCTCAAATAACACCATTTGTGGTTGATTTTTTATTAAATGAAGTGGTTATTAATATACACTAAAAAGAGGAAAGGACCCAATATCAAACCTTGTGGGACATCCATTTTTACTTTTAAACCAAGTGAATTGACACCATTTCTTTGGGCTTGCTGTTGTCTATCATTTAAATAAGAATTTACTAAAAGTTTTCGTGATCGACGCTATCAAATGCCTTGGAGAGGTCACAAAAGATTCCTGTAGCCTCGCGGGCCGTTTCCAACAGCGTAAATATGTGTTTTAATAAGGCGACACACGCGTCAGTCATACAACGTCCCTTGGTGAAACCATACTGTTGATGGTGTAAGACTGTTTTGGTGTTAAAATTATTGAGCATTTGATTAAGCATTACCTTTTCAAAATCCTTGCTGAAAACCAGCAACACAGATACGGGTCTACAGTTATTGGTGTCATTACTGTCCCCGGATTTTAAAAGTGGTATTACCTAACTGTATTTCATTAAATCCGGAAAGACTCCTTGATCCACACACAAATTAAATATGAAGGCTAAGTAAGGCGCTATAGGCTCAATTGTGGAGGCACAGAATTAAATGGACATTCCCCAAAGATCATCGGTCAATTTGATCTTGCCTTATATTTTTTATAATTAAAGTTCGTGCCAAAACAAAAGAAAAAGAAACTCTGACTTTGTATTTATAACAGTGTAATTCGTCACTTTGTGCCTCGGAAAGCACGTTAAACCGTTGGACCTGGCTGTCATTTCTATATCTTTGTAGATGTAGATCTTCTGACAACCAGTCTTACTAAGAGGTATCGTATTACCCAGTACCTGGGTTTTGGAGGTCAGATAGGCAGTTGCTTCATGTAAAATACTAGTATTCCAAGCGAGCTTGGCTATCAGCAATCGTGTAGGCTTATCTTAGAAGTCACAATCCGCTTCATTACAAAATATGGTCACAGCCATATCTAAAAAATAAACAACCAATCCAGCTATCAGCCTGACAGCAAGGTGGTAGAAGAAATGACTGCCCAGGGAGACCCACTTAAGTGCACTTTTATATTCTATCATAATGTTATATATATATATATATATATATATATATATATATATATATATATATATATATATATATATATATTATATTATCCTAATATTATATTAAATTATGTTCAAAGGTCATTATCATCATTATCTTACTCTTATCCTTTATTTGAGGTTGGCGCAATGTCTTTTTCTTTCATAGTTCAATATTAGTCTTCCTCGATAGTCAACCCTTTTCTAGCCATATCATCTTTCTTACAGTTCATCCATCGCTTACTTGTTATTCCCTAGTATTTTAGTCGCTTGGCTAAAAATGTACAATGTGCAATTATTTTTGATCTTTAAAAATATACCTATCAAGAACAAAAAAAAGAACGTGTTCAAAACTTAACTCACGTCATTTTCTTCATTCCTCAGCATCACATGCCCATTTTCAAGCGTCGTTTCCCGAAATTAAACAAGGTGGAGACCAAAATAAACAATATTTTGACTCTAAATCCTATATCAATATTATTGCCCTAGTTAATATACCCAAATGTTATTGTTCAGTATCAGGATATTATGCAAACTGTTTAGTGAACGGCCTTTCGGTAATCTTTGGAGTCCATTTTGGGAATATATAATATCAGTTTTGGGGCCAAAATTTCAATAATGGTTGATTCTCAAATTGAGGTTATTTAAACAGGAGC
This sequence comes from Brachylomia viminalis, assembly GCA_937001585.2. Lineage (NCBI taxonomy): Eukaryota > Metazoa > Arthropoda > Insecta > Lepidoptera > Noctuidae > Brachylomia > Brachylomia viminalis. The sequence goes on along the minus strand of OW443303.2, from coordinate 4,401,577 downwards.
GAAAGAAGGGCTTTGTGTATTGTGTTAGTTTGGTTTGGGTGGTGTGAGTATTGTTCAGGTTGATTATTTGTGACCTTTATGGTTATTAAAATATTAATATTAGCTATCTAACTCCCGGCAAAGGCCTCTTTGTATGCCTACGGTAAATATACGGCCGTTCTAATCCTTATGTGCGTTTTGGCATTAGAAATGTGTGTTCAAATCCTTTTATACGTTTGGTTACGATGTTTTCCTTCATTTTTAAGTCAATTCCATGAATTCCCAAAAAATCTTTTCACATACAGCTGACTCTTAATGTCCCACAACGTATTAAAATACCTGATAAATGATTTTATTTCTGTAAGTAGGTTTGAACAAACACTTTTACACGTCAATCGTATTTTAAAAACTAGATGAGGTCGGTATTTCCTATCTGACAACTCTGAGAAGAAAGGCCGAAACAAACTCAGAGGTCACAGTCTCTTTTAAAATCCAGACAAAATCTTGGTCAGATCATGTGAAGGCTATGTAGATCGGTGTCTGAAATGGTCTTTTGAGGAAAGAACCACACAGATTGAGTGGACCTGTCCAGTCAGTGCACGCAATTGTCAGCAATCGTGCAGGTCAACTAAGACTTAAGGAGCTCAACGAAACTGAAAAGAAACGAAACTGAAAAGACGCATATGAGCATAGATCACTTCGCTTGCTGTTTTTTTGCAGGTTTTCTCACGTTGGTGGTTTCATAGATATATAAGATCCATGTCCGTCTGTCAACCACGACGTCTCTCAATTATTATTTCCTTTTCAATTGGAATCCAAAAAATTTGCATCCAATATGAAAAAAAAAGACTAGGACCTTCCAAGATAATTACAAATCAGCCTCTAAAATCAAAAGCCAGGCCACAAAATTACCGTGTATACGAATTAATAAGCTAGGTATAATTGAAGTCGTGCGGGTAGAAAATTGCCATGCGTCTTGTTCATTCAATTACTTGAATACCGTCTGCGGGTTCCTGGGACGTGACTTAGATGGTCTGTACATTGTACATTAGGCGGAAGAATATATGTGTTGTTAAACTTTTTATCTTAAAAAATGCTTTGTTTGCATGTTAAGGGATGCTTTTTCAATCGTCATAAGTGACTCAGAAGAATAAATATGGTGGTTTGACAGCTTATGTACTTATAGAAAACATGCCAAACTGTCCTAATTATGGCTGATTTTTCAATAGTTAGATAACTTTTATCTGAAGAATAAATCTGACAGTTTGACATAATATATTTTCTATACAAAAGCTGTCAAACCACAATATTTATCCTCAGATAAAAGTTATCTGACTATTGAAAAATTTGCCATTACTCAGATAAACGTAATCTGACCATCGAAAAATAAGCCCTAATTTATTTATTTAAAAAATGTTGCCCCACACTAGGAATTTCTACTGTATCGTGGGTGCGTTTACAAACATTTAAACTCACATACACATACAGCCAGACCCGGAACAACTATCTGCAGGTCATACAAATATTGGTTCCGTGCGGGAATCGAACCCGCGACACGCAGCGCAGCAGTCAATCGCTTAACCACTGCGCCAACCGTGCCGTTAACATAGCTAATGTCATGGCTTGCGCCCACAGGCCCATTTTTACATCCAGCAAATCAAACTCAGGAGCATACTGGATTTTTTCAAATTAAATTGCCTTCCTGTAGTACAAAATGGTTATTATATAAAGGATTAATGTTTAGGACTAAAGTGAGAAATTAAATGCAAGAAAGGTTGGCGCTGGAATGAAAGAAGAAAAAATAATATTACAGCTGAAACTTTAGTAAAAAATACTAGCTGTAGGTACAGTTATTCACTCAATGTGCCATCACCTTAACTTGGACATAGAAGCCAGCGAACTGAAGTAGGTATTTAATAACACACGTGACATGACATGGCAGAACTAGAAACGGAACGAAGTTAGTAATAAAAAGAGCGTTGACCTGAAAAATTTAAGTTGTAATGGCAGTATTATAGTAAAACAAAAGTTAGATGGAGTTACGTGAAATCAAAAGAAAACGCTGCTGATTGTGCTGGCGTCAGTTTGACAGCATCTCATTGGGCAGATCACTCACTTTGGTAGCAAGAACCTGATAAAATATCTTATCGGTATTACAACTAAAGATCTCAAGAAAGAAAAAGATTGTAGAATAATTACCAATATAGAACCAACAGATAGTTGCAAACCTTACTTTCAAAAACACAAGATTCTCACCTTAGTTGGTATTTATATCTTAGAATTGTGTAAATTAGTCCGTAAATATTACGGACTAATTTACACAAGTTACCAGATTCTTACAGCACACGGGGAAACATACAAACAAATTATTCTTTTCGCCATAAAAATTGACTAAATTTGCCCCCGTCCCGCCTTAAACTACATTCATCTAGTCCATATTCAATGTCAATAAAAATATATAATAAATTACCAGAAGACATATAACAACAAAATAAAACCAGTATATTTTTAAATAATCTAAAGCAATATTTAATTTAAAAAAAGCTATTACACAGTACAAGAATATCTAACGGATAAATTCAATAATAATAATACATAACTATGAATAATATATTTTTATTTCAATAAGTAAAATAACAAAATAAGTATAAAACAATACCTACCTAATAAATATACTACATTAATAACAATAAATATTTAGCGAGTAAAGAAATAAGCAATATTAAATATAATTAAATAAATGATAAATGAATAGATATACCTGCATATAAAATATTAATAGAATAAGCGAATGAATGGAAATATAAATACATAGGTAATATAGGAAAAGGTAAAATAATTCTAACTTAATAACAAAGAAAATTAATAAAACGCTCTTCCTCTCTCTACTTATTTAAAAATTTGCTGTGCCCGACAGGGTCCATAATTGTTTCTATTATTTTTCTTATAACTACCACCTGTAATTGTACACTATGTACTGCAATAAACGATTTGAGATTTGAATAGTATATAGAGAAAAGTAATTCGAGTTTTAGCCAACATCACGCCAATGGAGTAAGCAGAGAACTAATAGTTGTCATCACCATGTCAGCTGAAAGACGTCCACTGGTAGACATAGGCCTCCCCAATTCGACCAGTTCGGTGCTCCTAGCATCCTGCGGCCTTCACCAGATCATCGGTCCACCTTGTGAGGGAGGCCTTCCCACGCTTTGGCTTCCGGCGTTCGGCAGTTATGTCAGAATAACCATGTAGTATAGGCCGAGGCTTTTATCAATAACATTATGATCCTATGCTCAGTCGTCATTCTTGCAATCTGTAGACCAAAAAGTAATACTGCTCGTTGCTTCTTGTTTTGTAAAAGCAAAGGAACTGAAAATGAAAATAATATGTGACCCTCAATTTCTACAACAAACCGTTCAGCCAACTTTGATAGGAATGCCAACCAAAATCCTAAAATTCAAGGGTATGTAAATAACACCCAGTTAAAAGTTAAAACATCAACCGTCAGTAAACAGTAACGAAGCGTTGTCCGTAGTAATCAATTAGAGGATTTTTATTGCGGCGCGAACCGTGAGCATGAATAATATATGGCACAATACCGCTGCACGGTGAAATTGAAATAAAATGGCGGATTTGTAATGTTGGAGTTGGAGCTTTACGTCAATGCTTCAATGCGAAAGCGTCCGCTAAAACCTCCTCTTTTTCCGTATTTTTGTAATTTGCAGGTCAGTATCATTATCGCGTCCAATATAACAACACCTTCAGGGGAATGCTGGGGCTGCCGCGATGGTGCAGCGCATCTGCCATGTTCGCAGAAGCGCGCACACAGGATTTCTTCGCTGTGATGCGCACGCGCTGCGCTTCATTGTTGAGTCGGATGCGGATCACCTCTAACGTTCTCCTGAAGACCTTGTCTGAACGGTGGGATTCACCAATGCTGCAGGCGTGGATGGGGTGGCACTCTCTTTGCAACAGGAGATGAGTGGTTCTCCTTTCATGCCCGATTAGTTTAATATTTTACGTACTAACATTATTTTTAATTAAGACTGTAATACTAACAAAATGGAACCTGATTTCCGAAATAAACGATATTATTATTATTATTATCATCAGTATGTTGATCTAAATATGATTCACGGCCGTAACAAATATGTATTTATAGAGTTTTAATCATAAAACTCATCAATACAACTTTCTAAGTTGAAATGATGAAATGTAATATTGTCTGAGATTACGAATTCAAGTACCATCCTAAACTAATTATAATTATGTAAATTCTCTAGTTTAATTTTTGTTATTGTAGGTAACTATTATTTATTTATTTTTGTTAATTCTCTCATTAACAGGCTTTGTATGTGTAAACATAGCATGGAAGAGGGAGGTCTTCTGTTACAGGTATCTCTATACTTAAAAGAAGACCTCTAAAATGGATTTGTTAAAACCTGTTGATTTTGAAATAAATAAACTATTATTATAAGTTCATATTACCCCATTGAATGACTATTTCATGAAATCGTGACATTTGAGGCCAATATTCTAACTTAAGGAGTTGTATTGCTGATTCTAAATATGATAATTCTCTAAAGCCACATTTGTTACGGTCACGAACCATATGTTAATCAACATACAACGTGACACGGACCTGCAAATTGCAAAAAAACCGTAAGTAAATTAGAATTTTACGGGCAACCTTAGCTTACCATCCCCTATATGCTAGTACAGAGATGAATGAGTGTCGACTTTTATGGTTAGCGTTATCAGCCTATAATGTTCTCACTGCAGGGACACAGGCCTCCTCTCTGTGAGAGAGAGTGGGCCGTGATCTACCAAGCGGGCCCAGTGCAGGTTGGTAGATGTCACATATCTTCGTTTTTTTTTTGTTCTAGGACGCTTGTCCAAAAGTGCATACCATTTGCAAAAAACCTTTTCAAATATAAATTTAAAGCATACCAAATCAAACAACAGCACACCTTTCATTTTCAGGACTACACACCGAAAAGCAAGTGCAAGACTACTCAAAAATAAAATGTCTCGACAATTTTTAAAATTAAAACACATTCGTTCCAAAATCTCGCTTTTCATGAAAGTGGGTCGTTTCATGTATTTTTACCGGTTTTCCTGAAGGAGGAAAATTTTAAAATGAGGAACTAACGACGCGAGGCAAAGCACAGTGAAATCTGTAGTTTCTTTGTAATGTTAAGTGTTGTATTGGTCAACAACTTTGTTTGTGGTCTATCTGTAATCTTTATGGACGATTTCAGAGTCTCATGACTTGCTTAAATAGTTAGACAGTTAGCAAGGTAAAAAGGGGGCTGGCTTTCTAGAGAGCGTCTTCAGAAAGGTTAATTTTTTTCTCGGCTTGGTGAATTTTGTGCTCAAATCATTAATCAATCAATATTAAACCAAAATAAGTATTCAAACATTCATCAATTTATTTCCTGAACAATTAAATGAGGCAAGTTTCAATTGCTACGGATTTAATATCACTATATTCTCATAGGCCTATCAAAAGGAACATCCTTTCATCATCATCCAACATCCTTTGTTTTGCTTCCAGTGTTGCCACATGAGTTAAACTCGAAACGATAGCCACAATAACTGCGACCCAGTTTGAAACCGCATTCAGCCAGCAAGCGCTCCTACTCCAGTTGTAGTGCTATAATATTAAAAGTTGCACAAACACAAAATCAGCGTTGGTGCAAAAATATATTTGCAATTTCCCGTTTTTGATTTAGTTTTTACATTTGTTCGACTGTTAAATCTGTTGTTTTTCGGTATGCAACGATTCATTTTGTGATAGTTGAAAATGCAAATAAATTAAATTGTGAAAAGCTTTTGTCTAATAGCTGTCTGACTGTCACACACGCAGTGGCCTATTTATTTTATTGATTTGTAGTTTTAACTGTTTCATATTCTATTTTTAAATTATATGGAAATCAAACGGTTTGCACCTTTTTAACCTGATGTAACGTAAAAACTATACACAGAGACTATTTAGTTAGAGAAACTATAACCGAAGAAAAGTATTAAATTACAAGATTAAGGGCTGATTTATCAATAGTCAGATAACTTTTATCTGAAGAATAAATCTGACAGTTTGACATATTTTCCATACAAAAGCTGTCAAACCACAATATTTATTCCTTAGATAAAAGATATCTGACTATTGAAAAATCAGCCCTTATTTAAGAAAAATTATGACCACAAATCAAAATTCTCATTCCATGTTACCACAGTCCATAGAAATCACTAGACATAGTTTAAATTAAAATTTAGAACGAAGCAATACGTGAAGCCCACTATCCATTCATTCATTGAATTCAAACGTAGAATAAGCGCCTTAGTTCAATTCAATCCATTTAAACGAACGGACAGAGAGAACCGTGGACCTTTCGTAGAAAAAAAATGATTAAAACCCGGTCGGGAACAAAGCTATTTGTTCGTGGCTTTCAATGTTTTAACGTTATTTTTTTATATGTACGTAGCTTTTTGAAATGACAAAGGCTTAAGTATTTAGAGAAGTGATAAATTAATTCTTATCGTTTAATTGTTTTTGTTTATAAAATTAAAAAAGTTTGTATAAGAATGCTGTCCAATTTCAGTAAAGCTATCTGAATAGTAAGTACCTACTTGTAGTTGAGTCACAGACATACAGGTACTAAAGAAAAAAAACGAATGACATAACATCAGGGTATGGAGGGAAGAGGTAAGGAGAACTATCTCTGAGTATAAAAAGTGTCCGTTAAAATGTGCTACATAAGGGTGGCGCTACAGTAGCCACCGGGTAAATTTTAAAAGCAATAATATTAGGTTATCTTTACAAAATAATGTTGGACTACGTAAATTGTTGAGGTATGGTATAGTGGACTATCACGAACTACTCTAGTCACTAAAAATATGAAATTTTCTAACTCGGCATACTTCAATCCGTTAATTTTCTAACTCTACATACTTCAGTCCGTTAACAACTGCTACATTCATACCACACCATTTACCTACGCTAGCGCCATTTTGGAGGGTTTTTGAACTATTATTTACTGTTTAAGCTGGATACTTTTTCAACTTTGACCCCATACGAGATAGTTCTCCTTAAATCTACCCTCCATACATCAGGGTCATAAATAATGGGTCGCAGCAGGAGGCCATAGATTAAGAAAGTTCTATTTGTTACAAGATGGCGGTAGTGAGGTTATTCCATCTGTCTGTCAGTTGTCACTGTCAAGTAAAGTCAGGTTATTCCATCTGTCTGTCAAACTCAAACTCAAACTCAGCATTTATTTCAATTAAACCATTTACAGGCACTTTTGAATTGTCAAGGGGTCGGTCAGTCAGAAATATGAAGCTAGTTGCCCATTCCAACGCGTAGTAGGTACCTATGGAGAAGAACGGGCAAGAAACTCCATGGACACTCTTTTAAATTATATTGTTACATAAATATTAGTTACATCAATGATCTTGTATATAGGTATAATTATATGTGAGAACGATGTAAATAAGACGTACACATTGAGTGTCCAGTGTACAGCTAATATAAATTCAAACAAAACAATCCATAATAAAATAATTAAAATAAGCCGTGGTGGCTAAGAGATGACCAGTCCCAACTGACAGCACCCGTTCACGAACATGACGCATGGATCAGCACCATTCAGCTCAACCATTTTGAAGGGAGCTAAATGATCCAACACACGCGCCACCGTCAGCGAGACATTTGTCATTTGTTTGTTTTGTTGACAGTTGTCACTGTCAATTAATGTAATTTTTATTAAGGGGGTGTTATTGTCGGACAGTCTGCCAAGGAACGTGCGCATAGGCGGATAACCTCACAACCTCAATCGTTTTCCATCGCGAAAATTTTAGATTATCGTAATTTATAAAGTTTGTGAAATAATTAAAGAAGATCAACGCTATCTGTTCGTGGTATTCATCCTGTTTTCTGAAGATGAACGAGGAGGAAGGCTTGCCTGAAAATAGTATTCCTGTTCCTTCTCCGTTATATGTATTAATTGTATTGTCGTTTCTGTGTGAGTTGAGTTGTATTTACATTTCTCATTTAATTAATACGAAACTGTATCTAAGTAACCGAAGAGATGACAAAAATAGTGTTCATACTTTGTTCAAACTTTTGCAGTAACATTAGTAAAATTCACAGAATTAGAAAGAAATACCTACTTTGCAACAAATATCAAAGTCAAATCATTTATTCCAAGTATGCATATAAAAGGCACTTTTGAACGTCAAAATTTACACTAAAATAGAATTAATTCTAGTCGCCTATTCCATTTCGCAACACATAGCGACATTTTTATATATTTACAAAATAATGACAAAATAACACTTGTAAAAGTACTTTTCAAGGAAAGCTGTTATGACAAAATAATTAAGATTACTTTGGAAAAAAAACGAAACATGTACAGCTACTTATTTTCATTAATCTTACTTATATTCATTCAATTCTTTTGAATTGTAAATAATATTTCTGTTTCAAATACTGTTAGTAAAAAACATAATTTTATTGTTATCTAATTGATCGACAATCTACCCGAAGAAAGGCGATTAGCGTCATATTTTACAAAATAAGAATAGTTTGTTTTTTCATTTGTTGGTTTTTTCTTTCAATTGTCTCATTTTATCTTGTTGATTGAGCAATTGTAAGGATACAGATTTATTTAAGTGCATGTTTCGGCACCTTCATGATAATATTGAATCATTATTCTAGTGGTCGCAAGCGCTATGCTGAGTATAAGATAAGATAAGGTAAGATAAGACATTTATTTGCATAAACATGTGTACACATACAATTAAAAAAATATGCATGCAGGAGTACAAAAAAATATAAAAGTTCAGACATGTTTGCCACTTAATATGGCGTGCAAATATGAATATTTAAGGTTATTAATAATTAATTTCTAATCAATATCATTAAATTAAAGTGAATTCAGCACAAAAATGTCAACAGTAAATAAAAAATAATTCTCAAAAAAAAATAACAATCTAAAAAATCTATGTCAAAATAAATACTTCAGTAATAGTAGACCTAATTATTTTAGAATTTTATCATGAAGTCAAAATTGAATTATTTAAAAACTATTTATTTAAATAATATTAAATAAATTTATTCACATAATGTCAAAATTTTACTGTTAAAAAATCTGGGATACTATAATAACATTTTTGACATAGCAATGTTTTTAATGTCATATTTCGTGGTTTTCAATTTTTATCATTTAATCGGAGCTATACTTATTTTAAAAATCTGTTTAATTAACTTTTTAGAATTACGTGAAAGTGTTTAAAAAGTAAGTAACCAGTTACAGTATTTATTATTTATTATTATTATTTACAGTTATTTTACAATGAAAATAACGCCCTGCAAGTTTCCAATGTATTATTTGCATATAAATAGAACTGTAAACGCAACGATTTCTTACCTTTTACACAGTTTTCACATAATTCTAAAAAGTAAATTAAACAGATTTTTAAAATATAGCTCCGATTAAATGATAAAAATTGAAAACCACGAAATATGACACTAAATTACGACGTTGCCACTCATAAGGTATAAACGCTCTTAAACAAATTAACATTATACTATTTTAGGTCCTTTGGCAATTTATTATAAACGACAGGTGCCATATGAAAAATACTCTTATACATTAAGGCAGTATTCGTTTGACGAACACAGAGACGACTTTCATCTCTTTGAGTACGATTGAATGCTTCAGATGCAAGAACAAAAAGTTCAGGATAAGGTCCTAAGTTCGATTCCCGGGCAAAGTATTATTGGGTTTTTCCACCGTGTTTTCTCAATAGCAGACCGGGGACTAGATTTGTGCCCGCTTGGTGGGAATAGGGTCGACCCCTAATGCAGAGGACTGGCAACTGGTACACGCGTCTGCCATACCTCAAAGAGCTGAGCTCAAAGAGCTATTCTTAAGGTGGCTACTTGCCGCCCTTTTCTTTTCCCCACTAACATACTATACAAAGCTTGTAAAGTACTTACAGTTCGACAGTTATTTATAATGAGCACTGTACTAAAACAACACGCAGCGCTTCCATACAGCACTGAATGAAAAGGAGACGGAAAGATATAGTTTGCCCTCAAAAAAGTACAAAACATGCTTTCACAGCCAAATTTTATATATACCTCGGACCGCTACTCTATAATAGGCTAAATGATAAAGAAAACGTCTACTCCTTAAATCATAGTAACTGCAAGAAAATCCTTATGGAGGCTCTTCAAACTATGTCCTATGAAGATACAGAGAAGTTATTACTTGTGTTAAAATAAATATTGTTTATATTATATAATTTTATACACCTTTTTACATGATAAGTAGGTACCAATAAGATATATTATGATAATTATGTGATTATTTAATCAATTAATGTTACCTCCAATCGCCTGAAACACAGGATTACCTAGTTCAGGCACAAATCATAGGTGAACTTGACATAGATTTAAGAAAAACTGTATTTAACGTTAGTCCTTATATTTTTGAATAAATTATTATTATTATTATATACCTTTCGGCGAACACATGGTCACGGTATGTTATGTTACGACTGCCCAAGAAGTTTCAAACATAAACGGAGCGCCCTTGGCGAGCTAACCGAGGTCGCGAGCGAAAACAAACGTGACATTTTTTTTTTATGAATGTTATTTAATACGCCACTTTAGCTATGATAACATCTTCTATATACTACGCAGACATACAATAATAGAAATAGCATATTTGCAACGAGCTACATCCAAAAGTGAAGTGAATTTTCTTAAAATACTCTCTCACGGTAAGACGTTGTAAATAGAATTCTAAATTCGGGCCACAGACCTGTTTGCGTATTCTATAGAATTCGCAAGCGTATATTTAGTTCCTACAAACTTTCCACTGTTTGTCTATTTGTAGAAAAAATTGCGACTTAATAGAGAATAGAGGTGGAGAAAAAAATATTTCTGTCCTCACGCCAAATTATGTATTTACGCAAATATACCTGTTCTACTACGGCGTTGTTCGTGAAATGTTGGCGAAATCATATTTTGACTGTTCAAATAGACAGTCTATTCGATAAGCTTCCTCTTTCACAGTGGTCCATTGTGTTAGGAACTTTCATTGCTTATTATACAGGCTATTAAAGTTTGTACATTTAAGTGAGACGTTCAGTTGCGTTATTATTGGAACGAAGTTTTGTCTACCGCAAAACTTTGGTCCAAGTAAAATTTTGAAATCGTCACGTAACTAAAAAGCTTTATGCCCCTCCATGCGACTTTCTATTATATAAAAGAGACAGAGCGAGAGAGAGAGATAGTTTTCATGGTTTTCGAGGGTGCTAAAGCCTTTAGTGAGGTCAAAATGAAAATCCAAGATGACCAATTTATTTTTTATTTTTATCGTACAATCTCAATCTCCATTCGGAGTTGAAGAAATAGGGCAAGGGACTTCGTTCCTGTCGGGGGTCCCCCGACCTCACACGCTTTTTTTCGGTTTGGCGAGTGATATTCTGCCTACTCTTACATTCTTTAGAAATAGGATTAGGCGAAACGAACATAGAACCAGAATAAGGCTTAACACGCGCTGCGAATAAACGCAAGCGGTTTGAAACCGCCGAAAAATGTAACGTATAGCTTTCTATACAAGAGCACGCACTAGCGGTTTTTTTTTTTAATGGTTTTTACCGATCGCCTGTAGTACTTCAAAAACGTATCGTTATACAAAAAGAGTACGATCGTCACGATCGTCGTGCTGCCAGAGAGCGCGTTCGGGTATTCAGAACAAATTAGTGACTTGTGAACGCGATGATCGCGTATTCGCGGGTCCGATCGCTTTGGTTAGGACACGGGATAAATTGATTATTCACTAGTTTTTTCTAAACCAACCTTTATATAACAACAAGGCTCTCTGACTGTATGTCCTTTAATAGATTTTGAACCTAGTCGAAGTCAGTTATAAGCTAGATTATCGTTGATCTTTGTTTTTATTTGATTTTAAATAAAGACCAAGGTCGTAAAATCTTAATACAGTTAAAAAGTTTATTTTGTTGGTATTTAATTTTGTAAATATTGACTTATGAAGGCAGATTAATTTATTTTACTTATTGTATTTTTATCTTCTTCAAATAAATACATCCTATTTAATCACACAATACAAAGAGATGAGAGTATTTACATTTATTCCAAAATGTGTGTAGAATATTTAACTACTAACTAAGACTAATGTATAATAAAGCAATGTGTATTTAAGGTAAACTGATATTTATTACTCGTTGGCTATAAATTACAGTTATTATTCATTTGTATGCTACATCAATTATAAGTTTAAGGGCTGAAGGCGTTGAACTATTTGCCCTATTGTGAATGCAGGCATAATATTATCGAGATTTGAAAGGTTGTTTTGCATTTACCTAAAATAGTAAATTAAACTTAATTTTGAATTTATGAAACATAATCTGAAGTTTTACAGTATTATGAATTTGAGAAATTAATGATGTAAAATTATAATTTAATTCAGGCCACACAATCATGTTACGATGTACATACTTGCGCAAAATTGGAATAGCACAAGTATACATACATTAACGTGCGTGGTACGAATTACCACAAGTACCTAACCGAGCCATTCGGTGTTACGCAGACTTGTGCAAGTCTAAACTTGTGCAAGTATATCGTAACGTGTATGACCAAGATAAGGGTTGAGAAAATTTAGTCAACTAGGACCATTGTTTTTTTTTCAAATTATCGACACTACCCATTTAGTTGCTTTTCATGAAGTATTGTTATTAAATAAATCTACGTCTCAACCATATGTTTTATTTAGTTACTTTTTCATTTCTTAACATTTTTCATTTACCAAATTAATCTTAAAATAAATAACGAAACAGTCCCATAGATTATTATACAAAGGTTCTTATTAAAATAACTTGAAAGCCAAGGGAAATCAGATACGCAAACTTCTTTATACAGTCACTTATAACTTTTGTAGTTAACAATCCCTTAAGAATTGAGGAAGACAGGTTTTTTATGTCTTGTGTATTTTGAAACAGGTACATTTAACTGTAGGTATGACGTAAATTCCAGGAATTGAAGTTTTCTTTGACTTCAAACAGTAGGTACCTATACATTTTTGTAAGTGAAAACTTCTTTAGACGCGTTGAGCGATTTTTGGTAGGGGAAAATGTAATAGGTTCGCGGCACCAACATTCTGTAGCTATGTGTAGGACGTGCTGCGCTTGGCCAGCTGTTATTTCATCGTTTTAAGTTTTCATTTAAGTAGGTAGGTACTATTGGGGCATTGTACCTATGTTATTTTTTCTGATCTCCGTTTCGCAAGTCAACCTAGGAAGCTTAACCGGGCTTTGTCACCATTGTGTGGATCGCCTGGAGGACACGGTGGAGGTCTACCCAGCTTGGGCTGAGCACCGCCGTATCCTCGTGCAGGCGATTGGCGGTGGTGATCTCTCGCGTCCGGCCCTAGTCCAGACCATGATACGGAGTGAGAGGGCTTAGGAAGCCGTCAGCTCCTTCTGCGAAGCAGTAATGCCCGCGAAGGAGGAGGCGGAACGCTTGAGGGAGAGGCAAAATTCGCGCCCTCACGCCCCTAGCCGCCGCAGGAGACGCCCTGGGCGCCCTGGGCGTCGGGAATCCCAAGCCGATTCCCGGCCACCGTAAACGTGGGCTTGCGGATGGCGAGCAATGGGCAGCTCGCCGTCCGATAAGGACCAGGCCCGGGACGACGGCGCGATGTATTCCACCCGCGCCTTAAAGAGATGCCAGCAACAATGACGGGGTCCGCTAGGGCCGATCCCTGCCGGGGTTGCGGGAAAGTCCGAAAGGGTTACCGTGGCCGCTGGCACAGGCAACTGAAAGAACACGGGTGGGTTTTAGTCAGAAAGAGTTCTATCCTGGGGATGCCAGTGGTTATTTAAATTTTATCCAAATGTTTTATAGTTATTCTAACATATTTTTTTTAAAAGTCTGCTTATAAATTGAACACTTGAACAATTTATTACTGTCCTTAAGACGTTCCTCAATTAATGGAAACTTGAATTATCTAATCTGGGCATACAGTCCCACTATCACCTTGCTGATTAGCTGATAATACCCGCCGCCGCCGCCTTTGTACCTTTTGTGCGAAAAGATTAAATAAATAATACATATAAGATAATAATATACAATATATGTAGAAATTCTTATATCACCCGTGCTAGTATGAGAGCAGCAAACTAGTCTAATATGTTGAGTAAATATTTTATTTCTGTAAGTAGGTTTGTACAAACACTTTTATACGTCAATCATATTTTAAAAACTAGATGAGACCGGCGTTTCCTATCGGACTACTTTGAGAAGAAAGGCCGAAACAAACTCAGAGGTCACAGTCTCTTTTAAAGTCCAGACATAATCATGGCCAGATCATGTGAAGACCATGTAGATTGGTGTCTGAAATTGTCTTTTGAGGAAAAGCCACACAGATTGAGTGGACCTTTTTTAAAATAATTAACCTACTCTAAGGGCCGGTTTTTTGATATGTAGTTAACTCAACCATTACTTAGTAATTTTTTTTTTTTTTACAAAATGTCTTTATCAAATCGACACATTTTGTAAAAATTTCAACATGAACCCTCAACCGAACTAGTTAGGGCCGGTTTTTTGATCCGTAGTTAACTCAACCATTAGTTAAAAATATTGACTAAATGTGTTCATCAATTCAAAACCAAAAAAATAAGTAAATATTAATCTCTTTTTCTCTATTTTCGCAAGTCGTTTCTGGCTTAAATGTAAACGTTTTTATCCCAAAAGTTGTTTTATGATATAAAATGAAAAGAAAAAAAAACAAATAATACGTTATTAAAAAAAAGTTTTTAAGTGCATTATTTAGCAAACTTGTTGTATAGTGATGAAATGATTAATCATGTTTTTGCCAATCGTTGCTTGTCAATTAAACATTTGTAAATTAACGTTTGGTGAACTGCCAGGACACCGGTACAGTCGTTACAATACATATAATTATACAGGTTAGGGATTGGTAGTAAAGAGAGTAACAATTAACAAAATTTAATCTGGCGGCCTAGCTAGGTTACATGGCAACCTATATTAAGGTTCGCCAATCCAAGTACCCACAAAAGGAGTACCTACTTTTTTTTTGTTTTATTGGTTGATCTTTGACAGTTGTTACCGGTAGTCAGAAGCCTGAAAGTCGGACAACCAGTAACTTGGGTGCTGTCACATAGGCAGTCGCTCCATGTAAATTATAGGTATTCAGCTGGATCCAGCTCGACAGGAAACTAACCTTAACATAGTGAGGAAAAGGCTGGCATTTGACGAGACCATCTGAAACGTAGCGCCAATATCATTTTAAACTTTCAAAGAATATCATTCAAAATAACAAGCAAAAACAGCGCCAATTGTTTTTTTTTTTTTTTTTTTTTTTTTTTTTTTTTTTTTCTCTGTCTTCAGGTCCCGAACTAGGTAGAACCTGTACTACGGTAACCTGATGACTGATATACATACTTAAATACATATAAACACCCAGACACAGGTCAAACAGACATGTTCATGCACACTAATGTTTGACTTGTCCGGGAATCGAACCCGGGACCAGCGGCTCAGAAGGCAGAGTCGCTACCAACTGCACCAACCGGTCAGTGTTTCTTCAGTAACAGACCGTAATTAGCAGGAGCTTTGTCAATTATTTCGAAGACAATAGGTAATTGGCTGCCGATTCGACGCCGGTTCTGTTCAACGTCAACCCTTTCTAAAAGTTTGTTTCTTTTAATGTTGCTTTTTGAGTTATTTGTCTACTAGGTCTGTTAAAAGTATTATTTGTCTTTTTGATCTATTTCTAATTACAACTCATTTGTTAGACTATCTTGGAGTTCTTTAAAGGTTTATTTATCTATGTCTAGGCATACAGGGTCAAATTAAATTAGCTAGCAAAACTCCGCAGACGTGATGGGTTTATTTTTTATTCGTCTAAAGTAGTATGCGTGCCACGGAAAAAAATGAACTGTCAGGGGACTCATCTTATAGTTACTATTTTATTACACAGGGTCAAATTAAATTAGCTAGCGAAACTCCGTAGATGTGATGGGTATCGATATCTCAATATGATAAAACAGAATAGAAATTAAATAGACGCCCTTTTTTTTAGAGTCAACAACCTCCGATATTACGTAGTTTTCTGTAAACTTCACAGACGTGATGGATATCGATATCTAAACACGACAAAATAAAATAAAAATGATTTGATGATTTTTTGGGTCAGTGCCCGCTGGTTGTTTTGTTACTTGAAGTGTGAGTTGATAAAATCTGTTTTATCGTGTTGAGATATCGATACCCATCACATCTACGGAGTTTCGCTAGCTAATTTAATTTGACCCTGTGTCTAAATAGTAACTATTATAAGTCAAGATCGTATTGAATAAGTTTGAAAAAAAGTAATTGCTACGAGGCGGGAACGAGTCTATAATCCCAAAAATATAGTTTTAAGAATTTTGGTCCAGTCGTCTGTTTGTCTAGATGTATTTTCCGGATTGGCGCAAAAACGGCTGAACGGATTTGGAATAATTTTGGCAAACAGATATTTGATAAACTGGATTAACACATATACTTTTAATCCCGGTAGTAAGTTTCCGTGAGATATTTTCCGACATCTACGCGGGCGAAGCTGCAGGCATAAGTTAGTCTACCATATTTACTACATACATCAGGACCAGGGCCTCCGGGGCTCCAGGCTTCAGGCACTAGGCCGCTTCCTGGGCCCAAGCTCAGTCACGAGTGGCAATCGATTTCTAAGCATTTCATATTCCTACAGCGACTTTCAACAGGATTGATATAAACTTTTCGGTAGCATATGTCAGTTCCATACATTTTCACTTTACTACTCTCTTGTAAGTGAAGGGAAATATATTGCTTGCCTAATATTTGTTTAAACCTATTCAGACATGGCTGAGCTCAGGAACGGGCAAGCCTTCACTGTTCCAAAAAAATATATACGTCACTTTATGATCCACCCGATCTGTAACAGCTTGTGCTTTGCATGTAGACTGCACAAGCGGTTAACTTTTAAGTTAGAGTTTAGAGGGAGATAAAGAAAACCAGCTAGTTAGCTTAATATACATAATTATAGTAGAACTTAGAACACGACTAGGTCGTAGGTTAGTCTCTGACTGATCTAAGCACTTTAAAGTAGGTAGGGTACCGTCCTTAGTAACATGAGACGTAGAGGAGTTTGCTAGTACAGGCTCAGAAAGAGGCCGGTTTGGTCTTAGTAGAACTGCAGTTAGCGTGCGTTGGTAGCAGGCCGTAAGAAGCTGGTAGCGCACAATTCAGACACGCGTGCGACGTGCAGTTTGGAGCAGTGTGCACATGGACCAGCGTGTGATATTATGTAGATCCTTTGCCCTCAGCCTGGACGTAGAACATCTAGGTTGGGGCACCATACCTCACTAATTGTGAAATATTTTGCGCTCGACTATTAAACGTTGAGAAGCCACACAACGCTACACTTCCCGTAACTCTGCCTTGAACTAGCTTACGTACGAGTATCTTACCCACCATTCTAATCTTTACCATAACAAACGTCGCTTGACTTCCTACGTAAATCTCCTTGAAGCACCGTATCTGTTATCCTTATATGCAACAGCAAAGGAGGGCTTCAGGCAATATCAGAAAATTGTAACCTATAAAGTGCCTCTCGCACAAAAGGCTCTAGCTAGCCGGACCGGAGAGGGATTATATATAGGACAACTTCCGCCCCACGGCATTGCGCGAAGTCCTGTTGAAAATGGTGCATGGAAACTCGAACACAACGGCGATACAGGGTTTGTTTCTTTACGTTTGCTGACTTTTTGTGTAAGAGCGGGTTCAAGGGAAAATCTGCTGTACTAAGCATATTTGAGATAATAAAATGCCAGAATCTTTATGAGGTCAACTTAGCCCTGGGTATTCTGGAGTAAGTATTTTCTAAGCAAATGAGAGCCAAACATCGAGCTTAAAACCTCATTCGAATAATCTACTGCCACATACAATGTTAAAACAAAATTGAGCATGAAAATTATAATTCAAAAGTTTACTAAAAGTTAACGGGGCAATTTCGCCGGGCCGCGCTGCCTAATCCGGAACAAAATGGTGAAATTGTATCCGCCAGCCGGTACAGTCCAGTATTTACCGGATGGAATCAGTTTTAAATCGCATGAATCCGGTTCTAGCCAGAATGGCTAGGGCTACGAGGATTTTGCATTTGCGCCATTTCATTCCGTAGTAAAATGCAGTCTCAAATTTTTATTTCATTCGAAAACTGATCTGCTTTTAGTTGAGTCTGCTTGTCTCTAAAATGTTGCAGCTTTGAAGGGGCAGGGGCAAGTTCAGTCAGTTTGGTATGAGTCTTGTTTGTGAGTGTCCCCCTATCTGTTGCATTAGTTTGGCTTTACACGCGACTGGTGTGTTCATTACGTTATCGGAAGATAAGAACATTGTGAAAATAAGGTCCTGCATTTGGTTCTTAGTTTTTATGAGAATAATAATTATAAAATAAAGTTTTAAAACAAAAGAATCACCGTTGCAATGTGTTGTTAGACGCCTTCGATCAACAATACTAACTAGATAACGGGCCACGTATAAAATCAAAGCTAAATGCTGTCCAGTTTAAAAACAGTTTTGAGTTCAACCTGATTACAACCATGGCACCTAGTAATAAAGTCGTGTTTGGTTGTGTTTCAAGCGAAGTAAACAAAATAAGAGCTCACGTTACAAGTGCGTTGTTATTTACCGAGACGTATTTTTTGCGCCGATCCAATATCGAGTAGGTATTGTTAACCGAAGTCAGACGCATAAGAAACTATTTATGTCAGGAAAACGAGGATTACATTATGCTATGTCTTAAAAAGACAATTTCAGACACCGATCTACATAGCCTTCACATGATCTGACCAAGATTTTGTCTGGACTTTAAAAGAGACTGAGACCTCTGAGTTTGTTTCGGCCTTTCTTCTCAGAGTAGTCAGATAGGAAACGCCGACTTCATCTAGTTTTTAAAATTCGATTGACGTGTAAAAGTGTTTGTACAAACCTACTCACAGAAATAAAATCATTTATCATTTAATAGGAAGTTTTTATGACTGCGTCAGTGAGCGGAGATTGCACAGCTAAATGTTGGGCCAAAAATGTTTGAAATGTTTGCCATCAATACTCAAAGAAGATGAATAGGAAGATGTCGCGCCATTGTGCAATCGTCGCGATCTTTTAAATTAATGTTAAGTACGAACACAATCAATCAAGTCACGATTGCACATCATAATTTATATAAACGACCGCGACGATCGCGTATTCGCAAGACAGTCGCTTCGTAATAGGACACAAGCATTTTTTTTTTGATTACTTATATATTTAATTGCTAAAATTTTTGGTACCGTTGCAAGCTTCTCTAAAACTAAACTCTTAACATTTTGGTCCATTCATGCGCCTTATCGAAACAAAATGGCGCTCGAAACCCCTTAACTCCTAGCTTAAAACTTAAACAACACTTAGAACCTTATCTCTCTGCTATGAACATTTCGCTAAACTGAAAAGACTTCAAAGTTCTAAAGTTAGTTAGGAATGAAAAAGATCTACTCTACGGTATCTTCATTTAGTACTGGCTAACTTTCTTGGGCTCTAAATAGTATGTTTTTAGCTGCCTGTAAAGAAAATACAAAGTTCTTCTAAAAGTCTTCATGCATTGCTTCCTACTTTTTATACGTACTTCTATGGATAGTTCGATAAAATCTAACTTTAAAGGTAAAAGGAACGGAGCGTTGAGGTAGCGGGTCCGACTGCTGTGGCTTTGGAGTAAGGCAATTTTTTAAGTGAAAACTACTTTAATCGCACTTTGTGGTTTTTCTGAACAATTCGTTCACTGTTTAGCAAAAGCGCATTGAACCGTCACGCTCGAGTCAGTGACGCTAAATCGGATATACTCGGCTCCAGTCGGTCGGTGACATATGTCCGTTCAGTCGTAAGTTTTCAGTTCTATCGCGTGTTCATAAGCACACATCATCTTTTTAGTGTTTATTTTGTAATAAGTGGCCTAATACTAACGACCAGCAAGATGAAACATTTTCAACCTTATTTGTAGGTACCTACTTGAATTTTACAACACACTCGTGAATTATTTTTGCTTTTCATCAGACGTCGTCGTACATGAAACCGTTTTAAATCAGTACCTAAATAAATGAATAGCTATGAACTAACAGTAACTTAAGTTTATTAGAATTTATTTATTTAAACGTTACGTTTTACTGAAGGTACTGAACATTTTTGAAATTAGAGTAGGTTGGGTTAGGAAAGGATCGTACGTTCCCGCGACCCCCGGCGTAGGTGTGAGGTGGAACACCGGGGTGGTTATAAGTCAGTAAGAGTCTGACAGACCCAGCCGCCCGCCCCAGGGCGGCGGAAATCCATGAGGATTTTAAAAAAAGGGTGACCAATTAACCCAAGGTGGTGGCGCGTAGTGTACCACGCGCGCCCCTGTTAGACGTCGCGGGGGAAGTCAAACACCTCGCTCCCCCCAGACCCGAGGAGACCCGCAGCGGTGGACCAGTCGGAAGGATCGTACGTTCCTGCAACCGTGTGGGATGGAACACCGGGGAGGTTTTTAGTCAGTAAGAGTCTGACAGACCCCACCGCCCCCCCCCTGGGTGCCGGACCTCCATGAGGAAATTCCACCCCGGAAACAAAAAATAAAAAACAAAAAAAAAGGGTGGCCAATTGACCGTCTATCAAAACGTTGTTTGAGGATCACCGAGGAGTTAGTCATTATGAGTCTTACAGACCCGTCCATCCACCCTAGTCATCTACATGGATTTTCTAAGGAGGATAACGTTTAATATTAACAATAGTGTGGAAGAAAAAAACAGCCTCATTGGTCTAGTGGTTGAAAGTGCTACTGCACTCATCAACATCGTTGGGATTTTCCGTCAGAATTTTCTCAGTAATAACCCGGAGAGTCTGGATTTGTGCACGGTTGATGGCAATAAGCTCGCCCCTTATTAAACTGGTGAAATGTACAACCCTACCTTACTCTTCGGGAGAAATAGCCGTGATGTCATATTATGTGTAATAAAATAGCAACAAAACCCCGAACTCCATTGCTTGCCCAGTATACTTGTGATCTCAAAGACTCTTTATAAAGAGCGCAGTGGAATTCCAAACGGAAGCTGACTGCTTACGAGTAGTCGTGTCCATGCTAGACTATTGTTTGTCTTAGAACAACTTGCTCTGGAGTCAGGAATCACATTGAGATAAGAGATCGGACTCACTGGCGGTGTTAAGGGTATTTCAATGAAGTTGATGTTGCGGTTTTATGAATGTTTGTGGGATCTTTCTGGTTATTGCTGGTCTCGTGAGTTATCATTTGCCTCAATTATGTTGGGTTCGGCTTCCAGTTTAACTGCCTATGTGATCTCCACAACCCAGTAAATTAGTAATACGATACCCCTTGGTAAGACTGGTCAGACTTTCAGGATTCTGACTACCCGAACGACTGTCAGACTAAATTAATAATTGTACTATTCAATTATAGATTACATTTTTGCCATTACTGATGTAGATAAAGGCTATCTTTGACTTAATGATCTGAAAAAAAAAACAATTACCATAATTGACCATTTGAATAAGAATAAATCATTTAGTAGTTATTTTGTTAATTCAGAGGTTGTGTGAGATTAAAAATATATCATTATAATTAGGATTTTAACTTAATCCTTTATATTTTTAAGGACGATAAATGCCATGTATTTACCTCAGAAACTTAATAAAGCATTAGAATTTAAAAAAATTCAACAACCAATTTTCGACACAAACAAAAAAATCTCTATCTCTAAAATCAAAGTGCGAATTTTTAGTCAATATAACATTCATGGTTGGTTCCAATGTGTAGTAGAAAATGAAGCAAAAAATAAATAAACAGAGCCACAATGTGTATGAAACGTGAATTGAATACTTTAACCGTTCACACTCCGATTGTTTCCGGCTTTTGTTCGGTTTTTCCGATTTTCGCCATCCAAAAATCAAAGGAACGAACAATAGAAATTGCTGCTTTTTATTTTTGGTAACGTTTTAATGTGAAAAGCGATTATGAACTTGGAAACATTTTATACTTATTATTTATGTATATATTTACACGCACAAGTAAAAAAAATACTATACAAAGGCGGACTTAATGCCTGAGGCATTTTCTACCAGTGCACCTTAGGGTGATGCTGAGATAAAACACGGCAGGTGCAACATACGGGGTAGATAGCTCGGAAATTACTATAAAATACAATAATAAATACTAATACATAAATACATACATAGATATAATATATAAACAAAATAAACCTTGTCAGGAGAAATAACGATTGGTGGAGGAGAAAACGAATCCAGCAACTCAGCGCTGGGATGTTTCGGCCAACTTCTGACGGATATGTTCACGTGCCTTTACTTTCAAAGATAACCAACTGGTTACCATCCTGATGATCAGAGGGAGCGCATTCCAAAGAAAAACCGCCTGGAAAAATCAAGAAGAATGCATGAAGCCAGAACGGTGAGAAGGACATCGTAGAATACGATTGTTGGTGGAACGAAGATTTTAACTATGGGCAGTGCATAAATATTTAATTTGGGAAGTCAGGTGGGAATTGTGATGTGGTGGTAACTTAGAATGAGATATTATGACGTGGTGGAAACTTAGAATTAGTAATTATGACGTGGTGGTAACTTTTAGAATTAGACATTATGACGTGGTGGCAACTAAGAATTAGACAATAAGACGTGGTGGCAACTAAGAATTAGACATTATGACGTGGTGGCCACTTAGAATTAGAAACTACATAACATAACATCTCCCCGGCATCCCCCGCAGGGTAACGCAGAGGTGTACCTATAGTATATTCACATCGCCAGTTATGTTTGAATCCCATTTAATAGGGGGCGAGCCAAATGCCATCATATGCGTAAACACTATCCTCACAGCCACACAGGCCTCCTCTCTGTTAGAGGGACTGGGCCGTTATCTACGTGCGCCCAGTGCGGGTTGATTAGGTTGGTCACATGTCTTCGAATCTTTGGTTCTAGGACGTGACAGTTTCCTCACGATGTTTTCCTTCACCGTTTTGAAAGCAGTGGTGATTAAACAATTTACAAAAAGTAAAGTGCCAGCTTGGGTTCGAACCTACGACCAACAACTCCTAAGTCACGGCTGTTTCCTCTGGGCATCCACTACTCCAGATAATAGGGGTTAAAGTATGAAATTGCCATTTTATTGTATTAGGTACTTCGAATTGACATATAACCTTCATGGTTTGAGATTTTTGATTGAAACTTTTTCCACATGGTACGAAGTTCTTCTTTTAAAAAATGTGCAACATTCGATTATCGACTTTCAGTTGTTTTTTCATTCAGCTCAGACAAGAAAGATGGATACTTCGAAAATTCGAGTTATTTTTTAATACGAGTTCCGTCGCGGAACTAACGCGGCAGAAACAGCTCGCAATATCAATGTTGCGTTTGGAGAGGGGACTGCTAATGAACGCACCATGCGATTTTGGTTTAATTAAACGCTTTCGTGATGGAAACTTTGATTTGAAGAACGAACCACGTGGAAGACCGCCCACACAGGTGAATAACATTGAATTGAAAGAGATTGTGGAAGCCGATCCGAAGCAAACTACCCAGGAATTTGCGGCATGGTTTAACGTTACTTTACCAACAATATTGACTCATTTGCGTCAAATCAAGAAAATAAAAAAATATGAGTAATGGGTGCCTCATGATTTGACTGATCTGCAGAAAGAAACGCGTGTTGAAACTTGTGTTGCCTTGTTGAATCGATACAGAAATGAAGAAATATTGGACCTATTTGTGACATGTGATGAAAAGTGGATTCTTTCCGATAACCGTAAGCGAAAAATGCAATGGCTGACCCCAGGTCAAACGCCGCAACAGTGTCCTAAAGCAAAGCTTACGAATAAAAAGGTAATGGTAACTGTTTGGTGGTCTCAGCATGGTGTTATTCACTGTAGCTTTCTCCGACCTGGTCAAGCAATAACGGCAGATATCAGAACTCCGAACAATGATAGCAAAACTAGCAGTGAAACAGTCATGAATCGATCTTCACCATTATTGCTCCATGATAACGCGAGACTTCATACAGCACGAGAAACCGTTTTAACTCTACAGGAATTGCAATTAGAAACCATTCGTCACCCTCCGTATTCGCCAGACCTCGCTCCAACGGACTACCATTTTTTTCGTGATTTGGACAATTTTCTACGTGATAAAAAATTTTTCTCAGAAGGCAGTACAAAATGCTTTGACATAGTTTGTCGAATCTAGATCACGAGAGTTCTATCGTAAAGGCATAAATGACCTTCCTATTAGATGGCAGCAATGTATAGATAATAATGGTAATTATTTCGATTAAATAAATATGTTAAATTAAAAAAAAATACAATTTTTCAGTACAAATCGGCAATTTCATACTTTAACCCCTAATATTATAAATTATATTTACCCAACAAAACTAAAGGACCTCCTTCACAATCCTAAAACGCCATCCTATCTGCGGGAGCGTTTTTCCTACGCCCGACCTTCAGATGCGCCTTGCAGGTCGCATCTTAGAAACCTCCTTAAGTCCCCTCCCCACTCCACCGACTTTTACTCCTACTCCTTCACTGTGCACGCGGTGCGGTTGTGGAATTCACTTCCGCCCGACATTAGGGACTGCCAAACTGTTGCAGTTTTTAAAAGAAGAGTGAAAGAACACTATCTTTCCACTTCGTCATAGTTGCGTATATATTAATATTCTAGTGTTATTTATTTTAGAAGTATGTATGTATGTATATTCTCATACTATTCGTTTTATTTTATTAAGTGAATTGTTTTTGATTTTATGTATTTTATTTTCTATTTTAGTCTTACACACGCTGTCTACATCTCTAAATCTGCTATCCTATCGCAGGTATGCTGGAAGAGATTTCATTAGAAATAAGCATCACCTTTGTACCTATTTTTCTGTTTTTTTTCTTCTTGTCTGTTTATATAAGTGTGTACATAAATGGTTAAATAAATAAATAAAGGAGCTTATAATTTTACCAGAATTTTACAAGGAAATTTCAGGAAAGTCCAATTTTTAGTAGTGGGTAAAGTAACTTAAAGCTGTGGAGTTGATTAATCGATTTAACTTGACAACTCAAGCCTAGCCAGGAAAGCGATATAAAGAAGTCGCCAAACACTAAAGCTGAATCCATTAATCATAAACAGTTCGTTGAACAAACTACACCGGGCCGCAAAGAAAGCGGGTCGGTAACTAAAACCTTAACAACTTCCAAAATATTGAAGCTAGCTTTATGAAATAAAAACTGATGATGATATCAAAAAAGTTCAATATAAAGTTTATTTTGAATAAAAGTAAGTTAAGTAAAAATTACCATTTACACTAGATTTCAAAAAATGTGCAATTAAGTAATATCAAATATGTAATTTTTACACATTTTAGTATTTTTTATTATCACTACGAGCTGTTAATATAGCTGTTATACGGTATGGCATGCTTTCCACCAGGTTTCTGTGCCGATGCTGAGGAATATTCTCCCATATCATCCCATATCAGTTCACGAAGCCTGATTGGAGGGGTAATTTGCTCGCTTACGCGTCATCCCAGTTCGTCCCCGGCATTCTCGATCGGGTTCAAGTCAAACCTGCGTGCTGGCCACTCCATGCGTGCGACATCTTCAACGTAGTCAAACACTATGCGAGCTGTATGGGGACAAGCGTTATCTTGCATAAAGATGGCGTTCTAACCCATGCTTACTAAAGATGGGCCAACATTCCTGCATTTAAGTTCCATTTTCTATCACCACTAGCACGGTGCGGCTTTTGGAGGAAATTTCAACCCACACGTGTATGGAGCCTCCACCGCATGGCACTTTTTCTTCAATGCAAGCTTGGTTATAGCGCTCTCCTGGTCTTCTGTAGACTCTTTACCTCCCATCGTGCCTGTATAGCATGGACCTCGACTGGTCCGAAAACATTACTCTTGACTAGTCATCCAGATTTCAGTTCATGTGACTCTGAACGCCGCCTCACTGTACACGTGCTCGGATTGCTCCCTTCAGCACGCAGAAGGAGATTTATGACTTCAACAGCCATTTGAAATTGTTTTCTTAACATTGTTGACACCATATATCGATCCTCCCGCGCTGTCGTGCACCTCGTTTGGTCTGTTCCTGGTCTGCGAATATTGGATCCAGTCTCTTCAAATTGCTGGAGCACTCTTTGAACAATTGATAGCGACACACTAACAGTTCTTGCTGCATAACGCTGACTGAGGAAAGCTTGTCAGAACTCTAGTACACTCTTCGGCAGTTAGTGGCAAGCTTTTAATTGAATTAGATCAGAATAATGAATTTATGCACAAGATATGACATATTTATAGACAGATACAAAAGTAAACCAAATTGGTTTCAAAGTTGTTCAAATTTTAAAAATCGTAAAATCTTTTATTTATGGTATAGTAGACACGCTTTTTTTGCGGCCCAGTGTAGATAGTGTCAGAATGGAAATTTCTTTAGACATCCTTATTCATAATTTAAAACTGAAAGATTGTGAATGTTTGAACTCAATCACGCATAAACAGCTAAACAGGATTTGAAAAAACAAACCGATACACCATGTCCTGTATGATAACTGTCGTTGTAAACTTTCTATCCAAGCACCTACGAGTACATCGACTGAAACCGCTAGCAATAGCTCATAAGATTACAATAATTATGTATTATTGTGGCGGAAATTAAGGAGTTCCTCAAGGCACTATAGTCGGTCTCATGTCCCGACTACAATATTTGAGATAATTCCTAAATCTTTACTAAAACATGACCAGAACATCATATTATGTGATGAATTAAAAAACCAGAACTAACGGACAGAGAAACGTAGCGTTTTATAATATGTCATGTGAGAAAGAAAAATAAAAAGCTTTCTCTGTTAGTGATTGTCAATCACGGTTTCCATCCATTAGCCGGTTAGGAACCCGGAAAAAGATTAAGATTGCTACGAGGAAAACTAAAACCTTTAACTAAAGCTGTGTTTAGTTAATACCCTCATTAGTTGGGTGAACACCGTTTCTAAGAAAAAAACTAACATCAAAGGAGGATTCTTTAGTCTAATGCTTTTTTGACTCCTACATTAATTTTGCCACGTAGTTTTATAAACGAAGAGGCAATTTAACCCTGCTCAGTATTTTTTTTTAAGACCATTGCTACTCTTCTTCCATCTCTCTCTATCCAGAGCTGCAAAGAACCGCTCTATGTTAAAGGAGTCCAACTTGTCCCGCTATCTCCTTCTGGGCTTGGTCAGATGAAACAAGAAAGGAAAGAAAGAAAATGTAAACCTACCTAATAGAAGGTGATAAAAAATTTACCTAAAATGTGGTAACTAATGATTTAAAGAATAAACCTTGTCTGCTGAAGCCTACGGCAAGAGTGGTAATAATTAAATATTTCTCTAAGAATATTAAATGCAACTAATAAAATGAATGATCGGAAAATTTCTCAAGTGTCAGAAAATCACAAACACATACTATTTCGCGAACTTCTATCGAAAAATATTTCCTTTAGTAGCGCTTGAAGTGTCAAAATCAGTAGTTGGATAGCAGATTACCGGTGCCCGGAAACGATGCTCAAGCTATGAATGGGTGTGACGCCATCCAAACATCCGGGAGTGCCAGGTGCAATAAAACTTGTGGTGCAGGTGCAATAAAATGTTCACTTTTTGAAGCGAGTGCAAAAACAAAAATAGTTTTACTGGTAAAATGTTTTTATTTGTCTTAAGGGGCTGACAACAGCTAAAGCGCGGCCACTGTCAGACGTAAAGAGAAGCTCGATGACACACTTTTAGTAGTAATTTATTGCAAAATATAAAGCAATTCTTTAGTTACAAAAAATCTATTAATTGGACTAAAACATTAAAACACTATCACGTTAATAATATGTTTCTTGAAGAACAATCTGAAAAAAAAAATTAACAGACCGGTTGCATGTATATTAGTATGGTTTTTTTTAAGTTATCTTTGAGACTTTATTCTATCGTACCAAATTAGTTGTATTATGTTTTCAACACACTATATAACTAGCATATATCCTGAAGAATGTCATATTTTTTTATGATTTTGTTTACTGCAGTGGATCATACACTTTAAGGCATTATAAAACTTGCGTTTAGGTCATGTAGTCCCCTTAAGACAGTTCCCGCATTGCACTTTAGCTTTATCTTATAAAGTGGCAAATGCGCTATAAAAGTAATAAAATAAATAAAATAAAATTATATACAGGTTGTAGAGCCTCGTTACTATAGTATACAGGCTGTAGACCCTCTTTGCTATAGTATACAGGGTGTAGTCTCTTTGGTCTAATGGTCACAAGCGCTACTGCTGAGCATGCGGTCCTTGTGTCACGTGTAAGGAATTTGATATGGATTTTCAAGACACTACGCCATGTGTTGTCTCCCGTAATGCTCAATAATGTTTATATTGCATTAGCTCAATCAGTGATCACATACTGCATTCCAGTCTGGGGAGGTGCCATAAAGACAAAATTCCTTGAGCTGGAAAGAGCCCAGCGGTCTCTAATAAAAGTGATGTACCTCAAACCATTTAGATACCCCACAGTTAAATTATACAGAATAAGTGGATTGTTATCGGTGAGACAATTATATTTGTTAAATGTGACCCTATATCTACATAAATCTATTCCATTTGATTCTGCCAGCCGGGATAGAAGACGGAGTGATATTGTGGCCCACTCCGCAATGGTTCGTTCGATTTTTGCAAGACGACAGTACGTAACACAATCTGCATATATTTACAACAAAATAAATGCTAAACTACAATTTCATCCTAAAGTCTTGTATGAATGTAAGAAAGTTATAACTGAATGGCTAAACACTCTTACGTATGATGAAACTGAGCACATTCTAGTACGAATTTGCTGACTTGACACACACATACATAATTATACACTCAAAAACACGCACACACTCACTCACACGCACACACACACTCACACACACAATCACGCATGCTTAGAATAAGTTCATAGAAACTATAACCATTTTATATTTTCACCAGCTTTAATTCTTGGCTGGGTTTTGTCTTATATTGTATTATTTTCTAATTAGTTTAGTCTCAATACTGTATTAAATAAGGGAAGTAGCGAGTCAACCCCAACACAAGTATTTTTAATTACTTACTGGGGCTGTCTCAACTCATGTATAGCATGTAACTTTTGAGACTGAATAAACATATTTTATTTTTTTTTTTATTTTTTTTTATTTGTTTTATCTTCAAATAACTTCTCCCGCTCTGGGCGGAGCGAGAGGGCGTGTCAGACTCCTACTGACTAAAACCCACCCGTGTTCCTTCAGTTGCCTGTACCAGGGGCCACTGTAACCCTTTCGGACTTTCCCGCAACCCTGGCAGGCATCGGCCCTAGCGGACCCCGTCGTTGGTGCTGACATCTCTTTGAGGCGCGCATGTAACACAACACGCCGTCGACCCGGGCCTGGTCCTTATCGACGGCGAGCTACCCATTGCTCGCTGTCCGCAATCCCGCGCCTACGGTGGCCGGGAATCGCATGAGCATGAGGTCCTTGGTTTGATTCGGGGATTACTGGTGTGATATTATGTTACATATTATAGTGTAGGGTGTTCTACAGCAGCTGGATCAATGGAATCAGAGCGATAGGTATGAGACCCCAATACCCACCGATTTAACCACTATGTATGTTCCTTAATATACAATTTTATATTGGTTATATTGTATGTTAACGCTTAAATAAATATAGGTGAGTATTTAGATATTAGGTACTAATCATATTAGTCGATCGAAAAAACCAAATGACCTTGATGAAACATTTTTATGGTAAACACTTTGATCATCAACACTTTACTTATGAAATTGGAAAACATGAAATTAGTTTGTCTTTTTTATAGGACTATTTTTGTTATTTGTTTACACTTTCTAGGCTATTTTGCGGGTTATTTAAAGAATGGTTTATCTATTCGGTCATCGTAGGTGAGACTAAATTGGGTACCTAACTGTTGTGTATTTTTTTTAGCTGGAATTTTTTAACATCTTAGAAAAGTCCAGAATATACTCGTACCATGAATTTCATCTATACTTTTGGTATGAATAATTATATTGTGTACTTCTGTATTTTCAGCGATATCTCAACAATATTTCTATTAAAATCTTCTCTTTTTCAATTAAGTAAGGTTTTTTATACAAGTAGGTATACATTTATTGTAGTTGTAGTGATGGCCTTTTTTTTTTTTTTTTTTTTTGTGGATGGGAAATCATCAAATGACCCCTCCCGCTCTGGGTGGAGCGGAAGGGAGTGTCAGACTCTTACTGACTAAAACCCACCCGTGTTCCTTCCTTGGCCCTTTATGTTCCGGGTCAGCGGTACCCCTTTTGGATGATCCCGCTTTCCCGGCAGGCTTGGGCCCTAGTGGGCCCCCTCTATGATGCTGACATCTCTTTGAGGCGCGCGTGGAACACGTACGCGCCGTCCAGCACGGGCCTGGTCCTGATCGGACGGTGAGCTATGTTGTAGTGATGGCCTGAAACACAGGTTTGAATAAACCTAGATCGGGTGGGTCGCTAATTTAAACTAATTCCGAACCATTATTAATTTCACCAGTAGTAAAATAGTTTAGATTTAGTTTATTAATAGGCCATTAGAATTGTATAGGATATTTACTACTGTTTGGCTAAATGTACACTTTTGTTAACGTTTTTATTATTATTAAATTATAAAAAAAAAATATTAAACTTGCGTTTGTAGGAAACAGCAGAAGGATCTCCTTTCCTTCCTTTGAAATATAAATTTTCCAGACATGTAAAGAGGTTTCAACGGCAATTTGTATGACACTTCTGGTTCCCGTAAAATTCTATAGCTTGCAAAAATAAATAAGGACATTATTTCCGTTATTCCATATCATTTGGCGTATATTTCGCGGAATATTATTAAAATTTATTCAAATATCCAGAAGCATAAAATGCAGAGGATTGGTATAAAATCTGGATGATTGCTCTAAAGTTTGTCGTAAAAATACAAACGTTTTCTTCAACATTTAGACGGTGTCTAGTAGAACATGTTGAATATTTATCAGAAGAAACACTTTGTATCAATGTTTTGTCCTAACAGCCATGGTTATTGTAAAAATGTATCATATTTTTTTTTTCTCAGTTAATTGAATAGGATAGATTTGTAAAGGAGTTTATGGTAATTAAACAAATTTCTACGGCTAATACTAAACTATACTAAATTGTACATATTGTATTCAAGAAAAAACGTAATGTTCCTTCGATCAAAAATAAAAATAAATATTATTTCTCATTTGCGCCTAGCCTTTTCCCAATACGTTGGGGTTGGCTTCCAGTCTAACTGGATGCAGCTGAATACCAGTATTTGACATGGACCGACTGCCTATCTGACTTCCACAACTCAGTTCCTAGGTAATACTCCTTTGGTAAGACTGGTGGTCAGACTTTCGAGCTTCCGACGACCCGTAACGACTGTCAAAGATCCACGAATGACAGCCGGGACCAACGGATTAACGTGCTTTCCGAGGCACGGAGGGGTCTCGGTGTGTAATGATGGCCACCTATCCACGGACCAACCACAGCAAGCGTAGCTTAACCTGATCGATAGACACATGCGGCTGTATTTCTACCTCTAGAATAAAAACTTTGATGCAATGTATCCAACAGCTTTCAGATCCAACGCAACAAAATGTCAAAATCAACACGAACTACCCACATTTTTTACATGGCAACCTCACATACAGTACAGTCGATAAAACAAGTGACCGAGCGAAGGTTCCCGTAAAGAATTCGTTACATTATTCAACACTGTTCTGCTCTTCACTTTGCCAAATGAAATAAATTACCATTGATACGTATTTCACACGAATACGGCACAACAGTTTGCGTTGTCAATTTTGTATGTAGATTTTCGTGATTTTGATAGTGTTTTGTTTCGGTGAAAGAAATTCCTTTTTTTTCTTTGTTAACTTGTGATATTGTGTAGTGTTCACAGACAGTTGTAGCTAAAGCAGTTATTGCAAATATACAAGGTTCAATAGTCAAGGTTAAATCTAGATATTGTCATAACAACCACGTCACGCATGGTATAAGTGAACGCAGTTTGTTGTTATTACCTGACAGGACAGTTTTCCATTCTCTTTGCGAAATCCTTAGTCAATCCTTAATCCTTAGGCTCATCTATTTAGCCTTTGGTAAGCGATTGATGATTGTGCACGCTTTCCTAGAACTAACCGATTTAATCGAGACTATTGAGCAAGGACTTGGACTTGTGTCGTAGGACCATGCTTCTCAAAAGCTAAATGGTTTCTATAAAGAAGGTTAATCCGATACTGCAATAAAACAGGTAAATTTTATGAAAAAAAAAAATACTAAGGCCATTTTATTTTTTACCAACAAATATGATTATTTTTGGTTTCTTGGCTGCTCATAGTGGTCCTAAGCATATACTCCAACTTCAACAACTCCACCCCTAACGTCCTACTGACTGAATACTCTTTTCAAAGTCAACCAATTAACATTGATGAATCGAAACACTACCAAACTGACAAAAACACTGCAACCGTTCATTTGCCACCATAAGCCCATGCTCCATTAAGGTGTAAGGCAGCGAAAATACCGTTTTATACTCGTTTTTAACCCTCAACCGTCGCGTCGAGAGAGCGTTTACTCCAGTTTAATTGCTTGCAAAATCCCGCTTCTGAAATACTGCTGTGGAAGCAAAATTTTAGAATATTAAACACAAATTACTTATTCGCTGTTTATATGCTTTGGATTTTAAAAGACGTACTATTAATGCGTTTATGCTCGTTTATTTTGTTGAGCATTTACAGGTTAGTCGATAAGCTTTTGTTTTTGGAGGTCGATTCAGTATCAATGTTTTTATGCTTTGTGAAGTACTTAAGTAGGACCCCTACTCTCCTACTCTGGATGAATAAATATGGTTCCAGTTATTTCCAGTTTTTGAAGTTAAACTTGACTTGCCGCTCGACGCCCGCCGTGAACGGACGTTCCGCTACCTGCTGGCTGCACCACTAACTCACCCCGCTCGCTGACCGGTTCGTTCCGACTGCCGTAACGATTTCAGCATTCTTCGACTGCAACCAGTCTTTATTATTATTCAATAATTTGTTCAGATAACAGAGATCCATTGGGTTAGTAACAATAGTCTTAACCTATGTTTAACAAATTTTTAAATAACACAGATTTTATCATTAGCTGCCTTTATCCAGGCGGCGTTGACAGTGTATTTCTTTGCGTATATCGCCAAACGTTTTTCGAGGTCATTTGACCCCTTCAGGGCAAAAACCACAGTTTCGTAGTCCCCGGTGGATACTTTATGGTGCCACCGTAGCCGAGGGGGTGTTGATCCAATTACACCCGTCGAGCCCCCTCAGGATGAGGAAGTCATCGGTAGCTATAAGCTCGGCCTTGGGGGATCCACAGCCACTTACCAGTGACGGTTAGGTGTGTTTGCACCCTTCGCACTAGACTGGTCAGGGCCCCGTTCGCACAATAAGACTGGCGACGGGTTACAAGTTTAAGGGTCACCATTGGGTGCTCACCTCCCTGTCTGCACCCGACAGGTAGGGTGACGCATCCCCAGGCCCATCCACCCGGGGAGATAGGTTGTTAGGTTTATTAGGCACCCTTATGAGGATTAGTCTCAAATAAATTCCCCCCTCCTACCATGTCGGACTCTATGATCATGTGTTCGTCAGGGAGGTCCTCCTAAAGGACCCCGACATTATATCCAAATAGGCAAGAAACTTGCTGACATTCAGCGAGGCCTCATCCCATGGCTTTGTCACTGCCTTCAGCGACGTCCCTGCCTTTGGCCGACAAAGGCATTCCTCGGGCGGCATTAATGATGCCGTCACTCGAAATGTTGGCTCTATCGTCAGCCCCAACAATTGAGTCCGCTGAATCCCCCATGGCCACTGTTTCCTTGGCGTTGGCCTTCACTCATTATTTTGAAAACAATGGGCCCACTGCAGCTGCGTAGCGCAGCTGCTAATTTTATCAAACCGGAGAGCATGGACACATCAGCCCCACTCTTTGACTCCGAGGATGCCCTCTCTGCCTCATCCTCTTCTGAAGACTCATCCCCAACGAGCAGTTTGGGATGAGTCTTCAGAAGAAGAGGAGGAAGTCCACCGCACCGTAGAGCACTTAAGCGCTGGTTTCCAGCGAAATGCAATGACGGGCGGGTTATTATTTGACATACCGAAAAGCATTCGACAAAGTCTGGCAAAACGGCTTATTATAAAAGCTTTACCAACTGGGAGTGCCAGACCGTCTCGTACTCATCTTACGAGACTTTTTGTCGTATCGCACTTTTCGTTATCGCGTCGAGGGTCCAGTCTTCTCCCCTCACTCCATTCGCGCAGGAGTCTCTCAGAGCTCCGTGATATCTCCCCTAATCTTTCTGCTGTTCACCAGCGACATTCCCAAGAGTAAAAAGGCTCAGTTGGCTCTATTCGCCGACGAAACTGCCATTTACAACAATAATGGTCGCTGTCACTATTCTATTGCTCGCACTCTCCAAATCTCCACAAACATCTTAGGCGTTTGGTTCCAGAAATGGAGAATCAAGGTCAACTCTGATAAGAGTCAGGCAGTTCTCTTATCGAGACCGCGTCGATATGAGTAGGATTCGCCGACCGAGGCATACCTTTACTATTCCCAACGACGCCACAACCTACCTCCAAGAGAGTAGTAAAGCCACCAGTACTCTTAGAATTAACAAATCCCGACCGCTGTCTTTCCATCCTCACTGCCGAGGCCCACCGCTACGCCCCAGTCTTTGTCCGTCCCGACCCTTGCTCAAACCGCCCGCGCTGTTGAGCCTGTAGCTATAAATTCGTCGCTTAATAATAATTCCCATCCAGCCTGTCCCTTGCTGCCCTCCCCCAGTGACGCGCTAAACCAACATCTTTACCCCACAGGGCACTACCTTAGCGTGTAGTCACTTAGTTTTTAGTTTTTTTAAGCACTGGCTGGAGCGCTTAATTTATTGAGGCCCATACAGGCAAGCCCGGTTAAGCAGCCGACGACCTCCTAGGTTGACTTATGAGATGCTATTTATCTAAAAAAAATAAGGTTAAACTGCGCATACCAGAGTTAGCCTGTGAATGAGTGATCATGTTTTAGCCTGTCTCCTTATTGCACTATTGACATGAAACCAATCCTCTCTTGGACGAATCATTATAATTATGACTACAGAAAATTTGCATAATGAAAAATTAATAAAAGAAAACGCCCAAATCAAATAAAACAAACAAACAATGCAATAACAGAGTAATATCCTGAATATTTGACCTTGAAACGACTTGTCGTAAATACGGGCACAAAGGTAAACCACAAAACAATTGATATTCAGAATCGGCAAGTAATTCCCAACCCTTTTGCCCATAATTCAGGCCATGCGTGACCCGGTTATCTTTGCTGGTTATCCGGCTCGGGATTTTATTGGTAATTTCTAAACATTGGATTGTGGGGTGAAGGTTATTTGTTGGTCAAGATAAGTAAACAGCTTATTAATTGTCTTATGTTAACCTGTAATTAGCCCATTGTTCGCTTTGTGACGTCTATTATGAAACTAACTACACCACTCTTGATGGTGGGGTTGATGATATCAATACAGTGTTCTTATAGTACAAACAGTTTCTGTATCCCGGTAATCTTTCAACGGGTATGATAATCGGGGTTTTCTTTTAGTTCGCCGTGTTCTTTTTTCGAAAAATGCTTATTTTTACAAAATTGATAAGTGTCTCCATGAATATAATAATTATATTATTATAATATGTCGCCGCAAGGACGCCTACCTGTTAATATTATTACAATTATCTTATTTGTAACGAACTAATTACTCCATTTTATCATAATCATGCTAATTACGCCCTCTGCGGGATATTCTTACAATAAATACAACGTGTTATAATCGACAGCTGAAGAGATCGGCGTCATCTATTGGCTTCTTTGTGAATTAGTAGTACATATGAATTTAGAATTTGTTGCCAGCCATACATAAATTACGTTTAAATGGCCAGTATTGTAAAACGGCAACTTCATAGGTAATGACCTATTACATTAACAATTCCACATTTATCAGAGTAAGTGCTTATGATACAACGCCCTAATGATGTCGAAAATGGCGTCGATTATGTTTGAATGGTCGAGAACTAAATGAGTTTCATTAATAATTTACAAACTATAAAGTAACAAGATCATTTTAGACACACATTAATTTAACAAAACCTGTTGTTTGATTAATTTCCTTGAACTACTGGTAATGTTGTTAAATAGTAATATTTGAGTAATATAATGTATGTTAAAAAGTAATGACGTTACAAATTAAACTTTCATCTTAAAACGCCTTTAGGAATTTGGTGCATATAAGCACTGTTTAATTATAAAAGAATTAACTGACAAGCATTTTAGTATTGTTAGTAAGTTTTATTAAACTAACTAAATTAGAACCTACTTCTTCTTGGAATAGGCAACTAGCTTCACTTACTGAACTGACCGACTCCTTGTTTAATGATAATTATTCAAAAGTGCCTGTAAATGTTTTAATTGAAATAAATGCTTTGAGTTTGAAAAACCAGCTACCTATCTATCATCAAGGAAGAATTACACCGGTGACTGGTCAGAGACGGTACTGGGTTCCCCACCGCATTCTATTATACAAGGTTATTGGTAGTATGTCGGCAATCCATTAACGGGATGTAGGGAAGGTCATTTGTAACCAAACTACCCGATAAACAAATGTCAACCATTTCCGAGAAATTTGACATTTTATATTTTTTGGCGGTATACAAGTTTCAAAATTAAAAAAAAAAAACATTGCATGATTTTTATTATTATTATTATCTGCTTCTAGTTCATTACATAATAATCAAATGACAATTATCTTTAATATTTTTTAAATCAGAGCACACAATTTCATCATTTCGAAAAGTAACCTGCTCTTAATAAATAAATAATGAATAAATCAACCATCAGATAACCTTGATGGTTGCTTTCGGCAAAAAAACATGGATATACTTTATCGACAGAATATTACAAAAAAATGTACCTACAACTTCTCAGCTATCCAACGAGATACAATAAGGTACCAGATGTCTTAAAAAAATATCCGCTGGAGTGGATGAGGTGACCAAAGTCGCCGCATAAAAAGTAATGCGGAGTGCATGCTCTCACCTAAGTAACCCTTTAATTAATCGAAATCCGATAAACTTTATTCAATTTTTCATTTTTAAAAGATCTGTGGCACACTGTATCCGATTGCTTAGTCGATTTTGTGCTTAAAGGCCGCTTACTCAGATGTATGACAACACTACAAGCGTTCAACCAAAAAAATCAAATAATTAAAAAAATATGGCGTCTTGTCAGTGACGTACGGACTCGCGCGTGTTTTGTTTACATGATAAATAATTTGTGTTTTAAGTGGGTTTTCAAGTGTTTGAAGTGCTATGGCCTGTTTAAGTATGTGATAAATATTATAGTGAAGTGAATTACTGCAGGATTTCAAGGTCGGTGAGTGAAAAAATATTACGTAATTTCGGTTTTATTCCACAACCGGCGCTGACCGATTCATGTTTATTGTTATTACGTGTATGTGTTTTCAGATCCTTATTTTAGTACAGTGTGTTATTCTAATACCACTACTTTTATAACAAAGTTGAAGCATTAAATAAGCTTTCCACAGGTACCAATATTTTTATTCTACGTATCAGATTTATATTTATAAAACAACATTTTGTTTCCATTGTCTTGGCGGCCATTGTTATTTTTTTGCCGTCGGCAAATTTTTTCAACTTTGCACGCTCGTAAATAGTACATATTGTACTAATGCTATGTGGTTTTATTAGTGTTTTGCGTTAAGTATATACACATAATGTATTTAAAACCTTAAAAAATATAGGTCAACGCTCGTTTTTTCGAACTATAACCATTTATTTGAAAACAAAGTTATGATTTATGGTTGCGTCATACTAACGAACGATTTGTTTACATGAATACTATCCTATTTCAAACGAAACTCCGCTATCTTAAAGCCCCGTTCCTTACCATAACAAAAAACACAAGTGTTAGCACCATTCAATGAAACCCAAGTCGTAAAAATGCTTTGTTTACATTATCGGGCGGCCGAGCGGCGCCGGCACGCCGGTGACGCATCTGGCATTCACCCCACTCGATTATTTTTCCCGCGCTCTGCGCCCTAGCGGATTCATATTACTGGAAAATGGTAGTCATTTCTTTGCATAGGGGTCCAAGTGGTCATGACCATCATGAGTGGAAATGACCTCCCCTACATCTCCTTAATGAATTGCTGACGTATTACCAATAACCCTGTATACGATATAGTTTTCATACTATAGGTACACCTCTGCTTAACACTTCAGGTATTACAGGCGTGATGTTATGTGTGATGTCAGTTTTCTTATTCATTGCACTCTTACTTTGTATATACCTAGATACTTTTATTGAGTCGAGTGCCTTCCACCAGTCTCAACTGACCTATTTTCGTGAGTAGATTTTCGTCAATTTTAATTTTAAACGTCAATGTTTCGGTAAACATTTTATACCTCGTTATTTGTTTCTTTATTTATTTGTCTTTATTGACATGTAAGTATCTTTTATACTAAGCCCCATAAAACCCTAGTAGTGGTTTGACTGTGAGGTCGGTGAATCTCTTATACATTCAATTAACTTCGTACTTAAAACGAATTACTTATTATTAGTTATTTAGGTAGGTAGCACTTTAACATATTTCTAAATATTATATTTTTAAAACTATTTTTGTTCATTTCACTCCCTATGTCTGCTGGCAGACTGTTCAATAGATA
The DNA here is from genome assembly GCA_937001585.2 of Brachylomia viminalis. NCBI lineage: Eukaryota > Metazoa > Arthropoda > Insecta > Lepidoptera > Noctuidae > Brachylomia > Brachylomia viminalis. The sequence goes on along the minus strand of OW443303.2, from coordinate 4,362,629 downwards.
TGGTATTCGTTATTTTAGGGTTCTGTCACCATAGTAATTAGCGATTTTGGGTACATTGAATTTTCCAGCATACATAGATCGTGTGTTATGGTTATTGACTACATGAGTTAGGTTATGCTTTTGGGTACTAGATACTTATGATTGTACTTAACTAATCGGTAGAATTTTACATATTTTAAATAGATTTCTATAATCTCCTTTACAACAGTTTTTATTTTTTTTGAGTAACAAGTAGTTTCAAGAATCGAATCGGCGCGGTATTTCCTCTTTTATAACAACGACTGAGACTTTATTAATAACCCCTTTATTTATAAACGTTGCTCAAAGACGACTGTTTCACCAAACTTTTTTGACGTTTAAACTTAACGTTTATAAATAAACCCCTAAAAGTCAAACCACAATGACAAACCACTTCCCGACCTAAACTACTATCCTCAGATAACACTCCTTAAAAGCAGTTAGCATTTCCACTCCAGTGCCCAATCTCTCCAGTAACTTGCACCGATTTCCATCCTAGATTCTATCGCTTCGTAAACTTGAATAGCTGGACTATCTGTTGGCGATAACTCAGAGTGACCACATAGGTATCTATCTGCCAACGCCTTCTGGTCACCGTATTTCAAACTCCTAGATAAACTTCGATTAAACCAGGGCCGTTCGGTTTGGGGACATTTAGGGTAGACGATTCGATTGTCGTGACGACTACAGTTTGAGTTTACGGTGTGATTGTGGTCTTGATTTTGTGCTTTTATCTGGTACCTGTAGTATACCTGATGCACTTTACTATGTATAATATTGAAGTTCATACAATAGGTACTTCATAGAAGTAGAAATAGTTAAATACATAAACATAACAAAAAGTAACTACCAGTTTTATGAACCTTTATTTGAATATTTATTATCTTCTCCTTTAGTCGGTTTGCTCACAGCTGAACGTTTATTTATGTATTTATATATAGTTTATTGTACACTAGAAAAAAAAACAATAAAAAAAAACATTTGGCACTAAAAACATACAATGGGCGGCCTTATCGCTTACTGCGATCTCTTCCAGGCAACCTCGGAAGGAACATAAAACGGAGTTGTCTTTGGTGCAAAATAATAATAATAAATAATAAAAATAATAAGAGCCTGATATAGTGGTGGTGGATCGATTGGAGCGACGCGCAATGATTGTTGACATAACCATCCCGCATGATGAGAACCTCGTGAAAGCCGAGAAAGATAAACAAATCAAGTATCTTGATTGATACCGGTGGGCTACTATTTTTTATATTTTTAAATGTTTTTGGTATCTTTTTGTTTATAAAAATATTTAAAAATGTAATTGATATAAATGAAATAAAGAAAATATTAATAATATATCAGAAGCCCAATTCTCGTACTTAAAAAACGTTCAAATTCAAGTCGCAATCTCATCTCAGCGACAATCAATGTCATAAACCTGTCAAAAATGTATGTAAATTGATTGTTATTTTGACAGATTGAGACTGAGATTAGAATGCGAACGGTCTTAAAAATACGGAAATTGCCCCTCAGATACATAAAAAATATAAAATAACAATAACAATGCCTGAATAAACTTTTTGTTCACCTTTGATTATAAGAAGGACACTCCATTAATTTAATCCTTTTTAAATATTTTAATCTAATTTTATATATTTCAATATCAATCTTGATTTTGATAAACCATGATTGCTACATTTTGCATGCCTAACGGTCGAATCACTTGAGACATGTATCTATACACAATAACACCATTGTAACAGCAAAAAATCAGCAAATTTCTGCAAAAATATATAATTTGATTTGATTTGAATCTAGTGTATAAAAATCCTTGGGGAAAGGGGCTGAAGCGTGCTGTTGATTTAAATATAGTGGAAGGTAAACTATCTCCGTTAGTCAGGCATTATTTTAATATTTAGTCAAAACAACTTAAACACCTTGAAGTACCTATTATGTTATGATTTCGAATAGTCGTGTATTGTAAAACCCTATTTGCCGTTCCTTGAAGCTGAATATAGATGATTAGAGAATCTCAGTCGATTGGAAATATAGCCTACAGTAAATCTAACAAATAATAATATAACATACACAACAGATAGATTTGTAACTATTTGATCAGTAGTACCAGGTAGTACCATCATTTCGTTCGATATTTACAAATTATCTTGATAGTAAAAACTGGCTAAAAGTGCGAGTCAGGTTCGCACAGGAAGGGTTCCGTAACACCTTACAATATTTAAAATAAAAAAAATTAAACAACTTTGTCTTTTGGTGTATATGTGTAATTTTTTACTTTATTTTATTTTTATTAGTCTATGCTATAGCGGCAATAGAAATACTCACTTTGTGAAAATTTCAATTGTGTACCTATTATGGTTCATGAGCTACAGCCCACTGTCATACAGACGGACGGATGGACGGGCGGACGGACAGCGGAGGATTAGTAAAAGGGTTCCATGAAATTGGCACTCTCTGGGTACGGAAAAAGAGTTTAAAAAAATAATGAACAAAAAACATTTTTATGTGGTTGAAACCATATTCTCGTAACTTAATGCCTTCTGAAAAGTCAGAATTAATCGCAAACAAAGTTTCGTAACTGATTTATTGAAGGGTATCATTTAAGCTATTACCAATTTAATTAGTTTTGTGTTTCTTAAATAATAGGGTTTGTCCTCCAAATAGTAGATCTGTCACCAAAATGTAGTCACCAAACAATGCAAAATCAGTTCCACAATAAATCACCTAAAATCCTGAGATATAAGGTCTAGTACCAAATAAATGTTTTTGTATGTATTATAATAGGTGTGTCCTAATAAGTATTTAAGCAAACTAATTTAAAGAGATCACCAATAGTAGTAGTTTTCTTATTCACCACGGATCGATTGATATACATAATATGTCGACGGTAGGGCTTGGTCGACGGAGCCCCGCTTCGCGGGGCTCCTACTTCTGGGTGGTTTATAAAAAAATAACCACGAAGGGGATGGCGGGGTCTCTCGACCCCGCCATCCCCTTCTAACCTAACCTGTCCGAGTCGGGGTGCCCTAAAGTCCAGATTGCATCCAGTTTCTCCTGGTAATTTGTCTCGGGTATCATTTAAGCTATTACCAATTTAATTAGTTTTGTGTTTCTTAAATAATAAGGTTTGTCCTCCAAATAGTAGATCTGTCACCAAAATGTAGTCACCAAACAATGCAAAATCAGTTCCACAATAAATCACCTAAAATACTGAGATATCAACCTGGGAACAATTTTTGTTTATCTGAGAACGAAAATATTTCGTGGCGATAGATCTATTTATTAGGTGATACAACTTGATGACAAATATAAATTTTGGTGATAGAAAATATAGTTCCCTTTATTGAAAGAGAACGTACAGTCCAAACTACAAAAGATACAAATTAACAAACGAATTATGTTCTCTAAAGAAAGTGGAGGTCTGCTGCTAAAAGGTTTTATTAAAACTCCTGAAAGTGTCGAATCAGAACTCAATGGAAAGGTTTTAAGCTAGGTACGTCGCATGCTACTTCCAGTCATTGCCTCTAGACAAAAGACTAATACGCGGGTCAATTCAGTGAGTCGAGAAGATTTTTCACCGACCTACTTACTAACTGAACTGTCTTTAAATTTATTCGTGCACGAAGTTAGTGAAATACCAAATACCAGTCACTGATCTGTCAACTGTCCAAATTTCCTCATAGTCAAAACTAACTCGTTTGATTCCTGTGGTTTCTATTCACCACTTCAGCCAAATCCTCTTCCCTGTCGCAAAATCTAAAACACCTTTTAATCAGTCGCAGAGGCTAGCGCGAGACAGTTGATTAGAGTCTCTCGAACAGCTCTACACCGGCCGATAATGAGTCCGTCGGTGACCGGTGGTTAAGGCTTTGCCAATCTTCTCGCTTTAGATTTGGACTGGGGTTTGATGGTGGAATGGGGTCAGTTAGGCTTTTTGGAGAATTTTGGTGTTATGGTGACTGATTGTAGTTAAAGAATGATAAACTAAGTTAGGTGGGATGTTTTTTCTGATATCAGAAACGTAGAAAACAAAAAAAAAAAAAAAAAAAAAAAAAAAAAGGTACAAAAGCAGTTTAGGTACAAAGTTAATTAAATTTAATTTTAATACCACTGGGGTAACCAATTGATGCAGCCCACCGTACCTAAGCTAGATGCGGACTGAAAGTTGATAAATTCTTTGATACTTTACTAAAAATAAATAACGTAAATTATGTTTTTATAACGGTAGTAACATAACCCGCATTCTACTTTATTAACTCGAAGAATCTTCATCATAACTCTACAAAAGAAGTTGTCAAAATTTTTCCTGTGTATAAGATATTTTCAACAAAAAGTATTTATGTTGTTTTTTTTCGAGGTAACTTGGAATACTGGGTGAAGTTACCAGAATGTTAAACAAAATACAAAATTCCTGCCTCAAAAAGCAACACCAAAGAATAAACTGCATTCAACCTAATTCAGTTTCCTTGAAAACGTTTCACACACTACATTTTGGAACTTCCACACTAGCACCAAACGAAAACAACTAAAGTACTATTACCAAGCAATAAAAAATGAACCTTATTATGCTGTAACAAGGTCGAATTTGATTTGGATGTTGTTAGTTTGAGGGTAATTCTGAATTAGGTTGGCACCACTTTAAAGAAACACTAATGAAGTGGCGGTCACCAACTAAGTTATAAACAACGTTTTGCAAACTAGGTACATAGTTTTTAATTCGTTTTCACAGAAAATTACTGAACAGTTGCTTAATATTTTTTACTAAAGAAAGGCGTTTTATGTCGCTTACTACCTACTTTGTAAATAAAAACTAGATGTTTTCGCGGCAAATTTTAAAATTATCGTTACATTACATGATTCCGTAGTATATTGCCAAAAGTAACAAAATAAGTCCAAAAACGATGAATAAAATAAAATATGAATAAAGTCACGTAAATCGGATAAGCTTTTTTAGAGTCTTTGAAAATTGGTCCATCTGGCTGGAGTAACACACCACGTGTTTTCTGTTAAGAGGACTTCATTCAAGGACTCATCTGCTACCGTTAGCGTGCATTCTAAAAGTAAGAAATTTCATTTAAAATGCTGTCAAATATTTAACGGTTTTGATTTATGTAATCAAATCAAAGCACTCAAAAAATCGTAAATGACTACAAATTAACATCATCAGGTTCGTTTTCTGTTGTTTACATTATCAACTGATACTTTTGGAACTGTCAATACTTCCTCAGACGATTTCCTTAACAAAGACCCGAGCTCTAATACTACTCACTAGGTACCTAAATAGCCAACAAATTTAGTTTCACGTTGTCTTCTTGACATTAGAGAACATCTAACTATGATTAAAGCCACTGTCACAATACGCGTCTCTACACTATACAGTTGCATAGTCGCAATTAGTTTAAACTGAGGATGGATCGAGCATCACTCCTCCAAGACGTGATTAAATAACAAACAGACGGTTCATTTAAATTATTGGTTCAATGGAGGTAGATCTGTGGTTCGCTCGGGTTGAAATGTAGGTCGATAGTACACCGGGAGTTTCAATCCGTTTGTGATTTGGTTTGGAGGAAATTAACAGAGAGACAATGTTAAATGATAAATGATTTTATTTCTGTAAGTAGGTTTGAACAAACACTTTTACACGTCAATCGTATTTTAAAAACTAGATGAGGTCGGCATTTCCTATCTGACTACTCTAAGAAGAAAGGCCGAAACAAACTCAGAGGTCACAGTCTCTTTTAAAGTCCAGACAAAATCTTGGTCAGATCATGTAAAGGCTATATAGATCGGTGTCTGAAATGGTCTTTTGAGAAAAGAACCACACAGATTGAGTGGACCTGTCCAGTCAGTGCACGCAAGTCAGTGTTCTTAGGGAGTAAAGGAGTTTTTTTATGAAGGGTCGTTAAGTTGACATAGAAAAGTGTACAGCTGAACATGAGCTAGCGACAAGTGTAAAGCTGAACATAAGCTAGCGAAAAGTGTACAGCTGAACATGAGCTAGCAAAAAGTGTACAGCGGAACATGCGCTAGCGAAAAGCGTACAGCTGAACATTAGCTAGCGAAAAGTGTACAGCTGAACATGAGCTAGCGAAAAGTGTACAGCTGAACATGAGCTAGCGAAAAGTGTACAGCTGAACATTAGCTAGCGAAAAGTGTACAGTTGAACATGAGCTAGCGAAAAGCCAAAAAGCGCTTTCCGATCTAAAAAGTTTAGGGAAGTCTTAACCTTCTGTTGCCATCGGTATGTAAAGCCACAAAATATAAGTAGAGGAAATCATCATATAGCTAGCCGTTACCCAACTTAGTTGGGGTCAGCTTCCAGTCTACCAATATTCAGCGGAATACCAGTACTTTACATGGAGCGACGGCCGATCTGAGCTCCACAACCCAGTTACTGAAAAGAACGATACCAGTAAGACTGGTTGTCAGACTTTCGGGCTTCTGACGACCCGTAACGACTGTCAAAGATCCACAATGACACCCAAGACCAACGGCTCGACGTGCTTTCCGAGGCACGGAGGGGTCTTGTTATGTGAAGATGGTCACCCACCCATGGACCAACAGCGGCAAGCGTAGCTTAACCTGGTCAATCGACCCGTGCGGCCGTTATCGCTTAGCCACAGCCCTCCTTAGTTCAAACAGCTACATGCAACTGTTCGCATGGAGGATGGATCTGGATCTGGATTGCCAATAATGCGGTACTGGACCAGGCTGCATATTGAGATCATAAAGATCATTAAGATGAAATATATAATAGTGTATTTTAATATTTTTGTTATTGTAAAGTTGTAATTTATAATGTTTTTGTTGATGAATTTTGTAATGTTTATCTAATTGTCATATGTCAATTAATTCTTAATGATTGATTGATTGTTTTTTTTTATCTGTGGAAACTTGTAAATGGCCTTCAGTTGCATAAGTGTTGTTTAAGTACACTGTATATTATAGCTGTAAGTTTCCCAAATAAAATAAAATAAAATGGACTAGTTCTGAGTTAAATTAATTTATTTTTATTATTTAAAGTGTCTTTGACGTATCTCGGAACCCTGGGCTCCCGGACCTTTGGAAGGCGTACGAGGGGCCGAAGTCAACTCGTAGAGGCCCGTATAGACGCTTTCAATTAAATGAGGCACTAACCGACGATTATCACTGTACGCACTATGCAAGCGCACCCATTTTTTTTTTTTTTTTTTTTGTTTCCGGGGTGGAAAATCCTCATGGATGTCCGCCGCCCTGGGGCGGACGGCGGGGTCTGTCAGACTCTTACTGACTAAAAACCACCCCGGTGTTCCATCTCACAACTACGCCGGGGGTCGCGGGAACGTACGATCCTACCGCAACCCCCGACTGATGCAAGCGCACCCAAGGACAACCCCCGGTTGGTGAAGGTCTATTGCAGGATATGGAAACAAAAAGCTATTGCCTATGGATTTGGGTGGCTAAAGTGGCCTGGTTACCTAAAACTATGAGAAGACTATAGCCCCTGCCTGACCAATGTTTTATACATACAATATACGGATAAAATGGCAAGGGGTGACTTGCACACTCAATAATGGGCGCCCGGAAATGGTCGTTAGCACATAATGACGTAGCAACAAGGGGGCAACACTTTCTGAGGTGCTTATGGAGTGGAGAGGTATTCCACGGCTATCAGGACAATCCCGGAAGTACGGTCAAGATCCCTACCAGCATCTTACTGGAATACTTCCTCTTGCGAATCTCCACTCAAGTCAGCCAATAAAGGCAACAATGACGTGGAAGCTCAGATCCACGTCAGTGTTCACTCCAGCCGGCCAATAAAGGCGAGCCATAGACGAAGAACATGACTTCTCCCGGGAGAAAGGGTCCGTAGGGTCGCTACTGCCCAACAGATCGCCAAATGCAGCCCTGCGGATTTACGTACCTATCTCTCTTGGTCTGGCTCCATCCCCTAGACCTGTTTCGGCAAAGTTAACTACCTGCACATACCTAGAGTTTGGACCGCGCAAGCCCCACCACGTCGTCAACGTAGAGAGATATGGCGGAAGGGTTATTATTATTACGTCTATCTTTAGGTGTCTCGGGACCATGGAGTCCCGGTCCTTTGGAAGGCGTACGAGGGGCCGAAGCCAACTTGCAGAGGCCTCTTAGAAAATTTTAAATGGAATGAGGCACCAACCGACGATTATCCCTGTATGCTCTATGCTAGTGCACCCAAGGACCATCCCCGGTTGGTGCAGGACTATTGCAGAACATGGTAACAAAATATATTGGGCTATGGGTTTGGGTGGCTATAGTGTAATGGTTACCTTACCTCATAAAGGATGAACATGATATAGTGCTGTTTGCAGACGACACTTCACTTTTATTTAAACTCAAACGTCAGCAGCTGGTTACTGACAATGTAAATAGTGCCCTCGCAAAAGTAGTTAACTGGTTTAATGTGAATAACCTTCTTCTTAACGAGAAAAAAACGAAATGTATTAAGTTTACGATACCTCATGTTAGACAAGTAGAAACAAGTATTCTCATAAAGGGTGAAGAGTTGAAACCCGAAAATACCACAGTATTCTTAGGCATAACTTTGGATGCCAAGCTTCAATGGGGCCCCTATATAGATAAATTGTCAAAGAAGCTTAGCTCTGCAGCATACGCCGCGCGCCGTTAGGAAAATTCGTGGTTTAACTGATTTAGAGACAGCCCGTTTAGTATACTTTAGTTATTTTCATAGTGTAATGTCGTACGGTACTCTGTTGTGGGGAAATGCCGCCGATATTCAGACGATTTTTGTTTTACAAAAAAGGGCAATTCGTTCAATTTATAAATTAAGTCCCAGACACTCCCTCAGAGACAAATTTAAAGGGATTAATATAATGACTGTGCCTTCTCAGTATATTTATGAAAATCTTTTGTATGCACATAAAAATATTAATCTGTTTAAAAAGTACAGTGATATCCATAATTTAAATACTAGGAACAAGCACAAATTTGTTGTTCCTACTACCAGGCTCAAGAAAATAGGTGGCTCGTTTAGATGCCAATGTATACGTTTTTATAATAAACTTCCTAGCCACATTCAAGCACTAAGCCTTAATAAATTCAAATCTTTTATAAAAAGGAAACTATGCCAGAATGCCTATTATACTGTCAAAGACTATATTGAGGACAAAAAGGCTTGGGATTGAGTTGCTCCAATAAAGCACAGGCAATGTTAATTTATTTTATTTCGCTAACTATTTTTACTTTTAATCTTTGCTATAAGTATCTATACTTATTTACATATACAATGACACTAATATTTACTGTATAAAGTATTATATTATTTTAAATTATTGTGAATAATTGTGAAGGACTATGTGTGTTTTTGTTGCAGTTTTAATCATGTTCTGGCAGTTTGAGTAGCTGATGCGGCCTACCCAAATGTCCTTTCTTTGGTATTGTTCGTCGAATCGTTGAGCTCCTTAAGTTCTGAGTTGAGCTACACGGGTACTGACAAATGCGTGCACTGACTGGACAGGTCCACTCAATATGTGTGGTTCTTTCCTCAAAAGACCATTTCAGACACAAATCTACATGGTCCTCAAAGATTATTATAATATTATTCTAATTATTGTGAATGTGAGAACTATGTCGGTCATTGATTTATTTATATTTATTTTTGTATTTTTCTCAACGTAATCATGATCTGGCAGTTTGAGTAATTTATGCGGCCTACTCAAATGTCCTTTCTTTGGTATTGTTCGTCGAATCGTTGAGCTCCTTGAGTCTAAGTTGAGCTGCACGATTACTGACAATTGCGTGCACTGACTGGACAGGTCCACTCAATCTGTGTGGTTCTTTCCTCAAAAGACCATTGCAGACACCGATCTACATAGCTTTCACATGACCTGACCAAAATTTTGTCTGGACTTTAAAAGAGACTGTGACCTCTGAGTTTGTTACGGCCTTTCTTCTCAGAGTAGTCAGATAGGAAACGCCGACCCCATCTAGTTTAAAAAAAATATGATTGACGTGTAAAAGTGTTTGTTCAAACCTACTTACAGAAATAAAATCATTTGTCATTTATCATTTACCTAGAACTATGGAAGGACTATGGCCCCTGCCTGATCAATGTTCTACTACACACGGAAAAAATGGCAGGGGGTGACTTGCACACTCAATAATGGGCTCCCGGAAACTGTCGCTAGCACTTAGTGACGTAGTGACAAAGGGGCAACATATCCTGAGGTGTTTGAGGCGTGGAGAGGTATTCCACGACTATCAGGACAATCCCAGAGCCCGGAAGATGGGCAAGATCCCTACCAGCCCTTACTGGAATACTTCCTGCCTCCGAGCACGTTTGCTCTTGCGAATTTCCTCTCAAGCCGGCCAATACAGGCAAGAAAGAGGTGGGAGCTCTGTTCCTCGTCATTGTTCACTCCAGCCGGCCAATAAAGGCAAGCCAGAGATGAGGAACAAGACTTCTCCCGGGAGGTAGGGTCCGTGGGGTCTCTACTGCCCAACAGCTCGCCACATGCTGCCCTGCGGGTTTCTGTATCTCTCTTGGTCTGGCTCCTCATCGTAGACCTGTTCCAGCAAAGTAAACTCTACCGGCACAGACCTAGAGTTCAGAGCACGCAAGCCCCACCACGACGTCAACGTAGAGATACGGCGGTGGGGTTATTATTATTATAAGCACAAGAGCTAATCTAGGGTGACAGCCATCTGACCTCCATAGTCCAGTTATATTTAATATCAGTGTCGAGAATGTTCCGCCGCGCCGGGTGACCGCGGGCGGGAGCTGCGGTGACGGAGGGGGCGCTCGACCTGCGGGCGCGCACTGGCCGGCTCGACACTGCGTCATCGTCCACGCTACTGAGCGACCGCACACCTATTTCCTTCTCGCCAAATTCAAGTCTTGTTTATCGTTTGTTTTCCGTCTTAATTTATTGTAATACAGTCCACTATTTATGAAGCAAGTTCCCGTGTTTTAGTCCTCATACCACCAGGAGGATATTACCCCCATTCTTCTTTATGGTCCTTCGAAGAGAAAGTGATCAGTTACTAGGAGTGACAAGCGGTTTTTCAAAATTTGAAAACAGCCGTTAGAAGACTTTAAGATCAAGACTACTTTTCGCCCTTCGTGTGAACCTGGTTCCAGTCTTCGGTCATCATCTTCGGCGCCTTTGTGAAGCATTTGTTGGAGCAAGCAGTTCTTCAGTGGTCGACGTAGCTGGGTCATCGCAGCGTAGCAGCCCAAGCAGTGCCCAAGAACATCGCAATCCACTTGAAGCTAGAAGGCGTTCAGTTTGGACTCGCAGTCAACGGAATTTGTGAGATCTTTCCATAATCATACTAACATTTGTACATAATTCATTAACTAACGTTCATACCACAAGAGTAGTAGATAGTGCATTAGACCAGTGAATCATACATTAGTAGATACCTATTCGTCTCAGTGATTATTACCTATCGCATAACATTACTTACTATCCACTTACTTATCTATCCAGTAGAATCCATCATACAATTTCATTCCGTGTTGTGGTTTTCACTTCTGTTCAGTGTCAATTTTCAACCCATTCCAGTAGATTTTGTCCCATTGAAGTACAATTCCATCCATTAATAATTAGTAATAAGTGCTTATTAATCTAGTTATAACTTTAATTGTAATATAGTGCCATAAGTACCTACACGTTATTTTTCTCTTGACAGTTTGACATTTTAAAATTTTTTTCTTCCTAACCGCCTACCCTTTTTGAATAGCAACGCTTTATCGATCAGCTGTTTGCTCTTTGTTGTTATACAGACGCATTACATTAATACTTCAGTGCTTTAGCATCTATTATTTAATCTTTCTTTATTCTTGTCTACCTGCTTTTCCTTTAGCGCTTACAGTTAGCTTCCTATTTAGCCATGGCTGAAGAAATGAAGATTAAAGAGCTTACAAAAAAGCGTGCCTCAGTAAAATCACAGCTTACTCAATTCACAACCTTCGTAACTACCACTAAATCTTGCGAACAGCTTAGTGAGGAACAGCTTGTCGAGTTAGAGATACGAATTGAGAAAATGGTTACCTTATATGCCACCTTTGATCAATTTCAGAGTCAATTGGAGTACTTGTCTACCAAGCCCGACGAGCAATTTTCTGAACGTGAGCAATTCGAGAGCAATTATTACAGGCAGCTAGCATCTTCTCGCGCGCTTCTGTCACGGCATCGCGCTCAGCTGGCGTCTAAGGTAAGCTCCAATGAGCAGCTTTCAGTGGTTACTAGACATAATAATGTTAGACTTCCTAAAATTAATTTACCTCACTTTAGCGGCGGCTAGAAGGATTGGTTGGAGTTTAAGGATATTTACATTTCGTTGATTCATGAGGAGAAAACTATAGATAATATCAATAAATTCCACTACTTGCGCTCGTCACTCAATGGCAGCGCAGCACTTGTTATTAAAAGTTTAGATTTCAGAGGGGACAACTACGACAATGCATGGCAATTGTTGTGTGAGAGGTATGATAACAAGCAATTATTAATAAATAATCACATTCAAGCCTTATTTAATGTGGGACCACTTCTAAGAGAGAGTAGTCAGGGTTTACGCCAGATAGTTGATGTAACCAGTAAGAACTTGAGGTCGCTGGCAACACTAGGGCTGTTCGTACAGCATTGGGGTGAAATGGTTATACATTTAATGGCATCAAAGTTGGACCCGGTTACTAGCAGACATTGGGAAGAATATAGGAACACTCTGACTGAGTATCCATCCTTAGACATGTTCACAAAATTTATTTCTAACCGCTGCAATCTTTTAGAAACGCTAGAGGAGGCTAATAACATAAAATCGAAGCCAGAGTCATCGCACAGTAAGCCAAGAAGCTTCTCTGTATCAACAAGTAAGGCAAAATTCAATAATTCATGTCCCTTATGTAAACAAACTCACTACATATTTAGTTGTGATCAGTTTAAGGCGCTTACAATTGCAGCACGCTTATCTAAAGCAAAAGAATTTAAACTTTGTTTGAATTGTTTACGCCCTGGTCATTTAGAGGCTACTTGTCCACTTGGTCACTGCAAGTATTGCAAAAAAAGGCATAATACAATGTTGCATTGTCATGATGATGATCCTAGCTCTAGTAGGGAGCATATAACTTTAGCAGGCACTAATCATGATTGTACATCTCGTCATGTATTGCTTTCCACAGCATCGGTAAAAGTCACGGACCATTCCGGGATGTCGCACAGCGCCAGAGTCTTACTTGACAATGGAAGCACGGCAAATTTTGTGACTAAGGACCTTTGTGGTAAGCTAAATTTACCTATTCGTAGTGTAAGCTCACATGTTGCAGGCATAAACAGTCAAGTGTCTACCATTACGCAATCTTGTGCTTTACATTTACAATCGTGCGATGGGTCTTATAATATCGACATTGATTGTTTTGTCTTGCCCAATATAACCACTCATATACCTCATACATATATAGACGTACCTGACATGCAGCTACCAGCAGGCATAAGTTTGGCTGATCCATCTTTTAATGTCCCTTCCTCCATCGACATACTTGTTGGAGCCGACATCTTTTGGAGTGTGATTGGTCGCAATCGTATACAGCTAGGTAGACATATGCCGACGCTCTTCGAGACTAAACTTGGATGGCTCATATCAGGTGGCATACCTCAACCTAACATAGCCAACTCATCAGTGTGTATGTCCGCGCATGACAGTCACACCACACACGTACAATCACCCATGGATCTCTCCAGATTCTGGGAACTTGACTCAATCTCACCTAAGTTCAACATCACATCCGAAGAGCGAGCATGTGAACAGAACTACATAAACACAACTACGCGTGATGCTGATGGCCGTTTCATAGTCACCATCCCGTTAAAGGAATCCCCTGAAGCATTGGGCAACTCCTTTGAGATGGCTAAACGTCGCTTCCTGTCGTTAGAACATAGACTTGATAGAGACCCAATACTTAAGCATCGCTACGTAGAGTTCTTGCAGGAGTATGAAGCATTAGGTCATATGAGCGAAGTATCTCAGCCTTCTTCATCTCAGGCATATTTTCTTCCACATCATGGTGTTTTCAGAGAGTCCAGTACAACGACCAAGCTTCGAGTTGTCTTCGACGCATCAGCCGTCACAACTTCTGGTAAGTCGTTTAACGACATCCAAGGCGTAGGGCCTGTAGTTCAGGATGACTTAATATCCATATTGTTGAGGTTTCGGCAGCATAAATATGTGATATCATCAGATATCGAAAAGTTCTTTCGACAAATCACAGTTGATGAATCGCAGCGATCTCTACAACAGATATTGTGGCGCTGTGATCCATCATTGCCACTTAAAATTTATACACTAAACACCGTTACTTACGGAACAGCATCCGCTCCGTTCATTAGTACACGATGTTTGTCTCAGTTGGCAAAGGAGGCAACGAACACACGTACACAACAATCTATACAGCACGATTTTTACGTCGACGATTATCTGTCAGGAAGTGACTCTATAGAGAGCACTATAGCGCTGTGTAGAGATGTCACCAGACTACTTAAGACTGCACAACTCAATCTTCGCAAGTGGCAGTCTAACAATGCCCAAATACTTCAGGCAGTCACTACAAACACACTTGATTCATCCACTCATAACACATCCACAACAACACCAACAGAGACACCTGACACAGTCAGCTTGAGTATTGACGAAACAAGTAAAACCCTCGGTCTTAATTGGCGTTGTCATACTGACTGTCTTACGTTCTCCATTCATATACCTATACATACAGATACTACAATCACAAAACGACACATACTTTCCACAATAGCGCAAGTATTCGATCCTTTGGGTCTTGTCTGTCCATGTATTATCGAGATCAAGATAATATTGCAGAGATTATGGATAGACAAGTGTGCATGGGACGACGAGGTTAATGTAGACATTAAAAAGTTATGGCTGAAGTTCACACATACTTTACCACAGCTTAATCACCTCAGCATACCACGCTGGGTGGTATGTGATAGCCCTTTATCCGTGGAAGTACATATTTTTACGGATGCGTCAGAAAAGGCATACGGAGCTTGCATATACATTCGTTCTGTAGCTAGTAGCGGCACCGTTCATACACATCTGCTCACCTCCAAAAGTAAGGTTGCACCGATCAAGACCACCACAATCCCAAGGCTAGAGCTTTGTGGAGCCTTATTAGGGACAAGGTTGTGTGCAAAAATACTAGAATCATTAACCCTTAAACCTGACAAATGTACCTTTTGGTGTGATTCAATGATTGTCTTAGGTTGGCTGTCTGCTTCACCTGGCTCGCTTAAGCCGTTTGTTAGGAATAGAGTTTCGGAGATACGGGAAGGCTTTGGTGATTATACCTGGCGCTATGTGCCGTCCAAGGACAACCCTGCAGATCTTGTCTCCCGTGGTCTGAGCGCTGACCTCATAGGTCAATCTTCTATGTGGTGGTCAGGGCCTTCATTTTTACTTACAGACCCAGCCCTTTGGCCTTCAATGCCTAACACAGATGCAAACACAATGCTACCCGAACTATTGAAATCACATTCTATTAATCATCAATCATTACCTATCACTAAACCTAATATACATAATAATTTATTTAAATCTTTAATTAACAATTCATCTAATTATATACATTTACAACGTTTACTAGCATACGTATTTAAATTCATTAATCGTTCAAAAGGGATTCATAGCCATAGTATTAATCTTAATAATTCAGAGTTGTCCTATAGCGCCGATTTCATAATTAAAACAGTTCAGAGGGAAATGTTTCCTGAAGAGTACGAGCTACTTTCATCAGGTAAACCATTACCAAATAAAAATTGCCTGAAGAAATTATCACCCTTCATCGAGTCTGGTATTATAAGAGTGGGAGGCAGATTAGATAATTCTTGCTACGATTATAATGTCAGGCACCCTATCATTATCTGCAGCAAACATAACTTTGCTAAACTTATTTTTAATACCTATCACTTACGCCTCTTTCATGCTGGTCCACAGCTACTCTTAGCCACAATTAGACATGAGTATTGGCCTTTAGGTGGTAGAAACCTTGCCAAATCGACTGTCCATAAGTGCGTAAAGTGTCAGCGATTCAGCGGTAGAACAGTTCAACCCATCATGGGTAACTTGCCTAAGGAACGAGTTCAGTTAGAGTTTCCTTTCTTAGAGACTGGCACAGACTATGCCGGACCCATCCTCATAGCCGACCGCAAAGGTAGAGGATGTAGATTACATAAATCTTACATATGTGTTTTTGTCTGTCTAGCCACAAGGGCGGTTCATCTGGAGCTTGTCTCCGACCTAACAAAACATGCCTTTATTGCAGCACTGAATAGGTTTATTGCTCGTCGTGGTAAACCAAAGACCATTTACTCCGACAATGGTACAACCTTTATAGGCACCTGTAACGAAATAGCTGGCATATTAAAACAGGACTATTCTTCAGAAATGGCAGACACAGGTATCAATTTTAATTTTATTCCGTCATACACCCCACATTTCGGTGGCTTATGGGAGTCTGCCGTAAAATCCATTAAACATCACCTAAGGCGCATATTAGGCTTCGCACATCTCACTTACGAAGAGATGTCTACGTGTCTGATTCAGGTTGAGGCAATATTAAACTCTCGTCCTCTCACTCCTCTTTCCACGGATCCATCAGACCTATACCCTTTAACTCCTGCCCATTTCCTTATTGGGAGATCTCTCACATCCCTGCCGCATCCGCAAGTCATAAACCAAAATATTTCCAGCCTAAAACGGTTCCAGCGTATTGAGCACCTGAAGCAACAGTTCTGGAATAGATTCTCTAACGAGTATATCTTCTACCTCCAACAGAGAACCAAGTGGACGGACTCCGATGGGGTGCTTGAAGAGGGAGCCATGG
This sequence comes from Brachylomia viminalis, assembly GCA_937001585.2. Lineage (NCBI taxonomy): Eukaryota > Metazoa > Arthropoda > Insecta > Lepidoptera > Noctuidae > Brachylomia > Brachylomia viminalis. Next base: position 4,345,729 of record OW443303.2, on the reverse strand, counting down.
TGGTGCTCAAGGAGAAACAGACGCCACCACTGATGTGGCCACTAGGCCGTATCGTACGACTAATACCTGGGAGGGACGGCATAAGCAGAGTCGCAGACGTGAAGACGAAAAAGGGAATAGTCCGACGCGCTTACAACACCATCTGTCCTATTCCAGCATAATCATTGAAGACAAGTCTTCAACGCCGGGAGCATGTCGAGAATGTTCCGCCGCGCCGGGTGACCGCGGGCGGGAGCTGCGGTGACGGAGGGGGCGCTCGACCTGCGGGCGCGCACTGGCCGGCTCGACACTGCGTCATCGTCCACGCTACTGAGCGACCGCACACCTATTTCCTTCTCGCCAAATTCAAGTCTTGTTTATCGTTTGTTTTCCGTCTTAATTTATTGTAATACAGTCCACTATTTATGAAGCAAGTTCCCGTGTTTTAGTCCTCATACCACCAGGAGGATATTACCCCCATTCTTCTTTAATCAGTGTCAGATTTTGGGCTTCTGAAAACCTGTAACGACTGTTATACGTCATTGTAGATAATTTGTTTTAAATTACAATCCCCGCAAGATACCAGATTTACCCTGAACCAGCGCCTGTGGAAAAATATGTGAAGGGAAGTTGAAGCAAGATTCAAAATTACCGAACACGCTTTCTAGCCCACCAGTGTGCGAAGCGGCAAGACGGGATCTTCTCGGTAAGTTTAATTCGAATCTTCCCTCTTTACGCCACACTGTATCATGTTCTATGATCCACGAACGCATCTTGATTATGGATCCTTCCGTCCGAAAATTGGTCCTCGGGTCAACAGAATGACCACGACAAGCATAGCCTCTCGAAGAATAAAACATCTACACTTATTTGTCGTTATAACTGTTGCATATTATGTTATTATTTATGAACGCAGCGCTAGCTACGTTTGGTTAATATGTGACACAACTATGAGGATGATACAAGCCCCACCCTTTTGTCAATTTGAGGTTTAAATAAAGCGTCAGTGCGTAAACCACTTACACGTGTATCACTTGCCGTCCTCCTACAGACTTAACATTAATCATAACCTAACATAACAAAACATCACACCAGCAATCCCTGAAGGTAAAGGCAGAGGTGTACCCATAGTACGCCCTAATTTCGCCAGTTCTGTTTAAGTTTTTACTTTTATTTAAGATGGGTTTGCTCTTGACTCTAGTCTAGGTCAGTGGCGACAGAGACAGTCGACGATGGAGTGAGCTTACCCAGAAGAAGACTGTTCACTCTCACATTGAAGAGATTAGGATTGTATGCGTTCGGAAACACAGACGCAGGTAGAAAGTTCCACTATTTTACTGTGCGCATTACAAAAGACATTTGGAAATGCTTAGTACGAATTGGTGGAATAGCAACTAGGTAAGGATGGTAACTTGCAGTGCGTCTAGATGACCGATGGAAGAAGGGGCCGGTGGACTGAGGTCGTGGAGTTCTTGGGCACATTTACCGAAGTACAATCTGTAGAAGAGCGACATGTAGTCAACCTTGCGGCGACGAGCCAAGCTGTGAAGCGATAAGTTAATAGTTAATTAGTATTATAAGTTCCATGCAATAGGGAGCGAGCCTATTGCAATGATTAATCAAAACCTACTCTATAACAATTTTACAGTATATTTAGGGGTGTGGTGGTGACCATAAAACTGAACTACTGTCTCCATGGGCCAACATCGTAACATCGCGAAAAATAATCAATATGACTTTACCTTTCTGATACATGCTGTATAGTAATACAATACGACTATCTACACTACTTTACTAAACATGTAGACTCACACTGTTTATTCACCGACTCTGAGATTCAATATTAGAACTCCTTTGAGAATTAAAGCAGGCGGTGAGTTTCAAACTAGTGTTGTACTTCGGTGCCTTAATTACTGTTTGTTTAATAATTCATTTTGTATGTAAATGGCTCTGGTTTACTTATACGGTATCTAATATTGTTTGAAATATATATATGTTTGGGTCGATATTTAGATAAGAATTAAGGCTAGAACGGTTCAATATTTGGATTTGTAGGAGGTAGGTAGAACTTTTTCTAAAGTGGGTGTCTATTTTACCAACCAAGCAACATCGCAGTAGGTACCTATAATATGTAAAGAAAATTATTATGCTATAACATTACTTAGGTTATACATATAGAGGTGTGAGGAACAGGGTGTAAAGTCCACGCATACCTCCATTGAAAAGGAAGGATCCTCCGACCAGACGGGTGTCATGTCTGGTGGGCAACTGCCCAACGATTGATGTCGGGACGTTGTATATATGCTAGTTACGCGGTAAACACTGCTTGCGCGATGCAGGATTTTGCGTGACGTCAGTGTGATGCGTATTTCGCATGTGGCGATGTAGATACCGCTACATACCTAATGCAGGCGCCCTCTTGTACGTTGATATCAGGCGAAACAATAAACCATAACATTTTATTTTTCCTCTTTTCCTCAACCAAAATGCCAAGCAATATGATTAGAACAAATTGGAGAAAAAAGAGACATTAAACGCAGCTGAAGAAGGTTTGCTAGTTGAAGAAAGGGGAGAATGTTAAAGTGGATGCTCGTATCGAATCGAAGCCCAGTTTTAAAAAAGAAAACAGAACGAGGTGAGTTTTCTAACTTTCATAGTTTTAAAACGAAGTCAAAACTTTTTAATGTTAGTATTTTCTTTCAGTTCCGACATTCTTCTGTTTGACTTTGAAAAGTACTACGAGTATCTTAAAAACTATACCAAACTTTTTCACGCACATAAAATTCTGTAGGGGTTATCGCCCTACTTTATTTTAATCTGAAAAAATAATCGTCTCCCTGAGAGCGGCAAGTAGTCTGCCGTTGCGTAGGTATCTACTTCAATTTACCGGCCTTCCTTAGGCTGGGAAAACAAAGGTCACGTTAGTTGAGGAGTCTGGGTCCTCGATTTTATTTAAATAATTTGTTTACAAAAAAAAATTGTTTTGAATGATTTCTACTTCTTGTTTTTGTTGGGTACCTTTCACAAAAAATACGAATGTATACATATTTATTTAAATTAATCCTACCAGTCCATTTAAGGAACTAAAACGTAATTTATATAAATTACTTTTATATTTACAAAGACACATAATATGAAAGTTTTTAAAAGAAAGCAGTGAAATTCTGGTACGAAACATTAAGATTGATTTGTCTGTAGTCTTTAAAGTGTTTATAAAAGGTTTTATACATTTTAGAAACAGGCCACCCCAAGTGCGTTTGTACACCGCAGCCGTCACCGGAACGTCACCAAGAAACGAGATTATTCAAACCGAACGTGACGTTCCGGTAACGGCATCGTTTGTCCACTGTGACCGAACTCGGCGGTTCAGTATGTTAAGATAGACAAAACAAAAGTCGGGCGAACGGCACGTGTGTGACGGCAGTGTATCGAGAAGATCAAACGTGTTAAGTATTGCCGACACATCGGGCAGTCACAACCATCACCATCTCCGGTCAAGTTCAAGCGGTCGCGCCGTCGCGGTCGGCGTGGCGGACGTAAGATGGACAAGCGGCTATAGTAAATGTATGTATTGCTACTTTGGCGCCGTCTTCTCGTTGTCGGTGAAGTCCTGGTGACGGATGCGGTGAACAAACGCACTAAGAGTTTTGTGCCGTGTAAATTCGTTCTAATAAATATTAGTTACTACACGTTGAGTGATTTACGCGAACGGCTAGACTTGTAAATCGTTAAAAGGGACTTTTAAAATGCCAAACTAAAATGTTTTCTCTTGTTGCTTTGGTTTGGAATAAGCCGATAGTCTCAGGTTTTAAATGTTATCCACGATATATTGTTTGGGTGTCGTAAAAGGGACTAAAAGGTTCGTTTTATAAGGAGTAAAAGATAAAATCATAATGTAGACTACGTTTTTATTACAGCAGCATTTTTTTTTAAGAATCCTATCTAATAAAATTACATTATGTAGATCGTAAAAAACAGATAGCAAATGCATATACTCAGTTTTTGTAAGAATATTAGTAGAATGCAATATTGATTTATAAAAAAAAACTACTTTATGTAACAAATCCATCTAGCAATCAATTTGGCTGATAGCAGTCCTTTGCTGGACATAAGAATCTTCCAAATTGCATCACAACATGTGATTTTCCAGTCATCCAGTCGGTCTGAGCCGCCCTTCTGTAGCCATCGGTACGTAAAGCGACAAAATATAAGTAGAAGAAGTCATCGTCTGCCTAGCCTTTTCCCAAATATATTTGGGTCGGCTTCCAGTCTAACCGGATGCAGCTGGATACCAGTAGTTTACATGGAGCGACTGCCTATCTGACTTCCACAACCCAGTTAGGCGCCTTTTTTTTTGCGGTGGTACGATACCCTTGGTAAGACTGGTTGTCAGACTTTCGAGCTTCTGACGACCTGTAACGACTGCCAAAGATCTACGAATGACAGCCGGGACCAACTGCTGAACGAGGTTTCCGAAGCATGGAGCGGTCTTATTTATTTACGTACACACGCTAACATTACAGTGTCCCAATTCGGTAGTGCAGTTAAATTACAATTCATGCAATAATTTATCACCTAATATTAATATACATGCTGTACAATATTTACAAATAAAAACATAACACGTGTAACGTTACCCTTGCGAACTTGATATGTAAAGATGGTCACCCATCCACGGGCTAACCGCGGAACGCGTAGCTTAACCTGATTGACGACCCGTGCCGCTTCTATTACTTAGCCATTACTTATAGTAATAAAATATGATGTACATTGTACAATCTGTAAAGTTTTTTGTTGAATATAGGTAGGTACCAATACTCTATTACAAACCGTTACCTAAATTTTTCGCGTCTCCCCGACTAGGTGAAACGTGCCTGAACGTGCATTACGGTACCCATGTCTGCAGAGTTCAATTACGGCCGTCACTGAAATTAGGCATTTTTCTTCGCTAAATGTCTCGTGAAGTGAAAAAAGTTTCAGGGTCCCTTTCACGTTTTATGTAACTTAAAGGTATTCTTATTCGCTCTGGAAAAAAAATATCACACATTTTCGTGAAAAGTTTTGTGAAAATTGAGAGAAAAACGTCGTAGATAAAGAGATTTTTTTGAGTAAATTTTTTGTTGACTGAAGTAGTTAGTTTTTCTTTATAGGAGCTGTGTATTTTCCTTTTGTGAACACAAATAGAATTTAACCCCGGTACTCAGACTCGTTACTTAAAATGAATAAATCATTTACTTAAAATGACCGGTATAAATTGGAAGGCTGTCAGTCAAAACTATGTCAGACTCTTCATTTTCAACATTTCAATCTTGGTGACATGTGCCAAGATATGGTAGATAATCAAAATTAATGATAGATTTATTTTAAGTGACGTCCTGAGTGCAGCAGTATGACTTGTTAAGTTGTTTTACATAAAAATATTGGCATTTTTAGGGCCTCGTACTAAACAAAGATGGAAGAGATGGATGTGGCTATATTTTCTGATACAGTTAATTGAAATAAACTTGGAAAAAATTTGTTTTCTCTTATCACACAGTAAGAATGTATCATCATTTCTACTTACCATTTTATACTAAACTTAAATTCATAATCTCAGATAATTTAGGTAAGTACCTACATTCTATCGCTTACTTATTTTACTATCTACTTTAACATCATTAATATAGACGTTGAAGTGACCATTTCTATTAAAAAGGTCATACAAATTGGTTGCAATGGAAGTTGAACTTCCTTATGACATTGAGTTTGGTGTTGCAAGACTTCAATCAAATCAAATCAAAATATTTAATTTCACATAAACCTACATGGCCACTAATTAAACGTCAGAAGCTATGTGCACGGTTCCAATTGGTCGTTTCCTATGGAGAAGAGCCGGCGAGAAACTCCACGGTTACTATTTTAAAAATTTACAGTGTTTTCAAATTACAGTGTTTATAGGTATAGGAGGACAATGTAGGCCTGTCAACAGGTACCTGGTACTTAACAAAATAGAAAATGGTCTACAAATCTTAAGTTTACAAGTTAGGCCTACAACATTCTCACATTCACAAAATACAAAGAATCTATCTATATATAAGGTAAATAAAATAATAAAAGCCTATTTGAACTAAATGATATGATTGCTATTATAACTATAACAAATCTGGATTATGTCAAAGAAGTACGTAAAAAAAATAAAAATTGTAATTTGGGAGCAGTTATAGACATTAACATAGTGATGCTGTTAATGAGGTACCAGGGAAGCCACATGTGCAGAAGGAGTTATTTCCAGACTTCCTTGTCTTCAATGTAATCCCATAAATATTCCAAACTTGAATTTCGTTATTTTAATATTCATTGTCGCAACATTCCCAGCCACACATTCAACGCACCGTCAAAAACCTACATAAAAACCTAATTTATTATTCGCTAACATTTCGTCATTTCACACGCGTTATAACATTAAACAGTTACATAAATATCACTGCTGACACCCTCATATATAAGCAACAGGTGAAAATGAAATACTGCCAAAAACACCGCTGTGACGTAGGCACCCGTATTACAGTTTGTAATAACATTTCGAGACGTAGAAATGATTTAAGTGTTGCATTTGTGTTTTTTGGACTGTTATTTTGTTCTGAAGATTTATTTTTTTCTTGCAAACAGATGCTGCTTGCGAGAATTTCTCTTCTCTATGTTGTTTCATACATAGAGAATAAGATTTTTTTTTGCTCAAACATGTGTATAAATACAGAATTAAAATAATACATGGATACACGATCTTAAATAAGAGTGGCTCACGACACGTCTGCCATAACTCATGGCGTTCAAATATCTTAGGTACAATAATAATTAATGAATCAATGATTTTTAAATTTTACACCTTTACACCGTTCGCATTCTAATCTCAGTCTCAATCTGTCAAAATTACAATCAATTTACATACATTTTTGACAGGTTTTTGACATTGTTTGTCGCTGAGATGAGATTGCGACTTGAATTTGAACGTTTTTTTAAGTACGAGAATTGGCCTACTGTTCTCGTACACCGTGCGAATCTGCAAGCCAACATACTCGTATTACACCGGAGAAACAGCGCCCTGCGGTCTCTCTTGATTGTCACACTGGTCGTCGGAAAACCAGTGGCGCAAATACTTATAGTGCTTCACCCTGTTTAAAGGAATGCCGCAAAGAGTGGCAAGAGGTACAGGTGGTTTGGTACTGGCTTTAAAAATCATAAATTCATTCTTATTAGCATTGTACTTGAGCCCATGGGCCACCGCATATGACTCACATAAGCGCACAAGTTTACGTAATGCACGGATTGCTGGGTTCAGCAACACCATATCATCCACGAGCTGATGTTGTTTATAAAACGTTGTGCACCTTGGCTTGCCATTGTGCGGTATTCTTAGGTTAAATCCAGTCTCCTTAAACCTCCGAAGCACTTGTTGGACAGTAGAATGTCTCACACTCATTGTTCTGGCCGTTTGTCTCTGGGATCTCCCCAATTGCACCATAGTGATGATCCTGGTACATTTCTCGGGTGTAAGAGGCTTGATGATACCTTTATTTACAAGTGAACGTCTGCCGTAAGCTCTTTTATTAAAAAAATCGATACGCAAAGTAAAAACAGTAATTAAATCAACGTGAAAATTATCTGCATTTTTAAGCGTACGTTAACCCACACACTGTAGGAAGTGACCACTTCTAGCATCAGTTCGGAGTAATTAAATGAGCTGGGATAGTAGAAGAACAGTTAGCAGGTTCGCATAAGTTACCTGCTAAACTCAATGGCCCCTCATAATTGAGATTTCTTTAGAACGACCTAAATGGTTTAATTGAGGAAGTATCATTTGAAACCCATCGAGACATGTGGTTGCAGCAAGACGTGGCTACCCCACATTACGCAAGAGTCATAAGAGGCCATCTAGATATAACCTTCCCTACTCGTTGGATCGGAAGAGGGGGACACGTTCGATGACCAGCACGTTCCTCTGACCTAAACCCCATAGATTTATTTCTATGGGGTTATTACAAAGACATGGTATACGAAACAGAGAGCGGTACCGAGGAAAAACTTCGTCAGAAAGTCACAGCTGCAAGCTCATACATAAAAGATACTTCCCGTAAAACTACCGTACCGTACGAATAAAAACAAATTACATTCGGCGATGCCAGTTGTGTTTGAGAGTAAGGGGAAAGAATTTTGAACACCTACTGTAATTTCAATTGAATGCGTTTACATTATTATTAATTTTGTTGTTTTATTTAATTTGGCCACGTAGTTAGAAAATTGTAAAAATACGTTCTCCTTGTCAATAAAATTCTCTAACTTTTAATTAAACTAATAAAAATATCCCAGTGATTCATACCTCCAAAGAATCTCTATGATTTGGGCAAACAATCTTTTCTAATACGTGCTCAACTTTCGCTAGTGTAACTTTTTCCCATGAAAATTTACTAAAATGTATACCAGACAGAAGCCTTTGCAGTCAATGTTTTTCTTATTGAACACATGTTTTCTAGCTGCATAAAAGTATTACCACAGAAAAGGTTCACTCGTCTACAACGTCCCGAAAAAATAATAATTAATTAATACCCCTGATATTAATATATTTTTTTTCTTTGAACTCTGCGAAGTGATTGAAAAAAACTAATTGGTCATAACTTTTGAACAGTAAAAAATTGCACCGACATCCTCAGGGTTAAAAAAATTGAAAATGACCTTGCCCACGCCCCTATTTGATTTGATCCATACTTCCAGGGACGCCCTGTATAGCTACGACCGCTTCTTACTTCCATTCTAGTACCGATTTGAAAATTAACATCATCAGCTTATTCCTAACTATAATTGTATCGATTTGGCTTCCAGTTTAACCAGGTGCCACTGAATACCTATATTACCAGTTAGGATAACATGTGTACTAATATATCATGACAAGTTTAATCTGGCTTAATCATTATTAGTAGACTCTGTAACTCAGTATAACTATCTGTAGTTAGAAGCTCACCAACATTTATTTATTTATTTAAACTTTTCGCACAAAAGGTACAAAGGCGGACTTAATGCCTTAGGCATTCTCTACCGGCGTCGAGTCCACGATGAAGTACTTAGGACTCGTGCTCGATAGCCGGTGCAACTTCGTGGAGCACTTCCGACGTTTGGCCCCCAAACTGGAACGGACTGGGGCCGCCCTCAAGCGGCTCCTGCCCAACCTGAGGGGTCTAAACGCCTCCTACCGGAGGCTTTACGCGGGGGTCGTGCGGTCCATGGCTACATATGGGGCCCTGGTGTAGGCGCGTTCACTGCGGCGGAGAGCCGCCCACTATCTGAACGCACCGCAAAAGGTGGTAGCCGTATGGCTGATCCGGGGCTACCGCACGATCTCGGGCGAGGCGGCAAGCCTCCTTGCCGGACTGCCGCCGTGGGATCTGGAGGCGATAGTCCTCGCGCGCCTGTATGAGTGGCGCGCGGAGGCACTACGCTGGGGGGAAACCCCGCTTCCGCGCCAAATCGCGGCGGAGCGGACGGACCTCCGGCGCGATCTCATGGCGGCATGGAAAGAGCGACTGTCGCAACCCAGCGCAGGGCACGCCACGATAGCGGCGGTAAGACCCCTCTTTGAGGAGTGGCTAGAGAGGCGTCACGGCGTCCTCACCTACCGCCTGACGCAGGTCCTCACCGGACACGGATGTTTCGGGAGGTTCCTGCACATCATCAGGCGGGAGGAAACGCCCGGGTGTCACCACTGCGATGATCGCCCCAAGGACACGGTGGAGCATACGGTGGGGGCCTGCCCTGCATGGGCGGAGCACCGCCGTGTCCTCGTAGAAGCGATCGGCAGCGGCGGCGATCTCTCACGCCTTGCCCTGGTTCAAGCCATGGTCCGGGGCGAGGGGGAGTGGGAGGCAGTCACCTCCTTCTGCGAAGCAGTCATGCTAGCGAAGGAGGTGGCGGGACGGGAGAGGGAGAGAGTCTCCCGTCCAAGCCGCCGCGGTGGACGCTCCGGGCGTCGGGAGCCGCGTGACGACTCCCGGCCACCGTAGGCGCGGGCCTGCGGGCGGTGAGTAATGGGTAGCTCACCGTCCGATCAGGACCAGGCCCGTGCTGGACGGCGCGTACGTGTTCCACGCGCGCCTCAAAGAGATGTCAGCATCGAAGAGGGGGCCCACTAGGGCCCAAGCCTGCCGGGAAAGCGGGATCATCCGAAAGGGGTACCGCTGACCCGGAACATAAAGGGCCAAGGAAGGAACACGGGTGGGTTTTAGTCAGTAAGAGTCTGACACTCCCTTCCGCTCCACCCAGAGCGGGAGGAGTCATTTGATGATTTACCATCCTCAAAAAAAAAAAAAAAAAAAGGCATTCTCTACCAGTCAACCAAGGGTGGTGAAGAGATTAGATGGCAGGTGCTTTAATTGAAAGGAACAATGATAAAAAATAAAACTATTAAAACAACGTACACAAATACATAAATAAGTCCTATACATATACATACTATACTATATACTTACATAAATATATATATGTATATATATAATATATATACAAATTCAAGGAAGAGAGATGTTGAGATGACTCTACTCTATTTGTTTTGAAAATAACTCTGCAATTTTCGCTTAAATGCATACCGATTGGTAGCCGTCCTGATATCAAGAGGAAGCGCATTCCAAAGAAGAATGGACTGAATATGAAAGGAAGAATGAACAAAGTCAGAAGTATGAGAAGGACAAAGTAGAAGAAGATTGTTAGAAGAACGCAGATTCTTGTTCCAACATCATGTTACGTCATTCATATCCAGTTAGTTGATTCTGATGAGAGAACGAGAATACGCCATGTTCATTCATGGGATATTTAATAGCTTTATCTATGTTTTCCCTCTATAACATGGTAACTAAACATAACTGGCGAAATGTTGGTGTAGGTGTGTTATGTGTGTTGGTGTATGTTGGTAAAGAGAGAAAGAAAGAAAATGCGTTTGTATGCGGTACTCATGACGCAGAAAAGAACATAAACACAAAAAATAAGCAAAACGGCTATCGCTTAGCATTATACTGCGACCGTATGCAAGATATAGCCCCAGCGCTGGTTTTCAGCGACAGCCGGCGCTGACGTAGTGACGTCGCGTCACCCGGTAGAGCAAACAATTAATAAAAATAAAAATAATTTAATTTAAATGTTATAGAATATACTAAACAGGAGTATAAAAAGAAAAATGGAAACAAAAAAAGGAAAGGAAAAGGTACACCTCTGTCTGAGTCTTCAGGAATTACAGGCGATATCCGCTTGAACGTACTCTGGTCACGTCGGCCCCGCTCCAACAATTCAGTTTAACGAACGAGTGACCGCGAGTTCCCTTTAAATTTAATTAAATTTTATTTTATTTCAACCTTTATTGCTTTACTATAAGGTCGGACACACACATTCCGTGTATTTAGTTGATTTCTTGACTCTGTGCCGCGTACTAGGATGTATGACAACACTACAAGCGTTCAACCAAAAAAATCAAATAATTAAAAAAATATGGCGTCTTGTCAGTGGCGTACGACTCGCGCGTGTGTTGTTTACGTGATAAATAATTTGTGTTTTAAGTGGGTTTTCAAGTGTTTTAAGTGCTATGGCCTGTTTAAGTATGTGATAAATATTATAGTGAAGTGAATTACTGCAGGATTTCAAGATCGGTGTGTGAAAAAATATTACGTAATTTCGGTTTTATTCCACAACCGGCGCTGACCGATTCATGTTTATTGTTATTACGTGTATGTGTTTTCAGATCCTTATTTTAGTACAGTGTGTTATTCTAATACCACTACTTTTATAACAAAGTTGAAGCATTAAATAAGCTTTCCACAGGTACCAATATTTTTATTCTACGTATCAGATTTATATTTATAAAACAACATTTTGTTTCCTTGTCTTGGCGGCCATTGTTATTTTTTTGCCGTCGGCAAATTTTTTCAACTTTGCACGCTCGTAAATAGTACATATTGTACTAATGCTATGTGGTTTTATTAGTGTTTTGCGTTAAGTATATACACATAATGTATTTAAAACCTTAAACAATATAGGTCAACGCTCGTTTTTTCGAACTATAACCATTTATTTGAAAACAAAGTTACGTACATACTATCGTACGTACGTATCGTACGTAGTGTTAACGTAAATACTATCCTATTTCAAACGAAACTCCGCTATCTTAAAGCCCCGTTCCTTACCATAACAAAAAACACAAGTGTTAGCACCATTCAAATAAACCCAAGTCGTAAAAATGCTTTGTTTACATTATCGGGCGGCCGAGCGGCGCCCCGCCGCGCCGGTGACGCATCTGGCATTCAGCCCTGTCTTTTTTTTTTCGCGCGCGGTTTCGACGACCGGATTACGCTACGTGTGTGTTTATTTATGTTCGTCACTTACACCACAAAGTACGTTTAGTTAACTGCTATTCCACCAGTGTTGAAAACACATCAAAAGTATCCACCTCTCTTTCTTTTTACGACTTAGAGCTGACATAATAGGAATCTCACCTTGATTGACTTGAAAATCTAAAAAAATATCGAGCAAAAGGATCTCATTTGGTAGAACCACAGAGCGTTTAATAGATAGAACTGCCAATACTTTTCATTTTGTATTGAAATTGATTGTCACCTCTGATTCGCTACACATGACTTACATTTATGGTCCTTTATCATAAAAAACAACATAAACATCACTCCTGTATTCGCCAAAAGTATAGGCAGAAACGTATTATGACACCTACAATTCGTTGGTTATGTATAATAAAAAACTCCATTACCTCGCGTACTGCAGTAAAATCCCGAATATTGTGATTTTTACAACGTATGATCACTGTAATCGTAAAATTTTCTCGCACCAAAAAAAGCAACATCTACATTTTTACCACTCTATGGAAACCATCCTTGCGCGTCGCAAACAAAACGCCTTTTTTCATCAGCCCAATAGGCTCAAGATGGGAAGTCATCAGTAAAATAGCCGTAACTTTTGACCTTTTGGCTATATTGTAATCCTGGCACTGATTTAATGGTTTCAAGAATGCGTCCCGTCAGTCTTTATAATTAAAGGGACTGATTATGCGGAACCCTTCGGATACCTTTGCTTATGTAATTATGTAAAATTTGTAGGTAAACGGTAGTGAGAGGAAGTTACCGAAAAGTGTCTTGGTGTTAGTTAATTGCAATAGTTAAGTTATTTGGGTAACAATAAAATATATGTAATAGAATTTAACATTTTTACTTAAAAAAAATTATTCCGCCAACATTGATGATAAAGTTACATAATATACGTCCAGCGCGTTATGTGCGATTATGATTATGAGCATTCGGTGGTTTGTACCTCACTTAATGGCTAACTTACCCGCCATTATCAAATAAATGTTATATAATGATGAAATGTCAACGTAGACGTAGGTACTAATGAACTATTTTTAAAGTAAATTTACTTTCCACTAGACCCTCTTAATCTACCTTCATTCCAAAAGCACCATTTTAAATATCGGCTCATTTCCCAGGACTTCATAATCTGGAGCTAGGGCTCGTAAGGGTCCATAAAGGCCCTTACATACGAGGCCGGAGATACCCCAATCAGCCAAGACCTCCGGGCGTCCGTAACGGCATGTCATTTTGAGCATGTGGCGCTCCATACAAAAAGGGCACTCTTTTGTTAGGGATACTTTATTGTATGCCTAACGCTTTTATCTTGATGAGATGAGACTTAAGGCACTAGAATTTTTAATTTTATTAGGTCTTGAGATGGCCTCTCTGCTTGGGTGAGAATAGATTTTTAAGTGCTGCGAATATGAATGGCGTCGTTACGGGTTTATACTTTATGTTATTCATTTGATATAAACGGTTTATTTTGATGTAGGCTATATATTTTAAATAACACATCCAAGTGTTTCTTTTATTGTGTGTATTTAGTCATTGCCTTCTAAATATTTTGTCCATTGCAAACATCCAACCCGCGCACCGTAGTCATTGCAGAAGCCAAATTCTGTCTCAGCAGTAATTAAAATTGCAACATCTATATCTACCCATAAATTAAAGTCACTGTTCATTCTGTGTGTGTGACTGCGTTGCTCTTCTAAACTTCCAAATATATTTAATGCTGTTTTTCCGGAAGGCTTAATAAATAACTAATAGATTTAATAAGAAATTTTAAGTTTACAGAAATCACGTGGAACCTCTGAATCCCAAACTAGGTTAAAAAAAATTATGTCAAGTTTATGTGTATATTTAATTAAAATTAAAATTATATAATAACGAAATCTCGATGTTTTGTTAAGTCGTGAAGACCGTGTGAACCAGGACCGGGCTGCTAGTAACGAATAAAGATGAACAGACGAACTTATTCATACAGGTTATCGAAATTAGGTAGGTTCAGTCACTGACCTACATAACCCGACCACTCTTACCCTCTTCTAGTGTGTAATAAGGGTCAGGTAATGCAAAGTGCTGACCGTACGTTGACGGCACTCTACCAAACATGACACAGATTTAAAAGAAAAGACGATAAACCTCTTTCCTTCATCATAAACATACCACACAAGCTTGTATACGGACTATGCAAGCTCCAAGAATGCTTTATAGCTACTTCAACACATCGCTTGCATTCAGCAGCTTACATTTGGAACAGCTGTAAAGTAAGCCATAATTTTCTCTCTTGAGCACGCAGTTCCATTACGCGGTTTCGCTAAATGCTTCTAGTTGTACGTTTATACTTTGTAGGAGGTTCTGTATGAAACGGGAAGTGTTGAGTATGTGGTGAATGGAAATGGGATTTAGCATTCTTAGTGGTAGCAATGCAAAGTAAAGTAACGAGAAAATATGGCTCATTTATTTTATTCGAAACAATATACTACACGATCGTTTAATTATTATTTATAGTTTAGTGTTTAGTTAGTTAGTTTAATCATGATCTGGCAGTTTGAGTAATTTATGCGGCTTACTCAAATGTCCTTTCGTTGGTATTGTTCGTTGAATCGTTGAGCTCCATAAGTTCTGAGTTGAGCTGCACGATTGCTGACAATTGCGTGCACTGACTGGACAGGTCCACTCAATATGTGTGGTTCTTTCCTCAAAAGACCGCCCATTGTATATTAAGTAGTGTTTTTTTGGTTGTTATGTTTTTGTGGTGTACAATAAATAATATACAAATAAATAAATAATAAGACCTTTTCAGACACCGATCTACGAGTACTTGGCCTTCACCAGATCTGACCAAGATTCTGTCTGGACTTTAAAGGAGACTGTGACGTCTGAGTTTGTTTCGGCCTTTCTTCTCAGAGTAGTCAGATAAGAAACGCCGGCCTCATCTAGTTTAAAAAAATATGATTAACGTGTAAAAGTTTTTTTACAAACCTACTACAGAAATAAAATTATTTATCACATGTTTGGTTTCTTGATTTTGTGACTAGTTTTGGACTGAAACGGAGCTCTGCTTTACAAAAGATAATGTCTACCGTGAGTAGGTATAAAAATAATTAAACCTATCAATGTGTTTCCCAGAACACTTAAAGATGAGAAAAAAAGTGCAAAATTATCTGACGTGGCTAAGCACAGCTAACAAAAGGCATTCTCCAAATGGGTGTCAACTAGAATAAATAAATCCAAAGCTAGGCTAAACCTATTAGAACAGTAATTCTTTGGTGCTAAGTGCCGTAAGGATTGATGGCCAAAGACCCTCATTTTAAATATTCCTTTAAGTACACAAATTAATTATTGACTGACCGGTTGGTGCAGTTGGTAGCGACCCTGCCTTCTGAGCCGCTGGTCCCGGGTTCGATCCCCTGACAAGTCAAACATTTGTGTGCATGAACATGTTTGTTTGACCTGTGTCTGGGTGTGTATATGTATGTATATCAGTCATCAGGTTACTATAGTACAGACTCTACCTAGTTCGGAACCTGAAGACCTTGTGTGGATGTTGTGAAAACAAAACGTATGTTTTGTTAAGACTGTCATAATTTTGTATTTTTGTAAAGCATGTATCGCTTTTCAGTCAAAATCTTACTAATAAAGATATCTCCTACTGCCCAATTCAACCTTACGCATTTACGAGGTTGGCAGGTCAAATAAAATCTTACGACACAGCATCTTCACTTACCAGGGTCCTATAACCTCATGGGTCCCGATCCCACTGATGCAACTCAATTCAAAATAATGGCCATCCCCTCTTTGTCCCGATACCGTAATAACCGTAAATTTTCATTTCATCAATATTATGGTGACAGACCTTGGGATGCTGAGAGAAGTTGTAAAAGACAGATAAGGAATATGAGGGAATTTGAACCTTGTGAGGCCTGAAAGTTGATGATGTTATGGTAGGGTAAAAAGGTTGAAAATTCTGTTGGGGATGAGTAGCCAATCTAATTATGGTCTGGTCTTTTGTGTGCTAATTAATGTAACAAAAAAACTACTTCTGAGTCAATGGCAAATTAATCTATATTGAGTCGGCTCAGAACTTTGGCGTTATTACGAGCGTCCATGAATTCCTGTAGCGTGCGAAACTATGTCAAGTGTCGCTTGTGGTACAGCACCACGTTTGCACTGCGCAAATCTACAAATCTGATTTACTTGTCTTTAACGACGTTTCTATTGTAACTGTGATATAAGTAAAGTCCGCTTCGTAGTTAAGGGGACTACATGACCTAAACGCAAGTTTTATAATGCCTAAAAGTATATGATCTACTGCAGTAAACAAAATCAGAAAAATATAATAATATGATATTCTTCAGGATATAATTATGCTAGTTAGATAGTGTGTTGACAACATAATACAACTAATTTGGTAGGTACGATAGAAAAAAGTCACGAAGATACGTCAATTTTTTTTTATTGATTTAAAACCATCCTAACATACATGCAATCATTCTGTTTTTTTTTCAGATTGTTCTTCAAGCAACACTTTAACGTGATAGTGTTTTAATTACGTTTTTAGTCCAATCAATAGATTTTTGTAAATGGAGAATTGCTTCATGTTTTGCAATAAGTTACCAGCTTTGTGTCATCGTGCTTCTCTTTCTTTTCTATGCAGTTCGACAGTGACCGCGCTTTAGCTATTGTTAGCCCCCAGAGAAAAGGGAATTGGTGTTGTTGGCGTTGTGTTTACGTACTACACTCGCGGGAAAATAATATGGGTCAGTGACGAAATCCCTGTAACTTGCAAATTATGAATGGTACATGCATGAAACTAACTTTATATTACAGAGCATTTGAATATCGTATGAAATAAAACCTTAAATGATCTATAACGTAATTAAAAAAGTTGTTTTACTTTTGCTTGTTTTCGCACTTTTGTTTTCAATCTATCAAATCAAAAGGATAAAAGACGGTCGTTGTCTTCTTTCACCATCGTTATTGTATTACTATCATGTCGCTAACACCAGAAGAATGTACACGTATCGTCACTATGTTAGAAGAAGGCAGAAGTCAGCGAAGTACAGCATGAATAATAGGCGTGTCACTTTCTAGAGTGCAGCGAGTCGTCCAACGTTTCCGAGAAACTGGGCAGAACATAAGAAGACCAGGAACCGGCAAACTGAGATGTACTACGGCTCCGAAGTTGGCACCTCACGGCAGTTGAAGTGATAAATCAACTTCGGGAGACCCGTAAAGATGACGTAAGCGAGCGAAGTGTAAGGCGATGGCTCCTCGAAGCTTATTTGACCCCATATAGATCCACAAGGGAACATCGGGTAGCAAGATTACATTACGCCCGCGACCACGCGAAATGAGGAGACGAAAATGGGCAAGAGTTAAGTTTTCTGACGAATCCAGACTTATATTGTATGCACATAATGGGTGGCGAAGAGTCTACCGACGGCCAGGGGAAAGTTTTATTCCAGCTTGCTTTGAGGAAGGATCTGTTATGGTTTGAGCTGGAATCTCTTCAGAGAGTCGCAAGGAGTTCGTGCTGATAGAAAATAGTAAGCTTACTAGTGCAAGTTATGTGGATCCTTAATGAGCATGTCGGCCCATATTTAATTAATATGGGTGAAAATTCAATATTCAAGCATGACAGCGCCAGACCATATACAGCTCAAATTATAAATTAGTATTTTCAGTACGTTGGCATCAATTGCATGGACTAGCCCGTAAAAGCCCGGGCCTGAATCCAATTGAACATGCTTGGGAGGTGTGTAAGAAATCGAAACCCGCCCCAGCTGCACTTCGAGACCTGAAACATGCGTTAGTGGAAGAATGGACCAATATTCCACAACATCGCATAAGAAACAGCATGCTCAATCGCCTGGCAGCTGTGAGAAGGGCACGTAGGGACAATATAAAGTATTAATTTAGCTTTAAAGTTCGTTTTTGTGTTGTATGTGAGGTCCCATAATATTTTCCACGTAAAAATGATTGATATTTTGTTTTGTTATGTAATTTTGACAATTACTAATAATGTTTTCAACATTTGATGTTGTTTTATTAACTGGTATTTTTTTTACAACATACAGTTTCATTCATGTCGCTAGCTGTATAACTTTAAGAGTAATTATAGTTTTTCGTACTGACCCGTATTCTTTGTCCGCGAGTGTTGTTGGCTTTCGTCCCATTTTATTATTAATAATTATAAAATTCATTACGTTGATGAACGATCAGCGGTCGGCAAATAAAAACATATTACCCAGGCGGCAACAAACAAAGAGATAAGTTAAACAGTACAACAAACAAATTGTACAAAATACACAAGTTCTAACGTGGTCGACACCCCCGCGCACCCGCGCCGCGCCATCACGCATGTTTTTCGGTACCGAAATCGTGTAAAGGTTAAATAACGGTTTAGCTCAACCTTTATTTTAAACCGGTACCGGTATATTTTTGAGGTATCTTAACCTTTAACCGTAACCGCTTTCAGTCCCTGGTTGGCATACATTTCTGATATTTTTATTTGTTTAAGTCAATGTTAACTGAAATTTTATCTAGATGGTGATAAACACTAAGATTTCATAAATGATAAATAAATGATTTTATTTCTGTAAGTAGGTTGGTTACAAACACTTTTACACGTCAATCATATTTTAAAAAACTAGATGAGGTCGGCGTTTCCTATCTGACTACTCTGAGAAGAAAGGCCGAAACAAACTCAGAGGTCACAGTCTCTTTTAAAGTCCAGACATAATCTTGGTCAGATCATGTTAAGACCATTAAACCATGTTAAGGTCATCTGGGTAGGCCGCATAAATTACTCAAGCTGCCAGATCGTGAAACTAACTAAGGAATAAAATAAAAAATGTAATAATCCACATAATCTTCACATTCACAATAATTTAAATAATATAATACTTTACAAAGTAAATACTCATGTCATTGTTGTATAAATTCATCAATGTCAATGTGTATATAAATGAAGAAAGAAGAAAATACCATGTAGTATCAACGACTTTGCTTCAAAATTATAAATCAGACCAAAACCTAATGTTAGACCTCATGTCAGACACATATCATAAACCCATTATCTCCCACAGCCAGAAACTAGATAATTACAAAACATACTTCTAAATTAATTACCCATCAATTTGGTACCACTGTTCGTAACTTAAATCTTCGTAAGCGTTAGAGATCAGTAGGTGAAAACTTAACTAAACTTGTGTACGGAGCTTAGAAGTTTAACTGTAGTTTAGAGTAGTTAGTGAATGTAATTGGGCTGTTAATTTACTTAGATGTGCCGATTACAGATTAAGAGCTTATCGTACTTTTGATAAGTTTAAGGAAATAAACCAAAGTTTGAACAATTGTTTTCCGATGTCTAACCATTTTTTCTTCTTTGTTTTATTGTATTTTTTGAGCTTGAGATCGATTGATCATTTAAGTCTCTCTTACATCGCTGTTTTCGTGTATTTGTTAATGTTACTCCCATCAATCGTTAGTGGAAGCTTGGCCATCTTTTACACATTGTACCTACTAGATATTAAAATGCTGTTAGCTGTAAGTTTTCCAAAAAGTTGTAAAAAAACTTGAGAGGTGTCAAGGGACACCCGGATGGAACGAAGTTCCTTTCGATTAATTAGTGAAGGAATTGTAATCATTTTTTTTTTTAGTTATAATATTTTTTTTTATTATTAACAAATATATATATATACACACATCAAAAGTGTCTAGGGATCAACATATATTTTTGCAATAACTTTTCTCCTGATTGATATTAATTAAAATTTTCTTTAAGGATTCATAAAATAAAGTGTTTTCGTTTGTCACAGTAACGATAAACCAAGTCACCTTTGCATTAATAAAGAAATTTGCCATTTTCCTAATAAAGGGATTTTTGACATTTGAACCACTAACACAAAAGTTCGAAAAAAAGACTGAAATAACAGTTTTCTTTAAAATTTTATTGGGTAACTTAAACAATTAATAATCCGTGTTTCTACCGCGAACACTAACAACACAAGAACATCGGTTTGGCATACTCAAAATGAGTTCATCCAAATCACGCTGTGGAATGGCCGCCCATGTTCGTTGCAACATCAAAAAAAGGTCTTCTTGCGACTGGATACCCTCCATATTCGGCAGAGCTCTTCTCTGTAGCATATCCCATGCATGCTCAATCGGGTTCAAGTCTGGCGACTGAGCAGGCCAGGGCAGGACATTGATGTTAGCTGCGGCGAGAGTCTGTCTTACAACTCGTGAGGCTTCATCACTCTTCAGGGAACTTAATTAGCGACCAAACAGTCAGAAACCGCTTGCATGAAGTGAACCTTCATTCCCGAAGACCGCTACGGGTACCACCTATAGCAATGCACAATCGTAGGATTCGATATCAATGGGCTCTTGAACACAGAAATTGGGCAGAAGAACAATGGCGTTTCGTGTGCTTTTCTGATGAGTCTCGTTTTGGTATGAGACCGGATACAAGACGTATACGACACTGGAGAACCCCTGGATGCCAACAGCGATTAAAATCCTGCCAGGAAGTCCATCCTTATAGTGGTGGAACCATCATGGTATGGGGGTATTTGGATCGGCGGAAGAACTGAGTTGATTTGGATCAGAGGCAACCTCAACGCTCAAATTTATGCTGAGACGATTGTATCAGACGTCATCGTTCCTCTACAAGTGCAAATCGGTCCCTTATTTCAGTTAATGCATGATAATGCACGACCGCACACCGCAAGAGTTGTAAGACAGACTCTCGCCGCAGCTAACATCAATGTCCTGCCCTGGCCTGCTCAGTCGCCAGACTTGAACCCGATTGAGCATGCATGGGATATGCTACAGAGAAGAGCTCTGCCGAATATGGAGGGTATCCAGTCGCAAGAAGACCTTTTTTTGTTGTTGCAACGAACATGGGCGGCCATTCCACAGCGTGATTTGGATGAACTCATTTTGAGTATGCCAAACCGATGTTCTTGTGTTGTTAGTGTTCGCGGTAGAAACACGGATTATTAATTGTTTAGGTTACCCAATAAAATTTTAAAGAAAACTGTTATTTCAGTCTTTTTTTTGAACTTTTGTGTTAGTGGTTCAAATGTCAAAAATCCCTTTATTAGGAAAATGGCAAATTTCTTTATTAATGCAAAGGTGACTTGGTTTATCGTTACTGTGACAAACGAAAACACTTTATTTTATGAATCCTTAAAGAAAATTTTAATTAATATCAATCAGGAGAAAAGTTATTGCAAAAATATATGTTGATCCCTAGACACTTTTGATGTGTGTATATAAATATAGCTTACTATAGCAAAAAGTGTCGTGACAACATTTCGTAACAATTTTTTCCGTCTAGCCCCCTTTCACAACGCGCGATAAGGAACTTCGTTCGATCAAATAGTATGTTTAGTTAAGCGTTTTGGGAGTTAATTAATCGTGTGTGTTTGAGAAATTGTTTGCCTGCTAGCCCCTTCGCTGAAAATAACCCACCACATTATTTATCATGTATCGTGGCCGCATTACAAAAAGTATGCCCATTTAAGAAAGAAAGAAAAATTGTTTTTTTTTGTCACAGAAACAAGTGCATACAAAATATAATTAACTCGAATAATAAAGAAAAATAAAAACAAAATAGATCTATAATCACGAGCACAAAACAGAAATAGTCGACAGCTGCACGTCATGACTGTGACAAGAAGGCTTCCACTCAGCATGATGCTGTGCTATGGGGGACCCACAGCACAGCTGTGATTTTCGGTGGTCACCCGAAAAGGACGTTCGGAAACCAAGTCAGGTTTAATGATACTACAGGTTACAAAATAAAACAAAACAAACAGTGGGTACTTAAACGGGTGGGTATATAAAGCAACTACTTATAAAGGTTCTAATTAAATTAGCTAGCGAATCTCCGCAGTCGTGATGGGTATCGATATCTAAAGACGATGAAATAGATACCAAACAGATTTGATGATTTTATTTTACACGTTGCAATTTCCTTGCCGGTGGCATCATCGACCAACAGTATCAACTAGATAATGGGTCTATCAAAGCTAAATGCTGTCAAAGTTTAAAACAGTTATAAGTTCAACCTAATTACAACCATGGCACCTAGTAATATAGTCGTGCTTACATTGGCTGTGTTTCAAGCGAACTAAACAAAATAAGAGCTCACGTTTCAAGTGCGCTGTTATTTACCGAGACGTATTTCTTGCGCCGAGCCGATATCTAGTCGGTATGGTTGATCGAAGGGTTGCATACAATTCCCCGAGGAGAGAACTTTCGGCGGGTTCGCTGAGTCGGGTCGGCCGGACAGCGAACGGAGGCATGCCTAATGCCGCCGTCGGGGGCTTGGCTTAATTGCCTGGCCCAGAGGAAGGCTACCTCCAAAATAAAAAACCACCCAATCCCAAGCGTTGAAGCGCGGTGAGAGGATGCATGGCTGGAGGGAGTCCAGTCGTTAGCGCTTCCCCTGCAGAGCACCTGCCGCACTCTGCAGTATGTAGGCTTACCGGGCATCTAGGCTCTGCCCGGTAGACATAAAAAACCTATATCGACTCGTGGGACTACATATGGACAACATAAAACAAAAAAAAAACAAAATTGCCGATCGTGTTGGTCGAGCAGATGGGTGTCCTGTCAGGTGCGGTGTCAGACTCTGACACCGCATCTGAGAGAATGAGTGTTGCGAGTGTGGCGAGCGTAAGCTCAAAACGCTCGCGGACTGAGGAGGAGATGTTGGAGCATCCTTCAAAATTTTGGAGGAAGTGCTCTCACAGAGAGGACGAGAGGCGCGCGGGGTTGACAGGCCTCTCTTCTAGCGAGGAGAACCTGCCAGCCAAGGTGGGCAGAAGAGGACGAGGTCGCGCAGTTGGTGGAGCGTCAGCTCGTTCGACGTCGCGCGACTCTCTAGGGCGCTTTCTCCAGCGCCCCGACATGCCGGCACCCAGCAGAGGAAGTGACCCGGGGGACAAGCAGGTGGAGTGCGCTTCTAGCCAAACCTCCACCTCTTTGGTCACCACAAAGGGGAAGAGCGACCTGGAGCCCCTGGTGTCGGACCTAAGCGGGGGCTCCACTATGTCCCTGTTGGGAGCCAACAGAGCGGAGGCAAATGCTGCAAAGCGGTCGCAGCAAAAGACGGTCGCGGCTGACGAGGTCAGCGAATTGGCCCGACAGGCCCGAGAGCGGCGCTCTGCCCGGATGACCGCCGGGGGGAGCCTTACAGCGGTGGCACTCAGTCGCCAAGTTTTGGACGGCGTGGATGTGGTCCTGAAGGTTGCCACCAAATCGGGCAACCTGAAGGGCACATTCACGCGTGCTTTAAAGGAGGCGGCGGAGGGTATTAAGGAGGCAGTTGAGGTCCTCCTTAATCGCACTAACACGGAGGAAACGGGGAAGCTATGGGAGGAGAATGGCCGTCTCCGATCCGAGTTGGAGGACCTCAAGCGGCAGTTCGCTGCCCAGAGGGCAGCTCCTACGGCCTCCTGCTCCACCTCCTCCGCAGCCTTGCCGTTGGCTTCGTTGGCTTCTTCGGTCCCGTCGTCGACACCTACACTTGCGGATGCGGAGATCGAAAAGATCGCGCGCATCTGCATGATGCAGTGTGGAAAGATGGTGGGTGCCCGAATGGAAAGCATAGTGGCTAGGCTCCTCCCGGCTGAGACCCTCCGCCCACCGCTCGCTGCGGACAAGCGGAGGAAGGAGGGGGCCAAGACAAGACAGCCGCGCCATTGGCAGTCGCACCCCGCCGACCGCACCATCTGCGACCGCACCCGGGTCCACCAAGGAGACCTGGACGACGGTCGTCAAGAAGGGCCGCCGCAAAGGGAAGACGGCGCCGCCGGTACTCGCTAGAGCACCGGCACCGAAGAAGGCCCAAGGATCGCCTAAGGTCAGAGCCCCACGCTCCGCGGCTGTAGTAATTACGCTGCAGCCCGGAGCCGTCGAAAGGGGCATATCATATAAGGCGGTCCTAACGGAGGCGAGGGCGAAAGTCGCGTTCCCTGACCTTGGCATACCGTCCGGCCTCAGAATGAGGCCGGCGATTACGGGGGCGCGACTGCTGGAGGTGTCGGGTGCCTCTAGCGGCGAAAAGGCGGACATCTTGGCCGCCAAGCTGCGAGAGGTCCTCAACCCAGAGGACGTCCGGGTGTCCAGGCCGATGAAGACCGCTGAGCTGCGCGTCGCTGACCTGGATGACACGACGACCGCGGCTGAGGTCGTGGCAGCTGTCGCCCGAGTCGGCGGATGTCCGCCCGATGACGTGCGGTCTGGCGAGATTCGCGTCGACGCTTCCGGGCTCGGCGCGATCTGGGTGCGGTGCCCGGTGGCGGTGGCGAACAAAGTCGCCGACGCTGGGCGTCTGTTGGTGGGGTGGGTGGCAGCGAGGGTAAAGCGGCTGCAACCTAGCCTTGCGGTGCTACCGTTGCTTCGACATTGGGCATGTCAGAGCACGGTGCACCGCTAAAATAGACCGCAGCGAGCAGTGCTATCGCTGCGGTGAGGCCGGCCACGAGGCGGCCCAGTGCTCCGCGGCGCCAAACTGCAGCCTCTGTACAGCTGCGGGGAGGCCCGCTGGGCACAGAGTGGGTGGAAAGGCTTGTGGCGCGCCCGCCAACAAGAAGAAGAAGAGAGGGGCTGCTAAGGCTGCTGGGGGCTCTTTACCCCCCCTCAGCCTGGCTGCCCTTCGGCCGACTCCCGGCCTAGGAATGCTGCGGAGGGAATGGATTGCGCATAATTGCGCTCTACCATTTCCTCCAAGGCAATATCAACCACTGTGCCGAAGCTCAGGATCTCTTGCTCCAGAGCATGGCAGAGTGGTCGATTCACGTGGCTGTTGTCGCCGAACCGTACTTTGTCCCCCCCAGGGATAACTGGGTGGGAGACCTGGACGGTTTGGTGGCCATCATTGGCGGGGATCTTGACAACCCGTCCCGAGATCACGGCTGGGTAGCCGCCCTCGTGGACGGCATTTGTATGGTTGGGGCGTATTTTTCGCCCAACAAGAGCCTCGCCGACTTCGAGAGGTTCCTTGTCGAGTTGGGTGCCGTCGTGGGCCGACTCCACCCTCGCCCTGTGCTGTTGCTGGGGGATCTCAACGCCAAGTCTGTGGCGTGGGGATCTCCTGTGACCGATGCTAGGGGCGAGGTGCTGGAGGAGTGGGTGGTCACGACTGGCTTGACCGTCCTAAATCGGGGCTCGGTCCACACGTGCGTGCGGCAGCGGGGCGGCTCTATAGTGGACGTCTCGTTCGCTAGCCCCGCTGTCGCGAGCCGTGTCCGTGACTGGCGTGTCGCCGTGGAGGTGGAGACGTTGTCGGATCACCGATACATCCGTTTCGACGTCTCCGCCCAGACCAGCGGCGGCCGCAGTTCGATGGCCCCGCGAATGGACGGTCCGCGCTGGGCACGTAAGCGCATCGACAGGGAGCTTCTCGAGGAGGCCGCTATTGTCCAGGCCTGGTTCCGGGAGTCGGCAACGAACGAACCCGTCGACGTCGAGCAGGAGGCGCTGTGGTTCCGCGGGGCGATGACGCAAATCTGCGACGCGTCCATGCCCCGGGTCCACGCACAGTCAGCAAGGCGCCAGGTGTACTGGTGGACCGCCGAGATCGCGCAGCTGCGCGTCGCGTGCGTGGCGGTTAGACGCCAGTACACCCGATACCGGAGGAGACGTCGTCGGGTCCCTGACGAAGAAGCCGCGCTGTATGAGGTGTACCGCGCGGCGAAGGAGGCTCTGTGGCTGGCCATCGGCGAGGCGAAAACGCGAGCCAGGGACGAGATGTTGGAGAGTCTAGACGGGGATCCGTGGGGGCGCCCTTATCGCGCGGTCCGAGGGAAACTTCGAGCCGCGGCGCCCCCACTTACGGAGAGTCTCCAACCCGAGCTGCTGGAGGAAGCAGTTGCAGCCCTCTTCCCGGCGAGAGCGGAGCACAGTCCGCCGCCGATGGCTGTGCCCACAGCCGCAGAGCCTACAGGAGAGAACGCCATCAGCGTCCCAGAGGTGACACAGGAAGAGATAGGGGCAGCCGTGATGCGGCTCCGGGCCAAGAACGTGGCTCCGGGGCCCGACGGGATCCACGGCTGCGTGTTAGCCCTCGCTCCGAAGGAGCTTGAGCCCCAACTGAGAGGACTCTACACAGCGTGTCTTGAGCGGGGCCAGTTTCCCACTTTGTAAAAATCTGGTCGTCTGGTCCTGCTCAGGAAGGCGGGGCGCCCTGCCGACTCGCCGTCCGCGTACCGGCCCATAGTGCTGCTAGACGAGGTGGGCAAGCTGTTTGAGCGTAATATCGCAGCCCGCCTCGTCGGCCACTTGTGCAGAGAGGGGCCGGACCTGGACGACAGCCAGTTTAGTTTTCGGCATGGGCGCTCCACCATCCACGCTGTGTCGCAGGTGAGAGTCCTGGCGGAGGAAGTGGTGTCCCGGGGCGGGGTGATGTTGGCGGTGTCCTTGGACATCTCCAACACCCTGCCCTGGAGTTGTATTCGGGAGGCACTGCGCTATCATCGGGTGCCTCCCTACCTCCGCCACATCGTTGGGGCTTATCTGTCGGAGAGGTGTGTCACCTACTTGGGACGTGATGGCGGAAACCAGCGTTGCATGTCGTGCGGTGTTCCGCAGGGCTCGGTCCTAGGCCCGCTCCTGTGGAACATCGGGTACGACTGGGTGCTGAGGGGCGAGCTCCAACTGGGCGTAGATCTGACGTGTTATGCTGATGACACGCTGGTCACTGCCCGGGGGAGCTCGCACAGGGAGGCAGCGTTGCTGGCGACGGCTGCGGTCTCACAGGTGGTGGGCCGCATACGTCGCCTAGGCCTGGAGGTGGCCCTCAGCAAGTCGGAGGCCATGGTGTTTCATGGCCCCCGGCGGGCGCCGCCGCCCGGCTCACACATCGTGGTCGGGGGGGCTCGGATCGCTGTCGAGTCCACCATGAAGTATTTAGGATTGGTGCTCGCAGCCGGTGGAACTTCGAGCCCCACTTCCGACGGCTGGCGCCCAAGTTGCTGGGCGCGGCTGGCGCGCTTGCAACGCTGCTTCCCAATCTGGGGGGCCCGAGCGCCGTCTGTAGACGGCTCTACGTGGGGGTCGTGCGATTCATGGCCCTGTATGGGGCCCCGGTGTGGGCCTCTGACCTGACGGCCGGCAGCATCGCTGTTTTGCGAAAGCCGCAGAGGGCGATGGCCGTCAGAGTCATCAGGGGGTATCGCACGATCTCCTACGAGGCGGCTTGCGTACTGGCCGGATCCCCGCCCTGGGACCTCGAGGCGAAAGTACTCGTACTCGCGTCGTTGTATCGGTGGCGCGAGGAAGCGAGGGCGCGGGGCGAGGGACCGATGCAGCGACACATAGAGCTGCGTCGGTCTCAGCTTCGCGAGGTCCTGGTGGCGGAATGGGGGGACAGGCTTTCACGCCCTACCGCCGGCCTCGTCACCATCGAGGCGGTCCGGCCGGTGCTCGAGCGCTGGCTCGGGAGGAGGCACGGCTCCCTGTCGTTTCGGGTGACGCAGGTGCTCTCGGGGCATGGCTGCTTCGGGAAGTACCTGTGTCGCATAAACAGGGAGCCGGACGCCCGGTGTCACCACTGCGTCGACTGCCGGGAGGACACGGTACGGCATACGCTGGCAGAGTGTGCCGCTTGGGAGGAGCCGCGCCGTGCCCTCATCTCAGAAGTAGGCAGTGACTTGTCGCTGCCGGCCGTAGTCGAGTCGATGGTCGGCAGCGACGAGTCCTGGGACGCGGTGGTTTGGAGGATGCGGAAAGGGAGAGGGAGATCTCATCCACTCACCCGGCCCGCAGAAGGCGCACTGGGCGTCGGCGGAGGGCGGACAACTCCCTCTCCCAGCCCCATAAATGGGTCCAGGGGCGACGGACTCGGGGACGTCCGTCGCCCCCCATACATCAGGACCCGAGGTGGCGGCGTGTAGTGTTCCACGCGCGCCCCTTTTAGACGTCGCGGGGGGAGTCAAACACCTCACTCCCCCCCAGACCCGAAGAGGCCCGCAGTGGCGGGCCGGCACCAGTCGGGGGTTGCGGAAGGATGTTCCCGCGACCCCCGGCGTAGGTGTGAGATGGAACACCGGGGTGGTTTTTAGTCAGTAAGAGTCTGACAGACCCCGCCGCCCACCCCAGGGCGGCGGATATCCATGAGGATTTTCCACCCCGGAAACAAAAAAAATAAAAAAGGGTTGCATACAATCAAATTGAGCCAAGAAATGACTTGGATCGATTTATTGTTGCTTTAAGTTATGGAATGCCACAGGTAATTAAATGGCACCGTGTAAATCAGGCTTTAAACACACACAAATACGAATTCACCATAACATTGTAACTTTGTAGGAAAAACAAACAGTTTAGGTATGCTTAAGTGGATCGACGGCACGTTGTGTTCCACGCGCTCCTCAAAGAAATGTCAGCTCCAATGATGGGGTCCGCTAAGGCCGATGCCTGCCAGTGTTGCGGGAAAGTCCAAAAGGATTACCGTGGCCCCTGGCACAGGCAACTTAAGGAACACGGGTGGGATTTAGTCAGTAAGAGTCTGACACGCCCTCCCGCTCCGCCCAGAGCGGGAGAAGTTATTTGATGATTTCCCACCCTCAACAAGAAAAAAAAAGGGCCCACTATATTATCATAACGTAACATTTTCTACGTCCACCTAAAAAACCTATAAAACACCCATTAAAGGAAACAGAGGAAAGAGAAATAAACCCATAGTAAAGACCGTTCGCATTCTAATCGCAGTCCCAATCTGTGTAAAATCTTCTTTTTTACCTACATTTTGAAAAGTTTTTGACATTGACTGTCGCTGAAATGAGAGTGCGGGTTAATATTTACCATGTTTAGTACAAGAATAGACCTTAATTTAACCGGTTCTCAATGTATCCCCAAAACAATCCACAAAGCAAAATATTCAACAAGTCCCGGAACCCAAGGCCCGGCAAAACACCAAACAACTAAACATTTATTCACTACAGTTAATAAACTTACCCAGTCGCGTAATTCAGCATAATAAATCGCCCCGGAATAGCCTTAAGTTAAATCACGCGGGATTACGCACTTAATATTGTTTTAGTTTTTGATAGTCCCTCTTATGCCCCAGGTACACGAGGCTAGTTTTTCAAAGCTAGGATAGCAAGCTTGCTGTGCTGGCTTGGCACATGCTAGTGCCGTTTACATGATTCCAGATAATTTTAAGCCAGAGTACAGTACAACACGTAGTTGTGGTCAGAAAAACAAAACGAAACAAACGCGTATTACATACACCACATGAAGCTAGTACACAAGCCAGGATGATAAAATCCCTCCTTCTGCGAAGCAGTAATGTTCGCGATGGAGAAGGCGGAACGCGTGAGGGAGAGGCAAAATTCGCGCCCTCACGCCCCTAGCCGCCGCAGGAGACGCCCTGGGCGTCGGGAATCGCAGGCCGATTCCCGGCCACCGTAGGCGTGGGCTTGCGAACGGCGGGCAATGGGCAGCTCGCCGTTCGATAAGGACCAGGCCCGGGTCGACGGCGCGTTGTGTTCCACGCGCCCCTCAAAGAAATGTCAGCACCAATGACGGGGTCCGCTAGGGCCGATGCCTGCTAGGGTTGCGGGAAAGTCCGAGAGGGATACCGTGGCCCCTGGCACAGGCAACTGAAAGAATACGGGTGGGTTTTAGTCAGTAAGAGTTTGACACGCCCTCCTGCTCTGCCCAGAGCGGGAGAATTTATTTCATGATTTCCCACACTCAAAAAAAAAAAAAAAGGATGATAAAATCAGTGGTGGGGCTGCTACCTGTTAGTAGGTCAAAAAATAGAACCCCATCCTATTAAACTATCCTAGCCTAAGACGCTAGCTTACTAGCCTAGAAATAAAGCTAGTTCTTTATACACGAAGCCAGAGTTACTAGCTTCCTAACACTGGCTTACTATCCTGGCTTGACAAACTACCCTCGTGTATCTCGGGCATTAAAGCGTTAGTTTTTATCGGAGGCGGCCATTGTGTTAGATGTCGTTTGTCTTCTAGTTTTTATGATGATTGTGAATGTGCTTTGTGAATTTTAACTCAGTATTTTTACTTTAGCAATTTAGACTATTTCTCATAATTTGATTACAGTTCAAGTAAACGGCATAAACTTTTTAGGGTCTGAAATGGCGATGGGCGTTCCTCGAGGTTCGATATTGGGTCCATTCCTCTTTTAAGTCTATATTAATGATTTACCCCAATTACTTCAAAATCAACTGAAGATGGTGTTATTTGCAGATGACACATCATGGATCTTTAAGAGACCGACGGTCACAAAATCTTGATGACGTGAATAGCTCTATTCTTCAGGTCCAAGATTGGTTTACGGTCAATAATTTGGTACTAAATAGGAAAAAAACCAAATGCATTAGATTTAAATTACGTAATATTAGAAGTAGCGAATGTGACATCATATTGAATGGAGAAAAACTGGAATTTATTAATTACACGGTTTTCCTAGGAATCACGGTAGAAAAGAAATTACAATGGTGACCTCATATAACATCTCTTGCGGGGCGGCTAAGCTCGGCCGCTTATGCTGTTAGAAAGATAAGACAGTTAACAGATGTAAAAACCGCGCGTTTGGTTTATTTTAGCTACTTCCACAGCATTATATCGTATGGCATTTTACTTTAGCTCGGGCTGCTTACATTTAATCCATCTTTATTTTGCAAAAGAGAGCTGTCAGAGCCATTTATAATCTACGTCACCGAAAATCTCTCAGGGAACTATTTAAAAAGATGTTTTGTAGTGTGTGTCCAGAAGTGCAGAAGGTATGAGTGACTATACGTTGGTGAAATAGTCAGTTAAACCTTACGTAAATAAGTTAAGAACTTACTTAGGTACACTTAGTGTCCCTATTTCCATATCAGATAAAAGCGAAGATAAAAACATATCTAAACAATAGGGAAACTGCTGCTCAGTGCTCGTAACCTTATTCAAGAATGTACCTCGGAAAGCGAGCCACCGAGTCGTGTCGTTAATACGTCGGTGTATCCGTCGGTGACCACGCTCCTTGCGATCTATATGCAAACTAATAATATCACATATATAATTATGTAACATTATGTCCAGGATTTCAATACAGAAGAGGTTTTTGTGGAGGACTTTATCTGGGAAAGTACTCTGACTCTACAGCTGCCGCCAAGCAGTATTGTACCTACACGTAATGTAGATTTGAACCATTTTGCCGAAAAAACAAGGTCTATACTATACATAGCATTTTGGCTTAAATTTATGCGGAAAGCCCTATTAATAACATAACAGCTGAGCTATTCTGTAACAATTTCACCGTGATTACTTAGGTGAACTTGAAGTGAGTTGTTGATAGTGTCAATCTTTAGCATCAGGTGGAGTGATAGCTAACTTCACCTAAGTTATCGCGGTGAGATTGTTACAGAATCGACCGGCTGTTTAAAAAAAAATGTTTTTGATTTAACGTGACGTTTATTTCGCCGATACGTATTGTATAGGCACTCAGGTTTTAAGTATACGGGTGCCAGTGTGACTCTGGTACGGCATATGATCATAGGCGGTGTCGATTTTAGACTTTCTATCGGGTGAACCGCCTGTTTGTTAACCATACAATAACAAAAAATAAACTGGCAACACCAAACTTATTTTAGCCATCTTGCATTTTTGTTTTAGTAGTGGTGGCCCAGAGGTATCGGCCCTGACTTACAAGTTATAGGTCGTGAGTTCGAAACAAGGCAGGCACATTACTTTGTGTATTTAATTTAATCACCACTGCTCTCAAAACGGTGAAAGAAAATATCGTGAGGAAACAAAAATTCGAAGACATGTGACATTCACCAACCTGGACTGGGCCCGTGTGGTTAGTTACGGCCCGCTCCCTCTCACAGAAAAGAGGCCAGTGTCCCAGCAGTGGGAAGTTTATAGGCTGATCATGCATTTTTGTTATAGTGTGATTCAAGTGGTGTTTGCTGGTGAAGATAAAAAATATTTTGTTTATACTTCACTGCTGAGCTACTTATTTCTTTGCGAGCATTATCTTTACTTAAATATTTTCGTGAATGGAGAGCTTTTACATAAAACCAGTTTTCCAAATTTGGCTAAGCCGTCCAATCTAAGAAGATTACTATCTATTTAGGTATCCCACGATAAAGACTAGGCAAGCATGGGCAGTGTAGCGCCCAATAAAAATAGATATCTTAAGTTTCGGAATAAGAAGCTTTGACGGCTGAATACTTTCGTAAATAGAACGCCTGTAGAGGAGATTTGTCTGTGTGTTTTATATATAGATTTATGATGTAATAAATGTTTATTTTTGACTGGCGGGGTAGTTGCATAACACACTAACAGTAGGAATAGCTTTCATTTTGACAGTCCAACAACATTAAATGCGTTATTTACGTTGTTGAGCAGACACATTTTTTGAACATACATGGTTACTTGTAATTCGACGTATATCAGTCAGGAGCAGATCAGGGGGAAGATAGGGATGATAGGGAAAATGCAACAAATTGAACCCAGTGTATGGCTGAAATTAAATTGTTTTTGGGAGATTTGAATTTTAAGGGTTTTTGATATTTATCTACCTAAAATTTGACATGTAATTTCAAACTGAAAAAAAATCATATTGAGTGGGTACCATTAAAAATCGGTAATGTAGCTGGCACTTCAATTAAGCTATGAACATAATTAAAAGTACTTAATCGCAATAAGAGTGCAGGAATCCGTAGGGATCATAGCACGAAGTGTTCTTTTCTGATCGCGCTCTAGGGAAAGGCATCCTTTATAATATTATCATTTAAACAGATAACTACTAAACAAACAATATGCAACTTTACGCACCTACAACTAAAGTATTATGCTTTTAATTGATCATGTATTAAAGATTTAGGGCCGATTTGTCAGTAGTCGTATAATTTTTAATTGATTACAACTACTAAATATCTTACTTCTGTACAAAAGCTGTCGAACCGTAATATTATTCCATTATTCTTCAGATAAAAGTTATTTGACTAGTTAATGACAAGCTAACCCTTAAACAAACATAATCATATTGCATTTGGTTTTTTCAAAAAAAATACTAACAGAAAAATTCTGGACTTTTAGATAAAAAAAATCGACTTTTTGAGTTTTTTACGTCAAGACGTTCTTGTGTAAAGAATATACACTTCCTCGGACTTACGGCGGTAATCGCAGCTTAACTTCACATCTCGATCGACTCCCTTTTCCTTCTAGCTTACGTTTTAGGACAAGGCTTTTTCAGCACTGGACTTAAGACTTTTATTATTTTTGGAACGGTTTAGGAAAACATTGTGAGAAAACCGGCATGACCTAGAATCGAAAATTCAAAGACATTTGACATCCACCAAACTGCACTGGGCCCGCGTGGTGGAATACGGTCCACCTCTCTCATAAGGAAGCCTGTGTCTTAGCAGTGGGAACACTATAGGCTGATTATTTCTTTCAAGTAGTCTACCTTCTAAGTTCATACACACAGAGCATCACGTCACGCAAACTAATTATTTATCAAATAGGCGTATTATATTCATTTAATGAGAATGAAACTTGTGATTTGAGTCTATGAACTACATAATCTTTACCACCACCGCCCACCACCACAGCACCTAATGCCCCGCCGAAAACCGGAAATAATGCTTATTTATTTCTATTTATAGTCCTTAAAGTCCCTAGACGCGTATAAGCAGGGATCGAGTCTATCTCAGTGCCTACGTCCTAGACAGAATCTCCGAATGGATTTTGTACCCACGATGACATAAGAGATACATTTTCAATGTTAGCTGACATCTCATTGTACTAGCAACAACTAACTGCAGCTTTCTGATTGACTCATTGACAATTCAAAAGTAGGTAGGATTCTTAGACACTTGGTCAATCTCCTTTAGCACAAGTGTTTCATAATTATGCAGGGTGGCATCATCAACGCGCAACCTATCACTATGAATTCAGCACATGATTCTAAAAATCTGCTGTTTTATAGCAAAAAGCCCAACCCACATGTTTTGACTAAGGTGTAGAGTATACTAGCTTAAATACCAAATTTCAGCTTTCCAGGACTTTAGGAAGTACCAAAAGAATGTCGATGATCATCAAGGGTTTTTTAGATAACAATAAAATCTAAAGTATAAGAGCTATGCAATTAAAACTTTACATGTTAAATAAATCCGCTATTGACAACATATCCCGAGAATTTATTTTATCTGGTATTATCTGAACCCAAGTTATGAGGGTTCAATAAAACGACGAAGCGCTTCGAAAAAAGGTAGGTGGTGCCCTTGCGCTTCGCTTTGCTCGTGTTGGCGGGGGCATTATCGTGCCTCCAGATGTCAATAATAGAGGGTATCATAGTAAGTAGGACAGCCAGCTTCCAGCGTCCATTCTCACCAACTGACATCCGTTGTACTCCAGACATCAGGAAATGGATTCCTCTGAAACCCTCGCTGAATAATACGGTCTGCCTTATACACATCACGTAACATCAAGAAATAATCTTTTTATCATGGAAAAACAATCGAAACTACACCCTAAAGTTGAAGAGTAAAATTGACTTTTGAATGTGATGGTAACGTCTTAGGATGAAATAAAAATTCGAGTGAATGTGCACTCGAAAGTGGATAGAGTAGAGTTTAATTTTGTTTGCAGGTGTGAAAAGGGTGTCAGTATCTTGAAAATGCAAAAGGAATGGAAATATCTACTTGTCGCAAATAGATACAATCTGTAAAACTGTATAATGCTCAAGTTCGTTCTGAACTTGTGAAGAGTATACCTTGCGAGTTCTCGTCACAAAGATGTCATTATTAATAATGTAATGCAAAGTGAAAATTGTGTCGTCCTCTGTTATCTTGGATTAAGAGGGACACTAGGAATATTATGAAAACTGCTTACTGAGTTATGTTCTAAAGTAAGTAAAGAATTAATCTGTGTAGTTGGTAGCGACCCTGCCTTCTGAGCCGCTGCTCAGAAGCTAAGTCAAATATTTGTGGGCATGATCATGTCTGTTTGACCTGAGTCTGGGTGTGTATATGTATATCAATCATCAGGTTACCGTAGTACAGGCTCTACCTAGTTTGGGACCTGAAGACGTTGTCTC
Source organism: Brachylomia viminalis (assembly GCA_937001585.2). NCBI lineage: Eukaryota > Metazoa > Arthropoda > Insecta > Lepidoptera > Noctuidae > Brachylomia > Brachylomia viminalis. The sequence continues at coordinate 4,310,303 of OW443303.2, read as the reverse complement.
ATATTATTATTATTATTCTCATCATTATTTTTTCCTTTACCTCAATTTATTTGGGGTCTGCGCAGCATTTCTCTTTCATACTTCTATATTAATCGTCATTTCAGTAGTCAACCCATTTCTAGCCATATTATATTTCACACATTTCATCTATTGTTTCTTTGGCCTTCTCCTATAAACATTCACATAATACTCAAAACGTTCTTCAAGACGTTGTCCCCATTCCTCCGCATCACATGCCCCTAATTGGGTAAGAGAGTAGTAATACTATATCTATGGGTAAAAGTAGGTTTTGTACTGTCAACATGTTTCTTATTCTGTCAAAAGTTCTCTGCAAAACATTTAGTTTTCAATGAACATATGCTATTACAGGCTCGCTTGTCAGATGTAATAGTGATCGTTAGTGGTTTCTTGTAATTAGCACATAATTATGCGATTGCTATGTTCCCAGCCTATTAACGTTATCCTAAAGCAATAATTAACGATACCACTGGGTGGTGTTACTTAGACTGAAACTAGGCCGAAGACTAGAAGGTATAGCTACGTCAATATTGCAGTAAGATTTTGTTTCAAAATTAATTTCTGACATCAAAGATGCAGGAATAGCTCTCACGTTTTTATAATTTTAAAAACAAAAGATCACACATATTCTTTGGTCCTTCGAGTCACCTTCCAAGAAAGTACTTACATGTACGAAATGTTACCAAATGCAACACGAGCGACATCTAATTTAGTGCCTTTTCTAACACAAAGGAACGGAACGAATTTCCAATTTAGCCGGTTTATACCATTCGTATCAAGGCTCATATATCCAGGGGAATTACACTTGGATTACACGCCGAACGTGTGGATTACATTGCGTATTTGTGGTTCAGATAAACTATATTACGTTTGGAGAAACTGTATTTTATATGAATACGGGCTCGGTTAAGGGTGGAATTGTTTTATGGAACAGGATGGCTTTTCTTTTGTGAAGTCTCGTCTAAGGAAGTATGTAACTAACAAGATAATAATAACAGCGGCCTGGTTTGACTGCCTCGTCATGCTGAGCAAGAGGCCCTTTTTTTTGTGGGTTGGAAATCATCAAATAACTTCTCCCGCTCTGTGCGAAGCGGGAAGGCGTGTCTGACTCTTACTGACTAAAACCCAACCGTGTTCCTTCAGTTGCCTGTGCCAGGGGCCACGGTAACCCTTTCCGACTTTCCCGCAACCCCGGCAGGAGCAAGAGGCCTTGGGTTCGATTCCTGGGTCAGGCAGTTTCATTGGGTTTTTCCATCAGCAATATCTCAGTAGCAGCCTTGAACCTGGATGTTTGCCTGGTCAATGGCGATAGGCTCGCTGCCTATTAAATGAGATTTAAGCATAACTGGAAACATGTGTGTGTGCACTATAGGCACACCTCGTCCTTACACTTTGGGGATTGCAGGTGTGAAGTTATGTTATGATCAAAATCAAAAGTCATTTATTCAAACTAGGCTGAGAATCAGCACTTTTTGAACGTCAAAATCACATAAGACTGTCCCCCCAAAACGCCCACCCTTCATCACTTCCTAGTGCTTTAACTGGGAAGAAAAAGTGACGGAACAAACTCCTCAGCAGCACTGCTGTCTGTTCAGTTAGAAGAACTGGATTCTATACAGCAATAAGTAACTAACATTACGAAACACAAAAATGTTAAAATTATTTGCCATATGTCAGCTAGCACACGCCAATATTTAAAACTATACTCAAGCAGAAATAAATAATAAAAACAAAAACGCAAACAGAACTTAATACATAATAAAAAGCCTCCAGGCATAAAGGGCGTGCCCGCTTACATATGCAATGCTGCATTATGTTTATATATAGCTGTAACTTGTAGCCACAAATGATAAACTAGGACTTTCGAAGTAAAATAAAGAAACATTAATTACTAATAACAATAACAAAACCATAGTCAGCAAGATGACCTGTCACCACAAGCAGCACCCGTTCACGAGCATAACGCAAAGATCAGCCATTACCCCCCTCGCCATATTTGAGGGAAGGAGGCAACCATTTCGAAAGTTAAATGCGAATTTGAGGGTTATATTATGATACTAGATACTAATTTGTCTCTGGTTGACAAAAGCAATGCAATAGCTTTTGTGGTTTTGCAGGAGATATATCCAAAATAAGTCATTATTTGCGGCGATAAATAATACTCTTTTTTTCTCTTACACCTGGTTAGGTTTAAATATTCACTTTATATAAAAACCACTAGTATGATCGGAATATACATATTTTTTCAACGAAGCAACAAAGGTATTAAAACGTTACAGCCTTAATGAAAGTAAATACTCAAGAACGACAATAATAAAGGAAAACACAAAGTGTTGTTTTTAACTTGAAATTAATTACTAAATAAAATTCCGAGGAGAACAAATTGTTAGTAATTTACGAAAAAAAGTAATAAAATACTTTTTCGCGGTTTTTTGAATTAGTAGTCTGTTGTGGTCTCTAAGTGGAAAGGTAGCGGACACTTAATAATAAGAAAAGCGATAAGTAATAATAACATAATATCAGGCTTGTAATCCCTGACGGGGTAAGCCAGAGAGAGGTACTTACAGTACTCCCACATATCGCCGGTCATTTTGAAGAATGGAGAGTGCTGTTTATTCTTATAATCCTGGCCAAGTTTTGACTGGTTATGCTTTTATTTTAGTAATTACATTAAGGCAGATTATGCATTGATACCGAGTTCTCTACTTAAATTCAAAGTTCGTCGAAAATAGACACAAATCCCAAGTTCATTAAAAGACCTAGATCGACAGAAGGAGAAGAAACATGACTTTCTTTTGTAAACAGCACACAATCATGTTTCAACAACTTCTTAAAAGCAGCAAAAGATTGTAATACGCTAAGATGAACTCAAATCCGTATTATTTCTGTTTAATGCGAAAATCAACGCAAAATCTCTCATAATCACATATACATTTAATCAAAATGTTTACATAGCTCCTAGCTCCTAGCTGTTTATATGGCTCTTCGCATATAGGATGGAATATAATTTCTTTCGCACTTCAGGGGCGCGTACAACTCAGTTACGGAGAAGTGTTATAATCCGCGCCTCAAAGGATTAATAATTTTATCAAAACTTGAATAAAGCCGCGCGAAGTATCTAGTTAAGATATAAATCTTATTTTATACGCCTCTAGAATATATGTATTTTAAAGTTTTATTTGTATGTGTTTGTTAAGTTTGGCAGTTCTGCATTATAATTCGAATAGGGTAAATTACTCAAGCAATTTTAGTATGTGTGAATATAAATTTAATGAAGAGCTTGTATATTCAATTACAAAATAAAAGTGAAAACATGTTTTGTAAATCTGATGCTAAATAGATGCTCTGTCTAAGACAGATAATAATCTAGGTCCCAAGTAGATCACTACTATGATCTCAGATCATATAATGATTTGAGACTATGATGATCAGGTACCTAATAGATTTTTCTATATAAACAAGTTTTTTTAGCAGAAGATGATCTCTGAGTATATTTGTTTAATAAAACTGTATTCACCAGTAAAAAAAAAACTTCTCAAAGGCGGACTTAATGCCTGGGGTATTTTTTTTGTACTTCGAATATCAGAGTTTCTGACTTAAACTTGAGCAGTCCTGTTTTTCCTACATGACCTACATTAATGATCATAATAATTCGGATATGTAGCAGAAGCCCGTTATTACTCCATACAATTAGGAGTTCTGCATCCTCTCCAAACTCGTAAACCCAGAAACATTATACAATTCCGAGCAAGTAGTCCAGAGGGGAAGTGAAAAGGAATGAACTCTGGATCGAAGTTAAATTGGTGTTCAAATATTAGCCACAGACAGTTCTTGTTGCTGTTTATACCGTCCTATCTTTAGAGGATGAACCATTTACAAGGAACATTTATTAGAAATGGAAAATATATTTTATAATAATATTAAAAAGGATATCTTATCAAACTATTAGTTTTTGAACGGGTAGCTCCAGCAGAAGGCAACTTTTATTGTAAAGCCTTTACATTTAATACCTCGTCCAAAAGCGATGAATCATACACATAGTGTCGCTAAGAGCAGTTCAACATGGGCTGAAAGAGCACTCTAGCAAAGGCATCACATGATCTCCAAGAAAAACACTGTTTTAAAAGCCTATAGCTGGTTTCAATATAGCGACTGTAAGCTTAAACTAAATGCTTCACAGTGGTTCTCCTGACTTATTTGAAATCTGAAAAATGAGAAAAAAGGCAATAGGTATGAATAGGCCAACCGCTTAATTGAGATGTTGCCTGAGGTAGCCGCGCGGTGCGGGAGTGGTGTGGTGACGTGATGCAAGAGCTCCGTGATTCGTCAACTTGTGACAATGTCACCCCTCCAGCACCGCGCACCTACCTCAGACACCGTCTCAGTTAAGCGGTTGGCCTCGAGGTACCTGTTTTTTTTTAAATGAATAGTTTGATGGGCCTGCTTTTGACCTTAATCTCGCTAAATGATCGATAAGCACAAAACACTTTGGAATTCGAACCCACATAAATATCCACGTTATTTGCACAGAAACTAATCACACGTATGTCGAAAAAAAAACTAACTAAAGTTTAGCCTGAACAAATCTCCAAGTATTATCAATACCACTTTTAGCCAGTGGCCGGCTGTTTATACAGTTCATGAGGAGTTGAATAATGTATGAGAAGAAGCTTTTTCCTAACAAGATGGTCAGGATGAGCAGAAGCGTAAGCGGGAGCACCACTAATTAAGCGACGGTTCGCCACTTCAACGGCTAAGTGTTGAATTATTTATGAGGCTTCGTTTTTTCAGGAAGGTTTGAGAGGTCTAGGATTGAAATAGAGTTGAGTTTGAGGCTTTTACGCTGAATCTCGTGGGTGTATTGGTTTTTTTTTTTGAAGTTGAGAGGTAATTGTTGAGTTAGTGATGGGTTTTTAGAAGATGTATATTATTATATATAAAGTAAATTATGACAGCTCCATCATTCTCTAAAACAGAGCTTCTCAAGAAATCTAAAATTCTTTTTGGAAATACTTACTGGTATACTGTGGTTGAAACATGTTGTAGTTGCCTTGTGAATAAATAAATAAATAGGTTTCTCCTGCACTCTTTTACATAAGTCAATCATTTCTCTGTATTGTTTAAATCAACCTTATTTCTACTTGAGAGGCAAGACAAAAACCTCTGAACGCGCTACGAGACCTTAAGTCGTGCTGATGCTCACTTCGTTCCGCTAAATTAATTATCGGCTGTCCGTACTTTTACTTTTCCGCTAAACATAAGTCTGGTGTAGTGTCAATCCACTAATAATTGTTTTCAGTCCTCCACGAAGTGTAATACAAACAATAATAATTGATCGAAAGAAAACATTTCAATAGTGCCGTATCACAGTGAATAGCCCGCGAGTGCACGGAATCCTAGCGGTAGTGTTAACTGATATAACGGCTATAGTCCTGCGTACGCGCAATAAATATCGCTACGCAGTCTGCAGTGCTACCAACTTTCCGACGATGAAGAAGTTGCGAGCGTTCCAGCGACGAATACCTATAGTGCTACCGAGTGCATTGATCGCAACTGGTGTCGCCACCCCAACCATCAAATTATCTGTTTGTTTGTCTTACTGTTTGCGTTGGTGCTTGTGCACTCCAAACCAACTCGTCATACAAGCTGTTTATGGAATGTTGCTGACCTCTATCAACTGCCCAGCCGTTTGACTCTTAACGGGTTTTACGTTTCTACGGATTTTGACCCAGTTGGCCAATCATGCCTCGCATGACCCGCTCACCCGCACAGGGCCCACCAAATACCCTTGTTCTATTGGAGACGCAATCGGAACCCGACTTTCTCCTGCCATATTGGCCCCGGAAAGTAGCACCTTTGATTCGGTAAATATTACCACAAGGTCGAGCAACAAGCATTTTCGAGGCGATGACAGCTGTACGGAGCCGGATAGTTTCGAAGAATTAAAGGGCATGCTGCAGTCTTGGAATGCCGACCAGGATAAAATACTAAATAAATTAGTGGCAGATGTCTCGGAAGTAAGGCAGCAGAATCGCTCTATTCAAAAATCCTTTGAAGAGATTGAAAAGTCTATTAAATTCTTTAATACAGAATACGAGGTTATGAAGACTCGCATAGATACCGTGGAGGCGAAGCATAGGGAAACGTGAAGCGCTTCCATGAATTAGCCAACAACAATAAATTCTTGAAGCGAAAATTGACTCCATGGAACAGCAGGCACGCCATCGCCAGTGCAACATTGAGATTTGCAATGTGCCTGAAAAACGTAATGAAAACCTCATAGCCATTATGGACTCTATTGGTAAAGATATTCATTCGCCGGTGCGGCAAAATGAAATTGTGTCAATACATCGAGTACCACATGCGCAGCAGCAGGATAGCAAGCCTAAGAACTTAATTGTAAAGATCAGATCGCGGATTGTTCGCGACAATATACTCGGCGCCTACCGTAACGCGAAAAGTCTCAAGTCAGATCAGAACTGGAACTTGGTACTATCTCACCTAGACTCTGATCAAGCTGTTAACGTCTTTTATGAGAAATTGTACGGTATTATCAAGTCACTTGTTCCGCTTACTAGAATAAGAAACTCAAGTTTTCCTGTCTGGTTTACACCCTCTCTCATAAGAATCTTTAAAACAAAAGAGCGGGCTTGGATAGGATGGAAGAAGTACAATAATCAATCTGACTACTTTAAATTTTCTAACTATTGCAAGCTTTTCCACGGAGAATTACTTAAATGCTATCGTAAGTACCTACATTGATTCGGTCGAAGACAGCATCCCTAAGAACATAAAGAATTTCTGGGCCTACATCTGATCTAGGAAAGGAAAAGCTAACTATTCTGCTAGTATGTATTTCAGAAATGTTTCTTCAGATGACCCCACACACATTTGCAATCTATTTTCATCTTTCTTTTCTTCTGTCTATGAACCCTCTACTTTGGACCCCGTTAAATGGCAACCACCTGATCACTATGCAAATGGCTCGTCTTGCATTGCCAAAATATGTTTATCGACGGAAGTTATACGCGCGACTTTAAAATCTTTAGATTCCTCTAAAGGGGCTGGACCTGACGGGTTACCACCTAGCTTTTTCATAGAAACACGTGATAGCTTGTGTACTGCATTATATATAGTTTTTAATAAATGTCTACGTGAGGGTGTTTTTCCTGCAATTTGGAAACGTGCGTTTATAACCCCTGTTTATAAGAGTGGTGACAAGAACAATGTAGAGGATTATCGCCCCATCTCTATCCTCTCTACTTTGTCTAAGATTTTTGAGCGTCTTGTGCATGGCGCCGTGTACCCCCATATTCATCAGCTTATTTTACCCGAGCAACACGGTTTTATGAAACGTCGTTCAACTGCAACTAATCGGTTAGTATTTACCAACTACTTGTTTGAAAAATTGGATCAAAAAGTTCAAGTGGATGCTGTGTACACGGATTTTCAGAAGGCTTTTGACAAGGTGGACCATATTATTATACTGCTTTTAGAAAAACAGCTTTCAACGAAATACGTGGTAATTTGCTTAGATGGTTTGTGTCATATATTTATAATAGGTCCCAAATAATTGTTGTTAATGGTTACGAGTCAAACCCTATAGTTGTTACATCTGGCGTACCACAGGGATCCATTTTAGGCCCTCTTCTCTTCATTATATTTATTAATGACATTATACAATGTTTTATCAACTTGTATGCAGATGATTTAAAAATTTAAAGATCTTGTGAGAATATACAAGACTGTCTACTTCTTTAAATGGACCTAGATAGATTATAATACTGTAACAACAATAAGCTCTTTCTCAGTCTACCCAAATGTCATGCCATCTCATTTACCAAAAAGAGAATTGAAATAAATTTTAATTATCAATTAATAACGCACCCTTAAATGTAGTCAGTTTTGCTCGTGACTTAGGTGTCACACTGGATGGTAGTTTGCACTTTGACAAACACTTTGACAATATAGTAAACAAGGCGTATCAGATGTATGGTTTCGTCATGAGATCATCACGTGACTTTACGCAACTTACGACTTACGCGACCCTCTACGTTCTTACTGCTTTATAAGACTTTGGTACGATCCCAGTTAGAATATGCCGTCCCGATCTGGAACCCTTTCTACGAAAAATACGCCACTAGAATTGAAAGGGTACAGAAGAAGTTCTTACGGTCTTCTATGTATAAGTGCTTCCGATCAAAGGTTCCTTGTGTGCAGCTATTGAAACGGTATGGCGTACTGGATTTGCGATCTAGACGACTGTTACTTGATGTCATGACACTGCATTACATAATATAATTACATTTGATTGTATGTACAAAAAAAAAATTAACATTTGATTGTATGGACCTAACAAATAGTGTTACAAGGTCCCCAGAAGTGTTATCCGAAGGGGAGTGCGCGTCCCTCAACTATTCCATACAGACATATATGCAGGACTAACACTGGGGAACGTGCACCTCTTCGTCGCCTTGTTGATTCTTACAACACGCATTTTGTCGAACTGGCTATACATGGTGTTTGGCGCATGGACCGACACAATTTTTTCAGGGATTTGGGAGGCCATTAGCTAGGTTCTACCCATACACCCTTTGTCCCAAACGTCACGGTTGGTTACATTTGATTTTTTTTTTAATGAAAAAAACACCCAAAATATTTCCTTTTATTCGAAATAGTATGTTTTTTGTTTGTGGGTGTAGTGGCAGTGATACAACTGGTTTCAAGAAAATTCCTTACAAGCTTCAAAGTTTATTTTTGTATGAAATTTTACAACTTCTAAATTCGTTAAAAAAAAATTGGGACAAAGGGTGTATGGGTAGAACCTAGCTAATGACCCCCCAAATCCCTGGAAACATTGTGTCGGTCCATGCGCCAAACACCCTGTATTTTGTCTATCTAAGCAATCATTTAAGAAAATGGCTCTGGATATTTTGTTTAGCGAGTATTTTAGTTAAATTAAGCTAGGCTAAGTAACACCGCAATATTATTGTGGCAGCGACTATTGTTTTATTTTTGTTTTTGATGTCTTTAGCACTTCTAACCTTTAGTTAAAACGTGGACAATGGTGTGGGTTACGTGCTTGTTAAATCTTAGTTTAAGTATTTTTCTGTATTTTGTAGCATATAACTATTTTTGTCCCTAATAAATAAATGACATCAATACTCCAATAACTACTGTCTAGAATTATTTCGCTTATTTTCACATGTCCTATTAAAGCACGGTTGAGCTGAGATTCCGAAGTTACAGAGTTTAGTACAATTTGTGTATACTTAATGAATCGCTTCGCCAATGCAACATGTTCTAACCCCAAAAAACATCTGTCGTACCTGCAAAGGGGTGCAGGCGAAGCAATTATAAACACGAAAAAGGTTCTATATTTCATCTAAGTGTGCTTCGTAGTTCAGAACTTACTATTGTAAAAATAAATGAGGTTTTTAATTTCGTTCAGTTATATGTTGGAACGGTGACTGTTAAGTTTTGAATTGCAATCTAAGTTTAGTTTTAGGACAATTGTTATATTTGGAACGACGAAGGTTATGTAATTTGCAAATTTTACTGAATTTACAAACAAATGAAAGTACTTTAGAGGTGACTTACATTTAATGCCTTAATTAATAAATAAATAGGTAATGATGAATGTAATGATACCTAAAGATGAGAAAGGGAAGGTTGAGACCAATACTGTAATGAATAATATAATTATAACACACCTAGAGCCAATTGGCCACTTCTGTTCGGCAATTAGCTTTGATAACCTAAGTAAGCTGATTATTAAAAACAACAGTTGCTGCTGTATATCAATCTCTTAATTAATCCTGGAATCGTAACGGCCATACATATGGGAGGTTCAATTTGTTGCATTTTGGCTCCCTATCAGTTCCTGACGGATATTCGCCGAATTGCAAGTAACCCTATAAGAGAGAGAGAGACAGAGAGAGGAAGAAAAGTGTTAATTTAATACGTGTTTTTAATATTTATTTGCTAACATGTAAAACACTGGTTAGTAGGCATGCATTAAAATTTCATGACACAGTAGCATCCTGTAAGGGCATTGCAAATTGGAAAAAATATAGATCTAGTATACGTTTTTAGAAGCTCTCTTATAGTTGTCGCCATCTAGGATTTTCATTTTGACCTCGCTATTGGCTTTAGCACCCTCAAAAACCATGAAAACCGTCCCACCGTAAAAATCATGAAAATCGCACGGGGTGGGCAGAACGATTTTTCGTTACGTGACGATTTCTACCAGTTTACTCCTACCTTAAGTAGCGTTAAAGAACTTCGTTCTAAAAACTGATGTGGACCAACACAATACCTCTAACGGTTGCATTCGTTGACTCTGACAATAATTCCATATTCATTCTCGTTCCAATATAAAAAAGCTAGTAAACTAACTGGCAGCGAAAAATCCACCGGATCAAAATTCAAATACGTAACTAAAAAAAAGCAAGAAAAAGGAAAGACGTTCCGTTTCACCGATAGACTTTGATAAAAGTTTGTCTAAGTTATCAGTGGGCGGACAGTATCACGTGCCAACGACCAGTCACTTCCTTGCTACTTCGCTAACAAGCTTTATTTTAAAAGTATCTTCCGTGGATTTATCTTTTATGCATGTGGGTACGGGGGTCACACAGAAAGTTTTTTGAATAGGCCAGTAAGAAAAGCAGCCAATGAAAAAAATATTTAAATTTCGAATTAGGAACTCTTTGGGAATCTGTAGATGTGGAATGAATTCATATGTCATTTGTTTTTACAAATTGGCGGCAATTTTAAAAGTGTGTGTGGTGCGTCGAAATGGATTTGACTAGAGAATTTTGGTTCAAAGATTTATTACGACTTTTGCGGTCGTACTCAACAACAATGTTACGATAGACTTCGATTAGCATTTCATGACGATGCCCCATCCCGTGCCACTGTTTACAACTGGTTTAATGAGTTTAAGCGTGGTCCAGGCAAACTCACTAAAGATTCGCGAGAAGGACGTCGGCGACTAAAGAAGATAACGTGAGTGCTGTGCGGCTAATGATAGAAGAAAGAAAGAAATAAAGAAAAATAGATTTATTTGTCAAAGAAAACGAAACGTGCATACAGAAGGGAACAGAAGAATAGAAGATAGAAGGGTGACATATCATTAGATTCGGCCAGCTTTAGGCATTGTTATGAGTCAAGTACAAAAAATCATACATTTAGTCGTCAGAAAGCTTTGTATTAGATGGATACCTCATAATTTGACGGAAGATCAACAATGCCGTCGTTTGGATTGGTGCCGTGCAATACTTAAAAAGTATGACGGAGGTGACTGGAATGCTGCATGTGACATCGTCAAAGGTGTTGAAAGCTGGATATATTGTTATGAACCCGAAACCAAAAGACAATCTGCGCAATGGATGTTTCCATCCGAAGATTGGCCGACAAAAGTAAACAAGAGCAGAAGTCAAGGGAAAAAGATGATTGCCTCATTCTTTGGACGGACAGGTCATTTCGCAACAATTGTTCTAGAACATAAAAACTTTTCCGATTTCAAAAATCTTTCACTGACAGAAAGCTACGCTATTGCCTAGTGCCATAGGATATGTTTTATGTTAAAACACGCGGACGAAGTCCCAAGCAGAAGCCATTTTATTAATTTTGAACTCGGCTTGAACTTTTCGTAGGTATTATAGGCACAATGTGAGTGTAAATCATAGTAGTTCATTAGAAATAAGCCTCAGAACTTTGCTACATTGAAGACGTTAAAGTAGCAAAATTCTTAGGTTTATTCCTTGATAACCAACTTAGCTGGAAGGCCCACATAGATGACCTAAGTAAGAAAATAAATAAATCAGCATACCTACCCAGTTTTCCAAATTGCTAGAAAAATTTATATTGATGCGCTACAAGTTGCATATCACGGCTTAGTAGGTAGCCTCAATTTTGCGATATGGTATTATTTTTGGGGCAATTCTACTGCTCTAAATATCGTAAAGATGCATGATGAATATTTAGTCTGAAAATGGATGATAGCTGTGTACCATTCTCTAAATCGCTGCAATACTTACCTTACAATAAGTATTATATATTTTTGAAATTAGTGTTTTCGTCAAAACAAACATTATGCTATTCGAAAAAATCTCAACGTTACGAGATGTTGCGATTCGTAGCATATACGCAAACTCTCTGAGCAATCAGCGTTATAAGACTACCATAGTGAGAAAGTGCGTTTTAGGCATGGCACCGCGCGTTTACAATAAATTACCAAATGTCATACAAAATTTAAATGTTACACAATCCAAATAAAATCAAATCATTTATTGGTTTGCAAACATGGGTATTTGTTTGTAGATATTTTTAGTAAGAGTCCTCCATGCTCTACCGTCACATGGGCATGCAAAACATATTATTTTTAATTTACATAAGATAATTATTATAATTTAAAATAACAAAATAATTAGCAGAATTAAATAATAAAAATGAATGTCAAATCGTTTCAATTACAGTAAAAATGTCACACATGTCAACAAAGGCTGCAGTAATAGAAAAAGATAAAATAAAAATAAAATAAAAATATCAAATGGTATAAGTATGTCAATCAGTCAGTGATTCATCAGTAAGGAAGTCGTCAATTGTGTAATAACGTTTTGTAATTAATATTTCGATAAGTGCCTTTTAAAATTTGAATATAGTCATAGTTTGAATAATATAATGTACTTTGATACAAATACGCGGGGCAATGCCAAAAAGTCTTTTTTGCATTAGTGCGGTTTTGCATTCAACTTGGCACAATTGATTGACATATTGACTTCGTGTTGGATTGCTTCTAACTGCCGACAGTTTTTGAAATCGACGTGGATTGTTTTTTACAAACAAAGCAGTTTCCAATATAAACAAACACGGAAATGTTAATATTTTCAAGGATTTAAAGTAAGGAAGACAGGTATCTGTGGTCTTATGCATCGCTTTTGAATCCTAAATACAAGCTCCTTATCAGTAGACTGTCCCCAAAAAATAACACCATACCGCAAAACGGAGGCAAAAACATATTAAAACTGTTACTAATTCAAAAATGTTATTATACGACCGATGAATTTCTAAATGATAAATTAATGTAGATTTATTTATTTATTTGACTGGAGAAACAATTTTTAAGGGATTAACGACTAATTGTAATTTGTGATTATTTATTTTTTATGCATTGACGGTAGAAATTATTCCATATTGTGACCTCTATAATGTTTGTTCTTATTTACTTACGTAACATCATTCTATTAATTTTAACATACACTACCAAAGAATGTAGTTATGTTTACCTCTCGCATGATCAATATTTCATTTCGCATGCAACCATATCTGTACGCCTCTTGGCAAAACATAGCGACCTATGAACTGAAATTTAGGAACTGTATTCACTGCCTATGTTACACAAATAAAAAAGTTATGATGATTATGATCTATACCGCGACCTTCGCTGTTGCGAAAGTTCACCCAAATGATTCACCAACAATAGAGGGGATCTGGCGCGGCAGCCGCTGCCGCGGCTTTTCACTGCTCTAGCCTTTTTTTTTTTTTGTCGCTGAGAAATGCTTTATGCATCCCCGCTCGTGGGGGACGAGACGGGGTATGTGGGACTCCTGTCGAAAACCGCAACTGACAGTATACCCGCATGCCCCCCATTTAACTGGGGGGCTACGGGAATGGCCGGGAACACCCGGCCACTCCCGTCCGACACTGGTGGAGGCCCGTGCAATACAGGCAGAGGGCGCCCCCGCACCCACCGCCTGCTGGCCTCCACCCGGGAGGAGCCGGAGGTGACTACCAGACCGGCGTCTTCCTCGACCCCTCCCCTCTCCGCAGCGGCGCCACGCGAGAGAATCATCACCCCCGCGCGCGCGCCGCTGCCTCCCTCCGGAACACGACCGCCTGTTCCGCATCGGCGGCCCTGCCCAGTCTACGCCCACTCACCTCCCTCTGTAAGCAGAGGAGGAGTGGGCGTATCTGCCCTCTGTAGCCCGGTTCCCTTCACCGACCATCAAGCATGATCGGCGATTGGAACCGTGACCTTTCCCCGCTTGTTGAAGATTAGCCGCCAGCCCCAATTGTCCCCCAAAACCACACTGGGAGAAATTGGAGCCGACGTTGCCCAGGGTGCGCCACGAGGAGGCTCTTCAACATGCACCCCTCACTGCTCTAGCCTAAGCTAACCCAAATGATTTAAAAACACAGTAGATGGTATACTTTTGCAACAACGATCGTCGCGATATTAAACTTTAGCAGTAACGTACATCGTGGTAATGAACTTCGCAAGTATGATTTACACTGGCATAAAGTATACGCAGAAATCTACATCTACAACGAAAGACCCAGACGACCAAACTATCATCACTAGTTCTCTTTACACCACGCTGAATATACTAGCTTTAAACCTGAAAGTATTCTCGTCACGTTCCCAACAATATGACGGCATGATAACTTTCTTACCACAAACCCTGTTATGTGGCCACCGGGATATGGAGCTGTTTAAAGATTTTGTTTGCATAAATATAAGAAGGGTACATGAGTTTTCTTAGTGGTTCTGTTGGAGTGAGTTAAACAATGTAGGTAGTGCGAGTTTTTTTTTTTTTATACAATACTTAAAAATATACCCTGGTCCTGTTAAGTATCGTGCTAAAAGCCTATTCATGAGACTATTTTCAGGATTTAAGAAAAAATACCTGTAATTTTATTAAAATGGGCCGTCGCGTCGTGTAGAGTGAGGTTCTACAGCTACAAATGACCTCTGTTTGATATTGGCTTATCTTGTACTAAAAACGAGAATTTTACATAGCAATATGTTTATTTATTTTCAATAATAATAATAAAATATATTTTTTTAGTTTTTGGTAATATTGCAGTACCATGTGGATAGGTTTTTTTTTACACATTGTACCTATACATTTTTAACAAGAAGTACGACGGTAGAAACTAGGTAGGCAGATTACAAATAAATAAAAAAAGTGTTGCAGGTTTGTTTACAGTGTTGTTGTGTTGTGTGTGCAATTTGTGGCTGTCAATGCACAAACCAATAATGAGAGCAATAATTAAAAACTTACCTACTTACGTAGGTATCGAAAGTGATTTTTTCCAGTCACTTAGCCGCTTGTTGCTCCTAAAAACAGCATTTATAAATAAGTTTTAAGGTCTAAGCATTTATTTCAAACAGGCACTTATAAGGCATGTTGAACGTCAACATTTACATTAAAATAGAATTGATTCTAGTCGCCCCTTCCAAAAGGTAGTTTCCTATGGAGTAGAATGGGCAAGAAACTCCAACGTAATAATTCAAAGTTATAATAAACTGCTGTTCAGGAACAAATTAAATTGAAGAAAGTGTCTAAAAACAGATACTCGTATTATTCGAGTTGAGATTCTGTATAAAAATCAATTTAAATGAGGCAATACAACCATCGGTAGATGCTTAATTTGTTTACATGATTTGTAGGTAGATAAGATTAGATTTTTGTAAAAATAGTTTGAAATTATACTCAAACTATTTTTACAAAAATCTAATCTTACCTTCCAATTTATTAATAGGTGCCTTCCACACGATATAAAAGTGACGCTTTAAGATAAAAGCCAGCAGTCTTAAAAGCCTGTCCGTCTGTATTAGCCTTGATAGTGTGGACACTACTCTGACTTGACCGTTTTTAACGATCGAATGCACTAAGGAGGACGCTCTATACGTGCAGAATCTTAAAGCAAAGAGGATTTAATTAGAAGTTGTTATTTTAAAATTGGTATAAAAGTAGAAAGACACGGGGAGAATAACGTAACAGCAAAATACAGTAACTATCGTATCTGAGCTAAAAATATTAAATATCGTTATTAAAGACCAAAGTGCAAAAAATGTGTTCTCTTTCTTCTTGTTATTTCCGTCTTATTTACGTCTATTGGTATTTATAGTAACAATAAAAAAATATAATTACTAATATCAGTCAAACTGTCCCTGTAAATAAAAACATAACACACATAAACTGACGATTGGTCGCAAAAGGTTTGATTTTGTCAGTTGAGCCACGTGCATTACGTTATTTACGTTGCTGAGCAGATGAATTTTTCAAACCTATGAAGCACTGGCTTACAAATTTCCTTCAAAACCCTTGAATTAGTATTGAAAGGGTGTTACGCAATAAAGTTGCTGATTTTAAAAGTATAAAAGTTCGTGCAGAGCTTGCTCATCAAACTTGCATGATCATTGAACCCGTGACGTAGTTTCATATACGCTAGTTTAATGACAAAATAATGATTAATGTTCTTGCCTTTAATGTTCCCACTGGATCTGTGACGGAGGCCTCCTCTCGGTGAAAGGGAGTGGACCGAAATCGACCATCGAGATTTTACATGTCTTCGAATTTTCGGTTCTAGCACATGCCGGTTCCCTCATGATATTTTCCTTATTTTCCTTCACCGTTTTAAGAGCAGTGGCTATGAAATAATTTAGACAAAGTAAAGTGCTTGCCTGGGATCGAACCCAAGACCTACAACTCGTAAGTCGTACTCGTTACCACTGGGCCACCAGTGCTCTGTATATATACATACTCGTATATTGATTAAATAAATTGTTTTCTTATGTCCAGATCGACGAAGTACCCTCTGCCTTTGCATTAATAAAGACTTTTCGCGATTTTCGCTTATGCTGGATTTTCACCTTACCTAATCCTGACATTAAAATGTGATAAAAAGATAAAAAAATTACGTTTTTAAAGGTTTGCATAAAAAAACAATTTTTAGGCTGTATTAGCGCAGTTAACGCGTATAACAAAATTCAAATCACGTTGCGGAATGGCCGCTCACGTCCATTGTAGCAGGCGAAAATATTTTATTTTTATTTATTATGTACTTATTATGTACGGCATCCATGTTTGGCAGAGCTCTTCTTTGAAGCATATCACATGCGTGCTCAACGGGATTCAAGACTGGCGATTGAGAAGGCTATGGTAGGACGTTGATATTAGCTGCGGCAAGTGTGTTTGCAGTGACTCTGGCAGTCTGTGGACGTGCATTATCATGCATAAGCAGAAATGAAGCACCAGATTGGGCCCGCAAAGGAATGACAACATCTGATACAATCGTTGCAGCGTACATTGAAATTGCCTCTGATGCAAATTAATTCGGTTCTTCCGCCGTTCCAAATACTGCCAATATCAAGATTGTTCCACGACTGTAAGCATGATTTTAAACATTTTTAGCATCCAGGGGTCCTTCCTATACCGTATACGTCTAGTATCTGGCCTCAAACCAAAGCGAGATTCGTCAGAAACACTCGCAAAACGCCACTCTTTTGCCCAATTTCCGTGTTCACGAGCCCATTGTAATCGGGCTCTACGATTGCGGGGTTCAATAGGTGATACACGTAGCGGCCTTCGGGAACGGACATTGACTTTATGCAAGCGATTCCTTAAGGTTCCATTGCTTGTGAACCACCCTGAAGAGCTATGAAGCCTCGTAACCAACATTATCACGGTCATTGTACGATTTTATCGAGCAGTAACTTGAATGTAACCATCTTGTTTGCGTGTGGTGGTGCGAGCTCGTCCTCCATGTCGCTCTACCATGCTGCCAGTGATGCTGTAACGTGTCCAAAATCGATTTATAACACTCTGCGTAGTGCCCAGAGTAATTACCGAGAACCAGGTTCCAACATTCCCACGGCTCTGATCATTTCTTCGCGGCTCAAATGTCGTCTTCTCTCCATAATAATATCGTTCTTTTGTATTGATTCAAGTCCGAAGTATGATAGAAATTTTGCTGGTTTGGCCTTGAACCCATTGCAGGATTATATAGGAATACGAATTGACAGATTTTCATCTGTTGGTCGAAATTCAAAACTTATTCTCTTTCAAAAGACGAAATTTACAAAAAAAATATCCCTAGGAGTAACAAAAAAAAAATCACTAGCAAAAACGTGCTTGATCCCAAGATACTTTTGTTGTGTGTGTGTAGTACCCAGACTCATTTACTAAAGATTCAGGAACTGGTTAAACAAAACGCACCGAGATCCAAGACAACACCACCAAATAGCTCGCTAATAAATTAACCCTAAACTACTCAAACAAAACATACGAACATCAACTCATTGGGGGATGAATGAAACAAATAAAATAGCTTACGTTGGACCACGTAGAACTAAATTGACTCGCCCCCGAGGGATGTGACTCGAACTCGAGAACTTTACTTGTTGGCACACGTAAGCATTTTGTGTTGTTCGGGATGTTGATTTATAGCAATTTTGTTTATTGTTTTTCTTTAATAATCTACCATTAATTTGGTTGGCAATAGGTCAATTTATTAATGAGCCAATTTAGCTCCCAGGAACAGTAAGCCACCCTTTTCTTGTCTGTGAGCGTCGCAATGGCGACTATAGACGTCACGCAAATCCTTCATCGCGCGAAGAACTCTGCTTGCGCGATGCAGGATTTGCGTGACGTCGGTTATGATACGTAGTTCGCATGTGGCATTGTAGATACCGCCACAATATTAACGGATAGGCAGAAATTAAACCGGTATAAAAATAACATTAAAGTATAACTACAATAAACAACTACATTCGTTATAATACTTGGTTCAAATGAACAATATAATTTAATTCAACAGAAAGTACTGCAGGTGTAACAAAATCAAAAGTGCTTCTTAATCAACAACTAAATACATAATAACAACATTTAAAACCATTTTCATTTGCGGTGACCTCGGTTCATCGAACACGCAGCGGGCGGTCGCAGGGTTAAGTGATAAACATAAAATTAATTACACGATATGCGACCACCCTAGACCGCATGAAATGGTTTTATTGTAAAATACATTTATTTTAAAATCACTCGTGACTTCGGCTGCATTAATACTTTGTTATTATCAAGATTGAAAGCTTGAGTTTTTAAGGTACCTACCTACCTACAGGTCATTGGTTAAATAGTGACAAAGTAGTTTGTAATCAGTTTGGTCTTCTTTCTGGTTCCAATATAAGTCGGAGTCCCGGGATCACGGATGTGACAGAACCTTACTGTCGCTACATGAATGTATCTCCTGATTTTTTTAAATAACACAAATATTTTCGTGACAAATCTGCATTAAAAAACTTAAATTCATTCATTTAGGCACCTATCCCACCGCCGGCGATTAACGAGAAGTGAGTAGAGCTAGCAACTAAAAACGAGCTGGCGAGTAGCGAGCAGCGCGTGCGCAACGATGACGAGCAATTAGTTACTCACGGTTATGCGTATGTAGGTACCAAGCGTGAGTCTCTCAGCGGGAGTTCTGCCCGCCAAGCGAGCGTCGGTGAGCGAGCACTTAACTCTCTAACACTTTAACTCTCGAAGCAACGTAAAACGTAAAATATACGTAAAATTTGATAAACGCTATTAACGATAACGACACAACGTTTAATCACGTCAGCAAAAAATATGTCTTTCTTTAAAGAACATGTATCCGGTCTGGCCCTACGCGCCGATGACGCCCTTAGGCCCTTAAGGCCCGCTGGCATTCCGAAAGTGTGACGTCATTCTGACCTTGTTTGAAAACGGCTGCGGCTTATACCAATTCCTTCAAGCTACGTCATCGCGCCGTATCACTTTAAATTATCGGAACTGCTAGCGCCGCCGAAAGTGTTAATAGCTCTAGTCGCAGCGATAAACGAGTACTCGCTGGCGGTGATTACAGTCAGCCATCAACTATTAATATAGACAGAATGGTCCAAATAGTGACGTAATAAAAAAGCACAAAGGAACGATTTTTGAAAGTTCATCTCCTTAGGGTTAAATAGGGGATGAAATGTTATATGGAAGTTAGTCATTGTTCATCATCATTATCATCTGCCTAGCCTTTTCCTAATTTTACATGGAGCGACTGCCTATCTGACCTCCGCAACCCAGTTACTGGGTAATACGAGACCGCTTGGTAAGAATGGTTGTCAGACTTTTGGGCTTCTGGACCCGTAACGACTGTCAAAGATCCACGAATGACAGCCGGTACCAACGGATTAACGTGCTTTCCGAGGCACGGAGGGGTCTTGGTATGTAAAGATGGTAACCTATCCACGGATCAACCGCAGCAAGCGTAGCTTAACCTGATCGAACGATCTGTGCGGCTATTATTACTTAGCCACAAGCCCCATCATTGTTGCTGATGAGAAATCCCATCAGCCACACCACTTGTTTTTAATGTTCCCGCGCTTTTTTTCTTTGTACCGGTTATTAAATGCCACAAGATTTCTGTATTAATGCATCGGTCATTCGTAAGTCTGAAAACGGTTTCACCATACAGGCAAAAAAAACAACATTTAAAAAGAACTCAGCTCCTTCAAATATTGCATGCCTACCTAACGTACCTATACAATACAAAATAGTTACCTAATCCCGATACCACTTAATCATCGCTGCAGGCATACCGTAATCTCAAACTACCGTCATACTAGCTCGGTTCAGACTGCACCTAGCTCCAGTAAGTACTTCTTCAAAGTTTAACTGTAGTTAAGCTGCCAGTTGACCGGGGTACACAGGGTTATGTAGTCTAACTGGAGTTCGATCAAAGCTATTGTGGAAGGAAGCTGTATGAAGGGTTTTAGTTTGTTTTGGTGTAGAGAATGTAGCCTTCAGAATTTAGTCACTATGACGTTACAGTCTGTTGTCACAAACATATTGAAAGATATATTGTGTCATTTTAGGGGCTCGTGGCTAAGCTATAACAGCTGCATGGGTCGATCGATCAGGTTAATTATTATTATTTATTTGAGACATGTCCATAGATTATATAAAAATTCAATCAAATAAAAACAAATTACAATAAAATAAACATCAATAAATAAAATTACACATACACATTACATTACTTATCCAATGTCACAGATAAATAAAATATATAAAGAACATTACACATTAAAAAAATAAACTAAACGCATGTCAAATAATACGAGGAGACGCGCTAACATGAAGCTGCATCCACCTCTGTATCAGGGATAGGTCCCACCGCTCGGACAACACCCTCAAGAGACTGTTTGACCTGCTTCGTAGGCGACGGCTTCAGAACTATGTAGTTGTACCTACATAAAATAAAAGGAATTTTGAAGGTTGCTATTACATTGTATATATCTAAAACTATGCATAGAATAGATATAATGATTGAAATGAAATGATTTATTATTTCTGTCGTCAAACATATTATATTTTTTAAACTAGATGGGGCCGGCGTTTCCTATCTGACCACTTTGAGAAGAAAGGCCGAAACAAACTCAGAGGTCACAGTCTCTTTTAAAGTCCAGACAAAATCATGGTCAGATCATGATGAAGGCTATGTATATCGGTTAAAAGGTCTTTTGAAGAAAAAACCACACAGTTTGAGTGGACCTTTCCAGTGCAATTGTCACAAATTGTGCAGTTTATGGCACAACGAAAAATCTAAAATTAAATTACACATAACATCATCAATTCATCATCTGCGTAGCTTTTGTCCCAACTATGATAGGGTCGGTTTGCAGGTTAATCCGCTGCACCCGGCAGCTGAATACCAGTATTTTACATAGAGTGACTGTCTATCTGCAGGCACTTTTGAATTGTCAAGGGGTCGATCAGTCTGAAAGATGAAGCTAGTTGCCCATTCTAAAGCGCAGTAGGTACCTATGGAGAAGAACGGGCAAAAAACTCCATGGACGCTCTTTTAAATCAAAATCTTGTTACAAAAATTGGTTACATCATTCATACGGTTTGAATTCATTTATTTCTAAAGATTACAAATCACTTATACAGAAATAAATACTAAAAAATATTAGTTTATACATTTTTGTTTTCCAGGAGTAATAGGAGCTTAGAGTGTTAACATTACGAATATTATGAAGGTAAATTGTTTAAAGTTTTGCATTGTCTACCGCCGTACAGCGCGTTGACGCGGTTGACGTGCGGTGACTCGTTATCTTTGTTTTTATGTTTGAATGAAATCTAAAAAATCGTTTACACTAGAGGCAAATGAGTTAATTAGTTAAATTGGTTATTTTATTTTATGACCCTTTAAGATATGGCACTTTAGTAGCTTTTTAAATAGTAATAACGATTGCGTATTTTTTATATCTTTTGGTAATGAGTTATAAAGTTTTGCTCCCTCGTAAATTATTGTTTTTTTTCCATAATTAGTTCTAGTTCTAGGTATATGCAAGTCTTGGGCGCGCCTCAGAACACGTTTTTGTACCTGTATGTTTTTTGTGAATGTGATTTGTGTGTGTAAGTCTTTGGAAAGAATTTTACGAACTAAAATACATGTGTTATATATATATTAGAAATGTTAAATAGATTGGTATCTTTGTAAATTTTGTGTGTGGGGGTCAGATAGTGGTAGTGAAATAGGACTTTTTGGAGCCCGCTTTAAAAATAGGGGTAACTTTGGCGTATTTTAATGTGTCAGGGAAGTGACCTTCGCTAAAACATTTGTTGATGCATTGAGTTAGACTAGGTAAAATGAGATTCTTTATGCACTTGAGTGATTTAGCACTGATGCCGTCTATACCTGTGCTGGTGTTTGCATTCAAGTCATCAATTAGTTTCCCAATTTCATCTGCCGTTGCTGGTGCTATCTGAGAAAGTGTATCTGTATTTTCGGTTTTGTTTAGCGTGATAGTGTTAGCCTGGTTATTATGATATTTAGCAGGTATCTGATTAGCTAGAAGTGTACCTATATCTGAGAAATAATTGTTAAAACACTCACATATTTCCTTTTCATCAGTAATTAGCCCTGTAGGTGATTGTAATTTAGAGGGAGCAACACTTTTCTTTAATTTATTATTAGACAAGATATTTATCAATTGCCACATCTTAAGGGGTTTACCCTCACATTCTTTGAAAGATTTATAATAATATTTACTTTTTGTCGCTTGAATATTCACGAAAACTCTGTTTCTCTCTTTTTTAAATGCTTATTTTATTTATTTATTTATTTTATTTATAACTTTTCGCACAAAAGGTACAAAGGCGGACTTAATGTCTCTTTTAATGCTTCTTCTGATTCTTGATTATTTGGATTATTTTTGAAATTTTTCCACAGTTCATTTCTTTTGTCTAGCTGATTAACGATGTCCTGATTTATCCAATCTGTCCTCGGAGGGTTTAGTATTTTAGTTTTAACCGTTTTGTTTCTGGTGACTGATGACTGGATTGCTTCCTCTAACCTGGTATATTCCTCGCCGATGTTATTATAGTCCAGGTCTTCTACAGTTTTATATAAGTTTGAGTAGGATATAGCTTGAAATTTCACTTTTCTAATAGGTTCATCTTGAAATTATACATGTGAGAACGATGTAAAAGGACGTGCGCGTTAAAAGCGTCCGCAATAAAAAAAAGTTAAAAACAATTCAGGAATTAAAATACGAGTAGTCTCGGTTTGTAAAGATGGTCCATCCACGGATCAACCGCGGCAAGCGTAGCTTAACCATAGCTTTACCGATTATATTTAAACGTGTGATTTTATATAGTCGTAAGATAGAATCTCAACGCCCCTAATTTTCTCTGGGTCTTCTACTGCCCCCCTGAAAGTCTCAATGCCCCCTGCATTATCGCCCACGTTGAGAACCTATGCTTCGTTCTAAAGAACGCCTCTAGCGGAGGCGTTTACAGTGTATACTTTGTTCCCTGCTTTGATGTCACTAAAGTAAACACAAGTATCCTGCAGAGGGTCCTGCATAAGCTACGATAAACAACTATCCCTTTATTTTCCTACGCAGTACTAATTTTATTTATTTTATTTTATTATTTTTGGAAAACTTACAGCTAATCAGACCCAGTGGTTACAAATATAATAACAAAATGATGGCCAATTACAAGTTTAATTGTTTAATGATCGCCATTAATACTCCCTCAACTAAACCTCAATTTTAAAAAATGTTACTTTTTTTTCAATCACAGTATAGTAGTTATTCAAAGCCTTTGGATCCGATCCGCTGTGCATTTAATTATTAGTTACGCCGCAAATTTAAATTGGATTGATCTCGGATAATCCCGTCAATCCGAGGCGGCTTAACCCCTCAATGTAACGTTTGGAAGGTGGACTTTAAGCCCTAACTATTGACTTGCCGGTGTCACGTTTTAGGGTTAGTTATGATAAGTGATTTTATTTCTGTAACTAGGTTTGTACAAACACTTTTACACGTTAATCAAATGTTTTTAACTAGATGAAGTTGGCGTTTCCTATAATTTTTATTTTTCCTTTTTTTCTTGCTTGTGTTTAAAGGGCGAATTTAAATTAGCTAGTGAAACTCCACAGCCCTGATTTGTATGGATATACAAGGAGTAACAGAATAAACGCAAGTCCTGAAAGTAGTTTGCTTTTATTTGACTACTGAATCGATTTCAGTATTACTATTAACCGATCAACACCCGTCATAGTATTTTTTTTTAATTATGTATTTCACAACACTGACTGCCGATTGAGCCAAAGAAAATTAAATCTCAAGATCATCTTCAAGATGATCAAATTAAGGTAATAAGACTCAATTTTAAATTCATAATAGTAATGCTAGGGTCAACACGATTTTTATAAATATTATGCTTTAAATAAAAATTGTTTTGGTCATTGCATAATGCTTTTAACTCAATACTGTAATCGGGGTGTATGAGGTCTTGCGTTAATTATGTTACACGTTGTTTAAACACGATAAAACAAGAAAATTAATTAATGGACGGCGCGTCTGGCGCAGTGGTTAAGCGATTGACTGTTGCGCTGCGTGTCGCGGGTTCGATTCCCGCACGGAACAAATATTTGTATGACCTACAAGTAGTTGTTCCTGTTCTGGCTGTTTGTGTATGTGAGTTTTAAATGTTTGTAAACGCACCCACAATACAGGAGAAATTCCTAGTGTGACGCAATGTTTAAAAAAAAAGTTTTTTTTCTTGTAATCTTCATGTAATCATTAATTTCAGCTGAAGCTGTGAAGTGCTTCACGCATCCAGCGGATTCCTGCGGCTTTCACCAGCGTTTCAATGTATAACGTTATCAGCCTATAACGCTCCCACTGCTGGGACACAGGCCTCCTCTGTGAGAGGGAGTGGGCCGTAATCCACCACGCGTCCCCAGTGCACAGTGGTGTTTCTAGGACATACGTGTTTGCTCACGATGTTTTCCTTCACGAGGTTTAATGTATACTCCGTTAAAATAGCTATCTTCATATAAACAACAAACAGTCTATGGCGACTTGATTTGATTTGATACAGATAATCGCGCGGTAAAAAGTATATGCGAATTATTGCAAAAATCCCCCTTCTTCCATCGGTCATCTAGACGCACTGCAAGTTACCATCCTTACCTAGTTGCTATTCCACCAATTCGCACTAAACGTTTCCAAGTGTCTTTTGTTATGCGCACAGCAAAATAATGGAACTCTCTACCTGTGTCTGTGTTTCCGAACGCATACAACCCTAATCTCTTCAAAGTGAGAGTGAACAGGCTTCTTCTGGGTAAGATCACTCCATCGTCGACTCTGTCTCTGTCACCACTGACCTAGACCAGAGTCAAGAGCAAACCAATTTAAAAAAAAAACAACGTTTGCTTAGACATAATGAAACGTTAACAACGTTGATTATTGCAATAGAAAACATTACGCATCTGATGATCAATAGCAGTATCAACTTAATTGTAATTCCATTGCTAAATACGTTGTAATTACGATTCCAATCAGTTTCGATGGCAACTAAATTAATGGCAGTAACGAGTTTGATTTACAAATTGTACCTACAATTGAACGTGATTTGACCAAAGCCCTAATAATACATCAGTTGACAACAATTCAATTATATATTATAATACGCAGGTTTCAATTTCTAATTGTGCATCGGGCATGATTATGTACGATTAAAAATCTGCTAAGTCTTTTCCCAACTACGTTGAGGTCGGCTTCCAGTCTAACCAGATGCAGCTGAATACCAGTATTTTACATGGAGCGACTGACCTCCACAAACTAGTTACTGGGTAACACGATACCCCTTGGTAAGACTGCTGGTCAGACTTTTAGGTTTCTGAGGACCCGTAACGTCTGTCAAAGATCTACGAATGACCGTGCTTTCCGAGGCATGGAGGGGTCTCGGTATGTAGCTTTACCTGGTCGATCGAGCCGTGCGGCTGTTATAAACCCCGATCCCTCAAGTTAGGCTATTTTAATGCCAATGGCATCCAGGGACAACGCGACGAGATCGCCGAGTTCCTGCATGTCCATAAATTAGATATCCTACTTGTACAGGAAACCTTCCTCAAGCCCCGCCACCGAGACCCGTCAATTGCGAACTACCGTATAGTACGCAATGACAGGACTCGGTGCCACCGAGGCGGTACCATCATCTACTATAGAAAGGATCTGTACTGCATTCCTGTGGACGCGCCCCCTCTCTCGCGTTTAGAAGTGTCTGTCTGCCGGCTCGGCATGACAGGTCACCAGCCGATCACTCTAATATCGGTTTACATCCCCCCGCAACTATCAGAAAACTATTCCCAGTTATCTGACGACCTCGCTATCCTATTTGGCTTGAGTGACTCCGTTATCATAGCGGGCGATCTCAACGCCAAACACACAGCCTGGAATAATAACAGGATCACAGGAGGACATGTGATTTTGACGTTCAAAAAGTGCTGATTCTCAGCCTAATTTGAATAAATGACTTTTGATTTTGATCTCGACCAGGGGCAAACATCTGTTTGACCTCTGTCCCATCCTTAGCTTTGATGTCATCGCCCCGATGACTCCCACTCACTTTCCCCACGCGCCCTTTCATGCCCCTGACGTCCTTGACGTGGCACTTCTAAAGAATGTCAACCTTCGTTTGGATTCTATAGAGGTGGTGCATCAACTGACATCCGACCACCGACCTGTAGTTGTGACATTAGGCCCCCGACTAGGACTCCCCGACCCCGACAGACCGCCACTCACCAAAGTAGTCACGGACTGGAGGAAAGTAAGCGAAAGACTGAAATCCTCCACATCCTCCTGCCCCCGACTAGACTCCATTCCAGATCAGTTCGACTCAATCAATGACACGACAGCCGCGATCGACTCACTCACGGATCACGTACAATCCGTCCTGAACGAAAGTTCTAGGTAAGTTCCAGCGATGGACGACCATCGCTGGAAGTTGCCGGACGATGTGCGTGAACTGCTGACTGAGAAGAACGCGGCTATACGTGACTACAGCAACTTTCCTTGCCAAGCTAACAAGGCCCATATGCGCTATTTACAGAGATCTGTAAAGAAACGCATAACGGAGCTGCGTGACGCTGGCTGGAACAAGATGCTGAGCGAGTTAGAGCCCACCCACCTGGCCTTTTGGGAACTGCAGAGGAAACTCCAGTCCCAAAATGTAGCCTCCACGCCCCCACTGGTGCGTCCCGACAAGACCATCGCGTTCGATGACATCGACAATGCCGAGTGCCTTGCCGACAGTCTTGAGGCCCAATGCACACCCAGCTCTCAACCAGTAGACCAAGCTCACCTCTCTGAGGTTGACGCGGAAGTCGAACGTAGAGCCTCCCTTCCCCCCGTCAAAGACCCAGATAATCCTCTGCACCCCGTCACCCCAGACGAGGTGCACGATATCATCAAGGGTCTGAAACGCCGTAAAGCCCCCGGCCCAGACGGAATCACGAATAGGGTGATCCAATTGTTCCCCGCTAACCTCATAATGCTCATGACCATCATCTTCAATGGTGCTCTGAGCAACAACATCTTTCCTCAAGCTTGGAAAAGGGCCACTGTCATCGGAATTCCAAAGCCGGGCAAGCCCAAAACCGACCCCTCTAGTTACCGCCCCATTAGTCTGCTCAATGTTCTGGGCAAAATCTATGAGAGGCTTATATACAAGCGACTCAGAGATTTTGCCGAGACCAAGGGCCTCATCCCCGACGAACAGTTCGGATTTAGATCCCAACACTCGAGCGTCCAACAGGTACACCGCATCATCGAACACGTAAGCGCTGGTTTCCAACGTGGGTTCATGATGGGTGCTGTGTTCTTCGACATAGCGGAAGCGTTCGACAAAGTCTGGCACAATGGCTTATTATATAAGCTTTACCAACTCGGTGTGCCAGACCGTCTCGTACTCATCCTGCGAGACTTTTTGGCTAACCGAACCTTTCGTTATCGTATCGAAGGGGCGCTTTCCTCCCCCCACCCTATCCGCGCAGGAGTCCCTCAGGGCTCTGTGCTAGCTCCCCTCATGTTCACCCTATTCACCAGTGACATCCCGAAATGTAAAAATGCGCAGTTGGCTCTGTTCGCAGGCGATACGGCCATTTATTACACTGGGCTCGTCCCCGACTCGATATCTCGCACTCTCCAAACCGCAGTCAACAAGCTTGCCGCATGGTTCAGGAAGCGGGATTGCGGGGAGGACACGGCGCAACACACGCTCGCCGAGTGTGTAGCTTGGGAGGAGCAGCGCCGTGTCCTCACAAATGAAGTAGGAGGCGATCTGTCGCTGCCGGCCGTAGTGCGGAGGATGGTCGGTAGCGCAGAGTCGTGGGACGCGGTGGTGTCCTTCTGCGAGGACGTGATGTCGCAGAAGGAAACTGCGGAACGGGAGAGGGAGATCTCGACTCCCTTTCCCGGCCGCAGAAGGCGCACCGGGCGCAGGAGAAGGGCGGACAACGCCCTTTTCCGGCCCCCATGAATGGGTCCAGGGGCGTGGGACTTGGGGAAGTCCTCGCCCCCTATTTGATGGACCCGAGGAGAAGGCACGCACGGGTGTCGGCGCGCGCCTCTGAGGCGATGCACGGGGTAGTTAAACACCTCACTACCCCGTGCAGGAGACGAGGCCCGGACAGACCGGGCCAGCACTAGTGTGGGGCTGCGGAAGAATTTCGATTCCCGCGGCCCCGCGCGCACGTGCTAGGAGACACCGGGGTGGTTTTAGCCGGTAAGAGTCCGGCACGCCCCTCCGCCTTTTCCCCAGGCGGAGGTAGTCCATGAGGATTTCCCCCCATAAAAAAAAAAAAAAAAAAAAAATGGTTCAGAAAGTGGAGAATCGAAGTTAACCCCGACAAGAGTCAAGCGGTTCTCTTCTTGAAACCGCGTGTCAAACGCAGACATGACGACGCCCGCCCGATCAAGATGTTTGGCAAGCCGATCCCTTGAGAGAAGCATGCCAAATATCTGGGAGTGACTTTGGACAGACGTCTCTCCTTCGCAGAGCACATAAAGGTGGTTCGTTCGCGAGCCGCCTTTGCTCTGAGTAGACTACATTCCGTCCTAAATGCACGCAGTAAATTGTCACTCAGGTGCAAACTGCGCATTTATACGGCATGCCTCCGACCTATTATGACATAGGTACGCCTGTGCTGTTTTCGCACAGGCCCACCCCCGGCACATCCACAGGGTGCAGACCCTACAGAACCGTTTTCTACGTAAAATCACGGGTTCTCCCTGGTTCGTTCGTAACATTAACTTACATTTAGACTTGAAAATCCCCACCATTCAACAATTCATAAAACGCGCTTGCAAGCGTTTCTTCGATACCGCTGGCATCCATCGCAACCCTCTGGTTGTGAAGGCCGCCAGTTATGTCCCCTCTAGAATCAGTAAAATCCGCCGTCCAAGGCACGCACTGACCGACCCCGACGACCCCACCACCCTCCTCCAGGAAAGCAGTAGGGCCACCAGTACAGTATACAAACACAGACACAAAACGAAGTTCCGACCTCGCCGCCGAGGTGCTTCGCGTCCGCGTCCGCGTCCGCGTTCCTCCCCGATAAATTCCTCTTCCCCTCCCTTGATCGGATCCACAGAGCCAGCTGGTGGCGTAGCTGAGCCAGTAGTTTTACTCATTAATAATAATTAACCCATTTTGATCCAGCCTGTCCCCAACTTGCTGTCCTTCCCCAGCGACGCCCTAAGCCGAGGTTCGTACCCCACAGGGGGTGCCCTTAGGTGATGGTCGCTTAGTTTATAATTAATATTATGCCCCTGGCTGGAGGCTTTGAGTTAGCTCGAAGGCACCACAGGATTGACCGGTTAAGCAGTCACGGCCTCTCAAGGCCAAATGCGAGATGCCATACACAAAAAAAAAAAAAAAAATGCGGCTATTATTACTTAGCCACCATCCCCTTTACAAGTAACCTAATTAGTGATGTTCTTCAGAAAAGTCAGATCCGGCGTGCACGTAAGACCACGGTCACAAAATGGCTATTGACACTGACTTACAATAAGACTGAAGATTTACTACATGTATCAATCGCTAAGCCTAATGTAGTTAATATAAAGTCATATATTTATAATTTTAGTCATACAAACTTACATAAACGCAAGTTTTCACCGTAGATACTTTAAAAGGCCACATCATATATGCATTTACTATTAAGTAGTTATCCTAATAATAATAAGCTGTGCTCGTCCTACAACTACTTGATACATGTTCAAATTGTACACAAATGTATTACTTATCCACCCTCCCGCTAAACACCCTGGCTGCTGCTATACCTACTTGACTAACCGCCCTGTATGGCGTAACACTGTCTCCTAAGATACAGGACTACCTAGTTTAAGAGACAGGGTTACAAGATCTGTGTAGTTTTATGTAGATATACTTTTTTTTTATTTTGTTCATCTGCTTTTGTGTATCATGAATCTTGTGTGTTTCATAATAAAGATTATTATTATTATTAATCATTATAGGCGAGGACGCTGGCACCCTAAACACAAGTTAAATCTTACTTTGGGTGCCAGAGTTCATCGAAAACGCTCTTTCCCTTGGTTGTAATGCTGCATGGTGTTTAGATATGTGTCCTTGTCACAGGTCTTTGTACAACTGAAGACAATAAAAAATCTTCTTTTTTATGTATGACCAGATGTATGGACGTAAACGAGACAAATGGAGTATGCAAGGATCGTAGCAGGTGGCGTTCTGTAGTTTTCTACCTAACTCCATTGGTAGAAGGCGTGAGTTTATTTATATTTACTAGTCTTTAAAGAGGAACAAGTAAATACTCCATAAAGTGCACACAATGCCTTGCCGTAAAGGCACATTGAGAATTAAAAAAAACGATAAAAGAATGAAAAAATGTTTAAGTATCATAGAAATACGTACGGGCATAAAAAAAGACAAGATAGCTCAAATACTGAGAGCTTCGTCTTTGAACCCGTATCTTCTTAAACGTTGTAGTATACAGGGGCATTAAATTACACTACGTTTACTATACGTGTTTAGTAGTAATTCGATACGGTATAAAAATAAAAAGCACCAAAAATGAGTTTTTTTTTTCAAACAAACTAAATAGCTTACAGATTTGAGTAAAACGCAACCACCCTTTGTAAATAAATTTAACTGACCTTAGATACCTAGGTAAAGAAGCGGCAACACCGCGCGCGCGCCGGTGCGCGGCGAGCGTTACCTCGTGTCAAAGTGGGCGGCCGGCGGGGGCACGGGCGGCGGCTTAGGCCTTCGCTCGCGCTGGCTTTTATGTTAGGTAAGGTTTTGACAAAAACACTACATTTTTAAATTCTCCATTCACATTAATGCACAAATTATACCGACGGAGATTTTTTTATTTTTTTTTCTAATTAAAACACTGTCCGTTGCTAAGCACTTTAATTTGTGAAATGCTAAAATAATCCAATTTTTTTGTTCAACAATTGTATTTACCTCTGAGGCCTAAATACAACCTTAATGTATCCCCACAAAAAGAAAGTCATGGGAGTGAGGTCTTAAACTTATTTAGTGTCCTATCACAATAACAAAACAAAATCACAATTTACTGTCAGCACGGAGCTCGACAAAGCAAAAGCGGCGCAGGAGCTTCCGTGTTACGTAACATACGTTCCAAAAGGATACCGGCCGTCGGCGCACTGAGGCCCCCTTACCGATCGCAAGGCTCTAGGATGCAATAACACCACACTGACCTATTTATATTTCTTTTACGCGCGGGATGTTTTGCTATGATTGTCACTCTCGTAATGAAAGTGCAAGTGTGTGTGTATTTATTGCTTCTTTGTTTGCATTGCCATCATTTTAGCGAACATATTTGGTTGTACTTGTGACTTGCGTCAGAGCGGCAACAACGCATCCTAGGTTATACTCAGATTTATCGTTTTAAGGTGCATGACCTATGCGTATAGACATAATCAGCTGCTGTTAGGAAAGATACATCGTGTTCAAACGGGGCAAAAACTTAAATAATCACTTGCGATTTTTGGTACAGAGCTTGAAAATGGTACCAAGTATAGGCAGTTTGAAGGAAAGCCCCTCTGTCGTATCAACTCTGTATATTAATGCGCACTGGTGTACGTCGTTTTTCCCTACCTAATTAGCCACTTACAATAAAAAAACAAAACACAACTTTCAACAACACCTAAAAAGCAAAATAACCCTATCTATAACAACATTGTTTCAATCTAAAATAAATATGTCACTATTGTACATGGTCGTGTCGAAACGTGTGAAAGGCACCCTATCGGCGGCAGGGTGACCATAAATCTGTCAGGAGAGGGTCATATGGCTGTTTGAGACATATTTATATACTTTCCGACGCAATTGAAACAAATTTACAATGGGTAAGAGTGACTTTTAGTGTTTTAGGAGTTTTTTACAGTCATAATATATTTTCTCGTGGCAAGGGAAAATGTGATTCATTTTCTCATGTAGATTATTGAATGATTGTCTCCTCAGCGTTTTGATAACTCTTATACACTAAAAGAACAACAATATTTGGATTTTAAAAAGTGTCCATAGAGTTTATTTGCTTTTTTTTTTTCATGTTTTGCTTTGGAATTTGCAACTGTGAGTTTCATCTTTCTGACTGACCGACTCCTGGATAATTCAAAAGTGCCTGTAAATGGTTTATTTGAAATAAATGTTTGAGTTTGAGGTTTAACGTTGTAATAATTTTTAGGATGTTTGAGCATCAACGATGTGCCTCTACGTTCACACTAAGATTTAACACATAACTACATCTCTCTTTCTATTGGGATCACACTGAACTGTTGTCACTTCAATTTCCTTTATTTTGTCTATATTTAACGCTACATCATCCTAAATGATCTTCATAAAATATAACATCCCAAGTATCGGTAAAAAATATCATAATTTAAGTAAGTACATCGAACATTTTCACAACGCAACTTTGAAACGGTGAGAAGTATCTTTGAAATGGGGACGATTTATAAGCTTTAGGAAATTGAGACATAAATCCGTTGGCTTGGCGAGCGTGTGATAAAAAGTGGACGCTGTGTCAAAGCTGTGTCGTGCAGTTTTTCTGTTTTTATAATGGTCGAATGGAAATGTCGTGTTGCTATTTTGTAGGTGTTTCTTTTAAGTCGGATTTGTTGTTGGATAGACATGACTGTTGTAGGAGGCTTTACCCACCATTAGACACTATAATGTAAACAAAAAATGACAAAATGCATGTTTATCAACGGCAGTAAAAACTGAGCATTAAACTAAATGAAAATGAGTCGTAACAAATATTTAAATGGGTAATTAAATAAATATCAAGCACTAAAATGGCTTAACAGGCAGATACGTGTGGGCAGTTAAGGCGCTGCTAATATTACAAGCCAGAAAAAATTTAATATATAGTCAAATGTTCAAAGAAAAGCTTTATTCAAAACAAAATGCAATAAAAATAAAATATAATAATATCATGATATAACAATTGTAAAACAGAGCTCAAAAAATATTTTTCGTTTTTATTATAATTTAGTTGCTCCACACCATACACAGATACCAACAGTTTGCAAAATAAAAGACGTGTGGGGTCGGGGGACCCTCATCAGGAACTAAATTCTTTACGCTTTTTCGTCAACTCCGAATGTAATTCGATAAGAAGATTTAGACAGCATGATGAAAAATTTTAAAATATTCGCACCCACTATCGTAGTTTTTCATTTTAACCTCACTACCGGCTTCAGCACCCTCGAATACCATGAAAACGACACCCATGATGAAAAATTTGAAAATTTTCGCAGCCCACATCTTGGATTTTCCTTTTGACCTCACTATCGGCTTAAGCACCCTCGAAAACCATGAAAACCTATCTCTCTGTCTCTTTTTATTATATTTAGTAAAAAGTCGCATGGAGGGGCAATACAACTTTTTCGTTAATTGACGATTTCTATAATTCTTCTAAAATGTTACTCCTAAGTAACATTTTAGAAGAATAATATAGGTAGGCCGCAAGCTGCGTTAAAGAACTTCGTTCCACAAAATACTAAAGTATAATTAGTGAGAGGATGTTAAATTGGTCTGAATAGAAGAGGAATCATCTAAACGTGTCCCGTCCAGCATCATTTGAAATGCAATTTGTTAAATCGTATAATTAATTAATCCTGTATAAATTAATGGTTGATGTAGGTACCTGTAACCCGTAAGAGTTTGCAATTGCATTTTAAACGATATAGTCAATATGTATTACTTGGTCTTCACATGATCTGACCAAGATTATGTCTGGCCTTTAAAAGAGACTGTGACCTCTTTTTTTTTTTTTTTTTGAGGGTGGTAGATCATCAAATAACTTCTCCTGCTCTGGGCAGAGCGGGAGGGCGTGCCAGAATCTTACTGACTAAAACCCACCCGTGTTCCTTCAGTTGCCTGTGCCAGGGGCCACGGTATCCCTCTCGGACTTTCCCGTAACCCTGGCAAACTGTGACCTCTGAGTTTGTTTCGGCCTTTCTTCTCAGAGTAGTCCGATAGGAAACGCCGACCTCAACTAGCTTTTAAAATAATGATTGACGTGTAAAAATTTTTGTACTGACCTACTTACAGAAATAAATATTATTTATATTCATTATTTTATCATTAAACTAATTCATTTATGGGTGGTTCTGGTCGCCGGAAGAAAAATATTTAAGTTAAATAGATCCGGCAACTGGGACCCCGGTTCCAAATTTATTGCGATCCCAGTCGCCGTAAACCTCAACTAGCGTATAAAATTTGACACTATGTCACAAGTCCAATGATTATGCAAGTTTGGTGAACAAGCTCTGCACGAAAGTTTATCTTGCGTAAATCGCCCAACAGACTTTCAATCATAATTCTAGGGTTTTGTAAGAAATTTATAAGCCATTGCTTCATATGTTTGAAAAATTCATCTGCTCAACAACGTAAATAACGCAATGAACGTAGCTAAACTGTCAAAATGAAAGGCATTACGGTCAATAGTCATGTTATGTGCGTTACAAAATTACCTCGCAGGTTGATAACTAATATCGATGGTAAGGAATACGACGACGCGCACAATAAAAATGTAATGTAATTAACATGTTCAGAATGTGCTAGACCTAACGTTTAGCACTGGTTTTTAAAATCATGCAAATATCAAATATATAAAATATTTTTGAAAACATCAAATATCATTTGAGTCGAGTGAGTATTGAAGTTTTGTTTGTTCAGTTTGATAGTCTGTATCGAATCCTTCAATTTAACCACACCTATCTGATACACGCTGTAAAACATTAATTAAGAAACTAAAGCACACAACTACTACACCAAAAATAATATTCCCTTATTTATACACAGTATACGACGTAATTATCTCATTCAAACTTCCTGAACACATACGTCTCCCGTCAAACCACCAGCCAAAGTAAACAAACGTGTCTATTCTGCTTTCATTGGCCAATTTTCCGAACGCGGTGACTTCCTACAAACACAACAACGTTATCAACGACCACTAACGAGGCGTAGCAGAGATGTATGAAGGAGCCGTCGTCCGTAGAGATGAGTGCCAACCGTTCGGAAAGACTGGCAGGTCATTAATTTTATGTCTATTTGGGCCACTTATCATAAATTGCGGAGATTATTTATAACAATTCTGACTACAATTATTTTTGATGTCTTGTCAGTAAAGGTAAGCATGAATGAACAGCTGGTATGTCTGAATGATAGAAGTAATAAGAACGGCAATAACCTTCGATTAAATTAGTAGGTATATTTCTAGGCGAGTTTAATTCGTTTGCCAAGCGTGGTGATTTACACATTGAACCTATCCCTTGTATTTATTTATTAGATACTTTTATAAAACACCCCACAAGCGAGACCGTTACTTATAACGCAGTATTTTTTTTATTGCACCCAACAATGTACGACACAGGAAGGAAACATTGACTTGCGACCGTTGATCAAAAATCAACATGTATTTTACAAGTTATTATTATTATTACAAGCTTTTATTTAACTTGCAATGTATGTATGTTTGTCCCGGTGGAATTTTGCCTGTTTTACCTGTGTACTAGCTAGTCTTGTTTGACGTACTTATTATAAGTAGAAAATGTTTTCCAAAAAAAAATATGCAAATCTCGCGACAAGCTTATAAATCATTTAATAGATTGTGTAATACATGTACTAAATTGATTGGTTTGATTTAATTCAAAGTTTATTTTCTTGATTTTAGGGCAATTAAATAAAAGCTTGTTTTAAAAAAAAATTTTTACCATTAATTTAAAAACATTCCAACGATTACTTTATATATGTATTTAGGCAAACCAACTAAATACACACAAAGACATAGTACAATCATTTACAAATACAATAGCATTGCATGCATTTAAATTAAAGGTAAGCACAGCATTATAACTAGATCTCACTATACAATAATAATAAATATGGACAACAATGTAAATAGGACTAATAGGACTATATCTCAATCTAATCAATGGAATCTGGTATAATTAAACTAACTGGAAATAGATTAAATGAGATTGAATTAAATAACATACTAACTACAAACCAAAGAATACTGAACCTAGCACCATTGTATATACCAACATCAACATAATAAAATTGAATGTCAAAACAATCCCAATAAAAGCCACACAAGTTGGCACAGCTTTACTAAAAGAAAATAAATTAAAATCTACAAACTTCTGGATTCATTCCAAAATAATATCTTCAACGAATCTAAAATTATCAGCATTGTCAAGAGCATGCTGCCATCCAAGGCTGCCCATTCACTGCCAGACATTTCAGGTAACGAGGTACCTACTACTTTTGCCAATTCCGACAAATCGCGTCGCAGGAATTTGTATTAAGTTGTCGTATATCATGTCTTTGTTTTACGATGACTTTCAACGTTTTTAGGTTATTAAAGTTGGTAATTTACAATCCTTTGTTCAGCAAATATATAGTTTCCTTAATTTAATTATGTTTACGTTTACCAGAATACACTGCAAATGACTTGTTTCTTTATGGGTTCTTATACATAAATAACGCTGGTATAGTATGTTTATCTCACGAAGCGACGCGCGCTTTGCTTGTGGTTGTGGCGAGCGCAAGAGCTCTCGGTACCATCCGAGACAATGGCGACGTCGGAAGTGTGTGTGTGTGTGCTGTACGTGTGTGTGTTATATGCTGACGCTACTCATCTTCACGCACACAATCACAGCCCGTTTGTACACTTGGTAACCACAAGTAAAGCGCGCGTCGCTCGTGAGATAAAAAATACTGCATCTAGTTTCGAGGCCAATTACCCGGTACCGAGAGGTGTCACTTTTTACCTGTCACTGTACATTGTGAGAACACTGTTTACCGGGCATAGGCTAGTCTATGGTTATTGCTAGCTTTCCACAAAATCGAGTACCAATGCTGTGTAAAATGTCTACATTGCTTTGATGCATAACTTATTTTTAAGTGTTAGAATAAACACCAACAACCTAATAAATTAACTATGGAACTGAATTTGATTTAAAAAAATCTGACAGGTAAGATAACCGAAATTTATTCGGAAGTGGTGGCCAGTTTCAGTAGGCTACCTATACAGGGTGGCAGGACTGGCCCCCGCCAGCCTGTACTCTATAGTATAGCAAACTGGAACTATGAATACAGCACATGCGAGCGTATATTAAGTAATATTTAGTAGGTTATCAAAACAAACATCTGCCGTTTCATAGAACAGTGCAATACTTACGCGGTCAAAATGTATGGAACATCATTTTTTTATTTTTATAACTGACGAAAGAATTTTACGCAATGGGATTCGGAATCATGTACTGAAACTATAGTAACCGTTTGCGCGTCGATAGTGATGACACCCTATGTACTATTAGACGTATGATTACGTAACACGCTTATTTGTATTAATTTCTACTATTTACCACAATACTTCACGACTTATTTGTTGTATAAGATTCACCTGTACAGTGAACAGGCCGCTTTACTCAGCTTACCGGCGAAGCGGCGTCTGCAAGTGACTCTAGAAGATTTTAATAAAAGATTATTTTAATGCATAAGTTCAGCCTTATACAGCCTGTGTGGCGTTTAATAAATAATCAGCGTGACATTTATTTAAGAACTCTTGAATTTATTTACTTTATTTGTATATAAGAAGAAAATGCATGTGCTTACTGGCACAATTTGTGATTTTACTAAAAGGAGTCTGTAGAGACCGAGATGTTTAAGTATATTGAATATGATATTCCCGGGTCCGGCTGATCCACAGCTGAGAGGTTTTCGATGTTTGGCAACACGATTTTATCCCCATAGCAAAGACAAAACTGGGCACAAGACCTATTAATCGTAAATTATCGAAATTAGCATTCCAAGTAACGGACTAACATTTAAGTTGTGTAAGCAATTTTAAGTTTATTATATTTATTTGTACAAATTCAATCAATTTATAACATATTTTTGTTAAAAGTATATTTTTAGTTTGTAAAAGAAACTTAAAACTATCATTTGACAACTAACTTCAAATCTATCAAAGAAGAGGGATGTGACGTCACGTCCGGAGTAGTGTTAGAATATTCACCGTTGTTGATCACTAGTTAGTTGTCAAATGGTCGTCGAGCAAGCTAGTCGGGCGGCTCCATCGCGAGTGTTAATTATTGTCGCTTATCACTATTTTGTTGTGAAGTGCTAATAAAGGATTTTGAAAACAGAAATAATCGACTTATTTTGTAAAGCGCTTGTGCAAGCGAGGAGGATAACAGTTGACTTAAAAAAAAAATAACGTACTAGTCATTTGCCGTTAACTTTAAATAGGTTCGTTGATCGTTAATTAAGTACCTACCTAATATTTACCAAAAGCATGCCGCGCCGCGAAAAACACGTTCTGACAATCTCTAAAAAATGATTATTACAAACTCTAATAAAACACCCATCTTTTATTAATATGTCATGTCCTCCCAAACCTACTAAACTTGCATAGCCCATACCTATGTTTTTAAATAAGCAAATCATTAACCCAACGACATATAACAAATGTATCTATATCTACAATGCATGTGTTACTTGTTTTATGAAATAAATATTTTTATTATTATTATATAAAATGCAATTTTTATTACGCGATAACTTAACGTTTTACGAAATTAGCAAACTCAAACTCAAAGCATTTATTTCAATTAAACCATTTACAGGCACTTTTGAATTGTCAAGTGGTCGGTCAGTCAGAAATATGAAGCTAGTTGCCCATTCCAAAGCGTAGTAAGTACCTATAGAGAAGAACGGGCAAGAAACTCCATGGACACTCTTTTAAATTATATTGTTACATAAATATTAGTTACATCATTAATGTTGAATATAGGTATAGCTTTTTTAGTTATGGATTAGCGATTAACAATGTTAATAACTATTTCATTAACGGTGCCCAACTATGACCATAGGTTATATTCATATTCATACAGTGTAAGTTGTAAGCAAGTATATGATCAGATAAAAGTTACTTGTGAACTGCGTGATGGTATTAATTAATATTGCGCTTTTTTTTATGTGTAACATCTTTCCTCTCGCTTTCCTGCAATCTGTGGGAGTGATTTCGTGAAAAGGGACGGAAGTGTGGAAAGCGCGCGCTATTTGATTTGACCAATGAGCGCGCGCGGTGCTGGAGTTGGCCGTCAGATGATACCAACCTATTTTCCGAGAGGTTGGTAATCAGATGTTACACATAATTTGCGACTACTCCTCGCTCGCTCCTTTTTTTTATTTCTTAAATGCATTCTATAGCGTGTTATAAGAAAAAAACAAAACACGCCAAAATCCCAATGTGGAATTTAGCGAGGTTCGCAATCGCATAGGCATACTCAAAGTGGAACAAAATGTTTGCACTCAAACTAGATAATTCAACTAGAACATCTGCGGAGATGGTGGCCGTCATAAAAAATCTTAACAACTAATCAAGCTATCACGCTGCTTTTGTTCTTTCAACACGAATTCCTGAAATTCTATTACACCGAAAAAACCGCGTAATTCATCCTCGATGAAGATAGAAAAATCTTTGTATTAAAATTTAATTTCCTCCTCGAAACGAGCCTCAGTCATTTAAATGACTGAATGACGTCTCTAACTGTAAGAATGTTGTTACATTTTTTTCAATTTACAGTAAAATCTTGAAGTTAATTAAATTGAGGAGCAAGTTACAGGCGGCTGGATTTATTGGTGCTCCAAAATATATATTGAATCGAAAAGAATGCTCTTTAATATGTACACGATAAAAATTACAGACATTTTTGAAAATTTTCATAGTCTGACACACTAAGCGGGCTTATCGCTAAAAGCGGTATTTTAAAGACACGAAAAAAAAAACACAGCGATATTGTTACTAGGTAGGTACAGGATTAAAGAAGAAGGTAGATCTCCCAGCTGATTTTAATTAGGTACATATTACGGCCATGAATTTACTAACTTTTTCCCGCGTCTTCGCCTGTGTGGAGGTTGGAATTTCTCCTATGGGAGCGTCCTTCGGGGATCAAGAGTATCCTTTGTACTCAGGTCATGGTCTACCTGTGTGCTGAATTTCATGGAAATTTGTTCAGCCGTTAAGGCGTGCAAAGGTAACAGACACGCAGACAGACAGACCGACAGAGTTACTATTGCATTTATATTATTAGTATGGATCTGTTTAATAGTGAGGCTCGTGGCTGAGTAAAAACAGCTGAACGGGGTCGATCGATCAGGTTAAGCTATGCATGCCGAGGTTGATCCATGGATGGGTGACCATCTTTACATACCGAGACCCCTCCGCGAAAGCACGAAAGGCCGTTGGTCCCGGCTGTCATTCGTAGATCTTTGAGAGTCGTCACGGGTCGTCAGAAGCCCGAAAGTCTGACAACCAGTGTTACGGACGCCGAACTCACCGTAGAATTACGTAGTATAAACCTGTGTACAATAGCATTATTTTGTAGAAACATACTCGTACCCTAGAATAAGAAAATCTTTGTAATTAGTCACGGGGTTTGGCCTCCGACGGGCTGGACAAGTCGAAACCTGTTGGAGATCAGGCATGAACCAAAGTGGCCGCATTAGTGGGTCGCCAGGAATAATAATAAACTTTGTAGTAGGGCACCCACTACTTGTGCCCATGTACCGGACTATAATAGGAGGCCAAAATCCCTTGTAAAATCAGTTCGCTTCAAGAGTTCGCTTCAACAGTTCAACCACAGTACTACAAGAATAAACCAGAACAAGTGACCAAGTCTTTCATTGAAGAACAACCATACAGTCCACACCTTACAACCAGTCTTACCAAGGAGTATCGTATTACCTAGACACTGGGTTGTGGAGGTCAGATAGGCAGTCGCTCCGTGTAAAAAACTGGAATTGAACAACATCCGGTTAGACTGGAAGCCAACCCCAACAGAATTGGGAAAAGGCTAAGCAGATGAAGATTTTGAATAATATAATAATTACTAATAACCTCTGTCTATTGCAAGTGCCATAGGTAAGTACCTATTTCATGACCACGTAAGATGTGCAAAAAAATATTAATTCATGTGACTTGATCATTAAAATTGCATCGATAAAATGTATTTATTTTGAACTCGGATCTCAAAAATGTGAGCTCTAACATCAAAAATATAATGTTTCCTAATCTTCTAACTGATAAAAAAACCCTTAACGCTAGCAAGTTTCGTATCATTAGCATTATACCCCCCCCCCCCCTCATTCCCCCCCAAGCTCCCTCCAATAACCACACCACCGCATTAATCTATAGTAGCTCACTAGTGGAGGACAAAGTTCTCCTCAATTGCACACCACTAAGCAATTCTCGACTACGTTCACCCAGCTGAATAACCTCTTGTCCTATTGATTTATAAATTCCCTTTTAAAACTAAAAGCAAATGGCAGTTGAGCGTTTAAAATGCATGAGGCCAACACTAGAGCTGCTCAATTTACGCTCATTTTACGCGTTATTTGCCAATGTACGCCTCGTTGGACTTTTAAACGAAAGTATATTTAGTATTTTACGCTTTTGAGGCAAGCAATACGCTGTAGTACAAATAACACAGTTTTCGTTTAAATATTTAGTAGTTTACTAGAGTCTTCATTATAGCATAGTCGTACATCAAAATAGGTTAGGAAGACCGATAGAAAATATGATGTGATGTTGAATAGCCTATAAGCCTTTCCCAAGAATTGGGCTATCAAATCCGACCGTTAATGATAAATGATAAATGATTTTATTTCTGTAAGTAGGTTTTTACAAACACTTTTACACGTCAATCATATTTTTTTTTAAACTAGATGAGGTCGGCGTTTCCTATCTGACTACTCTGAGAAGAAAGGCCGAAACAAACTCAGAGGTCACAGTCTCTTTTGAAGTCCAGACAGAATCTTGGTCAGATCATGTGAAGGCTATGTAGATGAACAAAAAAATGCTGAAAATGCTGAAATGGTCTTTTGAGGAAAGAACCATACAGATTGAGTGGACCTGTCCAGTCAGTGCACGCAATTGTCAGCAATCGTGCAGCTCAACTCAGAATTTAAGGAGCTCAACGATTCGACGAACAATACCAAAGAAAGGACATTTGAGTAGGTTAGTTCCAGAGATTATCCCCTTCATACAAACTTACAAACAAATACCTCTTTATAATATTAATAATATTACTATAGTATGGACAAAACCTCTTATAAGTCAGAGGTTTAAGAATTAAAAAAAAAAAGCTTGAGCTATGGTATCTACAAAATAACATAACGATACTAATAAAACACAGTACACTATAGTATAGACAAACCTCTTATAAGTTAGAGGTTTAAGAATTAAAAAAAAAGCTTGAGCTATGGTATCTACAAAATAACATAACGATACTAATAAAACACAGTACAGTAGGTGCGTCCTTGGACATTAAAAAGTACGTAAAAGTAACATTAATTTTATAGTCAATATTTACCTGTCGGACCCTCCAATCTCGGGCCTCAGAGGGTAAATATGAAATGTTTAAGACAGTGAGTTAAAGAAATGTATTATAAAACAGTAGGTATACGCATTTACATAGGATTCTTTGGAACACATTTGTCATGTAAGTACCTAAATCATATTTCATTTTCATATGTCACAGGCTGACTATGAAATATCCTACATCTTACAATTGATTAGAGCAGCATAACCAGCCTATAACGTTCCCACTGCTGGGCCTCAGGCCTCCTCTCTGCGAGATAGAGTGGGCCAGAATCCACCACGCGGTCCCAGTGCAGGTTGGTGGATGTCACATAATATCTCCGAAACACGTTCTAGGACGAGTCAGTTCCCCCACTATGTTTTCCATCACCGTATTGAGAGCAGGAACTGAGCAATAGACACAATTCACATTATCCACAAGATTATTATTCTATTTAAGTACGCTGAAATATCATAAAATATTTCGCCAACAGACTTGAAGGAATTATGACAAGACATGATAAATGTGCTTTAAAATATTAATATATTACCTCTTTTAGATGCAGATATATGCCAAGATTTTGGCTGCAGTTGCTCACATCGTTACTTTAGACAAATGCACTCTCGGAAATCAGATTTGCCTGTAGGTACATACTTAATATTATTCTTGTGTTTTCCGGGTACCGTTTTCCAAATTTTTCTATTAAATAAATTTTGTTAGGCACTATTTTAGAGGTTGGATGGGTACTGATAAATAAAAGGTCGTGTAATAAGGGATTGTCGTATGTTACAGCTTTAAAGTTTTAGTCAAATCTCTTCGGTTGTACTGTTTGTATCTGGCTGATTTTACCATTAATCTATGTAATGGTAAAATCAGCCAGATACAAACAAAATAAAAAAAGAAAAGTAAAAACAATATCCCGCCATTTTTTAATTGTTTTTAAGTCCGCCCAAATGAGTGAATCTAACGAAAAAAATCGATACATTTTTATTTTTATTACAAAAAAGGGAATAAGTCGACACAAGCCACAAAAAAAAATGTGACAGTTATGGATTTAACGCAATATTTTATTTATTTAGTTTTTGTTTTTTGTCAGTAAGTAAATAAATGATTTTATTTCTGTAAGTAGGTTTGAACAAACACTTTTACACGTCAATCATATTTTTTTTTAAACTAGATGGGGTCGGCGTTTCCTATCTGACTACTCTGAGAAGAAAGGCCGAAACAAACTCAGAGGTCACAGTCTCTTTTAAAGTCCAGACAAAATCTTGGTCAGATCATGTGAAGGCTATGTAGATCGGTGTCTGCAATGGTCTTTTGAGGAAAGAACCACACAGATTGAGTGGACCTGTCCAGTCAGAACAGTCAGTAAAAGTAGCACAAAGTTAGTTCCAGCGTTTTCAGTTCGGGAATTTTGAGGTCAAAGATGCAGCTTGCCCTGATCGCCCTGTTACGGATAAAGTCGACGCCATTTTTGAAAAAGTGGAGCAAGATCGGATATTAGTAGTTATAGAATAGAATAGAATAGAATTTATTTCCAAAGTAAGTGTTACATTGTATACCACAACTTAAGACTAAGTATTAATCTTATTAAGTAGGTACTTACAATTAGTTACCAAAAACACGAATTTTTACAAATCATACATGCTTAGCTAGTAATCATTACCTACACACGCTAA
Source organism: Brachylomia viminalis (assembly GCA_937001585.2). Lineage (NCBI taxonomy): Eukaryota > Metazoa > Arthropoda > Insecta > Lepidoptera > Noctuidae > Brachylomia > Brachylomia viminalis. The sequence goes on along the minus strand of OW443303.2, from coordinate 4,265,555 downwards.
ATTGATACGTTTTTCTTTGAATCTCAACTACTTAAACAAAAACAAATAAATAAAAAAAAAATGGTGTTAGAATTATGTTTGAACTAATAAACTAATTGGCGGTATACAGATAAAAAATTCTTTACCTTCCGCGCTAGTCATAGACTGTGTTACGACACAACTGAAGAGTTAGAGGTTGACCACAAAACAGTTTTGCCCATTTGAAAAACTCTGAGTGTACACGAGCCCTTAGTCTTGAATTTGTATATAAAATATGTTTTTCTTATTACATAATATTATTTCTTCCTTTCAGGAAAAACTTGTAAAATACTGGTGACCTCTCTTGGCAAACTGCAATCTGTACCTCCAGAGTCATACAGGTATGTTTTAAATCTTAAATGAGTAGGAACAAGTTTTTCTACTATCTACTTCTGATTGTAAAATAATTTCTGAATCTAAACTCATTTCAACTTATTTTTAAGAGGAAACAATATTCTTAAACCTTAAAATGGCCCAAGATGTTGGGTATTCACGTCCAAAATAAAACATATAAGTTTTTTTTACTGTCTAGGTAAGCTAATCAAGATGTTTGGTAAATAGGGAAAGTAAAAATGTTATAAAATGACCGAAGATTTTCGTCCATCATCCATGTCCAAATTAAACTATATTGTTGAACCTTCATTCCTCTTATGGCAATCTTTGTAATTAAAGAGTTCAGTTTTAATATTTTCAATATGTCCTTGGAAGATTAAGAGCGATCAGCGGATACTCAAAGTCTGCGTTAAGATAGCCTTATTGACATCTATTTTCAGTATTAACCATCTACCTTAAAATAAATCTCGTCTATTTTAATAATTAGAAGAAACGTTTGAACAAACCTAATTTTAATTAGTTTTCAATAAAAAATGGAATTTAGTAGTCAATTCCAGATTCAGTTAAAAAATAAAGCTGTTTTTCTACACAGAGTGGTGATTAGGTTAACTCGTTAAATAGTACAGCCGCAGCCGTTATTACAACTTGTTATCAGTCGGTTAAAATAATAAGTAAAAAAAAAACAGAATTTTTTAAACAAAATAAATAGCGTAAAAATGGCCACGAAATATGATAAACCACTCTTGATAATAAGGCACTAGACACGCGCAGGGCGGTGGTATCAACAATGGGGATAAAAACTGACACTTGTTCACTTCAGATGTCGCTGCTAGTCCAAGAATTTGACAGGTAGCTGTCACCATCCATATTTTTTTTGTAAACAAGCGACTTATTTTACGCATAATTAATTTATATTCCCCGTTGCGCATCTATTGCTTGCAAAAAAACGGGGACCCATGTACTTGTCAAAGATGTTAAAAGACGAAAATTGTCGGAGACAGCTCTCCGAATAAAAATTGGAAACCCGATATTTCGTAAACAGGTGATGCTCCCAAGAGAGTCCGTTGTTATTACCTACAGGCACTTGTGGTGTGCCACAAGTGCCTATATAATTATCATATTAGATCAGTGCTAGAATTAAAGTCTCTGAAGTTTTTCAGTCAGAAAGATTATACTCACGTCGGTTTTCAACTCCGATCAGGTTATTCCTGTCGTTCAGTCTTCCCAAAAAAAATTACTGCAAGTTAACAAACACAAGATAACCCATTTATAAATTATAAAACGTTCATAATGTACCTACTGACATTTCCACTAAAGCTGCTTTTTTTACCAGTGGTAGACGCTTCCCTTTTCCTTGCTCATCTATTAATAGTGCTACACTCCAAGTCTCATACATATTTGTTTCTCATACAGTGTAGAACATTGTTACTTGCAATTTTGATTGTATTGTCTTAATTAATGTATTGTTCTATGCAGTCCCCAGAACTGTCCATAGACGGTGGGTGCGCGCAGCCCAACTCTTTGCAGTAGCTACCTGCCGATCTAACACTGGGGTTTTTTTTTGGTTTGAGGGTGGGAAATCATCAAATAACTTATTCCGCTCTAGGTAGAGCGGGAGGGCGTGTCAGACTCTTACTGACTAAAACCCACCCGTGTTCGTTCAGTTGCCTGTGCCAGGGGCCACAGTAACCCGTTCGGACTTTGCCTCAACCCTGGCAAGCATCGGCCCTAGCGGGCCCCATCATTGTTGTTGACATCTCTTTGAGGCGCGCGTGGAACACAACGCACCGTCGACCCGGGCCTGGTCCTTATTGGATGGCGAGCTATCCATTGCTCGCCGTCTTTGGATTCCCGAAGCCCAGGGCGTCTCCTGCGGTGACTAGGATCGTCAGGGCGCGGGTTTTGTCTCTCATTCACGTGTTCCGCCCCCTCCTTCGCGAGCATCACTGCTTCGCACGGTGTGGCGGCATCACACGGTGTGACTATCCTATGCCTTCTCGCTCCGTACCATGTTCTGCACCAGGGGCCAGACGCGAGAGACCGCCACTGCCGATCGCCTCCACGAGGACACGGGCCAAAGCCGGGCAGACCTCCACCGTATGCTTCACCGAGTCCTCCGGGCGATCCACACAACGGCGACACCCGGGCGTTTTCTTCCGCCTTATCCGGAACAGGAACCTCGCGAAGCATCCGTGTCCGGTGAGGACCTACATCAGGCGGAAGGTGAGGACGCCGCGGTGCCTCTCTAGCCACTCCTCAAAGAGGGGACTTATCACCGCAATTGTGTCGTGCCCAGTGCTAGGTTGCGACAGTCGCACTCAACATCTCGTCATGATCCCGCCGGAGCTCTATCCGCTGTGTCGTGATTTCTCGCGGCAGCGGAGTATCTAACACTGGGTTACGTTCACCAGTTCGGCGAATGGCAGCAACCTACAATGAAACTTTCGAACACGTAGACATATTTACATGCTCTTTGAAAAGGCTTCGTAACCTTTTGTATGAGGCATTTGACCTTTTTTTTTTTTTTTTTTTGAGGATGGGAAATCATCAAATGACTCCTCCCGCTCTGGGTGGAGCGGAAGGGAGTGTCAGACTCTTACTGACTAAAACCCACCCGTGTTCCTTCCTTGGCCCTTTATGTTCCGGGTCAGCGGTACCCCTTTTAGATGATCCCGCTTTCCCGGCAGGCTTGGGCCCTAGTGGGCCCCCTCTTCGATGCTGACATCTCTTTGAGGCGCGCGTGGAACACGTACGCGCCGTCCAGCACGGGCCTGGTCCTGATCGGACGGTGAGCTACCCATTACTCACCGCCCGAGGCATTTGACCTTTAGGACTAATTTGTTGGTTGTTGTTTTTAAAAGTACTTTTTTTTTATTGTTTTTATATAGTGTACTAACAGTTTACCTCCTAGTGACTTTAAAGTTTTTATTATTAATGGTATGTGAACAGCGCTGTGGGATGCAATAGTATATTTTTTTTTTTTTGTTTGTAATATTGCATAATGTAGCTGTTTGTTGTTCCTATTTATAAAATAAAATATTTATCTAGTTTTCGTTTAATTTGTAATCGACACAATAATAAACATAAACAAAACCATGGCGACTCGTAGACTCCACTCAAACTCAACTCAAACCCAAAGCATTTATTTCAAATAAACCAATTACAGGCACTTTTGAATTGTCAAGGGGTCGGTCAGTCAGAAAGATGAAGCTAATTGCCCATTCCAAAGCGTAGTAGGTACCTATAGAGAAGAACGGGCATGAAACTCCATGGACACTCGTTTAGATCAAAATATTGTTACAAAATAGTGGTTACATAATTCATGTTGAAATTATACATGTGAGAACGATGTAGAAAGACGTGCACCTTAAAAGCGTCCGTAATAAAAAGATAAAAACAATTCAGGAATCAAAATAAGCCGTGGCAGCTAAGACATGACCATTGCCTACTGACGGCGCCCGTTCACGAACATGACGTATGCATCAGCACCATTCAGCTCATCCATTTTGAAGGGAACTCAATGATCCAATACACACGCCACCACCAGCGACACATTATACAATACTTTACAATTATACAATACTAAGAGATTGAATTTATACAATGCAAAGATAGATGTACAACCTTCATCAGCTCCAACAATATCTTCGAATGCTAATTAATTAGTTTACGCGCCCTTGTGGAGCAGGACCAGCCCTGAACCAAGCATTTTTGTCAGCGATGTAAGCCCCCAAATTATATTATGCTTGGCTGTATAGTGTGCGTTTTATACAAGATTTAAATTTCGTTTCATTCAGTTGGAGTATGTGGGGAGGTATTTTATTGTAACATTTTAAACAGTACCCCATTAATGATGACTCTACTTTAGCCAGTCTGAAACCTGGTTGAACTAATTGGTCCCTATTTCTAGTCCTAAAGTTGTGTCTTTCACCTCTTTTACTGAAAACATTTATTTTTTTCCGTACGTACATGATGTTAACGTCTTTAAACAGTTCCCTTAGAGAATTGCGCCTGCGGAGGCTGCTCTGATGGTTCTTTTCTGCAGAATAAAAATAGACTCAATATCGGCAGCCCGTCCCCATAATAAAATACCGTAAGACATGATACTATGAAAATAACTGAAATAGACGCGGTATCTGCGTTAGTAAATTGACGGATTTTTCTTACAGCATATGCTGCTGAACTTAGCTGTCCTGCAAGAGATGTTAAATGAGGACCCCATTGCAGCCTTGAGTCTAGCGTTATCCCCAGGAAAACAGTTTCATCGACAAATACTAATTTCTCTTTATTCAATACTATGTCACAATCACTACTTTTAACATCCGGTAAAGCAAATCTTATGCATTAAGTTTTTTTTCCCATTTAATACTAAATTATTAGCAGTAAACCAATTGTGTACCTGCAGTAGGGCATTATTTACGTCGTCAAGATTTGATGCACGTCTATTTATCTTAAAGATTAAAGAAGTATCGTCAGCAAATAACACCATTTGTGGTTGGTTTACTAATAAATGGGGTAGATCATTAATATATACTAAAAAGAGGAAGATACCTAATATTGAGCCTTGTGGAATACCCATTTTTACTTTTAAATCAAGTGAAATGACACCATTTATCTGGACTTTTTGTTGTCTATCATTTTAATAAGATTTTACTAAACTAAGCGAGAGTTTACCTAGGCCGTCGTAGTGGTCAAGTTTTAAGAGCTAGGCTTCGTGATGAACGCAGTCAAATGCCTCGGAGAGGTCACAAAAGATCCCTATGGCATCTTGGGCCTCCTCCCACGCTGTAAATATGTGTTTCAATAAAGTGACATTGTCTTCATCACCGCGTAGACTTTGAACTGTGCTGCCGCCTATGACGAGCTTTCAGTTTTTAACCCCATTCAACACTGACATAATTGTATTGTTATCTTAATTGTATTGTAGTATTTATGTAATCACAAATAAAGTTTAATGTTGTTAAATACTAAAACGAAAAAGAGGTCCCACGGAATATTGAGCTAGACTGTTAATTGTTATTAATTATTTTAATTGTGTATGTGTGCCGGACGGGCGTGATCGCTGGGCTCCAGGGTGAGGGAGGTTGTAATACCCAACCAGGGCTATCCCGGTATGAGGTCGGGCGTCTCCCAATCCACAGCGGCGCTGACGTCCTACACCTATAAGTTCCAGGTATCTTCAGGATTCCCGACTGTGGCTTCGTACTGATGTCTTCGTGTTCCGGGGTACTTACATGAAAGGGGTTGAAAAATAATAACACCAAGTTGAAAGTTCTTTAAGTGTTCAGGGAGCGATTCGGGTCCTTTTGAGGGGTTCACTTGATGACGTATTTTGAGCCGTAAAGTTTCTTGCTGATGACTACGAAATTAGCGGTCGTGACGCGCCCGCTTAAGTGGCTCGAATCTTTACCGTAACGAGGACCGCGAATTTCTCCCTGATTTTACGTTTATTTTTGTTACGTTTACAATCATTCTTACAGCTAAACCTCCCTAGTTAGGCACCTTATCCAGACATGTCATACATAACCGGATTCCTTGTATAATCCCCTATCTATTGACACTACAGGAGCGACTGTGTGTCTTTCAGCTGAAAAGTTATTTCATTACAAAGGGGAAAACGGGTGAAAAATTACTATTATCCAGTCTGTCAGGTGGATTTCCTGTGAAACCCCTGAACCGATATTCAATTTCTAAACGGGTACCTAAAGTAGGTCTATCGAACTAAAGTAATCTAGTATTTTCATAATTACATCTAGATTTTTCAGGGCGTGAAGCGCCTCTGAAGACTGTAAGAAAAAACGTACTATTTTGCCCCTGCTCGCAACCTGTGCTCATCAAAAAGGTGGACTTCCCATTTGACCACAGGTCCAAAAATTACATCCAGGGCTAGGTCTCGGTCCAGGCTACCTGGACGTACCAAAAAACTATAGGGAAACTACACACATCAAAAGTGTCTAGGGATCAACATATATTTTTGCAATAACTTTTCTCCTGATTGATATTAATTAAAATTTTCTTTAAGGATTCATAAAATAAAGTGTTTTCGTTTGTCACAGTAACGATAAACCAAGTCACCTTTGCATTAATAAAGAAATTTGCCATTTTCCTAATAAAGGGATTTTTGACATTTGAACCACTAACACAAAAGTTCGAAAAAAAGACTGAAATAACAGTTTTCTTTAAAATTTTATTGGGTAACTTAAACAATTAATAATCCGTGTTTCTACCGCGAACACTAACAACACAAGAACATCGGTTTGGCATACTCAAAATGAGTTCATCCAAATCACGCTGTGGAATGGCCGCCCATGTTCGTTGCAACAACAAAAAAAGGTCTTCTTGCGACTGGATACCCTCCATATTCGGCAGAGCTCTTCTCTGTAGCATATCCCATGCATGCTCAATCGGGTTCAAGTCTGGCGACTGAGCAGGCCAGGGCAGGACATTGATGTTAGCTGCGGCGAGAGTCTGTCTTACAACTCTTGCGGTGTGCGGTCGTGCATTATCATGCATTAACTGAAATAAGGGACCGATTTGCACTTGTAGAGGAACGATGACGTCTGATACAATCGTCTCAGCATAAATTTGAGCGTTGAGGCTGCCTCTGATCCAAATCAACTCAGTTCTTCCGCCGATCCAAATACCCGCCCATACCATGATGGTTCCACCACTATAAGGATGGACTTCCTGGCAGGATTTTAATCGCTGTTGGCGTCCAGGGGTTCTCCAGTGTCGTATACGTCTTGTATCCGGTCTCATACCAAAACGAGACTCATCAGAAAAGCACACGAAACGCCATTGTTCTTCTGCCCAATTTCTGTGTTCAAGACCTCATTGATATCGAATCCTACGATTGTGCATTGCTATAGGTGGTACCCGTAGCGGTCTTCGGGAATGAAGGTTCACTTCATGCAAGCGGTTTCTGACTGTTTGGTCGCTAATTAAGTTCCCTGAAGAGTGATGAAGCCTCACGGCTAACATCATGGCGGTTATTGTTGGAGCTCTTCGAGTTAAGATTTGAATGTATCGGTCTTGTCTCCGTGTGGTGCAGCGATACCGTCCTCCATGGCGCTCAGCCACGGTACCAGTGCTTCGGTAACGTGTCCAAAGTCGACTGATAACACTCTGACTTGTATTCAGAGCTAAAGCCACAGTACGTTGCCGGGAACCAGCTTCTATCATTCCCACGGCTCTGAGCATTTCTTCCCTGCTTAAATGACGTCGCCGCTCCATAATAACGTTGGTTTTAATCAGTAGTAGGGAAACAGTAGCACTAATAATGTCTTCAATGCGTTGTATGTTTTTATAGGGAAAATATTGACAGCTGATTTTCATCTTTTACTCGAATTTGATTCACAGTTCCTGATTCAAATTATGAAATGCACCAAAAAGGATCCATATAAATTTATAAAATCATAAATTTATTACAAAGCCACATCTTAATCTCAAGAAATCCGCATAAAAATGCTTGATCCCTAGACACTTTTGATGTGTGTATATACGTCCCACCCTTTTGATGCTCACAAGGTTGCGACCAGTGGGTTAAATGAAAAACGACTCAATTTCATCTTTAATAGCATTCTAGTACATACAATATGATGTCTAGGCTAGAACTATACCTATTCTATCTTATTATGCTATAAAATACAACATTTACAAGGTTTTACTACCAATTATTCACTAAGAACGTTTCAGAACCTAAGACCCTATCTGGGTACATGGGCGCAAGTAGTGGTACGTCCGTTGTCTATTTAGTTTTAAAACATTCTTAGTGGTAAATTACTATTATTTGAACAACATTAAGTATGGCGATGTTCCGACACGTACATACATTCTATTTAAGAAATTAGGGAATAAATAAACTAAGAAATTACTATAACATTAACAAATCTGAGTATGGTGACGCTCCGTCGCGAACATCTCTCCCGCCGTGCAGTGCAGTGTCGACTCGCAGCGACGTCGGCGCGGCGCTGCATCACGCCGGTGAGCGACGACCGTAGTCACGACGCTCGCCGTCGCGACGCCCGCCGCCTCGACGCCTGCGTTACTTCGGTAGTGGGACGAGCTTTTTCACCGGACGCTTCAAAGTGCCGCCAGCAGTGCGCACCTCAGCGGTCCGGACTTCACCGTCGGCCCCGGGGAACACGGTGACTATGCGGCCTCGCGGCCATGTGTTGCGAGGCAGCTGGCCATCTGCGATGAGGATAGGGTCCCCCACCTGCAGACCGGGCCCACGGCTGTGAGGCTCCCGCCGGTTTTGGAGCTCCGGCAGGTACTCTCTGACCCAGCGGCGCCAGAACATGTCGGCGAGTATTTGTGATCGCCGCCACAGTTTCCTGCTGTCTGTCTTGATCGGTGAACACGCCCACTGTGCTGTAAACTGCGGTGTGTCCAATCTATATATAGTTGTTTTATGTGATGGTCGCCGTGTAATATCGGCGGTCGCTTCACATCGTCGGCCACTTCGCTGGTCGCGGATATACGACTCCTCAGCCGTATGACGTTGTCTATGATTTCTATTTGCAGCGGCCATAGTCCACTGTCTTTCTCCAACGTCTTCTCTTCTTGCAGTCTCGCTATTTTCTGAGCGAACGACTGCTGCTGTACGACCTGTACGAGTATCTTCTCCGCTTCTGTTTTCCCGATACTGACAACTTCAGTTCGGGCCTGTGTCGGGTCTATGTTTTCTATTACTCGCGCGCTATTTGACACCCATTTTCTGAGCTCGAACTTCGCCTGTAGGTGTATGTTCTTCACCGTAGTTGCGATGCGCGTGGCCTCTTCTTCCGACCTATAGCTATCGAGGTAATCATCCATGTAATGATTACGTATTATGGCTTCCACTGCTTCTGGATGCTCATCTATGTGCCTCTTCGCGTTCCAATTCTTCGCGAAAATGGCTGTGCACGGCGAACTTGCCGCACCGAAAATGATGGACTTCATGCGATATTCATCAGGCGCTCCTTCCCTTCTATTGCCTCTCCATAAATATCGGAGGGCGTCTCTGTCTTGAGCTCGTACTTTCACCTGCATAAACATTTCCGCTATGTCTCCGGAAATGGCTATGCGGTGTCGGCGGAAACGCATCATGACGCCGGGCAGCGACTGTAGCAAGTCCGGTCCCGAGAGAAGGAAGTCATTCAGTGACAGTCCTCTCGATTTCGCTGCAGCGTCATGAACTATTCTGAGCTTGTCTGGCTTCATGGGGTTGAACACGTCGAAATGGGGTAGGTACCACGTCCTTCCAGGTGTGCTCGCTTTGGGCGCCTTCTCTGCATATCCCTTCTGTGTGAGGGAGTCCATCTGTTCCACGTATCTGTCTCGAAGAGCAGGGTTGCTGTCGAGCTTCTTTTCTATTGAGACGAGCCTCTTGAGTGCTGTCCCGTAGCTATCTGGCATTTCACTATTTTCATTCTTCCACAGCATTGCTGTTTCTATGTGACCATCTTCTAATTGTTGAGTGTGACGACTCAAAATGTCTTCTGCCTTCTTCTCCGGATCTGAGTCTGGTCGCCTCGGATTAATAACCAGCGACTCCAGGGCGAAGAATTCACGAAGCTGCTCGTCAAGATCTTCCTCGTTGGACGTAAGTCGGTTGACGTAGTGCACCTGCTGACCCAGTATTCTTGTGTGCGCGCCGTGTAATGTCCAGCCCATCGTTGTAAGTGAAGCGACGGGTTGGTGCTTCGGTCCTCTGCGGATCTCACTGGCCAATAATAGGTGCCAGTTATCTTGACCAATGAGGATCTTCGGTGCGCCTGTGTCGTAAATCAGCTGATGTCTTAGGTCGTCCAGGTGTTTGCAGTTTGCTACGTCCTCTTCGCTTACTGTCTGCGTTAACAGGTTGAGCTTCGGCATGGTGCGCGCTCTGAACGGCACCTTACTCTTGAACGAGCTCGCCAGAGTGATCGTGATCCTTCTTGAACAAGGAGTGTCGATCATGGTGTCACCTATCGCACCTATCTTCAGAGGGTCGATAGGGCCCTCTGCCCCGACTTGCTTCGCTATATCTTCGTCGATTAGGGAAACGGTTGATCCGTCGTCGAGAAGCGCAAACGTCGATACTTCTCCCGCCGGTCCGACGACTCGAACCGGTACCATCTTGAGATATGCTTGACTAGAAGTTGTGTGTGAGCTGGCCACCGTTTCCTTTGCTTCTTTCTTCTGTTCCGGGGCAGCGGGCCTATCGACGCCCTCTGCAGCAGGCTTCTTGTTATAATGAAGAAGCCGATGGTGCTTGGCTGTACACCCCTTGACGTCACACTTCTTTGGTCTGCATGTGTGACCAGAGCGACGACTTCGCAGGCAACGGAAACAGAGGTTGAGTTTCTTCGCTAGCTCCCATCTCTTGTCACTGGATCCCTCTTTGAACTTCGAGCAGTCGGTTGCTTGATGCCCTTCTCTGTCACAGACACGGCATTTAGGGGCCGTCTTGTCCGTTGCTGTGTGGGTCCTCTGAGTGACGCGCTTGGAAGCCGTAGTCTCCCCGATGTTCTCAGGTGGAGCGAAGGCACTGCAGAAACGAGCTTGTTCGGTAGCGAAGTCACTGAAGAGAGCGAGGTCCGGCAGTGACAGATGCTTCTCTGTGTACGTTCTGTACCATTGTACACGCAGGGAGTTCGGTAACTTCTCCGTCAGCAGTCGCATGAGTTCGGCGTTGATAAGGTAGTGTTCCTTCTTCAATGCGCGAAGTGTGACTATGCCGCTTCTTACTCGGCTTGCGAACGTACAGATGTCCTTAGGCGATTCGCTGCAGCGTGGCAGACCGCGTAGTCTGTCTGTCTCCGCTTGAGCGATTGAGGCTGGACGTCCGAATTGTAGCTCGAGCTCCTTCATGATGTCATCTGGTCTGGCATGTCCGATAAGCTCCGAACTCACTGTCTCCAATGCTCTTCCTTGTAGGCTTCTTCTGAGTCTCGCTGTATTCTCAATATCATTGAAGTATCTTCGAGTTGTTTCATAGATGGCTTGGAATGAAAGCCATTCTGTATGCGCCCCGCTGAAATTCGGGAGCGTCATTATTACTTTCGACGCCGAGGGGCTATTCGATGTCCACGGTTCTGTTTTCTTGTCGGCGAGCGACGCTATAGCGGACGTCAACTCCGTTATGAAGGAACGGAGTGAGCCTTCCCCCTTGGTGTCTTCTATTGGCTTCGTTGCCTCTGTATTCTTCACTTCATTTTCTGTAGGATTCGACGAAGGCTGCGCTCGGAGATCCGCTATACTGTTGACGTCCACCACGGGGTCCTGTTGCACTCGGCTTCTATTTCTATTGTCCCCCTCGGCGGCGTTGTCCTCCTTCGTTGGCTCAGGTTCGGGTGCCTCTTCAAGCCAGGAACGCACATACTCTTCGTTTGAGTTTCTATCATCCATATAGCCATCGGAATCTTCTTCCTCGGCTCTTTGAAGTGCTATATGAGCAAGTTCCAACCTAATTTTCAGTAGGTTTTCACGTGCTCTTGAAATTTTACTATTTGTCCGCGTCGACCTATTCGCAGTCAACGGCGGCCTTCTATGTTCGTCACGGGCGTCACCCCGGGTAGTCATCGGCAAGGTTCGGCTGTACGTCTTGTTGAGAGCTTTCTTTGGTTGCTTCACTGTCCAATGTGAAGGCTTCACTGTTCTATCAGATGTCCCTTCTAATCTGTCTGTGCTCTCGGTAGCTGCTTCTTGTTCCAACTGTTCCTTTTCTATAGGCTGTGTCGTCACGGGTACGTCTTCGCTTTCCCTTGGAGAGACTGGGCGTGGCTGCAGCGGCGGTTGCTCGACCCCTTCAGTGGTAGATGGTGAACGTGGAGGCAGTTGGTGTCTGATAGCTGTAGTACTGCGTGATCTGTCCACATCCACTGTCCAAGCTTCAGGGGCTCTGCCTTGTGACCTTGTAATCGGCATGTTGAATTCGGTTCAGGTATTCAAACTTCAAGGCAGGGTATCTATGTTCACAGCACACTTTAACTTCACACTAATATGTCACTGTCTTGAAAGACGTACCTGTGTTTAATCTTCGGTGTTAATCCTTCAATGTTCAACACTAACTTCAAGTTCCACACTAAGTTCCACTATCTTCATACACAATTTTCAAGTTCAAGAACAAATCTTCAAAGTATAAGGCTTCAGGAATAAGTCTTTAGGCTTCAGGGATAATCCTTCAGTCTTCAAAACAAAACTTCAAATCCCAAACTAAATTCTTCTATCTCCAAAGACAATCTTCAAAGTCCAAGAACAAATCTTCAAAGTATAAGGCTTCAGGAATAAGTCTTCAGGCTTCAGGGATAATCCTTCAGTCTTCAAAACGAAACTTCAAATTCCAAATTAAATGCTTCTATCTTCAAAGTCCAAGAACAAATCTTCAAAGGATAAGTCTTCAGGAATAAGTCTTCAGGAATAAGTCTTCAGGCTTCAGGGATAATCCTTCAGTCTTCAAAACGAAACTTCAAATTCCAAATTAAATGCTTCTATCTTCAAAGTCCAAGAACAAATCTTCAAAGGATAAGGCTTCAGGAATAAGTCTTCAGGAATAGAATAAGTCTTCAGGTTTCAGGGATAATCCTTCAGTCTTCAAAACGAAACTTCAACTAAATCTTGAAGTTTTCGGGAATGTGTGTGTGTAATAAATAGTCCCTCGGGAACATATCTTCGGGAACAAATCTTCTATTTCAGGGGCAACTTTCCATATAAATCTTCGGTCTTCCAGAACAATTCTTCAGGAATCATGAAATTATCCGGCTCGACAGGACCAGCAGATGTACTCCAGAACTATTCTTCAGGAGTCTTGAAAATATCCGGCTCGACAGGACCAGCAGATGTACTCCAGAACTATTCTTCAGGAGTCTTGAAAATATCCGGCTCGCAAGGACCAGCAGATGTGCCGGACGGGCGTGATCGCTGGGCTCCAGGGTGAGGGAGGTTGTAATACCCAACCACGGCTATCCCGGTATGAGGTCGGGCGTCTCCCAATCCACAGCGGCGCTGACGTCCTACACCTATAAGTTCCAGGTATCTTCAGGATTCCCGACTGTGGCTTCGTACTGATGTCTTCGTGTTCCGGGGTACTTACTTACATGAAAGGGGTGAAAAATAATAACACCAAGTTGAAAGTTCTTTAAGTGTTCAGGGAGCGATTCGGGTCCTTTTGAGGGGTTCACTTGATGACGTATTTTGAGCCGTAAAGTTTCTTGCTGATGACTACGAAATTAGCGGTCGTGACGCGCCCGCTTAAGTGGCTCGAATCTTTACCGTAACGAGGACCGCGAATTTCTCCCTGATTTTACGTTTATTTTTGTTACGTTTACAATCATTCTTACAGCTAAACCTCCCTAGTTAGGCACCTTATCCAGACATGTCATACATAACCGGATTCCTTGTGTAATCCCCTATCTATTGACACTACAGGAGCGACTGTGTGTCTTTCAGCTGAAAAGTTATTTCATTACAAAGGGGAAAACGGGTGAAAAATTACTATTATCCAGTCTGTCAGGTGGATTTCCTGTGAAACCCCTGAACCGATATTCAATTTCTAAACGGGTACCTAAAGTAGGTCTATCGAACTAAAGTAATCTAGTATTTTCATAATTACATCTAGATTTTTCAGGGCGTGAAGCGCCTCTGAAGACTGTAAGAAAAAACGTATTATTTTGCCCCTGCTCGCAACCTGTGCTCATCAAAAAGGTGGACTTCCCATTTGACCACAGGTCCAAAAATTACATCCAGGGCTAGGTCTCGGTCCAGGCTACCTGGACGTACCAAAAAACTATAGGGAAACTATATACGTCCCACCCTTTTGATGCTCACAAGGTTGCGACCAGTGGGTTAAATGAAAAACGACTCAATTTCATCTTTAATAGCATTCTAGTACATACAATATGATGTCTAGGCTAGAACTATACCTATTCTATCTTATTATGCTATAAAATACAACATTTACAAGGTTTTACTACCAATTATTCACTAAGAACGTTTCAGAACCTAAGACCCTATCTGGGTACATGGGCGCAAGTAGTGGTACGTCCGCTGTCTATTAAGTTTTAAAACATTCTTAGCGGTAAATTACTATTATTTGAACAACATTAAGTATGGCGATGTTCCGACACGTACATACATTCTATTTAAGAAATTAGGGAATAAATAAACTAAGAAATTACTATAACATTAACAAATCTGAGTATGGTGACGCTCCGTCGCGAACAGTATGTTTAAAATACGTAATGTAGAGTACGTGCTTTCAGTAAATGTGATAACCTAATCGCCACACTGTAAATACATAAATACAATGTACAATGATGTAGTGAAAAAAAATTCAAGGAGTATGTTTAGATGTTTTGCTCGTGTTGATGTGAAAGGCGACTAAGAAAGGGTATTTAGGAGGCAGATGTAAGTGGAAACGCCGGGGCATTCTAAAAGGACATAAATAGTAATCTTATTAGTGAAGTTTTTCCGAAAAGTCAGGTGCGTAGTACTCGCAACCCGCGTGCGTGTATGACCAGATGTACCTACCTATGAACGTTAACGAAGCAAAACCAGTATGTAAGGATCGTAGCTCAGGTGGCTTTCTGTAGTTTCTGCCTAACCCAATTATGTTCCCTAGATACATAACTAATAAATATCGATAAGCTAATTTGCTTCATTGTTCGTAAATTTAAATCAAGCTTTCATTGTTTTACAGTCTTGAAATGGCTGTAAATGAACGTAATTATTATTCTAATCTGCTCAACTTTTTTTGTTCTGGATTATTCATTATTTCTCAGGTTTCCATACGTCTAATTTCAACAAAAATTATTTCAGGACAACCTTCTAACAAAATGAATTAGAGACAGCAAAAAAGTAACTTTTACCTAACCAGAAAAAAAACTGACTCACCCAATAACTTACTAACGAAAGCTGACCTATTTGTTAGTTTCCATATTATTAACATGCGACACAAGTCTTGCTCCACAAATACTTTCAATCAATATATCACAAGTCACCAGCAGTAGACAAACAAAATTATATCTGGAAGCGAATGTCACTTTCATGACGATCGCAGATTGTGGAAAAAGAGATATAATTTTGGCAAGTAAACATCAATAGATGTCGCTTCGGTATGGCCAAAATTTGCAACTTAGTTACTAATTAGAACGATCTTCTTGCGACTTCGATAGGGAATAGTTGGTACTTAACATGTCTATCGCTTCAATATGCTCAAAATGAGCACATATGATATTATTAGATAGATCTCTATATTACTTGCTCAAGCAAATAAAGTAATACATACCATGCCCATAACTGACACCATGGGGTATCACGGTATATAGGTGGCACGGCTTAAAAGTAAAAAGTGTTCTGGTGAAATATCAGGAACAGAGACCATTTTATTTTGTCTTACGCGTCTTAGTTATGCCCAGTTACTTATAGCCTGCAGGATACCTATTCATAGTCGGCATAGGCATATTCATAGCTTTCTCTCTAGCTGTTCCATCAGCACAGATCTAAGAGCTAGTACAGACTAGCGGAAAATCACAGCCAGTAATTAAACCAATTGACTTTTGAAACTCAACTTTTCGTAGTATCAAAATTTTTGGGTAAGGTTTCGACAGTATCATCCTAATTAAAAATAACCCTTTGGCGTATCCTTCTTTTTTCAACAATCTTTGTAGGATAAAGACAATAAAGAAACACAAGGAAAAGTTCGGTATTATGTTTTGTTCGATCGAGATGGCTCTAGTGTAGCGAATGAATATATTAGCTATACATTTTTTTATTTAGAAAATTACAGGGCATAAAAATAAGTACAGTTTTGCTTAAATGTAAATTATTTACCTAAGATTTACGTGTCTGAACTAGGTAATCCTGTGTTTCAGGCGTGATGAGCTAAAAATAGTCTTATAAAATTAATAAATAATCAAAAGTTGACAACAGACAAATACTTATATTATGCAGAGTATAACCTACTCTTACTACTCCTAGTTTCTAAATTTGATAAATAATTAACTTATGTAAAATTTGTATACATGTTTACTTTAACACGGTTAGTAAATTCTCTGTATCTTCGTAAGACATACTTTGGAGAGCATTCTTCAGAATTCTCTTACAGTTTGTTTAGTTCAAGGAATAAATGTTTGCTTTCGCGTTTAGCCTATTATAGAGGAGAGGACCGGGGAACAAGTAAAATTTGGATATAAAAGCATGCTTTGTTGTATCTTGTGGACAGGCTATATGGAACACATGCCATTAAACAAAGGTGATATGCTGATGTATTCACACTGCTGTTAGAGAGATGGGTAAATAGTATGTTTTGATAAAACAATTATGTATGCAGAGCTTTCTTATCGGATTGTTGTTAGAAGAAAATATCCTATGGATTTGAGCTAAGATCGCTCGAGATGTTTTGTATGTAATTATTTACTCTTGCACCTCTTTTTGCCATACCTACCCATTACGCTTGGCAAACGTATTTGTCTTAATATGTTGATGTTACTGAAAAGGACAATGCTTGCCAAGTTTCTCACATAAACTCTAATTATCATTAGGAATTATGGGCTAAGCCACAAGTCAGCCATTTAAATAGAGAAACTGTGGCTGAACCTCGGCAAACACTACGCTGATGATCACACTCACAACTGCCGATATATTCTACAAAAATCTCACCGGGTAAAGTTATGTAGCTAAAGTGAGCTGTCAATAGTATCAATCCCTGCCGGTCGATTGTGTAACAATCTCACCGTGTTAACTAAGGTGAAGTCAGCTATCATTCCACCTGATGCTAGGAATTGACACTATCGACAACTCACTTCAAGCTCACTTCACCTAAGTTATCACGTTGAGATTGCTATAGAATAGCTCGGCTGGCATCAGGAAGAATGACAGCTCACTTCACCTAAGTTTTCGCGGTGAAATTTTAACGGAATAGACCGGCTGAATAAAACAGTCAATTGAGAAAATTAAGTAACTCACCAAAACCCTTTCAAATGCCATGTTACCACAGAGTGTTTAAATCTTAAACTGGTCTACTCGAATAATGTTCGAAATTCAAAGTCGGAACGCGTTCGCGCAATATTTCATTTAAGGAGTATTCTCTCTCGGACTTTTTATTTATTTATTATTTTTTATTACTGGCAAAGTTTAGCCGCGTTCATTTTAATACTACTGCGGGGAATTAATGCTTTTTACGGAGTACAAATAAGTGTTTTTGTTTTTATTTTTAGAAGTGGGATTCATTTCGTTAGACATTTTTGGAGAAGTCAGTCAAAGCAAAGTGTTTAAAGTTGCACCACTTTTTGTTTTTATTTTCGCAGGATTTGAGGTTTGGCAACCACTAAGAGTGGTCCGTTTTTCTAAAAAAGAGCTTTAGAAATCTGTTAAACGATTCTGGCAAAATACGGCCTCGTTGAAGTTCAACGTTAAATTTTTATTAAATTTTCTATTACTATTTTCGTAACGAAAACATGATTCCATTACAATAAGTAGTCAGTACCTATATAAGTTTGATTGCTAAGCTTACGGTCTAGTGCAGACTTAAGTTTTGGTTTAATACTTGTTAAAAAACAATTTTTAAGTGCATGAATAAAGAAGTCTTGGTCACTTATGGAGGTACTTTTAAAGCAGGTACCCCAGAATAATAACGTAAAAAATATCAGCTGTCCCAAAACTTCAGTACCTACTCGATCCAAATGTATGGGACGGCTGATTATTTTTTCGAGATTACGATGTTGGTCCCATGGTGAGTCTCAGTTTGATGGTCTGTACCACTCCCTTATATTTGACCACACCTTCCTGATATACATAATTATGCTGTATAGGCACCCCCCTGAAATTCTACGGTCCTGGCACTAACACAAGAAGCAATAATTATATAAATATAAAATGTATAACGTACAAAACACGACGAAACGATTTAGGATCAGGAAAACAAGGGTAGCCCTCGGACCATTAATAAAGGGATTAATGACGATAACCTTTTTTGCTGATGCTCACCTATCTGTGACAAAGTCTGTAACGCGGACATTAATTACTTTTGTACGCATTAAGGTTTAAATGCCAATTGTAATTTGGTACATTACATTTGGTACATTAGTGGTTCAACGTATAGGTAGGTATCTATGCTAGAGATGTATTATGATTTCCTAGAACTGCTTTAAGGATTATTTTTATTTTCTCATGTAAGTAATTGCTTATTTATTTATTTATATATTCTTTATTGTACACCACAAAAAACATCATGAGTGCATTTTCCAACATCCAGACTTTACAATGGCATAATCTTTATATATTTTAATTTACATTATCTATTATAATGACATTCATTATAATAGAATTCATTCATTGGTCAGTATTTTTCTTCCGGATCGTATAACTTCTTCACAGGCTTGATTTTAGAGAAAGCACGTTTTTGTCGTCCTGTATGTCTGATGTATGAAACAAAAAACAATCAGTCGAATAAAGACTTCCATTTTCGAAACCTAGTAATGAAATCCCCGCGCAAAAGTTAGAGCTATGTCTGCAGCGTCAAAAGTCGAAGTAAAAACTAATTTCCGTTTTACTAAAAGAAAAACAACTAGAAAAATGAATACTGACGACTTCAATACACGCTTTTGAGTATTAAGCACAGGTGTGTTATGGAGGTCAGACTACAATTTCTACCACCCAATAGGATAAGCCGTGAGTTCCTTATTTCAAATCTGTGTTCTCTATGCACGGGCCTCGAAAAGAACATCTTTGGTAATTCAGCTGAAACATGCAAATGTGAACCTTAGTGCAAGGATATATGGTTTAAGTGGAGTGCAGTAGTAAGTTAGCTAGAATAAAAATCCGCTTAGGAGGTGCGCCAATTCCAATTTTGAAATGGTTTTGGCGGAATGGCAGTGGATTTTGTTTATAGGGTTCCGTTGAGGCCATTTTAGGCTGAGGCTAAATACAAGCTACCTACTCTTTTCGCCATTCCTCGGTTTTTTTACCTCGGCAGCTACTACAATTTACAGTAGGTGATTTATATACGTCAGAATCCAATGTTATCTTTCTTACGTCTTATTTTGGTAATATAGGAATAATTTTAGGTATCTAAAAATACCCGAAACTTGTGGTACCTACTTGTATTTTTACCATCTATGCCATTGCATTATACAACTAAAAGTTGAGCAGATCAAAACATAAATACAGCAAAAAAAACGAGAATAAATTTAAAATATAAAAATATAAAGTATCAAAATATAAATCAAAGAATAAAGCCGAAATCGTTCAGCTTAACATTTAAAACTACCTACAGAACCCAGCACGCTTAGTTAAACGTTCGTCCGTTTTTTTCAGACACAGTGAGCTAAAAGTAGTTCACATTCTACTTCATAGTGAAATAGAAATCGAAGTATCGCTAGGTGGCGCCACTGAGCTAAGCCGACGTCTGAAATACATGAAATAATTTTTCGTTCCAGTACAAATTCCGTAGTTGATAAGTGGAATAGCTGTTAGGAGCTGGTTCTTGCGATAGCGCTAGAATTATTGGAGAGTATTTAATTTAGAGTTAATTTTAAGTGTTATTTATGACTTTATAGAAATGTTATTTAATTAGTAGAAATATTTTTATATCTATTATTTTGAAATTAATATTTGCTTAGGACTGAAGCTGTACGTCGCTGTATAAGATTATTAGTACGAAAGTTTTTCTGCCTGGTATGTTCATCATCATCATCAGCCTACAGCAGTTCACTGCTGGACATAGGCCTCTCCAATTGCACGCCATTTAGCTCGATTCTCGGCCACTGTCATCCAGCTGCTACCTGCTGCTGTTAATACTCTTATGTCTTTTAATATAGTAGCATCATGAGATTTGAAATAACTAAGCCATAAATCAATATTTATCGGGTCGATTATAAAACAATTTTCAAAAAACTTACAAGCGTATTAAAATAGGACCAAAGATATATAAGAATGTATATGAGTACTGTAGCGGTATCTAATCGCCACATGCGAACTATGCATCACACTGACGTCACGCAAAATCCTGCATCGCGCAAGCAGAGTTTACCGCGCAACTAGCTTATTTACAACGCCGAGTTAACAATAGTCAGGCAGTTGCCCACCAGTCACACCATAGGTTGGGTTAGAGGATCCTCCCTTTACTATGGATATGAGTGAACTTTACACCCCGTTCCTCATACCTCTATAGTACTTAAAAACCAATATCCCTAAAGGCTACTGCCCCTTTGAGAACACTTTCAAGCAACCAACACCTTAATGAGAATTATTCCAGTAGACAAGTCACCATTATATCGACTTATTAACTCAATCGGTCGTATAATCGTATTATAACGCATCACTAACAATAACGAAGTTAAATTGACTGGGACTTTCGGCCTAACGGGTTGCCCAAACCCAAATTCGGAATGGAAGCGATTTAAAAAGCTTATTCAGAAAAGACTCCGAAAAGGTTTTGCGATGCGAAATACTTTTCTGGAGGTAGCTCACACATGTTCGCCGTTCGATTATAAAGGAAAAAAATCACAACCAAAGGTATCGTATCATATTGTACAAGGCAGATGCGAGTGGGAATGCCCACGTCAAGAACGCCCTAGGACGTATATAATAGTGACCTTATTGGTGAGTTGTTCAGAAAGATCAGGCGCGTATACTCGCATCAAACCTGCGTGGATGACCAGATGTACCAACGTAAACGAGGCAAAAGGAGTATGTAAGGATCGTAACAGGTGGCGTTCTGTAGTTTCTGCCTATCCCCATGGGATAAAGGCGTGAGTTTATGTATGTGATGTAACCACAACAAATTGATGTACTGGACTACCAATAATGTTCAGTAGTGTTTAGTTTAATTTTTGTTGTTATGTTTTTTGTGGTGTACAATAAAGAATATATAAATAAATAAATAAATAATGACTGAAAATTAAAAATATGGAACTAAACCACGAAGCCGTTATCTACGCATTATGTATAACAAACTAATTTTGCGCAAAAATAATTGCTGATAACCGAACGCTACATGTATCGTGGGAGTATTTAAAGCTAAGTTATAACATTTGAGAGCAGTGGTGGCCCAGTGGTAACGGCCTCGACTTACGAGTTGCAGGTCGTAGGTTCGAACCCAGACAGGCGCTTTACTTTGTGTAAATTATTTCATCACCATTGTTCTCAAAACGGTGAACGAAAACATCGTGAGGAAACCGGCATGTCCTAGAACCAAAAATTCGAAGACATGTGACATCTACCAACCCACGCTGGGCCCGCGTGGTGGATTACGGCCCACTCACCGAGAGGAGGCCTGTGTCCCAGCAGTAGGAACATTATAGGCTGATTATGATTATGATATAACATTTGAATATAACCTGTTTTAGTAAAGAATCTTTGACCTTCAATAACTTCGTAACCAAAAGTTTCCCTCCCACGTATGGTTCAGTACAAATTAATGATCATAAATGATAAATGATTATATTTCTGTAAGTAGGTTTTTACAAACACTTTTACACGTCAATCATATTTTTTTTTAAACTAGATGAGGTCGGCGTTTCCTATCTGACTACTCTGAGAAGAAAGGCCGAAACAAACTCAGAGGTCACAGTCTCTTTTAAAGTCCAGACAGAATCTTGGTCAGATCATGTGAAGGCTATGTAGATCGGTGTCTGAAATGGTCTTTTGAGGAAAGAACCACACAGATTGAGTGGACCTGTCCAGTCAGTGCACGCAATTGTCAGCAATCGTGCAGCTCAACTCAGAACTTAAGGAGCTCGACGAACAATATATAACATATTATCGAATAATACATAACAACCGGAAGAACTAAAAGATGACCTCCGCTTCGTTAAAGGTGTTTTCGCGCCCGTTATTTCGTGAGCTGAATCATCTGAACGAAACCTAACAAAAGTTTCAAGATTGTCTTTAGCTTTTAAAATATACTTTTGATTACAAAGCAATATTAAAATCCCATTAAGATATTAATCATCTAAATTGTTCATGCAAAACCAATTAAATTAATACCCCTCATAAATAAAAACTGCTAATTCTCTGCAATAAGGCATCTCATCTCGATACGTTTGTTAAGCATTTGTTTAAAATAATCAGCTATAAACACACAATAAAGTTTATTTATTGGCTCTTCTTTTATCAATTTGCGGTCCAAATGTTTGGCAATACTTTCTCTTTTAAAGCTTCCAATCGTGAATGTGAGAATGTGACGGCATTCCTTTAAATGTATAGCGTTTCTATCCTTCGTGATTATTTTACTTACACTGGTATAATGAATTCATCATACCTTTTCCTTAGGCAATTTCAGGCTGCTAGCTTTTAGTATTAACATTGAATAAAGAGCAATGTTCGATTCTAACATAGTCGTTTGGGTCTCGGCAGAGAATAGATTATAGAAAATAATTCCTCGATATGATGGCCTCGTATTTAGCTAAACCGACCGCAGAGTATTTTCTTATTATGACATAGAAATGAAATCCCTCTTATGGTCAACTCTACCAACACTCACGCGAATACCCGCCAGCTGCTAAGGCGTTTACTCTAAATAACGTTGGAGGCGACATGCCGCAAATTTATAGCATCCCGACGGCTTTGCGAACAAAAATCTCTTTAATGATATTGATTCCGTCGAAGAATGAATATGAGAAGTAGGGTGACTGAGCTGAACAATTGTTAAAAAATTTTGGATGAGCAGAACTGGTTTTGGGTGCATTAAAAGAACCTCTTGTTTATTTATTTATTTATTAGGGACCAAAAACAGTTACATGCTACAAAATACAGAAACACACTTAAAATAGGATTTAACAAGCGCGTAACCCACACCATTGTCCACGTTTTAACTAAAGGTTAGAAGTGCTAAAGACATACTCGTAAAAAAGAAAAATAAAACAATAGTCGCTGCCACAATAATATTGCTGTGTTACTTAGCTTAGCTGAATTTAACTAAAATACTCGCTAAACAAAATATCCAGAGCCATTTTCTTAGAGGAATGCTTAGATAGACAAAATATAGCCAGTTGCATAAAATGCGTGTTGTAAGAAACAACAAGGCGACGAAGAGGTGTACGTTCCCCAATGTTAGTCCTGCATAATTATGTCTGTATGGAATAGTTGAGGGACGCGCACTCCCCTTCGGATAACACTTCTGAGGACCTTGTAACACTGTTTGTTAGGTCCATACAATCAAATTTGTTACTGCATATGTTATTTATGTGGCTAGTATTGTCTTATGTACGGCACATGCTGAGAGCGCATCTTGGGCAGTTTTAGTTAGTCCTACCATCGTGCTAGCTGGCTAATATTTCGAACATGAGGTGAAAAATAACTTAATTTTTAAAATTTATAATATAATAAAATAGTAAAAAGTGAACTTTTAAACATAACTTCATCTGTGAGGGTTGCAGTGGAAAAATTCAAACCAGATTATAACGGCGAAAAGTTGCGACGGTCAAGTGAACGTACTTTGGGATAACCTATTTCAAAACTCTACACATAGCCGATTTGGTCTAGTGGTATCGAGTTGACAGGCGTGGCAAGTGTCGCGAGTTCGAACCTAAGCAAAACAAACTTCTATTTGTGAATTAAATAATTTTAAAAATGTCATCCAGTTTGAATAAGGCAGTAAGCAGTGACCGCAAGACGGACAGCACAAGTTACTTGTAAACAAGTTGTAAACAAAGAAGTGTAAACAAACAAAAGAGTAACCAACTATCTGAAGGCCAATTCCCGTAATTAAAAACGTTCAAATTCAAGTCGCAATCTCATCTCAGCGACAGTCTAATGTCAAAAATGTAGGTAAACGCTATACAATTTTTGACAGCAATCTGTCAAATATTGTATAGCGTTTACCTACATTTTTACACTGAGAAAACATTTTTTTTTGTTTACACTGAGATTAGAATGCGAACGTTCTTAAAAATACGGGGATTGCCCCTCAGGTCCTAGACCCTGTCACTCCCTTTGAGATATTCGAAATGGTGAAAAAAATGGACGACAAAAATCTTGTGGTTATGATGACATAAATTTATCAGTAATAAAGGGCAATATAGACATACTAGCGGAACCTTTAAGCATTAAATATTCTTTTTGTATTATGTGTTTTGATGAAGGAATTGTTCCAGATCAACTGAAGATAACCAAAATAATACCAGTATACAAAAAAAAATCTAAAACAGACCCAAAGATGTACATACTAATCTCATTACTACCTATTTACTCAAAAATTCTTGAAAAGTTAATTAAAACTAGATTACTCAGACATTTGAACCAAAATGGAGTGTAAAGTAGAAGACAATTTGGTTATCAGAAAATCGTTGGGACACAAGACGCAACATCGACTCTAATTATGGACGTAGTTATCAGATTGGACGACAAACAGAAAGTAGCTGGGCTTTTCTTAGGCTTAAGTTCAGCATTTGACACGGTGGATCATAAACTACTGCTTGAAAAACTTGAGCACTAAGGTGTCAGGGGTAAAACGTTGGCACTTCTCACGTCATATTTAAAAAACAGGAAGATGTTCGTTCAGACCAATTCCTCAGATAAAAATTGTCCAAGTGAAGAAACATTCAGATCTCAATTGTCTCCTGTGCATACTGGCGTACCACAAGGCTCTTTAGTGGGTCCGATATTTTTTATCATATTTGTTAATGACCTTGTACAACATGAGTGGAAAAGCTGCGGGATCTACCCAACTTGTGGTGTTTGCCGATGATGCTAATGCAGTTGTGTCGGCTGACAACGTACACGCTCTTAATTCCATAGTTAATCAAACCTTAGTTATTTTCCACAGCTGGATTGCTGTTAACAGCCTTATAGTTAATGCCAGTAAAACGAATGTAATGCTTTTTCGTTCTACTGCCAAAAATAAAGATAGCATTGACTGAGTCATAAATGGATAAACAGTGAACGTGGTCCCTGGTTAAGTTTCTGGGAGTTCATATCGATTGTCAGCTAAAGTGGAAACAAGAGCTAACATACCTAGAGAAAGCAATCAGCTCTGCCTGCTACGTACTAAAATCTCTAAGAAACGAGGTAACCAAAAAACATTTAAAATGAACAACCATAGCTGGAAGTGGTAGCTGGAAGTCAGAACCATAACTGGAATTCAACAGCAAGAATCATAGCCTCATTTTAATGACTTAAATATATTGACAGTCCCTAGCTTGTACATTTTGGTCCTACTTAGTCACTTATCAAAATATATCTCTGAATATGAGACTAAAGATTTTTTATAATTCAGAAAAGAGCAGTCAAAACCATAGCTGGAATTCAACAGCAAGAATCATGTAAGCCTCATTTTAATGACGTAAATATATTGACAGTCCCTAGCTTGTACATTTTGGTCCTACTTAGTCACTTATCAAAATATATCTCTCAATATGAGACTGAAGATGAAAGGCACAAAAGGGAGAGTACAAGATGAAAAGATCTCCAGATGAAGCATAGCGCCTACCACAAATCGTTAAAAATTTTCAATAAACTGCTGACAGAAATAAAAAGCTTAGTATATACAAGTGGGTTTCAGAATAAGCTTAAACGGTTCTTGTTGGTGTCTATATTCTATTGATGAAATATAAATTAATACAAAAGTCGAAAGAAACATAATAATTGTCTTAATTTTATTGGGTTGAAGTGGACATTATAAGAATGAAATTTATTTGTGTTTTTTTTTGTTGAATTTTAGAATGGACATATTATGAAATTTTTTTTTATTGTATAATTCTTTTTTATTTTGTATTATTCTGATTTTATTGTAATGTTGATACTAGATAATTGTACGGATTGAAATATATATTGCATTCATGAAGTTTCTTATATATTTAGTTATAGAAATTCAGACATGATGATTATCGTTATTAAATAAATTAATTGGATTGAAGGTAAATCGAATCAATCAAATCCGATCAAAAATTATTTATTCAAATCAGGCTATTTTTGATCGTCAAAATAACATAAGACACGCCCAAAACGCCCGCGTTCACCACTTTTTATTGCTTTAGCTGGGATGCAGATATGGCGCAACAAACTCACCAGCATCAGAGCTGTTTGTTAAGTTAAATGAAATTGATCCTGTATAATAGTATTAAAATCTACTTATAGCTGTAGCAGAGATCACTAAAGAAAAACCCTTATTACAGAACCTAACCCAAAACTCAAGCATTACCTAAATCGAGTTTCAACCAATCAAATGATTTAAAGACTTTCAGCAGATTCGAAAGTTTAAAGTGATACGGCGCGATGACGTAGCTTGAAGGAATTGGTATAAGCCGCAGCCGTTTATACACGTTCTTTAAAAAAAGACATATTTTTGCTGACTTAATTAAACGTTTTGTCAAATTTTACGTATTATAACGTTGACCCGTTCAATGTTAAACTAGTTTTAGTAATGCCTAAGTCTTGAGTGAGGTTCTGTAATACGGGCCAAAGTTAAATAAATAAATCATAAATGAATAAACTCGTACTAAATGAAGGCAAATGAGACGAGACACAGAAAGAATAAATAATTATATTTTTTAAAGAAAGTTTTTTTTGTGGTGAACCGATATCTTTCAAATGTTGTATAGAGCTGCCAGGCTCATCATCTGGCTTGCCTTTTCCCAACTAAGCTGGGGTCGGCTTATTGTCTAACCGGATGCAGCTGAATACCAGTATTTTGCATGAAGCGACTGCCTATCAGACCTCCACAACCCAGTTACTGGGTAATACAATACCCCTTGGTAAGACTGGTTGTCAGACTTTTAGGCTTCTGACGACCCGTAACGACTGTCAAAGATCCCAATAATGACAGCCGGGACCAACGACTTAACGTGCTTTTCGAGGCACGGAGGGCCTCAGTATGTACAGATGGCCACCCATCCATGGACCGACCGCGGCATGCATAGCGTAACCTGATGGATTGACCCGTGCGGCTGTTATAACTTAGCCACGAGTCCCTCACTTAGCAACGCTGTGATACAATAAATAAAATCAACAACCATTTACAATAGCAGTAAAAATCAACAAGAAAAACTAAAAATAACGGATTAATAACCTGCCTGCTTTATCTAAGGTGTTGGAGAGGATCATGAAGAAGCGCTTGGTTGACTACCTGGAAGACAACTCACTGCTATCACGTTCTCAGTTCGGTTTCCGATCTGGCTTATCGACCAGCGACGCCATTCACGGTTTAACTAAGTTTGTTTCTGAAAAACTTGACGAAAACAAAAAGGTTATTGTAATCTTTATGGACCTTGCCAAGGCCTTCGACACAGTCTCCATCCCACTGTTGATAAGGAAGCTGGAGAGCATTGGAGTGAGGGATGCACAACTGAAGCTTTTTTCCGACTACCTCACCAACCGATACCAGAGAGTTAAAGTAGACGAGGGGACCAGTAGTGATCTTCCTGTCGTGCACGGCATCCCACAGGGCAGTATCCTCGGTCCCCCTTTATTTCTGACTTTTATCAACGACCTCTGTGAGCTCAAGATGCCCAGCGGAAGGATCATAACTTTCGCTGATGACACAGCGCTTTCGTTTGACGCCAACACCTTTTTTTTTTTTTTTTTTTTTTTTTTTTGTGGGTGGGAAATCATCAAATAACTTGGACTTTTCCGCAACCCTAGCAGGCATCGGTCCTAGCAAACCCCGTCATTGGTGCTGACATCTCTTTGAGGCGCGCGTGGAACACAACGCGCCGTCGACCCGGGCCTGGTCCTTATCGAACGGCGAGCTGCCCATTGCTCGCCGTTCGCAGGCCCGCGCCTACGGTGGCCGGGAATCGGCCTGCGATTCCCGACGCCCAGGGCGTCTCCTGCGGCGGCTAGGGGCGTGAGGGCGCAAACTTTGCCTCTCCCTCACGCGTTCCGCCTCCTCCTTCGCGAACATTACTGCTTCGCAGAAGGAGGTGACGGCTTCCCAAGCCCTCTCGCTCCGTACCATGGCTTGGACCAAGGCCGGACGCGAGAGATCGCCACCGCCAATCGCCTCCACGAGGACACGGCGTTGCTCCGCCCAAGCCGGGCAGACCTCCACCGTATGCCCCACCGTGTCCTCCGGGCGATCCACACAATGGTGACACCCGGGCGTTTCCTCCCGCCTTATCCGGAACAGGAACCTCCCGAAACAACCGTGTCCGGTGAGGACCTGTTGACGCCAACACCTGGCCCGAAGTTTACAGTTGTGCACAGATGGGGTTGAATTTGGTGTTGTCCTGGCTAGCTGATAATAGACTCGCTCTCAATGTAGACAAAACAAAGTTTATTTCTTTCTACATAAAAAAAACCCACTTATTCACTAGATAATTTCAAAATTACAGCTCATTCATCCGCGTGCATTTTGTCTCATAGTACTCATTGCTTATGTCCGGTGGGGACATAAGCAATAAATTCATAAAACCGATTCAATAAAGTATCTGGGCGTCACGTTTTCACCCGCACATAGATTTATTTATTTATTTATTTATTTAAATGCCTTAAAACTATCATTACAGGTCTTACAAACCTAATGCGATAGCGAAGTCACATACACACAATTAAAAATAAGTCACAACTACATCTCAGGATCATAAAAATCATTGTTTGTAACATAATGTAAACAATAGTACTTTTGCGAATTCACCCCAGTGACATGTAAATATATCCATTTTGACCTGAATATAGTTGATGGTGCGAATTGCTCGAGTTAGAGGGCTTTTGGCCAGCAAGTTGGTCCTGGCTGCTGGCACGACCAGCAGTGGCGGGGGCCGTCGCCTCCACACATAACGATCGGGAACGTACAAGTGCAACTGCTGCAGCACTCCTGGGTTGTGCTCTATGCCTCGGAGCAGTTTCACCATGTACGAGACCAGAGCAAATTCCCGTCGCACCCCGAGTTGATTGTACCCCACCATACCCAGTACGAATAGAGTGGGGTACATCAATGGGTAAAATGGGTATACCCCATAAAGCTTCCTATACAGGTGGCGCGTGAATTTGTTCTGGATTCGCTCCAACATCACTGAGTACTTAGCCTCATGTGGAGCCCATATGATAGCACTATGTTCCAGATGGCTCCTGACTAATGCGTCATACAGGACCCTGATGGCTGTGATGCTGGTAAAGTCTCGCGTCTGTCTCAGAACAAACCCCAAGTTTCTAAATGCCTTTTTGCAAATCTTAGTTATATGACCGCGAAACGATAGTTCAGGAGTGAGAACAACCCCTAAATCACTCACCTGTGTGACTCGTTGCATCGGTACTGCATCCACTACGTACTCGTAGAGTAGAGGTGCACGTGCGCGGGTGAAACTTATCACCGAGCATTTGGATACGTTGAAGTAGAGCTTGTTCTCATGACTCCATTCCACTATCCTATCAATGTCATCCTGCAAACGTCTGCAATCAGACTCCGTCCTGACCTCAGACAGCAATTTGAGGTCATCTGCGAATAACAAACAAGATCCATTTTTGACGACTTCTGGTAAATTGTTTATCATTATTATAAATTCTAGAGGCCCCACGTTGCTGCCTTGACTCACACCGGACCAGGTGTAATACGGATCAGATTCACAGCCGTTGCAGTCAACATACTGCTGTCTGCCTTGCATATAGCTAGCTAAGAACTGCAGTAGATGTGGTGTGCCCCCGATTTCTGCTAACTTGCGTAATAATATGTCATTATCGACGGTGTCGAATGCTTTTTTGAAGTCAAAATAAGCAGCGTCAACCTGCACACCAGCATCCACCGCTGGCACCACCTGTGACATGAAGTTAAGGAGATTGGTAGCAGTGCTGCGCCCCGGCCGGAACCCGTGCTGCGCATCCGATAGCTGAGCGCGGACCTGCTCCTGCATGCTGCGCTGGATAGCGGACTCGAAAACCTTGGCCGGCGTCGACAACACGGCCACCGGTCTATAACCACTGATGTCCGATTTTGCCTTACCTTTGGGGACTGGAATAACACGCGTTAACTTCCAACGAGTTGGAAACGTCGCTGATTGGAGACATGTATTAAATATATAGTGCAGAGGTTCCACCAATACCCTACTACAATCCCTGAATAGGAACGCTGGTATGCCATCCGGGCCTGCTGAACGCTTAGGTTTTAGGCGCTCAAGTGCCTCTCTAACGTCCTTAATACTCAGCGAGTTTAGTTGCACGTGCGACCCACTCATGGCCCCCGCCGCCGTCGCCGCGGCCGCTTGTGGGTCAAGTTGTGGTGGCTCACTACTGTATACCGACTCGAAAAACATCGCAAACTGCTTGGCACATTCAAGATCAGTTAGGTGTTGACCATCCTTAACAATAGTTTGTCTCTTAGCTGTGCTGGTCTTGGATCGTATATATTGCCAGAATGACTTTGGATCTTTCGCAAACTGACATTGTATTTTAGTTTGATGTTGTTTGTGCGCAGTATGAATATTGTTTTTAATAAGTGCTCGATATTTAGAATACTCACTATAAACACTTAAATCCTTTGTTGCCTTAAACGTCTTGTGAAGTCTAGCTTTGGTTCTTAGATCTTGTATTATTTCGCTCGTGTACCAATTAGGATACGTGTACCGTGATTTCACGCTACGATTTTTCTTAGGGACACATTCATCCAAAATGCTGTTAATTTTACTGTAGAAGAAGTTTAATATATCGTCTAAGTCGTGCATCTCGTACATATTATTCCATTCCGTTGAACTTAACAAAGAATAAAGCAACTCATAATTTGCCTTATAAAAGTTCCATCGCGGTCTGTTAATGAGTGCGCATGCACCAGCGCGCGAGTCCGTATCGGTGGCGGATACAGCCGCGGCGGACGAGGTAGCGGGGACAATATCGGTGGGGTGGAGGGCGCGCACGGGCGCGAGGCTCACGCTCACTTCGAGCGGCGGGTGATGCACGTCGACGGGCACGAGTGGCTCGTCTGCCGCAACCACTGACACATTCCCTCGAAACCCTGAACTCAGCACCAGATCTAATTGGCGACCTAAACAATTGGGTACCATATTACTTTGAGTGAATTCGCAAAAAGACAAGAAACATTCATAATAATTAGTCACATTTGTAGGACACGAATGTAAATTAAAATCACCTAACACAATTATTTCTTTATATCTAGTACATAGCTTTTCTATTACTGCAAACAGAATCATGTAATCATTTTCAGAACTACCTGGGGGAATATAAATAACAGAACATAGAAATAAAAATCTACTATTTAAATGTACTGTCGCACAAACCATTTCAAAAACGCAGGTGTCTATCGATACGTCGGGCACAAGTACCCGCCGCAGCTCGAACCGGTGTGTGGCCACAAGAAGCGCGCCTCCCTGCTTTCGTCCATCCGCTCGGTCGCTACGAAGTATATTGTATCCCGGTGGGACAATTTCAGAATCTTGAATGGAATCATTACAACCCGATTCAGTAATTGCAAACAAGTCCGAATTCAATGAATCCATGTTATTTCTAAAATTGTCCAACTTAGTTCGGAGACCTCTAACGTTTTGGTAAAAAATTTCGATTGTATTACGAGTACTTTGATGTATCTTTGGTATGCTTCCGAAACCAAATCCACTCGTTGAATTCAGCGTTTATGGGCCATATTTCAGTTTGGTTCAATTTATCAAACAACTGTTCCGGCACGCCAATAACAAACGATGAGTAATCTCGCTCGGTTTTATGTTTTATTTTATCCACCTTTAAAGGTACATCCAATCCACAAATACTTTTCACGTGATTAGTAATTGATTCGAGAGTGGTTTCTGGGTGTAATCGCCACACATGCAAGTGTTTCTTCCGTTCCGTGGCTTGTAAAGCTTTCAATTCGGTATTTGTTCCCACTCTGACATCCTTTGGCTGCCGGTTGACTTTTTTATACTGTACAGTCGTCCAGCCAGATTGATCCTTTTTCACCTCAACGTTACTTTCATCTAAATTGGTAATAGCCGTGTTCGTTGCCGGCAGCTCAACTGATTTTGTGGCCCCACCTTTGTTTACATTTTGCGGTTTGGTGTTGGTGCGTCGTATCTGTTGCAATGTAGGTGACTTCTTAGACATGTCGTCGCTAGGTTTGTTCTGTTGACTGACGACTTCTGCAAAAGTGGATGGATTCCCGACTACTTCATCTGTAATGTATTGTGTCCGTCCATCCTGGGTCAGTTTAGCATCGACTTTTTCTTCAAGTACCTTCATCATTTTAACAATGGTATCTAAATCGGCTTTTGTTTGAGAAAATTGATCCAACAAGAGTGCTATTGTATTTGCTTGGCTATCCATACGAGCCATCATTTCGACTCGAAATTCTCTCAGTTCTTCCAGCAGAACAGTATCGGTATCCATAAAACAAGGCTTACTTCGCCTGTGAGTATTTACGTAATTCGTGGGAGAGCCTGGAGAGGTGATGGTGGTGGTGGGTAATGTGGGTATATTATTCCCAGCTCGAACTGGAGTTTCGTTGTTCCCTCTTTTAGGATTTGAGCACACACATTCCGGGCATACCCATTTTTCCTTGTATGATTGCGTAAATGTCTCAAACGCAATCGTATTTATTTTAAGACAAGTCAAATGGTATTGCTTTTGGCATTTTCCACTTGAACATTCCATATAAAAATTTGTTATTAATGAACAACACGCGCCGCAATTGTTGGGCATTTTCGTTTTTGTTTATGCTATTAAAAATTCAAATCACAGGTGTAACTGCCGTACTTGGCGCCGTTCACTGTAGATGCTCTTTCCACTAGAATCCGTAAACTAATATTTGTATTTAAAAATCTTCGTCATGTTGCAGACACTGACTTATTGCGATCAGTCTATCTTGCGTTATGCCAATCGTTACTCTCGTACTGCATAACTGTATGGGGTGGTGCGACAAAAACATCAATGCTCCGGATCGAACGTGCACAAAGGGCCGTTCTAAAGGTCAAACATTCTCTTCTTACCTATAATCCTACTCTTTTTGAAGGTAAGCGACGTAAACACGCAGTTTGTCCCACTACTCGGTTCCATACTGCTTTTTCCCGTCGACCTTTCAGTTTTCTTGGAAATTATTTGTATAATAAAATTAACGGAATTTTATCAATTTATTTTTATTTTCCCCAAACAGCGTTGCAAGAAAATACTCTCAGCCTGGTTACAAAAATTGGACTATGATGGCACTGAGCAGCTACTCATAGTTCCTTCATAATTTATTTTATAATTTCGGGTACTTGACTGTAACAATCACCCTACACATCTACACTCACAGCATTAGTCTACATCTCCGCACACATCACACCACACCTGCACACTACACATACACACTATAACAATTTTTTTATTATTCTATTCTTGTTTTTTTTTTTGGTTAACTCATTAAATTTATACATGTATGTTTTTTTTCCCTTCATAAAATGTCTAGAGTTAAAAATTTACCGTTGTAATGTTAATGTTATTTAGGTTAGTTCGGGGTGAGAGCCTGGTGATCCGTCACACAGGGTATCCTAGTATGGACGCCAGTCTCTCACAAAGGATCATATTTTATGCTTTTGTCTAAATGTTAAACTTGTTTCTATTGTGAACCTTTGTGAAGAGAAAAAAAATTAAGATTATTATTATATTAATAACAACAAAAAACTAAACAAATACGGAAACGAAAAAATTCGTATGACTTCAAACGCAATCTAAACAGGAATTAACCGGACGACGTGACGGACCAAATGTTAATAGCTGCTGTACCGACCGCTTTCCTATACCACGAATCACACAACGACAGCCGTCGTTGACCAACTGACGTCATTATTGCGTGCGAGAGATACGGACAAAGATAATAATCGCTCGCTATCGTAATATAACTCAGTAAAGGTCGCGTTGTTTACAATCTTTATCCCGTCTCGTTGGCCCTACTTTAGATATGTACGTCTGAAGTTACAAACAAGCCAAAAAACAGATAAATGCCTTTAATGTTAAAGGTCAGCTAAGGTCAGCTAAAAATAATCAGATCGTAACTAAATTGATTCTAGAACAGAACGCTCCATTTGGCGGATGCCAATCTAAATCCTTATATTCCTGGGCCATATGTCGTGTCTACGTCCAAAAATCAGGGTCCCATATGCATAAAGTTTGTGTTTTAATAGCCGATTCTGTTGAAAAGGGTTCGGGGAAATTTTTCGCTTGATTGCTTTTGGACTTTGGCGTAAGTTATACGAAAAATACCAGCCATCTAAGCAACTGAAAACATTTATAAGATCAACAGACTTTATACGTACCTATATCTGTTCTACTGTCAAAGTCAAAAGGAAATCATTTATTTCAAATAGGCACATAAAAGGTACTTTTGGACGTCAAAATGTACAAGAAAATATAATTGATTCCAGTCCCCCAAAAGGTAGTTTCGTATGGAGTAGAATGGGCAAGAAACTCCACTGTTACTTATTTAAAATATTTTGTATACATTACTTATATTCCTAATCTATTGCAAGTGTTTAAAAAAATCGTCTGCTGGTCCACGTTAACAACGCAAAGAATGTTGTTGAATTGTCAAAATGAAAGACATTGCAATTGTATGTGTATCACGCAATTACCCCGCAGATTATTGCAGACGTCTTTTTCTTCTAACATTTTCATTCTCCGCCATTCAGAAATTTCCACTGTTAACTTATTACTGATATTGTCTTAATAGTTTCTTGTTCTCGCTTTTGCCCATCTCTTAAGCCATGCTCTAAGTCAACATAAGGGATCGTGAGGGTAACTCATCTTCATGACTTTCTAACATGATTTTAGATTTTCACGTACAGTTGACCATCCCAGCCGTCTCTATACGCCAAAGATCCGTTTATTATGTAACTTTTGTGAGAATTTAAGGAAGATATTGAGTAAAATGGGATGTTTTTCTCAGAAGGAAACCAGAAGAAATATCTTTAAACAAGTAGTGACATACAATAAAATGGTTAATAGTATTGCACATTCAGATTATTGGTTACAGGACTGTGTGCATCGTTAATAATTTTTAGATATTTCATTCATGATCATCACTATTCACTATCCACAGCCCGACTTCGTCTTCTGATGGGCATAGTTGCTTCCATTTTGCATGTGCCAACCTCCACGCACCTCTGCCGGTAATGTCCAGGTTTTTACTATCGATACCAACAATGTCATCAACCCATTTAAATCTTTAATGACCATTCATTTAAATACCAAATGCCAAACCAATATTGTAATGAAAGCGATAACTTAGACTGGTGTCAAAATAAAGGTCATGGAATTCTTCATTAACTAATACACTAATCCACTTAGGTATAATAATCCTTCTAAATTCGCTTCTAGGGACAGCAATTAGGTAATGGCTGCCTTAACGTTAAGTACTCTATAGTGTTTTAAATTCTTAATCATTAAGTGGTACAAAAATAAAGTCAATATGTACGATTTCTGTTAATGACTTATAATAAATACTTGAGTGCCACGAAGTATTCAGTCATTCCCAATAACGTGTGGACGTACCAATTTTACTGTCCTTTTTAGTCAAGTTGTCTTGCCAATAGTTATATACACTGTTTTTTGTAGATAATTTCAATCATCATGGATTGTCATCTTGATAAAACTTTTACGTGCCGTTGTGATTTCGTAAGTTATCTCGAAATCATATTTTTATTTTATTTCTATCTTCTAATAAGTCTCTCTTACGATTACCATTTGGGAGATTTTTAATATAGTCTCATTGTCCTTGCCACATCTAAATCTATTATCTAGAATGATTGATCGTCTCTGTACTGTTACTATGTATGGTTGTACGACGCGCGACAAACATTGATTAATCTGCTGCTTTTACACATCATCTGAATTGACCAAAATTATTCGATACATTCTTTCTTTCTTTTTTTTTTTTTTTTAAACGTTGCCCCACACTAGGAGTTTCTCCTGTATCGTGGGTGCGTTTACAAACATTTAAACTCACATACACAAACAGCCAGACCCGGAACAACTACTTGCAGGTCATACAAATATTTGTTACGTGCGGGGATCGAACCCGCGACACGTAACGCAGCAGTCATTCGC
The DNA here is from genome assembly GCA_937001585.2 of Brachylomia viminalis. Classification (NCBI taxonomy): domain Eukaryota; kingdom Metazoa; phylum Arthropoda; class Insecta; order Lepidoptera; family Noctuidae; genus Brachylomia; species Brachylomia viminalis. The sequence goes on along the minus strand of OW443303.2, from coordinate 4,229,285 downwards.
TTAACCACAGTGCGAACCGTACCGTATGTGCATGTATTTCAGCGTTTCATGTAATAGCTGAGGGGTAATACTCTTGTAATTTTAATTCTGTTCTAATTATAATTAAACAAACATGTAGTCAATAATGAACCGTTGTACCTGACGCCTAAGCTTTGCAAAAACAACATTACTTCTAACTAACATTTTTCTCCTCTTTCCAGGTCAACCGCTGGCTAGACAAACACGAGAAGTACTTCCTAGGACCTTCACAGATACCGAAAACGACAAGTGTTTCTCAATATGTGTATGGGGTAAGACCGAACCTTGACCACAATGAACATCACTACTATACGAAGAACGTTCTTGGCATGTCTGCTTCTCATCATGTGTCAACTTTGGGGCCGATTTATCATAAATAGTACCATTGAAGTAACTTGAAGCCCAAGCCATAAGACTTGTCTACTTTGTCTCTGGATGTTAGCATTGCGATGAAAAATTATTTCTGTATTTGCAAATAACGATGAAAGTTCAATAATTTATTATAAATAAAATTTTGTAACAATTAAATGTGATTTATTGTTCAATTATGTATTTATGCACACAGTAAAATACATAGAGATATAAACATTTGAGTACAAAGGTACTACCTATTTCTTAAGAAATTTCTTCCAGCAAACCTACGTAAGGAGAAATGAAAAAAAATGTAGACAAAAGTGTACGTATGTAGTTTGCTTTTGTTTTTTCATTTTGTGAGTAAAAATATTTTGAGTAAGTATTTCTGAGGAGAATATACAATAACACCTATAATGTATAAACGTTATAAATAAAAAAAAACACAACCGTTATTATAAAAATATAGTCTCAATACGTTAGTATTGCGTTACGTTAAATTGCTAAAGTTATATATATTACCAGTATTTGTTAAAATACTGGTACTAAAAATAACTTTAGCAATTTTAGGCCTATTTCTATCTTACCTGCATTTAGTAAAATATTTGAAAAATAATACTCAAGCAGTTGCTAAGAAATTTAAATTTAAATAGCCTCCTTCATGGCGAACAATATGGCTTTACAAAATGTCGTTCGACTACAGATGCGGGTGTTGCTCTGCTGAAACACATATTTAGCGCATGGGAGAGCTCGCAAAATGCTATTGGAGTTTTCTGTGATCTCTCAAAGCCTTTGATTGCGTGCACCATGACACGCTTTTGCGTAAACTAATTCATTACGGTATTCAAAACTAAGCTCTTAACGTTTTAAATTCATACTTACATAATAGGCACCAATGTGTAGGTGTTAATGGTGTGAAATCTTCCGGGCTACCAGTTCAGTTAGGTGTACCTCAAGGCTCTATACTAGGCCCATTTTTATTCTTGGTGTATATCAATGACTTACCATTATATTTAAAGGGTATCTGTGACGTTGTACTATTTGTTGATGCTATATCTCTTATCTTTAATGTAGACAGGAATAGACAAGATGTTGACGACATAAACGGTGCACTATCAATGGTTACAGATTGGTTTACCACAAATAACCTAGTTCTCAATGCCAAGAAAACGAAATGTGTAACGTTCGCCTTACCGAATGTTAGAAATCTAGGACCCAACATCGTCTTAGATAAAGAGGTGCTTGAAACTGTAGAGTCGGCAGTATTTCTAGCCATAACAGTTGATCCCAAGCTTCAGTGGGGATCACATATATCATGCCTAGCGGGCAGGCTCAGTTCGGCCGCCTATGCCGTCAGGAAATTAAGACAATACACTGACGTTGATACAGCTCGGCTAGTCTATTTCAGTTATTTTCATAGCGTCATGTCCTACGGCATTCTGCTGTGGGGCAAAGCCGCTGATATACACGGTTAATTTTAGCTCGTTCTGGAACCGAAAGCCATATACTCGATCATCGAACTCGAAATGATTGGGACTATTATTTTCAATAAATTACAGTAAAACAAAATCACGAAAAATGTAATTTATTGTTTTTTTTTGTGTAATAGTGAGAACTTGAAGTAACGCTTCCTTGCAATCAATGCATATGCGTGTAAAACGTATCGACGAACGGCAACACTTGCAAGCGGTACCCATTGAAAAATTCATTCATCGATCTGACAGCATGATCCGTAAGCCGCGCCCCCGGCCCCTTACAGTCTAGCCGACCGCCCGCCATTCCCATTTTCTTTTTCCTTTCTTAGTATTGTCTCGCATTTCGTTGTATTATGTCACGCACACGCAACCTAATTACGCGGCGGCAAAAATTAGTCGGCAATACGTGTACTCCAACTTGGAGTTTTGGGCAATGGTGGATTTGTATGTGATGGCGAACCATAACTTGGAAGAGGCTAGACGTTGGTATGCTCAGCCAGAACACCTGAACTCACTGCGCGCATGTGGAATCACCGACCCTCAAGTTTCCTTCACCTCCACCATCCTGGCACCCAGCGCCTCGTTATAATATAAATGATGAATATATTTTTTCTTCAAAAACGAGCCGTTTGAGCAATTTACCAGCTAGGTGCTAGAGTTACTCTGAGAGATTTTTTTTAAGATATTGGAATTCTCACGGTGGCATCACAATCTTATCCATCTTCGCCAACATCTTACATATAAGACTAAATATACATTACATACATTAAACACAAACAGTGATATTAATAATATTAACACTAGAAACAAGGACAAACTACGTGCTCCCTTTCACTAGCTTCATAAGGCCCATAACTCATTTGTTGGGCTTGGTATAAACTTTTATAACAAGCTTTCCTCTTCTTTGTTAGATTTGCCTTATAATGTAAAATAATATATACAGGGTGTTTTTGACAGCCCTCCGCAAACTGATAGGGTGGCTTCAGTACACCATAATATTAAGATGACCGGTACATGAAATTCTTTCAGGAACATTAAGGGAATCCAAAAAACCAGATTTGTTTTATGGGGGGACATCGTGATCACTTACCTCACACGCAATGTATCGTTACCGTGGCAAAACGCACGTAGCGGACGGCAGCGCAGCGAGCTTGAGCGAGGCTGCCCCCGCCCCCCGCGCGCTCCCCGGTGCACCTGGGCCGCGTCTTTTATTACGTTACGTTACGTTACGTTACGGCATAACTTTTTTTTCTCTGTGAAAATTTCCAGTGGGATATGATTCAGAATAAGGAGCTGAATCAATCCTGTGGTTTTGTGGAGGGCTGTCAAAAACACCCTGTATAATAATAAATAATGTTAAAGTAAAATCCAACCTTTGTTCAATGGCATACCATTATATTAACGATTACTTAAACGATAAATATATGCTCGTGAACGGGTGCTGCTTGTGGTGACAGGTCATCTTGCTGACTATGGATTTGTTATTGTTATTAGTAATTAACTGTTTCTTTATTTTACTTCGAAGGTCCTAGTTTATCATTTGTGGCTACAAGTTACAGCTATATACATATAAACATAATGTAGCATTGCATATGTAAGCGGGCACGCCCTTTATGCCTGTAGGCTTTTTATTATGTATTAAGTTCTGTTTGCGTTTTTGTTTTTATTATTTATTTCTGCTTGAGTATAGTTTTGAATATTGGCGTGTGCTAGCTGACATATGGCAAATAATTTTAATATTTTTGTGTTTCGTAATGTTAGTTACTTATTGCTGTATAGAAACCAGTTCTTCTAACTGAACAGACAGCAGTGCTGCTGGGGAGTTTGTTCCGCCACTTCTTCTTCCCAGCTAAAGCACTAGGAAGTGGTGAAGGGTGGGCGTTTTGGGGGGACTGTCTTATGTGATTTTGACGTTCAAAAAGTGCTGATTCTCAGCCTAATTTGAATAAATGACTTTTGATTTTTGATTTTTTGAATTTCTCGTCTAGCGTGATTCCCAGGAAAACCGTGTGATTAATAAGCTCCAGTTTTTGTCCATTCAATATGATGTTATGATGTCACACTCGCTACTTTTTACATTCGGTAATTTAAATTTAATGCATTTGGTTTTTTTACCATTTAGTACCAAATTATTTACCGTAAACCAATCATGGACCTGAAGAATAGAGCTATTCACGTCGTCTAGATTTTGTGACCGTCGGTCTATCTTAAATATCAATGATGTGCCATCTGCAAAATAACACCATCTTCGGTTGATTTTGAAGTAATTGGGGTAAATCAAATATAAACTAAAAAGAGGAATGGACCCAATATCGAACCTTGAGGAACGCCCATTGCCATTTCAGACCCCAATGAGTTTATGCCGTTTACTTGAACTGTAACTTTTCAATATTGGCGTGTGCTAGCTGACATATTATGGCTAACAAATTTAATGTGTTTGTGTTTCATAATGTTAATTACTTATTACTGTATGGAATCCAGTTCTTCTAACTGAACAGACAGCAGTGCTGCTGGAGAGTTGGTTCCAGATTCAGATTCAGATTCATTTATTCCTTGTTAAACATAGGTACATTATAAGCTCTTATTAGGTAATACAATACGCCACTTTTTCTTCCCAGCTAAAGTACTAGGAAGTGGTGAAGGGCGGGCGTTTTGGGGGGACTATCTTATGTGATTTTGACGTTCAAAAGTGCTGATTGTCAGCCTAGTTTGAGTAATGACTTTTGATTTTGAACAGTATCTATTTTAATACTCATCAAACAGAAATAGCGGCGACAATCACCTCAATATTAAGTAAGTCAGTAAGTAAAATTGTATTTGTTTAAACATGTTGTACATGATGATAATGGGATACAGAAAGTTCTAACATGTTTAGCCGCATAACGTGGCGTACAAATTGGCAGGAAGAGATAGTGCATAAACCGTGATAATTTTCATCAAAATTACATGTCTTCATTATTCAGTAAAGATTAGGTATAATTACAATTCAATAAGCATATTTTTTAGATACAATTCAATGTCAAAGTAGTTATAAAATAAATTCAATAAAAATATGAATTACTGTCGTTAAAAATTTCAATTCCAAATCACAATTATTCAAAAAAAAAACTACAATAGAATACATTAACAATAAAGGAAAACTCAATAATAATCATAATATCAATTATATCGATACTTTACGGCTTCAATGTCGGTTCATTATCGAATGCCTGCTATGTCCGCACATAAATTGGACCAATTAATATACAAAACGATTCATTTCATCATTGTTATGATTTATAAGATCGAGTCTTTGGATTGGTGAAAGTTGATTTATGATTAGACCCGTTTCCATTTAATTTTTCAAATATAATTTACGGCACGTCATCGTCCTCACATGAATCGTGAGCTCATGACGATTATTTTATCAAGCAGTTGACTACTCAGGTAACTACTTTGTAATGACAGAAAAAAATAAGAAAATGACAAATCACTATTAATGATGACAGTTCATGTGTGAACAGTTCCATTTCAATTATAAGGGTGGTATTCATGTAGAACGCTGGCTACCGGTGCCGATATTTCAGCGCTGGTCGGTGTCACTAATCTGATAGGAAATTATCGTTGCTTAGTGGTGACGGTTCGCGCTGCTTTGGCAAAAGTATGGAAACTGCCTGCGCCTGGAAATTCGCCCTGAATGAGACGCCCTGGGCGTCGGGAATCGCAGGCAGATTCCCGGCCACCGTAGGCGATTTGGCCCTACGTTGTATTAGTTTTCGTGTTCTCCTCAGCAAGCTCTTTCGTTTGATACCCATACTGTGGTAGTGCAGAAAAAATAACTAGTCCGCCATCTTGGATGATCCGCCATTTTGGAATTAGAATGACGTTACATAGCTAAGCATGCATTGTCATCCAAATTAAGCGTGTATATTAAATTGCAGCTCAATCGGTAAAAGATAACTGATTTAAAATTCAGTTGCAAGATTCCACCGGACAAACATACATACATTACAAGTAAAATAAAAGCTTGTAAAAAGGACCCTTTTGATGCCAAGGCGTTTCGCTAGTTGAAAACACTAAATGGCGTCGAAATGTTTAGACCACTGTCTATTGTCAGTAGCATATAAATAATTTGCACTGTTTATTTCAAACAGTTATATTTTATTCTTGGATCGTAGTATATGTCACTTTAAAGTTGAAAACTGTGTGCAATATTATTTTTTAACTGTTTAAGATATACCTACAATTTTAGCACTATGTTATAGTAGGTACTTTTCGGTAAACTGCACAATTGAGGCTATTATTTAAAATTGGCAACACCTTTGTTTACATTTTTGATCTCGAATTCGTTTCTGTGTTTAGTCGCATGGCGGTCAACTTTGTTCTCGTTTACGAAAAAAAATTATGATAGGTACTAGTGCGGTAAGTTAGTTTTTACAAACGAGTAGACGAATATAAGCCCGGGACGAAGTCAAGGGCTTACCATAGTCACGAGTTTGTTAATACCAATTTCCGCGCGTGTGTCATACAACGTTTTTTAACACATTTGCGAGAAAACAGTACAATAGGTAATGAAACAAACTTTTGTTTATAAAAATATCAGTCAGAAAGTCGCAACAATAACAACCTTTGACGTTTCTAATATGAAAATGGCGCCATTTCCAAATGGTGCTACGTGCGCATGGTGAAAATTAGAAACGCAGAAAGTCGAATCGCAATAGTCGAGTCGAAAAGCATCTTTCGTCTCATTTTCTCTTTAATACTAAAGTGAGATAAACGTATTGAGCAAAAGCGCTTCCAAGGAGGTTCGATCATTCAGCTTATTTATTCTCGTAATTTGAAACTCCTTGGTGGAATTCTTATATATTTTTTATGGTAATTAAAAAAAAACCGTAAAGAATACGCACGGCGCTATACAACGAAGGGGGCGGTAAAACATGTACTTAGGTGAGAATAATAAATAAATGTGTTGAAAAACATATTTCCATGTTGGTTCAATGTATGCAGACGATGCTGTGACTTTAATTTTTCATGCAACCTCATTGCATTGCAACCTCATTTTATGATTTTTTTTGACTTAATTAGTTTGCTTGGATTAGTACACACTCATATATATAAAAATATACTACTAAATAGCCGAGGCTTTTCTCACAATAGAGAAGCAACCAACATTGTTTACCACTCTTGCTCACTACGTCTTAGCGACTCCAGAACCCCAAATACGTAACACTCTTTCTTTCACAAGCTGGAAAATTTTTAATGAAATTCCTAATATATTGCATATGTTTCTAAAACCCAATGATTGTTGTTGAATTGTTAAAATGAAAGACATTGCAATTGTATTTGTGTTACGCAATTACCCCGCAGATTATTGGACACGTCCTTTTCTTCTAATATTTTGTTCGCCGATAGTCAGAAAATTTCACTGTTAACTTACTACTGATATTGTCTTAAGAGTTTCTTCTTCTCGCTTTTGCCCATCTCTTAAGCCGTCCTCCAAGTCAACATATGGGGTCGCGAGGAAAACTCATCTTCATGACTTTCTAACATGATTTTAAATTTTAACGTACAGTTGACCATCCCAGCCGTCTCAATACGCCAAAGATCCGTTTATTATGTAACTTTTCTGAGAATTTAAGCAAGATATTGGGTAAAATGGGATGTTTTTTTCAGAAGGAAACCAGAGTAAATATCTTTGACCAAGTAGTAACATACAATAAAATGGTCAGTAGTATTGCACATTCAGCTTATTGGTTACAGGACTGTGTATATCGTTAATGATTTTAACATCTTTCATTATCGTAATCATCAACACAGCCCTTTAGTTTTAGATCTTTCATTCATGATCATCACTATTCACTATCCACAGTCTGACTTCGTCTTCTGATGGGCATAGTTGCTTCTATTTGCATGTGCCAACCTCCACGCTACTCTGCCAGTATTATCCAGGGTTTTACTATCGATAGCAACAATGTCATCAACCCATTTAAATCTTTAATGACCATTTATTGAAATACCAAATGCCAAACCAATATTGTAATGAAAGCGATAAATCATGATTTAGAAGTAATCAGAAAAAACATTTCTTCGACTGGTGTCAAAATAAAGGTCAAGGAATTCTTCCATTACCTAATTACTCTTTGATAATCCACTTAGGTACAATAATCCTTCTAGGGACACCATTCTATTCGCTTCTAGGGACAGCCATTAGGTAATGGCTGCCGTAACGTTAAGTACCCTATAGTGTTTTAAATTCTGAATCGTTACGTGGTACAAAAATATAGTTATTAGGTATGTACGATTTCTGTTAATGACTTATAATAAATACTTGAGTGCCACCAAGTATTCGGTCACTCGCAATAACGTGCGGACGTACCAATTTTACCGTCCTTTTAAGTCAAATTGTCTTGCCAATAGTTATATACATTGTTCTTTAAGATAATTTCAACCATCATGGATTGTCATCACGATAAAACTTTTACGTGCCGTTGTGATTTCGTAAGTTATCTCAACATCATATTTTTATTTTATTTCTATCTTCTAATAAGTCTCTCTTACGATTACCACTTGGGAGAATTTTAACATACTCTCATTGTCTTTGCCACGTCTAAATCTATTGTCTACAATGATTGGTCCTCTCTGTATTGTTACTATAAGTTTGGTTGTCCGGCTCACGACAAACGTTGATTAATCTGCTGCTTTTACACATCATCTGAATTGACCAAAATTATTCGATTTATTGTATTTCAGCGTTTCATGTAATAGCTAAGAGGTAATACTCTTGTAATTTTAATTCTGTTCTAATTTAAATTAAACATGTAGTCAATAATGCATCGTTGTACCTGATGCCTGTGCTTTCCCAAAACAACATTTCTTCTAACTAACATTTCTCTCCTCTTTCCAGGTCAACCGCTGGCTAGACAAACACGAGAAGTACTTCCTAGGACCTTCACAGATACCGAAAACGACAAGTGTTTCTCAATATGTGTATGGGGTAAGACCGAACCATGACCACAATGAACATCACTACTATACGAAGAACGTTCTTGGCATGTCTGCTTCTCATCATGTGTCAACTTTGGGGCCGATTTATCATAAATATTATCATTGAAGAAACTTGAAGCCGAAGCCATGAGATTTTTCTACTTTGCCTCTGAATGATGATGTTTTTAAAAAAAACTTTCATCGCGATGAAATTTTTTTTGTGTCTTTGCAAATAACGATGAAAGTTCAATCATTTATTATGAATAAATAATTTTGTTTAAATTATGTGTGTTTTATTGTTCATTTATTTATTTTATTATTTATGCACACAGTAAAATACATAGAGATATAACATTTGAGTACAAAGATACCACTTATTACTTGAGAAATTTCTTCCAGCAAACCTACAAAGGAAGAAATTTAAAAAAAATGTGGACAGTAGTGCACGTGTGTAGTGTGCTTTTGTTTTTTCATTTTGTAAGCAAAAGTATTTTGTGAATATCTTAGGAGAATAAACAAAAACACCTTTATTGTATAAAAGTTAGAAAAAAAAATTGAACAATTATATTACAAATAAAGTCTCAATACTAACAGTATTTCGATACTCATCAAACGGAAATAGCGGTGACTATCACCTCAATATTAAGGGAAACTCGATAATAATCAGAATTACAATTATATCGATACTTACGGCTTCGATATCGGTTCATTATCGAATGGCTGCTATGTCCGCATATAAATTGGACTAATTAATATACAAAACGATTAATTTTGTCATTGTTATGATTTATAAGATCAAGTCTTTGGATTGGTGAAAATTGATTTATGATTAGACCCGTTTCCATTTAATTTTTCAAATAAACTTTACGTCACTTCATCGTCCTCACATTTATCGTAAGCTCATGACGAGTATATCAAGCAGTTGGTTGATATAATCGTCATGATTGGTGGTTAGGTACCTACTTTGTGATGACAGAAAATAATAAGACAAATGACAAATCACTATTTCTGATGACAGTCCATGTGTGAACAGTTCTATTTAAATTCTAAGGTTGGTCGCACATCTGACGTGAGATGCGTCGGGCGTAACTTCGTTAACTTCCAGTTCGTACGCTCGACTCAATAACGCCTCATCGGTTGAGTGTGTAAGGTTGAATGTTTTATTATCTACTTGTCCATTCTGGTGTTACGCGACCGACGGACGATACGCGACACATCTTCCGACAAATGTGCGACTACCCTAAGGGTGCATTCATATAGAACGCTGGTAGCCGGCGACGATATGCCAGCGCTTCTCAGCGCTGACAAGCGCTGGTTTTTAACGCTAGTCGGAGCATGCAGTTTCCATACTTTTGCCAAAGCAGCGCGAATCGTCACCAGTAAGCGACGATAAGTTCCTAAGTGGGAAAATGGTTTTGCCCACTTAGGAACTCATAAATTATCTATTTTATGGATAACAAACTAGGGGCAAGTACCGGATGGACAGGTCGAATGCAATAATTCAACAAATTCTAAAGAAACGCGTAACATATCCGATTTACAATTTTAATTCACAATGCTCGTGCCACATTTGGCATCGATAACATTATCAACCAGGCCCTTTAAACAATTGAGAAATTGTATAAAAACGGTTAAAAATATATTTTGTGAAAGTGCGGCAATTGGGTCTATGTTACATAAACTTAGGGGCTGGAAGCTGAGCATAGTGATGTTAAGAGATGGGAGTTATAACAAAAATGTGTAGACATTTGATTTAGGACCGCGGGAAGCAACAGACACGAGAGTCCAGGCTAGTGAAGTTAGGAGATTTAGGGAATGCCATGATGTACATTACGACAGTAAGGGACCGAGCATTATTGATTAAATTGATATTAGGTTGAAGACCACACTAACCCGGTTTTTGTAGTTTCTATAGGTATCTTTTGAAACAAGATGTTGATGGTTTCATTAGAGTATTATACTACTTACCACCATGCTAAAGTAAATTTATAGAGTATAAGCTGTACGGGAAAGATTCAATTACACAAGTACCTTCTTACACATTACAAAGTTTATTGTAATTCACAGAAAATTAAGGTACAAAACATGGCGACCTCTCACGCCCGGCCTTGGTTCAAGCCATGGTCCGGGGCGAGGGGGAGTGGGAGGCAGTCGCCTCCTTCTGCGAAGCAGTCATGCTAGCGAAGGAGGCGGCGGGACGGGAGAGGGAGAGAGTCTCCCGTCCAAGCCGCCGCGGTGGACGCTCCGGGCGTCGGGAGCCGCGTGACGACTCCCGGCCACCGTAGGCGCGGGCCTGCGGGCGGTGAGTAATGGGTAGCTCACCGTCCGATCAGGATCAGGCCCGTGCCGGACGGCGCGTACGTGTTCCACGCGCGCCTCAAAGAGATGTCAGCATCGAAGAGGGGGCCCACTAGGGCCTAAGCCTGCCGGGAAAGCGGGATCATCCATAAGGGGTACCGCTGACCCGGAACATAAAGGGCCAAGGAAGGAACACGGGTGGGTTTTAGTCAGTAAGAGTCTGACACTCCCTTCCGCTCCACCCAGAGCGGGAGGGGTCATTTGATGATTTCCCATCCTCAAAAAAAAAAAAAAAAAAAGGTACAAAACATCAATTGTGGCGAACCACTAACCAAACCCTTCCCACACACTTAGGTGTTCACTCCGACAAAACTAGGTCTCCTTTCTTAGTTGTATTTCGGGGTATACACCTGCAATGAGACTAAAACAATAACTCAGAGTCGCTTTAGTAAGTCTGTGAGGTGAACTGCTTTATAACTTCTAGCTCAATCAAATAAGTACCGACCTGTTATGGTGGTTCTCATATAGGGAAAATATCGCTTATGCAAAGCTACTCGAGTTACAATAATTTATAACAACTGGTCTTACTACCTAGTTCTTACAGAAGGCCTAACTCACTCATAGGTTAAATTATGAAAATTCAGTTGAAACTCAGTGTTCTCTCAGTATATTCCTTTCAAATGACGAGAACAAGACCCTTGGCTTCAAACACAAGATAAATACCTGCGTTCACACTCTTATACGCGGCCTACGGGTTTAGACGGTGATGCTATTGTTACCTGGACTGGCAAGCTTCCCCCATTTACCATCAGACGGTTAAGTAAGGCCTTCTTCACTAACAGATGGCAAGAATTAAAAACAAGGGTTAACCTCTAAATTGCCCGCACCCGGATCAATTCCATATCATCTGATCACGGGGCTACACCAAGGCATAACGTCTTAACCTCGCATCAGAACTATTACAAGAGGCTAGCATAATCTGCCAGACCTGAAACAACATCCTCTTGTCAAAACTCAGAACTGAGACCTAGGTTATAAAACAAGAACAAAGAAAATGGTTCAATACTCACAAGGATCAGGTTTGATTGGACTCATAGAAAACCCATCGGGTTATTTGGACACAGTCTGGTCATCCCAGAACTGGTCCCGCTCCCAAAACGTGTTCTTCGTTGTCACGCCACGAGACACAGGGTGGCAATTAGTATACATTTTAATTTCTTGCTATTCAGAGCCATCTAGAAAAAATATCTACATAAATTAAAAAATGAACAGTGCCGCCAGCGTAATCCAATAAGAAATTGGTTGTATATTTTAGTAGAAGTGTAAGTGTATAATCTTTGATTTTGATCTATTCTGAGTTAGTTATTATTTTTTGTTAATTGTGCCCTTTTTAAAAATTCTCCAATACTAGTACCTGGTTAATATTTTGTTTATATTCTTAAAAAAAAAGAAACTATTAGTAGAATTTACAAATATGAAGTCTTTACAGGCCACAGGGTGATATTGACGTTAGTGACATTTCATTGCAAAAATATCTGTGGTATTTTTGTAAAATTATTTCGTTTGCTTCCCGGTTTTGAGTGTAATTTACGTCGAGTTGAATTCACAACTCCATATTTACTAAAAATCTTGGAAGATAAACGTTCCCATCGTGTCAACTTTCTAAATTACATCAAGTTGAGCGCACTGTGCTCCTCCGTGATTTATTCGAACATAATTGCAGTTTGGACCATATCATTTAAGTGTTTGTGTATAAACATCAATGTTTTGTTTTCCTAATAAATATTAACATTCAAAATTGGAATTTGTTTTATTATCCTCGAAACAAAAAGTATAGTGTAATATCGAATTAGATTTACCGAGTAGAATAATGTAGAATGGTTGAAAACTCTGTTGTAGTAAAACTAAACCTAAAAAATTCAAATCTAGGTTTTATAATCTAGTTTTGACATATTTTTTTAAAGTTAGTTTTACTACTACAGAATTTTCAATCATTCTACATTATTCTACTCGGTACAATATAACTATATCGTACTACGTAGGTATATTGACGGATGAATTGTGTATGTCCTGGTAACTAGATGGCGCTGCCTAAGGAATGTATAAGTTGCCAGTCTATCTTTAATATTATTTATAGCAGTCTATGTCATGAGGGGAAAAAACCTTTCACCTATTTAGACAGGACCCTCGATCGATGTCCTTAGAAAATCCTCTTCAACAAACTAAATAGAATTCTCATCTAGTAGTCATTTCGAATTTAGACATTGTTTATCAATAGAATGTGGGAAATTATGTCCATATGTTTATTTATTTCAAGTAACTAATAAACATGTAATTAGTTCGCATGACACAATTTCACCAAAACCATCATCCTACGAGCTTGAGTAGACCCACGAAAGGTGTCGCTACTAGTTGCTTTAATTATTGATTTTTGCAACGTCACACCACGTTACTTAGCGTAGCGGACGAAGTAGTCTAAGCTAGACATTTTCGTTTTGTGAGCTGTGAGGAGCTGTGCCCGAAGTGAAACTGATAATACGTGCAGTATTCCGTAAGTGAGCTGTAATCTTATTCCCTCCAAGGAGATATTTGGTAAGTGCCAACTTTAATCTTTGGCAATAGTGTGTAAATCGTAATTTCGGACTTTTCCACTAAATTGTTTTGACAGATTTATTTATAATGTGATATATAGGCAACAGTTAGGTGATATCTCTGACGAGCTATTAATGTTAATTTATTCCAGCATGGCGAAATTACTCATATTTAATATTGTAGTTTATAATTAACGCTATTTTCTCTTGTATTACGTGCCCACCTCTTAATCAGTACCTTGACAGATATTTGTCATTTGCATTTGGTTATTACACAATTTATTATTATTAAATGTTATAAAAGCCTGTCACGAGATTTGCATATTTTATAGGAAACATTTCCTTTCATAGAATTACTTAATAAGTATATCAAGCAAGACTAGTTAGTACACAGGTAAATCTCGCGACAAGCTTTTAAATAATTTTATAAATGGTCTAATACATGCACTGAATTGATTGGTTTGATTCAATTAAAAGTTATTTTCTTATTTTTAGGGCAATTAAATAAAAGCATGTTTTTAAAAACTTTTTTTAACAAAAAATTTTTTTTTAGTTATGTTATGGTTGGGAATGTTTCTATGTCTGTGCATTTCATTGAATGCGTCGTTTTTCCATGGTCGTTTGCCTGTTAATTTAGTACAATCTAATTCTTCAATAATTAGACCTTCTAACGATTTGGTCCTACGTTGTATTAGTTTTCGTATTCTCCTCAGCAAACCCTTTCGTTTAATACCCATACTGTGGTAGTTCAGAAAAAGTAACTAGTCCGCTATCTTGGATGATCCGCCATATTGGAACTAGAATGACGTTACATAGCTAAGCATGCATTGTCATCCAAAATAAGCGTGTATACTAAATTTCAGCTCAATCGGTTAAAGATAACTGATTTAAAATTCAGTTGCAAGATTTCACCCGGACAAACATACACACATTGCAAGTAGAGATGGGCAAATGCCCGGGCATTTTTGGCAAATTGGGAAAATTCCTAATAAGTGCCGATACATTTCTGTCCTTGGCCATATAACTGGGCATATATTTTTTGTTCCAAATTTATTTTACGAATAGATGTTAGCTTTGGAAGCTTGTTGAGTTTAGTTTGTTTATTTGTTTAAAGATGTATTTTTATGAATTTGCACATTCTATGTAAATTTATGTTGTACAAAACCATCTTTACGAACATAAATATTACGAATTACCCGTCGGCGGCGGGCGGCGCGGCGGTGTAAAAATATTTGCATAGTATGAAGGGTGCGGGATGATGTGCACACTGGTCGCTAATGAGACACAATTACTTTTATATTGTTACCGAACATAATCAGTTCGATTGACAGACAAGGGGATATGGTTTGTTGTTTTAAGTATGATTTTATGAAATAAATTGCATTTTATTTAAAATATGTTTTAAAGAACCATGTTAATGGTATAATAAAATATAATGTTACAAATGACGGAACAGATTTTTTTTTCTATTAATTGTTTAGTCCATATTGTTTTATAATAATTATGTAACTTAGCACATATTTTACTATTTTGATATAAACATTATGCTGTATAGTGTTGTATCCCGATTTTCGCATGCAACAGTTTAACAATGTTATTATTTTAAAATAAAAGTGTTCAATCATTGATATTCCTTCTTTTATTTCTTAAATAAGTACTATTTTACATGAAGAAATTAATACATTAAATCCCGTTTAACGACCCCATATTTTTATGCCTTGCGATTGGACATAATGTATGCCCAAAATGCCCGAATTTTACAATTTTTTCCTGCCGGGCAGAAACACCTTGCCCATCTCTAATTGCAAGTAAAATAAAAGCTTGTAAAAAAGCACCCATTTGATGCCAAGGCGTTTTGCTAGTTGAAAACACTAAATGAAGTCCAAAATTTTTAAGACCACTGTCTTATTGTCAGTAGCATATAAATAATTTGCACGGTTTATTTCAAACAGTTATATTTTATTCTTGGATCGTATTTTACGTCACTTTAAAAGTTGAAAACTGTGTGCAATATTATTTTTCAACTGTTTAAGGTAGGCCTACAATTTTAGCACTACGTTATAGTAGGTACTTTTCGTTAAACTGCACAATTAAGGTTATTATTTAAAATTGGCAACACCTTTGTTTACATTTTTGATCTCAAATTCGATTTCTGTGTTTAGTCGCATGGCGATCAACTTTGTTCTCGTTTACGAAAAAAAAAAAAAATTCCATGTTGGTTCAATGTATGCAGACGATGCTGTGATACTGTCATTTTTAGCAACCTCATTTTATGATTTTTTTATGACTTAATTAGTTTGCTTGGATTAGTACACACTCATATATAAAAATATACTACTATATATGGCCGAGGCTTTTCTTACAATAGAGAAGCAACAAACATTGATAACCACTCTTGCTCACTACGTCTTAGCGACTCCAGAACCCCAACTACGTAACACACTTTCTGTCACAAGCTGGAACATTTTGAATGAAATTCCTAATCTATTGCATATGTTTATAAAATTCGTCTGCTGGTCCACGTAAATAACCCAATGAATGTTGTTGAATTGTTAAAATGAAAGACATTGCAATTGTATGTGTATCACGCAATTACCCCGAAGATTATTGGACACGTCCTCTTCTGCTAATATTTTGTGCGCCGTTAGTCAGGAAATTCCACAGTTAACTTACTACTGATATTGTCTTAAGAGTTTCTTCTTCTCGCTTTTGCCCATCTCTTAATACGTCCTCCAAGTCAGCTTATGGGGTCGTGAGGGTAACTCGTCTTCATGACTTTCTAACATGATTTTAGATTTTTACTTACAGTTGACCATCCCAGCCGTCTCTATACGCCAAAGATCCTTTAATTATGTAACTTTTCTGAGAATTTAAGGAAGATATTGGGTAAAATGGGATGTTTTTCTCAGAAGGAAACCAGAATAAATATCTTTGACCAAGTAGTAACAAACAATAAAATGGTCAGTAGTATCGCACATTCAGTTTATTGGTTACAGGAATGTGTATATCGTTAATCATTTTAACATCTTTCACTATCGTAATCATCATCACAGCCCTTTAAATGTCCCCAGTGGCGTCAGCGTGGTTTGTTACGCTGACGACACGCTGGTCCTGGCGCAGGGGAGGTCGCACCAGGCGGCGGCCGAACTAGCGACACGCGGGGTTGCGACAATCGTCGAGAGGATCCAGCAATTGGGACTCGAGGTGGCCCTGCACAAGTCCGAGGCCATGTGTTTTCATGGTCCTCGGAACACGCCACCGTCGGGTTCCCAAATAACGGTAGGAGGGGTTCACATCGGCGTCGAGTCGACGATGAAGTACCTGCGACTCGTCCTCGACAGCCGGTGGAACTTCGTGGAGCATTTCCGACGTTTGGCTCCCAGACTGGAAAGGGCCGGGGCTGCCTTAAAGCGGCTCCTGTCCAATCTAGGGGGGCCAAACGCCTCCTGCCGGAGGCTCTACGCGGGGGTCGTGCGGTCCATGGCCCTTTACGGGGCACCGGTGTGGGCGCGTTCCTTGAGGCGGCGGCCAGCCCGCTGGTTGAACGCGCCCCAAAGGGTCATGGCCCCTCGGCTGGTCCGGGGATACCGTATGGTCTCCGCTGAGGCGGCGAGCCTCCTTGCCGGATTACCGCCATGGGATCTGGAGGCCAAGGTCCTCGCGCACGTTTGGGAGTGGCGCGAGGAGGCGAAACGCCGGGGCGTAGCTCCGCTGCCGCGAGAAACCACGGTACAGCGGACAGAGCTCCGGCGGGATCTCAGGGCGGCATGGAGAGTGCGATTGTCGCAACCCAGCGCTGGGCACGCCACAATTGCGGCGATAAGTCCCCTCTTTGAGGAGTGGCTTGAGGCGCCACGGCGTCCTCACCTTCCGCCTGACGCAGGTCCTCACCAGACACGGTTGTTTCGTGAGGTTCCTGTTCCGGATAAGGCGGGAGGAAACGCCCGGGTGTCACCATTGTGTGGATCGCCCGGAGGACACGGTGGAGCATACGGTGGAGGTCTGCCCGGCTTGGGCGGAGCACCGCCGTGTCCTCGTGGAGGCGATTGGCGGTGGCGATCTCTCGCGTCCGGCCTTGGTCCAGGCCATGGTACGGAGCGAGAGGGCTTGGGAAGCCGTCACCTCCTTCTGCGAAGCAGTAATGTTCGCGAAGGAGGAGGCGGTACGCGTGAGGGAGAGGCAAAATTTGCGCCCTCACGCCCCTAGCCGCCGCAGGAGACGCCCTGGGCGTCGGGAATCATAGGCCGATTCCCGGCCACCGTAGGCGCGGGTTTGCGAACGGCGAGCAATGGGCAGCTTGCCGTTCGATAAGGACCAGGCCCGCGTCGACGGCGCGTTGTGTTCCACGCGCGCCTCAAAGAGATGTCAGCACCAATGACGGGGTTTGCTAGGACCGATGCCTGCTAGGGTTGCGGAAAAGTCCAAGAGGGTTACCGTGGCCCCTGGCACAGGCAACTGAAGGAACACGGGTGGGTTTTAGTCAGTAAGAGTCTGACACGCCCTCCTGCTCTGCCCAGAGCGGGAGAAGTTATTTGATGATTTCCCACCCACAAAAAAAAAAAAAAAGCCCTTTAAATGTGAGATCTTTCATTCATGATCATCATTATCCACAGCCTGACTTCGTCTTCTGATGGGCATAGTTGCATCTTGCATCTATTTGCATGTGCCCAACTCCACGCTCCTCTGCCAGTATTATCCAGGTTTTTACTATCGATAGCAACAATTTCATCAGCCCATTTTAATAATATAATAATAATAGTTTATTTTCTCCACAATATTACTCTTAGTTGTTACCTTATTTCTAGGGTGACATATAGGACGGGCATCATATTGTGGGAGACTGGTGCCTAAACTAGGCTCAAGGCCTGTATTTCAGGTCACCAGGACTCCTCCATTTATATTTAACATATTATGTTATGTACTCGTACAAACGGTAGGTATACAGTTGTGACATATTAACATATTTTCCTTTAAAAGCATAATGATTATGATAGTTGTAATATTTTTTTATTTTAGTTAGTTTGGTTAGCAACAGGTTGGGAGTGTACTGCGTGTATGTGTAGTTAAAGAAGTGTGTGCAGTGGTTGTGTGTCTGTAGAGGGGTTGTGTGTGTGGGGGTAGTGTGGGTGTGTGTGTGTCTGTGAGTATCTTTTTGTTTTGGTCATAGTATATTTGCATATTGATGTTTATGTTAAGACTGTTAATAAATTTTCAGTGTCATCGTAATTGAGTTCTTGAAGCCAACTATATAGTTTCATTTTGCACTGTAACTTATTGAGTTCATAAATAGATAGGACTCTATTTACTTTATTTTAGAGATACCGACCGAGGTGATAAAAGAAACGTTTTGAAAAAGAGTTTGAAGGCGAAGCATGGTAGTTGACAACAGGATTAAATCTTCTCTTAGCTCGAGGCAGTGAAGGATTGTAGGTTAGTAGGCTATGTTGTTTCAGGATGGTTTGTTGTATAAACACTTGACGCACCGTCAAGACTTTCGGTTTTTGGTATAGTAGAGCTGTAGGGTAACGATAAAGTATTTAAATCTTTAATAATGATTAATATAAATACCAAATGCCAAACCAACATTATACTGAGAGCGATAAATCATGATTCAGAAGTAATCAGAGAAAGAAAAACATTTCGTCGACTGCCGTCAAAATAAAGGTTAAGGAATTCTTCATTAACTAATTACTCTTTGATAATCCACTTAGGTACAATAATCCTTTTAAATTCGCTTCTAGGGACAGTAATAAGATAATGGCTATCTTAACGTTAAGTACCATAAAGTGATTTAAATTCTTAATCGTCACGTAGTACAAAAATATAGTCATTATGTACGATTTCTGTTAATGACTTATAATAAATACTTGAGTGCCACCAAGTATTCGGTCATTCGCAATAACGTGCGAACGTACCAAGTTTACTATGCTTTTTAGTTAAATTTTCTTGCTAATAGTTATATACACTGTTTTTTAAGATAATTTCAACCATCATGGATTGTCATCATGATAAAACTTTTACTTGCCGTTGTGATTTCGTAAGTTATCTCAAAAGTATATTTTTATTTTATTTTTACCTTATATTAAGTCTCGCTTACGATTACCACTTGGGAGAATTTTAACATACCTACTCTCATTGTCCTTGCCACGTCTAAATCTATTGTCTACAATGATCGGTCCTCTCTGTATTGTTACTATACGTTTGGTTGTCCGGCTCACGACAAACGTTGATTAATCTGCTGCTTTTATACATCATCGGAATTGACCAACTTTATTCGATTTATTGTATTTCAGCGTTTCATGTAATAGCTAAGAGGTAATACTCTTGTAATTTTAATTCTGTTCTAATTTTAATCAAACATGTAGTCAATAATGAACCATTGTAACTGACGCCTGTGAATTGCTAAAACTACATTTTCTTCTATCTCACATTTCTCTCCTCTTTCCAGGTTAACCGCTGGCTAGACAAACACGAGAAGTACTTCTTAGGATCTTCACAGATTCCCAAAACGACAAATTTCTCTCAATATGTGTATGGGGTACATTCGATCATACCAGATACACAAATTGAACACAATGAACATCACTACTATACGAAGAACTTTCTTGGCATGTCTGCTTCTCATCATATGTCAACTTTGGGTTCGATTTATCGTAAATAGTATCATTGAAGAAACTTGAAGCTCAAGCTATGAGACTTTTCTACTTTGGGGCCGATTTATCATAAATAGTATCATTGAAGAAACTTGAAGCTCAAGCTATGAGACTTTTCTACTTTGGGGCCGATTTATCATAAATAGTATCATTGAATAAACTTGAAGCCCAAGCCATGAGACTTTTCTATTTTGGGGCCGATTTATCATAAATAGTATCATTGAAGAAACTTGAAGCCCAAGCCATGAGACTTTTCTATTTTGGGGCCGATTTATCATAAATAGTATCATTGAAGAAACTTGAAGCTCAAGCTATGAGACTTTTCTACTTTGGGGCCGATTTATCATAAATAGTATCATTGAAGAAACTTGAAGCTCAAGCTATGAGACTTTTCTACTTTGGGGCCGATTTATCATAAATAGTATCATTGAAGAAACTGGAAGCTAAAGCTATGAGACTTTAATACTTTGGGGCCGATTTATCATAAATAGTATCATTGAAGAAACTTGAAGCTCAAGCTATGAGACTTTTCTACTTTGGGGCCGATTTATCATAAATAGTATCATTGAAGAAACTGGAAGCTCAAGCTATGAGACTTTTCTACTTTGGGGCCGATTTATCATAAATAGTATCATTGAAGAAACTTGAAGCCCAAGCCATGAGACTTTTCTACTTTGGGGCCGATTTATCATAAATAGTATCATTGAAGAAACTGGAAGCCCAAGCCATGAGACTTTTCTACTTTGGGGCAGATTTATCATAAATAGTATCATTGAAGAAACTTGAAGCCCAAGCCATGAGACTTTTCTACTTTGGGGCAGATTTATCATAAATAGTATCATTGAAGAAACTTGAAGCCCAAGCCATGAGACTTTTCTACTTTGCCTCTGGATGTTAGAGCATTGCGATGAAAAAATATTTCTGTATTTGCAAATAACGATGATAATTCAATAATTATTTATGAATAAATAATTTTGTTAAAATTAAATGTGAT
The DNA here is from genome assembly GCA_937001585.2 of Brachylomia viminalis. Taxonomy (NCBI): domain Eukaryota; kingdom Metazoa; phylum Arthropoda; class Insecta; order Lepidoptera; family Noctuidae; genus Brachylomia; species Brachylomia viminalis. Next base: position 4,207,942 of record OW443303.2, on the reverse strand, counting down.
TTGTTGTTCATTTATTTATATAAGCACACAGTAAAATACATAGAGATATAACATTTGAGTACAAAGATACTACTTATTTCTTATGAAATTTCTTCCAGCAAACCTACGAAAAGAGAAATGAAAAAGAAATGTAGACAGTAGTGCACGTGTGTAGTGTGCTTTTGTTTTTTCATTTTGTAAGCAATAATATTTTGAGAATATCTTAGGAGAATAAACAAAAACACCTTTAATGTATAAACGTTAGAAATAAAAATTCTGAACAGTTATTCTAAAAATATTTCCGTTTGAGGAGTATTGAAATACTGTTAGGTATTTCAATACTCCTCAAACGGAAATAGCGGCGACAATCACCTCAATAATAAGGAAAACTCAATAATAATCAGAATAACAATTATACCGATACTTTACGGCTTCGATGTCGGTTTATTATCGAATGGCTGCTATGTCAGCGTATAAATTGGACCAATTAATATAAAAACGAATAATTTCATCATTGTTATGATAAAAATTTATAAGATCGAGTCTTTGGATTGGTGAACATTGTATTTATGATTAAACCCGTTTCCATTTTATTTTTCAAATAAACTTTACGTCACGTCATCGTCTTCACATGTATCGTGAGCTCAGGACGATTATTTATTTATCAAGCAAAGCAGTACCTACCTAGGTACCTACTTTGTGATGACAGAAAATAATAAGAAAAATTACAAATCACTATGAATGATCACTGACAGTTCATGTGTGAACAGTTCCATTTAAATTCTAAGGTTGGTCGCACATCTGACGTAAGATGCGTCGGGCGTAACTTCGTTAACTCCCAGTTCGTACGCTCGACTCAATAACGCCTCATCGGTTGAGTGTGTAAGGTTGAATGTTTTATTATCTACTCGTCCATTCTGGTGTTACGCGACCGACGGACGATACGCGACACATCTTCCGACAAATGTGCGACTACCCTAAGGGTGCATTCATATAGAACGCTGGTAGCCGGCGACGATATGCCAGCGCTTCTCAGCGCTGACAAGTGCTGGTTTTTAACGCTAGTCGGAGCATGCAGTTTCCATACTTTTGCCAAAACAGCGCGAACCGTCACCAATAAGCGACGACAAGTTCCTATTGGATTAGTCGGCGCCGGTCCACGCTGATTTGACCACCAGTGTTCTACATGAATACACCCTTAGGGTGGTTGGCAGTAATGTTCGCGAAGGAGGAGGCGGAACGCGTGAGGTAGAGGCAAAATTCGCGCCCTCATGCCCCTAGCCGCCGCAGGAGACGCCCTGGGCGTCGGGAATCGCAGGCCGATTCCCGGCCACCGTAGGCGTGGGCTTGCGAACGGCGTGACTGCGCGTTGTGTTCCACGCGCGCCTCAAAGAGATGTCAGCACCAATGACGGGGTTTGCTAGGACCGATGCCTGCTAGGGTTGCGGAAAAGTCCGAGAGGGATACCGTGGCCCCTGGCACAGGTAACTGAAGGAACACGGGTGGGTTTTAGTCAGTAAGAGTCTGACACGCCCTCCTGCTCTGCCCAGAGCGGGAGAAGTTATTTGATGATTTCACACCCCCAAAAAAGAAAAAAAAGGGTGGTTCGCCAGAACGGACAAGTAGATAATAAAACATTCCTAACACGCATTTCCTAAAACATAACAACCTTACACATTCAACCGATGATGCGTTAGTGCGTCGCAGAACTAATGAAGTTACACCCGACGCAATAAACTAAGTCACTACGAACAAACAAAAAAAAAAAACACACTATACACACTGAGAAGCTTGCCTAAATTGAAATACAAGTTAACCCATTAGAGTATGCACATTCAGCCAAGTAGTGGCCAAGCACCCTTTTAAACCCAGGGAGCATATTCCCACAAGTGGGTGGGTGCTCGTGCAAATACGACTGACTGGTGCATGAACCAAATGTGCATCTTAGAAAACATTCATGTCACCCAATCGAACTGCAACTATTCAGTGTGAGAGAATTCTATAAAAGCATAATAATTTAAAAATGGAAAATTTGGTATTGTTCTAACAGACTTGTGTGTTATTTGTAGGTTTTGTTCCTAAGTATACCGTTGTTAGAACGAGGACACACATATTATATGTTACAAAATGTTTTGTAAACTCGCAAATAAACACTAAAACTTGCATGTTATTATATAAGCAAATTAAATTAAATTCAAACTTTTTTCTTTCCATACATTTTTATTCGTTTCAAAACATCTAGTCTTGATTCTTGGAAAAGATGGAACTAAATATAGAAGTGATTTTCCGACCCACTGGTGTTTGTGGACGTAATGAGATTCGATGTTAATTCGGAAGACGTACTTGGACTAGGGGCGAAGTATTGGATAAAGAAAGAGGTTCCCTAAAGTAAAGCCTTAGAATAGGTTAGATAAAGGTCAGTGCCCTGTAGGTGACATAAAAGTAAAGAATAGTATAAGATAAAAAGTCGATTGGCAATCTGAAATAAATCATCTCACTTGCCGTAAGGTTGAACGTTACATAAATCTCGGGCCAAACTGAAGCGGATCTCGCCCGGAATCCACTCGCACCGATGTGTCAACCAACTATGGAGGTGTTCCAACTGGCGTGGATGATGACTTATGATGGCGCCTGTGACAGCTTACAAATTATAAAAATAGAGCTTCTCGATTCGATAATTTACAGTTCCAGCAGTACGATTTTATTGCGGCCCGTACAACAATGTAGTTTGGCATCTGTTTCCTCACATTTAGCAGTCAATATTAATGGAAATTCTTAAAAACGTGCAAATAACAAAGCCATCATGCAGTGGCACCATTCTAAACCTTAACAAAGGACGCACGCAGTCACGTCCTGCGTGTCTTGTGGGATTCGCCTCGGTGTGGTCAGAGCTTAATAATGCTGCCACTCTCCCCCTCATAATAAAGTCATAACAGTGTGCTCATATGTACTTGTGTGGCTTATGTTGCAGGATGCGGAAGTCTGACTCTGTTATTATGCGGAAGACTGCACTGCTTGCTGTTAATTGACCGAATCTGACGTTTTAACCACGCGTGGCTACGCGAGAATTCGCGAGGTTGCGCTTCTATCCGCTCCGTTAAAGTTTGTTATTCTATGACTATACAATTTCTCGCCCAAACAATTCCCCAGGTTCCCCTTCCTACTTTATACTTTAATTATAGTATCACCATTAATGTCTCAAGCGTACATTACAATCAATTCCTGGTTGTCTTAATTCTGAAACAAGAGGCCAAACTCTTGAGGGACTGTAATCGTATTAGGGACGATTCGAAGATGCATTCCTAATTAATTATTACGAGCTCTTAGGATAACAGGAAGAAAGGTTTAGTTAGGTAGTTTGTTCTTTGGAAATATTTTGGATTATTATAATTAGGTACTGTTAATATGTATACTTAGTATAAAACTAAGTCGCTTTTCGAGTATGTCTAGGAGACCGCTTAGACCTTAACTGCAAATGGATTTGAATACGGATTTCACCATAATTTAGAACATTTATTCCGGTAAGTTTGTGTGCTTATGTAAAAGACTTTAATTACACTGCACACTTACACAATATTTATATTTTTTTTGTCTAAAATAATCCATACTATTTTATATCAATTCTATAGATGATACTCGCACTGTATCCAACGACGAACTGCCGATCACTCTTTCCAATATTCGTGTGGCAAGTGTCGCCCTACCATTGCTCCGGAAGTTCGCAACGGAACAATCATAGCGCGATATCAGTGCTACCAACCTAAATATTAATCAGATAATAATAATAAATTAAACCGCAGGGCAGCATGTGGCGAGCTGTTGGGCAGTAGCGACCCCACGGACCCTACCTCCCGGGAGAAGTCTTGTTTATCATCTCTGGCTTGACTTTATTGGCCGGCTGGAGTGAACAATGACGAGGAACAGAGCTCCCACCTCTTTCTTGCCTTTATTGGCTGGCTTGAGTGGAGGTTCGCAAGAGCAAACGTGCTCGGAGGAAGGTAGTATTCCAGTAAGGTGCTGGTAGGGATCTTGACCGTACTTCCGGGATTGTCCTGATAGCCGTGGAATACCTCTCCACTCCTCAAGCACCTCAGGAAGTGTTGCCTCCTTGTTGCTACGTCACTATGTGCTAGCGACCGTTTTCGGGGGCCCATTATTGAGTGTGCAAGTCACCCCCTGCCATTTTATCCGTGTATTACTCCACATTGATCAGGCAGGGGACATAGTCCTTCCATAGTCCTAGGTAATCAATCCACTATAGTCACCCAAACCCACAGCCCAATATGTTTTGTTCCTATATTTTGCAATAGTCCTGCACCAACCGGGGGGTGTCCTTGGGTACACTTGCATAGTGCATACAGGGATAATCGTCGGTTAGTGCCTCAACACTTAAAATTGTCTAAAGGGCCTCTGCAAGTTGGCTTCGGCCCCTCGTACGCCTTCCAAAGGTCCGGGACCCCAGGGTCCCGAGCAATGTCAAGCACAATAATAAATAAATATTATACAAAAATAATAATAGTTTATTTTTATTGTTTGTATTTCCTGTGCGTGTCCCAAAGAAAATATATTTCTTCCTTTCTTTCTTTATAATATACTTATTTAAATGTAAATAGGTAAACGTATTTAATTATGAGGATAGCTAAAAAGGTAATTAATTAAATATATTTTAACGAATAAATCACCTAATAAATACATCATAAATCAAAATAACTTATTTTATAAATAAATATCTATGTCTGTCTTGTGTAACTTAAAAGAATCCAAAAACCGAGAAACGTTTGAAGTAAATACTATATAAGATAAAATGTTGATAAATTTAATAAAGAAATTATTTGGGTTTAATAAATACCTGACAAAATCTTAGGCTATTTCCGAACCTAAAACATCTAGGTCTGCCAACTTGATTCAAGGTTTCATATTATCAGCACACTTGGTTCCCTCATAGCACTCGCTTGTTCTTTCAGCGCCACGCATATCCTTTACTTTATAGCGACCATGACCTAATAACTCAATCAACTGAAAAGGTCGTTTTAAAAGTGGTAATAATTTAATAATTTGCCCGTCATTGAATTGACTGTAATCTTATAACTACCAAATCGTTGACATTGTAACTGTGAGATTATTATCTATTGGAATCAAAAGCCTGCTTTGGTTTGTCAGCACTGACCTCTTTTTTTTTGGGAAATCATCAAATAACTTCTCCCGCTCTGGGCAGAGCAGGAGGGCGTGTCAGACTCTTACTGACTATAACCCACCCGTTTTCCTTCAGTTGCCTGTGCCAGAGGGCCACGGCATCCCTCTCGGACTTTCCCGCAACCCTAGCAGGCATCGGTCCTAGCGGACCCCGTCATTGGTGCTGACATCTCTTTGAGGCGCGCGTGGAACACAACGCGCCATCGAACCGGGCCTGGTCCTTATCGAACGGCGAGCTGCCCATTGCTCGCCGTTCGTAAGCCCACGCCTACGGTGGCCGGGAATCAGCCTGTGATTCCCGACGCCCAGGGCGTCTCCTGCGGCGGCTAGGGGTGTGAGGGCGCGAATTTTGCCTCTCCCTCACGCGTTCCGCCTCCTCCTTCGCGAACATTACTGCTTCGCAGAAGGAGGTGACGTCCTCCCAAGCCCTCTCGCTCCGTACCACGGCCTGGACCAGGGACGGATGCGAGAGATCCGCTCCGCCCAAGCCGGGCAGACCTCCACCGTATGCTCCACCGTGTCCTCCGGGCGATCCACACAATGGTGACACCCGGGCGTTTCCTCCCGCCTTATCCGACACAGGAACCTCCCGAAACAACCGTGTCTGGTGAGGACCTGCGTCAAGCGGAAGGTGGGGACGCCGTGGCCATGCCGCCCTGAGATCCCGCCGGAGCTCTGTCCGCTATACCGTGATTTCTCGCGGCAGCGGAACTACGCCCCGGCGTTTCGCCTCCTCGCGCCACTCCCAAACGTGCGCGAGGACCTTGGCCTCCAGATCCCATGGCGGTAATCCGGCAAGGAGGTTTGCCGCCTCAGCGGAGACCATACGGTATCCCCGGACCAGCCGAGGGGCCATGACCCTTTGGGGCGCGTTCAACCAGCGGGCTGGCCGCCGCCTCAAGGAACGCGCCCACACCGGTGCCCCGTAAAGGGCCATGGACCGCACGACCCCCGCGTAGAGCCTCCGGTAGGAAGCGTTTGGCCCCCCTAGATTGGGCAGGAGCCGCTTTAAGGCAGCCCCGGCCCTTTCCAGTCTGGGAGCCAAACGTTGGAAATGCTCCACGAAGTTCCACCGCCTGTCGAGGACGAGTCCCAGGTACTTCATCGTCGACTCGACGCCGATGTGAAGCCCTCTTACCGTTATTCGGGAACCCGACGGTGGTGTGTTCCGAGGACCATGAAAACACATGGCCTCGGACTTGTGCAGGGCCACCTCGAGTCCCAATTGCCGGATCCTCTCGACGATCGTCGCAACCCCGCGTGTCGCTAGTTCAGCCGCCGCCTGGTGCGACCTACCCTGTGCCAGGAACAGCGTGTCGTCAGCGTAACAAACCACGCTGACGCCGCTAGGGAGGTCGGCGCGCAACACCCAGTTGTAGCCGATGTCCCACAGATGCGGCCCCAGGACCGATCCCTGTGGGACACCGCACGACATCTCTTGCCAATTCCATTCTCCCTGGTGACCGGGGTAGATGACGGCCCTGTCCGTCAAATAGGCCTCGACCACACGACAGAAGTAGGTCGGCCGCCATCCGGTGATACCGGAGTGCCTCCCTGATGCAACTCCAGGGCAGGGTATTGAAGGCATTGGTGATGTCTAGAGACACCGCCAAGACGACCCCACCCCGGGCCACAGCATCCTCCGTCGTGAGGGCCCGCACGCGCATGATGGCGTCCACCGTAGAGCGCCCCCTGCGGAAGCCAAACTGGCTCACCGCCAAATCCGGCCCCACCCGCACCAGCCACCCGACGATGCGATGTCTGCACTGACCTGAATGCGCTATTCCTTAATAACGTGCCGTCACGTTACTGACGTCAACACATTGATCTTACTGTGCGAACAATATATAAGAATAATTTACTGAGAATGGCTGAAGTGGTTTTATTAATAGTACTGTTAATAACTTGTTGGATACTGGTAATATGAGTGTCCCATTTGTCATAGTTGGTATTAGCACCCACACTTCTCAATGTTGCAAGGATGTTGCGATTAAAGCGTTCCACTTGACCGTTTGAGCGTGGAACAGCAGTAGCTATAACATGTTGTCGTATATTTTTGTCCTGACAGTACTTAACGAATAACTTAGACGTGAAAGAACACCTCGTGAAAGAGTACCACATATAAGACGCTTAGGATTACCAATATTTTGTCTAACTCGCTATTAATAACAACCCGAACAGGAGATATAAATACAAATTTTGTAAAAGAGTCCACCAAGAGGTCGTTATTTTTTACGCGTAGTCTTTACAAATGGACCCACATGGTCTATGTAAAGTGTGTGAAAGGGCTTTGCATATTTAGGTAGGTATAGGATACAGTTACTATCCTTTTTGCCATGTATACTTTTACAGTAAATACAGTTAATGCAATTTTTTATATAATTATTTTGATACTACTTTCCTAATTTTATGAAACTAATAACATGATATTATTCTTTCAATTGTCTTATCCACGGCAAAATGCCAAGGTCGTCATGATTTGCTCTAATAATTTGCCAAATACATTGTTTAAGGACAACGCACTGTCTACCATAGTCAGTCCGACGGTATTCCTTATTACCTAACAACTCATACTCATTATACACTTTCTTATTAAGCTTGGTCTGACCTGATTATAATATTACTCTTATTGCACAAATACTTGGGTCTTGTAACTGTACTGACAATAACCAATCTGTTTCAGTAATAGCCAAAACACTTTCACTGCAGGCCATGGTTTGTGTATTATTTCAAACGTGAATTCTTGTGTAAGCAATACCCACCTACCGATGATGGATGCTAGAATTAATTTCTTGCTTAATTATTGTATATTTAACAGGTTTGCAATCTGTATCTGGATCCTAATAAATAGTTACGGAGTTTTAGGAGTGCAACAATTACTGCTAAAAACGACTACTACTAACTGCAAAGGAGTGGTACTTTTACTCATCAGCGGAAGTCTATCGACCATAAAAATTGATTGGTTTTTCACCTGCATCAGTCACTTGAGTCAATAAGCAGCCTATACCATCGCGACTGGCATCAGTATATAAAATAGTAGGTCATTTGGGGCCATTCATTTATAATAATGCATTATGTAACTACTTGTAGCGGTATCTAGCGGTAACTAGCAATATATACAACGCTCCGACATCAATCGTCGGGCAGTTGCCCACCAGACACAACACCCGTCTGGTCGGAGGATCCTCCCTTCGCTATGGGTATGAGTGAACTTTACACCCTCTTCCTCACGCTCATCTTTTAATTTATTGACCGCTGAAACTTGATCGTATCCCCACTACCATGTGATATCTTTTTTCAAAAGCTTTGTTTACGATTTTGCTGTTTTTCTACAGTAAATGTATGAGTTTATTTAAAAAAAGGCAAGCAATACCTTTTTTTAAATAAACTCATACATTTAAATAATGTTGAGAGTGATATCGGTACGTGACCAACCAATGCTCGTACCAGTGTAACATAAGCAAGACTAGTGTTCTACTATGTAGACTAGTGTTATTGTACTAGTGTTCTTAGGTGCAAATGTATATGCTTACATCTTACAGACCAAAATAAAAATAGATGAAATGAAGAATACTACTTTTAAACTTTTTTGAAGGTAGACGGACGCGTACAATGAAGCTGAGAGAGATACTTACGTACATTTCCTTTGAAACTCCAAAAAACCAAGCAAAAATCGCATTTTCTTGAAAAGGGATCCTTAAAAGCTCCGGTATTAATCCGGGCCGGGTAAGGCTGGGTATAAATTGCGGTAGCCGGGTAAAATCACACGAAACCCGGATGTTTTGTATATACCGGTCTCAACCAGGATTATTTTCGGACTTGTATGAATTCTTTTTCTTTCATGTTTTCTTTATATTTGGTGTTTATTTTTTGGACACAAATGTTATTTTTCTTGTTGCTATTGTTTCTAAAAGTGTTATGAGGCTATTACCGACATTACGAACTGGATAGGTAGGATAGACTGACTTGCAAAAAGAAAAAGAAAGCTCATTTCTACTTAAAACATTATTGTCAGATATTTATGCTGCCAGTGGGATGTCACATAATATATTTGCAATAAGAGCGGCACTGATTGCGATATTGAATAAAACTCGAAACATTATAGGTAGGTACTGTCAGATTTTTATGCTGCCAAAGTGATTTTAGATATTTTTTATCACAACGAGGTGTCACATAGTTATATATTTATGCTAGTGACTGTATACGCTATAATATATAAATAGCTGATACTTCGTTTTTTTCCTCTAAGACTTTTCCAGAAACTTTCCTTTCAATTCTTAGCTCTAAAAATATCAAACAGAAACACATCAATGATCTGTCTACTTGTTCTAGTAGCCAATTATTTTGATTACCTCTTGCTTGAAAGTCTTATAATTTAACAAATCTACTTTTCCAGTTACAACGCATATAAATAGAACAAATTATTGAAATATTTATAGTCCTTTGAGAATATTCAGTCATTCACCTTCCGAAAATAGAGGTTTCTAAGTATTTCCAATAATACTTAGAAACCTCTATTTTCCTCCTTCCTTTTCCTCCTCCTTCCTCTTCTCTTCCTTTCCTTCCTCTATAGAGGTTTCTAAGTATTTCCAATAATACTTAGAAACCTCTATTTTCGGAAGGTGATCATACTGTGGAAGAGATACTTCAATGAATAAAAGACTATTTACTTTTAAAACGTAATTATTTAATCGAATAATTTTATATTTTTTTATATGATAACATACATCTGTCAATTCCCTAAGCTGACCCATAATTGTTTTCTGCCTTCAAATTCGTAATAGCGTTTATCTCATAATTTTGTTCCATTAAATTATAATTACTCAAAAAGATTGCATGATAAAACCATGCTAAACATGCTAAGCACCTACTAGAACCTGTAGATGAAACATTCATTTATTTCTTATAAACAGTAAAAGACACAAATACCCAATGAGTAAGCCCGAACATAAATCTCGAAGAATTTATGGGCAAACTAAAGTAAATACTGGTTGTAACTTTACTCCGCATTTACTAATAATGGGGGAAGTGAATAAGGCGCGGTAAGAAGCAATTTTTTTAAGGTTAGTTTATTGACAGTAGCGAATTGTGGCTACAAATAACGTTCAAAACAGAGATGCGTTTGATGTTAGTTGAATCAAATGACCACCAAATTAAAAGTAATTTTGCAGTTTTAATTAAATAAATGCATGGCTCGGTAGAATAATTTTTAGGTATTTATTCCCTTTACAAAATGTATATGTACATTTTGAGAATTATGTGGCAAAAAAAAATTTTGAGCTCGGTTTTACGATTATTTTATCATGATACTATTTTATTTTTATAAAATATTTTTCAATAAGTATTTTCTTTGAATATTTGACAATACCCTAATTTTTTTCAGGCTTGTATTATGTGCCAATACGCCTAACAGTGCGACAAAAATTTAGCGTCGGTGTCCTACGTTAGGGCAGCGCCATAATACTTTCGAGCATCTTATGTGATGCTACGGTAAGAAACTACATTCAGTTACAAATCCAGTCATTCGTAAGCATTAAATGCCTCTTCCATGGAGACTAATAATTCACGAAGATCTGTCTACCTCGTGTGCGAAGCTAGGAGATCACTAGAGCATTACTCATACAAGCCTATGCTACATGAATTACTGATTTCTCTTAGCTCTACAGTGTTTTTTCTTTGTAACTGGGACAGTAGGGAAACACGAATCCAAGATTTGGTCAACTCGCACTTGACTTTTTCATGAAAAAGAGCGAATGTTTCCTAAGAATTTTTTTTCTTCGTATTTCATATGGATTCGCATTTCCCAGTTAAAAAAGGACTTGACTTATTTCAAAACGAGGTTTATGTTCAGGTCTAAGTTTAAAACATTTTTGAATTTTGAACTTTATTTCAAATATTATGAATAAATTATATTATTAATATTATTTTTTTTTATTATTTATTATTTTTTTTTTTTTTAAGTTCTTAATACAAAATCATATACAGTACCTGACTAATTGCCAGTTTGGTCTAAAGAACTGTATTTAAATTACAGTTACGTTTTTATAAAAAATCTGGCTCGATGGTTTAAACCATGTGAAAAGAAAAATAAAATTGCAATAAGACCCGACCGGACTAAGCCTACAGTAAAGTGGTACAAGAATCCTTTGACGTTGATAGGGTGGCGCTGTTGGTAAACATGTGTGCTATTGTTTTGTGAAATGTATTGAACAAACAAGATGGCGGCGTTAGTTCAAATTTTGACCACGCTGCAATAGATTCTTGAATAACAGGTGATAATTGTGAACGGTATATACCAGGTGAGATTAGTTTGTGGTATACGGCAGTAGATGATGGTCTGTGGTAAGACACGTTGAGCGCATAATCTTCTTCTTTTTTCAAGTACAAATGAGTAAATCCGTTTTACAGACCCCAAGGTACGGGTTGCGTACCTCTGTGCAACGAGTAGACCAACGAGGCATTTAAACATGAAAATATATCGAAAAATTACTACATATCATTTTACCCACGAAAAAAGGTCTGATATCGATTCCCAACTATACTTTAATGATAAGGATAACCACGTACTAACGATTGGGTATTCCCAAAAGGTTTTTAATCAAAGCTTTGAGAGCCCTACCAATAAAATATGGGCCCATTACAATTTTACGTGCCCTATAAAGGGAATTATACGACCAATCTGTTAGTAAAACGGCCGGATTTTAGAATTGAGGATTAAGATGTAGTTAAAGGCATTTTTAATTGTTTGCCTACCTTAAAATTGGTGTATAAGTAGTCTACCCGATTTTGATGACTTATTGTCTTTTACAGGATTACCTTTGCTGAAAAGTGTCAATAGCTGGTATGCTGTGTGCGGTTGAATCGACGAATCAGAATGCTAAATTCGTTAAAATGGGCACACTGTTTTCAGAGGCCCGTTTCGAATCTATCTTGAAGGAAAACCTAAAGTAAGAATCTTTGGATTTTAATCAGTTTTAGTAATCAGCCGCGGTTGTAGTAAGCACGGTGATTATTACGTGTTGATACTGGCTGTAGGTGTAGGAGCTCGTGGCTGAACAATAGCAGCCGCATGTGTCAATCTTCCAGGATAAGCAACGCTTGCAGAGGTCAAGCCATGGATGGGTGACCATCCATTACAAACCGTCCATTACCCTCTATGTCTCAGACCGCGCAGTAAGCCGTTGGATACAGCTGACATTCGTAGATCTTTGACATTCGTTACGGGTCGTCAGAAACCCGAAAGTCTGACAACAAGTCTTACGGTTTACGGCTTAAAAAAAAATATTTCGCTCAAAAAGAATACAATTATTCACTCCTATGAGGAAAAACATAAGAATTAAGAAAAGCGACGGTTTCGCTGGGTTATAAACTAAAATGAAGTTAAAAAAATATGCGTTAAAAAGTATGAAACGGGGCAGTTTACCAGGGCACGATGGCTTGAGTGTTGAGCATTTAAGGTCTGCTGGTGTACATTTACATAGGTTACTCGCCATGTTATTTCATTTTTGTGTGGGTCACTCTTACCTGCCTGATGATCTCGTAAAAACTTTCGTAGTTCCCATAGTTAAAAATAAGACAGGTGATTCATCCGACAAAAACAATTATAGGCTTATTTCACTGGAGACAGATTGGCAAAGTGCTGGACAGCCTGCTTGAGAGACAGTCGAAGATGCATATCAAACTCAACGACGCGCTGTTTGGTTTTAGAACCTATTTGTCGATGCAAAGTGCAATCCTGTGTCTCAAGCACACTACGCAGTAGTACACAGACAGAAAGACACCAGAATATGGTTGTTTTCTGGACCTGTCGACCTGGCTTTTGACCTGGTGAATTATGACATTCGGTGGCAAAAATATCGAAAGAAACAGACCTTCCACCTATGGTTATAAATATATTTATATTTTGGTATGAAAGTCAAATAAACTGTGTTAGATGCTCAATCAGTACAGTATGTGCTAGATTGTGGATTGAGGCAGTGACCTGTACATAGACCGGCTGGTTGATGAGCTGAGTAGCGCTATAGTTGGTTGTTCTGTGGATGGAAGAATGATCAATAACATTAGTTATGCTGATGGCATGGTTATGCTGCTCAGCCCATCAGTCTGTGGGTACTAAGGAAGTTGTTGGCCATATGTGAGAGGTATGCGGAGGCTCATGGCTTGAGGTATAATGCTACTAAAAGTGAGGTGGTGGTTTTTAATGTACATAATAATACACCCACGAATGTGATGGTGATGTTCCAAGGAACACCATTAAAAGTCGTCACTCAATTTAAATACCTCGGTCATGTGGTCACTGGTTCTCTCACAGATGACCAGGATATACCGCATGTTTACCGCAAATAAACGCATTTTCTTTCTTTCTTTCATATAGATAGGGAGTACAGGGCGTTGGCAGCCCGATGCAATATGCTTACGCGCAGGTTTGCGCGGTGCCCTGACGAGGTAAAACTGACGCTCTTCGGAGCATACTGCCAGTCGTGATACTCGCGCAGCTTATGGGTTAGGTATACGCAGAAGGCTTACAACTTATAAATACACGTAGTAAAAATGAAATTGTGATACCCAAATTTAGATTAACTGAAACTAGCCAGTCATTTCTATCAGTATCCGCTTTTATAACAAGTTACATACTTCTTTGACATAATCCAGATTTGTTATAGTTGTGATTGCCATTTGGTTTAAATAGGGTCCTCACCGGACACGGATGCTTCGGTAGGTTCCTGTCCCGGATAAGACAGGAGGAAATGCCCGGGTGTCACCACTGTGTGGATCGCCCGGAGGACACGGTGGAGTATACGGTTGAAGTCTGCCTGGCTTGGGTGGAGCACCGCCATGTCCTCGTGGAGGCGATTGGAGGTGGCGATCTCTCGCGTCCGGCTCTGGTCCAAGCCATGGTTTGGAGCGAGAGGGCATGGGAAGCCGTCACCTCCTTCTGCGAAGCAGTAATAATCGCGAAGGAGGAGGCGGAACGCGTGAGGGAGAGGCAAAATTTGCGCCCTCACGCCCCTAGTCGTCGCAGAACACGCTACGCATACTAGTATTTCTCCTGTATTGTGAGTGCGTTTACAAACATTTAAACACACATACAAAACAGCCCGACCCGGTACAACTACTTGCGGGTCATACAAATATTCGTTCCGTGCGGGAATCGAACCCGCGACACGCAGCGCAGTGCCGTCAAAATTGAAGAATCGTCAGAATTGTGAAATTACTAACTCGACTGCCTCGTTGGTCTAATGTAGGACCATTAGACCAACGAGGCAGTCGACAGCGCTAATGATAAATGATTTTATTTGTGTGAGTAGGTTTGTACAAACATTTTACACGTCAATCATTTTTTTTTTGCTACTGCTTATCCTGTGGTCCTGGGCTCGATTCCCAGGTCGGCAAAGAGTTAGCGGGTTTTTCCATCAGGAATTCCTCAGTAAGAGTAGTGCCCGGAGTCTTGATTTGTGGATGATGGATGACTATAGTTATTGACATGGTTTTAACATTAAGTCTACAGCTCTCGCGATAAGAGTTTGGCTTTGACCGTTATTGCGCAGAAATCAGAAATTGGGTATCAACGGGCAATTAGCGGGGTGCGGGGCGGGTGTGTAGGCGCACGCGGTGCTCTGATTGGCGCTTCAGTCGTTCCCTGCCTCTTGCATCGATACGACGTACCGCGCACTCCTGTTGTACAATCAAAAGTTCAAAAATCCGAAGGTCAAAGCCCCAAGGTCAAGGTCTCTTATCGCGCGAGCTGTACTTACACTAGTTTTTAAGACCATTGCTACTAACACTATGGGCGTAGCCCGAAATAAATGCTATAATAATAGACTACAATAGCTGAAAAAATATCCAAATACACCGAACTACAAGACGAAATAACCCGACTTCGGCATCTTCAAAAAGTCACAATACTTAGTCTCCATAGTGATATCTACAACAGGAGTTATACCTAAACAGCTTCATCAGTCCCTTAGTTCCCTCAACGTGCCATCTAACACCTACCACCTGCTGCAGAAGGCAGTGATTCTTAATACATGCAGGCTAGTTAGAAAATTTCTTCAGTGTGAGTAGGACAACTTGCACCAATACTCCCACTCAATTATAGTTTCGTCTACCATACAGGCTACTTATAATATTACTCCCACACTTAACCCCACTGCTGGACACTTGGATTAGGCCCGTGCCATCAGTTCTATCCGACTATGCCGAGGAAAACAACTCCATAAACATAATAATAATAATTTTAAATTGTGCCGCCTATCTGCCAATGGCCTGATGGCCGAAAGCCTCAATCAACATCTCTCGAAGCTCTCGTTATGTGGTTGGATCAAGAGCCTGATTCAGAAGGCAGTACTCCTCGATACGGCTCGTATCGTGAGGAGGTTCCTGTCTCTGGAGCCCTAACCACCGGTAGCTTGGACTGTGCTCCCGATACCGGCGGACTACTATTTTTATATTTTTAAATGTTTTTTTTTATGTGCTTATAAAAATATTAAAAAAATTATTTAATATGTATGAAAATATAAATGAAATAATAATAATAGGCTCGCCCCCTATTACAAGGGACTTACTTACTAACTGCCGAAATATGGGTGTACTATTTGGGTACACCTCTGCCTATCTGTCGGAAAAAACCAGCGTGATGTTGTTATGTTACTTCTGAAATGTTTAGTGAGTGCGCCTACGGTTTATTTAAAAATGTAACACTAATGGCTTTAGTCTTGCATGTTTACTTTGTTTACTTTGTCTACACTTCAATTTCAATTGCAAAGTAATTAATGATAAGTGGAAGTGCGGAGACTCCTAATACAAGCAATTCCTTGCTTAAAAAGAGATCTCCAAAAATATGTATATAAATGCCCATTGTAATTGAAATAAACTTTTTTTTTTAACACTAGAGCTGTCTTGGCAGCAGCTTTAAGTTTTAAAACACTTGATATTTTACTTAAAGTTATGAGGACAGAACATTTAAATATCTAGTTACAAAACTTGGCCTGACTTCTTATCTCAGCCGCTTGCAATAAATTTAAGGATTACAACTAAGGACTTTTCTCACTTAAATTATTATGGCAAGATACGAGTACCAACTTACTTTTTAAATGTATATAAGTCTACATTTATAGCTACAGTTGTTTTATGCCAAAGAAGAAGAATAAATAAATCTGCCATTTACATGAGGTACTTTTAAGTACCATTAAAACTAAGAAACTAAATCTTAATCAAAACTAAACCTTTAAAGATACTAGTGCTTTTCTGTATTTCATGTTATAGTTATAAAAATTGATAAAATTTAACATCTATTCTGCGTTTATAGGGGCTCGTGGCTAAATGATAACAGCCGCAGCCGCAGTCGATTTAGGGAGCTCGCCCACGTACAGTCAGCGTCACGATGTGGGTACCCCCCTTCAAAGTTAATTTTAATACAACTGGGGTATCCAACTGATGCAGCCCACCGTACAAATTTTTATAGCTGTCATAATCACAGCGAGTTTTATAATAATGAATATCTAATGAGCGACTTTTTGTAGCACGTTGGCATTTCTGTATTGAACGCTGAATGTTTCATATTCGGCGACCAAATAATCGGTCAGCGATTGTCGCTCGTGGGCGAGCTCGCTTAAGGGGTTAAAGTACCGCTTGCCGAGGTCGGTTCGGATGACCAACCATTATATATCGCGCCTTGGGAAGCACGTTAAAGCAACGTTGGTCCCGGCTGTCATTCGTAGATCTTTGACAGTCCTTACGGGCAGTCAGAAGCCCAATAGTCTGACAACCAGTCTTACCAAGGGGTATCCTGTACCCAGTAACTGGGCTGTAGAGGTCAGATAGGCAGTCGTTACATATAAAATACTGGTATTCAGCTGAATCCGGTTAGACTGGAAGCTGACGCCAGCAACGTTGGAAAAGGGCTAGCCGCTTTCATAAATATTTATCTTTATAATAAAATTGTGATACTGTTGTTCCTGACTGCAGCCAGATGCGAGTGGTACGACATTCTTAGATATTTATAATAAAAATATATATATAAATATGTATTTTTATTTCTTAAATACCAGGTAAGTATTTAGGTAATTATGTAGTTATGTATGTATTAAGCTCATTCAGCATTCAAGCTACAGAGTGAACTACAGGTTACGTTTAAGCTATAAGGGAAAAGTTCATGCCTTACGTTCTTCTGTCGTTTGACAATTATTTAGACAGCTTGTATGTCGCAATCAGTATTGCACCACTCAAGGAATTATTTTTAATCGCTTACGTATAGCAATAGGGGTTCCTTCTCTGAACATTCGATTTACTTTTGTATTAGGTAAGGTTCACAACCTTGAGTGATCAAATTCTGCTGCACAGAGCCGTGTTAATATACCGATGCATTATTTGATGTTCCTATGGTGATAGACCCACCAAAATCAAAATCACCCTACAAATAGACCAATGGTGATTGACCTACCCTACACATAATGGTGATTGACCTACCCTACACATAATGGTGATTGACCCACCCTACACATACTGGTGATTGACCCACCCTACACATACTGGTGATTGACCCACCCTAAACGTAATGGTGATACTTTCATAGTATCATGTCTTACGGTATTTTACTTTGGGGACGGGCTGCAGACGTCGATTCTATTTTTATTCTGCAGAAAAGAGCCATCAGAGCCTTATATAATCTCCGCAGGCGCGATTCTCTAAGGGAACTGTTTAAGGTTATTAAGATCTTGACGGTACCTTGTCAATATATCTATGAAAACATCATGTACGTAAGAAAAAATGTACATCTTTTTACTAAAAGAGGTGATAGACATAATTATAGTACCAGAAATAGGGACCTATTAGTTCAACCAGGTTTCAGACTGGCTAAAGTGGACTCATCTTTCATGGGGTACTGTTTAAAATGTTACAATAAAATACCTCCCCACATACTTCAACTGAATGAGACGAAATTCAAAGTTTGTATAAAACGCACACTATGCAGCCAGGCATATTATAAGTTGGGGGATTATATCGCTGATAAAAATGCCTGGCTCAATGCTGGTCCTGCTCCACAACCACAAGTAATTGATTAACATTTGAAAATGCTGTTGGAGCTGCTGAAGATTGTAAGACTACCTTTGCTTTGTATAAACTCAATCTCCTTTGTATTATATATTTGCATAGGACAAGTGTGACTACTATGTACTATCGAGCTACCATTTACCGGGTAATGTCTTTCATTGACTTGAATGTGTCCTGGCGGCTGATAGATGTCATGCTCACTCAAATGTCTCGCTGACGGTGGCGCGTGTGTTGGATCATTTAGCTCCCTTCAAAATGGTTGAGCTGAATGGTGCTGATCCATGCGTCATGTTCGTGAACGGGCGCTGTCAGTTGGGACTGGTCATCTCTTAGCCACCACGGCTTATTTTTAATTATTTTATTATGGATTGTTTTGTTTGAATTTATATTTGCTGTACACTGGACACTCAATGTGTACGTCTTATTTACATCGTTCTCACATATAATTATACCTATATACAAGATTAATGATGTAACTAATATTTATGTAACAATATAATTTAAAAGAGTGTCCATGGAGTTTCTTGCCCGTTCTTCTCCATAGGTACCTACTACACTTTGGAATGGGCAACTAGCTTCATATTTCTGACTGACCGACCACTTGACAATTCAAAAGTGCCTGTAAATGGTTTAATTGAAATAAATGCTTTGAGTTCGAGTTTGAGTTTGATAGACCCACCCTACACATAATGGTGATTGACCTACCCTACACATAATGGTGATTAACCCACCCTACACGTAATGGTGATTGACCCACCCTACACATACTGGTGATTGACCTACCCTACACATAATGGTGATTAACCCACCCTACACGTAATGGTGATTGACCCACCCTACACATACTGGTGATTGACCCACCTTAAACGTAATGGTGATAGACCCACCCTACACATAATGTACTTTGTAGAAAGATTTTTAACATTCTTAGGCCCATTCTTGTACAATAGATTAAATAGAAAACTAAGTATCTATAAACTAAATTACTATAACTGTAAAAAAAATATAATTAAATATTTACTAACCATTGACTATGCACAGACAGAAGACCTACTTATTGTCTGCAAATAGAAATACTAATATGCTATTTTACTTTTAACTATTTAAGTTTTAATTTAGTTTTAAGTTGTACTCATTGTTAATTTATTTTATTTAGTATTGATGCACTTTTTAGCCTGAGGCACAGGTTCAACCTAGTTCAGGCAAATTAGCAACTGTGCGCTATTTTAATTGTTAAGATATCCATTGTAAATGTATCCCTTTTTTTAAATAAACGTTTTATTATTATTATTATTATTATTATTATAATGGTGATTGACCTACCCTACACATAATGGTGATTAACCCACCCTACACATACTGGTGATTGACCCACCCTAAACGTAATGGTGATAGACCCACCATACACATAATGGTGATTGACCTACCCTACACATAATGGTGATTAACCCACCCTACACGTAATGGTGATTGACCCACCCTACACATACTGGTGATTGACCCACCCTAAACGTAATGGTGATAGACCCACCCTACACATAATGGTGATTGACCTACCCTACACATAATGGTGATTAACCCACCCTACACGTAATGGTGATTGACCCACCCTACACATAATGGTGATTGACCCACCCTACACATAATGGTGATTAACCCACCCTAAACGTAATGGTGATTGACCCACCCTACACATAATGGTGATAGACCCACCCTACACATAATGGTGATAGACCCACCCTACACACAAGCCTGTCACTCCCGAAGGCTAAGGCTGAGGCGTGCCCTATTTCACACCAACATTTCGCCGGTTTTGTAATAGGGTGCCGAGCTTTTTGCCATCATCCGGGCACAAATCCAGACTGTGGGCTGCTACTGAGGTATTTCGTGATGGATTTAGCCAATAACACTTTGCCCGACCCGGGAATCGAACCTAGGACCTCATCCTCAGCTGTAGCGCTAGCAACCACTGGACCATCGAGGAAAAACTCTTATAATATTATATGGACGTATAGTCCTTCCTACAGGAGGGTTACTTCTGCTTTAACGGGAATCCCGCTACGGGTTTGTGGATTTGAAATAAAACACAAAATATAATCAGCAGTAATATTTTAAATTGCTTTGAATCACAATTTTGTAGTGTTTATAGATTATAATAATTACAAAGGAAGATTATTTTTTGTTCAAAGTACACTTATCTAACAGATCGTCGTCATGCACTCTCGTGTCCATCATCTCAGAATATTTTACAAAAGATAAACAATATTCTCATTTTAATGCTAAAATTAAAAATACAAAAACTTAAATTAATCCTTTTTATAAAATTAAAACAACCTTATTCTGACAACATTTTGAATTAATTTTAAAATTATAACCCTTTCTTATCCAAACATCATTTTTTGAAAATGTTAACTTAGACTAAATACACGTCAACTCCTAAAAGTAGAAAATGAAAAAAGAAACCTTTGAAATGAATATTCATTAACAAAATCATTGTTATATATTGAATACATTCATAAGAAATAAGTACATGATTAATTACGATTATAAATACTTAGGAACAATATTGTTTATTTACAGTTCACACAAAGTACCTACAAAATTAAAAATGACAAAAAACCACTGATGACTTAAAATGATGTTGTGAAAAATACGACATTAATTTTCTTTTACAGAAATTATTTACAACTCATTTTCAAGTTCATTACCTATTAAAAATAGATGTCAAAAACACAATTCACATAATTATTTAATCCAATTATAATTATTCATACAACATTTTGTTTACGAAACATGAACTATAAAAAGAGATTCTAAGCTGTTCAACTGGACAGTCCTCATTCATACGTCCCCCATATTTTGGTGTCTTAGAAACCTTGAAACTGGCAGTACGTAACAATTTCTTACATTCGCTAATATTAAAATTAAAGAAAAACTTACATATAAACAATTATATTAATTAAAAAATTAAATAACATCATAAAATTCGCTATCAAACGCTCGTTTTCTATATAAATTTGTTAATAAAGCAATAATACTAGTAGCTAGCTAGAAAAGTATAGGATTGTAATGATTTTTGAAAATCTAAAATATAATTACTTTGATATTTTTCACTCTACGATAAAATGACTAGGGTATAAGTAACTAAACCTTTATGGCAGATACTACTACTGACAGATACTTTTTTTATCTGTGGAAACTTGTAAATGGCCTTGAGTTGCATATTGTTTAAGTACACTGTATATTAGAGATGTAAGTTCCCGAATAAAATAAAATAAAATACTTCTTGCCTACTGTATGACTAAATCAGGCACTACAGCAGTATGTATGATAGTAATTAAAGTTATTATTATTTTAAAAGAGCCTAAACATGCTTATTTTCATAATTTTGGGCTAAAATATTTTAAAATACTCAAAATTTACTAAAATGAACTTCAAAACATTATTACAATCCTAGTTAAAGGATTTAGCAGCTAAAAATATTATTATTAAATGAATTTCTAGTGATCTAGCATTTCATAAAAAAATACAACTAATATCATACGCGAGTGTCGAAAACGTCAATGTTATAATTAAGTAAATATCTAAGTGATATGCAATATACTTTAGGCAGGCTCATTTTGATTAAAAAATCATAATTCTACACAGAGGTGATCAAAATTAGTTTCAGCCATTCATTATGAACAAATTGTTTTTTTTACATAGATACAAATGACTAAAACTAAAATAATGCGCCTCTACAAAAGTACACGCAAGCTATCGCGAATTAATTCACTACGAGAAATCGCATACAAAACAGACGTAAACTTAAATAGATTAAAATCATTGTCGCTAAAAATCAATGCATTTACAATATTTTTATCACATTTTCGTCAAAAGAAACGTACCTACGGCATAATAAATTCATAAAGCTCAACTAGTTACGG
Source organism: Brachylomia viminalis (assembly GCA_937001585.2). Lineage (NCBI taxonomy): Eukaryota > Metazoa > Arthropoda > Insecta > Lepidoptera > Noctuidae > Brachylomia > Brachylomia viminalis. Next base: position 4,185,791 of record OW443303.2, on the reverse strand, counting down.
CCCACCCTAAAAGATAAAAAGAAATCCAATCATACGAGTAGTCTCACTAATATCTCATTCCATTACCAGTTAGTAACAATTTCTATCTTTTTAGTCTTAGGAATACTTACTAAATATGAAGTTAAAATGTGTGAACAAGCTTCTTATAATATAATAATAAAAAGTATTAGTTAAACTTTTAGTTTTTAATTCTATGTATAGATTTCAAGTTTTTTTTTTTATTATTTCGTATAATAGTAATTTATCTAACTTTATCTACTTCTAGTGCACTATCTGTTAGCTGTGGTCAATACTAAGCCTTGCCCTAAGTGTGCCGCTTTTATTAATCTCAAAAACTTTATTGCTTTCGTTCTTTTGTAAAAATAAATTAAGGAAATCCATTGTAAATTAGGTATGTTATAAGAGTTTGTTTCATAATCTTTTTTTACAAAAATGAGTTCTTTTTTTCGCTATTTTATGTAATTGACATTTGTTTTATTAAAAAGGCAACAAAATTAATTAATACTTTTTTTGGTAACATTTTGGCATTTTCTAAAATAATTCACACGTTTTACTAAAAACAGATAGAATATTAAAAAGGGCACAGTTACCGGTGGCACTATGAAGCTTCTATATTTCAACTGTATTGTGACGATCGCGTGGATATTAAAATACTCTTTCTTTACAAGTCGTAGTTTACCCACCACAAAAATATTATTGCTATCAGAGGTTCTGCGTTACTGAGAAAAATATTTTTCATTAATTTTCTTCATATTTCCACCCGTTTAGCATTGTAATAACATTATCAGCGCTCCAGAAGCAATCGTGCACGCTATCTAAAAATATAGATATACGCATGACCACTAGCTAAACGAACTATTTGTTCGAAAAGTAAGACAGAAATGATAGAATAACGTTTATGGAAAATTAATACATCAAAACTTTTGGCGCAATACATCTCGAAATACTGGTATCGTACCCGCCATTACTACATATACATATATAAATATAACATCTTAAAATTAGCGATCCAAAAATATGAAATATACGTGTTGTATTAGTGCGCCCCCGGCCGCTCCTCGCTCGCGAGCTACGCGCTGATGCCACCACACATGGGTTTGCAAACCCGCGATATTTGCGACTTTTGCCGTTCGCTACCGGAGGGTGCAAAAGCCGCCATAACTGGACGGTTTTCTCAATCCTCGTCGCGTGTTTATTTTCCTCTAATCGAAAAAACACTGGTTTATTCCCAACAAAGCACCGTTCGACATTGAACGCCGAAAAATTTAAACATTCGCTGCGAATCAACCAATGCCTTTTACCTACTTTTTCAACTCTGGGCCTCTCAAAATCTAAATAAACAGGAATGTATCGGAATATACGAACAGTTGAATTAAAAGTTACGGAAAGATTAGAGTTTTCAAGAAAAACTAAGTCTGAAATCTAATTAAAATATCATAAAACCGAATGAAAGTACATAAGTTAAAAGAAATAGTTGAAGTAAGTTTGATAACTCATAGTACCAGGGCCCTGCTCAAGCAAAGCGTCCTTATTCGTTCGAAACTTTTGCTTTATAAAAATACGAATCGAAAATATCTCGACTGTAGCACGTCTTCTTATGGTTAAGCTATGATTAATCTATTATTTCTTATACTATAAAACTTTACTATGTTTACTACGTTAAAATATCAGAGAATTCAGAAAAAGGGAATATTTAGGTTTTTATTTTCTATATTTAAGTGGTGCACAACCTTATTTCTTCATGAATGCTAGGTAAGTATGGCGTTAGCATAACGAGGGTCTAAAACAAAAGTTTACTATCTAAAGAACTAATAGTAGATTTAGGTAGTCGATAAAAATTCATATTAAAGATCTGCACTTATTGGAATAGGAACTAGGGGAGGAGGAATACGAAAGAAACTATATGGTAACGAAAGAAGAAGACGAAGAACTAATAGAAAGGAAACCATTGGCAACACGGTCGAAGGTCTCTTATAAGATTAGATCTAATCTAAAGGGACTCTCAAATATCGGAGAACATGTTCGATGATATCTAAGGCTTCATCTGCACTGCAAAGTCTAAAAGAATTAAAACTATTTAGGCTGGAATGAAACCTATTGTAAACTTTCAACCAAAACTAACCGCGTAATTACTTTTATTTTTCTTAAATACGATAAAATCTCAAAATACTCACAGCTCGTCGGGTTTATTGTATTATACGCTAAGTGCATCTACTTTATAAGAACAGTGGCTTTTAATAATTTGAATTTGTACTTAACCTACATATATTTTAAACTCCTTTTCTGAAATCGTTCATAGAATAGAATTCAAGCTTTGACTCGATCTAAAGTTCCAAGCAAAAAAACCAACTCAATGTTTCACATTAAAATTCATTATTAAATCGTTTGCAATTGACGTGAATCGCAAAAACCAAACGTTACGCATCCATTGTTGTAGATATTTTATGAATTTTCAAAAAAACTGCGTCAATACTTACGAATTTTTTGTCAGCCAATACGTTTGACGATCTAGGTTAAATTACTTTACATCCAATTTAGAGTTTTCAAAAATATGATTCCAATAAATGTTCTAAACAAATATCTCAAAAATACATTATGAAAATATAATACAAATACGATAAAATTTATACTAAATATAACCCTGTCTATGACCTGAAGAGTTTAAAATAAAGAATAAATCGAAATCTAAACTCTGAACAAGTCATTTCTAAGGAAAACATAATTACATCCTAGAGTCACACGCGTTGCTATAATCCGTTTATATGCGCAGATGGAACTGCGCAGTTATAATTAGAAGAACAAATACAAAGATTTCGTATCATGTAAGACCGTTCAATCATAGCAATAAATTGAAACCGTATTGAATCATAGTTATAGTGTTTAATTTCAGAAAATAGAATCTAAACGGCGAAACTAATAGTCGAAACTTTCAAATCGTCTATAATAAAATACGTTATACAAAAGAATTGTTAAAACATTTCAAATAGAAAAGGCCTGAGTCAGTTCATAACTCCGATAAGAAACCTGTCTTGTGAAAGTAGCATAAGTTATATCAGACAGTATATTTGATAATGTGAAAGGCAGTTAGTTGGTGTTAACGCGTAATTCGAAATACTCGATGTAAAAAAAACACATTATACAACAGAAGATTTCATTTTGTTTATGAAGGATAAAGGAAAACCTCCGATTGGGGGTGGAATGGAAATTAACATAGATAATGGATAGTGTCCGTTGAATAACTGCCATTGTCAGATTTTAAACAGAAGCTCTAGTAGAAGGTCTTCGTCCACGTTCATTGGCGATTCAGGAGCAAGGTAATCCACGATCCTAGAACATGGTAACCTTAAATAAAATCATGCACTGTGTTCAATCTAATTAATCTCATCACTTTAAAGAAGACAACGATGATACAAAAAATATATATATATAAAATCTCCACTAACTTATAAAAGGATGTCAAATCACATAGTTTACAAAATATTTTAGTAGTCCTTAACGAACCTCCATTACGTAAAGATAATTTTAAAGCCATATACTCCTAATAAGTCAAAATTTAAGAAGGTTATTTTCATGATGATAAGGATGATGCTTACCTATTGGGAGTGGGTGGTGTACTGGTGATGCGCGGCAACAAGCTTGGGCGGACATCCGGCGACCGCCGGGCCCCCCTCACGCTTTCGGCTCGTGCGTTCTGCAACCTGCCACAAACGGGAAGATAATTATGTATTATAAACGTAATGAACAACTTTAGATTTAAACACCCAACACAACAAGTTATAATATTCTAGCATACAAAGATGTAATACCATTAAAGACAGAATAAATGTTGCCATTACATATTTTCACTACGAAAACTTACGTTGGTAGTAAATTCCTCCCATGTGCTGTGCAGCGTGAAAATAGTTTTGGGAATTTTAATAAAACTCGATTGTTGACAAGAAAATATATAAAATTATTGTATCGAAGACAAATAGTCACCATGCTGATTTACCACTCGAAATTCTAAACTCTGTTGATCGTAACGAACCTAAATATCAAGATGATAGCTATTATCTCAAGACATCAGACAAAACCATAATAACATAAAACAGTTTACCAGATGCTTAAAATACGTTTCCACCTACACAGCCTAAGCTCTAAATATTCACGAAACTGGAATAAACAAGCTTGAACAAAAACCCTCCTTTAATTCAATAGAAACAACAAGTCTAAAAGTTTAACAAAATCATGCTCTAAAGATTCTCCTATCGAAGGCAAGAAACAAACTTGGGTACAGTTGATTTATCTATCCGCCACAGATACAAAAGTTTCGAGAAAAGCTAAAATGTTTCATTCATAAAGTACGAACTGATTCTGGCTTAGATTACTTGGGAGGGATCGGGAACGAGCCAGTAGCCAAATTAATTTAGCATGGACTGCGATGGAGGCAATGAATAAAGGTCTTAATTGTTGGAAATATTTGATGAATTTCCGCTTTGTTAACTTTGTTTGAAGGAAAGGGAAAGAAAAATGTTTTTTCATTGTAATCAAATGAATGTTTTGGGTCCTTTCTATTATTTTCAATCCCTATCATTCAAATATATCGAAATACGTTACACTTCCATTGCATTTTCTGTCCTTCTATTTTCTGAATTCGTGAGTAATAAATGTCTTCATCAATGTAGGTACATACATAAATATCATTCAACCAAAACCAAATCTGTGTAATCTTTAACTTTCTTATTAAAACCTTGAGTAAGTTGGAAGCTCCAAAGTTGTTCTGTCGAAACGATATCTGCCGTTTTTTAACAGATTTATTTGGATATCGAAAATTAGAAAGTAGGTCTTTAATTTTGTATGAAAAGTTAATATAATTTTCTTTTAATCATTAATTTTGATCTGACTAGGTACTTTATGCAACGATGTTGGGTACTGGAAATATTTTATTGATTCTGATTCGTTGTGATGATAATCCAAGGTCGATTTGATTAGATGAACTCATTCTGATTGAAAAACATGGGTTTTAACAGGGACATCGATTTTTCGCGGTGCACGTGCGACTTGGCGTGCATACTTACATCATTAAACGGACATTCCCTTTCAAAGAAAAACGAGTTGATAAATATTTAGTAGTCATGAAGAAGATCTTAGATATTAGGATTTTTATTACGACTTCTCTGTGAGTATTTCTTGAATATTTACTAATGTAGGCTAAGTATTTTTTCGGCTTATACAACATTGACTTAAGTTACTTTAACATGCATTGATTGCTCTTTAAGATAAAATACACAATAACAACAGGCTTTAATATTCATATCGTTAGCCAAAAGACGCCATTAAATCACCTCTAACATAAACTGTTCTAAAGAACACCAGTTTTGAAGAACCGTATTAACTGCTAGTCCTCACAATGCCGGACGACTTCTAAAATAACAAGGCAAAGACAATTAACTTACGATTTCAGGGAAATACCACAAAAAGGCAGTATTATTTTCTATTAATAGAAAAACAGACACAGCAAAAGGTAGTAAATTAGGAGAATCTTGCCTTTTAGCAATCCAATTGATATAATTAAGGCTATATACAGGGTTATTGGTAAAACACTATCAACTTCTGAAGGGGTCATTGAACTCATAATATTATGAACAACTTTTATTATGGGACCAAGTATGAAATTGCGAAAAAAAATCAGCTGTTCCCTACATATATGTTTGCAGAACTCGTCAAAATGTAGGGACCAGGTGATATTTTTTTTCGCGATTTCATATTTAATCCCATAGTAAGTTGTTCAATGAGTACAGTGACCCCTTAAGAGGTTGATGGTGTTTTACCAACAACCCTGTATAAAGAATACTAATGTTTCTGTTTAGCTACGCTAGCTTTATACGTTGGGGTAACGAAGAAACTTATGACGGCAGAAAAGATAAATGTGTATTATTCACCATCAAAAAGAATTTGGATTGTAACGTTTGTACTAATGTGAACTGTCTTGTAAAAATTTAATTTAAAAAAAATGGACATTAACTTAATTTTAAGAATTAAATCCATCTTGAAAATGATTTGTTAACTTTTCGAAAACCTAAGTAGAATCACAACACGATCTCTCATTCCACCAAAATAAACTAGATGAATCCAGATAAGACCTAACACGATCATATGATAAAAAAAAACACGCGTTTCCCTTCACTGAATAATTATGAAGTACAGAAATATGATTGGGAGGCATTCGTTCCTTACAATAATATATCATATTTTTATATTCCTTCCCATTCAAAGGGCTTGAGCCCATCCGCTGTGGCATAATAGAGTCAGTATATTAGTTCCGGGTAAACAATTCAGGGTTTCCACTGGATACAGAAGGAATATATTTTTGTAAATAATATTTATTATGCGGTACACAATGTGAAGTGGCTTGACGCGCCTTTTTATTGAGTTTATGAAAAGGTCTGACGTTGACGACTTACGTTGTGTTATTTTGTTTGTGTTTTGCGTTTTATTTTTTTTGCTCGTATCACTTTCATTGTTAAATGAAAATGTTGGAATAGAATAAAAAATAATGCGGAATCGTTTATTTTTCCAATAGCTGATTAGAGATATAGGATTGTTGGTTATAATAAAGGTAACGCAAAATATTAGAATTGTAAAAAAAGTACTCGATTTTAATATCAGGAGCTTAACATACCTACATTCATAATAAAACTAAAAGCTTATCTTTGTTTTGTCTAGAATTTTACTTAAAATTCCTAAAATATGGCGAGGGGGGTAATGATCTTTGCGTTATGCTCGTGAACGGGTGCTGCTTGTGGTGACAGGTCACCTTGCTGCCTATAGTTTTGTTATTGTTATTAGTAATTAACTGATTCTTTATTTTACTTCGGAAGCCCTTTTTTTTTTTTTTTTTGAGGGCGGGAAATCATCAAATAACTTCTCCCGCTCTGGGCAGAGCAGGAGGGCGTGTCAGACTCTTACTGACTAAAACCCACCCGTGTTCCTTCAGTTACCTGTGCCATGGGCCACGGTATCCCTCTCGGACTTTTCCGCAACCCTAGCATGCATCGGTCCTAGCAAACCCCGTCATTGGTGCGGACATCTCTTTGAGGCGCGCGTGGAACACAACGCGCCGTCGACCCGGGCCTGGTCCTTATCGAACGGCGAGCTGCCCATTGCTCGCCGTTCGCAAGCCCAAGCCTACGGTGGCCGGGAATCGGCCTGCGATTCCCGACGCCGAGGGCGTCTCCTGCGGCGGCTAGGGGCGTGAGGGCGCAAATTTTGCCTCACCCTCACGCGTTCCGCCTCCTCCTTCGCGAACATTACTGCTTCGCAGAAGGAGGTGACGGCTTCCCAAGCCCTCTCGCTCCGTACCATGGGCTGGACCAAGGCCGGACGCGAAAGATCGCCACCGCCAATCGCCTCCACGAGGACACGGCGGTGGTCCGCCCAAGCCGGGCAGACCTCCACCGTATGCTCCACCGTGTCCTACTTCGAAGGTCCTAGTTTATCATTTGTGACTACAAGTTACAGCTACATAATATAAACATAATGCAGCATTACATATATATGTAAGCGGGCACGCCCTTTATGCCTGGAGGTTTTTTATTATGTATTAAGTTATGTTTACGTTTTCATTATTTATTTCTGCTTGAGTATAGTTTTCAATATTGGCGTGTGCTAGCTGACATATGGCAAATAATTTTAATGTTTTTGTGTTTCGTAATGTTAATTACTTACCTATTACTCTATAGAATCCAGTTCTTCTAACTGAACAGACAGCAGTGCTGCTGGGGAGTTTGTTCCGCCACTTCTTCTTCCCAGCTAAAGCACTAGGAAGTGGTGAAGGGCGGGCGTTTTCGGGGACTGTCTTATGTGATTTTGACGTTCAAAAGTGCTGATTCTCAGCCTAGTTTGAATAAATGACTTTTGATTTTGATTACGGATTTTTTTCAGCGAATCATTTCCTGAATATTATTTTTTTATCAATTTATGAATAAGTTTTTTTTTTATTTAAGATGGGTTTGCTCTTGACTCTAGTCTAGATCAGTGGTGACAGAGACAGAGTCGACGATGGAGTGAGCTTATCCAAGAGAAGCCTGTTCACTCTCACTTTGAAGTATCTTGCCTTTATTTATTTATTAAAACTTTATGCACAAGTAAAAAATAATACTGTACAAAAGCGGACTTAATGCCTGCCGTTATGCCTGATAATTAAAGTTCACTTTAATCAACATTCACGCGCGAAATCAGATGACAACAACGGAACTAAAGACCGTTCAAATAAATGAACACGGTTCGACACCTTTGGGAGATTTTCAAAGGAAAATTCGAGTAAAAGCATTATTTCATACGACATAAAATGAACTGTCGGTCATTCATTACCTTATTCCAAGAAAATCGTTTTTAAAACCCCTTCCTTAAGCGGCAATCAAAAATAAAGGGACCATTTTCCAAGAATGTTTCCTATGTAGTTAGTTACTTTGTATTAGTACCTTATTTGGCGGTCCAGCAGTGGCCTTCTTTCGGTAGAAATGATGATGAGTATCTTATTTGTTGTTAACTGAAGCTTTTATAAACTTTAGAAAAGTATTCGATTGAAAAAAAACGATAATTTTGTTGTAAAAAAAGTATACGCATCGACTTGAGAACCTCCTCCTTTTTTCTGTCGGTTAAAAATGATTCCCACAGTCGAGTCTTATTAATAGATTTATCTTCTCAAAGGAAAACCTATCGTCATCATAAAATGAAATATGCACCTTGAATGTAACCCACTTGGAGAGGCTTGTGGGTAAGTTATAACAGCCGCACGGGTAAAGCGATCAGGTTAAGCCACGCTTGCCGCGGTTGGTCCGTGGATGGGTGACCATCTTTACATACCAAGACCTCTCTGTGCCTCGGAAAGCACGTTAAGCCGTTGGTCCCGGCTGACATTCGAGGATCTTTGTCAGTCGTTACGGGTCTTCAGAAGCCCGAAATTCTGACAACCAGTCTTACCAAGGGGTATCGTATTACCCTGTTACTGGGTTGTGGAGGTCAGATAGGCAGTCACTCCACGTATAAGACTGGTATTCAGCTGCATCCGGTTAGACTGGAAGCCGACTCCAAAAGAGTTGGGAAAAGCCTAGGCAAATGATTATGACCTTGAATGTAACCAACTTAAAATTATACAACAATAGGTACAAAAATATACAAACGACGACGCCTCAAATCCAGCTATAATAATTTCATCATCACTGGTCTCAAAACGGTGAAGAAAACATCGTGAAGAAACGTTAAAGAAATGTTCTAGAACCAAAAATTCGAAGACATGTGACATCTACCAACCCGCACTGGACCTGCGTTATAGATTATAGCCGACTCCCTCTCGAAGAAAGGAGGAGTGTGTGTCAGCAGTGGGAACATTATAGTAGGTTTATTATGTTATACCAAATTCTACAGAATGCATTGCTATCAGTAACTTACGTGTTATGATGAGAGATTCTTGTCCTGTTTTGAAATACTTTTAGGTCCTCTTGCATTAGAAATCACTAAATGCGTTAAGAGCTAAACGAATTAAAGCGTCCTTCTATTTCTGTCAATTATTAGAACATGACAGATACATTATGATGTTTTAAATACGAGTAATTATATTTAGCGCTAAACGGTTTTAGTGATTTGTGGTGCAAATGGGCCATAACATTCTTAAAATCAAATCTACCACGTACTTGATCTTTGACTGCCTCATAAACTGTTGTATCTTCCTCGCCGCTTGATTCTGACGCCTCTGCGAGTATGTCCTCCTGCTCAAACGAATATTGAATTAGAGTGAGAGAATTTTCCAATACATTCCTTGTTTCTTATTGTTTCAAATAATCAGTTACGAAATGTTTTAAAAGATGTCACAATTGTTGGCGCAGTGGTTTAGAGATATATTTGTATGACCTGCAAGTAGTTGTTCCGGGTCTGGCTTTTTGTGTATGTGAGTTTAAATGTTTGTAAACGCACCCACGATACAGGAGAAATTCCTAGTGTGGGGCAACGTATTTTATTAAAAAAGAAAGAAAGAAAAGAAAGATATAGTGTGTAGAATTGATTAAGGAACTGTTTTCACAAAAGAATCCGTAATTACATTACACTATTTTATTTTTACTTGGTTAATACTATAGAACGTATTTTGTGTAGTGTATACTTACTTGATAGGTGTGGTAGCCATCCTGCGCGCACGCATAGCACGGTAGCCGCGCTGTATTACAGTTGCAGCCGCATGCATTTGTTTCAAGTACGCAAACTGCACAGATAAAATGTAAAGTAAATAGTAGTAGTAGTTTATTTACCTGTTCTGTAAAAGATTTCCCAACTCTGAAGGGCTATAGGTGTGACAATAACAAATGCAGACCACACACACAAGCATCTCATTACAGACCGCTTTCTAACTTTAGTCCAAGCCAAAACTTTTGAGCTAGTTATTGTATTTTGAACTTTATTCCGACAACTGTAAAGTTTTTCATACAAAATTGACAACTCAGACACGTATCAACGTCAGATTTTGTAATTAGAACTTTAAGTTTGTCAGAATAAAGTATGCAAATTTAAAAATGACCGATGGTGTAACTTTAGGCTTAAATATAAACCTTGTTTTGTAAAATGATATTAATACAAATTCTTCACGGGTATGAGAGTCAACAATTTATGACCAGAGATAGAGCATAGTCGAGACAAGGCTTCAGATACTTTAACGTCCTCGCAGATTTGCAAGCCTATTGACTTTTTATCATCGGATACATTTCGGATAGTGTGTCTCTCAACCCGCATTTACACCCATAATTCAAGTTGTGATACTAAACTTGCTGTCGAATCTTGTAAAAGATTTGTCAAAAACATGTCGTGTATAAAACATGTATCATCAATGTAATAACACTGTTTCAGACATGTTATGTTAAATATTTTGTCCACTTTTTGAAATTTTTGCAAATTTTTCTACAAGTTTTTTTATACAACTAGTCTCTAGATCTTGTTTTAGTTTAATCATTGTGAATGTGAGAACTATGTCGGCTATTGCTTTTTTGTATTTTCCTCAGTAAGTTTAATCATGATCTGGCAGTTTTAGTAATTCTACTCAAATGTCCTTTCTTTGGTATTTTTCGTTGAATCGTTGAGCTCCTTAAGTTCTGAGTTGAGTTGCACGATTGCTGGAAATTGCGTGCACTGACTGGACAGGTCCACTCAAACTGTGTGGTTCTTTCCTCAAAAGACCATTTTAGATACCGATCTACATAGCCTTCACATGATCTGACCAAGATTTCGTCTGGACTTTAAAAGAGACTGTGACCTCTGAGTTGGTTTCGGCTTTTCTTCTCACAGTAGTCAGACAGGAAACGCCGGTCTCGTCTAGTTTAAAAAATATATGTATTTTACGTGTAAAAGTGTTTATACAAACCTACTTACGATAATAAAATCATTTATCATTTATATACAGTTTATAAAGGTAAACACCTGTTTGTATCTTCTGTAGCAGTTCTGTATGGTAATAGCGGCGGCCGCAGCTCTCCGCTGTAGCTGCCTGCCGCGGTACTGACGGTACGCCTTCTGGATTGTGATTGCTGCGGAGTATAGCTCCCGTTGTTCGCGGTCTGAGAAATTTAAGGGTGTTTGACAATGTTAGAGATAGATCCCATATTCAGAATTTGGATTCTGTATATAAGGTGAAACCATATACAGAAGTCAACCCCTAACAATGAGTACAGTCAGTCCCTGGTCATTAGATCAGATCATTGGAACATCAATAAAAAAAATTGTAATAACAACAACTTTAATTACGACCAAAGTTTTCAGACCTTCAAGTGTCAGCCATCATCAGTCCTCTATAAAACTATCTTTCACTTTGAGTGTCTATCTACGGATACCTTTAGAACCGATATTCAAAGTGCTAAAAATGATGGCCTAAACCACTTTTGAAGCTTTTCCTATTATATTCCGTTTCAGGCAAGGCACTAGCTTCGGTTGTACCTTAATATCTTCAAACGTCTGAAGGCACTTTTTCTGATTCATCCAATTTAGTCATCACTACTGTTACAAGTTCATTTTCATTTATTATTCTAGATTAAATCAACTCACCATTCAGCGTAAGATTAGAGAAATGCGTGGTGGCATTGAGAAACTCCTGCAGTGTGGCCGATGGCGTTGTACACAACGGTGGGTGCGACAATGCAGACCGTGGTGACGGTGGCGGCGGGGACAACGCTGCTGAGCCAGGCGATACTGAGCCTGATGAACACGGAGTGGAACCGCCACAATACCTGGGTAACAATAAATTGGATATTATTATAGAATAATTAGATACATCAAAGCACTTTTGGTTGCAGCTGGATGAGAGTGGCTGAGGATCGAAGTGAATGCCGTGCGATTAGAGAGGCCTACGACCAGTAGTGGACTGCTATAGGCTCAAGATGATGATGAAGAACTTATGAGATTGTAAATTCAATTAAGCTAACCACATAAGATATTTGTGGCAATAAAATAAAGATCACGTAAACGTTAATTTAAGTTGACAGTTTTACTCGAGCATTTATTTCGGGTTTGGTCGAACTTGAACGGAGATTTAAGTCATAAACTTTAACATGCTGTGAAGTCACTAGACCTGTTATCAGACAAACCCAAAATGTAATATAAGCAGAATCACGACATAAAAAAGAAACTATAAAGTGGGGACATGTACTAGTGTTTACGAACCAAACAAAAATATAAAATATAATAACCTAAACTAACTAAAACTATTAACAAATTAAAATATGGCGTCGAAAAATTCCTCTGCATCGCTGTCGACTGGTAAAGTACCCAAGAGACTGGCGGCATTGCCACGTTGTATGGCAATGCTAAGCCTCTGGCCAAGGTAAAAGCCAGCCCTTGGATCCCGGGAAGTGTCAACAAGCCGTTTGGAGATTTCGTTGAACAAACCGTGAGCACTCGGACCCCACGGCCCGAGGGTTTCAACCCCAAACGGCTCGAAAATATAATTGCCGATAAGGTTATTATACTTTCGCCGTTTGAGGTTTTCCGCAGCCGCAGCAGCAGCGCCTGCACAGCACGCCGAGTCAGGAAGATGGGATGGCGCAAGAGTATCGACACAAGTTGCGTCCCACACTAAAGGCCTACCCACCTTCCAAGGAAATAAAGACATGCCGTCCGGTCTCTTGCCATCGTCGCGTGCCAAGCCATTAGGTTCTAATACAGCTGGAACGCCGACGGTGACAAGAGCTCGTCGGATGATGTCATTTATGTTCGCGTGCCGAGCTAAGCGGCCCGCGCTTCGGCTGCAAGACAGGCCATGGTGTCCAAGGCTGTTGACAACTTCGCCACAGTGACAGCGATGGGGAGAACAGGAAGGAGCTCCTAGTCGTAGGCAAGCAGCGAGGCGGAAAGTAGTGTCGTCTAACAAAGTGCCTATGTTCGACGACGGTAGTGCATGAAGCCAAAGACCCGACTCCCACTTACCCACAGCAAGCAGGCGCGCACGCTCCGCAGTAGTAGCAGACGTGTTAAGTAAATTGTTCTGTACTACTCTGCAAAGCGGCTCATCCCACTTTCTCTGGGAAGATGGATTATCGGGTTGATCTGAATTCGGACAAGCGAGTCTCCAGGCATGCATAGCCTCGGTGAAGCATGGCACATCAAAATTAATCAGTGTGGGGGTTAGGATTTTCCTGATTAATTTTTCAGTGCCGTAGACCGAGGATATGAAAGCCGGTAAACTAACACTAGAAATTTTGCGGACGCCGAGGCCTCCCATACGAATGGGAAGAGTAGCTTGTGTCCAAGCTCGGTCGTCCATGGCCACATTTAAAATCGAAGTTAATGTATGTCGAATAATTTGGTCCATTTTTTCTAAAAGGTGAGTGTGCTTCCATAAATGGGAAGCGCGAAGGAAATATGTTAATTTAGGGCCGAAACAGCAATAACGGATTAGGGTTAAGGCCGAATGCATGTTAATTTGGAACAATCTTTCCGAAACGTCTTTGAAATTTTGTATTTTTTCTTCAATAAAAACGGGAAAGGAATTCTCGAAGACAGGAGACCCAAGAAGACGAAGAGAGCTTTTTTCAATAATTTTGATTTCTGGAGCTATTGCGTTAAACTTGGGGAGTGTCAGATGTCTGTCAGTACTGTCCGCCATATAAAGTTCACATTTCGAGTGGTTGAGATCAAGGCCAATGGAATGAAGTTCATTTTCTAAGAATTGTAGATCTTTTAAAACGGTTTCTACATCGCCTCCCAAAGTTCCATCGTCAAGATACCAAATGTTAAATTTGGAATTTAGCTGTCGAATAATTGGGTGAATGGCTAAACTAAAGATCACTGGTCCGAGGGGGTCACCTTGTTGACAGCCAACAGCAGATTCCAAAAGGTGGTCCCGATACATTAATTTAGAAGGATGTCTGTAGCATTGCCAAAGGAAACTATAGATTTGAGGTAAACGAATTTAATTAATTTAATTTAATTTTTAATCACGACATTATTAAAACTGATAAAATTGTCTCACGAAGATTATAAAATATAAAAAGCATGTTTTGATAATTCTTATGGTAAATCCAAGTTAAAGAAAATAAAAACTTTATGCTTTAAATAGAATAAACCCCAACCTATAATAATTGTAGCCGAACTCGAAGCTAATGTTGCTGCAGACATCATCCAGAGGGAGAAATAAGAAAAAACCAAAAGAGATAAAAAGGATTGTAGGATTGATACCAAGGTTAAACAACGGGTAATGAAAACATCGAGATGCACAACACAACATCAAGACACCGTGTTATGACGTGTAAGAGCCATGATAGTTCCAGTACATGAGAGAGGTGAACCGATACAGGGTTAGTTTACAAAGATCTGCCAAATTTTCGGTGATGATTCAGAATCGATAATATTATCATTCTGTTTTTTTTTACTACATTTTTAGGCTTGTCCGCTTCTAATGTTTTTAGAAGCAGATAGGACTAAAAAGGTTGTAAAAAAAACCACTCGCTTTAATTGATAATGTGGAAATCAATTCAGTTCAACGACCAAGACCGGACGCGCTTCTAAGTAGGTACTTGTAACATAATTAGGCAACGCACGGCCGGCACACGGGTCGTCTACGCATACCTACCTCTCACGCCACAACCTTTTCTTAATCCGCAGTCCAATACCTGGTTTTTGATTTTATTTTTACTTTTTTTTTTTTTGAGGTTTGGAAATCATCAAATGACCCCTCCCGCTCTGGGTGCAGCGGAAGGGAGTGTCAGACTCTTACTGACTAAAACCCACCCGTGTTACTAGCTTGGCCCTTTATGTTCCGGGTCAGCGGTACCCCTTTTGGATGATCCCGCTTTACCGGCAGGCTTGGGCCCTAGTGGGCCCCCTCTTCGATGCTGACATCTCTTTGAGGCGCGCGTGTAACACGTACGCGGCGTCCAGCACGGGCCTGGTCCTGATCGGACGGTGAGCTACCCATTACTCACCGCCCGCAGGCCCGCGCCTACGGTGCCCTGTATAAAAATGTACTCTGTGCTACGGTGGCCGGGAGTCGTCACGCGGCTCCCGACGCCCGGAGCGTCCACTGCGGCGGCTTGGACGGGAGACTCTCTCCCTCTCCCGTCCCGCCACCTCCTTCGCTAGCATGACTGCTTCGCAGAAGGAGGCGACTGCCTCCCACTCCCCCTCGCCCCGGACCATGGCTTGAACCAGGGCCGGGCGTGAGAGGTCGCCGCCGCTGCCGATCGCCTCTACGAGGACACGGCGGTGCTCCGCCCATGCAGGGCAGGCCCCCACCGTATGCTCCACCGTGTCCTCGGGGCGATCATCGCAGTGGTGACACCCGGGCGTTTCCTCCCGCCTGATGATGTGCAGGAACCTCCCGAAACATCCGTGTCCGGTGAGGACCTGCGTCAGGCGGTAGGTGAGGACGCCGTGACGCCTCTCTAGCCACTCCTCAAAGAGGGGTCTTACCGCCGCTATCGTGGCGTGCCCTGCGCTGGGTTGCGACAGTCGCTCTTTCCATGCCGCCATTTAATTGTTACTTTAAGTTTCAAATGTGAAGTTTGATATTTTAATCTTTTTAACAGGGACACTTAGTTGGCTGAAGTAAAAAAAGAACTAACCGAAATTTATGGTTTTATGTGGCAATGTTACAGGTAAACATACAAATTTAATAATTTGGATTAAACCTGTAATATTGCCACATAAATCACTGCACTGCAGATTCCAAAACATTGTCCATACAAGGACAATCGTAGACACCGTTTTGAAAGACCTACAACTTCTCAAACACCAATTTAAATTTATTGGCTTGGACCTTAACCCCTCAAGTTTTAAGTTTTTGTTTGAGTTTTAATAGTAAAACGGTAATGTCAGAAATGACATTACCGTTTTACCATTACAGACAGTTGACCCTAGAGAAATTTAATGCAATAGCCCCACAAATCAAAATTCTAGAAAAAAGTTCACTGCACCTCCTAGGTTCGCCAATTTTAGAAGACAGCTTTTCTCCTTTCATTGACGAATAAATCAAAAACTTTAACGAAATTTCGGACATACTTTCCAAAATTAATTTACATTCGACATTCACCCTGATTAGATACTGTTGTTTTGGCGCAATTTTTTATATGTTCTACGTTCTTCCCCTATATGGAAGCAGCCACATCTGTTAGACAAAATTTACCAAATTATTCACAGCACATTAACATCCATTTTAAATGTGGCCTTGGACGACTGAACGTAGCTTCAAGCCACACTACCCATCCGTTTTGGTGGCCTCGGCGTTCGCAAAATTACCAGTATTAGTTTACCGGCGTTCCTGTCCTCTGTCCACAGCACCAAAAAGTTGACCGGGAAAATTTTAGCCCCCTCGCTGGTTGACTCTGAAGTGCCTTGTTTGACCGATGCGGTGAACGCCTGGACAGCAGCTAGCCCGGATACAGATCGGCCCGTGAACCCATCTTCCCAGAGACAGTGGGATTAGTCGCTCTGCAGGTTGGTACGGAATAATCTTATCAATACGTCCTCCAATACTGCTGAGCGTGACCGCCTGCTGGCTGTGGGGGAATGAGAGTCGGGCCTCTGGCTTCAGGCGCTACCGTCACCCAACATAGGCACTATGCTGGGTGACACCACTTTCCGGCTCGCTACTTGTCTGCGTCTGGGCGCTTGCAGTAAGAGCGCTGGCCAGATAGCTCGGCACGCCAGCATTAATGATCCACCGTGCTCTTGTCACCGGGTGCCAGCTGTTTTAGAATCCAACGACTTAGCACGCGACGATGGGAAGAGACCAGACGGAATGACCATAATGCCCTGGAAGTTAGGCAGGCCTTTGGTGTGGGATGCAACATGTGTCGACACCCTTGCGCCATCACATCTTCTTAGTACGGCGGGCTGTGCTGGGGCGGCTGCTGCGGTTGCGGAAAACCTCAAACGGCGAAAATAATCCAATCTTATTGGGCGTTATAATTATGTTCGAGCCGTTTGGGGTAGAAACACTAGGGCCAAGGTCCAAGTACCCACTTGGTTTTTCGAGACATCGCCAAGTGGTTAGTCGACTCTTCGCGTGACTAGAGGGTTGGCCTAATTTTTGGCCAAAGAATCAGCATCGCCATACAAAGTGGCAACGCTGCCAGCCTTTTGGGCACTTTTCCTGTTGACGGGGATGCGGACAAATTTTTTGATGCCCTGTGATTCCTTTCTTTCTTTTTTATATACTATACATAATATGTATGTAATATGTACTTAAACTAAAATTAATAATTAATTAAGTACATATTATGTAATTATGTACATATTATTAATTTCAGTTTAAGTCTGTTATTAAATATTTCAATATTGTAAAATTAAATAAACTTTATTTAGTAATTAAAGATATAGTAAACCCTTTTAATCTTATTATATTAGATTAAATCTTCATACATTTAAAAAAATGTAGTGCAAAAGGACAATGATGCCCTTCTAAGTGTCCAATGTGTAGAGGGCTTCTTAATACACAAAGTCAGTTAGCGCCAATTTTCCCTTCAGTAGCCATTATTTGAACTATTCATTTTCGCCATTTTTGAATGTAATGTAGTTTACGCCATAATATACTCTTGTATACTGTCATAGGGTCTGTATAAACGGAGCCACCTGCTCTATAAACAACGTTTTTATTGCGAAACCTAATATTATAAAAATATGCAGTGTTTACCTTTTATCTTAATTTTACGGAGATATACCTCTTGAGAAGAGCAGTGGAGGCTCAAAGGTAATGGCCGCGACTTGCGAGTTGTAGTTCGTAGGTTCGAACCCAGACAAGCGCTTTACTTTATGTTAATTATTTCATCACCACTGCTCTCAAAAACGGTGAAGGAAAACATCATGAGGAAACCGGCATGTCCTAGAACCAAAATCCGAAGACATGGTGACATCTACCAACCCGCACTGGGCCCGCGTGTTGGATCACGGTCCACACCCTCTCACATAGAGAAGACCTGTGTCCCAACAGTGGGAACATTATAGGCTACTGAAAAGATAGCATATCTTTTGAGAGTACGAAAGCACGCGAAGTCTAAGTACGACACCCAAATTACATGGAGTCCTGCCGTTCTTCTTTGGCAGGTCTTTGAAATCTGACCCGGTATAACACCATCTCTTTTTCATAATATAACAAATGGTAGCTTTACCCTTTCATTATATGGCCCTTAATTGATTGAACGCTAACCTGTAAGTATTGTCGCAGAACTCAAAAGTCAAGTCACTGTTAAATGTGCTGGTGTCGTCTAGGAGTGGTACCATCAGAGTGTCCTCGCCGCCTCCGCTGCCGCTGTCGAGACCGCAGCCCGACAGCAGAGACGAGCTGTCGTTCTATAGTCAAGGAAATCATTATTAGAATTTGCGACCACAAGAGACTTTAATAGGGGACAAAAATGCCCAGGTAGTATATAGGATATATAAAATATTATAATAATACAATATTAACAAAAAAAATATACAGGGTTACTTGTAATTCGGCGTATATCCGTCAGGAGCTGATAGGGAGGCCAAAATGCAACAAATTGAACCCCCATATGTATGGCTGAAATTCAATAGTTATTGAAATATTTGAATATTAAGGGTTTTTTATATTTACCCAAAATTTTACATTTAATTCCAAAAATATTCCATAAAAAAATAACTACATATCGAATGGATACCATTAAAAAAATTATATTGTAGTTATTGATTTGAACATAATTAAAAGTATAACCAACCAACAAAATAATTAAAATAAAATATTAAAAAAACATTTTATCCCCTCTATCAGCTCCTGACGGATATACGTCGAATTACAGGTAGCCATGTATAATATTTAAATTTATATAGATAATAAAAAACATATTATATATAAATAATATTTTATTATATAAGGTACATTAACTTCGTTTTTTAATCGAGACTTATAAAATATCAAAATGCTACAAAACTTAACCAATCTTTGATTTGTCTAAAATCACACGAACTAAAATTGGTGGATGTACAAATCAAGGATTGTTCTTATAATAAAATTAGGTTAGATTAGATATTTACGTCGCATTTACATACCTTTATCCTTTCTGGCATGGCGGCTATGATTTGCTCCGCCAGCGTAAACACCCGGTCATCCTGCTCCCCTGAAAAGATGTTATGAAGTGGAACCTTATAATATTAACTCAAATAAACGTTTTTCTCACGGTCTTCAAACAACCGAGGACCGATCATAAATAAAGCTAAGTTAAAGTTAAAACATCAAATGCGACTGACTTGTCTGGAAACAAGTTTTAGAAACAAACCATGACAAACGAAATAATTATAAACGATATTCTAGCTCGCGCTCTGAATTTCAAGGAAATTGCACACATTTTCTGGTTTGCCAAAGCATCGTTAACTTCGAATACTATTTATGTCGAGTCGTCATGATTTGCACTGATTCATGTAACTGTAACACTTGAAATTTATATGTAAAAACGAACATTACAACTTCATTGATACACAGTTGTACTCATAGTAGTCGGACTAAACAGCTGATTTAAGTTTGTCATAAATCTACACATACAGTTAAGTAGCTCACATGAAATGAGATTACAGTTAAAATGTAGTATTACTTTCAAAACGTTTGATTCCAAAGTTAAGACGTCTTTATGAATATGAGTGTTAGGTCGAGATCTATAAGCGTTTTTACCACGTGGTGGGTTAGACATGTTCCCCGCCTCTATCTTGAACTTGTAATTTGATTGTTGATTTTGATTGAAGATTGACAGTGATAGGAATAACACTAAGCCAAAGCACGTGCTAAGTATTGTTTATAGATATCGGCCTAAGACGTGAATCAAATCCATCTCTTGCGTTCGAATAATTTTGTTAGTACGTTTTGATAATAATATCACGAAGCTTCATGGTGACACGGTTATAACATAAAAACAAATTAATAACACAGGTACTAATGAAAATAAAATATGATAAAAGGTGGTTTAAACTGGAATAGTGTTCGCAATAACAGCTTTTCAGTACATTGTATTAAAAATCATTGAAAACATACTATCACATTCTCAGTATAATAAAGTCATCCACATACACCAATAGTAAAGTGAATGAAAAAAGATAATTTGATCTCTCGCCCCTGCTATAATTGTTCATATTGACATAAAAACATTACATAGTAAGAAAAATTCATTGTTTATTTAGTTTTAAAAAAAAATTACACATTTGACAATATTCCGAACCTAAATCTAGTTTTTAAACAATGTGTGTACACAAAAATCAACAATAAATGTGAAATCACATGATTCATGTGTAATCTACATGAAGTTGTGGGTTTACGAAAATGAGTAAATATACAAGGAATAACCAATAAAAGTGTCATGAGAAAACAGTGCACGATATAACTGTGGCCAAAGAACTTACCTTCAACAATGGCAACAGTAAATCATCTACACATAAAAAGCGTCTAAATACTCATGCA
The DNA here is from genome assembly GCA_937001585.2 of Brachylomia viminalis. Taxonomy (NCBI): domain Eukaryota; kingdom Metazoa; phylum Arthropoda; class Insecta; order Lepidoptera; family Noctuidae; genus Brachylomia; species Brachylomia viminalis. Next base: position 4,164,877 of record OW443303.2, on the reverse strand, counting down.
AGCATTAAGCATTCATGCAGTGTTGAAATTGTCACGTTTTTTTGAAATCAAGTGTACTGACTGAACAACGTAGTCTTGTGTACTGAAATTGGAAGTAGAAGCCAATCGATTTGGTTGTGATACAGTGATAGTGGATAGACCAATACGAACCACTGAAAGCGACATCGAGGGACAACATCGAGTAAACCAAACCGAACTTTATTCTTGAAGCAATAGGAGCTTTTTATTAATTCAATAAAGGAGTTTTTCCTTTATTACGTGCATCAATTTGTTAAATTAATATTTAAATGATTAATTTCAGTGTTACTAATCATAAAACTCGGTTTAGTTATAGGATACTACAGACAACAAACACTCAAGGGAAAACTCCGCTCATATTGGAACACAAAGTACAGAAGAAACTACAAGTGGTCTACCGACATACAGTGAACAAGGGCTACAGACTGGCGACAAAGAGGGAGACAAAGATATATAGACAACTTTTGTTAGAAGAAGAGGGAGGCAATGCAACTACTACATACACAACATCGACAGAAAGGACGAGCGGAGTTACCGATGCTGCGACTCGAAATGGTATAGAACGTTTACGGAAAGTAAAAAATTGCCAATAGGAAGATAGGATATATAAAAATATTTAAAGTAAATATTTGAAGAAATTTTAATTGAAGCCAATTCGGTAGATCATATTATCATGATTTTGTTTAATTTGGAATATGAAAAACGGAAATTATAATAAGTAAATCTCTTCCTTTTTTAAACGATTTAAGTAAATCACAGATTTTTTGGAATTTGTAACTTTTCCATATCAAATGAGATTCAGCTTCATCGAATTCTCATCGTTAGTCTTTAGAGTGTAAGGTACGTAGGTCTATACCGTTTCTCTGCGCCGACAGACTGACCTGGCAGGGCGGCTGCGGCGGGCGCGTCGTCGTGGTCGGACAGCGTCTCCACGTCTATGAGCGGGCTGCTCGCGCGGCGCGGCGCCGTCTCGCCTGCGGAACCACCGCGCTCAACAATCCGCTAAGCCGCTACGGAGCCTTACCGGTCAAACGACGTGAGCCTACTGACGTCTTCACGTTCAAATCACTTTTATGAACGAAATCAAATGTTTTGAAAATGGACGTGGTCTCTAAAGTTACGCTTTTGTCGTTATCTGAAAAGAAGGAAGGGGAAGCTACGGACTAAATGTCTGAATCTATTTTGTTCGCTAATCGGTTTCTTGATTTCAGTGAACCAGATGCTGTGATTGAAAGTTTTGCTAAAATTATATTTATATCATCCAGTTCATAATTCTGCGATTCATAAAACTTACAATTGCACATGCTAAATAAACAAGAACGTCAATGAACGTGTTCTTGTTCAAATCAACGGCAAAAAAAAATGCTTCAAAAGGTTGATAACTGTCACAATCTCGCAGTGTAGAACTCACACGTTTGACCAGTTATATCGCCGAACAAACCGTCACCATTTAAAGGAAACATAGACCGAAACCCAAAACCAAGGTTAGGACATTCAAAAGTCATCAGCTGCCGTGCCGATATAAAATAACCAGCAAATGAAAAACGAATCGACTATGAATGAGGCGAAGTGGTTCAAAGACTTACAGAGGGCCAGGTCCATACGTCTGCCAATCTTCGAATCGCCAAGACTGTCTTCAGAGTTATCAGAATCTAAAGGTAGCGACATGCTTCGTTCCCATCTGAAAATGTCAGGATTTTTGGCGAATTAAAATTGACAATACTCTGTTAATCCTTTAGATTAGACTGAAAATTTTAGTACAAAACAATTATCATTATTATAATATTATTTTGTTTGTATAGGACTGTCGCGTTTTCAAACAATGATTGAAGAATATCATGAACTAAAGTCACAGTCATGCAAAAATAATAAAACTGCATTCATGATAAATGGGAGTGAATCGTTACCTAGCAGTGGATGAGCTCTCCGACTTGTCTATGGTTGAGCTGGATCTAAAAGCGTCGGCCATGTTGATTCCAGAGTCTATTGACGGCCTCTTCACCAGGTTGCTCTCCAAGCTGCCAGCACGACTCTTTTGTGATAAACTGGAAAGAGAGAAATATTGCTTAAATTATGGGAAGTCTAAGAGTATTCTATTCTAGAGTTGAACAGAATACTGAAGTGAAAACATATTTAGCCGCGTTGAGCAATTTTTGGTACGGGCAAAACTTTTGGGTTCGCGTCACCAACGTTCTAATGTGACGTGTTGCGCCAAACTGACGATGCGCGGCGGCCTGTGCACATTTTGGGGATTTCAATTCTATCGGCATTCCATATGACTTTCAATTTTTTTTTAAATGTAAAACATGTCAACTCAACCGTGAAACCATCTTCTTGTGAGACACAGGAAGAAGAAGAAAATAAAGTCAGCGATTTAATTACAGAGGAAAGGAAGCTGTGTATGTAGTGAGATTTTGTCCATTTATTTTTAAGAAAAATACTTTTTTCATTAACAACCACATGCTTTGCACGTAATGGATAATTATTTATTTTAGATAAAGGGGTTAAAAAAAAAAAAAAAAAAAACCAACAGATGATGTAAAAAAATTAAAAAACCCTGAACACTACATTCCAAGCTACCCACAATAAAGATTGTCACCTGTGCGGCCTCAGAAAGACTCCATCCTTGTTCGGCGGGTGTATCCTGTCCAGCAGCGCGGCCAGGCGCGCATGCCCAGCACGTCGCGCGGCGGCGACGGCCGCGCGCGCGCCCGCCTCGCGCCGCGTGCCGGCGGCCCAGCGCGCCAGCACCACGGCCGTCTCGGTGTGGCCCGCCGCGCTGGCTACCGTCTGCGGATGGAGAAGGTTACTATGTTAAAGTCACCTTTAATTCTAGTAGTTTGTGATTCGAGAATTTGAATATTTCAAATCAAGAGGGAATTAGTTGACGAATTATTTATCACCATGGGCTTAATGCACTGCGTGGCTTTAGTGTCCTTTCCACTTTTAATTAGGGTAACAAAACTGCAGTGCCTCTATTCCTTGAAAGAGTAGAAAGAGGTACACTACCCTCACATTTCGCTATTTCTGTTTCAACAGTATTGTGGTTGTGCCACTACTACGAGTTCTTGTTAAAACTGCTTATGTCACCCACGACAATGCCATAGTATTATTTTTCAATATAATGACTATATAATTAAAACAATAATAAAATAAGGCCTATGTAAACTTACCAAGGGCGTACAATTATCACTATCCCGCGCCCCCAAATTTACTTCTTTCTCCAACGCTAAACTGGTGTCATCTTGCCTCCACCTCAACAACACTGTGGTCAACTTCGTGTACCCTAACGCAGCAGCCAAATGTAGGATAGTGGAGCCATCTTCATTGGGTTCAGTGGTGAAACCCTCAGAGTTGCCCGTAGATCGGTTGCTAAGGGCCCGGCAGAAGGAAACAAGACGCTCTTCAAATTTTGGGTTGGAGTACAGTTGGACATCTTCGATCTGAAATCGTAAATGTTGTAACAGCTTAGTGACTTTAAAGGAGTAACAGCTGTATTGGTTTAGTGAAGTTTTAAATTACTGATAATTATTATAAAATTATTAATATCAAAGGTGTCCGTATATAAAAGTATTCGTGACTTAATTCATATCAATTAACATTTGGAGCCGTATGGAGAGGTGTAAAAGTCATCGTTTTTTCCAGTGAAAAACAAGATGGAGTTGAAATAGGAGGAAAAGTACCATACTATTTCGCAGCAAAACAATAGTGGCCCTAACACTAACTTCTCTCCACTCCACAGCTCCATACGAATGCACTAGAAATAAGTGTAGGTGTTTTAGATTAAAGAAATATTCTCACCTGACTATTATCATCAGCAGGTTCAATCTTCATTTGCAGGCGACCTTGTAACCGCTGCAAGCGCTGCAGTAGCAAAAACCTCAAATCCAGCGATGGCAGCGGTGCGGATGCGGGCGATGACGGCGCGGGCGCAGGGCCCGGCTTGTACTCAAATACCACTGTATCTGATACCACACGACCACCTCGAGCCACTTGCAATGCTGCTAGACCTGCCTCGTGAGCTGAAATGGAGAGTAGATTACATTAGGAGAAAGTTCCAAAAGTATGGTAACATTTTGTAATACAACAGAACTTTGGATTGTTCTTTTTTTGGTAAAATTATCTTTCCAAATTAAATTGTATACCGTAAAAGCCCGATTATTCTTCGCATATTTTATAAATTGATTGGTAGCTCTGAAACTTGCAGAATTCGATGAACGAGGAACTCTAGTCGATCGCACGTTAGTGGTAACAAAACCAGTACAAGCTGGCCTTTTAGACTATTGAAACTACATCGACGTACAGCGTACAACTCCAAAGTTTTACTTCGGAATTGGTTTCTCGGTATTGATCACCATAAGCATCGAAGACTTTTCAAGGGGGTCACCTTTCGATTTTGATTTAGGGCAACAAAACAGCACGTCTCTGTTCCTTGAAAGGGGAAGAGGCAGTACAGTCTCATTTCGCCCCTTCTGTTTTAACAGTGTTGTGGTTTAAAATGCAACGACGTACAACGCTAGGTCAACTCAAGGTCAAATTGTGACTTCTGGCGTGAGGTTAACCGCATACTATATACTACAATTATTAATGTTTTAACTAACCTGGACAGTAACACCTTAAAAGCCCATTCTGCACCAATATCGATGGCACTGGGAAGTTATCAAACAGTACAGTGTACTGATCAGACGTCTCAGTCCAAGGTCCTGCCACCAGAACCTTAGCTCCACCTTCAGGATAGGCCCATTCAGGAGAATAGTCCAAGATGTTTAACGTCCCTTCGCTACTACTCTCCGTCTGCATCTTCTCATTGCTGTCTTCCATCGGCGCAGGAGGAGACTTGTCGCATAATGTCTGGAAATTGAGGAAAAAGGACTGCTTTTATGTTGATTAAATCTGTCAATTTACCCAGTTTTTGTTGAAATAATAAATATGTAAAGATTAACGCAACCAAAACTGTTTAAGCTATAAAATTATAATGCAGGTGGAAAAATATTCAGTTTTATTAACCAAAACTTATCGAAAACTTACCACCTATTCGTTCTTGTGATTTTTATATTAAGTAATTTGAGAGCGCTTAAATAAAATTAACACTTTGCAGGAGAAAACTTAAATTGTGTCTCGTTTAGAATATCTGAGTGAATGTATTAAGAATATAAATAACAATACCTTACCAAACGTTTTTCGACTCACCACAGGATTTGTTGAAATCGAACTGGGGTCCAACACTTCCAATTCAGGGAAATCTCCTAGCATATCAAAAGCGTCCAGATTCACAAACACATTATCATCCACTTCCGTAGCAGGCGACGCTACCACTTCACAACTGTCTATAAAGTCCATCGTATCTATTCCGGACACCATCACATTAGCTGTGTCGGAATGCCTCACACCATTCCTGTCTAGTTCACAAGTAGGCATGTTAGCCAACAATGTCTTCTGAATATCTTCATGCGACAACTCAAGAGTCTCATCAAAGAACCCACTAGAACCTAAATTGCTGTCAGTACCGAGCAGCACTAATGTATCATCACAGTTATCTGTCGAAACTTTACTTTCTAATCTTTCTACTAAATCTGGATATCTCGAAGGAGTCGCCGGCGCACTTGCGATTACCTGGTTTCTACTTCTTGGCTCCACTTTAATCTTCGTTTCAAAAACGTCAACGTCTATTTTCTCCTCTTTAGGTTCAATTTCTATTTTCATTTCTGTATTTTGGATACAAGTTGTAGGCTGACTATCTGGAATTTCCCTTTTTAAAACAAAAGTGGGTTTGTACTGCTGCCTATACCTGTCTCGAGGTTCTTCACAGACAAACGACGTCACTGACAGAGGAGATACTAATGAAGAGTTCTGCTGGTTACCGTTGCTCGTTCCATTCAATATTAAAAGACCACCACCGCCTTGGATTTGGCCTAAGGATAGTAGTAATGGTGACGCTGATTGTTGGGCGGGTCTGTGGTCTCTGGTATATTGCCTTGGTGGGTGAGACATTGATCTCGGAGAAGGACCGGTGGTTGAAGATACTTGGTGATCGGAAGGTGGTGGTTTTGGAGCCTGCACCCTGCGCATGGGATGCGCACAGTTTCTTGAATCGTTGCAGGTAGAGTCAGGACAGCTGCACTCCAGCTGCCTCGCCAAAGCTGCAGCTCTCGCCGTTCTCTGCTTCTCCATGAGTTGCGTCACAATGACTTCCACGGTCTCCGATGTCTGAAACATTTTGCCCTAATTTTTAATTATAGTCATTTATGTTACTAATTTCAGCTGCTATGGTCTGTACTCACCGATATTTCCAAGTCATTGTTGTGGTCCGGATCATCCTCGCTGAAGACTGAAACAGGAAACACTACAAACATTATAATCCCGTAATGAATCAACACGAATACTGAGAGGTAATGTTATTTAGTTAAGGTCTCTTAAGGTGCGCCGCACAACCATGTCTCAATCTACTCTCATTTATCAAATAACATTTAAAAAATAACCCACTAATCCAATTTCCATACCAAATTATAACGAAAATAATTTCATCATAACGCTTGTATTATTAATTTTCAATCCGAAATCAATAACAGGGTGTCCCTAAATTAACAACAGCATCGTTATTCCGATCAGATAGGATTAATAACCGCGCTGCATAATTGATATTTGCCACCATTTTCATAAATATTCAACAACGGAACAGAAACTTTCAGCGTTTCAATTTGGTTCCAGTGTTTTAAATTCTCGAATTCTGTTAGAATGAAAATTTTTAACGATTTTTTGTTCTGAAAACTTGTTAATTGACGGCTTGGAGTGTTACATAGTAATGCTGTTTTGATCGGCAGCTGGAGAGGCATATACATAATTTGAAAATGATTACAAGAGCTGTTGTCCGTAATGTACCTCTTTTCTAAAAGATGATTCAGCGGGAGAAAGTGTTTCATAAAGGGGTTCGAACCTTTGTGGCATATCCGACCCACCGCCATTTTGATTTTTTTTTTAAAGCTTCCGTGCAATGAAAGTAGTATTTATGGGTAGGGGACACTTATACAAACCACAAAATGTCAAGTAATATGGCACCCTTTTTTTTTAAGGGTGGGAAGTCATCAAGTAACTTCTCCCGCTCTGGGCAGAGCAGGAGGGCGTGATCTGACATCTCTTTGAGGCGCGCGTGGAGCACAACGCGCCATCGACCCGGGGCTGGTCCTTATCGAACGGCGAGCTGCCCTTTGCTCGCCGTTCGCAAGCCCACGCCTACGGTGGCCGGGAATCGGCCTGCGATTCCCGACGCCCAGGGCGTCTCCTACGGCGGCTAGGGGCGTGAGGGCGCGAATTTTGCCTCTCCCTCACGCGTTCCGCCTCCTCCTTCGCGAACATTACTGCTTCGCAAAAGGAGGTGACGGCTTCCCAAGCCCTCTCGCTCCGTACCATGGCCTGGACCAGAGCCGGACGCGAGAGATCGCCACCGCCAATCACCTCCACGAGGACACGGCGGTACTCCGCCCAAGCCGGGCATACCTCCACCGTATGCTCCACCGTGTCCTCCGGGCGATCCACACAATGGTGACCCCCGGGCGTTTCCTCCCGCCTTATCCGGAACAGGAACCTCCCGAAACAACCGTATCCGGTGAGGACCTGCGTCAGGCGGGATGTGAGGACGCCGTGGCGCCTCTCTAGCCACTCCTCAAAGAGGGGACTTATCGCCGCAATTGTGGCGTGCCCAGCGCTGGGTTGCGACAATCGCACTCTCCATGCCGCCCTGAGATCCCGCCGGAGCTCTGTCCGCTGTAGTATGATTTCTCGCGGCAGCGGAGCTACGCCCCGGCGTTTCGCCTTCTCGCGCCACTCCCAAATGTGCGCGAGGACTTTTGCCTCCAGATCCCATGGCGGTAATCCGGCAAGGAGGCTCACCGCCTCACCGGAGACCGTACAGTGTCCCCGGACCAGCCGGGTGGCCATGACCCTTTTGGGCGCGTTCAACCGGCGGGCTGGCCGCCGCCTCAAGGAACGCGCCCACACCGGTGCCCCGTAATGAACAAAAATGCCCATGAACCGCACGACCCCCGCGTAGAGCCTCCGGCAGGAGGCGTTTGGCCTCCCTAGATTGGGCAGGAGCCGCTTCAAGGCAGCCCCAGCCCTTTCCAGTCTGGGAGCCAAACGTCGGAAATGCTCCACGAAGTTCCCTAAAGATCACGTTCCCGATATATTCGGAGGTAAAGATCGCCATATAGGAACTATGAAAACCATTCAATCAGTAATTACGTGTGTATACGCATTTAGCTATAATAATAAACGATTACCTAATACGTATCATCTATATTATGTGTTTTGTTTTAATTTTCACCAGTTATTTAACAATACCGGTTATGTTATAATAATATAATAATAAATCATTTATTTCAGATTCATCCGTAGATTACATCCATATTTGTTAATACAATTGCGAGCTTACAGACTAGTGTTAGTAATAAATAATGTTTTGCATAATAATTATAATCAAAATAAAGTGGCAGGTCCGGGTGGACTTCCCGATGGTGGCGGCAAATCACTAAACGACTGCGTGCAGCCGTATCCAGCGCGCCAGGATCGGAGAGTCCCACCGATCCACCAGCGCGCACAGGATGGTGTCGGGACTGTCGCGCGTGCGGCGCATGATAGATGCGCACCGTTTGCGCATGATGGCTGCAAAGCCGTCTGTGTCAACCGCCGCGAACATCGCGGAGGCGCTGCAATGGCGCGGCAGCCCCATCAGCACCCGGAACGCGTTATTGTATTGAACGCGCAGATCGCTGTATGTCCGCTGCGTATAGTTAACCCACAGGCTGCTGGTGTAAAAGGACTGACAGTACGCTTTAAAAAGCGCAACTTTGACATTCCCCGTGCACCGTGAAAACCTGCGGGCCAACATGTTGCATCGGACAGACAGCGTTCTGCGCTCCCTTTCGATATCCACACTGTCCTTAAGGTCCTCGGTGACCCAGTGGCCCAAATACTTAAATTGCTCGACTTTGTTTAGAGTTATACCACTTATAGTGAAATTCGGAACGAATGTGTATCGCTTGTTGTCTGGCCTGAAAATCATTATCTCACTCTTTTTCGCGTTGTATTTGAGCCCATGATCCACCGCGTAGGACTCACAAATATTCAAGAGCTTTCGTAAGGCACCAATCGACGGGCTCAGCAGCACCACATCGTCTGCGTAGCTGATGTTATTCACGCACACTCCATCTATATAGCACCCTATGCCGGTGCTGCTGAGCTCATCAATCAGCTGGTTGACGTACAGGCCGAAAAACGTGGGGCAGGTCAGCCCCCCCTGCCTCACCCCGCATTCCAGCCCATACTCCCCCGACTCTCTTTCGGGGGAGTATGCCTGCCCATCTTACAAAATTCTTTTGGTTGTTATACCAATGCATAAATAATAGCACAATTTCCCTAGGTATACTAGTTTCATCCCTTAATTTACTCCATAGAATATCGTACGATACAAGATCGAACGCTTTCGATAAATCGAGGTAGCATGCATAGACTGGGGTCTTTCTACTCATGTAATACTGTACAGTCTGCTTTAGGCACAGGATAGCACTCTCGGTGGAAAGCCCTGGCCTAAAACCGAATTGCGCGTCGTTTAGCGAGACGTGTTTATCCAGGTGCTGACCAAGCAGACTGTCTAGCACTTTGGCGACCACTGTGGCTAGTGAGATTGGTCTATAGTTGTTTACATCCGATGTATCACCAGTTTTATTTTTGATGATTGGTACAACTATAGTACGCATTAGATTTTCGGGCAGATGGGAGTGGCCTAAACACAGGGTAAAAAACATAGCAAGCACTCTGGGTAGGTGTACACCTGCGTGCTGCAGGTGCTCGATGCTGAGGCTATCGTGACCCGGGGATTTACCCCTCACCATACCCTTGATCACCGCACGCACTTCCTTCGCAGTAAAATGAACACTACGCAGAATGAACCTTCCTCAGCATCGGGCCCCTGCCGCGTTGGCCCCAGAGGCGAGTCAACCTTGAAATGGTGGGAGAACATAGTGGCGATCTCACTAGGCTCGTGCACTCCCGCCACGCTGACGGGGAGGCCCGGCTTATGATTCATTTTATTGGTGTTTTTCCAGAACTGACCGAATTTCTTGTTTCTTATAGAAGTAGGTATTTTGTCTAGGAATAGGTACTTTGACCAATAAAATAGCGTTTCTTTGCAATATGATGCGATTTAGTATCTTAAGTAACTAATTATAGCGGCTTTTTGTGCAAATGTTTATGCTGTCTTCTAATAAATAGTAAAATCAATCTGGGAACTATTATTGGAATACAATGGAATGCGTGCACACGTAATTACTGCATTTTTAATGATTTTCATAGTTCTCATACGGTGAAGTTTACCTCCAAATAAATTGAGAACGTGACACTATAAAGTACCATATAACGGACATATTTTTGTTTGTTTAGGTGTCCCCAAACATTTAAACAGCTTTCAACGTACGCGGAGTCTTTGAAAAAAAAAATGGCGGTGGGTGGATATGCCAACTTACAAAAATGTTCGAACCCCTTTTTTGTTTTGAAAAGGATAACAATAATCTAAATTAGATTAAACCAAAACTTGACCAATCCATTAATAATTAATAATTTTTTAATAGTTATTTAATAGTTTAATTTCCACCAGAATCCCTAACATACCTTTTCATTTTACAAAAAACACGACTGGCTTCATATTTCATACTTCTGAAAATGTTCGTGGCAAAATACCTTTGATTACATTCTTATCTTTGGAGTTATTCAAATTTATGTTGATCCACAGTCAAGATGAAGGTACTGTTGGCATCTTTCTCATTTACGAATCTTATAATTTTATTCATAAGGTGTCCATTTGGATCGCGCTAAATGAACTATGTTTTACTTTGATGGAATTATAGTTACATAGTAAATTAATTTTCTTGGAATATTACGTATAATTACAAAGTATAGGTTTTGTACTTTTGCTTGATGAATGAAATAGCAAACATGCGACGGTTATAAAAATATGTTAAAAAAAATGTCAGTCCAAGTCACCTACATGTTTATTTACGTTCTATAAACAAAAACACGCAAAGGAGTACCTTAAGGCATATCTTTGGGCCACCCTTTATTTTTGTACCTCAAGGCACGCCATTGGCCCAGTTCTGTTTTCGACAATACTTCTCTACACTTATTTCTTCTCCTACAGATGATAAGCTCATCGCATACTCACACATTGGCTTCAGCTGGCAGACGAGCTCGTCTTTCGTCCACTCCTTCTTATCTGCCCACAGGGCGAGACTGGGCCCTACCGTCGCCAGTTTGTTGTCATCAGGGTATGGCACGTTAAGGTAGTGGACTAGCACTATATCCGGGTTCTGGAATTTCAGTAAAACGAAATAAATACGACAGTATCTACTGATATTTAACGATTTTATCTCATATTTCTAATTCAATTTTTTCCTGATATTTAACTGTAATGCCTATACCCGTTCGGAACCTATAGAGGTTCCAAACTGAGAAATCATAACTCTAATCCCTCTTGAATTACAGTTATGATTACTTACAGTAAATAAACGACATGTTATAGATGTTGCTTAACAAAATGATATAACATTGGTTTTATAATGCGCGGTTTAAATTCAGGATTATTTAGTCATCAGATTTTATGAAGATTGAAGGTTCTGATAAAAAAAATATTAGGTAATTGGGTTAGTTTTATGAAGAAAGAGGAGTAAAAAGTGAGAAGTATGGAGTAAGTAATTTATATTTATATATAAATTATGTTTGTTTTTGTTTGTTTATGTTTTGCTGTCTACACAGCAGTAGATTCAAAATACACGTTATAATGTCCGAAAATTTTTCATCACCAATTAATATTTCAGTGCGACATTAATTTTTGTACCGAATTCATCAGCCATTAATTAAATGGGTTCACTTTTATTGTGTTCAACAAAACGTTAAATATGTAATGCTATAATAGAGGCAGAACAAAATTATTCTATAGCAATTGAGCGTAAATGTTATCTACGTGCATAATTATTGTATTTACTAATTAATATAAAACGTGACTACAATAATTAAAACCATTTGAATTGTATTGTAATAATTTATTGCATCCAAATTTTTTTTTGTATTAGTAATAGTTTATTATTAGTAAGTAATTGTGTTTAGTACTATCAAATAAAGAAGCAGGAACTATCTTCTTCTTCCTTTTTTCGAGTCGATAGTAAATACATGTATTATATTAAATAACTTGGCCGCCTACTGGGCTGTAGGCGTTAGCATCACTGACGGGGTCCACTAGGGCCGATGCCTGCCAGGGTTGCGGGAAAGTCCGAGAGGGATACCGTGGCCCCTGGCACAGGCAACTGAAGGAACACGGGTGGGTTTTAGTCAGTAAGAGTCTGACACGCCCTCCCACTCTGCCCAGCGGGAGAAGTTATTTGATGATTTCGCAACGTCAAAAAAAAAGGAGGGCGTTTTTTAGGTCCTCAGAAGTACAGGTGTTTGGTCACTTTGGACACTCAAGCATATGGAACGCAGTTTGGTCAGGAGCACCGCATTTGCACTGTGCATCGATGTGATGTATAATAATTACTACTGAACTGACTGAAAGAAAAGGACGAGCTTTATCGCAGTTAGCTAGAGCTTATCAAGTGCATCTCCGTAAATTATAGCAACCATTCATCTCAGCACGCCTTTAGTCTCAACCGGATAACAAACACCATTTAACAATACAAACTCCACTATTACTCAAGTTAGTTACAAACAAATAAATTCAAAAGGCCCATAACACCAAACGCATTTGTAAACGTTAAGTGATATGTGAAAATTTACAACGGCATATAAAACACGTTACAAAGACAGCATAACGAGAATGAAAAAAATATCTATTTATATTCGGAAAACAACGAACTGCACTCAGTAGGGCATAAACAAGGAGCAACATCCGAAACTGCCAGTAAATCGACTCCAGCGCAGTTAAACTTGGTATAAAAATAAGTAATACACAATATTTTAATTTTGCCAACCCGACTACCGAATGTAAAACCGAGTGCGCCGTAATAACTAACCATTTGTCTTCAAAATGGCGGCAATAAACATGGCGTCATTATTTATGTAATGGCCGACGCCGTAGGGGTGCCTCTCGACACGTGCGCACTTTATTATTGTTGTGGTTTTTCATTAACACGCCGTTAAAAGTGGATTTGTTATAACAGTGCTTCAGTGTATCGTTTCATGTTGTATTCATAAATTTTCAGTTGAGTGAAATTGTGATTGTTATTTGTACGTCATTATTTGTGGTGTTGCGGTTCTGGGCGAGAGGTTTTGTTTAATTGGCCTAGCAGGAATAGCATCACAAATGAATCGTTACGGAACTTATTTTTTAAGTTTCTCTGTGTTCTGTTAAAACATAAACTGTATTTTGTAACCTAAATCTACAGGTATATATCTACAACAACAATTAGTCAAAAAAAGAAATGCAGGACATATACCAAATAAAATATTTCTGACTCCTATGTCACAGGAACTTACACCTAGTTAGATCAGGAGTCAGAGTATTAAAATATTGACCTTTGTATTATGCCTTTTCCGTCTTATTACAAAACACGATCTAACTTTAGCCCCAACCTACACATTCGATTTAGTTTTTGTATTTGGAACTTTATGCCGACTTTAGTAAAGCTCTTAATACAAAATTGACAATCTAAGACCGGACTAAGTTGACAGTTTTGTAAAAGGAACTGTATTTCGATTTCAGTTATGTTCTCATTTCAAAAACAGGCTCGATGGTTTAAACCATGTCAAAAGAAAAACCTTGTTTTGTAATAAGGCCGTTTATGTTTTAGTCATAAGTATAATGTTAAGGGCTTTTGGTAAGAAAACGAATTTATTTACTTATTTAACTTGGAAAATACGATTATTTTGTAATATTACTATCAAGCAAAGATCAGAAGGAAAGTATTTACACAAACGATAAGTAATCAGATGAACATTTTAGCAGTACCCACAAAACTTTTGCTTATAAACTACATGCATGAAATCCCTGTGATTAAATCTGCCTTTAAAGATAAGCCAATTTATGGTGAATTTACGCCACACCTATGTACCTATGTAAAGTTTTGGTACCACTTTAATAAACGCTATCTATACTAAACGAAATAAAGCGCAACTAGCAAATAAGTACCACTTCAAACTGTACAGTAGACAACCCTAGTTTTTCTATACTCTGAAGTCAAAAGTTAGTTGCAGTTCTATGAGCTTAGCACGATCTAACGGTCGAGCTGGCGACAGGAAATAAAAGGATAATGTACTGCTTAATACAACACATACTACAAAATATAATAAACAGTTGGTAAACGTACATTTTGAAAACTATTTAGATATAATCGGTTTAGGGGATAAAGTTTTACAACTCACAGAGGAAACGTTAATGCTTTAAAAAGCAATAGAATTGAAACTAAGTTTTGTTTGTCTGAGAAATAATGTAATTGGATGCTGGAGATTGGAACGAAAGTCATTGACGTGGAATAAAAATAAATAGATATTGTTTCTCGTCAGTAACGATATCAAAAGACGAGAGAACACAATTTAAAAACAACTCAAACATCATATTTATTTTTAATTTCTAGTTCTCTGGCTAACATACAATACTTATTATTTGAGACACACAATCAGTTAACACAATAATTGCTCAAAACCACAAACCAATTACCACTACACCAAGATTGCCACAAAGGGATCGAAAGTAAAGAATACTTATCCATCCTATTGTCCCTTAATAGGCTATTACAATCTTTACTTAATTCTCTCGTTAGACCTTCTATCCCTCTGTGGGCCTCGGTTTGATTCCACAGTTACCTTACATCAAAGTAATTGTCTCGTTAAATATTAACTTTGACTAATTGAACTATCCGTGTGAGAATGTTATCTATAGTTGCGAATATATTTATTTTAACAGTAAGGGCACTATGGATTTTTTTGTGAATCACTTGTCATGTTGATGTGGTGCATATTTAAAAAGTTGCTATATAAGATTGCCTGGTGATATTTCATCAAAACTGTTAATACATTTATGCGTTAAAAAATAGGAAAAGAGGAATGATTTCGTGATAATGTATTGTTACCAATTGATACAATATACCAAGACAGACGGTGCTGAAAAATGAAAAGAGTAATCCGATAGTACAAAGATTTGAAGTCACTGACACGCCTTGAGCAAGCTTGGTGATCAATGCTCGTTCTTTCTCTGCATGAAAAGATGCCTTTGCCCTTAAGAAGGACGAGTAAAGGCGTGATAATGATAATAATAGAGGATAATGAACGTAAAATTGGGATACAATAACATTTTATTAGTCAGCTGCTCAAAAGTTCTAACCCAACTGCAGTCCCAAATCATTTTCATAACACTAAGCAATAAACAATCAACCAAAATGATCACAACAATTTCAAGAACATTCCACCTGAACAAACTCCAGCAATTATGCTCCATTATACACTCGCGTCGAATTCCAACGAAAACTAGACCGCCGGCCGTGCACCTAATACGTCAATAGAAATTGACACCTGTTACTCCACACAAACATGGCAACTACAGCTTAACGGAATTTCAATTACCTTCGGCATTTTCCGATGCGGGAATGATGGCATTTTACAAAATGTCAATTTGTAATCGTCAGCGCGAGGATTAGTTCTGTTCGGTCCGGTTTGGTCATTAGAGCTTGTCACCTACCTTGGAAAGGTAGACAAAGGGGCGGCAATTAATTTGAGAGGCATTCAGGCATTGTCTGAGGCTTTTATAGATTACGTTGATGATTTGGAGGTGGATAGTCTAATGGAAGAAGTTGCTGATATTTGAAAAGTATGTTAAGGTAAAATTTTCTGCTTGTCTATGGAGATTTGGAATCTAAAGACGAGATAAAATATGATGGGATGGCAAAATTGATAAAGCTTACTCATTTCTAACGAAATAAATCTTACTCTTACATTATGATACAACTCAACAGTTTTTAAGGAACAAATAAAAATCTGCTATCTGCCTGTTATTCTGGTATGTCTGCAGTTGTATACAAACTTAAAATCTACGACAAAAAAAAAAACTTACGTATTCGAATCAAGTAAAATCAAAACTTTGATCATCATTAACTATTCGTGATATATCGTCTCTTCACGTGACCAGAGGGCTGGTTGTGGTGGCCTATTTTTTGGCCAAAGAATCAGCATCGCTATACAACGTGGCAATGCTGCCAGCCTTTTGGGCACTTTTCCTGTTGGCAGCGATGCGGACGAATTTTTTGAAGCCCTATGATTCTTTTCCTTCTTTTTTATATACATGTGCATATTATTAATATTATTTTAAGTCTGTTATCTCATATATTATAATGTAATGTTTTATAGTGTGTAAATATTTTAAGACTATTCGTAAAATCACAATTTAATTAAATTAATTAAAAACAATTAATACACGGTGTAAAACATAACGTTTCTAACGATACCCTCTCAGTATTCACTCTACAGGATCGCGTAATGGAATTAAGATGATCAAATATTAAATTTAATTTGGCGCCGACCACGAGTCCAATCCTGATGTACTTATGTACTGTTTGCACTGCATACATAATGTTAATGAACACTTATGCGAGTTATAAAACTTTATAAAAATGGTTATCTAAACCGTTTATTTAATTTGCGTTATATGTTCTGTCTTTTCTGTCTAATATCATACTTCTGTGTATATTCTTAAAGGTGCATTAAATTGTCTCAAATCTCAAACTAGAAGCGGTATTTTGACACAGCTTATGTATAATAGACATGAAAATATTTATCGTTAGCAATTTTATGCAAGCACAATCGTAACAGTAATTTAAAAAGGAATATTCCATTGAACTTTCCACATATATCAAGTTAAATGATATAGAGGTTGTTGCTTTACAATTAGTTTATTTCATGAGATATTCATAAAGGTTTCAGGGGCTAGTACAAATCTTGGGGTCCATTCGATTAATCGAGTCTGGTCAAACCACGCTGGAATCGGTTCAATTCATTCATTCATTCATTAATTGTGAATAAAGTGTGTGTCATCATCTCCTTCTACTCATCTTAACAGTTGAACACTGTTTAGATTAAAAATGCTGTAGATGTACGATCTATTACGTTTCAAGTAGTTATTTTAGTTTCAGCAACAAGCAAAAATGAATTAAACAAAAGTTTTCACTTACAATTCAATATGAAAGTAGATAAATTATATAAAATTGTTACAATACATCCATTGGGAACTGAAGTATAGAACATTAAAGTGAACAATAGTCTGTAAATGGTGCTCCAAGTTGTTTTGGTATTACACATACAGCAATATATAGCAATGCACGTATAACGTTTGAATCGCATTGTGTGGAGTTACTAGAAGTTAGTAACACAAACGTATGGAGCGCTTAAAGTTAGCACACGTTTTAATGTATGCACATATTACAGTGGAACTGTGGTCGTAATCGCTTCCTTGGTTTTACTTATCGTTAGGTATAGTTTCAAGAAGTTTAGAAAATCCAAAAGTGCACGCCTCGTAACGCTCATTTATTTTAATAAAATAATAAATCGTTTGATTTGATTTGTAATATAAAATAAAATAAAAACATGCATGCAAGAAAAGTTCTTTAATTTTTGTACGAGACATATAGTGATTTTTAGTAAAAATTTATTTATAAAAAAAGACTACGTAAACTAGGCTACTGATATGAAATACGGCACCAGTTCACCGAATTCTGGAACTAATAAAAAAGCCCGGTCTTGATATATAATTTTTTTCGGGAGTTATCTTTGGTACATACAAAATCAGCGTACAGACATCAGGAAGTCCACGTATTTTTTCTTTCAAAATACAACATAAAATGATTTTTAGAAAGTATAAGATGGTTTCATTTAAGTGTTTTCTCGATGTACATCTCACTCATATTATTTTATAAGTGCAATAAAGTTGTGATAGAAGATCATAAAATTACTTGACCTTGACGAGTCAAAGCGAGGTATAAAGCGTTCAAAATTGTGGTAAATTAATGTTAAAAATTGTATAGACATGAATGATGTTTTCAAACAATTTGTATGTTTTTCATTAATTTTTTTCTCCGATCTCTAGCTTACCAAAAATTAAATCATTATTTTCTTTCCCGTCACAATATTTCTATCTTTATTTGAAGTTCCATTTCTTAGTTACTTCAATTACGATATTTAAAATAGAACAATAATTTCATGAAGTCCAATTTCCATCACATTTCTTTGATCTTGGATTTTTAAATGAACAAGAAGCCTGAGGGCTGGCTGTAATTAACTTTTTAAAGAAAAAAATCTCAGAAAAAGACCTCTTCGTACTAAATGTAAAATTGTATCCTAGGGCTTAAATTGTTCCCATTAAAAGAATAAGTAGGTAATAATATAATATGAGACAACCTCCACACAAGGTCATCAGGTCCCGAACTAGGCAGAGCCTGTACTGCGGTAACCTGATGACTGATGTACATACTTATATACATATACACACCCAGACACAGGTCAAACAGACATGTTCATGCACACAAATGTTTGACTTGTCCGGGGATCGAACCCGGGACCAGCGGCTCAGAAGGCAGGGTCACTACCAACTGCACCAACCGGTCAGTCAATGGTATGTAATGGTATATGGTCAGCAAATGGTCAGTAATGGTAGGTAATAGGTTTTCCTTATCATTATAAAACGCCAATTTATTAACTACTGAGAGGTTATGTGAAGCAACATCCGACGTTTAATCAGAAGAAGCTTGTCGTTAATTTTAATCAATTGCTTACCTGAAAACCGCACTTAAATATTTTTACTAGCTAAAGTAAACTAACGTTGTACAATTTGAAATTTCTTCGATATCCTCCAGTTTTTAGTCAGAGCCATAATCTCAAGAGAATCCATTAATAAAGCAGCGGCTAAAAATATTGCACAAATATTGAAAACGGTGCCTCAAATTCGCGGTTTTATCAATAGCGAGAGATATCAAAGAACCGCATTTCAAAATCTCATATTTCAGAAGGCGGTCGATGCATTCCGAAGCCTGAAAAATGTTTTCAGCAACGAGAGATTACAGTACTTATATAAATTTCTATTCGACTTGGAGGTGAAACTTGGTAAGAAATGTACAGAAAGCCCTGAGCTATTTGTCTCCTTAATTTTTTTGCATTTGTTTGCTGATAACGTTATCATCCTCTTCAATTGTGTTTTCAACTAGAATTTTCTCTTAGGCCATAGACACTGATAGTTCTAGTAATTAAGTCGCTATACATGTAGCTACCTTAATTAACCATAATTATCTGGTTTCAGCTACAATTGGTCTATCCCAATTATTCCCAGGAGTGTCGTAAGTGGCGATTGAGAGATTGTATCACGAGGATGGGTAGCAGAAATCAGCAGAATCTACTTATTACGGTAACTAGTAACGTCATGCTGTAATCACCGAAGCAATTGGCAATATTAGTGACGAAGGCGATGTAACTTTAAAATTGCTTATTGCTACTGATTCGCAAGTTATAGTTGTTGCATTTCAAGAGCGCGTTTTAATCATTGCGGCTTAAACCTTATACCTACACATACATCTACCCAGACCGAATCTAAAGGAACTTTAAACCTTATGTCAATGATACCTTATGATGAAAGTCACTAGACGCGCGATAGTGAGTTGTAACTGCTATACTAGGGATCGCATTAGATGCAGAAGGTGGTATTATAAAAAAGCAAGAACGTGAAGAAGTGGAGGCCAAGTGGGAGCAGTGGTAGCCCAGTGGTAACGGCCGCGACTTATAAGTTGTAGGTCGTAGGTTCGAACCCAGACAGGTGCTTTACTTTGAGTAAATTATTTCATCACCACTGCTCTCAAAACGGTGAAGGAATACATCGTAAGGAAACCGGCATGTCCTACAACCAAAAATTCTAAGACATGTGACATCTACCAACCCGCACTGGGTTCGCGTGGTAGAATACGGCCTACTCCCTCTCACCGAGAGGAGGCCTGTGTGCCAGCCTTCGATCAATAATAGTACTAGATACACAATCCCATACAAAATTTCAATTTAAAACTGTCACCAATTGTGTTTACGTTTGTCTAGTTGAAATAAATATTTAGTAATGTATATTCAACCTTAAGTGCAAAGCTTAAAGTAGTATTTACAAAGTTAGGTACACAAAGCAATACATTTTACGACCGAAGCTAGCTGGTTAACATACGTCAAAACAAATTCAACCCTACACGCATGATTTAAAGTCAGAATTACAAAGTGCCAAAAAAAGCAATTAAATTTTACGACTGTGGTTCGCCGCTTGGATAAGAACTGAGTGAAAAAAAGTAGTAAAGTAAAGTAGTAGTTAAGTCCTTAATTTAATTCCTTCTGTCATCGGAGAAAGGTAAAATCAATAAATTTAAAATGTCGCTTGAATATAAAAAGTAATTTTTATATAAGTAGGTACATAAGTACAAAAATATTTATTCTAAATTAAAACTTAAAATCTAAGCAATAAAGTTAAATACATTATGTTGACATTTTCGTGATTACTGTATTTTGGAACTAGACGTAATTCTTGGTATTACATGTCAATGCTCAGTATTTCATGATAATAACCACAGGAATAAAGGTTTAGGTTACTTCTCATAAAGGTTTTTAAAAAAAATTGCCAGATTTGATAAATCGTTCGTCAATATGAACATATAGCTAGCTGATTACACTTTTAATGGTCGGTGAAACTTAAAAAAAAACATAATCAACTTAGTATTTTATCAAAACGTTATGTTACTCCATACTTTATGATAATTGCAAAAAACCTGCATTTTGGAACCGCTGTTTTTAGTCATCTACGCTTTTGCGTGTTTCCAGTTAAGTCAAATATATATATTTTATTTATGTATTTATTACAGCATGGAAGACTAACAGCTAAAAAAATTTACAAAAAAAGTAAACAATAGTTGACAGAAAGCCAATTACAAGTCTTCGCGTTTAGATAATGGATAATGGAAAATAATTGGATAATGTAAATACAATGAATAATAATAGATATAATATGTATAAGTATATTAGTTAAAAATCATTAATTCAGTATTATTATTTGTACAAATATATTTGCACGCCATGAGAAATGGCAGACATGTCGTGAGCCACTTATGTTTTCGAAGATCTTGCATGCATGTATTGATTTTAATTCTGTATGTATACACATGTTTCAGCAAATAAAATTTCTTTTCACTCCTCTTGCTCAAAAAGACCGTCATTGTGGCGTACCAGTAGGCCAATTCTCGTATTTAAAAAACGTTCAAATTCAAGTCGCAATCTCATCTCAGCGACAATCAATGTCAAAAACCTGTCACAAATGTATGTAGATTGATTGTAATTTTGACAGATTGACACTGAGATTAGAATGCGAACGGTCTTAAAAATACGGGAATTGCCCCTCAGAGCGAAGAAAAAATAGCAATTCTTCCTCTAGGGGAAAAAGTTTATTTTTTTTAATTTTTGTGTGTCAAATGACAATGAGCCTACAAAAACGAAAAAGTCTTTAGTCATAAGTAGAATAATCATGAATATAGACTCGACTTATTAGATACTGTTTCATAAAAAAAGAACTTCATTTTATTTCTGAAAATGGAACTAAAATCGGCGATCTCTTTGGTAGAATGCATGCAATGCGTTGCGGCTGCAGAAGAAAAAACAAAAAAAAGACATTTGGAAATTAAGTTACCGGGAAAAAACATCTCGTTAAATATCCAGAATTGTACAAATAGTACATTTAATTTTTAATAAAATAAACTACATATTTATATTGTATTGGATTGTTTTATTTTCTCGCAATTGTAGTGAAAAGTAGAGTGTAACACACGGCGCTAAAAACCCATTAAAACTCGGTTTCTATTTACTCCCTCGCTAAAGCTCGGGAGTAAAACTACCTCGTATATAATGGGTCATTTTAGCTCCTTGTATAACAATCTACTATTATTTCTTTCTTAGAGTTCTAATAGAATTTGTGTTGTGAAAATACAAGCAGTAATGCATTAATATAAATTGTCGATTTTTTATAAGGCTGGTTTATGTCATCTCTTTCTTTCGCAACAATAGATACCTATTCTGCACACCGAAATGGGACGCTAGGAAATCTACAAACCAAAATAACATACAAAATAACAATACTACTCCATGCATTCCCTGTTCCAGAATAGTCGATGTTTGTTACAATAGTTGGAGCGCTGTCGCAAACATTGGTCAAACAATCATACAATTTGTTAATTGATTTATATTTACTATTTAATTGTTTTTAATTTATGAAAAATACTAATTGATTTAAACTTAACGAGAAAAAGACATTCCTTCCAAAATCTTGGTGTTACGGTGGTTATTTACACAATTTTAGAACGCTTACTGTGCCATTTTCACGTCTTAACGTTGGCTATGATTGGACCAGACTAATTTGAAATAAGACCACAAAAGTATTTGTGCTCTTATTTTTCGGGCCGTTTTTGGAGCGCTCATTGGGAATCTAGTACTATTATTGATCGAAGGTCCCAGCAGTGGGAACATTATAGGCTGATTATGTATGAAGAAGTAAATAATGTTGATGCTTACCTGTAAAAGCCAGTAACACCTTCGATGGAATGTTGGCAAGATTGCCGAGTGTACGTAGCAGCCGTAGATACACTGTGGACAAAAAAGATTCGCTATGAATAAAGATTAAACAGAAATCATCAGCACGACATTCTGTAACCTGTTAAATGAATATATTACAAACAAAACAGACATACTCGTAGTCGAAGTAGTATAATCAGTTACATTTAATGCCATAACCACTTTATATTTTAAACAAATTTAACTTCAAGTTCATTTCCATCAAAAAAATAATAATTTGGTTAACTTTTACGGCTTTCAAGACATAATAAATAGCTAATTCGCTCTGTTTTTCTTTTAAGCCTCCAAATCAGTGCGAAAGAAAATTACCCTCATAATGATATCCATAATGTTCCGAAAGTGTGTGTCTTGAGCCCTAAGCACCCCATTATCAATAATAAAAAAAGTCTGCATGTTTTTATATATAAATTTTAAGAGAGATTTAGGAAGCACATTTCCATATTAAATATTCTGTAGGGATACTTTCATTTTCATAAATTTTTCCATTTGATATCCGCTCTTAAAATGGAATACGATCTTTTTAATTATCTTCGTTTTTTTTTAATTTTGCATTTTTTATTACGAAATTACATTTTAATATTTTTCTAAATTGCGTTTTTCCTTAGAAGTTCAAAGTAATTTAATTATACCTACACAAATCGTATAAAATTTGATCTTTATGGAATCCTTGCAATAAAATTTGTTAGCTTCGCTTATACATTTCAAAATTTCGTTATTTCGTTAGTGATCTCTGAAAAAGCATTGCACGACGTAGTAAAACAAGCCTAACCAAGCTCGACCTAGAATTGGCACCTGAACTAACTTCGTTTACTAGGAAAGCCTCTCTGTGCACATGGGTGGCGGAAGGCATGAGCGGAAGCGGGTAGGCCATTTTTGCCACTTAGTCATCATAAAAATAATGTTTTGTAATTTTAACATTAACTACTGTTTTCAATCTGTCTGGAGTTGGGAAGGTTAGACTTAAAGCAAAACAACAGCAATATCTTAAGTGAAAAATAAGTAGATTTAAAAGTATGTTTACTAAGAAAAAAATGCTATATTAAATTCTCACTATATCTAGCATAATATTCTTGTTGCCTCTCCAAACCAATAATAATATCTGCACCTACTGATCTGTCTTCGTCCACTACAAAACTTAAAAAGCAGGTGGCAATGAAACCGCTACCGCTATCGCTTATGTCTCAACCCCTAGATAGCCCCACTCAACGGTCACAGTTGTGCAAAATGTATTATTCAGCATTCCTTGCGCGCCGTACGTGGCGAGTCGCGTGGCGTAGCGATCACTTGCCGTCGTTGTACTAACGCCTTTGCTTGTTGCTACCATTTTTATTTACGGGATATAAAAACGAGTCCCTAGCCGGATTTTTGGAATATTCCAGCTTATATTTACTGCTTATATGTGGAATTTTTAGCAGCATTTATGATGTAAGAAATCTTAAATTAACTGGGGTCTTGTGAAAGGGAAATGCTTTTACAGATTTCTGGCAAAAAAAACTTATAGTACCAAAGTTGTACGTATAAGTCTTTTATAAGTGCTTACTGAACAAGCTCCATTAAGTAACTTAGTGCTCTCAAGTGACCTTAATGTGTTTTCTTAAGATAAGATAGAGGATTTTCTCTGAGACAGCGGTATAGTTGGTTATAACGTTTCAAACAATAGTCTAACAAATTTAAAGGGAAAAAATACATCTGAACACTATGAAAAAGTTTATTGATAATGATTGATGATTATAATTTTTGTTGCTTTGCATCATAATCTCAGTTTTGGAAGTCACAACATTTTTATATTAAAAAAAAAAAAAAAAATAATGAAAATTATCGTATCAACTTCGATCTTGTCAATCAATAAATGATAAATTATTTTATTTCTGTAAGTAGGTTTGTACAAACATTTTTACACGTCAAACTTATTTTTTTTATACTAGATGAGGCCGGCGTTTCCTATCTGACTACTCTGAGAAGAAAGGCCGAAACGAACGCAGAGATCACAGTCTCTTAAAGTCCAGACAAAATCTTAGTCATATCATGTGAAGGCAATGTAGATCGGTATCTATTTATACATCATTCAACATAAATATATTCCAATAATATCTCAACCAGTTAATACCAAAATACCCTGCGCCGATCAACCCAAAAATAAGGTACTATGACCATCACCGATTCATCGGCAACTCGGCTTCAATGTGGCCTCAATCAAATATCCGGGCCGCGGCCGGGCCTACAGAATGGACATTCAGATCTAAATCGCTGGCTATATTGGCGAATCGTATTTTTGCGAGACCATTCGAGCCAATAACCGGCTCTGTAGTGGGTTTTTCGGAGGGGATATCCGGACTCAGGGTGAAGTGGTACCAGGAGTGAGTGACAAGTGATTCGCACAAATAGCAACTTTTGAGGAAAAACGTTGTATTGGAGAAAGAATGACTTTTTCTGTCAAGTACTAATCAATGACTGACATGACAAACCAAAAACCAAACCAACCAAAAATTATCAAGTCTTTCAAGTTTAAAGTTAGTTTTCCTCACATATTCTGAGAACTAAATATTAAGAAGTTAAATATTAACCATCAAGAATTAATTCCGAACAACACACAACATAAGAAGCAGCATGATTTAATAAAACAAACAGGTTTCTATGCCTTTATCCATCAGAACCTTGCGATAGCTTGAGTCGGTGATTGAACCAATTAAGGAACTTATAGAGGAAATACTGAAGTGCATTACATCATGACACTAAATAAAGCAATAAACAGCAGCGATAACGGTGCAGGCGACAACCATTAAAAAGCTTATTCAACGGATACATTTACCACCCAATTTCCTGAAACCGCTGCCGCTCATAACTAGCACCAACACTTAATATCCGTACGAAGACTGCTCGTGAGTGAATTAGACTTTTACGACCGCCACCGAATCCATGCCATATCGAAGGTATAGACGGGAACGAATACCTAATCTAAATCTTCAGACAAACGTCGGGACATAAATATCTATTGTTTGAAGTCTGTGAAGGTATGTTTTATTGTGTTAGCCTTTCAGGATTTTTTATGACATGTTCCAGAAATGTTGGTATAAAATATTGTGTTGGCTATTTCTTGTCACGTGTGTTGTAAAAATTTTGCTATTCTTTGTCCATTTTTATCACACAAACGTGTCTTATTGGCAATACTTTTGAACTGCGAAAAATCTTCAAAAAATTTGGAATGATATCTAGAACTATCCTTGTTGTATTTTCCCATCCTAGGAAATTACAAGAACACTCAGACGTTTCGGAACGAAGTTCCTTATCGTACGTTGTATTCTGCACACTTGGCGAATAAAAGGTATACCGAAAAAAAAATGTATGACCGTCAAGACACATTTGTTACATCACAAAAGTGTGGTGTCCCACCAATCCTCTCGTTTTTTTAAATCTCGAGTGAATCCACAAGCATATCAGTCGTTAATAAAAGAAGATTCAGTAAAACAAAAACAAACGTGTGTAGTTTTGCAATAAGTTTTAATAACAACGTACTCGTAGTGATAAATGATAAATGATAAATGATTTTATTTCTGTAAGTAGGTTTGAACAAACACTTTTACACGTCAATCATATTTTTTTTTAAACTAGATGGGGTCGGCGTTTCCTATCTGACTACTCTGAGAAGAAAGGCCGAAACAAACTCAGAGGTCACAGTCTCTTTTAAAGTCCAGACAAAATCTTGGTCAGGTCATGTGAAAGCTATGTAGATCGGTGTCTGCAATGGTCTTTTGAGGAAAGAACCACACAGATTGAGTGGACCTGTCCAGTCAGTGCACGCAATTGTCAGTAGTGTTATCATCCATGTGGATAAGACTGTATTATGTCTACCTTCTGTGGACTGTCAACTACGAGATATTTTATGTAACTGAATACTTCGCTCGAACGCTTTGATTCAGATTTCTAAAATTTCATTAAAGACGGATTTGAAAAAGAAAACGGATGCTCCAATAAAATTTTATAGTCAGTAAAAAGTTTAAATAAGTTCAAACGCTAGAAGTGTAAAAATAACTGACTTTATACGTCTTGTCGGTGCAGTTAAAGCGAAAAAAAATAATTCAATCTATTAGAGCTACTAAAATATGTATTTCAATCAATACTTCCGCTTGCTTGTAGGTACCAAATTTAATTTTACTACTTAACTCCAAACTTGAAATAAAATAAATCATGACAAATCCCTCCTTAAAATTTTACTGGCGAAAACTAGATGGATCTAGAACCGTCTGGCTTGAACCGGCAAAATCCAGTTTTGGACCAATCGACGGGGATACGATACGATTCAGTTTATCCAAGTGCATTTTCGGATGAATGCATACGTAGATTGGACGAATTAAAAAAGTTCAACATATTCATGTGACTTCGTCCGTCAAATGGGATTGGCATAAAGCTGCTTTTAGAACTAATGAGAGGTTTTTTTGTTTGGTCTAATTTTCTGCCTAGAAGTATTTTGCATAGCCTCATTTCGCTGTATTACGACTAACTGCGTTTATGCTTAGAATTGATGCATTCGCGCATTTTGCTCTCGCGAATGCAGTGGCAGTATTATGAATTATTTTGTTTATGTGTGTAATTTGCGCTTGAGTATATCCACTTTCGTTGTAGCAGCGTAGAATAGTAAATTCTAGACGAAGGAGGAAATTGCAAAAAAATACGCCTGTGTCTAATACTTTATACTGCTGGTACTTTTATGTTACTAAAATTGAATCAATGCCATTTTCGACAACGCGGTAATAAAGTAAAAACTATGATCTTTTTTCTCTCTTGTCCCGTGGTACAGGAAACAATAGAAAAACACTTTGACTGACCGGTTGGTGCAGTTGGTAGCGACCCTGCCTTCTGAGCCGCTGGTCCGGGGTTCGATCCCCGGACAAGTCAAACATTTGTGTGCATGAACATGTCTGCTTGACCTGTGTCTGGGTGTGTATATGTATTTAAGTATGTATATCAGTCATCAGGTTACCGTAGTACAGGTTCTACCTAGTTCGGGACCTGATGACCTTGTGTGGATGTTGTCTCATATTATTATTATTATACTTACCCCTGAACAAACGTTTACCAGTGCAAACTTAATGACCCCATTACCCACCAACATTAAACACCTCTTCCAAACAACACAAAACTAACGGCTGTCATTCCCACCCCTCATTCAGAATCAACATAAAAATGCAATTCACTGAAACGCCTGCTACATTCACACTATTACCCATAATAGGTGTGATCAAAATTTTACAGCAAGAAGCCGAGAATGCAAGACCACTCGTAATTGTAAGGTGGGCTGGCTGCTCGCCAGTTTACCCACTACTTGCACCACCGAAACAAACGCTAGCCGGGCATTCGAGCGATTGATTTGTTTTTATACCGAACATCGCCTTTATGAGCTCGTAAAGTTGGATTGAAAGGGTCTTTTGAAAATAAGAGATATTTTTGGAGATTGAATTGATGCAAAATACATGACATGAGACATGAAGATAGAGACATGTTTCGTGTTTAAATATAACATTGATCACAGAGATTCAACAAACATAGAAGACGTAGAAGCACAAATAAAGTTCCTCTTTTAGCCCAGAATACCTATTATCTTTCAGCTAAACTGGGATCTCTATTACACTACTACCCGGATCTTTTAAAATTTTAAAACCAGAAAAATCTCCCACATAAAACGCACGACCGCATTCTTTGTCCCACGCGTTAACCATCTACAAAAATACTCCCCTTTAAATATAAAGTTTCGTGCACACAAGTGTAGCAGGAAATATTGGCCTATATACAAAGGCCAGTCCAGGCCAGATGGGCCGTTTTGCATGTCTGTCCCCGGCCTTGTGGTCGAATAAACAATACGTAAAACGGCGCGCGTTGCATGCGGCCTTGCAACTTTACTTTTGTATTTAAAACACGCAATTTCAAACCTTATTTTAAAGTAAACAAAGCTTTAAGTGGCAGTATAAAGTTTACTGCAATAAATAAATTTTGATAGTTAATTCGAAATTATGCAAAGGAGCTTGCCTTGTTAATCTAGTATATTAATGCTTTCACATCTTATCGTTAATATTTGGTATGTTAATTTCAGTTATAAGAATGTTGGCTTTTTAAATATTAATTTAAATAAATGTCACCCATGTTTCACGTAAGGGTGTTGGAAAATGTCGTGGAATAACCAAAAATATGACAAGCTAATTAATCGTGACACGAGAATGCGCAAAATTAAAGTACTTTTTACAACCTAAAACGTAAATTCAAATACAGCAAAAAGGAATTTATGGCAACACTGCCTCGTTTGACGTGGATTGCGAGCGCTTGGCTTGAAAGCTGACATCTTAAGGCCTGTTAAAATAATCGACTCAACTGTTTTGTTTCAATAACAATGTTGACAAAACGTATCACTGCGTTAAATTGCAGGGTGCGGTAAGTTGATGCCCTATTTAAAGATGGTGTTTATTTGAAGTTAGATTCAACAATGACTAAAAGTAAATAAATAAAACTAAGAGGTGTTATGTGTTACTGGGGTTTTTCCATTGGGAATTCGCAGTAGCACCTCGTCGTCTGGATTTACAGGATCTGACTTGTGAAACCTTTAACAAAACTGGCGAAATGTGGGCGTTTTAAACACCTCAGCCAACCCCTTCAAAGAATAGAGAAGTGATGTGTATCAATATAGAAAATTATATTAAAGGGCTTACAACAGCTAAAGCGCGGTCACTGTCGGACTGCATAGAAACTAAAGAGAAGCGCGATGACACAAAGCTGGTAATTGAAAGCAAAATATGAAGCAATTCTCTATTTACAAAAAATCTATTGATTGGACTAAATATTAAAACACTATCACGTTAATATGTTGCTTGAAGAACAATCTAAAATAAAAAACGGAATTATTGCATGTACATGTATTAGAAAGGTTTTTAATCGTTAAAATAAATTTTTAGAGGTATCTTCGTGACTTTTTTCTATCGTATCAAATTAGTTGTAATGTGATTTCAACACACTATCTAACTAGCATATTATATCCTGAAGAATATCATATATTTTTCTGATTTTATTTACTGCAGTAGATCATAAATACTTTTAGGCATTATAAAACTTGCGTATAGGTCATGTAGTCCCCTTAAAGATAGTGTTTATTTGAAGTTAGATTCAACAATGACTAAAAGTAAATGAATAAAACTAAGAGGTATTAAGTGTTACTGGTTTTTTTCCGTTGGGAATTCTCAGTAACATACCGTCTCGTCTGGATTAGGATCTGACCTTTGAGACCTTTAACAAACCTGGCGAAATATGGTTGTTTTAAACATTGCCGCCAACCCTTTCAAAGAATAACGGTGTTTTGTATATCGAGACAACAAATTATGTTAACCAAAAAAAAAAAAAATGCCAATTCGTTAACATAATAAAAGTCCTAACAAATCACTCACATGAAGTTCATAAATTTCAAAAATAAAACCAATCACGAAACAATAATATAGAATGAAAACAATTACAGATTTTTTTATTAAGGATAGTGAAAGGTTACCAAAAACAACCCACAATACAACTTTGTTATCGAAAATAGCCCGAAATATCGACGATAGGTCGGGTAACGAACCAGAATAGAACGAGGAAAAAATTGTGGAAACATTATACAACGGACAAGATGTTATTTTATTTAATACAATATTGTCACTTTATATTTTAATTCACTGCGCCGAAGTTTGGCGGATCAGTAATAAAAATAGTCGTTACAATTTTCATTCGGATGCACAGATTGGCGTAAATTAGTTGTGATTTTTCGGTATTTTTTTACTATTGTATCTTTTTCTGGTAAATGACAGAGAAGAATGCAACTAACATATTTTCATATTCTTGAATCATATCTGTCTTAACATTTCGGAGAACCTATCGCATATTCAGAAACTTCTCTGGAAATCAACAATTTATCAAGGCGACGAATAGCAGAATTCAAAACTCGACATGATTGGTGATCATGAATGATCTAGTCAAGGAACTTTTCCACCTTGAATTCAACTCCCCAACTCTTGCTTCGAAACCTAAAAAAATCCCTACAAATCGGGTACGAAAGCATTCACCCATTAAACCATAGGCCTACTCATTTGCATACCAACTTCGGCGAACGCTTTTAAAAGCCAATAAACACTAATTTACGGATAAGCTGGACTTATTCTTGCAATGATATCTCGGGCCGTGGCACAGTATTTTGTAGCCACCGCCATCTTGGACCCGTGCCAATGTGTGGCGGCACAAGTAATTAGCGAATAGCGGCCTTGTCAACTTACCTTGTTAAAATGCTTTCTTGGTGAAGTTTGAGAGATATAAGTCGAGTTGGTGATGAAATAACTTATTATTTCATCACCAACTCGACTTATATCTCTCAAAAATTAAAAATACAACCTCCAACCTTAGTTGGAGGTTGTATTTTTAATTTTTGTGGTAGTGTTTCGTAATGTGCTAAAAAGTGTGTTGGTTAGTTTCTTTTTGCAATCTGAAACATGCAAGCCACAATGGATGCTTTGGTTTTCCCTGTTTGCTGTACATTTAGTGCAGTGCATTACTTGATTGCACAATTTTATATGGGGATATAAAAAAAATAAAAATTACATTGCCAGTCGACAGCGATGCGGAGGAATTTTTCGTCGTCATATTTTAGTTTTTAATATTTAGTTTAAATGTTTAATGTTTTTGTTGGTTAATTAAGTTATTGTTTTAACATGTCTTTAAAACAATAAATACGATTTAGTTATTTAAAAATCATAACACGTCTATCTAATTGCTAACCCAAGCGTCATGTAATAATAATAGACCGTCATATGTTTTGATGCTTCACAATCATGATTTCTTTATTTCTTTTAGTGTCACTTTGCGTCGAATTTTAATTTTATTCGTTATCAACCTAAATTACAACTTTCCACACTCTGCATCCCTAAACTACCACTTCCTTGAAAAAAGTCTACGACACAAATTACATGTCATTTCCCTAAATAAACTTTTTTTCACTAATTAAATTAAATTAAACAATAATTAAATTCAATTATTGATATCGTGAAATTTCACGTCTCTCTCAACCTATAACTTGCACCAAACATAAAGCAGGCACGCAAGACTGTCACTAGTTTATGGGCAAAAAGCACTAGCCTAGTGCTGTGTGTACCTGAGCCCGACGAGTTTAGTCTTTGAAGATTATGCTGTAACGCTAAACTAGATAAGTCACCCGCCACACTATATTAAGAGCTTTTGGCATGTTACAGAACTTTACGTAGACTTTCAGACTTGGAAACAAATGAAAGTGGAGCTGAGGTAAAAGGAGACGGAAGATACACCTGGCAATAAAATACTCTGCCTCTTCCTTTGCAACAACGATTTTGGGTAGGTATATACCCTATCCACCTATGTAGTTCTAGTGTAGAATTAAAGCGAGTGCTCCTAAAGTATGTTTTTTTTTATTGGTTTAATATACTTAACAGTTTTACTTTGGTCTGGGCCCGCGTGGCCATTACTGGCCCACTCCCTCTCATTGAGTGGACGCCTGTGTCCCAGCAGTGGGAATATTATAGGCTAGCAATGCAACAGTTTTATACGTATTTTTTTGGTTATAACTAGATGAGGTCCAAGTTTCCTAGCCGACTACTCTGTGAAGGAGCGCCGAAACAAAAAACGGTCAAAGTCTCTTAAAGTCCAAACAATTACCTACATTGTTATGGTCAGATCATACTTAGATAGATACATATTTATTTAGTGCACACAAAAGAAATATCACTACACATAAAATCACAAGCATATAAGTACCATGTAGGTCTGAGGTGTGTCTGAGGTGGTCTCTTGAGAAAAATACTACACAGGCTTGAGTCGACCTATCAAGAGAGATAATTTGAGAACACTGATCATCACGCAAGCTCACTGTGTGTTGTAGATTTGTTAGAGGTATCTTGGACTTTGTATGAATTGCATTTTGTATGAAATAGCATTTTTTTTGTGACAAATCAAGGACAAACAAGCCCGTGCTTAAAAATCGCTATTATCAATTTTCTGCTACCCCGCCTTAAGAAGAATGTTTTATTTTAATTTAACACTATCTTTTCCCGCGGCTTCCCCCGCGTGTATTTTGGAAAATATCCCACGGGAACGTACACCCGGAATTTATTTTATTTATATATTTACGAAGCAAGGCACACCAACGACATATTTACAAAATTATAACAATAGATAATCATGAGTCTTCAATAAAAACACACAACACACAAAAAAAACAAAAAAATACATCACTTATAGGCATGCACAACATTCTTACTAATAAGTGAACAACTTTTCTATTAAATTTTTAAATCATTACAATATGAACAATACAGATAAAAAATACATATTACAATTACCAAATAAGATGATCATATAAAGTTAGATTAGATAAAAGCTAATAAATTTCGTCACATTGCATTAGAGCAATACATACAACCATATAAAATCACAATAAAATATTCGCAAGTACCAATTAAAAGTACCTATTTGTCCAAATCAGAAGACCATTTCAGACACCAATCTATATGGTCCTCAAAGATTATTTTTAAATTTTACATACACATTGACATTGATGAATTTTATACAAAACTCATGTCATTGTATATATATACAATGACATGAGTATTTACTTTGTAAAGTATTATATTATTTTAATTATTGTGAATGTGAAGATTATTTGTGGTTTATTACTTTTTTTTTTTTTTTTTTAGTTAGTTTCACGATCTGGCAGCTTGAGTAATTTATGCGGCCTACCCAAATGTCCTTTCTTTGGTATTGTTCGTCGAATCATTGTGCTCCTTAAGTTCTCAGTTGAGCGGCAAGATTACTGACAAATGCGTGCACTGACTGGACAGGTCCGCTCAATCTGTATGGTTTTTCCTCAAAAGACCGTTTCAGACACCAATCTACATGGTCTTCACATGATCTGAACAAGATTATGTCTGGACTTTAAAAGAGACTGTGACCTCTGAGTTTGTTTCGGCCTTTCTTCTCAGAGTAGTCGGATAGGAAACGCCGACCTCATCAAGTTTTAAAAAAATGATTGACGTGTAAAAGTGTTTATACAAACCTACTTACAGAAATAAAATCATTTATTTTTTAATCCGGTTAGCTGGTGTGTGTATGTGTTTGTAAAAGTGGGTGTGAGCGAGATGTATGTATGTTAAATTCAATTTATGGATGTATTAATTTTGTGTTATAAAAGCCTGTCTGTGGAGATTGGAATAGTTTCCAATCAGAAGATCCTCGGTCACACGGTAAGTAAGCTTTTACAGATATTGTCGTAACTCAGATTTACACTGCTATTTTTAACTGCGTCCTATTTATGGCAGACCGACTAATATTTGAATATGTGCGTGCTGGGCCTGTACATACAGCGAGCTGACCGACTTGATTGGCACAGTTTTATAATAGCGAGAATCTGCCATTTTTGGTCGTCCATGTACGTAAGAAAAAGAAGAAATAAAATACGTTTATTTGCATAGAAGGAACACAAACACAAAGAAGAACAAGTTGGAGGAAAATATGCGTCGCATCCACGCAAAACGGCCGATAATTGATAACTATTTACAACGTGAAACACCTAATGCTTGAGTCCTTCTGACTCACATCGAAAGTACATGAAGAAAGAAATTATGGCTTTTTTCCATCTCCATTCCATAGTAATGTTAATTAAATCTGTGTAAATCTACACTTTACCTAACCCAATGTATTTGACGAAATCACAACCCCACTATCATCCCAAAATTAAAATTCCAACCATCTACATTGTGGCCTTCCACCACATTTATCGATGGCAATTAGCGTCCGTGCAGTGTCGCCGGTTTAATTGCAACGAAACCATTTACTTATTCATCAGGCCGCGTCGGATGAGGCTGGATGAGGCCAGTATTTGTGGATGGATGTTATGGATGATGGATGACGCTTCCGTTCGTCTATTTGCTATTTTTGTGGTTGGTGAGCCGTGTTTGGTTTGGTGGGTGAATCAAAATTTACGCATAGAATTGGCCACCGTAGAGAAGTTTGTGATATAGCTAGACAATGTTCTACAAAAAAAAAGTTGACAATGCATACATCCTTAGAGACCACGAAATAAACCATGCTTTTTTTTAGATATGTCGAATTCAGAAATTGTTCAAAATTCAAAGAAAGTGGCAAATAACTCTTTATTTGATCTGCCGATCTGTTCTGTAAAAACATCACCGTGTAAACTAAGACAATCCTTAGCATCAGGTGGAATGTCAGCTCACTTCAAGCACAAATCATTTAACGATAAACACACGACGACAAATAAAAGTGATTTGATTTGATTTGATTTGAACGATGAGATTTTTAAAGAAGAGACCAACTGTTACCCTTGTACAATATGTGAAATGTAAAACGACTTACTTATTGAAAACTGCTAACTAAAGCAAGGTATAATAATAAAGGAAGAAAATAAAGAAAAATGCGTTTATTGGCATTACAGCAAATTAAATACAACTTAAAACTATTAAAACTATAAAACAAAGATTATAATGCCAAAAGGGCCTCAGCTCAGCATGATGTCAGACGACAACACAATGTGTAGGTACCATCTGACGCTGATTTTCAGCTGCAACCCAAATAATAATTGACTGACCGGTTGGTGCAGTTGGTAGCGACCCTGCCTTCTGAGCCGCTGGTTCCGGGTTCGATCCCCGGACAAGTCAAACATTTTTGTGCATGAACATGTCTGTTTGACCTGTGTCTGGGTGTGTATATGTATATAAGTATGTATATCAGTCATCAGGTTACCGTAGTACAGGACCTGGTTCGGGACCTGAACACCTTGTGTGGATGTCGTTTAAAAAAAAAACAATAAAAAAGCCGTAGGTATGCCTGCACCAATAAAATATTTAAAGACAGTAAAATTAAAATGATTACACCCTATATTTCTCCACCACTTCAAGCACCCTAAAAGAAAATGTAGAAATAACTTCATAACCTTAATTAATAAACTACTCAAAACACACATACTCATGAAAACAAAATCCAACAAAAGTTCTTCAGTTGAAAACCGATTAGGGCCGAATCACGAAACGAAAACGGCTGTAATTACTTAACAATATTCACCTTCCAAGGTTTCTGTATAAAAGGCAAAAACTAGGATTGTGTAACATTCAGGTTTTGGTGAGAGTGAGTAAGTAATTGCCGGAAAAATATTCGTGTTTCAGACAATAGGCAATTTGTAGTTTACCTACATTTCATTAGTAGGTAACCTACATTTTTTGCGTCTGAATAAAATCTAAGCAGTGTCAATCCGTTCCGAGTACAAAGTAATGAAAAACTAAACTTTATAAAAAAGCAAGGAAGGAGGTGTCATTTTTAAAAGAGAACGTTGTATGCTAACAGGCATCAATCACCAATAATTCAATTGCAAGACCTGATGATTATGACAATTACCCCTTGAAATATAATTGGGAAATCGGAATCGGACCAACGTTTGTTTTTTTTTTTTCAAGGATAATAATTTTCCTAAAGTTTAACGACTTTACCTGGATCCTAGTTTAAAACCCTCCCGATCTGCCTTCTGTTGCAGTAGGCTAAGATGAACAACAACGCATAATCAGGAAGAGTCTACGCCTCATAGACCAACTGCTTCATTACAGACATTTGCTTGTTTCAGTCGGTTGACTCTTACGACTGGCTCGGGACAAACGGTTAGTGCATTGGAATATTTCTTTAGTTCTAGTCAGCAAGTACGATCAACCGAGGGTTAGTAGTAACGCTTCAGCTACGAAAAGCGTACTTACGAGTACTGCGACGAAATATAAGCGCAGTCAAATTGTCACTACGTATACCAACAGTGAAATTATGTTCGTTACCTGAAGGGCTATTTTTGTCTGCTCATTGCACGACAGAATCTGTTTTACCGATTCATCATTATGTAGTGCATCGTAATGTCAATATGCAGAATGACATGCAGCCTTCTTCTTTAGATGTCAGAGCGAATTAAAAATGTGATACTGACATACTACAAATATGCCTAATTCCATATCTTATTGGAGTTCATTGACTTAAATTAGGAGTCCCTCGCTTTCTTCTTTTTCTTTTCCTTCTTACATTGAACTAACTAACAAAATTTCTCATTATCAGTATCACGTCTTTTCAAACCACCAATCGACCTAGCCTTTTGCCAACTATATTCGGATCGGCTTCCAGTCTTACCGGATGCAGCTAAATACCATTTATATATTGCATAGAACGACCGCCACAACGCAATTACTGGGCAACACGATATCCCTAAGTAAGACTGAGTGTCAGACTTTTTGGGCTTCTGACTATAAAGATCTATAAATGGCAGCCGGAACAAACGGCTTAATGTGCTTACCGATGCACGGTGAGGTATTCGATATTTAATGGATGGTCACCCATCCACGTACCGACGACACCCGATGGCAAGGGTATCTTACCGTTCGATCAACCCGTGCGGCTGTTATTAGTTAGCCACGAGCCCCTCCAAATCTTTTCAAACCACCATTGTTCAGAAATAGTCCGTTGAACCACCAACAATGCTTCACTGATTAGACACCAATTTGTCTAGGTTTATTAAATTACTCCACCATTAATGAAGACTAATAATCACATAATCATTGTGGCATCATGTGCTAGCATTAAAATGTTAGTAGATTAGATTACGTAGATTAGATGAAGTTATTGAGTATTTCTATAAGGAATTCATCAGTAGCAGCCGGAGTCTGTATTTGTGCTCGGTTGATGGCAATAGGCTCGCCCCCTATTACATGGGACTTGAGCATAATTGGCAAAATATGGGTGTACTATAGATACACGTACCTACACCTCTGTCTAATCTTTTGGGTCTTACAGGAGTCATGTATTGTAATTTCGTAGAAGTAAAAAACCAGCTTTAGAAAAACACTAAAAGAAAACATCCCAGTTGTAAGACACATCAGATAAAACTGTTATTTCCTTTTAAAAGTTTCCTTTATACAATTCCGGAACGCAAAGAAATGTTTCCTTGGGAGTTATCGAAATAATCAACACTTGATACTAAAGCGTCGCTTCGGGAGCCATTTGTGATACCTAGTATATGTTACATTTTCATGAAGGTAAACGGTGACCCACATAAATGGTTGCCTCATGTCTATATGTGAATGGTATAAGAATGTCCGGCAGAAGAAAAACATGTGTTCACTAATAATGATATGAATATGAATAACAATGCGTTTGTTTCGCGTCCCTAATACGATAGCATAAGCGATGATGGTTATTTCACAGTTTTGTAAACTAAGAAGGATTTAAGTTTTTGATGTTAAGTACAATCCCAAAGTACTGGCCTCTAGCAACGCATCGCAAGCATTATTTTCTCTAAACTGATGTACAACCACGGTTTCTGGAAGCCTTTTGAAGTTTAATCTGTTATCGAATCTCTAGTCAGTTAAGCAATTTGATTGGCTGTTGTCCAGTCACAGTTAACACGATACTTGACAGCTTGTTAGGTTGTTTTTGTATCGGTCATCAGTGTTCAGCAGTTATATTCACGGACATAATAAGTTAAATAGAAGCATGTAATAATAAGGAGTACGTAAACAGAATACCCATATTATACATTTATTCATTCTTTAACCCTCATCCACACTGAAAAAGGCAACCACTTCTCCTCCATTTAAAAACACTTTTATTAACCTACTTTTCAAAAGCGACGCTCCAAAACCGGTGTAGTCTGAAAAGCCTTCAGAATCTAGACTTTTCCAAATGCCGCTAGGTTTTGCACCGCAATTTCGCTTTCTTTAATTTCCCTAAAGCTATCGCTCATGCTGTCTATCTGTCTTGTGACC
The DNA here is from genome assembly GCA_937001585.2 of Brachylomia viminalis. Taxonomy (NCBI): domain Eukaryota; kingdom Metazoa; phylum Arthropoda; class Insecta; order Lepidoptera; family Noctuidae; genus Brachylomia; species Brachylomia viminalis. The sequence continues at coordinate 4,126,364 of OW443303.2, read as the reverse complement.
TCAAGCCTTCATATCCGACAAATGTTTATTAATAGCGTTTCGAATAGATATTTTTTGGCAAGGAATGTTCTAATGTGTTTTGTAATTGTCGGTGTAATGTTTGATTACATCCAGTGTTAATATTATAACATGTAAATTGCAAAAATTGCATCGATGATTTTATATGTCCCCAAAAAGATTGTTTGGTTGTGTCCTTTGTTTCATGAAACATTTTGAGGACAGAAATACGTACATCTGAAGCTAGTAATTTGGAACAAAAGATCCCAAGACAACGAACAAAGTTGCCATCGCGACAGTTCCCATAGTACAAAACTAAATGGGTACCCACTCTATAAGAAGAACTGTTATCTTAAAATGTTGTCTACTAGACAGATTTCTCTTTTATTGCATTTCTATTTTATTCACAAAGACAAAAAATAGTATAAATCAACTGACCTCCGTTCCCTGGACCTTGAGTTTCATGTGGTCTTCTCTGGTGGTCTTCCCGTCTTTTCTCTTCTTCCAGCAGTACCCATCGCGTCGGTAGCGGACCTTCTTACGGCTGTACAGCAGCATTGAGCCGCTTTTTGGCCTGGAAACAAAGAAAAACATAATTAAATTCAGTGAGACAGATGAGAAAGGACACAGCAGAGAGATTGGTTTTATTTATGTCCATCAGAAAACTGCGATTGAATGTGCTCATTGTTTGATCACAAAGTTTTTGTCACCATATTACATCACGCTTGTGTTGGTATTACAATGTTGAATTAAGCAATTCAGTCATGCTTTTATTTTAGATAACACAATTCATTCAAAGATTATTTTTCAAAATTATAACAAAAACTGTATAAAGATCGTTCAAACAATTTAGAAATAGGCTGTGCTACAACACCGACAAAGGACTTTGTTTTAGAGATTTTCTTCTACAATTAAACAGTAACGGCAGTATCTCCGAACACCAATGCGATGTTTACTTTACCAAGACGTGTTAATAACAACGCAATATTTTATTTACTCCCGCAGCAGAAAACTCTAAATTGTTAATATTTCTTAATGTCAATCAGAAACCACACTCACAAATTAATGTGTCATGCTATCTCTAATTTTACAATAACTAGTTCCCCAGTCATAACTGTTCAACTCGTGAATTCAGACAATTAATCATTTAAAACTAATTGGCAAATTGTAGTTCACATAAATTGTTAATCTTCAAGATGGGAGTGTTATAAGCGATCATTAAACCTTTAGCAGAAGGAATACTGCCAAAGTTGTCACTTGTAGTTATGTAAGTTCATAAGTTGTACTATCAAGTAATATAATATCTTATATTTAAGGGTGGTTTCACACGCTGAATAAAAACGTCCTCTTGCGCTATTATAAGATTAATTTATTGGATTCTTTGTAATAATATGCTAAACAGGTAGAAAATAACCTAAAAACTATTGTCCGAGGATTTCTCAAAGGCTAATAAGGTCTTTACATAGCATTACGTTTGGCATTCAATTGGTTAGCAAAACGATTTATCGTAAGATGTTGTAACCTAGCAGATATTTTACCGCCATTGCAGTCTTCAATATTAAGTTAATGGTTTATACCGTATATGTAAGCGGGCACGCCCTTTATGCCTGGAGGCTTTTTATTATGTATTAAGTTCTGTTTACGTTTTTATTATTTATTTCTGCTTGAGTATAGGTAAGCATGTGTCGCGGAGCCGGCCTCGACGTATCGCCGTCAAATTCCGCGTCAGCAGTTTCGTTGCCGGGGCATCCGTCGTTTGCTGAGCTTGCAGAGCGCCCCGCCCGCGTGCTCTGCAGCCCCGCGCCCGTCATCGCGGCTCCTCCACGCAGCGCCGCTCGAGCCCCGCGCCCCGTCCCGCTGCCAGTGTCTGCAGCCCAGGCGAAGCCCTTACAAAAGGATTTCGCTAGCGTCACCGCTAGTGCACCGGGCGCTCCAAGTAAGAAGCCTATGCCAGAAAAGGCGCAGTATAGGCCCGAAGATGAGGGTTTCGTGACGGTGCAAAGGAGGAAGCGCCGATTGCGAGCGAACAAGAACCGCTGCGGCAAAGCTCCAACGGTGCCCGAAGTCAGCTTGCGCGCCGCTAAACCGAACACACCGGTGTACATCTCCCGCCTACACTACTCCACTAAGGCGGAAGACATCGCAGAGTACGTGCGCCAGAAGACGAGGTACATGCCGAGGGTGCAGTTACTGGAGTCGCACCGCAACGTCAACTTCAAGGAGTTTGTGGTGCGCGTACCGAATTATTATCTGCCCGTCGTCATGGAAGAAGACTTTTGGCCGCAGGACGTGGTGTTCCGTCGCTTCCGCGGACAAGTACCACAGGACAGCTCAAGGACAAGCTAGTGAAGTACAACTAACATAGTTTTAAGCTATTATTAACACAAATATTGTTTTATTTAAGTACTTTATATAATTGTTAGTTTGTAAGGTATATGTCTATGGGCCACTGTAGCCTGAAATAAATGTTTTATTATTATTATTAAATATTGGCGTGTGCTAGCTGACATATGACAAATAATTTTAATGTTTTTGTGTTTCGTAATGTTAATTACTTATTACTGTGTAGAATCCAGTTCTTCTAACTGTACAGACAGCAGTGCTGCTGGGGAGTTTGTTCCGCCACTTCTTCTTCCCAGCTAAAGCACTAGGAAGTGGTGAAGGGTGGGCGTTTTGGGGGGACTGTCTCATGTGATTTTGACGTTCAAAAAGTGCTGATTCTCAGCCCAGTTTGAATAAATGACTTTTGATTTGATTTGTTACCAGCAGGAGCATGCGTCGGCTTCACTCAACGGCAACAACAAGGAAACACAATATATTGAAAACCATACAGCTCACACGTCTCTGGGTCTTTTGTTGAAGAAAACTACTAAAGGATTATAATAAGAAGAGAAACAACAGACCTTCACCCCCTGCTATTTCCGCGAACGAATCACATGCAATTACTAATCTGACTGGATCACTCTTACCAAATTGAAGTTACAACTAATTTACTTTCACGTTTCACAATGATTTCAACTCATTGAATCACCAAAATTATTTCTCTCTATACTCTCAAAGCTCGTGTCGCTAAGGCCAGCTTACCCAAAATAATTTGAATGACTATAGCTATGGTATCCGGACCCCTGAAGATTTATTAGCTGGCAGTAAAACGCCCACGTCAGGACCAAAGGTATTATGGGCGAATAATCGCGCGCTATTGGTAAGGTGACACGCTCACTTGTCCAGAGAGAGCAAATGGTGAAGGTCCTGTTTTGTTTAGGTTTATTTCCTCATTGATGCTTGAAAGGAGGGTATTCCTAGGTAATTTTCTTATTGGTGGTGCTTGAAATGAGTGGTTAATTTAAAAATGAAAAATTAGAAGATAGTATTACAAGATGGAGACGTTTTGGTGTGTACTTATAGAACAAATCTGTTTCTAAAGTCGTTGCAAATACTAAGCGCTGGATAATGTGAATTTTCAATGACTTATTGATAATACTACTAAATAATTTAGATGGTAGGCCTATAGTGCAACAATAATGGGGTCCGCTAGGGCCGATGCCTGCCAGGGTTGCGGGGAAGTCCAAAAGGGTTACCGTGGCCCCTGGCACAGGCAACTGATGGAACGCGGGTGGGTTTTAGTCAGTAAGAGTCTGACACGCCCTCCCGCTCCGCCCAGAGCGGGAGAAGTTATTGGATGCGTTACCAACTATATAAAAAAAAATCCTATAGTGATGGAAATTATCGTTCTAAACCATAATTGGATAAAATTATTGCAAGCCTGAACGCCAAACGAGAAAAACAGTCAATAGTTGGTCTGTCTACGTAAAAACGTAATGAACTGCCTTTATTTCACCCGTGGCTTACTGTTTTAACAGGCAAGTTGAATGATACACACCAGTATCCTATTGTTTGAACATACTGCGGTCCATGCAGCAAGTGTGACGATTATGACAAAATTATCTTTGACCGTTAGACAGAAGTGTCAAACTGTCTCGTCCGTACAATACAACATTGTAACAACTTGCGCGCTGACCTTTATATTTTACAGCGTTGGGTTCACCCGTAAAATATTAAATGAATGTATAAAACTGTATTAGAAAGCTTTCGGGTACAGTATAACTCAAATTACATACCTACAGCTGGAACGCATAACAAAGGTTGTACGTAATAAAAAGATAAAAACAATTCAGTTAAAATAAGCCGTGGCAGCTAAGAAATGACCAGTGCCTACTGACGGCGCCCGTTCACGAACATAACGTATGGATCAGAACCATTCAGCTCAACCATTTTGAAGGGAACTCAATGATCCAAATGCTACAACAAAATACCTTGTCATATATTGCAATTCAATGAAAGAAAATTTAAAACCCATATAAAAAGTTCACTGTGTAATCAAGCATATTACAAATTACTTAGAGGATTATATCCAAGATAAGAATGCTTGGAAACATGCTGGTCCAGCTCCATAGGACAATTTAGGGTCTAGACAAAATTAAACTTGTTGCTACTTTAATTGTATAGTTAATTATTTTTTATGACATTGATTTACACTGACATATTACTTGTTTACATAATTTGGGAAATCGTATACTTTTACAATGTTTGTAAATATGTGAATATCTATCACTTAATTAACTTATTTATCATTGCTACGTTTATTAAATTCTTTTTACCTATTGTGGTAAGGTAAATTTATTATAGGTATTATTCTTCACTTATAATTATATAATGTTAATTATATAATTATAAGTGAAGAATAATACCTATAATAAATTTACTCTTTTAAAATGTGTTACAATATTTTGTATACATTAGTATACAAAATATTGTAACACATTTTAAAAGAGTAACGGTGGAGTCTCTTGCCCATTCTTCTCCATACGATACTACCTTTTGGAAGGGGCGACTAGAATCAATTCTATTTAAATGTAAATGTTGACGTTCAAAAGTGCCTTTTATGTGCCTATTTGAAATAAATGCTTTGACTTTGACAATACGAGCGGTGTCCAGATTTACCGCTTTCTCACTCCAGCCCTTGATCCAGCTGCCTAACCAGAGCCTCCTCAAGTGTTGGTCGAGGGTCTTAGCTATTAAGCCATTGGTATAAGTGTTATAATTTAGCCTAATTTCAAAGTATTAGCTAGTGATGAAGTTTGTCCAGAAAAATATGACCACTTACAACGCCGGGCAATCTTCATGTGCCTGTAGCATAGGCATATAGCATAATCAGACTATAATGTTCCCACTGCTGGGACACAGGCCTCCTCTCGGTGAGAGGGAGAGGGCCGTAATCCACCACGCGGGCCCAGTGCGGGTTGGTAGATGTCACATTTCTTCGAATTTTTGGTACTAGGCCATGCCGGTTTCCTCACGATGTTTTCCTCCACCGTTGGCATGTGCCTGTAAGTAGACTTAATTTGAGAATTCCCCATGGTTGTACCAGGCGTCAATAGGTCTGGGGTGCATGTTGAAGAGCCTCCTCGTGGCGCACCCTGGGCAACGTCGGCTCCCATTGCTCCTATTACGGTCTTGGTGGACAATTGCGGCTGGCGGCTAATCTTTAACAAGCGGGGAAAGGTCTTGGTTCCAATCACCGATCATTCTTGATGGTCGGTGAAGGGAACCAGGCTACAGAGGGCAGATACGTCCACTCCTCCTCTGCTTACAGAGGGAGGCGAGTGGGCGTAAACTGGGAAGGGCCGCCGCTGCGGTTTAGGCGGTCGTGTCCCAGATGGAGGCTTCGGTGCGCGCGTGGGAGGACGATCCTCACGCGGCGCCGCTCCGAAGACGGAGGAGGGGTCGAAGAAGACGTCAGTTTGACAGTCATCTCCGACTCCTCCCAGGTGGAGGCCAGCAGGCAACGGGTGCGGGGGTGCCCTTGCCTGTATTGCACGGGCCTCCACCAGTGTCAGACGGGAGTGGCCGGGCGTTCCCGGCCATTCCCGTAGCCCCCCAGTTAAATGGGGGGCATGCGGGGCCCGCCAGCTAGGCGGGCATGCGCCGGGAGGATTGTGGAAGTAAAGACTGAGCCGGCTTCCCATGGCCCTCCCATCACGGCGATGTGGGAACACCGCTGAGTTTTAGTGGGTATACTGTCGGTGGCGGATTCCGACAGGTGTCCCACATACCCCGTCACGTCCCCCGCGAGCGGGGATGCGTGATGCATTTCTCAGCGACAAAAAAAAGGTGTCAATAGATCTCCCTAACTCGTCGTAGTAACGTCGCTCTGTCGGCCATTTTTGTTACTGACCATTATGTATCAATGTAGAATGTAAGAAGTGCCCTGCTTTGCCCACCTTCTTTTACAAGTTTGAATAATCTTTGAAAATATTATACGAGTACTTAAGAGAATATTATAAAAATAAATGAACGAGCAAGCAATATCTTTAATTCAACCAACAGTCTACTAATTCTAAGTCTGGTAATTCCTTAATAATAATATCAATGCATGGGTCGAACAAACTTCTAATATTTAAACGGCGTGTGAAGTTTACAAAGTTCCCACAATAAAACTCGCGTGTTTTGAATTGTCATTACAAACCATGACCTATCGATCGCCAAACATTTCCGCACTTACAAATCGCAGTCAGAAAAAGTACATAAACCACGCCCATACCTAACCCGAGCCATCCATAACGACGAAAACAGATTTCATTGATGCAATTTTATTTATTTAAAGCAATAAAAATCGCCGATCGAAGCGTGCGGCTATATTTCGTATGACGTCACAGCCGTACGTTATTTCTGCGACAAAAACACGCTTCGTGTCAAATTCATGAGTACGCCGACTAATAAATCGCTATTGAACGCATAAATCTGGACGATCTATGTTAGTTGCGATTTTTTCCGCGATTTCGTTTCGGTTATCCGTCAATAGGGCTATCGGATGCTAAACGTTAGATTGGAGGTCGCGCGTTTGAATAAAGTTTGCGTATTTTTGTTTATCTTATCTCTTTTTACAATGTTTTGATTTCTGTGTTATTTTGAATTCAGATTAAACAGGATCGTTCTAAATTACGGCAGCTTGATTGTCGAGCTGAAAATTTATAACAATGCAAATTGAGGAAAAACCAAAATAACTCCACAAACATTAATTATTCAGCCGCCATTTTCTCCGACCTTACTCAACAAAGCCCATCGTAACGATAAACAAGGAGTCACCAAAAAGCCCAGATTTTACGCTCAAAAGTTACACAATTACTAATTTCTTGTTTGTTAACCTTGTTTCAGCGGAAATTTTAAATAAAAATATGAATAATAAACTCTGGTACAGTGTGGGACATAACACAAGTTAATTAATCGAGGATAAGACAGTGAAATTTATTTATACGGGACATGGGCCCGGAATTACGGGGCCGCCGCTTTTTAACCTACGTAAACCAGACAAATAGTCGGCTCTGAGACAAGTAGGGTTGTGAGAAGCGGGACACAGCTGTAATGTTGGTACCTCGGTATTCCGATTTTGGTAATGTTGCTTTTGTGCAGTTTGACACATTTATTTCTTTAAAACTCAAACTCAAAGCATTCATATCATTTAAGGGTAAGTGCCAGGGCAGCCCGTGATGTAGCTCGCCTTCCAATCCACGCGCGCCTCAAAGAGATGTCAGCACCAATGACGTAGTCCGCTAGGGCCGATGCCTGTCAGGGTTTAGGGAAAGTCCGAAAGGGTTACCGTGGTCCTTGCACAGGCTACTGAAGAAAAACGGGTGGATTTTAGTCAGTAAGAGTCTGACACGCCCTCCCACTCCGCCCAGAGCGGGAGAAGTTATTTGATGACTTCCCATCCACAAAAAAAAAGGGTAGCCCGTGATATTAAAATCATCAATACGAATTGAATTACTATTTTAAATATCAATTAATAGGGTTATATTAACTACAGGGTTGTTTGATGATTATAATTATGGAAATACATACTTGTTACGGTCGCAAATCATATTTTGTTAAACATACAACCTGACACTGACCTGCAAATTGCAAAAAACATAAGAAAATTTGAATTTCGCGGGCAGCCTGGCGCTTCCTCATTAAACGATTTACAGGCAGTTTTGAAATGTTAAGAAGTCAGTCAGTTAGCCAGAAAGATGAAGCTAGTTGCCATTTCAAAATGTACATCTATATAGAGAAGAACGGGCAAGAAACTCCGACGGAAAAAAAAAATAAAAAAAAACGAAAGGACAAAACAACGACGTTAAGCACAAAAAATATATCTGGTAGAACCTTAACCTACCGTAAATAACCTAACACAATAAATTATCGGATTTTTGAGTGTCGTAAAAACATGATTATAGCGTTAAGGAACAACCCAAAACATAGTCTTTTTTCAGTACAGTACCACCACAACCCTTGCAAAGTTGCAAACAAGATAACAAATTCCCCATCCAATCAATATCGCATAAGATTTTCATGTCTCAAATTCGGGAAGGCAATGTCCCGTAATTCGGGACACACTCCGGACAACCCTGGGTCAGCCGCAAGCGATTTGTCAGGAGCGGGCTGTGAGCCGTGATTTTCCAAATAATTTTTCGCTAACCCTTCACGAGCTTTTAACTTCTTCCACTGGTCCTGAATGCGCTTTCAAATTAAGCCGCTTTTTTGTATTTGGTTCCATTTTCCTTCGTCCGTATTGGAATTGTTGATGTTTTATGAAACAATTGAATTTGGATGGTGATTTTGTTTTGTAGATGAATTAGTGTATTTGGTGTCGGTTCTCGTTTTTGTTGAATATGTTGGAAGTATGATAGTCTTAAGTGTAGTGAAGACTGATCTGTTATAGCTACTAGCTTTAATTATGGCTCATATTTGTAATTATAGATAAACATTAAAGATTATCGACGAGTAATAAATCCTACATTATATATAAAAGAACTACAATTATTAAAGAAAATGCTGCAAGTACGAATGTGCCAATCAGCCAATAAAAAACACTAACTTTGTTGACAGCTCTTCTACAAAGTTACACAATTTCAGGCCTATCATGTCGACACAACTCAATACAGTGCTCACAGCGGGCACGACCTTAAAGCGTGACTGCAAACACGATCAAAAAGGAACGAGGCACAAAACTAACCCGGATTCCGATCAAAACTGTGTAGCCTATTAATGAGGCCATAAAAATTCACGAAAATCATGAAAACTACGATAAATGCAACGCGGATCCGCATTCACATCGCATGATGGCACAACCACCCGATCACTTCAATAAATCATCGCTTACGAACAATTTCCAACGTATTTTGTCTATTCATTCGCCGATAATTTAAAAACCGTTCAAATTACCACTGGTTTACTATAAACCGGTTTTAAGTTGCAAATTAGCAAATAAATAACTCAATTGGAAGGTAACGAGTTATGCGGGTGGCTCACGAACTGCAGCACAGCCAGATTATTCTGTGGGTGGTGCAGTTTTAATATAATTTAATGGTTCATCTATTCTATACTAATAATATAGGTATTATAAAGAGATAAAATTTGTGAGTTTGTATGTAGGAGTTAATCTTCGGAGCTGCAGATCAGATTCCGAAAATTCTTACATTAAGTCTGATTTTTTTATCCTTTAATAACGCAACCATTACATAAAAATAAAAAAAATAACTATTAACTCATGGTTCGGCTTCGGTTTCGGTTTAAAGAATTTATTCTCATTAAGGACACAAACAGTTCACTTATTAAATGAGATATTATGCAAATAAATCATGCAGTTTTATGGTAACATAATGACTCCGTGAGTCGATAAGAGCCAAACAGAATGTATAATACTAGGATTTTATAGATTTTAAATTCAATACATACGCAAGGTTTTTTTTTTCTGCCTATATTTTATATTATTTTGAACATAGATTTTTAACATTTTTTTTAATGTTTATATTTTTTGCATTAGTAATCTTATCTGGCAATCTGTTGTACAGTACTGCTCCTTCGTGTAAAATATTTTACTTCCCGTAATTGGTTCTGGGTGGTCTGAATTCGAGTTTATTGCGATTTCTAGTGTAGTATCCGTGGTTTCTTTTTTTGAAAGTCAATTGTGAATGGGTTTCCTTTGTTATAATTTTCCTAACTAGAGTACCTACATATTTTGTATATACTCGTAGCTATGGTAAAATTTTAGCGAAATCTGTTGATCAAATCAAAACATTTTGACAACATTTTATCATTAGTTACTACTTTTAACTAATGGACTTAAGTTAACTACGGATCAAAAAAACCGGCCCTAATTGGAAGCTACAGTAGGTACTGCCGAGTGTCATAGAATATTGTTTATGTTAAAACAAGAAATGATACGTGGTTGAAATCGTGGGCAAAATGTAGTTCATAATAGGTATATTTAATCTAGTTTTAATACGTGTTACCAGTATCTACCAGTATTACGATATTGATTCTTAATCTTGTACAGAAATGCTGTTGGATCTCAGTTTGTGTCTATCTTTTTTCGTGACTGACTGTGACTATCATTCAGTCTGCTTGAGCTCGATCAAGTCGTCAAACATAGTCGGTAAACCTGCTACAGAGTAGGCTCAAATTTTCAACTTAACAATTAATACACGCACATTAACGCTGGGGCTCTGTCTCGCTTAGGGTCGCAACATTATGCTGAGCGTTTGCCGTTTTGCGTGGATGTGACGCATATTTTCCCCCAACTTGTTCTTGTTTGTGTTTGTATTCATTCTCTGCGTCATGTTTACCGCAAATAAACGTAGTTTCTTTCTTTCTTTTTCTTTTAATCATAATTCTTCTGTCCTTACCCCAATTTATTACAACTTAATTTCATACAACCTCAATACCATACTAAATTAAATTTCTAAAATGTTAACCAACTACGAGTACATCTACCTTTAAAAAAGTAGTAGAAAAATGATTAAAGAAAACTCCCATTTAATTAAATTCACCAACAAAACTTGTACCAGCCGCCAAACAGAAAAAAAAAACAAATGGCTGGAGCTGGAATCGGCACCGCTCGCCTGACACTACCAACTTAACAAAGATATTGAACATTAATTGCATTCTAACGTCATGCAGCCACACACACGGCGCGAATATTTCTGTTGATCGTCGATTGTGATAGTGGCGATAAAGTCATTTTATTTGTAGAGCTATGGCGTTTTGATTGGTGGGGTTAATGAATTTATTTTTATGGGATACTGGCGAGCCACCCCTGCTTCCCACGGTTTTTACGACTGGACAAAACATCGAGATTTCTTTATTTTATGTAAGTTTATTAATAATGTTTTATCTTCAATTAACAATACCGACTAGATATCGGCTCGGCGCAAGAAATAAGTTTCGTAAATAACAGCGCACTTGAGACGTGAGCTCTTATTTTGTTTAGTTCGCTTGAAACACAGCCAATGTAAACACGACTTTATTACTAGGTGCCATGGTTGATATTGTTGATCAAAGTGTTCTATACACATAAACCTTCCGCAATAAATTCTCTAAATGATGACGGGAACTTCAATAAAATCAGTTGCGTAGATTAAAAGAATAACGCGGTCGTACAGACAGACACGAAAAGCGACTTCAATTTATATTATGTATAGATGAATAAAGGAAAATGTATTGGTATTTATAAAAAAAACATGATAATAAAGCCGTATAGAGGCATGAGGAACAGGGTGTAAAGTTCGCTCATACCTCCTGGTAAAGGGAGGATCCTCCGGCAAGTGCCTACCGATTGATGTCGTGTCGTTGTAGGTATATATGCTAAATGCGCGGTAAACTCTGCTTGCGCGATGCAGGATTTTGCGTGACGTCAGTGTGATGCGTGTTTCGCATGTGGCGATGTAGATACCGCTACAGCCGCTTTCGTGTCTGTCTGCGTAACCTTCGCAACGGATTTTGATTCGGTTTTCAACATCATTTAGAGAATATTTTCCGGAAGGTTTATGTGTCTAACATATTAATATTAAACTCGATAACAAAGAAATCTCGATGTTTTGTTAAGTCGTAAAAATCGTGCGAAGCAGGGATGGGTCTTTAATTTAGTAAATAAATTTAAAATATCATAGAATGCCTGACCTTCGTACTTAAAGCCTACACTTCATTAATAATTACTTCCACCAACACCAGCACGGCATTTTCACAAAAACAAATGAAAACCAAACTATCCGTCAGTTGGCTGCAAAAAGAATCTCGACCGGAAAAAGCCTGATTCGAAAAGTTCATTAGAAGTCTTTGTTTTTCTAAAGAAATCCGCTCAACGGTTATGGAACCCGCGATGCAAGTTACGGGCAATTTTCTTGTTTGAAGCCTTTTCGGTGTTTCTTTTCCTGTTCACTTAGATCATTTTCTTTTTTATGTTTTGCTTTTATATTTTGTGTTTTTGTTGCTTTTTTGTGGTGTGTTGGCAGTTGGAAAATTCTATGCGACCTTGGCAATTCTAGCACTGACATTATTTTTAAAGTTACAATTGACAAAATCCAAATATAATTTGCATCACCCATTTTTTTTTAAACGTTGCCCCTCTCTAGGAATTTCTCTTGTATTGTGGGTGCGTTCACAAACATTTACACTCACATACACTAACAGCCAGACCCGGAACAACTACATGTAGGTCATACAAATATTTGTTCCATGCGGGAATCGAACCCGTGACACGCAGCGCAGCAGATTCTATCATGCCATAAGTATTGTATAGTGACATAGATGAAAGAAGTTTATTTTTCTGTTGCCACAGATTCACAAAAGCACTAACACTTTACTATAATCTATGTACAACTTTACAAGCGCTACTAATTAAAAAAGGCGCCTATCCATCACTGCACTTAGTATTCTAAGTCAACCACATACCAAATTCACTTCTTAAAACCTTTCCCAAACACACTTCAACTCTTCAATCTTCAACAAAACGAGCAGTTATAACCTATTTTAATAATCCCCATCCCCCTTAATTAACAAAACAGCCGTACCATTTACCCCATGACATTCCCACTGTCCCCACAGACTGGACTGAACCCATCGGTCATAATTCAAACTAAGCACGTGCTTAAGCAATTACTTAGCAATGAAACTACGTCGTTACTGTAATATGTTATAACTTAATTATGACGTCAGAATGCAAGACTGAACTTAACTAGATTTTATGGCTTTTGTTTTGATGTTTGTAGTTTTGAGTTCGGATTTAGATGCTTTTGCTGGTTTCCCAATTATAGTGATAACTGCTAGCGTTGGATCGAAACTAAAACTATTTTATAAAATAATTAGAAATATCGACATAGTAATTCCCACTTTAACTTGTTTTATTATTTGTATAACACATACAAAATCAACCTTTGTACGCTTTATTTTCGTAGCATACCTTTGAAAATGCGCAGTACATAATGAAAGATTAATGACCTGCTGCTTCATCTCTGGCCGTAGATTACTTTTGGTTCACTATTCGGTAGATTCTACCTACCCGGAAATTGAGGTACGAACCCTTGGGCTCAAAATAATACTTAGAAAAAAACAAAATAGAATCAAGATGCATATTTAGTGACTCGCTCAAAGTAAGAATCAAATCAACTCTGTCCATTTATTTATTAAGGATCTCTAGCAAAAGATATCACGTAGATGTATTCCTTCGCTCATAGGAGACATGCGCTATAAAGTTAACAACTATGATAACAAAGTTAAATTATTAATAAATTGTTAAAAATGTTTAAAGAGAAACTGTTCTATCATAATTCTACATGTTTTTTTTCAGTGCTAAACAAAATGTCGTCGCAATGTTCCCCAAAAACCGGATATTCCCCCTTTGTACTAAAATATCCACACACTATATTACTAACTTCCAACACATGACCTTAATGTCATAGATGTCCTCAAAATCCACTTTTTAAATAAATACGCCGTAACAGCTGCGTCATTCACTAATGTAATTTATCAAGTGAAATAGGGGCAGGTACACACTTCTTGTAGAACAACCTATGTAGCTTGTAGGTTTCATTAAAATAATAGTACGTTATAATAACAGTTAACCATAATACAGGCTTGGGTATCGAGACCTAGTTTTATTTTGATAAGTGTGTAGGTATACTGTTGGTTCTAATTCTGTTGCAGGTAAGATGGGCCTAATAAATGACAGAACAAGTCTTTAAGTAAAATAGATTAAGGGCTGATTTTTCAATCGCCAGGTAAATTTTATTTGAGAAATAAATATGATAGTATGACAGCTTTTGTATAGAAAATAATTTAATACTGCCATATTTGTTCTTTAGATAATAGTCTGTTATCTGACGATAAAAAACAGCTCTAAAGTACATTCTAGGTAGCAGTAAAAATATTACAAAGTCAAGTAGGTAGATCTTTGGTATTCAATGTTTGAATACAAGCGTAGCACAAGTCTACGAAACGCCTACGGCGTAGCATTCTTGTAGCAGCGTAGCCACAAACCAACAACGCTTAGCAATAAAAAATAAAGCACACAATTTACAAGGCTAGTTACTGTACATTCAAAGTTTAAAAATAAAGAAACAATACATCTTTGCATTCATTCTTTTAGAAAATTACCGGTCAAGTCAAAAGGTAAAATTAACTTTCCAATTATTGCAGTAGTATTAAAAACTATAATCATTAGTCAAAGAAAGCCCATTAGCCGTAGCAGTCACTTTATTCAAGGTGTAATTACTCAACTTCTCAGTTCCGATTCCGATTTAATTATGAAAAATGTATTTCTACTTTTTACTGTTAAGTTTTGTTGTAGTGACGTCACGAGAAGACAAATTGCTCTATTTTATATGTTTACTTAGAAGTTTTAATTTTCAGGAACGAGCGGGATTTTATGAATATTTCATTTTCATGCAAGATTTATCAGTAATAGTATGTATACATTCTGCTAACATGGTTTTGTGGGTTTACGATTTCTGTTAGTCTTATTACTTGTGTTACAAAAAAAAAACATTTGCACACAAGACAAAACACAAAGATAATTGGGAAGCTACAGGGGAGACCGTTGCCCAGCAGTGTGATATTTATTTCTTTTTTCAATCAAACTCAAATTTATTTTATAAAAAAGAGCTAAAGTCTGTTACAAAGTAGGATGACAACTTAGGAATAGTTTACATCTGAGATGATTAGGTAACAATACAATTCTACGATCTGATGTCCTAGATTGGTAAATAAAAAAAAAAATATCATTTCACCAAACCCACCAAAATAGGTACTTATTTTCAGAGAACTACCATAAACGTAACTAATTATTAATTTTTGAGTTGGTCAGCCAACTTTTCAGACCATTTTTCTAACCAGTTTAATAATTTAAAAACTACCTAAGTAGTTCACACCCAAAAAGATTTATTCAACCAATAAAATAGCTGAACAAAAACTCATTCGAATCACTCAAGTTCGGACGTTATCAATTAGAAGGCCGACTCGCATGCAATGCCTACAAACGTAGACATATATCTTCGATGCGTTGCTAAATACCGGTCGAATGGCTGTATGTTGCTTAACTGTGATATATTGGAGAGAAATGGCGAATGGATATTGAAATCGATACGTTATAAGGATGAATCTTAATACTAAAGTAGAAGAGAAAGTGTTTCTGCGTGTTTGATTCGGTGTTTTGAAACAGATTTTGGTGAATTTTGGTGTGGAGCTTGGATAGCTAGAACTTTGAATAAAGACGTAGGCATGCGTAAAATATAAAATAATGTTAAAGATTGTATGGGATAAGTAACCGATAGAAAATTTCTGGTAATAGTAGAAAAGAATATTCATCACATAAAACGTTAATTATACTATTGTACCAATTATTTTAGAATTCTGGCGCATTGTTCGGGTCGCTATAACCAGCCTACGGAAACATACGAGACATTCCGTAAATAAATTGTTTCAATGACATTGCAAACATGTTGCTATTGAAATCCCTGTATTTTACAATATCGAAAAAATAACAAGATAATGAGTAATTTATAAACATGCCTATATCTACAAATAATAGGTCTTTACCTATGAAATTGCCGTTTAGTATAAAGGAAGTTAAAGTATTTTTTTTATAATTACTTTTTATTTCATCAATCAAAATATGCACCCCTGCTATCGATGCATCTCTGCCAGCGCCGTGGTAATTTTTCAATGCCCTTCTTGAAGAAGTCAGGTGTACGGGAGCCAACAAACTCTTCAAAAGCATCGATATCCGTGGTACTCCCTCCCTCTCGAGTACTAAATTTTTTCCCTGCCAAGTTTTTGTCCAAATTTTGGTAAAAGTAGAAGTCTGTCGGCGCAAGGTCTGGTGAGTACGGTGGATGACGCAAAACTTCCAACCCTAGCTTTTGTAGCATAAAGACCGTCGGTTGTGTCGTATGAGGTCGAGCGTTGTCGCGTAGGAGCAGCGGGGACGAGCGCTTAACCAAGGTTGGCCGGAGATTTGCGAGCTTCTCCATCACTGTGTCCAGTTCCTCACAATACACATCCGCAGTAATGCTGGTGCCATTTGGTAAGAAGCTGTGATGGTACTAGACCACCAAACAGTGACCATGACTTTTTTAGGGGTAAGTTTTCGTTTGGGACATTGCCTAGGCGCTGAACTGCAGGGTCTAACCAATATGATGACCGCTTACGATTATCAAAAATAATCCATTTTTCATCGCAAGTGACAATGCAGGACAAAATCCCTTCGTTTCTGTGTCTGTTAAGCAAGGCAAGGTATACCTCAAAGCGTTCGTCGCGCTGGCGATCGTTCAGTTCATGCGGCACCCACTTATCAAGCTTTTTTACTTTTTTTGCCTTGCAAATGGACCAATATTGCTTTAATACTAACGTTTAAAGCTGCTGCTAACTCAGTGGTAGATTGAGTATCGTCAGCTTTCACTATCGCATTTAATTCGTCGTTGTTGACTTTAGTATTCGGGCGACCACGGAGTTCATTTTATAGATAAAAATTTCCATGTCCAACAAGGAGTCGTGCGTTCGTTTGTAGTGTTCACTCCGTACACGTAATTAATGTTGCGAGCCATTTGTGCGGCATTGCTACCGCGACGGAACTCGTATTCCATAATTACTCGTACTTTTATCGTGTCCATATTAATGAAAAAGATACAAATGTAGTGAAAACAAAACACTAATCAATAAACAAATGACTGAATTTGAAAATAGAATTTCAAAATGTTTAAAATAAAATTCAATTCTATGCAAATTTATTGCCAGCCATACATAAATTACGTTTCAAATGGCCGGTATTGTAAAACGGCAACTTCATAGGTAAAGACCTATTATTTTGTTATTTTTATGCTGTTATAAAAGTTTAGTAGGCCCTTGAATAGACAAATTAATGTTAACATACACATTTTATGAATCATTATACCTCTTTTATTAATCCTGAAGAGCATAGTGGTACTTTTATGATACATCATTATAATAGCAACATTATTTTTATACTGTTACAGCTAGCCTAATTTTGGTATGTTTCTTGACAGAGATCGCCCATTGTAACATCATGATGTAATTTTTAAAAGTTCTAATTGTACTTTTTTTTTGTGTATAGTAAAAAATAGGTATTCTATCTAGCTAGCTATGTATCTTTTGAGTTTTTTTTTTTTTTTATATTACTCTCCTTTTGGGCGACGCGTAATGACGAATTTGTCATAATGGGAAAAATACTTCTGGTTTTAATACTTTTGAAGCGTTGATATATAAACAAGTTAAAAGCATCCTGAACGCATCTTTTCACCACTTCCGCGTCTTATTCTACTTAATTATTTTTAATATTTTTCTAATTATGAACACCATTTATTTACTTTTTTTCGTCTACCCGTCGGCGTCGTGTACCCGTCTGTAAAGCTTTGGTTTCCCAAGAAATTGGTGAACAGTCACACGATAACGGCTGTCCGCCACTATTGTCGCCGCGTGGTTGTGACCGATTTTTCACACCTTAACGTGTGTCAAATACTGCTGAAAATGACAGGTTTTTATGACCTCCGTTATAATAACTGTTTCAGGGTCTAACTCTCCAATCCGGAGACTTTGCAGACTTCTTAACAATAATTGTGATGAAGGGATCGATATTTGTTGCACTTCACTTCAAAAATTCAAGCGCCAAGTCCACCAAAATAGATAACCATTATACGTATCGCACGATTTCCCCAACTATTGTCAACTATTCGTGTTGAAATTGTGTAAAATTTAGCATAATTTCTGCACTTATACCTACTATAGTTTGTGCTTATTTTTATATATTATTTTTGCATGCTGCGTCTATCGCCTAATATTGTGCACTTGGCTTGAACGTTTGCTTGTGTTAATTTGTTTGAACGGTGTAACGATGGTAGATAGACCAATAAATGATTAGAAATATCAACTCAGGAGTACGCTCTCCGCTGCATCGATTAATTGACACCTACAATGTGCAGTTTGGCTCAACTGATATTATGTTTCAAAGCAAGGCTATATTTAAAAAATAAATTGTTACTATTTTAAGTGATCAGAACCCTAATAATTAAGTAATATTTACTTTTAGTCTGTTTATTTTTATATATTGTTCCTTCTAACAACTAGTAGATCTGTTTAGTAATATGTGGATAACGTCGTGAGTAGTGTATTTCCACCTCTATTATTAAGTTCCAACATTATGTTTACCTATTATTACACTGCTGTGTGTTGTCCCTTAAATAAATAAATAAATATGACGGCACCGCTTTCCTAAAAAATCAAAGAACAAGTAACTAAAACATTATAATTACAATATCCTCAACTCCGATCCTATAATCTACTTAACTCTTATCTAATTTCCTTTCTTAATAAATCCTTCTTTTTAAACCAGAAAAAACTCCCCGCACTCTTGCTGGAGGGTGAACAAAAGTACCCCGGTCTTGCAAGAGGGTGTACGAAAGACCGCAGTCGCAGTATAGTATCCCAAATCAATTAGCGGAGCCGCCTCGCAATTTAATTGCAACGAGCTAAGTGTAACGCGTGCCGCGAATTTCAATAGGTCAGAATTAAATTAGGTTTTATTGAAGTTTTGCTAGATTTGGCGCAGGAATAGCCGACTATGCTGTACCGTGTGTCTGTGTACTGTTAAGTGGTTATAATTTAGATAGTTTAGTGGTTTTTATAAACATAATGATGGCGATGACAACAGAAAAATAAATTGCCGCTGTATTTGCTTAACTTAATTAAGCGGTGGTTTATTTGTTCATTTCTTGTGTGTTGAAAAAGAAGCTTGATTACAAAAAATGTGTAAATCCGTTGGTTGATTTCTGACCTTGAAGTTTATCTACTTAAGTTCATTCACGTTATTTAACTTTTGACTTCAAGGTCCGAAATAAATTTTCGGTCCTGGTAGTATAAAGTTCGTTCACGATATTTTTTTAAAATTAAGGGCTGATTTCAGATTAGAGCAGTTAGATAGGCCAGGGAGAGTGAAATAGCGGCCTTTTTATGATTAGCTATATTGCTAATAAAAATTCAAAATATGGTGTTTGCGCGACAATGCTTTCGAATGCTCTAGTCGTTGAGAGACGCCGCACCGGTGGTCTAGTGGTAAAGGCCCCGACTTACGAGTCATAAGTTGTGGGTTCGAACCCAGGCAGGCGCTTTCACACGGTGAAGGAAAACATTGTGAGGAAACCGGCATGTCCTAGAACCAAACATTCGAAGACACGTGACATCTACCAACCCGCACTGGCCCCGCGTGGCAGATTACAGCCCACTCCCTCTCGAAGAGGGAAGGCCTGTGTCTCATCAGTGGGAACATTATAATCTGATTACGCTAAGGGCTGATTTTTCCACCGCCAGATACCTATCTTTCACGTAGGAATATTTAAAATTAAAACATCAATTTCACTGCGTTAAAAAACTGGTTTTGGATAAATGTGCACAAGTCAATGAAGATTCAAATACAAATAGTAACAATTAATACACAACGAACACACAATATAAACTAATACCTCATTTTGCCTCGTTTACGTTAATATATCTGGTCATACACGGACACCGGTTGCGAGTACTAACGCACCTGACCTTTCTAACGAATATCACCAATAAGGCAATTTGTACCTAATAATATTACTAAGCAAATTGACGACACACCCTCTAAAAAACCTCCATCAGCGTTACCAATCTCCAGTCGAAACCCACTCCTATTAGGACGCACTAGAACTAATTTATGGTCACCCGACATGGCAATCAGATCGCCATGAATTGCGGCTACGGACGAGACCTCTGTCCCGTGCCAAATATATCAGTATCCCTTCGAAGTGGAACGTGAGACCACAATTAGAGAGACAGTGCTAATGTATTGAGGAGACTGATTGGTTTTTGATTGGATGTTTTAAATATTTGACATTTCTACCAAAACGTAATCGTTGTAATAAACTAAAGATAGGGAATTACAGCTGCAGGGTCATTGCGTAACAGACTTACAAAGCCTTTCATTTTGACAATTCAACAATACTCATTGCATCATTCACGTTGTCGAGCAGACGATCATTTCATGCATAATTTTGAAAAATGGTTCAGCAATTTCCTTCAAAATCCTTCGGAATGTGTGTGGAAAGTGTGTTTTGCAATTGGGGTGCTGGTTTTTGTTAACAGTCATAAGGCATAACCTAATGCTAGAGAACGACGAGCAAAATATCGTGAGTTCAAACCCCCTGCCTATTACAATTAAATTGAATTCTGGTGAAACCCATATAATTTAGAAGCATCGATACGACGAAGAAGAAGAAGACGATTAAACTGAAGAGAACCACATATAAAAAAACGGATATAATGTTTTGATAATAACTAGACCAATACATAATATTTAGTAGGTACGTTATTCAACAGTAACTCCAAATCCCTTAAAATTTTAACCTCTAAACAAACGCTGAGCGAATCAATTCTATACGGACGGAGCTCAAACACTATCGCTAATAGAAACCAATCTAGCGCTCGCTTAGCAAACGAATAGCTACATAAATCAAGCTAGTCAAATAAGCCGGGGGAATCTAGGGCTGTGATGTAGCCAAACAGCGCCAGTCAGCTCCTAGCCTCAATGACCCTACAAATTATAGGCTCGGGTAGTGTTGTTCCGTGTTTGCGGATATCCCGGGATCTGTGCGGCCCCGCAATACTTAATCATTTATTGGTAGCAGATAAATAGAACAGACATTTGTGTTAAGAGATAGATTAAAGATGGGAACTTCTTTATCTTTAAATAATAAAAATATTTAAATGAAATATCCATTCATCACAAAGAACATTTGCGTTCAAATATTAAATTTCTGCTTAATTACAGTACAAAGCGGTCTGAAACACGTGTAGATACAGTATTCCGATGAGATCTACCAAATTGCCGGCTTTAATTTTCACGTTTTATTGTCAATTTCGTTGACCTTCGTTTGAATACACAGAATATTCAGTACAATAATATAAAGCTTCATAAAATATATCCTAGATACTTTTACGTGAACAAATCTCCAACAAAAACGATTCAAAAATACAGTTTCAAAACGACTTATAAAGTCTTGAAAAATATCCAATAACATAAATTCTATCAAAACGTCGGGTGGCATTAAAAATCGGTTTGATCTAGGATCCCGCGACTAATCCCGGGAAACATCCGCTTAGCCCGACCGTCGGGAATCGAGTGTTTGTCGAATACTGAACAGCGTTCCCGTGAACGACAATATTTTGTTTCAGTGCGTGTAGACTAGCTTTATTGACTGTGGAGTGCTGACGCCTCTTAATATGGACACGGACAAAGGATATTTTCTAAGGGTAGAATGTTAACGTTTTATGTGAACATGATATTGACGCGGGGAGAACGAAATGAAGTCATGTTTCACGTCAGACAAATAATATCGTGTCTGTTATTGTTTTAGACAGGTTTTTCTTCGAAGAGAGATGAACTAGGTCTAAATTTAATATTTCTTTTCTTTTGAAAATAACGATACCACCTATCCACCTATGTATCAACCAATTTTCCATATAAAATACATAACATGCTATGTCAGCCGTGTATTTTATCACAAGAAAAAAGAAACCGTATGTGAGATGTCGAGAACGCTAGCGAGAATATTAAAATAAACGATAACGTAGATGCTACATTTGTCTTCACTTATTTTGTGTTTACAGTCACCAATTCATCTATCAAACATTGCGACCACTATCACAATCTCTGAGTATCCATTTAGTCATAACTAGCGACTCGTCCCAGCTTTGCTCAGTTTTTAAGATTTGGATAACATGGAGGTTTTTTTATTATAAATTATGTAAGTTTATTATGAAAGCCGGCACAGCTGGCGCCGTCGATTGACTGCTGCGCTGCGTGTCGCGGGCTCGATTCCCGCTCGGAACAAATATTTGTGTGACCTACGAGTAGTGGTTCCGGGTCTGGCTGTTTGTGTATGTTAGTTTAAATGTTTTTAAACTCACCCACAATACAGGAGAAATTGCTAGTGTGGGACAACGCTTTAAAAAAAAGAAAAGAAAGAAGAATACACATATAAACCTTCCGGACTAAATTATCTAACTACCGGTGGAAACCGCATCAAAATCTATTGCGTAATTTAGAAGGAAAACGCAGTCACACAGACAGACACAAAAAGAGACTTCAATTTATAAATTGATATGTATTTACACATAGTTATAGAAGATACTCAACTTCAACAATCACCAGACACAAAAAGAGACTTCAATTTATAAATTGATATGTATTTACACATACCTAGTTATACAAGGTGTTGTTTTGCATCCTCGTCAAATTCGAGGAGGTAACTATGCTAATGATTCTCGACACGAATCAATGATAAATGATAAATGATAAATGATTTTATTTCTGTAAGTAGGTTTGTTACAAACACTTTTACACGTCAATCATATTTTTAAAACTAGATGAGGTCGGCGTTTCATAACTGACTACTCTGAGAAGAAAGGCCGAAACAAACTCAGAGAACAAACTCAATAATAAAATAAGTAGGTGTTTATTTTTATTTTTTGTATTTTTTGGAAATCGGCATGTGTAGGGCCCGTGTGATACCGCCCTGTAACTGCGCTGTAACTGTAACGCATGCACACAGCGACATAGTCGTACGACACTGCCTACCGCATACGCAACGGGGCGATTTTGTTCTTTGAAAGTGGAGTATTCTGAAATACTGTCAAACTTAAATACCTAAAAAAACAAGTATGTATTAATTATTGAGCAGGATCGTAATTTTATTTGATTATTTATGTCTTTCATAACAGCCTCCTGAAATTTGACGAGGATGCAAAACAACACGTTGTAGAAGATACTCAACTTCAACAATCACCATTTACAAGCTGACACGATCAATACAGACACAGCTTACTTTAAACATATTCCTCTCAATTGACTTAAAACTTAAACGGAATGATGATCATCGGATCTCGAATCCTCTCCACATGTAAATTGAAATTTTAATTGACGGATCCGATATCGTTCCGTGGATTGGAAGTGTGTCAAAATTATAAAAGCAAATGGTGTCGACGTTGCATTCGGCGAGGAATCGATCCGGTCTCAATTAAAAAATAGCGACTGACTAATGCAACTGGGGGATTTAGTCCGTGAGTCTATGTGCTTGCGTTGATAGATTCTTGAAAGGAATCCGTTTGTTGGGTTTGAAAGGATTTTAAACGAGAGGAGGATGAAGTTACTGATCATATTCAGGTGATGTAGAGGTGTTTCTTGTTCATGGATTAAAATAATTGGAAACATTGTCAGTAGAACTATCTCTAATAGCGCTTTACTTAGCAGTTTAAAAGCTATATTTAAACTACTTTTTAGCTAATAGACTAGATCGTAATGTGAATAAAGTCTCGCAGTTGGTGATACTTTACGAAGGGTAAAAATGTTGAATTAGCTTTAAATTAATGTTAGTTGAGATGATAAACTTGTTCTGTTTAACCGTTATAATAGAACCTTACAGCAATTTCTAACCAAGGAATACTTGATATAACCAAAATATGTCCGTTAATGTTTACTTCACGAGTTCTTGCTTACGAGCATTTAGGTATTAATTTGTTAACTTAAGATAATGTATAGTGCAAAATAATTAACTGTCTCAACCGTTACTAAAACGTCTCAATCTAACCTACCCGTTAAATGAGAAAACTCTTACTCACGTTCTAAACTCTTACTCATCCTTCATCACATTCACAAACACCAAATAAGCTTCATCAACACTTAATTTACAGCCCTATCCCATCCAGAACACATACATAAAAGAGCGCCCCACTACAGCCACTAAAGCGCCAATTACTCAGTAAAATGACCAGACTTACTTCAAATAAATGGCGGCAAACCTTTCAGAATCGCTAGAACTTCACACACTCGCCAATCGGATCGGCACTCATCCGTCAGCGCTAATTCGAGTCTTCTATCTCGATCAAACTAATCGCATCGATAAATACTGTGCCAGTATCGATTCGCGAATCGAGTGATTTAATCGAGAATTACACCGGTCATGTTAATTGGTGCTGGCTATTCGTTTGAATGTAATTTACGCGTGTTTCGGCTCGTGTTGGCTAATGATGTGGCACTAATTAGGGATAAAATGAGTTAGGTCGATTGGGTATCGATTTGAGGTGTGAGAATTGGTTTTGATGTCGTGTTTAAGTTTATCGTTCGTTCTAATATTGTAACTGTTTGCCTTAACGAGAGAGATTTTCCAGGAAAGTATCAATAGGTAAGTATAGTCACAAGCATAAATATAATACTATGGACAGCTTAGCAATACCTAATATCTAATTTTATGATTCATCCATTAATATATAAAGCCAAATATATGAGATCATTTGTGAAAGGCATATACAATGGTAGCACAAATATGTGACATCGAAGGAACACCCAAACTAACTGGTGAGACAAGCGACGCCAATTACGTAGTAGGTAACTATTATATAATCTGTGGCCAAAGTATAGGATAACTGCATCGGCTACAAAAATATGTGTCAATACAATATTAACGGACATGTCTTGGGTCATAAGTATCCATTCATTCATTCATTCATTTATTACTCATAAACAATTTACATTGTGTTGAACATCACATATTGAATAAAATTATCACATGCAGAAACAATACATACAAAAGCCTAATTATAATTGATGTGAAATGTTTAATTCAAGAGTCAATTCTTTTAAGATAAAGGTAGTATTTAAACGCAAATCAAAAAATATCCTTTTTCTATGCAATAAGATTCCAAATTCCCATCAAAATTACTGATTGCACAGTATAATATTCAACTCAAAATATCACTAAACACACTACAATTTATTTTCGCAGCGTACAGCGATTTTTCCTAAAGCAAAAGCTTTTTCATCAATGCACAGCTAATAATCTTAATGCACATTATACCTGTTAACTCTTTTTCTTTTAAATATAGCTTCTATTTTTATATTATTTACAGCAGTTTTTCTAAATAAAACAGCATTTTATTAATCACAGTCGTCTTATTATTTATTAATTACCACAAAAAATATATAAAATTAGATACAAAATTGTAATTTATTGAATTATTAAAGCGGGTCTTGCTTTCGCGGGGCGTCCACGCTTAGTAGTAGTTTTCTTATTCACCACGGATCGATTGATATACATAATATGTCGACGGTAGGGCTTGGTCGACGGAGCCCCGCTTCGCGGGGCTCCTACTTCTGGGTGGTTTATAAAAAAATAACCACGAAGGGGATGGCGGGGTCTCTCGACCCCGCCATCCCCTTCTAACCTAACCTGTCCGAGTCGGGGTGCCCTAAAGTCCAGATTGCATCCAGTTTCTCCTGGTAATTTGTCTCGGGTATCATTTAAGCTATTACATTAGAAAAATTTGCTGTGCAGTCAGTATTTATGCTATGTATGTAGTATTTTTGTACAAAAATAAATTTAACTGTATTGCATTATGAGGAAAAAAGTAATGTCATATTGATGTAAAATTTCGAATTATCTGCAGTTTGAGTTTTGTTAAACATTTAGTTTATTTGTAGTGAAGTAAGTTATTTGATGTAAAAAAGAATATAAATGATGAGTATGTATTGATAGGCGATTATTTATTTGATATGCAATTTATAATATTCCTAAGATAAAGTCAACAAATAATTACAATGTCAAAATATTAGTAACTAAAATGTCAGAATCAATGTCAAAAGTATTAGGAATACAACTACCAGAATGCCTACTCAGTTAAATTCAGAACAATGTAATACTTCGTTGTGATCGAAAATATCTGACATCACTTTGGCGGTATAAGGCAGACTGAGGCGGGCCGCAAAGCAACGCAACGCTTGCAAAAATCCCCCTTCATCAATCTCGTACATTTTCTATGAACCACAGCACACTACAGGCGGACTGCAACGCACTTTTCTGTATGAAAAAACGTTGTGCTGTGGCCCGTCGCGGCTATAAAGTGCGCTTGGCTTAAGAAGTAGCGGATCCATAACATATTATCGAACGTGACTTTTTTTAAATGTATACCAAAATACTCATTAACTAAGTAAATCTTAAAAACATTCGACTACCGTTATTGGAATGTAAAATGGTCTGAGAACACTCATACTGGGCTAACGGTGGTAAACACTCATTCATTCTCTTTATGAAAGCATCACTGCCGTGTAGTGGGACTTTCCCCAATAGGTCTAGGATCTAATAGACCTTACATTCATCTATCTTGCTACTGTAAATGTCGCGCTTTCTAGTGAGTTGTTAGGCAATTAAGTTTAAGTCTATTTAAGTACTTTATGTGTTCCTAACGCCGGCGGTTGCTGCCGAGTGGTTAAGAAATTAGTTCTGTAACTACTCCCTTGGGTGACGTACCTAACCTAGGAAGTCGGGGACGTATTTTACTGAGAAAGCAAATACCTATGTACATAGTTCAACCACACCTCATAACCGGCTTTGCCAATAACGTAGCATGCGCACCGAAAATCAGCGCTGTGCTGTGAGTCACAAATAGCACAGCATCATGCTGAGTGGAAGCCTTCTTCACAGTCACGACGACGTGCAGCTGCCGACTATTAATGTTTTGTGCTCGTGATTTTTTTTGTGAAAACTTCTTTATCCGCGTTGAGTGATTTTTGGTAGAGGCAAAACTTATGGGTTCGCTTGGGGTTTTGAGGCAAAACTTATTGGCGACACGCGGCGGCCTGTGTACATTTTGGGATTTTCACTTATGTCGCACTCAGTCCCCATGACAGCCAATTTTTTTATTAACTGACTAGCTGGTTCGTGTTTCTGTGACGGTTGGAATTATTTATATCATTCCTTGTAAACGTAAAAGTTGTTATAGGAAATCAATGACTAAAGAATAAGAGAGGACATGAACTAAAAGATCGTATCGCGTGCCCGCGTGGAAAGTAAAATGGCGTAGGCTCCGCCCATTACCTAGTGTTGTCCTCTGCTCATTCTTTGCAATGATTTTGTTCATCGTGTTGATTACAAATCGATTAATCGAAATCACATACATTAAAATAAGGTTTTTGATTTTATGTAGATAGTAGGTAAGTAGGGTGTTATTCGATTCTCATTCTAGGACGTCGCATTATGGATTAAGTACAAAAAAGCCTGTTGTTGCGTAATCTGACTGAAAAATTGCAAAAATCATCAATTTGGCGGTTCATTTAAAATTAATTGTACTTGATATTATTTACTCTATGATTAATAGTTGCTCGTGATAATCAAGCTAGAAGAAGAGTAAATTAAACTGCAACAAGGAATTCAAAACTACACCGATTACAAAATAAAACAACAGAAATCGATATTATGCATTTAATGGGAGAACAGTTTTATTTCAAATAGATACAATAATATCAGTTTGTAATTAGTATTAAGTACACCAATAATGTGAAATACAATAAAGTCTGCCTGTCTACAATAAATGTACAGGGAAATAATAATGCATTATGACTCAAACTCAAAGCATTTATTACAAATAAACCAATTACAGGCACTTTTGAATTGTCAAGGGGTCGGTCAGTCAGAAAGATGAAGCTAGTTGCCCATTCCAAAGCGTAGTAGGTACCTATGGAGAAGAACGGGCAAGAAACTCCATGGACACTCTTTTAAATCAAAATATTGTTACAAAAAAGTGGTTACATCATTCATGTTGTAATTATACATGTGAGAACGATGTAGAAACACGTGCACGTTAAAAGCGTCCGTAATAAAAAGATAAAAACAATTATGGAATTAAAATAAGCCGTGGCAGCTAAGAAATGACCAGTGCCTACTGACGGCGCCCGTTCACGAACATGACGTATGGATCAGCACCATTCAGCTCAACCATTTTGAAGGGAACTCAATGATCCAATACACACGCCACCACCAGCGACACATTTGAGTGAGCATGACATACTCTCAGCCGCCAGGGCACATTCAAGTCAATGAAAGACGAACCCAGTAACCTTTATAGTGGGTACATAGTGCTCACACATGTGCTATGCAATTATACAATACTAAGAGATTGAATTTATACAATGCAAAGATAGGTTGTACAATCTTCATCAGCTCCAACATTATTTTCGAATATATGGGTAAATGTAGGCTTACAATGAAAATGTGATAATTTACCTTAGGGAGCCTTGTCGGTATTGCATTGTCGTGAAGTCTCACTATATCAAGACTTCTATTAATGCAAGACTCTTCGAAATGTAGTGAACAAACAAATACTTTTTCCTGGCTGGAGTCGATATTTTCTTGACCCAATGATTCAAGCCACTTACTTTTAAGTTTATCATTTTTTGGTAACCTAAAAACACAAACAAAACACGCAAACTAACATAAATGTGTATATTCTTTCATGCTAAATATTCAAACGAAATTTGGTTTTTATCGATGCAAAATCGATTCGTTGTGCAAATTACACAATCACAACACTATATTTGTCAATAAAAATACGTAGTAAACAAAACCAAAATAAGGAAATATATCGTTCGAAAGACTATGAATAGGCAATAATCTATGACCGAACAGTAATAAACATGAATTGAGACTAGAAATTGGTATAAATTTATATAGGAAACTTAATAATCTATGAATTCTTTTGACTTACTTGTGCAGGGATATCATAGGCGCTTTTTTACTGTAATTCGAGCCACAGCCCCTCACACAACACTTAGGCATGGTTTCCTCTATCACAGACAGCCTCAGTCAAATTTACAGCACTCAAAATGTTCTCAAAATGGAAAAAAACTTAATATTTAGTCGCACGATAACGCCAAATGACACTTCATGTACACTCTGAGAAGTACTTAAAACCAGAAACTAAAATGGCGAACCGGCCGATGGGCAGGGCTTCCGTGACGTCATACTTCAATATTGCAATTTTAGAAAACTGACAAAATACGGTTTTCTCTTTTTGACACTTGCAGAATTGCATAAGTTAGAAAGAAACATGTATATTTTTTTATTTCTGTATAGAATCGTATGATATTTCCATAATGTATAATTTTTAAAGATCTTTTAGTTCATGTCCTCTCTTATTCTTTAGTCATTGTAGGAAATACAATAGTATTATTCTATTTGGTCTCTGTGTTTGTAAACGAAATCAATCAGTGACAACCTGAGGTGACAACTCTTAGTCTTTAGTCATTGGGTGACAACGATGAGATGTGTCAGCTGTCAGTGTCATATAAGAGTAATCTAAGAAAAAGTTATATTATGCCGTTCCTTTTAACTTCCATGACAATGTGTAATACCATGTTTTTGTTTCCATAGTAGATAAGTAAATCTGTTTAAATCGCGCAATTAGTTTGATTTATTAATCATTTTCTAACAGTGACAAATAGACCTATTTTTCATTATATAGGCTAAATAGTTTACCCTGACAATACAAAATAGTTTTTTGTACAATTTTATTGTGGCTCTCACACCCGAGAGCCACAATTGTATTCAAAGAGCAATCGTAGATCGTCAGTCTAAAGATAGTCTTGACTGAGGTCTGCGCGCGACCTTAGTCGTAAATATATGTACTATTAGAAGTAAATGTATGTATAGTACTTTGTATCAAACAAAAATTAGATAGGTACTTACTTCTAATGATGTAAAAGTATCACAGTTAGTTGTCACCGTTTCTTTTTTCATATTTATATTATTATAATTCTACCAAAAACTTTTACTCTTGAACAAAGCCAATAAATAAATAAACACCCAACTACTGACTCTAAATTCATTCATACTATAAAAGTGATACGGCCCAAGATTTACGACGAACATTCCTTACCAAATCGTTTAGGTCACAACTTAGCGAAAACTTTATTTTTTTCAACCTCGAAAAATTCCCAAATGGCGCGAGTTTTAAATAAATCATCGTAACCGACGCCATCTTTGAATTTCTATAAAAAAGTTTCCGCCTCAGAAATGTAAAATTGCTCAAGTTTTTGTATAAGTACAACAACTTAACCGTTACGTATTATACAGATGTAAGTATTTTAAGTCGGGTTTGGGTTTTATTAGTGGTTATATTCGCGTGCTTAAAAAAATTTGTCTAACTTTAAATGGGTTAACAGAATTCTTAATTTATTTTGGCGTTGCTTTAATATAATTGTTAACGTTTCTTTTTATATTGGCTAAATTAACTTTTCTACCTTTTTAGTAAACTACCACTAGAAATATTATGATGTGCCTACCTACATACCTACTTTAAAATGAAATAATACTGTATTTCAGGTTTTAACGAGGATTTTTATTGAAGTAATAAAATATATATTCATAAAAACCTAATCAGGCACTTGCGATGCTAAAAAAACCATTATAAAATATATTAAGTCTGTATTTATCAACGTCTTTCGTTCATTCTTCAACCAAGAAACTATATTGCTTCATATTGTTTAAATAATTAGCTGAATCGCCAAAATGATAGGGATTGTCATTTCGAGTGTGTTGCGCAATTAACGTGCAGGATGACCAAAGAAGACTTTGCTAAGAGGGTGTACGACGATAGTCTATACACTTTGTTCACCGTACAGAAGGTTTTAATTTATTTCACCCAAAAGCAACGCGGAGTTCTTTCTTCTAACTTTATAACGGAAACAATAAAATACTTTCGCTTCATGCCGGGCCATTTAAAAAATATACAGCGCCACCCATAAAGTAATTATTCATACCATGTACGACAGCAGTAGCAATGCCAGTAGGTACACTTCACACAGCATATAGGTAATCTTATAATAATCACCTTTACTCCTACTAGTAAAGGCCAGTTTCTCGAACGAAAATTATTGCAAAATGAATGTGACTTATTTGTCAAGCACGAGTTATATTGCGTTGTTGTTTATGGAATAAACAGGAATACCTACTAATAATGTTCAACCCACATTGAAAGATCATTTGTTGCTTTTAAACAAAAAAAATACACACAGCATATTAGTCTAATGTCTAAAATGTGTGAGACTGACAGCAAGATCGCCGGAGGCTTTGATTATGTATATCATGGAAGTTTGTGACTTCGGTGAAAAGCTTGTTAGTTATTGTGGTTGTTTAGAGTGCCTTGACGACTTCTTTACAATTTAAACGACATGTAAACGAGTGCAATTGTCAATTATCTTGTATGTAGATACATACATATAGTTCTCTTAACCGTATCCGGCGACAGCGACCGAGACTACTTTTCGTTCCTTTCGTCATCAGAGAATGACTATCAAAACCAAAGTTGGTATTGAAAACCCGAACAGAACTATCTTGTATCATGTTAAGTACTTAAAGCAATGTAAATACAACGTGGCGCTACAATGGTGACTTTAATTTAATACACGGGTAGGGCTAGTGCCCATTAACCATATAAATATTGATAGGTTAAAATAATACGTAAACTGAAAAAAAAAATTTTTCAAACAAACTAAATAATAAAAAAGTCATTAAAATTGGGATCACCCTTGCAAAAATTCATTCATGAAATTACTTACCTAGCTCGCTTACGTTAACTCGGAGCGGCAATGTGTCGGTTCGCGGGCTGGCAACCGCGCATCGCGTCTTGTACCTACTCGTGATCGGTCCGATTCTTTGACGGCATATTATCAAAGAAACCGAGCGGCGCAATTGGTACAAACACTTATCACATCACCCTCTCTTGTTACTATTAGTAATAACTGTCATCACTAATCACTGCCATCACGATCATAAGTTTACACAAGCACTAATAGCACAAATAAATGCGTCCGTATCGCAAGAGGTGTAAACGTACCTACTAGATAAGAAAACGAAAACCAATCAAAGTGTCTTTATCGCAGTACCATGATCTAATTACTATCCTAATTACACAAAAAGAAATAAATAAAACAATAGCTAAGAGTCTTTTTCGCGACGTAATTATGCGCACTAGTGTAAATAAGTGCGTCAAGGACACGGGTTCGACTAGCACTAGAAAAGCAAAAAAAGAATTCGTGTTCGGTGCGGCGGGTGGGTGGAAGGGAGAGCGCGCGTCGCCTGCGCTGCTCGCCAACAAAGGAAATTTCCTTAAATTCGCCTACTCTATGCATTTGTTTCATCCTAATAGTATTGCTTATTCGTTTTAATTTCATTGATGCGAAGTTATGATCCGTGACCGAGGGAAATGACCGCTGCGCGACATTTCTTTAAGTACAGGTTGCTCTAAGATGCTATTTCCTAAATTCTTTAATAAATCTGTAAATAATAACGTTTAATGGAAATAAAAAATTGTCATGAAACGAAAATGTGAAAACGTATATGTGTGTTAAATTAAGGTCACCATTGCAGCGCCACGCTGTATATTGATTAATAGATTTGAATACAAAAATGTAAAGTCACACGATAATATTGTTAAGTGAACACATTTCTGCACAGTTGGCTGCAATCCACGCCCCATTTCTGTGTCAATGGCTCACTATGCAATATTAAACCCTCTGCCGATTATCCTACGCAGTTATTAATTTCCAAATAAAAACTATTAAGTATCGTGACGATGGCCGTTATTGGATGTTTCTCATGCCCAACTTTATTGCACTCGTAAAAGTCGTAACATTTATTTACGACAATACTTTACCGTTGTGTGTTCGTGGTACGGGGGCATAACTCTCCGCTTCGGAATAATCAGTGTAGTTTTTAGTTTCGATTGGTTGTTGAAGCAGTTTTCAATTTAATAATTCATTAGGTAGGTGTTGGTTTTTGACCTTGATTTCTGCTTGGTGGACTTTTGGTGCCATTTATTTTTATTTTTGTGTAAAGGTATTATGATAAGAAAAAGGTTTACGTATGGAGAATTCGGCTGGGTTGGGCAGCGTTTGGGAAGATTCGCTGAGTCTTCTCGACACGTATTCCGCAGAGCCTAAGGACTAAAGTTTTCAATCAGTGCGTCCTGCCTGTTATGACTTACGGAGCCGAAACGTGGTCACTCACGGTACGTCTGGTCCATAAATTCAAGGTCGCTCTGCGGGCTATGGAACGAGCTATGCTTGGAGTCTCTCTGAGGCAAAGAATCCGGAAAGAGATGATACGGCAGAGAACCAAATTTGTCGACATAGCTCACAGAATAAGCAAGCTGAAGTGGCAATGAGCCGGCCATATTAGCCGTAGAACCGATTACCGTTGGGGTAGACGTGTTCTTGAGTGGAGACCGCGAATCGGCAAACATAAGGTAGGACGCCCTCAGGCTAGGTGGAGCGACGATCTTCGCAGGGTGGCTGGTAGCAGCTGGATGAGAGTTGCAGAGAATAGAGCTAAATGGCATGTAATTGGAGAGGCCTATGTCTAGCAGTGGACTGCTGTAGGCTGATGATGATGACGGCCCGGCTGATGATAGGTCATTACAGCCGTCTACCGCCTGTAAATAAGAGAGAGAGAGAATAAGAGAGCCTGAGATAACGAACGCACTTCAGCGACACCTCGACTTCGCCTTTAGACTTTTCTTTTTTTTTATTTATTTACAGATTGTACGAGCCAATAACTATGACGAGAAACCCCAACACAGATATCCAATATCATATGCAAAACTAAACAGTTTCTACCGAAACAACTATCTGTAGGCTACACAAATATGAATGCCGTGTGACCATCGAAGCGAGCAAGTCCCTTAATTTTTACAACAGTCTCATTCTAATCTCAGTCTCAATCCGTCCAAAATACCTTTAAGTTTAACTAGTGTTTCCTAGGAAAGTGGTTCCGTCATATTATAACGGTCGTCATAAAAAAATATCATAATATTTACCAGTATTGGAAGCTTTCTTGTCACAGTCATGACATGCAGCTGCCGACTATTTCTGTTTTGTGCTCGTCTATTTTGTTTTATTTTTCTTTGTTATTCGAGTTAATTATATTTTGTATGCACGTGTTTCAGTGACAAATAAACCGATTTTTCTTTCTTTCTATTTGACAATAAGATGTCAAAAAACACTCTGTATTTGGACAGCTGCTATTGTGTGACTGTTATCCGCTTTCTAATGAAACCAAAGCTTTACCTTCACTTTAGACCAGTATTTGACATTGATTGTTGCTGAAATGAGATTGCAACTAGAGAATTTTAAATACAGGAATTTTATTGGTATTCCAAAGTCTATCGCTCAGCCACTGCACCAAACAAACAAAGGCTTAGGAATCAAAGAAGACCCAACTACCAATAAACCAGCAAATAAACAAAACAGCACACCTCAATCATTTCAATCCATACAAACAGAGAGTGATTTAATTGTACTGCCGCATATTGACTCGATCCGGAATAATTCGAGCTCAATATGTCGACAAACACAGCGCTGCCATGGCAGATCATTTTGCAGCCATTACTCCGGATAATTTAATGCTCTTGATAGATTTATTGGTATGGGACACTGCGTAATAGGCGTTCCGGTTGGGTTATATACAAATCATATAGTCAGATGGATATGGTAGAAAATTATCATTGCAAAGATGTTATGAAGAAAAGAGTTATATTTTAGTTTTAGTTAATTATTAAGGTACACCAACAGCTGCTGTGTATAATATATCCAAAGTACTATAGATAGCAATAGCCTTGTGGTACGGTAAGATGATCATCTAAAGTGTTACCAGAACGTGAATTAGATCATGATCATCGCGGGGGCTCTGTATCGCATAGGATTGAGCATTATGCTGAGCGACGGCCGTTTTGCGTGGATGTGACGATTTTTTTTTTAAATGTTTTCCCCAACTTGTTATTTTTGTGTTTGGGTTCTCTATCTATCTCTGCGTCATGTTTACCGCAAATACTCGTATTTTCTTTCTTTCTAAGACAGAAAGAGGCAAAAGACGAAGATATTATACTTTATAAACCATTCTAAATGGCTGTAGCCTATTCTATTGCATAGTATAGCAGTAGGTATCTAAGTAGATACATTAATATTCTCGATTTTAACGTATGAAAAAGTTACTTACGTACGTTGTGTCCTTTGACTTTAAACCACAAAAGAACCAATATTGTCCTAATTTTTCAAAAAACATGTGTTGATTCTTATAGTTTCAATCATTTAAATCCAAAAATACCGATAAACTAAACTTTGCTTATTATTGATAAACATGATATATATATTGATATATCTTGATTGATTATAGAGATTATATTCACGACATGTTTGCTGATAATGAGCAAGTAAATATTTAGGTAGTTAATAGAGCTAGAAACCATATAATTATGAAAGATGGCCCCATAAGATAATACTCCAACTGATTCATGATTTATAACCACAGCTTATGTTTTCGACACCGGAATGGATCTACCTTCAGAAGTTCTTGTGCATTGACAGTTGAAGATTTATAGGATAGAGAATAGAACAGGTACTGCTGAGACGTACTTGTCTTTGATATTAGAATTATAAATCAGGCTTCTATTAGAAAGGCAGTGACAGAGAATTATTTATTTTATTAGAAACAGAATAGGATTTTTGAAGATTTATGAATTCTTTTCTATCATCCTCCGTATCACCATCGTCAATTTTTGCAAAAGCATCTACGTAGCCTTTAATTGACCACGGTAGATGCAGTACCTAGGAATAATCCTACTGCCTTTACTTAGACTAAAATCTGACCTAAAAATGCCATAGTTAGGTTATTTATAATCAAAAGATCTTAGTAAAATAATATTCAAAAAACTTATTATACTAAATACACTAACAAACTATTAAAATTAAAATATAATAAACTAAAGTAACTAAAACAATTAACAAATTAAAATATGGCGTCGAAAAATTCCTCCGCATCGCTGTCGATTGGTAATGTACCCAAGAGACTGGCGGCAATTCCACGTTGTATGCCAATGCTAAGCCTCTGGCCAAGATAAAGGCCAGCCAGCCCTTGGGTCACGGGAAGTGTCAACACGCCGTTTGGAGATTTCGTTGAACAAACAGATAAAAAAGAAAATAAAACTATTTTTAGGTTCCGTATATGTAGGCTTATAACAGATTTCGCTTATGAATTTCAGATTACTGTTCTTACAGTCATCGCAAAACTGTGCTGTATTCGTTCCTTTTTGTAACTGAGCTATCAGCCCTCAAAATTGTTCATTAAAATCTGGATTTTAAGTCTTTACCATAAATTAGCTCTTATATAATCCACATAACCTCTTAGGTTATCCCACATACACTCACACCGCACAGCACACGACATTACTCACTAAAGCCAAGTTAAAACAACGCAGCCTTTGGTCTCATTAGTACTCGCAAAGTTCAAAGTTTAAGCCGGATAATATGGTGGATACAATTAGTAAAGTAATTAAATGCGGGGATGTTTATCACGGGTTACCCCTTTATAGAGAATTTCTGGACGTGATTAAGCTGGTTATAGAATAGACAATAAAAGGTAGTAATTATGAGGATTTTGATAAATGAATTAGTATGGAAAGAGGGAACAAAGAAAGGAAATCATACTTGGGCAAAACACACAAACTAACTAGGTATCATGAAGATATTACCTCATTAGTTCACAGGACGGCAGGGACATTGAGACCTGCCGGGGTTGCGGGAAAGTTCAAAAGGGATACCGTGCCCCTGGCACAGGCGACTGAAGGCACACGGGTGGATTTTAGTCAGTAAGAGTCTGACATGCCCTCCCGCTCCGCCCAGAGCGGGAGAAGTTATTTGATGATTTCTCACCCACAATAAAAAAGGGACACGCACAAAAATCTGCTGTTACATTACAAAATTTTACATTGCAATATATATGTGTGTATATAGGTATATATCTTATTTGTATGCACGTGTGTCTGTGACAAATAAAGCTATTTTTCTTTCTTTCAAAAACTACGCGGTCAAAATGTATGGAAAGCGTATTTTTTTTTATAACTGGCGAAAATTTTTAACGTATGGGGCCCGGAATCATGTGCAGAATCAATGCAAACAGTTTGCGCGCCGATGCCCCTGCCGGCCGCCCTGTATGTGTGTGTGGAAGAGAATGATAACTATCTTGCCCTTATTCCAATTTATTTGGGGTCGGCGCCACACATACTAATTAAGTTTATTTGGGGTCGGCGCCACACATACTAATTAAGTTTATTTGGTGTCGGCGCCACATATACTAATTATGTTTATTTGGGGTCGGCGCCACATATACTAATTAAGTGTATTTGGGGTCAGCGCTACACATAATAAATAAGTTTATTTGGGGTCGGCGCCACACATACTAATTAAGTTTATTTGGGGTCGGCGCCACACATACTAATTAAGTTTATTTGGTGTCGGCGCCACACATACTAATTAAGTTTATTTGGGGTCGGCGCCA
The DNA here is from genome assembly GCA_937001585.2 of Brachylomia viminalis. Taxonomy (NCBI): domain Eukaryota; kingdom Metazoa; phylum Arthropoda; class Insecta; order Lepidoptera; family Noctuidae; genus Brachylomia; species Brachylomia viminalis. Next base: position 4,088,802 of record OW443303.2, on the reverse strand, counting down.
CATATACTAATTAAGTTTATTTGCGGTCGGCGCCACACATACTAGTCAAGTTTATTTGGGGTCGGCGCCACACAATAATTAAGTTTAGTTGGGGTCGGCGCCACACATGTTAGTTAAGTTTATTTGGGGTCGGCGCCACACATAGATACTAATTAAGTTTATTTGGGGTCGGCGCCACACATTCAAATTATTACTTTCAGAGGCGCTAGCAGTTCCGAAAATTAAAAATGATACGGCGTGATGACGTAGCTTGAAGGAATTGGTATAAACCGCAGCCATTTATACACGTTCTTTAAAGAAAGACATATTAAACGTGATTAGACGTTGTGTCAAATAGCGTTTATCAAATTTTACGTATTATAACGTTGCTCCGCTCAAAGTGTTAGGTTTAAGCAACTAATTTAAAAATCGTATGTTTCAGTATATTATAAAGTACTCTCTGCTTGTACGTTAAGGTAAAAGTCCGTAGCTAACTGCAGACAGCAGCAGCAGGCAACGTGTTATAGCGACACTACTGGTTTCTATGTACTTATTTCTATGAAAGCGACGTATCGCTAGCTACGGAAGGTATTTCATAGAAACCAGTGGGCTAAGCGATAACAGCCGCACGGGACGATCAATCAGGTTAAGCTATGCTTGCCGCGGTTGAGCCGTGGATGGGTGACCCTCTTTTCATATCAAGACCCCTCCGTGCCTCGGAAATCACGTTAAGCCGTTGATCCCAGCTGTCATTCCTGGATCTTTGACATACGTTACGGGTCGTCAGAGGCACGAAAGTCGGACAACCAGTTTTACCAAAGGGTATCGTATTACTCAGTAATTTGGTTGTAGAGGTCAGATAGGCAGTCGCGTCATGTAAAATACTGGTATTCAGCTCCATCGGGTTAGACTGGAAACCAACCCCAACATGATTAAGAACAGTCTAGGCAGATGATAACCTAGAAACCAATAGTGTCGCGGCGACACGTCGCCTGCTGCTGTTGCCAGCAGTCGGCTACGGACTTGTGACTTTATGAGTCAAACAGAAATAGCTACGTCCTATAGTTAAGCATTTGCTGTAATTAACAACTGCAACTGCAATATGCACCTGGAATTATTTTGTGAGACACGGAATCATTAGGTAGAAATGTTAACAGCATAAACGTTTTTACTTACTACGTATACCTGCTTTCTATATTTTATTTATAATAGTTTAAAGTATCAAAATAAACAAATTAATAGTAACACCAAAACTCCATAATTTTAAGTACCAATATCCCTTAAATATTTTACAACAGTGCAAGATAACACAATGCAAACTTCGAACTGTTAAAACTTGGCTGTAGTCAAGTAGTTCATGCACTTTCAAGTTCGTCTTTCACTCTCGAGAAGGCAGAAGAAGTAACTTACTGCAAAAATTCAATTATGACCGACTTTTAGTTGAAACACTTGCAAACTAGGGGGAGATTATCTTATGTATGTAAGTATGTAAGATCAATGTAATCAGTAATGTAAAGTTGCCCAATTAGACTGGTTTATGTAAAGTTATTCACATATACATACATAAACTCAAGCCTTCTTCCCATGAGGGTAGGCAGATACTACACAACGCCACCTGTTACGATCCTTGCATACTCCTTTTGCTTTGTTTACGTTCATAGATCCGGTCACACACGCACGCTTAAATGATATTTATTTCTGTAAGTAGGTTTGTACAAACACTTTTGCACGTCAATCATATTATAAAAGCTAGATGAGGTCGGCGTTTCCTATCGGACTACTCTGAGAAGAAAGGCCGAAACAAACTCAGAGGTCACAGTCTCTTTTAAAGTACAGACATAATCTTGGTCAGATCATGTGAAGACCATGTAGCTTAGTGTCTGAAATGGTCTTTTGAGGAAAAACCACACAGATTGAGTGGACCTGTCCAGTGAGTGCACCCATGTGTCAGTAATCGTGCAGTTCAACTCAGAACTTAAGGAGTTCAACGATTCGACGATCAGTACCAAAGAAAGGACATTTGGGTAGGCCGTATAAGCTACTCTGCCAGACCACGATTAAAACTGAAACAATGACCCACATACTAATACTATACTTCACAAAGTAAGTATTCATGTCATTGTGTAAATAAAAATTATCCAATGTCAAATAGTATGTAAAAACAAAAACAATCCCAATTCAGTATGCAAAAAATTTTAGCAATTCAATCCCAAGCCTTTTGGTCCTCAATATAATCCTTCACAGTATAAAAGGCTTTCTGGCATAACTTACGTTTAATGAATGATTTGAATTTATTAAGGCGAATCTTGAACTTGAACGTGTCTTGGAAGTTTATTATAAAAGCGTATACATTGACATTTGAATGAGCCACCTATTCTCTTGAGCCTTGTTGTAGGTACAACAAATTTGTGTTTGTTCCTGGTATTGATGTTATGGATATCACTGTATTTTTTAAACAGTTTTATATTTTTATGGGCATATATAAGATTTTCAAAAATATACTGAGAAGGCGCAGTCATTACATTAATCTCCTTAAATTTCTCTCTGAGAGTGTGCCTCGGACTTAATTTATAAATTGATCTAACAGCTCTTTTTTGCAAAACAAAGATAGTTTGAATGTCGGCGGCATTACCCTACAACAGAATACCGTACGACATTAAACTATGGAAATAGCCAAAGTATACTAAACGGGCTGTCTCTATGTCAGTTAAATTACGAACTTTTCTAACAGCGTATGCTGCGGAGCTGTGCTTGTTGCGAGTACTGACCCTGACCTTTCTGTAGAACATCACCAATAGGGTCATTACTTTTGTCCTTCTAGGGCGTCCCCTACCGGCGTAAACTTATGCTGAACAATTATTCCATTGATTATATCGCCTGTTGCTCTTGGCTGGAAACGTTTTCTATTGTTAAATGGGTCCACTCTTGACCTTGGTGTCGTTTAGTGAAAAACGATGAATGGAGTAACCAAAGTAAACACTATCCATAAATTACACTAGTTGCTTCGTCAAGCATAATTTTGCAGTTTATTTTAAACTACCTTATTATGAAATAAACGGTTCCCCATATCCCTAATCCCTGGCTTGGCGTTAAACTCCATTCTGGTGACGCTATCATGGCAATATCCCGGATTTAATACTGCCTCGGTAACAAACTTTAGCTAACTTCTGAATAAAAAAACATCAGAAATCTCAGTGCAGCCTTAAATAACCAAACTAAACTTGATCACGTACAAAAACTTCTCAGTATCAAGTCCATTATTACATTTTTATGTAATGACACGAATCCACCGCAACTCCCGTTGTACACTGCGCTCCCATAAAGAGTTAATATTTCAACGGCGCACACGGAGCCAGCAGTAGTCACGGCCCAAGTTTTAATTTGCTTAAAGTTGTTACAAGTTGGAACGGGTCCCTCGTTGGGCGCCAAATTAGGTACAGTCACAAAGAACAGTATAAACGTAACGGTCACGTTATTCTTCTGATAGTTTAATTCGTTTCGTTTGCGAAGAGTTTTTTTGCTGTGAGCTATTCTGCATTTCGATTGTAATTTAAGTTTTGAAACAAGCATGCTTGAAAAGGTTGTCTTGCTTGTAACTTTCTTGAAAAGTTCATGGACTTGTTGAGTTCGAATTTAATTGGAATTAAGCAAGGCAAGTTAAATTACCCTTCCAAACTTAGCACCCAATTACACACGACCAAAACTATAGCACTATACACACAAACAAAACTATAGCACTATACACACGTACAAATGTCCATTCTGTGTTAATCACAATGGCCATCACATATTTTATTTTATTCAAAAGCACTCAACGGGAACCGAATCAGTTTCAGCGCTGCAATGCATCAGGGAGCTCTTTAAAGCGCTGAATCGCGCATTATCGATGAGTTACGATGACCATTCACCATCAGGTGGCTTTTATGGGCCCATTCAATAACAAAAAATGCTAGTCCCATGGCCGTACTAATATTATAAAGAGGCCAGTATTGTTTGTTTTCAAGCATCCCCCAAAAGGAGAGAAGGGGATGATTTAAGGTTTGTTTGTGTTGTAAACAAAGGATGGAGGATTGAAATTAATGTTTTATTTGCTTTGAGTAGTATTGTTTGGATGAAGTTTTTATAATAATAACAACATGTTATCTGTAACCTAATTTATGCAACGGAAACATTCCTAGACAGTATGTGCAAAACATATAACATATACTTTGAATAGCACAAATTCAAAGACGACAAAGGCAACTAAGCCATTGCCTTAAAAGTGCTTCTTATAAATAACTAAATTAACCCATTCAAAGCACTCAGGCACTATTAACCTTTCATGTAATCAATTAATAATTCAAACCAGCAAATTCTTCATCAAAGCATACAAATCAATATCTCCTTAACATCTACACGAATCAATTTTCCCACCTGAACTACAATAATAATGGTTTCCTTGAAAACCTTTACGTGTTCCCCTCGGGCTGGCCGCACGTGAAATTTCATTTAAATCTATTAGCACTTATCAACTTTTTAAACGTTTCTCCGAATTGGCTCGTAAACACATATTTGTTGAGAACGTTTTTTTTTATTTTTTGACTGGAAATAACTACCAAGGAATGGTCGTAGCTACAAAATCAGAGGCTTTGACAAGTCACGTCAGCAGTGCCCCAATATTAGGTTATATTATGAATAGTCGCCTTAATCCCAACCCATGCCGTTCCGCTGGTAGACATCGAGCCTAAGACTTTCTCCCTAAAGATTAGCTTTTCGTCAAAGAAGGAAAAAGATTCACTTACCGTATTTTGACCTCTTTCGACTGCCAATCGCTGTGTTTGTCGAAACTGATGAGTATTGCCGCGATTTCCTGTAACATAGAAAAACTACTATTAATAGGTATTATTGACCGAAATTCTGAAGAAATTGCCTAACACTCACAATACAAATTTGTTCGTTAATACTTTAACGAGACAATATTTGAGCTGTGAAGCAAAATGCGAGACAGTTCCAGAAAATAAGTTTTTGATCTTCACCCGAAATCTTGTTTTCCTTTTTATTATCAACACAAGTCGTAAACTAGTTAACGAAGGCACAATCAGCTTGGATGTTAACATAAATTTTACACTCGTAGAATGCTAAGACCTTAGTTCTTTTATTTATTCCCAATCACAAAACTTGATCAGCACACATGCATATTAACAACACACATAAAAACAGGGCATCGAGTACGAACTGTCACAGCGAAGGTGGCCATTTTAGATTCGGTCGCCATTTTGAATTGGTAATCAAACCAAAGATTCGGAACATGTTATTCTAATAAATAAATCAAATACTTTCGCGACGAGGTCGGAATAATAAGCTTTTGAGTGTAATCGTAAAGTCGGCTTCGCTCCCTGAAGGCGTAAACTGAATAGCTGAGGAGTTATTAAATTAGTTAGCTTGTAGACCGCGACTTCGTTCGGTATTTTGCAGAAAGAAAATATTAAAACATAATATTTACTTTTTTCGAGGCGGTAACGGACTTTTTCCTTTTTTAGTCAGTTGAAATTTGTTACTGCTCAATATTCTGCGTGTTTTGCAAATTTCAATAAAAACTAAATTTTAATGCTGTTATCCAAAATAGTACCAACAATCTGACAAACTTGGAATTACTGAATAATGTGTGAAATCAAAAATAAAGTAACTATACTATAGTTTATAAATGTCTTTCTTCCTTACAATAACAACTTGGATGAATAACATAACGATATAAGATAAACAGAACTAAAATACTATTAAACTACCCATTTACATATCCACAAAGATTTGAACGTAAAATCTCTTTCTAAAACGTGACAAAGATTGATCGTAATCACCCGAACGTTCACACATAAAGCCGGAAAGAATCGAACAAGTCGCTCATATTTAAAAAGAAATTCACAATTTTCCTCAACTGTACGTTAAACCGCTTCCTTTTCTCAACAAACTCAAAATTAATCTTATTCCTTTGTGAATTAATTTTCCAAGAAACACGAAATATTTTTCCTCTTTTGAAGAGCCTTTTTTATCTGCCATTATGAATTTAGCAAATTATTAAAGCTTTATAGCGATATTCGATAAAAAAACCGTTTCTTTTTTTGAACATTTTCTGTTTTCTCACATATGTATGAGAAGTAAACAATTTGATGATATTATAAAAGTAGTCGGTCCTGTTTACCTTAAACATGACTTTGGGAGTTCCAAAAATCGTCTGTCTACAATTCATTTTCTGTTTACCCAACTCTCTATGGGGGAACAAAATATATTTGGAGTAGGTCAGGGTTTCGCTTGACCTTTGAATGCCATTTGTTGCGAACAAACATTTTTACTTTAGAGTTAGACATTGGTGCCGATTCCCTTATTCACAAACAAACCTAAATTTAAGTTGTGTGCATCTTTTTCTTTCTATTTCATTAAGAAAAGGACAGAAGATAAATATTAGTTTAGTCCTGTCAAATTAGTCAGCACCTGACGTAATTTGATGTAATTTTAGTAGTCAACTTTTTAATCACGTCTAAACTTGTTTGGAGTAGTGTCAGGCGCCGATTAATTTGACAGGACTAAACTAAAATTTGTCTTCAGTCCTTTTCATAATGAAATAGAAAGAAAAAGATGCACTCAACTTAAATTTAGTTTAGTTTGTGAACAAGGGAATCGGCACCATTTTCTTATATTTTTCAGTATTTTTATGGTCCATGTATGACAATAAGGCCATTATATCCGCTGGATGTCTGTAATAAGTTATTATACTTTGTATAGGTTTTTTAGCAAGTCATTTCAAGAAAACTACGCTAAAGCTATTCTTTTAAAATAAGCTGCTCTATTAAGAACGCCAATCCATTTTGTTATAGATCGCCCAAACTCCATACTTTGCACTCCAATTGCCAAAGTAAACACCACACATTTGCAACTGTGCCAATCAACCCCAAACCGCGCCATTTCCCCCCTAAAATACGAATGCATTACCCCCCAAGTACCCCATTACCCCTTTGTTTAACGACGGAACCCAAAAATAAGAACATGCACTAAATATATAAACACGTTGGGACCTTACGGATAGATTTATAGCTTCAAATATAATTCGTGCACGCTATGGCATACATAAGTAGTTGAATTAGTTAGGGAAGTACCTGTTTCCAGTATGTAAAGGAAATACCTGTCGTTGTCCGTTTTTGGGTACAATTGGGGACTTGTTGTAGTTGATTTCCTTCGTAGTTTTCTTTACTGGGTTTTTGTTTTGTATTTGTGTTGCAAGTTTGTTGTTGGGGGTATGTAAAATGGTTGGGCTGTGTATGAAGCGGTGTTTAATACTAAAAGTGGGGTGTTATAGGCCTCACGTTTCAGTAAACTGTTGTGTAATTTGTAGATTGATTTTATTTTTAAACTAAAATATGACTAAAGAAGCAATAGGAGTGTGTAAGGATCATAGGAGGTGGCGTTCTGTACTGTCTACCCCCCATGGAAAGAAGGCGTGAGTTTACATACGTATGTCTATGGGTATAATATGATTCTGTATCTTAGTTATGGACATATATTGTTATCATTAACATAATATTGGTACCTACTAAAAGTTCTTGAAAGATTCAATTTTGCCGTAAGGTTTATCAAATTTCCACGAGTCTCACATAAATATATACTTTGAAGGCTAATTTGTGCCATAACATTAATTTATAGCTCACTAGTTACACACTTTTGAAGACACAACATGCGAAAAGGCAATAAAATGTTGATCAATGTTTTGGCAAGTTGATTCAGGCATTTATTGCCACACGAGAGTAACTCGCGTGCAATCGTTTGGGGTAAAAACAATTTTTAAAGTTGCATAGTAATTTTATATAATATTTAAGCTAACAGTCTTTAAATAATAATATGTACATGTACCTATATAAAAATAAGGGTAAAGATATATTAAAAAAAACGTTCACGTTGTACTATGGAAATCTAGCTGGTTACATGAAGAGTCGACAAACCGTTTGGAGATGTCTCGAAAACCAAGTGTGCACACGATAACTAATAATATTTAAAACTATTTTAAATATTAGTTTATTGTATCTTTATTTCAGTCTAATCTTAAACATCAGAAGCTCAAAACAATTCCTCTTACGAAGCAAATCGATTTAGAGTGTCCTGTCTCTCGAAATGCTGTTCCTATTCATAAAATCATAAACTCCAGAGTTCGTAATAAATACTTCGGTATCTAAGGTGGCTCATAAAAATTCCCTACTGCCAGGCTAAAGGCAAGAACAAAAGTGCCTTGGTTCTTCTTAGCGTGTCGATGGAAAGAATAACACCAAAAAAGATATGTAATTTTTTACACTTGTTTGAATACCGTTCGCTGACGCAGCCATCAGGTCCTCACGTGGGCATGTGACAGGCTATGTGCTCAAAGATAGGAGGTTAGCCATTATCTGTGGAGAGACACCGCATACACACCGGAGGTCTGAGCCGTCCATAAACCCCCAATTGTGAAGGTTTTCCAAGTAGCTAGGCCACGGTAACTTGTGCCCGGGTGGGAGGTTGTCTGATGGTTTTATTAAGAAATCAGGAGGTTTAAGCAGTTCTTGCCAAATATCACATCTTCCTTTGGAGGCGTTACAATCGGCTGGACTCACGCACCCAAGAAAAGTTTTGCGGCTTTTAAGCTTCTGTGACACTGGATTAAAGTTGTGCATTGGGTGGTGTGGGTCACCCAGTAGCTTCGATGCGAGCGAATGTCGACGCGGCTGGCTATAGTCCTGCGAATTTCTGAAGGCGCGATGATAGTCAGTGGACTTTATGTGTGTATAATAAAAATAATAAAAAGAACATTTATTTTGGAACAATTGAAATAAACACAGATTACAAAAGAAACGATGATAGCTAAAAGTGTGGCGCAGCTATCAAAGACCAACACAAAAAAACAATTAAACATTTGTTCCAGACTATCTTATAGGAAATTATTTACAAAAATATGCACCGGTTTGTGTGTGTGTGTGTAAGTTTTTGTTAAATTTATGTTACCACAAGTTGTTCAGTAGCATCATAGGACATAGATTTTAGCCATTCTGTTAATTTTTCCTCAGTAAATTCCTTGTTAAAGGGTAGCTTGTTAATGCTCTTATTAATGACTTATGATGACTTTAACATTTTAACAGTCCGTTTAAATGCTGTTTGATTTATAGAATATGTTTAATATTATCATAAACAAAAATCTACCTAGCCTTTCCTCAATTTTTGGGGGGTCAGCTTCCAGTCTAACCTGATGTAGCTGAATACCAGTATTTTACATAAAGCGACTACCTATCTGACCTCCGCAATCCAGTCACTAGGTAACACGATACCCCTTGGTAAGACTGGTAGTCAGACTTTTGGACTTCTGACTAACCGTAACGACTGTCATAGATCTACAAATGACAGCCGGGAGCAACGGCTTAACGTGCTTTCCGAAACACGAAAGGGTCTCATTAGGTAAATAATGGATGGTCCGAAGAACCGACCGTGGCAAACGTAGCTTAAGGGGCTTACAATAGCTATAGCGCGGTCACTGTCGGACTGCATAGAAAAGAAAGAGACGCGCGATGACAGAAAGCTGGTAATTTATTGCAAAATATGAAGCAATTCTCTATTTACAAAAATTGTATTGATTTGACAAAACAATTAAAACACTATCACGTTAATATGTTGCATAAAGAACAATCTGAAAAATGAAACAGAATTATCGGATGCATATTAGTATGGTTTTTAATCGTTAAAATAAATTTTAGGAGGTATCTTCGTGACTTTTTTCTATCGTACCAAATAAGTTGTATTATGTTTTCAACACACTATCTAACTAGCATATATCCTGAAGAATATCATATATTTTTCTGATTTTGTTTACTGCAGTGGATCATATACTTTGAAGCATTATAAAACTTGCGTTTAGGTCATGTAATCCCCTTAACCTTCGATCGAAACGTCCAGCTGTTATCATTTAACCACGAGCCTCTAATATTGTGAAATACCACAATCAGTTAATAATGTATGCAGCCCAACCATTATTTTCTTTCATCAATAAAACAACACATTTTTATGAGGGCGGTCAACTAAATAATACTAAAAAGAATTTCCTTCTGGCAACATCTGCAGTTTCCCATCAAAGAAAATATACGAAAATATAAAAATATATGAAATAATATAGCAAAACAGGTATCGACATGTACTTAAATGTTTTACCCCAAATACACTCTGTACCCCAATTTGTGGGGAACGACGATAATATACAAGTTTAAATTACTCACTCATACGCATGTAGCATATTTTATTTTTTGCATGAATTCGTTGTTTCTGATTGGGGCACAATTTCTTTGGTACGGTAAGTTCTGATTTTATTGTTTTTGGGGTTCCGTAGACCACAACACCGTTTATATATTTTTATATTTGTCTTTATATACTACAATAGAAGTTTCTATACTCCATTTATTATAATATTAGAAAAATAACGGGCAAATAACTACAGTTATTGTTTAAAATTGTGGAAATGCGCTGTATAATTATTAGAGTTATTTTAAAATGTAAAAAGATCACATTGCTTTTTATTTATCGTGAAATAATGGCGTTTATTATACATTTATATGAAAATAACGTAGGGGTAATAACCGTTATTTTTCTAATGTTATATTAAATAGAGTATAGTTATAGACAGAGATGAAATGAGAGTGAGTGAGAGGTTTAATTGTGGACATCATATTGATCATCTACAAGCCCACTGCAGGGTAAAGACCTTTTCTTTTAAATTGACATAATTATTTGAAATTGCCAATCAATCAATCAATTACATTATTTCCATTAAATTTAATGTACAGCCCAAATTTTACCTATACACCGGCCAGGGAAAATAATATGCTATTTCAGTATCAGAAACGGTCGATCAACATAAAATTAGACGGCTTGGCATAATTTTTTGTCGTATAATTTCATTCATTACGTAGGTACAACTAATTTCTGCGTATGAGTTTTGCGATTAATTCAACTTTACATTTTCAAATGAAATGACGAGACTGTGTTGTTGGAGATAACAACAATTATAATAAAAAGTGATAGTCTATGGCTTTACTTTAGGGTCAAAAGGGACTAAAACCCTAAACTAAAGCCATAGACTTACGTCCTTTAGGTGCTCAAAGTGACCAAAATAGGGATTACAAACATTATACGAAATATCTGTCCTTATCACCACAATGCACTAAAATTAATAATTGTTGAATTTGTGCGATTATAATTAATTAATTCATTGCGATTAGAAAGAGGCTATCTTCATCTTTCCATAACATTTCGTTACGGAGAAGTAATTTTAACTGTAGCTTAGGACGCATTATTGTTCCAACGACGCATTATTTCATCAAATTAATAACCAAATGTACACCTATCAAGTATCTGACGAAACACCAACAATTTAGGACCTTTTTTTTTAGGGTGAGAAATCATCAAATACCTTTTCCCGCTCTATGCGGAGCGGGAGGGCGTGTCAGACTCTTACTGACTAAAACCCACCCGTGTTCCATCAGTTGCCTGTGCCAGGGGCCATGGTACCCCTGTCGGACTTTCTCGCAGCCCTGGCAGGCATCGGCCCTAGCAGGCATCGGTCCTAGCAGACCCCGTCATTGATGCTGACATCTCTTTGAGGCGCGCGTGGAACACAACGCGCCGTCGACCCGGACCTGGTCCTTATCGGACGGCGAGCTGCCCATTGCTCGCCGTCCGCAAGCCCGCGCCTACGGTGGCCGGGAATCGGCTTGTGATTCCCGGGCGTCTCATGCGGCGGCTAGGAGCGTGAGGGCGTGAATTTTGCACCTCCTTCACGCGTTCTGCCTCCTCCTTCGCGACAAACAATTTAGGACCTGAACTAACCTTCAAAACCCAACAATCTTCTAATTTTACCACAAGGCCATAACGATAGGCTACATAAGTACAAAACAACTCAAAACGAATCTACATTAACGTTATCAAAGGACCCAAAAAACAATCGTTAACATTAGAAGGGTATTATGAGAACAAATTTTCGGACGAAAATTTAAAAAATAAATGAAAATTAGGGTGCGGTCATTAGAATTCTCGGGCCGAGGGATTCGCTCTCTCTCGTCAATAACCAATAAGAGTTATCGCTTAGTGTTTGAGAGAGCGGGTCGCGTTTCATGGCGTGTACAAATTATGTTTTCCTGTTTTATACTGCAGTTTATTTATATACAAACAGGAAGTTGAGCATATGGGAGATTAAATATAAGTACGTGGAAACATTTAGTGTGGGCGTTGAAAGAGTACCTAATTAAGTTTAGCGTTTTTAATGAGGCGTGCTTTTATTGGTGCTGTTGGTACTTATTTTTTAAGATGGATAAAGAAAATACTTATAATATTATATAATAATAGCTTAACATATACAACATAAATAGAAAAAATCACGACTTCTTCCCATGGGGCTAGGCAGAAGCTACACAAAGCCACCTGTCACGATCCTTACATACTTATTTTGCTTCGTTTACGTCCATACATCTGATCATACAAGCAAGTTAGGAAAATAATCCAAATCCCAAAAACCTAGAAGAAGAAAACTTAATTGACATACAGCAAAGTAAAAAATAGCACCCGCTTTGCACTTGGAAACATTTAGCCTGAATACACACACACATGACCTACTTAAAGTTTCCAGACCAACTTCATAATATAAACTCAACTTGAAATAAACCTTACCCGCTACCGCGTCACACTTTACCCTCCCTCGATACCCCCAACCCGGGTGCCCAAAGAGTTCATTCGGTCTTTTATTGTCACAGCTCTAAAAGCGCCCTGTCAGATGTAACTCTAACGACGTCGTAAAGTGCCGCCGACGTTGACGTCGACGTCAGCCCCGCCCCCTCATAATTAGGGTTAATTGTGTAAACATTTATAGGACAACGCTTTTTGGAAGTTCCATGGGAGTTTTTTCAAGGAAGTTTGTATTTTTGTTGGATATTAATTAAGTTTCCAGGTTTGGGGTTTTGCGGGGAAGTCCGAAAGGGTTACCGTGGCCCCTGGCACAGGCAACTGAAGGAACACGGGTGGGTTTTAGTCAGTAAGAGTGTGACACGCCCTTCCGCTCCGCCCAGAGCGGGAAAAGTTGTTTGATGATTTCCCAAATTAAAAAAAAAAAAAAGTTTAGGGTTTGCCAAAGAGAAAAGGAGTGCAGAATTCGGGCCATAAACTGAGCTGACAAAATACGAAACACCACGCTGCGCTCCAAAACGGACATCCTAGACGTAGGTAAAAAGGCTGCCAAGATGAAATGGGATTGGGAGTGTGGGCAACAGTCTCCATACGGTGGATGCCTGCGGACGGACGGCGCCGCCGAGACCGGCCCAGGAAGAGGTAGTGAGACGACCTGGACGCGTACTGCAAGGGTTGGATCGAGGTGGCTCAGGAAAAGGATGCCTGGAAGAATTTTGGGGAGGCTCAGCAGTGAGGCAGTGTGGGCAAACTAAAGTAAAATAGTTTCGATTAAAGATGTAAAAAATGGTTTTTCATGTAGGTACGTTTATTTTCATGACTTTTCTAGGTATCATTTTTAACTAAAGTAAAAACCGCACGAATACTTTCACAAGTAACAAACCAAGAGTTGAGTAGGTACTTCACAACTCTTAATATTTATTACCCTAGTTGTTGTAATGATCTCAATAATATCCCACTATCCTAAATAAATACCACCTAGGTATCACACACCATGATTATTTTTACAACAAATCATTTCGTTCTCGCCCCTCCTCAAATCATTGTTTCCACAAGCAAAAATGGGTTAATATACAGTACAAATACATTTACCAGAGTAAATATATATTGCATCATCTCTCTATCAGGCCAGAGGAACGATCCAATACAATATAAGGTGATTTTATCTGGCCAAATAAAATACTGGGTAACGGTGTAAAGGCAATGTAATGATAAAGTGTTTTTCATTTTGTTCGGGTATTTTCATTTTTAAATCAATATTTAGCTTCACGGTGAGGGGCTCGTAGCTAAATAAAGTTAAGCTACGCTTGCCACGTTCGGTTAATGAATGGGTGACCATCCATTACATATCGAGACCAGTAGGCCAATTCTCGTACTTAAAAAACGTTCAAATTCAAGTCGCAATCTCATCTCGGCGACAATCAATGTCTAAAACCGGTCAAAAATGTATGTAAATTGATTGTAATTTTGACAGATTGAGACTGAGATTAGAATGCGAACGGTCTACGAGAATTGGCCTACTGATGACAGCATAAGGTGTACCACCTGACGCTGATTTTCAGCTGCAACCCACGAGTGCCATACGCTGGAATAACAAACACATAGGGTAGTGTGTTCCCGTTATAATAAATTAAATTTGATCCTCTAAGAAAGCTCATGCAAAATCAAATAAAATGTTGTGACAAAATAAATAATCAATATGTGCAGTAGTGGTGCAGTAGTTGCATCCGGTTAGACTGGAAGCCGACCTCAATATAGTTGGGAAAAGGCAGGCAGCTTGATTGATGTGGCTTCGCCATAGATACTTTTACTTTTGTGTAGGTAAAGTGGCATATTACCTACTGAAAGTAATTTCTTTTGCTCTGGTTTTGGATGAATGTTTCCTGTTTTGCCCTGGTTTTGGATGAATGTTTCCTGTTTAGCCCTGGTTTTGGATGAACGTTTCCGGTTTTGCCCTGGTTTTGGATGAATGTTTCCTGTTTAGCCCTGGTTTTGGATGAATGGTTCCTGTTTTGCCCTGGTTTTGGATGAATGTTTCCTGTTTAGCCCTGGTTTTGGATGAACGTTTCCGGTTTTGCCCTGGTTTTGGATGAATGTTTCCTGTTTAGCCCTGGTTTTGGATGAATGTTTCCTGTTTTGCCCTGGTTTTGGATGAATGGTTCCTGTTTTGCCCTGGTTTTGGATGAATGGTTCCTGTTTTGCCCTGGTTTTGGATGAATGGTTCCTGTTCCGTTTAGAAGAATCACTTTCACGTGCTCCGTTTATATTTTTAGTTAGGTTTAGCTACTTTTAATTTCTAACAGTATGTATTAAACCATATGGGTACCTAGTAATAGAGAGCGCGGGGTTTTTAATTATGAAATCTATAAAATGAACAAAAATATGTTTTATTTTAGCAAAATTCAAAAGAGGAACAGGCCTCTTTTCCTTTAACTTAAGTTTAGACCTATGTCCGATGTACACACAGCAGCAGGTCCAGTTACCACAAACTGTCACCTTTTCTCATTCGATTTTGAACTTAACCTTCAACATTTTAAGGTTTAAAATCATTTGGAGAAATTTGACAGTTTTGTATAACCTGATATGCTGGCGACCGCACAACTAAACCAAATTAACCTCACACATTTTGCAAATAAACCTAATATTAATTTTGTATCTTACGCCACCTGCGTAATCAGCCATCGTGTTTACCATCCACTCCATTTTCACAAACCCCCTCTAATAGCATTTACACTAGTGTTAGTGTATATGCTATTACATATGCATATATGCCCATCAAATTAAGACAAACAAACAAACAATCACACCCACACACACACACACCCTCACGCTTACACACACAACGTACAACCCTAATGAAACTCACAAACACACACACATTCTCGAAACCCGCTTAATGGAAAAGGCGCAATTTAATTTGAATCAACTAAAGGCAGTTAGCCTTTAAACCGCTAGATATTACTTATTGCTTGATTATCCTAAGTTTACACAGTTCTAAACTATTGAAAATGTAATTTGACGCAATTAATTGGTATTTAAGTAGTTCGAGGGTTGTAGTTTGCTAAACCTTGGAGGATTTTGTTTCTTGTGACAATATTATAATGGTCGGTTAGCTCAATTAAGATACATATTAGTATTATGAGCAATTGATAGTAACCTACTTGTTTTTTCTTCTATATTGTGTTTTTGAGAAGAAACTGACACTTATCTTCACCACACAACATACCGAAAATAACAACAACATTTTAAAGTAAAACAAATGAACATCGCTCAAAATTCGAAAATTGAAACCATTTTTCTAAACAATCATATATGTACCTTCGATTTATAAAATCAAAGGCAAGACCGAGTCGATAAAACCTGTGATAAAACTCTCCGAACTATTTAAGAATTACTCGCACTCACTATATTTGTCGACAATCAGATATTACGGGATCGAGGCGGGAACGAGTAGCCGATTACATGAATATCGATTGTGCGACCCATTTACGAACCGCCAACATAATACGCGGCTGATCAAATCAGAGTCGAACCATTATTAGTTCTATGTCGTACGAATTACAGGCGAGAATTCCTTGAGCTAACCGCAAAAAAATGCGAAATCGAGTCGTAGAACATAAGTACCATTCGATTATTGACCGTAATAATCGATAGTGCTTAATGAAGGCTTTTTTAGTGACTCGAGACTTGAAGTATGTGGCTTGTATAATCGATTTTGTATTGATGTCAAACAGGGGTAGTTAAAAAGACATTATGTCCTTAATTTTGTTTAAGAATTTGTTTAGATTACGCTGTTTAGACGAAGAAACTAATAATAGCTTTTGTTTGGACACAATTTGTTTAGTACCTATTTCCACATTCATGCCTTGGTTCGTTCATGTTTGACAATTTTAGAATGTAGCTTTCTAGAGAAGTTTATTCAAATACCAGATTATGTAGGTATGTATCCCGGTGTGTTCCAAGATTTTTGGAACTACCTACTGATGAGTATACTAGAGAAGTACGGTAGAAAAAGACGTTGCGCCGACCCTAACTAAATTGGAATAAGGGTAGGAGAACGATGGTAAAGTATACCTAGTCCAGTGTATTTTGACCAGGGGCGCGAGATTTTTGTGCATTACAATTTTAGTGCCCTGTGTCCTGCCGAGATATTATTTTCTATTGAAAAAGTATTGGTATTTGTGAACACTATTCCATTTTAAGATATTACTTCATTAACGTTATTTGACGTTGCTGACTACGGGCGGCGGTTACAAATAAATTACCAGTTCACACAATACTTGTAAATTACCGTAAACGTCCATTGGGCAAGATTGGGTCCACGTAGATGGGTATAATAAATGGTTCTGGACGCATAGTGCCATAATTACAATGCTTTACAATCGCCTTTGTTAATACCAATATGGTTTCGCCTCTTACAATATTGGTACATCATAAATCTCGGCCTCCAAATATCCTGTTGATCATGGGCCTCCTTATACATAGCTGCAGTGAATGAGTGGAAAGAGTTTTTGTCACCACACTTGGTTAACGATGTGGTGACTGCGTGTTTATGAGTGTGTGAAGGTGAACAAGGTGAATTCAGTTTTACGACATGTTCTTTTTTCAAATCTCTTTTAGTTTTGAAACTTAGACTATAAATTTTGTAAGCAGTCTAAGTTCTGAATAAAATGTTAGCCGTTAATGGTATTAGAGCTATTTCTAAATATTCAGAAATTCATCATAGACAGGTTATCTTAGGAATAATATTTCTTTAAGCGCAATAATCTGAGGGGCAATTCTCGTACATACTTAAAAAACGTTCAAGTCGCAATCTCATCTCAGCGACAATCAATGTCAAAAACTTGTCAAAAATATATGGAAATTGATTGTATTTTTGACAGATTGTGACTGAGATCAGACTGTGAACGTTCTTAAAATTACGGAAATTAACCCTCTGATCTACAACATTCCTACTGACAGCGTAGGAGACCACTTAAGGACACGCTAGCCAGTCATTCTTCCAAACAAAAGTAGTATAGCGATTATTCGTCTGTTTGACGGTGTACGTTCAAAACTAACAATCATATCAATTCGTCTCGCCATTATCTAGCCTTGTATGGGAGCAGAATTGGAAAAACAATATTTTTTTAAAGTTATGAGCGTCGAAACATAGCTTCCGGAATATAAAAATTGCAATATTGTTACCGTACAGTGATATATAATTTATTCAAGATTTCAAATAACTTTACTTTGAAGAAATTTATTAAATTAATTATAAAAACCATACAATGTCAAGGATAAGGAAAACGTTAACTACTATCAAATACAATGTCAAGGATAAAAACTAAAATATATTACTAAAAGGAGTCCCTTTAGGCAAGGTTCCGAAGATACTGGCAGCGTTCCCCCTTTGAATAGCTAGACTAATTCTTTGTCCGAGGTAGCTGCCAGCTCTTCGGTCTCCTGTGATGTCGACTAACCTTTTTGCTATTTCCTTAAAAAGCTTTATAGCGCTAGGACCCCACGGACCAAGGGTCTCGACACCGAATGGGACAAAATCATATTCGGAGCCTAGACCCCTGTATTTGCATGTTTTAGCTTTTTCAGCCGCTTCACAAGCCGCACCAGCTCTGTTGTTGGTTCCATGTAGATGGGAAGGGGCTAGCGTGTCTGAACAGGTTGCATCCCATACCAGCACCCGGCCCATCTTCCATGGAATCAAACTCATACCGTCCGGTCTCTTGCCATCGTCTCTTGCAATACCAGTCGGCTCAAGTAGACTTGGCACGTTGACGGTGGCAAGGGACCGGCGTATGATATCGTTAAGTGCGGCATGTCTCGAGAAGCGGCCTGCACTTTTTTGGCATAATAGTCCGTGATGTCCTAGCTTGTCGACATCACTGCCACAGGGACATTTATGAGGAGCGCAGACCGGAACCCCAAGCCGTAGACAGGTTGCGATTCGGAGCGTGTCAGGCTCAAGAAATGTTCCTGTATTTGACGAAGGGTACGCGTGAAGCCAGCAGCCGGCCTCATGCACACCCACGGCCAAAAGCCTAGCACGCGCCGAACCTGTACTACAGTTCAAAAGATTGTTGTGAGTCAATTTGCAGTTTATGTCGTCCCAGCTCCTCTGTGAATTTGGAGAAACTGGAAAATTTTGACCTGGGCATGCAATTAAGAAAGCGTTTCTAGCTTCTTCCAAGCCAGTAATCTCAAAGTTAGAAGGGGATGCCCTTAAAATTTTACTTATGAGATTTGCTGAACTATGGACAGAAGATAGAAAGGCTGGTAAAGCGACACTGGAAATTTTGCGAATCCCTAAACCACCATAACGGATGGGTAGGGATGCTTGGGTCCAAGATTGCTCGTTCAGCTGCATATTAAGAATCGATTCTAAGCTAATTTTGATTAAGTCGTCTACTTGTGTCAAAAGATCTGGGTGATTCCAAAAGGAGCAGCAACGGAGCACATACGTAAATTTTGGGACGAAAAGACAGAATTTTAAGATGCAAAGTGCATAATGTGGACTAATTTCAAGGAGACGGTCAGCAGAATTTTGAAATTTAGTAATTGAATTAATAATATATTCAGAAATAGATTCATCAAAAATTGGAGAACCTAAAAGGTAAAGAGAATTACTGTTAACTATTTTAATATTTGGAGCCAAAATATTAAATTTTTGTTTTACGTCATTTAAATTTAAGATGTTGTTATTTATAATATGTATACGCCCAACGGTCTGTTCATGAACTTTTACGCTCGTTTTCTACGATACTAAATAAATAAACTAAATAGCGTGCATATTAGCCACACCCACCGACGAGTTCGAGCCGTCGACTAGTGCAACCTAAAGACACATTTAAGAAGAAAAACAATTGCTTTCTTCTGAGAGTACCACAATGGAGGTACACAGGTAGTCAATGTGAATATAAAGCAACATCTTCTATTTGAAGTCCAAATTCAACAACAACAAATGAACTAACCCAACAAACTTCAAGTGACTTCCGTCCAGAATTGAATTAAACTGAGTCAACAAATTACGACTTACAATTACTATTCCGAATTCGACCATTAGTCCTATGAATTCGGCCTTTGGGCCTATGAATTCGGCCGTTGGTCCTCTGAGGGCCGAATTCAAAAGTTGTTTCAAAGGGTCACGCTTTAAGTGTTGACTTGTGTAAGTTCCGGACATATAATTAAGTGTCTGTAAATGTTTTCTGTTTCATTGCTTGGACTGTTAGCACTGGAGGGTGATAAATCTTGAGGGTAGAATCTATTTTACGTCTTTGAGTTGAGTATTTGGACGGTTGTGTGTCGATTTTGTATTTATACGAACGGGTTTCACTATTTATATTGTTTGTTAAACAAAGTGTAAATTAATATGATATATACACTGAATACATAAATAGAAGACGATGCAATATTATTTCATTCTCTTGTACAACTATATAAATTAACTAGTTAACATTCAGTAAAAGTTGAGAGCTATTTAAAATAAAATAAGATAATGCCCTTGCAAGCAATTTAAAACGAAGAATTTAAAACCTTAATATCATGTCGTGGTATAGGCTCATAAAGAAAGCTAGGCAGCTAGATACCCATCTGTTCTGAGCGAGCAATCAGAGAGATATAATCAAAGCATGTATTAAAACATTAATACTTATAGCTAATGCAGTTCTTTTACAAATTATTTAGAAGCTTCATCTTCACAACATAACAACAAACACCTGTTCTAGCTTAAAATAACCCTAACCTAACACAAAGGCTCCCAAATTCAGGCACAATGGGGCACAAAGTTGGCCTAACTTCGGCCAACTAATGGCCAGGGTCAAGTGCCATTACAGACCACACTATGGTGCATATGACGTTGATGTATTACCCAGGAACGGTACTAGAAGTTTTGCAAACTCCCAGATTGGAACTACTGTTGTAATAGGACTTTTAGTTCAGGATGGTGTTGCGTGTATTATTGTTGTAGGGGTTCATTCACATGATGTGGGTACATAACTACTTAGTATAATATCAAGCTATGTTTAGACGACACCACTGGACGGCACCACTGGGGTGACGCTTAAATTTTTTTGTTATGGTAACTACACCACCGCAATAAAGCTCTAATACTAAATTTATTACAACTATTATGTTTTTGAAATCCCTGGCGAACTCGCCCAATTTCGGCATTTGCATCTTATTACTTATTATCAATAAAAATTAAAACATATTAAATTGTTTTACTACGCGTAACACATCACTATCCGGCAGTTACAAAAAAAATATTATAAGCGACTCCCCAGTGGTGTCGCCTAGTAGTGTCGGTGACAAATTAGAATTCACTTGTCGAATTTCATCAATGAAACTGAAAGTGATCGACACGTCTAAACCACGATCAAGTGGCAATTTTCTATAACAACGATGACACTGACAACTCATAAAGGTGGTTCAGATGTGCTGATCGCGTTCAGTTTCTTTGGTGTACATACGCCCTTAGTCTTAGTTACATGCGATATAATCTGAACCTTGTTATTTTTTTTTTTGAGGGTGGGAAATCATCAAATAACTTCTCCCGCTCTGGGAGGGAATACCTACTTGAGTGCGAAAGCCGTATCATCGAATTTTGTTTCTTCGAAAACCTTTCAATGACGTCTCTTTACTGCGACGCCTTGTTAAATCGACGTCTTGTTACTGCGATATGTCGTTACATCGAAAAACTGTACTGCCAACGATTTTACTGCGTAAATATCATACTGCGAAGCCTTGTTCAATCGATGTCTCGTTACTGCGATGTTACATAAGAAAACTTTCTTCGGACGACCTTACGGCGATAACCAAGTAGGTACATCGATTTTCTTTTCCAAAACAATACCTACATTTTAACATTTCTTTAAAAGCAGAGAGCGGCATCTGTCATGAATATCAGTGTTTAAGTAAAGATTGTAGATAATTGCAAAGTTCGTCTGAATTTATTTGTAGCTCTAAATGATTAAACTTTAGGTAAATACATTAACATAAACAAATTGTTCCTTGTTATATATTTATTAACGTCAAAATAATGGTACAACCACGTTACACAAAGTAGGTAAATAATTAGAAATAAAGATAATCAACGTTAAACGAAATTAGCCACGCACAGTACATCTGCACTAACAAATTATTTACAATTCGGTATTGTTTGCCACACCTCTAAAAAACGTACCTAAGTAAATCCATAGTATGCCTTTTTTCGCATAGTTTCAAAAGTGCATGTGAACGACCTCTCAATTTTTTTCGGGGCGGTGTCCTCCGAATACACGATAAAGCTTTTTCAACGGCATGGTTGGTAGCAGTTTGCTCTTTCATCATTTCCCGAATAGTTTCTTAAACGCCATGTCGATTATTATTTAATAGACTATTCCACCTACGATGTCATTCCTCAACTTTATTTTGGGTTCTGATCGTCCGAAGTAAGTTTTCTTAAGTAACATCGCAGTAACGAGACATCGATTGAACAAGGCTTCGCAGTATGATAATTACGCAGTAAAATCGTTCGCAGTACAGTTTTTCGATGTAACGAAATATCGCAGTAACAAGACGTCGATTTAACAAGGCGTCGCAGTATACAGACGTCGTTGAAAGGTTTTCGAAGAAACAAAATTCGATGATGCGGCTATCGCACTCAAGTAGGTATTCCCTCTGGGAGGGCGTGTCAGACTCTTACCGACTAAAACCCACCCGTTTTTCTTCAGTTGCCTGTACCACGTGCCACTGTATCCCTCTCGGACTTTCCCGCAACCTTGGCAAGCATCGGCCCAAGCGGACCCCGTCATTGATACTGACATCTCTTTGAGATGCGCGTGGTACACAACGCGCCATCGACCCGGGCCTGAACGGCTAGCTGCCCATTGCTTGCCGTTCGCAAGCCCGCGCCTACGGTGGCCGGGAATCAGCTTGCGATTCCCGACGCCCAGGGCGTCTCCTGCGGCGGCTAGGGGCGTGGGGGCGCGAATTTTGCCTCTCCCTCACGCGTTCCGCCTCTTTCTTCGCGAGCATTACTGCTTCGCAGAAGGAGGTGACGGCTTCCCAAGCCCTGTCGCTCCGTACCAGGGCCGGACGCGCCAATCGCCTGCACGAGGACATGGCGGTGCTCCGCCCAAGCCGGGCAGACCTCCACCGTATGCTCCACCGTGTCCTCCGGGCGATCCACACAATGGTGACACCCGGGCGATTCCTCCCGCCTTATCCGGAACAGGAACCTCCCAAAACAACCGTGTCCGGTGAGGACCTGCGTCAGGCGGAAGGTGAGGACGCCGTGGCGCCTCTCTAGCCACTCCTCAAAGAGGGGACTTATCGCCGCAATTGTGGCGTGCCCAGCGCTGGGTTGCGACAATCGCACTCTCCATGCTGCCC
Source organism: Brachylomia viminalis (assembly GCA_937001585.2). NCBI lineage: Eukaryota > Metazoa > Arthropoda > Insecta > Lepidoptera > Noctuidae > Brachylomia > Brachylomia viminalis. The sequence goes on along the minus strand of OW443303.2, from coordinate 4,065,741 downwards.
TGAGATCCCGCCGGTGCTCTGTCCGCTGTACCGTGATTTCTCGCGGCAGCGGAGCTACGCCCCGCCGTTTCGCCTCCTCGATATAATCTGGTTTGCTATTGCGAATAAGCAAAGTAACGTTTGCAAAATTGGCCTATGCTATTCGCACTGCTGGGACAGGCCTCCTCTCGGTGGGAAGAAGTGGGCTGTAATCCACCATGCCGGCCCATTACGAGTTGGTAGATGTCTTCGAATTTTTGGTTCTAGAACATAGCGGTTATTACATACAACTATTCCTCACGATCTTTTACTTCACCGTTTTGAGAGCAGTGATGGTGAAATAATTTACACAAAGTTAAGCGCCTGTATGAGTTCGATCCTACGACCTACAACTCGTATGTCGCGGCCTTTACCTGGGTTACTGTTGTAGGTCGTAGATTCGGGTCCACCACTGCTCTCGTAACATTTGAGTCTTGCATGTATCGTTTGAGCAATCAATTATTATGGTGTTCACTTTGGATGCATTGAACACCACCTTATTTAGTGTGTATAAGTATATAAGTATGTATATATGTATATCAGTCATCAGGTTACCGTAGTACCTACAGGCTCTGCCTAGTTCGGGACCTGAAGACCTTGTGTGGATGTTGTTCCATATTATTATTATTATTATTTGTCAAAGTGTTCTTTGCAAAAACGCGCAAAGATCTTATTATTTGCAATGATTCCAAAGAAGCCACCAAGCAGCATTGTCGGCTTTGGCTTCTGGTTTGAATGTTTAAAAAAAGAGATCGGGCGCCAATGTATGGACTCCAGTCCAAGATACTGTATTTGTGTGTAGTCATATAAGATCGCTTTTAGCGATAAGACCGCCGATTGTCTCACATACTTAACTTCTACATTTATATCTGTAATTCGCATGATGTACATAACAAAGAGTTTTCTTTTCTATTCTATTCTATGTTACACTACTCAAATCGATCGTTCTGTAAACGATGTTTTTAAGTACCGAAACTCAAGGAAATCGTTTAATATAAAAGAGTTACCTACATTGATTTTAGTTTCAATCGATATCATTCCGTTTTGTTGATTAGGTACAAATGCTATGTATTTTCGACTATTATGCCATTACGCCTTCATCATTCAAAATCAATATATTTTATTTCACATAAACCTACAGGGGCACTTATGAAACGTCAAAAGCTAGGTGCACGGTTCCAATTGGTAGCAAGTAACTCCACGGTTACTCTTTTAAAAATAATCGGCTTTTACAATGTTTTCAAATTACAGTGTTTATAGGTATGGGAGGACAGTGTAGGCCTGTTAACAGGTTACTTAACAAGACATTGACAACATAAAGGTAACCATCACGGCGTAAATCCTAAAAGGGGTAGGCAGACATGTGCTGTAGTATACACAAACCCATGTGTAAGGATGACATCTAGGCATACCCTTTATATTAAGGGACATCCAACCTCCTTATAAAAACATCGCAGCAATTGATTGATTGAGAAAGCTCAGTATAATTCCAATCAAAATCACACATCCAATTACATGAAAAATGCACTAAAAATCCTATCACGTCGTAATAAAAGTAATACTCACGCATAGCGATTTCAATTAATTTGCTCGGAGCAAAAAAGCGGAAACGGCGCTATTGGAGCCGTTGCCATGGCAACCGACCGGAAATTAAACCGAGTTGACTTGTTCGAACATGGCCACCTGTTTTGCTTGCAAAGTTTTTTTTATTAATTTTCACGTTGAACAAATTATTGCGCTCGGAATAAATGAAATTTTAAACTTTTTAGAAGCACTTCCGCATTTTTGTTTTTGTGCAAGATAAACTTTGGTTCTGTCAAAAAAAAATACGGATACATGGACAACAAGTGCGGGGTAGTTGCGTACCCCACAGTCACAATTGCAATGCCTTTAATTTTGACGTTCAACAAAATTCATTGCGTTATTTACGTTGTTGAGCATTCATTTTTTTCAAACATATGAAGCAATGGATTACCAATTTCCTTCAAAGTCTTTCGAATCGATTGGAAGTGTGCTACGCAATTAGGATGCTGGCTTACAACCACAGACTTATATTGCTTACAACAATTTTCTTTCGAAGTTTTGACGAATCGTAGGTAAATCTCAATTGGGCATACAAATAAAATTAGTTTGAGCTTCAAGCTTTGAAATTAACTGAGCAATCGTTGTTAACCGAATGGAATCATGCATCATCTAAATGCAGCATACCTAAAATGAGGTTCACGCGTCATGAGCGTCACCTCGCGTCGCGTCATAAGATTCCTTATCGGCGGGGGAATATTATTCCAGCATTTAGATGCTGGAATAATATTCCCCCGCCGATAAGGAATCTTAAATATCCTGTTACTTTCAGCGTTCGACTGCGGCAATTTCTTATCACCTCGCAGAAAAATCTAGGGATGACTGTATCGAACACGTCCATTATATAAAACTGGATGTCGTGTCCTTCACGAGTCAATCTGTCTGTGTAGCGTATCACGTGATCACATCCTGTGAACAAGGGTATATAATGGGAGAATAGTTATAATATTTACGTATGTTATTTACCTATATTTATTTATTGTAAACGCATTTAATTTTATTCTAGCCATCGTTTTATTTTATTCGCACCTACGCCACTATATTTATAATATTATTAATTTACACATTATATCTGCATAATTTAACGAAATACTGTAATCGTACTTAATCAAAACACAATATTGACACACCTACGAACAAGCTTGTATGTTTCCCAATGCAAAACTTTACTGTGGAATACATAGTTAAAGCGTCGGGTATCCTTAACTTCATTCTGCAATTACACTGTCACAACACCAATTTATCTCGTTGGCTCAGCGTCCGTGTGTCACTCAGGGATCCAGCAGAATATCAGCGTCAAGTATATTTGCCTGACACATGCTGAGTTGGACTCCCATTTGGTGCAACTTTGAGACACGCACCGCACTGTGTACTTCCGTTAGATAGTAATTAGTTTTTAAGTATTTGTCAAAGTGTCGCTTTTACTGCGTTAGGTGTGTTTTTCTTCTTGTTACTTTATCGGCACCTTGTTTTTTTTTTTTTAATAATTATTAAGTATATTTATCTTCTGATTGTATTTTTGTGTGTTGTGCTGTTTTTTGTGTGCACCAAATAAATGGTTTATCTATCTATCTATCTAACCGACAACCTTGAATCATACGAAATTTCCGAAACATATCTAGCCACACTACCTATGTTGACCGAAAACGCTAGAACTTAGCGGAAAGCCGGCCGGCGCAACTCTAATCCGTAATAACCGGAATACATCGATAACTCTCGTGAGAGGGATGAGCTTAATCAATCACACGAATCTTCGCGGTTTCTTACATGAGTAAACATTTTCTGAAAACCTAGCCTAAGATTTGAGAAGAAAATTGATTTTTTTTTCGGTAAATGAAGGCTAAAAATACTTCTCAATTAGCATCATCTAAGTAAGTCTAACTTAGATGATGCTAATTGAGAAAAAGTATTGAAGAAAAAGACATGTTACGCCGACTCCAAATAAATTGAGATAAGACAGGAGAACGATCATGGCTAGACTTACTTACATTTAAGGCATATGAACCTAAATTCACGATGTTGAAAACTTACGCATCCGAAATCAAATATCAGCTATATGAACGGTGACCACATCAGCTTAATCAGTCCACTTACTGTTGTAAAGTAGCAATAAAGATCTAAGAAAATCCCTACAAAACATAATTAAAATAAAGATTGCTCTAAAACATAGTCCGTTCCTATAGTGAGAAACGAAGCCCACGTTTTATTTTTATTTAATAATCAATAAGGACAGCAACCGCATCAACACTACATGCATTCTTCATACCTAGTTTTAAACCAACAATATAACTAGGTACCTATTCCTACGTTTCTATATGACAAACGAAATTCCAAAACGCCAGACTTCCACTTCTAATAAAAATTCCACTGAACACTTTGACATTTCTCGTCATTTTCGAAACGATCAAAACTGAATGGAACGCTAAATGAGGCACCTGTGTATGAATGAATGACTCGCTTGCAATCCTTTCACTCTCAGTAGTCAGGTAGTATGAAATGTTGATTCATAATATTATTTGTAAACATGACGAGTGCTCATTCGCGCACAACCCGATATTGGTGTCAGATTTCAACGTAATATCATTGTGGAATAATGTACGAGTACTTTCTGAGAATTGTTTCAACGGAAACGAGAGAGTCTCTCTTGTTTGTTTTTGGAGTGATTGCAGACTCCACGTTACGATGTTTAAGTTTGTCTGGCGTATCCTGGATGGCTGGGCCCGGTAGCAGCTGGATGAGAGTTGCCGAGAATCGAGCTTAATGGCGTGCACTTGGAGAGGCCATGTCCAGCAGTGGACTGCTGTAAGGTGATGATGGTGATGAGCTGGATAGTCAATAACACAATCAATTTTGCTGACAGGTTAACTTATCATCACGGTATGAACCATAGCCTCATCGAGGGAAGAAGACTGCACGAAGCGAGTTACGAACTACGTAACTCAGTCGAACCATTTATTACAATTAGACCATTAGAAGGCATTTTTGAACTTAACTCAGGGTCCATTAGGGGTAATCAGTTAAGATCGAAACCTTCGTAAGTACCGATATTTTAAGGTGTTAAACCGGTCATCAGACTTCAGACTCTTAGCAAACTGAACCAAGAACATCCCTTAGTAACAAATCCCTCAAAATTATCATCATCATCTGTCAGCCTTTTCCCAACTATTTTGGGATCAGATTCCAGTCTTACCAGATGCGCAGCTGAATACCAGAATCTTACGTGGAACGAGTGCCTGTCTGACCTCCACAACCCAGGTGCTGGATAACACAATACCCCTTAGTAAGCTCCTCAAAATATAATTTCCACATATTATGAACTAAAGTTGATTTTCGTGTCTGTCTGTCTGACCGCTTTGTTCTTCAAAACTATGGAACGGATTTTGGAGTGGTTTTCATCGTCGTTTAGATAATTTATTCCGGAAAGTATTTATTTATTTAATACTTACTTTATGCACACAAATGTACAGAGGCGGACTTAGATGATTGATGAGATTGGGCATTTTCCACCAGTCAACAGTCAGTCACCAGTCAGTTGGGTGATGCAGAGACAAACAGTGGTAGGCGCAATTTAGAATGAATAATGACAAGGGCACGGGCAATGACACGGGTTCGGCTAGCACTAGAAAAGCAAAAAAATATTTCGATTTCAGTGCGGCGGCGGCGGGTGCAAGGGAGAGCGCGCGTCACCTCGCCGCTCGCCATCAAAGGAAATTTCCTTCAATTCGCCTACTCTATGCATTTGTTTCATCCAATCTCCCAAATCCTCCAAATTCTCTCAATATCCAAATTCAATAGTATTGCTTATTCGTTTTAATTTCATTGATGCGAAGTTATGATTCGTTACCCCGGCAAATGACCGCTGCGCGACAGTTCTTTAAGTACAGGTTGCTCTAAGATGCTTTGTTCTAAAATTTTAAATAAATCCGTTAATAATAACGTTTAATGGAACTTTTTTTTTCATGAAACGAAAATGTGAAAACGTATATGTGTGTTAAATTAATGTCACCATTGTAGCGCCACGCTGTATAATCAAATACTTCACTTTATTTTTTTTTTTGTTATTGTAATTCTATTGCTTTTGTGTTGGTCGAAATAAACAATTTTATTTATTATTATTATATTATTAAAAACAGTTCACTTAATAAAATAAAACAAATTATATGAGAATATACATACATACATACATACTTCTAAAATAAATATCACTAGAATATTAATATTAAGCAACTATGACGAAATGGAAAGAAAGTATTCATTCAGTCTGTTTTTAAAAGATTAAAAACTGACACTTAAGCAGTTGTGGAGTTTATGTGTTAAACACATTAATATTTAACCTACATACAAAAAAGAAAATTTGTAAAACCGCGCGACGCGGAGTTGGTCGCTAGTCAAAAAAATAAAACACAAATCAGCCAAGTATCTTGTATCTCCGAACATCAAGTACAGTTCACAACAAAGCAAACTTGGCACACTTTACGAAAACTTTCAATCCGTGCCGTGATTAATGTAAATTTAATGGCGCATTGTTACAAAGTATATCATCACATTATTTTATTAACATTTTAGAAACACTCCTGTTATCAGGCGATGACTTTCAAGTATGATAGGTACTTTATTATTCCGTGCTTAGGAGCAATTTTATAAGTGGTTGGGAAAGGTCAGAAAGCCATTATCAGCCTCTTGAAAATAAATATGGTAGCAACGAAGAAGCGTAGAAGTATCTAATTTAAACGAGTGGTTACTTTATGGAGACCGAAAAATGTTTCAGACTTTTTCCTCGCAAATAATATGCCACTTTACCATTTTAAAAGGATTAATTGAATAGTTAGTCACAAAGTAGCTAAAGGGACCAATGGAACACTTGTTTTTGTATCAAATGACAATTGATAGAGACGTCAAACATGGTCTTGAAAGTACTTACAGCAGGGACAGAGTTTACCGCTTAAATTAGGCAACTGCCTCAGTTAATTTATTTATTAATTAAAGCTCTTTAAAAAAGTTACAGCTAAATAAAATAAAATAGTACGTGTAATTGCCAACCAATTACAAGTGCTCACCTATAGATACATGGCAGAACAGTAAACACAGCACTGCCCACAAAAAGTTTATATTAAAATTCTATTTCATGCCTGTTTTGTCCCGCTGTTCCGTAAAAATATCTGCCAGTAAAATCACAAATCTAGCCTTCCCGCCTTCTATATAACACTAGACAACAGGCCATCGGTCCAGAATGTTCCATGTAGTCACGCGAGCAACAATAAAAACGGCATTATTTCATTATATTCATGAAACTCACGTGCACCGCCGGCCGACGCGAAACGCAAAACAAACGATGTTTAACTTGTATAGAATACATTATATTACGTTTTATTATTTTCGTAGACATGCCTGAGGGGATTTGACGTTATTATTTTATATATATACGGGGAGGAAAATTGCGTATTATTTTAGTTTTTCGTTGTGATAATATCGTTGGAACTGTTGGAAGAGTCAATTGTACGAATATGCTAGTACATTATTTCACATTTACGTCATCATTTTTGAGGCATGAATCGAATAAGGAGAGGCATATGCCCAGAATTAGACTGCAAATAAGTAAAGTTGTTTTTGTAATTTTTTCCTTCTTTCTTTGTTCGCCTCTAGTCAGTTATGGGTAACATACAGAGCAAGTTATAAAAGCCAAATTTTTATAAAATTACAAGTTCGAATAGTTTCGATCTTTCGATCATATTAAAGGTAAGAAAATGAAAATGTATTACTTACTAGTGAACATTAGTAAAGTCAATGTAATATCTAAACAGCTAAAGAAAGTGTGATGACGACTTTCAAAACTACTGGGAAATGGCGAAAAAAATCCAACATTAAACAACCTTCGCAAGGTCCGGTTTAAAATTACATATTCAAAATCCATTACGAAAAATAATCCACGTGGCGACACTAAAACTAAATTTATTTAAAATATCTAAGTAACATCTTCAGGCAAATTGGGTCATACAAAAGATTATCAAAAGTATCAAATCGGAGCAGACGAGAATAAATTGGTTTAACATATAGCTATGTTCATGTATCAAGGCTGAAGGTGACGTCACAGTTATGGCTGTGCTACGAATAAAATATGCTCTTCCTTTGCTTTTGAAGTTGCTTAAAAGATTAAACAATAATGTAAAAGCTCACTTTGATATTTCGTAATGTTGATAATTCAATTCCCATTGGACTTCCACGATATGGATATTTAATAACAATTAGTGGCCCATTAGCTTTCAGAAATAAGTTGAAAAAGGTGCTGAATTAAATTTAAATCACAAGTAAATTTATTAATCATACTGAAAAAGGGTTTTTTTGGTCTACACTATGTACGAACCGCTTAAAATATAACTCACACGGAAAAGTTTATTGGGTATAAGTTAGTAATCTAATAATATGGAATCGCACAAAATAGATACATAAGCCATTGGCGTTTACGAAGTATTTTGCATATCTATGTTGCCCAATAAAGTAGTCAGAAGTATACCAGAAAACGTATCCCAAAACACACACTTCAGTACAAGCTAATATGTAAAGTTGTGAATTTGAAATTGTTGTTGTGGTAACTTTAAAATATCGCGAGTAAGATAAATGGCGGTAACGATCGCGTCGCTTCAACTGTGGAACACCGGCTTTACGCAAATCCTTCGCCAGGTGCAGTTAAAAGGATTACGGTAAGGTATTCACACCGCTCGCTCTATATAGTATACTTAGTGTATTAGTATTGGGTATCTTTAGCTTCTAGTTTGAGACGAACTTTAAGTTGTATTAAAATACTTTTTGAAAATTATGTTCAGGGTTTGTTTAATATGTGATATTTATGGGGGATTATAGGGGAGGCAGGAAGTTCTTAAGTTGTCTAATATCTTGTAGGTTAACGTATTTGTTGATTAAATTGTAGCGCCCCTTTTTTTGTTTTTTGAGGGTGGGAAATCATCAAATAACTTCTCCCGCTCTGGGCGGAGCGGGTGGGCGTGTCAGACTCTTGCTGACTAAAACCCACCCGTGTTCCTTCAGTTCCCTGTGCCAGGGGCAACGGTATCCCTCTCGGACTTTCCCGCAACCCTGGCAGGCATCGGCCCTAGCGGACCCCGTCGTACATAAACCAGTCTAATTAGGCCACTTTACACATCTGATACGGTACTGTTTGGTCTTATGGTATTATTTGGGTTGCAGCTGAAAATCAGCGTCAGACGGTACCTACTACGCCTTGTGCTGTCAACTGACATTATGCTGAGCTGAGGCCCTTTTGGCATTATAATATTTGATTTCTGTTTTATAGTTTTAAGTTGTATTAGTGTAGCGACCCTTTTTTTTTTGTGGGTGGGAAATCATCAAATAACTTCTCCCGCTCTGGGCAGAGCAGGAGGGCGTGTCAGACTCTTACTGACTAAAACCCACCCGTGATCCTTCAGTTGCCTGTGCCGGGGCCACGGTAACCCTCTTGGACTTTTCCAGTGTAGCGACCCTAGCGAGGCGATTTGCTGAATTGCATTTGTTGATATTGTAAAGGAACGCCAGCGCCGCGCACGCCAGTCGCTTAAGGTATGTAACGTCCTGACACATCCTAATTTACTGTATTCATTGTACCCGAGTTATTGTGAACCTTTATTAAACATTTATCATATTCAGTATAAACTAAATTTGCATATCATTTATCTGGACAACACATAACACGCACAACGAAATAATAATGAGAATCCTTAAAGTTGTTAGGTAATAATTTTGTACTTTGTTTCTGGAACAAAGTTGCTAGTTACGTATTTTAAGACTATTTTAATAATACTAGACGAGGACCTCTGCACTGTATCCGGCGACAGCGATTACTAATTTTCTTTCCTATGGTGAGCTCTCTGACGACTAGCTAAACCAAACGTATACTCCATAGGTTTAGGTAGTTAAATAAGGGTAAACAAAAAAACCACGTGACTCATAGATGCTAAACCTTTTATTTCTAATGTTAAAATCATATTATATAGGTACTTAGTCATATATTAATAGGTTCTATTCTGAAACTGAAGAACTATCCGTCACATTAATAATAAAGCGTTCAGTGGTATCATCAATTATTTTGTCTAATTTAAACATTTTCTGTTCTTTTTTTATTACATGACCCTCGCAAGTTTCCCAATTCTCGAACAAAATCGAAACGCACGCATACAATCGCAAATGTCGAGAGCGCTGTCAATAAAGGCGTCTGGTTAACCGACTAAACGTAATACCTGCCACTTCAGTTGCCAAACTACGTCACAGTTATACTCTTCAATTTAGCAACGTTATCTAATTCGTTGTATTTTCTAAAAGGTTTGGGGGTTTCAAAATATTATATCATTATAATAAAACTAACAAAAAAAATGTGCTCAAGCAGTTACATCTACGAAGAGTAGTTTAAGAATAAATGATAAAGTTTAACATACTATAATAAAAGAGGAAACTTTCCTGTGATCGAAATTAAATTAAATTTTATTATAACGTATATTTAAACAAGAAAATTTCAACTATAAAAAACCCTTTTAATGATTTGTTTACCTTTTTTAACTACCTAAACCCTTAGAGTATAGTTTTGAAAGCCCGTTCACACCGTATACAGAATAATGATACACCCATTAGAAAATCCTCCATTTTACAGCTAGCAGTTACGAACATATTATACATAGATCACCATTCTCGTTGTAGATGTCAAACTGTGTTCTCATTTTTTTGTTCATTGTAATTAAGTGCTTTTCAAGATTAGTTTAGCTAAGTCACATTGAATAACATAACGTTTTGTTTAACTTATTCACCTAGTTTCTTGTAAGAGAAGCAAGTACATATTGAATAAAAAATAATCACGATCCAAATAGCTCCGTAGTCACCAGCCACAGCAACAAACCCTCGAAATTCAAGGGCTGTAGCCAAAAACAAATGAACAAGAAAAATGAGGTTCTAAATCATAAAGTATAATACGAAACACAGGAACCACAAGTAAACAGATGTGCTCCAACGTTGGTTGAACTCGCGTAAATCAAGAACTCGCTTAGTATGGACCTACTAAGTACACTACTACGTCCTCCTAAAGGGCGTCTGATTTTTTTGACTGGACTTGTAAATGTTGTTTGAAATAAATGTGTTGAATTTCATTGTTTCTAGTTATTAAGTTCAAAGAAAAGGAGAAAAAAAAACAACTCATCAAATCCATAACTTTTTCCATTTTTGAAGTGGTAGTGATGCTATATTTGAATATTTTATTGAAAAATAATTATGTATCAATAAACAGGCTGTAATTCATTAAAACGAAACTATTTTCTAATATAAACATCTGCTACCTAAATTAAAATTCTATTTAAAACTCTACAATACTATCAATCCACAAACTTACAAAAATAACTTTACTCTGGCTGAAATTGGGACAATCCAGGCACAATTTAAACAAGCAATTCTCGACAGAGACCTCACAGAAAACCTACGACAACTATAAGAGTAAAATCAAGAATATCTTTCAGCACCCCACTCAATATTCAATTCAAACTGCGTACACAACCGTACCTAGAAAACAACACAACATTTAATATTGTATGACACTGCCGTTTTTCTAAGAAAAATCGCCTCGGAATGACCCATTGCAATTCAACCGTCATTCTTATGTACAAGTCCGAGCATTCCCAGGCTCATTTAGACTGAATATTGAATCCCACCGGGAAAAACCGCGGGATTCAGCACGCAACTTCGACAACAGTTTTCGGACAATCTGTGCATAAATAAACGGGCTTATATGCCCTATATATTTTGCATACAATACCCATTGCCAAAAGTTTTTGTAAGTCCCGGGGTAGTGAGTAAATAAGTAAGGATTTAATCAATATCTACAAGATTTAGTCTTTCTATCGCGTATATACGCTATAGCGTATGTCAGACGACGACGCCGGCATTAAGGGAATTGGATGATAGTGAGGGGCATGTCGATAGGAATTTTATCGATGTTGGCTAGTTGTTTATGGGTGTGCTGTTAGGTTTCCTTGGAATTTAAGGCACGGTTTTAGTGCCGATTTGATTTTAGCACAGTCATCATTTATGTATTTTACACATTCTGTGACCCTTCTTGTAGTACTTTTTTTGTTTAATATCTTGTTCTAGGTTTTGCTAGCGGCTTCGGCCGCGTAGAGCTCGGAAATTATCCTTTGTCCTTCTCCAGGTCTCAGGTCCCAGACTAGCTTTGTATAAAATTTCATAACCATCGGTTAAGTGGTTTAGGCTTGAAAAGGTAACAGACAGACAGACTGAATTACTTTCGAATTTATAATATTAGTAGCTGTTGCCTGCGACTTCGCCCGTGACCCAGGATGAAAAGTATACCTATTTCCTTGCCCAGGTCATGATATATCTGTGTGTCGAATTTCATCCAAATCCATTCAGCCGTTAGACGTGAAAGTGTAACAAATAAACAAACTTACTTTCGCATTTAAAATATTAATTAAGATAGTATTGATTATTAACTACTGCTATTTTTATAGTCTTTACGTCAATAATCAAAACAGACTACCTCTATCGCCGCCCTAAGCCTACATAACAAACATTTATACAAATGATGCCACACGTAATACTAAATTTCAATCGCGTTGCACTTCATTAATCACGCCTACCGCAGGCATCAATGTCTTCAGCGCCATTAAGCATTCCAAATAAATTATCTAACCGTAGGTTTTACTTCTTCATAATATTTTCTTTGTTAGATTTCGTGACATAAATTGATAAAAATATGACACCATTATTGATATAACGTACATTATTATGGTTTGTTTTAAATAAAGAAATAGTGAAGTTTTGTAATATAAATATACATTATTTATTTAATATTTCTGTAATAATTAAACACATGCTCTGGTTCACAGTCAGTCATAATTATTTTATCAGTCGATTCTATTCTGTTTAATTTAAAAAAGAAACATATTTTTTGGGTAAGTATTGCCAACATATTTGCGACTACTAACGAAACTACAGTACATATATATTTCTAACTATAACAAGTTATCACATGAATAAAATAAAATGCTGGTTTATTTATTTTTAAATGCGATAGGTACTTTTTTGATAAGTGTTAATTTATTATTCAAGTACCAGCGGAAATTATGCGAAGGTATGTTTGAACAATAATAAATGCACGTTGAAATAGCCACTTTTGTATGTTATGACTACATGACGGCTGCCTGCAAGTAACTTCACAGACTAGGTCATAACTGTTTGCTTTATATTACGATAGAAACGTTTACTTGTTAGCTATGGTTAACTGAAATAGTTATTTATCCAACATGTGAGGAAAGTTCGTTTTTCCTATGAGTTTTGATTTTGATGAGCGAACGAAGGGTTGAAAAATAGAATCACGAGCGCAGCGAATGATTATAAATTTCAATCCTGAGTAAGCGAAAGACTCAACAAAACTTGCTCACATGTTGCATACAAAACTTTTCAAAACTCCCAGCAAGAAAGTATTCAGTCGTCATAGGTAAATAAATTAAATAGTCACAAAGCAAATAATTAAAAATTAATCAATAAAATTATTTATTTTTTAAAATATCTTTAAAACTTAACATAAAAAAATCAGGCAAGGTTAGTTTCTGAACGGGATCATTACTTTCCTCACTGTTTTCGTAGAGGAAAGACACTTCTTTCGTGCGGGAGTGGTGAAAACATAATTTTATTATTATATTTACACAAGAATAATTTTAGACAGACTTAACAGAAAACGCCGAGATTGTATTTATTGTAATAAAGTAGATTGCACGATTTTCAGTGCTAAACATGGACTTCTTTATTATTGGTAGGTACAATGAACGGTGGGACTGAAGAAGAAGACCATGTTTGACTGATGGATTGATGAGTGTAGTTTTGTACTAAAATAACACAAAATTAACATACACACAACACATATATATACGTTGGACGCTGCTGCTCTATTATCTAAAAAGAAAACAGGGTGTAGAATGAGATCTTTTACCGGAAACTCACCGACAATAGATAAAAAACGCAAATTTGTTGCGTACCACGTAAGCATCTAGTGTGTGTGAGTGTACTCAGCCTTTAAGTGATCTGTAGGCGAATTACAACGAAACACACAATACTACTGCCCGTGTAGGTAAATAGCTTTTTCTTAGGTGGTAACAAGGTCAACCGGCTAAAACATCTGTTGTATAAACTCACAGAAATTACTGTTAGTGCCACTATCAAATCTAAATTTTATTTGAGAGCTCTTTATTGACACTATTTCTGTCGTGGGTTTTCTGTATTGCAATAAACAGATACTTAAACGCACAACACTATGCAAGTACGAATTTATCAGTTATCCTTTGGCCCGCAGCGCGCCGCGTCGCGTCGTCGTAAAAGGTATCAAGTCGAACAAAACAAGTGCAAATCGATTGGCACATGAATTAACTATAAAATGCTGTTGCGAACTCTTTATGTATACCGATAAGACATCAATGGACAATTTAAAGGGCAGTTTAAAATGTTATATGTGAACTAGTTGGTAGGATAGATTGCCTTTAGCTTTTAGTTGTTTTGTATTGACTTCAAGCTTTTTGAGAAATTAAATCATGACGCGATGAAATACATAGTTTACGTTAGACACGTTTCCAATACGACTGACTTTCCAAAAGGCGTAGGCAACTGGTATTTGCTTTCAAAGCGTTTCTTATTTCTCAGTATTTCGACAACGATTTTCAACAAGATTGACATAATATTTTTGGTATTTAGGCCAATTAAATTTTTTACTTGTCCAAGTTGTCCATCATCGTTATCGCTGATAGAATTAATCTAGGTCCTCTGGTTGTACGAGACGTCCCTATGTAAGTATCATCACTTATGATGATGATCAACAATAGCACTAGATCAAGGATAAGGTTGCGTGCACTGACTGGACCGGTCCACTCAATCTGTGTGGTTCTTTCCTTAAAAGTCCATTTCAGACACTAATCTACATGGTCCTCAAAGATTATGTCCGGATTTTTATATACACATTGACATTGATGAATTTTATATATACTATGACATGAGTATTTACGTTGTTAAATATTATAATACTTATTATTTTAATTATTGTGAATTTGAGAACTCTGCTCATTGCTTTTTTGTATTTTCCTTAGTTAGTTTAATCATGATCTGGCAGTTTGAGTAATTTATGCGGCTTACTGAAATGTCCTTTCTTTGGTATGGTTAATCGAATCATTGAGCTCCTTATGTTCTGAGTTGAGCTGCACGATTGCTGACAATTGCGTGCACTGACTGGACAGGTCCACTCAAACTGTGTGGTTCTTTCCTCGAAAGACCATTTTAGATACCGATCTACATAGCCTTCACATGATCTGACCAAGATTTTGTCTGGACTTTAAAAGAGACTGTGACCTCAGAGTTTGTTTCGGCCTTTCTTCTCAGAGAGTAGTCAGATAGGAAACAAGAGATAGCTTAAAGAAATATATGTTTGACGTGTAAAAGTGTTTGTACAAACCTACTTACAGAAATAAAATCATTTATCATTAGGAACAAAAGCACACAGCTCAAGTGGCCGCAATTGCATTTATCTTGGTCATAAACCTTAACACTCAAACATAAGTTTGCAATATGTTTACCAATTCGATTGAAAGGTAAACATAGTTTTGAAATAAGAACGAACTTAGTTATGGAAAAATAAAACATAATTTCTAAGCCATAAGGTTGAAAAAACTTTGTTGCAAAATAAGACCACAATAATATTTGTGGTCTTATTTTTCCGGCCGTTTTTGATGAGCTCGTGTGAAATCTAGTACCTACTACTATTGATCGACGGTGGCATTACAATAAAATCTCCTTATTCAGTTTTACTTAGAGGAAACTGCTACTTTATCAGCCTGTCAATACTTGAATGCTGGACGAAACCTTTTTTTCATTACAAAAAGCAACGAATTACAGGGTTCGTCACGGCTTTGTATTGTCAGTTATGTCTATGACTACATTACTTTAACACTCAACATAACGATCATAAAGTTCTATCGATATAATACAGGTTTTCAACCTCGTACCTAAGAAGCTAGTCAGCAAAACCTGGCCACTACCGTGGCTTTTCTTTTTAAAGGATTTTAGAAGATTATTATCTGGCTTACGACAGAAAGCTTTTACCTCGCAGATTACAGCTGATGAATGGAAAAGTAGTATTGAATGGCTATCCTGCTATAACTACCTACAGTAATTTAGTTTTTAATCATTTCAAAATCTAGGTTATAAAGGTTTGTTTGTCACGGCACCCCTCGTTCACTGCCGGCAGCGTGCGGCGATGTTGAGAGGAGCGCTCTCAACAAGTACAGTTTTTTTTTAACACAAGTTTATACAAAAAAAAAAAGATTTTCTTGGTGTAATGAAATTTACATATTATGTACATACATAGAACCACAGTCTACGTGATAATACTGGATACAGTTAATAAACAATAACTTTACTTTCATACAGATAATATTGTGCTACGTAAAATACTACGAGCGCGCTACGCTAGTCATTCTAAATCAGCTAAGTACGTGTACGTGCTACGAAGTGCTACGCGTAAATCCGTGCTACGCTAATAAATAATACAACCGATTTATTAATATTTTAACACGGTACTGCGTGTTTTATTTATTTAGAAATGTTTGATACTGTGGTAGTCGGAAATCAAACTTGAATTGTGATGAATAATGATTGAAGGTAGATGAAAAAAACACCTAATACACAGACAGAAATTTAGATAATATTTTTTTTAGCTCATCTTTAACTATTATTAGAGATGCGAATGTAAGTTTGTTTGTTAGTTTTTCACGCTTTACCACTGAACTGATCATCATAAAATTTTGCATATACGTTGTCAGGGGTACAGAAAAGGACATCGGGTACCTTTCATCCAGAAAAAAGTACTGTTCCCGAGGGATAGACAATAACTTTCGACGATCACAATTACTTTAAGAAGCTAGATGGCGCTACGTGTCTCTCAATTCATGATTGAATTATATTATTAAAATTAGAAACTTTACTAGTGTGTTCCAACAACCTGAATTGATTGTTAAATTCTAAATTAACACGACCGAAGCCGCGAGCAAAAGCTAGTCAATCATAATCAAGTTTAGAAAAAATATTCAATAAACAGAGTTATTTTATTAAACACACGCAAGTTACAGACGAAA
Source organism: Brachylomia viminalis (assembly GCA_937001585.2). Classification (NCBI taxonomy): domain Eukaryota; kingdom Metazoa; phylum Arthropoda; class Insecta; order Lepidoptera; family Noctuidae; genus Brachylomia; species Brachylomia viminalis. The sequence goes on along the minus strand of OW443303.2, from coordinate 4,048,963 downwards.
ATATTACTCGTTTTAATTTCTATTACTAACTATAAAAGAGTAACTGTTAGATACAATTTCTATCAGTCGACAGCAACATTTAACGCAACAACAAACTACATTAAAGCCTCCAACTTGATACGAACTCACAATAATAACATAAAATCAACTGAGCGTCTGTTATCGGGAGCTTACGGCTATACAAAGTTGCGACTGGTCCGGACTCGGGACTCGAACCGACTTCGAGAACAGTTAGCGGGCTTTCAAAGGGACAATGTCGTGATATCTTCACGATATTGTTGTTGCTGTTTGTGGGTAGTTTTGATTTTAAATTCTTGTTGTACGGTTTAGAATTGAATTGGAGTGTTTAGTTTGATGTGTGATTGTTAGACAAATAATTTACGATGAGTTTTGTTTTTTCAGAGCTCAGTTTCTGTTTTTACATTGATTATGCAGGCATTAAGTTCGCCTTTGTAAGTACTACTATTGTATGGAATTCAATTAAATAAATAGAAACCTAATCATTAATTATCAAAAAAGGAAAAACGATTTATTGTAACATTCAAATATTTATTTCAGGATATATAAAATAATATATAAACTAACAAACCTAAAATAATATTAATAATATGTACATGTATATAAAAAAGAAGGGTAAAGATCACAGGGCATCAAAAAGTTCATCCGCATCGCTGTCAACAGGAAAAGTGCCCAAAAGGCTGGCAGCATTGCCATGTTGTATAGCGAAGCTGATTCTTTGGCCAAAAAACAGGCCAGCCCTCTGGACACGTGAAGAGTCGACGAACTGCTTGGCGATGTCTCGAAAAACCAGAAACCAAACTTTAATATTCATTTGATATTATACATAAGGACTTTACGGTAATAGTGTTAATTTGTGTGATTCGCTCATCGGTGATGACCACTCATTCGTCTAGTTTTACCTACATGCGTTTAAAATCGTTTCGGCATGAAACGTTAATTTGTTGTTTAAGTTTTGGTGAGAGGGAATAGGACTCTTCTGGGTAAGCTCACTACATCGTCGACTCTGTCTCGGTCACCACTGACCTAGACTCGAGTCCAGAGCAAACTCATTTTAAATAAATAAAAAAAGAAACCCAAAACAGAACAAAATTATCATCACACAGAATTAAATAAAAATCAGAATTAAATAAAGCCATATTCACGTGTAACTAAGTGATGATAACGAGGTGTTATCGGTTCATGTGGACATTTTTTATGTCAATCATCTCGAACCAAAACACACAATACACTCTCAGACGGCGTGAAAGACAGCCAAAATAAAAACCTTAAGTAGGCACAAGTACCCTTAAGTCAGTTTTGTCAGTTAAGGCGGGTAATATGTGAACGATAGCGGCGGCAAGGCCTTTGTTCGCGCGTGATCAAGGGGCCGGCGAGGGCTTTGATGATACTTCTCTGCCGATCACAAGATTGGCGGCGTGGACCTTGAGGATGTGTTGTTGGGTAGCAGGATGTGGGTGTGACGGAGTTGTGTTTGTGGTTTAATTGGGCGTAGACAGTTGACCGTTATGAGAGAAGAAATATTATTGTGATCTGCTTACTTGGCCTAAATAACAATTAATTTCGTTCTAAAAGCTTTTCTTCATATAGGAAGCAGTGGTAGTATTCATTTATGAAGTTATATTAGCCCAACACAAAAGTACAGAAAGCTACATATTTTTTTATATCTAGATTTTTTTTATCAATACACTTTCTCACTTTACACAGTAAAATGTACTATTCAAATTAAAAGCCTGCTTTTACTATTACAATAAAAATTATTTAATCCTTAACACAAAAAAAAATGTTTACATAAAACATGATTACATTTTTATTGTCCTCTGGCATAAATATTGCTACAATTAAATTGAACTACAAACTAAAATTAACATAAAACTAAACCTTATTTCGAAATGAAACTTAATTTATGTCGTTAAATGTAAAACATTTACACGAATTAAAACTTAGACCCTTTAGTTAATTAGAAAATGTCTCATATTTCTAGAATTCGTTCTAAAACTACCATAAGTTAGCTCATTGCGCAGACGTAGGCATTATTTAGTTTCTAGGACAATGCCTGTTATACTTTAGCGGTAAACATAAGGTTTTCTCTGGCGTAGTAGACTAAAACTTTGGTCAATATAACACATTTTTTTTTTTATAAATCTTGTCCCACACTAGTAATGTCTTCTGTATTGTGGGTGCGTTTACAAACATTTAAACTCACATACACCAACAGCCAGACCCGGAACAACTACTTGTAGGTCATACAAATATTTGTTCCGTGCGGGCATCGAACCCGCGACACGCAGCACAGCAATCAATCGCTTAACCACTGCGCCAACCGTGCCGTCAAACCGCCGCCGTATGCTCGCAAAACGACGACAAGGTTAAGCAGTTATCAAATACATATGTACATTTCATACGAACGGGCACATACCACATTTAAGAAACTTTCATTTTCATTCATAATTTCGAGCGAATGGCCACCTCGTTAGTGTAGTGGCCGCAAGTGCTACTGCTGGAGTACAATTACTTATTATTGACTATGAAGTATCAAAATATCATATGTATATATATTAGATATACTTAAGCCCTGACGAGTCGGGACATGCCTTCAGCGATGGTTCCGAGCGCCGCGAGGTCCTTACGCGCGGTGTCCAACAAGTGAGCCATGCCTTTCTGCTGCAGCGACAGGAACTGCTTGATGTCTTCTTGAGTACCAGGGTCCAGGTGATAACGTTCATGTGACGCGCAGATAAGATCCTGGGTTCGATTCCCAGGTCGTGCAAAGTGTTATAAGGTTTTCCCGTCAGGGATTTCTCAGTAGCAGGTCGGAGTTTGGATTAGTGCCCAGTTGATGGCAATAGGCTCGCCCCCTATAGAAAATAGAAAACTTTTATTTCAGACCGGAGTCCATAGGGTTAGTAACAATTTTACTTAACTTCTGGTGTTAGTACGTTACAGATTACTTCAAAATTCAGCGTGGAGCTGCATCCACCTCCTCATCATCGGGCAATCCCACCGATCTGCGAACACACTGAGAATACTGTTGGTGCTGCCGCGAACACGCGTCATCAGGGATGCGCATCTATTCCTAATAATGGCGGCAAAACCATTAATATTATTATCCGCAAACATCCCTGATGCACTACAACGCCACGGCATCGGCAGCCGCAGCAGTACTCTCAGTGCATTATTGTATTGAACGCGTAGGTCGCTGTATGCCAGCTGAGTGAAGTTGACCCACAGGCTACATGGTACTTCAACATAACTGGCAAAATGTGTGTGTACTGTATGTGCTCCTCTGCCCAACCCTTCCGGGATTACTAGCGTGATGTTATGTTATGTGTGTCGAGAGAACGTTATCTGTAATAATTAAAAAGAACTAAAAATTTCAAAATATTTCGATTGGAATTTTGTTTTCAAATAAAAGCATGTTACATTTTTACAGCAAGAGAGGAAATAAAAGAGGGTGTCACGTGCTTTTATTTGAAAACGAAATTCCGGTTCCAATCGGAATGAAATTATTTTTAACTTTATAAAAACGAATAAAAGCGTCATTTGAATAAAAAAATATTTTTCTTTTCTAATTATTAATTAATTCATTAGTTTTATTTATATTTTTTTCTTTTTCTTTTCTGTATTTATGATGTTAAATATCTCGTTTAGTTATTTCTACCTAATTAACATTTTATTTTTCGTTTCTTAGTTTTCATACTTATTAAATACATTTTTTTTTCTTTTAGACCAGAGTACTTATCAAGACGAATCAAACGAGCCCAAACTCGATGGGGTTGCGTCGTTTTATTACAGAGTTCCCATGGCCACCTTCCGGCTCCATCATCAGATCAGTTCCATGCCATAATAATATTGCATTGTCAACCGATTTGCATGTGCATGCAAACGTAAAGCACAGTCGAAAAGCGCTAAGTGGGTCAAATTTAACTTGCAAGATTTCATTACAGACACCGGGACAGGTGAAACTAAATACGAGCTTGTAAAATAGAAAAATCTCAAACCCATTCCTACATAGATTAAATCTGAATTCAAAAGTGAATTTTGTTTTCATTTGTCTGCTTCCTAGCCCATACCGATATTCGCATCTTGCTTTGCTGTAACAAGTACTTTTTATTCTAGTAATACTCAATACTCAATTTTTTATTGCATTCCATATGTATTACATAGATGGTATAACAGAGTTAAAGATCAATATGGATAATAATATATAAGTGGGTCTGTACTACATTAAATCTACTTTTCAAAAAACAAAGCAACATTAAAAATCAAGGTGTGTTCGAAAACTCATCAACCTTACATTTACATGAAACACGCAATTAACCCTTAATTTAATTAGGCTAAACGTCTTTGGAGTAATACTCTGATTTATTAAACCGGCGTCAGGTTTAATTTTCAAATCTAACTTTTGTAACAGCATGTCTACACACCAGCCGGTCGATTCTGTAACGCTGAAGTGAGCTATCATTCCACCTGATGCTAGGGATTGACACTATCGGCAACTCACTTCAAGCTCACTTCACCAAGCTATCACGGTGAGATTGTTACAGAATAGCTCGGCTGAAATGAAATGAAATGTTTATTTCTGTAAGCAGCAATATTTTAAAACTAGATGGCGCCAGCATTTCCTAGCTGACTGATCCCTGAGAAGAAATGCGAAACAAACTCAGAGGTCATGGTCTCTTTTAAAGTCCAAACATTATATTATTAGGATTTTATGTGAGTCTAACAATGCTGCATATCTGGAAGGGTCTTTTGGAGAAAGAACCATTGCAGCTTTGAGTGGACCTGTCCTAACAGACGGCATGCATGCATCAGTCATCGTGTAGCTCAACCCTATTTTAGGGAGCTCAACGACCCGTCACACGACGCTACTAGTTCTGCAGGACATTTGCGGAGGCCGTACATAAAATACTCAAAACCGCCAGACAGCTATAAAGTCATGTATTCTATCTATCCTGGCTGATGTATGAACGTAAACGAAGCATGTAAGGATCGTAGCTGGTGGCGTTCTGTAGGTTCTGCCTACCCTCATGGGAAGAAGACGTGAGTAGTAAATATATGTAATAGTGTATGTGTCTACAACACATTAATTTGGGAGAGTAAAAAAATAAAAAGTATAGTTACTTTTTTTAGTTTTGCAACTTGATTCGAGTTGTTAATAAAAATACACCATAATAATAGTTATTATTCTTTGAATGTATTAACATTAACTTCTAAAAATAGAATACTTCGAAATAGGAATAGTTCTTATTATTTTTAGTAATTATGGTCTAAAAAAATACCTTAGGTACTGAAAATATAAAAAAACACAACCGCCGAAAATCTAATAAACTAAAATTCCTACGTTCCCGTTAAATATGACCCGTCAAAACAGACCCCGTCGCTAACACATCAAATATATTCTGTTAAAATATTAGCACATCGTCCATTAATTCGTCCGCCAGTAAAGAAAACATTGCCGGAACCTTGAAACATTGTGCAAAACAGACACCAGTTACAGTAAATAAAACATCTTCGCTTCTTTCTTCATCAGGTTAGGCCTGGGATCTTATATTTAGCTCAAAATACTTGGTGAGAAATAAAATACGAGTATCTTTACCGAGACCCCTCCGTGCCTCGGAAAGCACGTTAAGCCTTTGGTCCCGGCTGTCAATCGTGGATCTTTGACAGTCGTTACGGGGCGTCAGAAGCCTGAAAGTCTGACAATCAGTCTTACCAAGGGTTATCGTGTTACCCAGTAACTGGGTTGTAAAGGTCAGACAAGCAGTCACTCCATGTAAAACACTGGTATGCAGCTGCATCCGGTTAGACTGGAAGCTGATACCAAAATAGTTGGGGGGAAGACTAGGCAGATTGATTGGTTTATCTTAACCAAATAGACTGCCGTCATGCCTACCTATTTCAGAACTATACAAGCTATAGAATAACAGGAATAAATTGCAATATTGCTGATCCCTTAAAGCAAATAGCTTTATAATTTATAGCCTTCAGGCTGACCAGGCTTATAGAGAATATTTGCGCAAAATTTTAACATAATCTATTAATTCGATTTTGGAACGTACATCTTCATACATAAATGTATTCATTAGATGTTGGAACATACTAATACATAATTTTGCTATCGGGTGTTCCAACAAATCCTGCCCACCAGCCCACCTATTAATACTAATATATTAGGCCTATATTGTTAAAAACACTAATGTGGACAATTACAAGTTTTATCAACAGTCCATCTATTAAATTAATCAAGTTATCCTGAAACAGCACCCCGATTGCGTAACACACTTTCACTCATAATCCGAAGGAGTTTGAAAAGAAATTCCTGATCCATTGATTCATTGAAGAAACGTTCGCGAACATGTAAATGACGCAATGTATATTGTTGAACTGTCAATCATTGACAAGTGTACGATGCAATCACCCTGCAGGTTTACTTATACCTATTTTAGCATATGATAATATTATATATCTACCTACTTAGGTAAAACAACCTCCTTCTCCTCGAATATATTCACCAACCATTAAATCGACTCTAATAACGGGCCATTTCCACAATTACCAAAGAAGACCAGCCGAAACAAGTGCACCTCTAAATCGTAAAGCAAATAACCAATTAAATAGGAAAATAAAATACAATTAGAGTTGTGCAGGAACAGAGCCGGTTTCAGGCAGGTCATAATATCGTAAAACGTAGAAACAGAGCGACGGGAGTATTTCGGCTTACCTCATTATATGCAAATTTCTGTATATTAATAATGAGTTAGGTCAATAATGGTGTGTTCAGACACGAATAGGGGAAATACTGGAAGCTAGTACTTATAGTTTCAGAACTTTCAAGACAGTAAATAATACACAGGAAGTATTTAGTGGCATCTTTTCCTAGATTGTTTCTTTCAGTTATTGCCATTTCATGCAAAATAGATAATTACGGGAACTCTGTTGATCCATATTCACTAAAAGTTTATTCTGATGAGTTTTTAGGCCACCATGATTATGCTAAATGAGATTTTAATGGTGATGATGCCACATGGAGCTTCGCACGTCTTTTATATGAGTGCGATGATCCGTTGAAACTGTCGAGAGAATATTAAAATAAATGAGGTTTAATAAACATTTACGCATCATTCAGTTAAGGCGCGGTTTATACATTTTGTGTACTTCGTGGCCAAATAAAACGTGAGTAAAAGGTACATCAATAATGTGATTATATGTCATTTATGTTTGTGAAAATGCGCACAAACATTACCTAAGTTGGATAGATAGATAGGACATGCTTTATTGTACTCCAAAATTAATGTGAATAATAATACCAGATCGCAACTGTCACATTGCAAGGCAAATACCTCTTCTCATATTGAGAAGGCATAAGCATTGATCGGCGCGCTTTCTCAAGATGGGTTGGCGATTTCAGACTTATATGCCTATCTATATATCTTTATCTATATCTTTTTTTTTTCCTTTTTCACTTGTTTTTTACATGCCGATTTTATCTGATTCCAAACCTTAAATTTGTCCCTAGTATTAAGATGCAGATATTATTAGATTATTATTATTATATTATTATTATTATATTATTTTTTTTCACTTTATTTTATGCTCTCCGAGATACATTTAAAATGACAAACCGAGTAATAATGTTAACTTTGTTATGAGTATCTTTAAGTTTGCCCTTATTGTTTTGTTATTATTAACATTACCTATGCTAATTATTTTATATGGTAATTTGTGGATAACGTCGTGAGTAGTGTATTTGTTAATTCTATTAGTATAGTACTCCAATCATGTGTAATATTTAATATACTGCTGTTTGTTGTCCCTAATAAATAAAAATAAAAAATAAAATAAAAATATGCCTATCTATATACTAGAGATGTTTCTTTGGAGAAAAATCATCAGTTAAATGATCCCTTGTTGTTGTTGTTAAAGATGTTTTGTGGCAGTAAATAACCTAAACAATGTCTTAGTCACTAGTAGCTACTCTACTGGTAACTAAACTTCTTCAACTGTTCGCATCAGTACCCGCCATAACACGGCACACGACGAACACAAACATACCTCGGTACGGGGCCTTGTTAATATAATAGCAATATTAACCACTGTTATTTCAAAATTCGCAATTCGTGGCCTGTTTAGTTTTCGGACATGCGATTTTTAGTAAAAAATTAATAGTCCCTTGTCGGTAGGAAATAGGAGCGTTTATTATCATTCATTTTGTGTGGAATAGCGATAAAATATATATTTTATTTGGAAAATATTTTGACCCGGTGTTTCGGTTAGTCCTTGGGTTTGTTGAACTATTAGAACGATCTTTATTGTTAGTTGGTTTTTAGTTTAATGAACGTGAATTTTAAGTCTGAACTTTCAAGTTTTTTATTATTATTTTACTTTCGAGCTCATATAATGGAAGCAATTTGCTTGTCAAACGGAATTCTAAAATTCACAAGCTCAATAAAAATAGAGAGTTAGTTAAATACTGTTTTAGTATGAATTATTTCACAGGAATGAAGATAACACCATGTAAAATAAGACATTTTTTTTTGCGAACGCCCAAAAATCTAAAAACCTACTATATATCCTAACGTCTACAAACCACAATCAAACCCTAATCTATATTAAATAAACATTTATTCCAGAATCACTTCCATATTTGTTAGTAACAATGTAAACTTATATAAACTACTGTTAATAACATTTATTGTAAGCTGCGTGAGGCACGCCGATCCTGGGGAATGTCTACTTGACTGCGTGCAGTCGTATCCACCGCTCCAAGATCGGAGAATCCCACCTATCAGCCAACATTCTAAGAATGGTGTTGGGGTTGGCGCGAACATGGCGTAGCAGATATGCGCAACCCCAAACCGAAGCCATTTCTATTTAACCTGAAATTTAGCACAGTAAGAACCCTCCCAACAATATCTCCAACAAAATCAATAGACACACTTCAAATCAACTTTGCCAAAGTAAACATCCGTTTCGCCAAACTCGCAAATCCGGGCAAAGTATCGCAAGCAAAATAAAGCTAACGTTTGGAGCAACCGTTTCCTAAATCGCGGTGCCGACGCCATTGTACAGTACCGTTATTTATTTATACCACACAAACAGGTGTGTTTCATGAAAAAAGGCTTAGCTACCTGTAGCGAGGGGCTGCGATCAATGTGTCTGAGTTAGATGTTATATGTTATGTTGAATTTGTGGAAGTTATATTTTCTTTCTTTTTTGTTGATTTTGGGTGCGAGGAATGATGGCGTTTGTTCAGGGGGATTAGGAGGGATTATAGGTTCGTTAAGGAACTTTTTTGTGTTTTTCTTTGCAGGTATGGTGGGTGTTGATTTCACTAATATTTTATACAAGTTTTTCTCGATATCACACTTCTAGATACGCTTACAGTTTTAGCGGGGCACAGTCCTGAGTTTAATATGTTTACTTACATTCTTAAATAGGTACTATTGACGAAAACATTCAGGGAACTTGATTGGTAGCACTAAGTCAATTTGCCGTGTCACTGCCATAGATTTAGTATATACAAGTAGCTTATAATTACGAAATCTATGGCTATTGCCATTTCATGCGACTGACAATGAATGACAATGGGACTTGCATTTACAGATAGTTTAAGTTTTATAGTCAAGTTCAATCACATTTCAATAAGTAGTAAGTACCCTAACTGACAGTGAAAAACTAATAGAATAATTAACTAGGTAAATTAAAATAACGAAAGAACCAGCATATTAATAAGAAAACTATTACCAAAACCCAATTTCCATTAAAAAACGCAACGGAACCCCACAATATATTACAAAGATTTCACTCTTCGCGAACTATTCTACCAATTTCCAGGTCGCGTGTGTCTAGGCGATAAATATGATGTAAACGCTTTAGTAAAATCTAGAAATAAGTCTTGTATTAATTAGCTGAGTTAAATATGGTTAATTTATGCATGTTTTCGAAGCAGGTATGCTACAGCGGGCTAAAATATTGTTGGTTCCAAACTGTCTTGTATGCGAATTAATGAAAATTCATGTTTGTGTCGTTTATTTAGTTTAGTCAGGAATTTTTGTGTTTGTCTATGTAAATTGTGTGTTTTTGATACATATTAATAGGTTCTCTGTCCAACCCTTTGGGAGGAAACAAGGCCTGATGCTATATTATGTTATTAATAAGTTATTTTAATGTCAAACAATTGGTATCATTTTATGTAGGTAAGAAGTTTTGTTTCTTTTAATAAGTATCACAGTTGGTGAGACTTTATTTACATTACTATCTAGCCGATTAGCTAATAGGTACGAGTAGTTTAAATTTATCTTAAACTGCTGATTAACTACAAAATTAAGATATCGTCCAATAACGTCTTTGTGGTTCACTTTATACTAAGGCTCCTCGAAAAGCGGTGGCCGCCACATAGTGTCTGCAATATACCGGCGAATCACGTCAATGAAACATAAATTGTGAAAATAAGTCGGCCTTTTTTGACACCGTATAGTACCCCCGGTAAAGTGACCCCGCTGCCATAATTTTCATGACAGCTGTCACTACGGCCGTTATATGGCGGCCACTGTTTTTCCAGAAACCGTAGCTGTAGAGGAAGATACTTGATTCACGTGTTATTAATAATATTATAGTAATGTAAGCAGTGAGTTTAATATGTCAAGCCACGAAAAAATTAAACAAATTCTAAACTAACACTGTAAGTATCTCTTTAAAAGATCTTTGACAAAATCTCCTACAATTATAAATATATCGCAGCAGATCGTTTATATTTTACGATGCTACATCATTTTACTGCTTGACTCAAGATCTCGTCATTGTCATAAACATGGGCTCCTGAAATTCAAACATTGTTAGGCATTCTCCATAATATGCACAAAAGTAAAATCGTAAATATTTACGTGTGATCATTCAAATGATAAAGTCAAACACACACGCAAAATGCCTACTTATGCTCTTAGCAATAAGACTACTTATCGTATTATTGCATATTGCGCGGCTGCTGGCGGAGCCGCGCGCGCGCACCAACCTCCTGAGCGAGGCGCCTCTGACGCGCGCACTGCGCACTCTCAACCTTATAGCAGGGGACATAGATCTATTCAGCTGTACTCTGAATGAATTCACAAAGGTGGCAATGTTTATAATTTCTTACAGAAGTGTGTAATATGTGTACCTATGTGTTAATAGGGTATGTTGTACCTAGTGAAATGTAGAATATTATATGTGAGTGTGTATGTTTAACTATCGTCTTGGGTTGCCTGTAAAGATAGCTTAAATATGGTTAAATAAATAAATATTTGTTTATTTTTCCTGTTTTGTCATCCCGTTCAAATACAATAAAGAATTCTCTATACATCTATCTAAATATCTTAATCCATCGTAGCCACACTAACTTGCTATTTTTTAAACATGGCTTAAATAAACAAAAAACTTAGGCTTACCAAGCCTAAGTTTTTTGGTTGCACAAAGAAAACAGAATAAACGTAAAAATATTTAATGGTTTTTTTAAACACCTTAGGCAATCGGTGCAATTTGACTTAAATCAAAGTCGAACTCTCCAGGGAGTAGGTATACTTTGTATAGAAATGTATACCTACACCCTGATCAGTTCACACAAATCATCAATTTATTCTTTTGGTAGCTAGTTAAAAACAAAAGAGTCCAATCCCCCTTCTGTACCGCGAACAGACCTCAGATCCTAATAGGTGTCTCATTTTACCCCGGAATGTGTCCAATATGCCAGTGTGACCTCACCTCAAGGGTCACGGCCCTCCGCCCTTTATTTATATTCGCTGGAAGGGCACGCTTTTATGGGATATCGGCGTTATGGCGATTTCCGCGCGCCTTTTTGAGTGGTTGGCCATTGAAGCTGAAAGAAGCGAATTTGAAATTGTGGCTTTTTTCACTGCTGTACAGGTAACTTTGTGCAATGGATCGGAAGCCAGATCAGATAAATCATTGAAGGGAATTGTTGTTATTATAATTTCTATAATGGTAGGTAAGGCGTTTTCTATAAACGCTTGTATTATAGTTGATCCAGCAGTTTTAACTTTTTTTATCACTTTAAACTTGTTTAAAATGTTACATTTTTATATGAACTTGAAAACTTTCTCGGTTCAACATTTTTTTAAAGCTTATCTCTTCATTAAGTCGAGCAAAAAGATATGGCTAACAAGTTTTTTACAGACTATTTCAAAATGGTGAGTTTAAAGATGAGAAAAAAGTCACATAAAGCAAGAATTCTTGATTTCATTTATGTTATTTCACTTCCGTAAAATAGCAAAATGGCAGCCACGCTCCGAGACAATGAACAAACTGTCTGCATTTGTGTTTTATTTATTCCTTTTATCACTTTTCAATATAAATTCCATTCTGTGGCAGTTGAAATAGAAGACCGTTGCTCGTTTCATGATATTTAGATACAAACTAGGTATTTGTACTGGAAGGCGACCAGATACCTACTTTACGAATACTGGACACCTCCACTGATCTGACATATCCTCAAAAAAATGCAATTCAAAATGTTGTACTATTTCACATCAAAAATGTTTTAACATTTTTTTTTTTAAACGTTGCCCCACACTAGGAATTTCTCCTGTATCGTGGGTGCGTTTACAAACATTTAAACTCACATACACAAACAGCCAGACCCGGAACAACTACTTGCAGGTCATACAAATATTTGTTCCGTGCGGGAATCGAACCCGAGACACGCAGCGGGGCAGTCAATCGCTTAACCACATTTTTTTATTTTTTATTTTACAGTGGGAAATCCTTATGTACTACCTCCGCCTGGGGAAAAGGCGGAGGGGCGTGCCGGACTCTTACCGGCTAAAACCACCCCGGTGTCTCCTCGCACGTGCGCGCGGGGCTGCGGGAATCCAAATTCTTCCGCAGCCCCACACTAGTGCTGGCCCGGTCTGTCCGGGCCTCGTCTCCTGCACGGGATCGCTTAACCACTGCACCAACCGTGTCGTCAAACTGACTTCAAAATTATCAATTCTTATGGTCTTTTTTTATCAGACTGATTACATCTACTACATCTATCCAACTTTAAATGAGACCCTACCAAGTTAAGAGCATACTATAAAACTGACAGCACCAAGTCAGCCGCGGTACCAACCTGCTGACTGCTAATCTTTACACCACGACAATGAGCTAATTAAATACTTTTGTCATGATTTAAGTATTTAAAAAAGGAAAATGTATGATTGTTGTGTGTATGCCAGGAGGCAACACAGTGTCGGATGGAAGAATGTCATGAGTTCCAAATATCAATAAGATGTGTAGTGATTTTAAATACTAAATATAAAATTGAAAGTATGTGATGTGCTCAAATGTTTTCTGTATCAGTACCTATAGTCATGAAGTTATAGAGGTACGAGGAACAGGGTGTAAAGTTCACTCATACCTCCGTAGAAAAGGGAGGATCCTCCAACCAGACGGGTGTCGTGTCTAGTGGGCAACTGCCCGATAATTGGTGTCGGGAAGATGTAAATGTATATGTTAGTCGCGCGGTAAACTCTGCTTGCGCGGTGCAGGATTTGCGTTACGTCAGTATGACGCGCAGCTCGCATGTGGCGATGTAGACACCGCAACAAAGTTTAAAAGTATCTCATTTGACAATTGCCGAAAAAGTACTGAATGGAAATATGTTGTTTGGAGCATTGCCTAGTTTTCTAAGTTAGTTCTCTTCGAGCTTCGAAATCAAAAGGTTGTCTTCAAGAAGTCTGTATTGATATTATGTTGATTGCAATACTGCTATATACCAGGTTTGTATGTGTGCAAGAATTGAAATACAGAAATGTTTCTACTGAAAAACCACAAGGGGTGTTCATTTCACTTTCCTATCACTGATAGGCGAAACTTACAATCCTTTATTTCAAACTAGTTTCTACCAGCGACTCTGTCCGTGTGGAAGCCATACCATAAAATATATCCTTTGGCACTCGACAATAGTGTAGCTTTCTATTAATGAAAGAATTTTTGAAATCGGATGAGAAGTTTCGGAGATTACTTCTTACAGTAAAACTTAGAAACTTTACCTCTTTAAAATATTATTAGTGAAGACTAGGAGCAACTTTGTTACAATATGTGTCGATCGCCTGTCCGAATCGCTTAGCACTCGCGTGTTCCTACTAACATTAACCACAATTACACATATTGCTAATTCACACATAAATATATAAGAAATAAGTAAGAACACGCGAATCTTAATAACTGTGTTAATGTCGTTTAAATCGTATATTTTATACGACTTTTGATAATTCAAAGACTACTTACGACTTCTCTGTTTATTTGACGTCCGTATCCTTGGAAGAAACTAAAAGATTATGATGAAATGAACTATGTATGGGTTACAAGATTATGCACATGATATTATGGACAGTTGCAGGCGTCAGCGGATAAATATAGGAGTCCACTGCTGAACCCAAGCCTCTCCAATTGCACCGCACTGTCCTTATCTATTTAGAACCAGCAACTACAAGCCACCTTCAGAATATCCTCGCTCCACATAGCCTGGGGGTGCGCATTACAATTTTACCATTTGTTTTGTCGTAAAGTGTTCTCAAAAAAACACCTCCTACATACATATGCAGGGTGGCACGGACATCGACGCGCAAACAGTTAGGTATCATATATGATCTGTGGTTACCATGGATTCAGCACATGATTCTACACGTAGCGTAGAAATGTTTCATAGATATTTTTTTTTAAACAGCTGTTTCATAGAAAATTGCAATACCTACTCAGTCAAAATGTATCGAACAACGATTTTTTTTTTTAAATCCGTGGATAATATTCGTACAGAATCGTGTACTTACTAAATCCATGGTAACAGGTGATGTCCCTGCCACCCTGTGGTGTACTTGCTACTTTAAAATATTATAAGAAATCCTTCCCGGTGCCAACAATAAAATAGGCAAAACCTAACTGAAGTCTCACAATGAGAAATTAAAACGTGTAACTACCATAAAAAGTCAAGTTGATAAACCTCATTACACCGAACACAGAAATGTTTAAGATCCTAATCTTTACGCAAACGACACAACTGTAACACAAAGACAAGAAATAAATAAGTTAAAACTACTATCTTGTACGTAATCTAAGTTAGTGGTAACACTGGGTAGGAAATAATTTCGCGAGGGTGGCCACCAAAGTTGTATTAGCCTGGTTTCTTGGATATCACTATTTCTTGTTTAGGTTTAGAAAGATAAACAGCACGACCTGATAAGTGATGCGTTTTGGGGAACTGTCTTACGTAATATTGACTTTCTAACAGTGCTAATTCTCAACTTAATTTGAATAAATGACTTTTGATTTTGATCACAGCCACTTGAAACATCATTGCGTTGTCAACTTTAAAGACACTTTTATAAAGTTTAATTCATCAAATAAAGGTAATTTGAGGGTGAAACCAATAGTGAGAACAAGCGTCAATTATTGCAAACCGTAAGGACATACTGACATAGGTATAGTTCTGACAACTGGGCTGGCTAAGGATCATAAGAGTTTATGTAGAGACACAATGAAATTAAATGAAATGATATTGTTTATTCTGTAAATAGTATATCGGAATCACTTTTACACGTAGTCATATAAAAATAAAATATGCTAGAAGGATTCGACATTTCCTATCTGACTTACCCTTTTTTTTTCCTCTTTTATTTATGGTGGGAAATCATCAAATAATTTTTCCCGCTCTGGGCGGAGCGGGAGGGCGTGTCAGACTCTTACTGACTAAAACCCACCCGTGTTCCTTCAGTTGCCTGTGCCAGGGACAACGGTAACCCTTTCGGACTTTCCCGCAACCCTGGCAGGCATTGGCCCTAGCGGACCCCGTCATTGGTGCTAACAGCTCTTTGAGGAGCGCGCGGAAAACAACGCGTCGTCGACTCGGGCCTGGTCCTTATCGGACGGCGAGCTACCCATTGCTCGCCGTCTGCAAGCCCACGCCTACGGTGGCTGGGAATCGGCCTGGGATTCCCGACGCCCGGGTCGTCTCCTGCGGCAACTAGGAACGTGAGGGCGCGTAATTTTACATCTCTCTCACGCGTTCCGCCTCCTCCTTCACATGCCCTCTCGCTCTGTACCATGGCCTAGATCAGGTCCAGACACGAGAGATCGCCACCGCCAATTGCCTCCACGAGGACTTGGCAGTGCTCCGCCCAAGATCTGACTACCCCTTAGAAGAAATGGCGAAACATACTCAGGATGAACTCTTTTAAAGTCCAAACATAATCTTGGTCAGATCATGATAAGACTATGTAGATTAGTGTCTGAATGGTGTAAGGAAAAAACCACACAGATTTGAGAGGACCTGTCCAGTCAGTGCAAGCATTTGCCAGTTATCGTGTAGCTTAACTCAGAACTTCAGGAACAATCGTAATCAATCACCTAAAATGATACTTCGATTAAAAAAAATAGAGTAATAACTCTATACAAGAAACTCCGTGACGACGATCATTAATTTCTTAAACACACAGCCTACAACAGAACAGTGCTTAAAGACACTAACACAAGACAAAAAGCACCATTTAATCCAATAGCCGTACTAAGTTGAGTCTCGCCTGAGCTCAGGACATTAACACGCTCATACATCTGGCCAAGCGATGCTAATCTGATGACCTACATGCTGAGCCTCCTAATTGGGCGGCTTTGTACTACCCGATTATGTATTCGTCGCGATTTATTTCTATTGCCTTTTGGGTGCACTACCAAGAAAAATTTGGAGGCTAGACTGTGGAACGGTATTTGGTGGCTTGGCAATGTGTAAACTTTTTGATTTTCTTTGTTTACGTTGATCTACTGATTATTTAGTTTAGGAATGTAATGTTTTAGTTTTATTGTTTAATATATATAATTGTTGTAATAATTTCCACTGAGTGTATTTTGTTATAAAATAACTGACCAATCAAAATCAAAAGTCATTTATTCAAACTGGGCTGAGAATCAGCACTTTTTGAACGTCAAAATCACATAAGACAGTCCCCCCAAAACGCCCGCCCTTCACCACTTCCTAGTGCTTTAGCTGGGAAGAAGAAGTGGTGGAACAAATTCAATGACTTATGATTAAATGAATTAAAAATACTACTTAACCAGAATAAATCAGAAGTTTTATCATACCACTACTGGGATCCTAAGAGCCAAAATAACAGGAATGCTGACATACTTTTCAAACTCTTCATTCTTATAAACTTAACACAAGTAACAAGTTGTCGCGATACGTTGCCAGCTTTCTAAATACTTTCCAACTAGAACCATTTAGCTTGGTCGAGTTATGAATTGTCCAAATATGTGCACAACCACTCTCGAAGTTTTATATTTACAAAAAGAAGTACTTACCTTTTTTTTTTTAAACATGAAACATTTTGGTTACCTATCCTTGTTGCACTTTCAAGATACTACTTAATACTTACTCTACTTAATTTCAGTTCTCATAACATCCAAACATCTTAAACATCCAAAGTTTTTCATTTCTACAATAACTATTAATAGCTAAATAGCTACTTGAGTCTTCAAACAAATACTCTTCTATACATTTCTACTAATAATATTATAAAGAGGTAAAGTTTGTGACTTTGTGAAATTGTAGGGAGTAATCTCTGGAACTACTGATCAGAATGGAAAAATTATTTTTGCATTTGATAGCCCAGTTTTTGAGGAAGGCTGTAGGCTAGTTTAACGTCACGCTATGACCCTTAGGAGCCCCCTGGCTGGAGGCTTTGAGTTAGCTCGAAGGCACCACAGGATTGACCGGTTAAGCAGTCACGGCCTCTCAAGGCCAACTGCGAGATACCATACATAAAAAAAAAATCTTAGGAGCCGAACAAAATAAAAAAAAAGTCAGAAAGAACGCTAAGAGAAAACGAAGTGATAGTGCGAGCAGGTGATGTGATGCGACGGGGTGGGTCAGGGGCACGCGAAATTTCACGCGGACGAAGTCGGGGGCACAAGCTAGTTGTCAAATAAAGTCGTTTTTCGTGTCTGTCTGTGTGACCTCGTTGTTCTTCTAAACTACGCAACGGATTTTTGTGCGGTTTTCACCAGAATAGATTTGTGTGGTATAAGTAACTACGTTAATATTAAACTTACATATAACAAAGAAATCTATATATTTTATCTAGTTGTAAGAACCGAGCGAAGCCAAGGCGGGTCGCAAGTTTATCATAAACCAATGCTCATGAAAATCTCCGACATCCAACAACATCCAAGCAAAGGCAAGTGCATAGCAATTCCATTTCTATGACACGTAATTAGCGCCTATTATTATGTTCGTTCTGCTAAGTCCAGTGTGAACTTTCAATGCAAACTTTGCACTCTAAACCGTTTTCTTTTTGCTTTATGCAGTTTCCGCCTTCGTAGCCTTTATTGCTTTTATCTTTTATCTTATCTTTTGTAATGTGAAAACTTTCTTTTTTTGCGAATATTTAGATTAGCTTCAGAATATTGCGAGGTGTTTATGTTTTTGTGGGTAGTTAAATATTTGGTTATTTTACTTGTTTTCGGTCGTTAAGTAACAGTAAAAGTGGTCGGAAATTTATTCGTAACTTCGCGTGTTATTTTGTTTTTGCGACCAAGAAAACTATTATGAAGTTGATTAAGTTTTTAAGGGAAGAAAAGTGGTAAAATATACCGCGTCTACTCGTATTGCACGGCACGAGTTTGTAGTAGTAGAGGACAAATATGAACTGCAGCACATTCTTGCTTTTAAAATACTTTCATGTTTAGTAAAACAGTTTTTCTTGCTTAATGTGCAATCACAGTCCGAAGAAGAAAGAAGTTGCTAGCGCAGTGTAGGAACAGGAACAGGAATCTGATATCAGACACCCATTATAAATAATAGACTAAAAAGCAGGCACAGCTTCTTAAGATCAACAGCGTCTCTACCAGAAAACCCAGCCGATGCCCGTTGCAAACTGCGGCAAAATGCTCTTTCCCCTCCTACTTTCTATCTAACACCAAAGCAGCATCTCCCTGCAGGGTGTAACCTTTCGTGGTGCACTTGGAAGTCCCTGAACCGTCTCCAGACACAAGTAGGAAGATATAACTCCAACTGATTTACATCCGTAAGACGTCCTCGTAACATAAGGTCCAGTTGAAAACCAGCGTCAGGCACTAGTTGTTTGGCATTTATGCTGAACTGGACCTATTTGGCGCGGCCGTGAGGCACACGATACTATTTTAAGTATTTACTGTTTTTCTGTTTTTGTGTGAATATTGTGTGCCTTAACCTGGGTCAAATAAATTTGTTTTATTTCTTTCATTCTTCTCTTTGGTAAAGTGGGGCTACCTCGATGAACGGCAGCAGGGTGTGGATGTGGAGCTATGTCGCGAACTATGCTCCACCTCCTATCTTCCCTTCTGTGTCCCAAAACATGCATTCAAAGTGTCCTATGCGCTGGTACCGACGATGCTGTGGAAGTGGCGAAGTTATAGGCCAACAAGATTTAAATAAAGTCGTGCCAGCGACACGCAAAAGAAGAAGACGAAGCTCTGGTATGCTGAAGCCATGCAGGACTCGCTATTGTACCAATTACGTATTGCCGACACTGAAAAGGTCACAGGTGCCCGCGATTCAAGTGAGAAATGTATTTGATAAGTGTTTAACCTTTTCGTTCCGCGAGTATACATGTCAACCTGTGTTCCAAATGTGTTTACAGCTTAAGGGGACAGATCAATAAAATTCTAGAAATCGTCTGAAAATTGCACATACATTTCTGCCATTATAATTTATGATTGCGACTCCGGACTAAACCTCACCAATTTCCGTCCAGTCCCCACACCCCATGCTTGGGCAAAAGCCTACATTTTTAAACGCGATACGACAAACAAAATACTATTACACTTTACCGGCGAAAATTCTCGCCCCAATTCGCGAGCAGAGGGTTGTTGGGCTAGTGACAGAGGGAACACCACCTTATTGCTTTGAAATTAAGGTGGGATTTCCTTTGTGTACTGTTGTCCTTTGACAAAAAGGTTCTGAAGCCATCGTGTCTAATGAGGCATGTAGAAAAAAAAGCAGTAGTGTTTTTTTCATTTTCCCTTTTGGCCCTCCGGCTGTTTCTTTAAGAGGAAAGGTTGATTCAATATTAGCAAGGTTAAGTACCAACTTATTGATAGGAGACCGGTTTTTCGACTTCTTGTGGAACAAAGGCCCATCGAAGATGTTTTAGTTAGGTACTTGTACACATAAGAAAGACTTGTTAAAGGTAAGATTTTTCACGGGAACTATCACCGTCAAGGACCTTTAAAATAAAAAGAAACTTGCCATCCTAATACGACATTCTACGTTGCCAGTTGCTAAATTAATTGGTTATTAATATTTTCTGTAATTTCTTAGTCAAAAGGTTCCTTTTTGAATAGAATGGAACCAAATTCGGAAATTTTTGCAAAACCATTAAAAAAATTGTCGTTTAGAGATCTAGATCACACCCACCCATACGAAATCGAACATCGTTAATCGGATAACCATCGGCACATGCCAAAAATGTAAAATGCCAATACAGGCCACAACAATACCTACCGACCTATTTCAACAACAGTTAAACCATACCACACATAATATTTTCCTTCCATTCCCATTGCAAAAAACGTAATAAAATAAATCTGTTTTTGGCAAATACTCAAGACAATGCAACGGAAAACATCTAGCTGTACTGATTACAAAATAAAGATTTTTTGCTGAGCTGGTTATTACCCTGAGCGGTGTTTTTGGTGAGAGCTATTTTAATGCTCGTAGGAAATGACGTTGCTTTTCCCAATATTTGACTTAGAGTAAGATGGCGTTACAGACCAGGGAGCATGGTTACAAAAACAGGAGAGGAGGCCCTGCAGTGGTCGGAACAAGACTGTTAATGAGGAGGGCGATGTAGCTTACTTCTATGTGTTTTTTAATAATAAGTTAATTTATGACTTGTAATTACTTCGTGATATACAAAAAAATTACGTACCTAGTTTTCCAAGACCTATTTAAAGACCATAATATCAAAATCTAAACTATGTGAGATAAGAAGACTTTACGGAAAAAAGAAGCCATCAAAACACCATTCCAAAATCAATCAAACACGCACAATTCTCTTGAAATGCACAAAATATTCAACTTAGCTTTCCAGAAAACATTCTGAATTTACAAAACGGAACCCTAAGCCGTCCAAATGTAGGACAATAGACCATTGATCTATAAAGGTAGCGGAACAATACGGACAAACGAACCGACAAGGCATTTTCTTCGCAAAAACGATGTCGTAGTCGAAATAGTCCGGTAAATCAAGTTGGAAATGACAATGGGATATGTACTGAGTGTTAAAGTTAAAGATGAATGTTTAATTTGTATTGATACGTTTGTTTTATTGTTGAAGCATTTGCGAGATTCTGTTTACACCAAGAAAGAAAGAAAGAAAACCTAACACTGAAACGTAAAAAAAAATTATGTACTAAAAAGTCCTGAAAATATTTTTATGTCAATATTTCGTATACTATGGTTATATAGTCAATTAGTTAGTTTATCTTGCTATAAGTTTAGTCCATAAGTACATATGTCTGTACAAAATGGTATTTTTTCACATAAGTTATACCTCTAGAATAGTTCTCTCTCTCTTCCTTATGGCTTAATGGCACCCAAGTTTGAGGAAAGTTTTAAGGAAACCAATTGATATTATTGCCCGGGCCCATCCAGGAAATAATCCCCTAATCACGGCTTATAGCACTCAAAAGAAAAGATAGAGACTTTAATAAACACACGATGAAAGAAATATACTCGGTTAAATCCGTAATGCCGAGAGCAAGTCATACATTTCATATAAAATAAATAAAGTAACTCTGTCTATTTGTCAGTCTGTCTGTTGCCTTTTAACGTCTAGGGTGGAATGAATAGAATACTCTTTCCTACAGATATAAATTTAGATATTTTACACGGTGGGACCCAACAGGCGGTGTTATCGTTAAAAGCGATCTTTTACAGACAACCTTTGGATTAAAGGGAGAAGGAGAGACAATACTGCAAGTAGTCAGTGGTGTACGATTTACTTATACAATAAATACATACTTACATAAAGCATATACTTATCTATATATGTATATATAATAACAAAACATGAAACAAGAGCAAGGAAACTATATGTAATGATGATGTTTAAGGAGAGAGGAAGTAACCACTGAAATGATCGTTATTAAAAACAAACAGGTAACTTGAGACATGAAGATACTGAAGAAAGAAAGAAGAAAGAAATATAGATTTATTTGCTACAGAAAAACGTGCATACAAAAAAAATCCTCGATTTTATTTTAAACTTAACTGATTTACTAATACTAATAATTCTACTTTTTATCTTGGATGTTTGTGGATATTTAAAAATGTTGAAATACAAAATACACGCAGACAAAGCTGCGGGAAAAAACTAGTTTCATCTAAAATAATGAACAAAAATTATACTTCATGCAACGATGTAGAAGGAAAGTAAAAATAAATAGCTTCTGTTTTCTCAGATATTGTAAAAGTTTTTGCAAATAGGGTTTCCCAGCCCGTAGGTGCTGCTTAGCAATTCCGTGTTAAACTTCAAGCATTAATACAACGGCTTTCTTTTTGAAGTCGAATGTATTACCTCGCCTTTGGGCTTATCTTAAAAGATGGTAGTCTGACAATTTTGCCGTCGGCTCAGAGAAGGAGGACGCCTGTATTTCAACAGAGTTTTTTTTTAAGAACACGACTAAAGGAATTACTTCTAGCAATGACTGTAGGCACTATTCTTACAAGCTTTTTTTTCTCAATTTGACTTTTATTTAGAGCTAAGCTAAACTAATTTAATGATAGTAGGCAGTTCCTTTCAGTAAACAACTACGTCTGTCTTTTAGATTCCATAAATAGTCTACAAAGGAGACCTATATTAAACAGGAAGCGGCTACCCTCTGATATTAACGTCGACATTTCCATTCTCCCTGTCAGCAAAAACACTGAAAATGTGTAAAACATTCTAACAAAAAACTTGGTCAAATATTTTGACTGACAGCGCAAACTCAGCCTATTGTGTCTGGCGAACTATGACCGAAACCAAACAATGACATCGCACATCAATCTGGTTCTAACCGGTTGGCGTGACAGCGGCCATTAATATAGTACCGGGAACCGGGGTAAGGCGCGGGGGGGGGGGGGGGGGGGGGGGACACAAACATGGGGGATTTGTTTTGGCGCGCTCCGAAATACGATTAATTGATACGGAACACGCTAACGTGGTGTTATCCCGTTCTCGATATGCGAATTTGCGAACGATTACGTAAACTGTTGTTGTATGATTGCTATTTAGGGTAATGGAGGGCCTGGTGGTGTCTATAAATCTGTTTTAGTTTATTTTATGGCAACATTAGATGTCAAAACAGCCTATTGGAGAAGCAAAAGCAGATGTTCAAAAGTTAATTCGTTTTATGTTCACGTTAAGCCCGCGCCGCTTATAATCAGTAGGGAAGTTGTCAAGATGTTAATAAATGAAACGTAAGCTCCTGTTTGGAAGATATCTGCACAAAACAGACTCCAGTGACTACTTATTTCTCTGGGTCGAATAGAAAAACCTATTCTTCTTTTTCTTAGCATGTCGATGGCAATTTAAATGGGCTTGGCCCAGAATTCGGCTACGTGTTTGGTGCAGTTACTAGCGTCCTTTAAATCCTGTAACGTGCAGCTGATGGGACAATAATAGAATATTGTTTTCACATATCTACACACAGGTAACTTAAATCCTCTAAAACTCTTTCCCTAACCACAAAGCAGTTTTATAACTGTCAAAATTACTACATAAAATAAGGAACCCCTATTAAAAACACGGAGCCCCACTAAAAGTGTCACATTAACGTTCAAAACATATTATGTTTGAAAGTCATTTAACAAAAACTTATTCCAATTCTTTTGCGTGACTTCGCTGAATGAAATGACACCTATTGAAGAAATCGTTAAGAATTTTTTAAATAAGGAAACCGACTTGAAGGTCATGCAGCCATCTTTGTAAAGGCTTTCATTTAATTCTTCTTTTCTGCGATATCGGAGAATGTCACACGATGTAGGTTCTTTTTATTTATTTAGGCCCGAAGGACCAAGAGTTGTGTTTCAAAAGAAGAGCAAAATATTTCTAAAACACCTCATGGTTTTTTGTATTCAGTTAAATGCCTTAGGAGAAAAAGCAGCAGGTCTTTCTTCGGTTTTCGTTCATTGTAGCCATTTAAAGTAATAAATAAATAGGTTAGTACAGCAGTGGTATATGAAACGGATATTAAACTAGAATATTTTTCCCCTCTGACATTTTCTACTTCCTTTCAAAATACCTTCCTTTCTTCACCATAGGTACCTACTACGCTTTGGAATGGGCAACGAGCTTCATCTTTCTGACTGACCGACCACTTGACAATTCAAAAGTGCCTCTATTTGGTTTATTTGAAATAAATACTTGGAGTTTTTGAGTTTTGAATGCGTACTTATTTATTACAAATATATAAGACAAACGCTTATTAGACAGAGAGGCAAACATTAGGTTATTACCTATGAAATTGCCGTTTAGTATACAAAAAGTTAAAGTCATTTTATACAAATATTTTTCTATCAATTAAAATATGCACCTATGCTATTGATGCATCTCTGCCAGAGCAGTGGTAAATTTTCAATGCCCTTCTTGAAGAAGTCAGGTGTACGGGAGCCAACAATCTCTTCAAAGGCATTTTGCCTCTCGGGTATTGAATTTTTCCCTGCCAAGAAGTTGTCAAAATTTTGGAAAAAATACAAGTCTGTCGGCGTAAAGTCGGGTGACTACGGTGGATAACGCAAAAATTCCAACCCCAGATCGTTCAGTTCGTGCAGCACACACTTATCAAGTTTTTTTACCTTGCCAATTTGACGCAAATGGACCAATATTGTTTTGATGCTAACGTTGAAAGCTGTTGCTAACTCAGCCGTATATTGAGTATCGGCAGCTTCCGCTATCGCCTTTAATTCGTCGTTGTTGACTTTAGTTTTCGGGCGACCACGGGGTTCATTTTTAGTTCAAAATTTCCATGTCGGAAGCGTTCAAATCCATAACGAGTCGTGCGTTCGTTTGTAGTGTTCACTCCGTACACGTAATTACGGTTGCGAACCGTTTGTGCGGCATTGCTACCGCGACGGAACTCGTATTCCACAATTCGTATTTTGATTGTATCCATATTGATGAAAAAGATACAAATGTAGTGAAAATCAAACACTAATCAATAAACAAATGAGTGAATTTGAAAATAGAATTCCATATTTTTTAAATAAAATTCATTTGAATTTAGAATTTATTGCCAGCCATACAAAAACTACGTTTCAATGGCCAGTATTATAAAACGGCAACCTCATGGGTAAAGTCCTAATATGTTATGTTCGTTTTCTATATAATTTCCTTTGTGGCAGCTTAATTAGTTTAATTAGAAGATTTTTTTGAGTAACCGGCAGCAAGTTCGTCAATGCTTGCGGTAGCGTCGGTGGTTGGGTTACCTCCTTCCCTCAAATATGGCGAGGCGGGTAATGGCTGATCTTTGCGTTATGCTCGTGAACGGGTGCTGCTTGTGGTGACAGGACATCTTGCTGACTATCGTTTTGATATTGTTATCAGTAATTAACTGTTTCTTTATTTTACTTCGAAGGTCCTAGTTTATCATTTGTGACTTCAAGTTACGGCTACATAAATAAACATAATGCAGCATGGCATATGTAAACGAGCACGCCCTTTATGCCTGGAGGCTTTTTATTATGTATTAAGTTCTGTTTACGTTTTCATTATTTATTCATCTGCTTGAGTATAGTTTTCAATATTGACCTGTAATGTCCTGTAAATTCTCCTCCATTAAAAATACATATTTATATACTTATGTACGGTGTTGGATTTCTCACACTCTACACTCTAGACTCACAAAATGTATTACTTATATAATAAAAATTAACTCTTAACACTACTAAAGTTTAAACTTAATCATGATTCGAAAGAGAGGTAGCGCCATCTAGCGTCCTAAAGCAATAAATTGTAACCGTCGAAAGTTATTGTCCCTCCCTCGGGAACAGTGCTTATTTTCTGGATAAAAGGTACCTGATGTCCTTTTATGTACCCCTGACAACGTATATGCAAAATCTCATGATGATCAGTGGTTTAGGCGTGACAAGGTAACAAGCAAACAATCAAACTTAGGTACTTTCGCATATAAAACATTAATTAGGATGAAGGAATTGTACGGTAAAGATAATATCGGTAAAATTTTGTTCGGTAGTGTTATTCTAATGTAGTAAGTAACTTAAGTAGGTGAGAGCTTCTCTCTTCGAGACCAATGATAAACTGAAATGGCCTTGTTTAATTAAATTACGTAACTAAAATTATTTTGTCCTTTGAGTCTGTGAACTGAGGTCAAAATATTTTCATTATTACCCTGATTTAAAAATATCACACCAAAATATAACCCCAACATACCAAAAACGGCCAACCGGTCGCAGATTCTCCCGATAAGACTGAACTAAAAAGCCACGTCATTGAATCCTAAAACTTGACGCCCGAAAGACATTTTTCGGCCTGAAACCAGCTATTCAAGCGAGGTGACGTTATCGGGCGTTTTGTGGCACAACTTTACGAAATTCATGAAAAATTCACGTTACGTCTAGATGTGTTACCGGCGTAGATTTCAGCATATTTCGTATGTTACCTAATAGGTTGTTACACCTAATTTTCATGGCAGGATTTCCTAACTGACAATCAAATCAAAATATTTTATTTCACATAAACCTACATGGGCACTTATGAACGTCAGAAACTAGATGCACGGTTCCAATTTTGGTCGTTTCCTATGGAGAAGGACCGGCAAGAAACTTCACGGTTACTCTTTTAAAAATACACACATCAAAAGTGTCTAGGGATCAAGCATTTTTATGCGGATTTCTTGAGATTAAGATGTGGCTTATATATTATAAATTTATAAATTTATTATGATTTTATAAATTTATATGGATCCTTTTTGGTGCATTTCATAATTTGAATCAGGAACTGTGAATCAAATTCGAGTAAAAGATGAAAATCAGCTGTCAATATTTTCCCTATAAAAACATACAACGCATTGAAGACATTATTAGTGCTACTGTTTCTAAATACTGTTTCTGTACTGTTAGTAAACCAACGTTATTATGGAGCGGCGACGTCATTTAAGCAGGGAAGAAATGCTCAGAGCCGTGGGAATGATAGAAGCTGGTTCCCGGCAACGTACTGTGGCTTTAGCTCTGAATACAAGTCAGAGTGTTATCAGTCGACTTTGGACACGTTACCGAAGCACTGGTACCGTGGCTGAGCGCCATGGAGGACGGTATCGCTGCACCACACGGAGACAAGACCGATACATTCAAATCTTAACTCGAAGAGCTCCAACAATAACCGCCATGATGTTAGCCGTGAGGCTTCATCACTCTTCAGGGAACTTAATTAGCGACCAAACAGTCAGAAACCGCTTGCATGAAGTGAACCTTCATTCCCGAAGACCGCTACGGGTACCACCTATAGCAATGCACAATCGTAGGATTCGATATCAATGGGCTCTTGAACACAGAAATTGGGCAGAAGAACAATGGCGTTTCGTGTGCTTTTCTGATGAGTCTCGTTTTGGTATGAGACCGGATACAAGACGTATACGACACTGGAGAACCCCTGGACGCCAACAGCGATTAAAATCCTGCCAGGAAGTCCATCCTTATAGTGGTGGAACCATCATGGTATGGGCGGGTATTTGGATCGGCGGAAGAACTGAGTTGATTTGGATCAGAGGCAACCTCAACGCTCAAATTTATGCTGAGACGATTGTATCAGACGTCATCGTTCCTCTACAAGTGCAAATCGGTCCCTTATTTCAGTTAATGCATGATAATGCACGACCGCACACCGCAAGAGTTGTAAGACAGACTCTCGCTGCAGCTAACATCAATGTCCTGCCCTGGCCTGCTCAGTCGCCAGACTTGAACCCGATTGAGCATGCATGGGATATGCTACAGAGAAGAGCTCTGCCGAATATGGAGGGTATCCAGTCGCAAGAAGACCTTTTTTTGTTGTTGCAACGAACATGGGCGGCCATTCCACAGCGTGATTTGGATGAACTCATTTTGAGTATGCCAAACCGATGTTCTTGTGTTGTTAGTGTTCGCGGTAGAAACACGGATTATTAATTGTTTAAGTTACCCAATAAAATTTTAAAGAAAACTGTTATTTCAGTCTTTTTTTCGAACTTTTGTGTTAGTGGTTCAAATGTCAAAAATCCCTTTATTAGGAAAATGGCAAATTTCTTTATTAATGCAAAGGTGACTTGGTTTATCGTTACTGTGACAAACGAAAACACTTTATTTTATGAATCCTTAAAGAAAATTTTAATTAATATCAATCAGGAGAAAAGTTATTGCAAAAATATATGTTGATCCCTAGACACTTTTGATGTGTGTAATTGGCTTTTACAATGATTTCAAATTACAGTGTTTATAGGTATGGAAAGACAGTGTAGGCCTGTCAACAGGTACCTGGTGCTTAATAAGATAGAAAATGGTTTACAAATCTTAGGTTTACAAGTTAGGCCTGCTCACATTCACAAAATACAAAGAAAATAAGATAATTAATAATTCTATATAGGTATACATAAGGTAAATAAAATAATATTAATCTAGTCCCGGGTACAGATTGGTGACACATTACATGAAACGCTTTGAAGCAAATAAGCCTACTTCTGTGTGACGTCACATGTTACATTGCATACGTTAGGACGATTAAATTTGTGTTACATTTCATATTACCTACGTTTCTCCAATTTCTACCTGGCATTAAAAGAAACGCCGAAACAGACTCAAAGGTAAATACAGGGTGTAAAAAGACCCGTCACATAGCCACATAGATTTTACGCTTTCCGCACAAACATAATTGCTGGGAATCGAATTTTTATTTACGGTGTGAAAAATCGCTGTTTACGGTAGTACACAACGTAATGCACGCAAAACATTGTTCTTATAGGTGCATGCAACGATACAGCGATCATAGGGGTATTATAACATGTGTTATAACACAACTTTGTTGTTGTCGTAAAAAAAACGTTAGTAAAAGTTGGAATTTTGATCTTCAATATCTCCGTAACCGGAAGGTGCACAGGGATGATCCAGAACACCAAAAAGGATGACAATGACGGGGAGAATAAGTGACTCTCGGCTTCGTTAAGTGACTTTTTACAACCGTTATATTTTATCTATTCATTAGATCAGAAAGAATGGCGCAAAAATGGTGATCATCATATATTTTTTGACTATAAATGATGGACCAAAAATATGCTTTCAATACAATGTTTCTATTGATATCTAATTTTCGTTCCGCAAGCATTTTGTTTTCCTTATTAGATTAGACTATTACAAATAAGTAGAACTGAATACAATGTTCACTTTTATAAAAGATACACTGTCACAATAATATCATCTGTGTTCACTAGACGTTTACTTCTATTGTATCGTTTTGTTTTTGTATATTTCCTTATTTTTCCAATGTATTTTATTCTGTAATGTATTTTTATTTTATCGTTTTGTTGATTATCGCTTAGACTAATTTCCTTAGCTTTCCATTATTAAAAAAATATAATGATAAAATGACTTTTAAATAGGAATTAATTTGTGTTTAGGTTTTTATTTCTGCTTGAGTAGTGTTCAATATTTTTTGTTGGTATATCAACGTCAACGTCAACGTCGTCGTTCATCGTGTGCCTTTAATTGGATGTTTGGTGTTTAGTGTAATGTTAATTTATTTGCATACTATTATTATATAGAATCAAATTTTTCTAACTGTACAAACAGCTGAGCTGCTGGACAGATTGTTGCACCACTTCTTCTTCTCAGCTAAAGCACTAGGAAAGGGACTGTCTTATGTAATGTTGACGTTCAAATAGCGCTGATTCTCACTCTAGTTTGAATAAATTACTTTTGAATTTGATTTTTGTCTCGGTTTTTAAACCTCCATTAAAAGAATTAACAATTTCCAAAAGGCTCTAACGATTTTTACTATGAGTTATTTTATAATAGCTTAAAAGATGAGCCAATCAGAAACGTCAGTAGCGAAGCTGAATGCCTGAATGTGGCAGAAATGAACAAAAATCTGTGTGCACCCTCTGATATCCTGCTTATCATTTTAGCAATTCCCCTATTTCATACTCTTGTGACTTACCAATAGTCACTGATAAAAAGTCAATAAATCTGTCTAGCCTTTCCCCAAATGTTGGGGTCGGCTTCCAGTCTAACCTGAATAACAGTATTATACATGGAGCGACTGCCTATCTGACCTCCACAACATAACCTTAAAAAAGTACTTTCAAAAGTAAACTAGTAAATAATCTCCAATAAATCTAACAACAAACAGACCAATAGAACATTTTCTTACAGCAATAAATGAACAAATCTATCAGAGAGTCTCAATCTACCTTATTGGTGAGCCCAATAAGCCTGCTGCCTACCTACAGTCCCTCAGATATAATGAACTACGCCCAATAATGGCCGATGTTACTAATAAAGGGAACAAAAGCAATTGTGTATGTTATAATTGGTGTTTGTATGTGTAGGAAGATATGCGATGCCAAACTATCTATAGAAAGGGCAGAGAAATTGTATAACATGGGGTAGGGGGACTATAGATGGAGGGTGGGGATTCACTGAAAATGGGTAACTATATTATAAGTGGTGGACTCAAAAGCAAAACGGAGCTTTAAAACATTACTTTTTGTCCATCTGTCACAGAGGTTTTTCGGTTCGACATGTATGCAATGTAGGAATTTTAATTTTAGCACAAAGTCTCGGTGACGCATATCGCCAGACAAAATTTAGTTTTTTTTTTTATGACTAGCTTATACCCGCGGTTTTGGGCGTGGTTGGCGAAAAATATTCCACGGGAACGTACTACTTACCAGGGATAAAAATACCCTAAGTGTTAATCCAGGTTATAAACTATCCGTGTGTCACATTTCATCCAAATGAGTCAGCCGTTTTTACACCAATCCGGAACATTCATCCAGAACAAACGGATAAAAATTATTCGTTACTGTTTTATTGCAAATACCTACTAATGGAAGGAACAAGCGTTGAGCGCTTACCTTGTATTGACAACATCAGTCGCTTTCTATTCCAAGAATATTGTAGATAGAATAAGGTATATCAAACATTTCATCTTGAAAGATTTCTACAGAAATATCATTTCAAGAGCATTGGACAACCAGTCTAAGAAAATACTCACAGAAAGGAAACATAATTATTTCTGAGAAAACTGGATCCTACTTCACAACAACCCGTAATGACGAGACCCAAGAAAACACGCTCCCTTATTATCCAAGAAAAACAGGAAAATATAAATCTGTGTACACATTCCGCATGGTTCATTGGCTTTCACATCTGGCTATCCGTTTGAGGGGTCCAGAGAGGAAACCGTGAGTTATTTCTCAAATAGAAAATCGTTAACCGAAATTGCATTTCTGGCGCGCTGATTGAAAATTGTAACGGGAAAATTTGTGATGGGTTTTATTGATTTCATTGACCTGGTGGTAAATGGTCAGCACCACAAGGAGCAGTGGCGGGTCCGTAGGAGCAGTAGTGGCCCAGTAGAAACGGCCGCGACTTACGAGTTGTAGGTCGTAGGTTCGAACCCAGACAAGCACTTTACTTTGTGTAAATTATTTCATCACAATTCCTCTCAAAACGGTGAAGGAAAATATCGGCATGTCCTAGAACCAAAAATCTAAGAGATGTGACATTCACCAACCCGCACTGGGTCTGCGTGGTTGTTTACGGCCCACTCCCTCTCGCAGAGTGGAGGCCTGTGTCCCAGCAGTGGGAACACTATAGGCTGATCATGCTAAAATACATGGATATCTGCAATACCAAACATTGCAAGTATGTTGCCATACCAAAACACTTTTAATATATTTTTTTAAATATATTCTTTACTATATAAATAGCAGGTCATAATTCCATCACATACACATTTAATTTTTATTAAAGAACCACCTCACCACATCATTTAACTCTGATAAAAAACTATCCGGATCTACAACATTTCTTACACCCTTTATAAAAAAAAGAAACTTCTGAACTTAATCCAAAGACAGTAACAAATCACCAAGCGTAGACAGTTGTCATAAAAAGCCTGTTTTACCGACACGTAGGTACTGTTAAACGGTCGGTAAGAAGTGTAGAAGGAAAAGGGGCATTAAGATAACTAACGGTGACATATTACTTATGCAGTGAGTACCTTTGACGGCCTGACATACACGCACATCGATAACCTCTGTCCTATTTAACGTTTTACGGTGTGAATTATTTAGAGGGTGTTAAGTTGGTATGACTTGTTGACATGAGACTTGTTAACTAGATGTGTTAGAGTTAGAAAAAAGACAAAAGAAGAAATAATCGCTTCTTGAAAAATAAAAATTAATACACATTTACAACCTGCTGCTCATTGAAGCAAGTATAAATATAGTAAACCACCATTCCGTTCCTCATTTTACACCTGTGTCCTGTAGGTATATTTTACGAGGAGATCGTACCTACTGTGCCCTTCGCGTGCAGTACCTACTATAATGCTTGGTATTGTTGGGGCTGCCTTGCTTCTGTAGCGTCCTTGGTGCGCAGGATGCGAGTCAGTTCCAACAGCATCCAGGGAATGATTGCTGACAGGCTGGACTGCTATATTGTAAGTCGTTGCTCCAGTATCTCAGCTGGAATGCTGAAGCAGTGATTATTTTGTTATATCTATGTGTTTGTGTAATTGTTGTTATAAGTAATTGTATCACTGACATAGTTGTACGTTTATTTTATTGTTACTAACATTATGAGTATCATAGTTACTCTCAGTAACAATTATTTTTTTATTAAAACACCATTATGTATTTCTGGCGCAAAACAGCTTTGTAGTTTTCCAAATGTTTTGAAAGCGTTATTCTCCATAAGAATCTACTACGCTTTGGAATGGGCAACTAGCTTCATCTTTCTGACTAACCGACCCCTTGACAATTCAAAAGTGCCTGTAATTTATTTATTTATTTTTTTACTTTAAGCACACAAATGTACAGAGGCGGACTTAATGCCATAGACATATTCTACCAGTCAACCTTTAGATGATGCAGAGACAAACAGTGGTTGGTGCAATTTATAATGTTAATTTAGGAATAAATCTATTTAAACATAAATCCACGAATATACTAAAAACAAATAGGACAAACAATGAGAAAACATTACCGCTGTGACGAAAATGTAATTTGTGTGTTTGTGTGTAATTGGTTTATTTGAAATAAATGCTTTGATATTTTGAGTTAGATGCTAGAGAAATAACAGGCATATGAAGATACATCTAAAAGTGCTGCAGGGTAACTTAAAGTCAAAGCTTTCGAATAACAACATGGCTGAATGTGTTGTGAATGTGCCTCGAGTATACACAACAATTCATAAACCGTTAAAAATCTATCGTAACGTTGCGTGATGTTCCTTGCGTACATAAAGACTTTAACTTCTATACTTAGACCTAGCTGTATGTTTTAAGAATGTTACTGCCTTATTGAATCACTGCTAATAATATAGACCCTACTTCTACGCGGCGCTCATTCTTTTTAGTAACGTCTCACTCATTTCGTTTTATTTCAGCACTTCTTGCTGGCTTTCTTGTTTTATTGAAAACACGGTTGGCGCAGTGGTTTAGCGATTGACTGCTGCGTTACGTGTCGCGGGTTCGATTCCCGCAAGGAACAAATATTTTTATGACTTGCAAGTAGTTGTTCCGGGTCTGGCTGTTTGTGTATGTGACTTTAAATGTTTATAAACACATCCACGATACAGGAGAAATTCCTAGTGTGGGGCAACGTTTCTTTTAAACAAAAAATAAATAAAAAAATTAAAGACTTTTGGACCAAAAAGACTTGCTCAAGAGCACTTACCTAAGTATACCAGCATCAAAAACAATGTGGCCACTGGTCTTTACACCACCAAAAATATATAGGTACCTACATAACACTCGCAAAATCCTGTACAGATTCAAGAAAAAAGTTATATCCATGCAAGTGATTTAAAGTCTCGTTCACACTGACACAGCCGCTGGCGCCAGCCACTGGCGGGTGCATTAGCAGCGCAGTTTGAAATCGCATAAATATTGTTTACACAAGCGGGATGCCAAATCGAGGGTAATGTTTTACACCTACTTGGGCATTTATGAGTGTCATTTGTCATCGAAGACTTAAGTAGTCAGGGACTTGTTTTGATGAAATGTGATAACAGTCATTTCATTTTTATGAAGTCCATGTCGAGAAAAAATAAAATGTACGGTTCTACTTTAGGTGGTTTATAAAACTAGTACACGCGTATGACGATAAATTCCAGGTAGGAAAATGTACGGGCCCCAAATAACAGTGAGGTTAATGTGAAAACTGGGTAAACTAACTTCTGTGCAAACCTAGAACTCCAAAAAATATTTAAATCAGTCAATATACTACAGAACCTGTAGTATATTTTTTGTAAGACTTCTACCGCTGTTGATAGCATTATTAGTAAAGATCTGTGTAACCATTTCAACTGAGCCAATAATAATAGTCCTCCAGACCGAATTTCAGCCATGGCGGGCATTCTTTGAGGAGACCAGCCATCGGCGCGGGAGATATAGTTCACAAGAGTGTGCGCAGACACAGGGGCACTCTCTATTTCTTCACTCGGAAGTCCGACACGACGGAAGAGAGATCAGGCGCAAGACCAATGGCTTAACGTGCTTTCCGAGGCACGGGGATTTCAGACTGCCTACTCCCAAACTCCAGGATGCTACTGAGATATTCCTAGTGGAAAAACTCTGTAACAAATTTGCCCGATCAATAGGAGGGAATAAAACCCAGGGCCTCAAGTTCGGCAGTCGCACTTGCGACCACAAGACCAAGGGGGCAGTCTGTGAAGTCGATAATATAACGGGCTGGCTCAGACCCACCACCCCTTTTGCCAAACAAACACCTTAGTAACACCAGAGTTCTTAAATCCACTCGTCTTCCAAACTAACGATATAACCATAACACTTTATTACAAGTTTGAACACAATCTTACCCCTATCGACAGCCTTCAATATTCCCCCAAACATATTCTAATTTACATTAAAACAATGGGGCAATAAAGCACGTTATAGTCAGGTTTTTCGCGTATAACCTGGGTCACCTGTTCGGTGGATCGTTAAATTTCCATACGTAACCTAAAGGAGTGGATGGCGGCGTTAACGGAAGGTGTAAACAAGGGGGGTTGGGTGTTGCCAGTACAGTCCATCCGTTTAAATAGTGGCACGTTCTGCTGTACCTCGAAGGAAGAAAGAAAGAGATCTCCAATCGATAGAGCAGGCGATTCTGATTCCAACTCTTTTTTTTTGGCTAAATGTCCCTTACCCTACTTCATATTTACTTTCCGCTGTAGATTTCTATCAGAGCATGATCTTTGATTCTAAACATATATACTTGGTAATTTCGAAGACACATTTCTAATGAAAAATAACCTTTTATGTAGTTAGCCACAACAATTTTATTCTTATCAATTAAAAATATCCTGCCATCGAATTTTTTTCTGCCTTTTGTAATACCTACATAAAATTCATGCAAGCCGCGCTATTTGAGCGAAGAGACTGTAGTGTGGGGTGAGAGTCCCTGAGTGACGGGATTAAAGTTTGAGCCCTTAAGTTTAAACTTCTTATCGTAGAGGGTGATGTGGGTAAGTTCTAGGTTATTCGTGTCATTAGATTGGGTTTAGTAAGAAAGGCCTATGTCTAGGGTTTCTGAAAGCCTAATCAATATTCAATTTAATGATAGGTTGTTGAACGTTGGAAGGTTTTCGGAATTCCAAAGTGTCTTTTCGCTTGACACACTCGTTGTCTAAACTTATAAAGATAAATGTTACGCTAGCTCGCTAAAACGGTTAACGGATTTGGATGAAATGTGGCACATGCGTAGACCATGTCCTGGATTAGGACATAGGATACTTTTAATTAAGATTTTCCCACGGGATCGAGACGTATGCGGGTGAGACCGCGGGGCACAGCTTTTAGCGATAAGGTTTATCGACGCCTTAGTGAAAACCTCGTCCGTCTTATTACAAAACACGATCTAACTTTAGCCCCAACCTACACATTCGATTTAGTTTTTGTATTTGGAACTTTATGCCGACTTTAGTAAAGTTCTTAATACAAAATTGACAATCTAAGACCGGACTAAGTTGTCAGTTTTGTAAAAGGAACTGTATTTCGATTTCAGTTAGGTTCTTATTTCAAAAACAGGCTCGATGGTTTAAACCATGTCAAAAGAAAAACCTTGTTTTGTAATAAGACCGCGTAAGTGTAAAAGAAGTAACTTTTCAGGAGGAAGCCAAACTGTGTGCTTTAATTTTTTTGTATGGCGTATTTTATGTTTTTTGATTAATTAATATGGAAATGTAACCCGCTTTTATATGCTGAACAGTTAGCTACTATAAGATTGCGAGTGCGTTGCGAAGTTTTCTTCCTAGAAATGCAATAAAATTAATTTGAGCAAAAATGCATTCCCGAGGTTTTCACTCTAAGGCGACGTTATGGTGTATATAATAACGAGTATTCTATTCTATGATAAAAAGCGTGTTAAATAGCAAAAGTTTTCTAGTACTACCTACTTATTTTGCGCTTAGAATCAAGTTGTGTTTTTTTTTTGTAACATCTAATATAAAATCGAAAACCCGCATGTGTTCTAATTTCAGTAAATAATAAAGGTGTAATTTAGGATCATGTGAACGATCCTGTATAAGATTATGTCTTTCAAAACCAACCGCCATGAATTAAACCCTAAATCGTAACGCTATCAATAATAGTAACATAATATTATAACTACCATACCTACTTTCAATACCAATAACATTAGGTTCGTACTTAAAATAAATGTCTGACATACGTATTAAATTATTACATTTACGTAGAGTGTTATTACAAGTATTACATTGAGTTCTGTTGTTTTAGAGTGATGAAATAATTTTAGTGCTGCCTAAAAGTTTTGCGTCGTAGGTTTATGGTGTGGGATGCTGAATACTTCAAATATTACAACTTTGAAAGTTACAATACCGATGAACCAGCACGCATCACTATTATTTCAGGTTCAGTTGAAAACCAGCGTCCGGTACTAGTCTGGCTTTTTTGTTGAACTGGGCCTATTTGGAGCAGCCGCGAGGCACACTTTCCCTTAAATTTTTCACATCGGGTTTATCACTTATTTATGTTTTATTTTTTTTATATTTCTTTTTCTCAAACATGCTTGGAAGTTTAAGCATTATTTTGACAACCTTCTTCGAGATAAATCGAATTTGCTGTAATGGCCAAATACGAGGCAGCGGCCGGCAAAAGTTGTATGAAAATGCATATCTGTCGTGGTTTATCGGCCAAACAAATTACATAGTAAACTCATATCTATCGTGTAATTTAAAAATGGAACGATCTTTGAATCCGGATCATGGTAACCAATAACTTATCAAAGGTTTTATTTAAATTTCGAACTGGCTTGCAAATAGAAAGCTGTTTATTGAAAAAAAACAAAAACAAATGATCACTTTAACGCGGGAAATATTATTGTTGTTCGTTGTTCGTCATTGATATTGAAAAGTAATTGTATTTTAATTTCCGCGCATTATTTGAGAAAAGTACCATACAAGCCTTGGCTACAACTAGGCATTGATGGACTTACGTATGAGTGCTTCGGCTTCGCCTCGGCCCACATTTACACGTTCGTCCATCAATGCCTCTTTTACTGGCCGCTGCAGTAATGTACTATTTTTTGCTTGTACTTACATGTTGTGTTGTGTGCCTTGTAATCTGTGCAAAAGAAATGTATTAATCACACGCGACACAAAGGCACCGCCGCTGTCGTTCTTTTCTTCTTTCTATTATCTACGGTCAAAACTAAAATGAGCATCGATCAGTACACATGAAGGTACACCTTACCGATATTCTAAGGGCATTTCAAGTGGAATACCTCAATAGAAATAAAGAAAACGTTTATTTACAGCGTACCGTAAACAAGTACCACACTAGAACAAATTAAAAACTAGCATAACATTAAAATATAGGGTCGGCCGAGCCAATTATGTTAAAAATGCTGTGTTATTGGTTTGTGCTCCAAAATCCTTTAAATTCCTTAGTAACAAATCTGTAACTTCTTAGTACTTTAAAATAAAACATACAGAACACTTTTCCCAAGAAACATTCCTCTAGGAAACCTTGATCCATAATCACAGAACCACATTCAAAAGCAAGTATCATACGATATGATCCAACCGTAGAACATACTATATTTCTCAAACGGCAAACCGACAATCTATCACAAGGTGTGTGACCACTAAACCAACACAAGCGCCGAAACCCTTTAACGTCCGCCGGAGAGTTATATTGAATAGAAACGAGGGTATTTAAGTGACCGGCGAGAATGGCGGCCATTACAAAACATAAGGTGCGCATACACAGCTTATGGTGGCGGCAATACCAAGCAATTTACGGCAATTCCTAGATTGTAGCAATTGTTGCTTGAGATAAGTCTGTAAAATCAGGGAAATGAATTGTTTACCAAATTGGCTAGTAACTTAAATTGGACGTATATTCAAATCACTACTATTATTCTTTGGTTTTAGGAAATGGTTATTAACACGGAGATAAATAATTGATTTCCCTAACTGTACCAATAGCAATAGGTATGGAGCAACATAATAAGAGCGCAAACCCATGAATATTACCTTATCCATAGGTTTCCGTCTATGTCCAAAATGATATCATTCATTTTCGCGATGCCATATGGCAATACAAAAAATATGGAACAATTTGATGCAAAATTGCTCAAACAATTTATTACCTAAGCATTTTTTGTCAATGAAATAAGATGTTCCACCGCCTTCGGCAATAATCGCTGAAATAACTGCCCGTGTAAGCGTAGCTTTATTACATGCTCTGTGGCTTTATGGAAGACTTCTGATTTAGATTCCAAGTGACGTTTCGTGTATTTAAGGGAGGATTTTCTTTCTCATGTTATTGTAAGTTTTATGTTAGGCAAATCCTTGAGATTTAGATATGTTTTGTGAAGATTACAGATCATGGGCTGGCTTAAAATAGATTGCCTCGTCCTTTGGGGATTTGTAAGTAGTAAGTAATATACTAAACAGAAATGTAAAAGGAAATAGACATACATGCTACGATAATATCATCCTCAATAAACGTTTTACGCTTTATGGCAACATTTCAAAGCGTCTTATTTGACGTACATCCAACATACATACACCAAAGAAACGCTATGATGTAAGGAATTACAAAATGGCCAATGATGTAATGTGTTACTAACATTATGCAAAAGTTATGTGTCAGTGCTACAAGCGTTGGTGTATGAATGTGAAAGATGAGATGAGATGGACCCAGTAAAAATACCAAAACCTTGGAAACTGGAGGGAGGAGATCAATATATGAGATACACCGAACAGATTCATCTAAACCACATTTCATAAACCTCAAGATATTAACCCTCCCTGCACTCTATATCTACGCAGCCTCAATTTTAGTTAAATCAAACACCAATAGCTATGACACATTAACAAGCAGTAGACTTAAAGTTAAAAATATATTACCCAATAAAACATCCCACACTGCGGTATATAGTATAGTACACAATAGTATTTTTTGTATGGGCATAAAAATATATAATAAGTTACCCATAGACATTAAGAATCTACATTCAATTGTTTTTTTTTTTTAAAGAAGCTAAAATACTTCCTGATTAAAAAGGCATAATTACTCTGTTAAATAATTCCTTGAAGATAAATAATTATTTATTATTCAAATTATTTTGATATTTAAAGTGTGATATAAATTATAAAAATAGTATTATGAGATAGTATAAAATGCATGAATAATGACAATTATTAAAATATAATGTAAACTGATAACTGTAATATTGAGTATGTATTTTATTTTATTTATAACCATTTAAATCAACTAAGTTCTAAGAACCTAGGTACCGATTGTTAACATCTTCAAAATTCTGTACACCTAGTTCGCAACAAAGAATTTGCAATAAAGAATTTGCAGCTTAATACCAATATTTTACATGTGGCGACTGCGTATCTGACCTCCACAACCCAGTTACTGGGTAACACGATAAGACTGGTTGTCAGATTGTTGGGCTTCTGACTACCCGTAACGACTGTCAAAGATCTACGAATGACTGCCGGGACCAACAACTTAACGTGCTTTCCGAGGCACGGAGGGGTCTCGATATCAAATGGATGGTCATCCACCCACGAACCGACTGCGACAATCGTATCTAGCTTCACCATTGCGACTGTTATTATGTAGCCACGAGCCCCTCTCTTCAAAACCCATACACCAAGCAGAAATTCAACCCATCTTTATAAAACAAACAGTGTTGATAGCAATACGCAATATCCCCAAAATAGTTCCCCAACATACTCGTAACATACACGAATTTGAAACAGAATTCATTAGAAACGGCCTTTAATTTAATAGTGCCAGCGTTGACATAATCACTTTGAACTTTCTCTCAAGGGATACTAAGGATATTAACCTAGTGGCGTAAATATCCCAGTATTAGGTGCTGTAATAATATTAGGGAGAGGCTTGTTTTATATAGGGGTTAGTGGCCAAAAACTTTTCAGCTAGTACCTGAACTATGGATGTATGACAAAATATTTAGTAATATCGTACGCAGTGTATGACTAGGTAGGCTAGGTCCACGCGCACCTCTAAGAGATGTCATCAGCAATGACGGGGTCCGCTAGGGCCGATGCCTGGCAAGGTTGCGGGAAAGTCCGAAAGGGTTACCGTGGCCCCTGACACAGGCAACTGAAGGAACACGGGTGGGTTTTAGTCAGTAAGAGTCCGCTCCGCCCAGAGCGGGAGAAGTTATTTGATGATTTCGAAGGACCAAACCAAAAATGGTAGCTAGATCAATATTTTTTTTTTTACAACTTAGTTATAAGATTCGAGTACGGGTTCGATTTTCGGGAGTTGATTGGTAGTGGCCAAGGGTCTATCGCATTGGCATGCAATTTGCACATAGGCTGAGGCGTATGTCCAGCTATAAACTGCTATTTATATTCTGATGATGACATTTTTTTGGTGGTTTTCTTGGTACAACACACATAGTCTCGTCGTTAAACCGCAAACCCACGATTCTATCTAATAAGATCACTTCGAGGTCAATCTGTGCCAGACCTACATGTTCACCTAGAGGCGCCGAATCCAAAGCGTACAGTTTCTCATGAATATTTATAACCCCATGTAGGGCATAAACTATGTACTTACGACTAACGATGTTTTGTTGGATATAATAACAAGCTGGTTTTAGAAAATCATTATAACTATATTAAGCGTATCGAGCGTATCCAAAACAACAATGATTGTCAATGTTATTTAACCATTTTATTATTTTTACGAATATCAAAAGCATTATGCTCCTTTCAGCCTACGCCGCAGTCGGGTAAAAAGGAGCAGTCCATCCTGTTTGTCTTATCTGTTAAATCTACACTAATACCATAAAGAGGTAAAATGAGAGGCAAAATATATGCTTGAATATGAGGCTTTTGACAACGTTGGAAGTGTATACTTTTAAGTCTCCTTTTTATTATTTTTTTAATTGGAATGTGCGTTTTGTTTGTGCAGAATAAACATTTTTTCT
Organism: Brachylomia viminalis; assembly: GCA_937001585.2. NCBI lineage: Eukaryota > Metazoa > Arthropoda > Insecta > Lepidoptera > Noctuidae > Brachylomia > Brachylomia viminalis. Next base: position 4,007,233 of record OW443303.2, on the reverse strand, counting down.
TTCTTTTTTTGTCTTTAAATGTATTTGTTTGTAAATTTGTATGTAGGGGATAAACTCTAGAACTACCCCACGTTTGCATTTGATAGTCTAAATCTTAAGGAAGGCTATATGCTATTTAACATCACGCTAGGACCCATAGGAGGCGAGCAAAAATAAAAAAAGCCAAATTAACCCTAACCGAAAACGAAGTAATGGCGCGGGCAGGCGATGCGATGCGACGGGGTGCGTCGGGAACTCGAAATTTCACGCGGTCAAAGTAGTAGTAGGCAGAAGTTAGTTCTACATAAGTCATTATAATCTTAATAACAAGACATGTAGATCATAATCCTATTATGAAGATCGAATTATTGTACCATATTTTAATGGAAATAAATACATTATATTCTACACGTAATGTCTTTTCCATTTGCATTATTCAAAATTCATTATTAGCATTGATTCAATAATTATAATTGTACCTAATATATTTGCACGCCATGAGTTATGGCAGACATGTCGTGAGCCACTCTTATGTAAGATCGTGCATCCATGTGATATTTAAATTCTGTATGTATACCTCAGAACAATAACTAAAGCAGTTATTGTTCTGAGATGTATACACATGTCAACACACGTCACGTAAAAATGTCAAGTAATATGGTAAATGATAAATGATTTTATTTCTGTAAGTAGGTTTGTACAAACACTTTTACACGTCAATCATATTTTAAAAACTAGATGAGGTCGGCGTTTCCTATCTGACTACTCTGAGAAGAAAGGCCGAAACAAACTCAGAGGTCACAGTCTCTTTTAAAGTCCAGACAAAATCTTGTTCAGATCATGTGAAGACCATGTAGACTGGTGTTTGAAACGGAACCATACAGATTGAGCGGACCTGTCCAGTCAGTGCACGCGTTTGTCAGTAACTGTGCAGCTCAACTCAGAACAGGTTGAAAAGCTAATCTACCCTACGCTAGGTAGACTAAAACATTGTCACACCGAGATATGAGATGTTCGGTCTGTTTGCATAATACATGCATTAGTGCGATTTATACCGCGCTTCCCCGCGATGTGGCGCGGTGTGCCGCGATACCGTGTCAACGTTATTATGACTTTATGTATAATTAATGTTGATATGTACGGGCCTTCCGTTTAGGCTGGTTGAGTTTGATATTAGATTTAATTGTTGTTTTCAAGAGTGTTGTAAATAAAATATTTCAAAATTTTTGTAGGTCTATATATCATCACTATATCTGTGGTGTTAAGGTAAAAGGGGATAAGTCATAAACGCAAAAATAATATAATATAAGACAACATCCACACAAGGTCTGCAGGTCCCGAACTAGGCAGAGCCTGTACTACGGTAACCTGCAGTGCGATTCTGTAATCATCTCACCGTGATAACTTAGGTGAAGTGAGCGTGGAGTGAGCTGTCAGTATCATCCCACTGATGCTAGGGATTGACCGAGCATTACCTTAAGAATCATAGTCGAGATTTTAATAATATTTTTTATGTATAGTATCTAAGGGTCTAAAAAAAACAAGAACATTGACTTTCTAACTGAATTTCTGTTTTGCTACTATATTTTAAAACCCCGAAAATAGTAATGTCTACTAATCTCTATACTAGTCTAATGTAAGTCTTCACGGTGAGATTTTTACAGAATCGACCGGCTGATGACTGATATACATACCTATATACATATACACACCCAGACACAGGTCAAACAGACATGTTCATGCACTCAATTGTTTGACTGGTCCGGGGATCGAACCCGGGACCAGCGGCTCAGAAGGCAGGGTCGCTACCAACTGCGCCCACCGGTCAGTCGGTGATGAGTAAACTTAACTCTATAAACGCTTTTAGTATTTTGCTGTTTCCTGACTAGACTCGATTTGCAATTTGAGTTGTACGAAATTGTAACACTAATACTGAATTATCTCCTTTATACGTTTATAGATTATAGATTTTATTGTTTAGTATCGAATTATGTAAATAACCCGTTTTTCAATATTTATGACTTATGCCCTTTTACCTTAACACCACAGATATATCATCATCATCTGCCTGCCTTTCCCCTACAATGTTGTGGTTGGTTTGTAGTCTTACCGGATGCAGCTAAATACCAGTATTTTACACGGAGCGACTGCCTATCTGACCTCCACAACCCAGAGTTATCGCGATACCCCTTACCAAAGCTAGTTGTCCAACTTTCGGGCTTGAGACTACCCGTAACAACTGTCAAAGATTACATAACAGCCGAAACCAAAGGCTTAGCCTAGTATAAACTAACATGACGAAATATTACGATGGAAATTGATCTGAAAGTTATCTATTTTTAGTCTTAGTTTCGTCCCACGTGGACGTCGTATGACGTCTATATACGTCAAAAAACGGGTGGGTTCCAAATACCGCCTCCGCTTAACCGACTGTCTGACGCCTTGTGCTATTTTACATAAATAATAATAATTTTAGTAGTCTTACATTAATAATTGTAATCAACTTAGGCATGTTAAATACCTTTAATATTTACACGACCGAAACGTCGAATATTGTGTGACCGTGGGACGTTAAATACATTCCCACCATGTACCTAATAAATATCCTATATTCTCTATCAAATAAAGAGATCATTCATTCATTTTGTGTTGTGTGTGCTTTATTTGTGCTGGTATAAGGACTTCCCCAAGTCACCTATGATCAACAGTGGATCGTTGAGCTTCTTTGTATTGATAAAAATGGTAAATGACGTTAAAAATATCTTATCTTATCTTTATTTCTGTAAGTAGGTTTATACAAACACGTCAATATTATATTCGCGCCCGCTATCATATGGGACGTAAACATAAGTGGCGAAATCTGGGTGTCCTATAGGTGCATCTCTGCCGTACCCCTCTACACTCAATAGGCGTGATGTTGTGTTATATAATATTTTCAAAACTAGATGAGGTCGGTGTTTCGTGTCCGACCACTCTGAGTAAAACACCAAACAAACTCGGAGATCACAGTCTCTTTTAAAGACCATACTTTATCTTGGTCAGATCATGAGTCATGATGATGATCAAGATGAAGAGAAGACACAATGAAAAATTTCTTTATTCTTGCTATTTTTTATTGACATGACATCATTGTTATTGATAGGTATTTTTAATATAAGATATTATTTTAAATGCATAGAATTGTATTTAATTTTTATTTATTGACTGCACTGGCATCTAAACTTAAATTATGAAATTGTTATTAGTATTTCTATGTTATTGCTAATTACTAAATGTGTACTGCATGCTATAAATATAACCAAGATGTAAAATATAAATATTTGCACGGCTGAAATGCCGAACATAGTGAACCCATTGATCTTATGAACTTATGTTAGCTAGCTATATTCTTGCAAAAAATATAGGTACATATCATTCATTCATTCAATGATTACTTGTGAATTCTTATTAGTTCTGAACGCCATTGATGCCGTGATAAACGTGGCCACTTACTTGAGCTCAGTAATATAAGAAAGTACTTTTACCATCGATTAAAAAAGAAGAAGTGCTAAAACATGGTTGATTTGATTATCTTTTTCCACTTTTTATTGTTTGAAGTGGACACAGAGACAGAAGAAGTGTTAATTAATTGTTATAATCTAGTAAGTCGTGCTGCTAACGTGTCCTTAAGGCCGTACCCAGACCAAATAACCTTGAGCACTCGTTCCCTCTTTGCCGCACCCCACCTCTACAATACTTCGTAAAAATTACTAGCGCCATCTGGCGAACAACTTACGAACTATGAAACTGCCACTAGTAAAAATCACAGACCTTAGAATACACAGAGACGGCATTGAATATTTTTTTTTATTATTTCTATGAAAGAAACTGTGCGCCTAAATAATTTTGGTCATGAATTCAGTGACTATACTTATCTCCATGAATACTTACTTTCTAATTTTTGAACGAAAAAGCGTTACGCGATTCCACGAGACTATCTCTCTAACAAAAATCTCCGATAACTAAAATGGTGACAAAATCAAAATTCAAGATGGCGCCACCATACATTACCAAATTATACCCCTGTTGGTGTTGTTTTTATAGTTTTCGAGGGTGTTAGCAACAATTAGGGGTTAAAAATTAAAATTCAAGATGTTGTCATCAGTTGAAATAAAATAATATACGTATCTGTATCCCAGGTGCGTGTATGACCAGTAGTGCGAACGTTAACGAAGCAAACGGAGTATACATATAAGGATCGTAGCAGGTGGCGCTCTGTAATTTCTGCCTACCGCCATGGGAAGAAGGCGTGAGTTCATGTATTATGTTATAGGTGTCTGTTTATAACTATGTCTAGTATGTAATACGAACCACCTAGATACAGGGTCAAATTAAATTGGCTAGCGAAAGTCCGCAGACGTGACAGGTATCGATATCGAAATTATGTAGATGTTTTTTTTTTTCTTTTTTGTGGGGTCTTCGACCGTATAGTGATAAATGATAAATGATAAATGATTTTATTTCTGTAAGTAGGTTTTTACAAACACTTTTACACGTCAATCATATTTTTTTTTTAAACTAGATGAGGTCGGCGTTTCCTATCTGACTACTCTGAGAAGAAAGGCCGAAACAAACTCAGAGGTCACAGTCTCTTTTAAAGTCCAGACAGAATCTTGGTCAGATCATGTGAAGGCTATGTAGATCGGTGTCTGAAATGGTCTTTTGAGGAAAGAACCCCACAGATTGAGTGGACCTGTCCAGTCAGTGCACGCAATTGTCAGCAATCGTGCAGCTCAACTCAGAACTTAAGGAGCTCAACGATTCGACGAACAATACCAAAGAAAGGACATTTGAGTAGGCCGCACAAGTTACTCAAACTGCCAGATCATGATTACACTAAGAGTAAAAATACAAAAAAAAAGTGTAGTGTATTTACTTGAAACATTACTTTAAAAACCTTTTTTTTTGTTTAACTATGCTTTAAAGACGTGATTTAACACGATAGAACATATTGTCTCAACTCATACTTCAATTAACAAAACTACCAGCGGTCGTTGACAAAAAAAACATCAAGTCTTTTTTATTTTTACTTTATCATATTTAGTTATCGATAATCATCACGTCTGCAGAGTTTCGCTAGCTAAATTAATTTGACCCTGTTATACAACCTATGATTAGAATGGTAGGTAGCTTTATAAATAGAAACAATAGTGTGGCTCACCCTTCATACTTATACTGAGTAGACAATAACAAAAAAATATCTGTTCCGTATTATTAAAACTAATTTGATTAGTACACACGGCTACACATCAAGCTATACAAAACCAGTTTACGCTGGTATCGCATCGTACGGAAATCCTATACAATGTGAGATCAGCTTATACTGGAAATGTATAGCTTGATGTGTAGCCGTGTGTACACATCGGACTACAAATGATAAGATTTTAATAGCAGTTGTTAGCGTGACTGATAAGATATGAGTGTCGAGATTTCTTACAATTTTATATGCCAAGGTCAGACGCCTGAAGTGATAAACAATGTTTTGTTAATAACTTAACTTAACCAATACAGAACTAAAACAAAACATGTAGCCAGACTTTGTAATTTGCTGAAAGAATACCGGAAAACGCTCGAATGTTTGTTGAATTCGTCTGTCATCGTTAAGGGGACTACATGACCTAAACGCGAGTTTTATAGTGCCTAAAAGTATATGAAAAAGATATTCTTCTGGATATATGCTAGTTAGATAGTGTGTTAAAACATAATACAACTAATTTGGTACTATAATAAAAGTCACGAAGGTTATAAAAATTTCTTTTAACGATTAAAATTCTGTCAAAAATATACGCCGCGCCGCAAGTTTTCTTAAGAAAATAAAGTTGCACACAGTTATTATGGTATTTCTTAACAAAGTCACTGACCTCATTGGTGTTCCACCGGTGCCTCTGTGCAGCGAAGTGTTCAGCTCTGGGTAGGCTCTCCAAATTCTCTGGCAATTTGATAGGCTCGCCATCTGTAACAAAGAATTTTACACCTAAATAACTTGGTATTTAAAGCAAAGATACATAAAATCTAATCAAAATATTTTATTACACATAAACCTACATGGGCACTTATGAAACGTCAGATGCTAGATGCATGGTTCCAATTGGTCGTTTCCTATGAAGAAGAGCCGGAAAGAAAATCCACGAATGTTTTCAAATAGCAATGTTTATATGTATGGAAGGGCAGTGTAAGCCTATCAACAGGTACCTGGTACTTAACAAGATAGAAAATTGTCTACAAATATTAAGTTTACAAGTTAGGCCTAGAACATTCTCACATTCACAAAATACAAAGAATCTTTATATACCTACTTAAGATAAATTAAAAAAATAAAAGCCTATTTAAACCAAATGACATGATTGCCATTACAACTAGGACAAATCTGGATTATGTCAAAGAAGTAAGTAAACAAAATAAAATACACAAAAATAATAAAAATACAATTTAAATATGATGTTTATTTTCACTCATTAACGACATCACTATGTAAATGTCTACATTTACATAGTGATGCCGTTAATGAGATACCAGGGAAGCCACATGTGCTGAAGGAATTATTGCCAAACTTCCTTGTCTTCAACGTAGTCTTTAATCTTATAATATGCTTTTTTGATAAGGTTATTTTGATGTGGAACTTACCATCGCTAAGTTCTGTAACAAACTTTGGCAACTTGTTTTAAAAGCGGATACTGTTTATAAGAAATGACTTGCTCGTTTTAGTTAATCTAAATTTGGGTACAATTTTACTTTTACTTCGGATATTTATATTATGGAATCATAATTTTTCATCAATCATTTTTTGACTGACTGGTTGGTGCATTTGGTAGCGACCCTGCCTTCTTAGCCGCTGGTCCCGGGTTCGATCCCCGGACAAGTCAAACATTTGTGTGCATGAACATTTCTGTTTGACCTGTGTCTGAGTGTGTATATGTATATAAGTATGTATATCAGTCAACAGGTTACCCTAGTACAGGCTCTACGTAGTTCAGACCCTGAAGACCTTGTATGGATGTTGTCTCATATTATTATTATTATTTTCAGCCACTATAGCATAATTTATCGTACTCTCTGAGTTAATCTTGGCTATCATCGACATCGGTGAAGGAAAAAATATCGTAACACACTTTCATTCGCAATCCGAATCTGATTTTGAAGGATATTGCTTATCCGTTGCTTTATATGTTTGAAAAATGTATATGCCCGACAACGTCAATCACGCCATGAATGTTTTTGAATTGTCAAAATTAAAGGCATTGTCTTACGTAATTACCCCGCAGGACTTTTAGTTACTATTAGTCTGAAATCACCAACATGTCTTGAGGAAGCGTGGTGATCAATAATCACCCTATAATGTTCCCACTGCTGGGACACTAGTCACACAGACCTCCTCTCTTCGAGAAGGAGTGGGCTATAATCTAGCACGCGGGCCCTGTGCGGCTTGGTTGATGTCACAAGTATTTGGTTCTAGGACATGCCGGTTTCCTCGCGATGTTTTTCATCACCATTTTGAGAGCAGCGATGATGAAATTATTTACATAAAGTAAAGCGCCTGCCTGGGTTCAAACCTACAACCCGTAAGTCGGGGCCGTTACCACTGTACCACCACTGCTCCCTGGTGGTGATCAATGCTCATGCCTTCGCAGTGGGATAATAATAGGCTGGTATCTTTAATATTTATAGCTTGGGCTATAAATAATAATAGTAATAACATTAATTACTAATAACAGCCGCACGGGTCAATCGATCAGGTTAAGCTACGCTTGCCGCGGTTGGTCCGTGGATGGGTGACCCTCTTTACATACCAAAACCCCTCCGTGTCTCGAAAAGCAAGTTAAATAAATTTAAGGTTGGCCCCTCTCCCATGATTGACATTACATCTGACACAAAAGTATTGAGTTAAACTATCCAAACTAACAGAGACAGCTACGAATGGCTAACTATCCATCTAGATCTACATGTGATCTATAGCACCTATGTCCGACACGACTAGTAAGTGAAACAAGAGACACAGAACTCGTTACTATAAATCGTACCGATGTAACTGAGCAAACTGACCCGGTGCGATTTTATTGAGCGGATATGAGATATCAATAAATGAATATTCAGATTGTGTAGGTTTAAGGATGTTTGTATCTTCATAATTATCAATCCAAAAGTATATTGTCAAAAAGTCGAATACTTACTTAGGTAATGGATTTTTTTTTAAACCGGCCAAGTCCGTGTCAGACTACGCATAATGAAGGGTTCTGTAGTTGGAACGAATCTAACACAAGAACAAACTTAACATTGTAGTTGAAAAACATGTTCTCCCATACATCGATATACTCGTACGTAACGGTCAATTCTTCAACTGAAAATGGATTTTGTTATCGCATTTTTTTAAATGTGATATTACTACAAATGATCAATTTTCGGCCTTTTTCCTTAACCTGTGTTAAGAGACTGCTTCTTGCCAAATTTCATGATTCTTAGTCAACGGGAAGTACCCTAGGTTTTGGTTTATTTGCTAATATCAAAATATGTCGCATAAATGGCCGTATTTTTTTATTGTGTTGATTTAGAAGCTTGATGTTTTTAGAGCTCCAAGGGACCGTATATCTACGTATTTGATATTAATTTCAACTTGATACCTCTACGCGTTCCTAAGATATAGGTTCTTGATATACTGGAAGACAGACCGGGGGACAACGAAGTGATCCTATAAGGGTTCCGTATTTTTGATTAGAGGTAAGCAACCCTAAAAATATTAGGTCGTACGAAATATCAAAGCAAAAGTTAGGAATTGTAGAGAAAAGTCGACAAAAATTCCATTGAAATCAAATAATTGACAAATAAACTTTAAAAACAGACCGAAGATACTCGTAGTTGCTAATCATCCACATGTCACTATGCAGTTGCGTTTTACAACAGCCAGAGTTGGTGACATGAACAGCTTGTCCACTTTCTCGGAAACCACACAAACAATTAAGTACCTTGCAAATTCAAACTTCAACTACTAAGTCCTACTAGAACTAGGCTAGCGAAGTAAATACCTCCGTCCAAATAACAATACATGCATGGTGCAAGTATGCCGGCTATTCAGAGTAGAAGTATAGAATAGAACAGAAGGCTGACTCCATACAGCGAACGAAAACACGCACGCACATAGACACGCTTCACGTACAGCGAGTGCAAGCGCACTCGCGACTATAGTCTGTAACAAAAGTACCTGAGGAGCAATTCTCGTATTTTAAGAACGTTCGCATTCTAATCTCAGTCTCAATCTGTCAAAAATTGTATAGCGTTTACCTACATTTTTGACATTTTGATTGTCGCTGAGTTGAGATTGCGACTTGATTTTGAATTACGGGAATTGCCCCTCTGATTAAAATGTAAACAAATGAATCGGCAAAACGTACCTGTAGATGCCAATTCGTAGTGTCATTTACAAATGGAGTTGATTTGGTTACTTCAATACTTAAACCCGAAATTCTTATTTTAAAGCACCTGAAAGTAGTTTGCTCATAATTGACTACTGAATCCATTTGAGTAACTATTAATATAGGTATTTTTTTTAAATTATGTATTTTGCAATACTGACCGCCGATTGAGCCAAAGAAAACTAAACCGTATTTCAACTCAATAAGACTCAATTTTAAATGCATAAAGTAACGCTAGGGTCAACACGATTTTATTAACAATAATAGTTAGCTTTAAAAAAAATTGTTTAGGTCATTGTATAATGCTTGCTGCTCCATACTCTAATTGGGGTGTATAAGGTCTTGCGTTAATAATGTTACACGTTGTACCTATATGTTTTTCATTTGGCAATTGAGGTGAATTTTATGACCATTGAAAAAAGTGAAAAGATATAAAGTTGAAGCCTTCAAAACACTGATGAATGTGTTACTAATTTAGTGAGTGTTTGCGTAAGAATTTTACCTGAAGATGGTTGGTTTACACTATCATCATATACTTTGAGAACAGACAGTATGTGTGAGTGCACCTGTCTTCGCTTATCGCATGGACCCGGCCTTCTGGCCTATTCTGTGGTGCAAGAATGCTGGCTATGCTGAGTAAAGGTGAGGAATTCTCAGCAGACGCGCATAAATTGTATCCGCAGCCGCTTGGCCAAATTTATTGATGTCTAAATCTTGTTGTGGGACTATCAGTCCACAGTGTGGGACATTAGTTCAGTGATGGATGAAGTGGGGGGTAGTGTGTTTATTGGGTTCTAGAAGAGAATGATTGTTTTTGGGACATTTGTTTCTCGATGGGTTCTATGTAATGATGGAATCGATGGAGTTTGAACTGGAGCTAAGTTTGACGATTAGATTTTGGGTTAAGATAAAATCGATAGATGAATAAACGGTTACTAGCCTGTATTTTTCAACACCTTTGGGCACACACTTACTAATTGCAAATGGCTATTTTTAACCGACTTCAAAAAAAGGTTATCAATTCTTCGGAATATTTTTTTTTTATGTTTGTTCTCCGATTACTCGAAGACGCCTAAAGCGATTTGAAAAATTCTTTTTTTTTTGTTTCAAATGGTATACTTCCCAGGAGGTCCTATTTAAATATTATCGAAATAGGTTGAGCGCCTTAAAAAAAATCAACAATAAATAATTTTTAAATTAAAAAAGCCGCCTTCATACGGACGTGGACGTGTAAGACGAGTGTTTTCGAGTTGGTGAGGGTAGGTACCATAACTAAAAAGTGAAAAATAAAACTTATAAAAAAACACACTACAAATGAAAAATAACTTTAATTTCAGAAGTCGGTGGCAAAAACTAAAATACAGATCCAAAGACACTGGCTTCCGAAATTAAAGTTGTTTTTCACTTTAATAGTTGTAGTTGTAAGTTGTTTTTCAGTTTTTGTAACTAAATAAAAATCTTAAATTCACCGACAGACCACGCACGGGCTAAACAGCTGAGTCTAGAAGTATGAAATTTTGCGCAAGAGTTACTAAGGAAGCTTTTTATAAAGTTAGTAATTAAGTCTTGTATGTTGTTAGGTATGGTATTTCGTATTTTTTACCGATGAGAATTCCATCGGCCGGGCGCGGGCTGGCTTGTTAATAATAAAACATTTGAACATCTTTTCAGTTCAAAAGAAACGAGAATGAGAGATAAATCTAATTCAGCTAAAATTCCCAGAATAAAAGCTTGTCTTGGCATCCTAACAGTAAATACTTACTAATCCAAAAACACGTCCTCTTCATTTTTCACAACGTTCCGCAACTAAACCGCCCAAAAATACAGTAGAGAAGTAACGCGCAAATAAAACAATAAACTGTGCCCGAATGAGGTGAAAACTGCCCGGTTTTTGGCAGCATTCGTCAAGAATGTCTGCACTGCTACCGGGGCCACTGCCTTCAAAACAACCGCTTTATACCACCCCCCGGACGATCCAAATCCAACCTTATCTCACGAGCCATAAAGACCCGAATGAGCGCATTCATAATCATGTATTTCGAAGCAATCGTCCAACTTGTTGAAATTCCGCCGCCGTCCGCTTTAGTAAATGCAAAATTAACTTTAACATCCCTGGCTTTCGCTTGATCTTTATGTGTAAGAGATAAGATTCGTTTTGGCTTGGTTTTTGGTTGTAGTAGTTAGAGTTCTAAGTTGGTAGGGCGTATAGGATGTAGGAAATACGCTAGCCAAGCTTTTGGTCTAGTGCTCGCTAATTTCGCACCCAATCGTGGCTAACGGATAACGTGGGCGACATTCTTCGCTTTTATTTAGTCAGAATATTTTTTTTTGGGTCTATGGTAGGTATTTGAGATGCGGTTAACGTCTCTAAATAATTTCGGTGAGACCCCAGTTGAGACTGTCGGCTGTGCAAAACGGCGTAGGCTCTACATATTTGAATTGGCTGATGAAGCAACACCCAATAGTAATATAAGGTGTTTAAATCCTTAAGTTCTTTATTTTCTTTATTCTTCTCCAGGTTTCTTCCCGTCGGAGTGATCGTTTAGCTTGAAAAGTAGGTAATGTTGATACCTACATTATGTTGTAAAATAAATTTGATTCGGCGTCCTCTTATTGACGCGATTTATTTACGCGGCTTATGATATCGCGACACAAGAAGTGTTTGTTATAGTTAAAGAAATTCGTTTTAAGTAAGCCTAAAATATTCATAGAAGGTGTAGGCAGAGGCGAAGGTATTTCGCCAGTTTATTTCGTTGAAACGTTCACAGATCAAGACTCCGAGTGGCTACTGAGAATATTTACTTCTTCTTCTTTGTCGTGTCGATGGCACGACAGTGTACTTAATTTTGTTGGCCCAAAACTTCGCCTCTTCTACGGCATCGTCGGTGGCAGAGCAGAGGTCACTGTAGCTGCATTTTTGGAGCACAGAGAGCAGGATAGGAGGTGGGACATAGATTGCGCCACAGCTCCACACCCACATCCTGCTGCCGTACCGTCGAGATAGCCCCACTTTGCGAGGGATATTTATTAAAGGAAATACTCGAAAATGGTTTGTCCGACTTTTGGATCGTACCGATGACCCTCACGCTCAGAAGCGATCTCGCTTGCGACCACTATACCAAACATATTTGTGTTCCATACAAAATCAATCTGCCTAGCGTTTACCCAACTATGTCGAGGTCGGCTTAAAGTCTAACTGGATGCAGCTGAATATCAATATTTTACATGGAGCGACTGCCTATCTGTCCTCCACAACCCAGTTACTGGGTAACATGATACCCCTTGGTAAGACTGGTTTTCAGGCTTTCGGGCTTCTGACTACCCGCAACGACTGTCAAAGATCTTTGAATGACAGCCGGGACCAACGACTTGACTTGATTTCCGAGGCACGGCGGGGTCTCAATATATAATGGATGATCACCCTTCGATCGATCGATAGGTTAACCTTCGTTCGCCCGTGCGGCTGTTATCATTTAGCAACGCGCCCTCTGTTTGTGTTCCAAACATGATCAGCAAAATGATAAATGCATTTCCCTATTGTATGCGTGGATTCGTGATTGATTACAAATGTGGTGTTTATCTAAATTACTTTGAACAGCAACTGTCACTGCGGTTCGTTAAGAGTTAATCCCTTCTGATTGGTTTCGGATTGGGTTTAGAATGGGAGCTACTAATGCGGACTCATCGTGATGCCAGAGGCTTAGCTTTTTGCTAGCTATGGTCTGTTTATGAAAACTGAAAGTAATAGTAATTTACATTTTCATATTAGAAATAAAAAAAATCCGTTTAAATAGTATAAATATGGAGATACTTATGACAAAACACACACGATTACGATGAATCCTAAGTTATTGAAAAGTCTATCAAAAGTTTTTTTCTTTTCTTAATCCTAAAGATTTATAATAAAGCATAACATAATATATCACGCCTGAAATCCCCCGAAGGGTTGGGCAGAGGTGTATCTATAGTACACCCACATTTAGCCCCATGTCCCATAAATTAGGTTTATCGAAAAGGCATTTTTCGCCGAGTACAACAATATTTTTTATTAAAAAAAAAATAAAACAAAATAATGAAAGAATCATAATCGAAGATAAATACCTATATAGGGAAACCTAATTGTAATCATTAAGTGTTAGTTATAATAATCATTATTCATTAATAATTTCTAATAATTATTTCATTAGTTTCATAATTCAAAAACCATTCAGGTTTACTTATCATTTAAAGAAGCTGATTTCTGTTAATAATCTTATCAGATCTTGTTGTAATCGTTATCGAATAAGATAAACATGTTGTCGACTCAGCCTATCTATGTAATTATAATAATCCGTTCTTGTTCTTAAAGAACAAAGACTTTTACAAACCATTGTTTTATGTGTTAAGCAAAAGTCAATCAGCAAATGTAGGGAAAGAAGGCCCTCATTCTAGATGGAGCTATGATCTGCGCAAGATGGTAGCAACTGGATGAGAGTAGCCGAGGATCGAGTTAAATGGCTTGCGATTGGAGGCGTCTCTGTCCAGCAGTGGACTGCTTTAGACCTATGTGATGATTTTGTAAAATAGAATTTTGATTCAAGCAGACTGTTTCTTTAAACTATGAATTGCTAGCTTTTGCTCACGGCTTCGTCCAAATGAAAGTCGGCAAAAAAAAGTATCTTAAAACACCCAAGTCATGGTCTATTCGCGTGCATTGAAATCCGTTCAACAAAGGTAACAGACAGACCGACCGACAGACAGAGCTATACTTTCGCGTTTTGTCATTATAAACACGAAAGTATAGCTCTGTCTGTCTGAATGTGAAATAATTATAATTTATTTCATCTTATTTTGTAAAAAAAAAAAAACGTGTTAACACCTAGTTATATGTGCATGCTGTGGTCTCCTATAATTGAAGGAGCACACTAAAATAACCTATTTTATTATTGTGATTTATATTGTCTAAGTGTACCTATCCTTTGTTGGTGATCCCAAATAAATAAATAATATTTAGTATGGAAGTTAGATGTTTATTTATTTAAAAAAGCACAGCCACATCACATACATTAAACATAAGCTAGAAATAATCTTAATATCTTAAGGACTAATTAAATATACGTGACAATTACGACGTACCTACATAGCATTGATCATAAAATCTTGCATGCCCTAAAATTTAATAAATACTAACTAAGCTAAAATAAACTAAAACCGACTAACTTAAGTAAGTACGACGGGTAACAAACAAAAATAAAAAGCAAAGAAATATAAAAAAATAAAAATAGAAATTGGAATAAAAAAATAAAAAAAAGAACCACTTGGCAAGGATAGTGTGATGTTCTTTCTGATTCCCGGTAGCTTGTCACTGAATATATCTAAGTCAGGTGTGTTTGATACAGTATTATTGTGTTCGTTGCTCATACGTTTAATTGGAGACTGTAAACCTAGATTGGTTTTTGTCAAAGACCTTTTTAATGTTCTTGGTCCTTGGGTAAATTCTTGGAACTGCTAAAGAAACACTTTGCAAAAGGCAACTGCACTGTATTCTACCATTCATTAATTTATGAAGGAAGCATAAATCTAGCAGACGTCTGCGATCGCGAAGGAAAATCATTTGAAACTTTTTTAAACGCTCCATGTATGGCTTCTGTGGGAAAAGCCTCTAGTAGAGAAGGCAAGATGTCTCGTGAAGGATCGCTGTATGCTTTCCACACGCTACGAGTGCACTGCATTAAAAGGGTTCCATACACTGATTGGTGCTTGCGTAAAGATGACTGCGCACTCAGGCATAGATATGGATACTTACTCTACTATGGATAAGCATTGAGATAATCTAGTATGCTAAAACTCAGAAAAGAAATTTATTAAATACAAACATAAGCAAATAAATCATCTCAGCTTGTGCATTAATAAAAACCTCAGTATCTAAGATCTTCGCTATAAAACAAGGTCATTTAGAGGGCGTAATATAATCTGTTATCAAAACGATTACTCAGCAATTTTGGCCCAGATATGAACGTTGGATAAAACTAAATATATAGAATGAGCACAAAGTAATAAATATTGTGCAGTTTAGCGATATGCACATAGGTTAATGTAACTGAGTTATAATTATATGGCGTTAGTTTAGAGCTGCGGTTTGGTATAAGGTTAAAACGGTTAAAATTAAGCGACTGCCTATCTGACCTCCACAACCCAGTTACTGGGTAAAACGATACCTCTCAAACTCAAACTCAAAGCATTTATATCAAATAAACCAATTACAGGCACTTTTGAATTGTCAAGGGGTCGGTCAGTCAGAAAGATGAAGCTAGTTGCCCATTCCAAAGCGTAGTAGGTACCTATGGAGAAGAACGGGCAAGAAACTCCATGGACACTCTTTTAAATCAAAACATTGTTACAAAAAAGTGGTTACATCATTCATGTTGTAATTATACATGTGAGAACGATGTAGAAACACGTGCACGTTAAAAGCGTCCGTAATAAAAAGATAAAAACAATTATGGAATTAAAATACCTAAGCCGTGGCAGCTAAGAAATGACCAGTGCCTACTGACGGCGCCCGTTCACGAACATGACGTATGGATCAGCACCTTTCAGCTCAACCATTTTGAAGGGAACTCAATGATCCAATACACACGCCACCACCAGCGACACATTTGAGTGAGCATGACTTGGTAAGATTGGTTGTCAGACTTTCGGGCTTCTGACAACCCGTAACAACTGTCAAAGATCTATAAATGACAGCCGCGACCAACGGCTTAACGTGCTTTCCGAGGCAAGGAGGGGTCGCGATATGTAATGGATGGTCACCCATCCACGGATCGACCTCGGCAAGCGTTGCTTAACTTTGGAGATCGACCCGTGCGGCTGTTATTATTTAGCCACCAACCTCTCCTATATCTATACTAATTTATATATCTATACTATTAACAAAGCTGAAGAGTTGCTGTTGTTGCTGTTGTAGAGCTGCCAGGCGGATTTGATAAATCCTTATTTTTCTGATAGCCCAATTCTCGAGGGTGGTTATACGTTATTTAACATCACCCTACGATCCATAGGAACAGAGAGCAACAAAAAAGGCAGAAAGAACGCTAAGCGAAATCTAAGTAATAGCGTGGGCAGGCGATGCGATGCGGTGAATCGGGGGAGCAAGAAATTTCACGCCAACGAAATCACGGCAGACGCTAGTAAATTTAATAAGGCTAATTTTACATAAATTCATAGGAAATCTGAATAATTTTCAGGCCTCTCTCATCCCATAATGGAACTAGCTTTTACCCGCGTGGAGGTAGGAAATTATCCCACGAAAATCTTAAAGCGTGAAAAGGTACTCGTAGCAGACAGAGTTACTTTCACATTGATAAATGATTTTATTTCTGTAAGTAGGTTTGTACAAACACTTTTACACGTCAATCATATTTTTTTTAAACTAGATGAGGACGTCGTTTCCTATCTGACTACTCTGAGAAGAAAGACCGAAACAAACTCAGAGGTCACAGTCTCGTTTAAAGTCCAGACAAAATGTTGGTCAGGTCATGTAGGTACATGCTATGTAGATCGGTATCTGAAATGGTCTTTTGAAAAGAAAGAACCACACAGATTGAGTGGACCTGTCCAATCAGTGCACGCAATTGTCAGCAATCGTGCAGCTCAACAGCTCAACGATTCGACGAACAATACCAAAGAAAGGACATTTGAGTAGGCCGTATAAATTACTCAAACTGCCAGAACATGATTAAACTAACCAAGAAAAATACAAAAAAAAAACAATGACCAACATAGTACTAACATTCACAATAGGTAATTAGAATATTATTACAATACTTTACAAATTAGATACTCATTTATAATATAAGAATGGACAATATGGATAATTATTTTAATTTAAGTAGATAAACTGAATCATTATTATTATTGAGGGTTATTCCTAGATTATTCATAGTTATGGCAGTCATTTCAATATTAGCGCGAGATTGTGCCTAAACTACGTTTTAATTGATTATTATGAATGTAATGTTTATCATCTACGTAATAAAATTAACATAATAACGTCTATAATTATATATTATTATAACGTGGATGTGAATGACAAGGCAGATAATATGCGGCTTCAATATAGGTATATATAATATTGGAATACTTAGCTGAAGCTTAGCTAAGCTATGGATAATTTACTCAGTCAACCGTGCGGGACTTTGACTTCAAAAAACTCTATTTTGATATATGTAACAATAGAATTCGTCTCATCTATTGTGGACCTGAGAGGTCCTGGGTTCACTTTATTTTGCAAACGAGAACTGTCAGAGCCATTTTTAATCTATGTCGCCGCGAATCTCTCTGGGAATTTTTGAAAAAGATTAATGTTATGGACGGTAACTTGCCAATTCATTTATGAAAATAGTGTAAAGAAGAAAAAATCTACATCTTTTTAATAAAATAAGTGATGGAATAATTTTAATAATAGAAATAAAGATAAAATAGATCAACCATATTTCAGATTAGCTAAACTTACATACATCTTAGGGGTACTGTGTTACATGTTACAACAAAATTCCAATTAGGAACCTACCTAATTATAATAGAATTTAAAACTAATTTAAAAAGTTAACTTTGTAAACAAGCATATTACAAATTAGAGGATTATATCCATGAATATAATATAGGTACTGACTTTTGTTTTTTTTTTTAATCGTTATACTTTTACAATATTTGAAAATCTTATGTAAATTATAAATTGTACGTATCTGTCACGTAATCAACTTATTTGTCATTGCTTCATTTTTACTTATTTTAACTTATTGTGATATAGTAATTTTATTCTATGTATATATTATTATTATTGTATTCACATATAATTATATAAATAACGTATAAAAAATATTGTACTTAACACATTTTAAAAGAGTAGGTAACGGTGGAGTTTCTTGCCCATTCTTCTAAATACGAAACTACCTTTTAGAAGGGGCGCGGGCGACTAGCATCAATGTAAGTGTTGACGTTCAAAAGTGCCTTTCATGTGTTTATTTGAAATAAATGCTTTGACTTTGACTTTCTTGATCGGAGAAATAGTAAATGAAGGTTTGATCAATAGGATTTTGAAAATTTTTAGTATTTCCTACTCAAATCACACTTATTTACAGCCCGCAAAGGCCAATAAAGGCCACTCCAATTCCTCTCACAGAGAGGAGGCCTGTGATCCAGCAGCGGGGACATAATTGGCTGATTATGCTTATAATGATTATGCTAAAAGTCAATACAGGATCTTTAACTGTATTCAAAGGCTTTCTTAAACACAGAGGCAAGTCGCATCCATCGTGATATATTTAAGTATCCTCCTCTCCCCAACACTTCTAGGAATTCTGGTGTGATTGTGTAGTTGGCGAAATAATTAAATCTCCGAACTATGTCTAGCCGCGGATGTAATGCGTGATGACCTGGAAATGGTGGACTGGGGCAGACTACAACCATCAAGATGACAACCGGGTGTTGTAGGACAACGTAGATGGCACTTTTGTCAAGAAGGCAATGCGTGTCATTCTTTCTTAGCATAACCAGCCTATAATGTCCCACTGCTGGAACACAGGCCACCTCTCTATGAGAGGGAGTGGGCCGTAATCCACCACGCGGGCTCAGTGCGGGTTGGTGGATATCACATGTCTTCGAATTTTTGGTTCTAAGACATCCTCACGTTTTTCCTTCACCGTTTTGAAAGCAGTGGTGATGAAATTAAATACACTAATAAAAGTGCAGGCAGGCACTATACTTAGTGTTCGAACTCACGACCTACAACTCGCAGTCGGGGCCGATACCACTGGACTATTGACACAATTGCTAAAAAGAGTAGGTATGTTACAAGTATTATTTCCAAATTACATAAAGGTCAACTACTAAGAAACACAAAGCTGACATTCAAGTGCAGACAGTTTTATGTTAGAGAGGTAGGTACCTAAATATAGCATTATGTGTGTCAAAGAACAATGACCTTTATCATTGAAAGTGAACTCGGATCAGTTGTATTTGGTACCTATATAACAAATTATACAACATGTTTAAACACCTGTGCAATCTATTACTAATTGTTTTTAGTTTACCTACCTTTAAATAGAAAAATATCTCGCCGCGTCTATCTGTCTGTCTGAACGCGATAAACTCAGAAACGAAACGGATTTTCATACTATTTTCACCAGTGGACGGAGTGATTCGTGAGGAAGGTTACATGCTATTTAACATTACGCTACGACCCTCAGGAGCCGAGCAAAAAGACAAATTCCACGCGGGCGGGCGATGCAATGCGACGCGGTGGTTCGAGAGCTGAGGAGGTTTTATTGTGTATCTTACGAGTTAAACGCGAACGAAGTCGCGGGCGGAAGCTATAAATATTCATATTTTTTGCTTTTTAAGTTACTTAAAAAGCAAAAAATATAAATATTATATTATATTATTATTTATAAATACACACATCAAAAGTGTCTAGGGATCAAGGTATTTAAAAAAAATTGTTGCCCTGTTGAAAAGAAATAAAAATGTCTATTTTGATTGATTTAATAAAAGTTTTTCGTATTTGTAGATCGACGAAGTGCTCCCGTTTCTGTTCCATTAATTAAGACTTTTCAAGGTTATTCTTTATGATGGATTTTTCACCTTAGTTAATCCTAACATTAAAATGTGATAAAAAGATAAAAATGAAAGTATTTAAAGGTTTTCATTTATTAAAACATAAAGCACAAGTAAAAAAAAAAGTATACAAAGGCGGACTAAATTCCGCCATGAACGCGTAAGTACAACACAATCGCAGCGATTCGGCATACGGTACTTAATATGAGTTCATTCGAATCGCTTTGCGAAATGGCCGCCCACATCCGTTGTAACAGGCGAATACCTAAGATTTTCTGGTATGTGTACGGCCATCCATATTTGGCAGAGTTCTTCTTTGAAGCATATTCCATGCCTGCTCAATGGGACTCAAGTCTGATCGAGTCGATTGAGCAGTCCATGGTAGGACATTGATATTAGCTGCGGTAGGTGTGTTAGCAATAACGACTCTGGCAGTATGTGGACGTGCATTATTATGCATAAGCCGAAATGAAGCACTAAAATTAGTCCGCAAAGAAATGACCACATCTGATACAATAGTTTCAGCGTAAATCTGTGCATTGAGATTACCTCTGATCCAAAGCAGTTCTTTTCTTCCGCCGATCCAAATACCCGCCCGTATCATAATTGTTCCACCACTGTATGCATCAACTTCCGGGCGTCATTTTAAACGTTCTTGGCGTCCAAGGGTCCTCCAATACCGTGTACGTCTAGTATCTGGCCTCAAACTAAAGCGAGATTCGTCAGAAAAACATACAAAACGGCACTCTTGTTTAGATGGTACACGTAGCGGCCTTCGGGAACAGAGATTGACTTCATGCAAGCGATTTCTTATGGTTTTATCGCTAATTAACATCCCTGAAGAGCTATGAAGCCTCGTAACCAACATCATCGCGGTCATTGTAGTATTTCGTCGAGCAGTAATTTGTATGTAAGTAAAGATCAGCCCGTCGATTCTGTAACAATCTCACCGTAATAACTTAGGTGAAGTGAGCTATCACTACACTTGATGCTAGGGATTGACACTATCGACAACTCACTTCAAGCTCACTTCACCTAAGTTGCCACGGTGAAATTGTTACAGAATAGCTTGGCTTGTCTGCGTCTGGTGATGTGAGCTCGTCCTCCATGTCGCTCTGCCAGTGATGCGGTAACGTGTCCAAAGTTGACTTATAACACTCTCCGTAGTGCCCAGAGAGATACCACAGCACATGGCCGAGAGCCAGCTTCCAACATTTCCACGGCTCTGATCATTTCTTGTTTGTTCAAATGACGTCTTCTCTCCAGAATATCGCTGTTTTGAATTAATTTGACTCAGAAATATGGCAGAATATGGTGTGGTGGTGTATGGTGTATTGATGTGGCCTGCAATCCGTTGCAGGATTTTTAGGATTACGACTTGACAGATTTTATTTTGATCGAAATTCAAAAACTATTAAAACGACGAATTCAAATGACGAAATTTACTAAAAAACGTGTCCATAAGAGTTACAAAAAAAAAAAAACCTGATTCTTAGTAACTAACAAAATCGTGCTTGATTCTTAGACACTTTTGATGTGTGTATCTAAATCTTTAATATTAGACTGCATCGTTGATCCAGTGCACGCGCTACTGCTGAGCACGAGGTCCTGAGGTCGATTGCCAGGTCAGCCCAAGCTATAAAGGGTTTCATCATCAGGAATTACTCAGTAGCAGCCAGTGCCCGGTTGATGGCAATAGGCGCCCCCTATTACATGGGACTTGAAACATAACTGGCGAAATGTGTGTATACTGTAGGTACACCTCTACCTAACCCTTGAAATACAAGCGTGATCTTATATTTATTTAAGTATTATTTTATATTTAATTATTATTTTATATTTACCTATTTATTTATTATTTTATATTTATTTATTATCAGCCATTAGTGGCCCACTGCAGGGCAACGGTATCCCTTCCTTTCATCCACTTATTTATATATATTTCTATTGCTTATTTTTACTCATTCATTAAGTTAATTCTTTAAAATCGGCTGGAATGTTGGCGTTGATCAACGGTCAAAGGTAAGTGAATAAAAAAATACTTGTTCTAAAAAACCTGTTAATTTATTGTACAACAATTAGAGCTTATATCTAATCATAATATATTAAATAATGTATGCTAGCAACACACTCAATATACCTACATACATAGGCTGCACTTAGGTACACGCATAGTGAGAATTTTTAATTCCCTTCAAAGAGTCAATTCCATTCCTGTTGAGCACGTCCAATACAAAATCGTGATATTGTCATATTTCACGATTCATCACTATTTTATACCTACATAATAAATAAATAACAAAAAAATAAAAAAACAACAATTATTTTTCTTTTTAACACGTCACACAAATCTTTTTATAATTATTATTATGCCCATTTTATTTTTTCAAAAGCTATCGTCCTTAAATCAGAATGCACTGGATCAACATTTTTATTTGTTTCAATAGGTACCTTAGTTATTGTAATTATGTATGGCACTGATACGGCCTTCTATCTTAATCAGGAACAAGTCGTTGAAATCACAATAAAGAAATGTTTTAATTCAGCATGTATTTAATCGATCCCTAAATAATTCCATTTTGATATCCTAAAAATATGAATGGACAATCTAATAAAATAAATGTACCTCAGTTTGTGAGAAAAAAAGCGTACATCATTAGACGGTCAATAAGTTTAAGGATAAATTAAATTAATTCCATTTTGTTCATCTTGTTGCTATGGAAATATATGACAAAATTAATGACATACCTACATATTTAATAGACAATACTTTAGGTATTGTCTATTAAATAACAATAAATTACTTTATAATCAACAACACTACAAAACACTCAAACTGACAACATTCTGTTAGATATACAAATAATTGCCAACGACCTTGCGCACGAGTTGTATTCGAGAACGAATACAAAAAAGCTCTACTAACCAATACATTCAATATTTAGATATTTATAGGAATCGCGGTTGTAATAATATTGCTCTTAAAACTACGAAAACAAAAGGAGTACGAATTAGATACGTTTTGTAGTTTCCGCCTACTCCCTTGAGTGGAAGGCGTGTACACATGCCTAGGTAAGTATGAAAGAAACGTAATCAGTAATAAGTAAAAAGAATAAGAGGACGCAAGTATCGTTCTCAACCATCAATAGGTAATTAGAATACCTCGTTAAACATTCTGAAATAGATTGGTATATTTATGTTAATGTAGGTATCTCATACAGCTCTAAATATTGTGTTAAAAAATGACGCGTAATGAGTGAATCGTCTGTTACTAGTTTGTTAGACGCAGAATGACGATGCCAAACGGAAGATACTCAAACGATTATTTTATCATTCAATTACTTGCAACTGATAATAAGAAGTTTGCTCATAAAGTCATGATCATGACACACTACAGACTTAGAGCAACATCTTTTGCAAATCGTGTGTGTTGCTCCTCACCACAAATTGTCTATCGACTGCTTCGAGCCTCAGAATGTTAAACTGATTAGGTATAGCGTTTTGGAAATAACAACAAATAGGTTTTGTTACATAATATTTGGAACTTTTGGAATATTATAATCATGCATGTTCCCTTTTAAGTTGAACTTTCATGTGAAGAAAAATGGACGAAGGTTAGTTACGACTTGTGTTTCTGAAATAATTGCATTATTATTTAACTGTGTTTAATTGCAGTATGTTTTTAAGTTAAGAGTTTTTTTTATCATAAGAAATTACTGCCTTTTCTACGGTTGCTAGGTAACAAGCGATACTGATTGATTCAATTGATTGCATGTCTCTGTATCAATTGATAACACTCATAAATGGCTATAGCTGCTAATTTATGCGACCGTTTAAAACGGTTTTAATTTTTCTAGAATATTGTAAATGCTTGTAAAATGGCGGAAAAATCACCAATAAGAAATAACTAGTAGCACGGCGATTAAGTTTTTATGTGTGTTTTATTTCTACTTATTTTAAAAGCGATACGTATTTGAGAGACAGATGTTTATGAAAAAAATTACACTTATTACAACTGTGATATGGCATACGCTTATTATGACCAGTTATTCAATGACTATTGAAGAATAACATAAATATTGTTTGCTAAGTCAATCCTCAACCACACAAACGTTCACTACCCCTGCATTTGTTCAAAGTCCTAACACTTAACGCAACATCTACATCTTCTTCTTCTTATCTAGTTTGGCTGGCAAGAACACTGCGATAGTCTTCTGTAAGATCTCTGTGAATATCATGGTCCCGATAAACACGAGAAGAGTTCCAATCCAGTGTCCGAACGTGAATGGATTCCTGAAGTACACGATAGAGAAGAGAAGCGACACGAATTTTCTCAAAGTGACTGTCAAAGTCACGGTCAACGAAGCGCATTCGGTTGTCAACACATATACAGCACTGATGCACAGCCCTTGAGTTAGTACATAAAGAATCAGCAAAAGTACTTGTCTTGGGAAAGTAATACCAAGGAATTCGACAAGAGGTGTCTCTGTAGCGAGCTTAACGTGTCCGATTAAATTAGGGGCCGTTGGTAGCCAGAATACTAAAGGTAGTAAATGCGTGTAGAACAGTGCTTCCCACGGATGCTTTCCATGCTTTGAGTACAAAGATTCCTGGAAGATTCCCATCCTTGCAGAGACGAAGAGCGCGAAGGTTAGGATGGCTATGCCGAGGCACCACCACAGCCAGTCAATGAACTTCAGTTTTTCTTCCTCAGCGGCATCTTCATGTGTTTCTCTTGGCGCTTTGACGTCGCCACTGGAAACGATGGTGCACAGTGCAATACCGGCTGATATCATGAAGATAGCTAGGTATTTCAATGGCGGGTAACTCTTCTTCAATATCCATACACCCATGGCCATGTTTGCCATCAGAGAACCAGCTCTGAAGATCATGTGTAAGGGCATCGGTATGTTGAAGTCGAACGCATAGTTATTTGCAACGCTGCTTGTCCAGAAAAATCCAACTAAAAGCAAGTATTGCTTGAAGGGAATATTCCTCTTAGCTGTACCGAATTTTCCAACAGTCACAAATCCAATTGATGCGATGAATAAAAATTGTAGGAATGTAGCTAAGTTTCCCACACCCGGGTCTTCTTTCACAACCATTTCTAGGAACACCACGTTGGAACAACATCCTACGAAGACCATCGTGATGGCCGCAGCCGCCTTCACGGAAACCATTTTGATCTGAAAAAAAGAAAAAAGAAATTAAAAAAGTTATTCCGATACCGGGAATCGAACCCGAGCCTCCTGGGTGAGAGCCAGGTATCCTAGCCACTAGACCATATCGGATATTGAAGTAGCAACTAAAATATTGATGCTGATGCCACTTAGTTAAAAACCAGAAAATCAAATAAATAAATAATAATCATTTCTAAAAATACAAATACAGTACAAAACAAAGTCCATAAAATGTCTGCCTCAGTTTAGTTTTAAGTGATAACACCATTAAATAATTAACCTGACATGCGCACTGCAGCCGAAATCAGTAAGGTTATTTCAACTGCAGTTTTATGTGATAAATCAACATCATACGAACTTTAATCGATACAAATCCATTATAATATGAAGTAATACTTACATTTGTTTCTTTTCACTATCACAAACACAAGTAAATCACGTAAATTAAAGCATTATTTACTTCAAAACGTCAGACACGTTTGACAACGGAGCTAGCCGGGCCGCCTGTGTGTGCGTAATCAACCAGTGATTGTAGACATTGTAGTTGTGACCGTGGCCTCGAATACGTCTACGCATGCGCTGAGCGGCGCTGTCGGTAAAACTGCACGCGTTTACTAACTAATATTATAAGTAATAGATGGCGCTGTTATCAACTATGAAGCCGATGTATCAATGTTTTGAGCTTATGTTTTAGAGGACTGTGTGGGTTCGATCGAAGCCTTCGCTACATTATTTACATAGCAAGGATCACTGTCTGGAGTAAAACAATCATGGCGGGCGGCTGCTGAAACATTTTCACTTTGCTCATGCAAAGTTGAGTTTGTTTCAACAGGTACCTACCTACGTAGGTATTATTCATTCCTTTATCTACTTAGGTACTTTAGTTTTTGTAGCCCTTTTCTTAAAAATGGTTCGGGTTTTATACATGGAGAAACCCTAAAACATGTGTCGAATAACATGAGAACGGGAAGTAATTTTAATAGGTTCATACGATTTATAGCACATCAAATTCCTGTGTTTATTTTGTGCTTACACTTACTTAAGTTTACACTGGCTACCAGTTGTTACAACAATATTATGTATCACTATATTCACTGCGTCCTACCACAAAAAGAGGCATTCAATCAATTATTTATAAAAATGGAACCAAAAATACGTTTGTCCCTTTTAAGAGTATAAAAAAATTCTTAGTTAGGTATGTTATGCTAAGGAAAATAAAGAAAATTTTAAATCTTAGCAAACGACCAATATTCTTCTCCTTCGTTTACTCAACGTCAGAGAAAATCATTTATTTTTGTAGGTAATAATAGGTAAGTAAGATATTGTAACTAGGTTTTTGTTTTTATGTGAACGCAGTCGAACCATTAACGTTTTATATTATTCTGGTTTGTCAAATTCAAACCATTTATTGAAATTAAACCGTTTACAGGCACTTTTGAATTGTCAAAGGAGTCGGTCAGTCCGAAAGATGATACCAGTTGCTCATTCCAAAGCGTAGTAGATTATTAAGGAGTGACACTCGTTTAAATTATAAAGGTAACAACGTTAGTTCATAAGAACTTCGCATTCTCTAGGATTACTTATAGTAGGTACAGGGTAATTATCTAATTACATCCTAATTGAAATGAGTCAGTACCTATGAAACTATAAAAGGTAGATAAACTTGTACTGAGGAACCCAATCAATATTCCTAGCCTTTTCTCAACTATTTCGGGGTCGGTTTCCAGTCTCACTGGGTGCAGTTGACTACCAGTATTTTACATGGAGCGACTGTCTACCTGACCTCCACAACTAGTTACTGGGTTACATGATACTCTCGGTAAAACTGGTTGTCAGACTTTTGGGCTGCTGACTACCCATATAATAATAATAATTAATAATAAAGCCTTTTATTCCGAAATCAGACAATTACACTAACAATAATAGTTAAAACAAAAATCACAAGATGTCTCGAATTTCGGTGTGCCTTGTGGCACAGGCCTCCTCTAACAATTTCCATTGACGTCTGTCGGTACTCTCCTCCAGTTTGGACCTGCTGTCAGCTTTATTTCTGCCTCCCAGCGGGTAGGCTGCCTTCCCCGATTTCTTTTGCCGTCCGTTGGATACCATTCTGTCACTACATTGCTCCACTTGCCTTTAGCGTCTCGCATCACGAGGCCTGTCCGCCTCCACTTCTATTGATCTATTCTTGCTAGAACGTCGGTCAGTTTTGTTTTGGACCGGAGATCTGTGTTCCTAATTCTGTCCTGTCTTTTTGATGACTACCCTTAACGACTGTTAAAGATCTAGGAATAACAGCCGGGATCAACGGCTTGACGTGCTTTCCGAGGCACGGAGGGGTCTCGATATGTAGGTAATGGATGGTCACCCATCTACGAACCGACCGCGGCAAGCGTAGCATAACCTTTGATTGATTATTATTTAGCCACGAGCCCTCTGACGTCACAGTACCCGTACAAAAACCAGAAACTACGCTCCTTATATCCATTAGGCCATACATAAATCGCTTAGGTCAGTACATAGATCACCGGGTCACCATACATAACACGAATTGGCAAATAGCCAGTAAGATTAACAAAAGATTTGTAGCCATAGACACCATTTAAACCTAGAATAACGTACCCCTATTGAAAATGTGCATTGATCTGTCAATAATATCTTAGAAAAAACTTTGATACTTTTAGAGAAAGAGCTCTTTGTCAAGGAGCTCGCCTCGGGAAGTACAACCACCAAACAATCTGCCTGCTTTTTGCCAAATATGTTGGGGTCGGCTTCCAGACTAACCAGATGCATCTGTATACCACTATTGTATGCCTATCTGACTTCTACAACCCAGTTACCTCAGTCATCTCTTAGCCGCCACGGCTTATTTTAATTATGGATTGTTTTGTTTAAATTTATATTTGCTGTACTCTGGACACTCAAAGTTTACGTCTTATTTGCATCGTTCTCACATATAATTATACCTATATTCAACATTAATGATGTAACTAATATTTAAGTAACAATATAATTTAAAAGAGTGCCAATAGAGTTTCTTGCCCGTTCTTCTCCATAGGTACCTACTACGCTTTGGAATGGGCAACTACCTTCATATTTCTGACTGACCGACCACTTGACAACTCAAAAGTGCCTGATGTAAATGGTTTAATTGAAATAAATGCTTTGAGTTTTGAGTTTACAGGTAACATGATACCCCTCGGTAAAGACCGGTTGAAAAGTCTGAACTTTTGGGCTTCTGACGGTGGGGTCTCGATATGTAATGGATCACCCATCCATGAACCGACAGCGGCATGCGTGACTTAACCATTGATCGACCTGCGCGGCTGTTACCTATGAGCCCAATTACAACACAATCACTAAGTCGCAAAAGTAGAACCAAAGTAACTAAGTATTTTTTCCGCCTACCAGCATTGCTTTATTACGGTTTCATGGGTACCTACAGGTGCCAGTGTGATTACAGACTTATAAGACAGATGTTGCCCCACACTAGGAATTTCCCCTGTATTGTGGGTGCGTTTACAAACATTTACACTCACATACACAAACAGCCAGACCCGGAACCATTACTTGTAGGTCATACAAATATTTGTTCCGTGCGGGAATCGGACCCGCGACACGCAGCGCAACAGTCAATCACATAACCACTGCGCCATAATTAATCAGTTTGTTCTTAGGATGGCGAAGCATCTACAAAGCTTTTGGTATTGCAGATGTCTTACGTACTTAAAAAATATTGCCACCTAAAAATACCTCAGGCAAAATTTCACCAATGAAATAGAAGGCGATTTTCACTGTTGAATATTGACACTGACAGCTCTTGAACGCGATTTAGATATTATGCTGATCGCGTTCAGTTTTATTGGTGAAATTGGGCCTAAGAATGGATCTTTTTTGGAAGGTTGAAAGATGGCACGTATGAAACTATATGTTGGTATGTATAAAATAAATGTGACATCGTACCCCTCTAAGGGTATTGAGTTATACCGTAAGTATTGGTTTCAGGATATTTCTTACGTTGAGGTAAAACGTGGTTATGGAGGAAAGTGTTTCTTTAAGCTACGGTAACTTTTCATAATGCAAAAAGTCCTAGGTCATATTATATACCTGATCATATTGTTCTCACATGCTAATGTCTACAATATCTTTTCATTTCTCCTTTCGCAAGTCTGCTGGAAAGAATTTCTCAAGAAATAAGTAGTAGCTTTGTACTCAGAAGTATAATATCAGGTTGGTTTAAAAATGTGTTTTAATAAGTATAAGCAGGAAGTTAAATAAGTAAACTTGTTAATTCATGCTAAAACTTTTTCAAATCCGTCTAATCTATACTAACGAGTATCCCAACCCCACATGACACGCGTCAAGATTGGAGGCTAGAACCCCCCTCCCCAGAACCTTGACAGCCTCCCCCTCCCACTACAGCTCCAACGAGTGATCGAGCAAACTATCTTGACAAACATTCCCAAGTTATCTCGTAAAATCTCTCATATTTCACATCGTAAGATATTTTGCTTGCAAATGCTTGGACTGCATGTAATAAGATATGCATTTGTTTTGTTTGATCTGTATTTGTTTTCCTATGATTCACTTGGCTGAACCAGTGATGGATGTTACTTAGCGACAAAAACGACAGACAATGCGAATCTGAACGGATTGGTCCGGTTAAGCCCTAAAATAGTGATTTATGTAAGGAATGTCTCTAAAGAAACTATAAGTCTTATAGAGCCGTGTCATTTTGTCCAACTACAACTAAAAAGGTTTCTTTTATTATGAAAGATTCTGAAAACGTGGTATAACGTTGTTAAACTAGAAAATTACACGCTCGATTTAATCGGCCCCTAATCGCCCAATATTAAGCTGAACTCGGTCAAATCAACCAAAGCTTTCTATGAACTGGCCACTTCTACTATAAGGGTGC
Organism: Brachylomia viminalis; assembly: GCA_937001585.2. Taxonomy (NCBI): domain Eukaryota; kingdom Metazoa; phylum Arthropoda; class Insecta; order Lepidoptera; family Noctuidae; genus Brachylomia; species Brachylomia viminalis. Next base: position 3,977,117 of record OW443303.2, on the reverse strand, counting down.
AAGTAGAACTACTTCTACTACATAAAGAGTAAACCCATAAACGGAAGATTATAAAGGAAGCGGGTGGAAATATAACACAACCGACCATTGGCACCCGAGAAAACACGTATCCAGAACTTGACACGCGAAATAATACAATTTGCTAAGCACATACAGCCTTTATTCGCTTGGCACAAAGTTAGTTGCATAGCCGTGACTGTAATTCAATTATTACGGCCCGACGCGTCCAACTAACGACCTTATAGATATAAACGTAGTCTGAGCCAATGATATGTGAAATTTTGTTTGATTATCAGGAGGTTAACCCCGGAACTAATTTCTGTGAATATTGGACGAGTTATAGTTTATTTAGTTTATCTTAGGAGTTATTTATGACATGGTTCTTTTGGAAAAAAGGCCTACCTACATTTTGCATTTAGTATTCACATCAGAAGACTTTAAATAAGCTGATAACCCACGTGGTGGTAGTAGGTAGGTGGTCTATGAAAATCTCTATACCGTATATCAGTAGGCCAATTCTCGTACTTAAGAAACGTTCAACTTCAAGTCGCAATCTCATCTCAGCGACAATCAATGTCAAATCCTGTCAAAAATGTATGTAAATTGATTGTAATTTTGACAGATTGAGACTGAGATTAGAATGCGAACGGTCTTAAAAATACGGGAATTGCCCCTCAGGTGTGATGCAATCCTGGACACGAAATATCTGTGAATATGTCTCATATAATTTGATGGTTTACTAAAAATACAGCTCTGCCCAACCTTTCGGGGAAACAGTACCTAAAGTAAAGGAAAGAGTTAATTTTCACAAGAAGCATTCACAAGAATTTGGTAGAAAGATACAGTTTTTATTTATGGGGCTTGTGGCTAAGTAATAATAGCCGCATGGATCGATCGATCAGGAAGCCAATTCCCGTAATTAAAAACGTTCAAGTTGAAGTCACAATCTCATCTCAGCGACAAACAAAAAAAAATGTAGGTAAACGCTATACAACTTTTGACAGATTGACACAGAGATTAGAATGCGATCGTTCTTAAAAATACGAGAATTGGCCCTCAGGTTAAGCTACGCTTGCCGCGTTTGGTCCGTGGATAGGTGATCTTTACTACCAAGACCCCTCCGTGCCTCGGAAAGCACATTAAGCCGTTGCTCCCAGCTGTCATTCGTGGATCTTTGACAGTCGTTACGGGTCGTCAGAAGCCCGAAAGTCTGACAACCAGTCTTACCAATGGGTATCGTATTACCCAGTAACTTGGTTGTGGAGGTCGTCGATCCATGTAAAATACTGGTATTCAGCTGCATCCGGTTAGACTGGAAGCCGACCCCAATATAGTTGGAAAAAAGCTATGCAGAAGATGATGATACAGTATTTATTTATTATTACTCAAAGTACTGAAACTGATACCCGAACTAAGCGGGGGTTTGTACTTTGGGAGTCACTCCTTAAATGTGGAGCAATCATTATAAGGAGTTCATGATATTTGTTTCAAATGCCTCATATACCCTTTAAACTGGAACATAGCCACGTTGCTTGGCGGCAAAAATACATAGCCTGACACATGCCGAAACAAAACAATTTCACCAAAATACGTAGGCAGTTGTTCTGTCTTCTTCAAAAGGGACTGTAAGCATGTCAGCAATGTATTATATTATTATATGATACTTTGCTTTATTTTGTTTTATATTTTCAAGGTTATTCAAAGCACATGCAACTGTTATCGACGTAAGTACGTAAAGCAACAAAGACTATGACGAAATAATTGTTGTATTATCTGTGTCCAAATACACACATCAAAAGTGTCTAGGGATCAAGCATTTTTATGCGGATTTCTTGAGATTAAGATGTGGCTTTGTAATAATGATTTTATAAATTTATATGGATCCTTTTTGGTGCATTTCATAATTTGAATCAGGAACTGTGAATCAAATTCGAGTAAAAGATGAAAATCTGCTGTCAATATTTTCCCTATAAAAACATACAACGCATTGAAGACATTATTAGTGCTACTGTTTCCCTACTACTGATTAAAACCAACGTTATTATGGAGCGGCGACGTCATTTAAGCAGGGAAGAAATGCTCAGAGCCGTGGGAATGATAGAAGCTGGTTCCCGGCAACGTACTGTGGCTTTAGCTCTGAATACAAGTCAGAGTGTTATCAGTCGACTTTGGACACGTTACCGAAGCACTGGTACCGTGGCTGAGCGCCATGGAGGACGGTATCGCTGCACCACACGGAGACAAGACCGATACATTCAAATCTTAACTCGAAGAGCTCCAACAATAACCGCCATGATGTTAGCCGTGAGGCTTCATCACTCTTCAGGGAACTTAATTAGCGACCAAACAGTCAGAAACCGCTTGCATGAAGTGAACCTTCATTCCCGAAGACCGCTACGGGTACCACCTATAGCAATGCACAATCGTAGGATTCGATATCAATGGGCTCTTGAACACAGAAATTGGGCAGAAGAACAATGGCGTTTCGTGTGCTTTTCTGATGAGTCTCGTTTTGGTATGAGACCGGATACAAGACGTATACGACACTGGAGAACCCCTGGACGCCAACAGCGATTAAAATCCTGCCAGGAAGTCCATCCTTATAGTGGTGGAACCATCATGGTATGGGCGGGTATTTGGATCGGCGGAAGAACTGAGTTGATTTGGATCAGAGGCAACCTCAACGCTCAAATTTATGCTGAGACGATTGTATCAGACGTCATCGTTCCTCTACAAGTGCAAATCGGTCCCTTATTTCAGTTAATGCATGATAATGCACGACCGCACACCGCAAGAGTTGTAAGACAGACTCTCGCCGCAGCTAACATCAATGTCCTGCCCTGGCCTGCTCAGTCGCCAGACTTGAACCCGATTGAGCATGCATGGGATATGCTACAGAGAAGAGCTCTGCCGAATATGGAGGGTATCCAGTCGCAAGAAGACCTTTTTTTGTTGTTGCAACGAACATGGGCGGCCATTCCACAGCGTGATTTGGATGAACTCATTTTGAGTATGCCAAACCGATGTTCTTGTGTTGTTAGTGTTCGCGGTAGAAACACGGATTATTAATTGTTTAAGTTACCCAATAAAATTTTAAAGAAAACTGTTATTTCAGTCTTTTTTTTGAACTTTTGTGTTAGTGGTTCAAATGTCAAAAATCCCTTTATTAGGAAAATGGCAAATTTCTTTATTAATGCAAAGGTGACTTGGTTTATCGTTACTGTGACAAACGAAAACACTTTATTTTATGAATCCTTAAAGAAAATTTTAATTAATATCAATCAGGAGAAAAGTTATTGCAAAAATATATGTTGATCCCTAGACACTTTTGATGTGTGTAGTTGTTAATACATTTTGAGATAAAAAGATGAAATAGTTTTAGCTTTACTCATTTCCTGTGTCAGGAAAGACAGAAAGGAATTATGTTTATTTGACACATGTTATAAAACAGAAACAACATGTTAAACACAAACACACACACATTCATTGAATAAACACTGTCAATTTGTATCTCCTACACCTATGTAGGGGCCGCCATAAAGAAAAAACACAATTGACAATTGCAATAAATTTCCGTAATATTTATATTGCGCAATATGATCGAACCAGCCCTTGCACTCACTCAAACGATCCATTATTTCCATGCAATGCCATTGACGCCCCATAAGCTTCAATGTTTGGCGCGAGCAAGACCTGCATATCACTCATTCTACACAATGGAATTAGAATATGGTGCTATCAAAATTTAACTCGCTCAAACTTTTGTTCAATCACGGCGCAAGGACAAAAACATTGCAATTTTTTTCGTGATTTTGTGCAATATTGATTGCAATTGATCGTTGAAACAGTTTGTCAAATTATTATATCTTACCAATACTAGGGATTATCTATAGACAGTCTACTATAACCTTATGTATCTCTCAGTACTTAGTTAGCGGAAGTAGGTAATGTAGCAGTTACTAGGTGTAATTACCAGAAGGCCAATTCCCGTAATTAAAAACGTTCAAATTCAAGTCGCAATCTCATCTCAGCGACAGTCTAATGTCAAAATTGTAGGTAAACGCTATACAATTTTTGACAGATTGAGACGTGAGATTGGAATGCGAACGTTCTTAAAAATACGAGAATTGCCCCTCTGATATTCAATCGCCTCTGGTGTGAGTCGTCACTCTCAAGTCTTGGCAGAAGGCGTGACTGGTCAGATTGCCCTTGATATTATTATTCTCTAGCCCTTAAACCTATTTCTTTGAGTTCGGCGCAATATCTCTTGTTCATCCATACTTCTCTGTTAGTCGTCATCTTAGCAGTCACTCCCTCTGTGGCCATATCATCTTTCACACATCGTTGTCTTTCCATCCATCGTTTTTGGTACCTCCCCCTACTCTTGATAAACTCTTCTAACCTTGATAATTGCAACCCGCTTGACCCACATTTAGATCTCATCACATTAAAAGACGGTAAGGCTTCATTTGTATTTGTATGGAAAATATAAGTAGAAGTACCTACCAGTTGCTTAAGCAATTGAAATAAACATAATCCCGTCTCATTCAATTTCTAAAATGACCATTCCTTCCACCATTGCCTTCCAAATTATAAATAAAAATCTTTAAGCGCTTGTTTCCACTAAATAAAACAGGAACGTCGAATGAAAAACACGTCCCATTTTTCTGAACAAAAACTCTTAAAGAAAAATATTTGGTCACTCGAATATGAGAGCATGAAAATACCAGTACATTGACGACCGATGTTCGACTTTATGATGCTACTACTAAGGTGTATTTCGGAGTGATGTCGTGATTTGTTTTGTACAGTGGAGGTTTTAATAATAAGTTGGTTTTGAATCGTTACTTCGGTCGCGTGGTACACCGTAACTAATAGCCTATTATTGGTCGCACTGATCAAGGTCCTCGAGCTAATCACGGTCTGCTTAATATAAGTGTTTTGGACATTGAAATGGTTCTTTTAAAACAATTAGGGTGGTTAATTCGACTCGGATAGGACGATAGATTGGTTTTATCGAAGTTTATGGTAGTATACATAGATAAGCTAAATACATAGACCACCTCCTTTCTACCCGCTGGTGCAAAGACAACTAAAGAATGCAGTATTATCCTTCTCTGAGATAATAACAAATTAAAAACATAATACAATCACTAAGTAGCGAATTCCTCGGTTTCCGTTCGAAACCCAGATGCGATGTAGATCAATGAAAGTTTGGCTGATAGTGTAGTACGAACTATAACTTATGTTCAACATAGTATTCAAAGCTAATAAACGGGAAATGTTATAAGGTAAACTATATCCAGAAGTCGACAAAATTCAAGTCAACACGATGAAGGATTATATACTCAAGTATATGCATACCAAAGTAAGCTAACCTAACATGCACGTTCGTTCAATCTCGAAATGTGTTCAAGATTTGTAGTAATCCGTTGCCGTCAACTTCAACTTTAAATTCTCACATTCGTGGATATGCATTAGAGTGCTGACATATCTACGTTACAATTTCAGATATGGCTACAGAACTTATTTAGTGAGGTCAGCAAGTAATATTGTTTGAAGATTTTGGTTCTTATTAATAAATTACTACTCAATTAAACACAGGATTACACTTAAGGATTTCCAAGAAACAAGACAGACTATGAGAGAACTGGACAGATTCTTACGTAATTTACAGATCCTGTGTACTGAGGGAGGTAAGTCTGAATGTCTGATCCAGTAAACAATAGTTCGCCAAAATGGTTAGTTATCAAATTAGAAGTCTGGATTCTTCCAATGTAGATGCATGATGATGACGATAAGGAAAAGGAAACATATTAATAGCATATTCATTTATTTAACACTTTAAGCACAAATGGACGTAGTTAAGCAGAAAGGACTGAATGTACACAAAGTCACTTATGAGTTATGGGCGTTTGAAGTTTCAGCTATAGTTTCTCTAACACAAAATTAAATTGTTAAAACTTTTTGCCCCTTAATTTCCGTATAAATTTTAAAAGTAGGGTTTTCAACTACATGATAAATTCGACCCTCAGGAGCACGATGGCATGCTTAACTCAATTTTGGCCACTGTGTGGATTGTGTCCTTTCTGCTTAACTACATCCAAATGTACAGAGGCGGACTTAATGCCATAGGCATTTTCTACCAGTCAACCTTTGATGACAGTCAACCGTGATGCAGAGACAAACTGTGGTAGGTTCATATTCGATTTCATAACATAACACCACGCCTGGTTTTCCAGAAGGGATAGGCAGGGGTGTTCCTATAGTACACCCACATTTCATATTCCATTTCAATAAGTTAGTTTCGCTGTTCTTCCGCCAGCATTATCAAGATTAATTCTTTAAGGCGGATGCGCTAAGGTAGACCGCGAAATTAAAATTTACTAACGTTTTTTTGCAATTTGCAGGTCAGTGTCAGTTTGTATGTTGATGAAAATATGATTCGTGACCGTAACAAATATGGCTTTACCGAATTATAATCAATAGATTCAGCAATACAACTCCTTATATTAGAATTGGCCTTAAATGTCATGATTTCGTTAAATAGTCATTCAATTGGGTACCTAATATATAAACTTACAGAGTTGTATTGATGATTTTTATGATTAGAATTCCATAAATAAAAATGTGTTACGGTCGCGAATCATATTTAGATCAACTTACAACCTAATACTGACCTGCAAATTGCAGAAAACGTAAGAAAATTTAAATGTCGCAGGCTACCGTGACGCTTCCGCCTTAAACATACAATGTCCACTTCTCTCACCCTCTGTATTCGTATCTACTTTTAAAGGCCTGTGCAAAGCCACTGACAATAGCGTTGACATGGTCAAACAATTAAAGGCCAAACGATGATAATATATTCCGAAACAATCCTGGACTTTTAGAGCCCAGGGGTTTGCAATAAAATACACCCCATAACAAAAATGAGCAACAATACGCGTATTAGTTTGATTTACGATCCCCAGTATCAATGCTTGTGACCTATCCTGGAATAACATATTTTTTGTAGCCACACAGCAGAATGATTGATGGGCCATAAGATTAGCGAGCTTATTAGGATTATGGCGGGCGGAAAGTGTATTAGATGATTATCGCCTTGGGTGGAAAGAGGGAGGTTTTGATGTTGGAAGTTGCTGTTTCTTTGGATTAGAAAATAAGACACAAATTTTCGTAGGAAAACCAATATTATACAGTGGGTTAAGTTAAACAAAGTAAATACTTTAAAAGCAGTGTCGTTCTCATGAAAATTATTTTTTACTGAGTGACCAACCCTGAAGTATGAAAATAAAAATCTGCTGTTCGCTACATTTTTATTCCGTAGGGTATGGCCCTGTTGAACCTAACACCCTGTACTACCAGTTGGCGTGCGTAAGACACTGATGTTTTCGAAGTCTATCAATAAAAAAGAATAGCATATTAGCATATTCAGTCTATAATGTTCCCACTGCTGGGACACAGGCCTCCCTCTATGGGAGGGAGTGGGCTATAATCCATCACGCGGACTCAGTGAGGGTTGGTGGATGTCACATGTTTTCGAATTTTTGGTTCGAAGACGTGCCGGTTTCCTCATAATGTTTTCCTTCACCGTTTTGAGAGCAGTGGTGTTGAAATGAAATACACAAAGTAAAGTGCCTGCCTGGGTTCCAACTCATGACCTACAGCTTGTAAGTCGAGGCCGATACCACAAGGCCACTACTGCTCTCAATAGAAAATATCACTTTAAATTGAGCTAGATTTGCCTCAATGGTAGCTGCATAGAAGTAGAATGGTAAAGACAATTAGATATACACCATCCTGAGATATCTATTCGTTACATTTACATGTAAAATCTGTATCTTCAATCAGTTTGATACTGTGTCACTGTGTATCTGTGTATCACATCAAACCTTTCAAGTACCCAAAGGGGTAAGTCATTGACCCGACACCCGTTAGTCGTAATTATAAATTCAAATGTATTTGCTCAGTGGCTGGTTATGTCTGTCGCGGGGACCACTTCGGGGTTAGAGCGTAAGTGCTAAGTTACTATATATATCTACACAGTATAATGACGGAGAATTCACTACATATATATATTAGATTGTACATGGCCATAAAGGAGAGATATGAAGGGTTAAGTATCCATTAAAGTGAAAATGTTCTTATCAAAATCTGGCAGGTTTAGAGTTCGTGACTTTTGAGTAAATAAAACTATGATGAACCTCCTTTTCTAGATAGTTTAACGTATCGTTGTACTCCGAATGAAGTCGTGAGATTCAAAAGACCATAATAATGGAAGATTTATTTATTTATTTATTTATAACTTTTCGCACAAAAGGTACAAAGGCGGACTTAATGCCTTAGGCATTCTCTACCAGTCAACCAAGGGTGGTGAAGAGATTAGATGGCAGGTGCTTTAATTGAAAGGAAAGGAAAGCATTGATTTTGAGCGATGTTTAACAATGATAAAAAAAATAAACTATCAAAATAACGTACACAAATACATAAATAAGTCCAATACACATACATACTATTTACCATACTATATACTTACATAAATATATATATATACAAATTCCAGGAAGTGAGATGTTGAGAAATGTTAATAAAATAAAAGATAATGATCAGAAAAATAAAACGGGCTTTAGCTAAGTGTATTCATAGCAGGTATAAGAGGGAAGGACTCCTTTGATTTACCTCTCAAAAAGTATTAAAAAGTTCGTCATAAAAAATACTGGCCTTTAGTAACATTAGACCATTGACTTATAAATAAACAGACAAAAAGAGGAAACCTTTTTGCCCAGTAAGTAAGAAGACACATCGAACTTTTATCAACAAGATGGATATCGACATCAGAATACCGCCGTCTCTGAAAGTGTCGGCAGAGGTATATCGTACGCCCATATTTTGCCAGTGACGTTTAAGCCCAGTTAATATTAAGAGCGTTTATACCTTAGGAGTGGCAACGTCGCAATTTAGTGTCATATTTCGTGGTTTTCAATTTTTATCATTTAATCGGAGCTATAAAAATATGTTTAAAAATATAGTAAAAATATGTTTAACTAACTTTTCTCTTGAAAGGTCACTCATACCTCTATAGAAAAGGGAGGATCCTCCGACCAGACGGGTGTCGTGTCTGGTGGGTAACTGCCCGTGGATAGATGTCGGGAAGTTGTATTATATGCTGTTCGCGCGGTAAACTCTGCTTGCGCGATGCAGGATTTGCGTGACGTCAGTATTACGCGCAGCTCGCATGTGGCGATGTAGATACCGCTACAAGCTCAATAACTCTGAGCCCGACCTGAGCATCGAATCCAGGCACCCACGCTCGGCACCACTACACCACCGAGACAGTAAAACGAGGAAAAATATCCCACATAAATTCTCATACTCTAAACAATAATGTAGCTTGCTAACACAAGTTTACGTACAAAAGACGTCCAGCTGGTTAGTCCGAAGCTGTCCAGTAACTAATTCAGGTGCTGCATATTAATTCCTCTCTGACTTGTCTAGTTTAATCACAAAATATTTACTGGATGGTACAGGTTCGATGCAAATTTATGCTAAAATGTTACTGGCTAAACGGTTTCCTTAGCGGTAGTAGAGAAGTTAAGAATATGGGGAATGATGAAGAAGATTCGGGTGATGGTGTTTGTAATTTTAAAGTTTTTTGCTTTAAATAATAACAGCCGCAGATCAATCGAAGGTTAAGCCACACTTGCCGAGGTTGGTCCCCGGATGGGTGATCATCCATTTCATATCGAGACCCCTCCGTGGCTCGGAAAGCACGTTAAGCCATTGATCCTGGCTGTCACTCGTAGATCTTTGACAGGCATTACGGGAATTCAGAAGCCCAAAACTCTGACAACCGGTCTTACTAAATGGCATCGTGTCACCCAGTAACTAAAGTATTATATTATTTTAATTAGTGTGAATGTGAAGATTATGTGGGTCATTACTTTTTTTGTTTTATCAGTTAGTTTTTAATCACGATCTGGCAGCTTGAGTAATTTATGCGGCCTACCCAAATGTCCTTTCTTTGGTATTGTTCGTCGAATCGTTGTGCTTCTTAAGTTCTGAGTTGAGCTGCACGATTACTGACAAATGTGTGCACTGACTGGACAGGTCCGCTCAATCTGTACGGTTTTTCCTCAAAAGACCGTTTCAGACACCAATCTACATGGTCTTCACATGATCAGACCAAGATTATGTCTGGAGTTTAAAAGAGACTGTGTGTGACTTCTGAGTTTGTTTCGGCCTTTCTTCTCAGAGTAGTCAGATAGGAAACGCCGACCTCATCTAGTTTTTAAAATATGATTGACGTGTAAAAGTGTTTGTACAAACCTACTTCCAGAAATAAATCATTTATCATTTAACTGAGTTGTGGAGGTCACATGGGCAGTCGCTCCATGTAAAATACTGGTATTCAGCTGCATCCAAAATAGTTGAGAAAACGCTCGACAGATATGTTTTGTGTGACTTTACTAAGTAAGGTACAGAACACAGCCTTAAATGTGGCACATCGAATTTTAAAACAAGACTCAAGATACTAGTATGAGGGACAAAGACGACACTCTAGTAATCCGAACTTTTTCTTAATTTTCATTCATACTAATAATTATGCGAAAGTTACTCTGTCAGTTTGTCTGCTATCTTTTTACGCCTTAACAGCAGAACAGATTTTGATGGAATTCCGCACCCAGGTAGACCATGTCCTGAGACATTGGTAGTTTCTTTTTGATCCCAGTAGTACGTTCCCGTGGTATAATTTCCGACCTCCACATGAGCGAAGCGGCGGGCAAAAGCTACTGTACCATATTTACGACCGGTTGATATACTTACACACATTTAGAAAGCAGAAGGCCAATTCCCGTAATTAAAAACGTTCAAAATCAAGTTGCAATCTCAATTCAGCGTCAGTCAAATGTCAAAAATTTCGGTAAACGCTATACAATATTTGACAGATTGAGACTGAGATTAGAATGCGAACGTTCTTAAAAATACGGGAACTACCCCTTAGTTTTTGGTACTTGATTTTCAATACACATGTTCAAAGAGGTTTATTAATAAACGGCAAACTGTGACCTCCCTCAACCACATAAACTAATCCTAACAAAACAAACAAACATTCATAATAACAGGATGAATAGCTCCCACACAACGAGCCATACATCATGCCGATAATTTGAAATGCCGCAAAAGCCCCGCACAATACCATACATTCCCGGCACAATACGACAATGAGCGACCTTCTCGCGTACTAAATACGCAATGCATTGTGAAATGTACGATACGATGCATTCCACAATCGCAATTGATACATGGTAATTAGGTGGGAGGTTTTGTGTTGCGACTTCGTAATTAGAATTTTGAATTGCTTGTGTTTGTTGAACTTTTTGTAGTAGAACACTATAATTTGTTTATTTAACTTTTCTGAGACACATTTCGGTTCAGGTATCGATATTTTTTCGGGAACGTACTTACAACGTATTTTCGGCCGTATTCTGTCGGGCTAATAGCCTTTTCTCATAGATTAATCATGGGCAAGAATTGATTACGAAACAACATAGCAACACTACATAGTAAAAAAATGGCCGTCACGGAGCGCCCGGCAGATGTGACACATCGAAATTGATTATTATCGAGCATGACGCCAGAAGAGAGCGTCATGCCGTTTGCCATAGCATACGAGTCCGTCTTACCCCTAGGCGTGGCAATAAATATTTCACATCAAAACCTTACAAAATATAACTTTGTAATCACCAACACACAATGAGCATGCGAGGTGATTAATGCATCGTGGCTTCTTCGTATGAGTAAAGCCTCAGATCATATAGTAAAGCCATTTGCCTTGCAGTGGGACAATAATTTTAAACTATTATACAGTAATAAATACTTAAGCTAAACGATACTCCTCACTCAACAGAACCTGGGCGTTAATATATCACACCAAGTTTTAGAAAGAGGCAGAATATAAAAAATATTGTTCAAAGACGGTCAATATTAGGGTGATGTAGAGACAAAACATAACAGGCGCAACATACGGGATAGATAGCTCACCAATAACTATAAAATACAATAATAAATACTAATACATAGACACTTTATACAGTCCTATAACTGTTTCTAAAACTCGATAAGTATGCCATCCCAACAGCCACATACTCAACAAATAACCCGGTCAAACAAACAACTACATTAAGTTACTTCCCAGTTGTCACACAACTCACTTTATAATCACCCTAATTACGAACACCCAATCATTTTAGCCGTAATTATTAGCCGGCGAAGGTTTGACATGCCTCAACCGGGTCGCCGGTCACGAGCCGGTCACGATCCGTATTGTACCTGTCGTGCCGTGACAGCGTATGGCACAAATGTCGTGATGTGTGCTAACTGTGAGGGTGAGCGTGGGGAATAGAGGAGCGGGTAGCGGACAGAAGTAACTGATTAGGAGTAGGGTTTAGGCGTGTGTTCGAGCTCATGCTCACTGCACGACTACCGCCACAGCGCGACCATGGCCGCATAACGTATGAAGTTGGTCGCTCTGACCATTGTCGCGGTCGTGGTTGCCCTTTAAGACCATGAAAAGATCAATATGAACAGACGAATCTGTTCTGATCAGACTAACCGGATGATTAGATATACGCGAAACGATCAGACTGTTTCGTTAGCGTCTAAATCGGCCCGACCGTCGTAGAATTTTAAATAAGATTAGACGAATGTGAAGGTAGAACTGACCATGTAGTGTTTTAGCATTGGGTTCCGAAAAGAATTGCAAAATAAAAAAATAAAGTCATTTCAAATTCGCCTGTAAATCAGCACTTTTTGAACATCAAAATTACATAAGGCAGTCCCCTAAAACGCCCGCCCTTCACCAGTTCCTAGTGCTTTAACTGAGAAGAAGAAGTGGCGGAACAAACTGCCCAGCAGCGCACCTAACACATATTTGCCTGTAGCGCTCCTCTATTAACAAAGTTCGAACAACGCTACCAAATGAACGCAGCTTTACATCACTTTTTTGATTCACATTCTATTTGTTGCAAGTTCTGACTTTTGAATACGTGAAATAGAATTTCCATATTGATACGAATGGAGGCAAAATATAGTGTAACGGTTATGCTTCCGTGTTTTCAGCAGTCGTTGAAATAGGTTGGATGTGAGTGCAATCAACCGTTTTAATGTGGGTAGGTATCTAGATTATAATGGGAGAAGGGTATTTTTTTGTCATGTACGACTTTAGAGATCTGATGTGACAGGATGTACTAGGCTGCATGCGAAAGACGAGAAACCAACTTTTATAGCAGAAGTAGATTTAGCAATGTTGGTTTTAAATGTAAAATTGTGCTGGCGTAACCTGGCAGTTTATCGACTTAATAAAAATATTAAATTCATTAATTTATTTATTCACTTACAGACAACGTACAGGTTTAACCACGGGGTTTAGAAGGATGAAATTTTGCACAAGATCAGCGCTGTTGACGATAAGTTCGTCCGAAGTCACAGCATTTTGCTGAGCAAAGACCTTTTCTTGCACAGATACGACGCACGGCATAATTGCTTATATTATTGTTGTTTTTTTTTTTTACAAAAGTAGTTATTTTTCCACTCTGCAATTGGCATTTTGTTTTTGTTTTGATTAATTTGTAATTGTTTTTCAACTTTTGTTGTCAACTGTCAGTGTCGCAGACGCATCTGGATTGATGTGTATTGTCAATGTCACATACTACTTAGAGATGTCAACCAAGGTGCCTTGTCTTTGGTCTCTGGCACTGACACATCAAGCAATGGACAAAATTGTCGGCAATATGTATGCTTGAATATGAGGCTTTTGACAACGTTGGGTGTGTATACTTTTAAGTCTCTTTTTTATTATTTTTTTATTTGTAATGTGCGTTTTGTTTGTGCAGAATAAACATTTTTTCTCTCTTCTTTCCTTATTTCGATAGTGAGCACTAAATAATGATTTTTGAAAATTCACCCCCCTTTTTTTTTTTTAATTCACCCCCTAAGGAGGTTAAATAGGGAATTAAATTGGTCTGGAAGTTCATCACTTTTGCTGATGGGACAGCTCACACGACTTGTAGCTATAATAATTTGTTAAAGACCTGTTCAGCCGGTTGAAACTCATCAGCTGCTTATTACTTTTTAAGTGTCGGAGTATAAATAACTCCATAATAATAAATAATTATATACTCGTAACTTAATAACTTTTTTCAGGAATAACCTTAATTCTACATAAGCAAAGAGGTATACTCACTGGCATTGAGCGGCACGGCGGGCGCCCGTGCATGGTACGCCCCCGTGCCGCCCGCGTACCGCCCGTACCCCGCCACGCTGCCTACCCGCTGCCCACGCGCATGTCGCTGAATCTCGCGCACAGACACAACGCGCGCACTAAGGTTGGAAGCTGGAAAGAGAGAGAAACCACGTTATTAACAGTGTTCAAAAACATACATGATACGAGTTCAAACAAACACTTTTACATGTCAACAATATATTATGATTTTAAACCCAGATGAGTTCGGTGGTACCTACATACTATATACTACTTCTTCGAAGATCACTCAACCTGTCTGGTCTAAGCAAAATTCTCTCCAAATTTTCCGCTGTCTCTTGGTTTACTCTAATATTTTCAATGTTTTTACTATCTGTATCCTAGTTGTAAGTTTTCTAAAGAAATAAAATAAAAAATAAATAAATACCAAACCCTTATTTGCAGTCAGGTTAAATTGGACCAAATGGCTCCATCAGTTAAGGTGGATGTCATTAAAGGTAACCAAAACCAATAAATACAAAATCAACTCAAAGTAAAACATTAAAATATGAGATTTCTAAAGCTCACACTCAAGCACTTTTATCACTTTATGTGAAACGACATATTTAAAACAGCAGATAATCGCGAAAAAAATCTCTTGTTTCATACATTTTGTCGAGTTACGTGAACATTAATGTATCGATCAGTTGTTTGTTATTGTGTTGGTCCCATTTTAAAATTGTTTCATAAAATATGAGTTCAATGACCCTTGTTCGGCTTTGGAGTTATTTGAATTACACCACGTAGTAACGTAAAGTGTTATTTCCAAAATTAAGTGCAAGCTACTGACGACTCATTTTAAGACAATATATATCACTATGCATACGTCACCCACAAGATATAAGTAAAGCTCTCATTTCAAAGCTTTACATTGAGTCGAGAAGATGTAATAAAAAAATTGTCGTCCACAAAAATAATAAAACTACATTGTAAGTAAATCAAAGTCGTACAAAACCACGTGTAGTTTAAGAACTTTTTTCCTCCTACTTACACCGCACAATAATAATTTCTTACAATGTAAGGTTCAGTTAAACTAGTTATATTTATGAGCTAATAACTAATAAAATAAAGTATACGACCTTCCCAACATAGTCTGGTACCTAAGTTCTAGCACTTTGGAGCAGCCTTATTTATAGGGCTGTAACCTGAAACGTTTCCCTAATTGTACCTCCGAAACTACTTCACTAGTACAGGATAAAAACGTATCCTATGGCAGACACTATATAGGAAATCGATTAAGTAGCTCAACCGTGAATGTGGGCTTAGCACTTTCGTTTCTATAAAGATGTTTTATAATCTTGTTCAAAGACTTTCGATGACCTACGGCTGGGAATATAGTCCTCTCTCTTGGACCTTCTCCGGAAAATCTGTAATATACACGCATTACAGATTTATTTATGTATGTGTCGAATTTTTGGACAACTTTTTACATAACTCGGCACTCATCTAAAACCCGTTTAAATAATGCCCATTAACTTGAAGACAAATAACATGATACAACATACCACGATCTTAGTATAAGTCGTCTGACTTACAGGCTTAAATTCGAAGAATAACAAAATTATCCTCAAAGACTTCCAGTAACTAGTAAAGATGAAAGAGTCTTTAATACTCTCGTCACGTCAGAATCCTACCCGGACCACTAATCCATAACTGAAATAATATACGGGGACACACTGAAAGTTTTTAGAATAGGCCAGTAAGACATGCAGCCGAAGAAAAAAATATTTAAATTTCGAATTATGAACTCTTTGGAAATCTGTAGATGTCACTGACCTCCATTAAAATACGCGTAGATGTGCAATGAATTCTTATGTCGTTTGTTTTTACAAATTAGCGGCAATTTAAAAAGTGTCTGTCGTGCGTCGAAATGGATTTGACTAGAGCAAATTTATGTTCCATAATTTATTACCACTTTCGTTGCAGTCTTACTCAACAACAATGTTACGATAGACTTCGATTAGTATTCCATGACGATGCCCCATCCCGTGCCACTGTTTACAACTGGTTCAATGAGTTTAAACGTGGTCGAACCAGACTCACTGATGATTCGCTAGAAGGACGTCTGTCTACGGCGACTACTGAAGATAACGTGAGTGCTATGCGGCTAATGATAGAAGCTGATAGAAGGGTGACGTATCAACAGATTCGGGCAACTTCAGGCATTGGTATGAGTCAAGTATACGGAAGATCAAAAACGCCGTCGTTTGGATTGGTGCTGCTCAATGCTTGAAAGGTGTGACGGAGGTGACTTGAATGCTGTATATGGCATCGATACAGGTGATGAAAACTGGATATATTGTTAAGAAACCGAAACCAAGAGACAATCTGCGCAATGGATGTTTCCATTCGAAGATTTGCCGACAGAAGTAAAGAAGGGCAGAAGTCAAGGGAAAAAGATGATTGCCTCATTCTTTGAACGGACGGGTCATTTCGCAACAATTGTCCTAGAAGATAAAAAACCTGTTACTGCAGATTGGTATGTCAGCCATTGTTTACCAGTTGTATTGAAAATATTAGACAGCAGCGCCTAAGAAGAAGGATCCTCCTGCACCACGACAACGCTCCAGCTTACTCCGCCCGACGGACTTTCGAATATTTGTTTATCGAAAGTGTGGAGTTAGTAAGTCATCCTCCTTACAGTCCTGTAGGCCAATTCTCGTACTTAAAAAACGTTCAAATTCAAGTCGCAATCTCATTTCAGCGACAATCAATGTCAAAAACCTGTCAAAAATGTATGTAAATTGATTGTAATTTTGACAGATTGAGACTGAGATTAGAATGCGAACGGTCTTAAAAATACGGGAATTGCCCCTCTGACCTGGCACCTTGTGACTTTTAATTATTTCCAAAAATAAAAGATAAACTTAGAGGAATTTGTTTTAAGAACCCTGAAGATGGCCGTGGCTGCGTTTCAAAAAGGCGTGGAAGAAATCCCTAAAGAAGAGTGGGCCCAATGCTTCAATCAATGGTTCCATCACATGCGACGGTGCTTAGAAAGGAACGGAGACTACATCGAAATCCAATAAATATATTAACAGGCTTCTACATCATTCCGTTTTTTATTTTTTTAAAACATCGACGCATACCTGTTACCATGGATTCAGTACATGATTCTGAATCCCCCTGCGTTTAAAGTATTCGTCGGCTATAAAAAAAATATTTGCGGTTCAGTACATTTTGATTCTCTATGAAAAGGCACTTTTTTTTTTTGATAACCGTCGAAAAATTTCTACTCTAGACGCTAGATGTATGAATGTGCTGAATTCATGGTTACAGTTTTTATGTCGGTGTCCCTATCACCCGGTATTTAAATGGGCAGAAAGACTTTAATGTAAGATCTTGATGTAGTCAGGGAAAATAATTGTTGACCAACTTAAATTGCTCCTAGGCCTATATTCAAATCACAACCGTAATTCTTTGACAGTTGTATGAAATGGCTATACACGGCAAATTGCCGTAAGGTGTCAATTTAAAACGCACGTCAAGTAAACACGCCGCGCGCAAGGTTGCCTGCTTGTCGGTCTTCTACAGATTGTACTTCGGTGAGTGTTCCCAAGAACTCCACGACCTCATTCCACCGGCCCCCTTCTTCCGTTTGTCATCTAGACGCACTGCAAACTGGCAGTGCGTGTGCAGGTAATGATGATAACTACCATCCTTACCTAGTTGCTATTCCACCAATTCGCACTAAGCGTTTCCAAATGTCTTTTGTAATGCGCACAGCAAAAGAATGGAACACTACCTGCGTCTGTGTTTCCGAACGCATACAACCCTAATATCTTCAAAGTGAGAGTTAACAGGCTTCTTCTGGGTAGGCTCACTCCATCGTCGACTCTGTCTCTGTCACCACTGACATAGACAAGAGTCAAGAGCAAACCCATTTTAAATAAAGAAAAAAAAATCACTTCAATTTTTAGAAAGAGCCTGTCGGAAAAGTATTATTGGCAGTGACGACGCGATTATTATAATTAAATTTTGTAACTATTAAGTTACAAAATTTAATTATAATAATCGCGTCGTAACGCGTGAGTTCACAAAGAATGCATTGTTTGTATTAACAAACAATGCATTCTTTGTGAACTCACTCAGAGAACAAACACATGGATCACATCACATGGATGGAAACACACTCAACAAATTGATCAGAAAACATACCTGTGTATAGGCAATTTGTAGTGCCACTTACAAATTGATAACTTTGATTCGGTTATTTGAATATTTAAACGGGAATTCGAAATAAAAATCAAGTAGACGATTTTTATTTGACAATTTAGGTTAACTTTATAACCTCAATTTTCGTTGATGGTTTTTGAAATATAATTTATTTAATAATGATATTCAAACAGTAATTGTCGGAAAAAGTAATATGACATGAAGTAGAAACCTTCTTAATACAGATGAATATGTAACTATCTCCTATTTAGTGAATTATTGCCTAAGAATGTAACTTAGAAGAGTTTGTTTACACTTTCAACACATAATTTAGGAACAGACACTACGCAAGCGCGACTTAGAGTTAAATTTACGAGTAGGTACGGTGAATAATGTTAATTATGAAAGAAAATAATTCGTTCTAAGAAACGTTGTTAAAACATTCTAAATTCGATAATGTTATAACGTTTTGAATTATCTGATCGTCCTCAGAGTTCTAATTGATACGTAGTTTTCTTGGAAATCTCGCATTTCTTAGAAGCCCTTTGTAAGCAAATAAGTTATTCGATGAAGACGTCAAAAGATTTATTTATCAAAGAAAATGCTAAGTTTTAAATAAGCTGAGAAGATCATATAAAGTTAATTAGAGATGTATGATTTCTTGGAAAAGTAATGTTCTGTGTTTTCATTTACTATTCTGAATATACCAACTTAGTATATAGAGAATAGACTAATAGCTTATAAAGTAAATAAAATACCGAATACACCAACTTATTGATAACGCTACGATATGTAAAAGTAATTATCAAACTTACACTTAATTACTAACTAACCTAAATTACAACCTAAAACCGACAATGGCCTTAATTTCAGTCTAAACTTTTCTTCGCAGAAATGACCTATCTACCCACAAAGCTTCCTCAACACAGCCAAATACAGACCTTCATAACGAACTCTCGTCTTCCGTACATCTGACCGTCTTTGTCACAATATTCTTGACACAAGAGCGAAACTGCGCTAAGTACAAAGCGGCTAAGTTGAAAGAACAAATAAGCCAGACTGGGTGGCATGTGGCCCCTACGACTCTCATCAAAGTTGCACGCCGTAGCCTCGTAGCCTCGTAGGCCTCTACGCGGCTACGCGACTTGTGGTCTACGCCCGCTACGCCACTTGTTGTGTACCGTTTGCATACAAAACTGGTATTTTGGAATGAGGTTATTTACGTGTGAGGTGTTTTTTTTTTTATGTTGGAAATGTTTTTTACAAGTCATATCGAAGAAACTATTCAGTCAAAAATGTTTTCATAACTATGATTTAAAGCTTAAACCTTTCGAATTTCACTGATCTTAGCTCAAATAAAGAACACACAAACGTGCACAAAATAATGTTTTTTTTTTTATATATTTATGATTAATTGAAACGTTTCAACACAAATTACATTAATTAACATGGAAATGGAAGCAAAATACTCAACATTACTCGGTCGACCCAAAAATACCCAAAACCCAGAAACAACAAATACGTACCCGACAGTAAAACTACAGAAATAAACACGTGTGTGTGTGTAAGTCCGAAGCTATCGTTACGTAGTATTTAAGATATCTATAGGAGTACCTTTATAAAAAAAAGTTGGAACGAAGTTCCTTTCGCTGTATATTATGTATAGAACAACAGGCACAATGAAATAAATTAACAACGTTTGAGAGTAAATAAATGAAAAAAAAGGAATTAATGCTAATAAAATAGTTTTTTTTTTTGTATTCTCGTCTGTACTACAGCTATACACCTTATAGGTACATCAATCACACTACATCAAAAATGTCGTGATGGTCAACATTTTAAATATCTTTTTTTCGGTCCAGCTGTTATTCTTCAAGTGCGTAGAGTATATTGTGCGATAAAGAACTTCGTTCCAATAAAAAAAAAACCTCCTTAACAAATTATTCTGCTAACACTACCAAAGAAAATTTCATAGCGCTTCAGTTTTCGTCGCGCGCCTTGTACAGTCGACAATAAAATGCATATTAGATAACCGTGTTTTGTTGGCGGCACGTGATTGGCTGGCAGTACGTGAGCGGGCGGCGCACGAGTATTTTTAGGGTACTTTATGCTGCCTATCATGGACGGAATTATCGATATGGCCATTTGTTATTACACCTATTTTAGAACCCTTTTCGTGTGATAACTAATATTTTTGGGTAGTAGGGATTTGGATGTTTTACACAATCATACATAAACTCTCGCCTCCGTCCCATGGGGGTAAGCAGAAACTACAGAACGCCACCTGCTACGATCCTAACATACTCCTTTTGCTTCGTTTACGTTCATAATTCTGGTCATACACGCACGCCGATTGCGACTTGCGGTTGTTTGTGACAAATCATCAGTACAAAAAAAAAATATACAGGGTTATTGGTAAAACACCATCAACCTCTTAAGGAGTCATTGTACTCATTATTATGAACAACGTTTACTGTGGGACCAAATATGAAATTGCGAAAAAAAAACAGCCGGTCCCTACATTTTGACGAGTTCTGCAAACATAAATGTAGGGAACACACACAATTATTTGGTCCCATAGTAAAAGTTGTTTATAATGATGAGTACAATGACCCCTTAAGAGGTTGATGGTGTTTTACCAATAACCCTGTTTAGTACAACTATCGGTAGGTACCTACAGCAGCCACACTACGTATGTGATGCTTTTTTACTTAGTCCAGTAAAGTAATCCATACCCTATGTATGTATATTAGCTATATCTATGTATCTAGCACAGGAGTGATTAAGATAACACGTCCGACCTATATGGCAGGCTCAAGGGGCACGAGGCAAGTGTCAGGGCATAATCCAACGCGTACTGGACAATTATTTAATGTAACATTAGGTATTCTTGTCCTAATATATCTTTTAAAGTGTATTCTTCTTTACTTGTCCCATTTTGTAAACCTTAGAGTACGCTCTAAGGTTCGTTTTATTATATCTTTTGGTGACAAAGGGGCAATAATCTGTGGCACAGACATGGCTTAATATACTGATTGAAAAGCGGCAAATTACAATAAATATAGAAAACAAAATAGGGGATACAACTATTCAACAGAATCAAAACCACTTTCATTCATAAAATAACATATATCACAAACCAATAACAAATAAACATTACCACTTCAATTATAATCAACATTATCAAAACAGTCAGATATCAATAGAATCGATCGATTACCCATTAATTTAACTATCGCTCTTCAATAGGGCAACACTACGTAATAACCAATTTGTTTAATGGCAACACTATTCACGCTCCCCTTTGAATTGTGATGTCACACACTAATGAGAATTAGGTTATGGTCTAATTGAAAATGGTTCCGTTCAAGATGGCGGACGCTTCCGCAAACAAACTTTATTGAATGTGCATGCTTGTGTATCATAACGTTTTGATCAAGGCGAAAAGCTTGTGTACTAGTAGATGTACGCGACTTAGATCGAAAACAAACTTAACACTTTCACTGTTCGCGAAGCAGACACAATAGTAACCTAAACAATAGGCGTGAACCATTTTTTTTTGGGATACAAACTGTTTCTCAATTAATTTCTTAGTAAACTGAGAACAAAAAGAGATAACATAATAGTTAGGTATTTGTTGCTCACGACCTTATTCAAATATAATATATAACAAAATTATTAACGACCACAAGTGAAATAAAAAAGTAAAAATAAATAATCTTAAGTAAAAATAAAATAAAAGGAACTTTGTTTCGGTCGTTTTGCCAATCTTTTTATACGTGCAGTCTATGGGTCAAGTATACGCAGAAGACCATCAACGCCCTGCGCGTACAGTATAACAATGCCTTTAGGATGCTGATGCGGCTGCCGAGGCACTGCAGCGCGTCGGGCATGTTTGCCGACGCCGACGCTCGCATTGATGGCTTTCATGCCATCCTCAGAAAGAGGGCGGCATCATTGCTTAGTCGTGCCCGCGACAGTGGCAACGGCATTCTTAGCATTGTGGCTGGTAAAGTTGACTGTCCAATACTGTGGCATTGTGTGCGGTTGCATGTCAATAAGTGTAACTAATCTTATCTACGGACGAATTGATAATGTTTTTTTTTTTTTTTTGTTAATTGTGTTAGGTCTGTAGGTTTTCGAGAGAAACAATCAGTTCAAGACGCTAAACGATTCTGGTTTTATTTTAGGAAAACTAACTACTTATACATAAATTCTTAAATTAACAAAAATATATCTGTGGGCACTTTTGAAAACATTGCGGAACTATTACCCAATCACTGCACAGCACGTATTAGTCTGTAGTTCACTGAACTCACGACAGGAGCGCCACCATCGCGGTGGCGGTAGCAGAGAGCTAGGGCTCCACGGTCGGTCACTTGGCCGAGCGCCAGCGCGCTGCGGCCGTTGGTATTATGTACAGCTACAGTACTCGCCTTCAAGCGAAGCGTACGGGTCGCCGGACTGTTCGTCCGGATGAGGTCTTCTGCACGAGGACGTCATTTGCCACTGTTGATGACACGTCATCGTTGACAGCGTAAGCAGGCTTCAGCCGATCTATTGACACTGAAGTTTGCCGGCCTGGTAACTGCAGCGTAAACACTTTGTTTTCACGCTTCAACACTTTGTAGGGCCCGTCGTACGTTGGTTGCAGTGGTTTGCGTACGGCGTCAACTCTGATGAAAACTGAGTGGCATTTGTCTAGGTCCGAATGCACGAATATAGCACGGTTGTTACTGTGCGGCTGGTTGAGCGATGGCTTGAGACTGTCTATTGTTTTGCGTAATTTATCGACGTATTCTGAGTCCATGATTTCACTGCGTGGTGTTAACGAGAAGAAATCGCCTGGTAGTCGTAGGTTACAACCGTAGGTGAGCTCCGCAGCCGTTACTCCGGTATCGGTACGACAAGCAGCGCGGAGTCCAAGCAGTGCGGTCGGTAGCTCGTCAATCCATGTGCTTCCCATTGTTACGCGTGCGGTGAGCGCGGCCTTGAGTGATCTATGCCAGCGTTCAATAATACCATTACTTTGTGGATGGTAAGGCGTTGTACGAACACGGTGTATTCCCAGCAGGTTGGTTAGGGCATTGAACAGCTGACTCTCAAATTGCCGCCCTTGGTCACTAGTCAGAGTCTCTGGACATCCATATCTGGCGATCCACATCTCATATGTTGTCCTCGCGATGGTTTCTGCAGTGATGTCTAAAATAGGCATTGCTTCAGGCCAACGAGTCTTGCGGTCGATAATTGTAAGTAAATAACGATGACCGGTTGATGACGTAGGTAGCGGGCCGACGATATCAATGTGTATGTGTTTGAAACGCTCGGTGGGTGCGAATGTTGATAACTTGCTGCTTGTATGTCGATGAACCTTCGCTCGCTGGCAAGCTACACATGACTTGGTCCACTTGCCGATATCCACATTCATGTTTGGCCAGAAATATTTGTCTTGCATAAGTCTGCGCGTTGTTCTAACACCAGGATGACTTATTCCATGCAGCGCGTTGAAAGCAGCTAATCGGAATTCCATTGGTAAGTACGGTCGTACGTTGTCGGTCGACGTTTCGCAGTATATTTTATTATCGGTCTGTGGCAAAGTAATTTGCTTGAGTTGAATATTATTTTGTTTCTTTAATGTGGGTAATTCTTCATCTTTGTTTTGTGCTTCACTTAAGCTTGAATAATCTATAGTTGTGGGGCAGGTAATTGTCTCGATGCGTGAGAGTGCATCAGCCACAACGTTTTCCTTTCCACTGATGTGTCGAATATCCGTTGTAAACTCACTGATGAATAACAACTGTCGAGTTCTTCGTGGGGTTTCGCTGTCCGATGATAGTTTTGATAAGGCGTAGGTTAGCGGCTTGTGGTCGGTGAACACAATCATTTCACGACCCTCGTGCATTTTCCTGAAATGTTTCACTGCCATGTACATTGCAAGTAGTTCCCGGTCGTAGGTACTGTACTTCAATTGCGTATCCGATAGTTTTTTCGAGAAATAACCGAGTGGTTGCCACATTTTGTTTACGTGCTGTTGGAGTACCGCGCCGGCGCAACTGTTGGACGCGTCGCACATTATTGCGAGTGGGGCGGTATGGCAGGGATGTGCGAGCAGTGCGGCGTCACGTAACCTCTTCTTGCAATTCTCGAATGCGAGTGATGATTCATCAGTCCACTGGATAATTGTTTTGTCGCGTTTTTTTGAATTATGTAGATAGACATTGAGCGGCGCTTGCACACTTGCGGCGTTTGGAATGTTATCACGATAATAGTTAAGCATTCCGAGGAAACTTCGTATTTCTTCTACTGTCATGGGTTTGGGATAGTCGTTGATGACCTTGACCTTCTCCTCTGGTGGTTTGATGCCTTCGCTTGATACTGTATATCCCAGAAACTTGACTGTTGGCTGGCCGAAAACGCATTTTGCTGCATTAATTGTTATCCCGTTATCTTCTAATCGCTTGAGTACAGTGCGGAGATTTACTCGATGTTCGCTGTCGTTTGTTGACACTACCAATAGATCGTCGACGAAAGGAAAAACGAAATCCAATCCTCTCAGGGTGTCGTGGATAAAGCGTTGGAATGTTTGTCCCGCGTTTTTGAGTCCTGGACACATTCTCGGGAATTCGTACAATCCAAACGGGGTAATGATGGCAGTTTTCTCGATATCTTGTTCTCGGACAACAATCTGTTGGTATGCACGATTTAAATCAATTGTTGATAGTACTTTTTTACCGGCCAGGTGGTAAGTAAAATCTTTTATTCGAGGTATGGGGTAGCGGTCTGGTTTAGTCACTGTGTTCAGTCGTCGGTAATCGCCACAGACGCGTAGATCGCCGTTCTTCTTGGACACCACGTGTAGCGGGCTTGACCACGGGCTTTTGCTTGGTCTGCATAGGCCTTGATTGATCATGGATTCGAACTCGTGTCTGACTTGAGCGTAGCGGTGCGGAGGTATTGGTCGGGCTCGACAATGTATTGGCGGTCCTGTAGTTTCGATATAGTGTTCGACGTTGTTCTTCGGGCTTAATTTCATTGACGTCACTCGAGTTGTGCCTGGGAAATCAGCGAGTATATCGTGGTACGATTGCTGTAGGTCAACACTACGTACTGTGGGTAGATTTGATACTCGCGCTGGCGCCGCGACAGACAGTTTGGTTGTCATATCTATCAGCCTTCGATTTCGTAGATCGACGTTGAGCTGGTGATGATTGAGGAAATCAGCTCCGATGATAGGTTTGCTGACGTCGGCGACAACAAACTTCCATCTATATGGCCTGCGTAAATTGAGGTTTAGCTCCAGCGTTTTTTCTCCGTATGTGGGTATGACGGTGTTGTTGGCGGCGAACAGCGTGAATGGTAATTTCTTCGTGCGTTGGCCTTTTGTTCGCGGTAATACAGATATATTCGCGCCTGTGTCTACCAGGAATGTGAGTCTTGATGTCTTGTCATATATGAATAGGCGGTATGATTCGTTGTAAACGCCAGAGTCCGCCGCATCTAGCGCGTGTGCTAGTTTTCCGTGTTCTTTTGATGTTCTCTATGTTCTCTGTTGTCATAAGAACATGGTTGACGACAACATCTTGCATCTTTGCCGAACTTCCTGTGGTAATAGCAATACGGCGACGGTGTGCCTGAGCGCGAGCGAGACGGCGTATATGCACGAGAGCGTGCGCGTGAGCGCGATGTATGCGATGAATATCCACGACCGCGGTAACGACAGCGACACGTATGCTGTGACGACTTGAGTGAAGCTACTTCAAGCGATAATTTTTTCATTTCTTCGACTAGATATTGTGCATCGCTTTTTGGTTGGCCTTGAGGGGCTTGTTGCTCGCATGATACTGCTGCGACTTCTTGGGCTTGTTCAGTCATCTTGTCGGCTAGTAGTGATAATTCGTCTAGGCTGGTTTCTTTAGTGACGACGAGTACGGATCGTACCTGGGCTGGTAGATGATTCATCCACATGAGTCGCAACGTGGAATCTGTCACCTTATCACGGGCTAAGTTTCGCATGCGTCGCAGCAGCTGTGAGGGTTTCTGGTCACCGAGCTCCATGTCAGACAATAGCTTTTGAAATTGACGGTTTTCTGACTCTTCGTAGACCGATATCAAACGTTCCTTCAACAAGTCGTACTGCCGTGCTGTAGGTGGGTCGTATAGCAGGTCACAGATCTGTTCAACATCTTGCTTTTCCAATCGCGCGATTACCATCTGTGCTAGTTCTCGTTGTCCTTTCTTCAAATCATGCGTGGCGGCTTCAAAACTGACGAACCATAGGCGGACTCGGTCGCGCCAGAAAGCTGGAATCCGTAGCGATAGCGAAATACCGGCTACTTCTGGGATGTGCGGTGCTGTAGATTCACTACACTCGGGTTGCTTAGCCATGATGCTCGATGGTTGCGATAAGTTGTTCGCGGGGTCACCACTGTTAGGTCTGTAGGTTTTCGAGAGAAACAATCAGTTCAAGACGCTAAACGATTCTGGTTTTATTTTAGGAAAACTAACTACTTATACATAAATTCTTAAATTAACAAAAATATATCTGTGGGCACTTTTGAAAACATTGCGGAACTATTACCCAATCACTGCACAGCACGTATTAGTCTGTAGTTCACTGAACTCACGACAGGAGCGCCACCATCGCGGTGGCGGTAGCAGAGAGCTAGGGCTCCACGGTCGGTCACTTGGCCGAGCGCCAGCGCGCTGCGGCCGTTGGTATTATGTACAGCTACAATAGTTTTATTGTGGCATGTATTATGCAAGTATTATTGGTTACCTACTTTTACATAGTTTTTAAGTATACTAACATAAATATGGATCGCCGTGTCTGTATTAAATAAATAATTAAAAAATAAAATAAAAAGATAAACATTTTTTTAACAAAAATAGAGAAAATTTAAAAAAAAACAATACAAATCTTATTAATAAATCTCAGTCATTAGGGGCCGCATTGGTAATTCAAAATTTTTATTCAAATCGACACATATTGCCAAAATTTAACCATTGGTTACTATATTTAACTAATGGTTGAGTTAACTACGGATCAAAAATCCGGCCCTAATTCAATTTATCGATGAGCTTCTAAACTGATTAGGAGATAATGTGAACAAATATAAATTTTACTTTTTAATTTGTACTCGCACTCGCTATTCCAAACCACTCGCATCACTTGAAAGCCGGAATCAACAATGGTGACTACCAGAAAGACGGCGCGACAATGAACGTCGACGAGTCCCGGAGAAGTGATTCAACTATCTTGGAACTCGCAACAAAATTAATCAGACAATGGCGGATGAGCTAAAAAAAACATTAGTTTCCACTTTTCGAGAACAATATGTTGGTTTCTGGACCGGAAAAGGATCCCCTTTTGCTCACTCGCTCAAGGGTGACATTTCGAAAATACTACTTTAGGAAAGGCATATATTACCAGCCTATATGGCTTCATTGTAAGACAAATGCCTCTTCTAATACAGAGAAGGCAAGAGCATTGATCACCACACATGCTCGAGGCGGATTTGCGAATCCAGCATAATATAAATTATAAGTCCAGGTTTCCACAGCTTGTTTCCCTTCACCGATGTTAGTGATGTCCAAGATAAACTAAGAAAGTAGGTACATATGACTTGAGAAGAAAATATTATACTTGCCCCGATTTGAACCGGCAACTTCGTGCATGAGAGGTGGGGCCTTAATCACTGCGCCATCACGACAGAGGGAAGGCATGTATGTTGAAGTAGTAAGACGGGCTGGTGTCTGCAACTCCACGTTCAAGCGCGTATTTTGCATACGGGCGGGATAATCAATCATTCTATCCACCCCAGAAGGCAAGTATCTTCCAAATTCCATGTCTCTAACTTACAATGGTTTAGGCTGAATTTTCCCTGTCAGTCAGGAAGTCAATCACAAAACTGTCTTCTGCATGCATACGTACATACGTACACATTACTCAGTTTCCATATGTCTAAGTTCCTTATCTATTTCCGAATCTCATATCAATATGATATGATTGGCTGTTGATGTTTCCGCCAGCCAATCAGAAGCTTGAGGATTGGCAGCCGATTTACTAATCAGACTTCATCAGGCTTTCATAAATCGGGCGTTTGTGATCTGTTATTTGGTTGAACTGACATAACAATGATAGTAATGGTGGAAGGTATTTTATTTACCACATTGTCTATTAGTAAGTATTACTTAAATAAATCTGTAATTCAGAAGTTAATGTTATACGGTAAGTAAAGAAAAGTAATTAACAGTCAGTTCATCACTGAAACTCACTTACAATAAATGTGTGTTGAAAGAACTACTACACTCGAGAGCAATGAATCCGGGTCACTTAAAGAATGTTAAAAATCTCGGAAACTAAAAATGATAGGTTAATGCAATAAATTGTATTTAATAGACAATGTAATACTCCTTAAATGAAAGTAAAAAAAAATACATTTTATTAACACAAAATTACATAAAGAAAAAAACTGCTGATCTCTCCTTAAAACAAAAATAGGAAACATGAAATTTTTGAACTTTATTACGATTTTCTTGAATTTTAATACTTCGTATTGCCTCCTCGTGCTTCCATTACTGCGTTTACGCGGTTTGGCATGCTGTACACCAAGTTCCTTATACGATTTTGGGGAATATTCTCCCATTCCTCTGTGAGAGCAATTTTGAGCTCACGAAGCGTGATTGGGGGAGGGTTTCGTTGTTTTACGCATCTGCCTAGCTCGTCCCAAGCATGCTCGATCGGGTTGATATCCGGGCTGCGCGCTGGCCACTCCATACGAGTAATGTTCATCTCTTGAAGGTAGTCATTCACAATCCTACCTGTATGAGGTCGGGCATTGTCATGCATAAATATAGCATCCTCACCTAAATTGACCATAAATGGACCAACGTGATCATTGAGGATTTCTTCCACATATCTTACGCTAGTTAAAGAGCCGTTTTCTATGATCACCAGCTCTGTGCGACTTTCAGAAGAAATTCCGGCCCACACAAGTACAGACCCACCACCGTAGGCTACTTTTTCTTCGATGCATGCTTGCTTGAATCTTTCCCCTGGTCTTCGATTCACTCTGTGTCTTCCATCGTGCTTGTAGAGCATAAATTTTGATTCGTCGGAGAACATAACTTTTGACCAATCTTCAATACTCCAATTTACGTGGCTCTGGGCATATCTTAGTCTTGAAATACGATGCCCACGCTCCAGTTTAGGGCCGTTTGCAGGTCTAAGGGGTTTTAAGTTAGATTCAGCAAGCCGACGTCTTACTGTCCATGCACTTGGGTTACTTCCTCCGAGGCGTCGAAACTGATTGGTGAGTTCAGTTCCTGTGAGAAAGCGATTTCGAAGCATGGTGTTCACCAAGTATCGGTCTTCTCGTGCTGTGGTACACCTGGTTCTGCCCGTTCCTGGTCTGCGTAGGTTAGAACCAGTTTCTTCGTAACGTCGGAGAACTCTTTGTACTGTTGACAGCGACACACCGACAGTCCTGGCTGTATCGCGCTGACTCCGGCCGGTTTCCAGCATTGTAAGTATTCTGGTGCATTCTTCAGGCGTAAGCGACATAATTTCAGCTTGAATAATGAATATAGAGCACTATCAACATGGTTTATGTACCCACATAAATGACAGATTACAAACAAAAGCAAAACCAAATGCTGTAATTTCGTAGTTCCATCTTCGAAAGTGGCCCTTTTTCAAATTTGATTTTTTTATGAGATAACTTTACAATAACTAAGAAGTTTTAATACCTTCATTTAAGGAGTATTACATTGTCTATTAAATACAATTTATTGCATTAACCTAGCATTTTCAGTTTCCGAGATTTTTAGGATTCTTTAAGTGACCCGGATTCATTGCTCTCGAGTGTATTTACCACCTATTATAAATATTATGATGTTTAAATCATCCAATCTTCACAATTCTCTAAACTGCAATCCAAAGTAAGAAACCTTTTTTTCATTATTTAATAAGACACTACACTTAAATAATCTTTAACACGTCCTATTAGTACCCAAAAAAAGAAAAAGAAACCGCGCGTGTATTCAAATTTCGAAACGTCCAAGATGGCACCGATGCGGTCGGTTACTGTCACAAATTGTAGTGGGTTACTGTTATCACCAGAGATAAATGATAATGTAATTAAACAGTTTCAGTTATGACGAATGTTTCAAAATATGCTAGAGATAAGAAGATTTGGAAAGGTAAATACCTGAGTGTGTCTAGCTGTTTAATCATTTAAATTAAATACATGGGTCTTACAGGTAGCCTTGGCCATATGTTAGATACACGTGTATCTAGCCGTATTTATGTATCCTTAGTCGTTGAGATTGATTTACGGAACGACGAAACGTTCCGTGAAAAGAGACTCAAGCAGCTAACTTAAAACATTAGCATATTAGAAATAGAAAGTGTGCATAAACTATTTCATAAGTACCGAAGCTATTTTCCCAAAAGGCTGAAGTCAAAACATAAAATAATTATGAAAAAAACTTGAAAAAAAAGTCTTAAATAAAGTCCTTGCGCGATTCCGATCATGGTAACGATTCAATATCGTATACAACCACAAAAAAGATAGTTACGACGCACGAAAAATTTTCAACAAGAAGTCTTCATAACTACCCTCACAAACAATACTTTATTGACGTAGTTAACAATACAGAATGATTACTAAATACTGTCCCAACGAGGTGCGCTAATGCCCCTCATAACGACAACAAATTACCCTTTGAACACAATATTATACTAAAAACTTTAACAGGACCCACCGACGCGGAATTATATTACGCGATGCTATTTCATAGAACTACATTACTACAGTAAGTAATTATGATACATAGAGGGCGCCTCTAAGCTGCTCTAAGTGGCTAAGTAATAACAGCCGCATGGGTCAATCAATCAGGTTAAGCTACGCTTGCCGAGGTTGGTCCGTGGATGGGTGACCATCTTTACATACCAAGACCTCTCCATGCCTCGGAAAGCACGTTAATGGCCATGGTCCCGGACCCCGGCTGTCATTTGTGGATCTGTGGCAGTCGTTACGGGTAGTCAGAAGCCCGAAATTCTAACCACCAGCCTTACCAAGGGGTATCATGTTACCCAGTAACTGGGTTGTGGAGGTCAGGTAGTCGCTCTATGTAAAAGACTGGTATTCAGCTGCATCTGGTTAAACTGGAAGCCGACCCCAACATCGTTGGGAAAAGACAGGCAGATGATGACCTAAAGCTTCAGAAAGAGCGCGGGCCTGCGGGCGGTGAGTAATGGGTAGCTCACCGTCCGATCAGGACCAGGCCCGTGCTGGACGGCGCGTACGTGTTCCACGCGCGCCTCAAAGAGATGTCAGCATCGAAGAGGGGGCCCACTAGGGCCCAAGCCTGCCGGGAAAGCGGGATCATCCGAAAGGGGTACCGCTGACCCGGAACATATAGGGCCAAGGAAGGAACACGGGTGGGTTTTAGTCAGTAAGAGTCTGACACTCCCTTCCGCTCCCACCCAGAGCGGGAGGGGTCATTTGATGCTTTCCCATCCTCAAAAAAAAAAAAAAGCTTCAGAAAGAAACACCGGTATAGTTGAAAGAGACGACGCTCTACTAAGCCGATCTTTAACTAAAACATCTGCTGCGTACTTTTCAAATTCAAGATCAAAAAAGATCAAAATCTGCTAGTGACCATCACCCAGAGTTCTACATCTGAACACTGGCCTACCAAAAAACTAATGATACAATGAATGAGCACAGGGAAAATGGCCGCAATGAATCCTACTCATGTAAGATTTTATTGTTTTATTGTTGATCGAAAATTGCGCTGTTAACAGTCAGAAAGACGCTAGTTACTACCAGTCTTCTGGCAAAATCCCGTTATCGTCTTCCACGAAACCCCCAGAAAGAAAAATGATCTTTCACTCAATCCCAGCTTTAGCATGGTACTGCCTACGTATCGATCTCTTTGATCCGGTAACTA
The DNA here is from genome assembly GCA_937001585.2 of Brachylomia viminalis. Taxonomy (NCBI): domain Eukaryota; kingdom Metazoa; phylum Arthropoda; class Insecta; order Lepidoptera; family Noctuidae; genus Brachylomia; species Brachylomia viminalis. Next base: position 3,944,707 of record OW443303.2, on the reverse strand, counting down.
CACGATATAATTTGGCTAACAAAATTGAATCACGCACGGGGATTGGTCGTTAAATTAATTTCTGTACATCACTGGCATCGCTGGCCGTTTCAATTTTTGCCAACATCATGTGGAAAGGTAGGTAGGCCAGTTATTTGATATGGTGACCATGAATTGGTACAAAATATAAATACACACATCAAAAGTGTCTAGGGATCAACATATATTTTTGCAATAACTTTTCTCCTGATTGATATTAATTAAAATTTTCTTTAAGGATTCATAAAATAAAGTGTTTTCGTTTGTCACAGTAACGATAAACCAAGTCACCTTTGCATTAATAAAGAAATTTGCCATTTTCCTAATAAAGGGATTTTTGACATTTGAACCACTAACACAAAAGTTCGAAAAAAAGACTGAAATAACAGTTTTCTTTAAAATTTTATTGGGTAACTTAAACAATTAATAATCCGTGTTTCTACCGCGAACACTAACAACACAAGAACATCGGTTTGGCATACTCAAAATGAGTTCATCCAAATCACGCTGTGGAATGGCCGCCCATGTTCGTTGCAACAACAAAAAAAGGTCTTCTTGCGACTGGATACCCTCCATATTCGGCAGAGCTCTTCTCTGTAGCATATCCCATGCATGCTCAATCGGGTTCAAGTCTGGCGACTGAGCAGGCCAGGGCAGGACATTGATGTTAGCTGCGGCGAGAGTCTGTCTTACAACTCTTGCGGTGTGCGGTCGTGCATTATCATGCATTAACTGAAATAAGGGACCGATTTGCACTTGTAGAGGAACGATGACGTCTGATACAATCGTCTCAGCATAAATTTGAGCGTTGAGGTTGCCTCTGATCCAAATCAACTCAGTTCTTCCGCCGATCCAAATACCCGCCCATACCATGATGGTTCCACCACTATAAGGATGGACTTCCTGGCAGGATTTTAATCGCTGTTGGCGTCCAGGGGTTCTCCAGTGTCGTATACGTCTTGTATCCGGTCTCATACCAAAACGAGACTCATCAGAAAAGCACACGAAACGCCATTGTTCTTCTGCCCCATTTCTGTGTTCAAGAGCCCATTGATATCGAATCCTACGATTGTGCATTGCTATAGGTGGTACCCGTAGCGGTCTTCGGGAATGAAGGTTCACTTCATGCAAGCGGTTTCTGACTGTTTGGTCGCTAATTAAGTTCCCTGAAGAGTGATGAAGCCTCACGGCTAACATCATGGCGGTTATTGTTGGAGCTCTTCGAGTTAAGATTTGAATGTATCGGTCTTGTCTCCGTGTGGTGCAGCGATACCGTCCTCCATGGCGCTCAGCCACGGTACCAGTGCTTCGGTAACGTGTCCAAAGTCGACTGATAACACTCTGACTTGTATTCAGAGCTAAAGCCACAGTACGTTGCCGGGAACCAGCTTCTATCATTCCCACGGCTCTGAGCATTTCTTCCCTGCTTAAATGACGTCGCCGCTCCATAATAACGTTGGTTTTAATCAGTAGTAGGGAAACAGTAGCACTAATAATGTCTTCAATGCGTTGTATGTTTTTATAGGGAAAATATTGACAGCTGATTTTCATCTTTTACTCGAATTTGATTCACAGTTCCTGATTCAAATTATGAAATGCACCAAAAAGGATCCATATAAATTTATAAAATCATAAATTTATTACAAAGCCACATCTTAATCTCAAGAAATCCGCATAAAAATGCTTGATCCCTAGACACTTTTGATGTGTGTATATATAAGTGGTTTATTTAGTGTCTTTGGGTTCTTTTTAACCCCCGACGCAAAAGAGGGGTGTTATAAGTTTGACGTGTCTGTTTGTCTGTGTGTCTGTCTGTGTGTCTGTCTGTCTGTCTGTCTGTGGCATCATAGCGCCCGAACCACTGAACCGATTTCTGTTTAGTTTTTTTTGGATGAAAGGAGACTTAATCGAGAGTGTTCTTAGCTATGTTTTATAAAAATCGATTGAGCCGTTTAAGAGTTATGGTGGGTTAAAGTGGGGATGGAAGAACCAAAATTCTACAAATGTGCCTGTGTCGGGGGTTTTATAAATTTTTAATTTAATTATTTAAGTCTTTTGTTGACAAACAATCAGGCAACCCACCAGATGATAAAATGTTCAACACCATTTCTAAATAAACAATCGAATGAGAACCTTTTTCAGCCAAAGGATCAGCATTGCCACTGAACATTCCCATGCTGCCAGCCTTTTGGGCATTACCCATTCGCTACGCTGCGGTCAGATTTTTTGATGCTCTATAAAAAGCATGGTATTTATTTACAAAGTGGTGTAAACAAAAGTTTGCTTATATAACTGGTAAGTATACTCATCTATGTTTTCTAGCTACTATAAAATGGCAGAAGATATCGAAAATCGATTAAGACAGACGAGGCACTAGGAAGTCGATCGCTTCACTAATTGAATAGAAAAACAACGTGGCTAATCAACACTGGCCGCTGATGTGTTTCCAATATGGGTTAGCCATTAACAAAGAATTACACACTTGACAATTCAAAAGTGCCAGTAAAAAAATGCTTTGAGTCTGTGTTTGAGTTTGATTAATTAGGAATCTGTTATGCAGTTTACAAAATCTCTTTAAATTGTAATGAACCTATTCAAAGTCGGTGTAATTCGCTAAAGTAAGGTATACTGTATCGTCGTCGGTGAGTGTGCCCAAGAACTCCACGACCTCATTCCACCGCCCCCCTTCTTTCATCGGTCGCCTAGATGCACTGCAAGTTACCATCCTTACCTAGTTGCTATTCCACCAATTCGCACTAAACGTTTCCAAATGTATTTTGTAAAGCGCACAGCAAAAGAGTGGAACTCTCTACCTGCGTCTGTGTTTCCGAACTCATACAACTCTAATCTCTTCAAAGTGAGAGTGAACAGGCTTCTTCTGGATAAGCTCACTCCACCGTTGACTCTGTCTCTGTCACCACTGACCTAGACTAGAGTCAAGAGCAAACCCTACTTAAGTAAAAAATAAATAATAAATATCGTCAATATTTTTAACATACTCATATTTTGTTAAACTCTTGTCTTCGGCATAATGTGACTGGGCTATAAATGGGTTCACGTCAATAGTAGCGAGGATTGAACTATCTCACTTGTCAGTCACAGAGCCATTAGGTTATTCTGCATCAAAGCCATCACTGACCCAACATACCCCCATACAACCCAAAAAAGCAATTGTTCATCATTCACATACCGTCAGACGGTAACGCCCATTCAAAACACATAACGAGCACTTCCCTGCACAGAAATTACGGCGCCAGTCACTTTTCTTTGTCTGTGACAAACGCCATATGGACCAATAAAACGCGCTTGCAAAGCTAACTCCAACAAATTCCTTCTTCAGTACCGAAATTGCTTGGATTCCTGAAACTTCCGGACTTTTACGGTGTCCCGAATTCCATAGAGCAACGTGTGGTTGCCTCGCAAGCGTGCGCCACTTTATAAAAACATACGAACCGTTTTTATGGGCCGAGACGTCGCTTTTACTGCGCGTTATTTTTACGGATAATATCTAGCGAACAAAATAAGGAGGTTTTTTAAGACGTTCTTATTATTTTTATATTTGTTTTGCGGTTGGCTTCGTATGGATAGTATTATTCTGTAGTAGAATAAAATTCAACTAAGGCTTTTAAGCCCCGTAAAGTAACGTTCTTGAATTGTTTAAAGCACACCTTTCTTTATTTCAGTTTTATTAAAATATAGCATATTTGGAATTATCATACGAAACAATACATAAGACTTGCTTGGTTTTATCACAATATTATACATTATTTTGTCATAAAAACGCACTGTATGCACGTGATAAAGTATTTACGGTTTCAAATGAACGAAAATAATTCTACGTATCACTCCCTCGGTTTTTACTGCTAAATATTTACATAAAGAAATGATAATGTATAAAATACGCAAAAATAAGCAACTAACCATCCAATCAAAGTGTTTAACAACATATTTAAAGCAACAAAAATCTTAGAAACAGTACAGTCTTTAACCGTCTAAACATGCAGCGATCTCATCCTCGTATATTTTCGCACGTAGGCACATGACCGGTCCGCTCCATAGCGGACTGAGTTAAATACACCGTAGAATGTAAAGTATCTCTTATATTTTAGTCGACGGCCCCGACCCCCCGACGAGATCGTATTTCCCACAGGAACCACAATACCACTGTTACAAGCGAACTGCAGAAGGCTAATATAGCTTTTTAGCCAGTCAAAGTGGAGGGACACACCATGTAGACGAAATTATGCGACGGAAATTCGGCCTGCTTACGCCTGCAATGCTTTTCAAGTTATGCTGGTAACTTAAAAAGCGTTGCAGGCGTAAGGAGGCCGAATTTCACATCACACATCAGCCGAGCTATTCTGTAACAATCTCACCGTGATAACTTAGGTGAAGTGAGTGGTCGATAGTGTCAATCCCTAGCATCAGGTGGAGTGATAGCTCACTTCACCTATGCTATCACGGTGAGATTGTTACAGAATCGACCGGCTGAACAACATTATGAGTTTCACCCTCAAGTACGACCAACACTACGCGTTTCACACTAAGCATTTTGTATAGGAATAAATACGACGCGTAATTTTCGACATGGTGTGACATAGCAACTAAATACGTCAGATTATACAATTTTCTGCGCTGAATAACGTAACGTAATTTTATGTGTGTTGCTCTACTAAGCGATGTGACAAACCTGCCGAAATTACGCAACAGAAAATAGGCGTAATTGCACCTGCTATGCTATTTATTAAATTAACAGCAACACATCAAGCAGAAAGTACGTCGAATCACTGCTGTGAAATTCCATAGCCTTGATTCCTCTACTTTTTGTCACTTCGGGGCTTTTACCGAGAACACATCTCAAATATTTTGCGGACTAAACCTTTTGCATCTCTCTGTATAGCGCCAATATATTGTATATCTTGAGTGAAATTGTTTTCTGTCAGACGTCATAGATAACTCGTTAGGTTTGGGTTCTAGTTGTGTTACGAGTCTCAGGCGACTCTCTGTTAATGTGCTGAAATGTTTTGCCAAATTGTTTTATTATCTGTCTGTTGTGGTCTTGATTGATTAGTTTTTGGTTTTGTTGGAAGTTAGTTGGTGCTTAGTTATATTTTTGGAGTAGGTATAAGAGGAACTGAAAATGCAACTGATTATGTCCGGTTCCCAAGAAGCTTTTTAAAGCCATAGTGATTTTTGGAAATGTTATGGCATATTAGTCGATTCGCACGAAAATACTCGCCCTAAACCGGCGAATCGACAGTTTTAAATAATATATTATTTTCTGTACGCGACGCGCGCGATTTTAATTTATTTGTGGGCGGATCGACAACTCCAGAAATACGTATTAGACAATAGGCACATTTTTTTTTATATACCTTTATCACTTCTGTGCGCTAGTGTACCTTTTTCTTAACTTTATTGCATAAAATTCAAAATGTGCCAATTGCCTAATACATATTTCTGGAGTTGTCAATTCGCCCACAAATAAATTAAATTCGCGCTCATCGACTACAGAAAATAAGAAAATTATATAAAAGTGTCGACTTGCCCGCTTTGGGCATTTAAATTAATGTGAACCGACTAATAAGCCAATTTAATACATAACTGGCCCTTTAAATTTCTAGAAGCATATTATGCTGTAACCGCTTCCAAAGAATGAAAAGTTCTCCCATGTCAAGTAATTAAAACTAAAGTGTACCTTCTAATATTCTAAGCCTAATACCAGCCTATTGATGTGACGCTGCATGGCAAAGATACGGTTACATTGAACCTGGTTCAGTTCAATGTAACCGTATCGGTCAATTCGAATCCCTCACGCAAGCATAGTCCTGAACTCCAGCCAAAACCGGCAACAACCGCCTTTTACTACAATTACAATTCTTGCAACTAACAAGCCCACCTCAATCATTCCAATTTAAATCCTATTGCATTGAGATAAGAGTCACATGATACGCGCTTCTGAGTTGCATTATCTATACCAAGGCGTCGCTACGTCACGCCGAGTTTACTCTGAATCCCTTTAGCCTTTGAACCTTTTTTACTCGACAGCGCGATTTAAACGCCAACGGTTGTAAAATACGAAGTTCGTTGACATCTTGTGCACATTTTGCCATGGCGCGCAATTTAATGGCGTTTGTGCACATATTTTGAGTGTGGGAATAAATAATTGTTGCGTAATAAATATCTGACATCGTAGTGAAACTTTCCTTGAGTAATTCAGACGTGCACGACGCTCTTTAAAACGTTTTATTTTGTAAATAAATCAATGAAAATGCAAATCTTCTACATACCTACCAAAAGTAGATCTACATTTTGGGGGTGTAACATATTTTTAGCAGTCAAAACATACACACATACATAAACTCACGACTTTTCCCCATGGGGCCAGGCAGAAACTACAGAACGCCGACTGCTACGATCCATACAAACTCCTTTCAGTCAAACGTACCCAATAAATGATCGAATTAAAATAAATGGACATAATGCACATGATAAAAAAAATGTGCGCTTAGTTAACATTTTGGGGTAAAAGCAGAATATAACTTATTTACAGTTAAATATGTCCTGCAGATCTGGTAGCCTCATGTGACGGGTCGTTGAGCTCCCTAAAGTAGGGTTGAGCTACACGATGACTGATGCATGCATGCCGTCTGTTAGGACAGGTCAACTCAATGCTGCAATGCTCTTTCTTCAAAAGGCCCTTCCTGTTAGACTCACATAAGTGTCTTAAAAGATCTACTTACAGAAATAAACACTACAATTCATTTCAATCAATCTAAAACTGTTTAGAAACCAATATAACTGAAAATGCTTAATTGAAGCGACCTAATTATACGAAAATAACCTTCTATAATTACTTACAACGTTAATTCTTAATCAAATCGACCGAACTCGTCGGCAGTATTTCATCTTTTGGCACTAGAAAGATTAATATCGGCATGAAGAGAATAAAATATTCCATCTTCGTCTCACTAATCAATAATCGCTTTCTTTCATTCTTTCTTTCTTTGGGGTGTTGTAAGGGACGTGAGGAGACTAACAAGAGGACTAACAGCTGTTGGCTATTATTGAGTTAGGGCAATCCTAATAAAGTTAACATTTCACGGAAAATATCTGGGGTAATATTATAATTCCGAAAGTGAGAGTGGTTGTCTGTTCTCGACATTTTACTGCTTAACTATTTCAGACGACTTCAATGGTTTTCGGCAGAGGTAGTATGGTGCCAGGAGTAGAACATAATTTAGGCAGTATTAAAACGACGTAGGCAGATCTAAGCTATCGAAACGCAAACTGAACTACTCGTAAGTACGCTATTAATTATTATAACGATGTAAAACGTGTTTGCACATCCAAGCAAGTTTCCTAAGCTAAACGAACCCTGTCAATGACCCACGGATAAGCCAGGATGAAGAAACTAGAAACGTTTGCCAGAACCCGATAAACCGGCACGGCCATCCACCCCCATCAAAATTAATACGCGCAATAAAGATAAACTTCTCAAGGTTCCTATTGGTTCTTCAACGAATAAACATCGTCTTGAATAATGGCGGCCAATGACGTCATCCTCTGTCTCGGCTCGGTCACGCACACTGTGCTTCTCCACAGCTCCCGACACAATGTTGCTCCCGACACAGCGTTGCTCCCGGCACGCGTTTCTTGCCGACAACGTCAACACGTCGCGCGCAATACGAGATCATTAGTATCTTCTTACGCGATCGCCTGTTTAGATACTGGGATTTTCGCTACCTCCCTTTTTATAAGACCTGAAGAAAGATATGATTTACGATCGTCTTGACGTTGTTGAGAAGTTAAATTGTTCTTGGTAATGCTCGGATTGTTATTGTTAGAAGACAAAAGTTGTTGAGTTGAGATCTACTTTTCTTTTAGTAACGAATGGTATGTACTGTTGGAATGAATGGTATATGTTTTTTGTACGTTTTAGTCGAAATATAGGATTTTAGGGAAAAGATTGCAGAGGACTACTATTTTAGAGAACCCATTTTAACATTTAGATATTACAGCAATTTCAAACGTTCCACACCATTAAAATAAAAATTGAAACAAAATTCTACAATAGACTCGCTCGGCGACCGCTGACCCGTTTCGAATTTATCGTAGTCCAATTTTAGTAGAATAAAACTTATGAGTTTAATGTCGGCAGCACTGGAGAGCACGTGATGCATCCAGCCAAGTGCCTATTTGTCAAGTCTAAGAATATAAAGCGGGTTACACACGGCGCAGTTGCATTCAACACTCGCCAGGGATTTAAACAATCGTTTCTGTAAATTGCTCTAAAACTGAGGTAAACACACATTTGGTGCGCAATAGTTGTGGTTTAAGTAACTTTACGAGATACTTTGAAGTTTAATAAAACATATCGTGGGTTGGCCCAACGAATTTAAAATATCGTTCTGTTTCTATCAATCGGTTGAAGGTGATAGAGGCAGAATGAAAATTTAAATATGTTAAGCGCCAAACGGATGTAGAGATTGGTGGTGCAAGTGGGCCTAGGAAAGGCCTCGTTTCGGAAAGCAATTCTTAAAAAAAACTAGTGGAAATATTTCCATCATCCACTAAATCTACATACGCATTAGGTACAATGTATCCCCTCTTTCAAAGACTACAAACACATGCGCCCCGGAGAGATCGGCGTCTTTTGTTAAGTCTCCGTGCACGAAAAATACCCTCTTTTTCTTTTTTTTCTTATCTAATGGTGAGAAAGCTTGAAATCATTGAAACATTGTGTCTGTGTGACTATAAAAGTACAGTTTTCGTGGCGCTAAACCATTCGCCTCAGTCACAGCACCAGTTGTAACCAGTTTCATCACTTTTGCGCTCTCGAAAATACTGTTTATTTTACCTTTAATTTACTTATATCTTCATTAAGTAAATTAAAGGTTTAATTATATTAATAAAAAATAAAATTTTAATTTTTGTTTATTTATAGCTGAAGATTAATGTGTAATTTAAAATTTCTTTGAAAAGGTTTACTTAATAATAGGAAAAAATATATTACTGGCTGGGTATTTTTGAAAATTTGTTTTATTCAACATTATTTTTCAGCTATATTTTGCATCGAAGTTGAAAAAAGTGGTCCTGCCACGTGCAAGTAGACCATTATAATGATGTTGATAATATATTTGTATGTTCAAGGTCAAAAGTAGTTTCTAGTAAAAAACAATTATCAAAATAGTCTCGCGTAATATTTTGGAAAACTGGTTGCGAATGCTTCATTTATTTGAAAAATCCCTTTCAGCCAAATGCAAAAAAAAAGAACTCGACTATTCAGATCGAAAATAATTTTGTTTAAATTCTTTTTCCCTTTCTCACAAATTAAATTTAAAAGAGAGTGCCAAGTATTGTAGCCCCAAGTCTATGAATTATACTTAAGGGGCATTCATCTGCCCCGAGTCCGTTCATGCCCCGAGTCCGTCCAGGAAGCGCCCGACGTCAGGTGTACTGGTGGTCGCAAGAGCTGGAGACGCTACGCAAGGCGTGCGTCGCAGTGCGACACCTGTACTCCAGGCACCGTAGGCTCCGCATCCGCCCTCCGGAGGCGGAAGCGACGGAGGCGGAGCTGTACGAGGGATACAGAGCGGCGAAGCCCGCCCTCCAAGAGGCTGTCCAGCGGGCCAAATATACGGCCCGCGAGGAGTTGGTGGAGACTCTGAACGGAGATCCATGGGGGCGCCCTTACAAAATGGTGCGGAATAAACTCCGCACCTGGGCCCCCCCGCTGACGCAGAGTCTCCGCCCCCAGCTGGTGGTGAGCGCTCTGTTCCCTTCACGGGGGGAGCATACTCCCCCGCCCATGGCTCCGCCGCTCGCGGTGCCTGAAGCGGACCACGCGGACGACGACGACACCCCTGAAGTGACCGGGGTAGATCTGAGAGTGGCGGTAGGTAGGCTGAAGGCCAAAAATACCGCCCCAGGACCCGACGGCCTGCCAGGGAAAGCCTGGGTCCTGGCCTCGACGGCTCTTGGGCCTCGACTGGAGGCGCTCTTAAGCGCATGTATGGAGAGAGGCCAGTTTCCACTCCGTTGGAAGACGGGGAAGCTGGTCCTCATTCGGAAGCCAGGGCGCCCTGCGGACTCTCCGTCCGCATACCGGCCCATTGTGCTGCTCGACGAGGTCGGCAAGCTCTTTGAGAGAGTAATTGCAGGCCGCCTCGTCGGGCACCTGGTGAGGACGGGGCCGGATCTTGCGGATAGTCAGTTCGGCTTCCGCAAGGGGCGCTCGACGGTGGACGCCATCATGCGCGTTAGAGCCCTCACGACGGGGGACGCGGTGTCTCGGGGCGGGGTTGTCGTGGCGGTGTCACTCGACATCGCCAACGCATTTAACACCCTGCCCTGGAGTTGCATTGGGGAGGCACTCCGGTATCACCGGGTGCCAACCTACCTCCGTCGAATAGTCGAGGCATATCTGACGGACAGAGCCGTCATCTACCCCGGTCGCGATGGGGAGTGGAACCGGCGAGAGATGTCGTGCGGTGTCCCACAGGGATCGGTTCTAGGGCCGCTCCTGTGGGACATCGGTTACGACTGGGTGCTGCGGGCCGACCTCCCTGATGGCGTCAGCGTGGTGTGCTACGCTGACGACACGCTGGTCCTGGCGCAGGGGAGGTTGCATCAGGCGGCGGCCGACGCGATGACACGCGGGGTTGTGATAGTCGTGGAGAGGATCCGGCAGTTGGGTCTCGAGGTGGCTTTGCACAAATCCGAGGCCATGTCTTTCCATGGGCCCCGGAACAGGCCACCATCGGGATCCCAACTAACGGCAGGAGGGGTTCACATCGGCGTCGAGTCCACGATGAAATACTTAGGACTCGTGCTCGATAGCCGGTGGAACTTCGTGGAGCACTTCCGACGTTTGGCCCCCAAACTGGAACGGACTGGGGCCGCCCTCAAGCGGCTCCTGCCCAACCTGAGGGGTCCAAACGCCTCCTGCCGGAGGCTTTACGCGGGGGTCGTGCGGTCCATGGCTACATATGGGGCCCCGGTGTGGGCGCGTTCACTGCGGCGGAGAGCCGCCCACTATCTGAACGCGCCCCAAAAGGTGGTAGCCGTAAGGCTGATCCGGGGCTACCGCACGATCTCGGGCGAGGCGGCAAGCCTCCTTGCCGGACTGCCACCGTGGGATCTGGAGGCGATAGTCCTCGCGCGCCTGTATGAGTGGCGCGCGGAGGCACTACGCCGGGGGGAAACCCCGCTTCCGCGGCAAATTGCGGCGGAGCGGACGGACCTCCGGCGCGATCTCATGGCGGCATGGAAAGAGCGACTGTCGCAACCCAGCGCAGGGCACGCCACGATAGCGGCAGTAAGGCCCCTCTTTGAGGAGTGGCTAGAGAGGCGTCACGGCGTCCTCACCTACCGCCTGACGCAGGTCCTCACCGGACGCGGAAGTTTCGGGAGGTTCCTACACATCATCAGGCGGGAGGAAACGCCCGGGTGTCACCACTGCGATGATCGCCCCGAGGACACGGTGGAGCATACGGTGGGGGCCTGCCCTGCATGGGCGGAGCACCGCCGTGTCCTCGTAGAGGCGATCGGCAGCGGCGGCGATCTCTCACGCCCGGCCTTGGTTCAAGCCATGGTCCGGGGCGAGGGGGAGTGGGAGGCAGTCGCCTCTTTCTGCAAAGCAGTCATGCTAGCGAAGGAGGTGGCGGGACGGGAGAAGGAGAGAGTCTCCCGTCCAAGCCGCCGCGGTGGACGCTCCGGGCGTCGGGAGCCGCGTGACGACTCCCGGCCACCGTAAGCGCGAGCCTGCGGGCGGTGAGTAATGGGTAGCTCACCGTCCGATCAGGACCAGGCCCGTGCTGGACGGCGCGTACGTGTTCCACGCGCGCCTCAAAGAGATGTCAGCATCATAGAGGGGGTCCACTAGGGCCCAAGCCTGCCGGGAAAGCGGGATCATCCAAAAGGGGTACCGCTGACCCGGAACATAAAGGGCCAAGGAAGGAACACGGGTGGGTTTTAGTCAGTAAGAGTCTGACACTCCCTTCCGCTCCACCCAGAGCGGGAGGAGTCATTTGATGATTTCCCATACTCAAAAAAAAAAAAAAAAAAAAAAAAAAAAGGGGCATTCATCCAACATGTTTGATAATTACAAATACAAATATTTTATTGGAACAAAAACATATTACAAACTTTGCGTACTTGGTGCGCCCACCCCAGGAGCGAAAGACAACTGAGTTCCATAACAACAATTTTGTTTATACTTATAGGTAGAAACTAGACATAAACATTTAATACTAATAAAACTTGAACTAGTCATTTATTAATAATAGTTGTAGCAGTATAAGTGGGTGTGTGTGAGTGAGTGTGTGTTTGAGGGAGGGTGTGGAGGTGAGGTGCGTGCGTCTTTGTGTGTGTGGGAAGGATGCGTGTAAGTGTATGCGGAGGATGTGATATATTGAGTTTGTATGAGGCTCTCTGTTTTTGTTTCTTTTTTGTTTGTTTTTTTAAGAAACGTTGCCCCACACTAGGAATTTCTCCTGTATCGTGGGTGCGTTTACAAACATTTAAACTCACGTACACAAACAGCCAGACCCGGAACAACTACTTGCAGGTCATACAAATATTTGTTCCTTGCAGGGATCGAACCCGCGACACGTAACGCAGCAGCCAATCGCTTAACCACTGCGCCAACCGTTCACAGTTCTGTTAACTCTACGTTTTAGAGTATTGAAATTAGGGCCATATTCAATATCAGCATGCTTACGTAATAATGTGCTTATCAGAAATGCTTGTCTTACAGTAGGAACTTCGCAAAGAACATACAAGTCGTGCGTGGGGAAGCGAATAGGTTTATGTGCCACTTTTACAACGGCTCTTTGTGATCTTTCCAGACCAAGTAGGAGTCATTTACCAGAGCATCCCCGGAATATCTATATCATCTACGGAATATCCGGTTATCACGGAATGTGCTAGTGCAAAGTATACCGTTTTTAACGTGTGAAAATCTGACGAGGTTCTAAGGTATTTATACACAAATATTTATTTTCAGACACGTGACACCAATAACTCAATCTGCTCATTCCAGGTCATAGTGCTACCTATAATGACTCCTACATATTTAGTATCATACGCGTAATTGTAGCAATTTCGTTAAATAAAATAAAAAAAGCCTATGGACATAAGTTAACTACTATGTCACTTGAATTGGCACTTGCGGGCTATCTTCCGTAATGTATAACACGTGAAAACAGTGTTTAAAATGTTGATGTTAAAAACAAAGCAACATTGTATAAAAAAAAATATAGTAGATTTTGTCACCAGAGAAACAACCAAAATAGTTACATTATTTCTACCAAAAAAATACAATGCATTTTATCGAAATTCTATCGCACACCACTAAAACAAAAGAGGTTTTTTAAAATCTGTTTAAATATCAACAACAAGAATAAAATGTAACAAAATAATACAAAGATAGAAGAATATACAAGTAAACTCTAATTCAACCAGATATCTAATTCGTTTGTCAAACAAGAGAGTAATCCGGCAAGTGAACTAGTCTAGTTTGTTGTTATCCTTACAAGTTACCAACGTTACGAAACATTATTCAATTTTGTTGCACAACTTGAATATTTACCATTTTTATGTTTTAAATACGATTGTTAAAAAAAATTACCAATTCAGTCCCACAGCTGGGCAAAAGCCTTCTCAAGTCCTCGCAGGAACTCCTTTTTGAAAACCGGTCGGATTTGGATAACTCTTGTTGCATTTGATAGCACAGTTCTTGAGGAAGGCTAAGGCTACTTAACATCACGCTAGGACCCTAAGGAGACGAGCAAAAAGAAAAAAGTCAGAAATAACGCTAAGCGGAAATAATAGCGCGGGCAGGCGGTGCGATGCGACGCGGTGGGTCACGGGAACAAGAAGTTTCACGCAGGCGAAGTGGCGGGAAAAAGCTAGTATTTCATATAAGCGCAAGTTCATATAAATGCAATCCATTAATTTAAGAACATCCAGACTAGCATCAAAATCGTCAACCCTTTCCACAACATTCCTCGACCAATAAAAAGCCCCGCATCTCCTAATTCATTTACCTCGCCAGTAATCCGGCCAGTACGCTCTCCTCGCTCACTCGCCTCGTTTGTAACGTGCGCCGCCTCCCGGACTAAGGCTTATCTCAGGGCCCGGATAATAGAGCAAAACAGACAGACGTCTTGAGAAGATGTTCTCGAGAATAATTCGTCCTCCGTAATTTGTTGGCAGTCCTCGTTTTATAGTTGCTGATAATGTTGGTGGATGCTCCTTAATTCATTTGTTTTATGTTGCGTGATAAGTTTTGTTGAGGAAAGGGATTTTTAAAAGTGTTCGTTTTTATTGTGAATTGAAACGGAAAATGTTTGCGAATTAACTGTCAGCTAAATGCACAGTCATTCTTGGTTGTGGAAGTCAGATAGGCAGTCGCTTGATGTAGATACTAGAACCTATTCACCTGTATCAGGGTTAGATTGGAAGCCGACCCCACAATAGTTGGGAAAAGCCAGATGATGACTACGCGGATCTGAACTCAACATAGTTGAAAGAAGGCCAGGCTGATATTGTGTCTAGACTAACTAAAATAACGATCCTAAATACAGTCCCTTTTTAAAATTACTAAAGAGCTTGAATAGTTTATTCTATCCTAAAATAATACTCCGCCATTATTCTCGTAACAGCTTACTCTTAATAAGCAAACTCACTAATATAGTATCCTCCAAGAATAATCACAACCCCTTTTTCAATCCTCCATTTAAACATGAAAGCATTTATGAAATACATAACTGGGTATCCTCTTAGTTAAGCTTACCGGAAACTTTAAGATCACGACGCGGTACTTACTTTAACAACGAACCATAAATGACCCGTAAAGTGGGAGGCAAGGAAGTTGACGTCCAAAGGTAACGATTTGCCATTGAGAGTGCCTTCATTTCATAGCAATAAGGGTGGTTTTCGTACAATGGATACGCGGTTGACTGCTTACATGCATACATAGGTCAAAACATCGGAGTGGTCACCGATCCTTCTATAATACAGGTTTATAATAAGTTTGAGTATTTATGGTTATAAATCAAAGAGACAGCGGACTTCGTTTATCCTTTGTAGCGTGGATGTCTCCCGGTTATAGTCTGTATGAAGAGATGTTTCATATTTGAAGGTTTCTAAATCTCATTCCTAAGACATTGACTCTGTCACAAGGTTAAAAAAAACTCGCTTTTTAAGCTCTGGTATCACGTCAGCTGTAGGTACCTACTTTAACAAAAACCCATGAACGAAACAAAAAGTGGAAGACAGAGAAGTACAACCGTACTTCAACGTAGTCAACGTATTTCGTAGCAACAAGGGTGGTTTTCGTACCTTGGTTGGGTGGTTCAGTGTATCTATGTATATCGTTGAAAATTTGGAGTGGTCATCGATCCTTTTTATTAACCGACTTCACAAAAGGAGAAATAACTTCGCCGTTGTTTTTTTTTTAAAGGAATATCCGAAGGGTGGTACCATGTTAATGACACTAGGATCTGATAATGGCATCCCAGAGAAATCGAGGGGAACCTTCGAAAATCGTAGTGGCGACTAGTGCAATTGTTAATTTTATTCATGAAGTATTTTAAAGCACTACTATTTAATGAAGGTCTCGAGTCAATCTGATGATGGAGCCGAAATACAGTCAAGGGAACTCCTCAAAGTTTTACATTAGGTACCTTGTGTTTGGACTTAATTCATTTCTATTGATGAGAACTTGGCACCCATATGGGTTATAAGTGCCATTACAGGTCTGATGATGGAGACCATCGACAGTCGTGGGAATTCCTCAACGATTTACAGCAGTTACCTTTTGTTGGGCTTACTTCATACGGTTCAATATGCCAAAATGTTCAGTTCGTACAAAAATAATACCTAATTAGGATTAAAGTTTTACATAAGAATACCACTACCTACTAGGCATGCTGATGCGTCAATTTGATACTGAATTTAAGTTGCGTAATCACGTCATCTCTAGCAATGCTATTTCGTCGTGTGGCCTACTCAATAATTTGTTTGAATCTAAGTCACAACGCTATTCCTTCCATGGTTTTAACACGACTCAGCTATACCTGTCCTTTAGCGAATTTTTTCTTGCCTAGATCTATAACAGCTTTTTGTAGTGTAGCTCCCTGTTACATGTGAACCGTACCTGCCCAACTTAAAATCAAAGGTAACATTCGGCGCTCGACATCTCCGTATCCTTTTGTTGCCTGGAATGTTGCAACAGTAGGAGTAATCGGTACCCAGCCATTTGCATCTGTAATTCTACTTCCAATCGTACCCTTATCGGAACCGATTACTCGAAGACGCCTGAACCGATTTGGGAAATTATTTTGGTTATCCCAGGTGGTCCCATTAAAATTTTATCGAAATAGGCCAAGTGGTTTTAAAAAAATCAACAATATATTATTTTTCAATAAAAAAAACCACCTTCAAACGGACGTGAACGTGTTTTCGAAAGGGTAGGTACTATAACTAGAAAGTGAATAATAACTTTAATTTCGAACGTCGTCGGTGGAAAAAACTAAAATACAGATCCAATGACACCGAATTCCGAAATTAAAATTATTTTTCACTTTGTAGTGTTTTTTTTTGGAAGTCAGTTTTTTTCTTTTTGAAAAAAAATCTTTTTTATATCATATGAATTTATAATAGATTTCGAAGTTGTAGTCGATAGGTTTGAAAACCAAGTATATGTTTCCTGTATAATTGTATGCATTCTGTTTATAGTCCGTTCGAAGAGATGATAAATAATTGAAGAATACTTAATCTCTTTCTACGCATTGACTCTGTCTCCAGGTAAAAAAGAAGCCCACGTTTTCAAAGATTAGGGACTAACCGTCCTAGAACCGAAAATTAGAAGACCAACCAGCACAGAGCTCTCGTGGTGGATAACGGCCCACTCCATCTCACAGAGAGGAGGCCTCTGTTCCAGAAGTGGGAACATAATAGTGTGATTATGCGTGTGTGATGTAGGGACTAACCTCACCTCACCGACAAAAGACCTCATATAACAATGTACACGTGCCATATAAATTCAATACTAAAAAACTAGTTTACAGAGTGTCCTTAACATATATCACAGAACCCTAATTAGAAGTTATACCACCACGGAACCATCCCTCTAGGGAACCAGTACCAACGTGCGAATTACATAAAACAATGAACTAGACAAATTTATGGCTTATAGGAGCTATAAAGCGTCTCCTATAATAATGTGTCGGCAGGTACTTGATATATTTGTTTGTATTTTGATCCCACGTCGGAAACTGGGGGTTGGCTAATATCGCGTTATGAATCATCCCTTTTGTGTGATTCAACAATTTTATGTGTTTAATGTATGTGTTATTGTGAATAATGTTTTGTTTTATTATTAATGGCCCGTTTGTTTGTCGAAATGGGCGTAAAATTACAAGCTGCATTTACAAAATTTTACGTAAAATAACAACATTTTAAGTACTATATAATACATATAATACGGTCTACTTTCCTTTTATCAAAAGGATCAATGGTAAGGAAGAAACAAATATGTTTTTGGATCCACGGTAATTTGCGTCAATGGTGCCGCTTTGATGATGTCAATCATAAAACATGACGCCAGTGGAACCAGCCAGCTAGATAAAAATACAATTTATAAGCCTATAATCCTAATTCTGTTCTAAAGAATCTTTTCAAAAACATTGCTCCTGTTAATGAAAAATATTTTTTTAATTTTTCGTTTCGTCGTTGTAGTACCTACCCCACACAAATTCGTCTAACACTACTTGCTATGTAAATAAACAGTGACAGGAAGTTTTATAATATCATCAATAAACAATAATGAATTCATTACGTATTATTGAAGCAAACTCAAAAACTACTGAAGCAAAAATATGCATAATTATGGTATACGAATACGAATCAATTAAATCAGCTCAGTTCATCATCTGCCTGTCCTTTCCCAAATATGTTGGAGTCGGTTTCCAGTCTAACCGGGTGCATCTGAATACCAGTATTTTACATGGAGCGACTGCCTATCTGACCTCCACATCACGGAGAAATCTATGTACACACATAAACAAAAAAACTCGACGAATGCTCCGCCTTTTTGAAGTCCGTTAAAAATGTTTACGGTAAACTTCTGTACACGTATATTTCTTCTATAATTGTATATAAATATACAAGTGTTAAAAAGCGTATACAACTACGACTCAATTGTAACAGGGTTCCAAGTGCCTTTCCTTACACTTGAGACAATCTCAGAATTCCAACTTACAGCTTTATTAAAGTGATCTATCGTGGTCACCCAATAGATACTCAAATGTTTCGTTAAAAAGATATACCTACTTGCTTTCAAACAGCCAGTGTTATTAAAAACAAAATATATATTCTCTATATTTTTACCAAAATTTAGCCTACATAGGTCTTATTATACCTATAAGCTACGTCTACGTACCCTATCTTTACACTTCAGAGTAATCCTGTAATGTTGTAGAAAAAGTGGTACAAGAAAATATTCGTCGACACTAAGCTAAAGATAAAACATAATGGTGTCACAACACGATGTTATAAGTGCTTATAAAACTGGCATATTCGTAATTTATCATCTAAGATTAGTTTGGAAAGTATCCCACTACTTACTTTGCTAACTAATCATTTTACAACGGCATAAAAAATACACATAAAAACAGTAATCGATAAAACTCCTCTATTTTGGAAAACAGCCCTTTAATATAAATACATGTATTTCAGAGATGATACAATTAGACAGGCACACAGGTATATGGGTGAATAATATTAGTTAACACGTAACAGAAGAAGTATTTCATCCAGATATTTTACACAATATATATTGCCAAGGAGCCCCAAACTAGACAATACACGAACCATCGACCCATTTGTACAAAATCATTTTTTTTTTCTGGACACCATAGACCTACATCAAAGTTTCCATAGTTTTAAAAAAATCTCTTCCTAGTCATACCCAAAACCGTGCAAGCTTTAAACTCTTAAAGGATTGTGCCTTAGAAGGTGTGGTGCCATCTTGATATCGCCGGGACACGTCAAAATGGCGGACGTACAAGATTTTCCGCTGAGCACCGAGCTTCCGACTACACGGCTGCGCTTGTATCGTGAGCAATGTATTTTAGTTAAATGTTTAACTCTCGTGTTTCTCTTCACACAGATTCAAGTAAACTGTAGTGTAGTAAGGATCAACTGTTTTGGTAAGAGTGGAATAGTGTAATGCAATATTATATATACACTGATATTCTTTATTTTTTTTAAATATCGGCCGTTAGAGACGAAAAAGACAGAAAATAACTGTCTTGTCACATTTATAAAATGTTATCAAAAATAATTATGTTTATAAGACTGTGATATGATAACCCCTTTTCCAAGACTCAAAAACCTATCTCAGAATAAAAAAATCCATACCTACCACCCTTGATTGCACCCTAATTATTTTTTTTTTGGTCTTGGAAATCATCAAATAACTTCTCCTGCTCTGGGCGGAGTGGGAGGGCGTGTCAGACTCTTACTGACTAAAACCCACCCGTGTTCCTTTCCTTGTGACTTTCCCGCAAATTGATTGCACCCTTGACGTGCAGAATATTACTTAATCACATTGTCAAGGATAAATAATTCACATTTACTTGCATGTAAAAAGTCATTAAAGGTACCTAAACCCATATTCCACGAGTCCCACAACCCTCAAGGGAAGACTGGTCTACTCTTTCCAGCCACGCATTGAAAAGCTATTTTACCGTTGCGCAATTTAAAGTTTACGATGTAAAGACTGTCCCTTGCGGTCTCCATCCACGTGTAGCTAAGAATAATATAGTGGATGTTGAGATTGCAATTGTGCATATACAGGGGTGTTTTTGTTTCCTTAAAGTAAAGCTTGATCAAGTCGGTCATTAGAGAATCTGGTGTAAAATTACGTAATGTAAGCTGTTGTGATTGGGTGACCAAAATCATAAAAATATAATAAACAAATGGTCGAAATATCGTGCAACAGTTGAAATTAAATGGGCTTTTAGAATACAGGAGCAAGTTTGACATTGGTTCACTCAAAGGAAGAGTTCGTTATAAGTATGGATGCCTGCAAAATTTGATTATAACATCCCTTTTTATAAAGCACTAGCTGACCCCGCGAACTTCGTACCGCCTAACATTTTTTTTTTTAATTTTTCTCTTCGTGTGAACTCGTACTTCAAGGAATATTATAAAAAAAGAATTAGCAAAATCGGTCCATCCGTTCTTCTGGGGTTATAAAATTACAACGAAAAGTGGCATTGATTTTTATATATAAGGATTTTAATGTTTCAGGCCCACTAATTTCATTAAAATATCCGTACATTTATGCTGTGTTTCATAAATTTTTCTTCCTTTCGATTCCTCTGTTTACACCACTTAGTGCCACACCATTGAGGCACACTTCATTAGCCAGTGAACCCATTACGTGTGTGACAATAATTAATGCGTTCCGGATCTAACCCACCACTTTACAGCACTATTTCTTAGTCCTGAAAGAAAGTACAGTGAGGCAATTCATTTATCAAACAAACGAGTTCCGAGCAAAACTTGTTTATAGTCGAATATTCATATGATTGATAAGTTGGTAGCGGAGTTACTGCCTATCTTTGTTTTATTTTTGTTTCTGGCAAACCTTAATACAGGTTACCATTGTAACCTAGCTAGGACGCCAGGTTTAATTCTGTCAATTGTTACTCTCTTTACGATTTTATCCCTAAACTGTAAATTAATATTTATTGTAACAGACTGTACCTCACTTTTTTTAAATAAAAATGTATTTATTTATTTACTAGCTTTTGCCCACAAGTTCGTCCGCGTAATATTTATTTTCTTGTTCCCCCAGCCCACCGCGTCGCGTCGCGTTGCTTCGCATCGCCCGCCCCAACTTTTACTTCCTTTTCACTTAGCGTTCTTTCTGAATTTTCTCTTTTTTACTCGTCTCCTAAGGGTCTTACCGTGATGTTAAAAATCTTATTTAAAATAAATAAAATAAAATATTTTTATTTCAGATATCAAAGAACAAGGTACATTCTCACAAATTTAAAATTAAAATTAAGATGTGGATAAAAAAAATGTAGATTAAAATTAAAATTAGAATCACAATTAAAATATAAATTAAAATAATAGTTAAATTACTGATTTAATAAGGGACTTCCACAGCGGAGATGACACCCTGCCGGCTAAAGTCTTTAAGATTACGTTGCGGCTGCCACGCATTCTGCAGATCAGGGCTACCGTCTTCTGCGAATGACGGCATGAAAGCCATCAGTGCGAAACAGCGCGAACATCCCCGTTACACTACAGAAACGTGGCAGCCCCAACATCGTCCTGAATATATTACTATAATGGATGCGAATATATAACCTTCCTCGAGAATTATGCTATCAAATGTAAAAAGATTTTTCAAATCCGGGTGTTTCAGAGATTAGCGCGTTCAAAAAAAAACTCTTCAGGTTTAAGTACTACATTAGTATACATTGGCAAGTTGGGAGCGGGGTTACTGCCCATCTCTGTTATTACCAAGGTGCATTAAAATAGTCTTCACATATACAAGGTGTTGTTTTGCATCCTCGTCAAATTCGAGGAGGTAACTATGCTAATGATTCTCGACACGAATCAATAATAAAATCAGTAGGTATTTAATTTTTATTTTTTGTAATTTTCGGAAATCGGCATGTGTAGAGTCCGTGTGATACCGCCCTGTAACTGCGCTGTAACTGTAACGCATGCACACAGCGACATAGTCGTACGACACTGCCTACCGTATACGCAACGGGGCGATTCTGTTCTTTGAAAGTAGAGTATTCTGAAATACTGTCAAACTTAAATATAAAAATTAAACAAGTATGTATTAATTATTGAGCAGGATCGTAATTTTATTTGATTATTTATGTCTTTCATAACAGCCTCCTGAAATTTGACGAGGATGCAAAACAACACGTTGTATAAGAAGTACCTAAGCAGCGTTGCTATCTTTCCGTTTGTAAGGTACGGGTGCCGTTGTAATAACAAGCATTTTTGCTTTGTCTCCGGGATGATAGCACGCCAGCGATGCCTCAGGTATATCAAATGTCACGAGCATCACAAGAATAGGTCATGCTTGAACATAAAATTGCTAGTGTAATATATATTTACTAGTCAGTAAGGTTGCTTTTTGTGCGGACCACCCAGACTTTGTCAAAAATTACCTTTTTTTGTCGTAATAACAAGCAAATGGGTCATGTGCATGTTACTAAACCGGCACCCCAGACTACAGCCAGAGAGACAGCAACACTACTTGAGGCAATAAACGGTGGAGATCGCATAGAATGGTTTAGTAACTCAGAGGTTCGAAAATCGACGTAGCGTGATATAAGGGGTGTAAAAAGACGCTTGCTTAATCGCGCTTAGTCAAGTATTTTTTTCCGTTTAAAAAAATAATTATATAGGACGTTAACTGAGAACGTTCTGGTTACGAAGATATTGAAGGTCAAAGTTTCAACTTTTGACTTAAATGTTATTTTATTACTAAACCTTAAAGCATTATGTTTAGCGTGCATTACACTGCACACTACCGTAAACAGCATTTTTTCTCACCAAACATAAAAGTTGTTTCCCAGAAATAATGTTTACTCAACTTTGCACCCTGTATATAGATACTTTTTGCACTCTGTATATAGATACTTTTTCTAGTCAAGAAACCATAGACTCATTCCAATATGTGGCCAGACAAGCCCATCGCGACATCTCCACTTTATGACTAACCTAACCTCAGACTATGTCAGTTATAAAAAGGGCATTATGAACGCTTCATAGTTAATAATTCAAAAGTTTGGCCTGAATAACTAGGTCGTATTAGTAGCGAATTATTTTCCGAATGAGAAATAAACATTCGCTAGTACCTAAGAACGGGTGGAAATCCTTGAAACGTGGTTAGATGAAGTGGTTAGTTAGTGAAAAGATTTTTGTTAATACGATGATTATTTCAAGAAGGTATGTAGATCACGGAGCAGAAATAGATATATCACGTAAAACAAAAAATTGCTGGTAAACTGCTAAACACGTGTCAAATAAATTGACGGTTTGACAATCCGTTAGCTGGGATTACAAACTTTTTTTTTGTGTCGGGTTGGGAAATTCACATGCATGTCCTCCGCCCTGGGGCGGGCGGAGGGGTCTGTCAGACTCTTACTGACTAAAAACCAAGCCAGTGTTCCCTTCCCACACTTGCACCGGGGATCATGGGAACTTGTGCGCCTTCCGCGATCCACCGGATCATTCCACATACCGGGGCCCCATACAGGGCCATGGATCGGACACCCCCCCACGTACAACCGCCTGCAGGTGGTGCTCGGGCCCTCCAAATCCCAACAGCTGTCGAACACCAATCTCAGGTACTTCATGGTTGACTCGACAGTGATTCTGGCCCCTCCGACCACGATGTGTGATCTCGGCGGCGGCGCCCGTGGGGACCATGGAAAGTGATGGCCTCCGACTTGTTCAGGGCCACCTCCTGATCCAGGCACCGGATGCGGTTCACTACTTGTGAGACCGCCGTCGTAGCCAGCAACACTGCCTCCATGTGCGAGCTCCCCCGAGCCGTGACCAGCGTGTCGTCTGCGTAACACGTCAGGTTCATCGGCTGGAGCTCGCCCCGCAACACCCAGTCGTACCCGATGTCCCACAGGAGCGGTTCTAGAACCGAACCCTGTGGAACACCGCATACACAACTAACCTAACCTAACTAATATTATAAATGCGAAAGTAAGTTTGTTGTACACGCCAAAACGGCTAAACGGATTTGGATGAAATGTGACACATGGGTAGACTTATAACCTGGAGAAGGATATAAGCTACCTTTCATCCTGGATAGCAGACAAAGTCACGGGCAACAGCTAGTATTGTATAGATTAGATCAGCAAAACCTTTGTTGTGCCTATCACATTTTCTTCTCTAGTCTTTCAAGCAAAATCAAAAATATATTTTTGTATAGACTTTATGAACGATAAAACAAAAGACAGTCCCCTAAATTCCTCCGCACTTTGTGAAATATCTTTTCACTAAAATTCAAAATTGTTATTCACCACTACTCAGATATATTCGCTTCGCTTGCACTCCTAGTACGATCCACTAAACAAAACGTCAGCATTCTAAACCCAAATATTATTTCAAAGCGACACAAAGACATCGAAGTTCAAGATAAAAACGAAGGAGAACAAAACAAAAATGACAAATACCCGGAACGTTATCCGTACCAGTAGCTGTCCACAGAGTAGTCAATACAGAAGGACAACGCTTAAAAAAAAAATTAGCTTAGATACAAGTAAAAGTTGAATTGACTATGTAAGTCAGTTTCGTAAGTCTGTGAATGATTTGACACGATTTACAGTACGGCCGACGAGGGAATGCGTTCTTGACTCCCGTCAGTTTCATACAAACGAATACGTGTTTTGTGACAATTCCAGCAACTAATAAATAAGTTGATGGAATTGTCACACTGACAGGTTTCAAGAACGCCTTCTCTCGACGGCCGGACTGCAGTTAATTAGAAACTGATTTCCAAAACTATTTCACACAAAGAAGTTGAAAAAAAATATAAATTGGTTGTAGACTACCGCAGATACATACAGACTGCATACTCGTGGAAAATAGCCATCGATTTTTTTGAGAACCGCTTCCATTTTTAAATTTGGTAAATACACTAGAAGATTACTACAGTTTTTATTTCTATGTGTACATGACTAAATGAATAGCCCTTCTATCCGTACTGTGGTTGCTCGCAATCTTCGCTCGGCGGAATCCCCCGGGAAATCGCGATAACTAGTGAAAGTGGGGTGTTACATCGAAATCTCGGGCGTTGGATCTCACAACCATTACAGACAGGTGCGCTCCCTGGCCGAATTAATGACCCGAGTTCCGACTGAGGTATAAAAAATGTTTCCTCACAAACAAACGGGAAGAACAGTTTATTTTGTGAGTTACGAGTTTTTAAAGACATGCGGATTAGTTGGTTTGGAGTTTTATTGGTTTTGTTGACGGCTGAAGTTTTTGTGTTATAAAGTGTTATCGCTGAAGAATGGTCGGACTGTCTTTCGCGGATAATAAACGACTTTAACCCGGTTTAAGATCTGTGAGGAAACGGAATACGTAGCTGCTACGACGTAGCTGTCTTCGCCGCTACGGGCGCTACGGTTTCGTAGCAGATCGGCTACGGTTGTAGTTTCACTTACTATGTAAATGTTTCGACTTTATCCGTGTTTGGATGAATAACAAATAGCCGACACTTTCATTAATATTGTGGCTTCATATATAATGACTATCATGACCCAAAAAAAATCCCTTTGTACAAATAATACCACTCTTTGTCACAACATTTCATAAAATATTAAAGGTTAAAAGTTGAGTACTAAATAGACATAAAAAGAAGAAACATTTCATATTTCTTACGATACTAAACACTAGAAAGTATCAAAGAAGGCTGTATATCAAAAAGTTAAGCCTACTGGCTCTAGAACATCGTAACTTCGGCCTGTCATTGTACAAGTTCTGGGCCTAGATATTTTGTACAGACCAACTTTGAGATCTTCGCAACAAAAAAATATTGAGAACATAAAAAAGGATTTTATTTTGCAATGAAATAAACAGGAAAGCTCTCACTATTGCTTTGTTACTGTTTTTAGTGTAATAATTAGCTTGTGAGCGAGTAAAGTCATAACCAGCAGAAGTCATAATTTTCCCACTGCTGGGACACAGGCCTCCTCT
Organism: Brachylomia viminalis; assembly: GCA_937001585.2. Taxonomy (NCBI): domain Eukaryota; kingdom Metazoa; phylum Arthropoda; class Insecta; order Lepidoptera; family Noctuidae; genus Brachylomia; species Brachylomia viminalis. The sequence goes on along the minus strand of OW443303.2, from coordinate 3,918,916 downwards.
CGGTCAGAGGGAGTGGGCCGTAATCCACAACGCGGGATCGGTGCGGATTAGTAGATGTCACATGCCTTCGAATTTTTAGTTCTAGGACATGCCGGTTTCCTCACGATGTTTTCCTTCACCGTTTTGAGAGCAGTGGAGATGAAATAATTTACACAAAGTAGAGCGCCTGTCCGGTTCGAACCTACGACCATTGTGCAGCAGGCGTAGCATGACGCTTTCGATTTCTACGAAGAATAGACATACCTTTTTCTATACAAAGTGGCACTTTTATTTAATTTTTTCACTTTTGACATCGCACCGTAGAAATTCTTCTACAATCTGTCATTTTGTCTTTCATTTCCAACGATTTTTGTCTAGATCGTTTTATATTAAGGCCCGTATTCATGAACATTACTATGAGGTCTCACAGTGCGCGCGGGCGCACAGGGTCCTAAAACCTATTCATAGACCATACTTGAGTGGCAATCGGCACTATGCGTCCCTTAAAATTCACGCATAGGTAAGGTAGCCGGCTAGCTATATTAAGCAACGCATAGTGTCCAGCATACGTCAAAAAGTTGGTTATTTTTGTTTCTCGAGATTTGGTTTTGCGTTGTTTGATGTTGTTTTTGATTCTAGTGCCGTTCTTTTATAATGGATTACAGTAGCGAAGAAGAATTTGATAGTTATATCAATGAGGAAACAATAATAAGTACCAGAAAAGTGATACGGGATTTCCAAGATCCTTTTGATTATTACAGTTCGGATGAATTTAGACGACGCTACAGATTTTCGAAAGATGTGGTACAATTTATACTCTTGCCACTGATAAATGAAGACCTAGACAAATTGACTACAAGAGGCCTTCCAGTGCCACCTATTTATCAGTTGCTAGTGGCCTTAAGGTTTTATTCTTCTGGCAGTTTCCAGGTACTTACCTTATTTAGTTAATACAATTAAAATAACTTGGGTACTTATGAAACCTAGCGTTAGAATGTGTACCTACTACCTTACCTCTCTATGAAAGGGCTGAACTTTGATAAGTACAATAACAACTACGTACCTACCTACTACCATACAATATTTTGATTTACAGATGATAACAGGAGACCTTATAACTATTCTATATAATATCCTACTAACATTACAGTTGAGCTAGATGAACCTAAAGACGTAGTTATATTATTTATATCCATATTTGTAGGAATTGAAGCAACAATCATTCGTAATCAGCACACAAAAAATTTACAAAGAAATATAGGAAATTGTTAGTTCACAACTGACAAAACGTTTAAAACTTTAAAGGTTATATTTATGTCATCCGCCAATCTGCCAAACATTAGAGAGAACTTAGCAACAGAAACGGACCAATCACCGATCTTTATTCGACGCAGTGCGTTCGCTTAGTGAAGTGTCGCTTGAGTATTGTTTGTGAATTAAATGGCCTGTCATGACGAACGCAGTGAGAAATGCCTTACTTAGCATAGTGCTACTGCCATACTTAAATAAGTATCGTTCTTGAATACGGGTATTAGACTATATCGGAAGAAAGTTTTCTGTCCTTACTGTCAAAATCACACTGACAACTGACATTTGTCTAAGGTGGTGAAGACAATTTGATTTTGGAATTGCCAGTAGTAAACTTTCAACTCGACAGCCACAAAGTATAAACGGTTATCTCCAAAATCATGATTTTACAAGGAAGCGTTTTGAACGCAATAATGTGATAATTAATAGAACTACTTTACATCATTTAGTTAATAGGGCATAAGTACTAAGGAAATAAATAGTTAAGGTCAAGTTGTTGTTTCATCCAAAATAGGATACTTCGACACTTTGGGAAAAATTGTTGTAGTTGACGTCACTTAATCAGTGAAAATCGAGAATCAAACAGAAAAAAATCCTATGACAAAACAAAGAATTCTGAGTCGAATTATGTAAAGAGTGAATTTCGTAAAAAATGCAGTTGACTCTTTCTATTTTGCTGCCGTCGCGTCGTACTGTCTACATATACGGAACGTCGTTTTTGTCTACTCTTCCGTCGACAACACGATGCTCATGCTACGCCTGCTGTAGTTTAATTGATAATTTAATTAATAATGATCAATTAAAACACCAAAATATATTAAAGTACCTATATAAATGAGGTGATCCAAGTAGATGTCAATAATATTAAGTTTTATTTTTAGGAGTAATTGTTTACCGACTAAGAATCTGGCCGAATTTAACTTGCAAAAATATATATAACCCTCGTTGGATATCACAGGCAATTCAGTTATTTAATTCAATAAAATAACAACAACAATATCAGTAACCTAGGTTAACCCAAAATTAGGAAACTTTTTATCAACATAAAGTACCTGTAAATATAGGTAAAACCAGATAAAAAGTGACCAAGCCCAAAATACTGGACGCGTAATCTTTAAAAACGAGTTGGCCTTTCTTTACATAAACGAGCTAAACAAATGGGAGGCAAAGCTGTAGGCTTTAAGCCCGAAAGACCCTAAGGGTCTGGACATAGTTTGGGGCGAACGTGGACGAACGGTTGGTATTTGATAAATTACTGCCTACTGAGGCTATAATACAAAAAAACTGAAGCGAAAATAGAACGATATGCAGTGGCAAATTGACGTACGGTACTTTTTTGTAACATTGAAAATAGTGAATAAACCAATTAGGTAATTGTTATAGGAAAAGACCATGTTGTTTTATTTATTTCAAACCGACTTCAGAAAGAAGATGGTTCCAAATTCGTTTTTATTTCTATTTTTCGATCAACATACTCAATTTGTTTTCAATACTTTTTTATTCGTCAGTAATAAATAATCGTCACTAAAACGCAGCTAAAAGTGCCCAAAATATGCCCAATCTTTATTACAATATCGTGTATTTATTTTACATTTATTTTTTATTTTTTTTGACTATTTTAGTCTTAAACCAAAGTGTACACACACCCTTACGGGCTGTTTCAATTCCCAGTATTTTTTCAACAAACAAACAGATAATTAATTGTTACGCTCATTTGCATATAAACCTTATTTGTTCGCGAGATGCTGTGGAAATAAGATTCCTTGTAATAAATCTGGAAAGTGCTCTCTTAAATAGCGGCTAAATATTTCTAGATTTTTATTTAGTATAATCTAGGACGACTTTAAATAATTTTTTTGTGGAAAATTAAGGATTTTTTGCAGATGTATACCCGGGGTAGAATTGTGGTTTCCAGAAAAAAAAAAGGAGGTCACTTCTTTATAAAAAACTAACTCTTATTACAGACAGTTACTACTGAAAGAAAAAAATCTGAAATTCTGGTTAGAATGTTTGTAATTCCTTACAATTAATAAAGCCAAGCTATCGACTACATACCTAGTTTATGTAAATTTCCTATATATTTATTTACATATAATAAATACAAAGCGAAGTTAAAAAAGTTATTGCTACGAGGTGTGGGAACGAGTCTGATGCCAAAAATCTTGTTTTTAGAATTTTTGTCCGTTTGTCTGGATGTATGTTCCGGATTTGCCCAGAAACGGCTAAACGGATTTGGATGAAATTTGGCAGACACTCAGTTTATAACCTGGATTGACACATAGGGTAATTTTAATCCCGGTAGTACGATCCCGTGGGATATTTTCCGACATCAACGCGGGAGAAGCAAAAGCTATTAAAATATAAAACAATAAAACCAAAAACGTTGAATACTAAACATGTTAATGTGCATTCCCACCGAATGCTAAATAAACAAAACACCACGATACTATACCTACCGAAACATCATACATTATCTGTTATTTCTTTCCAGTACCTACGACGGTCGTGAAACATGATGCAAATTTATTTTCTATGCCACTTGCCTTCGTATTATTGAATGTCATGCTACTTACTATATAAAGTCTCTTCCACAAGGCAAGACTTGACACACCACGTTACACCACCGATTTCTTCTTAACTTTTATTGCGTGAACAGTGAACAGTCAGTGCAGTTGTGCGCCAACTGCACAGAATGTGTACGTATAGTCCTTTCACAGCTATTTTGCATCACTGCTAAAAACATAGTGATCTTTATTCTCGTTACTATAAGGTTGCTGCTGCCAGAGGTTATCGTGAAAGAACCGTACGTTAATATGACACATCAAGCTTTAGAAAGAGACTATCGAGCAGGTAGGATTGACAGAGGCGACGCTCGTCAAAGCCGAAGTATTTCCAACATTCAATGTGGCACATTTACGGCTGCATACAGTACTAGGGATAGATATCGCAAAGTCCTGTCTCAAAAACGCGTCGCACCATTATAGGAGAGTCTTTAAATCGCATTGTATGTCGCGTTTATCGCTAACCTAGAACGCAAGGCTCACTGAAATACGAAGAGAAACCAAATAGCTGGCACCAATTATGTCGGTACGACGAAAATCACTTTAATTACTCAATTTGAGGGAAGAATGAATGCTTTTCACCAACAATTAGTTCTGTAAACGGTTTAGTGTTGCAATAATAAAATATTATAAGGCAATTGAAGAGGTTTTTTCTGTACTCCTGGTATCAGTTTTGCACGTTTGTTAGTATAGCTAGTCTGGTCTAAATACTAATTACAATAAGTACGTATGAAAGGAGTCTGTTTTTTAAAACTCAAACTCAAAGCATTTATTTCAAATAAACCAATTACAGGCACTTTTGAATTATCAAGGGGTCGGCCAGTCAGAAAGATGAAGCTAGTTGCCCATTCCAAAGCGTATTAGGTACCTATGGAGAATAACGGGCAATAAACTCCATGGACACTCTTTAAAATCGAAATATTATTACAAAACAGTGGTACCATCAATCATGTTGAAATTATACACGTGAGAACGATGTAGAAAGACGTGCACGTTAAAAACGTCCCTAATAAAAAAGATTAAAACAATTCAGGAATTAAAATAAGCCGTGACAGCTAAGAAATGACCAGTGCCAACTGACGGCGCCCGTTCACGAACATGACGTATGGATCAGCACCATTCAGCTCAACCATTTTGAAGGGAACTTAATGATCCAATACACACGCCACCACCAGCGACACATTTGAGTGAGCATGACATACTCTCAGCCGCCAGGGCACATTCAAGTCAGTAAAAGACGAGCCCAGTAAGCTTTATAATAGGTACATAGTGCTCACATAGAGTAGTATAGTATAGTGTATTTTATTTTAACTCCATCATTCGATCGTACAATGCTTCAAAAATCTTTTGGCGTTCGGATGACGTTGACGGGGTGGCGCTGTTGATAAACATTTTTTTCAAAATCATATCATATCATTTATTTCCTTGCAAACATGGGTATACTATACATAGGTGTTTTTTATAATAAAGTTCTCCATATTTTACCGTCACATGGGCATGCAAAAGTTTCAATTCCAAATTAAAAATTAACGATAAGTGTCAGATCATTGGAATTACAATATAAATATTATTAAAAATGTCAGCGTGATAATAAATTAAATTAAATAGGTCAATGAGAGGATCGCAATAATTATGTCAATCAGAATAACAGTATTTTCTAAAATTGTTTTGTGTAATTCACTAAACAAGATGGCAAAGTGAGTTCCGATTTTTGGTCACGAGCCAAATGATTCAAATACAGCTATAAATATGAATTGAAGTGTATCACACTTGATTTTCGAGTTTTAATTCGACATTTAATTTGTAAAACTTGCATTAAGAATCAAGTCGACTTAAGCCTAACCTCAAAAGAATAGAAATGTTATTATGACAAATTAATTCTATCGACCGCTCAATGTAGTAATTTGCTAGGTCTCCGAGGAAATCTATTTCTGTTCAAGCATTATTACAGACTTATATTGTGGATAACGGACACACACTATGAAACTGTGTGAACAATGCTGAACACACCCTTTACTAGTACTCACGCCAACAACAGTAATAAAAACAAATTGTGAGATTAACGATCCCAAAAAAATTACAGCCCAGTGTGTGAACGAGCTGGTAGAAAAAAAACTGGGCGAATGCGTGTCGGACGCGGTTTAGGGTTCCGTAGTAAATTCAATTCATGGGTTCCCATATCATTCATTTTTTACAACAGTTGATCAAAAATATTTTGGGAGGACATTCTATTCAAGTTACCTAACATATCCCCTGTGGTCCCCGAAGTGGTAGGCGGAGGGTGGGGGGGTGGGGGGGGGGTGGCTGTATTACATCCATTATTTCGCCAGTTACGTTTTCGCCCCATGTATTAAGCGAGCCTGTTGCCATCAGCAGCGCGATTATAGGTACTTAATACCAGGGTTGATTTGATTTTAGCTAAACAATTCTTGCAAACTATACAATACACTGCTGCACAGTAGGCTAAACCAGAAAGACAAACAGTCAAGAAGATACAATAAAAATTAATATAATTATTTTACAGAATCCTGAAAAATAAAAAACTTTTTAACCAAAAAAAACCCAACTTCCGAAATTAAAGTTATTTTTCATTTTGTAGTGTTTTTTTTTTAATATCGCGTTAGTTTTTTTTAGAAAGTTTTTTATTTTTCAGTATTCTGTAAAATAATTATATTAATTTTTTGTAAAATAATTATATAAATTATGGTACCTACCCCACACCAATTCGAAAACGATCGTTTTACACGTTCACGTCCGTTTGAAGGCGGTTTTTTTATTATTACAAATAATTTATTGCAGATTTTTTTTAAACCGCTTGACCGATTACGATAAAATTTTAATGAGACCACACGGGAAGCACTAGCTTTCAAATAAAAAAGAATCATTAAAATCAGTTCACCCAGTCGAAAGTTCTGAGGTAACAAACATAAAAAAGTCGAATTGAGAGCCTCCTCGTTTTTTGAAGTCGGCTAAAAAGGCGAGAAAGGTTTCTACAGGAAGTTATAGGTATATTTGTATCGCTTACGCCCTTATCCCTAACGGGACAAGATAAAGTGGGGTTTCCGCGGTCCATGGGTATCTGTAAACCCATAACAGTGACGTATTATCTTTGAAGATGGCCAGTGAACAAATAGTGATAAGTTGTTATTCTGGAACTGTGCTCAATCATGTTATCTCGATTTAGAACTGACAGATTTCCCAGTAATACCATACTGGTATTATATCATCTTTCTGTGGGGCTTGTGGCTAAGTAATAACAGCCGCAGGGATCGATCGATCAGGTTAAGCTACGCTTGCCGCGGTTGATCCGTGGATGGGTAACCATATTTACATACCAAGACCCCTCCATGCCTCGGAAAGCACGTTCAGCCGTTGGCTCCAGCTGTTATTCGTGGATCTTTGACAGTTGTTACGGGTCGTCAGAAGCACGAAAGTCTGACAATCAGTCTTACTAAGGGGTATCGTATCACCCAGTAACTGGGTTGTGGAGGTCCGATAGGCAGTCGCTCCATGTATTCAGCTGCATCTAGTTAGACTGGAAGCCAACCCCAACATAGTTGGGAAAAGGATCGACAGATGATAATAATGATGAATTACATCATCTTTCTATAACAAAATGTAGGAATTCCGAAGTAACCCTTTCAATTTATAGAATTCACATTTTTGTTAAAATGTCGTGTGCCGCAGTTAAAGACTCGCCCCTCGTGCACGACGTTGTAGGTTCAAATCCAGGTAAGTACCAATATCACTTTTTCAATTCATTGTATTGCTAAGTTTATCTGGGCCATGGAAGGCATGAGCGAACTTGGCATAAGGAAACCTGGACTTTTTTTTTTTTTTTTCCTCTTTATTTGGTTTGGGGTTTTTATCTAAACAGATATGTCAACCCCATCGTGCCTTTTACCACTGTATCATTAACAATAATTATAATAATTTTAACACTTTAACACATAACCTATACTACAGTTCAGCAATCCATGAAACGGTTTGTGATAAGATATAGAAGTTACTGATGAAGGACTGTTATTAAATGACATAACTTTTTCGCATCTTCTGAAGCTGGTCTGGATAAGATTGATTGTATTAATCCCACGTTAAGCCTATTCAATTCTAATTCTCTCAACAGTAACTCCCTCTCGCGCATGTTGCGGACACAATCCATCAGCAAATGCTGCACGTCCTCAATCTGATTACATTCTCTGCAATTTGGTGAATCAGTTTTTTTCATGAGGAATGCTTATAATAAATATACTAATATGAAAGTAAAAATATATATATATTATATATAAATAAATATACACTAGTCCGAAATCGCCCACCCGTCTTGAGCAGGCGTGGTATCAATCCCATGAGCATTGATTACCACGCTTCTTTGTACGAGAATAGGCCTTTACTCTGGTGTGACAACAACGGGCGGGTATTATAACTTAGTATATTTTTTAAATTGATGATATATCTGATGACTACTAGAAAGATGAAAGAAAGAAAGAAAATAAATTTATTTGACCCAGGTTTAAGCACACAATATTCACACAAAAACAGACAAGCAGTAAATACTTAAAATAAAATTGTGCGCCTCACGGCTGCTCCAAATAGGCCCAGTTCAGCATAAATGCCAGACAACTATAAGTGTCGGACGCTAGTTTTCAACTGGACCTTTATGTTACGAGGACGTCTTACGGATATAAATCAGTTTTATAGTGTGTGTAAATATTTAAATAAAATAGATAGATATGTGTAACAAATAATAATAAAAAATACGCTAAAAAGAATTATAGATAATAATATTAGACTGGTGTTTAAAAAATAAATAAATAAAAGATATGGTTGCACAAAAAAAAACAATGGACTGTCGTCGATAAGTAATAGATAACTATATCATAATTCATATCAATGAAACATTCCAATTGATCATCTCTAGCTTCCGTTGGGCATCCATGAGGTACTGCCGTAGGCGTCTTTTAAATGTGTCGATCGTGTTAGTTGCTCGAATAGGTGGTGGCAGGTTATTCCACACTTTGGAAGCCGCATAACAGAAGCTACCTCTAAACGCAACTGTCCTATGTGACTACTGACGGTTCCCTGTAACAGCGACCCCCTTGTTGTTGCAAGGAACCGGGGATACCTAGCCGATCAAAGAGACAAGAATATACTTTAAAAAGTGATGACTCAAGTAAGTAAGGATGCTCACGTTTGAGCTGCTTATGCTGGCAGGTATCCAAGTTCTAAACACTAATAAAATCAGTTGAAACTCTTTTAATTAGCCAGAAACTATTACAGCTTTTTAAAACTCTCAGGTAACCATCCTGTGGAGTAATTTAATTCAATTTTTAATGTTTTTTAATCAACAAGTACGGTTATGAAACTAAGATAATTTAATACCCATCGAAAGGAAAATTAGCACTTGTAGTTAATAAAGAGAAACAAAAATGTTGTGCAAATTCTATCGTTATTATAAAATATCAGAAGTATTTGTTTTCATATCTATTTCTATTTTTAAGGTCCTCATAACGGATTACTTCGAGAACATTTAAAGCGTTTGAAAGTGCTGCATAAAGTAGTTTCCATGAAAGTATAACTATATGTACAAAATATATATATGTATATATTAAATTCAGCCCGTGAAAGAGTGAGGTCACTCATAAAGTTAAACAACGTCCCCGTGATGAAGTGCACTAATACGAATATCATACCAACTTTAGAGCCCTACGCTTAGAACCTCTGGGTTATTAAAAGGTTCTATAAAAACCCTTCTCTTTCTCATAAACCAGTCACTACACAGGATATATATTATATTAAATTTTCACGAAAGGGAATTGACCACATGATGCTTACTACAATCAAGATATAATAAGAATATCAATAATGTATTTTAAAAAAATACATGTTTTTACAGAAGTGGAAACTGACTGTCTTGTCTTGCTACGCTAGCCGCGCTACGAGCGCTACGCCGTAGCTCCTGTGCTACGAACGCGTAGTGGCTTTCGGTAAGTGGTCTCTCATTCCAAAACCTTTATAAATACGAAGTGTTTTCAGTGCGATATTTTTTCAAGCAACACTGTTCAATTTTCCCTAAATCAACATGATTAATAAAAATCTAAAATTATGTATAAGGACCTTCGGTAGAAAATCACAAACATTGTATACTTAGTAGTACCTAAGAAATTCGGGAAAATAATGTATGAATATGTTATAATAACATGCGACGGGACCAGAAAAATCCTTATTTGAAGTCCAATAAAAATATGTACCCACATGGAAAAGGGACTATTTTTATGGGCATAAAATTCAAATGACACGAAACACGAGTAAACATAATCACGTCACGGCGAACCAATATTGTTGTAAATGTAATTGTACGCCGTTTGGGCGGATAATCGTCGGGTCGGATGACTTCGACATACAAGAAGATACATAGAAGGTCTAATCCGTACAACGAGCAAAAACAGGTGCACGCACACAAAGACACGTACGTAAGACGACCTCAAACAAACGCCAGTCGCGAGAGCGCTTGCACTCGCCGTACCTAAAGCGCATCAGAGGGCAAGATTCACAGAATAGAATACTGTTTATTACACCATATGAGTTACAAATATAAATTTGAAACTTTTTCTTAAGCATCTCAAGGCTGCAATGGGGTCCTCATTTAACATCTCTTGCATGACGGCTAAGTTCAGCAGCATATGCTGTAAGAAAAATCCGTCAATTTACTAATGTAGATACCGCGAGGCTAGTCTATTTCAGCTATTTTCATAGTATCATATCTTACGGTATTTTATTATGGGAACGGGCTGCCGATATTGAGTCTATTTTTATTCTGCAGAAAAGAGCTATCAGAGCAATATACAGCCTCCGCAGGCGCGATTCTCTAAGGGAACTGTTTAAAGACATTAACATCATGACGGTACCTTGTCAATATATTTATGAAAACATCATGTACGTAAGGAAAAATTTAAATCTTTTCAGTAAAAGAGGTGAAAGACACAATTATAGGACTAGAAATAGGGACCAATTAGTTCAACCAGGTTTCAGACTGGCTAAAGTAAACTCATCCTTCATGGGGCACTGTTTAAAATGTTACAATAAAATACCTCCCCACATACTCCAACTGAATGAAACGAAATTTAAATCTGGTATAAAACGCACACGTAAAGTGTGCGTTTTATACAAGATTTAAATTACGTTTAAATCTTAGCCAAGCATATTATTAGTTGGGGGATTATATCGCTGACAAAAATGCTTGGCTCAGGGCTGGTCCTGCTCCACAAGGGCGCGTAAACTAATTAATTAGCATTCGAAAATAATGTTGGAGCTGATGAAGATTGTACAACCTATCTTTGCATTGTATAAATTCAATCTCTTAGTATTGTATAATTGCATAGCACATGTGTGAGCACTATGTACCCACCATAAAGGGTTCGGTCTTTCATTGACTTGAATGTGCCCTGGCGGCTGAGAGTATGTCATGCTCACTCAAATGTGTCGCTGGTGGTGGCGTGTGTATTGGATCATTGTGTTCCCTTCAAAATGGTTGAGCTGAATGGTGCTGATCCATACGTCATGTTCGTGAACGGGTGCCGTCAGTAGGCACTGGTCATTTCTTAGCTGCCACGGCTTATTTTAATTCCATTTTTTTTTATTACGGACGCTTTTAACGTGCACGTCTTTCTACATCGTTCTCACATGTATAATTACAACATGAATGATGTAACCACTTTATTGTAACAATATTTTGATTTAAAAGAGTGTCCATGGAGTTTCTTGCCCGTTCTTCTCCATAGGTACCTACTACGCTTTGGAATGGGCAACTAGCTTCATCTTTCTGACTGACCGACCCCTTGACAATTCAAAAGTGCCTGTAATTGGTTTATTTGAAATAAATGCTTTGAGTTTGAGTTTGCATATAATGTTCACATTCGTACCAACGAATTTGAGCAACCCTATTATACGAATATGAATATTGATTTCAGACGAACACACACACACACAAAGCAAAGTAAAAGTAAGTAAGTAGTAGTTAAAGCGAGCGTGACATTCGTATGTGAGGCTTACTTTGCTTACGAAATGCCTCTTGCCATATGTGTGCGTGCGTTTTCACTTGTTTTTCAGAGCCAACCTTCTGTGCCTATCTTAATTTGTAACTCCGGTTAACTTTGGGTACATTACGTGAACTGTATACATGGGAGCACCATCTGCTTAAGGAAGGTTCCTTGGCATATCTTGTTAAGAGTGGTTGGAGTAATATTGTTTTAACAATAATGACATCACCCTGTAACTATCCCACTCCAAAGTAAATGCATTTGTCGTATATTCCGAAAACACACACGACATATGCAGGTATAGGAGGAGTGTTGAGTACGAATGTGGCCGAGTAAAAGTGTAGGAGAAGACCAAAGAAGTGATTACGATTGATGGATTCTGTGACACATGATTTGGCTAGAAAGGAAGGACGATTAGAGATGATTGGAAGAATAAGACGTGCTGCGCTGCCCCCAAATAAATTGTGGTAATAGTGGGCCCGTGTACTACAAAACTGGTGCTCTAAGGTAGGGTCCGGCAGACCATGAAGGAGATGGCGGGGTGAAATGGATAACTGGGATGGAATTCTAGGAAAGTGGAAAGAATTAACCGGGAATTGAGAGAAAAGGAGAATGTGGAAGTAAGCCTACTAAGTAGCCTACCTTTGCCCAGGACTTTCGCCTAAAAACTTTCGTAAACTTTCGCCTAAAAAATTACTAAAACATAATATTTTGTAAAACTACAAAACCGCTTTATAAAACAAAGCAGGAATCGAATACTCATTAAAATAAAGAAAATACACACGAAAATAATACGAGTATATAAAGGGCCGTCCCACGAAAAATTTCACATCAAAGGTTCGCGTTCGGATTACAAAGATGTGTACATTGTGTATAATACATTTTATTTTCGAGAAACCCTCCCTTCATTGGTTCATAGCGCAAGTGTAAACAATTTTCTGTAAAGTAAATATATTAATGTTTTTGAAGGGAGTCTTGTGTGGGAGTGATCTATTTTCGTAATTATTATAGGTCTTCGTTATTTCTATGATTAGGTAAGGAGTTTGTTTAAATTGAGAGGTTTAATTTAATATTAATAAGGACCGATTTACCAAAGTCAGATGTCTTTTATCCGTGGAAAAAAATTTAAGTCTGACAGTTCTAATATGGAAAAGTGTAAAAAATTCAAAATTTATTCTCAGGATAAGACTTATTGTAGGTGATCCAGGCGCAGTCGGGGGTTGCGGAAGGATCGTACGTTCCCGCGAACACCGGGGTGGTTTGTCAGTAAGAGTCTGACAGACCCCGCCGCCCGCCTGGTGGCGTCGGACATCCATGAGGAAACAAAAAAAAAAAAAAAAGGTGATCCAGGCGTCATATTCGTAAATGGGCGCCGTTAGTTGGAACTGGTTATCTCATAGCTGCCACGGCTAATTTTAATTATTTTATTTATTGATTGTTTTGTTTAAATTTCTAATTTCTCTGGACTCTCAACGTGTACGTCTTATTTACATCGTTCTCACATATAATTATAATATATATTCAACATCAATGATGTTACTAATATTTATGTAACAATATAATTTAAAAGAGTGTCCATGGAGCTTCTTGCCCGTTCTTCTCCATGGAATGGGCAACTAGCTTCATATTTCTGACTGGCCGACCACTTGACAATTCAAAAGTGTGTAAATGGTTTAATTGAAATAAATGCTTTGACTTTGATTATAAATGTTTGCTGAAATTCGCCCTTAGAGACAAACAGATTGTCGGTATAACATAACATAACGCCTGCTACCCGAACGTTTAGGCAGAGGTGTAACTATAGAACACCCTCATTTTGCCAGATATTGTTGGTATCTGGGCTTGCAATTTTATTTTTTTTCAAACTTTTAGGTTTTATTAATAAACGTCATGATGACGCCATATGCACAATCGGTGATAAAACAAAATATAGAATAATCTACATGAAGATAAATAATAACCAGCACTTAACCCTTTGAAAAAGCTAATGGCCAACTTTATGTTCAAGACCCAACTCTCAAATTCAAATCGAACCTCTATAAACCTGACGTCACTTATACCTACAAATGCCAATTTAGACACCTTCAAATCGCACATAATCCCGATAGAACGGGAGAAACAAAAAACTACGTTTTGTGCGAAAAAGGCCAAAGCGAGATTAGTTAAAACTAGGCTAACGAAAATACATAAACAACCTGATTACCATGAACCAACGTACTCATTAGAACTTCTGTACGAAAATAAAATAAATTAGAAAAACTTCGTGTTGCGAACACTCACATTTAGTTTTGTGAAATACTTGTAGGTCGTGCTTTTTGTGGAATAATCAAAACGTCATGAAATTACAAATAAGGTTATTAACTTAAAGTTACATACGGTGACTGTCATTTACATTTTTAAATGAGAGTCTATTAATGCTTATTCTAAAAAAAAATGTATTTACGATTGAAGATAACTTTAATTTCGGAAGACGGTGTCAATGGTTTTTGTATTTTCGTTTTTGCCACCGACTTCCGAAATGAAAGTTACTTTTCACTTTGTAGTGTTTTTTTGGAAGCTAGTGGTTTTTTTGTTAAAAGTTATATTTTTCTCCTTTTAGTTGTGGTACCTACCCCAAAGAAAGTCGTTCACCACTACTTGCAATGTAAATAACAGTGACAGGAAGTTATTACAACATCATCAACATACACCAAGTGGAAAAAATACGTATTATTGAAGCTGACTCAAAAACCACTAAACAGAACTTGACCAAATGTATATGGGAAGTATATTTATATTCTTTCAAATAAACATTTTTAAGAATTTTTTCAAAACGTTTTATAAATAACGGAGTTCTGAGGAGTACATAAAAATAAAAATAAATACAACCAGATTGAGAACCTCCTCCTTTTTTGAAGTCGGTAAAAAGATATCATGACCTCTGACTTTGTTTCGGCATTTCTTCTAAGGAATCAGTTATTGACCAAAAATGGACATGTAAAAATGTCTTAAAAGATCTACTTACAGAAATAAACTTATCTACATCGTCATTTTATTTCATAATTTAATTTTTTACCTGAATTCGTTCATTGGTCAGAAAGTTGCTTAAACAAACCCATAAATATGTTGTTTAAATATCTAAACTACATAAACCCCACACAGCCGACACTGCACGTCTTACCCGCGAGCCGAACGTCTCGCATCAGTAGTTTTTCAATTCGGATGTTTAAAGCTATTTGGTTCGCGCTCTATCTAGGTCATCAGTCAGACGTGCTTTGTGTTCGCAGATAAATAACGTTTAACTGAAAACTAAGTTACGAATGCTTTATCAAGTGTAACAAAGCAGGACTGTTAAGCGGGTGATGGTGGGGTTCGATGTCCGATTTAAGCAATGTGGGTAGAATTTTGCATGGAAAAATTAAATCTTACTATATGCTGGGAAAGCAGTCGCAGATTTGCCTTCGTGATTGTTCATGGACAAACAATGTGTCCAAAAGTTTATCACCCCGACTGTGGGGGTCATCAACTTTCGGATGTATAGTACCATAAAAGATGACCAGACTTTCGTAATTAAGCGATAGACAGCATCGTACTTCTGTCTATGATCAAAATAAACTTTGAACACTTACGTTTCGTTATCATCCTCCTTGATGCGCTATTGTAGCAATCAAGAAAGCTCATGATGCGCATATGCATGCGTTGATATGACCCCATTCACAACTTCACCCTTTTTTTATTAACCTATATCAAAACTCTCTTCAATGAACGACCGAACTTTATTGCAAGCTTTATTTGTTCAACAAAACTTCTTACTAACAGTTATGACGCAATATAAAAACAGATACGTAGGTACATAACTCACAAGGTAAACTAAAAACGTTGATTTATCTAAGATTCCTGACCTGACCCGAAAACCTTGGCATAGTACGGTGCCAACGAAGCCAAATGGCTGGAATAAGGACAAAGTTTCCATTACCGAGCTGGCTTGAATTAGTCCACCTGGCAAAAAGGCTTTTTGGACTAAAAATAACAACTACACGGTAGATTTTCACGCGAATTTCTGAAACGCTAAATGAAAGTGTAATATGAAGCTGTTGGTCTAGAGATATTAAAAATAGTTTTGCTTATAAGATAGGAAGACTTGGAAGTAATGTTGAGTTTATAAGTCTTTGTTATGAAGTTGGCTTGTGGCCGATTTGTACCTATATTTATATTGCTTAAAGTTAATACTCGTATCCAAGGCTCGTAAAACCATATTCTAGTTTTGCTTTTCATTTATCAGAAATATTTACGTAGGTACAGGCACAATGACACAAATATTTTTGTCAGTATTTTCAAAGGGCCTTAGGCTAATGACTAACAATGACGGGGTCCGCTAGGGCCGATGTCTGCCAGGGTAGCGGGAAAGTCCGAAAGGGTTACCGTCGGCCCTGGCACAGGCAACTGAAGGAACACGGGTGGGTGACGCAGAGTCTCCGGCCCCAGCTCGTGGAGGACGTGGTGAGCACTCTGTTCCCTTCTAGAGGGGAACATATCTCCCCGCCCATGGCTCCGCCTACTGCGGTGCTCAATGCGGACCACACCGCCGACGACGACAACGATGCTCCGGAGGTGACCGAGGTAGAGCTGCGAGTGGCGGTACGTAGGCTGAGTGCCAAAAATACCGCCCCAGGACCTGACGGCTTGCATGGAGAGGGGCCAGTTCCCACTTCGTTGGAAGACGGGGAAACTGGTCCTCATCAAGAAGCCGGGGCGCCCAGCGGACTCTCCGTCCGCTAACCGGCCCATCGTGCTGCTCGACGAGGTGGGCAAGCTCTTTGAAAGAGTCATTGCAGACCGCCTCGGAAGACGATGCAGACATTGAAAGGGAACGCAGGTCGCTCTGTTCGTGCGAATATGATAGCCCGCAGATTTGCTGGTGTTCGAGGGGCGTCAAGATTTATTTATTTATTTATAACTTTTCGCACAAAAGGTACAAAGGCGGACTTAATGCCTTAGGCATTCTCTACCAGTCAACCAAGGGTGGTGAAGAGATTAGATGGCAGGTGCTTTAATTAAAAGGAAAGGAAAGCATTGATTTGAGCGATGTTTAACAATGATAAAAAAATAAACTATCAAAATAACGTACACAAATATATAAATTGATTGATTTTTGTTTTGTGTTTGTGTTTTGTACGTCCTTCTATACTGGCAGTCTGTGGGTTGATTACACGCAGAAACAGTACAACGCTCTGCGCGTCCAATACAACAACGCGTTCAGGGTGCTCTTGGGGCTGCCTCACTTCTGTAGCGCATCGGGGGTGTTTGCCGAGGCGCGTGTGGATTGTTTCCACACAATCATGCGCAAGGTGCACATCCCTGGTGCGTAGGGTGCGGGTCAGCCGCAACAGTATTCTGAACGATTTTGCTGATCGTTTTGACTGTCAGTACGTGAACCACTGATGCATGGTTCACGTATTGACTAAAGTTAAGATATTATTTTAATTTTGATAGGCTCTATTATAAATTACATTTATTTTTATTTTATTTTTTAAATATGAATGTATAATTTTGAAATTTAAATGTAATTCTTTAATTTTTATTAATAATTTTTAATTTCGTTTATTTAATTGTATGATCCAAAGTTGATTGAAAATAAATTAATAATAATATTAATTTGTCAGAATAATTTAAAAGGGCCTCAGGTTAACTACTAAATGATACGATTGATAAGCATAACGATCCGTTATTCGACAAAACAAACAGGCATTATCTATCTATATATAAATTAAAATAAAATGCTGTTATTTTGTAAGAGCATCACTTGAGAACTGCTGGACCGATTTGGTAATTTTTAATTTGAAAATGTTCGTGATACTTTTCCATATTTTCTTTCCATAAAACATAATTCTGACATGATTTATGGAAAGAAAATATGGAAAAGTTTCCCGGAAAATTTTCAGATTCAGGTAAACTGGGCGTCCTTTTTTATAGGATTTTTGTATGAATTATTGAAATTCAAACTGGACCACGTCTGTCGGGTCAGCTAGTTATTAATAAACGTAGTAACAAAAAAAAACAGGTACCGTTTTAACCTTGAAGCTATATCTATTCAGGTTCACCTAAAAGTATGCTAAACCCCACAACATAAAGGGCGTGCCAATACCCATTCCTTCTAGCAATATTTCACGTCCAAAATATATAGACTTTATCACACATAACATTTGTCTAAAATAAATTTGAAAGCGAAAATACTACGCCAGAAAGCTGACGGATATGCAACGTCGTTATCATGGGAAGACTGTAAGGAATGCTTGCCAAAACTAGGGGCAGTCACATCTATAGATTAGTTTCAGAGCTGAAAAACACCTTGTTTGCTCAAAGGCACTTCGGGACGTATTACTTCGAAAATAATCTAAATTTCCTCGCAGTTTCTGTGTCTAAAAAGAGATTTTTTTTTAAGCTTTTTAACGGGACTGGATTATCTATTTTTATTATTATCAACCGTTTGTGTCCTACTGCAGGGCAAGGCCCCTACCCTTTTCCAGATTACCTATAACAGATTTATTTAAGATTGTTTACTTACTAAAACGACCAATTTGTTTTATTTATTTATTTATATATTCTTTATTGTACACCACTAAAAACATTACAAAAAAAAACATCTAACTATAATTATTGGTCAATACATCACTTACAAGAGTTTTTCTAATCAATAACGGACGGGAAATCTTCATGTTCATACATATTTTTTGGCGTTATCCATAACCGTTCTTCTTTTGTTTCGAAAATAGTAAAAATTAAGTATCACAGAAAATATTCTAGAGATACATCAAGAATTTATGGACGTTCCCGCAAAATTAGAGAAGACCGGCGAGCTTGCCAAAACTTACTTCGCCGATGTTTATTGTATTATTAATCTTTGAACTCGGCATGTTTCTTTTATGTACGTCGCTTTGGTAGTGGTGTGATGGTTCAGAAGGCTTCACACAGTGGACCTAGTTGGCCGCGTTTTCAAATCTGATCTTATTATGACACGAACTTTGTACAAGTTTGTGATGTTGAAAATAGTTTTAGTAGAAATATCTTAAGTGCTACAAAGCTTCATAGTGCTTAGAATTGTATGTAAATAATTTTGTTTAAAATTTAATTTAACCTCGAATATTTAGTAAATGCATACCTGAAAAGTTTACTGAGTAGTTTACCAGCTTCTACATGGTTACCTTTAAAATTTTAAACACCTGGCTAGAGGTGAAAAAATGTTACAACTAGCGCACCAAAACCCGTTTATCATTGCTTAACCCACTTTCAGTCAACCAAAACTGGGTGGGTGGTTCAATCATCATTCAAATTCAAATTCTTTATTGCTAAGTGTACAGAATTTTGAAGATGTTACCAATCGGTAGGTTCTTAGAATTTGGCACCAGTCGGGGGTTGCGGAAGGATCGTACGTTCCCGCGACCCCCGGCGTAGGTGTGAGATGGAACACCGGGGTGGTTTTTAGTCAGTAAGAGTCTGACAGACCCCGCCGCCCGCCCCAGGGCGGTGGACATCCATGAAGATTTTCCACCCCGGAAAAAAAAAAAAAAAAAAAAGAATTTAGTTGCCTGCTAAGGCATTGCAATTTAAATGTCTATAAATATAAGAAAAGGAATAAAAGCACATACATACCTACTCGATATTACAGTTAAACAGTTTACATTATCTTACATTAATTATCATTATTCATACAGTTTATATTATCTCATACTATTCTTATAAATTATATCACATAAGTACAAAACTCTTTTGATAGTTCCAAGGGAGATTTAAATACCTAAATAAATCATCGTTGGTCAAGTAATAAGACATCCGAATAACCGAGAGAACTCTAAATTTCCCTCCACAAGGGGGCGTCTAGATGGCGCTAACTTTGTTGAACATTCTATTTAAAGAGATTCAACCAACACGGGCGCGGCTACTCTCGAGCTATCCCCGCTTGTCAAACTTTTGAGAAAGGTATCGACAACTTGTGAACATAGTCTTGCATATTTTGAAAAAACGCTTTTAAGTCACCTAATTTAAAACTGTTGATAAAGTGGTATTTAAAACTAAATAGCGCATAAAATTATGACAAAAGAAGAAGATAAGTTTATTTGGGCCTAATTTGACTAAAGTGTGTGTGAATAGAGCACAAACAGAAAGTAAACATGGAGAAAGTATACGTCACATCCGAGCAAAACGGCGCGGTATTATTTAATTTACACAATAAAATCTTTTTGATATTGACACAAACTATAGGAGGCAAAATTATGCTGTGATTCATCGTGCAGAAAATTATAGATCTAGATAGTTTATGGGTCTTGCTGCCCAAGATACGCCGAACGTACCTTATCATTCACGTACTATCTTTGTATACTATGACTGACCGGTTGGTGCAGTTGGCAGCGAGCCTTCTGAGCCGCTGGTCCCGGGATCGATCCCCGGACAAGTCAAACATGTGTGTGCATGCACATGTCTGTTTGACCTGTGTCTGGGTGTGTATATGTATATCAGTCATCAGGTTACCGTAGTACAGGCTCTACCTAGTTCAGAACCTGAAGACCTTGTGTTGTCTCATATTATATTATTATTACTATAGGTAACCAACATTCTGTCAAAGATCATATATTTTATTAGATATCGCTCACTTACATTGAAATATCCGAGACAACTCAAAGATTCAACCCACAAGGGGCGACTACATGGCGCGCGCTTTGTTGAACTTCCTCTATTTAGAGAGATTCTACTCGCGTCCAACTCTAAAGGCGCGTTTACGTTTGACACTTGAGGCTAGTACGTATTGTAAAGTACTCGAAATACTAGCTCAATGTAACGGCTCTGTGATAAAGACAGAAACGGTCTTTAAGAAAGTTCCAGACCTAACACTTCCAATGTCAGCGTTAAGAGAGACTCCATAAGTTTCAATATTGAAGTAGCCGGCGCACCCTAGACACAACATGGTATCATCCTTGTTGACTGATTTATCTGTTTAGTTTTGCATGAGCTTTTCTCATACAGCGAGCATGGCCGATACAATAGAAGAGCAATGTAAAATATACTTATTTGTTTTCAATTATTCAAATTAATTGCATATGTAAGCGGGCACGCCCTTTATGCCTGGAGGCTTTTTATTATGTATTAAGTTCTGTTTACGTTTTTATTATTTATTTCTGCTTGAGTATTGTTTTCAATATTGGTGTGTGCTAGCTGACATATGGCAAATAATTTTAATGTTTTTGTGTTTCGTAATTTTAATTACTTATTACTGTATAGAATCCAGTTCCTCTAACTGAACAGACAGCAGTGCTGCTGGGGAGTTTGTTCCGCCACTTCTTCCCAGCTAAAGCACTAGGAAGTGGTGGAGGGCGGGTGTTTTGGGGGACTGTCTTATATGATTTTAACGTTCAAAAAGTGCTGATTCTCAGCCGAGTTTGAATAAATGACTTTTGATTTTGATTTAATTCTTCTTCAATGGTATTTCGAAACATAAAGTACAGAGTATTTAATTCTCTCAATAAGTGCTGGTTTCAAGTACTCTGCCACCTGAACTAGTGTGCTTACTCTCTCAATGTCAACGCGCCCTTAATCTATTCGTACTTGTCAAAGTTTGAGCGAGCATCGACTTGTGAACGTCGTTCCACATGAATGGTTTAAATCGTGTTTTACTCACTTTTGCGTTCGGGTTGGCTTTTGTATATTTTTTTTACTTATAAATACGTGTTGAGTGTTTTTGTAACCCAAAACAATGTTATCAAAAGTGTGTCGATTCTGAAAAATCTCACCGTTAAAATTTAGGTGAAGTGAGCTGTCAGTGACGTCCCACTGCCGGTCGATTCTGTAACAATCTCACCGTGAAGACATGCGAGGAGTGAGCGGTCAGTGTCATCCCACTGACGCTAGGGATTGACCAACGTTACATTTACAATCATAATCGAGATTTTAATAATATTTTTTATAAAAGTTCTATTGATCATTTTATATTATTTCAAACCTAGTAGGTATGTAGTTAAGTGGATAAACATTACTATTTTCGGGGTTTTAAAATAAAATAGCACAACAGAAACTCAGTTCGAAACACAATGTTGTTTTTTCTATTAGACACTTAGATACTAGCTTTGAAATAATATAAAATGATCAATAGAATTGGCATAAAAAATATTATTAAAATCTCGATTATGATTGTAAGTGTAATGCTTGGTCAATCCCTAGCATCAGTGGGACGACACTGACAGCTCACTCCACGCTCACTTCACCTAAGTTTTCACGGTGAGATAGTTACAGAATCGCAATACTGATGCTAGGGATTGACCAAGTATTACATTTACAATCAATCATAATGAAGATTTTAATAATATTTTTTATACTAATTCTATTGATAATTTTATAGTAAGTAAGTATTTCAAAGTCTTTACTATTTATATTTTTATAAATAGCAAAACATAAATTCAGTCAGAAACTCAACTTTGTTTTTTTCATTTTGTTTAAGGAAATTGCACGTGGACATTGTTTGTTATTATGGATCCATTGTTTACTGATTTAATAAATGCAATCCCAAGAAGACCTAATCGGGTGGCTGCTGTGACTACGAGTATCGGGTAAAAGGATAATATCACGTGACACGCGCATAGCGCTCACCGCCAAAAAAAAAACAATAGAATTAGCATACAAAATATGATTATAATCTTCATTATGAATTTAAGTGTAATGCTTGGTCGATCCCTAGCATCAGTGGGTCGGCACTCCACGCTCACTTCACCTAAGTTTTCTCGATGAGATTTCTACACACTTTCACGTTTTGATACCGTCCTTAAATAAAATAGTAAGTAAATTAAATCATTTCTATCTATCTCTAAAATCAACATATCCCACATACATCCAACGTTAATATTTACATTATATTTTAACAATAAAAACGACTAAAAACCGTTTACAAACGTTATAAAAATATAATAAAACCCGTTTATTAGCACTCGGTGGGATCAACGGGATGGGCTCGGCTGCCGGCGCCGGCGGCCGAGCGATCTTATTAAGCTATACACATATGTATCTGCTCCATTCAACCGTGGATAGCTTGTAATTTGTCGGGAACGTTACCGAACACCACTACCTCTATCCCACTCATTCTGTTATCACTTACGCGAGATAGTTTTGAGGTTATGTAACATTTTTCTTCGCGATCTGTGTGCGCGATTACACAGAAGTATTTGGTAGAAATATTTTTCTTTTAGATAAAACAAAAAAGGGACGGAAGGAATTTTAAATTTGACCATAAATGGTAATAAAGTCAAACTAAACCTTCCATAAGTTTAGACAATGGTTAAAAACCGGTTAAAATAATAATACCGTTATTTTGTTAGTTAAATACAAATAATTAAAACAAAATTAGATATTATAGTTGAAAAAACCTCTTTTTAAAAAGAGAAGAGAAAATAACATATTAATGTAAAAACAACCACTTACATTACCCATCCCGGAAAGGACACAATAAGACATATAACATACGTAACTCACTCATAATTTTTTTCAAAACCAATCTATTAAATTAAAACAAACACAAGTATTTTAAGCGGGAAATCCCGCCATTTTGAATCAGACGGAACAGCACAGAGTAATGAAAAAGATGAGAAGCCCACCTCGTTTGTTTCACGCTGCCCGGCATAAAAGTACTTTTTATTTTCTAAATGGCCGGCTAAATGTTCCTTCCTTTACGTCCAGGATTTTTTGAAATCATATCTTCACCGTTTTTACTGTGAAGCTCGAACATTCTCTATTGAAACCCGCTCCGATGTTTATAATACATTTACTTTTTTATGTTTTTAGAATTTTTGGAGTTTGAAATTGGAACTGCGATGTGCGTATGTTTATAGAGGGTGTTGTTGATTTGTAGATGTGTATAGCGGATGTTAGTTATGTGTGTGGCTTAATGCCAAGATTTGTTTTACTTAAAAGAAACTTGTTAACAAGGCCAGTTTCTTTATTCACTAAGTCCGTTCTAGATTTTATTTAAGATCACATTATAAGGGCCCACGTTACTGGCAATCTGGTTTTCGTCAGTAAAGATAGTATAATGAATGGACCTTGTCGATCGGCAACCCAATGAATCGAAACAATTGCCGCTTTTACTAAAAGCTAACACTAGCAAGGCTCTAACTGTTCATGATAATTAACAATTAATTAAGAATAATTTGTTAATAACTAGTGACCCGCCTCTACTTCGGCTACGCACGGTTTTTGGGACTTGAAAAACATCAAGATATCATAATGTAAGTTTAATATTAATCTATTATGCACATCAATCTTCCGGAATTCATTCTCGCAATGATGGCGAAAACCGCATGAAAATCTGTTGCGTAGTTTTGAAGAGTAACGCGGTCACACAAACACGAAAACACACTTTAATTTTTATTTATATATGTAGGTCTATAAACATATTATGTATTTGCATTTTTACTTTCGATTGTGAATTTGTAATTATATATGTCACATAGGATCTGTTTGTCTTTGGGAAGGCACTATTTAATACTCACAATGTGTCTGGTAAAATTTTACAAATACGTTAAATATAACTTATTCGGAGATGGTGAAATAGGCCGTTACTCAGGAAACCACCTTCTGACACTGGCATATTCTTTCACTTATTTGAAGTTACCACAGTACACGTACAAGATGAAAGTATTCATTCAAATTAGGCGGTGAATCAGCACGTTTTCAGTTCAAAGTTACAAAATACAGCCTTCAAAACGCCCAAACCTCAGTATGCGTAAGTAAAGTACAATTTTCTTAAAATAAAGGGTAATATATATTTACTAATAACAATCACATCTATGAAAACTCCAAAACATATCCATAACTGACTCACCAAACAAAAGCTTTAATCAGAATTTCAAAACAGCGATTAGTCTCTCCACAAAGAGAGATGAATATATGAAGGAACGTACATTTCAGTCTGTCTGTCTTCGCTAAATAAAACTGTAGGTATACGTCTCTCTTTCATCGCACAGAGTACTGTCATAAATCAGAGCTATTCCCAGGTAGCTGGCGAAACTACTCGGTAAGAGACGTATTTATTATTTTTTTGTTAATAGAATGTTCTATATTGTTTGTGGCCAGTGTTAGCGTGTGTTTTGTTATCCAACTAAGTTCTTTTGTTTGATGTGTTAATAAATTAGCTTGAACTTGAAAACACTTCAATTGGAGACTATTGATTTTGTTACTTAAGTGTATATCTACTTAATTAATATTTGCACGCCGTTAACGATAAAATATAGTGATGTGCATACCTTTTTTTTATTTAAAACACCTTTTACACACAAATACATGTTTTGCAAAAAAAAATTGTCTTTGACTATGATTTCATTGATAAATACTTTAGATTACTTTTGTAATAAATGTTCAAATTAATAGCTATCACCCAATAGCCCATATTTAAACGAAAAATTTCCGTTCAGAGAAGTATATAGTTACATTTATCATCCTGATTCAATAAAACATCTATCATCATAATACCATATTATTGACGCTAAAAGAACCGAATTCCGTCGATACCTAACCCACACGAAGCGTGTATATTAAATTCATAAGCTGCTACTAAAAGCTCCAAGTTTTCACGTTTCACGAAAACTCTCCCCATTATGTCTACATCGCCTTTTTCACAGCTAAATAAACGTAAACAAAAATAGGTGTTTGAATAACGCATTTTTCGCGTCAATTTTACGTAATTTATTACGCAAACATGACTTTACACGGCCATCATGCTAAAATATCAAACCTCCACTTTTAACATCATTTATAGCATCCTATTTTAAATAAGAAAGCTTCAAAAAAAGACACGCACTTAATTTCGCGTAACGTATTTCTAAACAAAGGGATTCCAGATTCAAATGCGTGGGGCGACTGCGCGGCCCCCACTAGGAGTTATATAAATTTCAAAAATAGAATTTCGCCGTCGCAACCCGGTTTACGACTTGGCTCATAAAAGGGGGTGGAACGGGCGGCCATAAGGGGAACGCAGCATATTTTCACCTTTATTTATAAAGGAAATTCGGTCAAGTTTGAGTGATGTTAATTTAAATAATATTTGTTGGATACGACGTTATCTTCGTTATCTATATTTTTGCAAATGCACAAAGGAGGAGTTAGTGTTTATGGTTATAATCGTTTAATGTCGTATAGAAAATAAACGGTCTTATAGTGCCCCTTAATTGTTGTTACATAACCAATTATTTCCTAGAGAACGTAAAAGACACTTGCAAGTATAAAGACATCGGGTTCCAAATAGGCAGTCGTCACGTTCATATGTTTGTCTGTTAGTTACGTAATAACTGTCTCATTGAGCCTGAATTAACTTGGTGAGTAAAATAAGTAAGGATCTTGAAGATAGTTTCATGAAGGCGAGAGCAAAAGGTTCACAGATATAATAGAAAGGTACTCGTACAAGTAGGCCACTCTCATAACTATATTAATTAATATTTAGGCTAACTATGATAAAGTTTTTTAAGGGAATTTTTAATCAAAACTGAAACCGGCAGACTTCTATCCGGCAAAAGACATTTTACCATTATTTTGTGTTGTTTTAAAACAAGCTCTACCAAGTAGTGGCTCCCTTGTCGGTTGAGCAACAAATTTAGATTGCCCAGGCTCGAAAAATTCCGACACAAAAGAAACTACTTAGAAGATGTACCGCGGTCTTTCGTATAACGTCTTGTTCTTACGAGATTAAGGACTACACCTTAGCTGACCCCTTCGGACAAAACGAGGGGTAATGTAAAAAATTTTATTCAAGTTTCTTAACTTTTTTCTTTGATCTATCAAAAGTCCGTCATTAAAAAGGTGGACAAGGCTAACTTTACTACATAACAAAAAAAAAAGCCAAACTATAGAAGCAATTTGTTGCCGAGTTACTGTTTTACTTTTATACTCAGCTTTATTCAATAATACCTTTTGTACACGGCACGGTTTCTTTACGGCACCGCGTATAAACCGTGCCTTATAAAACACGTGTCCGTCAACAAGCTTCCATCGTGATCCATACAACACTGACGACCGTGCCTAAACACGGCGAAGAAGCCGTAATTTTGCAGGGCAAGAAAACGCGTGTGTACAAAGGGCCTTCATCGTCTCGTCTATATTGAACTTAACCAGTGATTCAAGGTAATTTTTACCCACCGTTTACCTCATATAGACTATAAAGAAAGGCTATAAACAAAAACTACTGAATACTTCTTTCTACCATTCAGTTTCTCCCGCTCACTTGGTACACAGGACTTAAAGAGCTACTTTTAATTACTCTATTAAAACGCCAAGCTCTTTGCATTTCCACTATTCCATACCCCTCCCCCGTACCCCTCATTCTTCTAGAACTCAATAGCTTAGTTTCAAAAGCTATAAATCTACAGGAGCCAAAGCGTTTTCTCAAAATTTTACTGCAGCAAAATTCATGAAGTCGAAAATGATAAACAACATTTTATGGGCTGCAATTTTGCATACGTTTAAAATATACAAGGATGTGACAAATTTCCTTGAATTTGGGGTGAGGTATCTCAATTTGACTATAATTTGAATCCAGAAGGGTGAGCTTAAGCCAGCTTTCTGTCTAAAGAAGGGACAGCGATCCCACCCACACCAGGAGTTTTGGAACCTTATCCTTTGAATGACAGCAGACTGCAATCAACTATCTACCAAGCATTGTCATTTTGGCGATAAACATTTTAACCGTTCGTTGCTACGGTCATTAAGAGTACCATGCTCGGCTTATTATATTACGTCGATAACATGGGAAACTTGCTAATGACCTAATAAATAAAGAAGCCACGTTTTACCAATAGTGGGCAGTATTGATGAAACGTAGCTTTTCTAAAGGTCACCCAAATGAGAATTGGTAGCCACTACTTTCAGTTCAAAATACCATTCATATTGCCAAAACAGTTTTTGTTCATACTATCAATCAATAACGCAAGCATCACACATGAACCTTACTATCAAACACAAAGATTTTGTTCAAAGCAAGTTATTAAAACAACATGCGATCCCCTGTCAAATACCTCTTACTAACGAGACTGCCTTGTACAAAGGGTTATAAATATATACATACATGTCTATGTACATATACATTGTATACGATAGTTACCCGCCGGAGGATATACATGGCGAGAACTAGCTTATAAGATCTTGTTACATGTCTTGCTCTTTACACAAAATGCTGAGAAAATTAATTAATTAATGAATTCGTTTCTTCAAATAGAAGGCTAAGAATATAGCTTGTATTTGTGAGCCTGTGGAGTTATTTCATTCTGTAGTAGTAACTAGTTTTCTTTTTCTCGTACCATCATGAATTATACCTAAAGGTTTATATAGGAATAGCTCATGCCGGCTGTCCAAGATACGCCAGACTTAGAAACATTTTAATATCTTTTAATGCACCCATATGAATGTTCGAGTATGAAACTGTTGATGATATTCAAACAAAGATTTTGTTTTCATTTAATTTAGTTACTTGTGTTATATATTGTATAGAAGCATTTTAATGCATGTAAAATATTTTCGTATTTAGATTAAAATAAAAAGAAAACAAAGACCGCATAAATCCCGAACTTAGCCGAATCAATTTTTACCAATCAATTCAAACATTTCCATACCAATCCCCCAGAAACTATGCCCCTAATCACACATCTGAAATAGGGTAACACCAATATAATACGCGAACAAATTGCTACAGCCACTTAGATTGTACCACGCATAACTTAGACTCGTCTGCCTAATATAATGGATGATTCCCGCCTTTCCCGCGGGCTACGGCGCGGCGGGCTGTCGAAAATATCTGAACATTATCAGCCGGGTGATAAATGGCATAAGGATGTATTTGATACATTGTCAGGAGATCTAGGTTAGATATTAAGACCATGGATAGCTTAGGTGAGATGAGTAAGCTTATTTTGGATATAGTGCAAAGCAGGTTTAAAGTATTGTTGATGTTAAATAGGCAGGTTTTAGACCAACATCTCACTTGATCTTTAATTATAGTGCGTACGACGTATGAAGCATGCTGGTCTTTGTATGACAATTGAAATGAACGTACAAGACGTAACATATAAAAAAAGTTTTAAGTATATAAGAAGAGAGTCAGACCAAAGAAAAGATGGATGCATTACATGAAAGACTTACGAGTTGTAGGTCGTACGTTCGAACCCAGACAGGCGCTTTACTTTGTGTAAATTATTTCATCATCACTGCTCTCAAAACGGTGAAGAAAAACATCGAGGGGAAACCGGCATGTCCTAGAACCAAAAATTCGAAAGACATGTGACATTTACCAACCCGCACTGGGCCCGCGTGGTGGATTACGGCCCACTCCCTCTCACCGAGAGGAGGCCTGTGTCCCAGCAGTGGGAACATTATAGGCTGATGATGATGATGATTACATGAAAGATGATATGGCTTAGATTAGAAGTATATAAACACTAAAATGACTGCTCGAAGAGATTAATTTAAGAAAAACTATACTTTGTGTTATATAAGTTCAATCACTTAGCATTTTAAAATTGTATAGCACATGACTGTGTGAGTACTATGCACTTATTATAAAGCTACCATTTACTGCGTACATCTTTCATTGATTACATGTGCCCTGGCGTGACCTGAGAGTATGTGAAGATGGCGTCTGTGTTGGATCATAAAATTCTGAGCTGAATGGTGCTGATCCATACGTGATGTTCATGAACAGACGCCGACAGAAAGGACTGGTCATCTTGTAGCTGCCACGGCTAATTTTAATTTATTTATTGTTTTATTTTTTTATTACGGACGCTTTCTATATCGTTCTCCCATGTATAATTGCAACATGAAAGATGATATCAATATATTGTAACAACGTTTTGAGTGAAAAGAGTGTCCGTGGACTTTCTTGCCCGATCTCCATATAGGAACCTACTACGGTTTGGAATAGGCAAGTAGCTTAATTTTTGTGACTGATCTATCCCGTGACAATTTAAAACTGCTTATGATCGGTTTAATTTTATTGAAATAAATGCTTTGAGTTTGGAACATACTTCTCCGACCCCAAGTAAATTGGTGTGCAATAAAGAATACACCACATACATATATACCTATGCTCTCACAACGTAACAATTGATATAATATTTAAAACTCAGATAAGCCTCGCCTAGTACTCGTGGCTCTTGAGTTTACATGACAGAACAAAGTAAAGATTTGCCGCCAACAAAATGAAATAGAGAGCCGAGAAGATTTTGACGCCAATTCAACTTGATATTGGACTCAAGAGATTTTGAGAGATTTGAGCTTCTATTCCGGCTTTTACGTTTAAATTTTTGAGATAGGGAAGAAAATGAGTGTACTTATCATACTCATATCAGCTCAAAAACTAGCTGGCTAGCATCTAAGGTCTTGTATACAAGGGTATGTATTCTGGGATAGAAACTATAGATATAGGTGGTATCTAGTACCTTATCTCATAATATTTTTGCTCGTGACTCCGTTATTAAGCTTTCAAACGACAGTGTCATTAAAAATCTACTGAAAAGACTCATACTATAATTTCTATCTCGTTATTAAACTGAAAAACATATTCCCTCTACATTTTAACCCATTCAAAGAAAACGAATGTTTGTACTAAACTAAAGTGCTAATCATGTTTATTTCTCGAGGATTAGCTTACACAAAGATGAAAGTTAATAAGTTATTTATCATCACACTTGTAATCCCCAAAGAGGGTAGCAGAGCTGAACTTTAGCCGTGTCTAAATCTTCGCTTGTTTCCAACTTCTTGGCAGGACCACCGCCGCGAAATGCGTTTGCGTTTAATTTATTATAACTACAGCATTATATAGCATACTGTGTATGACATCCTTAGAAACTTATTTATTACATTTTCATAAGTAGACTAACAACTAATTAAACTATTGTTAGTAGTTGATTACTTTGCTTAAACTAACTTATGTCACCTACCCCTGCTAAATCAGGTCTTATTAAACCCTGTTTTCTAATAAGCCACCTAAGGAAGAGTAAAACAAACCAACATTCATCCTTATTAAGCCAAAAACAATCCACCATAAACAAAAATAACGAGTCTAAATAGCTTCATAAAACACTTTTAGCATGGACGTGTACAATTGGCACAAAAAAAACACATTCACGAAATATGTACACTAGTACAGTGCGCAAAACGGTCGGCTCCTAACCTCAACATACAATTTCTCTCATTTTAAAAGGGGAAACTAAAAAAATCTCAATTACATTAGCTGGCGCGTTCCATTACACGAAATACGAAAGGCTGTAGTACTGGCTGAATAGCGGAGCGGCCTGAGGTCATGCTATGCAAAAGTGATTTTATTTACAAGTTAATTATTTTTAAAAGAATCACGTTCTAGAATGATATTTGAAATTCACATGGTAGGTTTTTTTTTACATATTAATGTTGTAGATAAATTGATAGGATACTATTTTTTATGTACGCAATATGGCCGTATTAACCCTGTGTATGGTATATAGCTCCTGCCCGCGGTATCGTCCGCGTCAAATTTCTTGTTCCCCTGACCCACCCCGTCGCATCAAATCACCTGCCCGCGCTATCACTTTGTTCTCACTTAGCGTTTTATCTGACATTTTTTCTTTTTGATCGGCTCCTAAGGGCCATAGCGGGATGTTAAATAGCCTATAGCCTTCCTTAAGAATTGGGCTATCAAATGCAAGAAGATTTTTTTAAATCCGACCGATAGTTTCAGAGATTACCTCCTACATTCAAACTTACAAACAAACAAACAAATTTTACCTCTTTATACATAAAAATTTGTATAGATTTACTTCGCTATACACACAGCTTAGTGTCTGACTGCAGAATCTATATCTATAAATAGTATTAAACAAAGTCGCTTTTTTTGTCTGTCTGTGTGACCGCTTAATTCTTCTAAACTACACAATGAATTTTGCCGCGGTTGAGATAACTTATTCCGGAAGCTTTATGTCAAAATTTTATATTCATCAAAAAATAATAAATAAATTTCGATGTAATGTCAAGTCGGAAAAACCGTGCGAAGTAGGGGCGGCGCTAGTCTTTTATAACACCTCATTTGTCACAAGCCTGTCATAAGTCAGATTTCAGTGTTCTAGGTGCGAAAGTTAAAACTGTTTTAAACAAGCTTTTAAAATTTTAAAGGCTATTTGAATATCGTGTGTTCACACGTGCTTCAGCGAGACGGAACAAATGACAGTAGCAACGGGTGACATAAAACAGATATGCACATACATTCATACGAGTATTTTATAGTTTCACAGCTTCAACAACTATTGATGGATTGTTTTGATGAACATCATTTTTACCACAGGAGTATTGGAAACAGAATTAGGTGCTCATGCGAAAGATAAGATAACACAAAGGTATAATTAATAATCAATACCTACCCAAAAGTAAGATTAAATAGCTCATCTAACGCTTATTAAAATCTTAAAAAAGAAAAACTACAGAAGGATTGATGATTATTTTGATGGACATATTTCTTAGTTAAGGGGACTACATGACCTAAACGCAAGATTTATAATGCCTAAAAGTATACGGTCCACTGCAGTAAACAAAATCAGAAAAATATATGATATTCTTCAGGATATATGCTAGTTAGATAGTGTGTTGAAAACATAATACAACTTATTTGGTGCGATAGAAAAAAGTCACGAAGATACCTCTAAACATTATTTTAACGATTAAAAACGATACTCATATGCATGCAGTAATTCTGTTTTTATTCTGATTGTTCTTCAACCAACATATTAATATGATAGTCTTTTAATTTTTAGGAGATTTTTGTAAATAGAGAATTGATTCATATTTTGCAATAAATTCCCAGCTTTGTGTCATCGCGCTTCTCTTTCTTTTCTATGCAGTCCGACAGTGACCGCGCTTTAGCTGTTGTCATCCCCTTAAAGGAGTAACGGAAACAGAATAAGGAGCTTACATATGCGAAAAAAATATATCTCTAACTGCGATCCGCGGTTTCACCCGCATAAGTGTCAATCCCGTGGGAATATCGAGATAAAAATTATCCTCTGTCCTAATCCAGGTCATGGTATTCCCAAGTGCAAAATTTCATCCGAACCGGTTCAGTCGTTTTAGCGTGAAAGCGTAACAAACAAACATACAAAAAATCTAATATTTTCTCTTTATAATAATTATAGTTTAGACAAAGGTATAATAATATACTCCGTGACTTTTTAGTCGTCTTACAACGGCAGCCCACTTCATGTATACAATGATTATTAAACGTTCATAAAAGTAAAAATAGGTATTTATGAAATTTGAATAATTTAAAAAGAAAAATATTATTTAATAAGACGCATGACGTCGTTAGAAACACCCTGTTGCGAGCGCGGCGGAATGATCTAAGTACTCGACTCGTGCGCTGGGTAGGTATTTTCTACCGTTTGATACGTAAACATTATTAACAGGATGTTTCATATTTCTAATGTATTATTTGTTTTTCTTTGTACCTATTATTTTAATTAATGGTAAAAAATAATAATCGCGCCTAGAGGTATTTAATGTCGGATACATTGAGTGGACCACCTTTGTAAGACGACTAAAAAGTCACGGAGTATAATAAATCATAAATTGCTACCCAAGTAAGATTAGATGACCGGCTCATCTACCTGATATTAAACCTTTACAAAGGAATATTTTGTTCAAAGTTATAGTCTCTAGTCTAGATAATGAGTAAGGCGAAGAAGAGTTGTGTACAGCTGAACCTTGATATATATAGCTGGATACTGTTGGCCTATAATCACCTTTAATGTTATTAAACAATTTTCGTCGTTCGGCGACAATCAGCCTCGTACAACTTTGCTTACTGGCTATTGCAACGAAGTTACGTAACGTAGCTAGCGGAAGGAGTTGACTGGTCGTCGCGTAAGGAACAAGCGCACTATGCGGAGGTGCCTGAGAGAGCCTGGCCATAAATACATGTTGTAAACATCGGCGCTGGTACCGGGGTATCGGGTATTATACCTCAAACTGTAGCTAAGAAGGTAATTTACTATATTATACATAAATTATGTATGTGGCTGGTACTGGTTTATAACAAAGAGCATCGAAATAAGATGATTAAAAATTATCACAAAAACATCTTAATTTGTATTTCTTTTCAGGATTATTTTCTGGTGAGCTAGCAATGAACACTATCCAAGTATTATACCATTCCAGAAAGTTTGTAATATATACTTTCGTCTGGTTTGCATAAATATTCTATATATTTACCAACAATATTTATATCATGACATATCATTCATTTCTTACACAATAAATTATCAATAAAACATATCGGAAACCGCATAACCACATAATTATAATTAGTTCCTTCTACCACATTTTGCACACGTTTTAAATCAATTATTTTATATAAAATAATTACATACTATTTTTCATTCGTCATTGTCGTTACTAAAAGTGTACCTTACCACCTACCTTCTCGCGGTGAGTGAATTCAACTGTACCAGACGCGACCTATGTCTTGTTTAATTGAAAGTGAAGGGAATCATGTTGTTACTTTAACACGTTATATACAGGATAATTTTAGCAACTTTTCCGAAGCAAATATCGCTAAGATTGTCGCAAGTGTACTAAACAAACTTATTACTAACTTTTGTCAACGCTACATAAAATCTGGCAGAAATAAGGAAACATTTTTAAATCAGAATAGCGTGCGGTTGAACATCATATTCACTGTAAATCTGAAAGATCCTACTTGTAAATCTGAACCTTCGACATCGACGGGGAGGTGACGACGCGACGCCCTTCTAAAACCTACGAAAACAGTTCCGATAAAACACAAAGACGAAAAAACAAGGAGTTGCTTGAAACGTGTGGCCTTAATTTTATACTGAATTCATATCTTCAGGGATTGAGATCTCAAGTGTAAACCGAAGAAGCATTCATTATCGAAATTTTACGAGTCATAGAAAAAAAAGTGAAATACGTCAAAATCTTTTGGCACATTTAACATCTTACTCTAAAGATGAAGCTCTCAGTATTGTCATAGAGTTGGACCATAATATGGCACTGTATGAAAACACGAGGACTTGTTTAATCGCGAAGAATTGCTTATTATTTTTATCATATAAATCAATTAAGGAAGCTAAAGGAAAGTGCTACCCACCTAGAGCAAGCATAGAAATTAATAATATTAAAGCAAAAGTAAAACTGTAAGATCTGCTGCATCACACTATTGCAAGAATTTTACAAATCGATGGTGTATACATAGTTGGTAAAACACACTTAATGCTGTGTTCTAAATGAGGCTGTGATAGCTCAAGCAGACAAAGTGAATACAAGCAACTCTTAGCTGAAGAGAGTGAGTTCATTTCTGACACAAATTTATTTATATCTTCATTACTGCCTCTGAAATTTGTAAATATTAATACAAATGAAACTGAGTGGGAAAACCCTGCTCCATCATCAGTAAGATTTTGTAAGCCCATTTTAATAGAATTTTCAAAAGAGACACCTGAAAAGACTACAAGTGTAGTTAATGAAATTAAAGCTCAAAAAGACGCTCTTATACCAAGCTTAATCAATATAAATGAAATGAAGAGAGATGAAGCTTTGGAGCTAGTAGAATAATACACCTAAATTATGTTTTTTTTTCTTATTAAATTAATAACAGTAATATTAAGAGTTTATTTTGTAACAATTATAACATTTTAGGTCACATTATTTAAAGATAGTCAGTCGTAAATTTCTGATCATTTTTCAATATTTCATATTTTGTATTTTTTATGACTATTTAATGGATTTATGACCCGAAACCGACTCAATCTCCACAACATAGTGACTTTCTCTCTCTCTCTGCGTCTCTATCTATTATATACGAGTGTGTATGTGCGTACAAGTATTGAGATTCGAGCAGACGAGCATTGTGCGCGGTTCATTAAAGTTACTCCCAAACGTGGTTGATATATTTCATTATGTCTGATATTTAATCTAAACTTATATTATTTATAAATAAAGAGTAAAGATTTGATTTTTGTATGATCGTTTGTTACGGTTTGACGCAAAAATTTTAGCCAATACGAGGCAAGATTTTAGGTACGTTTGGCACTGTTAGACAGACTAAGAATTCAGTGATTCAAAGCTACAGCTTGCAACAAAATCTAGTCAGTACCTACAGATATCTTTCATGTTTTAACAATGATAATATTTAAGTTTTTAATTCGTTTATTTCAGTCCCATACTAATCCAACAATATCTACATTGTGTTCAACTGTATCAATCGCAGAATTTTGTTTGTGTCTACAGTTATTGCTTTTTTATTTTTTGTTATGCTCACTTACTTTTCCAATTAACTTTAACACTGGCAGAATGGTCGACATCGGCTTTGTTGGACATATACAAAAATAAAATAGAAAAACACACAAATCTTAATTTAACTCTTAAACGAAACCTAATTAAAACCCAAAATTCTGTGCACGTCAAGATTCAGTAAAACCCACAGAGCCACAGCGTGTGTAAGCCTGCAAGCAAGATAAAATCTAGCTCGGGGAGTAATGTGCGAGGGGTGGCAAATTATTTTTTTACCGCTGAGCTGTTTTACGCGGCACCCTGCGCTTTGTTTTATAAACAAATGTTAAGGTGAATTTCGGCAAATTCATGTGGTTCGATTGGAGAATGTGAGCAGCTTAAGGTGATAACCTCGAGAAGGGTCTCTCGCTTTTGGTCTTATCTAAAAGATTTAAATTCATAATACGAGAAGCCGTGTGCACGATAGGATTTCTCATCAGCATAAATTACAAGATTTTGTATAAACTTTCATCCCCTATTTAACACCTCTAGGGGATGATTTTTGAAAATCCTTCTTCAGTACTCTCTTTTGTTATACAAGGTCAAACTAAATTAGCTAGCAAAACTTTGCAGACGTGATGGGTATCGATAACTAAACAAGACAAAATAAAAATTGAGGTCAACGACCGTTGGTGGTGTTGTTACTTGAAGCATTTTTCAAGTAACAACTCAACTCATTAGTTGAGTTTTTTTTGGGTTATTCTGTTTAGATATAGATACCCATCACGTCTGTGAAGTTTACACAAAAAAAAAATTTTTTGGATTAATATTTCAAGTAACTACCTGCGGTTGATGACCCCAAAAAAAAGTCATCAAATTAATTTATTTTTTATTTGATCATGTTTAGATATCGATAGCTATCACGTCTCCGGAGTTTCGCTACCTAATTCAATTTGACCCTGTATAAGGAACTCTGGTGCAAAGTTTCACGCTTTTAGACCCAGCGGCTTAGCCTGTACGTGAATTTAAGATTTTTGAAGTAGAAAATTCTCGCTGTCCAGATTTGAGTTTCAGATTTTGGGTTGAGAATTTTTTTCTGAACCTTTGAATGCCTGTATGTCTTAAAAAATGCCCTATCATAATAGATTAATGACGATCAACAAGAAGCAACATCGAATAAAATGAAACCTTCGTGATGACTGCGAAAATGACAGCCTTCCGGTAACCGCTTTGTTATGAACGGATATTTAATCAACAACACTAGGATTTAATATAAAAAATCCTCATTTATTTCAATTTATAGTCTGACATCTTATAAATAATTTGGAACCACTAAAGCATAATACCGATACCAATACTAAGCCCACACGACTGGTCGTTCTTACAATAAACTATTTAATTATATGAAAACTGGCATCTCAGTTATACGAACCACTACAACTATTAAATTACACACGCAAATTACCTATTTCGGCGGTCAGGGTTGGGTCAATAGGAACCAAACTAACTTGAACTCAGTTCACTAATGACTTCCTTCGTAAAAGAGGTCTTCTTATAACGGTTAACAAAAAAAATTGTGAAGTAAAAATAATTTTAATTTGCAGGAAATTGAACTGTATTATAATAGTGTTACAGGTTAATGTGAAATGGTTTTGGTATTTATGATGTGAGCAACGTTTGAAATTATCGAGCTTCCATTTGTGTGAAATGGCTTATTCGTATGTTAAAAGGAAGCGGTACTCATGTTTTAAATGAACAGAATTGAATTGAAGAATAGACTATGGAAATAGCAATCAAGAAGAGGTTTTCATGAATTCATTAATAATAATAATCGTGTTTAATAAGTTTTTGTGGAAGTTGGCAGAATATGGAAGACTCTTTAAATATTGTAAATCATAAAAATACATCGTGACAAACAGAAACGAAATTTATAAGGACCAATAGACGGTGTTAGACGAGGCTAAAAGCCTTTTCAAAATTAATTGTGATGAAAAATAGCAATTAGTTCTGGTTTATTTAATCAGATTTGGTCTTAAAGTAAATAACTTACTTACGATTTGAGTTTGTAAATATAGCATAATCAATTGAGTCGCTTCGTATAATCTAAATGAAATAATATTATGTTTTAAAAATGTACTTAATGAATTGAACGTATTTGTGATTCGTATATTGGGACTCGGTGCTTTAGTCAATAAATAAATATAAAATACTGGTATTCAGCTGTATCCGGTTAGATTGGAAGCCGACCTCAACTTACTTGGAAAATGGCTAGACAGATTGATTGAATTGAGACTATAAGACTGAATTATTATTATCCAAATATTATGAATTGCACTTCAAACAATCACCAATTATAGCCATATATGAAACAAAATTAAATTAATAATTTCACTTCACTATCAAAGGGCCGACAAAAACTCATCAAATACCTGCCTACCTGCTAAAAAAGTCAAACTCAATGTAGTTCAAATCAAGGCTAGTCTATAATTAATCTAGATTTCTAGCCCCAAACTGGGTATTGCCGACTTCCGCGAACAGCGCCCCCTAGTGAGTGTTTGCTGTCACGCGAATGACCCATCACATCACTGATAAGTACTGATAACACATGCTTTAGCGCTGTGGTTTATCTGTGCATTTTAATGTTTTAGGGCGTAAAGGAATTCGTGAATAATGCCTTTTAAAGGAGGTGAAGGAAATGAGGTGATAACTTATTGAAATCTTGATTGTAAAAAGAAAATAGTTTATTATCCAAGTAATACTAAAACACGTACGCAGGTTAAACACAAAATTTAAATGTCCTAAGAGGCTTAAAATATTATCTACAGCTAGAATGCAGTGGTGTTAGTTACCAAAAAATCCCACTCAAGACAGATACTCTGTATGTTGTTAATTCGCTAATAAACATGCTTCATTTTAAAATATATTAGTGAAATTTTTAAACATGTACTTCCCAGAACATCATTTATTCTCTGTGATAAATATTATATCCGTAAATTTTAGACATTTATTTCTCCATGTTGTCTCTACATATTGTTATAAACATGAGTGATTACAACTTTGTGCTTTACAATTTTGAAGCCAACTTCAAAAATATTTAACTAGGTATTTTAGCGAAATAAAAATGAAAACTCATCACTTTAACGCGTATAATAACTTATTAATATTTAAAAAAGAATCGCAAAAATTATAGAGGGTAAGCTAAAATTAAATATCGTTATAACGGTTGCGGAACAGGTAATTTGGCCTAAATGAAAAGCGGTTACGAGAAAACTGAAGATATATCGGATGGTTAATCTTTGTTACGCCTTTGGTTTCCAAACTAGTGAATCGGTTTTAGGTTCGTGACCACTAAATTACGTAAACTCTCAAATGAATATTATCTTATAAAGATCAACTTAAGTTATCCCGATAGAAACAGATCTGGTTAAAGATCAAATAGTATTAAAAGCAATAATATCAAATAGTATTAATAGTTAAGTGTGATGGTTTTAACAACAAGTCGATCTTGACGAACCGCTACCTCAAAGCGTAGCGCCCCTCGAAAGAATCGCAGGTGATACGACGGTCGTGTGTCGCGGACCACAACGGACTTGCCGGTCTCGAACTCCGAGGATTCTATGCGGCTGATAAAAGCGGCCCAAAAGCACGCAAGACTGGTGTATAGTCCGGTGCACGGAAAAAAAGCCGAAAGCAGTCCCTTTTAACTGGTTCTTTAACTGGTTCTACATCTACGACAAATAAAATAGGGTATTTCGCCTGAGAAAAGGCTAAAACTTCCGCTGAGAGAGCAAATAAGGAAAAGTACATACTAAAATCGAAGAATATCTTACACCAATTGTGCATCAACAATATAACTTGGTTGACTGCAGATAACAGAACATATTAACTTGAAACTTGACTAGGAATTAAGGTAAATATTATCAATAAAATTTCTTTAAAATGAAAAATAGAAAATTTAAAAAATTTACGGGACTCAATTCATATTTTTTAGCAACTAAAGGTTTAATGTTACGGCAAAATCAAATTTAAAAAACGCACTCGCATATTGAAACTTTCAATAACCTTAATTAAAAAATAATAAATACAACCAGGCATTTACTGTAATGAACTTAAATGCTTCATAGTAATTACCGCTACGCTTCTCGTAGCTTTTGCGTAGCGCTACGCCGTAGTGTCGTAGCACTGTAGCTTGGGGAATGCGTGGAGTGGAAGGGTACTGTTACTATTAGTTACGGATAGGTTAAGGCTTGCTTACTGAAGTTGTTACGACTTACAAGTGCTTCAGAGCCACTCTTACTGATGGTTTTGTGTTGTAGGATAAAATTTAAAATTTCGGATGTTTTTATTGTTGAATCTTAAAACAAAAACAAACACGTCTTTTGTTTTATTTGATTAAATTATACGTGGCATTTATGTGAGGTAGTAAACCAAATAGATTCTGGTCAACTCATTCAATCTAGCTAGAAATAAGTAAATAAATACAAAACGTTTTTCGTCACTTATGATATTTAATTCTTAGCATTTCGGTCATGTTTTCACCATCATTCGTCTAATAACTGTGTAAATTATGTGCAAGCAAAACTATACCATCCGTTAACAAAACTATACCATCCGTTAACAAAACTATACCATCCGTTAACAAAACTATACCATCCGTTAACAAAACTATACCATCCGTTAACAAAACTATACCATCCGTTAACAAAACAATACCATCCGTTAACAAAACTATACCATCCGTTAACAAAACTATACCATCCGTTAACAAAACAATACCATCCGTTAACAAAACTATACCATCCGTTAACAAAACTATACCATCCGTTAACAAAACTATACCATCCGTTAACAAAACAATACCATCCGTTAACAAAACTATACCATCCGTTAACAAAACTATACCATCCGTTAACAAAACTATACCATCCGTTAACAAAACAATACCATCCGTTAACAAAACTATACCATCCGTTAACAAAACTATACCATCCGTTAACAAAACTATACCATCCGTTAACAAAACTATACCATCCGTTAACAAAACTATACCATCCGTTAACAAAATGTGCAAAAATAAAACACAATATTAACAATCCCTTATACAGGAAGGTAGGGACATCGACAACACATGATATCACATGGTTCTAGAACCCCTAGCGTATGAGAAGAGGCCTTTGTCCAGCAGTGGGGCAATAACAGAATGGTATTATTATCAATTTCATGTT
Organism: Brachylomia viminalis; assembly: GCA_937001585.2. Taxonomy (NCBI): domain Eukaryota; kingdom Metazoa; phylum Arthropoda; class Insecta; order Lepidoptera; family Noctuidae; genus Brachylomia; species Brachylomia viminalis. Next base: position 3,877,552 of record OW443303.2, on the reverse strand, counting down.
GTTCCTTTCAATCAGTTTTAATAATCCGCCATTAACTCTAAAACCAATCTCTCTTACCTTAAATTATAGAGAAAATAGCGGTAACTGATAAGGTTAAAGAGGTATGAGGAACAGGGTGTAAAGTTCACTCATACCTCCATAGTAAAGACAGGATCCTCCGACCAGATTGGTGTTGTGTCTGGTGGGCAACTGCCCGACGGTTGATGTCGGGACGTTTTACATAATATGTTAGTCGCGCGGTAAACTCTGCTTGCGCGATGCAAGATTCTTCGTGACGTCAGTGTGATGAGTAATTCGCATGTGGTGATGTAGATACCGCTACAGATTATCAAAAAAGCATCGCGAATGATTTACCTTCGCGTTTTGTTAGCTTCACTCTTCACAAGAAACCCGATATCTTTGTACAGTCGAGTTGTTTCCTATTGTTACTGTGTATCCTGATTACTTCTAACTCGTTCACGTTTAGCCTTTTAAAATTTAGTGTTAGTTAACTGGTTTTAGAAAGATTATTCTTATGTCTAATGCAGTTTTCTTACATAGGATTTGATCTGATTATCTTTTTGCTAAAAATCAATGTAGGTATACCTACTATCTTAAACAGTCGGTATAGCTAGCATGGAAATCTTGGTTAATTACTCATTCTTTATGTACTTATTCTCATAAAGTAAATATTTAATCTGCAAGAACCAGACCAACAGATACGTGTTTGAGTTCGATCCCTAACCTTTGCACATTCGACGTTAACCCACTCCTGTCACAAGCATATTTATGAGTTATCCGATGCCACATATAACACACACTCACATTGCTTAGTAAAAGTTAAGTTGCCAAAATTATCACTACTACTTATCAGACTTACTTTCTAATCAAATTTCCATAATAATGCTTGTAGACAATTTCCCTTTTATCTTGTTTATATTAAACATGAAAGACTGCATCACAATCTAAGCTACATTTCATCTGACGACGCATACCTACATACTATCTTATCTCATGACAGAAACTGTAAATATTAGTACACGAAAATACATTGCAAACTAGATTGAAATATCAACGCTGACGCATGCCAGTTGTTTCAGGTCATATTTGTCGTAATTATAATTTCAATTTAAGAATTCAGTTAATAAATATATTTGTTATATATTTATCTGTGGGGGCTTGTAATTAGCATATTTTGTTATATATTATTGTTATTAGAATGTTATTAGTCTAAAAGCCTTCGGAAAAATTAAATAAATAAATAATAAATAAAATTGGGTGGCCTTCAGTTGTTTCTTTTTTCATTCTAATTTGTCGTATTCATGACGTTATGTTAACAGCCTGTGGTCTCAGGAGAGTTGAGTGGCTTTAACTATGTTTATAGAAATTATTTATGAGTTAATTAACCGTTCGTTAAACTGAGCCTAAAACAGGGAACTGAGCCTGAAACTTAAGTATTATTTCACATGTTTAATCCAGCGCACCCTAGGTACAGTCAACCACATATCAGCGGTGACACTTGCACTACGAAAACCGCCGTTACTGTTATGATCTATAGGCGCTGACAATGTCTGATTGTTTCCACTAATGTGCGATTGACTGTACCTAATCAGCCCGGCTGAATTCCTTGCTTAATAGCTAAGATCCGCCCACTCCCTAAAACTTCAAATCCCTCCCTTCCCAGTCATTTTCGACCCATTTCCATTCTCCCATTCCTGTCTAAAGTGCTTGAGGCCTGCGTACACAAGCAGTTTGCGGGGTTTGTTCATCGCAACAACCTTGTTAGCTCTTTTCAGTCTGGGTTCAGGCCTGGGCATAGTACAGCCTCCGCTCTCCTTAAAGTGACTGGTGACATTAGGAAAGCCATGGAGGATACCAAAGTTACCGTTTTGGTATTAATTGATTTCTCCAATGCCTTTAACGGCGTCAGCCACGATATTCTCCTTTCTATCCTCTCCCACCTTATGGTTTCGTCCGAGGTGCGGGAATGGTTCTCTTCTTATCTTCGGGGACGTCAGCAGTCGGTTCGCGTTGATGAGAGCTCATCGAGTTGGCGTGATCTGGATGCTGGTGTTCCACAAGGCGGTATTCTTTCCCCATTGTTATTCTCCATCTTCATTAATTTTATAACTCACTGTCTTCGATGTTCGTATCATCTATATGCCGATGATCTTCAATTGTATACAGCTGAGCGGGTTGAGGATTTGTCAGACGCTATAGCAGATGTAAACCGAGACTTAGATGCTATCAAAAAGTGGTCTGATAGTTTCGGGGTGTCTGTAAACCCCTCGAAGTGTCAGGCCATTGTAATTGGAAGCTCACGCATGATAGGTAGGGTGACGCTTAGCTCTCTTCCTCCTCTTATTTTCAATGGTACCGTCATACCCATTACCCCTACTGTGAAAGATCTCGGTTTGCATCTCGACTCTACACTCAGCTGGCAACACCAGGTCTCTAGTGTTAGTCAAAGGGTCAACGGTACTCTGCGATCCCTGTATCGTCTGAGGAATTTTTTGCCCGCTAAGACGAAAACCATGCTTGTGCAGACTTTGATTTTCCCTGTGATCGACTATGGTGACGTGTGTTACTTTGACTTGAATGCGGTTTTGCTGGATAAGCTCGACAGATTGCTTAACTATGGTATCCGGTTCATATTCAACCTCAGAAAATATGATCATGTGTCGAGCTATAGGTCTGAGCTCAAATGGATGTCCATTCGCCAAAGAAGAAGTTTGCGTGCTTTGACCACGCTTTTCTCCCTTCTCAACTCTCCCACTCCTCCTTCTTATCTCGTGTCTCACTTCCAATACCTATGTTCTTCTCACGCTAAGAATCTACGTTCTTCTAACAATCTTCTTCTACTCTGTCCTTCTCATACTTCTGACTTTGTTCATTCTTCCTTTCATATTCAGTCCATTCTTCTTTGGAATGCGCTTCCTCTTGATATCAGGACGGCTACCAGTCGGTATGCATTTAAGCGGAAATTGCAGAGTTATTTTCGAAACAAATAGAGTAGAGTCATCTGAACATCTCTCTTCCTGGAATTTGTATATATATATATATATATTTATGTAAGTATATAGTATAGTAAATAGTATGTATGTGTATAGGACTTATTTATATATTTGTGTACGTTATTTTGATAGTTTATTTTTTTTATCATTGTTAAACATCGCTCAATCATCAATGCTTTCCTTTCCTTTTAATTAAAGCACCTGCCATCTAATCTCTTCACCACCCTTGGTTGACTGGTAGAGAATGCCTAAGGCATTAAGTCCGCCTTTGTACCTTTTGTGCGAAAAGTTATAAATAAATAAATAAGATGAAGAATGAAGATGTTAAAAATACAAGTCATATATACCAAGTAGATATTAAAAGTGTAGGTTTATTATATTTTTAATCCTAATATTATATTAATAATGGACCTCTGCGAGTTGGCTTCGGCCCTTTGTACGCCTGCCAAAGGTACGGGACCCCAGGGTCCCGAGATATGCCAATGGTATTTTTTAAATAATAATAACAATAATCTCACAAACGACATGGATTCTGATTTGTTAAAAAAATATGAAAATCATTGTTAAGAGTTAAACAGTTTGCCGCTGGAAAATACGAACTACTTGTTTCTTCAGCCAGTTGCATTCTACGAAAAGTTATCGCATAATACTCCCGAGTAATGAAACAAATAACAGTTTTATCACTACGTGACGTTGTGCTCAAGCCCATAATAAAGATGGCTTGTTTTTGGACATCATATACCTAACAGAAAAAAACTCTCAAGATTTATACACCCCATAAAACTGTGAACATAAAACTACTAGACTAGTTTTGTAATTCAGCACTGCCTATATAAAATTAAGGTCAACAATAAAATCCTTAGGGAAAGTAGTTACGAGTCTCTTAAAACATTTTCACTACATACCCCACCTATTTGTATGTAGTGTCAATGTGTTAATACGTTTGGAGGTGATTACGTTTTACCTGAGGACATATACAACGTGTAACAGAATAAACGCAAGTCCTGAAAGTAGTTTGCTCATAATTGACTACTGAATCGATTTCAGTAACTATTAATATACCTAGATATTTTTTTCAAAAATGATGTATTTTGCAATACTGTCCACCGTTTGAGCCAAAGAAAATTAAATCTTATTTCAAGGTAATAAGACTCCATTTTAAATGCTCAGAGTAATGCTAGGGTCAACACAATTTTCTTAATAATAACAGTTAGCTTTAAAAAAAATTGTTTTGGTCATTGTATAATGCTTTCAACTCAATACTCTAATTGGGGTGTATGAGGTCTTGCGTTAATTATGTTACACGTTGTATAACTGGGTAGATATACGAATCTAGGACGTGTATATGTCTTTGCAAATAACAATTCCTTATAACTGAACACTCTTCTGAATACCTCCTGCTCCATAATATGCTTATTAATATGCTATATTAATATGCTACTCCTACTGCATAAGATATTAATATTGCAACCAGAAAAAAACCCTTCCATACATTTACACAATTGGAACGAACGCCCTTTGACGAGTTTCATCGAGTTTCATCTCCAGATAAGTTCAGGTTAACTAATTTAGCAGCTGACATCATGCTTATTCTTTTTTTTTTACTTTATCTGATAGATACAGCTATTTAGACACTATGCTATAGAACCGGTCCTAAATCTTTCGTCCAAACTGAACTCCTAACAAAAAATCTATCTCAAAAAGTCGTTCGTTATCGTTATTTCTCCTGCCCAAGGCTTATTTTGTTTATGAGTATGTATCTATCTATTAGTATTTATTCATGTATTTTATAGTCATATACGAGCTATCTATGCCGTATGTTGCACCTCTCTCTCTGTTGTTTATCTCTGCATCACCCTAAGTAGAAAATGCTTCAATCATTAGGTCCGCCTTTGTACAATATATTTTTCCTTGTGCAATTTGTTTTTTTTTATAAAGACACCAGTCATTTTTAATTAAAAAAATACTTCGAAATACAAAGTGTCTTATCAGCCGAGAATTTCTTCACTCCGCTATATCAACAAACATATTTATATCTACTTACATGTTTATATACAACACTTATAAGTGAGTGTTATCAAATACACACGCCAATAAGATAAGAAGAACGATTAACTCGATATTTGAGATAAAACTATATCACATGAATTGTGATAACAACGATGTGGTTTGCAGAAGTAATTTTACTGGAATATTTTTGCGAGTCAGTGTTCAGGTCTGACAAAATGTTTTTGGGTTTTTCATCAGGAATTTCTCAGTAGCAGCCATAAGCTCGTGCCCTATTAAATAGGGCTCAATAACATGACTGCAGGATAGGTACACCTCTGCCTAATCCTTCGGGGAAAAACAGGCGTGACGTTATATCCTTTGTATTAGTCAACTTGCGACGGCGCGATTGTGTTTACCGACGGAACTTGAGACTGACCTACTCGATAAAAGAAGTTGTGAAAAATGTAAACAAAATCCTTACAGCTTTCAATCAAATGTCATCATCTGCCTGCATTTTCCCAGCTACGTTGGGATCGGCTTCCAGTCTAACCGGAATCCGGATGCAGCTGAATACCAGTATTTTACATGGAGCGACTGCTTATCTGACCTCTACAACCCAGTTACTTACACAACCCAGTCTTTATTACCATAAAGACTCAGACTCAGACTTTCGGGCATCTGACGACTCGTTATGACTGTCGAAGATCCACGAATGACAGCCGCGACCAACGGCTTAACGTGCTTTCCGAGGCACGGAGGGGTCTTGATATGTAAAGTTGGTCACCCAGTTAAGTTTTCAATCAAATGTAGTACTGTTTTTTTTTTAATTATTTTTTAAGATGGGTTTGCTCTTGACTCTAGTCTAGGTCAGTGGTGACAGAGACAGAGTCGACGATGGAGTGAACTTACCCAGAAGAAGCCTGTTCACTCTCACTTTGAACAGATTAGGGTGGTATGCGTTCGGAAACACAGACGCAGGTAGAGAGTTCCATTATTTTGCTGCGCGCATTACCAAAGACATTTGGAATCGCTTAGTGCGAATTGGTGGAATAGCAACTAGGTAAGGATGGTAACTTGCAGTGCGTCTAGATGACCGATGGAAGTAGGGGGCCGGTGGAATAAGGTCGTGGAGTTCTTGGGCACACTCACCGAAGTACAATCTGTAGAAGACCGACAAGCAGGCGACCTTGCGGCGATGAGCCAAGCTGTGAAGCTTGGCATCCACCAGTTTTACGTCGCCAATGAGCCTCTTAGCTCTGCGCTCCACCGAGTAAAGCGCAGCAAGTATAAGTTTTTCATTTTAGTGTGTCAATTGAATGTAATCAATATTGTTTTATGTGCTAATTGATGATTTGTTCTACTTTATTTGCATTATACAAAATACTGTCGGTTCTTGTTGTCTTACGGTTTTCTGAGACAGTCTCTATGGGTAGTAACAAAAGGCTTTAACTCATACAATAAAATAACGTAAACGCTTACTTAATGCGCTTTTCAATAGGAAATGATTTCTTCCCCTAAAGTCTTGCAAAACTTTTTTGACATGTTGACTCACAACTGAGCAAAGATCTCGCCCATATTTTTTGTTCTTTTTATGTTTAACCTTCTCCAGCTAAATTGGCAAGAACGTGTCCAGATCGTCATTAGGCATCGTATTTTCATAAATAGCCTATAATGTTCCCACTGCTGGGTCACAGGCCTCCTCTTTGTAAGAGGGAGTGAGCTGTACTCCACCACGCGGGCCCTGTGCGGGTTAGTGGATGTCACATGTCTTCGAATTTTAGTTTCTAGGACATGCCGGTTTTCTCACGATGTTTTCCTTAACCGTTTTGAGAGCAGAGGTGATGAAATAATTTACACAAAGTAAAGCCTACAGGGTTCGAACCTACGACCTAAAATGCGTAAGTCGCGGCCGTTACCACTCTGCCACCACTGCTTACCGTATTTAGCTACATTTAAATCTCATACTCATGGAAAACCTAGAAGCCTTTATAAATAGACATATTATGTAACATGTTATCAACGTGTCTATTAACAAAAACACAACAATTGAGCATCGACACATGATCAATCAACAGTTTACATGAATGCACAATGCACAACTTCTTGCAAAGTGAACCGTAACAAAACGCTTGAATGAAGAATACAGGACTAGGAAACATATAAACAGACATAAATAAGGAAAACATAGGAACGATATTTATAAGTATTGTGAATTCCTTGTAATATATATGTGTCCTATATTAAATTCTCGAGTGTTATCTTGCACACAGGGAAAAATGTGTCGTGTTAAGTATATAAATAATAGTCATATCAGCCTATCAATGCCCCACTGCAGGGCAAAGACCTCATCTCACACAGAGAAGGCACGAGTATTGATCACCACTCTTGCTCAAGACGGGTTGGCGATTTCAGACTTATTTTCACTAAAGTCCAGGTTTCCTCATGCTGTTTTACGTTACCTTCACCGATATTAGTAACGTCCAAGATAAACCTCAGAAAATGCATATGAATTGAAAAATTCACATGGGTACTTGCCAAGATATGAACCCACAACCTCGTTAATGACAAGTGAGCTCTTAACCATTGGGCCATCACGACTTAAGTGCATGCCGATTCAAAATATTAAAGTAAAATAATCTATAGTTCATGTTAGAAGGGTGAACAGAGTTGGCGTTGACATAGGTCAGTACCTACCACAGAACAGATACTATATGTTCTGTGGTCAGTACCTACCCAATAAAAGGCCTCAACTTGCCGTTCAGTTTTCAGTTGACCAAGATCACGCTAGGGAGATGTACTTAATGACATTAGAGTTTTTTTTTTTTTTTGTTTTAAACGTTGCCCACACTAGGAATTTCTCCTGTATTGTGGGTGCGTTTACAAACATTCAAACTCACATACACAAATAGCCAACCCCGGAACAACTACTTGTAGGTCATACAAATATTTGTTCCGTGCGGGGATCGAACCCGCCACACGCAGCGCAGCAGTCAATCGCTTAACCACTGCGCCAACTGTGTCGTGACGTGTCGTGAAATAACCACTATATTTTTCTTGTAAGCCGCTCAATCACTTGAACAGTTTCTAATGAACTAGCTTTTGCCCGTGGCTTCGTTCGCGTTAATTTAGAATTTGACAATCAATTCGGGTTGTCTCTGTTTGTTGTGCGTTGCACTCATGGGCTCAGAAGTTCAGAACAGTACTTTTTTTCTGGATGATGGGTACGTATTTTTTTCTGTGTCCCTGACAACGTATATGCAAAATATCTGTTCAGCGCTTTAGGGCGTGAAAACATTTTACATTGTTACATTTTTTATTGTTATTGTTGAGGAGGCGGAACGCGTGAGGGAGAGGCAAAATTCGCGCCCTCACGCCCCTAGCCGCCGCAGGAGACGCCCTGGGCGTCGGGAATCGCAGGCCGATTCCCGGCCACCGTAGGCGCGGGCTTACGAACGGCGAGCAATGGGCAGCTCGCCGTTCGAAAAGGCGCGTTGTGTTCCACGCGCGCCTCAATGAGATGTCAGCACCAATGACGGGGTCTGCTAGGACCGATGCCTGCTAGGGTTGCGGAAAATCCGAGAGGGATACCGTGGCCCCTGGCAACTGAACAGGCAACTGAAGGAACACGGGAGGGTTTTAGTCAGTAAGAGTCTGACACGCCCTCCCACTCTGCCCAGAGCGGGAGAAGTTATTTGATGATTTCCCACTCACAAAAAAAAAAGGGCGTGAATATCCAACAAACAAACTTACATTCGCATCTATAATATTATAGTTAGGAGCTTGAAAAACCGGTCTATCGACACTCTAGACTCGCAAAATGTATTAAGTACTTAAATTTTAACAAAAAACACATCTACACGTCTATCATATTTTAAAAACTAGATGAGGTTCATGACACACTACACGTGGCGCCATCTATTATCATAAGAACGTTATTGTTGTTTTCCTCGGGAACAGTACTTTTTCGGGATGTCCATTTCTGTACACCTGACAACGTATATACAAAAATTACAGGAGGATCGGTTCAGTGGTTTATGCTTGAAAAGGTAACAAACAAACTTACTTTCACGTTTATAATATTATAGTTTGGATTTAGGTCAAGTAGATGTTACAATAGTGATAATTTCATCGCTACGTTCAGTTACATTACGCCTGTAGGTCATTCCTGACCGGTCAGGCAGACGTGTATGTGTAGTACACCCACATGTCGATAATTATGTTTTAAGTCCAGCCAGCCAGTCAGTTCAGTTCAGCTACAAAACCGATGCAAAATTAATTAACTTCGATTGATTAACGCACTTTTTGCACGGATAGTTATTTATTAGAGAATTTTTTATCACTAATTATTAATAAAAACATTTCCGTTTATTTAAAACTATGTCTTAACGAGAAAAGTTATTTAATTTCAACGATGCATTGAAGGATCATCAGATATTGTATGGGAAAACACCTGACAATTTTTCTTTTGAAAGTTACGAATGCAAGCTAGTTGATAACATTTATTGTCACAATTCAGTTTTACCAGAAATTCCTTAAGACTGGAGTTATTTTAAATAACATTGTGGTTCGGCCTTTTTCCTTCTAATTCAAGATAGATGGTATAAAGTAACGACACAAGAATTTGGAAGCCCGTACTAGTAAAATGTACTAGATTTAGCCCTGGTCGCTGACATGGTATCTCCTCGATAAAGTTGGGTCGGAGACGGTCTACTTACAGACGGTACTTGTGGCTTTACATTTTTTTTGAGTTCAAATGCTATGTTAATCACGCTAAACTAAATTATTGTAGGGCCGATTTTTTAATTGTCAGATAACTTTTAACTGAAGTATATATACGGCGGCTGTCAATCCGCAATTTTTATTTATCCGCACATAAAAGTTAACTGAAAATCAGCCCGTACAGTTAAAAAATGTCGAACTGCGCAACGATTTTCATTTATAGAAATTAAAATATCTTCTCGAATTTCGATATTTAGGTACATTATTTACATTTGTGATTACATACAAAGACGATTGGTCGATTTTCCTTATCTCTTTCATGTAAATATTTTCTTTCATACCCGTGGCTGGTTGACTTATAAGTAGACAATTCACAGCCTAAAACACTGAACACAGACAGAAGTAATTAGGAAGAGGTTTATTTGCAAGATACTTAAAGTTTCCTTTTAAAAACCTCTCTAAAGTGTTTAATTACTAATCTCTTTACAGAAAATTTGTATAGGAAATACGTTAATAGGCTTAGGGTAATTTTTTGATAGTCAGATAAGTTTTATCTGAAGACAAAATAGGTATGACAGTTTGACATATTTTCTGTACAAAAACTGTCAAACCGCAATATTTATTTCTTAGATAATAGTTATCTACCTATTTCAAACACAGCCCTTAGTTCGCTAAAGTAGATTGTTACTGTCGGATTATCTATCACTTAAAATCTGTTCAAAATTAAGCGAAATATCTACAAAAACTTCAAAAATATCTGACTGAAAGAAAAACAAAACACAGTATCCTTCCGGTCTCTCCCTCAATATTACAGAATTTAAATATTATTTTCACGAAAGTAATTTTGCTTTTCATGAGAGAAAACTAAACGCGAAGATTTTCCTGTTGACCATATTATTAAAGTGTCCCTCGAAGCGATCGTGGTCGGAGAGTTACATTTTGTATGTATTTCCTAGTGTAACCAAATTTCATCGAAACCATGTATATACTTTAAAAGTTGCATTACATTTGAATTTCACGAGAGTTCGTTTTATTTACATTGTGTTTATATCTTGGCTTCAGTTATACTATGGCTATAGTTAGCTTCTCAAACTGAGAAGGCACGAGCATTTATCATCACGCTTTCTCTAGACGGGTTGGCGATTTTAGACTATAGTCTATTAGTCTATGGACTATATTATTATAGTCCAGGTTCCCTCACGATATTTTGCTTTCACCAATGTCAATAATGTCCAAGATAAACTCGGAAAGGACATATGCAATGAAAAAGTCACATTAAAGTAATTTCAAAAGGATAATATAAACAGTCTTCCGTCCGTGTATCTCTGTGTCTCAGACGGTTTTCTCGAAAAGACGAGAATTGGGAAATCTCGTGACGAGGCGACCGTAATTTCAATTGCATACATATTTGAAAAGTTCTTTTATAACTTTCATGAAAAACGATTAAAGGTCTCTGTGAGAGTTTCAAATTTTACGGGAAAATCCAAAATAATCACGTAAAAAACTATAGAAAATATATTTAAAAGTTTACATACTTTTAGTGCACATACCTACACATTTGTTTGCCCACGTTTTCAAGTCGCGTGATAGCAAGTTATCACAACTTTATCTTATTCCAGCGATTTTGATTTCTCTTATCAAATGGTTCATCCGTTATTTGATTAGACAACAAAATACTGAACAAATTAAGGATTATCGCTTTCTTTAGTCTAGTATTATATTTATTTTTGGTTATCTTTAATATTATCTGTGGTCTTGTGTTCTTATTCAATTCAAACAGGTATTCACTAAAACTTAGTCTTAAAAAAGATTACATTTTAATGGTTATTCAGACGTCGGAAAAATTGGAATCCGCCCTTAGTGCGTTCCGTAACCATGTCAAAAGCTAAAACAGAATCGTATGTGATGTTTTAAATGAGTTATAACTGAAACGTTTGACATTTTCACTGAAAAATCGATACGAATAAGAATTTAGCCAGTTTTAACATTAAATTATTGATTATATACGCACTTGTTTGGTAAAAGCGCTGAAAATATAAAGCGAAACAGTGAAGTTCAGTTAAAATGTAACATTTTTATGGAATTCATCATACATGAACACAGAATTTTCGTAGTTTTCAGCCCTATCAACATTTTCATTTATAAAGTCAATATTTTTCAACGTTTCACTAAAGTGAGACTCGCTAACCTTATAAAACCATCGCCTAAAGGAGAAACTCAACCATTTTCATCAAGTTTTCACGGATCCACTACTAAATCAAGTACATTTTCATAATTTGTAAGGTTATTTGTTCTGTCTGAACAGGTTAACGTTTTCCAGTTCGTTCTCGGCGTACGATTTCTTCTACTCTGACGTTTCTTCTATGTGGCACGTGGAATGGCACTGACATTAGCCACATTATCTATCTAATATCCTCATATTACTCAATTATGGCCGTTTTTCGCACAGACAGCGGCTCCAACACCGATATCTGCTTATCGCAAAAAAGAAACCTCTAAAGTACATACAACGTGAAAATACGCACCAGAAACGTTGTTGTTCCTCTTGCTGGGCTGTTGTTGTGTGCCAATACGAGATGTTCACGTGACTCTACCGTCGGCCACCAGATCCGGGGGCACGTGTTAATGTGAAATTGTAAACAGAACGCATTTAGCGGTGTATTGTGTGTGTTTGACGTGACGGTGTAGCCGCGGAGTCGCGAGGTGCCGAGGGAGCGCGCGATCGGAGCGCGGCGCGACTGCTCACTGGCGACGAGCGGCGAGCGCGAGCCGGGCGGCGCGCGCAGGCGCCGGTCGATCGCCGACACTCGGTCACTGGGCCGGCATTGTCTTGTTTCGCGTTCGAAAACAAACCTTTGTCTAGGTGGGGGAGACCGCGAGGCGCCTCGCACCGCCCCAGTCGGTAAAATTAGTTGTGTGTTTCACACCTGTTGGTTTGTTAATCTCGTACTTTAATATTCTATTACTAAACCATTAGTATCCGCCGAGATGCAAGTGGATTACAAAGTGGCGACTCTGAACTATTGAGTACAACTTTAACGAGATTAACAAATAAAAATTGGCGGTGGAAATAAATTTACTTTTTAAACGTAGAGCAGCCCTTTTACGAGAACACATATAAAAGAAGGTAGCGAGCTCGTTCTGTAGAAAGTTTTATAGCCGGGAAGGTTCAATTGCACGCGTTTGCCTCTTTACCATCCGCCGCGGTATTGGAATTTAGGTAAAATGTCTTTACATGGGATATTGTACGATGGTGGCCCTTGGGTATTCCTTGATTTTGAACTCGGAACTTTACACATCGACAAAACCGAATCCAGCAATTTGCGAATATAAAACTAGTAGGCATTTCCATCGAACTGTACCTATTAGCAGAAGAAACAATTCCACTATTTAACGATATTAGCTATACAACGAACTTAAGTAGGTCGTTTCAGTGGATTCAGGTTTCAGCTACATTTGATATAACGTGTTGAATCAACAGCTGAAAGCTAGACATTAATGGAGCCTGCTTAAGTCCTTTGATGTGCCTTCAGGGGCCACACAGTCATATACCTACATCCTGCCTATATTGAATTCCCATTACGCATCAGTGAAGACGGCATTATTATGTATGTTGAAATAAACCCAACATCACTTTTTATTAAGAAATCGACAATTAGACACTGAATTCCTAGATTCACATTTAACTTTGCAATTACCTACCTTATGAAATCATTTCTCTTTTTGTTTTTATTATTTTACTGTCGAATACGAGGGTTTTGGCTACTTTATGTTAAGTAATTCTATAATGTGCGTCTTATTTGTGCATAATAAACATTTCGGCTCTGTCTCGCATAGGGTCGTAGCATTATGCTGAGCGATGGCCCCTTTGCGTATATGTGACGCATATTTTCCCCCAACTTGTTCTTTTTTGTGTTTTTAATCTTTCTCTGCGTCATGCTTACCGCAAATAAACCTATTTTCTTTCTTTTCATATTTGCTCTTTCTTCTTTTTATATTTTTTTAAAGAAAGAAAGAAAAATATTTTATTTGGACACACACAGGAAATACAAAGAACAAAAAAATAATATTAAATCTAACGAAATCATGAAAACAATAAAAAATAAAGAGAAGACCTGTGCGAGGCCAAAACGCTCCTATCTCAGCATGATGCTGCGATATTTGAAAAAACAAACAAATACCGCAGCGCTGGTATTCTGATAGGGCCCGTTGTGATTTTGTGATGCCACGTTTTTAGGTATGATCTTTCTTTTTTCTGGTATGGTCTGATGTTTTTAGGTTTGTTGGTTGTAGAGGGGTACGAACTAGAACAGCTCATGACATAGTAATGTATTAGCAAGTCAGCAAGGTATTAGCAAAGTACCCGCCCTAATATGGAGATAAAATGTAAAAAAAAATTGATAGGGTACAAAGTCATAATAGAAAAAAAAATGCAATGCCAAAAAAGCTATTGACGTACACAATACTTTTTTTTAAATAGCCCTCCATTTTGGCGCGCTTGGTGAAGTTATAGTCAAAGACATTGACAACGGGCAAAATCGGAAACACTCTTTTAAAACACATTGATTTTATTGTTGTTAAAGACTCTTCGTCGCATTCGCTCTGACCAACGGCGTCGCTTTTCAAATATTCGAATATCCCACAGTAATATTGCACTAAAAAAATATATTCTTCAAAAAGAAATTATCATCAAAAATATTGATGGAGGCATAATTTGGAGTAACACAGTTAATAAAAAAAATATTGACCCTTATTTGAATCACATGCGTATTCCCTACTGCATAACACACACTCACAACCTGAATTTTGAAGGATATTGTTAACCAATTGCTTCATAACATAACGGGTGTAATAAGACACTTAACGAAGCCGAGAGTCACTTGTGCTCCCCGTCATGTCATCGTGTTTTTGTACCGGACTACGGTTACGGAGATATTGAAGGTCAAAGTTCCAAGTTTTCCTGACGTTTTCTTATTTTTTTATAACACAACTTTAAATACCTCCACGACCCCTTTACCAGTGCATGCGCCTATAAGCACAATGTATTACATCAGTTACGATGCGCACTACCGTAAACAGCGATTTTTCACACATTTATTTTGTGCAATGTTACTTAGTTTGATGTACAGAATGCGTAGTTGACGGCTATGTGATGGGTCTTTTCACACCCTGTATATTCGAAAAAAAATCTGCTCAACAACATAAATAATGCAATGAATGTTGTAGAACTGTCAAAATTAAAGTCATTGTTACTGTTAGGTTAGTGCGTCTGTGGGTACCCCCTAGGTACCCAGGATGGGCTGATCGTACTTACCAATCTAAATGTTATATGTACACTATACGGCGGCGCCGCTGAGGCCGGCCCAGGAAGTCGTGGCGAGACGACCTAGACGCGTACCGCAAGGGTTGGATCGATGTGGCTCTGGAAAAGTATGTCTGGAAGGATTTTGGGAGGCCCTTCCTCAGCAGTAGTATGGTGTGGTCTAACATAAAAAAAATATAAAATATAACATACAAAAAAAATATAAGTTTTTGGTAAAACACCATCAACCTCTTATGGGGGGGCCATTGTACTCATCATTATGAACAACTTTTACTATAGGACCAAACATGAAATCGCGGAAAAAAATCAGCTGGTCCCTACATTTTGACGAGTTCTGCAAACAAAAATGTAGGGACCAGCAGATTTTTTTTTCGCGATTTCATATTTGGTCCCATAGTAAAAGTCCAGGAGCAACTTCCCTGGGGACATGCTGCGCCCACAGAACGTACAGATTAAGTGATGTGAAGTGGTGATGGTCTGAAGGTACCTACCTATACCTATCTTAACACTGTACCTTGAGGTGATCGACTTTGACAGTATCTTATTGTTGCAATAACAGGCTTATTGCGATGACCATCAGGTTCGAGGTCCTATGTATAAAGCAAATGAGGTGACTCCTGAAGAACATGGCACCCACCACCAACTGGTACTTTGAATATGGATATATTGTTAAGTTTTACTTTCAGCACGACAATTTTTTTTTTGTTTGTTTAAAACGTTGCCCCAGACCAGGAATTTCTCCTGTACTGTGAGTGCGTTTACAAACATTTAAAGTCACATACACAAACAGCCAGACCCGGAACAACTACTTGTGGGTCATACAAACCCGCGACACGCAGCGCAGCAGTCAATCGCTTAACCACGGCGCCAACCGTGCCGTCATCAATAATAAGATACTGTCACAGTCATAGGTAGGTACCTCCGGACTATCACCACTTCACTTCACATCTTCTGCACATTCTGTGGACGGAACAAGACATTTATCATGAAAAGTTATCATTATTATCACTAATAACATAATGCCTCTACAACACGCTTTCGTTCCCCGAAGGTTAATTAACACAACATTAATTTTAAAATTCCTATCCGTACTTTCACTTTCATTATGGGAAAGTGTAGGACTACCAATGAACTCAGACAAAACAAAGCTAATGATAAACTCAGTTGCCTTGGAAATTAAAATCAACAACAAAGTAATGGAATATGTCGAAGAGTATGTTTTTTTGGAACAGCTTATCTCGCACAATGACCAAACAACGAAATAAATTGGCAGACGAATAACAAATGGGTGAAAAAAATAGTGGTCATTAAAGGGGGTCGTGAAAGTAACTGATCTAAGGTATTGGATTGAAACGGAAGTTCTTCAACACATGTATGCCTTGCATTACATACGGTAGCTACATAAACTTGGTCTTTTATAAAACACCACAAAGACATGCTGGCACACTGTCAAAGATCAATGTTAATGAGTACGACTAGTATTAAAAGACAAGACAGGATACGAAATATCCTGATAAGAGAAAAGACTAATGTTATTGATGTTCTTACCAAAATAGACCAACAAAAGTGGAGATGGCAGGCCACATGTTAAGAGGCATAAAGACAAGTAGAGTAAAGTTGTGACAGATGGCAAAAGGAATGGGGGAAGACAATATAAGAGATGGGCAGATGAATTAAAGCTCACAGCAGGTTTAAATTGGAGAAGAGTTGCGAGAAATAGGACTCAGTGGAAGTTGTAAGGCCTTTGCCAAAATGTACACTAAACTAAGAGACATTTTGTTAACCCTTGGAAAACACTACAACGCAAATATATTCAGAATAAAAAGAGCTTATTGTTATTATTATTTTTATAATTTTAAAATTAGAATACTAGTGAATGTCGGTAAGCCGGACGCACATAAAACTTCATATTTCCGGCAGTTTCTCGGGTACCTGATGGCCAATTCTCGTACATAAAATACGTTCAAATTCAAGTCGCAATCGCATCTCAGCGACAATCAATGTCAAAAACTTGTCAAAAATGTATGTAAATTGATTGTAATTTTGACAGATTGAGACTGAGATTAGAATGCGAACGGTCTTAAAAATACGGGAATTGCCCCTCAGATGTGCTCTAGGTCCATTATTGTCGCTGCAGGGATCCAGCCAAATATCAGCATCAGGTATACCGAATACCAGGATCCAGCCAAATATCAGCATCAGGTATACCGAATACCAGGATCCAGCCAAATATCAGCATCAGGTATACCGAATACCAGGATCCAGCCAAATATCAGCATCAGGTATACCGAATACCAGGATCCAGCCAAATATCAGCATCAGGTATACCGAATACCAGGATCCAGCCAAATATCAGCATCAGGTATACCGAATACCAGGATCCAGCCAAATATCAGCATCAGGTATACCGAATACCAGGATCCAGCCAAATATCAGCATCAGGTATACCGAATACCAGGATCCAGCCAAATATCAGCATCAGGTATACCGAATACCAGGATCCAGCCAAATATCAGCATCAGGTATACCGAATACCAGGATCCAGCCAAATATCAGCATCAGGTATACCGAATACCAGGATCCAGCCAAATATCAGCATCAGGTATACCGAATACCAGGATCCAGCCAAATATCAGCATCAGGTATACCGAATACCAGGCATATACTGAGCTGGCTACTTTGGTGTTATCTTGAGACGCACACCGCATGAAGTTCATTGCAAAACTGGTTGATTTAATCTGATAATTCTAATTTTATTATAAAAGTTATTTTTTCTGTCGGTTACGGGGGCATTGCACGTCAATGTATCGTATTTTGTTTTTCTTAAATTCTAGTATCTTTCCAATTTATACTCTGATTTGTGCTTTGTTTTCGTACATACCAACGCGTTGTTCCAACTTTATAGAAATTGGACTTTATTAATGTGATTAAATTCTATAATATTAGACATACTTACAGTGAATGAAAACGTCTCAAAGAAACCTATACTTATAAGGGTTTGAAATCGTGATAAATAAACCTTATTTCTTGTCAATATAATACTTGTATTAGGTATATGTTGCCCAGCAGTGACACATTACAGACTACATAGATGTTAAGGATGTATATTTTGTATTAAGAAGTCTATTGCCTCCAACCCAATTTCAAAAGATCTACCAAACCTATAGCTTAGGTACTTCGACAAAGTTGCTTGCAGTAACCGGTGGTCCAAGTTCGCGGTCACGTCGAAATCGTAACAGAGAACTTTGTCCAACCAACACGTGTAGCTGAAAACTTTCATTATGACGGGACACTGTTGACGTACAATATACGAAGACTTTAGTGTTTTCGTATAAAACTTGTACTAACATCGCCTACAATGTGTGTGGGAGGAATAAGGACGAAGATTGCTGAAGATAAGGATGGAGATTCGTTTAAAGCAAACTGCTTTTATTGATACTTATTGAATTTATAGCACATCGACAGTCAGCGTTCGCTATCGTGTTACTCAGGAACTTGGTTCTGGTGGTCAGATATGCAGTCATTCCATGTAAAATACCGCCGGTCTATTCTGGAACAATCTCATTGGGAAAACTTAGGTGAAGTGAGCTGTCAATAAAGTGTCATTCCCCAGTATCAGCGATATATTCCGGAACAATCTCACTATGAAAACGTAAAAAAAAAAAAAAAAAATTTGGAGCAAACATTGTTCATAGTTTATAAACCTGCCAAACTGCGTGGCAGTTTGTCGGCAGGATTAGCGTTCGTCTTAAAACATTTGGTTTACACGATCTAATTAAACATCTAAGTACTTAGGTAGAAACATTTTTTTTTTTTTTGTAGTTTAATTTACTGTCCCTCAGGCGATTAGTTATTATCACTTTTTGCTGTCATTTCATTCAGCAGTTCAGCCTTTAATTTACTTCCCAGTGTTCGCCTGCTAATTACAATATTATCTCTTCTCAGCCAGTCGATACTCGCCCGGGTGTCACCACTGCGATGATCGCCCCGAGGACACGGTGGAGCATACGGTGGGGGCCTGCCCTGCATGGGCGGAGCACCGCCGTGTCCTCGTAGAGGCGATCGGCAGCGGCGGCGACCTCTCACGCCCGGCCTTGGTTCAAGCCATGGTCCGGGGCGAGGGGGAGTGGGAGGCAGTCGCCTCCTTCTGCGAAGCAGTCATGCTAGCGAAGGAGGTGGCGGGACGGGAGAGGGAGAGAGTCTCCCGTCCAAGCCGCCGCGGTGGACGCTCCGGGCGTCGGGAGCCGCGTGACAACTCCCGGCCACCGTAGGCGCGGGCCTGCGGGCGGTGAGTAATGGGTAGCTCAACGTCCGATCAGGATCAGGCCCGTGCCGGACGGCGCGTACGTGTTCCACGCGCGCCTCAAAGAGATGTCAGCATCGAAGAGGGGGCCCACTAGGGCCCAAGCCTGCCGGAAAAGCGGGATCATCCATAAGGGGTACCGCTGACCCGGAACATAAAGGGCCAAGGAAGGAACACGGGTGGGTTTTAGTCAGTAAGAGTCTGACACTCCCTTCCGCTCCACCCAGAGCGGGAGGGGTCATTTGATGATTTCCCATCCTCAAAAAAAATAATAATAAAAAGCCAGTCGATACTATTGAACAGTGTAGGTGTGTGTTAGGTGAAGTGAGCTGTCAATAAAGTGTAAATCCCTAGTATCAGCCGATCTATTCTGTAACAATGTCACCGTGAAAACTTAGGTGATGTGAGCTTTCAATAGTGTCAATCCCTAGTATCAGCCGATCTATTCTGTAACAATCGCACCTTGAAAACTTAGGTGATCTGAGCTTTCAATAGTGTCAATCCCTAGTATCAGCCGATCTATTCTGTAACAATCTCACCGTGAAAACTTAGGTGATGTGAGCTTTCAATAGTGTCAATCCCTAGTATCAGCCGATTAATTCTGTAACAATGTCACCGTGAAAACTTAGGTGATGTGAGCTTACAATAGTGTCAATCCCTAGTATCAGCCGATCTATTCTGTAACAATCTTACCGTGAAAACATAGGTGAAGTGAGCTTACAATAGTGTCAATCCCTAGTATCAGCCGATCTATTCTGTAACAATCTCACCGTGAAAACATAGGTGAAGTGAGCTTACAATAGTGTCAATCCCTAGTATCAGCCGATCTATTCTGTAACAATCTCACCGTGAAAACATAGGTGAAGTGAGCTTACAATAGTGTCAATCCCTAGTATCAGCCGATCTACAAAATAGACCGGCTGGTAATCAGCTGCATCCGGTTAGATGGTAGTCAACCCCAAAGCAACTCGGAAAATGCAGACGATGATGACCTTTATTTAAATACAGCCTGCTAGTGTCGTGTGTGTGTGTGTGTGTGTGTGCACAGCAGTTTATAAAACGCCAGTTTTCTTCCATATTGTGTACCATGTAAGAAATGTTCAATTTAAACTTTGGTAACCAACGCTAAGATTACCCTCTGACCAATACGACTGCCACGCGTTGTGATAATTTCTATTAAAACCATTTTTGCTGTCAATGTGCTAGAGTGAAAATTGATAGGATTGGTTTTCGCTTCTTTTTATTTTCGAAGTTTTCTTTTCGAAGGAATTGCGTAGATACGTATACGAGACAAAACTTAAAGCGTCACGGTTATTGCTACTATTTCGGTTACCTTATAGTTCACTGCAACCAAAATCTGTCCTTCTATACTAATCTATATCTATACAAATATATTATAAACAGATAAAGTAGGAGGTAATCTCTGAAACTACACTATTACCGAGTGGCTTCTACGCTATAATCGGCTTCTACGCTAACGGAGTCGCTGGCAGAAACTATTTTACAGTCTAATAATAAAATAATAATCTTTCCAAAAATAGACAAACATTTCATCCATGTTCTATCTATGTTATTGGTCTGGTTTCCGCACTTAGTCCTTCAGTGGACCATTGTGCGTGAGCCATGTCGGCCGTCGGTGGTTATTCCAACCAGCCCACCTCCCTCCAGAAGCTGATTAGGTCTCCTGGTCTATTAAGAACATCTGTGTAAGATCTGGGTGTCCCAAGGGTTTTTGACCTAATTTGGGCGACGCCTGTGCACTCGAAGAGCACATGCGCGACAGTTTCGTCAGCCTCCATGCAAGCCCTGCATAGAGGGCTGTCCGTTATGCCTATTGTGTGAAAGTGTTTGTTTAGCGAGCAGTGTCCCGTGATGGTCCACGTCACCAGGCGCATGCCTTTCCTGTCCAGGCGTAGCAATCGCCTGGTTAGCTTGCCGTCTAGTGATGGCATGGCTTCCTTGGATTGCCTGCAGCCCGGTGACGACGCCCACCAGCTCTCTGCTTGTGTGTGGGTGTACTCCTGTAGCCACCTGCGTAGTTGGTTGAACGGGATGGGCACGATAGGTTCCGGTCCACAGACCGACGTGCTGGATGCCCTCCTGGCCAGCTCATCGGCTGCGTCGTTACCTAGCGATCCACTGTGTCCTTTTATCCATTGTAGCGTCACTGTATTGCGGTTTGATACGGTTACCCGTTCAAGCGCATTGTGACATTCTAGTATTAGATTCGAAGTAATGCATTTTTTTCCCTAGGGATTGGAGGACTGAGGCGCTGTCAGAGAGTATGCGGATTCGGGTGTCCGCAACTCTTCTGGCTGCTATGGCATAAGCCGCCTGTATTATGCCCACACACTCTGCCTGATAGACTGTGTTGAGCATTCCCAGGGGTCTGGATATTTTTATGTTGAGGTCGTGTGAGAACACTCCGACTCCAGTTCCGCAGTCGGTTTTTGATCCATCGGTGTAAATTATCAGTTCCTTTAGGCCTGAATGGTCGTACTGCTCCTCTTCAAGCACTACGCTGTAGTGCTTTTGAAAGCAGTATTGTTTCAGGGCCTTGTCGCAGGGTGATGCCATCATCGGCTGACGCCTGATCGCCTCTTCCCTTAAACGTTTGTGCTTGACCCTGGAGTCGTTGCTCAGGGTTCCTGCTATATGTAGCCTAAAGGTAGCCAGGGTCGCCTCCTCCCTCACAGTGAGGTGTAGGGGCGGTAGCCCAAGCATAGCCTGTAGGGCAGCGGTGGGTGCAGTTCTCATGCAGCTGGTGATCGCCGCACACGCGAGCCGCTGCAGCTTTTCGAGGTCTCTTTGGGCTGTACTTAGTTCTGTTCTGGGCCACCAGACTACTGAGCCATATGTGATGATTGGTCGGATGACTGTGGTGTATAGCCAGTGGGTAACCCGTGGGCTAATCCCCCAATTCTTGCCAAGCAATCGCTTGCACTGCCACAAGGATATACTGGCCTTCGTGGTGATGTAGTTGGTGTGTTTTGCCCAATTCAGCTGTTTATCCAAAAAGATGCCCAGGTATTTGGTTTCAGTTGATAGGCTTAGGGTGGTACCAAAGAAACGTGGTAGTTGTAGTGTCGTTAATTTCCTCTTTTTTGTGAAGAGAATCAACTCGGTTTTTGTGGGGTTCACTGAGAGTTGGTGTTTGCCGCACCAATTCTCCACTATCTTCAGGGCCTGGCGCATTAGATTGCACAAGGTGTTTTCATGGGCGCCATTTATTATTATGGTTAGGTCGTCGGCGTAGCCTACGGTGAAGTAACCTTTGTCGTTGAGTTCTTTTATTAAGTTGTCTACGACCAGGTTCCATAGGAGCGGTGATAGGACGCCCCCTTGTGGGCAGCCCTTTGCTACAATGGCCCTTGTGGTGTCATTTACGGTTACTTGTACGGCTCTCTGTCTGAGCATATTAGTGATCCAGCCACTCAAGGACGGGTCTATATTGTGCCTGTCCAGGGCCGTGCTGATGCTTTTGAAAGTGGTTTTGTCAAAGGCGCCTTCGATGTCAATGAAGGCGGCCAGTGCTGAGCATTTGTAGTCCACCGCGCATTCAATTTTGGATACCACACTGTGCAGCGCGGATCCCGTTGATTTGCCTGTGGAGTACGCATGTTGTTGTTTGTGGAGTGGTCTTGCCCGAAGAGGTCCGTCTCGGATATGCCAATCGCAGAGTCTCTCTAGGGTCTTTAGTAGAAAGGATGTGAGGCTTATGGGTCTGTACGCCTTGGGTTGTGTGTAGTCAGCTTTGCCAGGTTTAGGTATAAAGACGACTTTCACTTCGCGCCAGGCTAGGGGTATATATCTGAGTGCTATGGATGCCCGATAGATAGCCTTCAGGCATAGTGTAATATAGTCAGCCCCCCATTGCAGCAGGGCCGGGAAAATGCCATCAAGAACACAACATTTCATCCATTAACAGACTATAATCATCTAGGAACGTACTCAAACCTAACCAACCACTAATTTTAAAGAAAGAAAGAAATAATAACGTAGATTTGGACACAGTTCGTGAAACACAGAATACAAATAATAAAATAAAAAGTTAAAATAATGTTTTAACAACAATAGTGTGTCTCACGGCTGCGCCAAGAAGGATCATTTCAGCATTAATGCCAGACAGATGCTGTCTGACGCTGGTTTTCTAATGAACCTTTAGGGACAAGTGACGGGGAGTACCTTTTAATCGCCTAGGTTCTATACTCAAGGCCGTCCTTCAACTTCAGAAGCCGGGTAGCGCCTCAAGTGCCATTCTAGCCGGTGATTGATGAACCGTCATACAAAACCTAGCTTACGGCTAGATTACTAACTAGGTAATTGGCATTCACTCTAGCATTTTACCTTGCTTTTAGGATTTAAATAATTACTTGATGCTTTAAGTCTCCAATATATTTAAAATCTTATGTTTGAAGTTGGATATCTTTTATTAATTCAGTTCAATTCAATTAATCTTTATTGGAATCCATAATGTATCTACATAAACAGTTGGTTAGTGTAAATAAAATAGAAACAATTATGCGCACCCTGTCGCACACATCAGAATTATAAAAAAGTAGGAGAGAGGAAGAGCGCTTTTAAGATTTTTCTTATCACTACCTAAACCTACCTACCTAATATTTAAATTATTTCCTATCTATCTGTTTTTCACAACAGTATTAGTTTATTTGTAGTTAGTTATATAATATGTTTATGTATTATAACAATTGTTTTGTTTTGTATTAAATTATATATTAATATTGTTAATTTAATTATTCACATAATTTTTTTGTATCGCAATTATTAAATGTAATAAAATAGTATAATCTAATAAATATTAATCTATAATTTAATTAATTATTATTATTTAATTATTGTATTACGTTTAGGTATGTTGACGGTGTTGACATACATAAGTATTTTGTGCATGAATAAACCATTTTCTTTTTTCTTTCTGTGTCTATGTAAGTATAACTAGAATGGGTAGGCACGCAGCTGTTGTTTGTTGATAATTAATACTATGAATATGTAAAATAAAAACCTTTTATGCCTTAGGAACTTACCTAATGTGTAATAGTTTTTTGCAAGTACCTATAGAAAACAAAAACGAGAAACGGAAAAGGAGTTGGGCAGGACACCTGCATGCCAAGGCACAGTGATGGCAGGTGGAGTAAGGCAGTGACCGAGTGGCGTCCAAGGACTGGAAGACGAAGAGTTGGTCGTCCGGCGGTGAGACGTGCGGGCGATATTGTTGCCATCGAGGGTAGAACGTGGATGAGACTGGCACGGGAGCGTGGAAATTGACAAAAGAAAAGAGGAGCCTGTGCTCAGCAGAGAGTGAAGTCGGGCTGTGGATGATAATGTAGATGACCTATACGTACAGTATTTTATCTCACGAAGCGACGCGCGCTTTACTTGTGGTAACTAAGTGTACAAACACGCTGTGAATGTGTGCGTGAATAAGAGTAGCGTTAGCACATAGCCACACGCACACCGATTTCGCCATTTTCTCGGACGCGGACGGTACCGAGAGCTCGTGAGCATACACACAAATTCACAGCATGTTTGTACACTTGGTAAACACAAGTAAAGCACGAGTCGCTTCGTGACATAAAAATACTATAGGCGACTTTCAATTTATATTAAGTTACGGCTCTAAAATTCGGCATTTTGTTGAATCATAGCATTCCGCATGGTGTTGTGTCAGTCATAAATACATCATACAATAAAGTAGTAGGTACATAAGTAGATACAGCTACGACGTTCCGAAACTCGAGTAACCTAATTAAAAACTTAATAATTACCCTCGATGAATTGAAGGTTGAATGAAAGCTTGAATTGTTGAAGCTTTCTTTATGGAGCCAGCTATGCAATATAGGTATCCCTAATCGGCCCAAATCGTTCGAGTTCACCATTATCCTATCCAATTCAATTAAAATCGATTCCCAACCACATTTCGTCGATTCATCAATCATATAAAAGTGTCTTGGCTAACGTTTCCTACCGGTAGCGTCTTCAATAAAAGCAGTGTAGAAGTGCAGCCGACGTGCGGGGGCCACTCGAGTGCAAATAAGTCAATGAGAGCGCTGGAGGGCCCTTAACAGGTGTTCGATCATCGATTTCTGTTTGGTTAGACGATTTTAGTGGTGCGCTGGTGTCCATGGCGTGGCCAGATCTTAGAATTTATCATTTCATGAAGTATTCGGACATTCATGAAATGGTAGTATTTCATGAAATGGCCTGCAATAATTGACCATATCGTTTAAACGTCAAATTTTAATGATATGTCGACGTTTTGCCATATCATTAATGTAGGGTATCCTTGGTTCCACTTCACGAAATTATCAATTCGATAAAAAAACGCCAAAGCTTCTTTCGCGATTCGTGGGGCTCTTAGTTCTGAATGGTTTAAGAAAAAATAACCACGAATGGAATGGCGGGGTCTTTGTTCCCGCCATCCCTTTCGAAACTAACCTGTCCGAGTCGGGGTGCCCCAAGTCCCGAGCTCGCTTCGCTCGCTCTGGCATCCTAAGTTCTCCTAGTAACATTGCCGTTTTGCTAAGTCGAGATGTGTATTTAAGCGACATAAAGCCTCTACTGGTGGATAATCTAACTATTTTATAATATGATCATGAAGTAGTCGTGCGTTTAACTGTTCATATCGTCAAACTTGAGTATTTAATGACCTGACCAGCGGTCGATGTTCTATTTCATTCAATACAACCATTTCATTAAATAATAGAACACTTCATGAAATGATCAATTCTAAAATCTGACCACGATATCCATAAGATGTCTGGATTGAAGATGACACGACACTCTGGTTTCAAAGCTACGTGTTCAATTCTTCCTTCGAGGGACACATATGCAGAGATCGTCTATTTTAAAACTGCGTGCCCCTCCATTTCTTGTTGCATACACATTTCAAATGTTTACCTATAGAAATTTTAGTGGAGGGACGTGCACTTTTAAATTAGACGATCTCTACCTGCTCGTGTAGGCTACAGATCGCTATTTAGGGTCTGGGTGTTCGTGCAAGAGAGATGTTATCTTTATAAACGCGATACTGTAAACGTGATCCATGATACTGAACAAATTACCTGCTAGAGAAACCAAAAGAAAAGAAACTGTGCCCGGGCCTGCATGGCACAAAGCATTTGTTTCAATAAGGTATACTAATTTTTTAAGAGTGTTTATACCTTATGAGTGGCAACGTAGCAATTTAGTGTCATATTTCGTGGTTTTTAATTTTTATTATTTAATCGGAGCACCGATAAATAGGGTAAAACAAGTCATGGCAGGTAAGATATGATCAGTCCCTACTGACGGCGGCGCCAACAAGAGCACAGACTTTGAAGGGACTAAATGACCCAGCACACACTTGGCGTGCGTGCTGGATCATCGGCGAGGCGCTGTCCACTAACTGTGTGCAGAGCTACATCTACAAGTAAACCGCTTTCTAGGTTCTTTAAGTTCAGACATAGATTATAACCATTTTGATGATATCTTAAACAGTAATCGGTTGGGAAAAAGTCCTCTTTAAAACAAGTTAAAAAGGGGAGGAAAACTTTCAGATTATATTTTCGCTTGCCTACTTATAATCTTGGGAACCTTTTGATCTGTAAAGATAATAAGATTTTTACTTTTATGATGACGGAATTCGTTTATCTTAAGTAATGGTACAGTCAGCGTCACGATGTGGTTACCCCCCTTCAAAGTTAATTTTAATACAACTGGAGTAACCAATTGATGCAGCCCACCGTACCTAAAATATAGCACTTTCACTTTCTCCTTCTTTTCCTTTATCTGTTCCTGTAACTGATCGGCTCGAGCTCCTAGGCATGGATTTGACATCAGGTCTTAACTTCGGCGCCACCATCGAGTAGATATAAAGCTCAAACAGCGGCTAAGAAACTGGGCATTCTACATAGAGTGAAGCGATACTTTACGCCTGGACAGCTTTTGACCCTTTACAAAGCGCAAGTCCGATCCTGCATGGAGTGTTGCAGCCGCCTTTGGGAGTGCTCAGTAAAGTACCAACTTGCCGCGCTTGACTCGGTGGAACGCAGAGCTAAGAGGCTCATTGGCGACGTAAAACTGGTGGATGCCAAGCTTCACAGCTTGGCTCATCGCAACAAGGTTGCCTGCTGGTCGGTCTGGTACAGATTGTACTTCGGAGAGAGTGCCCAAGAACTCCACGACCTTATTCCACCAGCCCCCTTCTTCCATCGGTCATCTAGACGCACTGTAAGTTACCATCCTTACCTTGTTGCTATTCCACCAATTCGCACTAAGCGTTTCCAAATGTCTTTTGTTATGCGCACAACAAAAGAATGGAACTCTCTACCTGCGTCTGTGTTTCCGAACGCATACAACCCTAATCTCTTCAAAGTGAGAGTGAACAGGCTTCTTCTGGGTAAGCTCACTCCACCGTCGACTCTGTCTCTGTCACCACTGACCTAGACTAGAGTCAATAGTATGCCCAACTTAAATAAAAAAAATAAAACATTTTGATTTGAATTCATTTTTGAAACTTTAAATCAAAAAAGGAGTCCATTCTCTTTTGCCAGTTTTTCTCTATGGCATAAACAAAGCAAGAACATAAATAGGTACCTTTATTTTCATCGATAAACTGCACGTGTCGCATCCCTACCACTCGAAGCGAAGACGCCACCGTCAGCCTCCCGATGTCGATGGACTCGTACCGAAGATTAAAACAGATCCTATTATTGTGGAGATTGCAACATCATGCTACATCGAATTGCATATTATTTTTAGGGTTCCAGACATTTTATGATTTTTTTCTGAAGTGGGTACCTAATTGAGTTTTGAGAATGCTTAGGGGATAGTTTACTTACGTTTCTTGCTCGTTATTGAAATAATGGCGAAAGGCTAATTTGTTGGTCAATCTTGGTGATTGTCTATCCACTATCTTTCAACCTGGAAAAGGGCTTGATGTCTAGTTTAGATTCTGAATGTTAAGGATACTCCACTCGAAAACGTTTGGTGAAAGCATTGAATCATCTTATTCTGCACTGTGAAGGCTGCTGAAGTGCAGATCAGCCACTCTGCTAAATCGCATGAAATAAACCTATATTCATTTAAAATACCACAATATCTGTGTCCCAAAATTCTCCTACTTCTTTCAGTATGAAAGCTCATTTTAGTTGAAGACATAGAGCCCCTCACAAAATACGGCTAGGTAGGTTCAAACCATATGTTACAAAATATGAACAGTTATCCAAAGTCTAATATAATACCACCGCCATATCTACACAAAATATAGGCAAAAATAATCCCTCACACTTATAATACCCACTTGTTATTAAACAAGCAGCCTACTTAAAGAAAAACCCATTCAATCTCGAGACGGTTACTGAATACCGTCTATTTCTATTCCCGCGATGAATATAAACAAAATCATACAACAATATTCACCATACGTTATCCAAGATTTACATAAAATATACGTACAGAACCCACTTCTGTATTTACAATTCAGTAAATTCGCAAATCTTAAGATTTCCTCCGGCTTTTTTGTCTATAGTCATCTCGAATCTTCCATTGCATTGGCGAGCGATTCCAGATTTGTTTGCAAAAACGAAAATAATTTTATATTTTCATTTTCCTACTTCATTACTTTGATTTGGAATTGCTAGTGGAATATTTGAACGGTTTATAGAATTTTCTTTTATATTTATGGCTAGATGGTACGCTTTTGATTTGATGGACTTACGGGTTAGCTCTTTATGTAACTGACGTATATACCTATAGGTAAAACTATGATTGGTTTCAATACTAGCTTAGTTAGGTAGGGTAAGTACTGTTTTCATTTAGTCACTTAATACCATTTTCAGTTTCGTTTCTAAACAAGTAAACGTGACGGCGCGGTTGGCGCAGTGGTTAAGCGATTGACTGCTGCGTTGCGTGTCGCGGGTTCGATTCCCGCACGGAACAAATTTTATGACCTGCAAGCAGTTGTTCCGGGTCTGGCTATTTGTGTATGTGAGTTTATTAAATGTTTGTAAACGCACCCACGATACAGGAGAAATTCCTAGAGTGGGGCAGCGTTTAAAAAAAAAATTACACAGTTATGGAGAACTCTCAGACATCATCATCTGCGTAGCTTTTTCCACAACTATGTTGGCATCGGCTTGCAGTCTAACAGGATGCAGCTGAATACCAGTATTTTACATGGATCGACTGCCTATCTGACCTCCACAACCCCGTTAGTGGGTAATACGAAATCCCTTGGTAAGACTGGTGGTCAGATTTTTGGACTTCTGACGACCCTTCTTTTTCTTATTCTATCTATAATGTTCCCACTGCTGGGACACAGGCTTGCTCTCTGTGAGAGGGCGTGAGCCGTAATCTACCACGCGGGCCCAGTGCGGGTTGGTGGTAGATGTCACATGTTTTTAGAATTGTTGGTTCTAGCCTAGAACCAACAATTCTAAAAACATGTGACATCTAGATGAAACCGGCATGTCCTAGAACTTCTAGGACATGCCGGTTTCATCACGATGTCTTCGTTCACCGCTTAGAGAGCAGTGGTGATGGAAATAATTTACCTACATAAAGTAAAGCGCCTGTCTGGGCTCGAACCTACGACCGATAAGTACGGTACCGTAAGTCACGGCCGATACCACAGGGCCACTACTCGATACCTACGTAAAGACTGTCAAAAATCCACGAATTACAGCCGGGACCAACGGCTTAACGTGCTTTTCAAGGCACGGAGAGGTCTTGGTATGAAGATGTTCACCCATCCACGGACCAACCGCGGCAAGTGTAGCTTAACCTGATCGATCGATCCGTGCGACTGTTATTACTTAGCCACGAGCCCCTCGGACACAGCATCACAATAATTTATGCATCGCCATCATACATGTGATTTCCTTCAGCCATCAGCGGATATTATATTTACTCGGGTAATAAGAATAGCTTTTAGCTTCGCATTCAGGGAAAAACCTGGACCTAAGTCCTATTTACACAGTGAATGTTGATTTTTTATTTTGCCTTTTTACTTTTTTTTTCTATAAATATTCCTTTATATTTACGTCATTGTTTATGTAGGTACTTATGTAGGTACCTACATAAACAATGACGTAAATATTTACCGTATAAAGTATTACATTTTATTTATTTATTTTATTTTATTTTTAAAAAAACGTTGCCC
Source organism: Brachylomia viminalis (assembly GCA_937001585.2). Classification (NCBI taxonomy): domain Eukaryota; kingdom Metazoa; phylum Arthropoda; class Insecta; order Lepidoptera; family Noctuidae; genus Brachylomia; species Brachylomia viminalis. Next base: position 3,847,064 of record OW443303.2, on the reverse strand, counting down.
CACACTAGGAATTTCTCCTGTATCGTGGGTGCGTTTACAAATATTTAAACTCACATACACAAACAGCCAGACCCGGAACAACTACTTGCAGCTCATACAAATATTTGTTCCGTGCGGGGATCGAACCCGGGACACGTAACGCAGCAGTCAATCGCTTAATCACTGCGCCAACCGTGTCGCCATTAATTTCAATTGTGAATGTTACGTCTATGTGGGTCATTGTTTGGCAGTTTATGTAGTTTATGCGGTAGGCCCAAATGTCCTCTCTTTGGAATTGTTCGTCAAATCGTTGAGCTCCTTAAGTTCTGAGTTGAGCTGCACGGTTACTGACTAATGCGTGCACCGACTGGACAGGTCCACTCAATCTGTGTGGTTATTTCCTCAAAATACCATTTCAGACACCAATCTACATGGTCTTCACATTATCTAACCAAGATTAAGTCTGGACTTTAAAAGAGACTGTGACCTCTGAGTTTGTTCCGGCCTTCCTTCTCAGAGTAGTCAGATAGGAAACGCCGACGTCATTAAAAATATGATTGACGTGTAAAAGTGTTTCTACAAACCTACTTACAGAAATAAAATCACTCATCATTTAAAATATCCACGTCAGCCTAATGGATTGTAATTAATCGCAATAGCTACCTACCTACATTTAGGTAGGTACCAGTCAGCCTCAACTCAACTCTACATCCACAAGAATTCATATGATTGCCTATAATTTGTGTTCCTTAGTATTGTAACATTGTGTAAAATTATATAAGTAAGATTGTAGACAATTAAATGAATTATTGTGGATAAATTTTTTGAGGCTGACTGTTCCTACTCTATATTGTAATCACAAGATATTACTGCTACAAACGCTTAATACAAAACCTTGCATACCTACTATAAGTCCCGTTAATCTTTGCCGAAAACAGTGACTGACATAAATATTTAACGAGTAATATTTCAGTAGGATTGATTACCGTCCTGGGCCTGTGTCTCAGTCAAGTCCTACGAGGAAATCAACAAGAAACGAACAAAGTTAGCATCGTATGCCCTGGACGGTACGACTTGCGAGCTAGAACAAATACAGGCGCCGCTACACAGCCTCGTAATTAATTCATATCAAACTTGAACCAAGCCGCTGCCCAGGAGACTGGAAACTCTTAATTGTACTTCACAAACAAACGTTTATTGTAGCTTCGTTTAATTTATAATGCAGACATAAATATTTGTATTATGTCCGTAAGTTTGAGAGATTTGAATTTTAGTCTCTTACTGTTGGTAATGCATAGGTAGGTCCCTAGCTGATTATGTCAATGGCCAGGAGTCTGTTTAAAACTGTAGTGTGATGTTACGTTTAAAAATTTAAGTTAGGGTAAATACACATGCCGAAGATGCTCGCGATCGCGGTCGATACCTCGATGTCGATACTCGCTATTTCTACATGGATGGCGGTGCGAACACGTCGGTTCAGTCGCAACTGAAAGCTCTGTTGCTCAGTCCTGTTTGTGCTGAACTCTACTACTCCAAAAAAACATGTTGAACCGATTTGACCAATCACGAGCCAGATCACATCGATGCTTGCCGTCGGCCGCGATGTAAAAACAATATATTTTGCTTTCACGTAGGCATCGAGGTAAACCCCCCAAGCAGCCCGCGATGTATTGCAGTGAGGTATCCTTCGGCATGTGCGTACTTGTCTCTTTTTTACAGGAGCATTTGCATTTGTTTTACAGGAGGTGACATCGAGGTAGCGAGTTAAACTGTGATCGCGAGGTATCGCAGTGAGGCATCTTCGGCGTGTAATTACTCTATGCTCTACCTACCTACTTCCAACGTTATGAACGTAACTAGTCTGCTAGCTCTAGCTCTGCTGGCTACTAGCTGACCCTCTTTAGTAATAGAAAAAAAAATAAACAGTCTCGATTAAATTTTACACGCACTTTTGAATTGTTAACCGTCGGTTAGTCAGAAACATTAAGCTATTTGCTCATTAGAAAGCAAAGTAGATTCTTAAAAGAAAAGAAAATAATGATGAAAGAAAATGATGATGATGATGATGATGAAGATTCTTGGAAAAGAATGGACAAGAACATGGACACTTTTGATGAATATACATAATGTTACAAAATATTGGCATACCTACACATATCACACCTTGCTATGTGACCAAACTAGATGACCAAATGTAGGTATTTCTAAACACTCTTGTGGTGCCTTCATACCTGGTAGACAGAGCTGTAAATACCTAGAGGGCAGAGAATTATAACCGCACTCCAATTTTCTGCAATACCAGCAGTTTTCGGACTTACATAGTCTGCCTAGGGCGAGTGCACAGCATAATGCCATCAATTCCCGGCACGATTTGAATACTGATTGTTTCAAAGACAAAGATATTAATAGTCCTTACTTACATAAAAACATAACCCTCCTATTGGACTTCGCCACGGTCGGGTTAAATAGGTACATATTACAATATAAGACTTTCCATCTTGGGAAACGAATTTAACCTATTGCTAGCCCAGCCGGATTAATACGACAAATGTTTTCGAGCCCATTCCACCAGTCGTATTTATACGAACGAGAACCTGTTCGGTTTTTGTTTTTTAGTTTTTTTTTTTATGTTATTGCACGACCCTATTAGTCGTAAGTATATTTATTTGCCGATTTATTAGCTGGGCGCTGGGGGCACGGCAATTGATATAAACCCAAGCGGTCGATAGGTTTGAGACTAGTAAGTTGGTCTACCTACCTAGTACTCGCAAGCGCGACTGGTCAGCCAGTATTCATTAGGTTTAGGTACCTATCCATTAAGAATTTCTCAGAAGCAGTCTGAGTCTGGATTTGTGCCCGGTTGATGGCAATAGGCTCGCCCTCTATTACATGAAACTTTAACTAGGTACCCGAAAAGTCTTTACATGAAACTTTAATCACCCGAAATGTAATGACATGAAACTTTAATTACCCGAAATGTACGTGTGCGTACTAATTGGTAATTCACCTCTGCTTACGCCTTGGGGGAATAGATCCTTAATGTTTTGTCGTTTTAAACTCAAACTCAAAGCATTTATTTCAATTAAACCATTTACAGGCACTTTTGAATTGTCAAGTGGTCGGTCAGTCAGAAATATGAAGCTAGTTGCCCATTCCAAAGCGTAGTAGGTACCTATGGAGAAGAACGGGCAAGAAACTCCATGGACACTCTTTTAAATTATATTGTTACATAAATATTAGTTACATCATTAATTAATCTTGTATATAGGTATAATTATATGTGAGAACGATGTAAATAAGACGTACCTACACATTGAGTGCCCAGTGTACAGCTAATATAAATTCAAACAAAACAATCCATAATAAAATAATTAAAATAAGCCGTGGTGGCTAAGAGATGACCAGTCCCAACTGACAGCGCCCGTTCACGAACATGACACATGGATCAGCACCATTCAGCTCAACCATTTTGAAGGGAGCTAAATGATCCAACACACGCGCCACCGTCAACGAGACATTTGATATTTCGATTAGAGACCAGCAACATACTAACATGCGTCCAGTAATCGAACCGAATCGTCTTGACGTCGAATGTATTCCTACATAAATATTGTAAAACATCATAAACGAGTATGGAGCTTCTTCCCCATACTTAACTACCTTTTAGAATATAGACTAGAATAATTCTATTTTCTTGTAAATGGCTTACTTGAAATAAATTATTTGAATTTCAAACCGTGACCCGTAAACGAGAAGCCAATTGGCTCTGTAACTACGCCAATCGCGCTGTTATAATATCGTGATTTTGTGTGTATGCATTTCATATAAGATCGGCCATCCATCCATTCAGTACCGTCGATTTTGGGTACCTACCTTGTGTATAGGGCTTCTAACAAATCATTTTTGAGCACGCTGCTTTCCAACCTTCTTCTTCATAACGTATCTATGGGAATCTAAATCCAGTCGGCCAAGAATTTGGTACGAATTTGGCGCCTTCGGTAGCATCCATCAGTTACTATAACATGCAGACAGCAGGACACGCAGGCCACGATATTAAGTGTCCCATTGTTTGTGAACAGCATCACATTTACACTTCAGGACGGAATCATTTAAAGGTGCATCCACACCAAAAGTTACTTTTTGTCGGGCAACATTTTGTAACATGAGAACCATTGATAACATTAAGTTACTTTGGTAAGTTTACTAAATAACTTTTTGCTATCCGTTGTTGCCCACAAACACTTGCAAACGTTGATTCGATCCACAAAAAGTAACTTTGGTGTGGGTGCACCTTTAGAACCTCCACATGAGCAGGTTTTCCTTGCTTCGGCCAACCTAGATACGGAATATGTTTAAAGGCTTCCAGATTAGCCAAAGCAACTCATGTCCAGGTGGGTGATTTTCAGCAGGTGGTATTATACAATAATACCACCAGCTGAAAAGTAGATTCACTTAGATGAAAGTACGTACCTACTTACAAAATAAAACAAATATTTTTTTTACCATTTATTGTACATTGTTTTTGTAACACGATACATAATAAGCATTCCCTATAACAGCACGCATAGACACTTGCGTGCAAAGAAACTGACATGTATTTACAAAAAATAAAATCTGTCGAATAAATTGATGAATCTGAATTAACACAATAAATATAAAATAAAATACTGTTCATATAAATCATCTTTTTAGATGACAATATTATATTTTATTTAAAAATAAATACACTGGTCGTAACTCTCGAAATTATCATTTGGATTAAGAGATAGCATAATCAGCCTATAATGTTCCTACTGCTCTACAGGCTGTTTCTACAGGGAGTGAGCCGTAATATATATATATACCACGCGGGCCCAGTGCGGTTTGGTAGGTGGTGACACCTACCAACCCGCACTGGCCCCGCGAAAAATTCGAAGACATGTGGATGTCTTCGAATTTTTGGTCCTAGGACATGCCGGTTTCCTGTCGATGTTTTCCTTCACCGTTTTAAGAGCAGTGGTGATGAAATAATTTTCACAAAGTAAAGCGCCTGTCTCGGTTCCAACCTACGAACTAAAACTCGGTAAGTCGCGGCCGTTACCACACGGCCACCACAGCTAATATGAAAAAAAAACTTGTCTAATGGTAAAAAGTCGAGTTTCTTTGCAGGCCAGCTTACATGAACAATTTCGAACATTGTACCAGCTTAATAAATATGATCTACGAATTCAATTTTTTTCCTTTCATTCATAAATTCTAACGTTAGGGATCAAACACAATATATGTTTGGATATTTTATTGGTCATTAGGTTCATCTCTCAAAAAAGTAGTTTATATTCATAGGTAAAAGAGCTATGTATAAATGTTCCTACTGCTCTACAGGCTGTTTCTACAGGGAGTGAGCCGTAATATATATATATACCACGCGGGCCCAGTGCGGTTTGGTAGGTGGTGACACCTACCAACCCGCACTGGCCCCGCGAAAAATTCGAAGACATGTGGATGTCTTCGAATTTTTGGTCCTAGGACATGCCGGTTTCCTGTCGATGTTTTCCTTCACCGTTTTAAGAGCAGTGGTGATGAAATAATTTTCACAAAGTAAAGCGCCTGTCTCGGTTCCAACCTACGAACTAAAACTCGGTAAGTCGCGGCCGTTACCACACGGCCACCACAGCTAATATGAAAAAAAAACTTGTCTAATGGTAAAAATTCGAGTTTCTTTGCAGGCCAGCTTACATGAACAATTTCGAACATTGTACCAGCTTAATAAATATGATCTACGAATTCAATTTTTTTCCTTTCATTCATAAATTCTAACGTTAGGGATCAAACACAATATATGTTTGGATATTTTATTGGTCATTAGGTTCATCTCTCAAAAAAGTAGTTTATATTCATAGGTAAAAGAGCTATGTATAACTAGCCTTCATTGAAAGTTGGTGAAACAAGAATATGGTTTTGGAAATGGGAGAGGTAGTTGAAAAGCAGGAAACAAATGCCATAACGTATTTATGAATATCATTTCAACTCTGTATGACAGTTATGGAGGGTAGAAGTAGGGACAACTATCTCTGTGTATGAAAATGTGTCCGTTAAAATGTGCTACATAAGGGTGGCGCTACTGTAGCAACCGGGTAAATTATAAAGCAATAATTTTAGATTATGTTTACAAAATAATGTTGGACTACGCAAATTGTTGAGGTATGGTATACTGGACTGTCACTAAAAATTTAAAATTTTCTAACTCGGCACATACCACACCATTTGCCTACGCTAGCGCCATTTTGGAGGGTTTTTGAACTATTATTTACTGTATTTATGTTGGGCACTTTTTCCACTTTCCGCACATACGAGATAGTTCTCCTTACTTCTACCCTCCATAATGACAGTTTCTTTTTTTTTTCTTTTACGCAAGCGTGGTGATGAGTACTCATCCCTGCTCTATATTATAAGAAGCGTATGCCCTGATGTAGCACAATTACAGGTCGATATTATCACCAATATTTACTTATGAATGGGGAAGTTGTTTTCAGTGTTTCTTCCTTGTCAACTTTTAACTAACTCAATTTCTTGACCTTGTCGATGTTTTAGATAAGCAGCCTACGTGACATAATTTGTAGATGATCCCTGTATCTAATTCTAATATTTAATACTATTGATTACCTAATATTACATAACTTCATATAATAGTGATATTCTAAATGTAGAATATATATTAATCAATTATTTACTAAATATACATAATTATGTTGGAACAAAGCATTTAATGTCGAGGAATGGTTAAGTTAACTTTGCGTGCTGATTTAAAAAAATAAAATATAGTAAAAGTTCATTTAGAATAGATTTTTCTTAATTAGTTTCTTGCTAGCATTTTATTCAAAATAAATAACAGGAAGTAAATACGACAATATGACCTTTGAAGAAAAAACTAGATTTCATTCAAGTGACTTTTTATCAACAAAACCGTCATTATCACCATTTGAATACGGACAGTTTCTTTTATCTACACCCATACTATAAATCCTCTATAAAAGTTTCTGAAACTGTTAGCTCATTGCCAACATTAAAACAACCAGTGTCATTGTAACCATAATAATTACCATCCAAACGAATGTTATAATGTTGTATTAAATTTCATTATGCAACTCGAACTCGATCCCTTCCTTACTTATCAAACAGCCACATTCTCACTGCTCAATTCGTGGTATCTTTATGAATTTCAAAAAAAGAATATTGTCATGCACGCGCGTTTCACTACTTCAGCCACTATATAAAAAAAAACTTATAATTTACATAGGGTTCTTACAACACTGTACAACACCCTATGGTTTCAAAAGCTTTTATAGAGGACTAGCTGACCTCGCGAACTTCGTACCGCCTAACATTTTTTTATTAATTTTTCTCTTCTTATGTACCATCCTCGTAATTCAAGGAATATTCTAAAAAAAGAATTAGCAAAATCGGTCCATCCGTTCTTGAGTTATAAAATTACAACGAAAAGTGGCATTGACTTTTATAGATAAGAATTCATATCATGGGTGTAGATAAAGTCTTGTATGCATAACAGAACTGTACATAATTAGGTATTAAAACACGAATGTGATAAACCCACATTCGAGTTTTAATACCCCTTATTAAACAACAGTTGCATAAATAACTATTATTACCAGCACTTATAAGCGATGCATTTTCAAATATCTTTCCTTAGAGCTCACCTTCTCTACATAAGAAACTCAAGTGCAAAATTTCAGCGCAGCGGTATAAAAACTGTGTCTTGTCTGTCAATGAATGAATTTACGATTTTTATTAAGTATATATATTCCATTATTTTAGCAGACAAGTCGTCAGCACGCAAAAGTTTCGTTGGAAGGGGCGAATATTACAAGCGAAACGGTATTATAGTGATACACGAATGAGATTCGATAATTATATTGTACAAACATAAAAATATTTTAGAAATGCAGTCTATTTGAGACTTAACAGTTTAATAATGTCATTTAGTTCGATTATTAATTTTATTTGTGTTATAAGTTTAAGAAATACTAGACCAAAGGAATTTAATAATTCATCAAAACTTAGAAAACGATAGAGGTGATTATTGCTTGTTTTCTCTGGAATAGAATTATCTTAACTTTTTAATAAATTTTACATGTAGTTTATAATCTTAGTATGAATTCGTTCCTTCTGCCCAGCATTTCTATAAAATAATCAGAAAATTAACTTTATATGACGTGATAAAATTTACTTTTCCATGATTTATTATTAGACTATATGACTGTATTCTTTTTATTTGATCATCCGAAACCTAGAAAAATATTAAGGCTGATTTTTTTTTTTTGATGTCTCAAAAAATGGCGTACTTTTATGAGTTTTAAAGTAGATGCTAGACAGCATTATTAGCATCTGACGTCACATCACAGGAACGCCATAGTAACTTCGCGCCGATAGAAAAATAATTTCAGAAGTGGGGTAACTTCTCCATTTTTCCACCGATGTTATTATTTGTTTAGCAAATCGCCTTTTTTTAGTAACATCTTTGAAATGAGTTTTAATTAATGTAAATTTTTGACATTAGTCAAATAGTCTATTCTTATATTGTTTTATAAAATATTGCAATGACTTAAAACCTCGTATTGTATATGTAAGCATACATAACTGAGCGTAAAATATTCTATACTTAGATGAAAAATAAAAAAATAGAACTCATTAAAGGAATCTCTGGAGTGATGTGAAATTATATACAAAATATATTATGTAACCCGCCATTACTATGTCCGTTGAACCACTAGCTCGTGCATTTCCTGAAAACATGAAATTCTCATTTATTATTTGTAAAATCAGGCGAAAGAACGAAACGACAGGAAGTTAATTAAAAGCTGGTTATTTCTTCAATAATTAATGTAGTTTTTGTAATACAACAGACGAAAAAATCCACCTCTGATAATAAAAATGATATTTTTATGTTTATCTAAATGTTTGACAAACAATTTGACTACTGAAGCGGTTCTCAGAAAGTATAGAAGTGCACTAAAAATGTGTAATGTTCAAATTGAATATTTATACCTACTCTACTCATCAGCGGAAATTGCATGTGGAAGGAAGTCAGTATGTAAAAAGACTGGCAAGTTTATATTCAAAACGCACGTAGGCGAAGTCCAGAGCAAAGGCATTTCACCTTTAATTAATTGCACCATAAGGTAGACAATTTGGAGCAGTGGTGGCCCAGTGGTAACGGCCGCGACTTACGAGTTGTAGGTCGTAGGTTCGAACCCCGACAGGCGCTTTACTTTGTGTAAATTATTTCATCACCACTGCTCCGTGCCTCGGAAAGCACGTTAAGCCGTTGGTCCCGGCTGTCATTCGTGGATCTTTGACAGTCGTTACGGGTCGTCAGAAGCCCGAAAGTCTGACAACCAGTCTTACCAAGGGGTATTGTATTACCCAGTAACTGGGTTGTGGAGGTCAGATAGGCAGTCGCTCCATGTAAAATACTGGTATTCAGCTGCATCCGGTTAGACTGGAAGCCGACCCCAACATACCTAGTTGGGAAAAGGCTAGGCAGATGATGATAAGGTAGACAATTTGTAGATACAGTGTACTTACATTGTGACCGGTATTCGTTTAGCATCTCGTCTCGTAGAGGCCTGAGCGTCCGATGTAGCGGACCCATTTGATGACGTCGTGGTCCGAGTAGTTCAGCTTAGGCTCGAACACTTTCAGGTAGCGAACCTACAGGAGACACATGGTTTGAAATACATAACATCCATATTTCGCCATTTATATTACGAATCTGATAGACGTCGAGCCTACATTATTTACATCAAAAAACATGCTATTGGGAATTACCTAATATAAAAATATGCTATAACACGTTACCCGACCAGGAGATTTAACTGAGGTTCCTAATCTCTATCCTCATTCAGCCACTGTGAGTCAAAGGTTTCCTATAAGCATCACCACCGTGACTGGCTCTGTCTTTCTTGCATTCAGCAATTTCTAACTTCAGCAGTTCATCAGTCCACCTTATATGCAACTCACACACACACACACATACGCATACGCATGTGTCGCTCGTGTGTATGAGCACAAAATCGTCGTCGTACAGTGAAAACCTCGTAAAGAAAAACTATTCGTTTTCTTTTTGTTGCGTAGAAAACCTCTTAAAGCACATTTGAACAAACGTGCACAGTTCCAAGATGCTTCTAATGCCTTCTATTGATAATAATGAGAACCTCGGAGGAAGTCAATAACGGCCATTTTTCAGACAGTTGTCGTCCCTGTAAGATAAGGTTTGCACTGCGCGGCGAGGAAATGGAACTTGAACCTTGCAGTCAGCCACCCTGTTAATTTTTTTCGTTTTACGAAATCCAATGTCGTCGTCACGAAAACATTTGATTTTTTTGTTAAACCGACTTAAAATTTATATTCTAGGGTGGGGTCTAGAATCAGTGCTAGTACTTAATCCAAGGTGAAATAATCAAAATCTAAAGACATTCAAAAAGGCTGAGAATCAACACCTTTTGAACGTCAAAATTACATAGGACAGTCTCCCAAAAAGCCCGCGGGAAAAGTTTTCGTTACGATGTCCCCTTCCGCCATGACTTACCTTGAAGCCTGATGGTGCGAAGGGCACCTCGAATCCCATGGAGATGGGCGGCCGGGTCCACTTCTTCTTGGTGTCTGTCTCCAGCAGCTCGATCTCAGCAGACAGCTGCGTTTCCTTCATGCCTGCCATACGCTTTATCCTGGCAAAAATTGCGTCATCAGGGTGAATAAGTAATGTGGAGTCTTACAACTCTAAAATTGATATTTTATAATATCAAGAAGAAAAAAACGCCTGAGATCGGTTTAGCAGTTGAACCTTTCAAATCCATTTAGGACAATGTTTTTTTTTAAAGTCTGTTCCAAAAGTATCTACTGAAAATGTAAACACTTGGATCAGAAAACGTACCTGCGGATGACAATTTGTAATGCCACTAAAAAATCGAGTGCTTTGATTTGATTATTTGGATACGTAAACACGAAATTCAAATTTTAAATCACCTTACAAGATGTTTTTCATTTGACAATACAGTTAATTTTATAACTTGTAATTTTCGGCGATGCTTTTTCAATATTACTTCTTTAATAATACCTATTACTCAAATAATAATTGTTGGAAAATGTGGCAAGACTTAAAGTTGAACCCTTCTAACACAGGTGAATGTGTTACTAATTCCCTTAAATGAGTGATCGAGTAAGAATTTAACCAGAACGGGGTTTGTTTACACTTTCATCAGATACTTTTAGAACAAACTATAGTTTAAGAATATAACTTACTTCCAAACAATAGCATTCTCCGAAGCCTTATACTTGGCCTTCCCCTTCAAACAGATGAGCTGCACTCCGCTGGTGTTCAGCGGCGTGGGGATCTTGACTTCGATCTTCTGTCCGAGCAGGGAGGGCTTGAAGTTACTCTTCAGCACTACTTTGACCTCCATCTTGGTGCGACCCACTTCACGGACTAGAGGGATCACGCGGAATGGTAGGGATATGTCCTTAGTGGTGCGATATCTGTTGTTAAAACCAAGAAGTTTTATGACTGACTGACAAAGCTTAGCCTAAGCCTCTGAAGATAGAAACCTCAATAGTTAATTGGAAGATATTATGTTCTTTAAAGGATGTAGAGTAACTAAGAATTGAATTTTTGACACCTGAACATAGACCAATTGAGTGTGAAAGCAAGTTTGTTATCAAAGTCGCTGGTCACGGGTAGATTTATCCTTAAATAATCTGATCAGTTTGCAAATATAATTTTCTTATGGGTTTATTATTTTAATGATGTGTGAATGTGTAATTCAAAGGGTTTAAGAGGAAGCGCCAGGATGCCCGCGAAATACAAATGTCCTTACGTTTTTTGCAATTTGCAGGCCAGTGTCAGCTTGTATGTTGAACCAAATATGGTTTGCGACCGTAACAATTGTGTATTTACAGAATTACAATCATTAAAATCATCAAAACAACCCTCTAAGTTCATGTAATCCTATTGATTGATATTTTATGAAATTGTCATTGTCATTACATACTTGTTACGGTCGCGAATCATATTTTGTTCAACATACAACCTGACACTGACCTGCAAATTGCAAAAAACATAAGAAAATTTTAATATCGCGGGGAACCTGGCCCTTTCCCCTTAAGTACTTCTTCATTCTTCTTTGACTATTTGACATAGTTTCCTCTTTTCTCCTGATTTCAAATCGCACCCTGTTAGATTTAATATTTCAATTAACCCTTCAACAGACACAAGTATATAGCGCTTCCCAATTGTGAAGAGAACCATACAAATAACTATAATAACCGGCATGAGTCGTGAGCACAACTGAGACCTGCGCACTAGTTATGTTTTCGGTCTGTCTGGCGGAATGAAGAAGCCGGGGGCCGCCGAGCTGCACGCGATAGGTTCGTCAGTCGATGCTCGTCGACTTTGGACTCTCGCGTGACTCTGTGCTCACGACTCGTGCCTGTCATGATACATAATATATTTAATTTAAGTTTCAGTACTAACCTCATAAGTTCGAACTCTCCATCGGGCGGTATGAAGGAGATGGAGTGCTCCGTCTCGAACTTGCTGAGCTTCACACACTGATGGAACTGGCAGTCGTCGATCACGACCGCAGGCTTGCCAGAGCGCGCCGGATCGCTGTCCGTGTTGCCGGATATACCTCCTGGTCATTAATAATATCATACAATTAGTTACATAATTTGATAGATAATACTTTCGAAGGTCTGTATGAAAATGTTATTTATAAAAAACACTACAAAGTGAAAAATAACTGTAATTTCGAAAGTCGGCAGCTAAAAACAATCCAGATACCGACTTCCGTAATTTTTGCAGAAGTGTTTTATTTGACACTATTTAGGTGTGTTACCTGCCCACACAAATTCGTATACAACTACTTGCTATGTAAATAACAGTGACAGAAAGTTATAACATCACAAAGTGGATTAAATACTTATTATTGAAGCTAACTCAAAAACTGCTCAAGCGAAGTGAATAAAATGTACGAGCCACCGCGCAGGCTTTCTCTACCAAATAAAAAACTCACGTAAATCGGCGCAGTAATCACGGGAAACTCACGTAAATCGGCCCAGTAATCACGGGAAACTCACGTAAATTGGCCCAGTAATCACGGGAAACTCACGTAAATCGGCGCAGTATTCACGGGAAACTCACGTAAATCGGCGCAGTAATCACGGGAAACTCACGTCAATCGGCCCAGTAATCACGGGAAACTCACGTAAATTGGCCCAGTAATCACGGGAAACTCACGTAAATCGGCGCAGTAATCACGGTAAACTCACGTAAATCGGCCCAGTAATCACGGGAAACTCACGTAAATCGGCGCAGTAATCACGGGAAACTCACGTAAATCGGCCCAGTAATCACGGGAAACTCACGTAAATCGGTCCAGTAATCACGGGAAACCAGTGTAAATAAATGAAAAAAAAATACTTGCCGAATGAATAACCTCCTCCTTTTTCTGAAGTTGGTTAAAAAACACAAATTGCTTTAATTTTATTTTAATGATGAGAAATTTTGTAAGGAAAGGCACTTGGATCTATTTGATAGCTTAAAACACATTGGTGATTGACTTTATGACTTAAAGTTAAATAAGTTATATTGACTGTGAATGATCCGAGATTTACTTAAGCTTCTGGAAGAGAGATACGGGGAACAAATTTTAATAGACAAAGCACGTAGTTTATCAGATGCTTTATACAGCATGTATCAGAAAGATGCGGTCGTAAGGGTAGTACAGACCATCAAACTGAACAACTTCCTCAATGGGACCAATATCGTAATCGCGAAAAAATAGTCAGCCGTCCCATACATTTAATGATAAATGATAAACTCATTAGAGTAAGAGTACTTACTCTAATGAGTTTATGTTGGCACCAACAAATGTATAAAATGTATGTGTTAAAAAATCAAAATATTTTATTTCTGTAAGTAGGTTTGTACAAACACTTTTACACGTCAAACATTATATTTTTTTCAAACTAGATGAGGCCGGCGTTTCCTACCTGACTACTCTGAGAAGAAAGGCCGAAACAAACTCAGAGGTCACAGTCTCTTTTAAAGTCCAGACAAAATCTTGGTCAGATCATGGTTATATAGATTGGTATCTAAAATGGTCTTTTGAGGAAATAACCACACCACAGTTGACAGTTTGGGTCGAGTAGGTCAGAAGTTTTGTATGAAACAGTTGAAAACTTCACAATTACGATGTTGGTCCCATAAAGAAATTTGTTCTGTTTGATTGTCTGTACCAAAGACTTAAATAAGCCCGTGCCTTTCTGATACATGCTGTATTGCTTAGAACTTGGATTAATCTGTGATTCTTTTCTATATTTACTGTTCCAATATAGGCTGGAAGATAAAATTTATAATCAGTTTGTAAAAACAAACAAGACTTACCATTGCCTTTTCCCTTAGCTTCCATGACGATTTTGTCATTGATACCAAACTTGCATTCTGGCATGCCCGAGAGGTAGGACTTCATCACCACCTTGCCGGCAACGTGGGCTGACAGCACCTGACCTGGGAAACAATAGAAAAACGTCTTAACTCTTGTTTAAAATAAAAGTTTAGGAAAATCGTCTACGGTTACAATATTTGTAAATATTTGAGCACCTACAGGTGTGTAGTACTCACAACCGGTGTGCGTACCAGGATGTATTAACATAAACGAGGCAAAAGGAGCATGTAAGGATCGTAGCAGGTGGCGTACTGTAGTCCCTACCCCTATAGGAAGAACCCGTGAGTGTATGTATGTATCTGTCTATGCTTTATTTTTAATTCTTTGTACCTTTTGTAGTATGTTTATTTTATTCTAGGTAATAAAGGTAAGGTAAGGTATTAGGTAGGAAAGTAATAATAATATTTTTTTTTTATTTAATTTAATATTTTACAAAATATTGTAAAAGCGTAACTGTGGAGTTTTTTGCCCTTCTCCATATGAAACTATTTTTTTGAAGGGGTGAGTAGAATAATTTATATTTATAAATTTTGAAAAGTGCCCTTTAAGTGCCTAATTGAAATAAACGATTAGACTTAGAATGTGGGGACGACCATACGACAATAATTTAAACTTCGTATATCTCATGACATTCCCAGTCTGAATACAAAATTTCAATCAAATATGTACAGCCAACGGTTTACTCACTACAGCTAGTCAAAAATCAGCAAAATTTCGTTAGATAGCAGCCATAGTTGGCCCATCACTATTTAAATGTTGAATAGTGTTTTATATGTTTAGCTGTATAATATAAAAATAAACTTATTTTTTTAAATTCTATGTTATGATACATTTGATAGTTTGAAAATATTGTCCTCTGCACTAGTATTGCCAGTATTTTAATTCACTGTCGTATTTTAATCTCCACATTGTAAACGCGTTTTCTTGTTCTCTGACGCGACTACTTTGCCGACCTCTAGGGCGTTATGTTATAATTAAGTTAAATTTAGGTGTTATGTTTGTTTAGTTTTTTGTGAATAAACAATGTGTTTGTGTGTGTTGTTTTGTGTGTTTTTAATAGGTAGTATATTTAATAATTAGAAAGTATGAAGATTTATATGTAGACTTAACTATCGCATTAGGGCATTAGTAAATGAATAAAAATTATAACAGACAGACAGAAATGTGTTCCTAGGCAGTTTTATTCTTCCTCAGCAAAAAAACTAGGAATTGGTGAAAACTCGACTTTTTTTCGGGGCTGTCTTATAAATGATGTTACAAAAACTAGACTGCCCAGCTTATTCACTTAACAAAAGTGAGTCAATGAGTGGACAAATTGTATTATTGTTAACAAATCTAGTTACAAGCATTTTATCATGGAGTACAATTTTAAACCTGCTGTAACATTATTGCAAAACATTTACCATTGCTGAATTATATATTTTTATAACACAAAAGGGTGAAAACAATAGTATAAACTTACCTTGTGGTGACATTAGCAGATTGACATACTCCAGTACATCTAGGAACAGCTCATTGCGTCTGTATTTGATGCCCTCGCGACGCCAACCAATCTGGCCGGTCACCTGCACAAGACGAAAATAATGTAAGTATTAATAATTTGTAAAAATAAACTTCAAAATTATAGTAGTGCATGAAGCAGGCAATAAAAACAAACATCATAGTATTTGATATGTAAATTATAACAAAAATATCTTAAGAGTTTTGAATGCTAGTTGCTGGTAGGTGAAGTAAAATGCTGAAGTAAGTCTGGTGCATCCTAGAGAAATAGTCCCACTTCGTCCCTACCTGGCTACCCTTTTCAACACAATATGGGCTATCTGCTATAGCCCTGCTCTTGCCAACACTAGATACCTAAATGCTACTATACCAACCTGCGAAGTGATTTGAGCTTGTTCCTCTTTGG
The DNA here is from genome assembly GCA_937001585.2 of Brachylomia viminalis. NCBI lineage: Eukaryota > Metazoa > Arthropoda > Insecta > Lepidoptera > Noctuidae > Brachylomia > Brachylomia viminalis. Next base: position 3,830,678 of record OW443303.2, on the reverse strand, counting down.
AAGCAGACTTAATACCTTGCTGGGTAATGAAAGTCTTCAGAACACCAGTGTCCGAGTTCTGGGGGTAACCAAAGTCCAGGATTTCTGAAAATTATTGAAGTAATTAGTCTATGCTTTCATACGTTATATATTTTTAAAAGAGTTACTGTGGAGTTTATTGCTGGCTCTTCTCCATATGAAACAAACAATTGAAACCATGCATTTAGCATCTGACATTTCATAACAGCTCATAAGTAAGTTTATGTGGAATAAAATATTCTGAATTTCAAATTTGTGAAGTCAAACCAATGGTATTCAGAAATACAAAAATTTATATGAACAACTATAAAAACTGCCTTCTTCATTGTGATTCCTGTCTTACTAAGTTAGCCGTAAAATGTGTTATCTTATCATGCATGGCTGAGATGGAGGGTGGGTGGATGCATTACAAACTGCTTCTAACAAAGCAACAGGGTCCACATAATTTATGTAAAAGCATAGTGTAGAGTATTTAGTATGCATGGATGGCTTCAAAGTCAAAATCAAACCATTTATTTCAAATAAGTAATTAAAAGGCACTTTTGAACATCAAATTTTACAAGAAAATAAAATTGATTCTACTTAGGTGCCCCTTCCAAAAGGTAGTTTAGTATGGAGAAGACTATTCTTCTAATAACTAAAAAAATGGTAATCAATGAAAACATTAATTTAATTACCTCTTTTCTAAAGTACTTGTAGGTATGCATGAGGGTGTATATATATATATATACAGGGTGGCCGGAACATTGACGTCCAAAAATAAAATTTCGGTCCCTCGTATCGTGGGGTATTCGAATCACCCCCATGTATGTTCCGCGACTTTTCATAGTTTTCGAGTTATGAATTTTTTTCTGAATGTTTGAAAATTTTCGACCTGACCAACCTAAAAAAATTCTAAAAAAAAAAGTAGAGGGTTTTATCGAGTTTCTTTTTTTGCAACTGAATTTTCATAAGTAGTACTTTTATGCATAAAATAATCAGCTTCGTAACTGTGATGAAAGTTATGAAAATGTTGATCTAAAGTGAAAAATTTACGTTCGGTAAATTATGACTCAAATTTTCAACTTTAAATTAAAAATCTTAACAGGTGACTTCATAATTCCTAAGTAGGCTTCAAGAATGCGCCAGACTCTCAGTTTTCATAATCATAAAAAAAATGAAGTACTTAATAGGGCTACTTTGTTTAAAATCGGCCTTCAAAGACAGCGAGGTGGAAAAATTCTTAAAATTACCCATCTGAGTAATTATTTTTTTTTTGGCTATTTTCTCGTTCCTAAGGTTAATTAATGATAAGAATACTGAAAACTAACCAACAAATAGTTTCAGAGTTGGGTAAGAAAAGTTTTACGTAAAAAGTGGTTTTGAATAAAACACAGATGATAATGTGAAAAAAGTACTTAATTTATTTTTAACATTTAGAAAAGGTTTTCAAAGTGGCCACCACCAGCAGCAATACACATTCTACACCTACGTAAGAAATTGTCTGGCAATCGTCTAAAAGCGTCTCTGTTCTCTCTCACAACACGTTCAGCTTCTGCAATCAACTGCCTCAGCTCTTGTTCACTTGAACAGTCTCGGGCGTATGCTATTTCCTTGTAATAGCCCCAAATAAAGAAATCGATGGGGTTGAGATCAGGTGAGCGTGGAGGCCACCTAATTGGTCCGCTGCGTCCGATCCATCTGTTGGGGTATGTTTCATCTAAGTAATTTCGGACCTGGGTTGCATAGTGACACGGGGCGCCGTCATTTTGCAACACCATGGTTCGTCTGAGTTCGAGATTCACATCTGCCAGCAACAATGGAAGTTCATTTTCCAAAAAGTTTTTGTATGTTTCTCCATCAAGTCTGGACGGCAGTTCAAACGGACCAATTAGTTCGCCATTGAGAATACCAGACCACAAGTTAACGCTGAAGCGATGTTGAAATGTCGAAGCTCTCACTTCGAGTGGATTTTCATTCGCCCACGTGTGGTAATTATGAATATTGAATATTCCGGATCGCTCAAATCGTGACTCATCTGACCATAAAACTTTATTGAAAAATCCAGGATCCTCTTGCTCTTTTCGTAACATGGTTTGGCAAAAATCAACGCGCAATTGGTGATCTGTAGGCAGTAAAGCTTGGACTCGTCGGATGTGGAACGCGTGGTATTCTTCATCGTGAAGAATGTCTTGGATAGAAGTCCTTGGGATGTTCAGAGCACGAGCCATACTTCTCGTACTCGTAGACGGATTTCGCTGAACTTCTTCCAGCACCATTTCTCTGCGATCCGGGTTAGCTCTAGGGATTCCTTCATGACTGCCGCGTCGACCAGGAATGCGGCCTGCCATCAAAGTGTTGTGCGTGTTAATAAAAACACGATGGTCGGGATATCGCTCAGGTTGCGGCCCACCACGACGTTGAAGTTGTTCGCGATACAGTCGCGCTGCTTCATGGCCGTTTCCTTGTGCAACTCCATAAAAATAATGCATTTCTGCATATTCACTTAACGTGTAACTCATTTTTTACACTTCCACGTAAAAAAAGTCCAAATCAGAATGCAAAACACAGTCCAATAAACGAGCAAAGTAGTCAAACAAGTAGGCAGCGGAGTCCGTGGGCAAAGCGAGTGTGGTAAAGACAAAATGGCGACACGCGTATAGCAGTAAACACAATGTGAGTACGACTGAGGTACTTGTTTTGCGTTGGCTTCGGTTGCGCGCCTTGCGTGAGAGAGATAGCAATAATTCGGTCTCTTTTCCTCTCGGTCCATTGTTATTGCAGGTAAAAGAGTTGCACCCTCGTTTACAACCCATAGTCCACGAGAACGGATCGCGCAAAATTCATTAAACTAACATTTAAAAAAATCTCCGTGTTTAAATCTTAGCTTTCCTGCAGTCATTTTTGGTTAGCAAACTAAATAACCTTAGGAGCGAGAAAATGGAAAAAAAAAATTTATTAATCAGATAGCTAATTTTAAGAATTTTCCACTTCGCAGTCTTTGAAGGCCGATTAAGGCCAAAGTTAGCCCCATTAAGTCCTACGTTTTTTAATGATTATGAAAGCTGAGAGTCTGGCGCATTCTTGAAGCCTACTTGAGAACCATGAAGTCACCTGTTTAGATTTTTAATTTGAAGTTGAAAATTTAAGTCATAATTTACCGAACGTAAATTTTTCACTTTAGATCAACATTTTCATAACTTTCACCACAGTTACGAAGCTGATTATTTTATGCATAAAAGTACTACTTATGAAAATTCAGTTGCAAAAAAAGAAACTCGATAAAACCCTCTACTTTTTTTTGTGAATTTTTTTAGGTTGGTCAGGTCGAAAATTTTCAAACATTCAGAAAAAAATTCATAACTCGAAAACTATGAAAAGTCGCGGAACATACATGGGGGTGATTCGAATACCCCACGATACGAGGGACCGAAATTTTATTTTTGGACGTCAATGTTCCGGCCACCCTGTATATACAGTCAAAACTGCTTATAACGACATTGAAGGGACCGTCCAAATGCTGACGTTATAGCCGATAGTCCTTATAAATATACATGTAAGTACATAGGTCCTTATCGCAAGACTTCTAACATTCCGTCGTAATATCCGGTACGTTGTTTTAAGTGAAGTCGTTATAAACGGTTTTGACTGTATATATATATATATATATATAGTATGAAGGAAATTATTATACACCATTAAAAAGAACAGTAACACTATACTCACCATCAAGCAACTCATAAATGAGTACAAAGTTGTTCTTGATGTTCTCCTCGGAGATCTTCCCGAAGTAAGACTGCATCACATCGATGATCTTGAGCAGAAACTCAAACACCATCGCTGCATTCACATTCTGCTTGGTCACAGCTGCCAGCCAGATATTAGCCCGCTGTAGAATAAGGAATTGAGTGAATTGAGATAACAGGCAGGCTGTGGTGCCTGATAGATCATTCGAATTATCTGAACAGGACCAAATAGAATGGGAAAAACCATTTTTAGTAAGGTAATCATAAGTTTTTTATGTTATTTTAGAGATACTGTGTAAAAATAAATAAATGAGAGTAAAAACGCCCCCTTTTCTTAGAATTTCTTATTGTAAGCTATGAAATCTTAAATATTTATTTCCAGCCATTTCTTGTCATAGCTACAAGATTTTTATGAAATTGCAGTATTTTATTACAAATTAATTTCCTGACTTACCAAAAGTGCAATTATACCTTATACTTTAGTGATAGACCATGATAACTTGCATCACTTACCTTGATATGAAAGAAGGAAGTTCTGGCGATGTTAGTGACGGGCGAGCGCACTTGCTGCCTCGCATGGATAACATTTACTCGAAACGCGTCCACGGCATTCCGCCCTATATCGTCGCGGTACACCCTTGAGATCAGGACTTCACCCTTGTGGTTGTACACGAACAGGCCCCCAATCATCTTGATTCAGACCTGGAAATATGCGCAGCCCCTTTTAAGTTCCAGCTACACTTCTCCACCTCTTTTCATATCACTCGCCGAAAAGCAACGTAATGATTTTTCGGTCTGGTGACCTGCCAAAATCTACCCGCAAATCATAGTTCATACCTATTACACGTCAAATCTCAACCGTGCAAACGCTGAGATAGTACTCGAAGAAATTGGGCTGATTATGAATCAATAGGGCAGGATACGGCCAATAGAACATCAGATTTGATACCGATTACAGAGAAATGTAAACGTCAATTGAACTTACCTAAGATACTGCAGATAGTAACATTAGTTTTGTAAATTATTTTAATATACTCGAACTAACGTAAAATGCTTAATTATCGCATTTTGATTAAAATTCACTACAATCGTAAAGTGACGATACCCGCCCCCAAAATGAAACGTCAATAGAATTCTGAAATCTGCACAGATAATTTATAGTTTTTTTTTTTCCACAGCAACACAAGTGGCAACTATAGTGATGCGACATTTTAGTTTTAATTAAAAAAAAAACCGGTATTCTTATATGTAACAACGAAAGCGCTCAGTTCATACTCATGTCACTATCTAAAGTGGTTAGGCTCATTGAGATAGGGTTAGGCTAAACGTGACATTGGCTAAATGCACAAACGTTTTCTCTGTCTATGGCACAGAGGCGGTATGGTCCAAGACCTTAGCCTGCCCAAGTAGGGCGAAGAGAAAAAAATAAAATGTCTACGGCAAAACAGTCTCCGACTAGTATATAGTTATCTGTGAAAACCGTAGACAATGTAGCATTCTCTGTCTACGGTGAAAACCCTCAGAACAATAATAATTATTGTTCTGTATTGTTCTGAAGTGAAAACCTCAGAACAATATATTGTTCTGAGGTGAAAACAGTGCGAAGCCAATAAAAAAATTAATAGGCTTGGTGATCATCACAGAGTACTTTTTTTATGGTGATCATTGTAAAAATCACGAATGTTTTTTGCGACTTTGAGAGACAGCTATTATGAATGATTAATTTCGGACTTAGACCATTTTATTCTATCTAAGCTTTTGGATCATCTGTAGCACTCATCTGTTATTATCTCAGAACTAAAGCAGTTATTGTTCTGAGGTTATTATGTGCGGATTTTTTTTAAATTTTTTTCATTGTCTGATGTTTACTATACTATATTGTAGTCTGTGGTCTGATGCTACTGAGGATGTTACGGCTACACATCGGACATCACGCCTATATTGGGCGAAGGGTTAGGCAGAAGTGTTTAAAGTAGGTACCTACACCCATATTTCGCCAGTCATGTTTTATTACAATATTTTTTAGACAAAACATGCCACAATATTCTTATTGCAATGTTTTACAGGGAAGCCGCATATGATCCAGAAATTATATACAGTGTACAGATTGCAAACAAATTGTGCCTAAACTACGTGAGTGATAGATGCTTTTTAGGGTTACGTTCCTCAAAAGGAAAAAAACAGGACCCTGATAGGATCACTTCGTTGTGCGTCCGTCCGTCTGTCTGTCGGTCAGTCTATCAAGCCCCTTTTTCTCATGAATGCGTGGAGATATCAAGGTTGAAATAGGGTTACTAAAAGCTTGTCATTGGTCAAAATCTAAATTAAAAGTGATTCATTCTAATTAGGCTGAGAATCAGCACTTTTTGAACGTCAAAATTACATAAGACAGTCCCCCAAAACGCGCGCCCTTCACCACTTCCTTCTGGTTTAGCTGGGAAGAAGAAGTGGCCCAACAAACTCCACAGCAGCAAAGCTGTCTGTGCAGTTAGAAGCACTGGATTCTATACAGTAGCAAGTAATTAACATTACGAAACACAAAACGATAAATGAAATTATTTGCCATATATATGTCAGCTAGCACACGCCAATATTGAAAACAATACTCAAGCAGAAATAAATAATAAAAATAAAAACGTAAACAGAACTTAATACATTATAAAAGCCTCCAGGCCTCCCCATAAGACAACTCCATACTTGAGCCATGCAAATGCGTACGCGTAATATGTTACTAGTGCCGTTTTGAGGTCTGTTGTTTTTTGATTTCTCGGAGGGCGTATGAAAACTCAAAACTTAACTAACTTAACTTATAATTTCGAACTTACTTTTTGAATATGTGATTTCCAATCTATGTGTGAATCTATGTCAAGGCCTAAAAGGGTTTTATTTACTGTTTCTAATTTTGAACCGTTGTATTTGAAACTTATACATAAAGGTATTTTTTGTCGGGGGTGGAAAGTTATTATTTTTGTCTTATTGAAGTTTTTTCAAGGTTGTGTTCGTTCATCCAGCGTGTTGCAGTGTCAAGTATAGAGCTCAATTTTAGGTTTAAATTTATATTATTATCATGATGTTAAGATAGAGATATCATCAGCGAACAATACGCATGGCTCATTGATGTGATTAGGGAGATCATTTATTTAAACATGGAATAGCAGGCACCCTATTACACTTCCTTGTGGTACAGAAGCGTTCACCGGTATGTTTTTAGATCGAATTAATTCTATTTCTTTTGATTTATGATTGTAATGTTCTATTTCTACAACTTGTTCTCTGTTTTTTAAATAAGATGAGAACCATTCGTAACTTTTCCCGCGGATACCGATGTTATAAAGTTTATTCAATATTAAGTATGTCAAATTGTACCTTATCATAAGCTTTCGTCATGTCTAATAACAATCCTACAGCGTATTTTTTATTGTTAATTATATTGAGGGCTTCCTGCATAAATTTATAAACAGCCAAAACGGTAGATCGGTTTTTGCGATAACCATTCTGACTATCATTGTATATACCATATTTTTCACAAAATGCATATACACGATTGCACATGGCTTTCTCAAATATTTTTGAGGCTGTTGGTAAGAGAGCAATAGGACGGTAGTTGTTTGGGTCGGTTTTTATATTTTTCTTGTGGATCGGTTTTATAAGAGCTTTTTTTTAATAAATCGGGAAAAACGCCTTCTTCAAAAGATTGGTTAAGTAGTATGTAAAATGGCAAGGTTAATTCGTCAGCGCATTGTCTTAATAGAGTGGGTGGAAGTTCATCAGTTCCATGGCTTCTTTTGTTTTTTAAATTTTTGATGATTGTATTTACTTCGTAAGGATCTACTGGGCTAAGATATAATGTACGAGTATTTTGTGTAGCTAAAATCGCCGGGGGCCCTTTTGGTTTGCTGCGGGTAGGTATTATTCTGTTTCCACCAATAGAAGCAAAGAAACCATTAAATATGTTGACTACCTCTTGGGGTTTTGAAATTAAGCTATTATTTACTTGTAGGGTCATGTTGTGCTTTTCACTTTTTAGTCTTGTTTGTGCGTTCATTGATTATTCCCCACATTGTTTTAACTTTATTGTTAGATTGCATAATTTTATTTTTAAAGTGTAGTTTTTTTGCAATTGTGACAGATTTTTTCATTGTTTTTTATACCAACAGTATGCCAGTATTTTTTATATTCTGTTTTTAGTTTAATTTTACGCAGCGGTATACATTGATTTAGAATAGAGATGAGTGTCATTAAATGTTTTATAATAATTTATGTAATGTTATTATTGGTTGTAAGAATATCATTCCAATTAAGTTTTTGTATTGTTTCTTTGAATTTTGCTATGTTTGTGTTATTAAATAGTCTTTTATTTATTTATTAAAACTTTATGCACAAGTAAAAACTGTACAAAGGCGGACTTAATGCCTTAGGCATTTTCTACCAGTCTTTTCATTGTGTACCAGTTATATTTCTCTGATTGATCAGGTATTTTTAAATGTAAAATTGTACTATGGTGGTCGGAAAAACCTAGCTCTTCTGTGGTTGTGTAAATGTCTTTGTAGTTAAAGTTAGTGAATATTAGATCTATGCACGTTGCAGTATTGGAGGTAATACGTGTAGGGGTTTTTACATGTGGAGTTTATTTATGTTCCTTCATAAGATTTAATAATTTATATGTTTTTAAATTATCTGATATTATATTAACATTAAAATCGCCTCCTATTATTATATTTAGTTTGAAGTATTTATTGTTTATATAATTAAGAATTTGTTTTAATTGTTGATAAAATACTTCCTCCTCTCTCCTATTCCAGTACAAAGTTACTATCAATAATTTTTCTTTTGAAAATTCCGTGGCGCATAGTTCTATTATATATTCTATAGACATCTCTGAAATATCATTTCTATTTATGCTGTCAATGGTGCCGATTCTGTTGTACACCGAACTAAACTAACTAAACTATCACTAAAATTCCTTACTTTTGGCTATGAGAATCTTAACGCTATTCTGCAAAATAAAATCTCTAAATTTAAAAATAATTTTGACACATCTAAAATCAAATTTGACAATTATTGCGACTCCACGTGGTACTTGTTTGCCGTACCACGTGATCTTTTTTTAGAGCCGTAGGCGCGCATTATGTGCGGCCTCGACTTGATTTGTATGGAATTTTTTACTTTTTGTATGGAAAATATAAAAAAATATTACCAACACGTTGAGTTTTATAGGTTTACGGGTTGCAAAGGGGGTCGAAATTTTCATTATTTTTGCGATAGGACACACCGTTTTCGAGATATAAGCAAAAGAAAAGAAAAAAAGATACAGTACAGTTTTTGCATCTGAAGTCGAGGTGTTGGTGTGAATTTTAGTTCATGACAACTAATTTTATTCCACACCTTTTTAATCGCGATTAAAAATAGTCAGATTTAGTTAAGACAATCAAAATTTTTGGTGAAAAACGTAAAATTCAGAATAGCAAAATTGCCATTTTCACTAAATTATAATCTCAGTGCCATCTTAGTGCTGTCAAACTAAAATTTAGTTAAGTTGTGTCACTTTAGTCAATTTCAGAATGGGAAATCGTCGTTTGACAGGAATAAACTAAATTTTGGTGATTTTTAGTCTAGTTTAGAGAATTTTGTGACAAGAGAATCGGCACCAATATGTTCTTGTAGAAGTATACAAACACCGCCACCTGTTCTAGTGCTGCGACAGAAGGAAGATCCAAATTATATCCACTAAATTGAATGAGATCAATTTTTTCTTGAGTTAGCCAAGTTTCTGAAATGCATATTGCTTTATGTAGTGAATTGTTGTCAATAAATGCTTCGAGTACATCTTGTTTATTATAAAGGCTTTGAAAATTTTGGAGCATGATTTTAAATGGTGGGTCGTTGTTTACGAAATGTCTGGTTCTCAGTTTCGTTGGTCATATTTGTAGGGCAAAGTTGGTAGGTGTTGTTCAATATTCTATCCTTTTCTTGGGTGTTGTATTCGTATTGATTTTAATTGTTTTCTATATTAATCAGCTTTCCGTCTATATATATAGTTGGTTATTTCTTATAATTGCATGAGATCCATTTTTTCTGGTTTTAAATAAGCCCTCTCGCATTTGTCCTCTATACTTTCGTCCATTTGCATCCAAGAATTCAGCTAAGAAAACTCTGGTTCCTTGGAAATAAGTGCTATTGTTGATAATATATTTAGCCATTCTCATACTAATAAATTCGATAACAAGTGGTCGGTTCTTAGCTCCACATAGGTACACTATTATGCAAAAGGTTTTCAGCTTCAGATGGGGACGAATTTTACGGAGCTAGTCGTAGTTATAGGTATGTTGGCAAGAAAATCTTTAAATGCTTCAGCTACGTCAGCTGCTATAATAACTAATTTGCTGTCGACCATAATCTCTAATTGTTCTACCTGTTTAACCGACTTACCCGTTTCATTATTAGTAGTTTACAAATTATAAATAATAGATTAGATTTTTTCGATCCAAAGTAAGTATATTATGACCTGTGAGATGAATGCAAATGGGATTGCTCAATAATTACCATTTTTTTGAGCGATGGTAAAATATATTTAGATACACCGCATTATTTTCGAGGAGCGTGCATGATAGTCCTGAAATAGCAAAACATGTAAAGCCCTACTGCTAGCCTGTATGGTAAAGCCTAGGTAAAGCCATGATTGTTCCGTAATCTGTTGCGCAATAGGAGTAATGATACAATGTTTATTAGAATCCTCTTTTGCGGACATTATGGGTGCATGTTTCTCATTTCCTATGCTGATGCCGTATCTACGAAAATTTAAAAGTAATGCAAACACTCCTCAAAATTAACTTTTAAGCCCTTTCAAGAGCAGGGATCTTACTGATCTGTAATCTTATCTGTAAAACACATCCCTTATTGAAACAACACTGATGTTACCTTACCTAGGCTAAAGTCTTTTGGTAAATCAAACCAAAATGAAATAGTAGATTATTAACCAAGGGGATAAAGCAGTGTCTTCTGTCGCGGGTGACGATTTAAATCGCGAACGTGATGAAGGACTCGAGGTTTACTCCCGAGCGTAGCGAGGGTGTTAAAAACTTAAATCACGAGCGAAGCGAGGGATTTAAGACGAGTCCTGAGTGTAGCGAGGGATTTAAGTTCACCCAAGACTAAGACAGCTTTATCACCGAGGAAAATACTCTACTTTTCGTACCATTTGCGAAAAAATTAACATAATAATAATATGAGATAAGCATTTATTAAAAATAATGACAATTAAACGTATTTTTAGAACATTAACTTATTTATAAAAATAAATTAAAATAAACTTAACGTTTATAAATGTATTTGAAGAAAACAAAAACGCGGCATATTCCTAGACTAATATTTTATTGTCGGAAAAGCAAAGGCATCAAGCTCATACGGCCTTGTCGGTTTTCGTAATTTTATTTAATAATCATAACTGCATAATAAATGCGTATTCCTTTTTCAAAAAGATGTATAATGCTTTATGTACAAACTCAATGGTGTAAACCACGGAGCTCCGTGGTGTAAACACAGATGTAGTCACGGAGCAAATACAAAGGTATAAATTTCGGTAAGTATTCCAAATTTAAATCACATTCTCCCCCTAGAGTATGAATGATATTCAGTACAATTTTCTTTCCCTGTTTTTAGAAGATTAAAAATGACTATTGTTATGTTCGCTTTTTGTGGCATAGAATGTCACTTTTTTGAGCAAGTGCTACGAAAAGTCATTTATTCAAACTGGGCTGAGAATCAGCACTTTTTGAACGTCAAAATCAAATAAGACAGTCCCCCCAAAACGCCCGCCCTTCACCACTTCCTAGTGCTTTAGCTAGGAAATAAATGATTAGTTGCAAACCACATTTTATTTTCAAGATTATTTAAAAAAAAATACTAGAATATGTAAGTAGGTAATCAGCTTTATATTTCATATCTTGCATATAAGATTTTACAAGACTATTTATTAGTGATTCTTGTTTCATTCATACAATGCAAAATCCTGGTCCATTTGGAGGCTGAGCATGTATCCCGCGACGATTCATGCGACAGACATGTTCTTCCAGTCGGCAGTTGGCTTCATTTATTCGGTCGGTATAGGTCTGATGCGTCTGCTTATGCCGGTCCAACCTCATATAATCGGTGTAGCCGCTCCACAGTGCTTCAGCCACTGCGCTTGCACGAGGCCATACCCTGGTAATATTAAAATATTTTTGAAATTTATATTATAGCATACATAAACTATACCGAGCTTATGATGTTGCCACCATCTTTGCATGAACAGCCTACCTGCTTATCATATTATTGTCATCGACGACTTCGCCCCACATGCAAGCTTCGCCTCCCAGAACATCGCTCATTTTTGATTCTGGGACAAATCCAGTGACTATTTCTCGAGGATCAACTTCGTAGTATTTATACCAGTCTCCACCTCCACCAATGTGATCTAAGTACCACGAAGAAGAGTAAATGACTTTGTGGCCAGCTACCAGGATCTGTAAAGCGATTTCCAAAACTGTAGGTAAAGTCAGAACTATGAACCGCGAAGACTGATTTACTTGCTACCTAATATTTGAATTGGATTGGAATATTTGACGACAAATTAAACTCACATCCCGCATTTCGCTGGCATCTATATTTTTCCACACTTGCACGATAGTGCCGCTTGGTAGAGATACGCCCTCATCAAAGACTTCCTGCAATTAAATAAAAAAATTCCAACAAAAAGAATGCAAATAGAAGCGAAAATAAAAACGACCATTACAAATTTATTTTTTCTTTTTATTGTAGTGTGTTTTCTCCTTGTACAATCTTAGATAGATTTAGTGACTGTCCAAGAAATTCCAACAGCACGAAACACTTTACAGGAATGGTCATGATTTGACGAAATTCAAGAGTATTCTATGCTTTAATATAGGCAACGATTCATTAGAGAATAGTAAGTTATGCAGCACTTACTTGCCACACGATAGGTTTCGACCTGTCACCAAGCAGTGGTATAACTTTGCTCATAAACAGTGAATGTAGCTCGCTAGTATAGGTCATATTATGCTCCGCCATATAATGTGTAATCATCGCATTTGAGCTCCTGAAAAGATAACACAATTCATAAGTGGCTACTAACGCTAGTACGAACTCTTATTAGATTAATTTTATCTCACGAAGTGACGCGCGCTTTACTTGTGGTTACCAAGTGTACAAACACGGTCATCTTCACGCACACATTTACAGTGTGTTCGCGAGATAAAATATTAAAGTAGATTGATACTGCACTACAGTTATTTTTAAAGCAAAGTGGCACTTACCAGCAGTCCAGTTCGACCTCATCACCACCGACATGGAAATACCTATCGGGGAATCGCCCCTGCACCTCATGGAACAAGTCATTGATAACTTTGTATGTCATATCATTTGTAGGGTCCATCGGCCCCAAGCCTATACTTTGGCCAAACCTGTAACATGTGGTCAGGATATTCGGGTACGCAATTCCCCAGGAACTGGTGTGCCCTAAAAGAATATATATTGGTGTGTTATATGTATAGTGTTGTAGGATACTTCAATCATCTCATCTTTCAATTTATTTACACAAATCTGTGAACCCCAAAAACGGACACCATTTTTTGATTATTTATTACCCCATAATTTATAAATTAATACTGTGGGGTATTAAGAGCAGTAAGGGTAATAAGGCCCGCATAAATCACAAAAGCGTTTGCCTCAATTGTGATTTATAAGGACCTTATTACAAATTATTAAAACACTTATTACATGAAAAATACGTGGATATTAAAAGTACCTGGCACGTCAAATTCAGGTAGTACGCGTATGCCTCTATCTCTCGCGTAGTTCACAATCTGATTGATGTCTGTTGCAGTGTATATCATTGTAGGATCGTATGCCGCTTGACTGTAAATAAAATGAGGTGGAATAAGAATCGTGTAGCCAACTAGCTCGTGATGGAAATAAAAATGAGTAAGTATTCAAGCTGATACTGAACTTTTTAGTATGGTGTTATTCGTAGTCACTTTCTTCTTGTGGTAGGTAATTGTAAAAGGTGAACTGTGAGTGATTGTAGCAAAAGCGTTTGATATAATTGAGAGTTATCAATGTCCTGACATACATTTCATTATAGTACCTGTACTATAATGGTGAAACGATATTAATACCTCAACTGAGGAAAGACCTCGCTCTGATAAGGGAAACTCTGGTCATCGACAATGTGCCAGTGTAAAACATTCATCTTGTTCATTTCCAAGGCGTCCAACGTTTTGAGTATAGTTGAAACTGACAGGTAATGTCTTGAGGTGTCAATAAGAAGTCCTCGATGGGTGTATTTAGGGTAATCAACGATTTTTGTTGTGTTGATTAACACGCTCTGTAAGTCAAGTTTATATAATTAGTGTTTGCTTTTGATAACTAAAGGCTTGATGGAAATTGTTTAACAAGAATCGAGGAGAAGAAGAGAGAGGAGCCTTAAAATGCTTTAATTTATGCTTGCTTTTTTATTTTGTGCTTAAGTAGAATCTACTTATGCCTTATTGGCTACATAATATAAGATAGATCTGGCTCCCAGTCTTAGCCGGCATCCTAACCAAAGGCGCCCGTCAAGCGTGTACCCGATCGCCGGCCGCGATCGTCTGTGATGAATTATAATGTACAAATGCGCGATTACGTCATATTCATACAAAAGAGCGCGATAAGATCGCATATTCGCGCGACTACTGATTTCGTTTAGAACGCGGCCTTACTTTGTATCCAACAGAGATGTAGAACAATTGTGCGAAACTCTCAAGTCCTCTCAGAACGCCCCATACGGAGTCACTGTTGAGTGTCGACACCGTCGCGACATCAAGGCTGTCTGAAATCAAAAACTTATTATTTATGTAATACAAACTGTTGACCTCCTATGTTGTTATAACCTTAGACAAGGTTAATTTGTATGTTAACTGGTTTAAATATGTATGTACGAAGCTGACTGCAGTTTGATACGTATCCATGTTTTGATTGTGTCTATGTCACTGTGTGATCTATTGCTCCGGAAAAACAATCAAATTGTATCTTATAATTCAGTTTTTATTTTAGATTCTAAGTCCCGTTATTGTTTACAACAATTCATATTATGGATTGAAAGCATAATGTTGTAAAGTTTATCTCTTGGGGTCACGATGCCTTTTCTTATCAATGACCACCAACAATCTCTTTGCTCGTGTGTAAAGAGACTTTTGGATTCATTATGATTACGTGGATGATGCTTTTACGTCAATCAACGTGTATTCAAAGATCACCGTAAACAAGAATTACCTGAAATCGTCGTAAGAGATTAGGCAGTCGGAAATTTAAATACCTGTTGCCTTACTACCTGAACTAGGTACGCCCTATAATAGTAGATTGTTATACAAGGAGCTAAAATGACCCATTACCCATATACGAGGTAGTTTTACTCCCGAGCTTTAGCGAGGGAGTAAATAGAAACCGAGTTTTAATGGGTTTTTAGCGCCGTGTGTTACACTCTACTTTTCACTACGACTGCGAGAAAATGAAACAATCCAATACAATTAATTACGGTCACTACCAATTCAATTTGCAATTAGAGAAAAATTATAAAGATTTCGCGCCAATGTCTTTTTTTTGTTTTTTCTTCTGCAGCCGCAACGCATTGCATGCATTCTACCAAAGAGATCGCCGATTTTAGTTCCATTTTCAAAAATAAAATGAAGTTCTTTTTTTATGAAACAGTAATAATAAGTCGAGTCTATATTCATGATTATTATACTTATGACTAAAGACTTTTTCACTCCTCTTGCTCAAAAAGACCGTCATTGTGGCGTACAAGAGCGAAGAAAAAATTACAATTCTTCCTCTAGGGGAAAAAGTTTTATTTTTTTATTTTTGTGTGTCAAATGACAATGAGCCTACGAAAACGAAAAAGTCTTTAGTCATACATAAGCAGAATAATCATGAATATAGACTCGACTTATTACGGTTTCATAAAAAAAGAACGTCATTTTATTTTTGTAAATGGAACTAAAAGAGGCGATCTCTTTGGTAGAAAGCATGCAATGCGTTGCGGCTGCAGAAGAAAAAACAAAAAAAAGACATTGGCGCGAAATCTTTATAATTTTTCTCTAATTGCAAATTGAATTGGTAGTGACCGTAATTAATTGTATTGGATTGTTTTATTTTCTCGCAATCGTAGTGAAAAGTAGAGTGTAACACACGGCGCTAAAAACCCATTAAAACTCGGTTTCTATTTACTCCCTCGCTAAAGCTCGGGAGTAAAACTACCTCGTATACAATGGGTCATTTTAGCTCCTTGTATAACAATCTACTATTTCGTTTTTGTAGGCTCATTGTCATTTGACACACAAAAATTAAAAAAAAAACTTTTTCCCCTAGAGGAAGAATTGCTATTTTTTCTTCGCTCTGGTACGCCACAATGACGGTATTTTTGAGCAAGAGGAGTGAAAACATAATAACATATGATTAGGAAGCTACAAAGGACATTACGAACCGACCAACGAAAAAGACATGTGCTGGCTCATGGATGGAGTGTCCTTCGACTTTGTTTTAGTAAACACATCTTTACACATGCAGTAGAGACTGCGAATGCACGGGTAACATATTTTTTTTTATTCTTAATGACTCACATTTCTCATCCATATCTAAGTGCGGGTAAGTTTCGCACGGTGCACTCAGGTTAATTTGTAATTCTTGCAACGTTCCCTTGTAGTTGACATCAGTGTCGGTATCAGCGAGATGATTTGTAAGCTTCTTTGAATGTCTTTCTGCTATAAGGTACGTGTTCTTCAGTGCATTAGTATAACGTTCTATTGCCTTTTTTAATATATTACATGTTTCTCCTTTTTCCTGTTAAAAATAGATATTTTATACCTTATGGCGTACAGGCGGTAAATCCCTGCTATTTAAGTAGGTAAGCATATATTTATTCAAATAAAACAAACACTTCTAGCAAGTTTTTGCCACCGAGCTGGACCATCTGAATGTAAAAAAAGCGCTCAATCTGTGCATCAATTCAATAGACAAATAGTATATTATGCAATTAGTGGATAAAGGACGGATTTAAAGCGAGGGCCATAGATGAATCACGAGCTAGTGAAGGATTCTAACGACTGAATCACGACCGAAGGGAGTGATTCATCATGATTGAATCACGAGCGTAGCGAGTGATTCAAGTATTAGAATCCTGAGCGACGCGAGTGATTCATGGCCCTCGATATAAATCCGTTTTATTCAAGAGTTGCATACTATACTATATACCATGACTACGAGAAAAAGAAAGATTTAAGCGAAAATAAACATTTAATAAAGAAAAAGGAAGCTTAAATTAATTAAAAGGCACATTAAAATTGGAACAATTACTAAAATTAAGAGTAATTTTCTTATTATTATTATTAGGATGGACAACTTGCGTAGCGATATAACAGTGAGTAAAAGTGCTTTTTATTCACTGTTTTCAGTGAATAAAATAAGCTTTTTAGAGGGAGAATGGTATAAAACACTTTTTTTGTCTTGTCACAAGTATGACGGGGCTCCTAATGAACTGACCAAACTGAACCTAAACTAGTAGTATCAACTTCATGTCAGGATAAAGGTACAGGTAATTCCTTATGTCACATAGGTATGTGACATAAGGATAAGATAAGTCAGGTAGGTACCTGCCTACCTGACTTATCTCGGTATTCGTAGGTAAAAACACAAACAAAACTTCTTCTGCTTCTTCAAACAAAGCTGAAGGGTTTGTTTGTTTGACGCGCTAATTTCTGGAACTTCCGGTCGGATTTGAAAAAATATTTATGCATTCGATAGCCTAATTTTTAAAGAAGTTTATAAGCTACTAGCTTTTAACCGTGACTTCGTCGTCGTGAAATTTATTGCCCGCCCGTGCGATTTCTTCGTTTTCGCATAGCTCGGCTCCTAAGGCTCGTAGCGTGATGGTTAATAGCCTATAACCTTCCTCAAGAATTAGGCTATTAAAAATGCAAAAAGACTTTTTGGAATCCGACCGGTAGCTCCAGCTATATACAACCCCCTAAAACCTCACAAACTTTACCTCTATAAAATATGTATTAGTCTAAATTTGACATCACGCTACGACCCTTAGAAGCCGAGAAAAAAGTCAGAAAGAACGCTAACCGAAAATGAAGTAAAGCGCGGGCGGGCGATGCGATGTTATAGGAAATAATAATTATTTTATGTTAAAATGAAGTAAAGTGCGGGCGGGCGATGCGATGTTATAGGAAATAATAATTATTTTATGTTAAAATGAAGTAAAGTGCGGGCGGGCGATGCGATGTTATAGGAAATAATAATTATTTTATGTTAAAATGAAGTAAAGTGCGGGCGGGCGATGCGATGTTATAGGAAATAATAATTATTTTATGTTAAAATGAAGTAAAGTGCGGGTGGGCCATGCGATGTTATAGGAAATAATAATTATTTTATGTTAAAAAAAGAACATGCGGACGAAGATGCGGACAGAAGCTAGTGCTAAATTAAGCTGTGATGTACGGACTCCAATCCCAATACCAAATTTATGACAACTTCAAGCCTAGTAACTACTCGTAAAATAAAATAAGACAATCAAGAACAATCGACAATATTATTATTACAAAAATCCTATTTAATTTTTTTAAACTTACCGTAATAGTAAAAGTAGCCGGTGTGAATTTAAAATAACTATCCGATTTTATTTGTTCATGCGGTTTTGGCCATATTGCCCCCTTCGTGGGCGGATATTTAGGCCCAGGAATAACAATATTTAAACTTGACGCGAAAAACACGCAAAAGGCATTTAAAAATAAAATGTGCCGCAGCATTCTTTCGGCAAAATAGGTACGATAGTGCCTCGCCAACGAAACCGCGCGAACTGTTTTCTGACTTGGGTTATTATCATTATAAACATGTAGTAAGGTCAATATCGATAAGAAAATGTTATTATAATGTGCTATTTATGAGTTTTTAATGATCCAAGTTTGACAAACTTGACGCATGGTATGCACGGCTATCAATATTACTTATTGCACTAAATACAACACAAAACAACTTTCTTTTGTGTAAAATTGTAATTTTTTATACTTTGCCCCTTTTTTTTTTTTGTGGGTGGGAAATCATCAAATAACTTCTCCCGCTCTAGGCAGAGCAGGAGGGCGTGTCAGACTCTTACTGACTAAAACCCACCCGTGTTCCTTCAGTTGCCTGTGCCAGGGGCCACGGTAACCCTCTTGGACTTTTCCACAACCCTAGCAGGCATCGGTCCTAGCAAACCCCGTCATTGGTGCTGACATCTCTTTGAGGCGCGCGTGGAACACAACGCGCCGTCGACCCGGGCCTGGTCCTTATCGAACGACGAGCTGCCCATTGATCGCCGTTCGCAAGCCCACTCCTACGGTGGCCGGGAATTGGCCTGCGATTCCCGACGCCCAGGGCGTCTCCTGCGGCGGCTAGGGGCGTGAGGGCGCAAATTTTGCCTCTCCCTCACGCGTTCCGCCTCCTCCTTCGCGAACATTACTGCTTCGCAGAAGGAGGTGACGGCTTCCCAAGCCCTCTCGCTCCGTACCATGGCCTGGAGCAAGGCCGGACGCGAGAGATTGCCACCGCCAATCGCCTCCACGAGGACACGGCGGTGCTCCGCCCAAGCCGGGCAGACCTCCACCGTATGCTCCACCGTGTCCTCCGGGCGATCCACACAATGGTGACACCCGGGCGTTTCCTCCCGCCTTATCCGGAACAGGAACCTCCCGAAACAACCGTGTCCGGTGAGGACCTGCGTCAGGCGGAAGGTGAGGACGCCGTGGCGCCTCTCTAGCCACTCCTCAAAGAGGGGACTTATCGCCGCAATTGTGGCGTGCCCATTATACTTTGCCCCACACTAGGAATTTTTCCTGTATCGTGGGTGCGTTAACAAACATTTAAACTCACATATACAAACAGCCAGATCCGGAGCAACTACTTGCAGGTCATACAAATATTTGTTCCGTGCGGGAATCGAACCCGCGACACGCAGCGCAGCAGTTAATCGCTTAACCACTGCGCCAACCGTGCCGTCCGTCATTATGTCGTGCCAACATTATAGCAGATGAAAGAAAATAGGGTTCCTCAAGAACCGTTGTAAAGTATTTCCGAGACTGACCGAGACTACCAATTCCCAAGCTCACTATCCTACTGAAATAGCCATTAATGCTCCAACGCGTAATATATTCATATTAATATACAGGGTGTGGCGTAAATAATGGATAACCTTGAAACTGTCGATTGGGCAGATTATTATCTATCATTTACCCCACATATATCACCATATGCCCATGGATACCAAATTATTGATGTTTTTGATATTTTAAATAGAAATCGTACGTACTCTTACAAAATCAGCTGTTATTTCTACAATTGGTGACTTGTTCCACCTTTAATCTACAATTGGTGTTTTGTTTTTTTTATGCCACTCCTGAATATTTGTTTTATCAGACCAGTATCAAGATTTTTTATTACAATCTAAAATAACATTGCAAAAAACACTTATTCTTAAATTTTAATTTTTTTTCTACGGAATTGTACAATGTTGGGCCCCTATATCGAAAAAAAAATGTACGCGTATGTAGGCGATATAAGCGGGGTAAATGATAGATGATAATCTGCCCAATCGAAAGTTTCAGGGTTATCCATTATTTACGCCACAACCTGTATATATTTGTCCTACCTAACATAACTCCGTGGCTAAATAATATCAGCCGCACGGGTCGATCTTCAAGGTTAAGCAACGCTTGTCGAGGTAGGTCCGCGGATGGGTGACCACCCATTATTTATTTATTAAAATTTTATGCACAAGTAAAAAAAAATACTGTACAAAGGCGGACTTAATGCCTGAGGCATTTTCTACCAGTCAACCTTAGGGTGATGCAGAGATATACCATGGCAGGTGCAACATACGGGATAGATAGCTCGGAAATGACTATAAAATACAAGAATAAATACTAATATATAGATACATATCGGTCGCGGTAGGTCGCGGGAACGTACGATCATCCCCCCGCCCCGCGACGTCTAAGAGGGGCGTGCGTGGAACACTACGCGCCGCCACCTCGGGTCCTGGTGTGTGGGGGGCGACGGACGTCCCCGAGTCCGTCACCCCTGGACCCATTTAGGGGGACTGGAAGAGGGCGTTGTCCGCCCTCCGCCGACGCCCGGTGCGTCTTCTGCGGGCCGGGTGAGTGGACGAGATCTCCCTCTCCCTTTCCGCAGCCTCCTTCTGCGAGACGACCGTCTCGCAGATGGAAACCACCGCGTCCCAGGACTCGTCGCTGCCAACCATCGACTCGACTACGGCCGGCAGCGTCAAGTCACTGCCTACTTCTGAGATGACGGTGGTGGGCCGAGAAAGCCTGTCCCGCCATTCCGCCACCAGGACCTCGCGAAGCTGAGACCGACGCAGCTCCATGTGCCGCTGCATCGGTCCCTCGCCCCGCGCCCTCGCTTCCTCGCGCCACCGATACAATGACGCGAGTAATTTCGCCTCGAGGTCCCAGGGCGGGGATCCGGCCAGTACGCAAGCCGCCTCGTAAGAGATAGTGCGATACCCCCTGATGACTCTGACGGCCATCGGCCTCTGCGGCTTTCGCAAAACTACGATGCTGCCGGCCGTCAGGTCAGAGGTCCACACCGGGGTCCCATACAGGGCCATGGATCGCACGACCCCCACGTAGAGCCGCCTACAGACGGCGCTCGGGCCCCCCAGATTGGGAAGCAGCGTTACGAGCGCGCCAGCCGCGCCCAGCAACATGCTCAAAGTTCCACCGGCTGTCGAGCACCAATCCTAAATACTTCATGGTGGACTCGACAGCGATCCGAGCCCCCCCGACCACGATGTGTGAGCCGGGCGGCGGCGGCCGCCGGGGGCCATGAAACACCATGGCCTCCGACTTGCTGAGGGCCACCTCCAGGCCTAGGCCACGTATGCGGCCGACCACCTGTGAGACCACAGCCGTCGCCAGCAACGCTGCCTCCCTGTGCGAGCTCCCCCGGGCAGTGACCAGCGTGTCATCTGCATAACATGTCAGGTCTACGTACGGTTGGAGCTCGCCCCTCAGCACCCAGTCGTACCCGATGTTCCACAGGAGCGATCCTAGGACCGAACCCTGCGGAACACCGCACGACATGCGGTGCTGGTTTCCGCCATCACGTACCACGTAGGTGTCACACCTCTCCGACAGATAAGCCGATGTGGCGGAGGTATGGAGGCACCCGATGATAGCGCAGTGCCTCCCGAATACAACTCCAGGGCAAGGTGTTGAATGGGCACGCCACAATTGCGGCGATAAGTCCCCTCTTTGAGGAGTGGCTAGAGAGGCGCCACGGCGTCCTCACCTTCCGCCTGACGCAGGTCCTCACCGGACACGGTTGTTTCGGGAGGTTCCTGTTCCGGATAAGGCGGGAGGAAACGCCCGGGTGTCACCATTGTGTGGATCGCCCGGAGGACACGGTGGAGCATACGGTGGAGGTCTGCCCGGCTTGGGCGGAGCACCGCCGTGTCCTCGTGGAGGCGATTGGCGGTGGCAATCTCTCGCGTCCGGCCTTGCTCCAGGCCATGGTACGGAGCGAGAGGGCTTGGGAAGCCGTCACCTCCTTCTGCGAAGCAGTAATGTTCGCGAAGGAGGAGGCGGAACGCGTGAGGGAGAGGCAAAATTTGCGCCCTCACGCCCCTAGCCGCCGCAGGAGACGCCCTGGGCGTCGGGAATCGCAGGCCAATTCCCGGCCACCGTAGGAGTGGGCTTGCGAACGGCGATCAATGGGCAGCTCGTCGTTCGATAAGGACCAGGCCCGGGTCGACGGCGCGTTGTGTTCCACGCGCGCCTCAAAGAGATGTCAGCACCAATGACGGGGTTTGCTAGAACCGATGCCTGCTAGGGTTGCGGAAAAGTCCGAAAGGGATGCCGTGGCCCCTGGCACAGGTAACTGAAGGAACACGGGTGGGTTTTAGTCGGTAAGAGTCTGACACGCCCTCCTGCTCTGCCCAGAGCGGGAGAAGTTATTTGATGATTTCCCACCCTCAAAAAAAAAATAAAGGGCATGGTGTTGAAGGCGTTGGAGATGTCCAAGGACACCGCCAACATCACCCCGCCCCGGGACACCGCTTCCTCCGGGACTGGAAGCCTACCCCAACATAATTGGGAAAAAGCTGGCAGATAATGATAATTCCATCTCTCTCTCTCGCACTAAAACAATGATAGCTCTATCGAGTCCTATAACGGCCCCAGGGGCGATACGTTTGGGTGGGTCCACCCGTAGGAACATTTGGTGATGCCAACTTTCTAGAGATTAGTGCATTCAAACAAACAAAAAAAACAATCACTCTTCAGCTATAATAATAGTATACAATAGATATCTTGCAATGAAAGACATAACAGTAAGTAATTCTAATTTCATTTATACGATGCAAAATCCAGGGCTTGGGGCCTACCCTCTGAGTCCTAGTCTAGTCCAGTGAACCCTACTCCCGATTCATAATTTTTTTCGGATAAACAAAAACACATCGGGAGTATTATTAATTATTGAGTATGAAATGGCACCATGAGATACACTCAAAAAAAGTGGGACTAAATGTAATATAAAGTTTACGGAAAATACCGGTAACTGATAAGGTTAAAGAGGTATGAGGAAAAGGGTGTAAAGTTAACTCATCCTCTATAGTAAAGCGAGGGTCCTCCGACCAGATCGGCGTCGTGTCTGGTGGGCAACAGCCCAAGGGTTTGTTTTATTAGCAGCGATTAGTCCGGATTGTGTCAATCTGTGTAAAAGTCGTCTGTCACAGGCGGCTAAACTAAAACTAGACAATAAATATGAATCAGTTGACGGTTTGATTAAGGCTATGAAAACTCATCTGTTGCCCAAAAAGTCGGCAACGGCGCTTCAACATAAATTATTAAATCAGCGACAAAACGATCTTTCTATAGACGAGTATGGTAAACATATTTCAGATTTATTTGTAGATCTAACCATTTCTCAATCCGAAGGCAATTAGACCAGTTTTAGTGTGTTGAAGACAATAAATGAAAAACAAGCTATAAAAACTTTCGCAGATGGTTTGAGAAACCGGCGGTTGAGCACCATAATCGCAGCTAGGAATTATTCATCATTGAGTGATGCTGTTCAAGCTGCTATAGATGAACAAATGGCATCCCCGTCGACATCAGGTGAAATTTTGGCTATGCGTTATAATAACAGAAATAACTTTTATCAAAACAGGAATTTTAGGGGTCGTTTCAGGAATAGAGGTCAGCATACACCAGGGCGCGGACAGGTGCCAGATCAGGGTATTCAATCTCAGGCAGACGACAGCAGCTGGACAGGTGGTCAATTCAGAGGACGAGCTGCACCAAGGTCATCTCGAGGCAACAGAGGTAAGATATTTTATACTACACCTGCTTGGAAAGTACCTTGATACTTTATCAAATTTACGGTAGAAAGTACGTCATTGCATATCGAACAAATATGCGGGGAGAAAACGCATCTGAGCGGGAGAGAAAAGTGTATGAAAATCCATTTCTTACGTGGTTTTTCTTTTTTAATTTTGGGTAAGACTATGCGCCGGTAACCTAAATATCAAAAGCCAAAAAGTTTTTACAGTGAGTTTTTATCTCCAAGTTCGCAAAATGACACTGGCCACTAGCTGTGTGTTGGATGGTGTCGGGCTGGCAGTGCGACCCTGCGGCGGCAGGATAAACAATTTGAAAAAAGAACATGTGAAAATTGCAGACGCCATTGGCGCCATTTCAATTAGTAAAGATTTAGTTTTTTATTTTCCTCGTAGGTGTAGTATAAAGCACTATGTATCACTCGAGAGAAAGTGCGATTCCCGATCTCGGGTGTTTTAAAGCCCTCGCCTACGGCTCGGGCTTCAAACGACACCCTCGACGGTAATCGGTCACTTTCTCCTCTCGGTGAACAATGTACTATTACAGTCGCTTCTATTTCAGCCATAAAATATGAACACGTGATCGAGAATAACATTCCTATCCAAAAAGAGACACTTGTTGTTGATGGTATCGGAGGCAAAGTACAAGCAATCGGATATGTTTATATTAATCTATATTCGGGTGATCACACTGTAAGCAATAAATTATTCGTATTTAAATCGTTACCATGTAAGGCTAGTGGCACATTAGGCCAAGATTTTCTATGCAAATATAAATCGGTTTTAAACTTGGGTAACAATTCTATACAACTATGGAATGAGACCATAAAAATAGATTTACCAATCACATCGGAGAACAATTTATTAACTATACCCGCTAGATCTGAATCAGTTCATCTTATCAAAACTGAAATTCGGCAGAAATGCGTAGTTTGCGCTACTGAAGTAAAGGAAGGATTATATTTAGCAAGTACTTTATCAAAACCGATTAATGGGCGAATACCAGTACGATTTTTAAATACTACGGGAAAAGATATTGAATTAAAAGATTTTAAACCCACGATACTCTTAGCTAATGATTATAACGTTTGTGAATTTGCCGAACCCACGACAAAATATGCGGAAAGGGTAAAACATCTTTTCCCATTACTCAATTTAAACCACTTGAAAACGGAAGAACGCGATAGTATTAAAAAC
Source organism: Brachylomia viminalis (assembly GCA_937001585.2). NCBI lineage: Eukaryota > Metazoa > Arthropoda > Insecta > Lepidoptera > Noctuidae > Brachylomia > Brachylomia viminalis. The sequence continues at coordinate 3,805,307 of OW443303.2, read as the reverse complement.
ATATGTGCAAAATATAACGATCTTTTCTATCTTAAAGGGGATAAATTAACTGCAACAAAAATATACGGCATTTGCTAAAGAACCAATGACTATTACCTCTACGTCTCATACTACCTTTGAAAAAAATATTTGGATTTAGTGGGACCGCTTGATAGGGATTGTTATAACCATTCATATCATATATTCTAACACTACAATGTGAGCTATCAAAATATGTATGTGCGTTACCTTTGGTTTCTAAAACATCAGAAGAAGTCGCACGAGTGTTCGTGAACAACTTTATTCTCCAACACGGCGTTCCAAGAGAGGTTGCTACTGATCGAGGTGCGGAATTTATGTCTGACACCTTTAAATAGGTATGTAAAATTCTTAATATCACTAAATTAAATTCAACAGCATATCACCATGAAAGTATCGGGGCTTTAGAAAACTCACACAAAAGTTTAGGGGCGTTTTTAAGAATACAGACAGAAAATAAACCAGACTCATGGAGCACTTGGCTCCCATTTTGGTGCTTTGCATACAACACGACGGTACACACTTCAACAAAATTTACGCCATTTGAACTCGTCTATGGAAAGATATGTAATTTGCCAAGTAATCTTACCAAATCCGTAGAGCCACTATATAACTATGATAGCTACCCCATCGAGCTCAAATATCGATTACAGATATCACAAACAGAGGCGAGAGATAATTTAATCAAAAGTAAATTACAAAGGAAAGATAAATATGATCACCACATAAGTCCTACTAAATATAAACAGGGAGACCGTTTATTAATTAAATGCGAAACTAGTAATAAGTTGACGAACCTTTATACGGGACCCTACGAGGTTGTCCGAGATCTGTCACCCAATGTGGAGGTGAATATTAATGGTAAATTAGATTTAGTTCATAAGAATCGTACGAAATTGTACTATGACTAATTATGTTTGACAAAGGTAATCGTCGTTAGCTATAGACCATATGAAACATTAAGCGAATGTTTATAAATCTCAATCAATTGCAACACATAAATTGCACCACATACTGGTTTGTATAATTATGTATAAGTAGAATAGTAAGACCATTTACGTTCAGATAACAATAATGTTAATGACTTGATGATGGAGATCTAGTTACTCGCTCGGTTAATGTTTCAAAACAAGCAATCATTGTTTAAACAACAATTAGATGATTTTAATGCATATAGTTTTAAAGTTATAAATGTTATCCTAAGGTAAAAAATAAAATGTATTTTATATTTCACCTTATTTTACCGAGGGGAGGTGTGATGTAGTATGTATTTGACGTGTGTATGCTTGTGTGCGTGCTTATAATAATATCTATTCGACCAAATATACTCAGTATTCAATCAGCATTACAGATGTTTCATTGTGTCTAAGTCCCGTCCTTATAGAGGTACGGCTCCCTGTCGTTTCGGGCGACGCAGGTGCTCTCGGGGCATGGTTGCTTCGGGAATCTGTGAGTATTCTGCTGGTAGTACACACAGCTTCGTCAACCAGGTACCCCAGCAAAAGACACGAAGTTCATATTCGACATAGAAGTTCGGTAACAATTTTAATATAGGCCACACAATTCTTAGTCCACCTCATTTTATTGACAGTCAAGCTGCGTACTATCCTACAATGACCCACACTGCAACCGACATCAAACGACAGCTTGTAAACTACGCGAGAGATAGAGGCATAGGCGTACTACCATATTATTTATGTTACATAATAGTACTCTGTGGTCCTACCTGAATTAGACATGCCAGGAACACACAGCAGCAGGTTAAGTTACCACAAACTTACAAATTTTCTAATTCGATTTCGAACTTAACTTTCAACAATTTGAGGTTTAAAATCATTTGGAGTAATTTAACAGTTTCGTATAACTCAATGTGCTGACGACTGTACTTTTATTTTTTTGTAATAAGTGTTTTATTTGTAACCAGCTGTTGTCCGCGACTTCGTCTGCGATCCCAGATGAAAAGTAGCCTATATATATATGATTAGGATTTGGATTTCCTTAGAAATGGTACTCCAGGGTAATATGGCCATTAGTACCCTACAGTATCATTTAATGAATCGTAAACACTGTCTATCCGGTTTTGGGGCTCACAGATTATTGATAAGATGATTAAAGTATCCTACATGTTGTTATCACGAAAAAAACACTGACATACGAAAATACTTATTTTCTTTTATGGCACACTAGTTCCTGGGAATTGCTTACCCGAGTACAGTCGTACGTAACTTGGTAAGGATTTGGCGTAGTGGGAGTAAGTTAGCGCATAGAATCTACACTTAGTGCAACAAAAAAAAATACACTTTTATTGCATGTCATTATTCTATGGCTATTGCCATATTATTTTTTTTGAATGTCTGTTTATAAGAAAGTTAAAGAAACGAAAAACGCCAAGTTACGACCCGGGGCGACATCCTGACAACATGCTACACGTTTATCCTAAGTGTAGGATTGGGGCCGATGAATGGCTTGCTCGACGAAGCGCCAGCCCACACCGCCGTAGCTGAGCCTGTAGCTTTCAATTCCCCTTTTTTTTCTTTTTTTTTTCTTTTACAAACATAAAGTCTGCCAAACTGCATAACAGTTTGTCGGCAGTTGTTCTCGTCTTGCAATGTTTTATACAAATTATTTTATAAAAATTATGCTGTGCTAAAACTTAATTATGCTAAGTAAACTATATAAAAATAAACCTACAGTCGAGATCAAGAATCACTTAATAAACAAAAAGGTGTATTCGCCAACGTAAGGTTTGTTACAATTATATCTATGGACACAATGAGAGATAATGTTTTTGCAGAACTTTTTAAGCTGATCCTTGGACTTGACATGCGTTACTAGTTCTGGGTGAAGCTCATTCACCAACCTTGGTACTGCGCTACGTACCTTCTTGTGCGCTTACAAAAGTAGTTTGTTACTTTTGGAACAGCCCTGTAGGCCAATTCTCGTACCTACTTAAAAAACGTTCAAATTCAAGTCGCAATCTCATTTCAGCGACAATCAATGTCAAAAACCTGTCAAAAATGTATGTAAATATTGATTGTAATTTTGACAGATTGAGACTGAGATTAGAATGCGAACGGTCTTAAAAATACGGGAATTGTCCCTCTGATATACTACTTATCCAAACTCAATCCAGCTTGTCCCACCTTGTTGTCGTCCCCGCAGCGACGCCCTAAGCCGAGGTCCGTACCCCACAAGGGGTGCCCTTAGCGTGCAGTCGCTTAGTAATTTAAGAAAATCGCCCCTGGCTGGAGGCTTTGAGTCCGCTTAAGGCAGCCACAGGATAATCCGGTTAAGCAATAACGACCTCTCCAGGTCAACTGCTAGATGCCATACATAAAAAAGGCGCACTAATGCTAACCTTGATGGAATATCGTCAAATGGAGATAACTCTTGTAAAGTTGTTGGTATGTAGGTATGGTTGCGATTTCTTGGACAATCACCGAATTAGACCCTACATGGACAAAATACTCGTGCACTTTACAATAGAATGAAATTGATTTTTAATTGTTATTTGAATGTTCACTTTTAATTGCATATTATTTATTTGTTTTTTTTTTTTTGTTGAATTTCAGCAAGTCTTTGATGAGAGTGTATCTCTGTGGAAAATTAAAGACGCTAGGGAAGTGTGGGATGTGAGTTAAATTAATTGGCAAATATTCAAATCCAATTCATACCTAACTCTGCATCACAGGAAACTCTAGGTTTAGTTAACTAGATAAATAATAGTCCTAAAATAAAGATTTAAATCCCTGATAGCATTACATAAATAAAGCTGATTACTTATCGGTTTGTTTTACTTTTCCTTTTTTTATTTGCAGCGTATTTTATTACACGATACCTACATACTAATAAAAGAGGAAGGCACCTAAAAAAAACTGTTTATATATTTCAAGCTGCACTTGGTGTCTTACTGTCTACACAGCACCCCTATCGTATTCTATTTTATTTCTTATTATTGCAAGCAAAGGCTAAGTGAGATGAGTTTGAGGCTTTCTTATATCGCGGTATCGTAGCAGGTCGCACTCTGTAGTCTCTGCCTATACGCTCATGGGAAAATGGCGTGAATTTGTGTCTAATAAGGGTGACAGTACACGGTCAATCTGACATCAGTTATATATATCGGGTAAATCTGCTGTTATTTTTTATTGATACATTGATTGATTGATGATCTGATTGATCAAAAATGTACGGATATTTTGCGTCAATCTAGCATTACACGATCAATCTGGATCATGATCAAGGATTGACTTAATGCCAGATTGAGGTTCTAAGGCCCCCCTTATGCATAACTAAAAACCGGTAGTTACTAAACTAAGTGCGTTGGACTTCACTAGTAGCATAGACAAATATGAAAGGAAAATTCGGTCTGTTTAGTTTATGGCACGCGAATTGGGTCGATTATGTCATGGCGGGTTAGATGTTTTCGGCAGTTGATTTTTATTGAATTTGTTTTGAATTACGCCGTCAATGATCTCGTTTGAAACGCTGTCGTTTAAAAATAAGCTTATTTGTATAATAGTGATCTTTTTATAAACAATTCAAATGCTGAAACGGTTGCAAATGGGCCTTCGCGCGTTCATGCTGCTCGCATCTAAAGTATGGAGTTGTTTTTGTTATATGTTTAAGAAGCAATATCGAGCGGTAAATATAAATAAAAATGTGTGCCTTGTTCTCTAGTATTATAATTTTACGCAGGTCTATGAAACTCTCACGTGGCATTTGATTTTCAGTTGGCTCAATATCAATCCGTCAAATATGAGATGTATCCACTTTCGCCCGTATCTAGACACAGGCTGAGTGAGTATTTACTATCTTTTTTATCGCTAATAATATAACGATTTATCATATGATTTGTGACCGTTGTATTTATCATATATATGTAAATATTATCATTTTTCCTCGCTTATCTGAGATTAATTTCCTATTATTAAATTGTAAACAAGTCTTTTTAGTGTTTTAATACAAAATATTAAAACAATGATCATTCTCAACTTAAGGAACAGTTAAGTTGAGGTGTTCATCAAGATTATTATTAGAAAATAAAATATGCATCATCCTTACTTCAACATTTATTATTATAGAGCTGTGTCTGCTCTAATACTCAGTTTACTGACAAAAAGTAAGTAGGTACACATTTGTGTGGGAAATATAGCAAAAAAATATATTCATAATTGATACCAGTTTCATTCCCATTTTTTAGTTGTTCCATTGCATTGATCACTAAAAAGAAAGACATTTTCTAGAAATGGAGTTATCAGCTTAATATAATCATCATTATAAATTTTGTCTACTGTATAATACAGGTCTCTCACAAACTACTCACCTAACTGAAAGATTATACCCATAAAACCGTCAATAAACCATTTTTAATAGGTTATTTACATGATTGTAGGTTATAATATTGTGCAATAGGATTCTGGAACCCACTCTTTCTGGAGCTGTCATTAATAACTTTGAATTAAAGAGAGTCTGGAGTTAATGAACCGTTCAACTAAAGATAACTACTTATATCATGTCTCCTTATTAATTAACACATTTTAAGGTTACAGTATTTCAATCAGTAAACATTTACACTGACCCCCATATACATCTACCATAAATTAAAAGTAACCTACTGCTGAACAACTGTAAATGTACAGCGTACAAGATCAGGAGTATCGAGACGAAAGCTGAAACAGGAGTTAATAATTATATTATAATATGTGTTGCACCCAGAAGCTAGGTGCAACACATCCGTGTGAAATTTATTGTTGTGTGACCCACGCCACGCCCATACATGCTATTACTTTGTTTTCGCTTAGCATACTTTCTGACTTTTTGTTTGACTCCTAATAATCGTAATGTGAGGTTGAATAACCTATAACCTTCCTCAAGAATTCGGCTATCAAATGCCAAAGAGGTCTTTTCAAATCCAACTGGTATTTCCAGAGATTAGTGCACTCAAACAAACAAACTCTTCAGCTTTATCATATTATCAGTATAGATTATCAAGACTATTATATTTGTAATCCTCTCAAAATATAGATTCATACCTTCGACCTTAACCTAATGCATATGGTAGGGTATGTTATCAAATTGTTCTTGGCTTATCAGTTAAAAATATGTGTTGTCATTAATTGCAGGATTTTCATCATCAACATTATATAAGTTATTCACAGTAATAATCTACTACATTAAAATTTTAGAGGTTATTCTATTACAATGTTGTAGAAATGGCTTGGTTGACGCTGAGTAAATAATTTATTGTAGTAAAACCCTATGACAAATCTGTTTGTTTACATTTTTTTGTTTGTGGATCACACAAATAGAATAATTTTTATTTAATTATTGAGTCTATTGTCTGACAACCAGTCTTACCAAGGGATATTGTATTACCCAGTAACTGAGTTGTGGAGGTCAGGGTCAGATAGGCAGTTGTATTCAGCTGCATAAGGTTAGACTGGAAGCCAATCCCGACATAAATGATTTTATTTCTGTAAGTAGGTTTGTACAAACACTTTTACACATCAATCAGATTTTAAAAACTAGATGAGGTCGGTTGGCGTTTCCTATCTGACTACTCTGAGAAGAAAGGCCGAAACAAACTCAGAGGTCACAGTTTGGACACGGCTAGGCAAATGATGAATTTATAGAGTTTATTGCAGTTGATTGCCCTACGCTAAATCTAAGCTCCTCTCTAAGATGTACAAGTACCAGATTGAGCACACTGATTGCATATCAATATACTTCTTATCAGTTTCTACACTGCAGTCATTTTGTGTGTAAACAACTACCTTTCAAATAAAACAGTTGTTATGAAACCTCTAAACAATACATACTGCACTGTGCACATTGTTATCATATTGATCAATCAAATCAGCTAATCAGTCCAAAGTTACAGACTACCTCTGCTCTGTTTACTGATAATAAAAGATTCTGTGCTATCAAGCATTATAATTAACAGAAGAAACTTGTTGTATTTTGTGATGAGGAAACTAAGCAAATGATAAGATTATATCACATCTGGTTTGGGCTTTGTTATCAGATAACTTATCACATGTGGATTTTTATTGCAACAGTTGTAGATATGATTGGTATAACAATCTATTCATTAATTAACTTAACGCCATTGATAATTCACATCTAATAACTTAACATTTTATATTACTAACTAGCGTGTGCCCGCGGCTTCGCCCGCGTGGATGTCGGAAAATATCCCACGGGAACGTACTGCCGGGATTAGAACTATCTGTGTAACAAATTTCATCCAAATCCGTTCAGTTTTTGAGCCATTGAGAAAACATCATACAAACTTTCACATTTCTAATATTAGTAGGAGTAGGATATATGAATATTACACGTTATTTTCCCTATTAAATTACCCACAATGACGGTAGTTAGGTAGCTTCAAATAGCTCCTATCGTTAGGCGATTATCGTCATGCTATACCTACCGACGGTTAACCGCTCGTCGAAAGTTAGGCTGGTCGTACATTGGTTACTATCGCCTGAGCTATAGTTGCTCACGGTATAATTTTCCGGTTGTTCAAGCAATAATTAATAAATTTTTTGTTGCTTTAATCGCGATCTTTTAACCCCCGACGGAAAAAGAGGAAACGTGTGTATATGTGTGTCTGTCTGCGGCATCGTAGCTCCCAAACGGCTGAACCGGGAGTGTTCTTAGCTAAAAAAATTAGTGAAGAAAAGCTATGCACCCGTTTTTGGAGGTTTTTGTTTGGTATAGGGGCATTTTAAATTTAACTTTTACTTGTCAAGTGAGTATGTAGACTAACAAATTATTGTAAGTGGTAGCTCGGACGACCCAAGAGTCCCTGACGCCACTATTCTGTTACTCAGGTAATCGTATTTACATCCCTGATTGATTTCCCTGCGGAAAATCAGCTATTAAAATAACAAGATCGCGAAGGCTACCGCGAACCCGAGCAAGTTGACGCGAAAGTTAATTCGATTTAGTGCCAACGCCTAATCGGGTAAAGCAACTAAGTTGCTCAAGCGATTATTTGCAAAAGTGCGGCCAACCTTACTGCATTAAATACATTATATTGTGTTAACATACCTCGATGGCGCCGTTTTATCCGAAAAAAATATTAGAACACTTAATTTCCTAACTCCACCACATTATCTTTATACAGGGTCAAATTAAATTACCTAGCGAAACTCTTCAGATGTGATGGGTAGGTAGGTATCGATATCTAAACACGATAAAATTAAAATGATGTAATGTTTCTTTTTAGGGGTTAACGACCGCTGGTAGTGTTGTTACTTGAAGTATGGATTGAGAAAATATGTTTTATCGTGTTTCGATATCAATATCAATCACGTCTGCGAAAGTTACACAAAAAAAAATAAAATAATCTGATATTTTAAATAAATACACTAACTGCAGTCCAAAAAAAAGCATCAAGTAAATTTATTTTTTGTTTATCATATTTAGGCCCCTCGCCCACGGCGACTTTTTGTAGCGATGCTGTCGCGCGTCCTTATCGATACAGTCGCGAAGCGGTCGCTAGCTGTGTGCCCTCGCCCACGGGCCCAGATTCAGTCGCGATGCAAACGCGATTCAGTAACGGCACAAAAATACCTGCGATCGCTACAGTTGCAAGATGGACTCCGTTGAGGCAACATTAGTCAAGTTGTCTTTGGTGCTGCTTTTACGTAAGCAGCCGAAGCGTAGGCAACGAAAGCAGCGTCAATATTGGATGCACCCATTTAATAAAGAGAGATTACTTTGTGGACATCATGTAACAACGTTGAAAATACTAAAAAACTATGATCTCAAATTCGGAAGTTGTTATAGAATGTCATATTGGATGTTTTGTGAATTGCTTTCCATTGTAAAACCAGAGTTGACACGCAGAAATACAGTGATGAGACAATGTATATCAGCTGAAGAACGACTAACAATAGGTTAATTATCTTTATCAAAAAGGCATCGCTACAAAAAGTCGCCGTGGGCGAGGGCTCTTAGATACCCGGCACTTCTGCAGAGTTTCGCTAGCTAATTTAATTTGCCCCTGTGTTTTTTTTATTTTCCTAACTTATATTGTCCTACTGCGGGACTGTGTCCCTTCTTCGAGATCAACTATATATATATTAAGTGCGTAAGTAGTGCCGCAGTGCATGCACACAAATCTATTAAAACCAGAACTGACTACCAACGCCTGCTCTCAAATCGTATCTTACATGACCCTCTTCCTAATGCAAACAGTCTTCTGGTCTGACGGCGCCCGTCTTACTCACACACTCATATCTACAATAAAATAAGCAAGAGCTGTGATATTAAAGGTCTTAAAACCCACTTATTGAAAATAATTACAAATAGCTTCTCTCCCTGTCATACAACGACGCTGAGGAAATAGGGACACAGAAACACAGAATCGAACTGACGGTTTCCATGCGATCATTCGGAAAAAAATTGCGTCGTTGGTAACTAGAACACGGGCCAGTAGCAACAGCATTCTGAGAACAGTGTCAGAGAATTTATGCTCTCCCATTTTGAGGCATTTCGTGGAGAGGATGGCCATCTTTTACCTTACGTGGTCATCTTCTGTGCAAAATGCTTCAAACTAATAATAATAATGCCAGTTACTAACATTAGCTCTTCGATCAATAATTTGATCGGAGCACTAGCTATAAGGTTTTACTAACATTATGGATTATTGTTGTCCCAAATAAATAAATTATTTATTATTAATATAACATTACTTAGAGTAATTTTATTTTATCTTGATAGTTCACTACCCTTATCTAATTAAGTATTCTGTACATTTTCAAACACCCTGAAATTAAATTTATGTTTCCGCAAACTTGTCTCGAATTAAAATTTAAGATAACGCAACCCAAGCCCCCAAAATACAGGCGCTGCCTGGTTTGGGGACCACTGTTCAAGTCACTATGTTAAATATTCTATTTACAGTAAGCATACAATATTATTATTTTTGAAACTTATTTTGTAACAATGGACCAATAAATTATTCATATTCTTGTGTGTGTGTATGGGGGAGACATGTGGGTCTTCTTCATATTTTTCCAGTTCTCTTTATGTTTTGGCTTCTCCGGCCAGTCTGACAAGAACGAGTCCAGGGCCTGCAGTCTCGACATAGTTAGCAATCGTTTTCGGTTGCTAAGTCCTAACAATCCAGATGTACCGATATTTGGTGGTCTCCACACTCAAATTTATCGGTTGTTACTGGTATTTTAGGTAGGTACCGGTAGGTAACAACCGATAAATTTGAGTGTCGAGACTACCAAATATCGTTACATCTGGATTGTTAGGACTTAGCAACCGAAAACGATTGCTAACTATGTCGAGACGGCAGGGCCTGGTCGTCACGCCAGCTTTTCCTTGGCTAACAATAAATAACACAACTTTTTAATTTTACAGGTCTAGTAAAAAGAAAAATGCTGGTCCTAGATCTAGACGAGACGTTGATACACTCGCACCACGACGCGATGCTGCGGCCGACCGTGAAGCCGGGCACGCCACCAGACTTTGTGCTCAAAGTTACTATAGACAAACATCCTGTGCGATTCTTCGTTCATAAAAGGCCGCATGTTGATTACTTTTTGGATATAGTAAGTACATTTTGACTATTTGATTAGAATCCGAATTGCTTCTTGTTTCGCTACGGCACGAATTTTCTAGGAATATCAGCCAGTCATTACGGTTGCGGCTGACTGACCAGTCACGCTCCTGACGTATCCTTGGTACCTTCATTCGTGGAATCTCTTCTATTGCAACTCGTTCTAATGTATTGGGGACCACTCTCGTGTAAAAATATCTTTTAAAAGGGGGTTACCAACTAGCGCCACCGCATGTTCCATACAGCCAACTTAGAAGCTATCATTTCAAGGTCTCTTTATAACTAAGAGCATATTAACATTAATCAGATGCAATCTATGTTGATAGGTATAGTTATGAAATCCTGGTTGAGTGTCTGCCAATCAAAACCTTAAATGCAATAAAATGAATTGCATACCTAACATAAACTCGTTTTTTTCCTGGAGGTTATGCAGCAATTACAGAACGCTAAGTTCTGTGTGTGATCCTTGCACACTCAAAAGTTTAATACATGATCCTTACATACTCAAAAATTGAATGCGTGCATGATCCTTACACACTCAAAAGTTGAATGCGTGCATGATCCTTACACACTCAAGTACGTAATCGTTGCACACTCAAATGTTTAGTGCATGATCCTTACATACTCAAAAGTTTAGTGCATGATCCTTACATACTCAAATGTTTAGTGCATGATCCTTACATACTCAAAAGTTTAGTGCATGATCCTTACACACTCAAAAGTTTAGTGCGTAATCGTTGCACACTCAAATGTTTAGTGCATGATCCTTACATACTCAAAAGCATAAACATTTATTTTATGTATTTTTTAATATAATATGTGTGGTTGTGGTCAACATTATAATAAATTGAAGGGTAGGTAGGTACCAAGGTCGATTGGGCTCTGAAAGTTAACACACAGATCACTGCTTCATCCATGCATTTAGAATCGCATCGTGTGTAGGTCGTAATTGGTTGGTTATCTAGTTTCCTTTGTGTCGCGGTTAACATAACGTAAATATTATAAGTGGTGGAAGTAATAATATAAAGAAATAAATACAATCCTGACCACATGTGACGCATGGAAACCACATGTTTACAACCTAATCTGTTCTGTGACTATGTCCGTCTTGGAATTCGCAGGGAACGATGTTTTCCGTGCCTGATGCCTAATCAAATTAAATTGATCTAAGTATCTTTCTATGTGTTTAGTAAGAATAAAAGTTGATTAAACGCAAAGAGGCGCTACGCGACAGCGGAAGTTTTCATAGAAATTGTTCTACAAGAGTATCTGTACTTTATCTGTAATGATACAGTTTACTTAAACTTTATCATTTATTTATTTAAATGATCACTCTTTGCCTCTATAAACTCTGATCAACTTCCGCGCAGTTTAAGACTGTTGACTGTGTAATAATGTGCTAGATCAAATACAGCAGGGCGATTGTTTAGCAACGCTTAAATTTAACTTTTCGAGAAAATCTATGGGAAAACCATTTCATGGTTGCACCCCCATGTTTAGTTTTGATTCCGTCACATGAAATTGTACATATTTTTTTTATTTTTTTTTTGTTATATTTAAACGCTTAAATTCATGCAGACACACATATATTTCATTCTCCGCATAAGATAGTGTGTCACTGCTAATATTTCCTAGCCACTTATCTTCATTGCTAACTTCCTGATTATTTTCATCAGATAATTACGGCTTTAACTTGACTGAACACAATGATTTCTTGAATAAATATTCATGTTGTACGTATTATTGGAACTTGTGAATTAAATGTACCTACTTAAATGAAATTTTTTAATGAGTCATTGCTATAAATGATCGTAAACGTGTTTGTGCCACTCCTTATAAATAAAGCTGAATTTTATAAACTTTATATACCTACTACTTAGTTATAAAAATAGAAGCGTGACTGTAGACAGCCAATAATATTAATCAACTCAGCTTAGCACAATACACAGCTGGTAGGCCTCTTCCGAGTTATGTCACATCACCCGGTTTTCCGCCTTCTGCATCAGTCCGTCCCAACTGCCCTTTTAAGGTCGAATGTCAGAAAAAATAAAACATGAAGACCATGGGTACGGGTACATGGTATACGGGGGACGCGGTAGGTCGAAAAAGAATCTGTACTTATTAAATTTAACGTTCATAGTGTTAGAAAAGGTTAAGGCTTTAAGATTCTAAAACCCAAATGTTAACGATGTCCCGTGAATCGTCATAGATGACGTCATGATATGCTCCATCTTGCGACAACGCCGACCATTCCTTAAATTAATATCACCGTCACAGCTGTCAAAAATGACAGTTATGCTGTTTTGTTTTGAGTCGCATCGTACCTTTACACTAACGTGGGATTTTCGAAAGTGTGCTGTAAAATCCAAGACGTAACACCATACCTGAAATGTCTTTTAAACTTATGCACATTATATTTAAGTATTGTTGCATTTATGTAATAAGTAATTCGTGGTATTTTTCTTCGAGGTAAATCTTTGCCGGGAGCATATAAATACGCTAACCTAATCATTTCGTCATCCTCTTCATCACTGGACGACTCTTTGTTCTAAAACTCAAAATCTGAGTTATCAGAGTCGATAGAGTCAACCAACAAAACAGAAGTGCCAATGCGTTGCACTTCCAGTTTCAATAAAATATCCAATCGGTCTTCCTTGTGCAAGGTTTGGGGTTGACGTTGAGCGAGTTTACGAGCGTTCCGAATTGTTGACAGCTCTCGGCTTTTATTTTAAAAGAGAGTTATTAAATAAAGTCAGTTACGTAAGTTAAAAGGTGCGGAAACCCCTGATATAGAGGAAATAAATTTTCGCGAAATAAAGAATCACAGGACTACCTTATATCTGAGAAGATGCCTGAGGGTTGTAGACCAGGCTATTGATGAAATGTATGTATGAAAATTGCCGAATGTTTCCGAAACTTACTTGGAAAGTTTCCAATATTGCCGGAAAGTTGCCAAAATTGCCAGATTACCTAGGTTTTTTTCAAATGCCATTTTTAATGATTATGCGATCATGAGGTTTTATGTAATGATGTAAATAAACGTATTACTAGTAAGTTTGTAGGGTATATTGTTAGTTATACTTATTTTATAATTATTAATGCAAATATGTGAAATTAAAGTTAAACTAGGACACTGGTAACTTCACGATAGCTGAAGCCATAGTTTTTTGAGAATTTCACTTATACATTTTATAATCAAATAAAGAGGGTATTGACACCGAATGAAATAAATATAAATCATACAACTGTATACTGTTCTTTTGCATTTTTTTTGTTGACTTTTCATTAAGTAACTTCATCTGTTTGTATTAACGTCGATTTTCTTCTATTTCTTCAAGTCTGATAGTGCTGAAATTATAAATACTGATGTAAGTCTGGTGAGAACGCAATATTATGATAATACTGTGTCAAGCCTGATGATGGAGTTGGAAGGTGGTCATAGGATCTACGCTCTGATATACGTAAACCTACCGAGATTGGGCTCGTTAGATTGGTCGTTGTTTGGCAAAACTCAAACACTAGCCAGAAACAGATTGGCACCTGAAAAGTTGTCAAAATTGATCATGGTGTGAGCAAATTTAGGGCTCCTTGACGGAAATAAAAAGACAGCCGAGAACATTGAAAAAGATGTAGCAGATGACGATTACGGTATGGATGAATCGGAAGTTGAAAATACAGAAAACTATAATAATAAATCTCTACGTTGACGTAGTGATGGGGCTTGCGCGCTCTGAACTCTAGGTCTGTGCCGGTAGAGTTTACTTTGCTTTGGCTACGCTGAGGAGCCAGACCAAGAGGGATACAGAAACCCGCAGGGCAGCATGTGGCAAGCTGTTGGGCAGTAGCGACCCCACGGATCCTACCTCCCGGGAGAAGTCTGGTTACTCATATCTGGCTTGCCTTTATTGGCCAGCTGTAGTGAACAATGACGGGGAACAGAGCTCCCACCCAGAGCTTGCCTTTATTGGCCGGCTTGAGTAGAGATTTGCAAGAGCAAACGTGCTCAGAGGAAGGAAGTAAACTAGTAAGTGCTGGTAGGGATCTTGACCATCTTCCGGGCTCTGGGGTTGTCCTGTTAGTCGTGAAATACAGCTCCTCTCCTCGAGCGCCTCAGGATATGTTGCCCCCTTGTCGCTACGTCGCGTCACTAAGTGCTAGCGACAGTTTCCGGGGCCCATTATTGAGTTTGCAAGTCACCCCCTGCCATTTTTTCAGTGTATAATAAAAGGTTGATCAGGTAGGAGCCATAGTTCTAGGTAACCAATCCACAGTAGCCACCCAAACCCATAGCCCAATATGTTTTTTTCCAATGTTTTGCTACAGTCCTGCACCAACCGGGGCTTGTCCTTGGGTGCACATGCAATGAATACAGGCATAATCGTCGGTTGGTGCCTCAACGCTTAAAATTGTCTAAGGGGCCTCTGCGAGTTGGCTTCGGCTCCTCGTACGCCTTCCAAAGGTCCGTGACCCTAGGGTTCCCGAGATGTTTCAAAGACTGACTGACTGGCTGACTGTTGACTGGTAGAAAATGTCTTAATGTATTTTTTTACTTGTGCATAAAGTTTTAATAAATAAATATATATGTATAATAAATAAGTGAACAATTTTTTATCAAAAACTCCTTATACTAAAACTTAAAGAAATATGCATAAAGTAAATGATAAATGATGTTATTTCTGTAAGTAGGTTTGAACAAACACTTTTACACGTCAATCATATTTTTTTTTTAAACTAGATGTGGTCGGCGTTTCCTATCTGACTACTCTGAGAAGAAAGGCCGAAACAAACTCAGAGGTCACAGTCTCTTTTAAAGTCCAGACAAAATCTTGGTCAGGTCATGTGAAAGCTATGTAGATCGGTGTCTGCAATGGTCTTTTGAGGAAAGAACCACACAGATTGAGTGGACCTGTCCAGTCAGTGCACGCAATTGTCAGTAATCGTGCAGCTCAACTAGACTCAAGGAGCTCAACGATTCGACGAACAATACCAAAGAAAGGACATTTGAGTAGGCCGCATAAATTACTCAAACTGCCAGATCATGATTACGTTGAGAAAAATACAAAAATAAATATAAATAAATCAATGACCGACATAGTTCTCACATTCACAATAATAATATTATATAATTATTTAGAATAATATTATAATAATCTTTGAGGACCATGTAGATTTGTGTCTGAAATGGTCTTTTGAGGAAAGAACCACACAGATTGAGTGGACCTGTCCAGTCAGTGCACGCAAGTAGGGTAGAGTGGTAGCCAATGAATCGCGTGTACCGTATGAACCATAGTACCTACCGTCCATACGCGACGTTGCCAGCTCGCGCAAAAAACGTGTCAAGACTCGCTTGCCACGTCGTGCAGTTTGGTCTAGTCGCCGGGCGCATGCCGCCACAAACGAACGCGTGCGCCGCGTCCTTGTGTTTACTCAAGCAAAAACGACGAAAAAAACGTGAGTTTCTTTTTGTAATTACTTTAATAATTTAACTCTTACTTAACTATGTGTGAATTGTATGTGTAATGTAGGTCCTTGCGCTTGTTTAAGACTATTTTTTGTAATTACTTTTCAACGGTTATTGTGTAAAACATAACCTAACATTTCCTAAGGGGAGATGGGTACGCAGTGAGCCGTTTATCCTGGGTAAGCAATGAACCATGGTTCATTGTGTACCACATCTAATTGCTTTGTTTTATGCTATCTATACATGTTAAATGTGAGTATAATTACTATTTGTTTATTTCAGCATGGGACGAAACACGGTAGGAAGGGAAGCGCGTAAAAAAGGGTATCACACCGGAGAAGATATCCAAAGAGGAATAGATAAGCACTTGTCGGGACTGAGTATCAGAAAAGCAGCCAAAGATTGCAACCTTCCCTATCCAACACTGCGAAGGTACATAGCAAAATACAGGAACAATCCATCTTGTAGACTAGAGCCCCGTTATGATGCAAGTAAAATTTTTACTGACCAGCAAGAAGACAGCATAAAGGAATATTTATTGGATTGTGCTAATAAATTCTATGGCCTAACTTCTAAAGACTGCCGTAGAATTGCCTACCAAATGGCATTGATTAACAAAATCGAAATGCCGTCATCGTGGAAAGTCCATGAAATGGCAGGCCGAGATTGGATGAGGGGGTTTAGGGCAAGACATCCTGAATTGTCTGTGAAAAAACCCGAGCCTTGTAGTATAGCAAGAGCTACAGCATTTAATAAAATAAACGTCCAAAAATTTTTCGAAAACCTTAAGGAAGTTTTAAGTCACACTCCATCTTTTGCTAATGGAAGCCGAATATATTATCTCGATGAAACCTCCACGACAACAGTGCAACGTCCACATAAAGTGCAAACAGCTAAAGGACGCAGTGTCTGTAAAGTCACAAGTGGCGAACGTGGAATCTTAGTTACAACTTGCTGTATTGTAAATGCGATTGGCCAGGCCTTACCTACAGCTATGGTATTTCCAAGAAAAAACTTAGTTTTTATATAAGCCGAAACCTATTAAATAATGAAACTTACAAATGTTTTATTTATTTTCCACTTAAAACAAACAATCTTCGGTTTTTATATTACTGTGATTCATTGTGTACCACCTGGATCATTTAGTACCACCCCCCCGGTTCATCGTGTACCCTTAGGTGTACACTATGAACCATTTCACTTGTTTTAAAAAAACCTGTATTAATTAGGCTATATCAAAATATTTTCCATTTTTTTTAACGCAGTTTGGTATCTTATTAAATTACCTATCTTCTGAGATAAAAATATTTTCTTAGACTGTAATAACGACCGTGCTAGAGCTCTTCAAACTTTTGGTGGTTCAATGGCTACCACCCCACCCTACCCAGATACTTGACTTTTTTTTGTTCACATTACCCCTTGCACCCGTATTATGATTTACGATAACTTAAATGTTGAATACTACGTTAGTACGTTACCCCACACTAGTCGCTTAGCCACTTGACAAATAGTGCCGTCAAAAGAATTTTCAAAAGTGGATCAGTAGGATTTGAGAAAATCACGGACATACAAACAGACATAAATATATACATACGGGTCGAATAAAGAACCTCCTTTTTTGAAGTCGGTTAAAACCGTCAACTTGTTGTTGCTGATCAAATCCTCATGCAAGGTTTGACCCTCTTATACATACAGATAAGTATAAATATACATGTATGTACTTTCTTACATACAAGTGTGGTTACAGAGAAAAAAGTAGAAAAAAAAATTGACGCTATCTCTAAAATAGTTATGGTTTCATCAACAATGAAGTATTGTGGATAGCATGTTTCTTTTCTTTAGTTTATCAGTAAGAAAAAAAATGCAAAATCTAAAATGTTTTTGTTGGATAATGAAACTATGCATAAAAACTATCACCCTGCAAACCGCTATTTTATCCTACTATGCAATTAAATAAAATAAAATATGTTTTCAATTTACACGTTTCTTGCCAATGTTGCCGGCAAGTTTGGAAACATTCGCGGCAATTTTGGCAACTTTCGCAATATTGCCGGCAATTTTCATACCTAGACCAGGCACCGTTTATGATAAGACAAGACAGGTAGTAGACCTGTAACAAAAAATGTACTGCATTTGACAGGTTTTTGACATCTGCCGGTTGTACAAAATGTTTGTTGTTGTAGGTATCACAATGGTACGAGCTGGTGGTGTTCACGGCGTCGATGGAGATCTACGGAGCCGCGGTCGCCGACAAGCTCGATAACGGCAGGGGCATACTGCGGCGGCGGTTCTATAGGTAGGACTCGTTTACCTTTATCATTTACTTAACTGCTTTATTGGGTTTATGGTCTGCTGAAGGGGACCTGGGTTTGATTTCCAGGTCGGACAAAGTGCGATTGAGTTTTTCCACCAGGAATAATTCAATAGCAGCCCGAAGTCTAGGTTTGGCATGAAATCCCGAAATGGCTAGCTCTCCCTATGGGGACGGGCTTGTCATTAACTGGGCACAAGTGGGCCTTAAACATAACTAGCACAATGAAAATGTAGGGATTTCTGCCTAACGCTTCCAGGATGCTATATTCCTGATGTTATAGTTGACAACGTCAATTTGCGAAAAGGTCAATCCTTCGTATACCTTCGTAAATATAACAGCTTTACTCCACACAGCGAACGTGGGGAGTATTATTTGTGGTAATTACCAGCTCATGCGAGCTGTAATGGCTTCCCCTCACCGACACGGTACGCTAATATCACGAGCGAGATCGTATGTAAGTACGGTTCTGCTAGTAAATCACAGAGTAGGAAAGAAATGGAGTGTTCATAAGCATGGGAATGGAAACCCTAGCAAAAATCTGATGTGAGTAGTAAGTATCTACTTTTTGGTGTTTAGACAAAATGGTGATAAACATGCTACGAGGATCTCATTATTGTTGATCAAACTGTCGTAAATAAATATTAAAAAGCCAACTTGTGTGTAAATAATATATTTGAAATAAACTATTGTTAATTTGTATGTTGACAGACAACACTGCACAGCAGAAAATGGTTCATACACAAAGAATTTGTCGTCTATATGCGACGACCTCAACAGAGTGTTCATATTGGACAACTCGCCCGGAGCCTACCGGGACTTTCCAGGTGAGATACAGACACTTATTAGAAATAAAAAATGGACACATGGAATTATATTATTATTTTTCTAACCGAACAGACAGCTGTACTGCTGGGAAGTTTGTTGCGCCACTTCTTCCCAACTAAAGCACTAGGAAGTGGTGAAGGGCGGGCGTTTTGGGGGACGGTTTTATGTAATTTTGACACTTTTCAAGTGCTGATGCTCATCCTAATTTGAATAAATGACTTTGATTTTTGGTTTTATGACTTTATAAGTAGTTTCCATCGTCCTGGAGTATAGAAGATTTTGTAAAACTTTTCTTCAAATAGGAATTATATTGACTAGCTAAGTGGGGATAAGATTTTGAAGAACTGTTCCAAATAATTTTCATTGAATGTCGAGTTATGCCGCGCAAGTTTAGTGTTAATATTCCATTGGTTACCTTATCTGTGGCCCTAGATAATTGCGATTGTTCTCCTTACATGATAGTTTTCAATGGTTAATTACGCTATATATATAGTAATAAGTATCTTATACGTTCTCAGATAACGCGATACCAATAAAGTCGTGGTTCTCGGAGCCACTGGACGTGGCGCTACTGAACCTGCTGCCGGTGCTGGACGCGCTGCGCTTCACGCACGACGTGCGCTCCGTGTTGTCGCGCAACCTGCACCTGCACCGCCTGTGGTAGTACACAACACGTGAGTATTCACATGAATTTAGACATTCTGGAGTTCTATTCTGTCAAAACCTCACCATGAGAACTTGGGTGAAGTGAGTTGTCATACCGCGAATGCGTGGGAGCATCCTGAATGTATAACAGGCAATAAGTTGGACAGCCCACTAGTGTGGAGCCTAACCCAGAGGACTAAAACTCTCTTAGTTATTAGGTACTTACATAGTTTTTAAGTTCATACTAACGATGTAAATGTAATGGATCAATGGTTGTCTGAATAAATAAAATACCACCTGATGCGAGACTATTCGAGCTCAGTACACCAAAGTTCTGCCGGTGAAATTTTTACAGAATAGATTGGCTGTTATTCCATCTAATGCTTGGGATTGACAGTATGGACAGCTCTCTTCAGCTAAGTTTTCATGGCGATTGGCTGGACTTACTTGTAAACGAGCTCAACAAGGGAATTACTAAGATATTTTTATTATAATTATTTTGCTTGCGCAGCTACATTGCTGTTTTCGAGTTTGAAGCTAATGCGAGGAAGGATAGCAGATTGTAGGTACACAAAAAATATCTTTGTTCTCACAATGATTTGCGGCAGCTGACTGGGTAATGTGTCTTTCTTATGATATAAATCTGGTAGTATTAGGTTTTAATGGACATTTTGTCCCAACCCACTTTCATCTTGCCACTTCGTATGGATGTTAACCTTTTTGTCCAAACCGCTAAAACCTTTATTTTTCTATTATTTCCAGATAAAATACCGGCTTTTGTACAAATGATGGACGCCACAGGCCTCCTCAACTTATTTATTATTTTGTCACTCGTTAGGGCGATTCAGCTTCTATTCATATAGATTTAATATAGTTGAATATTTTTTTTAAGTTTTGTTTTTACGTAAAGAAAAGTGATTATCTGGTGTAATGTACACACACATTGTGTATGTTAGTAAGTTACCTACGTATGTAGGGCAGAAGCGTTTCTAAAACGCTGTTTTTGTTTTTGAACCTAAATGTAAGTGCAAGAATGAGGGTGCGGTCTCACTGCGAGCGGGAGGAAATACGTTTTAGATGTTCCAAAATTGAGCTTCAGTGTCGTAGTGCTTTACCCCTTTATTATTTAAATTAAAAAATATTCTCGAACATTCTTCAGTCAGTTATAGGTACTGAAATATCTAATAATATATTAGTAAAATATATGAATTGTATCCCAGCAGTGGGAACATTATAGGCTGATGATGATGATGATGAATTCTATAGTCTAGTTTTGGTATATTTAAGAGTCCCATTGCATTGAGTTTCTCCATGACATTTATTTATTCTGAACCTTGTATTGACTCGAGTCTCTCTTAGGTCCCTATTAACTATTAAAAACATGGTACCTAATCTATTATGTGTTCATAATATCCGCCTTAGATGACACGAATTATAAATTATAATATATATCACCGATGCCCTAGATCGATTTGTGTAGCTTGAAACTTGCCATTTTTTATGCAAAATATGTATTTTATACGCTTTCTTATTTGCCATAAATAAGTATTTAAAGTTGTCAACGAAAATCAGGGATAGTTAGAATTAAATTTACAATTTCCTTGCTTACAGTGGTGGGGCCACATCTCTTTCTGACATAGTGCTGGCTCTTGCGCTAGTATAGCAAAATGTGAGACAGAAACTATCGTCAAAGGGCGGCGTCATTGTTGCACTTATACGGGCTGTCTCGAAATCTTGACAATTTTTTGGTTCCAAAAAGAAATTCAGTAAAAAACTGTTGGTAGTTCATCTTGGTGTACCGACTTCTACAATTAAAATGTACGACTGCTTTTGTAATAAGAATTGTGTTGTGTGTTTTGATACCAATAAGATTTTGAGTTACATAATTGTATAAAAAGTTTTCAAAGGCACATTCACTGAAATTGACGCTTTTGTGTTTTTATTTAGTTGTAGACCTAGACGTCTTCAGCAGTGAATGTGTTGCCAATAACATCAGTTCAGATCAAAGACTTTAGTCAAATAAACAGTACTAAATAAATAAATAAAATATGTTTTAATTATGTTTTTTTTCTAAATTTCCAGACAGCCCTGAAATCAAATCATATCTTTTTTTTAGATTTATTTGAAAGGTTTAAAAGATACGGCCTTAATTTTTATTATTGCTCTTTGTACATAGAAATTTCAAACCATTGTCCTGCAATTTAATTTACTTTAAAATTACAATAACTCTTCTTTTAAAATGTACATATTTTTAACAAAGATGTTATCGTCATAATTTAATCCAATCAAGTTATATTGAAAAAGTAATTTTGGCCTTATCTAATAAATCTGAAAACTTACTACCCACCAAAATCTAAACTTGCAAATTAAGAACCACTTATGTTTATGTCGCCTCACTTTCCCGAAATAAAATAAAAAAAAAACTGACATCTTAACGTCACTTTGACAGAAGCCACTTGATACTAATAAAACCTTTTTATTTTCTTTATCAAAAGTGAGGTGGGGTTTGCTCAACAGTAATTTTCAAATTATTTGTACCAATTTTTTATTCTTTAGTTTATGAATTATTGTGACTTCTTCAATTAAATCTTTACATGGAACATGAATACGTCTGAATTGTTAAAAGAGTTCTTTTAATAAAAATCTACTAATATTATAATGTGATGTGTTATAATTTTGACTTATGACTTCTTTTATATAAATTATTGATAAAAATAATTCCTCTTCCTGGCAACACCTGATTATCCGCTCCCGCGTCTTACCCAATTAAAACATTTTTATTCCTATCAGAATGAAGTTGGTACAAATAATCGTTTAATTTCTTCCAGTGGAATAAGTCCACGTCCGCTCGGTCGTAAAAATATTGCGGCGGGCTTTTTTCCCACACTGGGTCTTCAACGATGGTGAGTTTTTTTGATGCGCTCTGGGAATAGAATAGCCGGGATGCATTCTGTTGTACTCTCAATGCTCGGTTCAACACCGAGAGTTGAAAATCCAGTGATATTTTTACGTCCGTGCGAACGTGGTCTAAATAATGTATGTAAATATATTTTTTTAATGGACAGTCTTGCGTGATTTGCCTATTTTTGAACGCGCAACGTTGATCTCTTAGGTATAGTTTTCGTTTTATTTTGCTTCTTGGAAGCCCCTTTTCAAATACCGAATTATTTTTAAACTACCGTCATTACTTTGTTAAAAGTAACAGGTACCTATTCTTTTTCATCGCTGACTTGGGATAATTTAGGACAAATAAATGTATGGTTTAATTTAAAAATATTAAGTAATTAGCAGTTTAGTTTTGATTTAAAATAAACGTCTTATTCCGAATGAAATCTTCGAAAAATAAAATCTAACAATAATTTAAAAATCGGCAAATCACTAAGGGTGCGTTTACACCGACTGTATCTACGTTAAACACTATGTTGTGTAACGCATCCTAACTCTTTTGTACGTCACACACGCTGTGGACCTATTAATGACAATAGAATAGTGTACGGTACATAAACTATCTGGAACAAATGTATGCCCAATCAGTTACGGTTACATTTTTGTTTTTGTTTTTTTTGCTTCATTAAGTTTCCAAAATCCTAAATCACTGATTTGATAATATGAACACTCGTTCACATGGCATTACAACGCACGTTTTTAAAGTATTCGACTTAACATTAACGTCCGGGATTTTGACGTATGATCCGAGCATCAGGTATACTGCAAAAAAAAAACGTGCAGCAAATACCATGTGATCGTATACTAACATTAGAATTACAACAAAGAAAGATTTGACTGATGACTTTTTCACATTCAAATTCGAGTGTTCGTTTTTTTTTTTGGATAATGTATTTAAATTTTGTATTCAATTTTTTGAAGCGATTATAGAAAGCAAAAGGTAAGTGTTTTAACACATGTTATGATTGTACGTCGAGAGTCGGCAAGTCTTCTTAGTTTAATCCCATTAAATCGTGTATAATGGTTAGTAGGTATAATTGAATTGTTTCTACATAGAAATAAAAGTTCTTTTTAAAACCAAATAGTTGAGAGTAATAGTTTTTAGTAATAAAAAAATGATAATCGGTTAGGACTCATTTACTGGTGGTGTGTTTTTGCAAAAACTTGGTATGTATTAGCAAAAAATATTTTTCTATTTATTAAAAAATACATAAAATATTCAAAATACGCGCCTAACTATAAACAATAGAGAAAAAAGCAATTCAGATGAGACAAACTAATGAATAATAATTAAATCTTTGACATTTTTTATTTGTTTTTGCAAAAATCACATCTGCCTTGAAACCGGACTGTTTACTAAATTGTCATACTTAATCAGTTAAATCGTGATGCGTTGGGACGCAGCAAGGTTGCAAGATCTTCAGCTATACCTATTTAGTTTAAGGTTGATTTTCTCATTGCATGTGTAATTTTAAAATGGGTGTAATGAAGTTTTGAAGGGTCTCACCACATCGGCAAATAATGTATGGGGTAAACGTAACGGTCCTGTAGCCGATTGAGAATAACATCTACGATAATATTTTAAGGCTGTTTGTTCGGAGATACCTAAGAGGTGACGTAATAACAACACCTGAAAATTAACCTGCAGACTCTGTCTTCAGAATATGCATTATCTCGTCTACCTACGCATATAGACGACTCGACTGGGCACTAAGCCAATGTTTGACCAAGTAAAAACGATCAAGTCAGTACACTCCTTGTGCTCGAATCCCCATGCATTTTGGTCTGAACAAGCAACCTAACTGTAATCAGGATAAATGTTAAATTAAGTTTATAATAACTAGTGTGCCCAAATACAGGGGCAATGTAATGCAATTTAGTTTTCATGTACATAATATACTTTATTTGTAGCATATTATAGATCCATTTTGAAATTCACAGGGTCATTCGTTTTACAGTGAGATTAAAAGTAATTTTCTGTTTGACAACCCAGTAAGACTTGTTTCAAATGTTTTGGGTGAAATGAGCTTTTAAATAGTGAAGCACTTGCACTTTATATTCACGGCGAATTTAAATTATTGAATGTACTTACTTAGTAACTTACTTAATTCCAATAACAATAGTATTTACAGGAACCAGCAAAAGTATAATCTGACCAAAAATAAATACATAAATAAGTAAACTACCCATACAAAACATTTGAAACATTGACCTATCGAATATACTATTCACAGACCCCATAGCACAATTTTTATTTGTATTGAATACAATTCAAAATTAGCTGTTATTTTTTCTAAAAATATTCCCATAGTATCCTTTATTTGTAAATACCGGAAAGGCGAAGGCGCAAGGACACTTAAATACAACCAGTCATAGATTTGTGTGTAAAATTGTAATGTATGAATCTAAAGTCGTTTATTTAAATGTTTTGACTACGGTGGCATTATAACTAACAGTATTCTATAAAGTATTTTCACCATTTAGAATAAAATGTGATGCAAATCATTTTTATATGCACGTATTTTGAAAAAAAAATACTATTTAGAGTTCTCATAAATTACCATCAAAGAACAAACTATTATTTCAATTTTATATCTTTCATTGGTTTACTAAGTGCTTTCTTGTGAGTACTTACTATGTGTCACTGTAGTTATAATATTATGTTAATACGGCTGTAAAGTTTGATAAATGTTTACTGTTTAAATAGAAAACATGGACACGACAAAGTTGGCGATTTAAAAATATTGAAAACTGTAATATTGCGGTCTCAACTGGTTGTTCAAAGTTCAAAAGCGATTTGTAATATAGCAATATTAAATCGATTTCAACAAATCTATTGGTTTTACTTATGATCCTGTTTCATCCCACTCTAGCAGCCACATTTGTGCACCAGTCGAGTCCAGATTTGCTTGTGCACTTCAATATTCAACACAAGTGTTGATTCAGACAAAAAAAAAGTACATAATTATCTACCTAACACGCAAAAGGTTTGCATGTAGGTGGCGCGCCATTCATAGAATGGAGTTCCTATAAGATATACCTACACTTATGTCTACCCCCAAGTAGTAAGTTCTCAAATGTTTAGTTATTTTCAATGGCGGTACAAGGAAGCCTGATGAACTTTTGTAATCTGTTGCAGTTTACAGAAGTTTTGTTTTACGTCATCTTTTGCCAACGGGATGGAACGCAGAACAGAAAGCCAGAGCTTCGCCACTGAGCCACGAAACGGGCTTCTGCAACCTAATTTATACTAAATTTTTCTTTTGATGTAGATTGTATAGACAAACCATAAACGTTTATTCTTTGGTTACATGGAGAAACTGGATCAGGCTCAAGATGCGCAAGATACCTATCCAACAGGACGGTACACATACACACATAAAAAATCGACTTTTCTCTTATGGGGGTAGGGAGAAGCTTTAGAATGCTGATATTGCCCACAAAAGTTTGTTATTAGGCATCATACTCAGACCAAAAATAAAGTCAGCGCTGTCGAGTGACCTGGGCCAGTTTCGTAAACGTGTACACTTAGTGAGGTGTAGTCTGGTTGTAAATGCAGTATGGGGGAAAGGTCTTCAAATAAAAGAATGATTTTACTTCGATGAACCCTTTAATTTGAGACTATTTTTAATGATAACAAACTGAAAATTGTCAAAAACTATTATTGCCTGAAGTAAGTTTACAAAATATTTGACAGGATTGTGGGAGCATTTCAAAAGTAACACGGTTTCATAACCAAACTTATCATATGTACAGGATCAATGTTATGTAGGCCATAATTAGTTTTCGTCAAAACATTATGTTCCCTTATACGTAATGAGACATAACAAAAATATCTCCACACAACATCAATAGCTGTCCAAATTTATAATTTTCTTAAAGATAACAGTTATAACATCATCATTCAGCATAGCTTATGAGATGTAAAAGCACTTCGATGGTTTAAAATTTTATAGACGTTTTCTAAAGTTAACATTTTTTTTTGCCTTATTCATGTTTTATGATTTAGAATACACAAAATGGTCGTCGATTTAATTCGACCATATTGAAAGGTGATTTTCAATAGTTTGGCAAAGTACATAATCCATTTCAGATTTGAAATGGTGACTTTTATAGGGGAGTATTTAAGGTAGATCCCCTTGGAAGTTTCATGAACACTTCCTAGTAAGTGAAATTATATAGGTATTTGTCAGTGTGCCTAGCACAGTAGCACAACACACCATCCTTAGAAAGTTGATTCTTAGGAGAAATATAACTTACGAAATTATTTACTCTCCCTAAACAAGTGACTAAATTTTACATATTTAAAGAAATATATTTTTAACCAATATTATCATTTGATTTCCCCTGTATCTAATGTATATTAAAGTCTTCTGTTTTGTATAACATTAAATACACATACTAAAATTTTACTGAAAAATTAGATATACAAAAAAATCGAGACAAATCTTACTAGAAGCTACTGATAAAATTTTACATGAAATAAAAACATTTAACATACAATAAAACCTAAAAAATCTGATGCCTGTGCTGTAAGTGGTAAGAATAATTCTTGTAAAGATAAATAGCAAATTTTTGCAGTCCTTATAATATTAAAAGAGGTTTTCTCCTCTCAAAATTATGAAAGTTTTAATGCAGCACATCATGTCAATAAAAATATCTCTTAGAAAAGCGTAAGTATTTGTCAAAGTAGTCATAGTATTGTCTTTTAAAATGTACATATTATAATATTGCAATGAACTCAATAGTTAACCTAAATTGAAGGTACTTATCGTTCAAATATATTGGATTTTGAATGCAACCTTAAGCTGGAGCCAATATAAATATCACAAGTAGCGGCTTAAGGGACCTTCTCAACGTCTGTCCAAACTAAAAGAAGAGTAGTCACTAAAATTCATTCTCTGTACAGGTTACAGTCAAAGGTTTAAAACTTATTTAAAAATACTCCAAACAATGAGTCACTACAAAACTAGGGGGTCTACACAACATTTTTAAGAAGATTCAGTATATACTGTTTGTTTACATTCAAATTACGGCTGTACATTTTATTATACTTTATATGACTGCAACAGTTAACAGCAGCCACTTATTAAGGAATCAATTTTATGACACAGAGAATGCCTTTTCTGAAAAGGATTTAACATAAGCCTCATGCAATTTGTTCACAAAGTCGGCATCATGTTTCAGCAGATAATTGAAAGCTTGAAGCAGCTGGTTCCTAGTGAGAGGCTCCGGGGAAGGCTGGACGTCTCCACCTGTGCTAGCAGTGAACATTGTGGGCGGCATCAGTGCTGGCTTCTGCTGAGTTGACACAGAGTCAATCAACGGGTACATTCCAATCTCTTCCAATTTGCTACCATTAAAAGAGCTTACCGTATGGTTGACATCCTGTGACTGATTTAAGTATGTGGCCAGGGGAGACGTTGGCTTAGGTGATGATATATGCATCAGATTCAACTCATTCTCCAGTGGTATAGTGCCATTGGTGTCATTCGTATCCAACTGTCCCTTCTTCAGACTAGATATCCTCTGCTGATTGGGCTTGTCAATAGGAGTTGACTTTAACGGGAACCCACAGTTTTGTCTCATTGCTGAATCAATGTTCATATTGCCGTTTGAACTTTGAGCCTCTTGAGGTGTCACAGAGCGTTGTTGTTTCTCTATATGTTCTACAGAATGTGCTGGATTGCTCATGAGCCGCTGCAACAGCTGCGGCACCTCCCGGGCGTCTGTCGAACGCGGCCCGAAAATACCCGGCGAGGGTAGCGAGGACACTGCCGGCATTTGCGCAGCAGCACCGCTCCCAGCTTTGGCGAAGAAGTCCATCACACTCTGCGAAGTCATGTCGGGCGCACGCGACGGTGTAGAGTCACACTTGTTAGTGACGAGGCCCTTATTGGAATTGAAGTCATCTTGGGCCTTGCTCAACATGCTGAATATATCGACGGGCGCACTAGAAGGTGTAGATGTACTATATACAGCGTTCTGCGCCATGTTCTCGCCGCCTGGAACTTGCTTGATAGGGTCTTTGATGAGAGAATTTAACTTTGTCGCAACTCTTACGCACTCGTCTTTATCGTAGAACCATATGCCGTAAATGCGACACTTGGCGTTCCGATACAAAAGGAAAGGTTCCTTCAATTGCAATTCTATTCCTTTCGATACTGGTTCGATTAGGTTATTCGTATTCAATCTGTTCATAATCACTAAACTATGGTAAGGTTCACCATTTCTACTGTACACAAACAAAGCACCCTCGATGTTAGTTTTCTCCCATTCGTTCTCTTCGAATGTATAAAGCGCAACGTGGGTAGCACTGTCGATTATTTCTCTAGCGTATGGATCTGCCCTCTTTAGTGCAGCGAAATTCATACGTAGTCCGGTGTCAGCCATTTTATAACAACAAAATACAAGTTTTTATACAGCGAGCAAGCATCACAGCAAAATGACAAGAACGAATAAATTCGCCATTTTCGGACCGTTCCATACACTTACTCGTTAAATTTTATGTACTGCCTCCGAACATAAATTAAGATAATAAAAATAATATTGTTAAGATTTCTTGAATTTAACATTGAATCTACTCTATCTAATCCCAGTTACTTTCTAATGTTACAATATTATGTTAAAATAGAAATGCTTGATATATTTTATTGTTCGATTGTTACCGGTTCTACGTGCAAAGGAACGATCTATCGTAGATGTATCAGTGAATAGGAGGAGGGTCCCTCCATTCGTGAATGAAGGGTGGCGTTGGTTTAATGCTCTAAGGTGGCGGCAGTTAAAAAAAATATTTTGAAATTAAAATAATGTAATATTGCTTCACTTTCCTTTACATTTATGTAAAATATGTTTTGGTTGTAAATAACACTGGTAGTTCTCAGTTTTATGTAATAAAAGCGAAGCTTCTATGAAGTTGAAACAAAAATTGGCTTAATAAACAATAATTCAACTTTGTTTGATTGGATTGAAGCATCGATTTCGATTGGAGGCTTAGACCATTTAACCTAGAAATGGTTTGAGATAGGAGGGTTGGTTTTGCTAGTATGGCTGGTTACTGGTAGGTATCGCCGACTAGCCAACGCACAGGTAGGACTAACCCTGACCACCGCATGATCTTCTTGTAGATTTTACAATGTGTTAGGGCTTAGGGCCAATGGTTAGGGCAGACAATATGCTACCACTTACAGGGTACCTACTAAAAAATAAAAAATATCTTAACTAGTAAGGTCCGCGGCCCCCCTCTGGCAATTGGGCCAGGGTCCAGATAGCACTAGGTAAAAGACATTTACTTATCATGATTTTCGAGAGGCATGGCCACCGTGAGACACTCGTACCCAATGCCCCCGTAAATTTTCGGACCTAAGGCCCAATTAATAGTGAGCACGATGAATAAATTAATACATGCCACTGTAAGATAAAAAATAAACTTTATGTATTTGACGAATTTGATCTTATAAAAATCCTAGTATTGGATTTCATTATATATTTCAACAAAATGATGTAATTTTATCACACTATACAGAAAAGTTTGACCTCTGTCGTTTTGCACTTGTAGGAATTGAGTAAGATAATGATAAAATAAATATACCTACCGAATGCGACATTTCCATAGCAAAAGTACTTCGTCTTAGTGATGTGCCTACAATCGAATTAATTTATCGACAATGCTAAAGTCATTAATGGCAACTTAGGCTTGATTGGTCACTATCATTGTGACTAAAACTAATATCAGCATACTTTTTCATCTTTTGTACTCATCATATGCCTCACTATTTTTCCCAACTACAAATGTTGGGGAAAAGAGCGAGGCTGAGAAGTAATTTTTCATCTTTTGAACTAAAAGCCGGTTAAGTTGTGAACATAATTTATTACATTTGTTACAAATAAGCCATCGATGTGTGTTCACGCATCAATCGCATGATCATGTGGACTGACGTCACCGGTGGCTGAGGCGCGGGCGCGGGCAGACGACCTGCGCGCGGCGGCGAGCGGCAGCGGCGGGGGCCACTTCACGATTGCACGGCTAGAACGACACTGGCGTCCCCCTTTGGCAACGACACTGTACCGCTACCTATTTTTCGCCTTTTTGTAATATAATTTAAATTAGTATACAGTCCACGCCTTTTTATTAATCTCCCTGAGCTCCTGAACATGGTCCTTCTACCGGGAAACATCCAGGAGTAAACAAGAAAAAGCAAGAATAAGCAGTCATCAAGTAAACCGTTGAAGGGGATTTGAATGTCAACCGTCATCGATCAGCAAAATCACCGTTGCAGCTGAAGAAGAAGAAGTCAATTAGTGAAACGGTTAAGGACATCTGTGAGTTCGTTCCAATTATTTACCTTTTCCTTTAGATCCATTTCACAAAAAGTGTGTTGTTAACATCAATAATTTCTGTTCCTACTATCGCTTACTTTATTCCCTTTATTTGAGATAGACAATTGGTTGCTAGCATTCTATCTATTTCAAGCAGTGTTTAAGTAATTCGCAATCGCTTTATCGCGTTTGTACAACGCGATTAGTCTGTGCGACTTGCCGGCCGACCGGGTTTTTTTTTTCTACGGTGACTCACCTCCTTTGTTCTCGCATCAGCTGTGTTTGCTACCGACCTATCTGCTTTTTATGCAACTTAACTAGTAATTAGTCAGCTGGCTGTTCTTTTGAATTAATTTATTCGACAATTTGCTGCCAGATTTGATCGTTTGTGCTTTAAAATAAACCGCTACTTTTGCTTCGAATTAATTTCAAGTCTTAAAAGCTTTTAAAGTCTTTTCAATTCTCAAATTTAAGTGCAACATGGATATCGATAAATTAGTAAAACAGCGCAGTGGCATTAAAGCAAAGCTCACCAACTTTGAAAAGTACATTACTGTTCTTTCGTCTTCGAAGCTCATATCCGAACTACAACGGATTGATCTAGAAGGCCGCTTGAACAAATTTGAAGCTTTGTATGATGTTTTCGATGCATTACAGATGGAAATCGAGTTAGCGTCGGCGACCCCCGAAGACGAGTACGTGGAACGAAATCAGATTGAAGAACGGTACCACTCGTTGATCGCCAAGGCGCGCAGGCAGCTCCAGACCAGCTGTGCTGAGCGTGAGGGTTCGGAGACGGGCACTACAATGGGCTCGAAACCAGGTGCATCGTTTAAAAATAACTTTGTTCGCTTACCGAAAATTGATTTACCGCAATTTGACGGTAGTTACCAGTACTGGCTAGAATTTAGGGATACTTTCATTTCGTTAATACATAACAGCGATTGTATCGATAGCATTAATAAGTTTCACTATCTCCGTGCATCCCTTAAGGATCGTGCGTCGGAAATAATCAAGAACATTGATTTTAAGGGTGACAATTATGTAATAGCTTGGGAATTATTGTGTGAGCGCTACAACAACAACCGCCTTTTAATTAATAATCATGTGCAGGCTCTGTTTGATGTAGAACCCGTAACGAATGAATCATCGTCTTCTTTGCGACGTCTTATAGATGTCATAAATAAAAATATACGGGCACTTAAGACCTTAAAGGAGTCGACAGAGTATTGGGATACTCTTATAATATTTATGATGTCTAGAAAATTAGATTTAAATACAAACCAAAAATGGGAAGAGCACCGCAATGCATTGTCAGAAGCTCCTACTTTGTCAAATTTAATTTCATTTATTAGTGGTAGGGCTGATCTCTTGGAAACACTAGAGGTAACCCAAAGTAAATCAAGCACTAGTGGGAATAATAGACAAAAAAGTTTTATTATTTCAAGTACCAAAGAAAATAAGAATACCCACAAAGAAAGGATGAATAGTAACTTAGAAAATAAAAAATCACATAGTAACAAGTTACAAAACAAATTAAAATGTCCTCTATGTTCTAACGATCATCTTTTATATACGTGTGATTTATTTAAAGGTTTACCTACTGAATCACGAATACAAAAGGCTAAGGAATTACAGGTGTGTCTAAATTGTTTGCGTTCGAGTCATGTAACCAAGAAATGTCGTTTAGCTGGTTGTAAATATTGCAAATTCAGGCACAACACTCTCTTGCATGTTGAACCGACTGATCGCCCTTATCAAGACCCCATGCCTTCAGCGTCAAATAGTGTCGCCTTACCAATCGATACTTCAAATAGTGTCGTCTTATCAGCTGATACTATACATCATACTAGTGCACCCAATATACTGCTGTCCACAGCTATTGTGAAGGTGGTGAGCAACAACGGTGAGAGAGTCAACGCTCGAGTCCTGCTTGACAGCGGCAGCACTGCCAACTTCATGACGGAGAGCCTCTGCACCAAACTGGATTTGTTACGACGTAAAACTACCTCCACTGTCACAGGTATCAACCAACAGTCTTCCTACAGTACACAGTCTTGCAATCTTAATATTGAGTCTTTTAATGGTGACTATAGGATTAATTTGGACTGCCTAATTTTACCTGAGATTACGAAACGTTTGCCATCCTCTTATATTGATATGAAGAATATTCCTATTCCGTCAAGCATTCGCTTAGGTGACCCAACATTTAATATTCCATCTGTCATTGACATCTTAGTAGGCGCAGAAATATTTTGGAGCGTTATAGGCACTGCTGCGATTGATTTAGGCAAGCGTATGCCTAAGCTATGTGACACCAAATTTGGTTGGATAGTGTCTGGTCCAGTTACTCAGATACGTTCGACTTTTAAAAAAGGCTCACATTTTTGTAATCATGCCCACTCAATCGAACAACCTGATTTGACAAAATTTTGGGAGCTAGACTCCATCCCTCCTAAGCACGCCCTGTCTCAAGAAGAACGGGAATGTGAATTAAGTTTCAAACAAAACACCATTCGTAATGATAGCGGTAAATTTATTGTAACTATGCCTTTGAAAACCGATCCAAGCATTTTAGGCGACTCGTACAGTATGGCAAAACATCGTTATCTGTCACTAGAACGTCGCTTTCAACGGGAACCTGAATTCAAGGCCAGATACATCGAATTCATGGTTGAGTACGAACGCCTTGGTCATATGAGTGAAGTTAACAACAAGTCAAGGCCTCATTCAAACAAATATGCCGAATATTTCATACCTCATCATGGAGTAATTCGCGAATCCAGTACGACAACGAAGCTGAGAGCTGTGTTTGATGCGTCTGCCATTACTTCCTCTAAAGTATCACTTAATGATATTCAAATGGTAGGGCCCAAGGTACAGGATGATTTATTTTCAATTTTGTTAAGATTTCGGCAACACAAATATGTTGTTACTGGTGATGTCGAAAAAATGTATCGTTGCATAGAAGTGGCTCATTCACAAAGAACATTACTGCAAATTATTTTTAGAAAAGATCCCAAAGAACCGTTAAAGACGTACAGATTAAACACCGTCACGTATGGGACATCATCTGCACCTTACCTAGCAACAAAGTGTCTTGTAAGTCTTGCGGACGAAGCTACCACAGACAACGTGAGGTCTGCAATTTCACGGGATTTTTACGTTGATGATTACTTGGGCGGTAGTTCGACAATATCCGAAACTATAGATCTGGCGAAACAAATTAATTCCATTCTC
The DNA here is from genome assembly GCA_937001585.2 of Brachylomia viminalis. Classification (NCBI taxonomy): domain Eukaryota; kingdom Metazoa; phylum Arthropoda; class Insecta; order Lepidoptera; family Noctuidae; genus Brachylomia; species Brachylomia viminalis. Next base: position 3,770,957 of record OW443303.2, on the reverse strand, counting down.
TCATCTGCACATTTTTTCTTGCGAAAGTGGCAATCTAATAGTCCGGAAATCCTCGAGGCAATAGGCAACTCAGAAAAATCTAGTTCATTAGACTTATCCAGTCACTCCCAGTCATCTAAAACTTTGGGTCTGCACTGGTTTTGTAATACTGACACCTTCTCCTACTTAATTAATATTTCTACAAAGGAAAAAATAACAAAACGACACATTCTATCGGTGACCAGTCAGGTGTTTGATCCCCTAGGACTGGTTGGCCCCTGCATTGTGGAAGCAAAGTTAATAATGCAGCGACTATGGGTTGAGCAGTCCGAATGGGACGATGAAGTCTCACCTGAGATAATCAAGATGTGGTGTGCTTTTGTTCGCACACTTCCCAATCTGAACAATTTAAATATTCCACGATGGGTGTGCTGCAATCTTGCTGTGGAACATGAACTGCATATTTTTTGTGACGCTTCTGAAAGGGCTTACGGGGCATGCATATATGTTCGGTCAGTATGTAGTGATGGATCAGTACATGTACAACTTTTAGTGTCTAAAAATCGTGTAGCACCAATAAAGACCGTAACCATTCCGCGCCTAGAACTTTGTGCAGCGTTATTGGGTGCAAGACTGTGTACTACCGTAATAGAATCCCTGACTATGCCTATAGTTAAGCGACTATTTTGGAGCGACTCGATGATCGTATTGGGGTGGCTTAAAATATTACCAAACCAACTAAAACCCTTCGTACGTAATCGAGTCGCAGAAATTCAGGAAAGTACTGCTGGAGACCGGTGGAGGTACGTACCATCGAAAGACAATCCGGCGGACCTTGTTTCTCGCGGGGCGAGGGCCGATTCCATCGGTGAATGCTCGTTATGGTGGTCGGGCCCTAGTTTCTTGAAAGGCTGCGAAAGTAGCTGGCCTAATATGCCCTGTAATAGCGTGAAACACGATCTACCTGAAGTAGTGTGTCATTTCACTAATCAAAATAACACTAATATCAGTTCTGATCAATCAACTAATAATTTAATAATTCAGTCATTAATTCACAGTAATTCTAATTTCAATCATCTTCAAAGAATCATTGCTTATATCAATAGATTCATATATAATTTAAAAAATTCTAATTGCAAATTGCATGGTTCGCTTTCTAGTGACGAATTAGATAACGCTTTAACGTGTTTACTACTTAGTGCACAAGCAGAGATGTTCCCAAAAGAGTGCAATATTTTGAAGTCCGGAAAATCTTTGCCTCATAAAAATCGTTTAATTTCATTGACACCATTTGTAGATTCAAAAGGAATTATACGCGTAGGAGGCCGACTTGATAACTCACCGTACGATTATAATACAAAATATCCAATCTTACTTTGTAGTAAACATCACCTTACGAAAATTCTATTTCATATGCAACATAAAAAATTGCTCCACGCTGGTCCGCAATTGTTGTTGGCAAATATGCGACTCAACTATTGGCCTCTAGGCGGCAGGAACCTTGCTAAGACCGTCGTCAAACAATGTATAAAATGCTTTAGATACAAGTGTCAAAATATACAACCAATTATGGGTCAACTTCCATGCTCGAGAACCAACATTAAATTTCCATTTTTTAACTCTAGTGTTGACTATGCTGGCCCAGTGCTGATAGCTGACCGAAAGGGTCGTGGTTGTAAGCTTACAAAGTCTTATTTATGCATCTTCGTTTGCCATGCAACAAAGGCGGTCCATTTGGAGCTCGTCACCGACCTTACAAAAGAAGGCTTCATGGCGGCTCTGAATCGTTTCACGTCTCGTCGGGGTAAACCTCAAAGCATATTATCAGACAACGGCACGAACTTTGTTGCGGTTAATAATGAGTTAAAAAGAATTATTACTGACTCTGATGTTGCATCTGAAATGGCACAGCAAGGCATTAAATTTGTTTTTGCTCCTCCTTATTCCCCACACTTTAATGGCATGGCTGAAGCTGCCGTAAGGTCCACCAAAAACCATCTTAGAAAGTTGCTAAGTCTCACCAACTTTACTTACGAGGAACTGGCAACTTGTCTGTGTCAAATAGAGGCCGTTCTAAATTCCCGTCCTCTAACTCCCTTGTCCTGTGACCCATCTGATTTGTCTGTCCTCACTCCTTCCCATTTTCTAATTGGACGAACACTCACGTCTGTGCCGTCTTCACAGGTTCCTGACAAAACCATCAGCAGCTTAGACCGCTTCAAAAGAATTGAATACATCCGTCAACACTTCTGGCAGCGGTTCTCTAATGAATACATTTCCTTACTCCAACAGAAAACCAAATGGTCAGTTCTTTCAGACAGGAAGCTCAGAGAAGGAACGCTTGTGCTCATCCGAGACAAGGCGCTTCCACCACTTGTTTGGGCACTAGGTCGCGTAGTACGAACCTATGCGGGCGTCGACGGCATCACTCGCGTGGCAGACGTGAAGACAAAGAGAGGAGTCATCACAAGAGGGTTTAACAACATTTGCCCTCTTCCCTTCGAAGACTTCAACAGGCGGGAGGATGTTCACGCATCAATCGCATGATCATGTGGACTGACGTCACCGGTGGCTGAGGCGCGGGCGCGGGCAGACGACCTGCGCGCGGCGGCGAGCGGCAGCGGCGGGGGCCACTTCACGATTGCACGGCTAGAACGACACTGGCGTCCCCCTTTGGCAACGACACTGTACCGCTACCTATTTTTCGCCTTTTTGTAATATAATTTAAATTAGTATACAGTCCACGCCTTTTTATTAATCTCCCTGAGCTCCTGAACAATGTGTTTTCAATACGATAGGATCATGCTTCAGTTTTTAAACCAAAAATTCGACCGCGTGCTTATTATTATGTTTTCACCTATGCTATGTTTATTGCATATAGCAATTTATTATTTTATTGTGCTAAAAATCACAAGCCTGCTAAACTTATATTTTTTAAACAAAAACTGGCTTTAAAACAATACACTGTGGCGCTACAATGGTGACATTAGTTTAACACACGGGTAGGGCTAGTGCCCATTAATCATAAAAAAAAATGTTTAGGTTAAAATAATTGCTAAAATGAAAAAAAAAATCAAACAAACCAATTAATAAAAAAAGCTACTAAAATTGGGATCATCGTTGTAAAAATTTATTCATGAAATTACTTACCTAGCTGACTTACGTTAACTCGGAGCGGCAACGCCTCGATTCGCGCGCTGGCAACCGTGCATCGCGTCTTGTACCTACTCGTGATCGGTCCGATTCTTTGACGGCACATTATCCTAGAAACCGAGCGGCGCAAGTGGTACCTACAGCGGAAGTGCTTAGTCAAACATATCACCCTCTCTTGTCACTATTAGTTATAACTGTCATCACTAATCACTGCCATCACGATCACAAGTTTACACAAGCACTAATAGCACAAATAAATGCGTCCGTATCGCAAGAGATGTAAGCGTACCTACTAGATAAGAAAACGAAAACAAATCAAAGCGTCTTTATCGCAGTACCAAAATCTAATTACTATCCTAATTACAGCTCGCGCGATAAGAGTTTGGCTTTGACCGTTATTGCGCAGAAATCAGAAATTGGGTATCAACGGGCAATTAGCGGGGTGCGGGGCGGGTGCGTAGGCGCACGCGGTGCTCTGATTGGCGCTCCAGTCGTTCCCTGCCTCTCGCATCGATACGACGTACCGCGCACTCCTGTTATACAATCAAAAGTTCAAAAATCCGAAGATCAAAGCCAAACTCTTATCGCGCGAGCTGTACACAAAATTATGCATAGCGACGTAATTATGCGCACTAGTGTGAAAAAGTGCGTCAAGGGCACGGGTTTGGCTAGCACTAGAAAAGCAAAAAAATAATTTTAATTCGGTTCGGCGTCGGCGCGGCGCGGCAGCGCGCGGGTGGAAGAGAGAGCGCGCATCACCTGCGCTGCCGCTGCGCGCCTCCCGCCGCCAACAAAGGAAATTTCCTTCAATTCGTCTACTCTATGCATTTGTCTTATCCGATTATTATTGCTTATTCGTCTTAATTTCATTGATGCGAAGTAATGATCAGTGACCCCGGCAAATGACCGCTGCGCGACAGTTCTTTAAGTTTAGGCGTAAATAATAACGTTTAATGGTTTTTTTTTTCATGAAACGAAAATGTGAAAACGTATATGTGTGTTAAATAATTAATGTCACCATTGTAGTGCCAGCGCCACCGCGCTGTATATTTTGTTGTTTTGTTTTTATTTCATCGACATTTAATTTAGCTCATCACTAGTTTCCGTATCACAATTCACAACTAAACGGAACGTCAACAACCGAATGTCATTCATTTAAAAGTTTGCGCGTGTCAGAGACGGCAGTTTACAAATAAAATAAATAATTTTCGTTAATTAAACATAACTGCGTCTTGGTATAATACAGCTATCTACAATCAGCTCTTGCTTAAACTGGTAAATGTTAGCTAGAAGTTGTTTCAATTGTTTGTAATTTGGACACGTGACGTTTAGGCTAAGTTTTTAGTAAACAACAAGGTAGAAAAATGTCTGGTGGTAAAGTTCTGGTGATTGGAGGCGGCGGGCGGGAGCATGCTCTCTGCTGGAAGCTGGCAGACTCTCCATTTGTGCGCCAAGTATACTGTGCACCCGGGAGTGTCGGCATCGCGACCACCAACAAAGTTGAGTGCGTCGAACTCGACATCAACGATTATCCCGTAAGTTTCATAGCAGAAAAGTATGCTCTATTACTTCTATTAGTTTGCGCATATTATACCTCAGGAAGTCAGAAGGCTACGCCTCATCATCTTCTAGAAATTATTAATTGGGGTCAGATTGTTATTCCATTATTGGATTATTTCCATACGTAAAACATGAGTACAAAATTAGAATAACTTAATAACGTGATAAACTATTTTGATACAAAAGTTAACTGTAAACTTAAGTAATATTTTATGTAGACAAAAACATTAAGTAATGAATGATGTATTTCGTTTTGCATACATTACATACTCTTAAATGATACCAAACATAAAATAAAATTAATCAAGGCAGCTCAATTGTTATTATTTATTTATTTCCAAAACACTTAGCTTAATGTACAATTGGTTTTAGGTTTTAGCCACACAACAAAAACTTCTCATGGTTTAAATTGTTTAAGAAATTCTTATACTCTTGACAAAATGACCATACAACCATATTATGTGATAAGACATAACTATACAGATACAACTATTCAATAACTATTAAACTAAATTACAATAGTAGTGAACTAAAAGACAAAAGCATATTTTATTTTATCAGTCCAATTGAGTTCATCATCCATTAGAGCCATAGAGCAACACGGTTTGCCGGTGGCCCGTGTTGCCCTATGATTAGAGCATGCATTAATTTATTTAGTTTGAACACATTATGAGATTGTCGTTAGTGTGTCTATGAGTATGAATACATTTAACTAATACTGACTTCATTGTTGTATAAAATAATAATAAACTTGTTATTGGATAATTAAGTGATTAGTTTGTTCTTGTTGCTGTTCTAGGTCAGGTACTTTATAGTTTTTCTGATTATAAGTAAGTACTTACTAAACCTAGGCTCAATTTCATAAATATGAAATTCTGATTCTGCATGATAAATCAAAGTAAAACAGTTCCTTGTGATCATGCATTGTGTTGGGCCTTTTTTAAGAATGTTTTGTTTAGATTTATTTATTTTCATTCATTATAGTTTCGTTATTTGGTTTCTATATTTTTACCAAATTGTCTGGCTAGCTAGGAAATCATCAAGATATTATTCCTGTCAGACAAGCCTTTCCTGTCAAGTGAAAATATACCTTGCTCTCAAAAACACAAAGCTGTCATTGCATATGTATTAAAATGTGGACTTCGCTTCCGTCCTCAAAGTGCATGGTGCTCTAAAAAGTACATTTTTATCTTATCAATAATCCACCAAGGAGCATGCAAACCAAACTAATTTGTTCTGAGTTGATTAATATTGACTCAGAACAAATTAGTTAACTAGGTAACTTTTACTAAAAAAGGTAACTTTTTTAAGGATAATTTAATTTTTTATTTGGAAAAATAGGAAACCTAATTCTAAAAGCCATTTGAAAATTTTTAGCAACAGTGTATGAAAAAAAAATATTTTTATACAGGCACATAAAATACTGTTCTAGTTTAAAAACAAAGAGTTACTAAAAAAATATTGGTCCTTTTTTTTTGTACAGGAAATCATCAAATAACCTCTCGGAGGGCGTGTCAGACTATTACTGACTAAAATTCAGTCAGAAACTCGATTTTCATTTTGCCCTCACTTTCAGCTGTAACAACCTCGAAAACTATGAAAACGACAACAAAAGTCATACTAAACAGTAGGTCCATAATAACAAACAATGACCATGCGCATTTTCTGTAGTAGCTAGTTTAGGAAAAAACAATAAAAGAAGTTATTTGGGTTTCTGCCTTAATTTCTGATTTGCTGTTTTATTTAAAAAAACCGTAAATATTAATGTTTAGACACTTAAATACTAGCTTTGAAATAATATAAAATGATCAATAGAATTAGCATAAAAAATATAATTAAAATCTCGATTAAGATTGCAAATGTAATGCTTGGTCAATCCCTAGCATCAGTGGGACGACACTGACAGCTCACTCCACAGGACGCGAGAGATCGCCACCGCCGCGCGCCGATCGCCTCCACGATGTAACGGAGGTGCTAAAAAAAAGGAGTCTGCATGCAGTCTGCCTTCTATAGAAAGTTTTCAATTTATTTAAAATCTTTTTAATGAAATAATTAGTGTAAAAGGGTTTTCAGTTTGCATACACTCTAAATAATAAAATCTTATAAGGTATTGCGAAAACCATCAAAGAAAGCCACCTCCAGAAAATACATTTCTGACTGAGGAAATTAAAATAATTAAATAATCTTTTCAAACTCGCTTGACTCATCGCCGCAAGTTTGCCTGCTTGTCGGTCTTCTACAGATTGTACTTCGGTGAGTGTGCCCAAGAACTCCACGACCTTATTCCACTGGCCCGCTTCTTCCATCGGTCATCTAGACGCACTGCAAGTTACCAATCCTTACCTAGTTGCCATTTCACCAATTCGCACTAAGCGTTTCCAAATGTATTTTGTAATGCGCGCAGCAAAAGAATGGAACTCTCTACCTGCGTCTGTGTTTCCGAACGACCCTAATCTCTTCAAAGTGAGAGTGAAGTGAAGTGAACAGGCTTCTTCTGGGTAAACTCACTCCACCGTCGACTCTGTCTCTGTCCCCACTGACCTAGACTAGAGTCAAGAGCAAACCCATCTTAAATAAAATAAAAAAAAACTACTTCTTAAGATTCATAGCATGAATGCCCAGGTGTCTTATCCAGGATTGATTCTTGCATGTCTTTCGCTTGTAATAGAGGTTTAGGTAAAGTTGTCAATTTCAGTACCTACTACAAAGTGAGTAAGTAACTCCAAGAAAAGTAAAGAATTTTAATATGCATGCTCCCTAACCTTTTCAGGCTATCTGCATACTAGATAGATATAAAGTCGATGACCTTAGATTACTGTCACATGTACGAAATGTGCTTATATTGACCATTATCAGACAGTTGCTATTCCGTTCGGTAAGTAACAGGGAAGTACCTACTACGATAAAAATGTCGGGAGATGTGGTTTAAGAAATTGGGAGAGAGAGATAAATAATAATAAATAAACAGTATCTAGTAAAACACTTGCTCATATAGTTATAAATAGTTGTTGCTACACTGACCAGTGCCCAGCACATAAATAGTAGGTTTTGGATGGACAAACGAGTACCTACCTAATAGTCAGTTATTTCCGATGTAGTTGCGAGGTAAACTCTGCTTGCGCGATGCAGGATTTTGCGGGTCGTCGGTCGGTGTGATGCGTGGTTCGCATGTGGCGATGTAGATACCGCTACAGGTCCGTGTCTACATCTAACTCTCGTCTACTGTCTAGTTCCCTTTTTGGAGGACCCAAAATTACATTAATGCTGATTTTGTATTCAATTTATAATGGGATAACAACAATACATTTGCATAGGTGGTGTGCATCTCCATCTGGACGTATTTGCAGGACGGACCAGCAATGCTATTCTGTAAAAATCTCACCGTGAAAACTTAGGTGAAGTGAGTTTGAAGTCAGCTTTCATTCCACTAGGGATTGACACTGTTGGCAGCTCACTCCACGCTCACTTCACCTACGTTTTCACGGTGAGATGGTTACAATATAGCACTGCTGGCAAGAAATAGTACGGTGTAGTGTACAGGAAGGGTTTTAAAGGCGAAATGGAGGGTCTTAGCCAATAAATAGTAAGGCAATTTCTGACTAGTCTACCAATAACAAATATGCTTTAATTTATTAGCCCGTAGTATATCTTTATTAAAAAAACACTTATTTTCCGGACGTCTTGTTCATCTTTTGTACCCTCGCAAACTGAAACTTTGCATTTCAAACTTACGAGCCGGGACTGGTCAGTTTCGGTCTATTATTATTATTATCATTTGTCGCTCGTCGTCTCGCTTACAGAATCAGGTCAATGACGCGGACGATGCCCTTCTCAATGTTTCGTAATCAAAGATTTCGGTTTTATCGTCCTTTGCTCGTGTTGTTTTTACTCTCCTCATGAGACAAATATGGCGATGTACAACTAAGCATGTTAGTTCAATCTGTATTCCCATTGGCCATTCCCACGGGGATAAGGCTCACTGTACCTACACAAGGGCCAAGGTGCTAGAACAGCATGTTTACACATTGGGGCTGCATTGGCGTATTGATGATTCTGTATTGGCGCTTTGAAATGGCTTTGGTGACGAATAACAACGAACTGAATAAGACGCCAACGTGTGAACACTGTTTGCGGAGCGAGATGATCCATTGATGTGTGCACGAAAAACCCACACTATTTGGTTGGCCGGCCAGTGTTGCTCGCCAACTACCAACATACACCAAGTAGATCTCTACACGTTGACCCAACCTGCTGGCCCAATATGTACAGCGGCCATACGGTTTCCCCCATATACTTCTACATCTTCCTATCTGCGTTGCCTTTTCTGGCTAATCTACCATCGCTTGGGTCATCACGCCAGTGATTTCTAAAGGCAAGGCACACAGTTTTTATCTTGGCAACAGATACCTAAAAGGAACAATCAATTGGAACGTGCTATGCAATACGGTATTTTTGCAACTGAATTATGACCTCGGTTCGCAATGCAACGTTGGCTTTGACCCGACTACCCTGATTTTGCGCTACAAAAGGAGAGTAATGTTGCTAAAGGCATCCCGCTGCCATATTTTCAATTATCATATTACACGATAAAGTATTTGCAGACTTCTGGTCAATGATGCAAACTGTCTGTAAACGGCACGAAGTTTACGTAAAATCTGTACTTAACATTATCACTTATTATTTTAATTGGACGTACAAACATGCAATATCGCCTATAAGTACAATAGTACCTACTCTATAGTGACAGAGGGGCCTTACGAATTGCGCGAGCCGATAAGAAACTACGTTAAGTTTTTCGTTATATTAGTTATCAATGTCGTATAGAAAAATAAGATGTTTTGATGGCGATCTTAGGTATTTAGTTCTTGATTACCTACCATGTTTTGACTGATCGAACAACTTTTGGACCTTGTGGAATTCGTGCACCACAACGCATTGACAGAATGTTTCTCTGCTAACAGGAACGAATTAATACCGAAGAGGGTCTACTCTTCCACTCTTCCATATTTCATTCCTGTTAGCAGACCCATGGGGACCAGAATTTTCTTCATTCAACAATATAAACACACCAGAGACTCGGTGATCAGCCGAATCAAATAATTACACAAGACAAATACCTACCTTACGATCAAAAACAACTGTTTTTAGATTTTAATAGACTCGTGTATTTGTGATAAGTGTGATAACCTCGGTCCTTTCATATCGCGAAGTTCAGTACTTCTCGGGGCAAGTTTACTTGTCACTCGAAATGCTGCGTTCAGAATACGTGGCATATGATGGGTCACTGGTTCGGGGGTGAGCAGAGGTCTACGTAATTTTTAGAAGATGAAATTTTAAGGGTCTTTGATCCTTTTGACCTATCGATTACAATTATCAATCTTTCTAGAAATGTTCATGAAAAGACTGAGGTTGATTCTACTAATAGGTTCCTTCCGACCTTGACTCGATATCAGTTCCCGATCTTGGGCCCACCATGTCTACGTAAACTGCAGCAGCATGCAGCTCCGAGTTTAACAAATATTGACGTTCTGAGATCCTTACAACGGCAGTCTTAAACCTTACAGTTGTCGTTTAACAAAGCAACCCCCCCGCTCACACATTACCCACCTAACAGCACACTTCGAAAATATCCGTAGTATTAGCTATCCTGGATGAGACTCGCACAGATCAGGGACGCATGGCTCATAACGGAGAAGGCCTATATTCAGCAGTGGGTGGACCAAGGCTGCCAATAATAATGATGAGCTATCCCCACTTTAAAAACTCACTTTAATCACCATTTTCTATTACAGGCAACAGCAAAATGGTGCAAAGACAACGACATAGACCTCGTGATAGTTGGACCAGAAGATCCCCTCGCCAACGGCATCGTGGACAACCTCACCACTCTAGGCGTCAAGTGCTTCGGACCCACGAAGGCTGGGGCTCGCATCGAGGCGGATAAAGACTGGTCGAAGATCTTTATGAACAAGTACCAGATTCCTACAGCGAAGCACAAGTCCTTTACTGATGCTGCAGCTGCTAAGGAGTTTATAAATACGTGAGTTTCTTTGGAGTTGACTGTGTATTTGTGTCTAAAGCCCAAAATCTAGGACAATGCTGAAGCATGAGTCTCGATTCAAAACATGATTAAAGTAGATTAGTATAAAATGTGTCTGTTTTGAATTAAGGCGCATACGCCACTCGGCCTCTATCAAGAATTTGGTATTTTAATATTTTAAACAGATTTCATAAATGGTTCTCAATTCGGTTGTATTTTTTATGTTAGTTACCTCAGAACTCCGTTATTTTTAAACTGATTTCGAAAATTATTTTTTTATTTGAAAGGATATACTTCCAGCTTGGTCCCATATACATTTGGTCAAGTTCCGGTGAGAGGTTTTTGTGTCATCTTCAATAATACGTACTTTTCCACTTAGTGTATGTTGATGATGTTGTAATAACTTTAAAAATTTAAAAATATAATTTTTTTCACAAAAAAATCCACCGACACCCAAATAAACTAAAATATAAAAACCAAAGACACCCACTTCCGAAATTAAAGTTATTTTTCACTTTGTAGTGTGCTTTTTGGAAGTCGGTGGGCTTGGCACAATAAGACAACACTTTCCAAAAACAAGAAATAAAAAAACGGTACTTTCATGTATAAAAGAATACTATCTTATTTGGCCATTAAAATATTCACCGCCTTTCGCGACCTTTTCTCTATATCAGATCTTATATTATTTACCAGACATAACTAGTAAGTATACGAATAATACGTACATAATTAATATGTATACATAAATCTAGAAGAGTCTAGACTGGTCCTTCCTGGACTCATTAAGTACTTAAATCGTCCTTTGTTGAACTTGAATGCACTTTGGAACTACAAGCAATATGTCACCGATAAAATGAATAACTGATATTATGTCTATTAATAATTTTAACAAGGAGCACTTAATGATCTATGATTGTTTGGTGAATTGATCGTTAAAGTCACTCCGTATCGCCTTTTCTCAAGTGTCTTGCTCAATATTCTCTCAAAGCAAAAAATTGATAGCGGTGGTGGCCCAGTGGTAACGGTACGAGTTGTAGGTCGTAGGTTCGAACCGAGACAGGCGCTTTACTTTGTGTAAATTATTTCATCACCACTGTTCTCAAAACGGTGAAGGAAAACATCGCGAGGAAACCGGCATGTCCTAGAACCTAAAATTCGAAGACACCGAGAGGAGGCCTGTGTCCCAGCAGCGGGAACATTATGGGCTGATTATGCATGAAATATTTTTGTTTTACGAATATGCCTGTTTCAACAACAACACAAAACACCATGGCTGTAATTCCCGAAGGATTTCGGTAGAAGTGTACCTAATCGTGCAGTACACCTTCGTTCCACCAGATGTTTTAAATACCACGTTATAGGTGGCGAGCTTATTGCAATCAAGCGGGCACAAATCTAGACTATGCTACTGTGAAATTCTTGATGGAATGAACCAGCTTCAAATCTGTTATTCTAAGTTGACTAGTGAACTGTGAACCCAATGCCCGTTTTTACTTAAATATTACGCTAACTACACCGAAAAGTAATATCTATACAAATATGTACTACCTACATAAAATTGAAGTGTATGTTTGTAATGTCAAAATAATAGCTTTTTACTAAATGTAGATGAAAGTATAGGCGCGGTACTTATAACAGATTTTTTTTTTAATGTTGTCTGTCTATCTTTTTGTTCCGGCTAATCTCCGAAATAGCTGAACCGATTTTGACGGGACTTTCACTGGCAGATAGCTGATGTTATAAAGAGTAACATATGCTAATTTTTGTCCCAGTAGCACGTTTCCGTTGGATAATTTCCGACATCATCGCGAGAGAAGCCGCGGGCAGCAGCTAGTGCCTAATAAAAAGTCGAAAATCCAACCAAGCGCTTAAATTAGGTGTCGCGTAATGTCATTGAAATTAGGCAATACATATATGTGTCGCGTAATGTCATTGAAACCGGACATAATACTTAACCCTTTGCACTAATTAGGCATCGTATAAATTGGCACCAACAGTTCCCATATCACTGTCCCGTATCACTGTTATTTGCACGAGGTGTAAGTTTAGTTACATACAACTATTTGCGATCCCGTGGTAATATCAGGTTAAAAAGTATTATATGTCCTACTAACCCAGGTCATGGTCTACCCATGTGCCAAATTTCATCAAAATTCGTTCAGCCATTTTTGGGTGAAAGCGTCACAAACAAACAAAGAAACTTACTTTAGCATTTATAATATTAATTAGAATTGATTAATATGTTGCCCCAGCCTTTAGTACCACGACATAATTGCAATCAGTCTTAACTCTAAACACTTTTCTATCACTACACGGAAAATGTTGATCACTGCACTCTGTCTGCACGACCCCCTCTTATAAACACTAGATTATTATAATTCAACCCTACAATGTGTTATAATAATTACCTACTTTCTACATAATAACCTTACATAATTAAGATTACGGCTAGTTATCTGTGACTATCGGCTATCCAGCGTTGTCCAATAAGTACAGTCAGCGTCAAAAATATCGGGACGAACAGACTGTTCAAAAAGATCTGAAAAAATAAGAAAACATAAAAATAAAATAGTAACGAAGTGAAAACTGTACATTGAATATTTTGGTTTTTGTAATTAATTGCTACGAGGTGTGGGAATAGAACGAGTCTGATCCTGAAAAAAAATTCTTTAGAATTTTTGACCGCTTATCTGGATTCCGGATTGACGCATAAAACGGCTGAACGGATTTGGATAAAATTTGGCACACAAATAGTTTCTAACCTGGATTAACACACAGGGTCCTTTAAATCCGTGAGCAAGAGCTTGTATCTGAATGAAACAAGGGGTGTTTAAGCATGAACACAGTACAGGAAAACATTCTGGCAAGAATTTTATCCAATTGAAAGAAAGAAAAGAAAGAAAGAAAACGTGTTTATTCTGCACAATCAAAACGCACATTACAAAGTTGATGAAAGTTTATTTTTTTAATACTTGTCTTAGGTTGTCTTGGCCATTTTGAACAGTCGGTTCGACTAGATATTCTTGTTACTGACTGTACAAAGAGCTTGTTGCCCGATATTTATGTTTATAATGCGGAGTACATTGAGAACGATAAAGTGATAGGGGACAATGTGTACGTATTTCTATGAAAGTCTTGCTGTGCCCACGGCTTCGCTTGCGGGATTACATACTGAATCCTAGTTAAATAACATAAACAACTCATACTCATCTGCCTCACCTTTTCTCAACTATGGTGGGACGACTTCCAGTATATTCGGATGCAGCCGACTTCCAGTATTGTACATGGAGCGATTGCCTATCGGACTTCCACAACCACAACCCAATTACTTGGCTAACACGAGACCCCTTGGTAAGAGTGGTTGTCAGAAAGAACATAAATAAATTCTGATTGAATAAACAATCTGGGAAATCTGATAAGTGGTTCTTACACCACCGAAATGTACTAAGCTTTGAAGAGATTTTAGTGCCGATAGCCAACCGTACCGTGCCGTTAGTACCAACAGTGCCTTTGTTGTTCAGAAAAATTTAGCCGTAAACTATCTATGCGGTGAGGTGATAAACAGTTTCCGGTAATCTCATAATGAAGATAAACTCAATTAAGTCCAAGGACACTATCACAAGGATGTTTACAACATATTATTTATGTAAACAATATAACAATATCGTCTCGTCACCAGCATTGGCCTACTTAATGCAATTATAGCGACAGAGAAAGATAATGGTGCCGATTCTGTTCTACACCGAACTAAACTATCACTAAAATTCCTTACTTTTATGCTAGGGCTATAGGCTATGAGAATCTTAAAGCTATTCTGCAAAATAAAATCTCTAAATTTAAAAATAATTTTGCACACCTAAAATCAAATTTGGCAATTGCGACTCCACGTGATTTTTTTTTAGATCCGGAGGCGCGCTTTATGTGCAGCCTTGACATGTTTTGAATGGAAAATATGAAAAATTATTACCAACACGTTGGGTTTTAGAGGTTTACGAGTCTTATAAAGGGGGTCGAAATTTTCATTATTTTTGCGATAGGACACACCGTTTTCAAGATATACGCAAAAGAATAAAAAAGATACAGTACTGTTTTTGCATCTGAAGTCGAGGTGTTGGTGTGAATTTTAGTTCATGACAACTAATTTTATTGCACACCTTTTTAATCGCGATTAAAAATTTTAGGTGAAAAACGTAACATTCAGAATAGCAAAATTGCTATTTTCACTAAATTATAATCTCAGTGCCATCTTACTGCTGTCAAACTAAAATATAGTTAAGTTGTGTCACTTTAGTCAATTTCAGAATGGGAAATCGTCGTTTGACAGGAATAAACAAAATTTTGGTGATTTTTAGTTTAGTTTAGAGCATTTTGTGACAAGAGAGTCGGCATCAATAACTCTTGTATACTTAATTAAGATTGACATTAAAATAGCCGGATGAAGTCATATTCAGGGATGTTTTTATTTGATAGAGATCGAACAGTCTAGTGATTACCGGTGCCTTTGCCGATGGCGTCTCGAACTTACAGAAGTTGAAATGTCTTCGTAAATGGTTGTAATTTCACCAGCTTCCTTAACAAAGTTTAACTATGAAATCGCCAACTGTGTATTGTAGTTTAGCAGCAAAAATACGTATTATGGTGATGGTACTCCCCGGGCTAGAGCATTTATTAGAAGCTCTTGCAGCAAATATTTTATTGATATAGACCCCAAAATAAAACAATATTTTGACGAGCGCGACATAATTATCAAAACATCGAGATATAAATCGTGGTTAAATATTAATGTGTTATACACATAATTTTTCGAAAATCATTAAATCTAATTATTTATTAGCCGGAATAAATGCTCTAAAGTCTAAATGTTGGTGAAAACCGCGTCAAAATCTATTTTGTAGGTAAGAAGATCTAAGCGGTTACACAGAAGAACACGAAAAGTCTGTATAAATAAAAATAGATACACAGGTGGCAGGGACAACGACCCACAAACTGTAACCATGGATTCAGCACCAGATGATGATGAGGTGGGTTCAGTGATTCTAGACCTCCTAACGTAGAAATTTTTCGTCTGTTATCAAATAAAAAATCGTCTGTTTCATAGAAAAGTGCAATACCTACGCGGTCAAAATGCATGGAACAGCTCGTTTTTTTTAAATAACAGACGACAAATTTCAACGCAAGGGGTTCAAAATCATGTACTGAATCCATGCCATGCCATGTAACTGGTTGCGCTTCGATGTCCATGCCCTCAAATCTCAAATCGTTTATTGCAATCCATAATGTACAATTACAGGTGGTAGATAAAAGAAAAATAATAGAAACAATTATGGACCCTGTCGGGCACAGCAAATTTTTAAATAAGTATATAGCATCCTGTATGTGTATAGATGTGTTCCTTCATCAATATCGTCATCATCAACATTCCTGCCAAAAGACTTCCACTGCAGAACATAGGACCTTTACTTATATTCAGTTTTATTCTTTCTAGTGCTCCTTATCCAGCCTTAGTCGTGAAGGCTTCAGGTCTGGCCGCCGGCAAGGGTGTGGTGGTCGCAGCCACCAAGGAAGACGCTTGCCAAGCAGTTGACGAGATCCTGACAGATGCCAAGTATGGGTCAGCTGGACAGACTGTCCTCATTGAAGAGCTGCTTGAGGGAGATGAAGTTTCAGTGAGTATAAGAGATTTTTTGGGGTTCAGGAGTGTGAATGTAGTTTCGAGAGGTTTTTTCTTTGAAGTTCTTCAACGGATCGCAAGTCGTTCAAAATCGAGCTACCCACCAATCACTCGTATCTGTAGGTCAGTGTTATAATCGAAAATAAGCTAACAGATCAAAAAACTAAATTAAATGCAAAAAAGAAGTACACAGCCTATTACAAAAGTTGAATTACCAAAAGACTGAAGATCTTCTCAAAACAATCAAATAGAGGTATTTTAACACAGACCCATACATACACTCACACATGCACTGACACATACACTCACGACAAGCACTTACCCGTGCACTCTCGTGCACGCACACACACAAATGATGGCTTAATTGTAGTTTATTGAATTTGTTTTTATTATTTTTAAATTACTTCTACTGTTCATTTTAGGTATTTTTTTTAATGTTCACTTCGTAGCACATTCGATTTTATTTGTTTTTATTCTAACCTAGCCTGGAAGGCGCTGATGTCTGTGATACAATGATTTTTTCATTAGTACCGACACCAATGATACACTTTTTCTGAAATGTTCTATTTGTACTACAAAAATATTTTATTTGTTTATTATTAATAACATACTTACACTTGAATGTTTGTGAAAAATATCGTTGTGTAAGTGCACGTTTTTCACGTGCGTATGTCCTTATAAACAAGTAGCTGTTGCCCGCGACTTCGTATGTGATCCAGGATAAAAAGCAGCCTATGTCCTTACCCAGGTCATGGTCTACACATGTGCAAAATTGGATCCAAATCCATTCAGCCGTTTTGACTGAATGTATTTTGTGGTTCGATGGCAACACGGGCTAAAAATAATACATCAATTCATGCTCATGCCCCTTAGTACAATCAAGTCAAAATTAACTGTGCTAACATATTGTGATGCGTACAAATTTTAGCCATACCTTGTCACCTTGTCACCTTCTTCTCCATAGGTACCTACTACGCTTTGGAATGGGCAACTAGCTTCATCTTTCTGACTGACCGACCCCTTGACAATTCAAAAGTGCCTGTAATTGGTTTATTTGAAATAAATGCTTTGAGTTTGAGTTTGACAAATACCCAGAAATGTTGTTGCTTGTTATTTATCGATAAAAAATTAGAGTATCTTGACACACCAACACAAGATAACGGAGGTCAAGTCTTCACACATTTTTAAGCATCCATTGGGGTTCCGATAACGAATGAGTTAAGTACCCATTGTAATTAGTCAGTATTTTTATTGATAAACCTTTTGGAGAGAAAAAACAGAGTTGTTTGTCATTCAATATTTTAGAGGTCACAGAATTAAGTTATAACCAGTGATCGGAATAGGTAGAGCTAATATACCTAAAGTTCAAAGAACAGAGACAAAAAAGTGGAAACTTCCTTACGGCAACATTTTTTTTTTGTAATATTTGGTCCTAGTTTCGGCACACCACTTAAGTACATTTAATATTAATGTTATTAATACAGTAAACTAATTGAATTCGTTTTATTTTTAATATTTTAATTTCATTTAACAATAAAATCGTGCATACCCTTTTTTTTAAACAGAAACAGAATTAATTAGATGGTTGTTTTACTTTATTAATTTTAGTTGTACTTAAGTAATGTTCCGAAGCCTGGGACATTAGTACCGAAAAAAATATTTTGTCATAAGGCGTCTCCACTTTGTCTCTCTTCTTTTTCAAACTTTAGGCTTTCTAGCTCTACCTATTCCGATCACTGGTTATTTATAACACATGATTTTTGTTGATAGTTATTTAACTGATAATTAAATTCACGAGGTTTTTGCACGTGAATGTCTGTCAAAGGCACTGAAAATTTCTGCAGAGGCGCCTTTCAAGTCTCTTTACTTGATCATGTAGTTATTTCTTCCAGTACCTATACATTCTGGAAGAAATACCTAAATACCACATTGTTTGCATGCTGCTGGTCAGACCAGCTGTTGGCGTCGCCACGCGCTCGTAACTCTGGCCTCTGCGACTCTCGCGGAGTATTGTATTTTTTTTTAAATAAAGAGTATTCTTTTTATTAAAATAAAATCGGAATATGTACTTTGTTTTTGATTATGCCATATTTGTTTCCTTTAATAAACCATCTATACAAAATAGTTTCAATGTTTCACATCTACCAGGCGTCCCGCGAACGCATCTTTTATTTTATTTATACCCTCTCCACTGTACTTAACAGTCAGAGCGTTGACCGCAGCATTATGAAGGATGCTGCTGCATATCCTTCTGAAGCGGAAAAGTCCTTGAGTTGTGATTTACAATACCGACGATCGTTGACGTAATAAGATGACCGTTTCTTTGTCATCAAAACAATACATTTCCATATTCAGTCCCGCCTTAAATATCATAATCAACCTATAATGTTCCCACTGCATGGTAACAGGCCTCCTCTCTATAAGAGAGAACGGGCCCTCATCCATCACACGAACCCAGTGCGGATTGGTGGAGGTCCTATGTCTCACACCATACCAACATTTATTCCAATCCATTCTCCCTTCCAGGTTCTAGCCTTTACCGATGGCGAGACGGTCGCAATGATGCCGCCAGCCCAGGACCACAAACGCGTGGGTGACGGTGACACAGGCCCCAATACCGGGGGCATGGGCGCCTACAGTCCTTGCCCACTGATCACCCCTGACCAGCTGTTGGATGTCAAGGAACAGGTGCTGCAGAGAGCTGTCGATGGGCTGAAGGCTGAGGGGATTAAGTATGTTGGTAAGTGTGTTTTTGAACTTACTTCATCTAGTTTAGGGCCTCTTATGGTTAAGTGATGGATCGATTACTTGGTATCAAAATTAAAGGGTGAAAAATACGAGGTAAAACAGATTTCTGATGTCACAAACATTAGCAGAGCAGGCTTTTTGGTTTTAATTACCCCTTTTTTGGAAGAAACTAGTTTGCTCTAGGTCAAAACAGTTTGTATAAACGGAAGAAAAACGCTTAGTCTAGAAATCTAGTAACCTGGAGAAGTGCAATGATTTAAGACTGTTACAACTCGGCTAGAACCCTTTCGCTAGATTAGCATAGGACTGTGACAACCTTGCATATTACCGAGCAAATGCAGCGAGCGGGTCGTATCAGCGGTCTGCGAAGTTACAGAATCGACTTATGATAGATGAATGTAGCGTAAGGCACCCTTTGTCCTGTTAAAACCCGGTTAAGGTTCAAATTGCCCTGTCAGTTTGTGCTGTGGTTAATGTACAAACAAGTGTGATCTAGTCAAAACTCGTTAGTGTTTTGGGCCTTGCTTTCTCTAGTAATATCAAGCTGCCGTGTTCTACTCGAAGAACAACTAATACCTTATCAGCATCTTATCTACCGCACACTTGTTTTATGCATAAGAACCGATAATAACCGGTTCCCACTGCTTTGATGCACCACTTGGTGCACTCTGCCATCTTTGAATCGTTATCTATGTTTCATAAACTATGCCGATGCATCGCGTGTTATTAAGAATCCCTCTTATTTCGAGCTATGTCCTAACTATGAGCTAACTACGTGATAATTAATTTTATACTACTGTAGCTCAAGCTATCTGTTGTGTCTGGCTAAAAAGGAAGTGAACTTTGTGATGACGGCGAATAGAGTAGAGATGCATGGGCAGTTGGGCTTGTGCCTTCGTGATAACAGCCGCACGGGACGA
Organism: Brachylomia viminalis; assembly: GCA_937001585.2. Classification (NCBI taxonomy): domain Eukaryota; kingdom Metazoa; phylum Arthropoda; class Insecta; order Lepidoptera; family Noctuidae; genus Brachylomia; species Brachylomia viminalis. The sequence continues at coordinate 3,750,886 of OW443303.2, read as the reverse complement.
TCAGGTTAAGTTACGCTTGCCGCGGCTTGCCCGTGGATGGGAGACCATCTTTACATACCAAGTCCCCTCCGTGCCTCGGAAAGCACGGTAAGCCGTCGGTCCCGGCTGCATTCGTGGTTCTTTGACAGTCGTTACGGGTCGTCAGAAGCCCAAACGTCTGACAACCAGTTTTACCAAGGGGTATCGTATTACCCAGTATCTGGGTTGTGGAGGTCGTTCCATGTAAAATACTGGTATTCAGCTCCATCCGGTTAGACTGGAAGCCGACCCCAACATATTTGGGAAAAGGCTCGGCAGATGATGGCAGTAGAGATGCTTGGAAGAAACAGACGTTTTGAGCAGACCCTAAATATTTATACAGGGTCAAATTAAATTAGCTAGCGAAACTTCAGACGTGATGGGTATCGATATCTAAACACGATAATACAAAAAATTAATTAATTTGATGTTGTTTTTTTATGGGGTCATCGATCGCTGTTAGTTCACTCACTTGAAGTATGAGTTTTGAATAATCAGTTCTACATATTTTGTGTAAACTTCACAGACGTGATTGTTATCGATATCTAAACACGATAAAACATTTTTTTCAACTCTTACTTCATGTAACAAAACTAACAGCGGTCGTTGACCCCAAAGAAAAAATCAAATCTTTTTTATTTTTTTTTACTTATCGTGTTTTTAGATATCGATCCATCACGTCTGCGCAGTTTCGCTAGGTAATTTAATTTGACCCTGTATAAGAATTAGGCCAGGAGGATGATGATGGGCCTATCTTGCTATGCCTGTTGATCATGGGGATCCTGCCTAAGGATATGAATGACATATTTCTTTGGTATGAGACCCCGATCCCGAACAAAAATGTGATCTGTTAAATAGCCGATGTCAAGGAGTGCATCGAATATGTTATTCGCAAGCGCAAAGAATGCTTGTCTTGTAACACCGCCAGGAACAACTATAATGTATAAAATCAGATGTTCCTTCTAAAAGAGAGTGAAGAGGTGTAGAAATAAGGCGTGGCGATCTTGTATGCTCCCATATTTATAAATATTGCACACGTCAATTAATAATTGTAGATAACGTCACAACGGCCGTCTTATCGCAAATCGAATGAAAAAATTATTTTACACACTAATTTCTATATTATGACACAATCGACTGTACTTATGAATAACAAGCGTATTGTTGGAAAATTCCTATGTTTGAAATATAAGTCATAGGTTATCCGAAGGGCGATAGCAGACAATTTTTAAAGTTAATCCATGTAAATAGGCTTTTTATTTGCAAGGATAAGTTATAGATTAGTCTTTTAGACTAGACGAAGACAGCTTAAATGATTTCACCTTATTGAGACTATAATTGATAATATAATCATTCATACATAATCACCATATAATGTTCCCACTGCTGGGACACAGGCCTCCTCTCGGTGAGAGGGAGTGTGACGTAATCCATCACGCGGGCCCAATGCGTGTTGGTAGATGTCACATCTCTTCGAATATTTGGTTCTAGGACATGCCCGATTCCTTACTTCGTTTTCCTTAACCGTTTTGAGAGCAGTGGTGATGATGTAAATTACACAGAGTAAAGCGCCTGTCTAGGTTTGAACCTACGACCTACAACTCGCTAAGTCGCGGCCGTTGCCACTGGGCCACCACTGCTCGTATTCCACCACTGTTCATAATTGATAACAAGTGATAAAAAAACAGTGTTTGAAAATAGATTTCGATAAAAGATGGTCACCAATTTTAGCATATGAAGGTTCCGGCTGTAGCCTAATCCTCCCTGTTCGTCGGAACTGTTAAATTAAAACAATAGGCTTAACAAAGGAGGGTGTGCAGCAGCACTGCTGCATAATTTAGTCGTAATTTTATTAGTAGTTACCTACTCTGAGCTAGGTAAAGGGAGCTACACGGAATCAGGTAGAGAGACCTTCTCTGAGGTAGGTAGAGGGACCTACTCTGAGTTAGGTAAAGGGATCTACACTGAATCAGGTAGAGAGACCTTCTCTGAGTTAGGTAAAGGGATCTACATACAGTGAATTAGGTAGAGGGACCTACTCTGAATTAGGGATACACTATGAATTAGGTAAAGGTATCTGCTCTGAATATTAGATAAAGGGACCTACTCTGAATTAAAGTTACTAAAGATAACGATTCAGGCAAATAATCGATATTTGATTACTTGCATCATCACGGACGGGGGACTTCGCTAATAACTATAAGGTCAAAGTAGATAATATTGTTATATTTATAGACAATGCCCTAAACAACTCTCCTGTACCTATGTTTATTATACATTACTGTCTGCATATCACTATTTTTTTTTTTTTTTTTTTGAGGATGGGAAATCATCAAATGACTCCTCCCGCTCTGGGTGGAGCGGAAGGGAGTGTCAGACTCTTACTGACTAAAACCCACCCGTGTTCCTTCCTTGGCCCTTTATGTTCCGGGTCAGCGGAACCCACCCGTGTTCCTTCCTTGGCCCTTTATGTTCCGGGTCAGCGGTACCCCTTTTGGATGATCCCGCTTTCCCGGCAGGCTTGGGCCCTAGTGGACCCCCTCTATGATGCTGACATCTCTTTGAGGCGCGCGTGGAACACGTACGCGCCGTCCAGCACGGGCCTGGTCCTGATCGGACGGTGAGCTACCCATTACTCACCGCCTGCAGGCCCGCGCCTACGGTGGCCGGGAGTCGTCCCGCGGCTCCCGACGCCCGGAGCGTCCACCGCGGCGGCTTGGACGGGAGACTCTCTCCCTCTCCCGTCCCGCCACCTCCTTCGCTAGCATGACTGCTTCGCAGAAGGAGGCGACTGCCTCCCACTCCCCCTCGCCCCGGACCATGGCTTGAACCAAGGCCGGGCGTGAGAGATCGCCGCCGCTGCCGATCGCCTCTACGAGGACACGGCGGTGCTCCGCCCATGCAGGGCAGGCCCCCACCGTATGCTCCACCGTGTCCTCGGGGCGATCATCGCAGTGGTGTACCTATGTTTATTATACATTACTGTCTGCATATCACTATGATTTGCTAGTCCGTGTTTGTGTATTGTTCATAAAAACAGATTTTTGGAATTTTGTGCCACTCTTTTTAGATAAGGTGGATTATCTATAACGTGGCTTCAGGTTAAGTAATGATAAACGTCTGCGTAACCACACATTTTTTACCGTTTAAAAGTCTCTTAACTTTAAGCAACGTTTGTAAATAAGCCCCTTAGTAATGTATCAATTAAGGACCTTATCGGGCACAACAGCACAGTTAAGTGAGAGAGAAATACCTAAGTATTTCTCGAACAATATTGATATACTTATGTTTCATGACCATAAAAATCAAGCATCATTAATTTAGCCATAACAACAAATAGCAGTTTTTAGCATCACAAAAAACAAATCTTATCACAAAATACATCGGGCAAAACACTTTTGCCTCATATATAACTGAAGACTTTTTACGTCACACAAACCGTATTACGTATGTCAATGGCATTTGACCCATCATTGTTTACACCAACCACGGACGCACAATTACCGCTAGATAAATACTCAATAAACAAGATTTCATCTAAATTAACTACTACATAAAACGATAATACACCCTGTTGTTTTATTGATAAGGTTGCTTTTTAATTGGGCGAACGGGGATAGCAATTGTTTTTTGGTATTGCGTTTGTTTGTTTGCCTGTTTCCCAGTTGCCAAGGCGTTTCGTAACAGATAAAATGTATGGAAAAGGTTTTTTTGTAATTATTTCGAATAATAAAATTCTCTCTTGCGTTTTATACGACGTTACATCATGAAATGCTTGTTCCAGATGTTATAGGTCAAACACAAATTGCAGATAAAATTAATTATTTCGTATTTTAATCAAAAAATTGTTTTAGCAAATCTTTGAATGAAGAGTAATGCTCCATTGAAATGCATTTTATATGACTCGGGAAATGCCTAAGGACACAATTTTTATCCCGTGAGATAAAAATGGCGTTAGATGATGATTGTAGAGAATGTGGATTATTCGATATGTGGAGTGGATTATTCTGTAAAAATATGTCGCAAGTGAGGCGAAAACTAGAAAAAGAACGGTTTCGAGTTCTCCAGTCCTCACAATGAGTGCCGAACGTACTTTTTAAGATCTCATTTTAAGTAAGCAAAGGCTTAAGAGGAACAGAAAATAAAACGAAAATAATTATGCTCCCTTTTTAAATATCTTCCTGAACCTAGGAAATATAAGAACAACCTGCTTTGTTATCGTGGTGAATAATTAAGATTTGTAGGTTTTACATTATGTCCACCATTTAATCACCATTTAATGTTACAACAAAATACCTTGTCATACAGAGTTGATATGACAGAGGGGCATTAAATTACACTACGTATACTATACATGTTTAGTATTTATTCGATACGGTATAAAAATAAAAAGCACCTAAAATTAGATTTTTTTTCTTTCAAACAAATTAAGTAGCTTACAAATCAGAGTAAAACGCAACCAGCCTTTGTAATGAAAGTGCAAGTGTGTGTGTATGCATTGCCATCTTTTTAGCGAAAATATTTGGTTGTACTTGTGACTTGCGTCAGAGCGGCAACAACGCATCGTAGGTTATACTCAGATTTATCGTTTGAAGGTGCATGACCTATGCGTATAGACATAATCAGCTGTTAAGAAAGATACATTCCTCTCATATGTCCTAAAACCGCCTAAACCTATCCCAAAAGTTCTGCACATGCGGTGTTTTGCGCGCATGGACGTTGAGAAGCTTCGTCAGGATGCGTCAGACCTCAGTTGGGAAAACTTGGCAGCGGCGACAGCTGTAGATGAAAAACTGCGTATTTTCAATCAGACGGTCCTTGCTCTCTATGACAAACACGTTCCTGTTAAGCAGATTAAGCTTCGGCGTCCTCCTGCTCCTTGGATGACGACAGGTGTTCGTATGGCGATGAGGAGCAGGGATCGGGCCTTTCGTAAATTTAAAAGGGATCGCAGTGAAGAAAATCGGAACTTTTTCAAAGCTGCTAGAAATCGGTGTAATCAGATGATACGCAACGCTCAACGCCGCCATATTCTCGAGAATATATCTTCTTCTTCACCTGCTGATATCTGGAAGTTCCTTGGTACTCTTGGTATCGGCAGACCACGGCATGTGGATTTTCCTAATACAATTGGCCTTGATGATATCAACCGTCACTTCACAACCACTTGTCATTTGGATTCCCAAATATTGTCCCAGACGGTTGATTTCATTAATGGCCTAGCGGGTCCCTTCATAGAACCATTTCACTTCTTTCCGGTAACCTTGGACGAAATTAAAAAGATCATCCTGTCTATCAAATCCAAGGCTGTGGGTTACGACGGCATCAGTCGTACTATGGTCGTTTGGATCCTTGATAGCCTTCTCCCTCCAATTACCCACATCATTAACTTTTCCCTTGATTCCGGACAATTCCCATCCCTGTGGCGTATGGCCTATGTCCGCCCACTCCCTAAAACTTCAAATCCCTCCCTTCCCAGTCATTTTCGACCCATTTCCATTCTCCCATTCCTGTCTAAAGTGCTTGAGGCCTGCGTACACAAGCAGTTTGCGGGGTTTGTTCATCGGAACAACCTTGTTAGCTCTTTTCAGTCTGGGTTCAGGCCTGGGCATAGTACAGCCTCCGCTCTCCTTAAAGTGACTGGTGACATTAGGAAAGCCATGGAGGATACCAAAGTTACCGTTTTGGTATTAATTGATTTCTCCAATGCCTTTAACGCCGTCAGCCACGATATTCTCCTTTCTATCCTCTCCCACCTTATGGTTTCGTCCGAGGTGCGGGAATGGTTCTCTTCTTATCTTCGGGGACGTCAGCAGTCGGTTCGCGTTGATGAGAGCTCATCGAGTTGGCGTGATCTGGATGCTGGTGTTCCACAAGGCGGTATTCTTTCCCCATTGTTATTCTCCATCTTCATTAATTTTATAACTCACTGTCTTCGATGTTCGTATCATCTATATGCCGATGATCTTCAATTGTATACAGCTGAGCGGGTTGAGGATTTGTCAGACGCTATAGCAGATGTAAACCGAGACTTAGATGCTATCAAAAAGTGGTCTGATAGTTTCGGGGTGTCTGTAAACCCCTCGAAGTGTCAGGCCATTGTAATTGGAAGCTCACGCATGATAGGTAGGGTGACGCTTAGCTCTCTTCCTCCTCTTATTTTCAATGGTACCGTCATACCCATTACCCCTACTGTGAAAGATCTCGGTTTGCATCTCGACTCTACACTCAGCTGGCAACACCAGGTCTCTAGTGTTGGTCAAAGGGTCAACGGTACTCTGCGATCCCTGTATCGTCTGAGGAATTTTTAGCCCGCTAAGACGAAAACCATGCTTGTGCAGACTTTGATTTTCCCTATGATCGACTATGGTGACGTGTGTTACTTTGACTTGAATGCGGTTTTGCTGGATAAGCTCGACAGATTGCTTAACTATGGTATCCGGTTCATATTCAACCTCAGAAAATATGATCATGTGTCGAGCTATAGGTCTGAGCTCAAATGGATGTCCATTCGCCAAAGAAGAAGTTTGCGTGCTTTGACCACGCTTTTCTCCCTTCTCAACTCTCCCACTCCTCCTTCTTATCTCGTGTCTCACTTCCAATACCTATGTTCTTCTCACGCTAAGAATCTACGTTCTTCTAACAATCTTCTTCTACTCTGTCCTTCTCATACTTCTGACTTTGTTCATTCTTCCTTTCATATTCAGTCCATTCTTCTTTGGAATGCGCTTCCTCTTGATATCAGGACGGCTACCAGTCGGTATGCATTTAAGCGGAAATTGCAGAGTTATTTTCGAAACAAATAGAGTAAAGTCATCTCAACATCTCTCTTCCTGGAATTTGTATATATATATATATATATATATATTTATGTAGGTATATAGTATAGTAAATAGTATGTATGTGTATAGGACTTATTTATATATTTGTGTACGTTATTTTGATAGTTCATTTTATTTTATCATTGTTAAACATCGCTCAAATCAATGCTTTCCTTTCCTTTCAATTAAAGCACCTGCCATCTAATCTCTTCACCACCCTTGGTTGACTGGTAGAGAATGCCTAAGGCATTAAGTCCGCCTTTGTACCTTTTGTGCGAAAAGTTATAAATAAATAAATAAATAAATACATCGTGTTCAAACGGGGCAAAACTTAAAAAATCATTTGCGACTAAACTACTGCTCCTATTTAATTGATTTTTGGTACAGAGCTTGAAAATGGTATCTAGTATAGGCATTTTAAAGGAAAGCCCCTCTGTTGTATCAACTCTGTATATTGCAATTAACAAAAGAAATTTTTAAACTCATAAAAAGTTCACTTTGTAAACAATAATATTACAAATTAGAGGATTATGTCCCAGATATGAAATACATAATATCCAACATAGAATGCTTGGAAACATGCTGGTCCAGCTCCATAGGACAATCTAGGGTGTAGACAAAACCAAACTTGTTGTTACTTTAACTGTATAAGTAGTTTATTATTTTTATGACATTGATTTAGATTCTGTGATTACTTTAACTTACACACTGACATATTAGTTGTTTAAATAATTTGAAAAATCGTATACTATTACAATGTTTGTAAATATGTAAGCACCATGTATCTATCACATAATTAACTTATTTGTCATTGCTACATTTTTTAATTGTTTTTACCTATTGCGGTAGAGTAATTTTATTATAAGTGCATCGTCTTCACATATTATTATAATTACATAATTAATGTATACAAAATATTGTAACACATTTTAAAAGAGTAACGGAGGAGTTTCTTGCCCATTCTTCTCTATACGAAACTACCTTTTGGAAGGGGCGACTAGAATAAATCCTATTTTAATGTAAATGTGACGTTCAAAAGCGCCTTTTATGTGCCTACTTGAAATAAATGCTTTGACTTTGAATCAGAGATTACCTTATAAAACCTGACCTGAACACCCATTTCTCATTGTTTCTAGGTATCCTATACGCCGGCTTGATGGTGACTAAGTCAGGTCCAGTGACGTTGGAGTTCAACTGTCGGTTCGGCGACCCGGAGACTCAGGTGCTCATGACTTTGTTGGAGACAGACCTGTACAAGATTACGAAGGTGAGTTCAAATAAACAACCTTGCTACCCTTTTCCCAACTATGTTTAAGTCGGCTTCCAGTCTAACCAGATGCAGCTGAAAACCAGTATTTTACATGGAGTGACTGCCTGTCTGACCTCCACAACCGACTTACTTTAGGTAGTACGATACCCCTTGGTAAGACTGGTTGTCAGACTTTCGGGCTTCTGCCGACCCGTAACGTCTGTCAAAGATCCACGAATGACAGCCGGGAACAACGGCTTAACGTGCTTTCCGAAGCATGGAGAGTTCTTAGTATCTAAAAATGGTAACCCAAGCACGGACCAACCGCGGCAAGCGTAGCTTAACCTGATCGATCCAATCCGTGCGGCTGTTATTATTTAGCCACAAGCCCCTCCCCTATTTTACCTTACATAGCCAAATACACAGGGTCAAACTAAATTAGCTAGCGAAACTCCGCAGACGTGATGGGTATCGATATCTAAACATTATTTAACAAAAAATATATTATTTTGATGATTTTTTTTGCATCAATTGCTGCCGCTGGGCAGCAATTAATGCAAAATTTTATGTATGCAAATTTACTTGAAATATCAGTTTAAAAACTACCAGCGGGCGTTGACCCAAAGAAAAAAACATACAATCTTTTTTATTTTACTTTTTATGTGTTTAGATATCAATACCCATCATGTCTGCTGAGTTTCGCTAGCTAATTTAATTTGCCCTGTATATTTAAACCGTGCAATATAAAAGCACGCTAACGTCCAAATATACAGAGAAACATTGCGATTTTGAATATGTAAACGAAGGATGAAAAAATGAGTCTTTCTGTCTGTTTGTTAAGGTTACAACTTAAAACCACGGAATTGATGATGAATTGATAAATTCGTAGAGAAACATTGCGATTTTGAATATGTAAACGAAGGATGAAAAAATGAGTCTTTCTGTCTGTTTGTTAAGGTTACAACTTAAAACCACGGAATTGATGATGAATTGATAAATTCGTTAGAGAGGTAACGAATAAACATTTAAAGATGGATATAGCTTTGAGGACTATTTTAGATGTAGATTGTAAAGGCACAAAAGTAATTTTCAAGACATTGGAATCAGATGGACATGTGTTTAATTTGTCATGTACTTTTTCTAGGCGTGTGTGGAGGGCACTTTGAAGCAGATCCAAGTGACGTGGAACACCAAGCTGTCTGCTGTTGGCGTGGTCATCGCATCCAAAGGATACCCTGAAACATCCACTAAGGGTTGCGTTATTAGCGGTACGTAATTTAGACAAGGCGTTTTTACGAGACGGTATTCTAAATGTTATAAATAAATAAAAATAAATAAATAAATAAATATCGTCTGACATTGCACACAGCACCATCTAGTTCCAAGTTAAGCACTTAATTAAGGCTTGTGTTATGGATACCAGATGGTTGATACACTACTTAAATACATTTTTTTTTCGTAAATACATACATATTATAAATATACATCCATGACACGGGTACAAATGTCCATATTCATCATACAAACATTTGCCCCTACCGGGATTCGAACCCAGGACCATTTGGTTTCGCTGACTACACTTAGCCACTGTAGCCACTACACCAAACGTAAGTACATTTAAGTTATCAGTAACATATTAGAAGTCCCATTTAATCGGCGAATATATTTAACAATATTATGCTCTGCCCTAAAGATAGCGTTGACTGTGAATAATTTATATACAGAGTCAAATTAAATTAGCTACCGAAACTCTGCAGATGTGAGGGGTATCGATATCTAAACACGATAAAACAAAAAAAGTTTTGATGTTTTTTTTAGGGGTGAACGACCGCTGGTTTGTTAAATGAAGTACGAGTTGAAAAAGTTTGTTTTTTCGTGTTTAGATATCAATATCATTCACGTCTCTGTAGTTTACACAAAAAAAAAAACAGATATTTCAAGTGAATACACTAAATGCGGTCGACGACACTCAAAAAATCATCAAATATGTATATATTTTTTGTAGAGATGTACCGACTAGTCGCCGACTAGTCGGTAAAGCCGACTAGTCGGCCATTTTTGTAGTCGGCGACTAGTCGGCGACTAGTCGGCCCGCTTCTCACTCATGTTAATATGCTTAAAAAATAGAGTGATTGAAATGAAATTGTATCTTTACTCTTGTTATTTTTTATTATAAGAATCACAGTTTCAGTTTACAATACAATTTAATAATTGGTAGAAAATTTAAATAGGAACTCTTCCTTTAGTCTTTTATAAAATAACAAAATATAGGTTAAAGCAAATAATTATTGGTAATAACTTATTACTATGTTATAATTGAACCTACTTATTACTAATAAGTAGGTTCAATTATAACATAAAAAATAGGAACTCTTCCTTTGACATCCCCAAGTTATTCAATCTCGAAATTCATAAAATAAAACAATACTAGAAGTATCTAAGTATAGTAAGTAAGTATGAATTGGATCAACAAACTTTTTTAACAAAATATTAGAAATAAGTAGGTAGGTTTACTTTACACTACAACCTAGAAATAGGAAGTTGTTCTATGTGTACTTTATAATTATATTATACATATAAAACAAGTTCCTATTTCAATATAATAAATTGTACTGAGATCTAGAAATCAAGTAAAATAAACTTCAACAACAAAAAATAACTATTATACTATAGCCTAATAAGAATCTAGTTAACAAACAAAACAATGTGCTACTCATCATTAATCAAACAATGGCAATAAAGACTAAAGTTTGACAAGAGTATTCCTCTAGTTTTTATATTTTTTAATAAGGGGCAAATTATGATGCAGAAAGACTAGAGCTTCTGCTCTTTCTGGCAACAATCGATTTCTTTTTGTTTTTTCTTTTTGAACATTTCCGACGTCACCCGGATTTTACCGAAAGTAATGATCGGCCTAGCCGACTAGTCGGCCGACTAGTCGGCCGACTAGTCGGCTAGTCGGCTAGTTATAATAGTTATAATAGTTAATTGTGATGCTCTCTCCCCCAGGGCTGACGCAGGTGCAGTCCACGCCCGGCATGGTGGTGTTCCACAGCGGCGTGGCGCGCGGCGCTAACGGCTCGCTGGTGACGTGGGGCGGGCGCGTGCTGGCGGTGTGCGCACGCGCAGCTTCGCTGAGGGCGGCGGCCGCTGCGGCCACGTCGGCGGCAGCCTTGGTAGACTTCCCCGGAGCGCATTATAGGAAGGATATCGCGCATAGAGCTTTTACCAAGTATGTGTAATGTTTATTTTAAAATACATTTTGTTAAATCTGATAATCACTGTTGCTGTTTTGTTTACATTTTCAAACGAAAAAATTCAGGTGCTTTTTCACAATTCTGCAAATTATTTGCAAGTTACAATATTAACATTTTCTCAGCGGTCTTCTTCACAACTTAAAAATCTCAATTTAATATTTCGACTTAAATGAAAAGAGCACGTAAGTAACCGCTTAACTAACATTATATTATTAAAATACATTTTCCCAAATATCTTTACACCGAACACATATTGCATGTCTTCCTAGAAGCGCATAAAAATTAAATGTATTTTGTTTCAGCATGTATGCCTCCGACAAAGAGCGCGTCATATAAATACATTCCTGATTAAATTGATTAATTATCAAACATTCCTAATTAACGTTAGCATTTATCTTAGCTCGCATTTATAATGGGATAAAGTGGGTAAGAATCATTTAGGTAAAACTCCATTTTGTATTTTTGTTTGAGAAACATTTTTGTACTTTTTTATTTTGTAATAAACTTATAGTTTTTATTTTGCTTGTTTGTTTTCTCATCCTGGTTTTTCACTTGCATCGCATGCTCAGAATTTATTATTCTTGCATAAGGAGTTTTCATTTGGACTTCCACGGGCAAAATTTTAAGAATGATAGACAGTTCTCATACACAAATCACTTCACAATATCGTAACATGGGGCATGAACGATATGAATAGTTTTTTTTTTTTTTGTATTTTTGTTCTGTACCTGTAAGTAGTACAGACAAAAGTAGGCATGAGATTATAATAGATGGTCTGTTTGTGGTCGGTCAGAGATATAGATAGATGCAGACAACTTTCAGCTCAAAGCAGTGACGTAGTGACCTCCTCCAATAATGGAAAGAACAATTTTCCCGAAAATCTAGTATTAGGAAGTTTTCATTAATTTATATACAAGGCATGACGAAATAAAGCATGCGCTAAACTAGGACGATACGAAACTAACTAATACGAAAGCTCTACCTTTCGGCCAAACTGGCATTCCGCTTATGGGCTAATTTGAGCTGATCACCTGGTAGCAAGGAGAACAGAAATGAGCTATGTGTCATGCATGGCCGTAGGCGTTCAGTCGGATGACCAGAGTCACCTGCAGGACCAAAGGAATTCACTTTGATTTGAATTTTTAATAAAAAACGTTGATTTAATTCACGGGTGATATTGCAATTTCCTTCGTATCACACAATACAGGGTCTAATTAAATAAGCAGCGAAACTCCGCGATAGATATCGATATCTAAACTCGATAAAATAGAAATAAAAAAGATTAGACCTTTTTTTTAGGGTTGGGGTGGGGTAACGACTGCTGGTAGTGTTGTTACATGAAGTATGAGTTAAGAAAATATGTTTTATCATGTTTAAAAAATCGATACCAATCACGCCTGGAAAGTTTACACTAAAAACAGATTTTTTTAACTGATATTTCAAGCGAATATACTAACGGCTGTCAATCACCCCACAAAAAAAATCATTAAATTAATTAATTTTTTGTTTTATCATGTTTAGATTTCGATAGCCATCACGTCCGCGGAGTTTCGCTAGCTAATTTAATTTGAACCTGTATACTTAAAAATGAACACAAATCTAACAATATCCCACCACTCCTCCAGAATCAACGGGCTCTCATACCTGCAAAGCGGTGTGGACATTGACGCGGCTGCAACCCTAGTCCGGCAGATAGAGCCTATCGCCACTGCCACGCATAGAAGAGGAGTGTTGGGGAGACTGGGCTGCTACAGTGGGCTGTTCCAACTGTCGGCCATGGACCCTAGTCTGAAGGATCCGGTGCTGGTGCAGGGCACTGACGGCGTTGGCACTAAGCTCAAGGTAGGAAGAAAAGCTCTAGCACTACATTTTATAAAACAAAGTCCCCCGCCGCGTCTGTCTGTCTGAACGCGATAAACTCGAAAACTCCCGAACGGATTTTCATATGGCTTTCACCAATGGACGGAGTGATTCCTGAGGAACGTTTAGGTGTATAGTTCATTAAAGGTTTTGTGTAAATTGGCTGAAATATGACGATGATTGTTGAAGATGTCGGAATGAATTATGCCGACTGGAAGCTATACTGGCGTGCGCCGCGTAAACCAATAGAGTTATATGAAAACAATGTATTAACGAATTAATACATAAATAATGTATTCATTCGTTAATACATTGTTTTCATATAACTCTATTGGTTTGACACATGGGGTTCTTTCAATTCCGGTAGTACGTTCCCGTGGGATATTACCGACATCCACGCGGACGAAACCGCGGGCAAATAGCTAGTATTATAATAATCATAGAAGCCGAGTGTTGGGCAGACGGGGCTGCACTGAGCTCAATGAGGACAAAGCATGGTATCATATCGGTCATACAGTACTCGGACGTTTCAAAGGCATATCGAGTTTCAACTTGCGCCATCAAACGGCATCGTAGTGTAGGTACAGTTTTTGAAATGTGACTTATTCGCATTTTGCAGCCAAATATTCCATTTTGCATTTCAGGTCTGCCAGATTTTCCGTTTGTTTTATCAAATTGTCCGGCTGCTCTAGTGTGTGATTTAGCAGCTTTAATTACAGTTATGTTTCTAACAGATTTTTTTAAAAGTTGGAATTTGTTTTGAATAGTTGTTCCCATTTACGTTCTGTAAAAGAAATACATAGGTAGGTATTATTCATCTTCTCACCCATAAAACTTACATTCCAGATAGCAGAACTAATGCAGAAATACGACACGTTGGGCCAGGATCTAGTCGCGATGTGTGTGAACGACATCCTATGCGCAGGCGCCGAACCGTTCGCGTTCCTCGACTACATGGCGTGCGGCCGGCTGCAGGTCGACGTGGCCACTGTTATAGTGAAGGGCATCGCCGATGCTTGTTTATTGTCGGGCTGTGCTTTATTGGGTAGGTAGAGTTTAAAGGTTAATAATTAGTATAATAATTTATTTAAATTACGCCGTTTAACATTTTTAAAAGTCATCTAAGAACTAAAACGCCGAATTATGTGAAAACTGTGTAAAAGGTAAGAAATCGTTGCGTTGACAGTTCTATTTATATGCAAATAATACATTGGAAACTTGCAGGGCGTTATTGTAAGCATTACGGTTACTTACTTTTTAAACACTTTCACGTAATTCTAAAAAGTTAATTAAACAGATTTTTTTAAATATAGCTCCGATTAAATGATAAAAATTGAAAACCACGAAATATGACACTAAATTGCGACGTTGCCACTCATAAGGTATAAACGCTCTTAACACCACCAACGCTCTAACTGGCAGAATATTGATTGCGGAAAAAAAAACGAAACGAATTGTCGACGTAAGTTGAAATCCTAATATTAACTTAACTTATATTATAAATGTGAAAGTGAGTTTGTTTGTTTGTTACACTTTCAAGCTAGAACGGCTGAACAGATCGTTATGAAATTTGACAGATAGGTAGTCTGGAACCTGGAGAAGGCTACTTTTCATCCAGGATCGCGGACGAAGTCGCGGGCGGCAGCTAGTAATGAAATATTTTCACGACACCTGAGAAAGATATACTTACCCAATTTTATAATCGGAACCCCTTTGATATCAAATGTCACATTTATACTCAATACTCAGTTCTTGCAGTTATTGCATTCCATATGTATTACATAGATGGTATAACAAAGTAAAAGATCAATTTGAAAAAAATTAAAAATAAATTATTATTGAATTATGTTATTATGTATTCATATTTTCGTATTGATATTAAATTTTTTATATTAAAAAAAATCAAATACATTACAAGTGACTAATACCTTCTCGTCACCACCCTAGGAGGCGAAACAGCGGAAATGCCTTCAATGTACGAGATCGGTAAATACGACCTCGCCGGCTTTGCGGTCGGGGTAGTGGACAACAAGAAGCAACTGCCTCGCACCAGGGAGATCCGCGCCGGCGACGTCGTGCTCGCACTGCCGTCCACGGGCGTGCACAGCAACGGGTACAGTCTCGTGCAGAAGATTATGGCGCAGACGGGACACAGGTAGGAGATATCATTTTACTATCCGCTTAGCTTTTAACCAATTTTCTTGGGTTCAGCGGAAGTTGAAGCCCACAAAATTGGGACATCAGTATATTCATAGAACCAGCAGTCATCTGATTGGCAAGCACGGAGGGGTCTTCAAGTGTACATAATATTGACTAATCTATAGGGGACCAAAGGTAGGGTACCTTCGCTGCTGTAACCTTCTTCCGCGAGGTGACAATTCTTTAAAAATCGTAGCGCGGTAAAAAATCGTCAACATGTCAAGGATTCCAGTAAAACATTTTGTAAAACCCACCCCTTATGTTGGTTGCTTGTGTTGTAATTTTCAAAAATCCTTCCTATAAGCACACTGCAAAATTTCATGTTACTTGACCCAGCGCTTTCGACTGCGTTGTCTGTCACTTGAATTAATTGTAAGATTTTAATTAAGTAGATTCCTCTTCTAGGCATCATTTCATAAGCATTTTACAGTTCCCACCTTAACCTTCGACCCTATTCCAGATACAACGAACCAGCAGCTTTCAGCACCACAAACAAGTCCTACGGCGAAGAGTTCCTAGAACCCACAGGCATTTACGTGCGCGCCCTATTACCGGCCATCAAGAAGCAGCTGCTCAAAGGGCTGGCCCATATCACCGGAGGAGGCCTGCTGGAGAACGTCCCTAGGATACTGCCTCCAGGGATCAAAGTGAAGTTGGATGCTACTAAGTTTAATATTAAACCGGTATTTGGATGGCTGCAGGCTAAAGGTGAGTTTTTTGTATTTATCAAGAAGTGCTAAAACTAGATGTTTAGTACAGTTAAGTCCTCTGATGGACTTGCTGACTAAATTTTACTAAATAATTTATCAGATGACCATTTTTGTTGGAAAATAACTGACTGTCTGATCATAAAATCACCTCAGATGAGATGTGGTTAGTTAAACAGAAAAACAACATTATGAAACTGATGAATGATAATGCAATTCAATAACATTTATTTGCCAAAACACTTTCAAAGTTTATACAAAGTTCTTCACTCTTATTGGTTATAGACTATAACCAATAAGAGTGGAGAACATTTTAGATTAGATAGTATTTAATTTAAGACATATTAGATAGCACCAACACACAACTAAAATTAAATAAACCAGGAAATATTGACACAATCCAACACATTCGGCAGCCTACAACACTTTCATGAACCTTTAAACCTGAATTGCATTCTACCGTTACTAAAATAAGGTCTATTTATTCAGGATTTTTTTTGTCGGAATCATAAAGGACTTCGTAAAAGAGTTCAAACATGCAATCTAAACTACATTCTACATCTACTAACAAACCAGTCCATTATTCTCAGGTGTGGTTTCGGACTTCGAGATGCTCCGCACATTCAACTGCGGCGTGGGCATGCTGGTCATCGTGGACCCCGTGTGTGTAAAGGAGCTGCAAGCGCTCGTTGGAGGAGACCTCGCCGTCATCGGCGCGGTCGAGCAGATGGGGAAGGAGGGTATGTGAACAATTGTAATAAATATTTGCAAAATGTTTTCCTGGTCAATCATTGCGGTTATTACTCCTAAAACGGCATACAATATTTTTGTGTCCAATTGTCAGCCAGCTAACAAACAGCTCTAATTTTAATAAAGCGTTGACTTTATGTAAGTACATAAAGTTAACGCTGTTGAGCTGTTTGTGTTGCACATGAATATTGCTGCTAAAAAAAAAATACAATTTGGTGTCGAAAAAAAAATGCATGTCACGCGGGTGACGTCATAATATATTTGCACGAACTCTTTTTGAAACTGCACTCGGTAAACATTAGTTTCTCATAGCGGATCATGCTACCGCCAAAAAGATGATCGAGACGGAAGTCTCGAACACTTGGAACTCTTGTCACTCCAATCTAGTTTTAAAACGAGATTCTGTCTTGAAAATCGTTCACGAATACAAGCCAACTCCAGAAATAAGTTTTTATCCAACTGAGATATCAATATTTTCCACCAGGAGGCCACCAGGTCGTAGTAGAAAACTTCAAAGAAGCGATGCATCCTCTGACATCTCCGTACGTGAGCACGCGCGCGTCTCCTCAGAAGTCTCTCTCTTACAAGGACAGCGGAGTGGACATCGAGGCGGGAGACTCTCTCGTGTCCATGATCAAGCCTTTGGCGAGGTATTTATCAATAACACTCAAATATTCCACCAGGTTTATAGAAAATAAAGATGATGTGAAACGGTCTATAATCGAAGTCGCTCAATACCACACAATGCTACACGTTAACATGCTGTTTTATTTACAGGTCTACATCACGGTCCGGCGTGCTCGGTGGTCTGGGCGGATTCGGCGGCTGCTTCCAGCTGAAAGCCGTTGAAGAAGAATATAAGGTAATTATTATTTATTTAACCATTTATGTACACACATATACAGGGTTATTGGTAAAACACCATCAACCTATTAAGGGGTAAGGGGCAATATTGAAATCGCGAAAAAAAAATCAGCTGGTCCCTACATTTTGACGAGTTCTGCAAACATAAATGTAGGGAACAGCTGATTTTTTTTCGCGATTTCATATTTGGTCCCATGGTAAAAGTTGTTAATAATGATGAGTACAATGACCACTTAAGAGGTTGATGGTGTTTTACCAATAACCCTGTATAAACAGAGGTAAGGTGATGCTTATTTCTAATGAAATCTCTTCCAGCATACCTGTGATAGGATAGTAGATTTAGAGATGTATACAGCGACAGTTTTTGGTGTTATATCTAAATTAAATTGCCTTTTAACCTTATATCTTTGTCATTCTGACAAAGAAAATATCTTTAACTTTATTACCTTCTTTTAAAATTATATTATTACTCACAATCTGAATATCTTCAATCAGAAATAATATGAAAGTAACCAAAAATCTATGTTACGCCAGCTTTGAAGAGACGATAACTATCGTAATACTTAAAACAATGGTTTCCTTCTACAGGACCCCGTCCTCGTCCTGGCCGCAGACGGCGTCGGCACAAAGCTCAAAATCGCTCAAATAATCAACCAGCACAGCACCATCGGCATAGACTTAGTAGCCATGTGTGTGAACGACATCCTGTGCAATGGCGCCGCGCCCCTCACGTTCCTGGACTACTTCGCGTGCGGCTCGCTCGACGTGCACGTGGCGAGGAACGTCGTGTCGGGCGTCGCCGAGGGGTGCAGGCAGTCTTCTGCGGCTTTGATTGGTGAGTTGAACTCTTGAAGGTATAACATATTTTATTGGAACAATACACAGGTTCACAATTTTTTTTGCGTTTGTTAACAGCACGCTGGTTTTAAAACTGGCTGTTAGTGTAATATGTCAGTTTAAATGTTTGTAAACGCGCCCACAATACAGGAAAAATTCCTAGTGTTGGGCAAAGTTTAAAAAAATATGTGTTACAGCCATTAGCGCCCATCTCCGAGAGGGAAGACGTCGGCGTCCCAACAGTTATAATACTAAAGCAATAAAAAAATTAAAATAAAACCTTAAAATTTTGAACTATTCGAACTAAGCACTGTTTCGTACTTACCGTTATATCTAACGTTATTTCTACCTGTTTTCATGTGGCAACTTTAATCACTTCTTGTGATCCTTATGTCCCGACGTTTGACCAGATGAACAGCTAATTCACTTGTCTTAACAGTACCAGACAAATGAGACAGATTTCGATTCATATTTGTTTACCATGGATTTAGTACATGATTCAGAAGCCCCCTGAAATTGTAGCTTGGTTATTTAAAAACAAATCCGCTGTTCCATACAATTTGACCACGTAGGCATTACACTTTTCTATGAAACAGCAGATTTGTTTTTGATAACCCACGATAAATATCTACGCTAGGGTCTAGAATCATTGGGCACGCTACAATTGCGGCGATAAGTCCCCTCTTTGAGGAGTGGCTAGAGAGGCGCCACGGCGTCCTCACCTTCCGCCTGACGCAGGTCCTCACCGGACACGGTTGTTTCGCGAGGTTCCTGATCCGGATAAGGCGGGAGGAAACGCCCGGGTGTCACCATTGTGTGGATCGCCCGGAGGACACGGTGGAGCATACGGTGGAGGTCTGCCCGGCTTGGGCGGAGCACCGCCGTGTCCTCGTGGAGGCGATTGGCGGTGGCGATCTCTCGCGTCCGGCCTTGGTCCAGGCCATGGTACGGAGCGAGAGGGCTTGGGAAGCCGTCACCTCCTTCTGCGAAGCAGTAATGTTCGCGAAGGAGGAGGCGGAACGCGTGAGGGAGAGGCAAAATTTGCGCCCTCACGCCCCTAGCCGCCGCAGGAGACGCCCTGGGCGTCGGGAATCGCAGGCCGATTCCCGGCCACCGTAGGCGCGGGCTTGCGAACGGCGAGCAATGGGCAGCTCGCCGTTCGATAAGGACCAGGCCCGGGTCGACGGCGCGTTGTGTTCCACGCGCGCCTCAAAGAGATGTCAGCACCAATGACGGGGTTTGCTAGGACCGATGCCTGCTAGGGTTGCGGAAAAGTCCGAGAGGGTTACCGTGGCCCTTGGCACAGGCAACTGAAGGAACACGGGTGGGTTTTAGTCAGTAAGAGTCTGACACGCCCTCCTGCTCTGCCCAGAGCGGGAGAAGTTATTTGATGATTTCCCACCAACAAAAAAAAAAAAAAAAAGTTTCTAGAATCATGTGCGGAATTCATGGTCTCAGTTTGCGCGCAGGTCTCCCAGCCACCCTGTATAAAGAGACAATGGCAACAGCGCTTTAAGCTGTGAATTAAATTATGCAATCACAGACATAAGCTCGCGGAAAGGCTTGATTGTTCCATCATCTCCCACTGTTGTAAGCGACATGTGCCAGGCCGATGGGACTAACGAACCTCATTTAATAAGTAAATAGTTAATTAATTATGAATATTTTTATTTTTGTTTTATTGTGTATGAACAATTGTAATTAAATTAAATTGATATGAACAGGATTGAATTAAATTGAATGTAATTAGTAATGTTGTGTAATGTGACCGTATGCGTGTTTTTTTTTTATTATCAGTCAGTGATACTCGAAATAAAATGATTTTATTTTATAAGTCATTCATTACACAGAACAGACAGATATAATATAAACTTATTTCTGTCAAAGCTGTGTTCATAATGCTTCTATTCTTTTGTCCTATAAAGGTGGTGAGACAGCTGAAATGCCGGGCATGTACGAGCCGGGAGTGTACGATGTTGCGGGCTTCGCGCTCGGTGTGGTCGAGCGGTCGCAGATACTGCCCAAGATCGCAGATATTGCGGTAAGCTCAGCACCATTACGTTATTCATTATTTCATTGCCAAGAGCAGACTATTAAATGATAAATGATTTTATTTCTGTAAGTAGGTTTGAACAAACACTTTTACACGTCAATCATATTTTTTTTTTAAACTAGATGGGGTCGGCGTTTCCTATCTGACTACTCTGAGAAGAAAGGCCGAAACAAACTCAGAGGTCACAGTCTCTTTTAAAGTCCAGACAAAATCTTGGTCAGGTCATGTGAAAGCTATGTAGATCGGTGTCTGCAATGGTCTTTTGAGGAAAGAACCACACAGATTGAGTGGACCTGTCCAGTCAGTGCACGCAATTGTCAGTAATCGTGCAGCTCAACTTAGACTCAAGGAGCTCAACGATTCGACGAACAATACCAAAGAAAGGACATTTGAGTAGGCCGCATAAATTACTCAAACTGTCAGATCATGATTACGTTGAGAAAAATACAAAATTAAATATAAATAAATCAATGACCAACATAGTTCTCACATTCACAATAATTAGAATAATAGTATAATAATCTTTGAGGACCATGTAGATTTGTGTCTGAAATGGTCTTTTGAGGAAAGAACCACACAGATTGAGTGGACCTGTCCAGTCAGTGCACGCATTTGTCAGTACCCGTGTAGCTCAACTCAGAACTTAAGGAGCTCAACGATTCGACGAACAATACCAAAGAAAGGACATTTGGGTAGGCCGCATCAGTTACTCAAACTGCCAGAACATGATTAAAACTGCAACAAAAACACACATAGTCCTCACATTCACAATAATTTAAAATAATATAATACTTTATACAGTAAATATTTGTGTCATTGTATATGTAAATAAGTATAGATACTTATAGCAAAGATTAAAAGTAAAAGTAGTTAGCGAAATAAAATAAATTAACATTGCCTGTGCTTTATTGGAGCAACTCAATCCCAAGCCTTTTTGTCCTCAATATAGTCTTTGACAGTATAATAGGCATTCTGGCATAGTTTCCTTTTTATAAAAGATTTGAATTTATTAAGGCTTAGTGCTTGAATGTGGCTAGGAAGTTTATTATAAAAACGTATACATTGGCATCTAAACGAGCCACCTTTGAATGTTAACTGATTGATACAGGATTCGTGTAATTCTTTTTAACCACATTATCAGTTGATAATTATTCGGAAATACCCTGGGTAGCAATACTTATTTTTTCTTACGGTTTAAGACATTTATTTTCTCAAAAGATTACATTAATCACTTACAGAGAAAATACAATATTAAGTACACAAAAATAACCGATACTATTGGTTATACTCTTCGGTCTTCTGTATAACCTGCCGCAGCGTATGTATGTGGTCTACGGTGCTAAAGCCTTTATGGAATCCGGCTTGTTCGGGAGGCTGGAAGCCGTAAAACCTGCGCGCGAGACGTTTTGTGATGACTACATGAATGATAAAAACAGCTTGTAGGCATGGCTCAGGAGTGAGATGGGCCTATAATTCTTAAGAAGGGCATTGTCGCCCTTTTTAAAGGAAAGTATCACCACACCTCTGTTCCACCTCTGCCTGCGGCGTATTGCCCTCGAGTATGACGGAATCAAACAGCTTCTGGAGGTCCATAAGAACGGTCTTTCCGCTGACCTTCAGGAGTTCGGCCGTAATTCCGTCATCACCCGGCGCCTTGTTGTTTTTGAGCTGCTTCAGAGCCATCCTAATCTCGTACAAGCTGACGTACGGGATGTCTTCGGTATAGTGTCGGGGTCAATATGGCTCTTGGGTGGATTGCCAGTTTCGTAACGGAGTTACTTGTTGACATGTATAACTGTCCATAGAACCTCTCGATCTCTCTCAACAGCTCAGGTTTGGTGGATACGATCCTGCCATCATCGGTCTTCAGTTTCGTAAGCTGGCTTTGCCCAATAGACAGATCTCTAGCAAAGTCCTTGAAGCCTTTATTCCGCTTTATCGTATCCTTCACCGCTTTAATTCACACCGTATGGTCTGTATTAAAGCTGCGAAGGTCGCTTTTCAAGGACTTAGATATCCGTCTGTTGAGCTGCCGGTACTTGAGCGCATCATCTGAAGTCTGCAGGCTCATTTCGCGCCTCTCCTCCATGAGCTGTAAAATAGGATCAGAGAGCTTCTTGTTTCTGTTTGTACAACGGATCTTGATCTTAGATCCCCGACCCCGCGGAATCCCGATCGTATGGACAGTTTCCACGAACTCTTCGTTAAACTCGTCCACGGAGCTCCCTAGGCACTGGAATAGCTTCGGTACTACGAGCTAAAAGCTCGCGGGCTTTTGGAGTCGGATCAGTACTGGAAGGAGTGTAGACTTCATTAGTCGAGAACATACCAGCTTTATATTTAAGTTCAATGTGCCTCTTACCATGCGGTGATCACTTCCAGTTTTCACCGCGTCGTTGATCACAGAGACATCATTGAATGTTCGCTTCTTCGTCAACATAATGAAGTCAATCCCATTTTTTGTGGCACCAGCAGGGTTCTGCTAGGTCCACTTTCTATTCTCACATTTTCTGAAGGAGTTCATCATAAAGAGGCCTTCCTTCTCCATAAAACTAGTAGGTGATTTCGACTTCCAACTCCAATTGCCCCACTCCAGCTCTTCATCGTCTCGTTTGCCCAGTTTCGCGGGTCCATGCCAACGGTGAAGTGAGTTTTAGAGCCAGGCACGGCCATGGAAATATCCTCATACATGGTCTCCACCCCATCGTCGGGGTGTGACGAGGTCGGGTCATTGCCGGTCGGTCGCTGCCATGATCGCCACGCTTGGCAGGCGGGTTGGCAATCGCAGTATGGTTTTTAAAATGCATAGAGAATGCTGGTGTCCATTCTCTAGTAAGTCCCTTATGCGCTTTTTACGACACCCACGGGATGAAATTCTTGCTATTCTTGAAGTGCGGCACCACACGGAAGACACATTAGTCTTATTATTTTCCCTAAATGTAACATATGTAATTTGGAACAGGTGGGCGACATAATCATCGGTCTCCCATCCAACGGCGTGCACAGCAACGGTTTCAGTTTGATCCACAAACTGATGAAGAAGACTGGACTCGCGCTCAATGATAGAGCTCCCTTCAGCAAAGAGGGATTGACACTGGGTAAGTTTATTATCATATAAATAAATAATAATATTTCTTTAATTAGATACCACTCTTGATACGAAACGACGACGATACGACGGCGACGCCTTCAGACAGGACTAGTCCACACTAGCTCAAGATAAAGAGGAGTGGAAAGGAGAAAGGGAACTCCTTGCCCTGTAGTGGGACAATATTGGCTGACATACAATTAAAATTAAATACCTATAGTAATAATTATCAACATTGATCAGGCAGGGGACATAGTTCAAGGCAACCAATCCACTATAGTTGAATCAATCCAAACCCATAGCCAAATATGTTTTGTTCCGATGTTCTGCAATAGTCGTGCATCCTCCGGGGGTTGTCCTTGGGTGCACTTGCATAGAGCATACAGGGATAATCGTCGGTTGGTGCCTCATTTCATGCAAAACGTCTAATGGGCCTCTGCGAGTTGGCTTCGGCTCCTCGTACGCCTTCCAAAGGACTGGGATCCATGGTCCCCAGGCAAATATAAAAATATTAATACCAGTTTATACTGTCCAACTGCAGGGCAAAGGCTTCTTCTCATACAGAGAAGGCAGGAACATTGATCACCACGCTTGCTCTAGAGGGATTGGCGGTTTTAGGACTTCTGAAAGAAAGAAAGAAAAATAGATTTATTTGTCACAGAAACACGTGCATACAAAAAGATAATTAGCTCTAATATTAAGAAAAAAGTAAAAATAACAAAGACGAGCACAAAACAGAAATCGTCGACAGCTGCACGTCATGACTGTGACAAGAAGGCTTCCACTCAGCATGATGCTGTGCTATGGGGGACCCACAGCACAGCGCTGATTTTCAGTGGTTACCCGAAAAGGACGTACGGAAACCAAGTCAGGTTCAATGATTGGTACTACTTATAACGAAATAAAATAAAACAAATTTTCTATGAATTATGAGTCCAGAAATCATCACGATGTTTTCCTTCACCGATGTCTGTAATGTCCATGATACACTAAACTTAGGAAGTACACATGACTTGGAAAAGTCGCATTGGTACTTGTCCGTTAAACGTTAAACCTTCGACCTCTTGCATGGGAGGCGGCCTTACCACCACGGGCCATTACGATATTTTTTCAGTCAAGGTACCCACATTGTCTGTGAAGTTAGTTTCGCCAGTTAATTAAATGTAACCCGGCGTGACAAATGCTCGCGCGGTTAGGCTACTCCTAGACGTAATGTCAATGCAAACTCGCACGATACTTCAACACCGTAGCGAAGCAGCGTTTTTATGTATCGTATTTATTTCCAGGCGAAGAACTAATAAAGCCAACTCGCATCTACGTGCGCAGCGTGCTGCCCGCCCTGCGCAGTAACCGCGTGAAGGCGGTGGCGCACGTGACGGGCGGCGGGCTGCTGGAGAACATCCCGCGCGTCATCCCCGACGCCGTGCGCGCGCGCCTCAACGCGCACTGGTGGCACGTGCACCCGGTACGTGCGCTGGACTCGAGGCTGAACTTTTGCTACTACATCTTTTTTTAATCACTGGCATTGCGTTGAAATGCCTTGTTATTTTTCTTATTTGTTGTTTTTTCGCTAGTCTTCGTTGTAGCGGTCAGACTATCCATCATAAAAAAATAAGTTGGGAGTTTTATTTTCAACGAATTGTATGGGAAAAGTTGTTTGCGATTTTCGACTTTTCTAGTACTCGAACCTCCGTAGTTATTGCATTTTTTATGATTTTCATAGTTCTCATTATGGCGATGTTTACCTCCAAATATATCGAGAACCTGACACTTTAGGGTACCATATTACTTGACATGATTTGTTTGTATAAGTGTACCCTACCCATATATAATAATACGTTAATGGTGAGCGGAAACTTGCAAAAAAAAAAATGATAGCAGGTCAAATATGGCACAAAAGTTCGAACCCTTTTGCCAAATGTATGTCCTATCACTAGTGTTTAAGTTGTATATGTAATTAATACCAACAAATTGGATTTTATGATCGGACTAATAAATGATTTAATTGGAGTTGATTCATCATCATCTGCCAAGCCTTTTTCCAACTATCTTGGGGTCGGCTTCCAGTCTCACTGGATGCAGTTGAATGCCAGTATTTTTACATGGAGCGACTGCCTATCTGACCCCCACAACCCAGTTACTGGGTGATACGATACCCCTGAGTAAGACTGGTTGTCAGACTTTCCGGCTTCGGACGACCCGTAACGACTGTCAAAGATCCACGAACGATAGCCGTTGGTATGTAAAGATGGTCACCCATCCACGGACCAACCGTGGCAAGTGTAGCTTACACGGATCGATTGATCCGTGCGGCTGTTATTACTTAGCCACAAGCCCCACGAATTTGAATATAATATAATAATACATAGCATTTTTCATTAATTTGAATGTCAAATTATATTCTTTATGTTAACTTGTTCCTTCTACCCCTTTATCTAGGTGTTCTCTTGGATCGCGGACGCCGGCTCAGTCCAAGACGAGGAGATGCTGAGAACATTCAACTGCGGCATTGGCATGGTGCTGGTCGTGTCTCCTGAAGATCAGGCCGAGGTGAGTTACGACTCATGATTTTATATTTTGTAGCTTTTGCAACGTGAATCACTTTGTTTTTTTGCTTATTAGCAGTTACATGTATTCGAGTTCACATTCGAACTAAACTTTGTATTAAATAGCATTTTACTGGAGCGAGAAACGCGATGCGATGTTACACATGACACCAGCAACGAAAATGTGACGCACCAAGATTTAGAAAAAGATTATCACACTACGAGTGAGAGAGACAGCGCTATGAACTGTTTTTATAAAGATTGATGTGCCTTATCTACGGTCGGATAATGTAATTGATATTATTGGCGAGACTTCACTGTCAAACCAATCATGCACCGCACAGGGGCCGTACTATGACTTGTTAACGCCATCATGATTCCGTTGAGAAAAAGAGATAGTGCTATCGGTCATGTATAGCTCCGTCTCTCTTCCACGCTGGAACCATGATGGAATTAACACGTCATAGTACGGCCCCAGGCTCTCACATACCTTCTCTTTACAAATGACTGCAATCATACTTTAATTTGCATTTTCCTTCAGGTAATGAACACAACCCGTGCCTTCGGCGCGATGGTGATCGGTACCATACAGAAGCGTCCGGCGGGCGGCGCGCGCGTCCTGGTCGACAACTTCGCCTCAGCCATGGACTTCAGCAGGAGAATGCCGCTGTTACCTAAGAAGAAGGTACTATAATATGCCATAGACAGGAATATCGTTTATTTGTAACTTATTTGTTACTACGCAGGCTCTTTACTCATGAATCATAAAATAGGCTGAAGACATTGTGTATGTCGCAATTTTTCATTGTCGGGCACTTCGCAATGTAATATGCGCAATATGATTCAGCGCAATGTTGTAAATTCAAATTGAAGGTTGGAAGTATGTAGTGGCCAGTGATGAAAGAAATTTCTTGATGAAATTATTCCGTGTTCTTATATCGTTTCACCTACTTAGTGCTGCCCAAGTTCTGCAAACAAATTCAAAGTCCCATACCAGTTCACTTGTGAATGACACGCAACAAATCTGAAAACAATAAACAAAATGTGTGGACCAACCACACAGCTCTTAGCGCAGTTATCGCAGGTGACATCCCAGCTGCGCTAAAGTGTGCAAATCACTCATGCCTAGAGCATACGAATGTATATCCTTGTAAGAAATAAAATCCCATAAACTTTACCATTAAAAACCTCTTATCTCCCCAGGTGGCAGTCCTAGTGTCAGGCAACGGCAGCAACCTGCAAGCGCTCATGGACACGACGCGCGAGGCGGCGCAGTGCGTGTGCGCAGACATCTGTCTCGTCGTCAGCAACAAGAAGGACGCGTACGCGCTGCAGCGGGCGGAGAAGGCAGGAGTAGCTTCACTGGTAAGTAAACATTGTGAAAAGCATAACCCTTCTTTACAATCGGGTAAGCCGCCTTGGTATTTCTTGTATCGTGGGAACATTTACAGACACAAATCGACTGTGAACTGGCAACCGGTACTATATGAATTTTGACAACTTAACAGGATTATGGACGTAATTAGTAACAAATATAATATTGCACGTTTCCTTCTAACATATTTTTTTTTTATGAAATTGCATCAAAATGTAAAAATCTCCAAAAGATGAGATAGTTCCGATTGCCATTTCACATTCGATAAGTATATTATATTTCAAAATACCCGGGGCAGCTATCGGCTTGCTTACTTCTAAAATCAATGAGTTTGAATTTCACTTGAGAAGTATTTGCTTCAAATAAGTTTTTAATTGCCATTGGTTCGAATCCAATTCACACAGAACTTGCGAAGTCAGAATCAGCCCTATGTAAACTAAAGAAAGTAATTAGGTCGTGTATGTTACAGGAACGGCACATGTCATGTATACTATGTTTCTAAAACTCACAACAACATAGAATTTTGTGTTATTGTGTCTTCGCATTTCCAGTCCCAAAAAAGCGAGAAACTTCTTAATAGTGAGTACAACAATCAATACCTACTTGACAATCATAATCCTCTAATTTCCAGGTATTCAACCACAAAGACTACGCGTCGCGGGAAGAGTTTGACCGCGCAGTGTCTGAAGCGTTGGAAGCGCACAAAATTGACATCGTGTGTCTCGCTGGATACATGAGGATTCTGTCGGCTGAGTTTGTTAAAAAGTATGTTAACTTTACTTTACATGCGGATATACTTTATGCGATACAGTATGTTTTTTTTTAATAACTCAGTTCTTTGTGAATAATTGAGGTCAGAAAGCTTCTTCGCTTATCGTTCATTTGCGACAAGCTTGACATGATCAAAAAAAAAAATGGGTAGGATGATTTAAAAGAGTAAAAGTAGCAGTAAGACGACGAAGCATATAATTATAGTCACATCTTTCTACCTCCCTCATTTTATGGCTTTAGTGTAATGTCGTTTTAATAGCAAAAATAATAAAATTTGCTGCACTCACCTGTCTAGTTAACTCAAAATTGCAGTTTTTTTTTGTAATGTCACCCTTTTTGCAAATGAGAGTTATGTCGGCATGAACTATGTAAACAGGGTTTAAATCAAAGTAAAAATATTCGTCACTCAGCCAGCTGCTAATGCAGGCTGCTCATACAGGCTGTGATAATGCACACGGTGCTGTGCCCATGCATTCACGAGGCTTTAATTCATCTTCTCCTCAATTGAAAGTGAAATTTGCACTATTACTTGGAACATTTATTCTAGTATTTGTTTGGTTTATTTGTGAATAATAATTCTTCTGGAGTTGAATTCACATCGCTATCTATCACTGTCTATTTCTATTTTTTTAAACTTTTCTTGCTAAATATGAAGAATCAAAGTATTACAATGGTACAAAATGCGCGCCATTTGTTTTTTTTTCCACCAAGTCGGTTTTATTCAGCCGTTTTTTATTTTCAGCCAGTATCTTTTTGATCTAATGCATACATTTTATATGAAACTTAATGGGAGACATTAAACCTCTGCGGTAAATTTATATCTATACTAGCTGACCCCCCGAACATCGTACCGCCTAACATTTTTTTTTTAAATTTTTCTCTCCGTATGAACCATCCTCGTACTTCAAGGGATATTCTAAAAAAAGAATTAGCAAAATCGGTCCACCCGTTCTTTTCTTGAGTTATAAAATTACAACGAAAAGTGGGATTGATTTTTATAGATAAGGATAAAAACAGTGCATTAATGAAAAACTGTGCATCCATGAGATTTCATATAACATTTCTGCACTGTTTTGGTTCTAAGCAAAAAATACGTCCTTTGTGATCGGTTTTGTAGTGATTAATGATAACATTACTACGTAGTTGAAAGAAAAAAAAAGAATCATACTCTACACTTTTTCTGTAACAAAGTAAATTTCGTTTCATTCAGTTGAAGTGGAAATGGAACGCACATGCGTGGCGCGCCATTTTTATACAAGTTTTGAATTTTGATTTCAATTTTTACTTGTCAGTGGCAGCGCCCGCGTTAGCGCATGCGCGGTGATGTACTGGGTTTTGTCGTCAATCTTACGTTTTGTTGTACTGTATTTCGTGGGAAACTTTGATATTTTATTTAGTAAGTTCAATCCCAATGTATGAGAGTGGATAAAATAGTGTATTAATTTGCACTTAACGAAGTATTAAAACACTCGTGTGATACTATTAAAAACCTCGGTTTTTAAACACACAATCGTGGTTTAATACCCCTCACTAAGCAAGTTTCATAAACTATTTCGTATAACCCGTTCTATTAAAGAATCGAATTTAAAATGGCGGCGGTGATCATTGCTTCTCAGTTCTCACTCGTTCGTTATACTGTGCGATTGAAACGGCGGCACCTTTGTTTGGCCGCCATTTTCAATTCGATTCTGTAATGGCGCGGGTTATATCACATTCTGTCACACTCTTTTCTAAGTAACGTAAAGTTTGCTAAGCTAATGTATTCTCCTCTTATAGATGGCACGGTCGGTTACTGAACATCCACCCATCGTTACTGCCTCGTCACCCCGGCCTCAACGCTCAGAAACAGTGCCTCGAATCCGGCGACCGGGAAAGTGGCTGCACAGTGCATTTCGTTGATGTAAGTATTGAAAACCTGCACACAAAATGAATCCTATCCCCATGGGGGTAGGCAGAAACTATGGAACGCCATGTGCTATGATCCATACCGACGCAAGGCCGGTAACTGAAGAAATACTGGGATTCACAAGCTCTTATATCGATATGAATTTCACAATCATCGAATTTGTTTTGCCGTTTCGCGTGTCGATCTTTGGATAAATACTCCAGTAGTGTGTGGTAAAGTTGGATCGAAGGTTGTATAATAATTGTCTCTTATATACATATTTTGTCTACCGATCTAGGCCAGTAATTCACGGATATTTGTTCCTGCTCCAACATCTGATTTCACTGTTAGCAAAATAAATATGTAGATGCCCTTTTCGTTTCATCAGACAAATTCTCATTATTTCCTCCTTATCCAGGAGGGCATGGACACCGGCCCAATTATAATCCAGGAACGCGTCCCAGTTCACCAAAAGGACACGATACAGACCCTCACGGACCGCATACATGAAGCAGAACACCGCGCGTACCCGCGAGCTCTGCGTCTCGTGGCCACTGGTAGGGTAAAACTCAACCATCAGGGTACCCTCATGTGGTACTCTTAGAGCTGTATCGAATGTGTGACGTGTGATGCAGTGAGGAGAAAAGTGGACTAAGCAGGCAATGTAAAAATACAGGAAAATGCAAAGTTACGTGTATTACCACTTAACCAGCTATCTACTTTTGCATTAAAGTTGTTTTTTTTACCGTTTGTAATCAAATGGTCCTAAATAAATGGTTGCAATGGAATTTTAACTTGTTCATGTATTGTTATTAATAACTTTGTGTTCCCGAAACTTTTGATCAGAGATTCTAAATTGAAATTGTTGTCTTTGAAAAAAAAAAAAACTAATAGCTCCCTAGAACTCCTACAATGTGCGAATTTCTTCTTACTGCACCATACAGAAAGGTTAAGATGGAAGACATATCTTAGTATAAACAGCCAACAAACAACGTCTGTTTTTAAACACATATATTATTGTATTTTTTATTTCTTTAGTAACTTGCAGCGAAATATTGATAAATTATTATCAATGTTTAATTTAATTACAAAACTAAGATTGCTTCCATCTTGCCTATAATGAAATGGAATTTGATTAGCGTAAGATTCTTAGGTATCTTATCAAATAATTCAAATATGTATAATGAAACTATAGACTTGAACTTTTTATCTCAATATTAAGGTACCAAGTGTATGTTAATCTACATATTATACCGACATTCCTACTATGACCTACTGTTAATATTCCAATTAAATATTTAGGAAATGTTTAAGATTAAACTCATTAAACATTATGTATTTTGTCATGATATTACTTGGCAATGAATCAAACAATGTTTTGAAGAAAAGAAATATAATATAAAGTATATGAAAGTCTCGAATTTGATATGAATTTGTATATAAGAATAACGTTATCACATTATTAGGTAAGTATATTATATATTGTTCTGTTAGTCAGTTTTGAATGTTGAACAAAATGTTAAAAAGTTTAATTAAAATTATGTTGGCGAATCTTACCTGGTTTTTATTGTTAAAATGTCAGAAAAAAAGTAAACATTTAGCTCATTTAAACAACAGGTTTTATAGCAGACTTTTATCGGTTGCTGTGTATTGTTATATGCACGTATTTTTTGAAGTCAGTACATGAGATTCATTTAAATGTTTCTAGTTAAAATGCATGTTTATGAAATGCCATTTAAAATGTAAGTATGTTAAGTTTTACAGTGTGTTTGAAATAAAACTTTTGTATATATTCCAAGTGTTTTATTATCCTGTTAAGAATTTAAAATAACTAGGTACATAATATCACAGATACGCCTCTACAAAAATAAAACTAGAAACATTTACTCTTGTTGGGTGTTTTTTTTTTTGCAATGAAACTTGGATATAGTTTGCAGCTTCTTCTGTGATTGTCCAACTTACAATAAAACAAGAAAATTAAATGAATGCAAAAAATTAAAAAAAAAAATGATTTAATGTGATGTGAATGATTTGAATTTGAACTTCGTGGCATGGTAGTCGTTCACTGTCTCGTACACATTGAACATTGTGAATTTATGAATTATTTTTATCAATAAATCAAAGTAATGTCTCATTCTATCATGTGCGAATAGGAATTCAATTTACTAAACCATTAACTTCAGTGATTATTTCAAGAATTTTTCTTTATTTTAAAAGTTACTAAATCACCTAAAGCTTTAAAAAACACCCCAAACAAGTCTACACCATCGCTTGTGTTAACATATTCAGTTTTTACTACGTTTGTGTTTTCGTTCTTAGCCTTTATAACAGAATGGGTACCATTCTTCAAAATATCTTCACATATTTTATTAAATTCTACATGAAATTTCTGTTTATTTAGCAAAGGAACTATAAGGTTATATTTATTTATTTTCATATTAATTGATGAGGCTAATTCTCTATTCATTTGGCATATTCTTTCCCATTTTGAAACATCATCCTCCGTCAATGGATAAGGACCAAGTGGCATTCGGTCGGAGCGGATTTCTTCTTTTAAGTTGTCAATCTCTTGATCTATTTCTTTGGCTAATGTTATCCATTCTGGTGTAAAACCATTGTTGATGAGAACCTGAAAAATAAAAAAAATATTATTTATGTATACCTACTCCTAGTAGCAATCCTTGAGGTATTCTGCACTTCCAAGCAAGCTATTTTGCCGAAAGCTTATAATTTCACATCCTAATTTAGACGAAAGGGTCCCCGAAACTATCTTTTTTTTTGGCAATTGAGCTGTTGTCGACTATTCTGCCAGTGTCACGTTTAGACAGCAGCGCAGTGGCGGGCCTTCGACATTGCACTTTGTGGTAGTACTACAGTACTGATGTTAGTCGCTCAAAAGACGAGGACAGGGGCCGTACCATGACGTGTTAACACCATCATGATTCCGTTGCGAAAAAGAGATAGTGCTATCGGTCATGTATAGCTCCGTCTCTCTTTCACGCTGGAACAATGATGGAATTAACACGTCATAGTACGGCCCCAGGGTTACGAAGTAACTATTTAGTAATCTGTGCCCAGGGGGTTAGTAAAACATAAATAATGTTGTAAAATACTATCTTATATAGAATAGGATGATAAACAGCACAGACATACAAAACATATTTACATTATTATTACGCACCAATTAGAATTGAAGATCATTTTCGTTTAAAAAAGTTGTTAAAATGTTAATGATTTTGGTAGAGAAGTGGGTTATAAGGGAATGGAAGTTAATTTGTCTGTTTGACCTGTGTCTGGGTGTGCATATGTATATCAGTTATCAGGTTACCGTAGTACAGGTTCTACCTAGTTCGGGACCTGAAGACCTTGTGTGGATGTTGTCTCATATTATTATTATTATTAATTGGGACAGGAATGCTACATTTGGATGGGTTTGGTGTTCAAGGAGCAGGAGAATAAATATGGTCCAATGTACCCTCCGCAAGACCGCATTCACACAGGGAACTGTCCCTAACATGAATCTTATTCAGAAACACTGGGCTACAACAATATCCGAATCTTAGCCTGCAAAGCGACGAAACAGTTCTTTTGGACAATTTTGGATATTTAAAAAACCAAGGTTTCCGCTGGATGTCGGGCTGTATGGCTGCGTAGTAGGCACCCTTGGCTTTTGAGGTCTCATTCCACGTTTTTGTCAATGAGTCGAACAATTTGGGCTTGGTACCATTTCGCAAATCGTAGTTATCCAACTACGTAGTGCTTTCGGTCCGCCGGATTCAATGTGGCATACTTTGCTAACAAACCAGCGCACTGATTGCCAACAATACCCGAGTGACCAGGGATCCAGGCTATCTCGATGTCCAAGCCATTTTGGGAACAGTCAAATAACAAGCTCTTAATGTCTACTACGATTTTACTATGAATTTTGCTATGAAGTTGGTTTTGTTGTAAGGCCTGAATACTACCTACGGGAATCGTAAAAAAATACTGCTTTTGATATTTGGTGTGATTTGATAAAGTGTATGGCTTCTAAAATGCCAATACATTCTCCTGTAAAATCTGATGCTTCTGGTGGACACTGAAAGAGTAAGGCAATTTTTGAATTTTGAAAATATATTGCTACTCCGGTACATTCTGTTAGTGATCATTTTGAAGCATCAGTAAAGAAAATGTTCCATCCTTCCCAGTAACTTTGACGGCTAACTCGAAGTCACGTCTTGCGTTTTGGGAATTCTTTGATATATCTAGTCCCAATACGACTTTTGGTTCGAAGTGAATCGTCTCATATGCAGCGGAAAAAACGGGGAGAATTGGATATTGACAAACAGGCTAGGAGAGGTGTTTAAGCTCTCTGTACCTATTTATCAATAGAGGAACTGATTTATTGTTCCAGTAAGGGGAATTATTAAAGGTAAGGTCGATTTGTTCTAATTTGGAAGTAAAGGATGGGATGAAAGAGAGAATACTTTAGACAGGAAACGATCTGCCAAATACTGTCTTCTTAGGAATAGGGGCGGTTCTGAACATTCAACTTGAAGTGCATTTATGGGAGAAGATTTCATGGTTCCAATAACAATTCTCAGGCATTTGGCCTGGATGCTGTCTAATTTCTTGAGCGCTTCTTTGTTGCAAGGCTCAATAAGGAAGTAATAGTAGTCCAGAGCGCTACTGGTCAACGCATTATAGACCAGTTTGAGGGTGTAGGGGTGAGCTCTCCACCACACCCCGGCCAAAGCCTTAAGGACCGACACGGAGCGTTTATATTTTTTCACCGTGTTGTTAATGTGGTCAACTCCAGTCCAGACAATCGCGAGTCCAACGTTACTCCCAGAAACCTAGCCTTATCCTTGACTGGAATGATTTGACCATCAATATTTATATCTACTTGGGGAACACAACGCTTGCGGGTAAAAATGACCGCTGTATTCTTTGGTGCACTTAAAGATAATCCGTGATCAAGGAGCCATTGGTTTAGTGAAGACAAAGAGACATTCATCGAAAGGGCGGCATACTGAATGGAATTGCCAGTGACCAGTAATGCAATATCGTCGACATACTGAAGGATTTTGCAGTCAATATTTAAAGATGACGACATATTCGCTGTGTATATATTGTACAATGGGGGACTGAGAACAGATCCTTGAGGTAAGCCTCTCCATAATGTTCTTTGTTCAGACTCAGCCTCAGGGATTCATAATTGAATGACGCGATTGGTAAAGATGCTACCAATGATACGACAAATCCTAGCCGGGATTCTCGGCTCGTGCAGATTTTGCCTGAGAATAGGGAGGAGGACCGAGTCATAAGCAGCTGATATGTCCCGGAAAACGGCCACCAGACTCATTCCTGCTAAGGGCCAGCCGGACCGCTGACGTGAGGATACCTACACTATCAGCTGTGCCCAGACCTTTCCTGAAGCTGAACTGAGTCGCCGGGAGCAGCCTCCTGCCCTCCACCAACCACTCTAAACGATTCTTGACTAAATGTTCTAAGAGTTTAATTAGTATGGACGATAGAGCAATAGGTCTATATGAGCAATGATCATTAGGATCCTTGCCAGGTTTTAATATCGGAATGAAAACTTCCTTCCAACCTTCTAACCTTTCTGTGGGAATATGTCCAGAAATGAAGCAAAACAAATTAGCTAAATCCAGGTAGTATTGGTGGGTTTTTGGGCCAGCTTTGACAATAAAAGAGTAAGGGAATCCATCCACCCCTGGTGCGGAGTCCTTGACACGGGACAGCACAGTTTTTAACTCATCCAAGCTGAATGGCATGTTCATTGGATCGTTATAGTTGTCTACATCACCAATGCCAACACAATTTTATTGTCCTCTACACCTGGAACATAAGCTGGAGCTATTTTGGAGAAAAACTGGTGCCCCAGTTCTTCTGAGAGGTTGTTCGAGGAGGTAGGTGCTAAGCTACTCCTAAATCGTTTTACTTTCCGCCATACCACCGAAATCGGAGTGGATGGACTCGACGAACTGCCATACTTTGACCAACCTTCTCGTTTCTTCTTTTTAAGTACCTTCCTGGACTTAGCTAATATTCGCTGGAAAGCGATGCGGTTATCTAGGTTCATATGACAGTTAACAGTCTCTTCAGCCTCATTCCTGGCCCTGACCATGTCAGTGCATTCCCTATCCCACCATGGCGGAGAAGGAATTTTATGAGATTGAGGTTTTGAAGAGAAACAGTCATCTGCTGTAGAAGAAACGATGGAGGAAAAGGACAAAAAACATTCCCGGGCATTCTCGTTAACTTATGGAAGGGAAGATACTCTTAAATCTAATATTTTTGAATATAACTCCCAATCTCCAGAGTTTAGCCGATATTTTAAAAGGGGAGGAGAGACTTTAATGGGTACGTCTTTAGAAGGGAATTCGATCATGATGGGGTAGTGGTCACTTCCATAAGTCATATCCAAGCGACGCCAGATGAGGAGGCTAGATATATTAGATGAACAGAACGTCAAGTCAACACAACTATTACTCTGCCGTGGTGCAGACATGCGTGTGGCACTGCCGTCATTGATAACACAGCGATCAAGATCATCCAATATATCCAGCAAGCCAATGCCAAAGTTATCGCAAGTATCTGATCCCCAACAATAATGGTGACGATTAAAATCACCCATAACAAGTATTGTACCGCTAACACTGCATAACACATTTCTAAATACCGAAAGATATTCGAGTTGTGGGTGTGCAATATAAAAAGAAAAAAATATATTTCCTTAGCACATTTTGTTACACAATATCTAAAATACATTGTGCACATAGTTTCACATCCAGCACCAGGATGATCTTCACCACATTTGAAACAGCGTGGTTTCGACTTACATATTGTATGGGTATGGCCAAATCGACAACAATGAAAACATTGTTGGGTATGTGTACAACTGGAAGAGCTGGGTAGAAACAATACACCCCTTTAGGCAAAACTTCCGTCAAAGGTCACTACACCAGAAGAGGTCACCTTACTTGTATGTTATTGATGTTATGTTTCGTCAAAAACATACCAAACTTGACCGGTTGTAACACAGTGCCTGAAGTCTGGCCATCCTTAAGGGAAACACAACAATTAAAATTAAATGACGTACAATATAATAAAATTAGTTGTTGAAACCATTCAATGTCAAGGATAAGGTAAACGTTAACTACTATCAAATACAATGTCAAGGATTATTCAATTTAATGTCATGAATTATTAAATACAATTTAACGAATTTTAATTTAATTATTAATTAAATTCTATTCAATCATTAGAGATATTAAAGGCACGTCGTCGTCTAATTTAAATTTTGGATTAAAGTTTTCATTTAAAAACTCATTTGTTGAGTAGTAACACTTATGCAATAGGAAGTATATATATATTTAAATGTCATGTTAAGATTCCTAAAAACATTCGGTAATTTACCTATTATAAACACGGATTGTCATACAGTAAACATTATTGGAAAATAGTTTAATTCCTTGCTGGGGTACACATAATCTGTGGATATTTCGACTTTTTCTTATTAAAACATCATATTGTTCTTGAAATGAAGCTATGTTATTATATACCTACAAAGATACAGAGTTCAAATATATATGTATAAAGATAGGACTTGTAATATTTTTAAATTTTTAAAGAGAGGGACATAGCTTTCTTGTCCCATAATTATAATGCCGTAGCGGAGAATTGATGCTACGTAACCATGATAGGCATAAAGTGCTGCATTGATACCAGCTACGCGAGTTATTCTGTATAAAACAAATACAAATCTTTGCAGTTCAGTGCATAATTTGTCAATGTGTACTTTCCAGTTGCAATATTTATCCAATGTTATCCCCAAAAAAGTAGCACTATCAACCTCTTCTATAGCGTCATATTCATATCTTATTTCTATTCGGTGACGCTTGCTATTGTTAGCTTGGAACTGCAAAAGTTTAGTTTCACTAGTACTGACATGTAAATTGTTGTCTTTTAGCCATTCCCTTATTTTATTTAACGCGTCATTAATCTCTTTTTCGTATTTGGTGATATTGGTATCGGTGAGTTCAATACTAAGGGTTGTATCGTCGGCGTACAGAATGCATGAATATGGGGTTACGTTGGGCAAATCATTGATGTACAATAAAAACAAAAAGGGTCCTATTATAGTGCCCTGAGGGACACCACAGGAGTTTTGACGATAGGCGTATCTATACAACGTGTTGTTTTGCATCCTCGTCAAATTTCAGGACGCTGTTATGAAAGACATAAATAATCAAATAAAATTACGATCCTGCTCAATAATAAAATTAATACATACTTGTTTTTTTTTTATATTTAAGTTTGACAGTATTTCAGAATACTCTACTTTCAAAGAACAGAATCGCCCCGTTGCGTATGTGGTAGGCAGTGTCGTACGACTATGTCGCTGTGTGCATGCGTTACAGTTACAGCGCAGTTACAAGGGCGGTATCACACGGACCCTACACATGCCGATTTCCGAAAATGACAAAATTTAAAAATAAATACTTACTTATTTTATTATTGATTCGTGTCGAGAATCATTAGCATAGTTACCTCCTCGAATTTGACGAGGATGCAAAACAACACCTTGTATATTTTGTTTTCTGATAATGTACGTCTAGATACCTCTACACATTGTTGATGATTATTTAGATAACTTTCTAACCAGTGTAACGCATTTCCCCTAACACCATAACGACTCAGTTTGAAGAGAAGCAGTTTATGATCTACGAAGTCAAATGCTAGTGACATATCGAGAAATATTGATGATATTGGCCTTTTTTTAACCGACTTCAAAAAAAGGAGGAAGTTATCAATTCGACTGTATTTTTTTTTTTTTTTTATGTTTGTTACCTCATAACTTGCGACTGGGTGAATCGATTTTCATGATTCTTTTTTTATTTGAAAGCTGGTGCTTCCCGTGTGGTCCCATTGTCACCATTTCAATATCTGATGATGGGACCTTGTAGAAATCGGGGGAACTCTTCAATGAATAACAGCAGATTAACCGCGATTGTTGCTATAGCATATCTAAGCATTGTTTACGCCATCACACAACATAATATCACGCCTGTACTCACTACAAAGGTTATAAAAACTATTTCGAAAAAAATATATGTTTAATTACCATAAAGACTCTTATCATGCGCGATTTGTTACAGCTGTGGAAGGTAACTGGGGTATAAGGATTTGTAACTACCTAATCTTGACTTTTGGGACCAACACAGGTCAATGTATGCGACTGAGTTTGAATTGAAATAGATACTTATTAACCGACTTCAAACAAGGAGGAGGTTCTCAATTCGACTGTATGTTGTTTTTTTTGTATGTTTGTTACGCGATATTTCCGGCAATTGTGGATCGATTTCGAAAATTCTTTTTTTAATTGATAGGGTATGCTTCAAGGGTGGTCCCATATAAATTTTACTAACTTTGCTTTGGTAGTTTTTCAGTTAACTTATCTTTTTTCACTTCACGTATTTTATCCACTTAGTGTATAATGATGAAGTTAAAATAAAATAACTTCCTCTCACTGTTATTTACATAGCTAGTAGAGGTATACGAATGTGTGTGTGGTAGGTACCACAACTAAAAAGTGAAAAATAAAAACATTTTACAAAAAAAAACAACCGACTTCAAAAAAAAAACACTACAAAGTGCAAAATAACTTTAATTTCGGAAGTCGGTAGTAAAAAACGAAAATACAAAACCATAGACAACGACTTCCGAAATTAAAGTTATTTTGCACTTTGTAGTGTTTTTTATTGAAGTCGGTTGTTTTTTTTTGTAAAATGTTTTTATCATTAAGACTAGAGGGAATCATATTTACAAGAGAAAAACATGCATGAGTTGTTGATTTATTTTTCCTGAAACCGAACTGTTCCTCTTTTAAAATTGTGTGTTTTATTATAAAGGAGTGCAGTTTATCGTACATTAAGTCTCTCAAAAATCTTAGAAATTACGGGTATTAGAGCAATCGGTCGATCGTGTCATTTTTATCTCCTTTTTTGTATAATGGTTTGACTATAGAAAATTTTAGTCTGGTGGGGACTACTGCTTGAAAAAATGATAGATTAATAATGAGGGCGAGTGGAGTGTTGTTTCCGTATTCATTTTGGGGTCTTGCGTGAGTATTTGGGTGTCATGGGGGAGGGTGACAGTCAGGACAGGGGAAAGATCAAAAGGCTCGGGATGAGGGGGGTCGGGATCAAGGGGCTTTTTGACGACGAATGGTTAAAAGCGAGACAATGGTGCCGATTCTGTTGTACACCGAACTAAACTAACTAAACTATCACTAAAATTCCTTACTTTTGGCTATGAGAATCTTAACGCTATTCTGCAAAATAAAATCTCTAAATTTAAAAATAATTTTGACACATCTAAAATCAAATTTGACAATTATTGCGACTCCACGTGGTACTTGTTTGCCGTACCACGTGATCTTTTTTTAGAGCCGTAGGCGCGCATTATGTGCGGCCTCGACTTGTTTTGTATGGAATTTTTTACTTTTTGTATGGAAAATATAAAAAAATATTACCAACATGTTGAGTTTTATAGGTTTACGGATTGCAAAGGGGGTCGAAATTTTCATTATTTTTGCGATAGGACACACCGTTTTCGAGATATAAGCAAAAGAAAAGAAAAAAAGATACAGTACTGTTTTTGCATCTGAAGTCGAGGTGTTGGTGTGAATTTTAGTTCATGACAACTAATTTTATTCCACACCTTTTTAATCGCGATTAAAAATAGTCAGATTTAGTTAAGACAATCAAAATTTTTGGTGAAAAACGTAAAATTCAGAATAGCAAAATTTCCATTTTCACTAAATTATAATCTCAGTGCCATCTTAGTGCTGTTAAACTAAAATTTAGTTAAGTTGTGTCACTTTAGTCAATTTCAGAATGGGAAATCGTCGTTTGACAGGAATAAACTAAATTTTGGTGATTTTTAGTCTAGTTTAGAGAATTTTGTGACAAGAGAATCGGCACCAATAACAAATAAAACTAACCTTACACAATCACTAGGAAAAGTCTCGATCAAGTATCACACAAAGGTTCACAAGAAATCGAAAAAATTCGTAGAACAGACAAAAGCACGTGTGTAGCCTTCACCACTACCAACTAAAGTCCCCGAAACTATCAATCGTAATTGTAGTATTATTGTCAATCCCTTCAATTGCATTTGGTAGATGATCAATTTGCGCATCAATCACTAAAAATGTACAATTGCGATTAATAGTTTCGGGGACCTCTTAAGAATTTCAAGGCCGGATCATGTGCCTAGTGAGTATTTGAACTAGCTTATGCTTACCTCATTCAGCTTATGTGTCGTGAAATCGACATAGGGATTATTATTCTGACTGTTCAAAGGCTTTCCTTTGCCGCTCAAATTCTCAAACTCTCCCTTAGAGATCGACTCCTGTATTAAATCCTCAACTAGTCTATCAAAACCATACTTAGTTTTAATATCATGTTTCTTGCCATATCCTTGTTCTTTCTTCATCAGGGTTTTGTCAGAAGCAACAGCTTTTTCAAGGCGGTGTTCCATGACGTTGATGGCGGCTTTCTGGGCCCGGGCCTGGGTGTATTGCTTTTCTCTTTGAAAGATAGTTCCATGACCAAAGCCCTCGTAGCTTAGGTATTGGCGATGTTGTGGTGCTGTGTGCTGTAATAAACAATTTTGAATCAATTCTATGAATTTATTTCTATAAGTAAACTTGACTGAATCATTCTACACACAAGCTGTAACGCCATCAGCAAACTGATTTTATAAACTTTTTGGAATTACATATTGACAAAACTGCAAAGGAGACTGAACAAAAGTGGTCTATGAACCAATAGCGATACTGTTGTGGTATTTCTGTGGGGATACTTCAACTATACCCTTGTGCAAAGTGGCATCAAAATCTGACCTGGTAGTGTTGAAATATAATTTTTCAGAATACATATTTTTATGGTACATTTTTAATTTTCAACACGTTTTAATGGGTATTTCCGACTGTATAATACATAATTAATGTGGTCCTCTGCTAGACAGAGCCACTTGCCACCCCATCAGTACCGATTTTTATGTATTTTTTTGTTGTTGTTGAAGTTACATAGGAAGATTACGGCTTAAAACGGGCAGTCTTTCTAATGTGCGAGCGCGGCGGCACATACATTTGTGCGCGAGTGTTAGATATTAGTAATGAGGTGTCATTGTACGAAATTCGGGTTGGATTTTAAAACGAGTCGCCTGAATTTGAGGATATTGGTGGTGTAGGGGGCTTAAGGGAGTTAGTCTTAATCCCCCCAAAGTAATTTTGGCTGCCGGAGTTGCGTCTAAATATTTTTAAACAATTTCCAAAAATTCTTAAATACAAATAAGTATAATAAGATCGATGAATCTAAATTTGGAAAAAGAAAATACAATCGACGTAATTATATTTTATATATTATGTTTTATAGGAAATGTTTAAGAAGAGAACATAATTCTTAGGTAATAATTAATAGCAATGTATTACTCCGAGTTGGCACAATCCGACTTCATTGGGTTAGGTTAGATGGCTAAAGGCGGGACCGCAGCGGAGCGAAGCTCCCGCCTTAGCCATCGTGGTTATTTTTTTTTAAACCACCCAGAAATAGGAGCCCCGTTTAGCGGGGCTCCGTCGACTCATAATTGAAGCCAGTTTTTATATATGTTTTTTTTTGTTACAATTTTTGTACAAATTTCTGTTTTTTATTTTTTCTAAGGAAACTAAGTATTTCCGGCGGGTGAAAATGGTGAGGGGGGGATCCGACCCCTCCCCCCTCTCCCCCCAACCATTCACACACCCTTAAAATGGCGACGTATTTCGAAATTTTCACCCGAAATTCCTTCTGCTTCGCGACTGGACTTTAGTTTTTGTATTTCCCAGAAAGTATTTATTTTGTTTAAGTCGTAATCTTCCTCTAAAGTAGTAGTAAAGTGCATTTTATGTGCCTACTTGAAATAAATGTTTTGACTTTGATAAACACAACACAAAAAAAAAAACAAAACCAATACTAAAAAAAACTGT
Organism: Brachylomia viminalis; assembly: GCA_937001585.2. Lineage (NCBI taxonomy): Eukaryota > Metazoa > Arthropoda > Insecta > Lepidoptera > Noctuidae > Brachylomia > Brachylomia viminalis. The sequence goes on along the minus strand of OW443303.2, from coordinate 3,707,567 downwards.
TGAGGTGCCAAGGGACTTTGCCTAGCAGAGAAACACATGCATAAAATAAAGTTAGAAATACCCGTTCAAATCGTTGCTACAATAAAAAATGTAGCAAGAAATGTGAATACCTACTAAAGTATTATTTTTCTCAAAACTGCCCCTTTGCACAAAGATATAGTTGAAGAAATAGCATAGAGCCGAAGAAATATGTTAAAATATTGCTATTGGTTCATATACCACTTTCCGTACAAATTTAAACACAATCCTTGTGGACCTTGAGGGACTGATTTAGAAAAAAAGTCTTATTGATAGCTAGGCTGAATCTCAGCATGATTGCAGTGACGGCTGACATTATCTGATTCACGAAGTGGAGAATAATATATCAAACAATTACACAAATAATACTCACCCTGATATTATGCACCATCTTCTCCACCTCCTCCTTATTGCTAACTCCAGTGTTATGTTTAGTGAGGGTCCTGAAGGCAGTCTCTACAGCCACAAACTTGTCTATGTCAGCTTCTGGTGACCCCGAGTCAGGGTGGTACTTCTTGGCAAGGCCCAGAAAGGCTTCGCGGACTGCATCTTGCTTGGAGTTTGGGGGTATGTTTAATACAAAGTAACATTCCTGGAATGAAGTTTTAGAATTTTGATAAATCAGTATACAAACGTAAAACAAAAAAAAAAACGTAAAACCGTCTAGCTACTGTTCTTTTGAACTATCTACTTCTATAAAATTACTAAGAGTAAACATTGATAAACTTACGGCGATCCTTTTCTCTTCTGCTTTTGAGCTTATTGTTTTAACGGCTATAAAAGTAGGCCGAAAGTAAGGAACCGCTTGGTCTAGGTGTCTTAAAGTGCTAGTTAATGCCTTGCTCATTTTATTTTATTTTCAACACATTTTTTTTTGTTTATTTGTTACGTAAATAAACCGTGTTTTTCGTGCAAAATCCATCATCTGTCAATTTTCAATTTGTCATGTTAATTTTCCCGTAAGTTTTCTTATGATTTATTTATGTTTAGGAAGCCAGTATTGTACGTGGTAAATATAAAGTTTTGGAAGTTTATTGTGCTGGTATAAAATAATAAAAATCCATAAATATGTTTGAATTTTTAATTAACTTTACTCACATTTGGTAGATTTCCAGTTTTGCGGTATTATATTTTTTAAATTTTGGCCAGACTTATTGAGAAATGAAAGCCACCTTTGCAAAACTGACCCCAACTCGAACTCGATTCAAATCAGTAATAATTTTATTTTATTTTATTAATATAAAAAAAAATGCGTTGCACTGACGTCTTACTAGTGATTATAATTTCACCAAATATCGAGAAGGTTTAAAGCAATCAATTAGTGAACATCGATAAATTTAAGAATTATCGATGTTTCACTACGAGCTCGCCAACCAACTCTAATTCGTTGACATTTTCGGTGGAGAGCGTAAATTGGCGTATTTTTGTTTCAGTTGCAATTAATTAACGCGCTCAGTGTAACTTCGCGTAATTAGGTAGTGATATGTGTATAGAGTAGGCTGTGTACTATTTATTTGTGTAAGATAATTATATGTGCTGACATTATGGCATTTACTGCGGACGATGTCGCGAGACGCTATCCAATTCACTGGTTGGTGTGGAACAATCGGTTTGAGGAGTTAAAGGCCCAGTTGGACGCTAATAAGGTATGCTGCATCTGTTTACTAGGCATTTAAAATTATAAATTTCTAACAAATCGGCGTAATTTGAGGTTATAGCCGGGACTAACGGGCCCCGGCTATTGCCGTTGTTGTTGCAACTTCAGTGGGTGTTCCGTGAACGAAGGTGTTATCCGTCATTATTATCGAGTTCTTTTTAATTAGAATACTAATCGAACGGTGTCTGATTGCTGTGTTTGAGTAGGTTTGCTGCCATGGCCTTCTTGTTTTCATATTAAGCAGTTAATCATTTAATTGTATCTAAACTTTTGAGAACCTAACTGAAAAACTTCCAAATACAATGTTTATGTTAAAAACAATACACATTGTTTGTTTGTTACATATAACAATTAAGTTAACATCGTAAGTAAAGTATTTATTACCTAAGGAAAACTTCATTGTTAGGTATCTAAGTGAGTTCCTAGTTCACACATTTATAACAGATATGAATCATAATATTAATAAAAAGTGACTCATTCACTCTGCAATTCTGAGACAAACCTCTTTGTAAAGACTTCTCATCTAATACCTACATCACCACCGATGTTTCCTAATTACAAATTAATTCCAAGACACGTAAATTACCTAAACCACTTCTCAAGGTGATATGAAGCCAAATAGGACAAAAACAATCTCATTATGTGGAAGCCTTATGACTTAAATTGAAGGTTGAAAACTGATAATGATTGAGTTTATACATCATATCGCAATCAACTTCCATTACAAATGGATAGCTTTAAAAAATACACCTGCTTACTCAAAATTGGATTATGAAAGCCAACTACCATACATTGTACCTTATGTGCTTCTTGATAAGGTTGAAAATAGAATGGCATTTTGACTTACCATGTTTACATAGCCATAAATACTTTTATCTACACCCATGCTATAAATCCTGTCTTTATGCTTCTGAAACAGTTAGCTTATTGCCAGCATTAAAACAACCAGTGTCATAGTAACCATAATAATTATATCATCCAAAGAGTGTTTTAGTGTTGTACTAAATTTCATTATGCAACTCGAATTTCATAAAAAGAATGTGGTCATGCAGGCGGGTTTCACTACAACAGCTTGTTGGAAATATCTTGTAAACAGAGCTAGTTTAGTAAAACTCGCAAAAAGATAGTTGACTTTTATTTTTTACTTTTAGAGTGACATACATATTTATAACAAAGTTACCTAGCAACCAAAACTTACAATAGACTAGAATGTATCCAGCATACAACCTCTTTAACACCCCCACTGTATGCCTATACATTTTTTAAAGTAGTCCTGCTTAACTCTAGTAAGTCCATTTGTGAAGATATCGGCAGGCATCTCATCAGTCTTACAATATTTGATACAAATTTCATTTGCCTTGGCCAATTCCCTCACATAATGGTATCTGATATTTATGTGCTTAGACCTCCTACCGACTGTTGGCACGTACACTAATTTTATAGCGCTTTGGCTGTCGCTGAACAGATCAATTGTATTATTCTGACCTGTCAGTTCATGGTAGAGACCTTTGGCACAAACTACCTCTTTTGCTGCTTCGCAGATAGCGACATACTCTGCTTCAGCCGTACTGAGTGCGACGCAACGTTGCTTGCGGGTCTGCCAGGAAACCGCAGCACCGCCAAGGGCAAGCATATACCCTGTGAACGAATGTCCATCAGCGTTGGAACCCCAGTCCGCATCAGCATATGCAACCAGAGGATTGCCAGTCTTTTTGTAGACCAATTTGTGATCTACTGTACCCTTTAGGTACCTCAGCACTCTCTTGAGTGCAGCCATGTGAGTCGAATTCCAACAAGAATTAAACTGACTCAGGTAGCTTACTATGAATGTGATGTCAGGTCGTGTGCCACAGGACAGGTACATGAGTGAACCCACAATCTCCTGGTAACTCATATCTCCAGTCGGATCGCCTTTCTCCAATCTCAGATTAGTTTCTATGGGAGTCGCAACAGCTTTGCAATCTTCTATTTTATACTTTTGGAGGACCTTCTTTATGAAGTTTCTTTGGCTGAGTTCCACTTCTCCCTTCCTATGCGTGAGCTCCATGCCCAGGCAGTCCTTTGCCAATCCCAAGTCTTTAATTTTGAAGGCATTCCCAATCTTCGCTTTCACGGCCTGAATCTCGTTAATGTCATGCCCAAAAATGTAGAAATCGTCTATGTATAAGGCAATTGCGAGAAATTTGCTTTTAACCTTCTTCAGGTATACGCATGGGTCATATTTTGACCTCGTGAACCCGATCTCAATTATGTGAGCGTGAACCTTCACGTTCCAACATCGTGCTGCCTGCTTCAGACCATATATGGCCTTTTTCAGCTTGCACACCTTTCCTTCTTTCCCCTTCGTGATGAAGGCCTCTGGCTGTTCCATATACAGGTCTTCAGCAAGGTCACCATTAAGGAAAGCGGTCGTGACATCGATATGATGCACTGTCAATCCAATTTCTGCCGATAGTGCCAGCAGTAGTCGGACCGACGACAGTTTAACCACTGGTGCAAAGGTTTCGTAGTAGTCCTCCCCCCACTTCTGGGAATACCCTTTAGCCACCAGTCTTGCTTTGTGGCGCTGCACTGTCTCATCAGCGCCAATCTTTAGCTTAAATAGCCACTTGCATTTGACCACGTTCGCTCCTCTTGGGCGATCCACCAGCTCCCAGGTTCCGTTCTCGATGAGCGAGTTGTACTCTTGCTTCATCGCATCCAACCACAGGTCCTTATCTCCGCGGTCCATTGCATCCTGTACCGACACAGGATCGTGCGCGCTGAGAAAAGTATATTCAAAATCTTCCTGTCTATTTGGAACTCTGGTTCTTTGAGGGTATCTAGGCCCTTCTATAGCTGGTTCAGCTTCTGGTTCTAAGCTTCTGTCCGAATCCGCGATGGAATCCATTGAATCATGGAACTCCTCAGATTCGACTACAACGTTTTCGTGTGTGGTCGACCCGGTTGCTGAAGCTGGTACGCTCTGGCTTGGAACTTCTTCCTCAGTTTCCATAGCCCCGGTAGTCCCGCCTGTAATGGGGACTACGAAAAATTCTTCAGGAACATCCACCACCGGCATCGTAGTTGGCGATTTGTTTGGAGGTCCGAGAAAATCCATATTGTCCTTAGACTGATTTGGCAACCTCTCATCAAACACGGCATCCCGAGCAACAATAATCCGCCTTGGATTATTCTTAACATCAGCAAACTTAAACCCCTTTTGATCCTCACTATAACCAAGAAATATAAGTTCTCGTGTCTTGGGATCAAACTTTTTGAGACTTCCATCCTTAATAAGAACCTGTGCCTTTGAACCAAAAACTTTTAAGTGCGAAAGGTTCACCGCCTTTCCGGTCCACACCTGTTCAGGGACCGGTTGCGAAATAGCCATAGTGGGCGAGCGGTTTTTCAGATAAATCGCCGTTAGAACTGCTTCACCCCAATATCTCTTATTGAGATTGCTTTCTGCTAATATGCATCTCGCCTTTTCGACGATTGTCCGGATGGTTCTCTCCGCAACTCCATTTTGCTGTGGAGTGTGCGCTACAGTTGTCTGATGTTGAATTCCACGAGTCTTCAGGTGATCCTGGAATTCCTTACTGGTGTACTCACCACCATTGTCGCTCCTTAACTTTTTAATCTTTTGGCCCGTTTGATTTTCAACTAATGCCTGAAACTCACGAAACTTCCCGAAAGCTTCTGATTTGCATTTCAGCAAATAGCCATAAACTTTCCTGCTATAGTCATCAACAAATAGCAGTATGTATCTATTGCCGCCCCATGACTCTACCTCAATGGGACCCGCAATGTCACTATGGACCAGCTCTAAAATCTGTGAAGCTCTATTGAATTTCCTTTTTGGAAACTTCTTCACACATTGCTTGCCTTGACTGCATGGTACGCAGGGGTTCTTGCAGTTCCCAAGGCTATAACTAAGACCCTTGACGATGTCCTTAAGTTTGCGCATTTCAGATTGGGATAAGTGGCCCAATCTCCTATGCCACAACTCAAAGTCATCCTGACTTTCTCCTAAGAGAACCGTTGCCTTGTTACTCCCCGAACCTAAAACATAGAGTCCGTTTTGCTTGCGTGGCGCTGTAAATAGTACGTTCCCATCCACAGAAACATTGCCATCGAAAACTCTGCAACGATTTTTGTCAAACACTACAACCTTGCCATTATCAGTGCACTTGCCAACAGACATCAAGTTGGTGACTAGTTCTGGAATCAACAACACATTATTCATTGTCAGTCCTAATGGACGTCCCTTGTGACATACGTCCAACTTCACAGTACCTTGCGAGGTTGATACTATTTTGTCATTATTCGCGCAAGTAACAGCTTTCGAACTGCTTGCTATAGGCGTTAAAATAGACTTATTTGATGTCATGTGTGATGTCGCTCCACTGTCTACCACCCAGCAATTATCCCCACTAGCGGCAAGTAAAGTAACAAAATCAGAAGAATCATCATGATTAATCCTGCCTACAGCCGCTAAATTGCTTTCAGTCTTACCTTGTTTGGCTTTGAAGAGCCTACATTGCGATTTAAAGTGACCCTTCTTTTTACAAAAATGACAAATTATTTTCTGACGAGCGCTACCGCTACCACTAGAACCTGCAACATTAGCTAACACCGTATCGTCCTTAACATCATTCACTTGCTGTCGGTGACTTTCACGCAGAAGAGCCGCAATTACGTTCTCCGATGATAATTCCTTGCCAGAATGTGCCATAGCCATCACCAAAGGGTCGCAGGTGTACGTCAAACCAGCCAAGAGAATAACCGCGATGAATTCATCGTTCAGTGCAGCTTTGATTTCCTGCAGGGCTTGATGCGTAGCTTGCACTTCATTGACGTAGGCATCCATAGTTTCGAAATTATACAGTTTCAATGAAAATAGCTTCCGCAGCAGACCTAATCTTCTAATTAGACCACAGTCAGCATAGGCCTTTTTGAGCGCATTCCATGCTTGCCATGAGGTTTTGGCATTCTTGACAATGGTGATGCACTGTTCTGAAATTGACAGGCAAATCTTTGCCCTTGCCCTTTCGTCGCGCTTCCGGTCTTCAGGTTTGGTAGCTACGAAATCTTCGCTCACACAGTCCCAGAGACCCGCATCTATTAATAGCATTTCGATGCTAAAGGCCCAACTGCCATAATTATTTCGCCCTGTGAGCTTTTTGATCGCACTCGTCGAACTTTCCATGTTCGAAATATCTTTATTCCTGGTCGAATTTACTATATGTAACTGCCCTACAAATTTACCATTAACGAGGCACGGTCTGGGCCCATAACCTGTTGGAAATATCTTGTAAACAGAGCTAGTTTAGTAAAACTCGCAAAAAGATAGTTGACTTTTATTTTTTACTTTTAGAGTGACATACATATTTATAACAAAGTTACCTAGCAACCAAAACTTACAATAGACTAGAATGTATCCAGCATACAACCTCTTTAACACAGCTAATAATTTTTTTAAAAACTTACAGATTGTTCGAATTCACGGCGTATCCTGCCATTTTTGTTCGATATTAGTAGGTATTGCAAAAATGATTACTTTGTTGTTTACAAAAATGAGTGATACAAGCTTTGATAACACACCACCAGATATTTCTTAGTTTGTTTGTAACAGATAAGTACTCAGCAATTAAACTTACCATGAATTTACATGGTTCTAACAACAGTGTACAACCCCCTATGGTTTCAGAATCTTTTATAGAGGATTCATATCATGGGTGTAAATAAAGTATTGTATGCAACTGTACATAATTAGGTATTAAAACACTTGATGTATTACTATTATCACATTCTGCTTCACCTCATGTGAGAAACCCACATTAGGTTTAGGTTTTTTTTTTTTTTTTTTTACATTAACACATTCGTGTTTTAATACCCCTTAATATAGGTACAACAGTTGCATAAATAACTATAAGGTTCATTTAAGAGCGTTTATACCTTATGAGTGGCAACGTCGCATTTTAGTGTCATATTTCGTGGTTTTAAATTTTTATCATTTAATCGGGAGCTATATTTTAAAAATCTGTTTAATTAACTTTTTAGAATTATGTGAAAACTTTGTAAAAGGTAAGAAATCGTTGCGTTTACAGTTATATTTTTATGCAAATAATACATTGGAAACTTGCAGGGCGTTATTTTCATTGTAAAATAACTGTAAGTATTACGGTTACTTACTTTTTAGCACTTTCACATAATTCTAAAAAGTTAATTAAACAGATTTTTTAAATATAGCTCCGATTAAATGATAAAAATTGAAAACCACGAAATATGACACTAAATTGTGACGTTGCCACTCATAAGGTATAAACGCTCTTAAGACGCGGACCGACTACGATTTTAATCGCTATTACCGCACTCACACAACCGCATCTGCGCGTTTTACGGTAATTATGCACACACTCGCAAACGCTAACACGGGCGTTTGTGTGCTCAAGGAAAGTTGCATAGTATACGTAAGGAAATCAGATGTTTTCTGTTGAATATACTTACTTATGACGTGCGTTCTAAAATTCGATGTAATTACAGTGTCGGTTCATAATACAATAAATAATTACACATAACAATTTAAAAAAAAAACATCACTACTGTTTATTTTTATTACAGTACATGATAAACAGGTCAAATATAAACATTCCGAATTTTACCCGACTGCTCTAGAAGGGGAATTATGCTTTTCGGGTGTAAGTCAGTATCAGGGATGGAAGGGTTAATTAAATGGGTAGTTATGCCATTTCAAACTAATGTTTGTGTTTTAGATAGGTACTTAGTGGGTGCGGTAAAAAAATAGAAAACAAAACCAACATAAAGGCCCTCGGACCACTTAAAAATCACATAAACTCTAAATAAATGCAATAATATCACAGCTCCAAAGTGACAAATGCCATAATGTTTCTAAGAAAATGCGGAGCCGGGACGGAAGCTAGAATTCTGAAAAATTTAGACGATAGAGGGATCATCCACGGGAATGGAAGCTGCTGCTGGCTGAATATTAGTTGGTATTTGCTAAAATTGGTAAAACAGTGCGTGAATTGAACTAAAGTTCTGTGGCGGACTACTAAGGCTACTCACTGCCTAATATTGAAGTGAAAATTCAGTCTCAGTGGAAATATGGGCAATAAAAATAAAATGTTGCGAAAGAGTTTTACAAGAAAAAGACGAAAAACTCGAAAAAATGATGGAATGTTTGGGTAAGTAGGATGATTACGGTATTGTATCATAACATTTGAAATTTGTATTTAGTTTAGTTTACTTACGAAACTGTATAAATCTATAGAAACGGCATTGACAATTTCTACAAACATTTTGCTAAATCCAAAAACAAATAGGTGCACTCTATTTTGATGTCTATAGAATGCATATTTGAATGCGCCTAGTGCAAACGTCTCTGGTCGAAGCAACCATCGAGGCGATAGCCATATTGCAATAGTAGGTATAAGTAACAAAAACAAACTTGCAGATAAATCAGAGTGCGTTCGTAATTATTATAATAATATAAATACTGCACACTAGTTATATATAAAGCATTTTGATTCTTTTGTAAGATTATTTTTATAATATTTATTGAGTCATTAGACCAGTGCCGATAATTTTTGAAAACGAAAAAAGTCACAGTAGGCTGAAACCCATTGGAAAAGAAAGAGAATATAACAAAAATGAAAGGAAAAATAATTTACAGGCGATCCGAGGTCGGGAAGTGGGGGTTTAAGGGTAAAAAGCGGTTTATCTCGATTTCCGGCAAAACTACAAGTCTTATGGAAAAAAGTGTAATAGCAAAGTTGTAGGTAATAAAAAGATCTACAACTTTTGTATTCACACTTTTTTCAAGTAACCTCAAAATTTATGTGAAAAATTCAAATAACCAAGTTCTTGGTTTTTATTTTTATCTTTTACACAGCAATTATTTTTATTACCGAGTTTTTAAAAAAGCAGATATTTTCACGTGAGAATTTTCGATTGAAAATTAGGGTGCTTTTTCGATATTAGGTCAAAATAAGGTGAAAAAAACAAATATTTTAAATCAATAAAAATACAGTGTGCTTGAAACATAAAAAGGTAAGTATTCGGCAAATTTCGCGAAAAAAATAATGCTGTGTAAAAGATAAAAATATAAAACCAAAAACTTGGTTATTTGAATTTTTCACATAAATTTTGAGGTTACTTGAAAAAAGTGTGAATACAAAAGTTGTAGATCTTTTTATTACCTACAACTTTGCTATTACACTTTTTTCCATAAGACTTGTAGTTTTGCCGGAAATCGAGATAACCCCCACTTCCCGACCTCGGATCGCCCGTAAATTATTTTTCCTTTCATTTTTGTTATATTCTCTTTCTTTTCCAATGGGTTTCATCCTACTGTGACTTTTTTCGTTTTCAAAAATTATCGGCACTGGTCTAATGACTCAATAAATATTATAAAATTAATCTTACAAAAGAATCAAAATGCTTTTTATATAACTAGTGCAATATTTATATTATTATAATAATTACGAACGTACTCTGATTTATCTGCAAGTTGGTTTTTGTTACTTATACCTACTTTTGCAATATGGCTATCGCCTCGATGGTTGCTTCGACCAGAGACGTTTGCACTAGGCGCATTCAAATATGCATTCTATAGACATCAAAATAGAGTGCACCTATTTGTTTTTGGATTTAGCAAAATGTTTGTAGAAATTGTCAATACCGTTTCTATAGATTTATACAGTTTCGTAAGTATACTAAACTAAATACAAATTTCAAATGTTATTATGATACAATACCGTAATCATCCTACTTACCCAAACTTTCCATCATTTTTTCGAGTTTTTCGTCTTTTTCTTGTAAAACTCTTTCGCAACATTTTATTTTTATTGCCCATATTTCCACTGAGACTGAATTTTCACTTCAATATTAGGCAGTGAGTAGCCTTAGTAGTCCGTCACAGAACTTTAGTTCAATTCACACACTGTTTTCAGTCATAAATTACTTGAAAACTACAATCGAATTATGCACAGAGCGTCCGGTGCCAACCATCCAAGTCGAGCGCTGCCCGACGACTAAAGTATGACCGCGTAAACTATTGTCACCACTATGGAGCGTCAATAAGATTGAAAATTGAAAATGATATTTGTGTTGAAATGTGACGTAAGCTGCGAATGGGCATTTATTTTACTGCTTTTCTTTAGATTATTTAAAATATAGACATAAAATTAAATAATGGTTTGGTTAAAGTTTTAAAAAAATGGAAAACCTACTAAATTCTTAAAAAAAAAACTGTTGTTATCGCTGGAAATACAGAGATCTTCGACGTCAAAGTTTATTTTTGTGCTACAACTTCCCAATTTTTTATTGGGAATATCAAACTATTATTTATTATTCTGTTCGGTTTAAATTCTTCTTTATACCCTTCTCTGTTCACTGTATTTTTCGCGTTACTTATTTTTATTACATTACGTCATACTCGACGTTCTAAGAAACCAATTTTTGGGAATATTGAGATAACACCCCGCCTTAAACAGTTTACAAGTGTAGTAAAAGTTACATGTTTACATAAAACTTGTTTATGTGCTAGTTAGGTTTAAAAAGAGTGGTTTTTAAACTGTTTTTGCTCTCCATTGGAGTAAATATTGCCGACGCGCAAAACGGTAATCATGGATTCAGTCTCAGAGTGTTTATATGATCTGAGGATTCAGTACATGATTGTGGACCCCTTTTTTTTTTTTTTTTTTGTGGGTGGGAAATCATCAAATAACTTCTCCCGCTCTGGGCAGAGCAGGAGGGCGTGTCAGACTCTTACTGACTAAAACCCACCCGTGTTCCTTCAGTTGCCTGTGCCAGGGGCCACGGTAACCCTCTTGGACTTTTCCGCAACCCTAGCAGGCATCGGTCCTAGCAAACCCCGTCATTGGTGCTGACATCTCTTTGAGGCGCGCGTGGAACACAACGCGCCGTCGACCCGGGCCTGGTCCTTATCGAACGGCGAGCTGCCCATTGCTCGCCGTTCGCAGGCCCGCGCCTACGGTGGCCGGGAATCGGCCTGCGATTCCCGACGCCCAGGGCGTCTCCTGCGGCGGCTAGGGGCGTGAGGGCGCAAACTTTGCCTCTCCCTCACGCGTTCCGCCTCCTCCTTCGCGAACATTACTGCTTCGCAGAAGGAGGTGACGGCTTCCCAAGCCCTCTCGCTCCGTACCATGGCCTGGACCAAGGCCGGACGCGAGAGATCGCCACCGCCAATCGCCTCCACGAGGACACGGCGTTGCTCCGCCCAAGCCGGGCAGACCTCCACCGTATGCTCCACCGTGTCCTCCGGGCGATCCACACAATGGTGACACCCGGGCGTTTCCTCCCGCCTTATCCGGAACAGGAACCTCCCGAAACAACCGTGTCCGGTGAGGACCTGCGTCAGGCGGAAGGTGAGGACGCCGTGGCGCCTCTCTAGCCACTCCTCAAAGAGGGGACTTATCGCCGCAATTGTGGCGTGCCCAGCGCTGGGTTGCGACAATCGCACTCTCCATGCCGCCCTGAGATCCCGCCGGAGCTCTGTCCGCTGTACCGTGATTTCTCGCGGCAGCGGAGCTACGCCCCGGATGATTGTGGACCCCTGTGTTGGAACATTTCGTCGGTTATTAAAAAATATATTCGCTGTCCCATACATTTTGACCATGTAGATATTGCACTTTTCCATTGAACAGCAGTTTTTTTTTTATAACCGACGGATAATTTCTACTCTAGGGGGTCTAGAATCATGTGCTGAATTCATGGTTACATTTTGCGCGACGATGTCCCTACCACCCGGTATTCCTCAGAGAAATGTTATCTGAAGATTGAAAAATGAGCCCTAAGATTATACTTAATTTAATACAAACTCAGACTGATTTTTTTTTAATGTTATGTGATATAATTGTCTAGTTTTTTTTTTTAAACGTTGGTAGCAATTTCTCCTGTATTGTGTGTGCGTTTTCAAACTTTCAAAGTCACATTCACAAACAGCCAAACCCGGAACAACTACTTGTAGGTCATACAATTATTGGTTCCGTGCGGGAATCGAACCCGCGACACGCAGCGCAGTAGTCAATCGCTTAGCCACTGTGCCAACCGTGCCGTCAAAGTTTCATTGTTATTTGCTTCAAATGCAATGCATGAGTCCTTACATATTGATAGACAAAAAAAAAATTGTCAATGTTTATGTTGATGAGGGTATTCTCTTTTTTTTGTAACGTGAATACTGTGTTTTTTTCTTCTATTTTGTTGTGAATGCTGTGCACGTCTGTAATTGACGTAAACGCTAGTCCATGTCTCTGTTCTCTTTTATTTGTAAATGTTTGTGTTTGTGTTGTTGATGTGCCTTAATAATAAATAAATAAATAAGCCTCGACCAACACCTAAGGAGGCTCTCGTTAGGCAGCTGGATCAAGAGCTTGATTCAGAAAGCGGTACTTCTGGACACGGCCCGCATTGTTAGGAAGTTTCTCTCTCTGGAGCCCTGACCGCCGGTAGCTTGGACCCTGTTCCCGATACCGGTGGGCTACTATTTTTTATATTTTTAAATGTTTTTGGTATCTCTTTGTTTATAAAAATATTTAAAAATGTAATTGATATGTATGTAAATGAAATAAAGGAAATAAATAAATAGACATAATTGAGAACGAACTTTAGAGTTTAATAAACGGTTGATAAATATATGTTTCAACTGATCATACTGAAGCCTGGTGTTTCTGTGAACTGGTGAACACTTCAACAATTCTGGTGAACAGAATGATCTTGTAGCTTCACACTACAGCACGACTGTAGACCACTGTTTGGTGTAACTTAGTAGTTTTTAAGTACTTTGCATAACAGCAATTCTATTTATATTTCAGGTCACACAAGAAGAGCTAGAATCCAAAGACGGTAGAGGACGTACCCCGCTGTTGCTAGCAGTGACACTCGGTCACTTGGAGACGACGCGAGTCCTCGTAGAGGCTGGTGCTGATGTCAACTGTGAGAAGGATGGGTGGACAGGTACAGGAAATTCCTCATATGCGCGCTTTTTTAACAAGCAGCCAATGCACAATAAAATTGCACACGTTATTTTTAATCCGTCGAAGCCGCGGCGGCGCGTTATCTGCCTTGCTGAACTTGATAAAGTAGCTAGTTGCGTTTGCTGCGCGTTTGCTGCGCGTTTTAGTAGCGTGAATCGCGCGTTTTTTCTGCGTAAATCGCGCGTCGACGTCGCGTAAAAAAAGCACCGTTTTTTGGCCGTACAAATGAATGAATGAATCTTAACAGAGAAATATTTCTGTCTGCTGAAGACAAAATGCATGACCGCCCTGAATGCCAAATGTGGTTGGCCAATGACAAATTTTTTGTATCAGGCATTGAGAGGCTCATGTTTAGTAGGTCTTTATTGACAAACAGTTACACAATGCTCATAAGGAAGTACTTCTGTGCTGATACAATCACAAATGAATACAATGCTCACTGAGATTTCACTTTCTGATAGTTGAGCTATCAATGGTTCTTTAGTACCATTGTAGCATACAAATTAGACCTTTATGACTGTACGACAAGTGATGTGTGTTTGATAATTATAGCTATACAGGGTGACGGGGCATTGATGCACAACTTGTTACGATTAGGGAATGCAATCCCGACCTCGCTGGATCTCGATCTCGCGAGATCTCGAGCTATTTTACGAGATCAAGCACGAACCATAAATTGGGCGAGATCTCTTGCGATCTCGGTTCGAGATTGCATTCCCTAGTTACGACGGTACATGTTTGTGAACCCCCTTTTTCTTTTCTTCAAATAACTTCTCCCGCTCTGGGCAGAGCGGGAGGGCGTGCAGCGACAGTCGCACTCTCCATGCCGCCCTGAGATCCCGCCGGAGCTCTGTCCGCTGTACCGTGATTTCTCGCGGCAGCGGAGCTACGCCCCGGCGCCGCGGCGTTTCGCCTCCTCGCGCCACTCCCAAATGTGCGCGAGAACTTTTGCCTCCAGATCCCATGGCGGTAATCCGGCAAAGAGGCTCGCCGCCTCACCCCCCCCCCCTTGAGTTGAAAATTTTCGCCGGTTACTAAAACAAAATTACCTGTTCAGTACATTCTGACTGCGTAGATATTGCACTTTTCTATGAAAGAGTAGATTTTTTAAATATATAACCGACGAAAAATTTGTACGCTAGGGTCTAGAATCATGGTCTGCCCGGCTTGGGCGGAGCCATGCCGTGTCGACCTGGAGGCGATTGGCGGTGGCGGTCTCTCGCGTTCGGCCCTGGTCCAGGCCATGGTACGGAGCGAAAGGGCTTGGGAAGCCGTCACCTCCTTCTGCGAAGCAATAATGCTCGCGAAGGAGGAGGCGGAACGCGTTAGTGAGAGGCAAAGTTCGCGCCCTCACGTCCGTAGCTGCCGCAGGAGACGCCCTGGGCGTCGGGAATCACATGCCGATTCCCGGCCACCATAGGCGCGGGCTTGCGGACGGCGAGTAATGGGCAGCTCGCCGTACTATACGGCCCGGGTCGACGGCGCGTTGTATTCCATGCGCGCCGAAAAGTGATGTCAGGCCTGTCTGCCTGATGTCTGCCAAGGTGGCGGATACCGTGGCCCCTGGCACAGGCAACTAAAGGAACACGGGTGGGTTTTAGCCAGTAAGAGTCTGACACGCCCTCCCGCTCCGCCCAGAGCGGGAGAAGTTATTTGATGAATTCCCAGCCTGAGAAACAAAAAAAAAGGGTTTAGAATAATGTGCTGAATTTATGGTTACAGTTCGCGCGTCCCTGCTACCATGTCTACAAAAGCAATTTATTTATTTACCTACTAGTTTCTGTCAGCGACTTGTCCGCGTTTAAGATATTATACAGGATGAAATTGAATAGTTACGCGAAATTAAAACATATAATTCAACGTGTTATAAAGAAAATTTAGAGCGAGAGCTCTCTTTCGCTCTCTAGAAAGGAAAGGGATGCACATACGTGCGCGTAGGCAAGCGATTTGGCAATGACGTCGCGCGCCCTATATTTCACAGGAACGGTCAAAGTTAGGTAAATGACCGCTAGCTCAACGTGGCGCCAACTTGCTTCATGTTGTGAACTCTACGATAAAAGGATTGCTCTTTGGGCGCGCGCTAAAATTGTTTTTTTTTTTTTACTGGTTCGACTATAATCCTTGTCTACTTGAAGGCAGTAACTTAGTTTTCAATATCTAAGACGATAATTATTACACATTTTTTTTCAAGAATTTAGATTTTGGAAATGACTGAACTGACTGATGAATGATTTTTTGATTTTTTGATGATTATGTAACAGTTACTGAGCCTCCTATTTCGAGTTGGCGCAAGTGTTCAATTTCATCCTGTATTATCATATAGTACAAAGCAAAAATTTCGCTTTCTACCAGTAAAAAAAAAAGGAATTGGATGAGTACTTCTTACAAACAAACAATTTTACCTCTTTATAATAAATTATTACTTTAGATTTATATTGCGTCCTTTGTGAAATTCTTGGCTATTCACGGAACAGCAGAATGATTAGTGATTACATTACTCATTCATTTAATTTTAGCGGTTCAAGAAGCCACAGCAACGGGTAACCCGGAGCTGTTATCACTGGTGCTATCACGGAGAGACTATCAGCGGCACGTGCTGCGGTCTGGCGGTATACCTGACCTGTTGCGACGGTTGAGTCTGGCACCTGACTTCTATGTGGAAATGAAGTGGGAGTTCACCAGTTGGGGTATGAAAAATAAAACCAGATAATCCTATTTATGTGTTGAAAAAGTATAATAATAAATAACTATTATATTAGATTGGTTGTCTGTAATACAAGAGTCAAGACAGACAAGAACTTGCATGTAGTCCACATAACACATTGATTCTTCCTCGACTTTCTATATTGATGACTCATCTTCAATAAAGGATCCTTTTTTGTGCTAGAAAAAGCATACTTCAACTAATTAATTCGCTTAGCTTGGTTGTGAAGAAGTCAGTGATCTTTTGTAGACTATAATTTACTAAAAAAAACGACTTCTTAAATATCAAAGTAAGCCAAGTGATTTAGCTGTTATTCCATAGTTTAAGTACCTACCCAAAATGCCTTGACATAAATCTTCGATTTCATCAAATATTTTCAAAAACATGAGTTATATTTTATCCACAGTGCCCTTAGTATCCCGGATGTGTCCATTCGACACGTACAAGGTGTACAAACGCGGCGGCAACGTGCGCGTGGACACGACGCTCGTCGGCTTCGACAACAACCGCTGGCAGAGAGGGGATAGGACATATATATTTAGAGGACAGGGTGAGTTGTTATTAATATGGAGATAGGTAGGTTTCTTTTCAAGGAATTCTTTTAAAGTGACTTGGTTTTTGCAAAAAAAAATAAGAAAAGTTTCTGAACCAGCATGCAATGAGCTACCAAATATTAAAAATGATACACGATAATCACCACCGTTTATGCAAGAAGTACTTTATAAACAATAAAACTTAAATTTAAAATTTAAAAAACCCCCGACACCTAAACCTACTTACCTAAAAAAAGTACGAAAATATCTTATCTTTCATTTGATTTGACAACCATTTTGGGCACATTTGTAGAATTTTGGTTCTTCCATCCCCACTTTAACCCACCATAACTCTTTAAACGGCTCAATCGATTTCTATAAAACATAGCTAAGAACACTCTCGATTAAGTCTCCTTTCATCCAAAAAACACTAAACTGAAATCGGTTCAGTGGTTCGGGCGATATGATGCCACAGACAGACAGACAGACACACAGACAAACAGACACGTCAAACTTATAACACCCCTCTTTTGCGTCGGGGTTTAAAAACAGTGATCACACAGAAGCATCAGCATGGTACCAACTAATTACTAATCCGATTAACAACTTCCGAGTTCCTTTGTTTATTGTACACACAGCAGCAGGTCAAGTTACCACAAACTGTCAAATTTACTCATTCGATTTTAAACGTAACTTTCAACATTTTAAGGTTTAAAATCATTTGGAGAAATTTGACAGTTTCGTATAACCTGATGTGCTGGCGACTGTACCCAGTTCTTCGTAGAAGCTGTTTTCTTATGAATATTCCTAACAATTTCTGAACCTACATCATTCTTCTTCGCAGGCCGCACAGCGAGTCTAATGGAACTAGACCACGAGCTAGGCACCTCTTGGTGTGAATACCTCGAGCCTATGTCCGGAGATAGGGAGTGGCCTGCGCCGCCCCCTCATGTTATAGACCAACGATTAGCATCCCCGCTGGCCATCAACTATTTGGACACAGACAAGATTAGCTTCGAGAGGTAAGTGTATTAAGGATGGTGGTTAAAAAGGGGGCTACGAGATTTATTTGTTCAAATTTTACCGATTGTGTCCCACTAAGAGCAGTGGTGGCCCAGTGGCAACGGCCGCGACTTACGAGTTGTAGGTCTTGGGTTCGATCTCAAGCAGGCACTTTACTTTGTGTAAATTATTTCATCGCCACTACTCTCTAAACGGCGAAGGCAAATATGGTGAGGAAACCGGCATGTCCTAGAACAAATAAAAAACAAAACATGTGACATCCATCAACCTGCATCAACCCGCGTAGTGAATTACGGCCCACTTCCTCTCACCGAGAGGAGGCCTGTGACCCAGCAGTGGGAACATTATAGGCTAGTTATGTATGTGTGTGTGTGTAAGCGCATGACGACATCGCGGCAGGCCGAGACGAAGATGGCGGGACGAGCTTGACTCCTACCGACAGGACTGGCCGGCAACAACAGAATTGTGTGGAAACGTGAGAGGGAGGCCTTTGTCCTGCAGTGGCACAATACAGGATAGTTAAGACAGATTTTATCAAAATATTATTTGAGCTCACGGCTGAGCTAGCATCCTAACGACAAATTCGGTAAACTATTTATTACGAACATGGGAATCTTATGTTACATCAAAGTAGCAATCTAAACAGCAAGTCAAGATACGTAGGACTAAAAAAGCAGCGTTTTAGGTGCGTGAGAATTGGCATTTTCATCTCCATATTTAGTCAAATTGCTCTGTTTTCATGCGATTGAGGTAAAGGAGAGTGGGAAGAGAGCTTTGTTTCGACGAGTTTAGGATTTCTTACGTAACTTACTGTGCATAAATCGCTTTTAACCAACGTTTACTACTTTTTTACCACAACCACTTGCCATTTATTACAGAAATAAAAGCGGCATCTGGGGCTGGCGTCAAGACAAGACCGAAGCGGTAAACGGGTATGAATGCAAAGTGTTCGGCGCCAACAACGTGGAGCTCGTGTCCAAGACAAGGACGGAGCATGTCCCGAAGGCAGAGCGAGAGAAGCGAGCGCAGGCGCGCGCGCCGCTCGCGGGCTTGTTAGCGTTGGCGGAACCGGACTTACAGGCTGCCACGCCCTTGTTGGCGGCTGATAAGGTATGAGGAACTTGTTCTTAAATATTTTACTTGTTATAAAATAATATAACTCTAAGCACTATTAGAGATTAAACTTTTACAAAAGCTACGATTGCATACAAATAAAAAGTTTAATCATAGTCAAGCGCACTTCCAACCAGTTTCTTACAATGATAAGAAACTGGTTTTTATACGAGCGACAAGCGACTTAAGGGCTTTTATGAATGTGCATGTTACAGCAGGTGAGGTAGCAAATAACGTATCTATACGTGGTCTGTATAAATATAAATGAAATGCTGTTCGTTGGGAAGCGTATCACTTGAGAACAGCTGAACCGATTTGGCTATTTTTCGTTTTAAAATGTTCGTTCGAAATTTTGTTAGGACCACGTCTAGCAGGTCAGCTAGCAGAAAATAAAACAAAGCCGCTTTTGCGTGTCTGTCTGTGTAACCGCATAGTTCTTCTAAACTACAAAACAGACCGAGACGGTTTTCATCATCATTGATCAGAGGATTTATTCCGGAAGGTTTACGTGCATAGTACATTAGTATTGAACTTTTAAATAATAAAGGAATGTGGATGTTTTGTGAAATAGTAGAAACCTTGCGAAGCAGTCGCTAGTAACGTATGTGTAAGAGCGGGAGGGCTCGGGGATCTCAAATGTGGATGTTTTGTGAAATAGTACAAACCTTGCGAAGCAGTCGCTAGTAACGTATATGTAAGAGCGGGAGGGCTCGGGGATCTCAAATGTGGATGTTTTGTGAAATAGTACAAACCTTGCGAAGCAGTCGCTAGTAACGTATGTGTAAGAGCGGGAGGGCTCGGGGATCTCAAATGTGGATGTTTTGTGAAATAGTACAAACCTTGCGAAGCAGTCGCTAGTAACGTATGTGTAAGAGCGGGAGGGCTCGGGGATCTCAAATGTGGATGTTTTGTGAAATAGTACAAACCTTGCGAAGCAGTCGCTAGTAACGTATGTGTAAGAGCGGGAGGGCTCGGGGATCTCAAATGTGGATGTTTTGTGAAATAGTACAAACCTTGCGAAGCAGTCGCTAGTAACGTATGTGTAAGAGCGGGAGGGCTCGGGGATCTCAAATGTGGATGTTTTGTGAAATAGTACAAACCTTGCGAAGCAGTCGCTAGTAACGTATGTGTAAGAGCGGGAGGGCTCGGGGATCTCAAATGTGGATGTTTTGTGAAATAATACAAACCTTGCGAAGCAGTCGCTAGTAACGTATGTGTAAGAGCGGGAGGGCTCGGGGATCTCAAATGTGGATGTTTTGTGAAATAGTACAAACCTTGCGAAGCAGTCGCTAGTAACGTATATGTAAGAGCGGGAGGGCTCGGGGATCTCAAATGTGGATGTTTTGTGAAATAGTACAAACCTTGCGAAGCAGTCGCTAGTAACGTATGTGTAAGAGCGGGAGGGCTCGGGGATCTCAAATGATAACAATCAGACATCTTGTAAACACTTTATATCACAAATACAAATGATTGATGAATAATGATTCACACAACTTAATTTTACAACGAGATGCACACAGTTCAAAATACAGTTTAATACTCAGCGCTCTGCGACTAGAGAGAGCCTATTTATACGTTTAAACAATAATTATCAACGTCAAACAGCAAGGACTTCCAGTGACAATTGTTTTATAATAAAATTTTGATTTAATTTAGTAATAATAATGCACAATATTTGATGTGTGACTAATAACACATTTTAAATACTTTAATTGTAAATTTAGTTAGGTAACAATAATGTTATTTAAATGAACTAACAGTAACAGTGCCCCAAATGCCCCAATGTTCTTTTTAGAGTTTTAAATTAATACTTAAATAAAAACAGACATTAAAATTAACAATACTTAATTTAATACTTTTTTATAATGTAATGCAAAATCAGTTATTTATTTATTGCACTGGTTCGTGTTTCCGGTACATCATCAGCCGTTATGACGTTTGTTTTAGTCTGTGGTACTGTTTTTATTTGTCAGCGCTATCATAATTATGACCTTGCCTGCTCCAATACCTGTGGACAAATTCAGACCGTTCGTTGTACTGTATTTTTAACCGACTTCTAAAAAAGGAGAAGGTTATGCAAAGGGGATGTTTTTCAAGTGTTATGTCCTTATAGCCATTACAGGACGAGTCCCCCAGTCCGCGAAGCAGTAGATCAGCTGAAGACCTCACACACGTTCCAGTGACGTGGGAGGAATACTTCTCCGACGAGGAGTTGGACAGAGACATCGGCAAGCCGCGCGAAGTGTCCACTAAGGTGCAGAAGTTCAGAGCGACGCTGTGGCTCTGTGAGGACTATCCGCTAGAAGTAAGCATGCATAGACATACATACATTAATATAGACATCTGCCTGTCATCGTCATAGTTCCACTGTAGTCTATCGTGTACGCGCGAATATTCGGTTGATGTAACTTTTACTATGGGACCAAAACCTGAAATCGCGAAAAAAAAATCAGCTGTTCCCTACATTTTGACGAGTTATGCGAACATAAATGTATGGAACAGTTGATTTTTTTTTTTTGTGATTTCAGGATTGGTCCCATAGTAAAAGTTGTTCATAATGATGAGTACAATGACCCCCTAAAAGGTTGACACTGTTTACACTTACACCCCGTATGTACATTTTTCTTTAGAATCAAGAGTAATATAAAAATAAAATAAAAACGTGAAGCAAGCTTGATGGTTGATTCTGAAGAAAAATAATATACAGTGTGTTACAAAAAAGTGTAGCAATACCAAAGGACGTCATTGTACTCATCATTATGAACAACTTTTACTATGGCGCCAGCTATAAAATCGCAAAAAACAGCTGTTTCATAATTTTTTACCTATTTGTATAATACAGCAGTCTTTTTTCAAGATTTTTATTTGCGCGAATTACGGTGTCTAAGAATACAACGTGTGGACAGGCGGATGCGCGGAGAGACGGATGAAAGGGTGGACATACGGACGGGGTGGATGGATGTACAGGTGAACGAACAGGAAAAATACATAAAATTTAAACAAGCTAATCATTTAATTTAATTTTATAATTTTTGACATATTTACGTATGCGGAGCGAAATGTAAAGATAAAAAAAATAAGAAAAAAAAATATAAATAAAATATGTATAAATTGTAGAAAGAAAAATGACTCAAGTCACAATTCTTCAAAATTTAGTCTGCGACTACAACAAGGGACGTTTTCTTTGTTTTCGTCACTTGATGTAACGAATAATGACGATTCTTTTTCACGCAGTGGCATCCCCCGAGCTCGCCGAGAATCGACTATTTCAGGCAAAAGCCAGTCCATGAAAAACGACACCAGCTTTTCCTTCATCTTTTTTTCCCAAAAATCGTCATCTTTTTTTATCATTTCTGTTTTTAGTGGCTTGTTTTCACCACTCCACACAGCAAACAAGCACTTTTCTCTACGCGTTACATGGAGCTGCCCTTGAATCTGATGGTACCAATTACTATTTTTGTTCACTTCAATCAGTTCAGTTTTTTTATTGTACTTCCATATCTGTATCTTGTTTTCCTTTATACATTCTTCTAGATCCTTTTTGAATGCCACTAAAGGACATTTCACTTCCACTACTGTGTCTTGGCCTATCAAACCATCGGGCGTTGCTCCAATAAAGGAAAATTCGTGGTCCACGAACAAACCGCACGGCTCAATGGTGACATTTTCTTGGATGGCAAGTTGTTGTAAAGCGAGATGTTCATTTTCGACGCCATGTGCGATTGCCGCTATATTACCGAGATTACTTTTATACAAAATATTTTCTACTAACTTTCCTTTGCTAGTATTCTCTCTTCGTTTCACTACTAATCCGAAATTTGATGCTGTTAGCATATTTTTCCTTAGTTCTACCCAGTCATCGCTATCTCTCTGATTTATAGTAGATATTTGTATTTTTTCTCTGTCCGAAGTTAGTTGTTTTAGATTTTGAAGGAATGATTCTTTAGCGGCATTTAATTCATCCGGTGTCAAATCTGGAGTAGTACTCTTAGCCCCATAATCATGTTGAACAGCATTGTCTTTCTTTAGCATCCGATTTTTTTATGAGGTTTTGCTTTGTTTAATACTCTTTTCATCAGTCTTCGTTCTTCAAACTTCTTCAGGATACTTTTGGGACTTTTCCCTAAAAATTTTTTATGAAGGAGATGCCTCGGATGGGGGTTATTAAAAGAAACGACTGCAGCATTGCAACGCGCGCGGTAACCCCGACGAAGAGAGAAATTAATTCTTTTTCCCCCCACAATCTTTGCAATCACACTGTTGAAGCGCTCTACTGAATTGGTATCCACGTCTTCAAGCATGCTTCTTGATTTTGCAAGTAATGACTGGAGTATTGTCTGTATCCTGAACCAAAACGTAGTGTTTATTATTTCCATATTACTCTGTTGTGTTTTTTCTTTGGAACAGTAATAGTTCTTACAATTTCCATGATTACCAAAAGCATGTAGAATAGAATTTTGTATTTCGTTCCTAAAACCAGCTACTGCTTCCGTTTTGTCCTTTTCTAACTTGTACTCTTTTATTGATGCAATGACAACCTTTCGGATACTCAGAATTTTCGATTCGGTCAGCATTTTTCTGTGCACCAAGGCATATTTTGTGTCTTTGGCTACAGCCCTCAACTTATTGCACATATTGCGCAGCACGTGGTTTCGGCATTCAACTTTTTGAACCGTATGATTCTGGTAAGGATTGCGTGCCAAGATTTTTGCGTAGGTAGCCGAGTCGCCGTCAGCAATTAACCTGCCATAAATAACATTGTACATCAATACAGATGTTTCGAATCCTTGACAAATTATTTCGGACTCCATTCCGCTAGATGACCCCGTGTAGTTTTTAAAGCAAACGTGTTCTGGTGTAGCAATTTGTTTTTTCTCTGCCCGAGCACATACAAGGCAGTATTTGTTTTTAATGCCTAAAAACAACACTTCACCATATCTGCGACCTACGATTGCTGCAGCGCCAGACAATGCCTTATAATTATTGCCGTAGGATCGCGATGACCAACAGGCGTCGGCATATACGTCAATTAGAGGTATGCCATCTTTGCTCAATGTTCCATCAGCTATCGCTGCATCACGCTCACGCATAGCTGCTGCTGCCATGGATTCAACAGATGTTGACTCCCATTTCTCGTAAACCATGTTTTGAACTTGAGCATAAGTTGTTTTCGTAAATATGGGTACGTCCATACATGCTGTAATTTCTTCAAATTGCGAAAAACCGATACCAGCAGAAGTAATTCCTGTAACGGCACCCACGTTAGCATTGACATTATGTGTACTTGTTAAATCTTCGCTTGTGACAATAAACTCCTCTTTACACATACTGCATCTAAACTTAAATTTGGAGATCAAGCCGATCCTTTTTTCTCCTATGAGTGACATTTGTGAGAAATTGCAATTGAACAAAGAACTATGGCCGGATATAGTTTGCAGCTGCTGGATAAAATGCATTATGTCAACGACTCTTCGACCATGAATTGTTGGGTATATATTATCTTCTTGATATTCGGTCGACGGTTCAACGAATAGCACATCCTCAGTGATTTCTCTGTAACAAAAAAACACGTAATTTTTTATTTTATTATAACCAAAAAGAAACAAAATAATTCCAAATCACGGCAATTCCGCGGTGAATACAATGCGTGCACAGACAGACGGTTGGACAGTCGTTGACAGTGATTCAGAACAATTGGACTGGAAGTCGCCAAGTTCGTCATGCCAACTCTTTGGAAGTCGACCGCGGAGTCATCGCCTATCCGGCCGCTCCCATTGTGTGACGACCTTCAACCATTTGTTGATACTTACTCATCATAATTTGATTTTGGATTGGCTCCTGGAGTTACATCTCTTGCAATTGAAAGTGATGTCCCAGGGTTTTCATGCTCAGAATCCTTTTGTAATCTAAAATTGAAACAACATGATTATTTTTATGTCGTGATTTTTTTTGAGAACGTGAGAAATTTCCACAATGTGCATTTTGAGTAATTTGCAATTGGCATTTAGAATATTTGCCATTTTGAGAATTAGGAATTTTTAGCATTTACCATTTTGAGACTCGTATGTCAATTTCAATTTATTAAATTCACTATAAAAGGTGCTATAACAATATCTGCCAACCTCTTGAGGGGTCAATTTACTCATCATTATGAACAACTCTTACTATGGTACCAAACCTGAAATCGCGAAAAAAAAATCAGCTGTTCCATACATTTGTGTTCGCATAACTTGTCAAAATGTAGGGAACAGCTGATTTTTTTTCGCGATTTCAGGTTTGGTCCCATAGTAAAAGTTGTTCATAATGACCCCTCAAGAGGTTGGCAAATATTTTTATAGCACCTTATATGTATGGGTATTGTGGACATTTTGAGAATTTGTTATTTTGCGCAAGCCCATTTAGCCATTTTGAGAAGTGATCCATAGGCGCTTAGCCCGTTGTGTTATGTTATAAATACCTACTAAAGTTGATAATTTACAAATTTCTTACAGACAAAGGTCTTACAGAAGAGTGTAAAAATACGAAAAGGGGTCATTGCAGTCATCATTATAGACAACTTTTACGTTGGCGCCAATCAACAAACTATGGTCATTTTGTCGCGGGTGAATGACCTTTTTATTTTTTCTAAAGTTGTTCATTATGATGAGTTCAATGACCTCCTGTCGCATTACTAGTTACTACAATATTCTGTAACACCATGTATAAGCTTACTCATGAAAAGTTTTCTCCGATGGTTCATCTGCTGACGAATTGCTCGCCAAACGTTTCTTTTTACTACAAAGAAAAACAATAAAATTGAATTATAATTGTTACAAAAACAAGAAAATCAACAAAAATATGAATTACTGAAAATTTTTTTCAAACAAGAAAATCGGCAAAAAGTATAATAACAAAAAAAAACATTTATTTCAAATAATAAAGTCAACAAAAAAAGTGCATATAATAGCGGGGATTGAACCCGTGATCACTGATGCAGTGAACATGCATGAGACCGCTAGACTATTCGAGCTATGGAAATGGATTTCGAAATTACGCATCTTTAGGTAATCTATACAAACAAAATAACGTGTACACAAAAAGGTAGGTCCAATACTTACTTTATAACTTCCATCATGTGTTTTTGTTTCGTCGAATAGGATCTCTTTATTGCCCTGCGTTTATTTTTTTTGTTGCCCATTTTTTATAATGTACACTGATTGTTTATTTACACAAGTTTACACAACATATACTAAAACCGAAAACGAACAAAAATTTACACCAACTTACAGCACAACTTAAAAAAAAACTAATTGTTTATTTACATAACTTATGACTAGAACCGAAACCGAACAAAAATTTACACCAACAACAAAACTTAGAAAAGACGAATCACAAAATAAAATACTTATAATAAAAAGCTTTGATCAACAGAGAAGGATTATTTTCTGAGAGCCGAGCGGAACAAACTGACATAGGTCCATCAAGCAGCGAGCCTCAGCGGTCACTGTCGCTCCGCGTAGAAACGAAAGAGAAGCGAAAAGACGCCGCGATGGCGCGACATTTCTTTCGACTCGTTCGAGTTATTTACTACTAGATACATTAATCTTTACAAATATTTTATTTCAATCGATAAATAAAAACAACAGTTCCCTTTATTATTACATATTACATCACTGTTATTAATTTTATCAAGATTTGTTTATAAACAATACAGTTACAATTGCTACAATTTCAATTTTAATGGTTATTTTATGATTTTTTTCTATCGAGAAAATTTACCGAAAACGTGTTTTGAACACAATGGTTCCCCCATAAATATGATCAAGAATAACATATATTTTTTTTGCTGCTCTAAAATGCCTACATTTGGCTAAAAAACTGTTTTTTGAAGGCTATTTTGACTATGTACAGCGCCTTAAAATCCTGCAAAAAAAACTTTTACGCTGGCAACTATATCCAGATTATGTCATTCTATTTAGAGCAATCTTTGAGCAATAGCAAGAGTAAAAAGAATTACCAACTTTTGGTTAATTTGTCAAGTGCTTATTCTTGTAATGCATACAATCTTTCTATGGCTATGTTTAGAAGCTTTAAGAATTCTCCACCGTTTAATGCTCTATACGAGTGAAGACTTTCTGATTTCGACATGATTCTGGTTGGTTACATTTCTCAACATTTTGATCACGGGCTGGACACAAAAAATACTGTTATTTTATTTTAAAAGTAAAATCAGGCACTTTTGGAAAACGGTTCCTTCTCGTAAAATGTGAGAACGAGAGTGTATAAAAAAATACCTAGTGTCACAGGTTCTGGTTGATGTGTTTCAGTTACAAGAACAAATAATGCCGATCCTGGACCTCATGGCAGCGATATCCTCGCCACATTTCGCCAAGCTAAAGGACTTCGTTCAAATGCAGCTACCAGCTGGTTTTCCAGTCAAAATTGGTATGTTGAATTTACAAATTTAGAATTTGGTCTTATGCCAATGGTGTCTTGCAATACAGCACGCCTTGACAGGAAAAGGGTGATAGATACCTATCTATAAAACAGTTTGATTAACGATTATATCCTTTATTTCATTATATAACGCGTAACATAATTCACGCAAGACCTCATACACCCCAATTAGAGTATTGAGTTAAAAGCATAATACACCATAATCACATTTTTTTAAAGCCAACTATTATTATTAAGAAAATCGTGTTGACCCTAGCATGAAATAAGATTTAATTTTCTTTGGCTCGATTTGCGGTCAGTATTGCTTATTATATAAAATTTGAAAAAAATACCTATATTAACAAAAAAGTATCCTTACGATTTATTGGAAATAATTACAGTTAACTATTTACACTAGGTACTAAATAACTAACTATACAAATACATAAATATAAAAACAAAAGGACACTTAGGCGTCGAAGTATTCGTCCTATATTAATAGTTACTGAAATCGATTCAGCAGTCAATTATGAACTAACTACTTTCAGGACTTGTGTTTATGCTGTTACACGTTGTATACAAATAATTAAAAAAAAAATGAGTACTAAAATAATATAAAAACATTTAGATATATAAAAAATCCCACCAGTATCGGGAACAGAGCCCAAGCTACCTGGCGGTCAGAGCTCCAGAGAGAGGAACCTCCTAAAATTGCGAGCCGTATCCAGAAGAATCGCTTTCTGAATCCAGCTGCCCAACGAGGCCCTCCTCAGGTGTTGGTCGAGGCTTATTGGCTGTCATGACTATCGGCACAATGATCGTGGAGTCCACATCCCACATGTCGACAACCTCACGAGCCAAGTCAAATACTTGATTTGTTCATCTCGCACCACTCTACTCGTCCCACCACCACTATATCAGGCTTATTGGCAACAATACTCCTGTCAGTGACGATGGGTCTATCCCAGTACAATGTGATATTTCCATTTTTGAGAACTGGATCGGGCACGTACCTGTAGTACGACACTTCTGATTCCACAAGGCGGCATTTCAGAGCAAGTGGCTGATGAATAATCCTGGCTACAGGGTTGTGTCTATGCAAGTACCTACTCTTCGTTAGCTAGACGAGAACACCCAGAGATGATGTGTACAGTATTGTTAGGAATCTTATTAACATTATTTAGACTGACTGTGAGATGTTTTTGTCTCTTAATTCTAGAATATTCTACCAGAAATATAATCCTACAAGTTTGTGCCGTCACACTTAAGTTTGATGAAATGGATTTCGGCGATAATATACGTCATATCTTTAAACGATTTGTTATAATATTCAACACACCTTCGTTACCTATATATTGTCAATTTATAAAATTGTCTTCTTTCATTTTCAGAAATCCCCCTCTTCCACGTCCTAAACGCGCGCATAACGTTCGGCAACATATTCGCCACCGAAACTCCCGTCCCTTACATCGACGTGATCCCGGAAGGCGACCGGCTGGCCTGCCTCGTGGACGACCAGTGCTTCGCCGTCGGGCGCGGCTACCGGGACTCCGCCGGGCCGGACGAGCGGCTGGGGTGCGGCGTGGACGACGAGGAGGGCCTGTTGCAGTACGCGATACAGCAGAGTCTCATGGAGACCGGCACGCAGGACGATCAGGTCAGTTACTATGTAATGAGAATCCTTGTGAGCTGTTGTGAGCCAACTTAACTTGTTTTATCGCCACTTTTCAAAAGAATAATCTTCAAAGTTTATTAGAAAAATGGATCTTGAGTAAAACTGTATAAGTTTGGAAACACTAAATCACACTAACTTAAAACACTGAAGCTAAACTTAACTATGAACTCTAACTGAGTCTGACGACGTTTTGTGTATGACTTTACTTCTCCATGTATGGAGCTATACTGGATTCTGGAGTGGACTTTTGTGTGGACAATGTGTGGACATATAAAATTCGATTTTGGATCTTTATAGGTTTTCATTAGGGTACAAGTAGTAAATAATTTTATTTCAGACCACTTAGTCCATTTTGGTTAGTATACAAACAACTTATAAACTAATGTTAGTACTTAAATCTACCGGAAAATAATTACAAAATTAGGTCACACACTACATGTACGCAGTGGCATGTAGGCGTATCCAATGTCCCAGTATGGGGCTGTCCCACCTGTCCGCTATAAGCTTCAGAATGCTGTTGGGGCTGACGCGAATCCGCTGCATGATGGATGCGCAGCGTTTACGCATGAGTGCAGGAAACCCATCTATTCCCGCCTCTGCAAACATGCCCGAAGCACTGCAGTACCGCGGCAACCCCATCAGCACCCTGAATGCATTATTGTACTGTACGCGCAGAGCGTTGTATGTCCTCTGCGTGTAGCTAACCCACAGACTGCATGTATATGTCGTAGGATAATTTGATACTTCGAATCTTCGCGAAAATCCTAGGGGTTTTGCGAAAACGCGGATAATTAGAATTTAGGTTAGGTTATGTTAGAACAGTGACCATTAGCGCGCGAAGGCGAGCGAGCGAAGCGAGCGTGCCGCGGCAGCGGCCGCCAAGCGCCAGATACCCTTCTATTGTTGTTGTATCATTTAGGTTAGGTTATGTTAGATCCTGACTTTGTCCAGTAAGATTTGATAATTTTTCGCCTATGTCTAATTATCCGCGTTTTCGCAAAACCCCTAGACTTTCGCGAAGATTCGAAGTATCAAATTATCCTACGACATACAGGGTGGCCGGAACATTGACGTCCAAAAATAAAATTTCGGTCCCTCGTATCGTGGGGTATTCGAATCACCCCCATGTATGTTCCGCGACTTTTCATAGTTTTCGAGTTATGAATTTTTTTCTGAATGTTTGAAAATTTTCGACCTGACCAACCTAAAAAAATTCAAAAAAAAAAGTAGGGGTTTTATCGAGTTTCTTTTTTTGCAACTGAATTTTCATAAGTAGTACTTTTATGCATAAAATAATCAGCTTCGTAACTGTGGTGAAAGTTATGAAAATGTTGATCTAAAGTGAAAAATTTACGTTCGGTAAATTATGACTTAAATTTTCAACTTCAAATTAAAAATCTAAACAGGTGACTTCATGGTTCTCAAGTAGGCTTCAAGAATGCGCCAGACTCTCAGCTTTCATAATCATTAAAAAACGTAGGACTTAATGGGGCTAACTTTGGCCTTAATCGGCCTTCAAAGACTGCGAAGTGGAAAATTCTTAAAATTAGCTATCTGATTAATACATTTTTTTTTTCCATTTTCTCGCTCCTAAGGTTATTTAGTTTGCTAACCAAAAATTACTGCAGGAAAGCTAAGATTTAAACACGGAGATTTTTTTAAATGTTAGTTTAATGAATTTTGCGCGATCCGTTCTCGTGGACTATGGGTTGTAAACGAGGGTGCAACTCTTTTACCTGCAATAACAATGGACCGAGAGGAAAAGAGACCGAATTATTGCTATCTCTCTCACGCAAGGCGCGCAACCGAAGCCAACGCAAAACAAGTACCTCAGTCGTACTCACATTGTGTTTACTGCTATACGCGTGTCGCCATTTTGTCTTTACCACACTCGCTTTGCCCACGGACTCCGCTGCCTACTTGTTTGACTACTTTGCTCGTTTATTGGACTGTGTTTTGCATTCTGATTTGGACTTTTTTTACGTGGAAGTGTAAAAAATGAGTTACACGTTAAGTGAATATGCAGAAATGCATTATTTTTATGGAGTTGCACAAGGAAACGGCCATGAAGCAGCGCGACTGTATCGCGAACAACTTCAACGTCGTGGTGGGCCGCAACCTGAGCGATATCCCGACCATCGTGTTTTTATTAACACGCACAACACTTTGATGGCAGGCCGCATTCCTGGTCGACGCGGCAGTCATGAAGGAATCCCTAGAGCTAACCCGGATCGCAGAGAAATGGTGCTGGAAGAAGTTCAGCGAAATCCGTCTACGAGTACGAGAAGTATGGCTCGTGCTCTGAACATCCCAAGGACTTCTATCCAAGACATTCTTCACGATGAAGAATACCACGCGTTCCACATCCGACGAGTCCAAGCTTTACTGCCTACAGATCACCAATTGCGCGTTGATTTTTGCCAAACCATGTTACGAAAAGAGCAAGAGGATCCTGGATTTTTCAATAAAGTTTTATGGTCAGATGAGTCACGATTTGAGCGATCCGGAATATTCAATATTCATAATTACCACACGTGGGCGAATGAAAATCCACTCGAAGTGAGAGCTTCGACATTTCAACATCGCTTCAGCGTTAACTTGTGGTCTGGTATTCTCAATGGCGAACTAATTGGTCCGTTTGAACTGCCGTCCAGACTTGATGGAGAAACATACAAAAACTTTTTGGAAAATGAACTTCCATTGTTGCTGGCAGATGTGAATCTCGAACTCAGACGAACCATGGTGTTGCAAAATGACGGCGCCCCGTGTCACTATGCAACCCAGGTCCGAAATTACTTAGATGAAACATACCCCAACAGATGGATCGGACGCAGCGGACCAATTAGGTGGCCTCCACGCTCACCTGATCTCAACCCCATCGATTTCTTTATTTGGGGCTATTACAAGGAAATAGCATACGCCCGAGACTGTTCAAGTGAACAAGAGCTGAGGCAGTTGATTGCAGAAGCTGAACGTGTTGTGAGAGAGAACAGAGACGCTTTTAGACGATTGCCAGACAATTTCTTACGTAGGTGTAGAATGTGTATTGCTGCTGGTGGTGGCCACTTTGAAAACCTTTTCTAAATGTTAAAAATAAATTAAGTACTTTTTTCACATTATCATCTGTGTTTTATTCAAAACCACTTTTTACGTAAAACTTTTCTTACCCAACTCTGAAACTATTTGTTGGTTAGTTTTCAGTATTCTTATCATTAATTAACCTTAGGAACGAGAAAATAGCCAAAAAAAAATAATTACTCAGATGGGTAATTTTAAGAATTTTTCCACCTCGCTGTCTTTGAAGGCCGATTTTAAACAAAGTAGCCCTATTAAGTACTTCATTTTTTTTATGATTATGAAAACTGAGAGTCTGGCGCATTCTTGAAGCCTACTTAGGAATTATGAAGTCACCTGTTAAGATTTTTAATTTAAAGTTGAAAATTTGAGTCATAATTTACCGAACGTAAATTTTTCACTTTAGATCAACATTTTCATAACTTTCATCACAGTTACGAAGCTGATTATTTTATGCATAAAAGTACTACTTATGAAAATTCAGTTGCAAAAAAAGAAACTCGATAAAATCCTCTACTTTTTTTTTTAGAATTTTTTTAGGTTGGTCAGGTCGAAAATTTTCAAACATTCAGAAAAAAATTCATAACTCGAAAACTATGAAAAGTCGCGGAACATACATGGGGGTGATTCGAATACCCCACGATACGAGGGACCGAAATTTTATTTTTGGACGTCAATGTTCCGGCCACCCTGTATACAACGACTGACAGTACGCTGTAAATAGTGTAGCCTTAACAGCAGTCGTGCATTTCGCAAATCTGCGAGCCAACATATTGCAGCGGACAGCCAACGCCCTGCGCTCACGCTCAATGTCCAGGTTGTCTTTTAGGTCTTCAGAGACCCAGTGGCCCAGATACTTAAAGTTAGTGACCTGTTTTAAAGGACTTCCACAAAGTTTCAGATGTGGCACAATGGGGTAGATTTTAGTACCGGCCTTAAAAAGTAGTACCTCACTTTTCTTAACATTGCATCTGAGCCCATGGGCCTCCGCGTACCTTTCACATAAGGTAAGCAGACTCAACATTGCGTTAATCGAAGGGCTCAGCAACACCATGTCGTCAGCATAACTTAGATTATTGACGCATACGCCGTCCACGTGACACCCCTGATAGGTGTTGCTGAGCTCCACGATCAACCGGTTTATGTACAGACTGAAAAGCCGAGGCGAGGACAACCCACCCTGCTTCACCCCACACTCCAGCCTGTACACATCAAGTAGTGGGTGGGGCCTATCAGTCACATAATCAAAATTCTAACTCTCAACCAGAACAGACGGTCTACATTTGTGGGCGAGTCCAAGTTGCCTCGGTCAAGCTGAGACCTGCTCCTGGGCAAGTCGTGACTCGCTCCCGTCGGCCTACAATGTATCCTAGTGTGTACACCCCTAACAGTCGCGTGCGCAGGTGGACGTGTGGGAGGCCCTGCGCGGCGCGCGGCCCGCGTCGCCCGCGCCGCGCCTGCGCAGCGACACGCAGCTGCTGGCCAGCGAGGAGAGGCAGCTGCAGAGGTAAGGCATTGCTGTTTCTAAATACCTTTTATTTACTTATTCTATAAGAAAAGTCGTGTCTCTATGGTAATAGTAGGCGGATCTGATGTAAATATCGAAGAAACTTGGTGGAATAAGAGTTTTCATGAAAATTTACCCCACCAGTTGGCGCCACTTTGACAAGAGGTCTTTCATTCCGCCAATGAATATAAAATATATGATGACATTCATCATTCGTTCCATTCATTCGGTCTTCATTCAGTCACGACTAAAGAAAATATAGGCGCTTTGACAGTTGTCCAGACCAGACGTCTCAGTGCTGCCACCTAGTGAACAAATTTTCAGAAAACCCTCGAATCTGCATTCGTTCTGACATTTTTCCTTACAATTTTTCTGGAAATTCCGTATTGTTTATTTGTCAAAAAATACAATTATAATAATACTAGACTGATAATTGGACATTTGTTTGTAGACCTGTGCGTCCAATGATTGAGAAAATATCCATACTTCCACTTGTCCTTCCGAGCTAAAACTCTAGGAAGTAGTGAAGGTCTGACATTTTGGAGGACTGCTTTATATTATTTTGGCGTTTACAAAGTGCAGGGGCCGTACTATGACGTGTTAATTCCATCATTGTTGCAGCGTGGATGAGAGACGGAGCTATACATGACCGATAGCACTATCTCTTTTTCTCAACGGAATCATGATGGCGTTAACAGCTCATAGTACGGCCCCTGATTCTCAGCCTATTGAATAAACAACTTTTGATTTTGATATACTATTTTAGAAAAAGTTGTGAATACAATCTGAAGTATTCCCAGCATAATAAAGTTGTGAACACAATCTGAAATATTCTCAGCATAATAAAGATGTGAACACAATCTGAAATATTCTCAGCATAATAAAGTTGTGAACACAATCTGAAATATTCTCAGATTAATAAAGTTGTGAACACAATCTGAAATATTCTCAGCGTATTAAAGTTGTGAACACAATCTGAAATATTCTCAGCATAATAAAGTTGTGAACACAATCTGAAGTATTCCCAGCATAATAAAGTTGTGAACACAATCTGAAATATTCTCAGCATAATAAAGATGTGAACAAATCTGAAATATTCTCAGCATAATAAAGTTGTGAACACAATCTAAAATATTCTCAGCATAATAAAGTTGTGAACACAATCTGAAATATTCTCAGCGTATTAAAGTTGTGAACACAATCTGAAATATTCTCAGCATAATAAAGTTGTGAACACAATCTGAAATATTCTCAGCATAATAAAGTTGTGAACACAATCTGAAATATTCTCAGCATAATAAAGTTGTGAACACAATCTGAAATATTCTCAGCATAATAAAGTTGTGAACACAATCTGAAATATTCTCAGCATAATAAAGTTGTGAACACAATGTGAAATATTCCCATCATTGCCGCTTTAATGGCGACATTCATTTAACACACGTACGGTTTCGCGTTTTATGAATATAATTTTAATTTAATTAAACGGTATTTTTATTAATTTATTTAAAAAAAATTAAAATTGCATCTTGGAGCAACCTGTACTTAAAGAACTGTAACGCAGAGATCATTTGCCGGGGTCACGAATCATAACATCGCATCAATGAAATTAAAACGAATAACGTGCAAAGAATTGAATTGAAGAAAAGAGATGCTAGGAGATACGCCCTACGTCAAGCGCGAGCGACGCAGGCGGTAGTTTAAATTTACGAATTATTTTATGATTACTGGCCACTAGTCTTACCCGGGTGTTAGATTAATGTCGCCAGTGTAGCGCCACGTGTACGTTGGGGGTCGATTGACGGGATAGCTAAACTGTACAACAAAACAATGGTCCAATATTATCAGTCATCCCTAATCATTAAATGAAACAATATAATTTACAGGCGTTGGCGTTTTAATTGGTAGAATTATCTTAGTGTGTGTGCTATAGAATAAGCTGTATTTTTATAAAGTGTTATCATTTAAGTGTTATGTAGGCACCGAGGTGTGCTTTTGTTATTGCTTAAAGTACATTGCACATAATAATTATACTAGTAAG
Source organism: Brachylomia viminalis (assembly GCA_937001585.2). NCBI lineage: Eukaryota > Metazoa > Arthropoda > Insecta > Lepidoptera > Noctuidae > Brachylomia > Brachylomia viminalis. The sequence goes on along the minus strand of OW443303.2, from coordinate 3,671,804 downwards.
TGTAACTGCAGGTGATAATTATAAGGATTTCATGTACGATTTCCACTTTAATAAACTGCAGTTTAATAAACTATAAATTAGACGCTTTTCTACATCATAGGGAAATAATAAATATTCTGCAAAGTAGGTAAAAGGAAGTCGTTTACTTTTTAGAAAAACAATAATTTAGCTTATTTATTTAGCTTCACAGAGGTATCTAGCAAAATACTTAATAAATAAAAACAACATTAAACATTACTTTGACATGAATTTTAAACATTCCTGTAGGCGAGTTACGGGCACGTAACCGCAGTTTCGATACAATAATGTAACGTTGTGTCAAAATTACAAAAATAATAATTTTGAAATTTATTCTTGAAATCAACTACTTACTTACGTTAAAAAATGACCAACAATTCTATGCATAATTAACATTTACACAAACTTCGGTTATCATCCATCACACATATCAATATTAATTTTTCAAGGTTTCAAGTACGGGAATAAACAAGTAATCAGACATGTTGTTGCCCCAAATTAAGTCTATATGGTTCCACTTTACGGGAATAAACAAGTAATCAGACATGTTGTTGCCCCAAATTAAGTCTATATGGTTCCACTTTTTGTAGGGCATTACGTAGTACTCCTCAACGTGGCTCAACTCTCCCCTTAAACGTTTTACATCCTCAATAGCCGACAACCGGTCATTCTCACCGACATAAAAAGAACAGTTAAAAGGAAACTTACTTAAGTCATATATCGGGGGCTGGACACTACCGTATTTTCCCAAATTCCCGATGCCATAATCGTACTGTAGAAACCTCTTCGATGCTACAATTTGTAGTAAATGTACGGCGTTCTTCATCGATGAGCCGCCAAGGTAGTGGCCGAAAGCTATCGGAGCGAACTCGCGTTGGAACTGTTCGGGGTCGGAGCCGTACAACAACGACGCCACGCCCACCCCGCACGCCCCGTACCCTACCGTTCCTTGTGTACATGCTGTTCGGAACAACGCCAATAGCTCCGAGGAGGTTCTTAGATACTCCCCGTGCCCTATAAAGCCTAATGCCGCACTAAAGGGAGGAAAGATAATAAAGGAACCAACGGCTACTGAGCGTTATCCAAATACGCAATTGGACCTAAACAAACAACATTCTTTATTTTCGAACCGTATTCTGATTTCAGCGTTACCAAAACAAAGAGCAGTGTAGTCCCTTGAGAGTGCGCGATCACTTGAAGTTTTGTCTGTCCTGTCTTTTCTAAAATGAAGTTGATCATGGCTGGCATGTCGTTCTCCTGGAAACTGAACTCCCAGAATTATAAAAGGTCGGGGTTTAGAGTTGTATGAGTTCGTGAAGCAGGTTACCTCTCGTGTTTCCCAGCCAGAGATCGTAGGTGTTGTTGGATAGCCAGGCTGCTAAAGAATTAGGTCCTCTTATTATCCAGGTGTTCGAAGAGTCCACAAAGCCATGCTGCTTGAAGACTGGTTTTTCTTTATCTCCGGGAACATTAAATATGGTCAAATTGTACCCGTCTTCGGTGATTACTTGGTATCTGACGCACGGATAGTTGTATTTGTTCATGAGAGCGCAGAATTCCAGCCGTCCGTGTTCGAGAATATTCGCCAAAGACAAGGTGAAGTCTTCTAACGAGAATTCTGCTCTAACGCATTGTAAAAATATCAAAAACACTGGCACAAAATACCTAGTTAACATTTTGGATTGTTCTGTAAACTAAAAACTTTGTAAACTTGTTTAAAATGTATTCGTAGTACGTGAGTTAGTCTTTTGGTGTCGCCTTTAGTTTAGCTTCCTTCAGCGTATGTTTCGATATTTATAGCAACTTTATCAAGTAAAATTTGCATACATTATTTCCGTTTAAACATTTAAGTTAACGTAACTATTGGAATATCATGAAAATCAACTGCTTAACGCTAGCTCAGATGTGATTTTCACACATGTTGTTCAGTTAATAAATGCATCATGTATCAATGAGATCATTGTTAAAAACATCTGGAAATTATATGATAGGTAGTTGAAATAATCATTTAAATTTGTAAGGTTAAGTTTCTGGTTTTCCTTTATTTGAAACTACAGCATTGTTTTCAATTGTTTACATAATAATATGCAGTTATTTATCTCTTGACTGAGAGTAACTTCACGTTAGTGCTCATATACATGAACGGCACGTTGCCAACGGCAGTGGTACACGTGCGACGTGACGACGGCAGCCGTCGACACTCGTCGGCGGCTGCCGTTGCCTTTGCCGTTGGCAACGTGCCGCTCGTGTCTAAGGGCACTTAGACGTTACGTTACTTTTACCTGAACATTGTTCGAGAGATTAAAGCTGTTTTGATAGCTAGGCCCCACGTTCGATTCACTTGTGGAACAAAAGGTTTTGTTCACTTTAAGATCTACTTATGCTTGTACAGTGCAAGATACTCGCACTTTTTAAAGACAAAACTTGGGCGATAATTGGACGATAAATGAGATTGAAATTTCAACGACGCGTCACGTTTACGCACATTTCGTTACATGAGAGAGAAGAAAGATATAACTCTCTCTCTCTCTCTCTCGCTGTGTGTCTTTCACATTAAATCTCTCTTATTCTTAATTTTTATAGAAATTTATTTTCTATCACGTGTACGGTGCTGCAATCGCATGATTTTTGTTTTAATATAGAAAACAAATATTTTAAATATAATAAGTCAACACCAGATTATCAGCATTACAAAACTACAGAGGCAACACAATCGCGTGATTTAAAAAAGAAATAACAAAAAAGAAGAATTCGAAACCTTTTAGTCCCCAACCTATTTTCGTCGCACATAGTGTAGCTGCCACGCTAGATGCTAATTCGCTAGTTATCCGCAGAGCGATAGAAGCATCGCTGGCGACCGTATCGCTGAACGCGACGACGCCCGAAGAGCCCGTGGAGGAACATATAATAGTTGATGTGGACGCTGACGCGGACCTCCAAGCGGCTTTAGCGCTGTCGGCGAGTGAGCAGGCGTCGCGTGAACAGCAGCTTGCAGCGGAACAGCGCGCTTTTGATGAAGCGCTGCGGTTGTCGCTGTTAGAAAAGTAATCGGTGAGTTTAGTTAAAATGAGTTTTTTTTTCAGTAATCAAATACTTTCCCGCAAAATCGAAATAAAAACAAATATTTATTTCAATTAGACCATCTCTTTTGAACAGTCATGAAGCGTGCCTGAAAGTAAGTGCCCCTATCAAAAGCTACGATTCTTATGGGTTCTCTCTCTTTACATGAGCACAAGAATAATCCCTAATGATCATTGATTGTCCCTGTCTTTAATTATGCCAGATTCTTCAGCTAAAACATTTGTGTAAAAATATCTAAGTAATACGATAATTATTTCACTTTCAGATCTCAATTCAACAAAGAGTATGTGTGAAGCGTCCAACCAAAATAAGACTTACGCCTAATGTACTTCTAGTAATTAGCTAAGATTTATACTTCACTGGCCGGTCTTCATGTTAAGTGTCTCGTCCATAATAGAAAATCGAATAATAAAATGTTGATACTAATTCAACGCGACATTGATTAAATGAGGTTAATGGTTTGACCATGAACCTATTGTAAACGCGTTTTGCCGGGCACTTTGTCTTGATACCCCAGTACAACATTATTTGTAGCAGAAAATAACACCTCGGTTACTTAAGTACTTGGTTACAAAGTTCATCACAGAAACGATGAACTCGAAAGTTCGAAGACATGTGACATCTACCAACCCGCAGTGGGCCCGCGTGGTGGATAACGGCCCAGTCCCTTTGACCAAAAAGAGGCATGTGTTCCAGCAGAGGGAATGTTATAGGCTGATTTTGTGTTATGTATAGAAATGATCCTGAGCTTAGCCTAGATAATAGTAACTTTTTGTATTTCTGTCATGGATGGGGCACTTAGTTTTTAGCTATACAGACGAGCGACAGACTGTCTATCAAATACACTAATATAATTCTGTATAAATAGTAGTATATTCTGTTGTCGTGTCAGAATTGTAAAAAAGAATTATTATGACTGCCAATCTATCTTTATTTATTCCATACGATACATTGTCACTAGTCTGTAAAGGCCACCCTTGGTTCCTGAAAGCCTGATTAAGTCTGTGATCGGTAAATATGTTGTCAAATCTCATTTAGGCTGTTGGCATTGGCTGACCGAATTAACAACGGGAAATATTTAACTGATCCTCTAAGAACTTATTGACCTCCTAATGATGTACGCTTTTATAAATAAATTAACCTCTTAAAAGCTCTGGGTGTCTAATGCCTACTTTTTTAAATAAATGAGGGTCTAATTCGGTTATTGACCGTGAAGCACTAGCCATATTATTTGGAATACAGAAATTTGACCAATATCTAAGAGGAACGAAATTTACCTTGGTAACGGACCACAAACCTCTGATGCACATTTTGGGACCTCAACGTAACCTGCCGAAGCTTGTAAATAATAGACTTGTAAGATGGGCACTTTTGATTGGAAGCTACCAGTATGAAATTTGCTACCAGAAGGGCGAAAACAATATTCTAGCCGATTGGTACATCGGGTGCATAAACACAAAGTTAATATTAATGCACGTTTGTGTTTAGTAGCGCTATACGAGTGAGATATAATAATTATTAATTAATAATATGATTTAATAACTTATCCAAAAGGAGTTTTCAGGTACATATATTTTAATAAAGTATTCAGGGATTAAATAAGTCACAAAAAAAGAAAATAATTATAATTTAATGTTCACTTGCGTCCTAAAATAATTAGATTTTGTGGTAATAACAACCTCCTACTTCTTTTGTGGCGTCAGTTATAAAAATATAAAGGCCTAACCCCGGGTTCTCTGAAAAACTCTCGGCTAAATAAATCTGCCATCGATCCTCGTCAAAACAATGCAAAAATTGTAATCTAATTCAATGAATTATTTATTTATCGCGGTTGAAGTTTTATTAAATAAAAACATTGAATAAAGTTAAAGTAAAAGTTCTACTTTAATTAAAAGCGTAACATGTTTTTTGTTGTTACCTGTTACTTACCAATAAAGCTAAAAGTTTATTGATATAAGCTAAGGGGATAAAGGGAAACCTTAATACAACAGCCTTTTTTTACATTTAGCATGATTTAGATCTCGGTCACAAAACCAGGGCCAGTTTATGACCAGTCAGTTGGTGACCACCAACTGACTGGTCAAAGATTTCCCATGGTCACAGACTGGCGTTTGTCACACATTGATCAAAAACACCTACTGATCCTGGTGCAAACTGACCCTAGTCACAAACGGTCTCTGGTCGCAAATTGACCTGATGCATGCTTACTTGTTTCATGAAAGTAGAACTTTATATTTGATGATGAAATTAAACAAGTATTTGTACTGTCTCAATTATTATTACTATTTACTATATGTTAGTTAAAAGTCTAGACTGGCAACACTTTGCCTAGGATTAGTGTCCAGTGCAATAATTCTATTATGTAATATTTATATGTTTATATTTTACACTATATCGATTCCTATACGTCTGCGTGCCTGCAGTTAGATGAAATATGACTTTTATTGTGAATGCTCGAAGGTGTGTAGTTGATAAATAAGTTAACAAAATCTCTTCTACAACTGAATATTTAGATTTTGTTGTAACTAGCATAATCTGAATTAATCTTTGTAGTCTCCTCGACTATTATGAAATATAAGAGATTTTGTGATACAAATAATTGTAATTATTTGTACCTATAATAATAATAATAAGACTCTGATTGCCAAGTAAAAATCAGCTTTCCATCACCTACTTTTAAGTTGAATTTTGCTTGGCTATGTTATTTTTACACACTATGTTGAGTATTAGATGAATTAACATTACCCTAAAGGAATTGTGATTGTATTGTAATAATAATAACTACTGTTTTCATATGTAACATAGTAATTAATAGCATTTGTTACGACTCTTCACGCTAGGAAATTGCACCTTAGAGACACCAAACGAACTTTTTAATTTTATGGTTGGTTACATGTGAAAACAGACCCTTATTATCATTGCTATAAGTAGGTAAGGTTTAAAACATCACAACTTTATAATAAAGATCTCTTACATTTTTTTCGCGACAAATTATATAATAATCGAAGCGTTGGCTTGTTATCTTCGGCAACCATCACAGAAGGCAGTCGCCGGTTGGATAAATGATCGTCAACCCTAAATAATATATCCTAACATACTGAGGAAACGGCTAAACTAATGATAATTGCTAACCTATACGTGGAACGAAGGAATGTCATGAAAGTAGCATGAAAGGTGCTTAGACATGTCTAATTTTCATGTATCACTTGATGATACCATTTTAAATCAAATTATTTAAAAGGAAACTTAATAACTAATACCATCACAAAGTAATATTGTCATAACTTAATATAGCCTGGAGTTCTGCTCGTCTCCTCAATATCAAATATGGTAAACAATTAAGTAATATTTAAGCGCAGAACACGTCATACTGAAAGATATATTAAATTATATTAAAAATCTATTTTCTCTATGGCTACTACCTCTGATCATCAAAAAACGTAGACGTTTTGACTCATTTGGAATTGGTACTGATGCAAACATCTGCGCTTAATGCTACCCAAAAACTATCTTGTAATTATAACCATAAGCTTTACTTTCCTACCACTGTATTGTACTAGGTATCAGTAGGCCACTGTTAATGTGTGTGTTGTATATTTGGCGCTACTTCGCAGCTGTGATTTTATATTTAATAATGTATTGAATATTTTGTATTGTCTCCAAACATGTGATGTACTGTTGTAGTCTGAAATTGATTGAGGAGCGTCCTTTTAGGTGGTTGACGTACTATTTACCCATCCTGACGTGAAAATATACCGTAGTTTGGTGTCTAGCGCGTTTATAGCTTCAACGTCAATAGCGTTTAACAAAATTCGATCTCAAGTAGTATTTTATTGTATAAAAAAAGCATAATAACGAAGTATTATTGGTGTTGAACACGCATCGCAGGATTTGTAACACTGCCATCTATTGCGGGCTCTTGGAACTAAGTAGTGCAAAAATGGTATTATCGCCATCTCTTGGTGGGTAGGAAAAACAAGCTATTGGCGAAGTCCATTCAATTAGTGATGCTTCTTAGTTTTTGTATTATGAAGTGTGTACAAAATATTTAATACATGTTCACACGTATTTATACGACTGTTTACATATTGTACAAAGCTATTTCAATTCTATACATTTCCGATCCCAGTTAAACATTGTACAACCCTGTCGAAATGTGTAAAATAATGTGTTATTATAATTATATTTTATGTATATTGATTTTTAATAATTGTTTCATTTGATTCCTTATCAGAAACTACTGTTATGCGTACCGCATTTTTCAGTGTAGATCGATGCATAGCCGACTATTTCATACATTACCAGTTATACTCTCATCTGTGCCTTTAACGACGTAGGCGCCATTGCTTGATGTATTGAGGTAAAGGTAGGAGGTAATAAATAGTCTATAATAAATAAATACGCACAATGTTATCTATGTATTTAAAATTTAATTTTCGTTACTTATATACAAATTACAACATTCACTATCAATAATAGGTATTAGTTTGTCCTATATTTACATACGTAATACACTTTAGAAGCGTAATTTCATTATTCAAGTCAATAAATTACATCAGGAAACTTTTGGAATAGTGAGTAGTCACGAACAAGAATAACCAACAACACTGCGTCTTCCGAACGGGGATGGAACCGGACAATGCCGGTAGTAACCGGCTAATACGGGCACACACAACAATAGTGACACCGGAATAGAAAAAATGGAATTGTACATTAGAAAAGTAGTTTTTATATCAATAATAATTTTCTTATACTTAGACACCGGCATTCGATCCCCGTTGTTACATACTGCGCGAGAATTGTACTTACTAATTACTACAAATTGATAAAGATTCCCAAGGAAAGTAACGAGAACAATTAAAATCATCGAAAACTTAAAAAATAACGAAATAAATAGATTTTTTTTTAATAAAAGGTATTATTTTATAATTTCTAACATCGAGTTTGTGTTCTTATAACTTTTTTGAGGACGAATACTGCTTAGTATGTAAATAATTCACTTAAAATAATTATGAAATAACATGTATTTGCCGTCAATTCTCAAACATAATAAAAAACTAGAATAAATTGCACAGTTAATTCAATAGTAAATAGTTGTAACTAATGAACTGGTTTATTGCATCTTGCTAATATCAATAAATTCCTTAACCTTACACATATTACTTAGGTACATTGTTATAGGGCTTACCAAAAATCCTAATTACTTTAAATTCATTCATAGACCAATACAATATTTTTACAAAGTCGTCAATGAGTGCAAAAACTGCAACGGAAAGTAGAATTTAAAGTTTACAATATTCAGTGGTCACAAAGTTGATTATTAATAAGAATATTTCCATACAATCATAGCGAAAGTTCAATAAGTCATAAGAACACGTATCGACATCAATATTACGACGCTAACACAGATTTACACTGGCTAAAATGAGAATAAATCTTCTTCACTACATTTATTTATTATATTTTAATTATTATATTCGGATTATTATGAAATTCTTGAAGCAAAACATCACATTGATTGACACAAACGAACATTGAGATATTTAAATGCTACAACTGGTTAATGTCCACACTGACTAAATTGTGTTTTATGTGCAACAGTAAGATTGTTGATGAATTATATTATTTGTCCGCAATCAAAGATACGTTGCCGACACCTAAACTTAATTTATGTGAAATCATTTGCATTTCTACTATTACTTATTAAAACACTGAATTATAATTTAAACATGTTACAGCACTGTCTACGTTACCCATTTAGGTAAATGTTATTCTATAATAACCATATTTGACAAATTACATGTCTTCAAATGTTCATAGCCAACAAAAGTAATCGTCTCCACTCATCTCGTTTCTGGGACTATGTATTTTGCCTACTCTCATTTTAACCAGATTTAGACGCCATGCCGACTGCTGCTAGCCTTATATCTGATCGACGCTAACAGAAGTCATCTTGAGGTTCTGTCTAATAATAAACGAAGCTGATGCAGGTCGAACTGTTACTTACAACTAAAATACTGAGTTTAATATTACCGTCGATAGATGGCGCTGGTTTAGGGATGTCGAGATCACCTTACATCTGATAGAGATGTGCACAACTTCGGTGCATCGGGTTGATACGCGCAACATTAAACAATGATTTGAATAACAAATCCGACCCACAAAAGCCCCTACACATAAATTAAATGCATCGTACCTCCGCTTAACTTTTCTAACTACGATATACATACAGTCCGACTTGGATTGCACTTATTTGGAACTAACGCCGCACCTCGGCGCATGTTGTATCATATCACAACTAAACATAAAGTATTATGCACTACGCACGTACTCTGTACTTATAGACGCACCATCTTATAATATACGGATATGGTTGGTTGAGCATCCACAATTTACTGTACATCACTCGTAAGTAACGAAACATGTCGGGTTAATAAGGGAATGAGTAATGTAGGCTGTCGGTTGTATGTATAGCAGATAATATATGTAGATACCTTTTCTTACAAAATTTTTAAACAATCAAGCTAGAAGGGAAGAGAAAAAATAATTCGCGTGTAATCGATTTTCGCATCTCAGAATAATGTGCGCTGACTGCGAACATCCCTGCGCTCGGATATAACGGCTTTAAATGGTTGTCATGGCAGCCGCCGGAGATCTGTAGCTATACCTACACGTAATATGTAGCTTTTAATTTGATGAAGCACCCACCATGCTGACACGTGGGTATTTACGGGAGAATGCGTCTGGACAAGGGCGACAATTTTCGACCGCGGAAACTCAGTTGATTGCATTTTTAAGCCTGTTGGTGTATACTGCAGCTTTTTTGTGCTTTTTTCACAAAATATTTACACTCAGTTTATGCAAAAGATCCAATAAGTAATTAAGTAATACAAATATAGGAAGGAATACAGCCAATTTCCATCCAAAACATGAGCACATTATACATGTAAAATATTTAAGCGTAAATTGTAGATGCTCCTAAGATGTGGGTTTGCAATTCCGTTACAATGAACACATAGATAATGTGAACTTATCTGCATTAGACAAAATGATAAACAGGTATATAATAATATGGCAATTAGGTGTGCGCGGCTTTGTTATGAACTTGAGAGCCATTTGTCACTTCCGGTAATCTTTGGAAGTATTTCTAGGCACGAGTACATAATTTTGCTAGTAGTTAAATAAGTAGGTAGGCATTAATGGACATATAATTTTATTTAGATAAGTACTACACCAGCAGTTTTGTTGCTGACCTTTGGATTTTGTGGGTACTGTGGGCCTTATTGGCCCATCTTTAAAATGGCCCAAAACAAGCATAGGTGCAGGTCTGATATTCATAGGTATGGGTAAAATTACGTTCTAATAAAATTTAAATTATTATTAAATAATAAATACCTACGTATTCGTTTAATATTGAGCAGTACTCATAAAATAAGTACTGTTCCCTGAAGATGGTCATCGGAATTAATATTTCAGTTGTAATTGCCTGTAGTTGTGTAGGGGATGGTCTCGGTCTCGGCCCCGCTCTCAATTGCTTGGCCCTGCCGCGGACACCTAAATGACATCAACGTCACCGCCACGTCGCTGAGTCAATTTATGCAGATGTACCCACTCCAATTATGTACCACTCTGATGTATAAATTAAATGTAGAATTCCGAGATCTTTTTAATTTAAAATGTCTCTTAGTGCCTCAGCTAAGTGACGCGTAATTAACACTAAAAATTAAAGCTTTATACATGATCGGAACGAGCTAACCGTTCCCTTGGCATCATCATAAGAAAGTTACTTTACAGATCAGTTCACAGGCTATGTTGCCGCATCCCCTTTCGCGACTAATCGTGCATTGACGATATATGTACATCGATGGCTCTATGGACTTATGCATTAACGATTAAGTTATTGAGGTGTCGATGTAGATGTAAGTGCGCGATTTGTCGAGAAATGGTAACGTGGCCTAAAAGAGACAGTCCACGGTACGGGACTACCGCACCGAGCGACGACACGGGGGTTTCACAACATCGGACGGATCAATTCGTTCACCATTCGGGCTCAGGGGGTCTCCTTTAAAATTGCACCTTAAATCACTTACATAAAGTTCGCTATCGTCTGGCTGTGGCCACGTGGCTGTGAGGGGAATTTATTTCTACAAAATGTAACGCTAGATGATCGAAGAGAAATGAAAACTTAATGGCGAGTCGTGGCTCTAATAAAGAACTTCTTACTGTGACTGGAGTTGAATGTTTTCGTAGTACAGACATACACAGGTGTCGCATCAAAAGAAAACTTAGAAAGACGTTAGTGCTAGTAAATATGCACTATATTCAGCAAAAACATTAGTAATTTATAAAGTTCTATTTTTAGGATAAATTTTTTATTTACAGAAATCATCATTACCATACTCTGTATACTGTGTACCATTTAAATAAAAGTATTTTACGTTAGAATTGTGGCCATCGTCTGATAAAATATAAAAAAAAAAAATGTGAAATTGTATTTGTTACGGTTTGCCATGGCTTTAGTTCCGGTTAAGAAAACATCATCAAAGCATACATAAAAAGAGCGTACAACAATCAACCGTAGATGTGAAATAAGTAGTAGGTATTTTATATTTTACTTTGAATTCATGTATTATTTTAACAAATCGATTATGTAGTGTGACCGTGGATATGGATGTTATAAAAAAAACTTTAAATGTACAGTTGTAAGGGCCTATGCACGCGGTTTTTGTTACGCATTATCGCGCTGTAAACGCAACTACCGCTGCTTTTTCAAGGCAGAAAGCGCCCCGTCGACGCGTAGCCGACGAGCGATACATAGAACGCGCGTATAAAAAAAACCGTGTGTTTAGGCCCTAAGAATGTTCATAGGCAGGAATCACACGAACAGCTTAACAAAGAAATGCTGTTTTGTGAAGCATTTAGATGTCAAAGTGTTTAACAACATGTTAACACAGTTTGGCTACATCTAGATAGGTGTAACCCAGCCTTATGTGATTACTGCGTTAAACTTGCTAACAGCCAAGAGTACAAGTCCTTTTAAAACAAATTGACGATGATTTCTCCACAAAAATCTAAAAGACAGCTCACGTAAACGATGACAATCAATTTGCTTATAATGATTTAGGTAGGAGCGGTTGTGATTATCTTAAAAAAATATTTAACAACATTTTCGATTGGAGTCTGACACCTGTCTGACAAAAAAATCTATTAAGTACTTACATTTTGTAATATAAAAAAATCTGACAGTGGAAATCTAAAGCCAGTGGGTGTTATAATTATCTTTTACTTAAAAAATATGTGTCGATAACGAAGTCAGAAGTCGGACAAAGTAAAGTGACCGAACTAGTTAACTTTATAAACCTAGAAATCCTAGAATATAACTTGGTCATGGTAAGAATATTCTCTGCCAAAGTCTAACAATAAAACTATATCATATAGAAATAAATAGTATCCAGTTTGTGATTATAATTTAACAGTTCAACATTGGTTTCATATTGCGACCTTAGCAGTGCTGTTTAACATTTGGCTAACAGATTGAGCTTCATCCGTATTGCGTAGATCGCTCGCAACGTTGCAATCACAAAGGCATTTTGACGCATCAACGATGTCATTGTGATGATATAGTGAGAGTGTAACAATAATGTAATAGCAATACTAAGATAGGTACCAATATGGAGCCAACGAAAAACTAATTTACATACTACACTGTATCAGATGCGATAAGTCCGAAATACAACACATGCAGTCATTACAACTAAATAGTGTCATTCATAAACTAAACTGTACCAGCTGGTGATTTAGGTCGCCCAACTCTAGAGCTAAGTGTCTTTAGGTGCGTTCCCCGGCCACTGTTCCCCAAGTCCCCCAAATTCCCCCAATTCCCCCATTTGCCCCTAGTTCCCCGTCCCCATGCGTGCTCAGCGTGGATGCGCGGGCGGCGGTGGCGGCCCGCGCGGGTGCCTCGGTCAGTCGCCGGTCGCCGTCACCGTCGGCGTCGTCCAAGGGCCGTTCCAAGGGTTGTAGCCCTTGTGGCTGGAAAGAAACAGAAACACACATGTTAAATAATATACTTTTAGGATATAATGGAGGGTCATGGGGAAGATTAAGAGAAAGAGGTAGGATCCTCTCGTTCGTAGAGCATCACACTGCGATTACTAATCCGTTTAGTAAGGACTATGATCAGAAAACGCACCTCGATAGATCTGCAAAAAAAAAACTAAAGTGATGTATAGAATAGGAATCACGCGTAAGTCAAAAAGTGTTCTGAGACAACGTAGAGTGTGCGAGTGCGTATGTGTGGCCGTGATAACGCGAGAGTCACAGCCTACCTTGCTAGACCCAATGCTACTGATGCGTTTACGAAGCCATTACGTAGTTACACGTGCCAGGGTGAAGTTTGACCATCGTTAGTGCTTGTTACTTATGCAAATGCACTTATGCCCGTTTCCAGTATCACTAGACGACACCTAAATGCATGCCTGAATAAGAGCGCGCTGTTGGGGTTTCAACTCTCGGTGTGGAGCCGAGCGTTGGAAATCCAACAGCGCGCTTTTATTTTGATATTCATTTATGTGTCGTTTAGTGTTAGTGAAAACGGGCATTAATGCCACATTATTTGCCCGTCCACAGTTTGACACATCATATCACTCTGCAAACGTATTTTTTTCTAAACACATTCTACTAAAAGGTCTACTTAATACCATGAAAAAGAAAACAAACATTTGATACTTAAAATTTGAAAAACATCATATCGCCTGCCTGGTAAGTCGGCCATGGTGGCAGGCAGAAACAAAAACAGGCGCAAACGCATCAGACTTCACAAGAAGCATTGTTTTAATGATTTTTAACAAAAAGTTTGAGCTTATCACTTGATATGTCAGTAAAGTTGTGACAAAGATGAGGTGTGAGGAGTCACGCTACTGTGGGCCTAGGAAACTTCAAAAAAGTATGTTAGATTTTGTTTATGTGGCGCCATTTTTTTCATAATATTATGTGCATTTGTATATCTTAACAAGCAATTTTGTCTAGACTACGGTACTGTAGGTGCTCCATATCCCGAATAGGTAGGTACTAATGGACCTAGTGCCTAATGATGTAAGTAAATGCAGCGCACTGCGGTCTGCTAAAGCGGAAGCATTCCTTCAAAGTTTTAAGTGAAAATGAAAAACAGGTCATGATTATTTCCTACCCCTACCCTAGGTCCGTATCGTGGGGCTCGTAAAAACAAAATATAGGTAGGTACATAAAGTTAGAGAAGGTGCATAAATGATATATCTACTTACAGAGTCGTGTAAGTAGGTACGAATAGTAGGTAAATTAATAGATTCACAAAAGTTAAATTCAGTAGCTACTGCACTGTTTACCAGACCATGGTATCTAGGCTACTATTTCATAAACTATCACAATACCTAGATAACTCCTCATATATATTTTGGCAAGAATTTATCTTTCTCGGACTATCTCTCTCACTGCTGGGATCCAATAACAGGACTACCACGCCTGGCATAGAGTTCGCCAGCGCGACTAATATATTCCTCGGGTCGGGAAAGGCGTTATTAGGTTTCCATTTGGGAAATTTTTAGAAGCAGCCCAAAGTATGATTTCTTGCCGGGTTCCCTGTTGGCTGTAGGTAGAAGAGGATGAGTCTATTGCCCCCTATAACATACGACTAGCTTAATGCGGGTGTACTAAACACATAGCTACATTTTCAAATAACACCAATAATAGTTAATCAACACTGATTACCGCTTCTCAAACAGTCGGTACTACACTGCAAAGGAGGGTACCTACATATACATTTACATATTGGAATCAATAAGCCATTGCCAACGTATTTGCTTGTCATCTCGGAAGATTTCTCGATTCCAGCGTTGCAGAATGTCCGATGCATAATGTAATTTGTGGTGGTTGAATATGAAGTGTGGCTTCTGTGGTAGCGAAGAGCGATTACCTACAGCAATGTAGCGTGTAACCTCAAAAATTTCCTAACCGTCCAAGGTTTGGAGTTCATTGTCATAATCACTCTCATCCCTTTTATCCTTTATTTGGGGTCGCGTTGCGAAACAACGGATTTTTTGTTGCCATACTGTAGATATAGGTAGGTATTTAGATAAATTGTTCAAACTTGTGTCTTGAGGTATATTATACCTAAGTCTTAATATGTAGATATTGAAGAAATAAAATGACGAAAACTATAGACAAATGACATAGCTTAAATTGGTAGACATCTTTTTAGGGAATTCAAAATGCTGAAATAATGCCACTGTCTCTACATTTGGACTTAGGTAAAGTAGGTAAAAGTATTGCTCAGCAGCTTATTATTATAATCAAAAATCAAAAGTAATTTATTCAAACTAGGCTGAAATGAACACTTTTTATAACGTTAAAATTACGTAAGATAGTCCTCAAAATCGACCGCCCACTTCCTAGTGCTTTAGCTAGGAAGAAGAAGTTGCGTAAAAAACTCCAATCAACTAACAATACAATCTATCTATACATAATATATCGGTGCTTGGGGGAAGCGTATGTGCAGCAGTGGACGTCTTTCGGCTGAAATGATGATGCTCTATAATATACTAATATAAAGAGTTTGTTTGTTTGAACGCGCTAATCTCTGGAACTATCAGTTGGGTTTGCAAAATTCTATTTGCAGCAAGGCTATAAGCTGCCATCACGCTAGGACCTTTAGTAGCCTAGCAAATAGAAGAAAAGTAAGAAAGAACGCTAAGCGAAAACGAAATAATAGCGCGAGCAGGAACGAGAAATTTCAAGCAGACAAAGTCGCGGGCAGTTGCTAGTAACGTACTACGTATTGAAAGTTAAGTACCCAGATATTTATTATACGGTCCATAGTTAATTAGAAACTTTAATGTATCTATCTAATTCAATTTATCGCACAGTTAGCTTAATAATGATTAATCCATGAAAGTCAAAATCAAAATCATTTATTTGCTTAAATAAGGTAGGTACAGAGAGATCTTAAAGATAAGGTATATGAATCTCTTATTTTGCCATTAATGTCGGCGTGCAAATTTTACATAATTATTTAATATAAAAGCATTATATATTATTATATTAATTAAGAAATAAAATAAATTATTAAGAATTATTATAAGTTTCAATCAGGCATGCTGTTAGTAAATATTGTATTAAATCGAGTCTTATTTGGTAACAATTAATTATTTATAATAGTACCTGTTACTACAATGCAGGACTTATACCTTATAATCTAGGAACTCAAGTACACTATAAAAGCATTTATCAATCAATATTTTTGTCAAGATACTCTTAAACGTACCTTTCTAATAGCGTTAATAGAAAGTTAAACAATGTATTTCAATTAATAAAAAAAAAGTGATTAGTGTTTTAATTAAACATTAAGATTTTGCAGCAGTTTATAAAGTAATCCTGTTAATTTAAGTTAATTTAAGATCGCATGGGGACGAAATTAATTAAGCTTAGGAAGGTATTAAATAGAAAGATATTAAGGTGAATGTAGTATGTACCACGATTTTTTGTTAGATAGGTACAAAAACCTACCTACCTAAGTATCGCAGTTTTGAGACACACCAAGATAGGAATGGATATGACTTTCTTGAAGACTACAACAGCGTGCAGTGGTTTGGATGCCTCTCTATATTCCTTCTACAGTTATTCTGTATGGAAAAACTACGAGACGTATTCAACTTTAAAAACCTGTAGATATCTGTTATAGTAACAGAACTTCCTCACTTAAAGTTGTCCAGAAACGCATCGCATTTCACCTTTGCTAGTGAACCACAATCGCTTAACTTTGTGTAAATCATTTCATCACCACTGCTCTCAAACGCTGAAGGAAAACATCGTGAGGGAACCGGCATATCCTAGAACCAAAAATTCTAAGACATGTGACATCTACCAACCCGCACTGGGCTCACTTGGTGGATTACAGCTCACTCCTCTCCAGAGGCCCGCTGTGTCCCAGTAGTGGGAATGGGAACATTATAGGCTGATGCATTGTGCAGTGAACTAGAATGGCATCAGTGTATGAGAAAAGGGGAAGGGGGGGGGGGGGAGGGGAGGGGGGGGGGAAAGGTGACGGGTTGTTGAGCGTGCTGCTCTACTAACCCTAAAGAACACCGAGTCCTATAAGCTCCTACGGTGCCTGAAGTCACTAAGGCGGAAGACATCGTAGAGTACGTGCGCCAGGAGCCGAAGTACATGCCGAGGGTGCAGTTACTAGAGTCGCACCGGCGGCGTCCGTGGTGCGCGTACCGAATTATTATCTGCCCGTCGTCATGGAAGAAGACTTTTGGCCGCAGGACGTGGTGTTCCGTCGCTTCCGCGGACAAGCACCACAGGACAGCTCAAGGACATGTTAGTGAAGTGCTACTAACATAGTTTTAAGCTATTATTAACGCAAGTTTTGTTTTGTATAAGAACTTTATATATGTTAGTTAGGTTTTATTTATATTATTATTATAACCCTTATTAACGAGAAAATTTAACACAACCCTCTACTCGCCACCACTACCACCTTACATCATGCATAATGACTGAATTTAAACACCGCCAACAAAACGTTGCGTGCCAACGTATACGGTAAATAATTCATAACTTCCAACAAGTGGGTCAAGTTCGTGCGTGTGCGCACCTCTTCACGCCGTCTGCGAACATCGTGGAAAAAATGGGTTCCAGGAAATATGGCTGATTGATGCATCATTACAGACTGATGGACATGTGGGCTGCATTCATTTGAGAAGAAAATTTGTGCGTCAATGAGGTGTCTGCTGGCTTTCATTCATGTTTGAAAGGAGAGGTGTTGTGGTGTTGTTGTGCTTCATATTTCAGGTGAAATGCTTGGAAGCGGTGAACTGTGGGCGGATTTGGTAACTGTCTTTTGTTACAATAATAATAAACATTTATTTCAAGTAATGTGGACTCCTCATAACGTTACTAACAATTTACTTATGTCGTTAGGTGACATCCAGAAAGCCGGATTTTAGCCATTTTGAATTAATAATTTCTTGTAACTTTTATACTTTGTATCTAAGGCAGCTTTTCGGGTAGATCGAAGTATTTAACATTGTTGAAAAGAGGAATGCAGAATTAACTTAGATAAAATAACTGCAGCTTCAGATAATGGAAACAGTAGCATGGTCAACTCATCATCATCAGCCTATATTCGTCCACTGCTGGACGTAGGCCTCTCCTAGTGAACGCCACTGAGCCCGATCTTCGGCTCTCCTCATCCAGTCACTGCCAGCCGCCTTTCGCATGGTCACCTGCTCGACTGCAAAGTCTTAACAAGAAAATACAAGGTAACTAAAACCAAATATGAAGAAAAATTAATGAAGTTTGCTTTTCTATTTTTACTATACTCCTTATGTTAGAACGATACAGGTCCTCTTCATCCCCATAGACAGGTACAATACAAATACTAAGATAAGTATGAACGACGTTGATTCTCTAATCCCATTAGGTTCTATCTTAAAATAAATCCACGTGTTATACCACTACCTACCTACAGATAGATAAGTAAGAAGGACGTTGATTCTCTATTATAATACTATTAGTTGCCACGTGTTCAAGCGCCCTTGAGCTACTTACGATTAAGGAAATTATAGGAAATTCGGGTAACATCCTCATTTATCAAGACGCCGTCAAAATAGGAAGTAACTTTAGACGCCAAAACACAACACTTATCTTATAGCAAATTGTATCTATAAGCGAAATATAAGATATGAAGGCTACTTCAAAAGAGATTACCAATTTGCTATGAGTAGTGAGTTTGGCAATAGGTCTACGTACAGACGTAACACCTGTTTTATCTGTTCTGTGGACGTAACTCTATTCACACGTAAGAAAATTCCCACTATACTACCAGTAGGGTAGGAATACATGGTAGGAGCAGGTAATGGGAACAACCCTTTTATTTTCTATCGAAATAAGTTTCCGTACATACTTACAAATAAACAGTTGGCGTTGTCAATACACCACACATTAATCACATTCTTCTACAAGTAAGGAAATGAGGAACGCACGCGATTTTCACTAATCGGTAAAAAAATCGGTATTTGCGTGCAACATTTGTAATCGATTACGTTTCGCATGCGACATCGAGAAACGATTTATGGTTATTAGTATCGATTTTGTTTTATTGCTGTTTTAATTGTGAATTGTTATACAGCTTGTAATTAGACATGTTTGTCGTAAAAAACGTTGTAAAACACGCTAAGAGTTAATTGGGGTATCAAAAAGGCTATTTTATGATTCGAAATTAGATTTAGTCAGTGCTAGAAAAGGAACAAATTATATAAAAAAATATCTTCTAACCTCCTATACCTATAATGTTAATAATGTTGCATACGATTCTTTTCTTTCGAGAGCTAGCTTATGAAATACAAAAAAGTATTAATATCTAGAAAAATACCATCCTTATAAGTTTGTGTGAAACACAGAGAAACAAAACAACGCCAATATCTTCCACACTTACGAGCTTCCATCTTACAGGAAATCCATTACAGCCCTTGTATGCGACGTTCTCCTCAAAACACTAAGTGATGGAGCGATGGACGTAATCCCATAGACGGCTAACGCGCTAGCCGAGCAAAGTCTACTGTGTGACAAGGATTAGTTCTGAGTGATAGGACGTAAATGGGTTAGTCTGCGACGCCATAGTGCAGGGGGAAGTATTGGGACCCCCACTCCACATTTAGGGATAGGTTTCAGAAAAGTAGATGCGATCTATGTCGAATTGAATAACGTTAGTCTGAGCTGATAGTGCGAGTTTGGCTTGGTAATGGATTTTGATGATAATCTTTTAATCAAATTATTCACACTGTAACTTGCGAGGTAATTCCAATGACCATAATTATATCGTGTTTTCATCGGTTTTTGTATTTAAATTCAAAACAATTATACCTCCCTCACGAATCTATTGATAATTTTGCTTTCTATATTATTTTGACATAAACGTATAATGTTTTATTTTACCTCCGTATACGTTTTATTTCATTTCTCCCACCATCGGATATACAACCAGCAATTCTTAAATAATTGTTTTAAATAAAACTGTTTATCGTCTCAGCTATTAATATTTTATCGGCTATTGCTGCTACCGTCACTGTATTTATGGGTATGACTCAGTTCACGTAAATACCACGCTAGATGTTTGTCGCACTTTTGTTGGAATAAAGTCGTAACTTGAGATATGACCTTTGAAACAGCCAAATTATACGTATGTTATGATAGCGATAGAGTCAAATAATGATTTATCCTGAAAAATTGTAAATTGTTTTTCTATCTTATAGTTAGTTTTCCGGTTTTATTATGAAGTGGAAAATCGTACTTTTGGTTTGTCTGTTGTTGCAGTCAGTAACCTGTTTTTGCGAAGAGTAATGACCACATAGTAAACGTTTTATAAGTTTTTTCCGCAGTTGTGTTTATTTACTATATTTTGTGGAAAAAATGCATGACTCGTGACTGTGTCTGTCTCTAAATCAGATGAAATTATTGACTGCACGTCTAAGTCAATTAAATATGTTTATAAATAACTTTCTTACATCATTGCATACTTAATACTAAACTTAATAACGCAAAATTACTGACATAAAGTTGCTGAATGAAGTAAGAATTTAAACAGGACTTAAGCGTTGATTACAATCTTTAAAGTAGAATTTATTTTTATGAGCTTTATTTTTAAGATCGTCAGAAGTACAGAGTGCTATATTTAATGGTAATACCGAGATAAAAAATGACAGTATCAAACCTTGAATGACCTTTCGATTTAAAACTTAAATTATACAAAGTTTCCTATTTTATTTTCTAAGATTCCTATGAGCAAATCTGCCCTACTAAAAACTGGCATTTGGCATGTTTCATCGCCAACAACTAACTAACTCAACTTTAACTTTTGCACATAGATGCCTCTTTAGAAACACAAGGTGTTCAATCATCAATCATATCAATCATAACGATACTCGAGTCATCAAGCATGCGTGGTGTTGTGGTGAAGGGTTAAGAGCGCGTCTACCTAGGTCTAACGATCATGCAGTATAGACTGTGCTAGAGCTAAGTTATTTATTTATGTACACACAAAACCATTAATAGAGAAAAATACATGTACAGAACATTACGGTATTAGCAAAGCGGATATCGATTTAATGCGTGGCTCGTTCTGTTCTTGCTCTGTGTTCTTAAATATTGTAATAAAGCAGCTAAATACCAAAAGAATTTTTAGAAGTATTTATATATTCACTTTCAACAAAAACGAAATAACTATCTCTCGATCTAGGGCTTAGAGTACCTATATAAAGGGTTATGATCCGATCCGTCCGGATTTGGCCGCTTTTTGGCCCTCTGTCCGGATTTTGGAAAGCCCTGACATATGCCGAAACTTTTTCGATTTAAAGGGTTTTAGAAAATAAATTCAGCTAATGAGTTGTGAAAAAAGAAAGATTAAAAAGTCCGAATATTTCACTTTGGCAAACAGCCGTTTGTCAGGATTTTTTGAATTGGAAATGGTAACCCTACTCGAAACTCAAGTCGTGCTACTTTAAATTAAATGCTTAACTTTATATCACCAATTCAATGATAATTTACAAGAACTAAGAGGTTTATTAATCATTCCTTTTAGGCTCTGCACGTTTGAGAAGTCATGAGGCCCATGCACTAGTCTGTTATCTAAAGCTGTAAAATTCGACTGGCAATATAGGTTAATGCAAACTTCGTGAGCCATCGACTAGTGGCGGTGCTTCGTCAGTCCCTGCTGTTACTAGTACTATAAGGTGAAACGTTATGCTTTGAAAATTATCTTGAATGGTGAAAATGTACGATGAACCGCACGATTGTATTTTACCCTTGAATTACAACCGACCTTACTGCTTCAAAATAAAGTTGCTGTCAAAGTCGAACTATTTAGGTACTTCGACAAGCGGTTGACTGTACCTAATAATTAAAGTAAAAGGAAACTAATTCATTATATTATATTCAATGATATACCTACCTAAAGCAATGAATGGGCGGTACAGAAAATGGGTCCTTTTTTATGTCAGGAAATTAATTTAGTTCATGGTGAAGCCACAAAAGGCAAAATTAATGATCAAAAATAAAAGATCCTACCTTAATTAATTAGGGTCGACTTAGGACACTCATTTTATTTGGGGTCAAAACAACTTACAACGATCAATCTTCGGGTCAAATATAGCGACATCGCGTAATTTACGAGCGCAATAAAATTTACCAACACGTTAGAAGTAATAAGTATTTTCATGATGAGGAATTAGCTGCTTACCGACAAAATGTTTCGTTTTATAGCAATAAAGCCAAAGGTTATTCTTTATAAACAGTAAGTACCTACTATTAAAAGATTGCGTTTTATCTTTTCTATTCATTTATTGATGTATGGTATGGCACATAATGTAGGTTCGATCAACTGCGCCTCAGATAATGAACAAAGGATAAAGGTTATAGTAAGGATAGGTAATTTAATATTTATTAAATTCGTTATTTTCTGAGCGCAGTGCTGTGCTTGCTTGTTCAGCAGACACAGTAACCATTTTATGACTATGTTGTTGTCAAATTAATCAAATTGCATAATGAATAGCGCACGCGCGCAGCATCGAGCACAAATTGATGAATTAATCCATTTATCGTCGTCACTGCAAATCAACTTCGATTCACGGTTTTGGCGCAAATTATGTGATAGATACTGTTTGGAAAAACTACAGTTTCCTAGTCAATGTCCTTGTATTTTAAATCTTCTCTAAGAATTATTACCTATTTATTTATGTTGGTAGGTACCTGCCTACATCATCTAATGCCAGTCTTACAATGTGGCTAATAAGTTTCCTATGATTAAAAATATCACTACGAATAATTTTATTTTATTTATTAACTCCATAAAATGTTTATTTTACTTGCCAGGCGTCATAATTAAATTTTCACTGCGCCTGTTTTGTTTTAAAAGGAATCTTATGCACATAACACATAATTTTTTATAAGCATGTTGTTTCGAGTTGAATAATGGCGCAAGATGAATGATAGTGAGCTCAGATGTCTCCATTCATGGTTGAAGAATTATGTATCTGTGACTTATGTAAATATAACCGCTTTATAACATGCAAAAGCATTATTGATATTTGTAATAATTCTCGTTGACTATTAATATAAACCGCAATACAATATTGTTGATTAAACCTTGCAGAAACCTGTGTCGATTGTCGTGTTTGAATATAATAATATCCTAAGAATTATTATGATGTTAACATTGCCACACTTTGATATTCAAACTTCAATATACACTACATGTAGGTACCTACAAATAAAGTAATACACGAATTGGTTAAAAGCATTTCGTAATTGGCTGTAAGATTAGTTTATTTATTTTAAGCCAAATTGTTAAAGAGCTGTGGATTTTGTGAATAAGTAAATAAATATCACAAGTTATTGAAATTTATGATTTTGAAAGAAAAACAAAACTGGGAAGTAGAATAGAAACATTTTACAAAAAAAAACAACCGACTTCAAAAAAAAACACTACGTAGTGCAAAATAACTTTAATTTCGGAAGTCGTTGTCTATGGTTTTGTATTTTCGTTTTTTGCCACCGACTTCCGAAATTAAAGTTATTTTGCACTTTGTAGTGTTTTTTTTTGAAGTCGGTTGTTTTTTTTTTGTAAAATGTTTTTATTTTTCACTTTTTAGTTGTGGTACGTACCACACACACATTCGTATACCTCTACTAGCTATGTAAATAACAGTGAGAGGAAGTTATTTTATTTTAACTTCATCATTATACACTAAGTGGAAAAAATACGTGAAGTGAAAAAAGATAAGTTAACTGAAAAACTACCAAAGCAAAGTTAGTAAAATATAAATGGGACCACCCTTGAAGCATACCCTATCAATTAAAAAAAGAATTTTCGTAATCGATCCACAATTGCCGGAAATATCGCGTAACAAACATACAAAAAAAAACAACATACAGTTGAATTGAGAACCTCCTCCTTGTTTGAAGTCGGTTAATAAGTATCTATTTCAATTCAAACTCAGTCGCATACATTAACCTGTGTTGGTCCCAAAAGTCAAGATTAGGTAGTTACAAATCCTTATACCCCAGTTACCTTCCACAGCTGTAACAAATCGCGCATGATAAGAGTCTTTATGGTAATTAAACATATATTTTTTTTCGAAATAGTTTTTATAACCTTTGTAGTGAGTACAGGCGTGATATTATGTTGTGTGATGGCGTAAACAATGCTTAGATATGCTATAGCAACAATCGCGGTTAATCTGCTGTTATTCATTGAAGAGTTCCCCCGATTTCTACAAGATCCCATTATCAGATATTGAAATGGTGACAATGGTACCACACGGGAAGCACCAGCTTTCAAATAAAAAAAGAATCATGAAAATCGGTTCACCCAGTCGCAAGTTATGAGGTAACAAATATAAAAAAAAAAAAAAATACAGTCGAATTGATAACCTCCTCCTTTTTTTGAAGTCGGTTAAAAATGGCAAGCGAGCTCGGTTAATGCAACATCAGACCTTAAAGTCTCGCCATAACCACTAAGGAGAATAGTTATAAACATCTGTAACATGAACCCAAATACCGACATTGTTAGAATATCGAATTATAACATAATGTTAAGTGAAACCGTGCCATAATTTAGCAGTTACCCGTAAGGTCGGCTAACGACCGTGTACGGTGGTATTTCGCGCGAATGTCATAATAAAGTCATAGGCTGGGAGAGGCTTCTCAAATGCCAGCTCTTTGTGTCTTGACTTTTGTGAAACTACGAGTATGTGGGTACATAGGGCCTAAAAGTTAATGGGTTGAGTTTAGAGACGACTTTTCATAATTATATGCTATCGTCAAATGTCGATGGAGAACATATATTTTCTATTGAAATGTTTATTTCTGTAAGTAGATCTTTTAAGACACTTTTACACGTGAATATTTTAAAACTAGATGGCTCCGGTATTTTCTCAGCTGACTGATCCCTGAGAAGAAATGCTGAAACAAACTCAGAGGTCATGGTCTCTTTTAAATTCCAAACATTATATTATTAGGATTTCATGTGCGTTTAACAATGCAGGTCCATGTCTGGGACAGCCTTTTGAAGAAAGAAAAAAGAAAAAAAGGAAGAAATTTCTTAATAAATAATCAGTACCTTTTTACTTAATATTAATATCGATGGCCTAGAAGACAAATGTGCTAACTACAAAATTTTGATTAAATTACATTTTAATGCCAAATGTATTAAATAAGCATGCTCTACCGATCGCACTTATCCAAATGACATAATTCCGTCTCTTTCTGTCTAAACTGTATTTGTACATTCATAGTAAGTGATGTCATTTTATAGTATCTAGAAGTTATGAATCATTAAAAACAGTCCTCCTGAAAAATTGGTAGGTCTGTAATTAGCATGTTTGTCTTCTAGACCATCGATATGTCGTATCTGAATCTGTTTTACTGTGTGTACATAAATAATAAAATAAATAAATAAAGAGCCATTGTAGCTTTGAGTTGACCTGTCCTAACAGACGGCATGCATGCGTCAGTCATCGTGTAGCTCAATCGTATTTTAGGGAGCTCAACGACCCGTCTCACGACGCTACCAGATCTGCAAGACATTTGTGTAGGCTATACACAAAATACTTTTGACATGTGTAAGTCCGTCAACGAGGATATGGGTCCGTCCGAAAGTAGTTCGATACTTAAAAGTGAACCCCTACTCACGATTAATTAATGGACTAAACGTTTTGTCATTAATTTTTAGCTCGGGCCCCGGACTAATCTTAAGTCCGTAAGAGATACGGAGTAGGAAACGTCCGTAACTTCGTCCGAAACAACGGACTTCGTACTTAGGGAGTAGGCCCCCTGTATCTATGTTTTCCTGAAAATAATGTGTAGGATAACGTAAAATGCCAAAATGTAAAGATACCCTCGTTAAATCTTGAATGATCGTCTCATCCAACAATACTATCTGCACTTACGACTTTATTCTCCCGGAGCCTATAAAAGTGTTTTATAGTTTTTATAAAATACTATCTTCACGAGCGACTTACAGGCGTCGAAGTGGTTTGGTTATTTTTTTTTGCGTTTAAGAGCGAATTTCACCAATCAAATGAACGGGATCAGCACATCTAAACTGTGTTCAAGAGCTGTCAGTGTCAATATTCCTTTTTTATTTTTATTTTAGATGGGTTTGCTCTTGACTCTAGTCTGGGTTAGTGGTGACAGAGACAGAGTCAACGATGGAGTGAGCTTACCCAGAAGAAGCCTGTTCACTCTCACTTGGAAGAGATTAGGGTTGTATGCGTTCGGAAACACAGACGCAGGTAGAGTGTTCCACTCTTTTGCTGTGCGCATAACAAAATACATTTGGAAACGTTTAGTGCGAATTGGTGGAATAGCAACTAGGTAAGGACGGTAACTTGCAGTGCGTCTAGATGAGCGATGGAAGAAAGGGGCCGGTGGAATGCGGTCGTGGAGTTCTCGGGCACACTCTCCGAAGTACAATCTGTAGAAGACCGACAAGCAGGCGACCTTGCGGCGATGAGCCAAGCTGTGAAGCTTGGCATCCACCAGTTTTACGTCGCCAATGAGCCTCTTAGCTCTGCGTTCCACCGAGTCAAGCGCAGCAAGTTGGTACTCTGCTGAACCATCCCAAAGGTGGCTGCAAAATCACCCCACTGGGAGACAAGGCTTAATGTCAAATCAGTACGCTCTACCATGGCCTCTCTCAAGGAACGCACCTCGGCCCGCTGGTTTTTGCGCTGGACAAGTATCTCTTATTCTTATCTTATTCCTCAACAATTTTGACAGTGATAGCTCTTGAACGCGGTTTAGATGTGCTGAATGCGTTTAGTTTCATTGGTGAAATTCGCCCTAAGTGGCAATAACTTTAACCCATCACTTTACTCCGGCAAAAAATGGCAAATTTTTATCTCTTTGCTCAAATTGTCACAAATTGCTGTGTAACAAAAATGAGTAATTTCCTACAATTTGCTGTGACAAAACGGAATATGGCGGTCGGTCCCAGCTCCCATGCCAATTGGAAGCAATTGGGCCTCAACCCTGAGGTCGGGACCCGCGTGCGCGCCTCGTCGGTTAATGTCAATCGTGTTATTAACTTTCGCAATTTTATTGATATAAACCTAAGTTCAATCCTCGATGTTGCGTGGGTAATGTAAGGTTTTGTTTATTTTCCAACTGAAGCTTTGAATTTCATGAGAACAATTGATATTACATAATTGATTAGCCAAATCACCCCAGTTTAGTTTAGATTCTAATAAGTACCTACTGATTGATTCTGGGCAAACTACTTTCGTGTGCTCTCTATCTACTAAAAATATCGTTGTCTATAATAATTCATTTCGGTAATGCTGAAGTGAAACAGATGTCATTTTGGAGATTGATAAATGAGAGTGAACGAAAATAGAGGAAGCCACGAAATGTATAGCTTAAATCTGTTGCACATTTGAGATAATCATTATGTTTATTTATTACGTGTCGGTCTATTGTCAATGTGTACAATAATTTAAGTTTTAATACTAACATAAAATTATTTACTATGCCAAAGGGGTCAAGTCACTTTATAATAAGCCACACCTTTACAATGTTTCACAAACATTGAGCAAGAAGTTAAGAAGAAAACATTAAAAGTTTTTGTACAATATACTTTATTTCTCAAAGCAACAGAGGAATCCCAACATTCACAACCCGAAATTTAACGTCACTAACAACGCAATAACGAACGTCACTGGCGGATAAAATCTGCAGCGCACCACCCCGCATCGCTCCGCTCCGCACCGCACCGTTTCGTACCGCATCGCACCGGAATCCGTCAAATTACGGAAAGTAAAAACGCGGCGAGTTTCGCTTTAGCCGGAGTGCTCGGAAAATGGATGGGGCACGGAGTAGGGATGCCACCTGGTGCTTTTAATAAATTAACCATTAGTGTTGTACGTTATGTGGACATACGACATTGTAGGTGGATGTGTGCTATCTCTTTTGTTGACAGAGAAGAGGAATTGTTGATGGGAGTGTATAAAATATTTGGCGTTTGGCAAGGTTACTCGGAATGTGTGTTGTATAAGGAATACCTACTTGCTCCTCTATTTAAATTTAGGTAGGTACATCAACACCACACCACTCGATTGCACAATACTTTACTAACCAACCATTTGGAGCCAATTATTGTTATTAGTAAATGGCTAATAGTTATATACAGATAACTGAATTATTTACTCCGTCAACATGTCGGGTCATATCACAAAAACTTAGATACTTGTTCAACGCGTGTCTACTGTCAGTTTAACGTCAAACTCCATAGAACAGTTGTTTAGCCTAAACGGCCGAAAAACACGGGTTTGTGGTAATAAAGTCTATGTTTAATTACGAAGAAGAAAAAATAAACAACGTCTTCTAGCAAATAGACTTTGCATTTTAGATTCCTATTCATTATCTCTTTTCACTCCCCTCACCCACCCATGTAAAAGCGTATCAATATTCAAACAACAAGCTTTACACAAAGAAGGTTAAGAACACAAGCACGGAGACAACCCTAAGGCTTGGTGAGGAAGGGCGTTGCAAACTTTAGGTCCATGAATTGTATTCTTGACGTAACTTTCAATGTATGTGGGTGTATGTGGGGTGTGCATGTGTCAGTATTGATTCACTGATAAGAATGGGTTGAAGACATCTTATCTTTGAGCAGCTTTGATAGCTTCGTTAGTACGCATGGCTACAGATCAAGCTATACAGTTCCAGTATAAGCTGATCTCGCTTTGTATAGGATTTCCTTACAATGAGAGGTCAGTGTAAACTGGAAATGTATAGCTTGATGTGTACGTAAATATAGAGTTTTTTGTCCCATGTAATAGGGGGCAAGAGCAGTGGTTGCCCAGTCAGTAACGGCCGCGACTTACGAGCTGAGGTCGTAGGTTCGAACCCAGATAGGCGCTTTACTTTGTATAAATTATTTCATGACCACTGCTCTCAAAACGGTGAAGGAAAACAGCATGAGGAAACCGGGATCTCCTAAAACCAAAAAATTAGAAGACGTGACATCTACCAACCCGCACTGGGCCCGCGTGGGTGATTATGGTCTACTCCCTCTCACTGAGAGGAGGCCTGTGTCCCACCTGTGGGAACATTATAGGCTGATTATGCTAACAGGGGGCGAGCCTACTGAAATCAAGTTTCTGAGCTATCTCCTATTTTTTCACTGACATGTTTTAGACTATAGCATTTTAATTCTGTGGCCTTTAAAGATATCTAAATCTAAAAAGTACCAGCAAAAAAATCCATATTACCTAGACCATAAGTATCTACATCGATTATCTCTTTCAGCAGAAACTCAATCTAAACAAAACTAACTTAGAAGACTAATGTATTTAACTTGTTCAGAAAAATAGGAACGCCATAGTATTTAAAACAATAGCCTTCAATTGCAATTAACACTCAAAGTGAGAAGCTCTTAGCAGAAAACAGTCGTTTGGCAGCGACTTAGACTTAAGTCTAACAAAGCTAATTAGCCGACTAGACGGCTACGAAATGTTTTATCTTTGTCCAAAATTAGAATTGAAATAAGGTACTTATACAATTCTATTGTCTGTGGAGTAAGTCGACTTCATAATGAATGTACACTGTTTATTTTAAAGACTATTTTAAGTAAAAATCTGTCGTTTCTATAGAAACAAAACTTATTAGACGACTAGAGAGCGCAAAACTTTTATTTAATTCCAAAAATTTAATGAAAGTAGACTTATTTATTGAATAGACACGCGAGTCATCGACATGTTCTTAAATTAGGTATCAATACTGTATTTTATACTTATTTTTAATAGATAATGAGCAAAATAATGAAAAAGTTGGTTAGTTAAAAAACAATTTGTGTTCTTCTTTTTGTACCCAGTGTCATGTCAACATTAAAACGAGCATTCTTTACCAGCTTGTTTAGTAGTCTACCTGAAAGTTTGTCTACGAGTGTCTTAAAACAGAATACTATCTTTGGCAGACACCGAATCTAAACAAATCTAACAACACTACACAGAAACCAAAATACTTTTATCTTATTCCCAAATTAGATAGGAAATCGAATATTCAATAGTACCGTCTGCTACGCACAGACTGCTTTTAGCAAATTCTCAGTATAGTTTGGCAGCGAACGGATAGCTAAACTAATTAGTCGTCTAGGCTTTCAGCCAACGACTGAAAACATGTGCCTAGCCCTGCCTAAGCGAAGCATAGGGTTTGGCTTTTTACGTACGTCTTTTGTTTTTATTGTAATCACCTCGGGGGTTGTCTTTTATTAGAGCCGTTTTGAAAGGAAATTGAACTTGGGACAGATTTTTTTCTCTAAATTGTCTTTTGTCTTTTTTGCTTGAACATTCAGCTTCACAAAAAAAATAGACTCAAATGTGCGCTTTTCCAATTTGTACCGACGATTTTATCGTAGACGTCCACGCCATCACGATAACACAGGGACGTAAAATGTATGGAGACGCTTTTACATTTCCGTCCACGATATCGTCATAACGTGCACGTATTTGCATACATATTCTGGACGTGGACGTCCACGATAATATCGTCACGTTAGTAATTATAAAAGCGCACAATGGATGGGAAATTATTGAATTATTTTCCTTCACAGGAGAAAATAGAACATTTATTTTCGATCAGTAAAACACACACCACCAACATCGTTATGTAGGTACTTACCTAAATAACTACCTATCAAGTCATAAATCTAAATGATGAGTGTAATAAGCACCTTACTATCTATAATTCAACCAACATTCAGGGCAGTGGCACACTCGGTTACCTTAAATTAAATTAAATTTCCTTCATACATAACTACCTACTATGAATGTACATTTACGTTTGTTTTACTCTAATCACTTTATCCTACTTCAAATAAGCGAGGTAATGCGCGTTTAGTACGTTATTATGAAAGGTAAATATTTGCTGCAAATACTGAGGACTTTGCTCTTACTGTCTTCTTACTCTTAACTCGCCCAGAACTTAGTTCGTGTGGAGGTCGTATGATACCACACTAAAATAACAGCCACTTTTTTATAAAACTACTAGGTACATTTGTTGTCTTGGTCTCAGCAGAAAAATTGGCGGAAGACTTTACCGTTCACTTTTCATTTCCGATTAAACATTGATCAGTACTGACTGACCCATACCTATTTCTAAAGGTTGTAAGTGTTTTTTCTCAAACATGCTTGTGAATTTGAGCATTATTGTGACAACCTTCTTCGAGATAAATCGAAATTGCTGTGCTGGCCAAATACATGCCAGCAGCGGCCGACAAAACTTGTATGAAAATACATATGTGTCGTGATTTTGCGACCAAATAAATTACATAGTAAATTCAAATCTATCCTGAAATTTAAAAATGGAACTATCTTTTACTCCGAAACATGGCAACCAAGGAGGTAACTTATCAAAGGTTTTATTTAAATTTCGAACTGGCTTGCAAATAGAAAGCTGTTTATTATCTAGGCAGATCTGGGGGCGTTAGAGGCTTAGCACTAATGGTTTCTAAAACGATAAACTAGAAAGAAAAGAATATAATTGGGTTTTTCTTTTTCTGCCACGTCAAGAATGTAGCGAGTCTCGTCTCAAGATAAAAATGCCGGACAGTTACTTATCTAATACAAGACGGTAATAAATGTGAGACAGACAGCCATTACTAGTTATTTTTTTCTTAAACTAGGTACTCTAAAGAATACTTGACATTGAAATAAAAATAAACATAATTGAAACTGAAGATCGCGCTATTGAATTAGTCTCATTTAAGAACTAAATTAAAATGCTGATTTAAAAGAACACAATTTCACAAATTAAGGATATCTAGATGACATTTCATCTCTCTCTCGTCATCTCATCTCATCATATTCTGCCCTCAACATTGAATATTATTTAAATAAATTTAAGCGACATAAAAGCCAGTCTCTTCTAAAAATAGCCTTAATTAAAAACAACACAAACAAGAAGTCCCCCATTTATCGAATAAAAACAAAACAAGCTAATTAGTAACGAAACCCTTTTCGCCATTAACGCCCAAACGTTCCTTAATTCTAAGCAAAACAAAAAAAACAGAAAAAAAACTTCTAGGGAATTCTAAAATAAAAAAAGCTAGGCCCGAAAGTCACTCTATTGGTACACACACAGGGTGTTACCCTCTGACAGAGGGTGGTGAGGGTGGCCCCACCCCCTATGACCCAGAAACCACCCGGTGCGTACCCCGCCTTACGCCTAGTGCATGCCGTAAACAAAAATCTCGCGGGTTTTTTATCAGAACCCGACCTTTTTGAGATGGTGACTGGTGATTGTATTGTTTTAGTATTTTTTTACGAGTTATAGCTTTATTATTTTAAGCTTCTAACTTTTATAAACAAATTACTGGTCCCGCGTTTATTTTTAGAAGTTTTCCGGGGCGAAAGTTGTGCTGTGGTAGCTAGTGTAACTTGCGTAATCTTCATCTAAACTAGCGGGGTAATTGCGCAACAATACACATAAAATGGCAATCGATCGCAATGCTTTTCATATTTTTGACAGTTCAGCCACGTTCGTTACATTATTTACGTTGTCGCTGTGCGTTACGCAATTAGGGTGCAGTTTAGCTGTTACAATGTTATTCAGTGGCAAACAAACGTTCGCTTTTAAAAATCATAGTGAAATAAAAATAAAATTGCTTCGTCACATCCATATTCGTATAAAACTTAAAAACGTTAATGTCACAATTTAATGACATTAATGTTACAGATTACCGCCCACAGATGGCGCTTATTGAGCGGTTAGTTAATTAGCCAATTTTGTTACTAATATTACCTTAGGTATAGGTAATATTAGTAACAAAATTGGCTGATAATGATAATTTCATACGCTACAATATCATTTATATACTTACTCCTTTGAGTTTCATTGGCTATTTAAAGGTGATTTCTTTGAAGTAATTATTAAATAAATGTCCTCAAAATATATACAAAATAATTGATATATTTTAATCAATCCCTGAAATAACGAATGCATTCAATGAAGCAAAAATTAATTTCGTTGCTCATGCACCTTTTTTTGTGGGAACTTGCTACTTTTGTAAATGCCCATTAAAAACCTCGAGCAAGGGATCCCTCTTTAAAAAAACACCACCAAAAACACCTTCGGTCTTTATATAAACACCTTGCCCACACCCTGTATGGTAGTACACCTACTCATTAAAAAAAATACACAATGATGATCTGCCTAGAGTTTTCTCAATTACGTTGGGTTCAGCTTGACCCGAGGACCTGGTGACCTGTAATATAGGTGTTACTACCTACCACAGGCACCAGCGATCTACAACCAAAAATCGTTAGCTATTTCTGCTGAGTAAAATACTGTTCTTTTTTGGCTTGTGGTGAGAAATAAACACATTTTACTATCTATTATTAGCTTCTGGTAATTGGATGCAGCTAAATACCAGTATTTTACATGGAGCGACTGCCTATCTGACCTCCACAGCCTAGTTGCTAGGTAACATGATACCCCTTGGTAAGACTGGTTGTCAGACTTTCGGGCTTCTGACGACTCGTAACGACTGTCAAAGGTCTACAAATGACAAACGACGTAAAACAGAGCCGCAATTTGCAAAAAACAAAGAAATTTTGAATTTGGCGGGCTGTAGCCCGCCAAATTCAAAATCAGCAGCATTCATTCAGCTGTAGCTGAGGATTGAACTTAACCCGTCTTATTACAAAACACGATCTAACTTTAGCCAGAGCCTAAACCTCCGAGCCATTTTTTGTATTTCGAACTTTATGCTGCCTTTAGTAAAGTTCTTAATACAAAATTGACCACCTAAGACCGGACTGCGTTGTCAGTTTTCTAGAAGGAACTGTATTTCGATGTCTGTTAGGTTCTCATTTCAAAAACAGGCTCGATGGTTTAAACCATGTCAAAAGAAAAACCTTGTTTTGTAATAAGACCGAATCCGTCTTATTACAAAACACGATCTAACTTTAGCCCCAACCTACACATTCGATTTAGTTTTTGTATTTGGAACTTTATGCCGACTTTAGTAAAGTTCTTAATACAAAATTGACAATATAAGACCGGACTAAGTTGACAGTTTTGTAAAAGGAACTGTATTTCGATTTCAGTTATGTTCTTATTTCAAAAACAGGCTCGATGGTTTAAACCATGTCAAAAGAAAAACCTTGTTTTGTAATAAGGCCGTAAGTGTTTTCCGAGGCACGGGAAAACAAGACACAGTGTGATCAAAATAATTCATTTTTGAAAAATAAGCCTCGCGAGAAAAATGAGTGACACAATTTCAAATATATCTAGTCGTGCTCGTACAAGATATTACGTAATGCCATAATACCCGAGAGCCGTCAATGTCGCGTTCCTAACAGGATTACTTGTAAACCCGCACAGCTGTGGTTTAATTAATTATGTATTGCGCCCTATTTATTTTAGTACCGTTATTTATGTAAGAATCTGAGATTTGTGCTTCATCAAACTTGTTTATAGCGCTGCTGGTGCCAAAATTTTTGAACGCAGGAGTCTTCGCAAGAAGAGGCTGGTTAAAGTGTCAAGTCCCCTGGGACTTCTGGGGTAATAATGTCGACTAAAACAATAACTATGTTTACCCAGGACTTACGGCGCAGTACAGACTCCTCCCCTATGTGCTGTATTCGGGACATACGACTTTTATTATCAGTGATCGGATAATCGGGCGCTAATGTACCTAAACTTCACTTTTATTCCCACGAAAGAATAATACGGACATGCCTTACAGAATCCCGGATCCCAGAATCGTTTGAAATTCCTGAGATTGCTACCTATGCTATTGCTATTGTATGTTACCTGCATACAAAATATAGTTAGTACTTGTTGTGAAAATTAAAAATTTTCATTGAATAATGCTTACTCGTACATACTTACTCGGCTGCGGCTCGCAGCTGTTCCTTGTTAAACTCTCATTGACTTTTTTATTGTTTAAAAAGCCGATTCTAATGGAACTTTTAATTTACAATGAAAGTTTTTATGAGAACTGGTTTACTAACAGGCTAGCAGCCTTAACTATGGAATTTAAACAATTATAATTTTATGTGTAGCCCCATTTATTTTCGTACAAAAGCAAATTATTATTATGAAATCTTTCACAAAATTACTTATTTATTCAGGAAGGTATGTCCATATTATTCTTTCGTGGGAAGTAGTTTAGGTATATCCAAGCGCCCGATTATCCGATCACTGATTATTATAATATCCACTGCTGCTGAACACAAGCTTCAACGTAGAGTGTTGTTGAAAACTTTCTGTTTTCTGCTACAAGACTACTTTTATCACTCAACAGATCTTCGTTTTACTGGCAAGCTAAGGTGCATCGCGTGTTTTTTAGGCTCCCCCTATACTTAAATGTTAGCGCCTCACTAATTATAATTACAGCAAAGGGAGAGTAATGAGGTCAGCAGGAAAATGTAAAGGTGTCTAGGGGCTACAATTTTGTATCATGGCGTGCTGCTGAGCCATATCTTAAAAAAAAGAACACAGGCAATTCAAGTAACATTTTCATCCACAAATGAATAGAAAATGAAATGCTTACAACACCATGTGTGTTTTAAAAGTGTATTTGAAACTTACTAAACAAGTTAGGATGTGAAGCAAATTGGGCAAATAAATTGGTAGCAGATCCTTTTTCTGACACACTCTGTATCGAGTTTTACAAATACGTGCTGGCGGAAAACACGTCACTGCAACGTTACATCGCTTCGTTTATTCATACTACGGTAATTGAAGACCGATGGCAGTCGTCAAAAGACAAGAGCTTCAATAAAGTAATTATTAATGCATCAATGAACGTTCAATCAATGAACTGTAGTCTGTAAGTGCAGTAGAGTACCAGGTACTTACATCTCTGCCCTTCCCCTTGGAACTCAAAGGCGTGACGGTTATGGACTGGAAGTGTCTCCATTGTTACGACGGCCATTATGTCTCTGTAGCTACTTATATTTCAGTGTTAATATAGAGCTAAAGCTAAGGCTATACTTACTTACTGCACGATTTCTTTTCGATTTGGGACAGAAAAGCACGCTGAAATTTTTCAAACTTTCAATAGTTTATACATACTGAGAGACTGCCAGCTCAAGTCAAGCGTCTCTTTAATATTCATTCTACCTAGGTCTCTAACAGACTTAAGAGAACGTATCCGAGACGTCTAGGTAGCTAACAATATTCCAATATTACTAGTACCAGCTTCGCTACAAACCTTTTAAGCTGTCAAACGACAGATGACATGCACAAACAAGACACTTTCGGAAAAGCAGGCTAGTAATAGGCAAGTGACATGTAAAATATCGACATTATAATACTTTAGAGGCTTAAGACTATATAATACATACTCGTAGTTTAGGAGGTTTATAGAAATGGAAATCATAGAGAAGTCTACGTGGAAAAGGAA
Source organism: Brachylomia viminalis (assembly GCA_937001585.2). Lineage (NCBI taxonomy): Eukaryota > Metazoa > Arthropoda > Insecta > Lepidoptera > Noctuidae > Brachylomia > Brachylomia viminalis. Next base: position 3,635,257 of record OW443303.2, on the reverse strand, counting down.
AGCTTTTACCAGCAGTAAAACATAATTATTAACATAGTCTCTTAGTCAGTTCCTAGCTCAAGCTGCACGTACCGTTAACGATACTTAACATCGTGACCTGCGTGCCCTGGTAACCAAGAATCACGGTACGCAGTTCATGATGTTACGGAGAGGAACTTAAGGATACTACTAAATCTACTGCCTTCTGATAATGTCATGCTCTTAGCTGAGAACAATTAGATTTGCATCGACGCGCTACGAAAAAACACAGAGCCCTGCAATTTCGATTGCGTATTCACCACAGCAGACGACAAATGCTCCTGATTAAAACAGCGCGTCACTACACATACGAGTACCAATACCATCCAAAACAACACACGTTCGATACGCAAATGATACTATGTATAGTAGGTACTATAGTACCAAAGGGACGTCTAAAGCGCACGGTATTAGGACCTCACAGTCTGGCGGCCTATCTAAATGACGCCTTTGTTCGGCCACGTCACGTCCGCACTAACAGGATTACGTGTGTGACGCGCAACGGATAGTGTGGACCTAGCTTTATATTGTAATTAATTTAGCTGCGTAGCACGCAGCGGGAATGATGATTTTGATTTTGTGTAATTGGATTAACTGCGATAATTAACAAAAAATGCAGTAAACGGAAAATCTAGTCAGCGTGTGACACTGATGTACGACTACTAGAATACAAAATGAGATTGTGAAAATGATAAGAACATCGAGCAAAATTCATCACAAGCGAAAAGTTCGGGACTTACGAGTACTTATAATAGGCAGAGTAGTAAGATACAGGATTCTGATCTCGTCATAGCCATAAACATAAAAACATAATACGTATTAGGCAAAGCCAAATTATTATAGTGCTTATTTTTACGCACAACTTCTCTTGGCCCTATTAATCTTCCTCTTTTCCTTTCGTACCTTTCAACAAAATTAAGTAAATATTGAATGGACATCTGAAATTATTTACCTTAAATATGGAAAAAGGTTTCATTCAACAAAGTACGCATCTGAGACAGGAAAATTGAGTCTACATACATATAAATATTGTAGAAAATGTATCGCGAAATTCTACCAAACATGTCAAACGCAGTTCGCAAGTTCGGCGCAAAACTTATTAAATTAATGACGTCACGACACGTCATCCGAAAAATGTTTCGCCCGAGTGCGGCCCTGTGGCGAATTAATCCGACATGTTTTGTAGGTCATAGCTTGTTACGCGAAAAGCGGTCATACGTCACACGTCATAAGAATTGTTTTCCGATGTGTCGGGCGTTACAGTGATGTGTGTCGTATATATATTTTATATTATATCTTGTCTGGATCGATAAGACCGTTCGTAGGGATGTGACTATGTTTGCGGAGCGAGTGCGAATTTTAAGTAGAATACATACATGAAGCATGGAACGGTTCGTTCCTGTTTACCATGCTGGAAAAGAGGCTAAGCTTTGATGAATGAATTTGAATCTAGCCTCTAGATTCAATAGCTTCCTTTGACGGAAGCTAGCAGAATGCAAAATCGTTCTTTGATGTTATTTGAAAAGATTTCGCTTTTGCTTTTCAGAGGCTCGTTGCTGTTAATTAATGAGGCCTTGCCTAGGTTTTTCTTACAATAAAGGGACCATTCATAGGAGAATAGGCGTCCTTAAAGTAGTACGATGACTGGTGAAAACAATGGTGCCCTATCTAAAAAGGTCACAACATATATTTACTTTACTTGTATGCTCCATTACCACAAAAAGATAACGAGATGAATCACTACAGTTTTCTTTCATTCCAAATGAGTAATAATGTTATCTGTAAGACAGTTAGAGCATCACGTTAATTACATTTTCCATTAGCTCTTCGTTTTCTCTAATAATTACTTCACTGGTCGTTATTTTTGCCGACTCATGATTAAAGAAATGTACACACGTAAAAGTTTCTGCGATTAGAACGGAGTATGTACAGTTAGTACTTAAAACTAGATGAAGTGAGCTGTCAATAAGTCAATCCCTAGAATCAGAAGGGATGACAGCTCACTTCAAGCTCTCTTCACCTAAGTTTCCACGGTAAGTTTTTTTAACAGAATTGTTCGGCTGATGTATTAAAAGAGCATCCACGTGGCTATTGCTGCTTAGATCTTGAGTCGGAGTTTTGGCCAGTCACTCCATGACACAAACTTTGCTCACTGATTAATATTTTCGGTACCTGTCCTACCCCCTACGTAAAAGAGATTGTAGGTCCCGTGTGAGTAAAAGAGATACATCTATTATTGATAGTTGATCGCTGACTGTTTACTCCGCCGCCGGCGAGTACTAGTTTGTCGCAGCGACAAGAGCTATCAGAGAGTATTCGCTCAGCGACGCTCGTTTGGCAGGTAGTACACTCGCTGAGAGACTCACGCCTGGTACAAACGCATACCAGAGAGTAATCACTTGACGCCGTCGCGCTCTCGCTGCTCGTTGCTGGCCAGCTCGTTTTAGTTGCTAGCTGCCGGCGGAGGGACAGGTGCCTAAAACACGAATTCTATTCTCGCAAAGCTCTTTTCGACTGTGTATTCCTGTTGTTGGGTTGACTTCTGAATATGTATCTTGGTACTTATCCCGCAAAGCAATTCAATCAATTCAATTTCGAATGAAATGAAATCAAAATCTAACTCGAATACGAAAATCAGATTCGAAGTAAATTCGCAATTTGTTATGCCACAACACTAGATATAGGCACGCTACGTATATCTGTCTATGTACTAATATACGAGAGTATATACTATTGTACCTAAATATATGTACGGGAAGCGGATGTCGTTAGAAATATGTTAAAGGAAGATGTTTGGATGATTAATTGAACGATTATGTAGGTCGGTTTTGGCACGACATAAATGTTCTTTGGTTTTATGTTGGTGGTTCACATCTATGCCTGCTTCATTTTAAACTTTGTGGGACTATTGCCAGTGGCACAGCCTTTCTGTCATATAGTCAGATCCAAAGGGACTTGTCGTAAGAACAACAGCTTTTAGCTTGAAGACGTGCATTAATAAAACGGCCTGGCTCTGTGGCTGAAACAAGTGACGATCCTTAGATGCTTAACTGCTGACAGATTCGCCGTCAACCACGCTGACTGGTTCTTTTCACTATGTACAACGAAATTATTAAATTAAAATTAATTTAACTCAGCCAAAACACATTAAACAAAAAATACAATTTTATAGGTCACAGAATTACAATTAAAATACAATGTCAAATGCAATTAAAATAAACGAATGAGTATTACTAATTATAAGGGTCACAGAATTAAAATGACCATTATGAGATTATACTATACCTAATTATCCTAAAGTGCGTGCTGACACCAAATCTTTTGGGGGTACTCTCTCATGTGTCTCATGTGTCAACACGGTCTGTCACAAGCCGATCAGTTACTAGAGTAGACTAGATATGCGGTCAGAGTCGCGGGGCTAGTAATCTACAAATCTCTGTTCTTCTTAGCAACATATGATGAACACCTAACCTGTAAACATATATTTATAAACGCTGTTCTATGTAGGCAGGCAGGACCTCCTAGAATAAGTACAGAGCGCCACGTGCTAAGATCCTATCATACTCCTTTTGCAAGGCCTTGCCTCGTTCATATAATATCTGCCGATCTATGCTGTAAAAATCTCACCGTCGAAACAGGTGAAGTGAGCTTGAAGTAAGCTGTCAATATTATCCAATCCATCAGGTGGAATGACAGTTCACTTCAAGCTCACTGCTCACTTCACTTAAGTTTTCACAGTGCCTTTTTTATAGTACAGATTGGCAGTCATACCTTCCTAGATATATTTGTTAATCACTTTACCAAAGCTTGGCTAAACTAATTAAGCACATAGTGTGGTCGGTGCGATCTGTTATATTAATAAGATCATCATGGCCTTGTGTGTGGGTGACTTCAATGTTGAATGTATGATGAGTGTGTCATACAAGGATCTTTGTTTGTCTGGTGTCTTTATCCGCTCGTGCCTTATTAAATTGAACTTCCGAACTAATATTTTAAGAGGGTAAAATTGATTGCTTTTAAGAGGTAATATCTGGAACTGCTGATCCGATTACAACAATTCTTCCACTAATAGAAAGTTACACTATTGCCGAGTATTATGAGGATATATTTTATGGTACAGTTTATTTCCACGCCGACAACGTCGTGGACAGAAGTTAACTTGTAAAAAAATCAGTAAATATCTAAACAAACTTTTATAGCTTAGCATTGAGAACCCTTTTGTACTTACTCGTAGCTAGCTTTATTTGGCAAGTCGCTAATATACAGTCTATCCACAGTTTTAGTTAGGCATTCCTAATTGGTTCGTCCCTTTTTAGGACTATACTACACACATCAAAAGTGTCTAGGGATCAACATATATTTTTGCAATAACTTTTCTCCTGATTGATATTAATTAAAATTTTCTTTAAGGATTCATAAAATAAAGTGTTTTCGTTTGTCACAGTAACGATAAACCAAGTCACCTTTGCATTAATAAAGAAATTTGCCATTTTCCTAATAAAGGGATTTTTGACATTTGAACCACTAACACAAAAGTTCGAAAAAAAGACTGAAATAACAGTTTTCTTTAAAATTTTATTGGGTAACTTAAACAATTAATAATCCGTGTTTCTACCGCGAACACTAACAACACAAGAACATCGGTTTGGCATACTCAAAATGAGTTCATCCAAATCACGCTGTGGAATGGCCGCCCATGTTCGTTGCAACAACAAAAAAAGGTCTTCTTGCGACTGGATACCCTCCATATTCGGCAGAGCTCTTCTCTGTAGCATATCCCATGCATGCTCAATCGGGTTCAAGTCTGGCGACTGAGCAGGCCAGGGCAGGACATTGATGTTAGCTGCGGCGAGAGTCTGTCTTACAACTCTTGCGGTGTGCGGTCGTGCATTATCATGCATTAACTGAAATAAGGGACCGATTTGCACTTGTAGAGGAACGATGACGTCTGATACAATCGTCTCAGCATAAATTTGAGCGTTGAGGTTGCCTCTGATCCAAATCAACTCAGTTCTTCCGCCGATCCAAATACCCGCCCATACCATGATGGTTCCACCACTATAAGGATGGACTTCCTGGCAGGATTTTAATCGCTGTTGGCGTCCAGGGGTTCTCCAGTGTCGTATACGTCTTGTATCCGGTCTCATACCAAAACGAGACTCATCAGAAAAGCACACGAAACGCCATTGTTCTTCTGCCCAATTTCTGTGTTCAAGAGCCCATTGATATCGAATCCTACGATTGTGCATTGCTATAGGTGGTACCCGTAGCGGTCTTCGGGAATGAAGGTTCACTTCATGCAAGCGGTTTCTGACTGTTTGGTCGCTAATTAAGTTCCCTGAAGAGTGATGAAGCCTCACGGCTAACATCATGGCGGTTATTGTTGGAGCTCTTCGAGTTAAGATTTGAATGTATCGGTCTTGTCTCCGTGTGGTGCAGCGATACCGTCCTCCATGGCGCTCAGCCACGGTACCAGTGCTTCGGTAACGTGTCCAAAGTCGACTGATAACACTCTGACTTGTATTCAGAGCTAAAGCCACAGTACGTTGCCGGGAACCAGCTTCTATCATTCCCACGGCTCTGAGCATTTCTTCCCTGCTTAAATGACGTCGCCGCTCCATAATAACGTTGGTTTTAATCAGTAGTAGGGAAACAGTAGCACTAATAATGTCTTCAATGCGTTGTATGTTTTTATAGGGAAAATATTGACAGCTGATTTTCATCTTTTACTCGAATTTGATTCACAGTTCCTGATTCAAATTATGAAATGCACCAAAAAGGATCCATATAAATTTATAAAATCATAAATTTATTACAAAGCCACATCTTAATCTCAAGAAATCCGCATAAAAATGCTTGATCCCTAGACACTTTTGATGTGTGTATTTATTGTTGTTCTAAATGTAAGTTCTTCAATTATGCTTATTATTTTCCCTGAAGCTTTCAGCTAATGTACCTGAACCACAAAATAGTCGGTTGTTATGTAGTTTCCATCTATGTTTTGGTTATGAGTGCTTCCCAATGCAAAACTGACTTAATAATTATTGGTGTCAAGGTCTACTGCATAGTTTGAAATCAAGGCATTTAAATCCTAGACCGGACAAAGGTTTTCCAAGAAAATTATAATTATCTACAAATAAGGTTAACGTCTAACGTTGCTTATACATTAATACGTGTTTCCCTTCACTTTCAAGCAAGCAACTCCAAGTGCAAAACAAGATTAACATTTGAACATAAAATCACGCTTTGCTTAGTTAAGTTATTTAAAACTACAATTAGTGAGGACCGATCCCCTGTTGTGATCCTTGTGTCCCTTCTCCCGGGGGTGTCGTGAAGGGCGATCAAAAGATTATGTTGTTTGATTGACTGTAATATCCTTTTATTGTGATAACGTTTTAGTTTAGAAACTGGGTCTCTAAAGGGTTATCAAAACACCGTCATTTTTAGGGTTCCGTAACCAAAGGGTGCTGACGGAACCCTATTACTAAGGCTCCGCTGTCCATCCGTCCATCTGTCTGTCAGCGGGCCGTATGCCATGAACCGTAATAGGTAGACAATTGAAATTTTCACTGTGTATTTATATTACTGCTATTACAACAAATAAAAATAAAATAAAGTTAAAAATTAAAGGGGGTCCCCATACAATATACAGTCATGTTTAAAAAAAAATAGTGTTGATTATTGTACGGTGGTGCGGAACCCATCGTGCGCGAGCCCGACTCGCACTTTGCCGGTTTTCACGCTATTAAATATTTCAAGGCCATATTAATATATGGCCATAGTGGCCATACATTTGAGTTCGCCAATTCGTTTTGCAAGTTCATTGTGGTGTTCAAAATATTTCATATCAAAACGTACAAATTCAATTTGCTAGAAAAAACATCATGATCTGCCTGCCTTTCCCAAGTATTTTGGGGTTGGCTTCCAGTCTAACCGGATGCAGCTGAATATCAGTATTTTACATAGAGCGACTGCCTATCTGTTTTCCACAACCCAGTTACTGGGTTTTACGATACTCCTTGGTAAGACTGGTTGTCAGACTTTCGGGCTTCTGACGACCCGTTATGACTGTCAAAGATCTACAAATGACAGCCGGGACCAACGGCCTAACGTGCTTTCCGAGGCACGGATGGGTCTCGATATATAACGGATGGTCACCCATCCACGGACCGGCCTCGGCAAGCGTAGCTTAGCCTTCGATCGACCCGCGCGGCTGTTATTATTTAGCCACGAGCCCCTCTTGTTACAATATACAGTATCCCAAGATAAATGTCACATAAAAAGAAAAAAATATCCTATCAGATCAAATGAGGAAATATAATTATTTTCTCTCATTTCTTGTTCCTGTTCAACATGGAAAGTACTCGTAATTAGTTTGATTACCGGGACTAATGCAAAAACGTGCTCGCTAGACGACTCGATGAGTACATACTAATTAATATAAAACAAAGGAAGCTTCATGTTTTCATGAGATTAATAGATTGTGTGGTCATTCTTGTTATTAAAGACAAGGCAGACTTACTGAGCACCTTTTATATTCATTTATTCGCCCCTGCATCGCACGGTTTGTATGACTTAATATTAATGTTATAGACACGTAAACCTTCCGAAATAAATTCTCTAAATGATGGTGAAAACCGCATCAAAATCCGGTGCGTAATCTAAAAGAACAAGGCAGTCACACAGGGATACGAATTTGTATAGTTTTAGGATCTCCAACAAAGATCTATTTGTCAACTTTTCAATCATCTGGTTTTCTGATCAGAGACTTGTTCAGCATTTCAAAATCAGGATCATTTTTCCTACCTGTGGAATCCATACTAATATTTTGAATTCGAAAGTAATACTGGCTGTCTATCTGTATGTCTGTATCCTTTTCACGCCTAAACCACTGAACGGATTTCGATAAAATTTGGCAAGGTGGATGGCATCCTGGGGAAGGACGTAGGCTACTTTTGTCTCAAAAATATTTTTTTTATTTATTTCTGCCTGAATATAGTTTCAATATTTTTGTTGGTAGGTATATTCGCGTGTGCTAATGTGGCAAATAATTTAATTTAATGTTTTGTTTCGTACTGTTAATTACTTACTACTACATAGAATCCAGTTCTTCTAACTAAAAGACAGCTGTGCTGCTGGGGAGTTTGTTGCGCCACTTCTTCTTCCCAGCTAAAGCACTAGGAAGTGGTGAAGGGCGGGCGTTTTGCGGGACTGTTTTATGTAATTTTGACGTTCAAAAATTGCTGATTCTCAGCCTAGTTTGAGTAAATGACTTTTGAGTTTGATAATTCTAAAAGGGGGTGATATAGGGTATGAATGTTTGTATGGGATACTTAGCAATAGCTGGTCAATGGCGGCGCTAGAGTATTTCAAACAAGAATCATTGTTATTTTTAAGTTCAGGCTTCTTCTGGGTAAGCTCACTTCATCGTCGACTCTGTCTCTGCCACCACTGACCCAGACTAGAGGCAAGAGCAAACCCATCTTAAATAAAAAAAATAGACATTTAGAATCATAAAAACCTGTTTAATATAATAAAAAAATATTATTTGTATTTATGATCTGTTTGTCTCTTACCTTTCCAAGTTTTAACGACTGAATGGATTTGGATGATAGGATACAATTTTCCCGATAGCACGTTCCCGTGGGATAGTTCCCGACAATCACGCGGGCATATTCGCGGACAGAGGCTAGTTCGTTATAAGGGAATGAGAGATCTCGACAAGAGGATGGTCAGCAGTAACGATTCTATCTGTTTATGACGACTAACTGTGATTACCATCGCATGCGCACTTTCATGATCGCAAAAGACAGATACTTTGCTAAGAGTAGTAAGGTCACGAATCTGTCTTCCACCCATTAAAGTGGTTTCGTTTAAATTTGATACGGAAAATTATGGTGTGTACAAAGGTTAAAGAAGTTTATGGGCAGATACTAAGTTAATAGATTTTTTTAGAGTAGGTAGGTACTCCCAACGAACAGATGTTTGTAAGAAAAATATTACCTACAAGTATCTCTTTTCAGTCATATTGTTAGAAGAAAATTGCTTAGCTATCCGTTCCCTCCCTCGCAAGGAGCGTAGTTATTTCAATCCAATTCTAATAGAACTACGACAACACAACAGATTGTGGTTGATCCCACCCAATTGAAAACTATCCCTTCTTATCCCGGGACGATCGATCCCCCGGGATCGTGGAGCCCGGGACACGGGACCTCAATACCCCGTGGTTGCACGACGTGTATTGTGAGGGCTGGATTAAGTTCAGCACTTTCATTTATTTTGGTATTGACAGAATTTAAAGTGGTATTCTAAGAAAACTGCTGCTGAAAATTATTTCAGATAGAAATGACAGATGAAAAGAAATTGAAACGATCGTATGGAATTTCGAGTTAAGGTACCGCAGGTAGGGTAATTCGTATACAGGGTTATTGGTAAAACACCATCAACCTCTTAAGGGGTCATTGTACTCATCATTATGAACAACTTTTATTACGAGACCAAATATGAAATAGCGAAAATAAAATCCGCTGTTACACACATGCCCTACATTTATGTTTGCAAAACTCGTCAAAATGTGAGTACAATGACCCCTTAAGAGGTTGATGGTGTTTTACTAATAACCCTGTATATCAGTGCGAGCTCCTCACGGCTGAAGATGACCCTGGATTTGACCAAGATTGCACCTGATAGCAAGCAATGATTGACGTGGCTTCGAAATAAAATATTTACCAGAGCCAGGCATGCATCATTCATCATCATTCCATCCATCATTCCCAGGCTACAACTAAAGAGCATCAGATTATCGGCAATAACGTAACGTTTGGCACAGAGGTCGCTGTACGTTTTCATTTATACTTAGGAGATCATCTGGTACAGTCAACCTCTCGTCTATGATAACAGTTTGACTTTGACTGCAGACGGCTTTCGAGCAGTTGGTTTTCGTAGTTCAAGTGTTGTTACTAACATGCGGCTGACCGTACCTACATTCTTTACCAGTGACCAAATATTGGACAAAAAGTTTGTCTTTGGACTCTTCTATCATTCTAAACAAACCAGAGACCATGTAATGCTAGTTTAGTATCTCTTAACCCCGATTGCTAACCGCACGTCGGCGTCGGTAGTGTAAGTAGTTGTATGTATGTAGTTCGTCGTAAGTGCTCAGATGATTACAGTTATAATAACCGACGGCTGCTATACAGTTACTATGAAATTAACGCGGAGTTACCAACTTTGAAATGTGATGGTGACAGTGACTGGCCACTTGTGTGTTTACAATGTCAGCTACTGCTGGCTAAAGGGCTCTTGTCACACAGAGACGGATGAGCTTGATGATCACGATTGCTCACTGTATAAGATCATGCTAGACCCTGTTAGATCATAAGTAAAGGGTCGATTATTCAACCGTCAGACATCTTTTACCAACATAATTGATACATCAGATTGACATTATTTTCTATACAAAAGCTATCAAACAGTCATATTTATTCCTCAGATAAATGTTATCTGGTGATTGAAAAATCGGTCCTATGTCCTTGTTTCAAGACATTAATTCTTCTCAGAGTAGTCAGATAGGAAACGCCGAACTCATCTAGTTAAAAAAAAATATGATTGACGTGTAAAAGTGTTTGTAAAAACCTACTTACAGAAATAAAATCATTTATCATTAATTATTTATCTTTTTAAGTAAATGACTAGTCAAACATAAAGGTAGGTTCTACTGATAATACGACGTTTGTGTGTTGTCAATAAAATGTAGAATTTCATTAAATTTAAACCCGTCTGTTATTAGCATGATAAATATATTTAAAAGAACTGCGTTCATATTATTGTAATTCGTTTTATCCCAGGGATCAGGCTTGTAATTACATGCAAGTATGTAAATGTATCTGCCGCCTTTTTCACTTTTTCCCTGACGTCATCCCCAATGTAACATTATGCACGGTCCCTTCCGGCATGATAAGTAGCTTTGGCACCATTAATATTAATTGCGAAAAACGAATATAGGTAGGTAAGTTCAGACTATTATAAAAGTCATTATGATCGTAAATACTCGATTACAGCGATGAGAGTGGGAGGTAATGTTTTCCGCGTATATGCATGAGTAGGTAGTTAGGTACCTATGTAGGGTTGGCGAAGGATAAATGAAAGGGTGAAGGTCAAATTGCTCAGATGCCGCAAATTCCGTACATTTCTTTGTGGGTACGCAGTGTTGCGAACATTTTTCGCGTAGCGTTACGCTTTCTCTGGTTTTCAAAAGAAACTACGTTTACCTCGTTGGTGACTAGGTACTTCTGTAATCATTGCAATCCAATGCTGAATTAAAGTCATAGCTTTGACCAAATAACGATAAAAAAAAATACATTTAAATGTTTGCAGTTTTGTGAGAAGACAGAGTGATAGAATGAACTTAATTTAGTATTAATGGATAATTTGCTGTACGAAATATATTATAGGTAATAATTTATAAATAAATAATAATAAAAATAGTAACGAAGAATTTTTGTCCGTTGTATGTGTATGTATGTCCCGGATTGACGCAAAAACGACAGAAAGGATTTGGATGAAATTTGGCTCATAGATAGTTTATAAGCAGCGGGGCTTGAGTCACACATTTTTATCACAGTTTGGGAGCAAAAACCGTGACAAAATGCGTGACTCAAGCCGATAGCAGCTCGCCCCTCTGGATTAATACACTAGGTACTTTTAATCCTGGTTGTACGTTCCCGTGAGATATTTTTCGACATCCACGCGAGTGAAGCCGCGGGCAAAACGTAGTATATAAATAAATTTCATAATTGTATCTGGAGACCTTGTATTATTGTATCTGGAGATCTCGTATTATTGTATCTGGAGACCTTGTATTATTGTATCTGGAGACCTCGTATTATTGTATCTAGAGATGTAGCATTATTGTATCTGGAGACCTTGTATTATTGTATCTGGAGATGTGGCATTATTGTATCTGGAGACGTCGTATTATTGTATCTGCAGACCTAGTATTATTGTATCTGAAGACCTCGTATTTTTGTATCTGGAGACCTCGTATTATTGTAACTGGAGACCTTGTATTATTGTATCTGGAGATGTAGCATTATTGTATCTGGAGACGTCGTATTATTGTATCTGCAGATCTAGTATTATTGTATCTGTAGACCTCGTTTTATTGTATCTGAAGACCTCGTATTATTGTAACTGGAGACCTCGTATTATTGTATCTGGAGATGTAGCATTATTGTATCTGGAGACTCGTATTATTGTATCTGGAGAGCTCGCATTCTACAAATATTGTAGAACTAGTTTACTTGAAAATTCAACTCAAAAGGCGAGGTCTGGAATGTTTGCCAAGAGCTTCACTTGACAACCCTACCTACAAGACCTCGACTGGATTAGGCAAATGAGATGTCATTAGATTCCTATTGTCGGTGTCGTAGACTAACATTCAAAATGCCGGCGTGGTTTGCGATCCATAGATGTTGTTAAACACTTTAATGTCTTTACACGTTTGTCACATGACTTGCTGTGGTTCTTGACGAGTCTATCGGTAGGAATCAGTAAAGTATGGTAGAGATCTTTTTACCCGACAATGGCGCAGCCAAAAGGAAGGGTTTAGTTTTTCGTATAAAATAGAAGAGCCACCTACCTAGAAACCTACTTACAGAAATCAAATCATAGAATAAATATTCTTTATTATGTGCACCAAAAAATTACAGATATAAATGTAGTAATTTTACTTTGTAAATTCTAATGAATTGATTTAATTAATTAATTATAAATTACATACATTACAATTAATTAATAATTAATATTATATAAACAATAATTCTGATTGTCCCCAATCAGAATTATTTTTTATAGATTATTTCTATGATTATATTTTCTATGATTAATTTTTAGACGGAAAAAATATTAAAAAAAAATGAAATATTTTTTTATATATTAAAAAAGGCTATCTACATGCTAAACAATAGTGCGTAGCCGTGCGCTGGGCCTTTCTTTAACAGTCGATAAGAAATGATGGGATTGAGTTAAAAAACATGCAATTATTGCCATTAAGTGGTAAAAACAACTTAAAGTAATAAAAACAGTAGGTAATGAGGTCTGGTCTTATTGAGAAATTTTACGATTATTATAAAAAACTATGAAAAAAAGATTTTGCTAAAAAGACATGTTTATTTTCAATTGAGGATAGTTTTTTCACAATTTTAATTTTATTAGGACGCCTAATTACTTCCAACCATTATGGAGTTTGTTTCATCGCGATAGATCATTTACTTACACCGTTAAAGTTACACCGTTTTGTTTACACTAGGGTCACAGAAGCGAACAAGTTTTTGAAAAATTCCATATAAGTAAAATATTAATAAAATATTTTTGATATAAAATAGATTTTTTAAATATTTTTTTCGTCGATATAATTAAGCATAGATTCTCTCATTTCCATATGTGCACATTATAAAGACACACTGTATAGTTAATATAAGTCTGAAATCACCAACCCGACTTGAGCAAGCGTGGTGATATGTGGTCGTGCCTTCTCTGTTTGAGAAGAGGCCTTTGACCTGCAGTGTGGTATCAAGTGGCTGGTGACTGGTGTCACCTACGCAGATATTTAAGCATTCACATGCCACTGCCTCACCCTGAAAATTCCACAAACAGCAGATATCTAAGTTCAGTCATATTCTAAGTAAATGTAAGTTAATAATGAAGTCAGCCGTGCATGCAGTCCCCTTGACCTACTGGCTTTGTGGTTCACATGTCGCTCGCTAAGCTCGGGGTCGTGGATTCAAAGCGTTGGTATACTGAGAGTTATGCCATTTCCAATTAGATTAGGCATGTAGACTTTGGTTTATTAGAATCTGATATTCATTAAAGTTGCAGTAAAATACCTTCATACAATATTGCTAAATGCTTTTTCTCAAAAGATTAATGAACTAGACATACTCTGAGTCTCCAAAATGTATTTTTTTTCCCTGAACACACGGTAGAAACAGAAATAAACATGACGAAAAATAAATTTTCCCGAAAATCTCCGTGAAAACAACGGAATAGATAGGAGCAACTTCTAAAAGAATATATTTAACGTAACACAACGAAATTCACCGACACCTCAGCGCGAAGAAAATCAATACTCGACAGGAAGACGAATGAGGCCCGGATGCAAAAATACGGAAGCAAAGAAACCCTTTAAAACTATACATAAGAGGCTTTCAAAGCCTTTGAAAGTTTCGCACAATAATAATACGAAAAGTTTATTACTTATGTAGAATTCCTAAGTACGATGAATCGGCTCTGCGGCCGCGCGCAGGGGGTCAGTGACCGCACTCGGAGACGGCTTGTCTCCATTGACACGGTACAAGATGACGTGTCGTGTTTTGTTTTACTTTTTTTTTGTTGATTAAATTAGGCTGGTCTAGTTTCGTGTTCGCGGTATTGGATGTGACGCAATATCGGGTTCGGCGTTCGCGTACTTACCTATTGTTTTTACGGAAAATGAAAATGTTTTTGTTTTTATTAAAACGTTTGATGTAGAATGTGGCAAGTAGTATTTGTGTGGAATAGAAATGTTAGTTTTTAGTATATTTTTTTTAAACTTCATTCTTTACCCGTATTTAGGAATATTACGAACAAACAATTTTAATACTTTATTTAACTAAAACAAAAACATCAAACTAACTAAATTAACAATAACTGCAAGTAAAATTTTCGCTAAACCAAACATAATTTCTACCATAAACTAATTTCCATATCTGTTAAGTGTGATCAATTATCTATTATAGTAAGTAAGTATTCACTTTGTCATTATGTAGGTATGAAAAGCCTATAAATATTTATGTATGTACCTACTTGTACACTATAATTAATGGTTTCTAATTAAGAGAGAATCTCCTATGTACGTGGTAATAAAATTAAATAGGTTACGGTAATTAATTCCCAGCAGGCTTTCAACGTTTTCCTCTGAAAGGGAACGTTCCTTTGTGTTCATGAATTTTATTGTATGAGTAGGTACATGAATGTAGCAAGGGAGATACAATACATAATATTAGCATTATGTAATAGGAAAGCGAACTTACCATTAACACGAAATAGAGTTTTTAGTCAGGAATATACAAAAGAGTTAACAAAAATATGAAATGGAATGGAAAAACACATTTCGCAAATAAGATATAAAGTATCAACTTGTTCCAGTAGCACCAGATGCCTCATTATCCGCTGTTTAACGTTAAAAAGTAGCAGAAAATAGTTTCGAAATCATTACTGTGGAAGCCTCACTTCCTTTTACAACTATGTAGTGATTATGGCCCATAAACTACAGTGTTCGCCACCGCACTAGTGTATTATTTAGTGGAACATTTCTGTCTGTAACCGCAACGGGTGTTCGCTGCCCATTGCGCGGTCAGCACTGCCCGACCCTCTGCGGTCATGGTCGAGAGGCGCAATGGATGTGTCGGTTTTATGGACAAACCGACGTGTGTTTTATTATTTTGTTGCATGTCTTCACATGTTGTTATGGGATGTGAATATGATGGGGTTTAATGTTAAGTGTGTTTATGGATGGGGATGGATTGGTTAGTTTTTGCACCGTCTACTTCACTTTATTGTTTATTAAATAAAGAACATAACA
The DNA here is from genome assembly GCA_937001585.2 of Brachylomia viminalis. Lineage (NCBI taxonomy): Eukaryota > Metazoa > Arthropoda > Insecta > Lepidoptera > Noctuidae > Brachylomia > Brachylomia viminalis. Next base: position 3,619,617 of record OW443303.2, on the reverse strand, counting down.
TAGAGCCAATATCTATATTTGGCACTATGAAACGTCTAGGAATATTTAAAGTTATGAAAGGCATAACATTTCATCTTACATCATAAAAAAAATAACAATAAGGCAATCAATAAACACATCTGGCCAATAAAACAGATCAAGTTGTTACCAAATAAACACGATGTTACCCATAATAGTGCAGATGTGAGCATTACTATTCAATATGAAGATCCAAACGTGTGATACATTCAAAACTATTAACATAAATTGGTTTTATGGCCATTTTATCACCACAGCCGACATTCAATTTAAATAAATACAATTGAAAATTGTCATCATTTTATATTATGATCTTGTTTTGTACTTGTACATGGATATGATAATGGGTTAAGATGCTGTTAAGTATAGTTAAACTAAATTTACTAAATTGTCGTTGGAATTATTTAGAACATTACTTATAAGGCTCGTAACTTTCCCGCCAACCTTGGCTTGTAGTAAATAAATATTTTATACCCCAGAGAAACATAAAACATCGCTGATAACTACTTATAGTTAGGACATTAATTCAGTTTATTAGTCTCATTTCCTTTCGGTAATATAAATTTATGATTCCCTTTCCCCGATGGCCGGTTTCTAGCACATGTGACACGTGAAATGAGGTAGTATTATTAATTAAATTATTTTATCGAAAAGGTAGGTACAAGACGACTTCAAAAAACGTTATTTTCTTTACTTACTTTTTCTACAAAATAACTTAAAGTATGTCAAAAGAAATAAAACAATCAACTTTGTAGAACTTCCAAGTAAATTAAACGAAACATAACTTATAAAACGTGCCGTGCGAACAAATGGAAACCATACGAAAAAACTTTACGATCAAGCAAAGACCTTTTACGTTATGCAAGCAAGGAATATTATGTCTGCAGCTACTCAACCACCCCATAGCGCGGCTAATAACATCACTCGCCCACTATCTGGGTTACTAGCCATATATAATAAAATATTCAGAATGCTCCACAGCACCGCCATAAAATATTGATATGAAACATATATTTTTGATGACTCACTTGTTCAGAACTCGTGCTGCGAAAATAACAGTGATAAATGAATTAAAGTTTCCAGTTTGAATTTGCTGTTAAAGAAAATGACAGGGAAGATAAATGAGAAATTAGAAATTGTGTTTTGTCTTAAGAAAATGGTACTTCACTATCATTAAGTTTATGGCTCGTTGCAGAGAAAGAAAGGCTATGCTCGTCATTGAGGTAAGTGTGCGTTTTAGACGCTTGATGTATCAATCAATATCGGTCGTAGTATATTAGAGATTTATGTTTATAATTTGAATTTGAATATTTTTCAATGTCTGTCGCTCTGAAGCATGTTTTCCGAGTTTAATGAAGACACATTTGCCTGAGGAAATCCCCCGAGCCGGAAAGACGCACTTCGACATATCTGTTAACGATGTCATTACTCTTGAATATATTTTATGCTTATATTCTACCTATATTTTTCGCACATGTAAGCAGAAATGTAAATACTCACTGATACATTCTACGTATTTAAGTGAACTGAATAAAACGGCATTCGTACTGTTTAATTTGACAGTATGACAGTGTAATGACGGGTTGTTAGCCTAATTATCTCCCCTGGGTCGGTCCACATTGCCCCTGTACATAACAGTCAATTTGAGCTACACTTCAACGTCTGTTAGCTACTAAATACGGACAGACAGGGTTGTCGGACACGTTCGAGTAATGGACAATGTCAAAGAGGGTCGTCTTGCCCAGCAACCATTACTCGAACGGGCTTTTAAACTGACACTGTATTTCCCAGAGCAGTTTACAAAGTTCATATCTTTTTCATTATTTATATCATTCATTCATTAATAACCACACTATCACAAAGTTTTTCAAAGTAAAAAAAACTGTCAGTAACGAAACGCGAATAAACAATATCTGTTTTAAATTGCTGGCCATGTCACTTTGTCATACGAATCTGTCCACGTGTGCCAGTGCCTTCGCAGTCAGCAACAACTAACAACCTTGGATCGTTGCGTTGAACTTAATGCACAACCACATACATATGTATGAATTCTGACGACTTGACTAAGATCGTGCGAAGAAGGATATGTTAAAAGCGAGCTTTTAATGTCGGGTGGAATAAAAAATGTCGGACCTATTGTTTTATTGTGCCAAGTACGGTAGAGATTCGTAAGGAATAAAGCTCTTATAATTGCTTCTGCATGACGTCACTTGAGGAAAATAGCTATTCCACAGTATTTTTCACCTTATTAAAATTGTTTTCTACCAACCAACCAGTGCTAGGGAAATTATGCGAAAATTTAAATGTGTGAATTGTGCACTGGACCCTAAAGTACATAGAACAAATAAAAAGTAGGTTTCGCGCTAGATAAGATAATAGAATATTTAGCTACTAAATTAACTTAGTATTTCAATTTCATTTACATCCCATACTAAAAAGCAATATAGGGACCATCATCCTTTTAGGTAGGTATGCATTTAATTTAAGATGCTGGCTTATTAATGAAATCCAATTTGCTATGTCCGCGGCAAAATTCTTAATTGATATGCAAAGTAAAATATGGCTGAGAACGTTCAAAATATTGACAAAACACTTCGCTCTGCAAACACATTAATTTTCCACCGTCCATTTTTTATAGATCAGTTGTCCCGTTTTTAATTGCTTTTTCATCCAAAAGGGTTCTACTTGATGGATTGCTTTTTTCAAAATGTTACATTGAAATCATGTTAATAAAAACCCGCAATAAAATTGATAATTCCCTAGTTTCATTTTTTATGGCAACAGAACAGGGTTTGCTCTATCCAGCCAGTTTGCCGCAATGCCTTTAGAAGCTCGCATTCTCAAGCCTAATTTGTAAAATAAATATTGCCCTCATAAATAATTTAACTCCGATATATTATATCATTATGCTTTTAATAAAGAAGTGTTGCCGCCTGCGGAGGTACAGTTTTTATTCATTCTTTCGCTCTCGCCAAGAAAAAATTCAATTATATTGATATGAATGGGGAAGGTCTTGCGCTCGTAATTTTCGATTTAAGTGCTGGCACACGTATTTTACACTTTTGCTGTTTTAGAACGATTGGCCACAGTACATTTCCAAGTTGATCTTGAATGAATGAAAGACTGTGTTTCCGGTTGTTGCAAGATAAAAGTGAACGATTCACCACGGTGCTCATAGCAAAAGAGCTAGTAATTTTCTTCGTGTGCAGTATTACTAAATCCGACGTGTTGGAGCTGCTTGTTCCGTAAAGTTCCTTCACACAATGGGCCACGTTGGACACACTTCAGCGTCCATCACTCCATTTGTTAACAAAAGAGCCATTAAAGTAGTTAGTCGTCCGGTAATGGATGTTGAAACGTGTCCAACAAACGAGCAATTATGTACAGAAGTCCTGCGAGAGAACAGCGGGCGTAACTACCATATACTGAATAATACATGCTGTATAATGTATACATAGACGATATTTAGGTCTAACATAAAAGAAAAATACATGCCAAACAGCCTGCCGCAAGTAAGTAGCTGTATCATAACATAAATTCATAACCAATTTCTTAAGTTGAATATCTTCTTAGTACACAGCCAGAAAACATTATTTATTCAGCAATAACAAAAAGAAAGAAAAAATATCAAAGACACAGAGAGCCACTAAAACCAACAAACTGAGCGTAAAGTAAAAATAACTTTTTTTAGTGGAGGCGCCATCAAAGAGATTAAAGAACAAAAAATGTGCGGCGTCATGAGATGACTTTTGGGAAAAATGTGCTGTGATGTTAATCCTCTGGGCTTCGTTAGCTCTGCTGTGGCCACAGGCTCTTGCGCAAGCTTTTACACTATCGGGAATCAGCGATTTTCGATTATGTTGCTTTTTTTGTACTTTTACATTCTGTTATAGAGTTTTCAAAGTTAAAATTACTGTGAAGTTCAATAAACTTCTTGTTTTTATTTATTTTTTGTTTTACTGCGCAGCGGGGATGACTGTAAAGAGCGTGAATGAGAACAGTTAATTGTTCCGTTAATAAGACAACAAAAAGTGAAACTATTACAGCAAGTAGTCATTTTCTTATTAGCTTAGCTCCTTTAGTATGAAAATGAGATTAATTATTCGGTCAAAACTGCAGTTTTTATTGTAAAGACGTAAGCTTTGAATCTTAAAATTAAACTTGTGGTTAACAAAAATTCAAATTCACAATCATTTCCACCGTCTAACAATTTAAAGCGCGACAAACACGCATCCAGTCACGAGAAAGTGCTATTTGACTCCTGTCGCACCGCACAATGGACACGTGCACCCCCTAACGACAAAACACTACAAATTACTCATGAATTAAAATGCCCATTTAAACTTTAACACCTTGAAATAACGTTTAAATTCCTTTGATGCGATTATAAATTGAATTTTGTTTTATTTCTAAACTTTGTATGCAGTTCATATAGCCCTTATGCCTTGATCCTAACGTAGAAAATTGATTGTTTTTTTGTTATTGGAAGTTCGTTGCATTCCTATAGAGCTTGAAAGAGGGAGTCTCGGTTTAATTGATAAACACATAGGGTGAGTGCTCCAGTAGTGCGGGACACTTGTCGTGTTATTCCTTAGTGCTTAGGGAGTGTTCACCTGTTATCGGCTTTCAAGGTCGGAATTTAAAATAATGCTGGTGATAAAATGTTGCAAATAGAGACAGCTGTTTTTATTTATTAATTCAGCTTGCAATTATTTTATATGAGTTCTTGCAACTACTTATTCAATTGTTAACTCGTTAGCCTACTTCAATAAGAAAGTACTTAACTAAATGTTTTGGATAGACTTGCCCCGAAGAAGATAGTAAGTAGTAATTTCATGGACCCATCTTGGCTTGATATCAGTTTTTCAACGCTTGTTTTTCCTACACAGCCTGAATACACAACATCATAAATGGTAGTTTTAAATTTATTATTCTTCTCGTGAAGAAAAGTCCCGATATTTTTTTACCCTGGCAAATAATTGCGTGGGAACAGATTCTTATAAAATGATTAAAATAACATGTGCATCATGTAGACAGCATTAGCCTTATAAGTCTAATAGCATCCCATGAGATATACCATACACTCCCCTGCTAAGCATAGTGTTTCCTGTGTGTTAATAATAGAATTAACCCCCCGTCGCTCGCTCCATGCACATGACTTTTGAGGGTTGACGATGATTGCTGTTTTACCAGTCCAGAAGTCCAGAGATGGTAAAACTGGACAGCACATAATACATTAAAGTATTGCTCTGTTTAAGGAATTATCTCGGTGTGAAACTCTGGAAGAAGTAAACTTATGACCAGCGGGGTAATTGCGCCACACACTAACACTAGGAATAGCTTTCATATTTGACAGTTCAACAACATTCATTGCGTTATTTATGTTGTTGTGCTGACAATTTTTTTGAACATATAAAGCAATGGATTAGCAATATTCAATTTTAGAAACGATTCAAATAGTGATCTGTTACGCAATTAGGTTGCGGACTCTGAGAAAAACTGACTTGGACACTGGTATAAGTAGATTAATTATGGCCAATAGAAATCTTGTAGTGAGTAACTATTAAAAAAAAACTAATAAACAGGAGATCTATTAATTAAGTAAAAAGAGAATAAATAAGCTTACATAGCTTCATTTGGCATTCAGCACCCGAATTGCGTAACACACTTTCAAACACAATGCAAAGGATTTTGAAGTAAATTTTTCCTAATCCATTGATTCAAATGTGTGAAAAATGCGTCAGCTCGACAACGTACCTAACCGCAATGAGTGTTGTTGTATTGTCATAATGAATGGCATTGTGCGCTTTTATAATAATTTCTAACGTGACGATATTATCGTGGACGTCCACGTTCATAAAATGTATGGAAATACATGCACGTTATTACGTTATGGTGGACGGAAATTTAAAAACGTCTTCGTATAATTTCCATATACTTTTCTTCCCTGTGTTATTGTGATGCAGCGACGTGGACGTCCACGATAATATCGTCACGTTTGATATTTTATAAGCGCACATTGCCATTACGCATTACCCCGCTGATACATACCTAATTCTTCAAAGCTCTCTGCAATTTATTAAATCAATTAATTCCTTACTGCATAACATAGGACACTCCAATCCATCAGAGGCAGACATTTTTAAATCCAATAAAAATCGAACAATACATTTTTCTCTTCATAAGGTTGTAAAATTGAAAATCCTGCGTGCTCGCCATTCGCGCCACCCTACGAATTTCATTAAAAAAATATCTACATAAAACATGTATTTGTGTGTACGTACATACCTAGGTATGTTATGTACGGAATCCTCTCTTTGTTAGTAGGGACAAACAATTGAAGTGAAACCCGGCCGGCTGGCCTTTTGTGTCACGCTATATTAAATGACCTTACTTGGAGCGTTATTTGGAAGGATTTTAATGTTTTTTTCTTCTGATTTCGGTTATTTGTAGGGAAATTGTGGTATGAAGATAGGTCGTGAGTAAAATTACTCAAACTCTTGCATTTAACAAGATAGTAAAAAAATGTAGCTAGGTAAGATAAGAATAATTTATTGGACCATTGTTTCAAAATAAATTGTATAAATAATAATATTGTATGCTGACTGTAACTACAATAATTAACATAAGTAGTTATTTGAACAGTGGTCCCCAAACTAGGCAGCGCCTGTATCTTGTAGTCAAATAAGGATCGTATCAGGTGGTATTCTTTAGTTTCTGCCTACCCCCCATGGGGAGAAGGCGTGAGTTTATGGATGTATGTGAATAGGAATAAATCTAACAGATTTGTAGTCACTTTGCATTTATCATCAAAATTTTCCTTAAATAGTCTTAAATCTAAGAGGTCTTTAGTGTTAACCGAAAAATTCAGAATTATATAACTAAGACTGAATGTCAGAAATACTACTTAAGAAACGCATTAGATATTAATTAAAACTAACATTTTCACTAACCAACAAAGCGAAAATAAGAAGTGGGTCAACCAGTGACATTATGATTGACACCATTAATAATAAATTATTTATTCGCCCTACTTCTAGAAATAACAGTGGGTAAGTGACAGGGCCAAAGACAACATTTAGGTTGGTGACGCCTGACGAAGTCGAGTGTCAGTTTGTATACAATACAGGGTGTTTTGGTAATAATCGTTTTATGGAATACTTTGCGTGATTATCTTGAAAAGAGGATGATTTGGTATAGGTATGTTTTGGTAAAGTTATTTGTCTCGACCATTACATCGTCTCTGTACGCATCGAAATTGTTTTACAAAACACCTTGTATGGATATTGTTTTCTAGTGCGTAGGAATACAGGTTGTTTAAAAATAGAATGAAGTATCATAGATACCTATATAAAAGTATTATGTAATTGTATAAGCTCGTACGAAGTACTTTGTTATAAAAATATAAATTATGTAACATAGCCAGCCTCAGTTTTCCTGGAACCCAGTCTTTTGTCCTCTAAATATGATTATAACGAATACCTTTTATTTATTTCTAACAATTTCATATTTCCAGCTACAATGCTTAGACAAACGAGTAAGTACTCAGCAAAGTGCTGAAGTGAACTTAAGTAGGCTTATGTTCTACTTTAAAAAAATGCCGAGTACAGTGACAAGGGATTTGTCTAAAAATTTCCCGGTAAAATGGGTAAAGAAAAGAAAAAAATCCGTTCAGGAAATTCTATAAAAAATATTAGTACGGAGAATTCGGACGAGAATTTAAAAGCAACGTGGGGTTAGGTGCAAAGGATAAAATCGTGAAATTATTTTAAACGAAAGTAGACGCTAAAAATGTTTAGGAGATTTATAAAATCTGGGTTCGCATAGAGTGGCCAGGTTGTCATAGGATATCATAGAATCATAACAACCAGGGGGAGAATCCCCATGGGTTTCGTGGTAGCAATAAAGATGTTGATCGTTATACTATCTTATATCGCGATCTATAAACGCTACATTTTATTAGATTTCACACCTCTGTTACTACACCTCCGGGAAAACACCGATTTTACTGTGCAATCCAAAATGCAGTAACTGAAATTCTCATTGATCAACATTGAACCTTAAGACATACAGTTTAAGGTTCAAAATCTAACAACACAGTTCCTGAATTTAAGTTTTTGTGTTGTAGTGTAGTTGGTGGAGTCCGCAGAGTATATAAATTATCAGATATCAGAATGGTATCACATGGATGGGCAATAGCCTCTGCCTACACACACTGATAAGATAACAACTGTAAAACCTTCTGTCTAAAGGTCAAAGAGAATGTTATTATATATGTCGATATACTGAAAAACATGCCAGGCAAAGGCTCCAGAAAAACAGGAACTAAAAAACAAATTAGAAAAATAAACCGTATTGAAATTAGTTCATTAGTTTGGGAGCTACCCTGTCACAAATGGACCGACAGATCTAGGTAGACTTTTTTGGGAAAATATAGCAACAACGCTGAAACATATTTAAAACTAAGTACCTAAAATGAATGGATAAGTAATAATTAATAATTTATTTGTTAATAAATAATTTAAAAGATATGGTGATTTACTTTTTCACGCATTATTCTTTGAACAGATTTTGAACATCTGTGTCTGAACTATTTAGATATAAGATAGGTATCTGTATTTCAGACTTTATGAACGGAACTAATAAACAATACTAATTAATGATTAATGGGCCAGAAATGTTACCAATACTCTTCAAATTGGGACATTTGAAACAAAACGAAAGCATTCCAATTGCTTAGTGGCTTAGTGGCAAAAATAGATACGGTGTTAGTACTACCCCAGGGCAAAGTTACACGAGAATCTCAACTAAAGGTTATAAATAAACCAGCCCTCACAATTTTACCCCATTAGTAAGGTTACAATACAAAACAACCCGATTACATAAGTAATAGTACGTAATGATAAGAAAGGCCTTGGCGTAGTTTGAACTACTAACAAAATTACATAATGGTGGTATTTGCGACTGTAAAGGGTAACTTTTGAACTATCATGTCATTGTTTTAATGTTTGTAAGGCTGGCTGTTCGTGCGGGGTCAAATATTGAGCAATACTACCTCGGTAGGAGATAGAAGGAAAGATTTATTGAACAACAAGCCGCGCCCGAAGCGATTTCCTATCGGCAAACATTACGATCTTCCATAAAAAACTTTCAGCCCCTATTTAACCCCTAAAGGGGATGAATTTTCAATAATCCTTCCTTCGTGTTAAAAGGAACTTTTGTGCAGAATGTCATGCTTCGAGACCAAGCGGTTTAGGCTTAAGATTTTTATTAGGTAGATATACTAAAGTTATTTGTCTAGCTTTCAACACTAACTACATACTAGTATTTTAAATATGGATAAATACCTCGAAAATGTCTCTCCCTTTGCCTCAGTTTCTAAAAGCCTAAAAGCGACTCAGATCAATAAATCTGCTGTCTTCCTTGCCTTAGGATTTTTTGTATGTAAATGTATAGATAGAGTTTACTTAAATTGATGTAGTTAGTTACAGGTTACAGCGTTTCTTGGTGACACCACGATTTTTCTGTAAGTGATTTGGCTTGCAACACGGACGTTTCTCGTCTGCGATTAATCGCATAGTGAATACTCGTCCTTATCTCCACGCAATTTTGAAAAACGACTAGCGCGATATTACATTTTGCACTCTAAAATTACTATGAAAAGCCACTATTTTTGGGACGTTAAAGTGCGGTCAACATCGTAAAATATTAGCTTGATTTGTGGTCTTACTTTTTATAGGATAATGAAAATAAATGGTTTACTATGCTAGGAGTTTAATGCTTTCATTTTAGGTACTTTATGGGTTATATTTGGGAAAAAACCTAGATTTATACGGTGTTAATAATTTTCTGTATAGTCAAAATCTACCAAAGCTAGGGCTTTGGTAGATTTTGACTATACAGTGTGATTTACTCGTGGAAAATATATTTCCCCTGTGTTGGTAGGTATTGCACTTTTCTATGAAACATGAGATTTTTTTATAAAGCCGACAAAAAAAATCTACGTTGGGGGTCTAGAATATTATGCTGAATTTATGGACGAATGAATGAATGAATTCAAGTTTGTGCGTCGATGTCCCTGCCACCGTGTATAGGGTGATATAATCAGTACTAATAACATTTGCCAGCCTTAGTAGATTCTGGCCTTGGTAGTTTTCACTTTTCACTTCAGTTTAATGCTAATAGTATTTCGGCTTTAACCCATACGGCTGGCAAAAGGGCCGGCACGTAATTGGATTATACTGTCAAAAAATCTCAGTGATAGCAAGGAATTCGATTTGCACTGCTCCATAAATGGCTGTGGGTTCACCCCCTGTCCCCTGGGACCACTTCGATGACATGGTGATTCATAGACCTTTTACTCGTCCTGGAGAAGTATTTTATCCGGATATGAAGTTTTTCAGTTTGTTTTTCCGGTGATAAGTAGAGTAGTGTATGTAGGTACATTGAATAGTAGGTACAAATGTATGAAAAAAACATTTAAGTAAACAATCCTACTTTTAGAAAACTAACAAATAATGACTAGCTTTAAACAAAGCCGGGCTTGTTATTTCACCCAAAAAAAAAACAAACATGAAAGTTTACAAATGTTCAGAGTTTCATATTCGTATTGAAACAAACAGATTGGCTCGTTAAAACTTTTTGCCGGTACAGTTGGAAACAAAAATAAGTAGGTACCTAGTCTTCAACGTAACAACATCCGCTGTTTTTGCTGTCCGTACGTAACGGTATTATACTATAATGATCGTCTAAGGGCAATCTCGAGGGATGGAAGATTTTTTGCACGAAATTGCATAAGAAAATGTAATGCGTTTTTTATCTGACGCTACGTCTACATTGGCAAGATAATGCAGCTGTAGCAGTTCGTTGTTAGGGAGTTACGTCAGTGTTTTCTTTATAAAATGAAGCTTTTTCGAGCGATGGAGCAGGAGATTTGATGCCGGGGTTTAGTGAGACACTTGGAGATGAAGCTTTGAGATTATAGTTTATGCAAACGAGTTGACTGTTGAAGCGATTTATTTCAGTTTTACTGCACATGCGCAGCACTCGTTCACAAATTACCAACTTATCTACGTTTGAGTCACATGACTATGGTAATGATAACAAAATATGGATATAATGGAAAGCTTTGTAGAACTGTAGCGCACCTTGGGCAGACAGCCCCCCCCTGCCTACCATCTTATTGACTGACTTAAATAATTTGATGCATGAGGGAAGGACCATACCATATAGGTACGGAAGAAAGGACCGTAGGTACGTTACTATACGTCCCACCGTACACGAGTCTAGGTTTCTGAATCTGAGTAAATACTGCATACGTACTCGGAACAGGTATTTGTAGTAAGTATTCTACGATACTTGTACTCGGCGGACCTAGTACGAAAATGATCTAGTACGGCACACCTCTATTTTTACTACCACATGATGACATGACCCAAGCTGTTCACGCCAAAACGAGAGGAGAATGAATTAAAACAAAAGCTTGTAATAATACATTAGATATTCCTCGTTACAAACACATTTACGCAACGAACCTCACAAAGACACAAATCACAATAAATTGCACGAATAATGTCCTTCGCACGTTTGTGTTGCATCTTCAAAGGATGCGCGGAGGATGTTACGTCACAGCTTGTATTGCGCTTTTTCGCCGCACCGGATGGGCAGGGCTGCAGGGCCCGTGGGAGGCGGCATGATATATGTGCTGAGCTTGTTGGGGCTTGAAGGTGGTCGAGTTACGAGTATTGTAAAGGTGAAGTAGTGTATGTATGTGATCTGATAAGGGTTGGTTTGATTTTGTAGATAAGATTGGAGTTGTTTGTGTTTTTTCTGGGCTTTTCTGGTGCTGAAATAATTGTGCTAGTCATATGTCGAAGTCAGCGGCTATAGCCATAATGACGTAAGTACTAGTAATTAGGTTTTTTTTTATCTTTAAGAATGAAAACCACAAGAAGCAATAACTATTTATTATTTTGGAATAATGCTGTATCCATCAATAATTTGATTATGGATATTTCATCATTCATTTATTCATCAATAATTTATTTCGTATACCTAGGTACTCGTATTTCATCCAATTTTGAACACAACTAACTATTTACTAGGTAGGTACAAAATTTAATGACTAACTAATTAACTATACAGATAAATACTAAAAGAATAGGACATTTAGGCGTTGAATAATTATTTAAACAAACTCCTTACCTAAATAATGATGACGACACGTTTGGTGTAGTGGCTACAGTGGCTAAGTGTAGTCAGCGAAACCAAATGGTCCTGGGTTCGAATCCCGGTAGGGGCAAATGTTTGTATGATGAATATGGACATTTGTACCCGAGTCATGGATGTATATTTATAATATGTATGTATTTACAAAAAAAAAATGTATTTAAGTAGTGTATCAACCTTCTGGTATCCATAACACAAGCCTTAAGTGCTTAACTTGGAACTAGATGGTGCTGTGTGCAATGTCAGACGATATTATTATATTATATTATATTAAATAATTATAGTTTTCGAATTTTGTAGAAAAAAAACACGCTGTCTAACACCGTGCTTTTTGATTGTATCTTCCAAAGAAAAAAAAATGTTTTATTAAAAAAATACAATACGACAACACCATGCAAATGTTTACCACCCCTGAAACCCATCAAACCTGTACAATTGTACATCTGTATATGTATGGATAAGAATAACAAAAAAAAAACTCTTTCTCTATTTATACAATGAATACCTTATCGCAACAGTACCTCCCACCCCCCTTCTTATGAAGCAAGAAAACTTTAATAAGAAATAAGAATGCTGAGTGAAACGGAAATGAAGAGAATATATCTTTTTATCTTTTGTAGTCGACGTCAAGCCACTTCTATTCATGCAGATGAACAATATGAAGGAACCTGCACTTTTCTAGGCCATTGGAGCTCTGCAGTGAATAATAGGGATGTGTATTGGTGTCTTTATAAGGTTAAAATTAACGCAATATTCGCACTCAAGTTTTTCATGTCTTTCATAGTTGGTACCAGTATCATTTTGACATACTTACTGAAGACTCTTTTTAACCGACTTCAAAAAAGGAGGAGGTTCTCAATTCGGTTGTATTTTTTATTTGTTATCTTTGAACTCCGATATTGATAAACCGATTTGGAAAATTCTTTTTTTATTTGAAAGGATATACATTCTGATTGGTCCCATATACCTACATTTGGTCAAGTTTTGATGAGTGGTTTTTGAGCTTGAATAATACGTATTTTAATACGTTTCCAATAAGTGTATGCTGATGATGCTGTATATCTTCCTGTCACTGTTATTTGCATTGCATGTAGTGGTATACGACTTAGTTTAGGGTAGGTGCCACCAGTAAAAGGTGAAAAATAAAAACTTCTTCACAAAAAAAAAACCACCGACTTCCAAAAAACACACTACAAACTGAAAAATAACTTTAATTTCGGAAGTCGGTGGCACAAAAGGTTTTTTTTTTTAAAACAATTGTATTTTTTTTAAGATTTCATTTATTGACACTAGAGACTAATTGTCATTGACATTGATACTAAGTACCTTCATCCACGGTGTAATTCGCTGCCCCTAAGTATGTACTGTAGGTAGATGTGTAAATGTGAATCTGTAAGGTTGTATTGTACCTACTGTACTGAGTGAGAGTGCACCTGTGTCTGCGCACACACTTGTGCACTATAATATCTCCCGCGCCGAAGGCTAGTCTCCGTTGAGATTGAGATTGGCCGCCATGACCGAAATACGGTGTGGAGGACTATATATACAGGGTGTGGCGTAAGTAGTGGTCCACCGTTCAGGATTCGATGAACCAGATAATTAACTATAACAATAAAAAAAATTAACCATTTTTACCCAAGGGTTCCGAAAATGTATATACTCGTATGTGTATTACGTTGTCTATATGTTACTATACCCTACCTATGTATTTATTTTAAGTTTGGTGTGTGTATATCTGATGTAAACAATAAACGGTTTCACTTAATTTTTTTTTATTCCAGTTTTTTTAAGTTGGGTGTCATAACTGGACAATAAACGTTTTTCATAAAATATGTCAAATACCTAGTTTTCATACATAGGTAATCTTTAAATATCAATATTTAGAGCAGTTATAAAAACCGATGAATTAAAGACTATGGTAATCAAGTTGTGAAAAAGCGTATGCAAATAGCAAATTTAACGAGATGTGATTTAGGTGCTCACAACTTCTTCATAAAGTTCAAATAACTTGGGTATTCAATACACAGTAATATTAAGGGATGCAAGATATTGAGTTTATTACATTCCACAATATATAGAAACAATGTGAACTTAGGTGGTACGATTAACAAAGACATCATCATTGTGGACCCTATCGGGCACAGCAGAGTAGGAATGTTCTTTATCAGCTCAAAGAATCACGCAAGAAACTAATTACAAACTAAAAACTCAACTCAGTTTTTCAACTTCACATCCCTCCTCCACTCCATTGATTCAAAAGAGGTCAATAAATAAGATCTGAACGGTATTCACTAATGAAATCAATTAACGGTGAGTAGATAAACAGTGCTTCGATAGTGCACTTTCCTTGTAATTAATTATTTAATGAGTATCGTGTTACATAGCGGGCTTTTAGCCGACTGTGACGGGAGATAGGTGAGTTATGGTTGTGGCACACGGACGGGTAATGTGTGATGTATATTTGATCATAATACCAAAAAATAATGTTGCTGGCCCCTATTTAATGGACGTAAACATAAGTTGCGAAAAATGGGTCTGGATTTTCTATAGGTACCTACACCTCTGTCCTCTACCCATCCCTTCGGTTAATACAGGGATACATGTTAAGTTGTGATGTAATACGGTTTCTATTTATTTATAATAGAAATATTAACACACCTTAGTACACCTACAAAATATACTTTTGTTACGTACCTAAAAAATTATTCTGTATTGTTGTCATGTATTTTATTTTATTTCTTCAGGGTATCAAAAAGAAATAATGTGTAATTATGCTTATTATTTAGGTATAGATATTTTACAAAACACTTAAGTAATCAGAATCACGCAACCAGCAACGTTATCCACAAATTAATCCAACACTGAAAATAGTTTGAGTAAGGTCCAAGCAAGCTTAGCAAACAATTGTCTATCATAGATTAACTATTGAGTATTGTGAAATAACGTTTGACAAACTAGATGTGAGAATATAACAAGTAAAACTACATGGTATTTAAAAAGCATATTTTATCAAGTATTGTCAATATCAGCAAAATTATCGTTATAACTTTTTATTAGTCGACGTAAAGGAGCTCGTTCTCCTGCGTTGTTTCTGCACCGCTTCGGCGCGAATAGACTACGAGTGTAAGCATTACGAATATTATGGTTTATTGGTTATTACAATCAAAATTGTGAAACATCTTGTATAGGTCATGATACAATCTCCTAACCTTAAGAGTTGACATGGAAAATGTATCTAGATTAGTGTGATAATTTAACAGGTGGTCATCTTAGAGCATTTACCTAAATGCTCTAAGGTGGTCATCATAGACCACCTGTTAAATTATTTATAGTTAAGAAACTTAAGATATTTACGCTGCACTGATTCCAATTAGTCACTATATTTTATTTATTGTAGACGGGGTTCCAAACACAAGTGGCATATTCCAGTTTAGATCTAGATATAATAAAAATGTATAGAAGACATAGATAAGAATGTTGATGTTTTCATGAATGGGTTGCAGGTCTGCCGTACAAAGCCATATATGTAGTTGAAAACCCTTGGCTGTGGTGTGATTTACGTGTGCATCAAAGTGTAACTTTGAGTCAAAGAGTATACCTAAATCTTTAATTAGCAAACTTTTTCCAGAAAAGACAGAGAGTATGTGTATTGAACGTTATTATTTTTTTTGGTTAAAGAAATATACTTACATTTGGATAAAATTAGATGTATTGGTCAGACAATAGGCAGAAAATCGATCAAGGTCCTGTTGCATTTTAACACAGTCTTCACCGGTTCTTATTTTACGAAATACTTTAAGATCGTCAGCATATAGGAGGAAACCACAAATTTTTAAACATGTTTTTGTGTCATTTATGAATAGACTAAAAAGTAGTGGACCCAGTATTGACCCATGTGGAACACCAGATATCACGCTGATCACATATGAAAAGAATCCATTGGCCACAACCTTCTGAGTTTTATTTTTTACATAAGACGTAATCCAACGAAGCAAACTCCCATGGATACCATTAAAATCGATTGTTTGTAAAAGCATGGTATGGTCCACCTTGTCAAAACCCTTGCAGGAATCCGTATATATTGCGTCAACTTGCAGTTGATTGTCCATATTTTCAAACAAAAAGTTAGAATACAAAACTAGGTTACTAACTGTGGAGCGACAATATTATTATGTAAGATGGGGCCCATCTTACAACAATGATAGACAACAATGATATTGGACTATAGTTAGTAACATCATTTTTTGCGCCGTATATAGGCCTTTGTATACAGGCGTAATATTGGCTAGCATTACAAAATAGTGGTTACATCATTCATGTTGAAATTATACATGTGATAACGATGTAGAAAGACGTGCACGTTAAAAGCGTCAGTAATAAAAAGATAAAAACAATTCAGGAATCAAAATAAGCCGTGGCAGCTAAGACATGACCAGTGCCTATATACTGACGGCGCCCGTTCACGAACATGACGTATGCATCAGCACCATTCAACTCAACCATTTTGAAGGGAACTCAATGATCCAATACACAAGCCACCACCAGCGACACATTTGAGTGAGCATGACATACTCTCAGCCGCCAGGGCACATTCAAGTCAATGAAAGACGAACCCAGTAAGCTGTATAGTGGGTACATAGTGCTCACACATGTGTTATGCAATTATACAATACTATGAGATTGAATGTATACAATGCAAAGATAGATTGTACAACATTAATCAGCTCCAACAATATTTTCGAATGCTAATATGCGCCTTTATGGAGCAGGACCGGGGCTGAGTCAAGCATTTTTGTCAGCGATGTAATCCCCAAACTTATAATATGCTTGGCTGTATAGTATGCGTTTTATACTGTAACGACTGCTGCAAAAGTCAACCTTATGTTGTGCAGGCTGGCAGTAAAATAACTCTGGTTGCATTCGAACAGTTAAGCGAATTTTGAATGAGCTTTTAAATTATTTGAATTAGGTTTTTGTTCGAAAAAACTAATGAAAAAATGGGCGCCTTGATGCAGGAACGCTTGCAATAAACACAATAATTATAACGTTGTATCATTCCACAATCTCCGTTAATGTAAATCATTAGAATACGTATGACGTGAAAATGTAGTCTCTCTTTTAGTAAAGAGGTACATAATCAACATAATTAAGTACCTACTTATGTCATCCCGTAATGTCATCCCGTAATAAAAAAATGTGTGAACTTCGACATAATAATAATTGCAGCTAATTAGTTAAAGTTAAAAAAATATGCAGTGTAAATTGCTCTAATGCTTGTTTTTAAATGTTTTAATGAAATTAGTAATGGGCAGTGAAATATAAATTTTTCCTTGAATATTACTTTTCCGTAATTAATAATTACTAACCTTTGAATATCAATTACTTACTTTGTTGAACAATTTTAATCTTAATAGTAGTTTCTAATGTTCTAGCTATACCTACTTCATATAATTATATTCCTAATACACTTTATCGAATAATCATATCAATAAAGTTATGCAGAATAAATAATCTATAATTGGATGAATACATCAATTGGTAATTGCACAATTACATGTTAATGTTCAATTTAAATTAATGAAGTTATGAATTAATTGGCGTAAAAAAATATTTTCCATTGTTTTATTATTCATTATGACAGGTAGTAACAATGTGTGATAATAAAAAAATTGTGGTAACTCTTTAATGAAAGTCTCCATAGAAATGGAAACCCCTTGTTTTTTCCGTTTTTAGGAACTGATAAGTATCGTGAAAGCCATGTCTGCTCCTGAGCGTGAATCAGCTTGATTGTGCCATAAGAATATAACAGTCTGAAATAAGACAAATGGGTCAGTTCTGTCAGAAGCAATCCTTATAAAGCTTAACAATTTCAACGAATTACCGCGAGCTGTCGATAACGTGAAGTGTCCAATTTGTTCGGATATTGGAAATTTATTATTTTCAATTAATTGAGTCATGATAAAACACGGAACGATCGCTACCTGCGGGGTAGTTGCGTAACACACCTACAAAGGCACCACACACCGTGCACTTTGACAGTTCAACAACATTCAATGCGTTATTTACGGTGTTGAGCAGACGAATTTTCTTCAAGATATTTCGGATTGTGATTGAAAGTATGCAATAGCTAATGGGGTGCTGGCTAATTATCACTGTCAACTAGAGGCGGTCACCAGTGGCCAGTGCTCCGTGGAGAGGAACCCTTAGAGCTTTGCGACGAATAGCTATTCGAGAGGAAATTCTCGGACAGACTTGCCATTTATGTCCGGCGAAATGCGATAGGCTGATAGATGACATGGCTTTAATACCACCCCTGCACATAATGATCAATATTGGCCACAGCGTCCACACTAGATCAACAATTCGACGAGTTTACTTTGATGGATCTTGAGTACGAAAAGAGCGATGAAGTGGGTCGTTTTATGCAGGGGCCGTTATCCAAACAGGGAAAAGGAAGTGCGCAAGCTATAATAATAATAATTTATCATTCCCATATTATATTATATAAAATAAGAGGAATGGAGAACCAAGAAATGTGAATCTAGCTTCTGATGTTACATAAGTGCCCAATGCCCATAGAGGTATTAAGGTGAAATAAAATATTTTGAATTTGAATTTAATTTGAATCTCCTAAACAAATACTAAAATAGTCTATTCAAACCAGCAGTGCCCTATACAGGCCCTTCCTCTGAAAGCAAAGTATCCTACATCTTTTTTCAGATATCGGATATCTCAGCTAAAGTCATCTTGATTGGTTAAAACCAGTTCTAAGTAATACTCGAGTACTTACCTACTTTTTTCAGCGGGGTACCTAATTATGTGACACACAAAATGGCAATCGATGTCAATGCCTTTCATTTTGACAGTTCAGCCACGTTCATTGCGTTCTTTAAGCTGTCGAGCAGACGAATTTTTCAAACATATGAAGCAATGGATTAGGAATTTACTTCAAAATTCTCGCAATGTTATTGAAAGTGTGTTAAGCAATTAGGACGCTGAACTAAGTTATGCCAAAATTAATGAACATCGTATTGGTAAATTATCTAAAAAAAATTGCAAGTAGCCTGCATAAGTTCAGGCCGTTTAGTATTTAAGTATAAAACATCACTTTAATAAATGTGTGGCCTTAGTAGGTACACGCTTGCTGTAGAGAATATTTTAACTTCAATCGCTTTATTGGACTTCAAAAGGTCCGTTTAAGTAGCCACTAGCCGCTAATCCATCAACATACAGTTAAGTGTGTCCATCCCACATGAGTTACTGGGGTGGGGATGGAAACCATTAAAAGTCGAGTGTTGTCAAAAATGGCGTCTAATTGGCGCGCATTTTGTTTTTTTTTTCAAAGGCATTGACGGTAACTGCTCATACAGCCAAGTTACTACCTTTGCAGTCCAATTCCGCCATTTACGGCATTTTTGAATTACGCTCCATTATCTTGATGTACTACATCTATTATAATACATATATGGCACAAATACAGAAGGAGTACACGTAGGTAATATATTCTTTATGGTAAATTATACATGTATTCAGAAAAATATACTTGCCCTCAAGTCATTATTCTGCACAATTATTTCGCAAATGGATGTCAACACATAATTTTGACAAAAACGTCGCCATATTTAAACGTTACCGCGTAAGTAATTAACGAAGTTGAAATAACTTTTGAAATAGCATAATATTCATAAAAAAGTCTTCCCGTTGACTTCCTCACATATTTCTACGTGGCAGTTTTTTACGTTTTGAATTGCGAGCGAAATATTTCGTAAAATACTTTAGTAAGGAATGTTGGAAAAATTTTATACAGCCAATTAAGCTTTTTTTGTTATTGCAACAATTTTGTTATGTAAAAGGTTATTGTTTAGTGTGATACAAAGAAAATATCAACGTGAAAAGTATTCAGCCACGTATACAACATGTATCAGAAAGGTGTGGTCATATTTAAGGGTGTGGTGCAGTACAGACCATCAAACTGAACACCTAAATGGAACCAACATCGTAATCGCGAAAAAAATATCAGCCCTCTCATACATTTAGGTCCAGTAGGTATTGATATTCCTCGGGCATGTTTGCGGAAGCGCGCACCGACTGTTTTCACGCCACCATGCGCAAGCGGTGCGCGTCCTTAGTGCGCAGGATGTGGGCCAGCACCATTACTGTCCTGGTAATGATCGCTGAGCGATTTGACTGCTCCTACATACGCCAATGCTGTAATAGACATGTATACTGTATAGACAGGGCACTGAATCTAATGACATGACCTATAACGACTTGTTTGTATTGTTTTAATATACAATTTTAATTTTATTTTAATACTGTGACCCTTATAATTTGACATTAATTTCAATTCTGTGACCCTTAGAATTTCTACCTACTCATTCGTTTATTTTAAATGCATTGACATTTTATTCTATTTTATTTGATGTAATATGGGTTTTGCCCACGGAGCAGAAACAAAGAGGAGGTGTTGCAATCAAAGTAGTCCATCAGCCACCAATGTAGTCGTTACGTCACACGGTAGTTGCACTACTTACGACCAGGCGGCGCTTTCGTCAGTACAACTGTCGTTGTGAAGCGGATAGGTTGTCATGTATTTGTTTAGTCTTTTAAACGATTAAAAAGTATTCCCGACCCATACTCATTGCATTAACATGAAATGCTGTTTTATCTTGCAGAAGTTATACGGATCAATCAAATTCAAACGCAATAAAGATATCTTTCCACTCGTAAGTCAAATTAAAATTAAATTTGTAATTTATTTCTTCTCGAATGTTCGGTAATTGCCGCCCCCTATCGGCAAGTAGCGGAAGTACTGACAAATTGCAGGTCCGGACTCAGACTTTTTTGATAAGCACATACCTACCCTACATATATGCTATATGAAAAGTGAAGTCAAATAGATGTCGAGTTTCGGCAAAAAACGGAATTCGGTTTAGTTTCGGTAACTAAGTTCAGAAGAAAAATTTAGAAGAGGAGAAGATTTAAAGATAAAAAAATAAAACTATGATCATAAAAACGTTTTCTTTATTTTTCCCTCACACTCGTTAATTTCTGGAAGTTTCGGTTTCGGCCGAATCTGAAACCGCTGCCGAAATTCGGTTTCGGTTTCAGTCAATAAATGTATTTCGGTCGGACATAATAGAAATAAAACTATATCGGTATATTATAAAACTATTAAACCTGAATCCGGCTCCTTCCAATAAAAGTGACACTTAATGAAACAAAGCAGAACTCTTACGACAATCTGTCTAATTTGCCTATGAGTTGATTTTGCTATTAGCCACTAGATGGCTTTCTGCTGTTTGGGCTCCCCCCGCACCCCGCGAGGCTGCGACACTACTTTTGTATGGAGAATGACTTTACAACACCTCCTCTTTGTTTCTGCTCCGTGGTTTTGCCTGAATTAAATGATTTTCTTTATTTATTTATTGGTGTTTTATAGGATAACTTTTTCGTGATTATGATCATGGAGAAAGTGGTTCTGTTTGACGGTCGGTACCACACCCTTAAATATGACCACACCTTTCTGGTACATGCTGTATATTTATTATATATTATATAAAATGGTTGGTACCTAGTCGTTTATTTTCAGTTTATAATATTAATCTCGCATTTCAGAACGCAAACTATTTTCAGCTTCCATCCGAGCAATTTCACGATGTACTTTATAAGAGATTTTACTCAAAACAATTTAAAAAGAGATTGCTAATCCTCACGTTTTATACAAAAAACGAAGAAGAAAGTAAAATAAAAAACCCGTTTTCCCGCTCCGTAGCACTGAAAGCACTTTTAGTGAACCATGGAGATTATTTTTCCAGCGTAGATAAGTAAGAAATTAAATACAAGAAAGTTAGCAAAACGGATAGTCAATAGAAAGTCCGACAAGGCTTTTCCATCTCGCAGCTAGGTGGAAAGTTACAATGCTTTACGTATTTACTTCGCTAAAGGTACATCACATCAACGTCATATAGGTACGCCGACAAAGCTGGTGTAATTAATGTGGGTTAAATGAATATTACAAAAATTTGTTGAGAATTTGTAACAGCAAAGGTCACGCTGCAGTAGGTGTAGACCCAAAAAAAGGGCTGCTTCCGGCCCTTTTTCTGGGTACCGGAATATTTACCAGGCTGGAGAGCTCTTGCGTCGCTACCACCAGTCGCATAGAATCTTTACGAGTTTGAGAGCAGCTGGCCGTTCAGGCCCGCGACACATGAACGTCGAGTCGCCAGCGATTCCGTCGAGACGTGCTACGCTTTGAGGATTTGGTTCGTCAGGATCAACTAGGCGTGCTACGCTTTGAGGCTCCAATCTACCAGGATCGACTTATTACTTTAAACCTACCTTTACGCTTAACTATTATAGTAGTATTTGAACCTTTAGGGTTAACATTTTGATACTGGTTGATTTTTTACCAGATGTGTTTCTATCAGGCTAACTTAGGTTCATCTTTATGATATAATATTCATTTGCAAGTTTACATAATTTAGCCACGAACCTTAAAACCGATCGCAGTCGATTCCCTAGTTCGGAAACCAAATACGTAACAAACACCAACCATCCGATGTTTCTTAACTGTACTTATTTAGTAATATGTTACTAACTTATTTTACATTTTGGTACAATTTTTAAATAATAATAAATTATACGTGTATCGACTTTTCTTTTTATTTCGCTACACTATATATAAAATATATATTGGGGCTTTTTACTTATAATATCATTGATTGGGGCCTATTCTGTATCCCGAAAAAAAAAGTTTATTTTAAGTAACATAGTGTGCGCTTCTTTACGAGGTTTGTGGGAATTGCTTGTTGCAGGAGACTCTGCAACTTACACGTGGCATTTTTCAACAATAAACAAACAGTGTAGATAATAAACATTCTAGTAGTGCCTTTGAGGAAGGCCATAGAAAAAGAGAGTTAATGGATGAGTATAATAAATTAAAACGATTAACATATTATTCATTTGTGGCTTTCGGGGTTGCAATAATCATTTAGATTACAAGTCCTGAAATTTAGTTAAAGTAAATTGACTAGTATAGATCTTTATTAATATTAGTCATACGACATTGTTAATCTGAATTAACGTGATTCTACATCACAAATGGAACAATGCACCTAGTTTATTTTAGGAGGCAGCAAAATAGGAAAGCAGTTAAAAATATACTGAATTTGATTAAATATCGACATTTTCCTTTACAACTAGCGCCCTCTGAAGTTTAAATGTAAACTAGTCACCCCATAATTTGAATCACGGCATGTTGCATGCAAATGTTAATCATAATAAACACACCTTCACATTTCTACAGCATCATAATACAGCTGTATTCTAATAGTAATTAATTAGTTTAATCGGTCATTAGTCTGTTGATAGGTAATTTGATGAGATCGTTTGTAATTAGCAATAGCAATGCTATGTTGTCCGGAGAATTTCACGGCCATTTTAATTGGTAAGATGACGCTTAATAGTTAACTGTGCTTGCTTGGTAATTACATAATATCAGTTTTTTAAATATGTAGTATGCAAGGTATTATTATTAGTGTTAAAAAGGATAGTTGTTTCCGGATTCCGGAAATACGGCCATCTTTTAATCCGGATAGTCGGGAAGCTAGCCTGATATTAGCTAGCCCGCACCTTTGTAATTTATTAAAAGTCCTACGATAACGACTGATTATCGAGTATCCGACCACATAGTGATAGAAGTTCAGATGGGCCGGATACCGGATAGTTACTGGATAACCGATTTATCTTTAATAATTATCTCAGGCAGTGGTGAAATAGTTAAATACCTACAATTAAAATATTAATTTCACAATTATAACCATAAATAACTTAATTAATTCTGTGTAAAAAATTTTCATCGTAAGAATTAATTAATCATTTCCTACAATAGCGACTTGAGCAACAGTTTCTCATGTCAAACGAATTAACATCGTTAAAAAAAAATGATGAATGTAATTATAATCACTGTAAAATATGTGTAATTAGTGTAATTACATTCTCGCCATCTTTTTGCGTTGTGTGGAAGCCACGGGCTCCTTACCTACGTCTATGGAACGGTTTATGTAAATGGAGTGTGAAATAGGGAACTAAATGAATGTGTTGAGTTCAGTTATTAATGTACTTCTTTTTTCTTCTGTATTAGAACACTTCGATGAAAGACTGACCGACAGACAACGCACAATCTAAACCACTAAAGTCACAAACATTAAGCCATAGAGTGCAAGAATTTAGAAACTCATAAGGGGGTGAAATGGGGTGTAAACTTTTGTAACGAAAATCATATTCCCAGAGTGTTTCTATGTCTTCTTTTGAAATTATTTTCAATAGAAAAGACGTAGTAACTTTTTCAAAACTACCCCTTTATGTAGATAAAAGTATGGGAAAATATCCTCATTCAAAATCAACTAAGTAAAGTTTCTAGTCGGATATAATATTGACTTTGCCTTTGAAAACATTACCGCCGGGACCTCGGTATGTTCCGGGCATCCTTTTAATTAACCCGTACGTTGCGGACGATGTATAAATTATTGTTATTAAAGATAATTATATGATATCAAAGGTTTCTGTTATATTGTATAGTTTTATTGAGGGGTCCTGGGAAATGTTATTATATTACTTGCGCTTTTAATTAAAAGTAATATGTGATTTATTTTATTTGTCGTATTATTTTTTAGCTACACTTCGCGAATGTTCGACGTTCAAGACTTCGTGAAGTATCATTTACTTGTTGATGAAGAATAGTGCAGTCAAATTAAGATTGAGTAGATTACCTTAAAATAAAAGCAAGATGAAAGGGGATATCTGCATTAATGCATGTCATGTCATATAATTTGACAGTTCCAAACTTCCTATACCGTCTCTGGGTTTGCCTGCTAGTAGGGAAACCAAATAGTATTCCTACTCGAAACTCAGAAACATCAACGTCCATCTCAAACGCCAAAACAAACATTTCACAACCCATGAGTCAAACTCAACACGTATGGAAAATCAAAAATGGTACCTAATTGTGGATCATGAATGGAGTCGCGTGAACATCGGCAGTGACCTTGTGGACTAGTCGGCTGCCCGGGCAGGCTATTGCACTGCACGCGGTCCCCCGCCCCGCCCGCCCCGCCAGTACCCCCGCTCTGCCCCGCACGCAAATTATTGAGCCACCTCGCTTGCCGGCCCCCCCGCCTGCATTTCCTTCCGCGTGCCCCGCCCGGGATTTTAGTTTCACTGGGATGCCTCGGATTGCGTTAGGTTATGATTTTCGTGTTTATTTATTGGATGATGGCGCTCGCTGTTCTATGTTTGAAAGGGAGTCTTTAATATTTTGTTTTTGGTGCTGAGTAATGAGGTATTCCTTTTATTAAACTGGGATCCTAGTTTCTCTATGTACAGAGAGTTTTGAGAAAGAAGAAAGAAAGGCGTGTTTATTGTACGGATTCAAGAGAGCCTTTTAACTTCTTTTTCGACCGATTTTGAACTCTATGTAGGTAGAACTTGAGGGTCTTTTTCAGAAAGAGTAGGTACGTTTTTGCTCCAATTTCTAATTACCTACATTTATTAATTAAATACCCCAATGAATAAGGTATTTTAATTTTAAATGTAATTAACTTTTCTAATAGGAATTATTTATGTGAGTACTACTAGCAAAAGTTACCCACTTCGATGTTATCAACGGCTCGCCCCGAGCGATCCTTCTGAGCTAAAATGTGATGAATAAATACATAAATCTACATGTTTGTCTATTACATTTTATATACCTAACTAATGCAATGTTATGCAGGCAATGCTAAACACTCGCTATTTCCAATTAAATAATGATTTAAATTACGTGGACGTGAGGTTTGTTGACCCTAGTTGCAGAGAGCTTTTATAAATTCAGTTGGGAATTTCCTTTTAAACATGGTGGAAGTATAAATCCTTATAATTTTTCTACAGATATGATCCGGTCGCCGACAGACGTGTAAGAAAAGCAAAAGGTTTTCTTATAGGAAAACTGCGTATCGGAAAATATCGGCGTAAGTCAAGCGACCTGTTGAGATCATAAAATAATAGGTGGTCGGTATCTCGGTAACCCTCCAATGTTTTGATCTGTCCCACATCGGGGCCGCGCGAAACACCGTCACGTTTTTGCCGCCTGTTTTGAATTTATAAAGTGGTACGGCCAACAGCTGATCGAGCGGTGTTGCCAGCGCGCCACGCCGCCCCCGCTCTCAAAGGCGCAGTGTTGCCACTCCGTGCGCTCGCCCGGTGAGCCAAGTCTCTGAGGCGATCGACCGACCACCGCCCCCTCCCCTCCCCACACATAAAGCACAATTTCCCCAACACACAGTGCCTTCTGAAATAGTTACCTTTTTAGACGATACCCTTTTTTGGTGGTGAAATTTTCCGTACGTTGCTTAGGGTTGGGCTCGCATCGGGTCAGCTGGTCGATTGCAGTTTTACTGATGTGTTAGGTAAGCTTTCTAGATTGACGAGATCAGAATCCGTCAGTTTTCGCTACGTCAGCGTGAGGAACAATCCGCTAAAAGGATTGTGACAGCCTTCATTTAGGGAGTATTTTGGGAAGCTTTCAGAGGTTGATGTAACTTTAAGAGCATTGTCTGAAATGTTACCGATATAAATCAAAGTTAAGAAGTTTCAGAGCAAAATTGTCCCACATTCTCAAGTTGATTGAAGGACGACACCGCTCAATCGATGGAGGTTAAGATGCCGTGAACCAGTCAACTAAACGAAACGGGTTCCCGACTGGCTCCATGGCACAGAGTCTACGACCAGTTATGCATTATTACGATCTTCACACAATGCCTTATTGCTACTTACGTGGCTTTATTTTGCGTTGATTTTCCTATAAATACACACGTCAATTTACTTGGTTTTTTCGCTCTTTTTCCTGGGTACACGACGTAATAAAGTTACATCGGGCTCGCCTGGGGTCACGTAGCAGTTAAAGGTTTAATAGCATAGCATTATCGTCACGTACTTAATGGCTGAAGGGACAGGATTTGGTCCTGAGGTGCACTTAACTTCGTCCAAAGTTGATGAAGGTATTATGTTTCAAACATCGGAAGAGCATTCGAATTTCAGGAGCCTACCCGATACCATATTGATATTTCTTTCCAATACGCTCCTGGCCTGGCCTGAATATAAATTCAGGTCAAGTTCCAAAGCAATTGGGTTCATATTGAATCTAATTGGTTAGACCTCAATTCAATCATAAAGGTTAACAGAAATACAATTAGTGGCAGAGCACCACTTTAGTTTGAGTTGCGAGTGGAACAAGATTGGGTACCTTTAATATCCTAAATTGATTCAGAAGGTTTAAGAGCTCAGGTTTGAGAAATTCCATGTTACACTATAAAATACTTTTTAGTTGTGATTAGAGTCGCGTTTGGCCAGTTTGAGAGGTATCTGATCTGACGATAGACTGTGAAATGGACGACGACATATCATGACATATAAGTTGACTTAAAATTCTATGATTTCTCCATATCCATATCCATATCCATGCAAATCAACACTTTACTGTACTTTACGTCTCAGAACTTAACATTTTCATCTATAAAAAGATACGAGAGTATTATATAGAATAGAAGCGGTATAGTTCAACGAAATAGTGCACTCTAGAAAGGTCAAAGTCCTCGGACTGCTTACGTCATAGAATTCTGTGAAGGGGTGGATATACTGTAACCTTCGTTCGAGGCTTCCAGTATCTGAGATGGCTTTATTTCTGTGTGATATAACCAAATTATTCAACGGTCACCAACCCGAGATATTATTAGGACAGTATTTTTTAAGGTCGTTCGTTTAACAGTGGGTGTTGCAGGGTTAATATTATTTATTTATTTATTTATTATCTATGGAAGACTTACAGCTAAGATAAACAGATTAAAAAAAAAACAGTATGTGAGACTGACAGCCAATTAAAAGTCCTCACTTCTAAAAACAGATTATAAAAGAGAACAACACAAATAACACAATACAGCCACAAGAAAAAAAATAAAATACAGGATAACATTCAAACTTAAACTAAGTCCACACTATTCATACTACATACAATTCAATACCTAATAAAAAAAAACTGAAAAAACAAAATCCTAATTAAAAAAGCTAAGGCTCAAGCACTTTCTAGCCGAGAACACACTCGTTAGGAAAACATCAAAATCATGCTGCTTACACATGTTATTAAAGCTTCTACTTGCACGCACTATAAATGAATTCTGCCTGTAATTCGTAGACGTAAATGGAACACGCAATGGCACGTTCCATCTTTTAGACCTTCCGGGAACGTTAAAATAAAATTTGGATAGGATATCAGAATTATTAATCGAATTACTGAATACCTTGAGTAACGAAATACAATCTGAAATTGCTCGCCGATTAATTAAGGGTATTATGATGGAATCGCTATTATAGAAGCAGATTATCGGGAGTGACCTATTTTCAGCAGCTATAGTGCCGGAAACAAAGTTAAAACAAACATTTTTTTACTTTATATTTAAAGTAAAAAAATGTTTGTTTTAACTTTGTTTAACTTAACCCTATTGGGTTAAGTAAATCTCTGTTTTTCAAGATACATAAATTAAGCTTGCAGTGATGATATTCGAGGTTAGAAATCAGATGCTCTAACAAAACCTTTAGTCTCTGCATCTTCATTACTGATAGGTTACTTCCCTAAGGCACATACCAGTTACAAAAATGACCGCGGGCAGCCCAAGGGAGAGGAGCATTGCATATAATTTTACATTTCATATTTTATTATTATTAGAGGCCAACCGTTCTACTCGACTTGGATTAAAGTCGATTCAATAGGAAAGTACGTAATTCGTATCAAATTATGGTGGCAGAAACCTGTGGCAGAACTTACTCGGATTTACTTTTTACTGAGTTGAACAGCGACTAAAGTATCCACTTGAAAAAATAATGCCATTTGAAGTAATGTACATGTTACTTATCGCCCCATTTCCCTACAGGGGTGTACTATCTGATCGAACGCCACTGTAGTAAATATTTGGTGCTCGATCTAAGTTCCCATGAACATATCTATCGCAGTATCAAATAGTTCTTGCCACGACCCATTAGGCATCATAAGTGTGATTTTATGTATGATTATAGCCACCTATCACGTTGTTTCTTGGTAGGGGTCTGATATCTGATCAAAAGGCGGTTAGCCGAATATTCAAACTAATTTTGGAAGTCGTATCTATGTATATTATGTTGGTTTTCTTATCAGCCCCTGTATGTACTCCTAAAATACAAAATCGAGTGTGAGGCTTGAATTACGTATATCCTCCCAATGCAAGGAAATTTAATGGCACTACCAGATTAACCATTTTGTAAAAATATTTGCGATGTGGTTATTAGGGATCAGAATGAACCCGAAGTTATTAACGACACTAGAAAGAAACGTAGAGGATGGTCTTTTGTAGCCAGTACTCAAATTGTCATAAGTTTGTGACGGATATTCGTCAAAAATATCCGGCGACGCCGTAACTATTCGTAACATTATACGTGCGTTCGTAACTAATGTAAAACACCACAGGTGGCGTAAAGTATCGCGCTTCTAAAGGTATTACAAGTATTTAGTTAGTGGTTATTCCGACCACAGGTGGTCTTAACTAGCGGGTTTTTATATACCCTACCTACGTATACGTACATAGAATTCATAATAATTAAGATGTATTTTTTAAACGAGTAACTTTATCGTTCGGATCTCACGAACAAATTGGATATGTGCAAAGGTGCGTTCAGATCAAGCGAATTTTATGTGAAGGGCATAATCAGTTTACTCTTATTATGAACGAAACGAATGGGATGCAACCTGGGGTTGCCATCTTGCTTGATACATTTGAAGATACCGTAGTAGGTACATGCGCTTAAGAAAATATCAAGGAAAAATGTCTATAAGTAGTTATGCATTTCAAGTTGATATAGTGGCGATAGAGGTGATGAGGAAAGACTACGAAGAATAGCAGTAACACCACAAAACCAAGCAAGTACTAGGTATATGACTAGTAATGAGGTTGAGATGATAGCTGATAGAGATGTATGAAAGTAAAAGAAGGAGGATGCTTCGCGCCGACTCCTAATAAATTTGAACAAGGGCAAGAGGATGCTGATGATACTGAGTTGTTACCACGAACCAGTCTCATTTAGCGAGAGATTAAATAAATATTCTCTGCTGTAGCAGCCTATGAAGGAACATGTCTCGTCTGATCTATATCCACACAACATCATACATTATTCAACTTTTTTGTCACCTGATTTGAATTAATTAGCACGATTGACGTCATTACTGTTCATGCTTTAGAAGAGCAACAAATCTTTTATTTTGACTGAGATAAGCAGCATGAAGAAGATGGCTTAATAAAGATAAATTATATTCTTTTTGTATTTTCTAAGTTAGAAATACCCCTGACATGCATAAAGAAATATTATTCCTGTTTGCCTTTTATTTTCCTCTTGTAGCAAGAATGGAAGAATAAACCTAAAGTATAGAAGGTTAATCACTTATTAGGGTCACAGGTAAAGTATATATTTCCTCGTAGGTTTTGTGTTCCAGCTAGAATATTAAGCCTTCATACATTATGACTTGGTAACGCTACAATGAGGGGCCTAAGGCGCAATATTACGATCACCAAACTTAGTAAGCGTGTAGTAGTTTGTTTAAAGTGTAACGGAACGTTACATGGAAATACATCTTGTGATTGTGTTTGTTAAATGGCAATAGATTGTGTATCAATGCTTTGTTCTTTGTTTGTGTACGACTTGGAACGCGCCGTGACGCCGCACGCGCGGTGTGGGGCGAGTGTTCGCATAGAACGAATGAGGTGAACGGGATTACGCCCGCACCGCTGACGCGAGTCCACAGCAGTCACTTCTAGGCTGATGTGAGAGTGTACGTATCGCCTTGAGTCCTGTCGAGCGCCCTAGCAGACACGACTAATTATAAAAAATAAATAACTAACAATAAAGCAAAGTGGTAATCCCGATTTAGGGTAAGTTTTAAATAGCACACAAAACAAGCAAATCATGATCATGTAATTTATTGCTAATAATTATTCTGTGTACTACTATAATATATCATGTATTTCTTGTTTTATTACATTCTCTGATGCTTATTTCATCTTATTTAATATGTACCTATCATTTAGGAATGGCCTCAGAAATTGCTAATAATGCTGTATCATGCTACTTAATTTTCTTCTACCTTCAAGTAAAATATTATTTTTAAATTTGAATTCCGAACGTTTTAACGTATTCATAATTATTGTTTTTGCTGTTTTCTTTTTGCTCTTTGTGTAAACTCCGTTCTGGTCAGTACCACCACGTCAATACTACTACAATTAATAGGTACTTTCTTCTTGTTGTCGTCGGCGGTACCCCAGCACGGAAGTTATCAGGCCAAGTTCTAATCAGCTGGAACGGTGGTTTCCAGGTTCGCATTTTGCACTGCAAGCTGCCATCGGCAACAGTTCCTGCGTCCATGTCAACGGCTCGCCTCCAACAGCTGAACAAGTCTGCCAGCCGCGCCGTTTTTATCTACCCGTGACGCCATCGTACAGCACGACACTGAACTTCGGCCAACTTCCATCTCCGGCAGCAGCGGAATACCGTGTGCAACTACAGGGGAGTACCTATCCCTGCAGAAGTGACAACAGACGTCCGTAACCCACGACCTACAAATCCTTGTGTGCCTCCGGCTTATTTAGCTGGGTTTTTTTCTTTAATAAACACTTGCAAAGGTACACACCCGTTTTCTTATTCGGTCGCCAATTGTTAGGTGGGAATCGAACGGGTGGAGGCTACACTGGCGCCCAATTACGTGGTTCTGTCTGTTTTCGCTTCTGTAGTTAGTAGTTAGTTATTGTACGGTGAGTGGGTAATTGTTTATTTTTTTTGTAAAACGCTTTGTTTTTTTTTTGTGCAGTAACTGGTGTGAAGATTAATGTCAGTTTGTTTTGATTTGAGAACTATAGTTTATTAACGTTGGCCTAATAGTTTTTTTTATATACAGGGTGTTTTTTTTTTTTTTTGTATACCGGGTGACAAAAGGGAAAATATTTTTTTTTTTTCTTTGATTCTTATTCTGTTGTCTGTTTCAAATTGGAATCGTTTAGTTTCGCAAATTTATTGTAAAACTACCTTCACACCAGTTGCATTTGTTTTATTTTTAGTTTGTTTCTATTTTTATTGTTGTTCGCAATATTTTTTTTTAGTTGCTTTGTTTCTTTCTTTTACTTCTTAATTCTTCCTTTCATAGATAATTTATAACACAGCGTTCTGTTAGAGTAGATTGTAACGGAACGGAGTATTTTCATTATATTTTGTGTGCTATTTACAACTTTATCATATTGGTCCATATATATATATTTTTTTTCTTTTAATATGGCATATCCTATAAAATATTTATCGTTGCAAAAGTCTGAATTAGAATACGAGGTAGCCGTAAGAGGTGAAACTCCGGCTAGTACTGTGGCGGATCTTAGGCGGCAGATTTGTAAACTTAGTCAAGTTTTTGTATCTGAGGATATTTTGTGTTCCCATCTCGACCCCCTTCACGATTTAAATAATTCGTTGGAAATTTTAAATAAAATAAAATCTAGTCTTGATGTGGATACCAAGGATAAGAATGTGTTGGGGCGAATTGAAAATCTTTTCCATCACCTTTATCACAGGCTCAATAGGATCAATATGGATGAGAAATTCATGGATGTGCATACTGAATGTACGAAAATGTTTAGGGAATATTATGAAATTTTTACATCTCTAAAAGCAAAGAGTATAGACCCTCTCATAGCTGTCACCCCAATTTCTGACCCGCCAGTTACGGCGGAAAGAATTAATATTTCAGTGGTTTGTGAGGGAAATTCCAAACTTTCCGAGTTAGCCAAATTAAGATATGATGGCAAGACTTGCGTGCGTGCTTTTATTCAGCGAGCTAACGAATATAGTGTAGCTCGTAATATTACAAACGCAAAGTTTCTGTCATTTGCAACCGAAATTTTTATAGATGATGCGCTCCATTGGTTTAGAAGCGTAAGTTCACAGGTATCATCTTGGGATGAACTTGTCGTTCTTCTACTACATGACTTCGACAAAGCGGATTACGATTACCGACTTTTGTCTGAGATTCGGTCTAGGACTCAGGGAGCAACGGAAAACATTACAATTTACCTATCCATTATTTCGGGAATGTTTTCACGCTTGTCGAGGCCTTTGGTGGAGGAGGACAAGCTGGAAATTATTTTACACAATGTTAGACCGTGTTATGCGAGCACTCTGGCCTCTGCATCTCAAATCACATCGATTGAGCAGTTGAGATGTCTTTGTAGGAATTTCGAAAACGTTCAGTCACGCATGGTACAGTTCCGTGAGCCTTCCGCTGCTACTTCTGACACATTAGCACCAGAGTTTGCATACAAACAAAGAACTGGCACAATAAACAAACAAAATCATTATAGTGATACTAAAAATGTGAACAATAAAACCACCATAGACAATAACAAACAAAATTTTAACAGTAATGTTAATGAAAAATATTTACATGCTTTATATAAAAATAATTCAGTTCCTGATGCGAAACTACCGTATTGTCCTAGATGTCGAAATAATTCGCATAGCCTCAGGGATTGTCAGAATAAAGAAATTTTGTGTTTTAAGTGTGGTCATAAAGGTGTCAAGAAACCAGATTGTCCGAATTGTAATAAAGATCAGAAGCCAAAAAACTAGGTTTGCAGGATTGTATCAACACATCTTCGATAGAGGGTCGCTTTAATAGAGATGATTGGAATAACTGGTTGAAAACAATTCATTTATTTTTCAACAGTTACAAAATTTCTTCAGTTCTGCAAACTAAGCCTCTAGGGGATTCGCGACCATATTTAAATATTAAGATCAACGATATTACAGCGTCTGGCCTCCTAGATTCCGGGTCAGCTGTTACAATATTAGGTAATTATGCACATAACACGTTACTCAGTCGTGGCCTTAAGCTATGTACTGATGATACACCTTCGATAATAGCTGCTGGGGGTCAAACACTTAAGAGTATTGGTTATGTTAATGTTCCAGTACAATTAGAGGAACGATTTCACATAATCAAATGTTATGTAGTTCCAGAAGTTCAATCATCGCTTATTCTAGGTATTGACTTCTGGCGCGCCTTTGATTTATGTCCGAAGTATTTGGGTTCTGTTAATTTGACAGCTATTCCATTAGTAGATTTGAATAGTAATAACCATCAAACTTTTATGTATTCTTATGATAGTTTAGATGATTCTCAACGCGCTATAGTTGATAACGTTGTTGAGCAATTTAGGGATATTTCATTTGAGCGCAAAGGCTTAGGCCGTACGCACATTTTAACCCATCATATCGATACTGGCGCTTCTCCTCCTATTCGACAAAGATATTATAGGCTATCTCCTGAGAAACAGAGAATCCTTGTCGAACAGGTTGATGAGATGTTAAATTTAGATGTGGTGGAGCACTGCGAGAGTGCCTGGCAGTCTCCGGTACTCCTCGTTACTAAGAAGAATGGCCAGCCTCGTTTTTGTCTTGACAGCAGGAAGTTAAATTCGGTCACAAAACGAGATGCCTACAACTTGCCATACATTGCCGAAATTTTGGATAATCTGCGCGACGCCCGTTTTCTTACTAGCCTTGATTTATCCAAAGCCTTTTGGCAAATACCCATTGCAGAGGAGGACAGAGATAAGACGGCCTTTTACGTCCCAGGTCGAGGAACTCTTAGGTTTAAGACCACAGCGTTTGGCTTGACAAATGCTCCCGCTACGCAACAGCGTCTTGTAGATAAGTTACTAGGTAACGTAGATCACCGTATATTCGCTTATCTAGATGATATTATTATTGTCAGCAATAGTTTTGATGAGCATGTGTCCCTGCTACTTCGCGTTTTGGACAGATTGCGTAAAGCAGGCCTAACCGTCAATTTGGAAAAGTGTGAGTTTTTTCGAAGTCAACTTAAATACCTAGGTTACGTGGTTGATGCGAATGGGTTGCGAACAGACCCAGAAAAGGTTGAGGCCATCCTCAACTACGCAACTCCTATTAATCGAAAGGAGTTAAAGCGGTTTCTAGGTACAGCTACATGGTATCGTAGGTTCGTTCCCAATTTTAGCACAATTGCAGGGCCGCTCAACAAGTTGACTTCAAATAAAAAGAATACTCCACCCTTCAAGTGGACTGATGAGGCAGAAGTCGCTTTTAAAAAGCTAAAAGAATGCTTAGTTTCCGCGCCTGTTCTTTCCTGCCCCGATTACAACCTACCTTTCGAGGTGCATACGGATGCGAGTAACTATGGGATAGGCGGTATGCTCACTCAATCTATAAACGGAAAGGAGCACCCCATAGCTTACATGAGCAAATCGTTAACGGCGGCAGAAAAGAACTACAGCATTACGGAGCGGGAGACGCTGGCAGTTCTCGTGGCATTAGAGCATTGGCGATGCTATTTGGAAAATGGGAAAACTTTCACGGTTTACACAGACCATAGTGCGTTGAAGTGGTTCCTTTCATTAAATAACCCTACAGGAAGACTTGCACGTTGGGGTGTGCGCTTGTCTTCATTCAATTTTGACATAAAACACCGTCGAGGTGTCGACAACGTCATCCCTGATGCGTTGTCTAGAGCTGTTCCTGTTTCTTCTATGGTCACTTCTAATTCATTCGCGACTTCTAGTGATGATTGGTATAGGAACATTTGTAGTAACTGTGTCACAAAACCAGAAAATTTTCCCAATTACCAAATTAAGGATGGCACTCTTTTCCGCCTTAGTAAAAATAAGTGCTTGCTTACCAATGAATTTTCTTGGAAGGAGGTCGTACCGTCGGAACTTAGAGGTAAGGTTATTGCGGATAACCATGATGAACCAACTGCGGGTCATTTGGGTATCTTTAAGACCTATAGGCGCATTGCACTCCAATTTTATTGGCCGGGCATGCATCGAGACGTAGCAAAATACGTAGGATCTTGTAGTACTTGTCTTCAGTACAAAACTCAAAACCATGCTACTCTTGGTGAAATGGGACGCCCAAAGCAATGTTCTCGCCCTTACCAAATGATATCCATCGACTTAATGGGACCTCTTCCTGTCACACGCAAACAAAATAGTTACATACTAGTAGTAACTTGTTGCTTTTCCAAATTTTGTCATATTTTCCCAATTAAAAAAGCAACTTCTCAGATTATTGTAAAAAATTTAGAAGAACACATTTTCTTAGTTCACGGTGTTCCTCAAAGTATTTTCCTGGATAATGGTACTCAATTTATTAGCGGCCATACTCAGGATTTATTCAAAAAATATAAAATACCAAACATATTCTTTTCACCAAAGTATACCCCTCAGGTTAATACTGTGGAGCGGTACAATAAAACGATTATTACTTGCATTTCAACTTTCGTAGATGGTGATCACCGATCATGGGACTTATTTATTCCAAAGGTACAGTTTGCAATAAATAATTCTGTTAATGAAGCTACCGGATTTACTCCTTCTTTTCTAGTTTTTGGACGGGAAATAGTATTATGTGGTTCTCATTACGCAGACACAGACTTGGGTGAAGAGGTTTTATTTCTTCCTCGCGATGTGTATGCGGAGAACCTTGGTTGCCTAAGTTCTATCTTTGATCAAGTCCAAAAATCTTTGTATCACGCCCATGTAAAAAACACATCATATTATAATTTGAGACGCAAGGCTTTTGAGTTTAATACCGGTGATATCGTATACAAACGTGCTTACGTCCTGAGCGATAAGGATAAGCACTTTAGCAAGAAACTAGCTCCCAAATACATTAAGTGCCGGGTGATTCAAAAGCTGTCACCACTTGTGTATGTGTTAGAGGATATGTCAGGAAAAAACTTAGGGTCGTGGCATATTAAGGACTTGAAAATATCTACTTATAAATGAACTCTGTTTTCGTTACGTTTTCCCATACACCACTAAACGACTTTAAGACCGTTACAAAAGTCAGTGACGGATATTAGTCACTTGACTTTCAGTATGTTAGGACACGTCGCATTTTTTTAATATTGTGTGATGTATTATATGTTAGGTTTTTGAGTGATGAGGTATGA
Source organism: Brachylomia viminalis (assembly GCA_937001585.2). Taxonomy (NCBI): domain Eukaryota; kingdom Metazoa; phylum Arthropoda; class Insecta; order Lepidoptera; family Noctuidae; genus Brachylomia; species Brachylomia viminalis. Next base: position 3,582,281 of record OW443303.2, on the reverse strand, counting down.
CTGAAATGAAAGAATGAGTAAAAGGCTATTGTAACAAGTTTATGATGCGGATTTTATTCTTAAAATAAAATCCTTATGAGGGAACCGCGGGTAATGTAACGGAACGTTACATGGAAATACATCTTGTGATTGTGTTTGTTAAATGGCAATAGATTGTGTATCAATGCTTTGTTCTTTGTTTGTGTACGACTTGGAACGCGCCGTGACGCCGCACGCGCGGTGTGGGGCGAGTGTTCGCATAGAACGAATGAGGTGAACGGGATTACGCCCGCACCGCTGACGCGAGTCCACAGCAGTCACTTCTAGGCTGATGTGAGAGTGTACGTATCGCCTTGAGTCCTGTCGAGCGCCCTAGCAGACACGACTAATTATAAAAAATAAATAACTAACAATAAAGCAAAGTGGTAATCCCGATTTAGGGTAAGTTTTAAATAGCACACAAAACAAGCAAATCATGATCATGTAATTTATTGCTAATAATTATTCTGTGTACTACTATAATATATCATGTATTTCTTGTTTTATTACATTCTCTGATGCTTATTTCATCTTATTTAATATGTACCTATCATTTAGGAATGGCCTCAGAAATTGCTAATAATGCTGTATCATGCTACTTAATTTTCTTCTACCTTCAAGTAAAATATTATTTTTAAATTTGAATTCCGAACGTTTTAACGTATTCATAATTATTGTTTTTGCTGTTTTCTTTTTGCTCTTTGTGTAAACTCCGTTCTGGTCAGTACCACCACGTCAATACTACTACAATTAATAGGTACTTTCTTCTTGTTGTCGTCGGCGGTACCCCAGCACGGAAGTTATCAGGCCAAGTTCTAATCAGCTGGAACGGTGGTTTCCAGGTTCGCATTTTGCACTGCAAGCTGCCATCGGCAACAGTTCCTGCGTCCATGTCAACGGCTCGCCTCCAACAGCTGAACAAGTCTGCCAGCCGCGCCGTTTTTATCTACCCGTGACGCCATCGTACAGCACGACACTGAACTTCGGCCAACTTCCATCTCCGGCAGCAGCGGAATACCGTGTGCAACTACAGGGGAGTACCTATCCCTGCAGAAGTGACAACAGACGTCCGTAACCCACGACCTACAAATCCTTGTGTGCCTCCGGCTTATTTAGCTGGGTTTTTTTCTTTAATAAACACTTGCAAAGGTACACACCCGTTTTCTTATTCGGTCGCCAATTGTTAGGTGGGAATCGAACGGGTGGAGGCTACAAAAGTATTATGTGCCTTTAATTTTACTGGCACCTCTACCCTTGGAAGCGGACGCAATAATACTGTTTAGTCGAAATATGTAGTTAGATTACCCCTGCTGCAGTTACAGCTTTTTGGGAATAAATTGCTTCCGTCTTGCTGAACTTCACTGCTACTATTATTTACATACTTGTCTTTTGCTTTTTCATTATCTCGCGATTTATATATCTGTTATCTCAATCATTTCACCTAGTCGCGCCTTTTTGGAATTTTACGGTTTTGTCTTCCCACCTCGACCTCGCTGGTTTACCTCGCAATAAAACTAAGAGTATACTCGTAATAAACCAAATGAACTCAAATGTCATACAGAACATAAACCCTAGTTTGCACTAGCACTCAAGCTGAAGTACTAGCGATGGTTATAAAAGCACTAGATAGATAAGTATCTACATCAGGGTGCAATGACCGACATGGCGGGAAGGTTTCACACGTTTGGAGATCGGCTCCAGGATTGCCATTGTATAGCCTGGGAGCGAAGATATACTGATACCATAACGATATTAATCCAGGTTAAAGAATAATACAAGTAGGTATACAGTCAACAGTGGTAATACCTGCACTACGAAAACCACCCTTACTGCTAAGACAGTAAGGTTAGGTACCTTCCGTCCAGATCTGTCCGGACATGTCCGGCTTTCTTGCGCCCATCCGAGCTTTATGTGGCCTTGTCATTTATCCGGACTTTTTGACTGAAGGGGATTTTTTCACATAATAGAAAATTTTTAATGAGTACTTACTGAAAAAAAATTTGATTTAAAAGAAAATGTCCAAGCTTTCATGTAAATTTCCGGCTTATGGTCAGGACTTTTTGAAGTAAGTAAGATGCTGTCAATATTAAATAGTTACCACACTGATGTGCGGCTGACTATTTATGTGGCAGAAATCCTTTCCCGTGATATTGCAAAGGCCGTGGGGCGTGATATCACGGGGTTCAAGCAATCGGGGTGAATTCTATGACCTGGCACAGGCTTGAAAGGAAGGAATTTGGGGTTAAGAGCACTAATAGAAACCATTAGACTACTTGGAGTCTTAAAAGGCGCGGTTCGAGAATTCCTTTCGCGCTTTCAGTAGCATTTGAATCGTCTACTTTTGAGTCTCTCACATAGTTAGATTCAAATCCAGTGTGGAAAGCTACATTTATAGAAAAAAACGTTTAGTTTGGATGGAAATATTTTTCACTGGAAGACTGAACATTTCTAAGAACCGCGTCATGCCTTCGAATTAATCTTTCAAACATTCCAAACACGCTGCAAGGAAACTCAGATATGTACCTAGGTATCGACGTAACTGCAACATTTTACAAAGATAAGAATGTACCGCTCCGAGCAACTCAAAGGAACGGAGCGAGACCAAAGCCTTTCACACAGATCAATCAATACCTTGCCTTCTCCCAAGAGGAGCACACAGCAACACTGTGCCTCACACTGACACGCCCGTGCTTCAGTCAGTACAACACATCAGAAGGATCGAACGCGTGTTCACGTAGGAAGAACACGCCTCTTCCGTGTCGCCCTATGTTAGCACCGCAACGAATATGTTGAGGAATTGACAATAGACAAACGTGTTATGTCGATTTATTTTTTCTACGAATGTACGGAATGTTTCAAAATATGTGGGCGTGGTGTATAAGTTGGCTGATATAACGTAAGATTCTGTCTAAGAGCTGATTTTTGAATAGTCAGCTATCTCTAACTGAAGAGTAAATATAGCCGTTTGACAGCTGTTGTATAGAAAATATGTCAAACTGTCATATTTATTCTTCAGATAAAAGTTATCTGACTATTGAAAATCAGCCCTAAGACTTATAAAATTGCAAGATATAGTCAATATCTTCTCTAGAAAATGTATACTGTTGTATAACATTGTCCATACCTACCTAGTTAAATCTATCTTGGGATCTATGTGCCTGCATACAAAGTTCAAAATCTTGTCTAACATGTAAATTCTTATACAACAGTACCTACAGCATGACTTGCACTTAGACCTGACTATTGTCAAGTGTTTTTACAGACGTGAATATTCAACGAAGTATGTTTGTTAGTTGCGACTACTTTCCATACTTTTCTAAGGATGTTTGACCTTTGTCGAATGACCTCAAATGAGACAGACACCTGTAGGAGTAGACTTTTGTTTTATTTCTTTCTGTTATCTCCACCTAAAATTGTTTTGCTGAGAACTCGTAAAGATCATCCAAATAGATTTTTCTCATTAGTACAGCGGGATTTAAATCCAAATTGGGTTTAATAATTTTATTTGTTTTCACGATAAGATCTGTAGTTTGTTTTTCAGCTTCATTATTTTCAGTTTTTGCAAATTTTGCCACATTCTGTAACAATAGTATGTTTCTGATCAGACCTTTAAGACTTGTTTCTTCGCCAATTTTTCTCTTGATTCTACTATAATTAATTTGTAAGGTGTATCAGATCGTTTTACATATCAAAAGTAACTGTCTTATCTATCTAAGATTACTTATTAGGGTTCCTTACCCAAAGGGTGCCAACGGAAACCTATTACTGAGCTTCCGCTGTCCGTCAGTCTGTCCGTTCATCCATCCGTCTGTCTGTCAGCGGGCTGTATTTCATGAACCGTAGGTAGACACTACTTGAAATTTTCACAAAGTGTGTATTTCTATTACCGCTATAACAACAAAAAATAAAAATCAAATAAAGTCAAACATAAAACGTGTAAAAAACATGTGTTAAGTATTGTACGGTGGTACGCAACCCTTCGTGTTTTATTAGTTATTTGATCCAAAACTCTAGCATAGAGATATATTTACTTTTAAAACCCTTCTTTCAAGATACAGACGCTTAGCTTTAACCTTCTGTAAGACATTATCAAGAAAATCTCAGTTTAAAACACTGGCTACACTGAGGGCGTTAATACCACTTAAGATCAGCCGAGCAATAAGATGCTGAGTGCGAAGAGAGCTGCAATAAGTGACAGACTGCTAATGCACTGCCTACGGGCTTCGACATAGGTATACAGAGATACTGATATAGCACGTGCATCAATGTAAGTACAATCGAACAAACTTATATTGAGGAGGGCCAGTTTGCGTCAGCGAATGATGTTAGCGTTGTTGAGTACTGGCTCAAACAACATTTAACCCCCTTTCGAACGATATTTGTCATCGACACGCTAAGATGAAGATCGACAAACATATTGGTATACGCTGTTTACAGGCAGCTAACTTGCAACTACTTTTAAACAATGTTGAGGGTGTGTTGAGTAGTGAAATATTTTGAAGCACTATTTTATGTGTGTGAAAGGGGTTAAAAAGCGACAGAGCTACATACTACAGTCAAATATCAGTCCATACACTTGCCCATTTAGCATGGTTATTGTAATTGTCAAAGCACACAATAAAAGCTGATACAGGGTGGTGATTTAGTCACCTGCATCTATCAAGGGGTGATTCTACCCGTCATTTTAAACAACTTTCGCTACTACGAAACTCCTATCAGATTAATGAAACAAAACAAATCCTATTCAGCAGTAGATAGACTATTTCGATGCACGTATGTTTTTTTTTACAATTCTTGTGTGAGTATCGTAGCGAAAGTTGTTTAGAATGACGTGTAGAATCACCCCCTTGACGGACGCAGGTGACTAAATCGCCACTCGGTACTGGCAGTCTATTGGAAAGATGAATAGTTTTGCCTGTATACCAAATAGCTTGTTCGATTGTGCGCACAGAACTAATTGTGCGAGTGTCGTATATAAGTACATTCGTATTGCAAGCTTTTCCATGCATGCAATACTTAACGATTATACCCTCTGTTGTTGTTTTTTGTTCTTTGATTAGTCGCGTGTCCTCGGGCCTTGTTCCTATTGATGTTGGTTTATGTTATTTTTTTTTGTATTGCCATCGTTATTCTTTTGTTTGTATTGCTTTCCCCTAATCAAATAAATTCGTACTCGTATTCGTAAGACATTATTTAACCCTTTAATCAATTAAATTCGTAAGGTCTATTTCAGTGCAGATACTTGCAGCATCATCATGCAATTTTGAAATACGAAGAACTTTTTTCTTTAATTGACGTCTGGTTTAAATAATATTTGGACTGTCATAATTATGAGAATATATTGTAGAAGTGCGAACAGTCTCTACATTTTTCTTCTGATAAGGAAGCTTTATGTTGCACAGCTTTCTATAAAACTACTGCTTTGCGATGAAATGATGTAAATGGCAAATGAGAAGCTATTCCATCACTACATACGTTTTATATAACATGTTACACGTAACATAAACGGTCTGATACATTGTCTAACAAAATTCTAAAACAGAACATTGATGTTGCATTGCGTGGCTACACGTAACGTGTTCTGTAAAATTGTTAGAATGTTACATGTTGCTGTGTTGCGATACCATATAGCAATATAGACGGGCTTCGTGGCCAAAGTTATAACAGCTAAGTTTTCTTTCATTTTGTTTTATAGAGTGAATAGAAGTTTGGGCTACTAGAGTGACCTAGTTCAAGATAGTGATAGGATGTATTAGTTTAGTATTACTTTCTCACTGAAGACCATGTCTGTTGATATACAGGGTTTCTTGTAATTCGTCGTATATCCGTAAGGAGCTGATAGGAGGGCCAAAATGTAAAAAAAATAACTCCCGATATGTGTGGCCAAAATTCAATAGTTTTCAAGATGTTTTAATTTTAAGGGTTTTTTGATATTTACCCAAAATTTTACATTTAATTCCAAATAAAAAAAAACTACAAATTGAATGGGCACCATTACAAAATGATATTGTAGCTGGCACTTAAATTAAGCTATGAATATAACTAAAACTATTTAAGTCAACAAAATAATTAAAATGCTGAGCGATTTAAGAATAATATCTTATCAATATTTTCATTTTACGTTTAAAAAATGTTGTCTCGTCATTAAAAAATTGATTTCGGCCATACATATGGGGGTTTCAATTTGCTACATTTTGGCCCCGCTATCAGCTCCTGACGGATATACGTCAAATTACAAATAACCCTGTATAATAATTGATAAGAACTTTAAGAATTCAGTAAACTAAGTTCATTGAGTAATTGGAAATTATAAACACGGTGGCAGGGACATCGACGCGCAAACATAAACCGTGACCTCAACACATGATTCTAAAGCCCATAGCGTAGAAATGTTTCGTCAATTATCAAAGCAAAGATCAGCTGTTTCATAGAAAAGTGCAATACTTACGCGTTCAAAATGTATGGCAGAGCAAATTTTTTTTTTTTATAACCGACCTAAAATTTTTATACCACCACGACCTTCTTTATTTTTTTATGAAACAATGATAGTACCAATCCGTAAAGTTCACTTCGAACCTCCACCCAGAGACCGCAAACCACGCAAGTCACAAACCAATCTACGCATACCTACATTACTCGATACCATACGAAACTCATCATCACACTCCTTCCCTTATGACAATTTATTTAGAGTTTTTCTTCACGTGCTTCCCCTTCTAATGCTAACAAAATATGTAAAAATATTAACACTCTTCGGGAAGAAAAGGCTACCGCAGCAGACCTCAATATTGTTGCGAGACAGCTAATAATGTCGTCATCAAGTCTAAGCAAAGCCAACTTTGTCTATCGGTCGATCCCAGTTCTTAAACCACATGGTTATGTAGTAATTGTGTGGTTAGGTTAAAACATAACCATTTTACTCTCTAGTGCATTTAAGTTAAAACATAAGCATTTTACTGTCTAGTGCATTTAAGTAAGTATTGTTATATTTTACGGTCACTCGTGAACGTGTACTGAAATTACTGGAATAACCCGTTTGCCTTCATTTGAAATTTCTTACGAGTGCCGAGTGGATTGAATAGCTGAGTTTACTTCGTTATTTGATCATTTTCCAGTATTTTAGATGCCAATGTCATTGTTACGTTTTACTCTAGAAGTCAGAAATTTATTGTTAAAAGGAAAGTCAAAAGCCTTTGGCTAGCAAGTAACTTATGGCTGGAAGATATTATCAATTATACTCAGTTTTGTCCTCGAGATTAGCATAGAGATTATAATATGTAGTAGACATACGGTGTCGCCATCGGCAGTATTTGAGTTGTTTTTTTCTTTGTTTCATTTTACGTCTTAGTTTGACAACCCCAGCGAACTTCAGTGCCTCGCCAATACGCGCACTGTCCATTCAATTTATAATTTTTTGTTGTGCATCATTTCGTTCTGACCATGGGTAAACGTTCTCGAACAGCGAAAGAGAATTATGAAGCAATTGCCAGTAAATTCAACAGTTAGAGAGTAAATTAATGCGTGCACGACGCAAAGATCGGAGGAGTGAGGCGGTTCTCCTCTCATCATCGTCGGACTTATCGTCGCGTTCTTCGCCAAGTTTAAGTTCTACATTATCGCGCTCACGTTCTAGATCAAGATCGCCAAGGCGTGGCACAGCAGCGCCGCCGCAGCCCGAACGTCTAAGCATTGAAGGCAAAAAAATCATCTACCCTTAAGTTCGAAAATTTTATATTGCGGTTAACCTGAAGTGTTATCACTTATTGTATTGAAGGCTTACGAACATTATTCTCACGTATTTGACTATTTGATTGCTGCGGGCAATCTAACGGATTGTCACTTCGCTAAAACGTGCATATTGAACCAAGTTACAACATGACGAGTACAATGCGGGCTTTTTTGGGAATGTCACAATGCGATTATTGTATAGTACTGCGTGCAGTCTGTGGGACTGGTACTTTAATATTAAAGGTACCTACCTAAATCCTGTAACCACAATTTTATTAGTCTGACAACAAAAGTAATGCGGGCATTTTTAGGGAATGTCACTTTATTAACTTGAGTAATAATAACAGTCCTCCTATTGCATTATGTAGGGTAATGCGGTCAGCTTATGGGACTGTCACTTTACCTAAATAAATACCTAAAATAGTTTCAATGTCCATTTTAGACATACCTATAACAACGGCAGGCGCTGACGTCAATCCGCAACCGTCGACAAGTACCGCTGAACCTCAGCCGTTATTCAGTGCCACAGTGCCACTGCTGGTGCCTACGCCGCCGCTGCATACAGAAGCGTCACCTGCAGCATTGGAACTGGATGTTAAACTGCTGGAAATATTAAGGGAGCCCTCTTGGACCAAGACGTCTGGTATGAATATCCAATCTGATCTTGCGATACGGCTACAGCACATAGCTACTATAGGCTTATCTAAAGAAGAGCGCTTGGAACTGTTGCAAAGATATTTGCCTCCAGCAAATTACACTTCAATTGATGTCCCTGTTCTCAATCCTGAGGTCAAGGCTGCCATCTCAGAGACTGTCTACAAAAGAGACAAAGGCATCGAACTCAAACAAAGACAAACTTTCTCCGCGACATCATGTTTAGCTGAAGCGCTCACCTTACTGATTATATCGGAACCAAAAAATACGGCACTAATTAAACTACTTATGGACTGAAAATTAACATATAAGTTAGAAGTATTTAATAACGAAATTCGAATTAAAATACCAAATTCAATAAAAACGTCCCGTCTTGGATCATCACAACCAATATTAATACTGCTTTTACAATTTTGTATTTCAATAACAAAATGTTTAAGAAAAAGTGACGTTATCTTTTTTAAAGAAACCCTGTAATTTTATCACTCCGCAGCTCCGCAGACATTGAACAAATGGATAAATCTACGTTAGGTAGTAGTGGAATTGATGTGTCCATATTGAATGCACATAGTACTAGACACGCCTCTACTTCTAAAGCTCACCAACTTGGGGTAAGCTGGACGTAATCCGAAAAACAGCAGACTCGAGCGATAATTCCAAAACATTTGGTAAATTTTATAATAATATATATTTAAAATATATAAGCATTTAGTTAAATACTGATTGATTACCAACAATCATTGTTATTGGTGAGCAGAAAATAAAATAATTTTGTATTGAAGGAAATACATAAACGATCCTCGGTTTTTACAAAACTGGGCAGTTTCTTAATAAACTCTCAACATCTACATGTAATCTCTATGCTAATCTCGAGGACAAACCTGAGTAAAATTAATGATTACACGAACTTACCTTAATTGAAGTTCGATCATAATTATACGATGGCTTTGTCCGAAGAGATTAGCATCCCATCTTCCCAGTGTATTCAAATATCAACCAGATGCTCTGGCACTGAAGTAAATGAAGTTCGCTGGGGTTGTAAAATGAAGACGAAAATGAAAAAATAACTCTCAAACACAGCTCAGATGGCGATACTGTATGTCTACATGTAATCTCTATGCTATTCTCGATGACAAAGCCTTCGTATAATTATGATCGAACTTCACTTACTGGATGTCGAGGGCCTGATGTCAAAATTGCATTTTTCTTTTTAGTATCCTGCTCTGTCCCGTCCACTCATTTGTCCAGCATTGTAAATAATAATATAGTATAAAAGGAGAACGTTAGCCGCGAAAAGTAACATGCTTGCTCGCCGTTTCGCGGTTTCGCTAAATGTACGAGTACAAACCAAGTTAAAGTCACTCTGTTTAATGCGTACTGTCGGTCGCTGTACACCGGCCACCTCTGGTACAAGCACACGCAACGCGCATATAACACTTTGCGTGTACAATATAACAACTCATTTAGGTGCATATTTGGGCTACTGTGGCGGTGCAACGGTGTAGTGCCCGTCAGGGTATATATGTTCTGTGGTACATAGTGCGTCCGGCATGTTTGCGGAGAACAGAGCAGACGATTTCTATGCTGTATTACGGGAAGTGAGGGCCTCCTTTATGAGCCGTGTACATGATTCTGACAATGGAATATTGAGGGCCATATATGAAGCTTATTATTTCTTTGTATATAGTTGTCAATATTCCTGCTGAAAATCTTTGAATTTGATTTTTTATTTTATTTAATTACTTAGAGAACTGTTTTCTTTCATATGGGCATGTGCCTGAATTTTTTATTTTTTATTTTATAATTATATTCAAGCTATCTAGATAGACACAGATTCCCAAATAAATCACGATATTTTGAGGACACCTTTACTGCTGTATTGATAAGAAAATTCACATTCTTACTGGCCCCTGTTGTATGACTATTTGACTAGCTTAGCTGATGTGCTAATTTGATTATAAAAGCTACAAACTACATTCCAATCCTAAACAGATTTTTTTTGTGTCAATCAAAGCAACAGTCATTTATAGGCAACACGAGTTTTGGTCAAAGGGGTTAACCGTCCGCTAATTGGTGGACATGACACTATTGCTAATTGGCAAATTGAATACATAGGAATGTAGATTGGTCTATGAATCTTAACAGATTTCTAAAACTGGAGTCTAGAGGGACTAGAATCAAGAGGGTGCTAACGTATAATCTGTTCCAAAAGTATCTCATTAAAATGTAAACAAATGGTGCGGAAACTGAAAACAAATTGTAGTGCCATTTACAAATGAGTGCTCTGATTTGATTATTTGAATACTTGTAAAAACCCGAAATTATAATTTTAAATAATCTTAAAGATGATTTTCATTATAAAGCAGACTGTGGAAGGTTACGGACCAGGCTTTTTGGCACAAATGATCAAAGACAAACCATGACCTAGCACATCGAAGTACATTGATCGATCAAAATGATGGGAAACGCAATGATCAAGTCAGTACCTACAATAAAATAAACACATGGTATTGTTTCTACTGCACAAATACCAGGTGCAATGGTTCACATGCGTCAATCGACCTACAATAATTAGTTCGACGAAGAATGGCGGTGCAGTTGATTAAGAATTAAAATGTCATTCGACCTGCCTCAAGTAGAATGTAGGTAGTGTATGAATAGCACCGATCGACAAAATTGATACGGTAGCGATGAAAAATTCATTACGAGACGTCGTAAGTAGGACAGTGATAGGTCACCAGAGTACGGAGACCCATGGAACAATGGAACCAATCGATCAATTGTGAGACATGTGGTTGATGTCCAGTGGCTGATAGATGCTAGCGATGTGAATGATGTACTTGATGGGACGTTTTGAAGATATATTAGGTATGTTGCTTGAGACAAGGTTTTATAAGAATTTAGCTTGAGGATGGTTTTAGAGAAATTGACTTGGGCATCGTATTAAAACTCTATACTTATAGGTGAAGTTTCTTAGAAGATGTTTGAAAAAGATGATGAAAACAAGTACCTAGCAAATTATTATCTTTTGGGGTGCAAATCGAATAAGATGAGTGGAGGAGCTCGAGACTCTCTCCAGGGACCAATAAAATTCTGTATGACGTTAGACAAAAGCTGACTGCAATCTACGTTCAAGTACCTAGGTATATCGTCTTGCGTAGCTCTTGTTAGCCAGACATTGTCAATCACTGGAGGACTTACCCACGTTGAACTGAATACAAAGTGGGCTAAGGCTGCAGCATTTATCACTAATCATAATGTATTAGATACCGACCATATAAGTATACTGTATGGACTTTAATGGACGCTGTTAAAATGTACATTTTATATCAGTCCTGTTGTAATTGCTACTGCTTTAATATTGTAGCTAAAAGTTTTGCCTGGTGATGGAATAGCATTTGCTAAATCCAATTTGTTTGTTTGTAGCGTCGTTAAACGTTTATAAATGTTGGATGAAGGAACATACCTAGGTATCTATATAGTAAGTTGGGTCATCTCCGTGAAGGGTGGGCGTTTTGGGGGGACTGTCTTATGTGATTTTGACGTTCAAAAAGTGCTGATTCTCAGCCTAAATTGGCCTAATTTGAATAAATGACTTTTGATTTTGATTTGTCGATTCTGTGAAAATCTCACCGTGAAAACTTGCGTGGAGTGAGCTGTCAGTGTCATTCCACTGATGCTAGGGATTGACCAACGTTACATTTACAATCGTAATCGAGATATTAATAACATTTTTAAGCTAATACTATTCGTCATTTTATTTTATTTCAATGCTTTTATTTAGGTGTCTGAACGTTACTTACTTATGTTATTTAAAGGTTTTTTTTTTATAAAACTGCAAAAAAGAAATTTTGTCAGAAACAAAATATTGATTAAAAAATAAACTAGACTAGTCTTCATATAGCCTGCGGGGCAAACACGTCACGCACGAACAATTAATTAAATAAAACGTGCACGTGTAAGCTAGTGAGTAGTAGTAAGGAAAACATTATTAAATGAAAGTTTGAAAAAGATCCAAATTTAATTTCTGACTGAATCTCTGTTTTGCTGTTTTATTTAAAAAGTAATGTTAAGACACTTAAAAACTAGCTTTGAAATACTATACAACGGTCAATAGAATTAGGGTAAAAAAAACTCGATTATGATTGTAGATGTAATGTTTGGTCAATCCCTAGCATCAGGTGGGATGACACTGACAGCTGACAGCTCACTCCACGCTCACGCTCACCTAAGTTTTCACGGAGAGGTTGTTACACAATAGCACTACTGGATTGGTCAAATATTAAACATTTTTGACCATACTTAATATTGGTTTTATTGTAGCGTTTTCCATCATTCGGCCAGTTTTATAAAATACTTTATCATGCATTACTACAGGGGTGAAAGAGAATAACTGTAGCGTGCGTCCTTTGGTTTGTCACGTCGAAAACGATATACTTATACAATGATATTCCGGCACCACAAGGCAATAGTGATGAAATTAGAATTATTATCGTGTAAGTATAGGTTCCTTCCCATTCGCCACGCCTTACGATCTAACTACTAAAATAATATAAACTACATTTACTTCTAGTTGCTGGTCTTTTGCGGGGTTTACCTTGGTGTTTACCTTCGAACAATAAGAAAATATTATAAGAACAGTTTTAGCTACGAAAACATGGGGCACAAAGGAGAAGCATCACAAATACACAAATATTTTTTAAATCCAAGTAAATATACGATCACCTTTCAAACAAAAATACAAGTCTTTTAGTACCTTAAAAAAGCTGAGAACCAAAATATTTGCAAAACTTTAACATAAAAAGAAATTTCAAAGAAAATTCGAGGCATTGTGAATAGAAAAAAAACAGAAACTCTCAAAGTGCGCATAACAAAGTTTGGAGAAAAAAGGTTGCCACAGCTAGAATCCATTTGGGAGATGGAAATCCATCTGATTACAATTCTATTTAAGGAAACAAGAAACATTTTAGTGACGGGAATTGTTGAATTGGATTATGGTAATGGAGTGGGCACTTTGTGTAGTGGTATATTGATAATAGCTAATTCTCGTATAGGTATTTACATCGCCACATGATTTAGCAAAAGAGACATATTTACCAGATACGACTTATAGAGAAAAATATGGTTACTATAATAAGCAACATCAACATCACTGAAGAAGGTCTTACTAGACGAATTGCATGCTTTTGCTTACAAATGAAAACTGTTCTTTTATGTTTTCCTGTGGGTTGAGGAACTCTTTAGTATGTTTCCATAGGGAATATATGCATGTTATACGACGTCACTAGATCTCTTTCAATAGTCTCTTATCAGAGAGATATACCAATTGACTGGGCGTGAATGTGGCACATCGAGTTTTAGAGACGGACACAACTATGAGTGACAGATACGATACTCTACAAAAAAGATACTTACACAGATAATTTATTTGTAAAAACATGAGTGTGCAGTAGAAATTGGGGTTTGTAATGTACGGGGTTAAGTTTAAAAAACATCAAATCAAAATATTTATTTGCTAGAATATGGTCCATAAGGTGTTACAGTAAATTTGTTTCAGCATATCCTGCCATAACATGGCGTGCAAATGTCTTCACAATCAGTGATGTCAATTGGTCTAACTTACAAATTATCTATTGACTTATATTCTATAGAGTCCTTGCTGAAAATGTTTAAAAAAATACCTTTCAAACTATTACTATTTAAAACATATTATACCATGTAATATCTTTTAAATAGTAATAGTCTGACCAGTATTTTTTTTTTAATTTTCAGCGGTAAGTCTTGCAAACTATTTGGTAAACGATTGTATATAATAATCGACATGAGGTAAGTATAAATTTTTCTTAAATAATGTTAGTTTTATTGGTGGCAGCCGAAGTCTATCTTTATGCCGGGTTCGGCTATTTGGCCTGTCAGTGCTAGTTTCAAATAAATTGTAGTTTATATTAACAAAAATATATACCTATTTCAAAAATATATAATCATGCCAAAGTTAAAATTGTAAGTTTTTGAAATAGTGGCTTACAGCTGTCTAAAAAAGTGAGCTCCGCAAATTGCTCGGCTACATTTTTTTTGAGCTTTATAATGACCTCCATGCCTTGCCATAGGTAATGGCGTAGAAAGTAACTACCAAGCCGAACTTTTCTTAAAACTCAATGCCATATTAATAGCCACATACTATATAGGCCCTACTGTAACCCATGCGTTTAGTGCTTCTAGTTTATCAACGGTATGCCGTTACTCCATGCGTAATGTAACAGGTGGTGCTAACCTGATACCAATGTATTTCACGTTTACTTTATCGCGGTTAAGTACAGCAGGAATGTCGCATTCATTAACGTTTTTATCGACGGTTTCCTTGAGAAATCCTTAGGCGCCACCAACACGTATTTCGCCGACCTGGTAAATTTAGTACACTACGCGACTTACTAACGCGTTATTAACTAGTTTGTGATTGATTGCGTCATATACGGACCGCCATTGATATACAAGTGCTCTTACATTCTGGCTACTCATAGGTTATTTTGTAACTTTTGAGTAGCTTCGTGGACGACGGGCATAAGTATTTAATTTAGCTAGTATCCTTCTTACGTTATTCAATCACATAAACGAGATCCACGTTGAAAAATATAATCTAATGAAAACAATTAGCTATAGCAATAGTTAATATTCTAAATGATAAATAAATGATAAATGATTTTATTTCTGTAAGTAGGTTTTTACAAACACTTTTACACGTCAATCATATTTTTTTTTAAACTAGATGAGGTCGGCGTTTCCTATCTGACTACTCTGAGAAGAAAGGCCGAAACAAACTCAGAGGTCACAGTCTCTTTTAAAGTCCAGACAGAATCTTGGTCAGATCATGTGAAGGCTATGTAGATCGGTGTCTGAAATGGTCTTTTGAGGAAAGAACCCCACAGATTGAGTGGACCTGTCCAGTCAGTGCTCGCAATTGTCAGCAATCGTGCAGCTCAACTCAGAACTTAAGGAGCTCAACGATTCGACGAACAATACCAAAGAAAGGACATTTGAGTAGGCCGCACAAGTTACTCAAACTGCCAGATCATGATTACACTAAGAGTAAAAATACAAAAAAAAAAAAGCAATGACCAACATAGTTCTCACATTCACAATAGTTAAAATAATAGCATAATACTTTACAAAGTAAATACTCTTGTCATAGTATATGTATATAAAATTCATTAATGTCAATGTGTATATAAAATCCGGACATAATCATTGAGGACCATGCAGATTGGTGTCTGAAATGGACTTTTGAGAGAAGAACCACACAGATTGAGTGGACCTGTCCAGACAGTGCACGCATTTGTCAGTAACCGTGCAGCTCGACTCAGAACTTAAGGAGCTCAACGATTCGACGAACAATACCAAAGAAAGGACATTTGGGTAGGCCACATAAACTACTCAAACTGCCAGAACATGATTAAAACTGGAATAATAACCCACATAGTCCTCACATTCACAACAATTAAAATAATATAATACTTTATACAGTAAATATTCATGTCATTGTATATGTAAAAAAATATAGATACTTATAGCAAAGATTAAAAGTACAATAGTTAGCAAAAAAAAACAATAAAATAAATCAACATTCCCTGTGTAAATTTATTGGAACAGCTCACTCCCAAGCCTTTTTGTCCTCAATAAAGTATTTGACAGTATAATAGGCTTTCTGGCATAGTTTCCTTTTTATAAAAGATTTGAATTTATTAAGGCTTAGTTCTTGAATGTGGCTAGGAAGTTTATTATAAAAATGTATACATTGACATCTAAACGAGCCACCTATTTTCTTGAGCCTGGTTGTAGGAACAACAAATTTGTGTTTGTTCCTAGTATTTATACTATGGATATCACTGTATTTTTTAAACAGATTAATATTTTTATGTGCATACAAAAGATTTTCATAAATATACTGAGAAGGCACAGTCATTATATTAATCTCTTTAAATTTTTCTCTGAGGGAGTGTCTGGGACTTAATTTATAAATTGAACGAATTGCCCTTTTTTGTAAAACAAAAATCGTCTGAATATCGGCGGCATTTCCCCACAGCAGAATACCGTACGACATTACACTATGAAAATAACTGAAGTATACTAAACGGGCTGTCTCTAAATCTGTTAAACCACGAATTTTTCTAACAGCGTATGCTGCAGAGCTAAGCTTTTTTGACATTTTATCTATATGGGGGCCCCATTGCAGCTTGGCGTCTAAAGTTATGCCTAAGAATACTGTGGTATTTTCGGGTTTCAACTCTTCCCCCTTTATGAGAACACTTGTTTCTACCTGTCTAACATGTGGTAACGTAAACTTAATACATTTAGTTTTTTTCTCGTTAAGAAGAAGGTTATTAACGTTAAACCAGTTAACTACTTTTGCGAGGGCGCTATTTACATTGTCAGTAACCAGCTGCTGACGTTTGAGTTTAAATAAAAGTGAAGTGTCGTCTGCAAACAGCACTATATCATGTTTATCCTTTATGAGGTAAGGCAAGTCATTTATATAAATAAGAAATAAAAATGGACCAAGAATTGAGCCTTGAGGGGACCCCCATTCTTACTACCGATCCGGGTGATCTTTTCCCGTTAACATCAACTCTCTGAATCCTATCACTTAAATAAGAAGTAAGAAGATCCAGAGAGGCGTTCCGGATTCCGTATCATTATATTGTATATAAAAATATACAATATAATGGCTACTGTGATTGGAAGACATGTAACAATGCTACTGTTTGTCTTCGAGGCTGTGCAGAGCAGAGTCAACACACTTTTTCTGTTGTAGACAGAACAGTTGTGTCTGCTAAAACAAAGCAGTTTTCTCGGGAGTGTGCGCGCCATCAATGTTTTCATAGTGATATGTCACCGAGTACGGAATCACAGCGTCTAGAGACGGCATTGCTAATAACATTCATAGCGCTAAAAGTGCGAGAGCACAACTTTTATCACGGACGCCATTCAAATCTGTCAATTTCAAGACGTCATTAGTGTCGTAGCGCAAGTTAACGGTGACACGCGTGGTTTGTATGGAAAGTGTTGACAATGCCGCCTCTAGCTGCGGCCGCGGAGGCGTCTCCGTGCTCTGTGAGCTATACCTAAGTACTAAGTCTGATTCAAGACAGTCTCAGGTGTGTGCACGACCTTAGTGTCGCTATATACAAAGAGACGATCTGTAGCATTGAGAAGCCCTGGTAAGTATTCCATCCTATTGCTTCCAAGTTCTGCGTATAGCACCCGCCTCCCACTAAGTCTATCAAAGGGTTCCTCAGAAGGAATTAAGCCCTGTTTCCAGCAATTTTGTTTTCTCAAAGACGTAGCTAGAAGATGGCAAATGATACTTAAATGGAATACTTAACCTTCAATATTTGCTTTCTTTTTAGGGCAGTGAAACCGATATATTTACAAAGTGCTGGCTTCATTCCAAATCGTGTAGCAGTAGGTGCTGGGTTACAGCCTTGGTACTACAGACTATAGTGTGAAATTGAGGATATTTTTCTTCCACCACTATAGGTATCAGAAATTAAATAGTGCCTCGTTCACGATATAAAATGTTAGAGAAAAAGAACCGGAGTATTATATAGTCTAACATAGACTTAATAGAGTGCATTGTTGCTCTAGCTACAGTGATCTAGTTACTTGGTACACAAGGTTTCTCTACGTGAAAAACTTGAGTGGAAGAGACGTGAACATCTTCGAAATTCGTAGTGCTTACTTAGAAAAAGATCAACTGGTCTATTCTGTAAAACGTCATCGTGGAGACGTAAGTGAAGTGAGCTAACATTCCACCAGCCGGTCGATTCTGTAACAATCTCACCGTGATAACTTATGTGAAGTGAGCTATCATCCCACCCGATGCTAGGGATTGACACTATCGACCACTCACTTCAAGCTCACTTCACCAAGTTATCACGGTGAGATTGTAACGTAATAGCTCGGCTGATGCTAGCGATTGACACTTGAGACAGCTCACTTCACCTAAGTTTTCATGGTGAATTTTTACAAAATAGACCTACGAGTCGAGTTGATTTTTCACACAAATGCAATACAAGATTTGTATCTAGAGACCATGCTAGTCTCCCTATGTTGGTTATTATGAAATAATATTAAAAATGTCTATACAGGGTAATAAAAATATATATTATACTTAGACATTATAATATTCTTTGTATTTTGACGATGTAGGCTTTGCACTTTTGTATGAAACAATCGAGTTTAAAAAAAATAAACTACAATAATATTCTACGCCCGAGCGGAGGGTCTGCGATCACGTACTGAATTCATGGTCCCTTACGTGTATTTATGTAATAAAAATTACAACATTTACAACCAAGTGCGAAAGTGGCGCTTGTTTGCACTCACTTAACAATTCTTTCTCTGACGTAATCAATCAATTCCACTAACAATTTAATCAAGATTAAAACTATGGCTGGTCGTAACAATGACGTCACCAAACTTAGCGTGACGCAATTGTGACGTCAGAATGCTAGCTGGCAACGGAATAAAGCTCGTAATAGGCTATCAGCTTATCTCGCCTGAGATTATGTACAGACTACATGTTTATAGAGAGCTAGCGACTCGTCCATGTTTGACACGGTTTTTAAAACTTAACAAAACAGCAGGCTACACGTTAAAAATTAATGTTAATATATTATACCTACACAAACCATCCGGAATGAATTCTCTACATGATGGTGAAAAAAACAGCATCAAAATTAATTGTGTAGTTTAGATGAAATAAGCGGTCACACATGAAGACATGATACGCGACTTTGTTTTATATCATAAATAATATGTATAGACTAGCTTTTGCCTGCGTGGATTTCGGAAATTATCCCGCGGGAACATGCTACCAGGACAAAAAGTACCCTATGTTACTACTTATAACATCAGTTATGCGCCAGTGCAAGTCCTGTCAAAATCGGTCCAGCCGTTTCGGAGATTAGCCTGAACAAAGACAGACAACAAATTTAAAAAAATGTTTTTTTGTTATTTATTTATTAAAACTTTATGCACAAGTAAAAACTGTACAAAGGCGGACTTAATGCCTTGGGCATTTTCTACCAGTCTACCTTAGTCTACCAGTCTACCTTAGTATTATATGTTATAAGTAGGTATCGTAATATACTTTCATATGCATTTATTTAGTAAAAAGCTGTTATTTTGACATCACAGACACTTCAATTTTATTC
The DNA here is from genome assembly GCA_937001585.2 of Brachylomia viminalis. Lineage (NCBI taxonomy): Eukaryota > Metazoa > Arthropoda > Insecta > Lepidoptera > Noctuidae > Brachylomia > Brachylomia viminalis. The sequence continues at coordinate 3,562,671 of OW443303.2, read as the reverse complement.
ATTTATTTAGATCTAAGTAGATGACTGCTATCTAACTTGTGTCGTCTGTGTCTACCGATACCTGGGACCTGGGAGTTCTGAAAGTCGAGATTGAATAAGTTAATTCTAGACAAGCGTGTACCATCATAGACCGCATCATCGCTTACCATCAGCGGAGCTGCCATTCTACTAGATGCTAGGGATCTCGGCTTACTTCACCTAAGTTTTCACGCTGAGGTTTTTAAAGAATAGGTCGGCAGGTTATATAGTCGTCAAACGCGATCCTAATTTTATCCGATTTCAAAAAAGGAGGAGGTTCTCAATTCAGTTGTATTTTTTTCAAATGTTTTTTGCCTCCTAACTCAGTCATTTATAAGTAATAAAGGGTCAGATTGGTCCCATATAAATTTGGTCAAGTTCTGATGAGTGGATTTTGAGTTAGCCTCAATAATACGTATTTTTTCCACTAGGTACCTATGCTGATGATGTTTTAATAACTTCCTGTCACTTACATTTACATTGCAAGTAGTGGTATACGACTTTGTATGAGGTTGGTAGGTACTACAACTTAAAATTGAAAAAAAATAAAAACCTATTTACAAAAAAAAACAACCGTATTCCAAAAAAAAAAAAACATTACAAACGAAATAATTACATTAATTTCGGAAGTCGATAGTAAAAAATTAAAACACAAAAACCAAAGACACCGACTTCCGAAATTAAAGTAATTTTTCACTTTGCAGTGTTTTTCTTGCAGATGAAACCGAAAGAGAAAAGTTCATTGGTGATGATTGCGTAGTATTGAGATGGCCTGAGTTCAGCAATTGTTCTAGTGTTCTATAAAGTAAGTATGTGTCATTTAGTGCCCATTCACGTATAGTGCCTTATTTTATTTTATTTTATTTTATCAAGCTCTATAAAGTAAGTATGTGTCATTTAGTGCCCATTCACGTATAGTGCCTTATTTTATTTTATTTTATCAAGCCATGCTACCAGTCTGTACGTCTTTTTGCAATGCACTATGTGAACTTAGGTGCTGAGTTGAATTTTAAATTCTTCACCTGTGCTTATACTAGTTTTAATTTCATAAATACTTAAGTGCGTTTTGTGTCTTATCAACAAAAATAAAACTGTGGCGAAATTTAACTTAAAGTGAGTGGTTTGCTCACCCCAAACAGGGCAAAGCGTGAATATAATTATAAAGAACTCACATATCAATACTCTGTACATTCAGACCTGGAATTTAAAACAAAATAAAACTTTAGAACTACTGGCTAGCGATAATAAGCTAGAAATATTTGCATTCAGTCATGTACTTCAACAAGAGAGGATGGTCAACTAGGTAGCTGATCTCTTGCTGGATCGTTCTCTGGGCAACCTGTCTCGGACACTTAATTCGTTGTGTTGCCGGTGTTGATTGTATTTTGTATTACTAACATTAATTATAAGGTAATTTTTCACTAACAAGATGGATTATATTCTTAACCGAAACCGAATAAAAAAAAAGAACATTTTTGTCGTTACTTGTATTTACGAGGCATTGTAGCTGATATACAGATACAGGATCACATTAAATTAGCTGGCGAAACTTTACAGAATGGGTATCGATGTCCTCTGCAACGACAACTGCAGCCCGACAGCTGCAGTTGCCGCTGCCGTTGACGCGTGTCGCTTGTGTGTATGAGCACTAACCAGGATAAAACTAATACAAGGCAATAAGGGTCATACAGGGCGAGTGCCAGAATATCCATCTTTACACCCCCATGCCACATTTTCGCCATCTCCTGTACCTACCTACCGAATAGCCAGCAGAAGTCTTGTATGAATTCGACCACAAGTACTACATAGCATTCGTGCCTAGCCGAATGTACGTATGTTAGTCGCATCCATTATTAAAACAACGGAGTGGCTGAGTCTCCACGCATACTGTTTGTCTACAGGTAAATGAACTATTAATCGATTCTTAAAACTCACACCTCTATACTTCGTTCATTACCGAGTCGTTTCCCTATGTTATTAGCCCCAGCAAACAGTTACAAAAAGCATTCAATTTAACAATTAAAAGTATAACATTGAGGCAATTGTATCAAATTGGATAATAGCTGAAATTGTTTGTAAGATTCCTTTAATTGTCGACTGAGAGCGAGGAACTGAATAAAAAAAAAGTATAAATAGTGTACTTTCTATACAATAATAATTACAAGTACTAGTATACAATTGTTTTTGGACTCCGTTTTGAGCTTGAATTGTTTTTTTACGCGGTATTGGTCTGATATAAAAGGTTTTGTAGTTACGATCTTGTCTAACAATGTAGTTTCAATTGAATTGCTGTTTTACCAATGTTTGAGAATAGGTGAAGTTTTTTTAGTAGAAGTTTTAATTTGTGGTAAACCCAATATCAATCGTATCAAATCGTAATAAGGGAATACCTACCTATAGACGACCAGTATATGTATTGTTTTCGACTTAATGTGATATTATGTTTCATGTGTAGTTGATACGTAGACAAAAAATTTTGAAACCAAAATAAACAAAACTAAAGAAGTTTGAAGAAAAAGACGTATGTCACGTATACAGTATAGGGTAAACTACTAACAGCATTATACAATTAATATCGAATAGCTTTGTTATTCACTTCAAACATTAAAACATCTTATGCATTCTACTAATAAATTGTTTTTATCAAAGACACTTTTAACGATAAGTCTTCCATTTTTTGCCTTTGAACTATACTCCGCAGTCTTTCAGTTGCTTGACATATCAAACGAAAAGCAGACATTTGTCGCCGGACGACATTGATGGAAACCATATACTGTCTAATAAAGACTGCGACTTAGAAACTTGGCATCGAGTGTAATTTTATATGTGATGGACGATAAATTGATGTCTTGCATCTAAGTCTTTATATTTCAATCATAATAGGTTTCTAAATAAAGTATTAACTTGGTATGTATGTGTATATGTGGCTAGTTAAAATCGCAAAAACAACTGACAGCTGAAAATCACAGGAATGTCTATGTTTTTAGATTTGAGTGCGATGCTATCCTAAGATCAACTGAAAAGGGCGAGTGGAGTGCAGTAATATGAACATTCCATTGTGGAGGCCATATTTAATCATTTGACAAGCATCAACTGAAGTACGAAGGAAACTTCACAACGCCGCCGGAAGCCTGTATAATTATTATCGACGGGTTGGTGAGACAAGAAGTGTTCAAGATTATGAGCCCGCCCGCCTTGCAAAAACAGAACCTTTCACGACCACACATCTTTCCAATATCAAACCCAACCAAACACTAGACACAAACAACAATAGAAAACACAATTTCCAATCCCGTTACAAAAATAAATCCGATCCTATCCTCACAAAAGATAATAAATACAATTTTCCGAGCCGATTTTTTTTATAATAACGAACAACCTACATATATAGTACAGTTGGTCCATAAGCGGTTTATAGTATTAAAAACGTAACAAAAGATTCATATCGGGTTGTTCTCGTAACTTTCCATTGTAACAATGGAGGATAGACAAACGAACACAAAGCCCGAAACAATACGGGTAGCTGTTGTGGCTGATTCATGGTCTAGTACCGTACGTGTGGCGGCAGAAATTGATGCGGTATTATGAATACTAACTGTTAAAATTGAGTGTACGATTAAACGCCGACAGACTGAACACCGACAAGATTTTACCTCGACGGGACTCTTCACCGACAGGTCTGTGGTCTTGTGTTTGATTTACCTACTGGTGATATTGTATATGTGAAAACATGTCTGTGAGCAACTTGGAAGTAGCACTCGCCGGCCGCTGCCGCCGCACCGCTCGCATCGCTCGCTCGGCTCGCGCGCGTTTGGTCGCAGTTCTAACCTAATCTAATCTATTTTGCATAATCGATTTCCAAAGTAAACTGTATCTGATGTATGTATTATGCCCTGTCGGCGAAGAGTCCCGTCGAAGTAAAATCTTGTCGGTGCTCAGTCTGTCGGCGTAGTGTCTGTCGGCGTTTAGTCTTACACTTGTTAAAATTAGGCTAGAAAGACCTGAGGGGCAATTCCCGTATAATATTTTAAGAACGTCCGCATTATAATCTTAGTCTCAATTTGTCGAAAATACCTCTAATTAAGCATTTCATTATTAACATTGTTTGTTGCTGAGATGAAACTGCGACTAGATTTTGAACGATTTCAAATACGGAAAGTGCCGAAATAATTATGTACCTAACACACCGGCAGTAGCAAAGGTTCACTTTGACAGTCCAACAACATTCATTGCGTTATTTATACAAACAAACAACAGCCATGGACAAATTTTTCGAAAATATGAAGCAATGGATTGGCTTTTTCCTTTTTTTCGCTTCAAAGTGATTCGGATTGTTATTGATCTATACCTATATAATGGAAACGGCTTTGTTTTTGAAATATAACCCACATCTATTTAAAAAACTATAAGAGGTCAGGAAAAATCCAATACGAACTCAATACATCAATCAATTATTATGTCAAGTAAAATGTAAAACCGTACTATTGAAAAAAAGTTTTTTTGGTATTGCACCACTCATATATAATAGAGTACCTACCTAACATAAAAAAAAATATGACTATATTAAAATTTAAAAGGGCGCTTAACGAATTTTTTATTATGAAAACTTATTACACAATTGACGATTTTCTTAAAGATGATTCACTACCTGATTGACATAAGTACCTACTGTTATTCTGATTGACATGATTATTGCGAATTGCGATCCTCTCATTGACTTATTTTATTTTATTTATTATCACGCTGACGTTTTTAATAATATTTTTAATGTAATTTCAATGATCTGTCACTTATTGTTAATTTTTAATTTGGAATTGAAACCTTTGCATGCCCATGTGACGGTAAGATATGGAGAACTTTATTATAAAAACACCTATGTATACTATACCTATGTTTGCAAGGAAATAAATGATTTGATTTGATTTGAAAGTGTATTACGCAATAAGGGTGCAGTTTCTAAGGACCAAATTTAATTTAAGGTCCAGAATTGTGATGAGATTTTGACGATGACATTCGTACTCATAGCCACCGTGATGTCTGTTAATGGAAAATATCGTACAGAACCTGGATATTGTGCTCAGAACTGGAGTGGTATCAATGCTCGCTTAAGTCTTTATCTAGTAAGTAGTTACAAACTGATAATGATGCTAATGATGATGATAATTGCTAGCGCAAAGAGTAAACTGCAGGCCAGGTACCGAGTGCTGTGGTATTTAGAGGAGGCTTTAACCCAGCAATAGGCTGCAAAACGTTGAGTAAACCACTTAAAATAGAGCGGCCTTGGGAGGCGGCCACTCTATTTTCCTTGTAAGTAAAAAATCACTAATATGTTTTGCGTCCTTACCGAAACAATTGTGCAAGCTAGAGGACGAACTATACCGCTAGGAATAGTTGGTCTAAGTATAGTTAGTGGAACAATTACTTACTATGCAAATTTGTAAAACCGCGAATAGCTGCCGGAAAATTATAATTTTATGATGGAGGGTGGAGGTCGGCGTCGTTTTCATGTTTCTAGAACGTTCTTATTATATTGTTACGTGTAATATATTGGTGTACGTTGCTCAATGTATTATACTGAACCGCTAAAAGGAACACTATGGCTATTTCATAATATACTGGATACCAACTAACTTTTTGGAAACTCTTCTTGAGGCTCGTTTACCTACGTCTTTCTTACATACTTTTATTAAGTAGTTTGTCTATTGATAAATAAAACTTGTACTCGAACCGAGCGGTTTTAGCTTTCAAGTCACAAAGAAAACTATCGACTCGCCACAAAAGTCCAAAGCCATGAAAAATTACACTATATCTATAACTTCTGCTAAAATTAACCTTTTTGATGAATTCATTAATTTATTTATTTATTTAACCATTTATGTACACACTTATATAAACATACAAGAAGAAAATAACAGAACAATAGGTACAAAGGTGATGCTTATTTCTAATGAAATCTCCTCCAGCATACCTGCGATAGTATAGTAGATTATCATTGCTACATTAATTAAATTCCTTTTAGGTACCTATTGTGGTCAGGTAATTTTTATTGTAGGTGCATCGTCTTCAGATATAATTATATAATTAATGTATACAAAATATTGTAACACATTTTAAAAGAGTAACGGTGGAGTTTCTTGCCCATTCTTCTCCATACGAAACTACCTTTTGGAAGGGGCGACAAGAATCAATTCTATTTAAATGTAAATGTTGACGTTCAAAAGTGCCTTTTACATAAAAGGCACCAAAGGCATAAGGTTATCTAAAGTCAAAGTCAAAGCATTTATTTCAAATAGGCACATGCCTATTTGAAATAAATGCTTTGACTTTGACTTTAGATTTAGAGATGTAAACAGCGTGTGTAAGAGTAAAAGAGAAAATAAAATACATAAAATCAAAAACAATTCACTTAATAAAATAAAACAAATAATATGAGAATATACATACATACATACAAACATACATACATACTTCTAAAATAAATAACACAAAAAAATAAACTCGTTCAGATGAAATAAAGTTATAATGAAAAAATAACTACATTTTACACAACAAAGTTTCAGAGTGGCAGGCTACATCTCTGCGTACATTTCAGTGAACAAATATCCAGTTTCAGGAACTACAAAATGGATTTCAGCGAGGCTTCACATGCTCTTCATATATTTCCTGGAATTAATGTTTTTGAACAGAAGTACGGATGGAAGTAAATCTGGCTGTTCGCAATTCTATATTCCCCAATCACTCATCGGCTCTCGGCTATTCCCAATTAGTGTCGGCTTTTATAAAATACGGATTCGGGTGAATTCTAGTAGGCATTTGTACGGTCTTTTGTAACCACTGAAAAATACTATAAGGTTATCTATAAATGATAAAAGATTTTATTTTTGTAAGTAGGTTTGTACCAACACTTTTACACGTCAATCATATTTTAAAAGCTAGACGAGGTCGGCGTTTCCTATCGGACTACTCTGAGAAGAAAGGAAGAAACAAACTCAGAGGTCACAGTCTCTTCGAAAGTCCAGACATAATCTTGGTCAGATCAATTTCAGGATTATAAATAATATAATACGAGCAATAGGGTGGTATTATTTAGTATCCCAGTGCAGTGCAACGGCCAAAGGCAAGGCAAGAAAGAATTTCAGGACGCTGCCGCTGCCTGAATATAATACAACGATTACTAAAAAGGAATAACGCCTGTATTCTTCGAAGGGTAAGGCAGAAGTATACCCATATAGGGGGCGAGTCTATTGTTATTAACCACCACAGAGAAGACCCCGGGCACCTACTGAGAAATTCCTAATGGAGGACCCAATAACACTTAGCACTTAGTCGAAGGCAACAAACTGGCTGCTAATGGACGAAAGAGTATAATTTAACGCTTCATAGAAACTAGTCTTATTTATTATACATAAGATAAGATAGAATTTATTTCTCAGTACATGGTACAATATGATCTTAATATCAATAAAAAGCTTCACATATAGGTACTACCGTTGCCGGTGTAGAAATATTAAAATTAAAGTTCAATTATTAGCCCCATTAGTAATTATAAATTAGTTAGAAATGAAAATAGGTAATTTTTGATACAAATTCAGTGATTTTTTTTCTTATGAATTAAATGTCAAAATGTACCAATGATAAAATGTCAAATGGTTAAGAAAAAAAAAGAATAAAAACTACAGGTCACAAATAAATTCCGAATTCCAAAATCAAAATGATAAAGAAGTCCCTCATTTATTACCATATAAAACAACTTAAAACAATTGAGTCTATCAGTGTTTGTAGTAGGTGCACTTTGTAAGTAAAATAAGTTAAATGTGGGGGCCTCAAAGTGCCCTTTTGTGAATTTCATTAATATTCATTGCAGTGCAAAAGGTCGGCATGCTATTATTGAAGGGCGTTGCACCGTTTTTGTTTAGTATTGCAACACTCACCTAGTTGCAGATTGTTTTATGTGCTATGGATTAAAACCTTGTTGTACCATTCTCTTGAGTCTGTGGCTTTGGTCTAAATTGTATCATTCTGCCTCATGATTTTAGCTGTTAATTTTATTATGACTATTTATGATTTTATTGAATTTAGCGTAGTATTAAGTTGGTACCTACCTATAACTTGATTTATATTAAAATCATAACGCAGTTAACTTTTGACTTTAATTACCAACAGTATATTAAATTTATTGAAACCGATTCTTGGAAATTGAAATGTTCCATTCTAAGAATGTTTTTGATTGATTAACTTGAACGCGTGTTTCTCTTATCAGAGTGATTTCTGTCAAACTTAGAAAATAGTCGGAGAAAGGGATTATTGTCCTATTTTTAAACTTAGGAAAGTTCCTTCGGCAATAATAAATAGCTACCCACGTATACTCGTGGATACTGCCTCTACAATAGAATATATTATAGATGAGAAGCCGTATAAACTTCGAGATATTTATTATACCTAGGTACATAATTACTTACTCGTGTCGATGGTAACCATCGGCTATCTAATAATAATTTCCAGATACGTTTTTAGAATTAAACCAGGAAATCAGATCAGCGGTTCTCTAGTTTTAATGCAATAAGGGACATATGGCCAATTGGAAGACAGTCATTTCAATTTTTGGGAAGATTTCAGTGAACGATGAGATGTTGCGTTGAAATAACTCAAAGTTTAGGACCTCATTAACCACTCTCAGATAAGTTATTGTTTACATAATTATCTGGAAGATAATTGTATGAAACTGATTTTTTTTTATTAAAAAATAATAATAATATGGGTTTGCTCTTGACTCTAGTCTAGGTCAGTGGTGACAGAGACAGAGTCGACGATGGAGTGAGAAGCCTGTTCAATCTCACTTTGAAGAGATTAGGGTTGTATGCGTTCGGAAACACAGACGCAGGTAGAGAGTTCCACTCTTTTGCTGTGCGCATAACAAAAGACATTTGGAAGCGCTTAGTGCGAATTGGTGGAATAGCAACCAGGTAAGGATGGTAACTTGCAGTACGTCTAGATGACCGATGGAAGAAGGGGGCCGGTGGAATAAGGTCGTGGAGTTCTTGGGCACACTCACTGAAGTACAATCTGTAGAAGACCGACAAGCAGGCAACCTTGCGGCGATGACAAAAGCTGTGAAGCTTGGCATCCACCAGTTTTACGTCGCCAAAATTCTTTTCAAAAAATCGGAACACAGAAAGAAGAATACAAATACTTACCTAATAACATGAAACTGAAAATACTCTCACGTAATAGGGTAATGTATTCCTATCGAACTATAGGCCTTAACCATAACCATGCTATCATAAATAATTCTCTACGGTTTGCCAAACAATTCTACTCACTACCTACTATAGATCTGTAGTGACCCCACGCGAAAGCGTGACCTAAATTAGTTAAAAGGTTTTTTAGGTTAGCCTAAACACGAGGAGGTTCATGTAGAAAGGTATACCTATAGATTTATATAGATGATGGCAGAATACGTGTTCCGCGAGGCTGCTAAATATGGCACTACGTAGGAACGTAAATACATAAATTTGGTTCCGCGTTCTAGTTTTTGAGTATTTTTGTTTACGTGGAGCGTGATTATTTTATAGTTCGTCACTGTGGCAACTAGACTTGTGTAAAATAGAATGAACACTATAAAACAATTATCACGTAAAAAATTAAGTACTTAGTCTTATTTATTTATTCTTTATTGTACACCACAAAATACACAACAAAAAAAAATGTACACTTCTTAAAATACAATGGGCGCGCGGGCGGCTTAAAGGCTAGATTGTAATTAATTATTAAGAACAGGGTTCATAGAAGAAACGATTTAAAAAAAAAAAACAGTGGCATCTGATTTGGGGAGCATATGCAATAGTTTCCACGAGTGTCGATTCTTAAGTGTTCTGACACACCCTGGGCGTGCTGATTCGCTTACATTGTACGACAAGGGACACGGAGAGGAAGAAAACTACGACGGTCAATAACAATGGTCATGCCACTATCGCCAATAATCTTTGCAAGTGTTTCACACATCAGGAAACCCTCCACGTATCCAGAAAGCACACAGTCACCGATCTGTGATGGAACGATGACCAATAACCAGTGCTGGGGCTCTATCTCGCATAGGGTCGTAGCATTATGTAACACATATTTTCCAACAACTTGTTCTTTTTTGTGTCTGTGTTCTGACTCTGCGTCATGTTTACCGCAAATATATTTTTCACTCCTCTTGCTCAAAAAGACCGTCATTGTGGCGTACCAGATCGAAGAAAAAATAGCAATTCTTCCTCTAGGGGAAAAAGTTTTTTTTTAAATTTTTGTGTGTCAAATGACAATGAGCCTACAAAAACGAAAAATTCATTAGTCATAAGTAGAATAATCATGAATATAGACTCGACTTATTATTGTTTCATAAAAAAAGAACTTCCTTTTTTTTTTAAAAATGGTACTAAAATCGGCGATCTCTTTGGTAGAATGCATGCAATGCGTTGCGGCTGCAGAAGAAAAAACAAAAAAAAGACATTGGCGCGAAATCTTTATAATTTTTCTCTAATTGCAAATTGAATTGGTAGTGACCGTAATTAATTTTACAATAGTGAAAATGTTATCATCTAGTGAGAATGGAGACCCTAATTTGCAAATAGAAGAGAAAGGAAAAGAACCACTCAACATTCATCTTCACAGAGGACTGAAATTAAGTTACCGGGAAAAAACATCTCGTTAAATATCCAGAATTGTACATTTAATTTTTAATAAAATAAACTACATATTTCATATTGTATTGGATTGTTTTATTTTCTCGCAATCGTAGTGAAAAGTAGAGTGTAACACACGGCGCTAAAAACCCATTAAAACTCGGTTTCTATTTACTCCCTCGCTAAAGCTCGGGAGTAAAACTACCTCGTATATAATGGGTCATTTTAGCTCCTTGTATAACAATCTACTATTTTTTCCTTTTCTATGAAAATATTTCCATGTAGATAGTCGGAAGAACCTAAGTGCTACTTGAAAATACGCGCAATTACCATTAGCTATCTTAGATGCCTTCAAACATACCGCTATTTGTTTATGGTATTCGATCATAAAGAGAAAACTGACTGTGAATGTGAGTACCCTGCAGGCTAGATTGAATACATGACTTTATAACTGACTGGCGGTTTTGAGGATTTTGTATATGGCCTACGCAAATGTCCTGCAGATCTGGTAGCGACGTGTGACGGTTCATTGAGCTCCCTAAAACAGGGTTGAGCTACACGATGACTGATGCATGCATGCCGTTGTTGGGACAGGTCAGCTCAAAGCTGCAATGGCTCTTTCTTCAAAAGGCCCTTCCAGACATGGCTCTGCATTGTTAAACTCACTTAAAATCCTAATAATATAATGTTTGGACTTTAAAAGAGGCTATGATCTCTGAGTTTGTTTCGGCATTTCTTCTCAGGGATCAGTCAGCTAGGAAAGGCCGGTGCCATCTAGTTTTAAAATATTGACGTGTAAAAGTGTCTTAAAAGATCTACTTACAGAAATAAACATTACATTTCATACTTTAATGTATTCTACACCGATTTATTTATTGGGGATGATTTGCTTGAAACGTAACATGCTCGTAAATAGACTAAATTACCAATCCATCATACTTATAGAATGACGCAACAAAATGACCTAGCTTATCACTAAATGAAGGAAATAGCTATTTCTAATGCTCGTAAACTACCTATCAGAAATAATTTATGTATGGCCACGACTATGTTGCATGTTGCCGTATAAGGCACTTAACGGCTGCTGATACAAAATGTATGGCATGACCTTTTGAAGAGTTTACCGACTGCACGGCTTAGACGATGGACAGTAATTTCATGCTTTCAGTCTAGCTGACATTTGTCGGTTTAAATATATAATTTGATCGTGTTCTGTTTGTAGCACGGGTATTCCTGAATTGGGAATGACACATGTTTGTATAAAGATACTTGTTCCAAGGTGAATTTCCTAGCATGGAGATTAATTCGATGACAGTCTACTGCTTAACCAACAATAAGCCTTCCGATCCCAGTCATTCCTCAGTATTTGACTTATGTGTGAAAACCCCGATCCAAGGTTCTCTAGCCAAAGTTCTTCACTACGAAACGTACCCAGCACAACGCTACGCCGACGCTACGCCGACGCTACGAAGACGCTACGAAACTGCTACAAAATCGCTACGTCGACGACGCGGCGACGGTATGAAGACGCTACGCATTCTTCGTAAACGTTACGGAGTTTACACGAAAACTATGAAAAGGAGTCTCTAACTAAACAATCCAAAATGAACCACCAAGGTCTGAACATTACAGAAGTTTCTCACAGCTTAGGTTCAATGTTCAGCCATAGTAACCAGTCATTGACTGACCGGTTGGTGCAGTTGGTAGCGACTCTGCCTTCTGAGCCGCTGGTCCCGGGTTCGATTCCCGGACAAGTCAAACATTAGTGTGCATGAACAAGTCTGTTTGACCTGTGTCTGGGTGTTTATATGTATTTAAGTATGTATATCAGTCATCAGGTTACCGTAGTACAGGTTCTACCTACCTAGTTCGGGACCTTAAGACCTTGTGTGGGTGTTGTCTCATATTATTATATTATTATTATTATTATTATTTGGTGCGTAACCCAAATAATGATGTAAGAAGAGGTGAACGAACCGGCCATTGTCGGGACTTGAACCCGTGACCTCGAAGTCACAGCTCAGTAATCACGAAGTTTGAGACTGTAATCTTTTGAGCTTAAGGTTTGATGTATTGTATGACCGGGTTGAGTCGGATTACAATTGATTGGTGCATTGTTACGCTAAGTTTTGACTGCAAAAGAGGTCAAAGGCATAGTTAGCAAGCAGCAGGAGATGGAATGGAAAATTGCGTCAGATTTCTACAAATTGGTTGTAGAAAATATCGAATAGTTTTGGACAGGACGCAAAAACATGCGTTTTATCGTTTGTATCAGTTAATTTTTTTCAAATGGTGTAACCGTAACTTTGATTTTTGACATCTCTGAGTATGTTTTTTAAATAAATCCTGCAAAATTGTATGTATTTTATTTTTTCTTTTACTCTTACACACGGTGTCTACATCTCTTTATCTACTTTACAATCGCAGGTAAGCTGGAAGAGATTTCTTTATAAATAAGCATGTCTGTTTATATGTGTGTACAAAAACGGTTAAAGCAAAAAAAAAACTCAACGAATTTGGCCTCTGTACATTGTACTATTTTACCCAATTCTGTACTTAACAAAAAAAAAACTTCTTCAACCTTGCAAATAAATGATGATAGAACAAATATTCCTACATAAGATAGAACGCAGAAACACTGATCCTCTTCAAGATTTGCATAAACAAATAAAACTCGACAGTAAGCCAGATTAAGGAAGTCTTTGAACTAAAGATAGACAATTTTAATGATCAGAGCTCTAGCTCGGACATCGTTCTGACATTGAATCGATTTCCATATTTCATATCAATCTTGCTTTGAGATTATGATCTTGAAAAAGCGTATTATTATAGTGTTGTTAGAGACTTCGGAATAGAAAATGCTGTAGGTACCTACTAGTCAGTCATCATAATCAGCCGAGCCTTTTCCCAAGTATTTTTGGGGTCGGTTTCCAGTCTAACCGGATGCAGCTGAATACCAATATTTTAGTTTGCGCGACTGCCTATCTGACCTCCACAGCCCAGTTACTGGGTTACACGATACCCCTTGGTAGGACTGGTTGTCAGACTTTCGGGCTTCTGATGACCCGTAACGGCTGTCAAAGATCCACGATTGACAGCCGGGATCAACGGCTTAACGTAATTACCGAGGCACGAAGGAGTAAATATGGTCACCCATCCACGGACCGAGAGCGGCAAGCGTAGCTTAACCTAATCGATCGATCCATGCGGCTGTTATTATTTAGCCACGAGCACCGTATTTCTCAAATAAGTATTGTTACTTTCAGGTCCATTTGAAACACAAATCACTAAATGCATTTAGTGCTAAACAAAAAAACATCGTTCTGTATCTGACTATGGTTTGAAGATGACAGAGGCATAATGATATTTTAAATACATTTAACGTTACAGTATTTTTATGTCACGAAGCGACGGGCGCTTTACTTGTGGTAACCAAGTGTACAAACACGCTGTGAATGTGTGCGTGAACACGATTAGCGTCAGCACATACCACACACACAGACTTCTGACTTTGCCATTTTCTTGGACGGTACCGTGAGTTCCTGCGCTTATACAAATTCACAGCGTGTTTGTACACTTGGTTACCACAAGTAAAGCGCCCGTCGCTTCGTGACATAAAAATACTGTAACGTAAAATTCGTAATATAAAAACCCTATAAATGAATTTAGTGATTTGTGGCGCAAGTGGGTCTAAGAACGTCTGTGCATTAACTTCGTTCCTCTATCATCCTAATGATAAAATCTTATCAGCCTGAGTATTTCCTGATTACAGGCCTCTGAAATCCTATTCAATTTGACAAGTGACACAAGATTGACACATTCTTATCATGTCGTCATTCGATTGACTGTTGTCATTTCCGCCAATAAATCACGATAACCAACATGAGATTTGCAGGTAGATTTACTGATCACGAAGCCCTTCATCAGTAAATTTGATTGAACGGTTCTTGACGTATAAGGTGCGTGAGATATTGCCAGAATCCTCATTTTCTGCAAACAGACTTATTAGCATGATGTTATTGTCGTCAACATAGGAAGATACTGGTCCATACTTTTGCGCCACCACATGCAGATTGTATGGTATTTTCTTTACTTAAACAAGAAAACAAATATGTTTGCCTCGCTCTATTGCCCCACTTCATCATCATCATCCTTTCAGCCCGGAACCCACGGCTGGGTATAAGCCTCCCCTTTTATTCTACCTTACTTCCCGGTACCGTGCGTCCCTCATCCAGGTGTTTCCCACTTTCCCCACTTCATTGACGTTGAAAAGCTCGTCTTGAAAGACTGATGTATTGTTTGGGTCTTATGATACACACCTTCGCAGTGGATCAGTCAACATAATATCTTTCAAGATTTTATATAACTTCTAGAACGTCTATGTTGATCCGTTGGTTTGAAAAGTGCTCAAGGGGTGTAAAAAATACTCTGTTTAGGGCATACCTACTGGCAATCTTTTTACACCTCGACTTCATGCAAAGGGCTTACTACAACGTCCAGTACAACAACGCATACAGGGCGCTTGTTTGGGGTTGCCACGACACTGTAGCGCATCAGGAATGTTCGCAGATGCACGTATAGACGATTTTTACGCAATCATGCGACAGCGTTTCGCCTACCTGGTGAGGCAGGTGCGGGGCATCGCCAACAGCCTCTTGGTCACTGTAGCCGATAGGGCGGAAGGTCCAATACTCAGGCACTGGACCAGGACACAATTATTGCCTTCAACCCGTACCGTGAAATAATGTTGTTTTTGTATTAATGTATTATATAATTGATTAATTTTGCGTAATGATGACTTTGACATTCCTATTATTTGTTAAATGTATGTGCTAACACTAGTTGTTTAAGTTGTATAATATATGTAATTACTAACAATTTGAAAAGCATTTTATGTAAAATAAATAATTATTATTATTATGTACCTCTCTACATATAAATAACATAGTCACGTTTTTAACTTTTATTTTTATACGCCAATTAAATCGAGCGCGATTTATATCGTCGCCGGCACGTGTATGCACAAACAGTTTGCTAAAACTTTTTATATTAAAACCATGTTGATTGTACAATTTTTTATAAAAAAAAATTTAATTATGGTTGTTTAAGTTTGTTCCTGGAAAATGTTTTTCATTCCGGTATTGTGTACTGGCCATTGTAAAGGGAAGTTTAGTTGTTGTAGGGATTCTTGTTTTTCTCATTATTTTATAACCTTTATTATTTATTTATACCTGTTTAAATAAATATCCAGAAATTAAAGAAAGAGTTAACCGTTTCTGTGATTTGTAACCACTTTTTGTCAGTTCATTTTCGTAAAATGTTTTGTTCACGGTCTTTAAGCAGATTTTTCAATTGTAGATATACATATATTTACGTAAATGCAAACTTGTAATTGGCCATCTTCTACATACAGTTCCGGCAAACTCAAATGTACTAGCTGTAGGTTTTCCTAAAATTAATAAAATAAAATATAACAAATAGGTTTCATCTAAATTGCCATGCAATTCTCGTTTTCTTTCCCTTCTGAATCCAATCTACCGCAGTAACTAATCTACTTTAGGTCGTACATCTTGCTTATATCTTGAATTACGTTTAAGCTCCTGAGTCTTCCTTATTTAGAAACTATACAGCGCTTCCTAGGATGATTAGATACAGTCTTATCATTCTGTTATAACCATATATCTGCTGTCATGTCTTCGATTCATCATCCCGAGATCAATAAGCCAACAAGATCTGAGACAAGTCGTGCCAGGGACACGAAGAAAAAGAAGATCCTGACAATGTTCGCTATAGCGACATATGTACTTCTACACTGTAGGTAAACTCTTGTCCGTCAATTAACAACTACGAACTAATATGGACTCGTTCAAAGTACAGACGGTACATATAGTACAGAACTTACAAGTACCTATAACACATATAGTACCTACAGTAGGTACAACAATAACACAACTAGCTGATAAATCTACCAACGTCATAGCAGGTCGGTAACAGCGTGGAGTGTTGTGATTGCAGTAATTTGCGGTAGTAGGGGGAGGAATTGTGAGCGACGGGCTGATTGGCTAACGAGGTGCGCTGGAGCACGTTGTGGTGGACATGACCTATACGTGTTATTCATTTTTGCAGCACTGTGGACGATTACCACAGGTGTTTTTAAAGGGTCAGTATCAGTGTGAAATTGGTCATCTTTCGAGGAATGGCAAGAGTTTTGTGGAAAAGCTTGAAAGAGGTCTGATGTAGTCAATCAGCGGTTTTGGTGGAATCATCTGATTTATTTTTAACCGAGTTTTTCAACATTTGAGCTTTAAATTGGTGTGATATCCTGAACTTCACATGGGATCGTTGAGCTATAACTTTTTACAACCATCCCATATTGGTAATATTAATTAATTACCTCACTCTACCATAATGTTATTTTCAAACACCGAAAGTAGCTACTTTATTTGGGTCTATCATAACTAACATTCATAATGACGCACATTCTTCAAGGCTATGATTATTATAAAAGTGAAAAAGTCCTCATTTTTCTTACTCGAGCGCCCGCGGCATAAATGAATCCTCAAAGGCGACATCATTATGAAAAAACCCCATTTAACGGAGGGTAAGCCGTCCCTTTGGGGTGTTCCTCCATGAACTTCCGGCAAATTAGAATCGTGAGGGCTAAGTGCTTCGAAAAGTACGGAGAAAGAAAATCACTCTCGGCAACAAAATATACACAATTGTATAGGTAAGTGCTACAAACAACGAAGAAAAAAAAATGCACTGGATTTGAATTGTTGCTTGAAACTTAGCTCTTTCATTTGTTTTTGGGTCTATTGGAGCATGTTTGGGACCTTAGACACTTCGGTCACATCTATATTTGGGTCGGTTTTCAGTCTGCAGCTGAACACCAGTATTTTACATGGAGCGACTGCCTATCTGACCTACACAACCCAGTAACTGGATAACACCCCTTAGCAAGACTGGACCTTTAGACACCTCGGTTTCAATCATATTTTAGTTGTGAAACTAAATTGAAATTAGTGTAGCTTGTAACAAAATTGCAATGTCAGAGTAACTCTCCAAACAAACCAGTGTTCTAATCTAACCAACTGTCACAAGTTGTTTGGACAATTTACGTGTTGTTCGAGCAGAGTTGTGGTGCCTGCGGTACACATCAATATTATATGGAACACATTTTTCACCAAAACGGCGGCGGCGTGAGTTTACGTGTGTAGGTAGGTATGTATTTTTAATCCAACTGTGGTGAGATGCACGAGGAAGGTAATTAGTTACAGCCTGTGTGTGTATGTGATATGTGACAGTGTGTATTATATTTTTTGTATCATAGAGTTTTTAGGTTAATATACGATTTCTAGAAATGAGATGTCAAGGATTGGTCTTTATTGGAATAGGTACTGAAAATTTAATATTGCTGGAAAACGCCATGCTCTTGATGTAAAGTTGTATACGTTTCTGTTCGTATTTTCCGTAAGTAAGTAAGTTTATTTATTTGTATACCTAAACCTGGTGTACATACATTGCATACAAGATATTAAATAGATAAATGTTCTATCATATGTCTGTGGCCGCGTATTGCAGCGTACAAATTGGTAAGAAGAGATGGTGCACAAACCGCGACTATATTAATCAAAATTACATTATAAAATTACTTATTAAATCCGTCGACCGATCGTCGTCGTCATCGTTCGATCCGTCGTCGACGTTTCGTATATAAAAATAAAAATATATAAAAAATTCTCATTTATTACTTTGTTACTAACAACTGAAATCCTTTCATTTTTTTTACGTTATAGTGTAAAACACCAACATCGTCATTTCACACAATCACCGCACCGCAGATTGCTTCGGTATTTGCGCAATAAGACCGGAACGGTAAGCCGTCGTTATGAACGATAATTTCAGTATGGTCGCCGATATTTACAGCATTTCACTGAAAAACTAACGCTCGTATGATTTTAATCGCTGTGTTGTGCGGTAAGAGGTGATTGAGAAAATAATTATAGGTACTAAGAGAATGGTAGCATTGATATCATAAAGCATAAATACAGCATTACAAGCATAGATGCGGTGAACTCCATTATGTATAGGAGAAACAAATTATAATGTGTTTCCAAAAAAAAACTTGATACAGGCTTTTGTGGTAGGTACATTTACAGCAGAAAACTGCTGAAAACCATTAACAAACCGACAAGAAAGCCCCTCATTAGCACCTTTCTATAATTGAACCGCGCTCTGGCATGTATCCAGCAAAGATACAACCAAAAAAGGAAAACTTCCATACTATAACCTCATCCATCACTGTGCCAATTCCGCCAATTCTCAACGAGCCAATCACATCAATCATAGTACTAACGAGAGAACTATTGCATCTACATACGTCAATAGAAACGCACTCCCCGCAGGAAGCAGCCTATCGACGCTGCAGCCTAGCCTTGACCTGCTTCGAGACTGAGCTCTCCCGGGAGCGCAAGGTCGCCGGGAACAGCCGAAAGCGAGGATGCACCGGGTGAGGGACGCCCGGGTGAACGCAAGGTTTTTGCAGACGAAATGGCCATGGGGGCATGGCCATTTCATCTGCAACAATAATTATGTACTATATTGTGTGACAGGTGCTCAAAAGGGAACGGTAATTTTATTAAGCACTATGTTTGGAGAGACAAAATAGCTGGCACGAAACTAAATTAGGTCCTCAATTTTGTGATTGGTTTCGATGTAAGCGAAGACAATGTCTATAGGGGAGTTAAATATATTGGAATTAATGTTATAGATTTGTAAGATGTAAAATATTAAAACAGTGATAATAAATAAAAAAATAAATAAAATAAATATCGTCTGACATTGCACATCCATCCATCTAGTTCCAAGTTAAGCACTTATTAAGGCTTGTGTTATGGATACAAGATGGTTTATACACTACTTAAATACATTTTTTTTTCGTAAATACATACATATTATAAATATACATACATACATATAATTATAATGTTAGTTAAGTGGAGTTAAGTCGATATTTAGGAAAAACTCCAAAATGGTTACGTTTCATCAATGTTAAAATAGTTTTAGTTTGACATTAAAACTATTTCTTCGTCGTCATATTATTATTTCAGAAGAAGGAAATTGCATTATATATTTTTTTATGGTACGTTAAGTTGTACCTGTTACGTAACCAATAACATTCAACAGTGTTATGCATGTAGCACAAATACAAACGTACAACATGCACAGGATGCACCCGGTAGGGGTGACGCCGTGATAGGATAATAGACCAACCTACTAGGTCAGGATGCACCGTGACAAGTGTGTTGATTGTCACGTGGAGTTCTGTGAGAAACCAATTTGCCAATGGATGCAGTGTAAGGATGCGTTCGTGTACTGGAGAGCACTGATTGCCTATTAGAGTTGATTTATGTGGGAATTGATAACAGGGAAGACTATTAAGCTGGTAGAGATATGTGTAGAGATGAGTAGAAGGAGTAGAATTCCTTGCCGGAGTGTAATATCTGGGGGTCTGTACGTCGAGAGCGAGAGGCTCATCTATAACAACTACCAATCCAAGTATTGGTAGTTCTTATAGATGAGCCTATCAATAAAAATAAAAAATATATATTGGCGGCAGCTATCTCATGCATAATCATAAAACTTCTAATCTTAGTAGTGTACATGAAGTAGTTCCTTTAGGAAGTGAGTGAAATCGCAGACAAAAGCTAGTAACATAAAAACATGTTTTTTGTAACAATATTCAAATCCAAAGTCAAATTAAAGGCACTTTTGAACGACAATATTTACAAAAAAATACAATTGATTCTAGTTGCCACTTCCAAAAGGTAGTTTCGTATTGAGAAGAATGGGCAAGAAACTCCGCCGTTACTCTTTTAAAAGGTTTTACATTATCTTGTATATATTCATTATATAAGTATATGTGAAAACGATGCACCTAGAATAAAATTACTATACCACAATCGGTAAAAAAAAGCAATTACAGGTAAAAAAATAAATATTTATGTGATAGATACACGGTGCTCACATATTGTAAGAGTAGATTTTTCAATAATTTTAACAGATAAGAGTAATAGTTTAGTGTGTGAGTTAAAGTAATTACAGAATGTAAAATCAATGTCATAAAAATTATAAATTATACAGTAAAATTAGCAACCAGTTTGATTTTGTCTAAACCCTAGACTCTAGATTTGTCCTATGGAGCAGGACCAGCATGTTTCCAAGCATTCTTATTTTTGATATGATTCTCTAATTTGTAATATGCTTGTTTAGAAAGTGTACTTTTAATATGAGTTATAAATTTTCTCACAAGGTATTTTGTTGTAAAACAACCGTTATTGTGGAGTTTCATGCTCGTTCTTCTCCACAGGAACCTGCTGCGCTTTGGAATGGGCCACAAGCTTTATCTTTCAGAATTACCGACTCTTTTGACAATGTAAACTCTGTTTTTGCATCACATCATGGATAGCAATAAATCTTTAAAACAAGTCAATATTTAGACCATGCAAATGCAAAGTCAACAGAACTGCACGAAACAAGTAAAAAACGTAATAATAATGATGTAAATAAGATTTGTGATGCAACTTGTTGTTTCATGGTAACGAACGATAACGTTAATGCTCTGAAGGTTACAGTATATGGAGTATCGGGTATGAGTTAATTAAGAGCTTAGAGTACGTAGTTCTGGTGAAGTTGGCAATTTGGGTGTTGTTGCGAAAGATATGGACAATAATGTTTGAAACAGGTTTCAGTTCAACAAAGTATGAGTAGGTGATTAGCAATCAAAGGCATCTCTGATTCAGCAACATCAGCATAATCGGCCTATAATTTTCCCACTGCTGGGAAGGCCTCCACTCGGTGAGAGGGAGTGGGACTTAATTCACCACGCGGGCCCAGCGCGGGTTGGTAGATGTCACATGTCTTCGAATTTTCGGTTCCAGGACATGCCGGTTTCCTCACTATGTTTACCTTGACTGCTTTGAGAGCAGTGGTGATGAAATAATTTGGCACAGAGTAAAGCGCCTGTCTGGGTTCGAACCTACACTCGTAAGTCGCGGCACTCGCGGCCATTACCACAGGGCCACCACTGCTCTCTCTGATTACTAGTGCCAAATGTTCATGAATAGATATTATAATAGATATTTCTTAAATTCTATTTGGTGAGGTGAAATTTGTCTTGTTGAAGACTTCTCTATTAAATTATTGAAAATGAAAAGTCGATAACAGGATTGGTTAGGTACGTCAGGACCTAGATCTTAGAAGACGTCGTAAAGGGAAAATAACGTCTTATTGAGTTACTACAGAAGATGAATTTGTTGCGCAACTTGATAAATTGAAAGTCGTTTGGAGCTTGACTCTAAAAATGGAACTACCCAATTTAGGAAGGCTTGTAATAAATTCGTTCTATTATGGACCCAGACGGTAACAAAAGGCTGTATAAAAATAGAGATCTGTTTACCCTTTATACGAAGCCAGCGAAACACAGATACTAAAATAACAAAAGCGCAGAAGACATACAAAAGCCGAGGCTTTTCCTCTAAGTTTTCTGAAAGCCGAAACTGACAGCAGCGCGCGCTCCGAAGCCCCCATGTCCAATAACCAAACATCGCAGTATCGAACATACCCGACTCACAATAAAATCAATGTAGCTTGCCCCTTGCCGAAGCCTGTCCAGGCCCAGTGACGTACGTGCGAGCGAGACACCAACATCCACCACCAACAAGCAAGACAAAGACAGAAAACACACCACCCGATTTTATAGAGACATAACACATTTTACTGCACACTGCAATAATGTTCGTTTTAATTAAAATTGAGTAATCAAATTCTTTCTTTCTTCCATTTTCCTCTGACTTTGTTGAGTTATTTCCATGGATGAACTGAATGTTAATATAAATGGGTAGGATGAAATTGAAAAAGTAATGAGACGTATTTATTAAGCACCTAGTTTCAGCAAGGCTTTTGCCAATTTTGATTGTCACATATTCTTTATTTGACGAGAGTCAACATGGCTTCAACTCTATGTAGATTTCTGGGCTACTTAACCTCTTAGTATAACTTTAAAATCATTTTTAATATCAGTGTTTGGGATGGCAGAGGCTTTAGTGTTGCATAAGTAATGACGAGCAACAAGTCCACGAGGATTGTAACCGCTCGCAAAACCTCGGACACTTCATACACGCCGCCGCTCCGTTTTGAATTCACTTTATCGTTGAAAATTGTGACGGAGTTCGTCATCAGGCTAGCCGTTACCCAGCTATTTTGAGGTTGGTACCAGTAATTCCAATGTGTTTGGTTCGAGCTACTGATGATGAAATAGTGGTTTTTATGTATAACTGTCTGTAATTTACAAGTACCTACCTGTAAGTTACAACCTACACACCTAAGTAATATTTTCCAGTCCTAACAGAAATCAACTGGACTGAAAAACACTTAAACGAAAATGTTTTAAATGATTCAGATAAGAAATACAGAAAACGAAGAACAATCAAATAAGGAAGGACGATCAGTACGAAAATACTTGAATTCAAACAAACTTTTCCAATAAAGAACTGCGTCTCCAAGACCTAATAAAGAATCAATGTTTGTATCACGTAAACTAAAGCACATAACAAACGCCAGCCAATCTGGAGCGAGATTAAACTTTTATCGACCAATCACGACTGAGTCCGGACGGCATTAGCCAATCACCAACCTCTTGGAAGACGTCAGAAAGTACTGCTAAAACTTAATGGGGCTGGAAAGCCTGGAATTTAATTTATTTAGGTACGAGGCTGTGAGAGATAAAGCGGAAATCACGCTTTGGCTACGAAGAAAGTAGGTGAGGGAAGTCTTCCACAAAATAAGGAAGAATCTTGCTTTGTAACACGATTATTCTTGGATGACAGCCACATAATGAGTGCCTGCCTTTTTAACCGACGTCAAAAAAGGAAGAGGTTCTCAATTCGGTTGTATTTTTTTATTACATATATTTATACACTTATACACAAAAAACAGTGATATTCATAATATTAACACTAGAAACAAGGAGAAACTCCCTTTCACCGGCGTGCTCCCTTTCACCGGCTTCATAAGGTCCATAACTCATTTGTTGGGCTTGGTATAAACTTTTATAACAAGCTTCCCTCTTCTTTGTTAGAATTGCCTTTTAATGCGTTTAAAGCTAAAGTAAAATCCAACCTTTGTTCAAAGGCATACTATTCAATCAACGATTACTTAAACGATAAAAATAGTTGGTCGCTGTGATTAACTCAAGACAATGTTTATGTTCTTTCTCCAAAATTAGCGTACCTACTGACAAGTTATACGAGTTCATATAATTGTTTATTTTATTTGACTATATTTATTAGTCACCTTAGTTTAATTTAATTTTTATTTATTATTGACATAATCTACTCATTTCAATGTTTTTTAATGAGTTGTATTGCAATATATGGTTAGCTAGTGACCTCGACAGTTCATCATAATTATTATTCTTTTGAGCAACCGGCAGCAAGTTCGTCATGCTCCCTTAGATGTCAATGCTTGCGGTAGCGTGGGGGGTCGGGTTGCCTCCTTCCCTCAAATATGGCGAGGGGGGTAATGGCTGATCTTTGCGTTATGCTCGTGAACGGGTGCTGCTTGTGGTGACAGGTCAGCTTGCTGACTATGGTTTTGTTATTGTTATTAGAAATTAATGTTTCTTTATTTTACTTCGAAGGTCCTAGTTTATCATTTGTGGCTACTAGTTACAGCTATATACATATAAACATAATGCAGCATTGCATATGTAAGCGGGCACGCCCTTTATGTCAGGAGGCTTTTTATTATGTATTAAGTTCTGTTTGCGTTTTTGTTTTTATTATTTATTTATGCTTGAGTATAGTTTTAAATATTGGCGTGTGCTAGCTGACATATGGCAAATAATTTTAATATTTTTGTGTTTCGTAATGTTAATTTATTTATTACTATATTGTATAGAATCCAGTTCTTCTAACTGAACAGACAGCAGTGCTGCTGGGGAGTTTGTTCCGCCACTTCTTCTTCCCAGCTAAAGCACTAGGAAGTGGTGAAGGGTGGGCGTTTTGGGGGGACTGTCTTATGTGTTTTTGACGTTCAAAAAGTGCTGATTCTCAGCCTAATTTGAATAAATGACTTTTGATTTTCATTATTTTTTTTATGTTTGATACCTCAGAACTCCGTTATTTATAAACCGATTTGAAAAATCCTTTTTTGTTTGAAAGGATATACTTCCAGATTAGGCCCATATACATTTGGTCAAGTTCTGATGAGTGGTTTTTGAGTTAGCTTCAATAATAACTTTTTTCTACTTTGTTTATGTTGATGATGTTTTAGTAACTTCCTGTCACTGTTATTTACTTAGCAAGTTAATGTATACGAATTTGTGTGAGGTAAGTACCAAAACTCAAAAAGGGAAAATTAAAAACTGTATTAACATACCGACAACAAAACAACAGACTTGCAAAAAAAAAAACACTACAAAGTGAATAATAACTTTAATTTTGAAAGTCAGTGTCCTTGGTTTTATATTTTCGTTTTTTGCCACCGTCTTCCGAACTTAAAGTAATTTTTCACTCTGTAATGTTTTTTTGGAAGTCTGTTGTCTATATTATACTATCGCTGAAATACTCAAGGTAGTCATAATTTGTCTAATATTGATCTTAGATGCTCGTATCAGAATCCTAGCATCATCTCCCAAAAGACAATTTTCTAAGTTAGCTAAAAATACCAGTAAAATTTTGGGACATTACGAAACTCTTCACTACAATTCTTTCCTGAAATCAAATAACTAGTTCAGCAATAGGTACTTACTGTAACATTTAACAGCTGCAAGACACTTTAGCACCGATCGATATTCGATACTTCTCATACAAAATGGAACACAATGTAGGCAGTACTGACCGTATTCACTAACACTAAACGATGCCTAAATAAAAGCGTGCTGTTGGACTTTCAACGCTCGGCTCAGCGACGAAAGTTGAAAATCCAACAGCGCGTTTTCATGTATTTATGTGTCACCTAGTGTTAGTGAAAACGAGCATAATAATCCTTCTATTCAAAGAAGCATTTTCTAGAACAAAGGTGGCCTAGTTTCTTGGTTTTAATATTCCCCATTGCAGTCGAAACCAGCGATTACTACATTTATTATTGATGGCAAATGGACGGGCAGCTAGACCTGACATGTGAAGTATTATTACGAAAATTACTTAATTCGACTTGTGGGAAAAGTACTGGCAGCGTAAAACGGCGATATTTTCTTGTAATTAGGTATATTATGACCTATGACCTACCCTGACATCAAGCAATGGACAAAATTGACAATATTTAACTATGTGGAGTCAGCTTCCAGTCTGACCTCCATAACCCAGTTACTGGGTAACATGATACCCCTAAAAAGACTGATTGCCAGACTTTCGAGCTTCCTGTTCAGATCAAAATTTTGTATGTGTCACGCACTGTGCTGGCTAGACAGCCTCTTAATGCATCTTTAGCTTTTATATGTCAAAAGGCACCAAGCTAATACGGCTATTCTGAGTATACATACTCAAATAAAAGCTGAAAGTGGGTCGCTTCTATTTAAAGTTTAAAGGTAGCGACAGGAATGGCTCAAACACCTGAATATCTGGGACGTGATGATGTGATTATGTAATTGTTCGGGCTAGAATGCTAGATACTATTCCAAGTTTCACAGAGTTATCTACTCAGTCTAAATATACGGACATGAGATTAAATGTGCTGTTCTTTGTAAGGGTTCATATACTTAGAATACCTGATATTACTTTGAAAGGTTATGTTATCTAGCAGCTTAGAATTGTGAAGTTTTAATGGAACTAATTAAAAAAGCTCCTAAAACAGACAAGGGCTTAAGGACCAACTCAAAACATTCAGCCTTCCTATCTTGTAGACAGTCACTTTGATACCTACAAAACTTTGATCAAATTTCTGACCCAGACAGTACTTTTCTAAATCGAGCTCTGCCAAACTCGGGACTAATAAAGCCAGACAGCAGACACCTATTCTTGGAACATCATTCAAATATTATCAAAGCAACAACGATATAGGCGTACACAGAAACATGTCTTTATTGACACATCTCACAGTCCAAACATTCGTTTAAGCCCACATCAAACATCTATTATGTACATAATTTCTCGATACAAATATAAATCCCACAGCCTTTATTTTTCTCTTAGATACATAATTCTTTTGTTATATGAATTGAATATAAAATATTATTGCTCTCAGAAGATTCCGAGTAGGTTCGGTCTAATAGGATTATTTCGTCGACAGTACTTCATTTATCGATCTTTCCAACAATCTGATCTATTTTTGTATACAAATCGTGTATGCCCTTCTTGAATATTTAAACGGTTGATTAGTCCACTTTGAAGTCTAGATGGGTGTAATTACTGCAGGTCTTGGTAGGGAAGTGCGGTGTTCATATTTAATAATGAGAGCGGGTAACTGTTTCAGTTTTACTGTTGAATCATTGTATAGTATCGAACAAGTTATCGATTGATGTCGGGAAATTGATAGTTTCGATTTTGGAGCTGTATCGATATTGGTCTTTGTTTCTGCTTTGTCGACATGAATCTATCTGTTTACTGAAAATTTTAAAATGCAATATTAGTTGGGTATGATCCTGACTAATATTATAAATTCGAAAGTGAGTTTGTTTGTTACGCTGACACGTTTAAACGGATGAACGGATGTGGGTGAAATTCGGCACATGGATAGACCATGACCTGGGTAAGTATATACCTAAGCTACTTTTCATCATGAATCGTAAACGAAGTCGCGGACAACAGCCAACACCTAGTTCAATATAATATCACAAGTTTCAAGTTTTTCGACTATACCATTTCCATATTTTGTTAACACAGCATCGTCACCACAATTATTGTTTGCTAATGGCTTATGATACACAATGAATACACTAACAACTTTGAATGCTTGCCAGAAATTGTATTTTTCCATTTTGACAATCATCAACCGACAGGTTACTGCTGCTGCTGCTGCTGCTGCATTCCTTAAGAAGTCGTTCACTACAGTGAGAGGAAATATAGGTACTCAGTACAGCTTACTAATCTTAAGCCTGATTGCGATGTATTTGCACGATGCGATGTTGTGGCATAACATTTATAATAAACAACAATAAAAGTTGCAACGTCTTAGACGAAGCAACTCATTTGTTGCTTCTAATTTATTGTAGGTATAAGATAGGCAATCGAAACTTCCAAGATGTAAATGGCGCTTAACTAAAGCACGGTAAATTACCGTGACTAAAGGTACCGAGGACGGAAACATTCGTGTCAGTAACCTCAGCCTCTGGGTGATTAGCTTTAAGAGAGCTATCACAATATTTCTTGTATTTGAGTGTTTGAAGAGTCACTCACTCAAATACATACAAGAAAAATAAAAAAAATTAGAACACTCCCGATAGAAATAATCAAACTTTCTTGGGCATATTTTTTTTTTTAATTTTGTGGCCATATCTAAACTATATTCACACATCTAAACTGGGAGTTTTGATGTGTGATTATGGTGACTCTTCAAATACTCAATTACAAGAAAAATTGTGATAGCCCTCTTAATAAGCAGATGGGATCTTCATGGTAGTTCCATTTACTGGATGAGCAGAAGTTAAGTGGCCACAACACGACATGCACTGAACCAATCAGGTTTCCAGTTTACAGAATCGTTTCCTACTTATTAGGGAAACTAGTATTTTATTTTGTTTCATTCAATGAGGACAAAAACTAGTTAAATGCCAAAGAAAATACAGGAAATCCTTAAACTATAGTAACAAACATGTAATCTTTGTCACATTTAAGTACCTACATATGGGAAGAGAAATGAAAAATCAATGCAAACAAGAATCTCTCGTTAGAAAATCTGCTTGCATCCAGGATATTGCCAATATCCGCAAGGAAAAGGAAATGATATCCTATTATATGTAGTATTAAGAGCAGATCTGTCTTTAGATTATTTATGAATGTGTGGGTCTACTAGAACTCCGAAAGATCTTTTAGTACAATCAAATTCAAAATATTTTAGTTCACATAAACCTAAAAGGGCACACAATATGAAACATCAAAAGCTAGGTGCATGATTCCATTTGGTCGTTTCGTATGGAGAAGGGCCAGCAAGAAACTTCAAGGTTACCTACTCTTTTAAAAATAATTGGTTTTTATAATGTTATATTGGAATTAAGATTAGCAGATATTCCTTCCATCAATGGGTTTATATTCCCAAATGATCTAAGTTCTTAAAAAAAAAAACTTAATATTTTCGTACGTAAGGATCACGTGGCCAATTAATGTTTGAGTTGACTTGATATTGAACTGAATTCTATTGTTACTAGAATCTATATTAGAACCAGCTATACCTACTTTCAAGATAAGACCTGTACCTACTGACTGAAATAATAAAACAGGGATGGTAAAAACATTACGAGCTGGCTCTTAAATAAGTCATAAAAATTATGAGTCATGCTGGAAAACCTTTGGAAAATGTAAGCAATATGATTATACAAAGTCATTTCAGAAACCTAAATACCTACTTTTGAATATGGCTAGTATTTTACGGTATTTTTTCTGTTTGTTGTTAAATTGCATGTTTTTATTTAGTAAAACACTTTATTGTACACTATATTAAACAAAAGGTCAAACATATTTAAAACTAAAGTAGAATGGTCTGTCT
This sequence comes from Brachylomia viminalis, assembly GCA_937001585.2. NCBI lineage: Eukaryota > Metazoa > Arthropoda > Insecta > Lepidoptera > Noctuidae > Brachylomia > Brachylomia viminalis. The sequence goes on along the minus strand of OW443303.2, from coordinate 3,533,287 downwards.
AATGATGAGCGATTTAAGAATAATATCTTACCAATATTTTCATTGTATTGTGTACTTACTTAGGTTTCAACAAATGTTGTCTCGTTAAAAAAATTACTATGACATTAATCGTATATATAACTAAAACATTTTTTTTTCTTATCATTTTAATTATGTTGTTGAATTAAGTACTTTTAATTGTGTTCATAGCTTAATTGAAGTGCCAGCTACAATATTATTTTTTAATGGTACCCATTCAATATGTAGTTTTCTTTTCATTTGGAATTAAGCAAATTTTGGGTAAATATCGAAAAACCCTTAATATTCAAATATCTCGAAAACTATTGAATTTCGGCCATACATACATTTTATGGGGGATTCAATTTGTTGCATTTTGGCCCCCCTATCAGCTCCTGACGGATATACTTCGATCAAAAATTGCAACGGATATACCTACGACGAATTACAAGTACCGAGATGACGACTAAAAGAGAGAATTATGGACGAAAAAGACATGTTGCGCCGACTACTAATAGTTTGGGTTAAGGGCAGCACTGGAGAGTGACGGTGTTGAGAGAATGAGAAAAACTCTATTAGACATCCTTGTTGAATAGGATTCAAATTTTTCGAAAGAGCAGTCTACAAAAGTTTACTTAAATCAAGTCAAGAACTTCTCAATTTACGATACCCCAGTCTTTTGTCTCTCACTACATATTATCAGTAATTTGTGCCTCTCTGTTAATTAATTATATCAACAAAACTGTAATTGTTTTATTGGCGGACAGACAGACGCATCGAGCATTCTCTTTAATTAAAATTTATGCATGAAAGCAACTGGTTTATAGCCGTGACGTGATAGACGGACAGTCATTTATTTAGTTTTACTATTGTTTATGATTTTGTATGGTTGTTATTTGTTGGTTATTTATTTAGGAGGAGAAACTTAATTTCGTATGCAAAATGCAAATGGGAAATCAGCAGTGTTTTTCTTTGTGAACATCCTCTATTAACTTAATATCTTAAGTTTAGAAATCATTCGGGTTAAAACTACCTACTCCAATGACTAATTTACCCCTCTGCTTAATGTCATTAAAATCGGTTCGGTAGTTTAGCCGTAAAACCCAATATATCGTGTGGGTTTAGGTTAAAATTACCGATTCTATATTCTATATATTCTTATATATTTGGGTTTCCCAAGTCTCATGGCAATTACAAAGCTCCCGTTTGCCTCTGTCTCAGTTCTAATTAAACGATGACAAGACGAGGAACTGACCCACAGCCCCAACATATTAACTTATTAACCCTTCAACTTCGCCGCTATTTCGGAAGTCGATCGATTCTGGGCAAAATTAGATCTGCCCGCCGACATGACCCAATAAACGTTCAGTATATATAAACATTGCTTACAATATTGCACAATTATATTGTGTTTGTGCTAAGTCTCTATAGTTTATTAACGTACTGAACCAGTTCTATTTATGCGACGAATTTACATATGTATCGGTGCACTTTGATGTAAATGCCGTGTAGCTTTTTTTAAAGAATGATAGTGAATAATGTATTTACATGACACAAGACAACAACGACGAATTTTAATAGCTGTATTCAAAGTAAAGGAAGTAGGCAACATGGAAACAGTATTACCGAAACACCGATGAACAAAACTTGCATGTACAGTTGTACACATCTACCTAACATTCATAATTATTTTCTTAGAATTCACAACGTCTCGAAGGACCCCCAGCGCTGCATACGCACATGGTAATTACGAAATCATAGAAACTCCAATAAGAAAAGTAAATACGGCGATATCTTAAGAACATGCAAATATTTGTAAAAGCGGTAAACATGAATGAAAGTGACTCACTTGCCGAACAGCGGATGCCACAAGTGGAAGGAGGCCGGGTCGTGCGGGTGCGGCGGCAGGTGAGGCTCGCCCAGCGGCGTCGTGCTGCCCACCTCGGGCTCCTCGCGCCTCCGGGGCAGCGCCGCCGGCGGGCCCAGGCCCCGCCGCGACGATGACGACGGCATCTGCATCCCACCGTCACGCAGCGGCGGCGCCAACAAGTTTTGCAAAGATTTAACACTGATCCGAGGCCGCGGCGAATCCTGCGACCCAGTCGAACTACTCCTTTGATGGGCCTGCGCTTCGGAATGCTGCATAGACTGCAGATAGTTGTTGTTTGGGAAGTACGGCGAGGTCGGGCTCTTCTGCCCCCTCGGCGACCGCTGACTACCCATCATGTTGGGATTAAAGTATGGTATCTGAAGGCCCGGCAGAGGCATGTTCGGTCTTATGTTAGGGTTCATCCCCGGGTACATGTTCTGCAGGAATGAATTGTGTTGCATGGCGGCTCGCTGGCTGGCCGTGTAGTTGGCCATTGGACTAGATCGAGATGACATACTGCTATGTGATTTATTTTGATGATGGTGACTCTTTGTCGAGTGAACGAAAGGATTTTGCACGTCTAATGATTTTGATGCCATTTCTTTCGCCTGAGACTCTTCGGCTCGAGCTTTGGCTTGGCTTTGTCTCTGAGCTTGTTGTTGATTCGAATGGTTCATCGCTTCTTGCCACATAGCGTACTGCATCCGATTCTCGTAGTCCATCTGTGGCATCACTGGGAACCCTGTTTGTCCACCAAATCGGGAATTTGGGTTAAACACCTGTGATAACTCCGGGTAACCCTGCCCGGCAGAATAACCAGACGAATTGAGTGCTTTTAGAAAATCCATATTTTGCGAGCACGCGGCCATAGCCTCGAGTTGGCTGAAATAAGGTAGCCAGAGCATTTGGTTGAGCGCCGCGGAAGTGGCCGCGTCGATGTCGCCAGCTAACGCGTCCATCGATGGTATCGGCTTCGGTTGAGGACTGGAGTTGATATGGTCGAGTTGACTTATAACCGTCGTATGTTCACTACTAGATGTACTTGTTGTACTTATTGTACTTTTTGGCGTAGGTGGCTTTTGCTCCTTTTTTGGCGACGCAGTCCGTTTGTGTTCGTTCAATATTATATTTTCTAATTGCGAAAATGATATGACCAGTATATCCGGATCTCGCAGAACCATGGGGTAATGGAACGCGTCTGGTAATCTGAACTCGGGATTAGCCATTAGCAACAAGGGAATTTCAATACCAGGAGCTGTGATAATTTGGTTCAGCTTGGTTTTCGGAATCAGAATGGGATCGGGTATGTTGAAACTAGAACCCGATCTCAGACTTTGTAATTGTTCGAGTGGATTCATTTTATTCATTTTCTCGATATATTTCATCGGAAGCTTTTCTTCTGCCACGCTTTTCTTCGACTTAGTATGAGCCTCGGTATGGTGCTCATCCCGATCACACTTATTGAATACTTTATTTATTTTAACTGAATCATCCGTAGACTCCCGTCTTCCCTTTTTCTCTTGAGGTTCACCAAATTCTTTATTTAATTTTCTTATCTCGTCTGAGCAGCTCGTTACAGTTGGACTGGCTGATTTCCGATGTTTACCTAAGTTTAACGGTTCACATTGCTGTTTTGTAATAGTCACTTCTGACGTGTACATCTTAGGCGAAGGAGATGATAACAAAGTTTCTAAAAATAATGATTGTTTGCTCTTCGATTGAGGCATAGTAAATATTTCAGGTGAGGATGGCACGGCGGGGATGCCGCTCGGCTGAGGCGACTGCATGGCATCCGATTCTCTCGACGGTGCTCGCGGTATGTCTATCCTTCTCGGCGACGCATGCGGGGTGGGTAACCTTCGTAGCACGCATAGGTGTCTAGGTAGGTCGTCGCTCTTTTCTGATAAATTATCTTCCATGTTATTTGTAGTTTCAGCATCGCTAGCCACTACTCGGGCAGACTTTTTTGATTTCACATTTTTGACACTTAAATCCGTAGCTACCAATTCTACGCCTGTCGTATCTTCTAGGTCTTTCGTATACTCTATGCACGGGGCTTCCATTTTTATAGTAATGGAAAAATTACCTTCGTCATCACAGGCGTTATCGTTATTTTCTAGTTTGGGAATAATGTTATTGGTGACATTTTCAGTGGTGTCGTCATTAGTCTGAGCTGGTAGGTCACTGGGTAAAGTTGATTCGCTCTGATCCGGTAATGGTTGATATTTTTGTCCTTCTGAGGGTTCAGGGATTTCAGGTACTTGTTCATGTCCATTATACATCACTTCCGCATTATCAACATCATTATGTAGCCTCTTCTCGGCATTCTCATCATATTCTAAATGGTTAACTTCGTTAGCGTTTTGCATTTGTGACGGCGTAGATAGCGTTTCATGCACACAATCAGTCGGAGGGTCGGCGGGCGCGAACACTTCGTCCGTCATGAAGGACTGCTCGATGGACTGCTGTTGATCCGGCGGCGGCAGGTGATCCCCTATGTGATGTAGATGTAGAAGCCCCTGCGCCGCCGTCATGCTGCTTCGACTGGGTGACTCCAGCGAATGCTCGAGCCGGTCGATGATGTCGGCAACGGGAGCGCCGCCGAGCAGCATATCGTCCTCCTCCTCCACGTAGTCGGTGCCGTGCACGAGGTGCGCCAGCTTGTCGAGCGCCTGCCCGAGAATTTGATTATCTTCACAGCCCTTCTCTACGAGCGACTCGAGCAGCGCTTCGTCGTGAGGCCCGCCGAGCTCGGGCAGGTAGTGCGCTTCGCTTATAGTCTCAAACAGGTCTTTATGTACTCCCATGTCATTATGAAAAACATCTTCTTCGGCAGCGCGCTCGGGCACGTGCGTCTTGCGCTCCTCGAAGAACATTTCGTCTGGCGGCTTGGGATCGCCGAGCTCGAACGAAATGACGTCTTGCGCCACCTCCTCGGCCCCCGGCAGGAAGGGGTACTGCGCGCCTTGCAGCTCCAGCTCCAGCTCCTCACCGCGCTGCTGGTTGAACTCGAGCTCCGCCACCGCCAGCAGGTTGTCGAGCGGCGTGGGCTCGGGCGGAGCGGTCGGTGAGCGGGGCGCGGGCGGACCGCGCGGCACCGCGATCGTGTGCGACGGGATGTGCGACTCCAGGTCGGGCGCGAGCCAGGCGGGTGCGGGCTCTGACGCGTCCGTGCGCTTCCGCCGCGGCCTGCCCGGGCGTCGGCGCCGGCGCCGCTCAGGGGGAGCTCTGGGCTCGGGGGGTTCGTGCGCCGGAGCGCTAGTCACAAGGATAGAGTCAAAGATTTTAGTACGCGGGATAACTCGCCAACCGGTCGGGGTGCGCGCGATACGGATGCGGTTACGCGGATCGTAATCTTCACAGCGGACCTCTTGCACAGTACCGTCGCGCTGGCGCGCCCACAGGAACACGGGGCGCAAGCGCGGTGCGGGGTGCGCGGGCGGCGGGGCAGTCTCGGCTAGGTCGCGGTAGGCCAGGCTGCGCGCGCGGCGCCGGCCGGCTGCGGGGGCGCGGGGCGGGTGGGGGGCGCTGCGACTGCGGCCGGCAGCGGCATCGGCGCGGGGGCGGGCGGCGCGAGGCTCGCCGCCGCCGCCGTGCGCTCGCGGAGACACTCCGGCGCGCCGCACCGCGGGATCAGGCGACGACCGCGCGGACGCGGCCCCGAGGCGGACTGGCGGCCGGCGCGCGCGAGCCCCGCCCCCCGCCGCCCGGCGCCCCCGCCCCCGCCCCGCGCCCGCTCCGCCCAGCGATCGATCGCCCGCCCGCTGCACCCGCCGCCTGCACCCGCATGTAAACACGGCGCGCGCCCCGGCCCCCGCCGCGACGCCGCGTTTACGTGGCCTCGTTAATCTTAAATCCATATCTGCGGCGCGCGGAGTACGCGCGCTGGCACGCCCCCGGCCCGGCCGCGCGCCCGCCGAGCACGTGCACCCCGCCACCACCGGCACTGCATCCTCACCGCACCTCACCGCGCTCATTAGACAAATTTCTAAGTTTTCCGAAGGCACCAATGTTTCGACCTCCCGGTCTAGTACACATTGTCAACAAAACAATACGCACTTCAGAAATTCCCAGCAGAAAATGAATTTCACAAACCCGGAAGTAGGCAGCGCTAGGACATGAAAGGGGCGGTATTATGTATAGCTGTCATCAACATCCGTCAGATGAGGCGTGTTCATCCGCGGTCACGGGAAGGTTCACTGCTCGCACTAGATCAATACCAGCAGAGTGGTGCCATCTCGCAGGGGCGCCGGTACATACTGTAGGTACTACAGGGAAATGAAGTCGTTGCGTTCACGGTTTCGTACGATGCGGGTAGATGGAGCTTGTCAGCTGAAAGCAGTTCTTTAAAATTATATTAATTTATCTAAAATGATTTTTTTGAAACAATTAAAAGTCTATCTGTGGCACTGTGCACATCGATGTTTCTGTTATCTCGACTCTTGAGTACGTCAATAATACCTATAATAACAGATGCGTTCGTAGTGTTGTTACCTACTTAGGTATATATACCTAGGTACCTACCTACGTCTCGATTCTCTCGAGGGACCAGAATATGGCGTACGGTCTACAACATTCAATCAATTAAGAGTGAGGGGGTATGTAAAGCTTCATAGGTACCTATTAGTTACCTCCAGCCCCAGGTCCTTCCCGTTGGACTTGGAATACTCTTAAGTGCTTAACGAAAATAAAGAAATGAGGTAACGGAACTAATCAGTAGGTACTTACCTGCCTATACCAAGCACGAACACCAAGCTTCATAAAGACAGTCTTCGTAATCAGGTCTTGTCTTGGGTTTCGGTTTCTTTGAAAAATAACATATCGTCCTATCTCATTATCTTATGAACTGCGACTCTTTATGATAAGCGCTCAAAAGGGCGTCTCAAGTTGCGACCTGGGTATCTGTCGCAGGGTGGATTGCAGGGTGGTTAGAAAGTCGTGAGATGACATAAACCAGTTAACACATTTGATTATCTCACTTTCTATAATAAATACTTAATTTCAACCATTTGCAAATTCGACCTTTGCCAGCTTTATCGACTGTTTCATTGGCACCTCGTATTTTTTTTTAAATACGTGTTCCTCGTTACATAGCTGTTTAAATGAAGACATCTACCCCTAATTTGTACGCTTAATGTCATCGTAAAATTTTGAGATAAATGGTGTCAAAGTTCATATATCTACGTAGATGATTTTGAAGCTGGTTACTAAACTTCTTCAAACTCAAAATCAAAGCATTTATTTCAAATAAACCAACTACAGGCACTTTTGAACTGTCAAGAGTTCGGCCAGTTAGAAAGATGAATCTAGTTGCCCATTCCAAAGCGTAGTAGGTAGGTACTTAAGGAGAACGGGCAAGAAACTCCACGAACTCTTTTAAATCAAAATATTGTTACAAAAAATATAATAAATCATTCAAGTTGAAATTATACATCTGAGAACGACGTAGAAAGACGTGCACGTTAAAAGTGTATGTAATAAAAGACACAAAAAAAAAATACTATTCAGAAATTAAAATAAGCTGTGGCAGCTAAGACCTACTGACGGCGCCCGTTCACTAACATGACTTCCTTGTTTGCTGTTTTATAATATGTATTTGGTTACATCAGAAGGTTTTTTAAATCGGAATAGCAATGAAGGTTTAGAGAAGTGACATTTGGTAATGAACTCTGGATAATTGTAAAAAAACACAAAAAAAAACGGATTTTCTCGAATCTCGTGAATTTTTGCCTAGGCTTTATGGGGTGCTTAATAGTTGCAAATGGGTCACACTATCACGTAAATCCTTATTTATTTATTTATTTAACCATCTATGTACCTACACACTTATTTATACAGACAAGAAGAAAATAACAGAAAAATAGGTACAAAGGTGATGCTTATTTCTAATGAAATCTTTTCCAGCATACCTGTGATAGGATAGTAGATTTAGGGCTGATTTTTCAATAGTCAGATAACTTTTATCTGAAAAATAAATCTGACAGTTTGACATATTTTTCATACAAAAGCTGTCAAACTACAATATTTATTGTTCAGTTGAAAGTTATCTGACTATTGAAAAATCAGCCCTTAGAGATGTAGACCGTGTGTGTAAGAGAGTAAAAGAGAAAATAAAATACCTAAAATCAAAAACAATTCACTTAATAAAATAATATGAGAATATATACATACCTACATACATACAAACATACATACATACTTCTAAAATAAATACCACTAGAATATTAACGTCAGGTCAGGTCAGGTTACCGTCAATAGATGGTTCCATTGACGGTAACCTGTCCATAATTGGAGGGTTATGTCGATCTTCTAGACTTCATCACGGTGGCCGTCGTCACCACCTACATGCAGAGGACTCTGGGATCTTAATGTGATCAGGGTCATCACACACCGCTCGCTGCAGCGATTATACCCTTTATTCCTAGTCCTATTTGGAAAAGGATCTTAGTCACGGGGACTGACGGGCAGGCAGGCGGTTTGTATTATGAACGTGATCTTCTGAAAAACGAAGGTTTGTTTCTAGTTCGGTCTCGTTACTATTCGCTGATAGTACCTACATTTTTGTTACCGAGTTGGGGTGACGGTACCTATACCAGAAGAAAAGTAGCGCACCACGCATTATTTTGTCTGCCAAAGAAATAAATTCTACTTTATTTCAACCTGTATAAGCTAGATATTTCTTTGGCAGCGTAAAACGGTGTATGCTGATAGGAAAAAAAATTATTCAAAGCCTGAAAATTATTTACAATATTGTTTATTTTGAATAAAACAATGCAGTTCACAATGTTATCACTAAGTGCATGTGACTTTTTATTTTCTATATGACTAGACAATGACTAAGATTTAAAAAGAAATTATATTTCACAGGACAATTACGAAAGCATATTAATTAAATTGTTCTTATTTATTTATCCTTTATTTGTTATTTGTTAATTTCTGAAATCATAGAATACATACATTTGTATTATTATTAGTTTTGTAATTTTCCTACGAAATGAATGGTGCAGTCAACAAAAGAGATAAGTAGGTAACCAGACAGACTGCGAAGAAAGAATGTTATATTTACAAATATTGTGCGTGTGCTAAGTAGTTAATAATAAATTAATTTATTTCTGTAAGTAGGTTTGTGCAAACACTTTTACACGTCAATCATATTTTAAAAACTAGATGAGGTCGGCGTTTCCTATTTGACGAGTCTGAGAAGAAAGGCCGCTACAAACTCAGAGGTCACAGTCTCCTTTAAAGTCCAGACATAATATTGGTCAGATCAAGTGAAGACCATGTAGTTTGGTGTCTGAAATGGTCTTTTGAGGAAAAACCACACAGATTGAGTGGACCTGTCCAGTCAGTGCCCGCATGTGTCAGTAATCGTGCAGCTCAACTCAGTACTTAAGGAGCTCAACGATTCGACGTATAATACCGAAGAAAGGACATTTGGGTAGGCCGCATAAATTACTCAAACTGCCAGACTGCTAGATAGACTGTTGTGTGTTGTGAGACTGTTAGATCTTTGACATAGTCTGTCTGAGTGAGATTTATGTTTAAACAATTATTACTTACGAAATAATAACGAATTTTGGATGAAAATATGTTATTTTCTGGGATGGTTATATATTTCTTTTGTCAACTGTACTCACATAAGTATTATTGTGTACTATTGTATAATAAGAGGATTTTATTTTATTGTATAATATTGTATATATAAATACAAATGTAATACTGAAAAGTTGTATTAGAGCCAACAGTTCAAACGCGGCTACATTCCTTGCTTAGTGGTTCAGTAGCATCAAATTTGATAGTCTGCCATAATAGGCTCTTCGCAGACAAAATAAACGCAAGTGCAGAGCAGAGGACTTTATAAGGTATTAAATAATAAACCTTACCGCTATTGTCTTAAAGTGCTAACTTACTTGCAGCCGAACAGCTGTTTTATGCGTGTTCGAATGTTCGTGCAGCTTTGAACTTTATTTCAACAACAATATAGTTCTTTATTCAATGACACCATAAAACCCTGTTTCAACCCCAATTAATTGTAGGTTTAGCCGTGCTTCAACTTTAGCCGTAATAAATAAAAATATTATTTTAATGATAATACATTCCATCTTACTGCAACAATATCTTAGACCCCGGCCTATACATGCGTTATATAGAGCAAATTAGGGCTTCTATATCAGTCTTCAGTTATCTACTTCCACGTGTCTTTCAACTATGTTAAATACTTTTTTAAATAGTCCCATACTTATGACTTTTTGTATATAGCGTGGTTTACACACACACAAAAATCGGATATGCACAAACTTAGAAACTAAACAACTAGGTATTTTCATGTCATACAAATATTTATCGTACTTTTTTTACACAGATGCAACAATTTTTGCAAAATAAATTTATAAACAGCGATATTAGGTAAGTATTCAAAAAATAACGCCATCCTTCAGAAAGGTGTGGTCATATGTAAATGGTGTGGTACAGACCATCAAACTGAACAACTTTGTTCATGGAACCAATATAGTAATCGCGAAAAAATTATCCGCCGCCCCATACATTTGGGTCGGGTAGGTCAGAAGTTTTGTATGCGACAGTTGATAATTGTTTCGCGTTTACGATGTTGGTTATGTATCAGAAAGGTGTGGCCATATTCAAGGGTGCGGCCCTTGAATATGGCCACACCTGTCTGATACATGCTGTATATCAGGTACATCTCAGAAACACATTTGGAATTGTGCGTCGTAGATACCGAAACGAATAAGGACCCGTTTTAGGGCAGATTTTTCAGTCGTCAACTTATATCTGAAGAATAAATATGGCGGTTTGACATTTCACCTTTTATTATTATCGAAAATTTAGTGAAATTAAGTGAAATGTTTATTTCTGTAAGTAGGTCTTATAAGACACTTTATTTGAAAACTAGATGGCGCCGGCATTTCCTTGCTGACTGATCCCTGAGAAGAAATGCCGAAACAATCTCAGAGGTCATGGTCTCTTTTAAAGTCCAAACATTATATTATTAGGATTTTATGTGAGTTTAACAAAGCAGGGCCATGTCTGGAAAGGCCTTTTGAAGAAAGAGCCATTGCAGTTTTGAGTTGATCTGTCCTAACAGACGGCATGCATGCATCAGTCATCGTGTAGCTCAACCCTATTTTAGGGAGCTCAACGACCCGTCACACGACGCTACTAGTTCTGCAGAACATTTGCGTAGGCCGTATATAAAATACCCAAAACCGCCAGACAGCTATAAAGTCATGTTTTCAATCTAGCCTGCATGGTACTCACATTCACAGTCAGTTTTTTCTTTAAATATCATCAAAAATATCATAAATTATGTCACGTAATCAATAAAAATGACATTATTAAGAGCGTTTATACCTTATGAGTGGCAACGTCGCAATTAAGTGTCATATTTCGTGGTTTTCAATTTTTATCATTTAATCGGAGCTATATTTAAAAAATCTGATTAATTATGTTTTAGAATTATGTGAAAACTGTGTAAAAGGTAAGAAATCGTTGCGTTTACAGTTCTATTTATATGCAAATAATACATTGGAAACTTGCAGGGCGTTATTTTCATTGTAAAATAACTGTAAGTATTATGGTTACTTACTTTTTAAACACTTTGCCGTGGAACGAAATCGCAACAAGTTATCTAGAATTTTCACTTATTTTTTCCATTCATAAAAATATATTACTTAGTATGTCAAAGTTTTTATAATACTAGGTATAACTATTTTAAGTTCTAAAAATTTTCTCAAGTAGGTAAGTGAAATCCTTGTACTTAATTTCTTATTGAGAAATAAGCATTTCTTTATGTCTGTTAATATCTTCCTAACGTTGTTTCTGCAAGGAACTATACGGGTTGAACGCCATGGCGACCATCTTGTGCTCGTGTATTGCCTTGATGAGGTACAGCGAGCCGACCGCGATGATCACGGCCGTGCCAATTGAGATGGCGTGGTAGTGCTCCATGTTGCCGACTGGTATAGGCCAGACTAGCGTGTCTGTTAGCTGCGGAAGAGAGGAATAGGGTTTTATAATATGGTCGTTTTTTATGTATAGTCAACCTCATAATTGCTTTTGACCACAAATCTCAGTAGGTAAATCTAAACTTCACTAAGGTTGAAACTATCTATCCGTCATATAGACAAATAGACCTTGTGGTTTTATGACGTGCAAGTGACATTCAACCAGGGGTGAAGCAATTACGAGGTCGGTTATACAGTAGGTAAAAAGACAAAATATAACAATACAACTCTTTGTGTTGATTGGCCAAGACATTGTTATGGCTGTTCTGTATGGGCACAGACCTGACATCAATAAATCGCAACTAATCCGCGATAGCGTACAGTCACGAGCAAAGCGATGTCAGATATATATGCTGCCAAAGCGATGTCAGATATTTATGCGGCCAAACCGATGTCAGATATTTATGCTGCCAAAGTGATGTTAGATATTTTCGATCTCAACGAAGTACCTATCACATTTTTCTGAATTTAACTGAGTAGGCAGATATTTATGACGCAGGACGTGTCCGTTAATATTGCTGCATTGACACTCATATTTTTGAAGCTGATGCAGTATCCTAAATTTTAGCACCGCTTGTCTCGCCAGATAGTTTTGGTGTTCCTTCGATGACTCATATTTGTGCTGCCACTTGTATATGACTTCCACAAATGAACACATAAATCTGCCGTCATATATTAATACAAATATAGTAATATATTTATGCTGACTCGTGACTGTGCACCGTAAAGTTTCTTATCTTCGACATTGTTTAACAAATTAAATAAAAGCTTTAAAAAAAAGGAAAGTAGTAAAAAAAAAGTAGTTGATATAACTGCGCTAAGCTTTGCTTTACTCTGGCGTTAAAAGTTTAAAAGTCATTCCACACACAATACAAATTATAATGACAGTTTTCTGCATAATTACCTGCCTGCATAATATCTCTTGGCTTATTATGTAATCAATTGCATGTTTTTTTTTTTTTTTTGAGGATGGGAAATCATCAAATGACTCCTCCCGCTCTGGGTGGAGCGGAAGGGAGTGTCAGACTCTTACTGACTAAAACCCACCCGTGTTCCTTCCTTGGCCCTTTATGTTCCGGGTCAGCGGTACCCCTTTTGGATGATCCCGCTTTCCCGGCAGGCTTGGGCCCTAGTGGGCCCCCTCTATGATGCTGACATCTCTTTGAGGGGCGCGTGGAACACGTACGCGCCGTCCAGCACGGGCCTGGTCCTGATCGGACGGTGAGCTACCCATTACTCACCGCCCGCAGGCCCGCGCCTACGGTGGCCGGGAGTCGTCACGCGGCTCCCGACGCCCGGAGCGTCCACCGCGGCGGCTTGGACGGGAGACTCTCTCCCTCTCCCGTCCCGCCACCTCCTTCGCTAGATCAATTGCATGTTCATGATAAAAATTGGATTTTTGAGTTTTAACCCTTAAGTATGGATGTGTAGCCTCAGATGCTACTCAACAATTTCGGTTTCTTAGTTTAACCCTTTAAGCGCGTGGCTAAATATCAATGACCGTGCCCCTAGCGCGAGGCTACAAATCGAAAAAAATTTTTTTTTTCGTTTTAGTTGTACCACACAGTTATTAGGACGAAAATAGAACGAAAAAATCATGCATGTTTTCTGTCGCAGAAATACGACACGCGCGATAGGGACACGAAAATATTTGTCGCATATATGCGACACGCGCGGTCAAAGGGTTAACACACATCCACCCGCTCCTTGCGACTGAGCGGCTCAGTAGCTTCAGTTTTAGAATCAAAATGCCCAACAAAGAAGGAGATTACATCCCTCGATGTAAAACGTGAGTAATATTTATCTAAAAATGGAGTGTAGCCTGACAGGCTACACGTCCTCAGATGTCGTATAAAAATATTGACAAAGTTTCCATGTTGGTTTTAGATCTTCTTGTAAGAAAAGGTGACAAAAAATTGTAGATATGCTCGTGCTCTTTCAGTGCCTCATGTGCAGCGAAGTAGCTTTGGTTGACAATGACTACAGCTTTAGGTAACACGCCACGGCATGGTGGCACGGGATGTCGTGGTTCCATCAGTTATGCAATGTTCAAAAAACGTATATAAAATTTGCCCTCAAAAAAGCATAGAATGTACGTAAATCCCAAGTTTGTGTTGAGTGCAGCAAGCCAGTGTGCCGTTGTGTAACAATTGCCAAAAACAATTGTCAGAATTTCTGTTTTTTGTTTCCAGAATAAGTAACATTTGCAAATCTGACAAAAAATAAGCAGTTTTTCGGTAAATTTTGCGGCAAAATATAACTAAACCAAATGAAACTAATAATAACCACAAATATATTATTACTCCTTCATCTTCAAACGGTAGCAATTCTTTAATAGAAAATGTTGTTTTCACATATTGTAAAAAAGAATTTCCGTTGGCTCTTCACACAAAATTGACGATATCGTGTTGAGTTTAGGAGCATTTTGCTTCTATTTAATAACATAAATATATTTATTTAAAAATATTATATGTAAGCAGATATTTTCAACTCAAAGAGGCAAAAAGACTATCAAAATGTTAGAAAAAATCTAAAAATCTCTGAAAATAAAATAAAAGTAGAGTCTATTTTTTCATATACTTACTTAGCTTTAACGCGTGAACCTTAATAGATTGAATTAAGAGGGCTATCACAATTTTTCTTGTATTTGAGTGTTTGAAGAGTCACACACTCAAATACAAGAAAAAAACTATATTTATGTAGAGCACTCCCGAGGGAAATAATCAAACTTTCTCAGGCATATTTTTTTTTTAATTTTGTGGCCATATATATACCATAATCACACATCAAAACTCCCAGTTGTATTTGAGTGTGAGTCACTCTCAGTCTCTCAGTCCCTCTTAAGGGTTATATTATTGGTCACAGTCTTGATTTATTGCACAAAAATTTGTAATGAAATGTTGGTCTGCGTTCAGCCGCCGTCGCGCGTCGTGAGTGGACACTGTCTCGCTTGTAAGCAGGAGCTCATGTTGAAAAAGATCGCTGTACGAATACCACATATTTGACATACCAAACTTGATACTTCACGCATTCTGTACGGACTATGGACAACCAAGGTAACATTTTTATTACAGGTTCTTATACATATTTTTGCTACTCGTTATACGAACAGGCCATCAAACTGAACAGCTTTCTCCATGGGACTAACATCGCGAAAAAAATTACAGCAGCCCCATACATTTGGGTCGAGTAGGTATTGAAGTTTTGTAAGGGACAACTGAAATTTTTTCCCGATTACGAAGTTTTTTTTTTGTTTAAAGCTTTGCCCCACACTAGGAATTTCTTCTGTGTTGTGGGTGCGTTTTACAAACATTTAAACTCACATACACAAACAGCCAGACCCGGAACAACTACTTGTAGGTCATACAAAATATTTGTTCAGTGCAGGAATCGAACCCGCAACACGCAGCGCAGCAGTTAATCGCTTAACCACTGCGACAACCGTGGCGTCAAGTTGTCCCATGGAGAAAGTAGGTATCATTTAAAATAAATGGCTTTATTTTGTCATTTAAATAAGTTTAGTCTTATAATAACTAAAAACAGTGACGAAATTGCCTACATAATGCCATAATGTTATATTGTGTTGTTTCTAAATTTTAATAATAAATTGATTACTCGGTTGAAGGACACTGAACTAGACAAACAGAAGTTTTATTATTATTACATCTTGGATCTTTTAGTGTCCCGTTTAATATATGTTTATTAACAACTTTCTGTAATTTAAAACCTATAATTTGATTTAAGCATAGTTTTAGCACCTGCTAATACAGGAGTCTGTAAGGCTGAACATCCAGGGGTAGAGTTATAACAAAAGACGTCCATACCTAAAAGTTATGCAAAGTCTATTGGCCATAAACAAAGACGTTATCTCACCAAGGTGTAAGGCAACTCCTTCCAGCTGCACTTTTCCTTAGCGCTGCCGTTACAGAGGAAGTTGACAGGAGCTGTTTCCTTTCCGCACATGTCTAGGCGCTGGTCAGGACAACGAAGGTACAGCTTCGGTGGGCCTATGGTGTTTCGCGCCATGCTGGAATCAGAAACGAGAATATGTAATTACAATTAATATTATCTTCTGCAGATAAAATAAGAAAAAAATTAAGAAAATTGGTCCTGTCACTGTTGAGTTCAACTAGAACTTTAAAAAGCAATTAAACTCACTGCATTATATTATGGAAACATTCTAGCTTCCACAAAGTTTGCTTTAAGCTATTGTAATAATTTTTAAAGTAATCTTTAAGTAGGTGAATATTTAATTAATAGATTATTTGATCTAATAATTAAATAAATATCTATTGATTATTGCCTGATTCTGGTTCTGAGTGTCAAAATCATGTAAATGAGAAAGGTTATCAAACCTTTTTTTGAGCATGTAACATTCTCAATAGACTTAACACATTTTTAGCTATAGCAATACAATGTATGGCTAGTTCTACTCACCCACCACCAGGCATGGCCATATGATACCGCGCATGAACAGGCAGCCACATGTACACCTTGCAGTCCGTAATCCTCTCAGTGATGTACGTTGTGGTGGGGTACGAGTGTTCTGCCGGCAGCTCGGTGTTTATACGATTCTTTGGTACGGCATTCAGCTGAAATGTTTTGCAGTAGATATTATTATGAGTTTGATGAGTTTTATTTGACTTTGTTTGTTTTTTCCGCCCGCGTGGTATGTCGATACAAGTAGCTTATGTCCTTCCCTAGGGTTCAAAGTATCCCCATACCAAATTTCATCAAAATCGGTCCAGCCGTTTCGGAGATTAGCCGGAACAACCAGACAGACAAAAAATTTTAAAATTGTTATTTTGTTATAAGTACTGCTTAAACTTTCATAATTACGCTTATTTATTATTCATGAATCCTGCTCTACATATAATGTAGACAAATCAATAGAGAATTATGGAAGAAAATACAATTAAAGAAAGAAAGTTTGTGAAACACAGAATACAAATAACAAAATAAAAAGTGAAAATAATATTTTAACAACAATAGCGTGTGTCTCACGGCTGCACCAAAAAGGATCATTCCAGCACTAATGCCAGACACATACCTACTGTCTGACGCTGTTGCGCCAAATCCAAAAAGACTGGAATAAGAGTAGAAAATGATGATGGTGAATGTAGATAAATCAATAAAAACAATGATTTTTAAATAAATAATAGGTTGAGTACCATTTTTGTTCAATTGGTTTACCTTGTTCAGTCTCCTCAAGGTGCTCAGCTCATCAGGGTTTGCATACACACCATGCGGCAGGGTCTGGTCCAGTGCTATGACACAGTCCTTGTACAGCCAGCATTGGTCCTCATCACTATTGAACACTATACCATAGGTTATGTTCCTGAAATAGCAACCATTTGTATTTGTTGGTTACAGTATTTCCACAATAACCAGCAAGTGCTTCTAAAATGGATGGTTCATTTGAAACCGGAAATGCTTAAGTATAAATAAATAATATTAGGTACAAGAATATAAAAAGGGGAGGGAAAAAAATCATAGAGCATCAAAAAGTTTGTCCTCATCATAATCAACTGGTATGGCAATGCTGATTCTTTGGACAAAAAATAGGCTAGCTCTCTAGTCACATGAAGAGTCGACCAACCGCTTGGCAATGTCTCGAAGAACTAAGTGGGCACTCGGATCCCATGGCCCTAGAGTTTCAACCCCAGACAGCTTGAACATGAGTTCCAATAAGATTGGAATATTTGCGCTGTATGAAATAGAATTTAATCTACATACAATACAAGAACTTATGGTGCAATACATTTAAGAAACAAAAATAAAGAAAATGAGTGGCTAAAGAATTATTTTGAAGTTTCTAATTCTTTTGGTTTGGAAATAGCAGTATTTGTAGCTTACAGGTATGGAATGTTAATTGTTTTAAACATATTTGTTTAATGTTCTAAAAGACACAACACTTGGAAAAAGGAAAATATTATTCAGATAAAAAATTACTCATTCTATGTTTAGTTCCCAGTTATTAGTAAATTAATAGACTTACCTGTGGAAGCCTTGATTCTTGAGAACTTGCTTCAGTTTCACATTAAAAACACAAGCACTAGCAGAAATATAGGTGAAACACGACAACAAGACAATAGAAGAGAAATACATGTTTTTAATTTTGATATTTCTCAGCATGTTGTAATATTACTTTGATATTTTACACAAATTTTACATTGGGCGTGTATTTTTACAATTAATTCAAGATTTAATACAGAATTTAAGAAATAATGTAAGAAACACGAAAACCATTGATAACAATGATACGAAAACCGCATTCCAGTCAGATATATAAATAAAGAGTAGCACAGGCATGCTGTAAAAGAGACGGCGATATCAAATTACGCGAGTAAGACAAAGAGAAACGAAGCGTGGACGCAAAAATCAATACTTTGTTGAGTTTGACACTGACAGATTAGTGTTTTGACAGGAATCTACCAATGTTGCCATTGGAATAATTACATTATTTTGGCTTAAAACTGGTGGAAAAAATATCGAGAAGAAAGAAAGAACGAAAAAAAGTTATTAGGTTTTTTAGTTTTAATTCAAATAAACGGTTATTTTGTATTTTTATTTGTAGAATTCTAATCAATAGGACTGAATGTTTCAAAGGATTACGGAGGCTTCATACAATGTTTTTAAACATTGCAATGCTTGCATTTCTCGAAGGGGTAGGTAGATATAAGCTGTTGTATTCTTATTCAGCTACGGATTGGCTGCAAGTACAAATACTGTGTACTATCCTATACTATATTGTAGTCTGTGCTGTGTACTGTGGTGGACACTGTACACTGGCTGTAATAGTATAAATAAATATACTAGATTTTTTTTAATGGCCATCTTTAATCTAAAAACATACTTTGTACCAGGCAGCAGTAAGCGATGTTCTTCTATTGAATACGACATTTCGACATACGACATTTTTTTTTTTACGACTAAATCGCCTACTATTGTTACAATAGCAATGAGTTGAAAATTGACGTTCTTCTTCTTTGTCGAATCGTGAATCCTGAAATAAATAAAATAGCATAATTATAAGCAGCCTTTAATCTTTCCACTGCTGGGATACAGGCCGACTCTCTATGAGAGAGACTGGGTCATAATCCACATCGCGGGTTGATGGATGTCACTTGTCTTCAATTTTTTTATTTTAGGACATACCGTTTTCCTCACGATGTTTTCCTTCACCGGCACCGTTTTAAAAGCAGTGGTGATGAAATTAAAAACACAAAGTAAAGTGCCAGCCTGGGTTCGAATTCACGACCTACATCGTCGACTACTCGAAAGTCGTTTCCAACATGTCGAGAATGTTCCGCCGCGCCGGGTGACCGCGGGCGGGAGCTGCGGTGACGGCGGAACATTCTCGACACCAATACCACCGGACCACCACTGCTCACCACTTTTAGGTGACGTGGTAGTATTATTCTGTTCTCTAGACATTGATTCTAGTATTTTATTTACACGCTGTTTTTTAGTATCTGACTTAGATCTCTAATGGTTTTCTAACTGAAGCCCTGGGGCTGCCTGGGACCAATAAAAGTCTGTTCTTAGTAGGATGATTTGATGAGCCTATCGAGAGGTGAATATGCTAATAAAAAAATTTTGGTGACTTTATTATTCTGTACGGCCAAAATCTATTATTTTTCTTAATCATCTCAATCAATTAATATTTTTTACATTCAGTTGTTGAAAACACAAATAATCTACTCGTAAAAATAAAAATAGCTAAGTAAACAGCCCTCAATCGTCACACTGCCACAGTACCACTTATAAAGGAAACTTGTAATTGAATATTGTTGTGACCTTTTAAAACTAAGGCAACATGAGAGCGGATGTGGTTCTTATAATAATGTCCCGAGGGAAGGCCGTTAGTGTCTGTAGTCGCCGTCGACCAGTCTACGTGCACCATAAGTCATTGACGACCAGTCTGCATGGTCTTTACGTCATTGAAGACTAGTTTATGTGACATCGATTTGATGTATTTGAGGATAAATCATTAAATATATAAATAAGTATTACCCACAGTATTACCGAATTACCTTGTCCCTTATAATTGATTATTCGATGCAGTCAGTGCTTTAAATAGGGCGTGAGTTCGATTCCTGCATAAAACGAAATGTTATTATCGTAAAACGGGGATGCAGGGGTTAATCGGGACGAAACTTTAAAATGGATTTTAACGTTGAAATAATATAGTTTGTTCCCAACATGAGCAGTTAATCGTTAATTATAATACAGTACAAACATTATACTTAGTCCTTTTTGGCCGCAAACGATATTATTTTAATGTTAACATGCCCTTTTAAAGTTTCGTCCCGCCGATTTACCCCTGCATCCCGATTAACCCCGTTTTACCGGTTTATGATCTCATGCTCTCTGCAAAAGGTTTGAAGCATAGTTCTGATGCAAACATAATAACATAAAAGCACGTCTGTACCTATTCACAGAAAAAGTAGGCAAAGATGAAATTAATCTTTTTAAGGAATTATCGGGTTCTCGTATCGTGCTGAAAGCTTTCTTTCTTTTATTTTCTTTTTTGTAAAACGTTGCCCCACACTAGGAATTTCTCCTGTATCGTGGGTGCGTTTAGAAACATTTAAACTCACATACACAAACAGCCAGACCCGGAACAACTACTTGCAGGTCAAACAAATACTTGTTCCGTGCGGGAAACGAACCCGCGACACGCTGCGCAGCAGTCAATCGCTTAACCACTGCGCACTTTGCTTAGGTACTAGGGTACCCTAGTACCTAAATTACCAAGGGGTGTGGCATTATGTTATGATGGTGTGACGCCTTAAACAAGCGTGACTTGTACAATTTTTTTTAAGTTTCAGGATTTTCGAATATTTGGTTTGGTTTTTGGTTATCTACGTAATCACTAGGTAGGATAGGCGTTTATAAATCATTTAAAGCGCTTCCCTGAGCAAACTACCTTGATTGTTCTCTCCTTCTCTGTCCCGCCGCGCCGCCGCGCCGCTCTGATCCGCTCTGTCCAACTCCCTCCGCACCCCCTCTAATGATAAAGGGGCGCAATAATTAAAAAAAGTTGTGTGAATTCTACGAAGAATTCACATAATTTTTCACAGCTCGGGTGAGGCCAGTCGCAGCCAGGTCGATATTGGTTGATCACCTGAGTCATCTAGATAGTTATTATTTTTATTAAAATTATATTTATTGTAACAGACTGTACCACACTTTTGTTGAAA
Source organism: Brachylomia viminalis (assembly GCA_937001585.2). Classification (NCBI taxonomy): domain Eukaryota; kingdom Metazoa; phylum Arthropoda; class Insecta; order Lepidoptera; family Noctuidae; genus Brachylomia; species Brachylomia viminalis. The sequence continues at coordinate 3,512,192 of OW443303.2, read as the reverse complement.
TATGTACTTAAAAATAAATAAAAAATATTGTTGTGTGGAATTTGAGGATATGACACATACCTAACTACTTAAAATCACGGTTTTTCCAATGGGGGAAGGCAGAAACTTTGTAATAGTTACGGGTCCGTCTAACTGGACATCATTGCAGAATTGTGATCGGTAAATTATGTTAAAGTTTGGTTGTAGGTAATTGGTAAATGTTTTTCTTTCTTTAGGTTAATACCAATGATAGTAAAATATGAGTTGCGACTGCAAGTCTGCGAAGTTACAGCTACATCGGTACTTAATAGCAAAATTCCTCTTAGTGTGAAACTGATGCCTGAAGTTATTTTTGATGCTTAAATAAACTATCTAATTTCATCGATTAGATTAAGTTCCTACCTAATAACTAGTCAGCAAGCAGACTATTGTTATGCATTGCTATTAATAGTTTAAAGTCAGTGAACGAATGCGAAGCCAGCTAATTTATTTTTTTCTATTTTTTTTTTGTTATTAGCAGCCATGAAAGGAAAAATAGCTGTTATCAAAAGAGTCGCTATAAGAAATTTTAAACAAATATTTTTATTTTCATTGGAAAACTGGCGTCTATTGAAATAATACCCGACGCTATGCTCGATATTTGTGTACCTAATTACCTATACAATTATCTCACAATAGCCAGTGACGACCAGCTATCAACATGCCATCGCATTTGAGGTTAATTCTATATAAATACAAAATAACTTTATCTATGTTTAAGTAGAGATCGGATAGGATATTCGGGTGCATATTCACCTGAAGTTGAGATGTTGGCTAATATGGAATGCACTTTTGTACCGAAAAAATCTCGCGGTTCCGGAATCGACGAATTTTGTGTTTTTTCTGACTATAGAATCAGATGCATATCTACCTACCTAATATTGTAAAGTAGATAGGTAGACACCAAACTGATAGCAAAAAACGTCAAGATAAGATAACGGACTACATATATTTAGAATAATTTCATGTAGGCTTATTGAAATACCTAGGTATTTTTTTTATGAATAATTTTTCTGGAAGTTGATAGCTATACAGTACATACTATAAGTCTACCCGACTAGTTATGCATTCCCGGTGTTCCTGGCATCCCGGGCTTTTTTTTACAAGCAAGATATTTTCAGAGGTTGCTTCCATAACTAAAAATTAACTTTAGTTAAATATGCATCCGAACCTCTGATCATCTCTGCTCATCACCACAATTACGCGTAGACAGAGTCTTGGTCTGTCTACGCAATTACGAGATATATATTTTTTATTTATTATAATTTTTTTGATGGGGTGGCCAGTGTTATAGAACGTCAGTGGTCAAAGTCAGTGGTCTTTTATTTCAAGTAGGTTGGCTATTAAAGGCGCAATTGAACGTCAAATTTTACAAGAAAATAGAATTCATTCTAGTTGCCCCTTCCAAAAAATTGTTTCATATGGAGAAAAGAATGGGCAAGAAACTCCAAACTCTTTTTTAATGTTTTTAAATTTTGTATAATAAAATTCTCAAATTATGTGAAGACGATGTACCTGGAATATAATTACTTTAAGTACCGACTACAATAGGTACAAAGTATAAAAAAATAACCAATGACAGATACTTACTTTTATGTTAAAATAGGTACATGGTGTCCACATACCTACCAATTTAGAAATATTGCAACTGTAGACTATGGGTTATTAATCGATTCGCAGGAATTTAATTTATTTGTGGGCGAATCGACAACTCCAGAAATACGTAGATACTTACTTATTAAGCAATGGGCACATTTTGTTTTTTTTTGTACTCTTATCACTTCTGTGTGCTTTCTTTTTCTTAACTTTAATCATTAAAGTTAAGAAAAAGAAAGCATTTGCTAAAAATATTTTGAATTTTATGCATTAAGTTAATGCATAAAATTCAAAATATTTTTAGCAAATACTGAATTAGTTTGTGAGTGAAGACAATTACAGAATGTAGAATTATTTATTTATTTATCTAATTAAGAGAGCAATTAGATAAATAAATAAGAATTATTTATTTATTTATCTAAATGCTCTCATGCACATCACACTACAACAAATTACTGTCGGTTTTTGTACATGAACCCTGTCAGGGCACTGCAAAATATAAGTGTTGGTTTGCTGTTTTGTCCGCGAACAATAACTTAACATAAATTGAGTCTAAACTTATCAAAACACATTAAGTACAATTCATTTTAGAAATATTATGAGTAATTATTTATGGCTTGGTATGTCATTAATCATTATACAATACAAAGAATAAATGTCATAAAATATATAAAACGTTATAAATACTCAAGCAGTTTGATTTTGTCTAGGCTCTAGATTGTCCTATGGGGCAGGACCAGCATGTGGAGCAGTGGGGCACTGCCCCAGATTCTATGGCCATGATGAACAATGTAGGTAATAATAAATTTTTAATGAATGCTTAATTCAAACAAATTAAAGCAAATTTCTTAATAACAGTAGCCAGTCACTAAAGAACTTCCAATTATAATTAATTACTCTGCGACCTTAGCGAGGAGGCTTTGATAGTCTCTTGAAATCAATTACGATCATTGGTTCGTTAACTTCGTTGTGGTCGACTTCCAGTCTAGCCGTATGCAGCTGAATACCAGTTTTTTTAACGGAGCGACCATGCCTATCTGACCTCCACAACCCAGTTACTGGGTAATAGGATACCCCTTGGTAAGACTGGGTGTCAGACTTTTGAGCTTCTGACTCCCCGTAAAGGCTGTCAAAGATCTTCGAAAGACAGACGGGAACAACGGCTTAACGTGTTCTCCGAGGCACGGAGGAGTCTCGATGCGTAATGGATGGTCACCCATCCACGAACCAGCAAGCAAGCGCAGCTTAACTTTCGATCGACCGTGCGGCTATTATTATTTAACCTCCACTCTTCATGAACTAAGTATTACTCTAATGAATATTTTCGAGTAGTTTATGTAGGTAGGTACCTACACACGTTCTAGTTATCCTGCAGCCCCGGGTCACAATAAGGCTTATAAGTACGAGTAAGTACCTAAAGTTCGTTTTTTAATCCCAGATAGTATTCTGACATTTCAAGTCTTTATGTTGGCTTTTTTGGCATAGGAAATTGACATTACACCTGTCAATTTACTATCTGCGTTTAAAAAAAGAAATAGGTATAACTACCTTTCTTAATGGCTTCGATGATCGAAGATTAATGGTGAAAACTTGTGTCAAAATCAGTTCAGCAGTTTTTTGAGAAAAGCGTTTCGAAACAAACGGACTCAGCAGTATGACTTTACAAACCTAAGCAGTAATGATGGTGATTTATTAAGCCATCAAATAATTTATCAACAATACAGATCGTAGAAATACTCACCTACTCGTTGACAGACCGCAAGAGGCCTGACTGCACTTCCTGACTGACTCGCATTTGTTATGTAAAAGAGCATAACCATTACGGTTCATGTTTATAACACCAATAAGAAAATCTCTTCGAGAATTCCAAAAGTGTCGGTACCCTTCACGGCACTTACATTGCGGCTTTACTACGGGGCAATGACTCACATAATTCTCGTAATCAAATCACAACATTTTCTCTCTCCTTTGTTCCTTAGGGGACAGAGAAGGTGCAACATATATTTTCAAAAGAATCGCGAGTGTGTGATGGTAACCCCGCCATGATCGAGGCAATAGGCGGTTTAGCTTGTTACCTCAGCCTCAGTCAGTTTGCGTACCGCTATTTCGTCGAGTGGTTGTGTGTTCGTTTTTTAAATAAAAAATACGACCTTTTAATAACTTAGTGCTTGTTGATTCAACTTGTATTATTATCGGAGAGATTCCCAGGTGAGATATTTTGTTTCTTTCAATTAGTTTGATAAGCTGAAAAAAAGCGTGCGCCGATTAACGGTCTCACCTCAAAGTTTGTTGGGACGCGTTTGGAGTTTTTTTTTTAAATTCCGCCACAAGATTCTTTTTTAAGGAATTTAAAGGAGGTTCACGAAACGGTTCACTTTTTGGTGAAAATTATGATGATGTAAAGCAATCGTGTGCTGTCTACTTGGCTAATAAGATCCTTATTAGCAGGTAACCCACTTTTTAATGCAAACTAGCTCAAGTGGAGTTCTTAGCGATTAGTGCAACAGTGTCACCCACGCTTTTTCCATAGAGGGGCTGTAGAGTTCACAGTGTTGCAAATTGATATTTAAAAAAGCATGTTGTTTCTTTCACGAGATTTGCATTTTATTTTCGACGAACTACTTTTGGATCCTAATAATATCCCAAGAAATAAGATTTAATTTATTCATCAGAATTCATTATAAAAAAAACTCCATAGAATTTATCTTTTGGTTAATAATTTAATAGAGACAAAAAACAAACCTCAAGCAATAAAATCACTTGCCTGACTCGAGGCATAAACCAAGGACCCTCACGGCTTTGATGATTGATCAAAGCCTCACGGTATGCGTGCCCTTAAATTTTACCAACCCGTAATGGCGATGAGTCAGAGCATATCCTTTTTTTGCCCAGCAACTTTATAGAGCTGTTAAAACACTAAAAACTTTTTCACATTAAGTACCTTTTCATTGTTAATGAGACACGTTGAGGATTGAAAATGTTTATTGCCGATTTGCAATTGAGTTTCAATGTTTTAAAAAAGTAGGTAGGTTCATGTACCTACCTAAAAACCTTATTTAAAACACAGGATATTCATAAGAACTATTGTACCTATCCATGGATAGGTACAAATAGATGTTATGCATATCCTGTTGGAATAAAGAGACAGACATGAGATAAAAACTTTTGAAAAACACTTACTGTCTTGCAAAGTTTTAGTCTTTCCATAGAGACCAAAATCGTCTTCCAATCATCTTGTTGATGGATGCTGGTCCGAATTTAAATTAGACAAAGTGATTCGTTCCAACAACAAAGCTTGCTTGCATTAAACTTTAAAATGAAGAGCAGGTAATCTACTTATACAGGAAAGGGCAGATCAGTGCGACCAGACGTAACTAACTAGAGGTGAAATGGATGTCGAGATTTAAGGTTGTACTGATATAAAGAATCGAGTCGAATTTGTTGTAGAAGATATTAATTAAGAAGGGAATTGAAAAATACCTCTTGGACACAAGCGACACTGATCCATGAACTCCCAAAACGTCAAAAAAAAATACAAATCTTATGCGAGCCTGTCAGTCCTATTTGCGATCTCAAAATTTAACCTATAAGTATAAACCCTGAAAGTATAGCTCTTGTGCATCCTTCATTTTCCCCAAATATCACTAACGATGTTTTAGGAACATTATCTTTTACATACTACGGTTCAATAAAGTCTTAATTAGTTTAGCTTGATTCCAATTAAGTGCTCATACACGCCGGAATAGGTAATAACGGAAGTTCGTTTCGATAATTTAATAACAATAATTGACCTATTAGAGAGCTAACGTGCACTAAACATGTAATTTTCATACCGTTTAAAAATTATTGAATGAATCCAGTCTGTAGCTCCATAAAATTATTAAGCATCATTAATCCCTGGGTCGGGTAGGTGTCTCTTTAAATTTTGTTTGGATATAATGAAGTTGTAGAATAGAGTTCTACAAGGTAGGAAAAAGTAATGTCATAATGTGAATGTGCCATAGTTTTTGCTAATAGCATCATAATATAATTGTGATTTGATACATTATGTTGTAGACAGAGAGAATTAGTTGACAAATCAATGGAGCGATACTTTCGACTCATAAATTTTACACCTTTTAATAAACTTTCCGTGTAAACAGAACCCAATTTTTTTTATTTCTAACCAAATGGCCGCCAATTCACATGACATTGCTTTTGCGGTTGCCACACCTTGTATAAAGCCTGACACATCCTTCTTGTCCGAATCCTGTAATTTCAACGGGAACTCTTCAAAAAGTACCAGATTTTCATAATATGTGATTCACTCGAACTTTATGGAATTCACCTTCGCAAATTACTCCACGATCATCTTGTACGAACTCCAAAGGCTAGCTTATAGCGTCGTATAGTTATAAGATACTGGCCTTACTCTTTTCTGTATTTTGCTTCGTCGTGGTAACGATGTAAATTTTTTCCTACTTATAATCTTTCTTGCAAAGCAGCTAAATAATTTTCTGGGATTTAAACAGGCAATTGCAATTTGTGCAATTGGACAGGCCTATGTGCAGCAGTTGACTGCTGTAGACTGATGATGATGATGATAATGATTGTCTCGACGCTTGTAGTCTCAGATCATGTAAAAAATCTGAGCTTGTAGTTGTCATTTTAGATTCTGGCTTCCAGCACACCTGGCACATAATTTTATTATGACCCCTGACCTGCTCTAAAGTAAACTGCACAATACTGAGACGCCATTTCGCGATCATAGGTTCCGCAGCTACCAGTCTCATACTCGTATAATTATGTACCTACTTTGTTGACTAGTTTTACCTTATAAGTAAAGCTCCTGCTAATACCAACCAATAACTAGAGAAATTCTTGTTCACACTTTTCTTTAAGTATCGAATGGAATCGCAATGATCTTTGTCTAAAGATGGTACCGGTACCAATAAATAACCAATGCGTGCCAGTTTGTAATACTGGTCGTCTGTGGGTACAGCCAACTACCACTTGCACTACGAAAACCGCCCATACTGCTACGACATAAAGGCGCTGTCAATGTCAAATTGTTACCACTGATGTGCGGCAGACCGTATGACGATTGACGATATTGCCTTCGTTGACGAGATACGTGCGGTCACGTATTGGGACGGGAGTATATTTCTTATTTAATAGGAACCTGGTTCGCGTGTGAACCATTTGCCATAAGTTGTATTTGATGACGTACGTATATGTTCTGTATCTTGTGCATCTTTTTGTCAGCTTGTAGTTTTATTGAAAGCGAAGACGCGATCAGTTTGAAAAAAAAGAACTCGTTAGGTCAAGTTTTTATTTTACGAGGCATTAGGCACACTAGTGGAAGGTTTTTGTGATTTTCTAGTGTAAGTAGTTTGTTACTTTTCTAAAAGACTCCAGTCCTACAGGACTATCATCTTAGTGCATTTTGTTCCTGCACCATTTTCGGGAATTGAGATATGAAGACTACCAAGAACTATGTAAATGATACCTAAATGATGATCCATAATGACCTCTTAACAAGCTAAAAAATAATCTCAGTCCCATCAGAAATTTTGTTTTTACCTCCACTGTCACCATTTCATGGAACCCAGTACCGACTCTCGTGACATCAATTTGAAATACTTGTTCACATACTTGCCTACGTAATTTTCTTATATAAGCGCCATGATCACATGATTTAAATATCTCGAATTTGCGTGTCTATCCACATGTTTATATGTGTGTTAAACACATTAATTTGGTTAGATACAAAGTCGATTCAGTTTAATTATGCTATGGTCACGAATTGTGCATCGTCGTGATTCATATGCCGTTTCTGGAACATTGAGGTGAGTATCGTCATCTTTCATGGACTACTTATGGCTTTGGAAGTAGCGTCGTCATGATGAATCAGTGTTCCTTTCGTAGTATCAGGGTATTTTTTGACGAAGGCATGCCGAAGGTGTCTAATCTGCTGATTTTAAGTTGTTGAGAGCAAATATCAATAACGTATACATAGTCAAGTCTTACCCGTTGAATACGTTTGGAATTTTTGACTGTTTTTTTATACAAAAAAATCCAGAAATAGTTAATTAAATTTTCATTACATTCTTAATTCTCATCAATCCTCATCATCATCTGCCAAAAACTTTCTCAACGATGTTATATATACAATATATTATATATATATAATACAATACCAGTATTTTCAGTATTCCATGTAACATTTTCCTTTACAACGCATAAAAGCCTCGTTTATCCACTCAATTTCCTAGCAATTTCTGGTAAACAACAATGCCCATGTGAAATCATATTCGACATTGTTATAACTGTTTCCAGAATTGAAATCCTACCACACGTTTAGTTAACCGTTCGTTACAATTAACCGGTGAGCAATAAAAGTTAACTGGAATGTCAAGAATGTAACATTAAAACCCCCGCAGTTTGCACTGAAATCATTGTGTTGTTAAGAAACTTGGTATTTAGGACTGTCCGATTACGTTACCGGTGGAATTCCACTATTGCCAGTAGGTACAACTATTCGATATAATATAAGTATATGTATGGTATTATAGCCCCTACGTAAATTATCCTAATACACATTTTATATTGAATAGATCCATTTAAGATTCCGGGTCGAGGACGAGGGGTTCCTGGTATAAGGGTTGAACTTTAATTACGTCGCATTGGTTGGCAGTGCATAGATCCCAATACTATTTATTCTCTCATTTCTATCTTCTTGATCAAGACTTACCTAATTTCTCTTTCCATCACCAATATAATAATGCGTAGTATTCTTAGCAAGGAGAGTCTTTCACCCCTTAGTAGAAGCTATTGACGGTACAGAATAGGAAGTAAGGCGTTACTAGATACCTACAAAGATTTCTTTTCTGTTTGTGGTTTTCATCACAATGCCATTTTTTTTTAACTTAGGTAATTTATTTTTTGTCTAAGTAGGATCATGTTAGGTAAACTCTCAGTGGCCCTATCCACTTCAAGGAATCCAATAAGCATGATTTCAAAAGGCAAATTGTTCTGTAAGTTTAATTTTGAATACCGTTTAAATATAAACACTTTAAACGTTCTGTACAAGGAAGGAAATATTTACTGGAAAAATTTAAATGTTGCAGAGCCGTTGCATTTCTGCAATCTGATACGGTGTTTACCCACATTTAGGATTGTATTTAAACTGACCACAAGTAGGTCCTGGAACCACAGTCAATTTGCTGTAGGTACATTACAATTTTTAATCTGTGGTTGCTTGTGGATGGAATTCAATTTATAGGTCGGTGCAAGGGGCATGCTAGTTTTTTAGAATTTTAACCCTTTTCGTGCCTCATGAACACATTACATAATAATATGTATTATATATAATGTGATGCAGTTGTGTCTGCTTCGTGCACAGTGACTGTTACTTTGAAAACATCTTCATTTATATTTATGTAGTATACAATATTAAAAAAAAGTACTATTTCAAATCTATGGACTGTTACCTGTACCTAGTAGCCTAAACATTTTGAATCGAGTTTTACTTAGTCTTTAGTCTTTGGTTGTATATCATTATAATTTATTATTTCTTATTATGGCTGGTTTAGTTTCCTATTGTATTTAAAAAATACATGTTTCGTAGGTTTCAGTTTCAGATTATGTGTCGCTTATATTATCAAAAGCTTTCTGCATTATAATATTCGTCCATGAGAGTGGGGCCGTGGGTATAACTCATACGACGGCACGGCTTGACGTCTTGACGGCACGGTTGGCACAGCGATTGACTGCTGCGTTACGTGTCGCGGGTTCGATCCCCGCACGGAACAAATATTTGTACCTATGACCTGCAAGTAGTTGTTCCGGGTCTGGCTGTTTGTGTATGTGAGTTTAAATGTTTGTAAACGCACCCACGATACAGGAGAAATTCCTAGTTTGGGGCAACGTTTAAAAAAAAATACTCGTGAATTCATGATCATTACTCGAACAAGAAGCTTTATTTGAATGCTAATAAAAGTATTTTAATTAATTTAATAATAATAATAATATGTACAGGTATATAAAAAGGGGAGGGAAAAGAATCATAGTGCATCAAAAAATTCGTCCGCATCGTAGTCAACAGGAAAAGTGCCCAAAAGGCTGGTAGCATTGCCAAGTTGTATGGCAATGCTGATTCTTTCGACTTAATTAATACAGAATCATAATATTTATTTTATACTCGTACTTTAAAGTGACAAATGAATAACAGTAGGTCCCATTCTCAAATTCAAACTTCAGGGACACTTTTTTAAATCAAGTTTTTTGTTGTTTAAGTGAGAAAAATATCATAAAATTTTGTCTCAGAATAATAACTTTAAATACCGGTTTAGTATTCTGACCTTGAGTGAATAGATTTTACATCAATAAAAAATTGTCACCTTTTTCCATCTTACTATTAGGTAGCACTCCTTAAAGTTGTTACTAAATCTAAATATGCTATCCCAAAAGTCTTTATAAGAACTTCGGTCAATCTCTAACTGGATGCCGACTGCTGAAAGTGTGTTGTAGGCACACGAGGTTTTCCGCAGCTGGCATGTTGTAGCGCAACTTGAGAGAGACCTCTGACCAGCTTCTGTGGGCTTCGACAGTCTGAGTTCATGGTCATGAAATCTCTCTAGCGAGAACGGAAGGCTACTTTGATAATTTGTTACTTAAAGCGAAACAAAATTATAATAAATTAATAAAATGATTCAACACTAAACTTCCCGTCAAACAGCAGGCCAAAGTAATAAAAATAGGTACCTACTATCGAGGAATTTAATTCCTCGATAGTACCTACGTTTATTTACAATACAATGACATTTAGGTTTATTGCACAATATTTTGATATCATTCGAAATCGGAGACCTTTCATAACGTCCTTGTGTTTGCGATGATTGTGCCAATGTCAAGGTAAAACAAGCTTTGGCGTGCTAAACATAATGTTATTACAATAATTCTGAACAGAAACTACTTATTGCCTCCTCTACCTACCTAGCACTTCCTACACACGCAGGTACATGTGGACTTAAGTGTTTCTTGATGCTGATAGTGTCCTTTAAATGTTCTTTGTTCTAGTGTTCTCTGAAATTATCATTCTTCTGCCGTTATCGCAATATATTTAGGGTCGGCGCAGCTTTTTTTCTCCATTACAACTTTACCCGCCATCATATCAGCAGGTACCTCCTTTCTAGACATATCTCCATCGTGTGTTTGGCCTTTTTTTATAGCCACAACTTTCAACTTAACAGAAGTATCTATCCATATATTTTTCAATCAGAACCAAATGAGAAGCCATAAGACCCAAGGCAGTCTTTTCCATTGGCCACTCTGGGAAAAAGCCCAGGGCCCCGCGATCCATGGGGCCCCTAGTTCCTGTCAGCATCGAATCTAGAGGCTGCTAAAATCCCAGATGGGGTGCTAAAATCTCAGATGGGGTGCTAAAATCCCAGATGGGGTGCTAAAATCCCAGATGGGGTGCTATAATCCCAGATGGGGTGCTAAAATCCCAGATGGGGTGCTAATATCCCAGATGAGGTGCTAAAATCTCAGATGGGGTGCTAAAATCTCAGATGGGGTGCTAAAATCTCAGATGGGGTGCTAAAATTCCAGATGGGGTGCTAAAATTCCAGATGGGGTGCTAAAATCTCAGATGGGGTGATAAAATTCCAGATGGGGTGCTAAAATTCCAGATGGGGTGCTAAAATCTCAGATGGGGTGATAAAATTCCAGATGGGGTGCTAAAATTCCAGATGGGGTGCTAAAATCTCAGATGGGGTGATAAAATTCCAGATGGGGTGCTAAAATTCCAGATGGGGTGCTAAAATCTCAGATGGGGTGATAAAATCTCAGATGGGGTGCTAAAATCTCAGATGGGGTGCTAAAATTTCCGAGCTCACTTCGCTCGCTCACATCTTCCGTTTTCTTAGTTCACAAACTTTTCTGCATAAGTCGACCAAGTGACTCCTATTTCTGTATGAACGGTCAAAAGAAAACCTAACCTCTTGCATCCTGCATTCTCCATAGGAGCCCCGTTATCCTAAAGTATCCAAGACCTCAATTAGATTAAAGACGGCGGTCCTGATTAGACCTTTGGGCTAAAGTGTTTATTAGGCCATTACCTACAACAGGAAGACTTCACCAGAACATTCATAATTTTGTAACTAATTACTAGGATATCCAATTAATTCTCGCTGAAAAATATCTAGACCGAAACTTAGCAGAGCATGTAGCGTTAATTATTTTTTAAACATACGCGAACGGCAAATTGGCCTCGGTTAATATTTGCATAACTACTTGAGCACATTGCGTTTGATTTTGTATCAATAATGGTACATTTGACTAGGAATATAGTCAATGATGGCTAGGAAACCTAGTTTGGTTGAGGTGTGTTCGAAACTAGTTCAGTTGGAAAATAATGTGGTAAGATTTCGTTTCAGTTCGTTCAGGATTGCTTGTTGTTGGATAAATTATATTTATGAATATAATTATAATAAGAACTTTATAAATACTTAGGATACAACCAAGCACGACTATTAGAACACAAAGCTATTAAAGACAAACTCAAACAAGAATATTATAAAAGAAATAAATAGAATAGAATTATATTATTCATTATGTAAAATGTATCTAGCCAGTAAAAATTTATTCAAATCCATAAATACGTGTGCTATACCTATACTAACTTATTCTTTCAGCGATATAAAATGGTCCAACACAGAATTACATGCACTCGAAATTAAAACTAGAACAATTCTTACACAACATAGATCACCACCCTATATCAGCAATAGAAAGGGTAATTATGTCCAGAAAAGAAGCAGGCAGAGGGCTAATTGATATATCACTCCTACACAAGATAAATCATCATATATGCCTAGCCTTTTAACAACTACTTTTGAGGTCGGGCTTTAGTCTAACCCGGTGTAGCTGAATACCAGCGTTTTACATGGAGCGACTGACTGTCTATCTGACCGCCACAACTCAGTTACTAGGTAATACGATACCCCTTGGTAAGACTGGTTGTCAGACTTTCTGGCTTCTGACGACCCGTAACGACTGTCAAAGATCCACGAATGACAGCCGGGACCAACGGCTTTAAATACAATATAATATTAGACTGTAGACCAGTGCTGTAGACATAATAATACATCTATTCAAATAAATATAATTCTTCAATTATATTTATTTGAATAGATGTATATTTGTAATGTCAATATAACAGCTTTTTAATAAATGCTTAAGAAAATATAATTATACTTACCGTATTTTTTTTTTGTCTGTCTCTTTGTTTCTGCTAATCTTCGAAACGACTTTCATTGGCAGTTAGCTGATGTTATAATTATGGAGTAACATAGGCTGTATTGTCCCGATAGCACGTTCCCGTTAGACAATTTCCGACATCCACGCGGGGAAACCGTGGCCTGGGCATCAGCTAGTCATCAGTAAACTAGGTCAGTTTATGCTAAATAGGTCATAGTTATTTCTGTATAGAACACGTCATTCAATTGTTTGTATATGTCATAGTAATGCAAAATGTATTGCCACAAGTGCTTCACGGTAAACATCAACTTGTTTTTAATTAACCAATTGATTTATAGCCTAATTATTTACACGTCCATCTGTTAATATACGGCTTTAATTGTTGGTTATTAGCATCCGATATTGGTAAATTAAAATATATAGGTACTATGGTTTTTTATATAAGAAATGAATTGGTAGGTCTGTACAATTTTATGGCTCTGTTGTTGTTGTAAAACAGAACAGCGCGCCTGAAACTGAACGCATACATGTATATTTTTTGTTTCTTTTATTGCCTTGGATTTCGACTACAGAAACATTTTTGACGTGTGTCATATGTACTAGATGTGATTTTTTTTAAATATAAATCACACTAATTACCATCTAGGTGGCATGCACACTAATATTATATATTTATGCGAAAGTGAGTCTCTTTGCTAGAAACGTTTTCTCAGTTAAATTAAACACAGAGTCCGATGCTAATTCGTAGAGATATTTACGGTACCTACATGTCGTTAAATTAAACATTTTCTACCAGACCTGAGGGCCTACACAAACTGACATTCCATCAGCGATAACGATGATGGAGAAGTCAAAAATATATTGGTTTGACTTAAGCTACCGAAAAGCTTAAAATATGTCAGTCATGTTGAAAGTCATTGTAAAAATACGAAACGCTTTGAAAGCGATCGCCAGTTGTCTAGCCCTCAGGAGCTCAGCTAGTAATCAAATAAGACCACATTACACTCGACCCTCATGAACCAGTGACATTATCATTATTACCATTATTACCAGCTTGTCCCATGACCGCGACGTGTGTCGATAATTTTTTCCGCAGCCATGCTCGGGCGCCCGCCGCGCCGGTCAACTCGCCCAGCTCGCCTCGACCCACTAATTTCGTTGCAAGCCTGACCAATTAATTGATCGACTTTATCGTACATTATCTACACGACAAGTAACATGTAAGCAAAGATAATTTGTACGGAAGACTTGGGCGCGAGCGCAACAGCCTGGCTTTGACTTTGGAAGGAACTTAGGTATTTACTTTTATTTTAGGGAAAAGCCTCGCGGGTAACATTTTATTCTGGTAGTGAGACTTCTTCAAGAGGGGCTCGTAGCTAATTAATAACAGCGGTACCTACGGGTCGATCTAAGGATAAGCTACGGTTGCTGACGTCAGTCCGTGGATGGGTGACCATCCATTACATATCAAGACCCCTCCGTGCTTCGGAAAGCACGTTAAGCCCGTTGGTCCTGGCTGTCATTCGTAGGTGTTGGACAGTCGTTATGGGTAGTTAGATGCCCGAAAGTGTGACAACCAGTCTTACCAAGGGGTATCGTGAGACCCAGTTACTGGGTTGAGGAGGTCAGATAGGGAGTCGGTTCATGTAAAATACTGGTATTCAGCTGCATCTGGTTAGGCTGGAAGTCGACCCCAACACAGCTGGGAAAAGGCAGGCAGAAAGATAGTGATACTTCTTCAAATCACCACTAGGTGGGTCCTAGTGGTGATTTGAAGAAGTCAGGATCGTCAGGGATCGCCATCCTTCCTATTTATCTAAGGGATCTAAGTATTAAATTGCCAGATACCACAAACTATTGCATGACCCTAAAGCTTCTTAGGCTGATGGTGCAAAATCGCATGATACAGTATTTAGTTTTGCATTTTTTAATTCAAATCAAACCTGCAGTAACATGAATGGTAGGTTTAATTGTGGAGGCCGGCCGTGCATTACTTCGGAATGTCTGATGGTTATCAATGGTGAGTACCTACCTAATAGGTATATGAGGATTTAATGTTAACAAAGCGGCAGTGTTTCAGGGAAATGTAGATTTACTTTATAGTGTGCAAAAAGACATACGGGCCCAGACATGTAAATCCAAACGAGATCAAGAAAGGTATTTGTTGAACTTAAACCTTTAGTAGGTGCGAAAATAAAATAAAAAATGCTGGCTTACCAAGCCGAAGTCTTTACTTCTCATTATGGTCCATAAGGTTGTGATGCACTCGCTTATAAGGAAATGTCGAAGTTAAAAAAGGCATGATAAATATTCCACAAGGCCCTTTAACCTTTCCACTTACGAATGGACTTATACATCATTCAAACTCAGCTTCTGACTGAATTATATCTTTTAGTAAATTATGTGGTTTCGCAACAAGGAAAACCAATTAAAAATAATCGTAGCTTCCGTCCGCTTTGTGGTTTAAATAAAATAATAGTATAAAAAGAAAAAAAAAAGAACTGTTTGAATATATTATAGCAGCTTATGTTACTTGAAGAACTAGTTTTGTCTACAAGTCGCAATTGTCTGGCCCAAAAACCGTAGTTTGTTGTAAGTGCCCCTATTGGTTGTTCAGATTTCTTTCTCCATCCTAAATATTATCTAGGAATACCCAAATGAAAGTGGATAGTTCTAGTCACAAATCCATTTTCCTTTTATGTACATACATTTTAGAACATAATTTTTTGATGAGATATTTCCCAGTTTTCCAAAACCTGTGAAATTGCAATCACCTCTCATCTTCTTGAAATATAGGACTCTTACTTTTAACGTACTGCTACCATAACCAGCTGATAAAATCTCTCGTACAAGAAGGCAGTGGGTACGTGTGTAGGCGCGTATGTCACTGGCCTATTACTCCTAAACCAACCGGTTCACCTTGCGCTGTCCCCAACGGAATTTTTACGCACACCAAACCATCTAGTTTGCATTGTGCAATCAATAAGTACTTAAAACAGGTGTGGTTCTACTATCTCTTCAGAGGTCTGTCGACTTATCTGTCAAATGTTACGGTTATGCAAGAGTGTACCTACCTATAATCGTGTTTTGAACTCAGCCATTCTTTTTCGGTTTTTGTCTAGCAGTGTGTATTTTTAGGGTTCTGTACCCCAAAAGGAAAAAAACGGAACCCTTATAGGATCACTTCGTGCTCCGTCCGTTTATCTGTCTGTCTGTCAAGACCCTATTCCTCAGGAACGTGTGGGGGTATCAAGTTGAAATTAATATCAAGTACGAACGTCTACAGTCCCTTAGAGCTCTAAAAACATTTAGCTTCTTCTAGGGTGCTTCTCGTTGACCTAGAATCAAGCAATTTGGCTAGAACCAAGGTCTCACAGCACAAATAAAGGAAAAAGTCCAAAAATTGTTAATTTGTAGTTTAAAATCACTTTTTTTTTTGCAATAACTAACTAACATTTGCAGTTGGAGAATTGACCGTGACGTACAAGGATGTATGGGGGAACAGGTTTTTAAGCTACAATGTCAAGTTTGTTTTTGGAATTATTTATACAATTATTATTATTATTACTCATTCCAACTATAATCGAAGCCTTCATTGTGTGTGGTCTGACACGCACTTGGTCGGTTTTTCTTACAATATTGTAGGTATAGGAATATCTCGTTCTAAGCGGATTTCTTGGCGGATATTCCGTTCAACCAAGGGATTTCCTTGTCTACGTCAGAGTAATTATCAGCATCAAGTTGTGATTGTTCGATTAATTACTGTCGTAAGAGCAATTAAAAATACAACCGGCAATTTAAATTAAAATACTATTCTCTTTCAATCTTAGGCCGAGAGCTGACGATCAAATGACTCACTCCATCTTCTAATTTGTCATGGGAATAAAATAATAAAATTAGAAATGCAAAATCGTTCGAACGGGATATTCATTTGAAAATGCGTGAAAAAGTATAGTTTGAATGTAGTTTTCGTTACGGCTCTTACTGTAGGAAAGTAATCAATGCATTCGGAACTTGATAATCAACATTCGAATTAAATTACGGATAATCGGAATGCAGACATTTTAAATGCCAATTTGTCATGCAGATATTTATAATGAGTTTTACTGCCTGATGTTGGCTATAATGAACGCTCAGAAGGATAAGGAGTAATGTATTAATGTTAGCCTTACGCTCATAACGTGTAGGTTGGCATCAACATCCCTAACGAAAATTTAGAGGAACATTTAGACTGGAAAGCTCAGGTCGATAATGTATGCAATAAAATAAATAAGATCAAAAATCTCAGACAGATCAAAAAAGTAACAAATATAAAAACAGCTGTGATGTCATACCGTGCATATGTTGAGCACTCGTTACGGTATGGATTCATTATGTGGGGAAATAGTACTGACCACAATGGAGCATTTGTCGCCCAAAAAAAATGTATCGGGATTCCATCTGATGAATCATGTCAACCAATATTTAAAAAGCTTGGTTTGCTACCGTTACCTTCATTATATTTGAATTAAGCTTGTATGTTTGTTAGGAAATATAAAGAATTGTTCAAAACAGCAGAGGAAATAAGTTCTCGAAGTCGCCGTGATCAATACGGACAAGTACTAGATGAGCTCCATAGGTTAGCAAAATCAAATAAAAGCTGTCTGGCTATGTGTGTCACGTACGTGCTTATAATAAATTACCTAATGTATTAAAAATATGAAATTGCAAATTATTCAAAATTGAATTATATACGAGTTCTCATAATCATCTCCTTTTCTAATAATAAGCCCCGTTCACGATACCTCATGGGTTCTACCTGTAAGGTATTCATGAAAAAACGCACCTTCGACAATTAATAAGATTGCTGTTTCCGACATTGATTTGTGAATGGTGTTTAAGTGTGTCAATTTATAATTATGAAGTGATTGCAGCCTTTATGTGAAATTGCTAATTAACCTAATTTGATATTTAATTTATTGATCCTTTACATAGCAATCTACCTTGTAGATAGGTAGAGTATTCAATCACAGTTAATTAACGCATAATTATGACATTTTCTCCATGTCTAAAATAATTCCGTATTTAAAAGTATAAAGGTATCCCCAACTTTCTTTACTTAAAAGTACACACATTTCCCACGACCCGCCATTGTCGTCGGTCTGATAACAGTAACACGATTTATGATTTTGTTAAATAACGGGACCCGAGCTCCTACACTATCGTCCATCTATTCTATTGTCTATCACATAATTTTTCTTTGCCACGCAATCGGAGACTAGTTTACGAAGAACCTTCTTTAATATAACTCAGTCAAGACTTAAAAACGGGGTAGGCAGGACTTAAAGCCACAAGCTTACAACTCAACCTAAATATGAATTAACTTTTACTAACTAATTCTCCAAGGGCTAGTTTCAGGATTTGCAGTTGTAGTACTTAGGTAGATCAAATTAGTTGGCACCTACAGTAGGGCGTTAAAATAGCACACACACAGTTCTAGAAAAACTTTGGTTTTGTAGAGCTTCGTCTCTGTCTCTCATTCCTGTGTGACAGATGACAGTCTCATACTTAAGCTCGGTATAACTTAAGTACGGGTACCATAATTATTCATCATGGTGACTTCTCTACATGCGCTAAGTTTTCACAGCATCATCTACGTCATCACTAAGTCATTGCAACACTCGCTAGAGGTCACCACTTGTTATAGGTCACCAGTCACATGTGTCTTTGTCTTATTACCAGACAATTATGTAAACAATGTTGTATAAGTATTTTGCGAATTATCTTCAATTTGCATAATTTGTATGCATTTTTAATGGACAAGACGGACACTTCATCCTCACGATAAATATGTTTTTTAAAGCAAGAAGCGTCAGCAAGCCAGCATAGAGATTATGGCAAACTCCCTTACATCTTTTATTGGAAGACCTGCGCTTGCTTTCACAATCCGAGGGATTTTGTAGACAATTCATGATCCATTGAAAAATTTCTTTTTATCTCTATAAATATATTTCATGTCTTTGAAAAATTTGTCAGTTGGAAAACACAATAACGTAATGAATAGGTATTGTTGAACTGTCAAAATGAATGGCATTGGGATTGTGAGTAACGTAATTGCCCGCATGCAAGAGTTGTTCCTGTTCAGGAGGTACAGGAAACTATTACACCCGAACCGCTTTAGCGTGGCAATAGCGGCCATTGCCCTTTTCTTAATATATCTCCGTAGGAACCCAAACAATAAACTATGTATGGTTTTCGTTATTGGAACATGTTGACGATCACTATAGATAGGTATTGATTCAGAACGTTAACGGACTTTTCCGTTTTTGAATTAAAGAATGCTAGAAAGTGTATGTGGGTGATTGACCGCTATTGCTACGCTAAAACGATTTGGGTATAAGTATGAGATTTCAAAAACCAATAAAATTGTTTCAATTCATGTCTGTCTGTCTGTCTGAATCTTTCTTTTAACACTTTATTCTTGCTAGTACAAACAACACTCGCACATAAAATTTCACTAAGAATGGAAAGAAAACCCACATCACTGACATGTGAAATTGTTTGTTAAAAGTAAATAGAAAGAGCTTACAACTAAAGTAGAAACAGTGACTTGTTAAAACGTAGCGTAAGGAGGTAATGCTTTTGTGAAATAAATAGGTAGCTGTTCCGGAAAAGTATTTTATACTACACCTGCTTGGAAAATACCTTGATACTTTATCAAATTTACGGTAGAAAGTACGTCATTGCATATCGAACAAATATGCGGGGAGAAAACGCATCTGAGCGGGAGAGAAAAGTGTATGAAAATCCATTTCTTATGTGGTTTTTCTTTTTAATTTTGGGTAAGACTATGCGCCGATAACCTAAATATCAAAAGCCAAAAAGTTTTTACAGTGAGTTTTTATCTCCAAGTTCGCAAAATGACACTGGCCACTAGCTGTGTGTTGGATGGTGTCGGGCTGGCAATGCGACCCTGCGGCGGCAGGATAAACAGTTTGAAAAAACTACATGTGAAAATTGCAGACGCCATTGGCGCCATTTTCAATTTGTGTGTTGTTTGTTTTTTTGTTTTTTTTTTGAGTTTTAGGAAAGATTTAGTTTTTTATTTTCCTCGTAGGTGTAGTATAAAGCACTATGTATCACTCGAGAGAAAGTGCGATTCCCGATCTCGGGTGTTTTAAAGCCCTCGCCTACGGCTCGGGCTTCAAACGACACCCTCGACGGTAATCGGTCACTTTCTCCTCTCGGTGAACAATGTACTATTCTTCCAAAAAACAGCGTTGCTGTTTTCCAGTTTCATTATCGATAGCTTTATACAACGTGTAACATAATTAACACAAGACCTCATACACCCCAATTAGAGTATCGAGTTAAAAGCATTATACAAAGACCAAATTTAAAAAAAAAAGTAGGTATCTATTAATATTAAGAAAATCGTGTTGACCATAGCATTACTTTATGCATTTAAAATTGAGTCTTATTGCCTTGAAATAAGATTTAATTTTCTTTGGCTCAATCGGCGGTGTTAGTATTGCAAAATACATAATTTTTTTAAAATAATACCTATATTTAGTTACTGAAATCGATTCAGTAATCAATTATGAGCAATTTACTTTCAGTACTTGCGTTTGTTTTGTTACACCTTGTATAACTTTAAATAGCTTTGTCTAGGTATAGCCAGCTCGATAAGACTTGTTGAACCAGTGGTCGAAGTGCTACGGCTGAGCACAAGGCCTTGGGTGCGATTTCCAGGTCGGGCAAACTGTTATTGGATTTTCTATCTGGAATATATTATTAGGTTTTCTCAGTACCAGCGCGAATTTGTGCCCGGTTGATGGCAACAGGCTCGCCCTCTATTATATGGGACTTGAAACTAACGGGCGAAATAAGAATGTACTTAGTTATTGGTAAAACACCATCAACCTCTTAAGGAGTCATTGTACTCATCATTATGAACAACTTTTACTATGGGACCAAATATGAAATCGCGAAAAAAATATCAGCTGGTCCTTACATTTTAACGAGTTCTGCAAACACAAATGTAGGGAAGAGGTGATTATTTTTTTCGTGATTTCATATTTGGTCCCATAGTAAAAGTTGTTCATAATGATGAGTACAATGACCCCTTAAGAGGTTGATGGTGTTTTACCAATAACCCTGATAGGTAGACCTCTGCCCTATCCTTCAGGGATGGATAAGCCCAAATAATGTTTAAGTTAATGCTTTACTCGCCATGATTTATACAAAGGGGAAGATTTGCTTCGGTATCACGCCCTTAGTCGACATGTCTAAGCGTAGCCATTAGGAATTCATGTCGCTTTCGAGAAGGAACTCAAAACTATGCCGATAATAGGTACCTTTATAAACATGATCACAGAACTTCATAAAATTATTACAGTCGATAACGAAGGAATCCATAGGCCAGCGACACATTTACAAACCCACTCAACTGCCACCTTTAGCCTGACAGCAATAAATATCAAAATCCTTTGTGGTGATCAACAATGGTAGGTATTAGCGTATAATGCACGCAGTTCGAAATGAATTCTAATGTTTATAGGATACTGTAAGTTCGCATTGTGTCGGAGGCTTGGTTTGATCATTTATATTATTTATTATGGTTACCTATTTACATCCTTTCGATTGATCTTTAAGTGCCTATAAAGGGTCTCTTAATAAACATATTTCATCATCCTTGATTGGATGTTTAGACGTATTGTGGATGATATAATGTCGTCTGATCCTTTAGTCGTCATTTATTTTCGTTTCATTTATTTAATTTTAGTTAAGTTTGTATCTATTGTATGGCATTTATATAATATATGTATAAATTACAGGGTATTGTATAAATGATAAATGATTTTATTTCTGTAAGTAGGTTTGAACAAACACTTTTACACGTCAATCGTATTTTAAAAACTAGATGAGGTCGGTATATAAGGTAGGTATTTATTATTTTGCACCAATGACAACCCCATTTTTATGTCCACGCAATCACTGTCCATTCCAAGGTGGCCTGGAACAGAAGTGGAAGTATCGCAGCAAGCTATAAAATCTGCTGGTCCATACATTTTGTTGCTCGGCAAAATGTATGGACCAGCAGATTTTTTTTAGTGAATGGATTTCATTCAAATTTTGTATATCGTATAAGTTTACGTGGTATAATTTAATGCGATAAGGTACCTACGCGCCACTTTGTATAAATAATACACACATCAAAAGTGTCTAGGGATCAACATATATTTTTGCAATAACTTTTCTCCTGATTGATATTAATTAAAATTTTCTTTAAGGATTCATAAAATAAAGTGTTTTCCTTTGTCACAGTAACGATAAACCAAGTCACCTTTGCATTAATAAAGAAATTTGCCATTTTCCTAATAAAGGGATTTTTGACATTTGAACCACTAACACAAAAGTTCGAAAAAAAGACTGAAATAACAGTTTTCTTTAAAATTTTATTGGGTAACTTAAACAATTAATAATCCGTGTTTCTACCGCGAACACTAACAACACAAGAACATCGGTTTGGCATACTCAAAATGAGTTCATCCAAATCACGCTGTGGAATGGCCGCCCATGTTCGTTGCAACAACAAAAAAAGGTCTTCTTGCGACTGGATACCCTCCATATTCGGCAGAGCTCTTCTCTGTAGCATATCCCATGCATGCTCAATCGGGTTCAAGTCTGGCGACTGAGCAGGCCAGGGCAGGACATTGATGTTAGCTGCGGCGAGAGTCTGTCTTACAACTCTTGCGGTGTGCGGTCGTGCATTATCATGCATTAACTGAAATAAGGGACCGATTTGCACTTGTAGAGGAACGATGACGTCTGATACAATCGTCTCAGCATAAATTTGAGCGTTGAGGTTGCCTCTGATCCAAATCAACTCAGTTCTTCCGCCGATCCAAATACCCGCCCATACCATGATGGTTCCACCACTATAAGGATGGACTTCCTGGCAGGATTTTAATCGCTGTTGGCGTCCAGGGGTTCTCCAGTGTCGTATACGTCTTGTATCCGGTCTCATACCAAAACGAGACTCATCAGAAAAGCACACGAAACGCCATTGTTCTTCTGCCCAATTTCTGTGTTCAAGAGCCCATTGATATCGAATCCTACGATTGTGCATTGCTATAGGTGGTACCCGTAGCGGTCTTCGGGAATGAAGGTTCACTTCATGCAAGCGGTTTCTGACTGTTTGGTCGCTAATTAAGTTCCCTGAAGAGTGATGAAGCCTCACGGCTAACATCATGGCGGTTATTGTTGGAGCTCTTCGAGTTAAGATTTGAATGTATCGGTCTTGTCTCCGTGTGGTGCAGCGATACCGTCCTCCATGGCGCTCAGCCACGGTACCAGTGCTTCGGTAACGTGTCCAAAGTCGACTGATAACACTCTGACTTGTATTCAGAGCTAAAGCCACAGTACGTTGCCGGGAACCAGCTTCTATCATTCCCACGGCTCTGAGCATTTCTTCCCTGCTTAAATGACGTCGCCGCTCCATAATAACGTTGGTTTTAATCAGTAGTAGGGAAACAGTAGCACTAATAATGTCTTCAATGCGTTGTATGTTTTTATAGGGAAAATATTGACAGCTGATTTTCATCTTTTACTCGAATTTGATTCACAGTTCCTGATTCAAATTATGAAATGCACCAAAAAGGATCCATATAAATTTATAAAATCATAAATTTATTACAAAGCCACATCTTAATCTCAAGAAATCCGCATAAAAATGCTGGATCCCTAGACATTTTTGATGTGTGTATTATTATAATGCTGAGCTGTGACCGTGTTATCATCATCAGCCTATAGCAGCACATTGCCGGGCATAGGCCTTTCCATTCTTCTACTATTTAAATCGATCCTCGGCTAGTCTCAATCTCAATACATCAGTGTCCCTGCAAATTTTTTTGCCGTCAAATGATCACGATAACGTATTTGATATTCTAAAACGTTTTCGATGTCTGAGCTGTGCCGGATTTTAAGGCGAGGTTGCTATAATTTTAAACTTTCTTAAACCTCTGCGAATCTAGCCAAAAGTAAATATTGCGCAAAAAAAAAAAATTAATAAAATATTTTGGAAAACTGAACATGCGGTAAAGCGCATTGTGGAGACAGAAACGTCAATTATAATAATTAGTTCGTTAAAAAAGAAACATAATGATGACACTAAATCGCTATTTAAAACGTGTACCTTGAAGAGATTCCATCATGAAACCATGTAAAAGTTATATAAAAAAAATAAGGCTTACCTATTGTTTTTATATCATGTTGAGAACACATTTTATAATTACGTAATTATTTTTTAAATCATGGACGAAAAAAATAATTAGGACAGATTCTCGCTAACAAAAACTATGTCACTCAAGTCGGCCAGCTCGCTGTACGTACAGGCTGTACGTACACATTCACACATGAGTCGGTCGGTGAATACGCACGCAAACGGCAACACTCACATATAAATATTCATACATAAACAGGACTCAGTTTTGCCGTAGCGGAGGGAGTTCCGTCCGACTGTTTTGTTCTCATTTTTAAAATATATACAAAATCTAGCAGTTCAAGCACTCGCACCGCTCGCTGCAGCTGCACCGGCGCGCGGCGGCGGCGGCGGCCGGCCCGTGCCCGCCGAGGCGCACTACACGACACACCGCCACAGAACACTATTATCACACTGCACTAAAAGAGGGTCTTAAATAAAGATTCATGAATCTTGATTTAAAACTGTCACAATTGATGCTAATCTTAAAACCAAATCTAGTTTTTTGTTCGTACCTTCTTGGTAGTAGTATCTATTTGGTATTTAAAAGTTGTCCAATAGGTGATATCCTAAATAATGTTCTTTTATTCAATGAGCTTTAAAGGCCAGAATTGATAAAAACCCAAGTGAAAATTCATCAAAACCATGAGTCACTTACATCCGCTTGACTCGAAATACAGAATTACAGGTTATTTAGCTTCCAAATGGCCTTTTGTTTTACTGGGACTTCCGTTGCCTCTAATACCTACACAGACTTTGAGTCACTTTAAAAGCTTTCCAAACAAACTGTTTAGTTTGTCACTGGACAAGAATATTAATAGTGCTCTCAAGACTGCAATGCAAGTTCAACTTTTAAACTTTGTCAAAAATGTTTCTTGAAGGCTGCATGTATTTAATCAAACCTCCAATAATTCCCATTTGGATTTCCGAAAAATATGATTGGCGCTCTTGTATAGTAAATGTATCTCTTTTTTTTTTGATCATCCTTTAATTTCTATTTTGGTGTTCTAGAAAACCTAAACAGCCAAGTAACTGTAACCAACTTGCATTTAGCGTTCGCCGGCCGCTGCCGGCACAGCTTGCTTCGCTCGCTCGGCTCGCGCGATATTGGTCACAATTCTAACCTAACCTAACTCAGCTGGTCGGGGTGACCTAGCTTAGTAACCAACCAGTACCACCAGTAAAAAGCCAAAAAGTAAAAACGAAGTTCATTTATTTAAAAAAGCAATTATCATTAGAAGACCATTATATTAGTAGAAGATCAATTAAATATATACCTACCTTAAAATAAATAGAAACAACCACGTAGGAACCTACTTAAAAATAAAATTTGTTTAACTAGCTACTCCTGCGGACTCAACCTCTCGCATAATTTTAAATAACAATACGCAATAAATAAAGATAACAAGCACAGCAAACAGGTCCCAAAAACAATTTCACACTACTTACATAATAAATCAATTTTAACCTTACGACCAAAACAAGTACATACTTCCTATAACCCAAGGTCACAAGAAATATGCTCTGACCTCGTCCAAGGCCTCCTTTCATTTTGTCCACCCGGTACACTATTGTAATAATATAATTACTATGCGATTGACTCATTAAAAGAGTTTTTTTTTTATTAGTACCTACCTGCTTCCTACGAATTGCTACGATAGTGGGTACGATAATAAATGGGTTTTTGTGATGCAAATGTGGCGTTATGAGCGTCCTGTGGGTTGTAGTTATTAAGATAAAACCGCTATCTACAACTCTCGAAACACTGCAATTACGGACAGATTTTAGCAGTTCCACAAATTATACGTAACTGAAGAGTTCAAGTCCGTAATTACGTAAATATAGGATAATATTAATTAAGTACCTACCCATTTATTTGTTTCTACAGTTCCTGCCTAATCCATGGGAAAAAGGGCACGAGTTTATGTGTGTATTTACAATTTATCCTAATACAAAATCATTTATACATATAGTTGAAATTCCGACTTACTATATTACAGCAACTCTAAACGTTATGACAAAACCAAAAGTCTTTCAGTGGGTATCCCCCGAATTCCCATGGCTTATTTTATAACTTCCAATTGAGTCTGCAAGATTTTATTTCTTAATCGTACAGAATAGTGTTCATTTTTGAGCAATCGGGAAACGAAGGGAATCCCCGTTGATTGTGGATTGGATAGTTGGGTACATAACACAATCAAAGTTTATGGTGTTTCGCAAGTATTAGATCTAATTCGTAGCGAATAGAGTTTAATATTGTGAATTGAGCAAGCTAAGAGAACGCCCAAGATTTTTTTTAACTTTCTTGAATTTCGAAACAGTCTCAATACTCGGTACTCAGTCCTGACGTAGACCTGACCTGGTCTAAGATAATCTATTGAGTTATGTGTATGTGCCGTAAAGTTTGACGCTTGACGTCTGCAGTAAACAAATCTGGAGAAAACGCAGATCTTGAATCTATCTTATGTGTACCTACGATAGCGCTGGCGGCGGTCGTGAGTTTTCCTAACAGCAGCTTATAATTATTTACTTTCAATAATGCCTACTAGTGTTGCAGCAGAACTACCATTTTCTTCTGCCGGCTATCTTTGTTCCAAACTAAGAAGTTCCCTTGGGTCTTTATCATTTATGAGATCATATTATCAAGAACAAATATTGAAAAATTATTTTAACGCTGTAAGTAGGTTTGTACAAACTACACTACACACTACTACTTTTACACGTCAATCTTATTTTAAAAACTAGATGAAGTCGGCGTCACCTATCTGACTACTCTGAGAAGAAAGGCCGAAACGAACTCAGAGGTCACAGTCTCTTTTAAAGTTCAGACATAATCTTGGTCAGATCATGTTAAGACCATGTAGATTGGTGTCTGAAACGGTCTTCTGAGGAAAAACCATACAGATTGAGCGGACCTGTCCAGCCAGTGCACGCATTTGTCAGTAATCGTGCCGCTCATAACTTAAGGAGCACAACGATATTGAACAAATAACCAAAATTTATATTGTTTCTTACTTTTAAACTATTCTTGGTACATGTTTTGAATTGATGATTGAGTTTATTCGCAGGTAGGTAGTTGATTTTAGACTTGAAGATTAATTTTAAAATTATTACCTTATTTCTGTAGTTTCCTTTTAATTCCTTAATATATTTATTTTATCATTTGAAGTTGTTTGATTTTTTACTTCTAAAATGCCTAATACACGCAGAAAATATCGTGCTTTAAAAAAATCAAAACAGTTACGTAGTTACGTAATTGGAGCATCAAAATGCGTAACTACATAGTTACGTAATTAGCAAATCCGTAATTTTGGAAGCCCTAACTGCAAGCGTTACGCATACAAATGTCAGTTGAATTAATTTCCGACAACTTTGCCAAGGCGGCCATCTCGCAAAAATAATCTCTTTTTCAACCTATGAAATCCAGTTTCTAATCCTAAATCTCTTACTCCTAGGTCTACCCTTATCTATTCTTTCAAACTTAAACTAACCAATTTTCTTCTCTAAATTCCAGCTCTTCAAAATGGGGGGCCTAACGACCCTCATTCTCCTGCAACTGGTCTACTTCTGCGTGTGCATGGACCAGCTGCACATCGTCTACGAATGGAAGCAGATTGACTATGAGTTCCCTAGCAATATTGCCAAGACCCAGGCCATAGAAGCCAAGACCTTCATCCCGGAGAACAATATTCCTATGGGCCTGGAGATATATGAAGACAGGCTATTTATAACCGTGCCAAGATGGAAGTCGGGAGTTCCTGCTAGTTTGAACTACATCAATTTGAAAGGTAATGGTGGTTTTTGTAATTATTTGGTAGTAGGATATAGTTTTAAGGAGGAAGTAATTGCAGAAGTCGTTAATTATGAGTTGCAGAAAAACAATTTACAATACTCCCTCTCACAGAATGGAGGCCGTTGTCCCAGCAGTAGGAACGTGATTATGCTTAAGCTAATGGACAATACTAGTTCAGGTATAACAGTGTCGTAGGAAGAGGGAAGTCTAGATGCAATTGAGGCTGGATGGCTAATTTACGAAGATAATTTTTGCTGCCATAAAGAATTACGTGTGAATGGCTAAATCACTTGGAAGGAACCCTGTGACATATATGTGGCTAACATATATATTGTAGACCCTTTCGAAGAAACCGTGTAAATTATGATGGATGATGTCGAGTCTTTAACAGAGAACGAAAGCTCCTTATAATAAACAAAAAATATAAAATTTTGTAACGTATTACTTCTACACAGACACTGCTACATTTAATGTATTCAAATTATCATTCATCTGAGAATGTCTGTAAGTAATAGTACAGCAAAGGAGTATCTTTGTTTTAAAATGTCAAGTAAAACGTAATTCGAGTTACGGGTACAATTCGCTGCGACTGTGAAGTGTCGGTAACCATTACGACAGTCAATGCAGTTTTATGAGCTGTTACCGGGAATTAATTGTTGGCTTTCACCACTTCTTCTTTTATGAACAACACATTGTTTGCGAATTTGTTTTGCACACTTTACTCTCAGAAAGATGTGTTCATCATTCCTAAACTGCACACTTTTTAAATTCTGTAAAGAGTTGTAAAACTTTTGCTTTATTGCTGATATTAAACAGTTTAGCAAATTGGTAATTGGGAATCTCTAAACATCGCCGTATTGGACTCGTTTTAACGTAGGCTCGTGATTCGCGAGCCTATTATAGCCAATAATTACCAAGGTATTGACGTCACTGATCCGTGAATCAAGATATAGGTACTAGGCCCATTTTGGTATATTGTCACAAGTATTGTAATTTTTCCTTTTGAAGCTTGTTCCTTACGAAAACTATGAAACTTCAGTTCCCCTAATCATCGATTTCGTGGTATACTTATTATGTTTTTAGGAATCGAGTCTGTTTTTAGTTTACTAAGGTTAACGGAATACCCAAAAGAGAAGTATTGTACGTCAGACGTCAATCATAATGCATTAAAAAATGATGATAATACTGAAGGAAAAGACAAGCCTACTAGATTTGCTTAGGTATACATTAGAAAAGGCAAGAATCATTCTTGCAATTTCTAATCTAGAAACAACGAGGTATTTGATATCTGTATATCAAATGCCCTGTTGTTTCTAGATCTTACACAATCTTGAAACTTAATTTGCTTAGATACAACGTGCATACAATAGTACTTAACGACATCTAAGTTGCTAATCTAACACATGTTTGCTTGCAAATTAGGTTGTCACGGCACAAGATGAGAATAAATTAAGTATTTACTTATTGGCTTAGTAGGTACCTATTATTTGCATAATAGTTTATTTTAATTTGCCGAGGAGAAGTCTGTCAACGCAAGTCGTTAGAATGAATTATTTCTTTGCTCTGATCATCATCATTACCATCATTGCTTTAGATGATAACGATGATGCCTTCTGCTTCCTTCGAGAAAATTGTTTTGTTCCTTCTTCTCCTTATCTTTTCGAACCTTGTACCAAAATCTTTTACTGTTTTATCTGGTCTGTCATAAATAAAAAGTTTTGTCATTGAACCTAATCTTCTCTTTCTGTAAAAAAACAGAAACTGCATGCATTGTTCTGATTTTCATACTCGTTTCTGTGTCGAATTAGTCTTGGTTAGCTTTTTCAGCGTTCTTGTGATCTTTGAAGACTCTAGATTAATTATTATATTTCGTTTCATCATCAGAAACTGCTTGTAAATTTATTTTGTTCTACCATTCAGCTATGCAAAGACAAACGATTCCATTAGAAGCTAATAATGTACCATTTAGTTTATTTGTAATAATCTATAGACCGTGACGTGTATAATAATTAAAAAAAAAACTCAGGTTTTGACCTCGGGCATTACTACCTACATAAATGTAAAAGAGTTATTGTACTGAAACGATTACGATAAATTGATCCTTTTAGTATCGAATGTGTCACTCTGAGTAATTTAATTTCAGTTTAGTTAAGTTAAACCATGAAATAGTGCCATCATCAAGCAATCAATGTACCTAGTTGTATTTTAATCTATATTGACACTATTCTTTTCATGTGGGCATGCCTATATTACTATCGGTTACAAAATAACCAATAATGGCCAATGTAAAGGTGTCAAGGATAACCGCGTTTTTATTTCTACGACTGAATTTTTGTGCAATTATTTCCTGCCAGGTGTAACTGTAGGCATAACTTTTTACGGAGTAGTCAGATTTTTATAATTCTTTATTGATTGGAAAGGATAGAGTTGGAAGTTGATCCCATTTAAAATTGTAAAACAAAATCCACCCATAGAACCCGTTTCGTGTAGAACAAAAGGGGTTGATTGATTTACCACTTATCTACTGAATTGTCACTTGTGAACCGATTGTGTTGAAACTTGGCACACATATGTTGTTAATGACGATTCCACAAAATAGAGACCTAGAGTTGACCTGCTATTGGAGTCAGAAGCCAGTTGAGAGAGCTCCTCCACAGTTTATAGCAGTTACATCGTGTTTGGCCATATTTCATTCATCTTGATAAAAACTGTGTGATGAGAAAAGTGACAGACTTATAAAGTCATAACTTAAGTAGGTACTCGAGACTATAAATTTGATTTTATTTGATTTGTTATTACTATTACATCTCTCAATAGATACCTGTTTATATTTTGTATTAAAGCTATTAGGTTATCTCAGTAAATACCTACATCATTATTATAATATAGTAGTTTGCTAAGTACATAATCAGCCTGTAATGTTCCCACTGCTACGACACAGGCCTCCTCTCGGTGAGAAGAGTTACTCAGTAATGAGGTCTCAGTTTGCTATGTAATGTTATATAAATAAATAATTAACAAATGCTGCCTCTCTCCTAACTCACTTATTTGGCTGTGCGCGACAGGGTCCATTGATCTAATTATAAGTTTACCACCTAAGAATACCTACATGTGGAATGCAATAAAAGTATTGAGTAACTTGCGACCTAGCCGGAGTACGACTGTCATCGAAAGCCTGATGATGGAGACGGAAGGCCGTCGAGTGAAGTTCTAACTAGTAGCTGAGATCACACTAAAAAAAATTAAAAGTTTGTGCCAATATTTATGACCCACTGGTCATCAGGCTGACGCCATTTATACTGACTTCAGGGCCTACGATAAAGGTTCCCCACAAAATCCTTTCTTATAAGTTGCGTGCTTCTTGTATCACTGGCAGCTTGCTTGAATGGGTGATTTCATATTTAGCAGATAGATACCTATTTCTTAATTAGATTATTACTCGCGGTAAATGGTTATCAATTTAACGTATATAATATCTCCTCCGTAATCCCACAAGGCAGCCATCTTGGGGAAAATTTATTTAACTTTTTAATTATTGACATTCGCAGCTGTTTTCGGCAATCTGTAATTTTTACGTATGCGTATCACTTAAAGTTTCTCAAAACAATAAAGTCTGCCAGAGACTCCTCGCTCTG
The DNA here is from genome assembly GCA_937001585.2 of Brachylomia viminalis. Classification (NCBI taxonomy): domain Eukaryota; kingdom Metazoa; phylum Arthropoda; class Insecta; order Lepidoptera; family Noctuidae; genus Brachylomia; species Brachylomia viminalis. Next base: position 3,480,664 of record OW443303.2, on the reverse strand, counting down.
ACATATGCATCTTAATAGTCTGATTCAATGGTGCAAAAAATGAAATGCATTAGAACTCAAAGTTAAGTTGCTTCGTTAGATATGCAAAAAAAAACATATAAAGACAGTGTATTTACATTTAAATTACACATACAATCATTACATGACATTATTGAGGACAAAGTTAATTAAATAGACACTATACGTGGTCTGGGAGTTCTGTTTGACCAAATATTAACCTTTGCACCACACTGACCGTATAACTAAAAAAAGCGTCCAAAATGCTGGGTTCTCAAAGGTTTTAAATAGTTATAGCGAACTAACCGATTTACACTTAGATTCCATAACTAAGCAGAAAGCTAAAATTCTTATCTGTTTGTCTGATTTGTTGTGAAACTTTCATGCTGCGTTTATATTTAGCACACACACCTATGAATATGTATAATTATATTTTCTTATAATTATATGAATATGCCTTTTACACTCAAGAGCGACCAAGACATGAACTGTAAAGCATAGACAAAAATAAATTAGTCTATAACCAATTTTTTTCTTATTGCAGACAACTCAACAAACTCCCCGAAGCTGATCCCGTACCCAAGTTGGGCAGCCCATTCTATAGGCATGGACGGCAAACCTCCGGAGATCGTGTCACCCTTCAGAGTCAGGGCCGACCGCTGTGGACGTCTGTGGGTCCTCGATAACGGCAAAATGGGCAACCTAGAGAAGAACGTGACGAAATACCCACCCTCCATCATAGTTTACGACTTGAAAACCGATAACCTGCTCAGGAAGTATGTGTTCCCTGCAGATCAGGTCAAAGAAGATTCTGGGTTCGCAAACATAGCCGTTGAAGATGCTGACTGCTTAAATACTTATGCTTATGCAGGTGATCTGGGAAAACCTGGGATTGTTGTGTACTCCTGGGAAAAAAACGAATCCTGGAGAATCACCCACCACTTCTTCCACCCCGATCCACTAGCTTGCGACTTCAGTGTCAAAGGATTTAACTTCAGTTGGACAGACGCGTTATTCGGTCTTGGTCTCTCTGCCCCCAACGCTGACAACTACAGCACCCTGTACTTCCATCCGATGGCGAGTTACGATGAGTTCTCTGTGTCGACGGAATATTTGAGGAACCAGACGCTCGCTGAAGAAAATTTCCAGGCTTTCAATTTATTGGGAACTCGCGGACCGAACGCTCAATCCAGTGCATCGTTTGTCGATCCGAAAACTGGAGTCTTGTTCTATTCTTTGGTGAACCTGAACGCTGTCGCGTGTTGGAAGACGTCGAACAAGGAGTACTTGATGAAAAACCAAGGCAGGATCTACATGAACGAAGTCACTATGGTGTACCCGACGGACATAAAAGTAGATTATAACGACAACTTGTGGATTCTATCAAATAGGATGCCAATTTGGATGTACGGAAGTTTAGACCCTAACGAAGTGAATTTTAGGGTCTTTTCAGCTCCTGTTGTAGACGCGATCAGTCATACGGCTTGCGATATCACGCCGAGGTCTGACATCTTGGATAAATTCGTGAATAAAGTCAAAAATGCCACGAAATCGATCGTTGCTAAGATTAAGCAGAATTCTGGCGGTGCAGCTATTAGTCCCTTGTCCGTTGTAACCGTACTCCTGTTCAGTTGGATTATCACCTTTACTGTTTAAAGGGTATTTGATACAAATTAATGTTAGGGTGTCTCTGCAATTGCGTTGTTTTAACGACGAAGCAAACATTAATGGCACTAACTCTGTACTCTTCTCGCCAGTAAGTGGGAAAGAGTTTGAATATAATTTTAGATATTTAAGGACTTAAATATAAGGTTGTGAACTTAGGAATAATAACTGGCGTCCAGAATGTTTGAGTGCTTGTGGCTTGGAGTCTGAAGTGACAGGTGACTGACATCCCAGTTCGTTTGCTAGTCGGAAGCGTAAGGGTAATTACATGCCGAAATGCATGCTAATAGACACGCACGCACATGCCAGGCATCGAGGTAAACCCCCAAGCAGCCCGCGACGTATCGCAGTGAGGTATCCTTCGGCATGTGCGTGCGTGTCTCTTAGCATGCATTTGCTTTACAGGAGGTGACATCGAGGTAGCGAGCTAAACCGCGATCGCGAGGTAACGCAGTGAGGCAGCTTCGGCACGTAATTACCCTTAGTATTATAATCTATTTTATCATTACTTGTGGTTTTATGAAAATATTTTTAAACGAATAAATATTCCAAACGATTTGAATAACATAGCAGACCTGATGCCGCATGCTTAGCAGCAAAGCTGCATTAAGGTTTAAAAAAAAGTGGGCTCCCTAAGATTAACAAACCTGCCTACAAAACAAAGTGGTTTCCATCTGAAATGTACTAAGCATTGCCACTATCACTCACTGTCCATGTGCTACATGCATAATGTAAAAAAAAACAAATCGGAAACGACATTTCTATTCTTATATAAATATTGTTATACTTTCTACGGCCTAAAGCAACTGACCTAGAACAGGCAGGCTCGTAAAGCCGACATTTAGTTTTGATAGGTACTGCCTTTTTGCACTTATCTATAAGTACACTTTGATTTTATAAATAAGGGCTTAGACTTTAACAAATTGTGTGTATGTGTGTGTGTGTTGTGTACATTTTATAAATTAATCTTAATCATTCAAGTATAGTTCAGTGTCTTTACATCTTTTTTACCTGAGGCGATGCAAGTTTCCGATACTCTATGACATCTTTTTTTTTTATAGAGGTTCCCTCGTAGGAGTCGACACCGAGCTGCCTAGCAGGGTTACTGTGTTCTGATTTTAAAGGTTCCGGAGTAATACAGGCTCTTGAGACATCCGCTTTGTCCTTGGTACGATATGCGATACTTCTTCTATTGTCATCCATAAGCGGGGGTGACCACTTACCATCGTTGGGTGGGTCGCCAACCAATATCATATTATACAGATCCTCTTCGTGCCTACACTACTGACTGACATAAGAGTCGTCAAATGTATACTTTAGTGGTCTAAAGACTTTAATCGTGAGGTACCGGGTACTTCCATCGGCATCGCCTCGTGTACAAACGTTCTAAAATTAATCAGCTGTGATGAACAGCGATAGGTACAGTAACAAGTATGTTACCGCTTTATTTATTGTGATCGCATATAATGTAATGTTATTCGTACTTAGTTTGTGCCTTTACGTGATATTATCACATATAAGCTAATCTGGTATAGTGCACGGTACGTGTATTTTGTAAATATTAACTTTAATAAAAAATGCTAAAAGCTTGGAACACGTTTACTTATTTCATGTTCTTCATATCGTCGCCGTGCAGTGAGAACCTCGTGAATGTAATAAATGTTATTTTACAGGGGAAGATAAAAACTGAACGAGGATGGTTATGAAAAATTTTCGTCATTGACGTTCTCCGAGGTCCTCATTATCATGAATAGAAGGCATTAGAAGCATCTTAGAACTGTGCACGTCCATTCGAAACATGAAATACGAGTTTTTCTACACAATAAATACCTCCAAAAAAAAATTAAAAAGAATAAGCTATTAATTTATCTTTACGAGGTTTTTACAGCACGGCGACAATGTACAGGATAGCCCCACGTCACACTTTCAGCACGACATAAAAACAATATCCATGCCGTGAAATGATTAGCCACTTATTAGCAGGGTTCGGTAGAGTAGAGGGGACGACTACCGAGGTACACACCGGACGTCGTTTAGCGCCGTCACACGTCCAATGTGAACTATAATGATAAATGACAAGTGACCCAGACCTTAGAAAGAACGCTGGCCTCGGACTTGGTAACAAGCAAGGCTCCATTTCTAAGAGTATTCATGATTTTTTTACTATTAAGTTTTACTTTGGTGCTTGGAATTATGATGCCCAGGCGATTAGTGGCAATCAACTTGCTGTCAATTATAGGTACGTATAGAACCTATTAAAGTTTCCAGCCATTTGTCACTGGACTTTTTTCGTACTATTTTTTGTAGTATGTTAGTTTCTACGTTCACTGTTACACACCATTATCACCACCACCACCACACACCACCACCATTATTCACCATAGAGCTCACCATTATTGCATAACCCATTGGACATTAAAGCCGCATTTCCACGGTGCAAGTTTCTGGAACGTCCAAAAGCAATAATCGCATGCCATAAAGCAAGTTTAATTATTGCCATTCACGAATTGCGTGCAAGTGTTTACACGCGTGCGATTTCCATAAAATGGTATACAATAATTAAATGCAAGTTTGGCCTCTCAATAATTGTAAGCAATTATTATATTATTATTATATCTAAATGATCTGTTCTCACCAAGGCAATTATTGTATGCAAGCTTTGCCTTGTGTTTCATTTATTTTATTAAATGTCTTCTCATGGTTTTTTAACTGGTTTCGTTCGATCATGTTTTGAATTTCAAGATAGTAAATTTGCATACCAGAATTGAATGCGATTTTATTGTACTGTACTGTTTACGACTATACCAGTTTAACTTGCCCGTATTGTGGAATAATTGTACGCGTTGTTGCTTAGACGGTGGCAGTCATATGTTGCTTCAATTTTATCGAATGCCACAAGCAATAAACTTGCTCCGTGTTTAGTAAATGGAGCTTTAGACTTGATTTTCCAATTTAATTACATTTCAACACCATTGTCATGATCAACGCCATCTGTAGTGATCTAGAAGCAGTTGGTGTTTGCATTGTTAGTGCCCAAAATAACAGATAGATAGCGCTGTTAGTAAAAATAGAAAATGATGTAAATAGATTGTATTAATTTATGAACTACCCAATCTTTTGAAATATAAAGTGTCAGATAACACCAATCTGATTGCTGAGAATGGCAATTATATGCCTTGTCGAAAAACTAGTTTCACATAAAATGGCTGTTTACTAAGCTTGACACTGGTGCCGATTCTCTTGTCACAAAATTCTCTAAACTAGACTAAAAATCACCAAAATTTAGTTTATTCCTGTCAAACGACGATTTCCCATTCTGAAAATGACTAAAGTGACACAACTTAACTAAATTTTAGTTTCACAGCACTAAGATGGCACTGAGATTATAATTTAGTGAAAATGGCAATTTTGCTATTCTGAATTTTACGTTTTTGACCAAAAATTTTGATTGTCTTAACTAAATCTGCCTATTTTTAATCGCGATTAAAAAGGTGTGGAATAAAATGAGTTGTCAAGAACTAAAATTCACACCGACACCTCGTCTTCAGATGCAAAAACAGTACTGTATCTTTTTTTCTTTTCTTTTGCTTAGATCTCGAAAACGGTGTGTCCTATCGCAACAATAATGAAAATTTTGACCCCCTTTATGAAACCCCGAAACATATAAAAACCAGTGTTGGTAAAAAAAAAAAATTATATGTTCCATACAAAAAGTGAAAAATTCCATACAATACATTTCGAGGCTGCAAATAATGAGGGACTCCGGCTCTAAAAAAAAATCACGTGGTACGGCAAACAAGTACCACGTGGAGTCGCAATTGCCAAATTTGATTTTACGTGTATCAAAATAATTTTTAAATTTAGAGATTTTATTTTGCAGAATAGCGTTAAGATTCTCATATCCGAGTAAGGAATTTTAGTGATAGTTTAGTTAGTTTAGTTCGGTGTACAACAGAATCGGCACCAATGGCTGTTGAAACAACACAATATGTTGACGTTTGCCTTTGTTCTGCCGTGGACAAGACGCTTTACAGCGATATTTCCCCACGCCGTTATGCCCGAAAAAGTAAGTTTCAAATGTCAAAAGTTTTGTAATTTAATACACACATCAAAAGTATCTGGGGATCAAGCACGTTATTGCTAATTATTAAAAATCGGGTCCTTTATTATATTTTTTATAACTCCTATGGATAGGTACCTACTTTTTAATATTTTTCGTCATTTGAAATGGGTAGGTATAGTTTTTGAATTTCGGTCAAAAGATTAAAGTATTCTGTCAATTCGTATTCCTCTAGAATCCTGCAACGGGTTTGAGGCCAAATCAGCAAAATTTCTGCTATATTTCTGAGTATCGATACAAAAGAATGTTATTAAGGAGAGAAGACGTCATTTGAACCGAGAAGAAATTATCAGAACCGTGGGAATACTGGAAGCTAGTTCTAGGCAACATGCTGTGGCAAACGCCACGTTACCGCATCACCACACCCAGACAAGATCGTTACATACAAATTACTGCTCGACGAAATCTTTTAATGATCGCGATGATGTTGCTGTTCATAGCTCTTCAGGGAAGTTACTATACGACCAAACCACAAGAAATCGCTAGCACACAGTCAATCTCCGGACCCGAAGGCTACTTTATGTACCACCTATTGAGCCCCACAATCGCAGAGCCCGCTTACAATGGGCTCGTGAACACAGAAATTGGGCAGAACAAGAGTGGTGTTTTGTGTGTTTTTATTGATGAATCTCGCTTTGGTATGAGGCCCGATACTAGATGTACACGGTATTGGAGGACCCTTGGATGCTAAGAACGTTTAAAATCATGGATCTCATCATCATCTTTGGATCGGCGGAAGATTCTGATTTGGATCAGAGGGAATGATTGCACAGATTTACGCTGAAACGATTGTATCTGATGTTGTCATCCCTTCACAACAACACACACTTGCCGCAGCTAATATCAACGTCCTACCATGGCCTGCTCAATCGGCAGACTTGAATCCAATTGAGCACACATGGGATATGCTTCAAAGAAGAGTTGTGGCAAATATGGATGAGACACACCTGAAAATCTTTTTCGTCTGTTATTTATAACGGTCTTACGCAGCCATTCCGCAACGTGATTTGGATGAACTCATATTGAGTATGCCGTCGCTGCGATTGTGCTATACGCGTTAACGGCGGAAATACAGACTACTGCTTGTTTAATTTTCGCAATAAATACCTATAAAAAACTTTTGTTTTTTTTTACTTTTATCACATTTTAATGTCAGCATTAACTAAGGTGAAAAGTCTAGCATAAGCAAAAATCGCGTTATCTCTTTATTAATGCAAAAGCAGAGAATACTTCGTCGATCTATACCGTTTATTTAATTCATTTAAATAGACATTTTTATTTAATTTCAGTAGGGCAATAAAATATGTTTTTTTTTAATACATCCATCCCTACACTTTTGCTGTATGTAGTATAGTTAGCAAAAACAAACTTTTGTCACTTGAAACTTGAGACCTTATTAGTTGGCTCTGTTTTAATACTTATTATACAGCGAAAGGAACTTCGTTCCTATCTGTCGTCCCATGACACTTCACGAATTTTTTTATTGTTGTTTTAGGGCTGTTTGTGCATGCCTCAAAGAGATGTCAGCACCAATGACGGGGTTTGCTAGGACTGATGCCTGCTAGGGTTGCGGAAAAGTCCAAGAGGGTTACCGTGGCCCCTGGCACAGGCAACTGAAGGAACACGGGTGGGTTTTAGTCAGTAGGAGTCTGACACGCCCTCCTGCTCTGCCCAGAGCGGGAGAAGTTATTCGAAGGTATTTCGATTCGATATAAAAATTCTCACTTGACCACGGTTGATAGTTGTGTATTCTTGGGTATAACGGTAGATAAAAATTGCAACTGGAAAACACACATAGATAGAATTGTTGGAAAAATAGATCGTTTTATTTATGTCTTGAAAAGAATTAGACAAACAGTAAACTGTGATACGGCAATGCTGGCTTACCATGGTTATGTAGCATCCGTACTTAGATACGGCATTGTAATATGGGGTAACTCAGTAGATTTTGACAGGGTTTTCAAAGCTCAAAAAAAATGTATCCGAGCAATTTGTGGAGCTCACTTTTTAGACAGCTGTAAGCCACTATTTCAAAAACTTAATATTCTACCTTTGCCATGTTTATATATTTTTGAAATATGTATTTTTGTTAAGAGAAATTATAATGTTTTTGATACTAACACTGACAGGCTAAATAGCCGAACACGCCATAAAGACAGGCTTCGGCTGCCACCAATAAAACTAAAATTATTTAAGAAAAATGTATACTGCATGTCTATTATTATTTTCAATCATTTACCAAATATTCTTCAAGACCTACCGCTGACAATGTTTAAAAAAACACTTTTCAAACTATTATTATTTAAAAGATATATTATTATACCGTTAAGGACTATTTAGAAGACAAGTTAATAGAGTGTGATTTGTAAGTTAGATTAATAATTAACATCGCTGATTGTGAATACATTTGCACGTCATGTTATGGCAGGATATGCTGAAACAAACTTACTGTAACACCTTATGTACCATATTCTAGCAAATAAATATTTGATTGATTGATTGATGATTTCCCACCCACAAAAAAAAAAAAGGGCTGTTTGTGCATGAACTCGTTTGGGGAAGTACTACTAGCATACTTTTTTCAGCCAGCAAAGCAAGCAGTGTTCCGGTTGTGTCAGTGCCGGTTCATCTACAGGCACATTAGATTCCAACTGTGCCTCTGGGGTGGCTCTACATGTGCGGTGCTCTAGTGTGTCCATAGGAGCCGGTGACCACTTACCTTCGTCGGCTTGTTGGCCATCCAATAACATAAAAAGGAATTCCCGGACATACATAATCCCACCATTAGATTATCCACTAAACTGCAATAAGCGCTATCTATATTAATATAATGCTATTTACGACTCCATAAATTACCCTATTGGGAATATGCCGCGTTTCATGGTCACTTCCATTTTGTCATATCCTTGTTGTGGACGGAAAATCGGTCGTGCACCGTGGGATATTAATCACATCAAAGGAAAATTGAACGACAGAAGATGAGTGTTGAAGAGAAGGTATTGTTCTTATTTTTCTTTTTACTTTATATGGCCCACTGTTGCTGGTGAAAATAGAGGCACATATATATTACTTTTAAGTGTTTCAGGGCAAAAAGCTTCAACCGCACTCTTGGTGTGTAAGCACCAGTAAACAAAATTATGATTTGCAGAACTAAAACCATTTTCAGTTTTGAGCAAAGATCAAAACTTTATTACTAGCCGAAGGGCAACTGTTGTTGTGCCTGCGTACGAGTCAGTTTCATACACAACAATAAATATACAATAAATAATGCTTTTAACTAGTGCCATCAACACAAACATCAGACGCTGACTGTCGTCCAGCTAGCGTGAACTGCTACTATTTTTTTTTCTCAGGTTGAAGATGACCCTAGATGGAAAATTCGACAGAAGTGTGCAGAATGTATCCAAGGCCCCAATTTGCTCAAAACGTTGGTTATTATTGTGTGTATTGCAGTTGTATTCCAGCAGGTACATATCTTATATCATATCACATTATTTTATACTTATCAAATTAATCAAAAGGATTCCAGAAAGAAAGGCTATATTTGGCACAGTAAAGGATGTATCGTACCGGGTGGCAGACACATCGACGCACTTTTTGTTACCATGGATTCAGGACATGATTCTGGACCCCCTTTTGTCCTGTATATATAAGAATCGTCCCAAAAGCAGGGTGTCTATAGCCTGATACATACACGGTGCGATTTAATTGTCGGAAGCATGCAATAAGTTTAAGCAACTAGAAAAGTTACATTGTCTAAACAGTGTTCAGACGATGCAAGTCTTCTCATTATAATCAGCCTATAGTGTTCCCACTGCTGGGACACAGGCCTCCTCTCGGTGAGAGGGAGTGGGTCACTATCTACCACGCGGGCCCAGTGCGGGTTGGTCGATGTCACATGTCTTCTAAGCCATGCCGGTATCCTCACGATGTTTTTCTTTACCGTTTTGAGAGCAGTGGTGATGAAATAATTTACACAAAGTAACGCCTGTCAGGGTTCGACCCCCAAGTCATGTATTGCTTCAATTTTATTGTATGCCACTGGCAAGAGACTTGCATTGTGTAAATGGGAGTTCAATATCCAATAGGCGCTATAGCAGATGCTGGTTAAACTACTCGTAAGTGTACAATTTTACAAAAAAATAAATTTAAATAATATTTTTATTGGATAGTTTTCATTATTACTCAAATACCTTGCAGTACTAAAAGACATAAATATTTTTAGATAACAGTATGCATCTACAAAATGATAGACGTTCCTATCACCACGTACACACACTTCGACTTCAACAAGACTCTGATCTACCCGAGCGTCACGTTCTGCAGAGAACCACCTTACAAGTTTGATAAAATGAGGGTGAGTACCTAGTTACCCTTTCTGTAACATCTTCTTTTAATGAAAGATTCATTGGTTTAAAGTGTCGGTTGTGAGTACTGTAAATAATATTGTAAAAAAATCGCGATTACTCGATAATTATCGAATATTCTCGTCACGCGAATGCTCGAAAAATTACGCGCATGGAGGCATTGTTGAAGCTTCCCTTCCATTCTCTTCCGCTGCAATGTCACGTCTTAATGTCCAGCTATGGACGTGAAACACAACGACCGGTCCTGTGCCGCTCAAATACAGTGGAGTCACAAAACTTTCACTAGAATGTCGAAATACCTTGTTGGTGAACAGGAGGACCCTTTTAGGATTTGGTGTGGTTGTGAATCCTTGCTACTCTCAGACGTCACGCACTAGGCTTTAGTATAGTGTAAAATCTGCCAAAAGCATAATTTCCAGGAATACGGCCTCCAAGCTCATCCTCATTACACATCAGCCTGGCAGCGCTTCGACTTTGAAAACGTAAGCCTAGACGACTTGTGGGAAAACATCACGTTCAATGAGGAGGACTTTTTTCTGCATTATGGTCTCGCCGGAGAACAAGAAAGTAAGATCTTTTACCTTAGACATAACTCTCTCGATCTTAGGCATAACTTTGGATGCCAAGCTTCAATGGGGCCCCCATATAGATAAATTGTCAAAGAAGCTTAGCTCTGCAGCATACGCCGTTAGGAAAATTCGTGGTTTAACTGATTTGGAGACAGCCCGTTTAGTATACTTTAGTTATTTTCATAGTGTAATGTCGTACGGTATTCTGTTGTGGGGAAATGCCGCCGATATTCAGACGATTTTTGTTTTACAAAAAAGGGCAATTCGTTCAATTTATAAATTAAGTCCCAGACACTCCCTCAGAGACAAATTTAAAGGGATTAATATAATGACTGTGCCTTCTCAGTATATTTATGAAAATCTTTTGTATGCACATAAAAATATTAATCTGTTTAAAAAGTACAGTGATATCCATAATTTAAATACTAGGAACAAGCACAAATTTGTTGTTCCTACTACCAGGCTCAAGAAAATAGGTGGCTCGTTTAGATGCCAATGTATACGTTTTTATAATAAACTTCCTAGCCACATTCAAGCACTAAGCCTTAATAAATTCAAATCGTTTATAAAAAGGAAATTATGCCAGAATGCCTATTATACTGTCAAAGACTATATTGAGGACAAAAAGGCTTGGGATTGAGTTGCTCCAATAAAGCACAGGCAATGTTAATTTATTTTATTTCGCTAACTATTTTTACTTATAATCTTTGCTATAAGTATCTATACTTATTTACATATACAATGACACTAATATTTACTATTTAAAGTATTATATTATTTTAAATTATTGTGAATGTGAGGACTATGTGTGTTTTTGTTGCAGTTTTAATCATGTTCTGGCAGTTTGAGTACCTGATGCGGCCTACCCAAATGTCCTTTCTTTGGTATTGTTCGTCGAATCGTTGAGCTCCTTAAGTTCTGAGTTGAGCTGCACGGTTACTGACAAATGCGTGCACTGACTGGACAGGTCCACTCAATCTGTGTGGTTCTTTCCTCAAAAGACCATTTCAGACACAAATCTACATGGTCCTCAAAGATTATTATAATATTATTCTAATTATTGTGAATGTGAGAACTATGTCGGTCATTGATTTATTTATATTTATTTTTGTATTTTTCTCAACGTAATCATGATCTGGCAGTTTGAGTAATTTATGCGGCCTACTCAAATGTCCTTTCTTTGGTATTGTTCGTCGAATCGTTGAGCTCCTTGAGTCTAAGTTGAGCTGCACGATTACTGACAATTGCGTGCACTGACTGGACAGGTCCACTCAATCTGTGTGGTTCTTTCCTCAAAAGACCATTGCAGACACCGATCTACATAGCTTTCACATGACCTGACCAAGATTTTGTCTGGACTTTAAAAGAGACTGTGACCTCTGAGTTTGTTTCGGCCTTTCTTCTCAGAGTAGTCAGATAGGAAACGCCGACCCCATCTAGTTTAAAAAAAATATGATTGACGTGTAAAAGTGTTTGTTCAAACCTACTTACAGAAATAAAATCATTTATCATTTATCATCATTTATCATTTATCATTTATCATTTATCACTTATGCAGGCATTTCTTATTCTCATTATCCAAAACTGTCTAAAAGAAAGCAAACAGCAGAAGACTCATTTCTTTCAAGGAACAGTGATAGTTTAAAAAGTGGGTTATATTATCTGGTGATAATAGCTAACGAATTGACGATCGCAGTTTATTTATGCAAAAGGAAGGTTACTGCTGCCCATTTTCTGAAATCCTTTAATCATCTTTTACTACAAACGGATAATACGAAAAGGATAGCATTTTCTTTGGCACCACCACATCAAAAATGGTTTACAAGGACAATTTTTATAAGATTCTAACGGTAATGTTGTTGTTCCACCAATCCCAACAGATGTAGAACTGACCCAAACTATGGGTTTCGCTCTTGGCCGCTGCTATACACTGACTCCTAAGATCCTGAGCACCCACGCCACCAAGCCCCTAGGCTACTCGGTGTCGCTGAAGCATACCGCCCGGGACATCGCCACCACCACCAGCATCATACCGCCTGGGTACCACGTATATATCCATTACTCGAAGGAGCCATTTACAGGTACGTGTTTGGTTAAGAAACTTACGATTCATCGATTTTCAAATTCGGTCATTTATTTATTGATTAGTGTTTTGTTTTCACTACATTAGTATCTTTTTCATCATATGGACACGATAAAAATACGAGTAATTATGGATTACAAGTTTCGTTGCGTTATCAATGCCGCACAAACGTCTGGCAACATTAATTGCATGTATGGAATGAACACCACAAACGAACGCACGACTCGTTCTTGGTTTGAACGCTTCCGACATGGAAATTTTGATCTCAATACTCCGTGGTCGCCCGAAAACTAAATTTAACAACGACGAATTAAAGGCGATAGCGGAAGCTGACGATACTCAATCTACGGCTGAGTTAGCAGCAGCTTTCAACGTTAGCATCGAAACAATATTGGTCCATTTGCGTCAGATTAGCAAGGTAAAAAAACTTGGTAAGTGGGTGCCGATGCCGCACGAACTGAACGATCGCCTTGCGTTGCTTACTTAACAGACACAGAAACGAAGGGATTTTGAACCACATTGTCACTTGCGATGAAAAATGGATTCTTTTAGATACTCGTAAGCGGTAATCATGTTGGTTAGACCTTGGTTCAGCGTCTAGGCAATGCCCCAGGACACGGTGGAGCATACGGTGGGGGCCTGCCCTGCATGGGCGGAGCACCGCCGTGTCCTCGTAGAGGCGATCGGCAGCGGCGGCGACCTCTCACGCCCGGCCCTGGTTCAAGCCATGGTCCGGGGCGAAGGGGAGTGGGAGGCAGTCACCTCCTTCTGCGAAGCAGTCATGCTAGCAAAGGAGGTGGCGGGACGGGAGAGGGAGAGAGTCTCCCGTCCAAGCCGCCGCGGTGGACGCTCCGGGCGTCGGGAGCCGCGTGACGACTCCCGGCCACCGTAGGCGCGGGCGGTGAGTAATGGGTAGCTCACCGTCCGATCAGGACCAGGCCCGAGCTGGACGGCGCGTACGTGTTCCACGCGCGCCTCAAAGAGATGTCAGCATCGAAGAGGGGGCCCACTAGGGCCCAAGCCTGCCGGGAAAGCGGGATCATCCGAAAGGGGTACCGCTGACCCGGAACATAAAGGGCCAAGGAAGGAACACGGGTGGGTTTTAGTCAGTAAGAGTGTGACACTCCCTTCCGCTCCACCCAGAGCGGGAGGAGTCATTTGATGATTTCCCATCCTCAAAAAAAAAAAAAAAAAAGGCAATGCCCCTAATGAAAACTTACCCCTAAAAAAGTCGTGGTCACTGCTTGGCGGTCTAGTGCCCGTATAATTCATCATTGCTTCTTACCAAATGGCGCCAGAATTACTGCAGATGAGTACTGTGAGGAACAGGACACAATAATGGAGAAGCTCGCAAATCTCCGGTCAGCCTTGGTTAATCGCTCGTCCCCGTTGCTCCTACACGACAACGCACGACCTCATACGGCACAACAAACGGTCTCTAAGCTACAAGAGCTAGGGTTGCAAGTTTTGCGTCATCCACCGTACTCACCAGTCCTTGCGCCGATTGACTTGTACATTTTCCAAAACTTGGACCACTTCTTGGCAGGGAAAAAATTCAATACCCGAGACGCAGTACAAAATGCCTTTCAAGAGTTTGTTGGCTCCCGTACACCTGACTTCTTCAAGAAAGGCATTGAAAATTTACCACTGCGCTGGCAGAGATGCATCGATAGCATGTGTGTATATTTTGATTGATAGAAATAAAAAATATTTATATAAAAAAATACTAACTTCTTGTATACTAAACGGCAATTTCATAGATAAAATACCTAATATTTGCCAATGCTACTTTTTTTGTATTTATTAAGAAAGTGAATACACAAAATAATAATGAGCACTTTCAGACCAATATACATAATTATAAATTAGGAACAAAGTATGCCAGTATTACTAGAGAAGAATGGAATAAGAGCATGTGCTCCGCCGACCACTAATAAATTAGGATAAGGACAGGAGAGTAATGATGAGTACATAATTAAAAATTACAATCAAACTACTATTATTAACATAATTAGGTCTATTGCATTTTTAAATATATAGAATCTATTAATTCCCATTTTGCGCTCATAATATTATTGAACACTATATTATAATTGATTTTATGACTGTACCTCTTTTTGTGAACCTCAAATAATTCCTATTTCGAGGTCCTGAAAATACTAAATAGCTAAGTAACTGCGACAAATTAGATGTAGCATCATTAGAAGTGCAATGAAATTCTTAAGGTTCATTAATTGAAAAAAATGGCCATCATTAGAAGGTCAATTGATAAGTTTTTAGAAGTTCATTTTTTAATTTTTTTTATGTCACGAAGTTAGTCCTATATTACTCCGTGGTCCTAATAATATCGTTCTCAAAATCGTCTTCCTATTTGGTTCTAATCTAGAAGTGACAGTATACAACGGAGGGATGGTGGACTCTTTGTACGTGAACGTGGGCGAGACCCTGACCGTGAAGCTGAAGGTAGACCAGTACAAGATGATCAGCAGCAACGACGACCCCTGCATTAGTCAGGTTAACTACAGCGCTAATGAGGTACTTTGTTCTTAATTAAACATCATCATGATTAAAGGTTGGGTCGTATCAGCACGAATATGAATAGCTCATACCGGTTATTAAATGATAGTCAGTCAGCAAGACGGTAGAGGGTCGAGAGGGTGACTAGCCAAAGTATATAGGCTAAATGATCAACACCTTCTTGGTGTTAATGATTTGGCTCTCGATCTTTTGTAAGTTCTATTGAAACTACAAAATGGGCAACTATGTACTTTCATCTTTCTAACTGACCGACTCCTTGACAATTCAATAAACAATTCACAATTCTATATTTCAATCCATAATGTTAGTAAAACAGTTGGTACGCAGTGATTATAAAGTGCATGTAAATGGTTTAATTGAAATAAATGCTTGGAGTTTAATTATTTTAATGTGCGCTTATCAGGATCATCAAAATACTTAATTATGTGGTTCAATGTTTCAAACTTTTCCGACCAATTCACCAACTGCATGTATGAAGTTGCACGGTAATCGGTAAACTGACAGATTCTAGCAATGCAATCCTTGAAAACCCATCTCAACATCTGACCGCGCCAAGTGAAGCTTCACCTTGTTTATCAATAAACTGATCAATAAAATAATTATTTCATATAATTTCTCCACGATATATCCAGACCATCACAACTGATCGTGTGATATAGATTACAGGCACATGCACATGCAGAGGAAATTAATAGCTATAACAAATGAATACAGTTTATAGTTCCTCAATTGCCTATTTGGCCTTTTGGATTAGAAGTCAATCAGTCTATAATTCAAGTGGATTGGTGCTAGGACCGTACATATTTAGATGAAGACTAATGTCAGCCAAAAATATGGTGAAATGTGTAAGCTAGCCTAGGCCCGTGTCTTCGTGAGTAGATTTTAGGGAACTAAGTTATTTCTCGTCTTCTAGTGCACCACAAAGTACGTGTGGGACGAGGCGGTGCAGCATGCGGGATGCTCAGGACCCTGGATGCAGAGCTACACGCCCCATTGTAACAACTACACTAGCATGAGGGCACTGATCTCTTATTACGACCAGTGAGCATTTCATGTTTTTATTATTCCAATATCTTTCATTTATTTTGAGAAATCCCTGGAGGAAAAATTACATTCTCAGAAATCCTTATTGAGCACTGATTGTTAATGATTAACCTTAACTCCACCGTGTCCATTCGTCTGCCAAGCATAGCCGAAGTACCAATTGCCATGCAGAACCTTTTAAAGTGAGTCTCCCCATCTCATGTTCAATATTATAAAGAAATGAACTCGGTGGCTCTGTCTCATCAATGGACTGCAATAAGCTCATAATGCTGATGGTGGATGGAACGTCATTCATTTAAACAAATGTTTGACAGGAATGTATGATTTCTTTAATGTCGAGCCACCAGGTTAAAAGCATTATTTTCCATATTCCAGAATATTCGAGAACCATTCCTGCAATACCTGCCCCCGTATTTGCCACTCGCTCCTCTATAACGGGTTCGTGACTGACAGGCAACAATTCTACTTCTGGGACAGCTCGGTCAAGACGTGGTCTGTGAATAGTGGTGAAGCAGCTCTGCAGACGCATGTAAGGGAACACCCAAGTCTGTACACACATGTAAGGGAACTCCTATAAACAGTTCTTACACTTGCTGGGCTTCTGGCTTGTGGAGGCTTATCAGAAATATTCTGCCTCTTATTTAAACGGATGTAGTAATGCAAAAGGAAGGATAATGTGCAGCTACACCCTCAAATACCCTCTCGAGTGAATGGCCGGCAGTATCCATCATTGTGTAACATGAAATAGAAATAATGGTTAGAGAAGAAGTCGTCAGAATGTCTATGAACCAGTACAAAGTCAACGTGTCTTTACTGAATGCTTTGACCGAAATATTACAAGTTCGCACATTCGGAAGAAATGATGATGGGTGTATCTCTGTTTGCAGCTGTACTTCTACTTTAACAGCATGATGGTGTCGGTGTACGAGGAGCGCTACAACTACGACTGGAACCTGTTTGTGTCAGACCTTGGTGGGAGTATTGTAAGTAACTAAATAAAAAAAAATGTAAATGATTGAGTATTCACTACCTACTACTTTGTTAGTAACAACATCTAGAATTAAGTATGCACTGATGACTTTAGCATAAACAACTAAAGTAGTTTTATGGAATCTGGCATATAAAGACACTATCAGACTTTTCTGGTAGATGCAGTCAATGTGACATCTTTGTAGCATAAAGAAAGAGCAGATTTGTTTTTTTAAGACTTGCAAGGGTTGACATAATATCTACTCGGAATTTTTCCTGTAATTTAGTCTAGTATTGGAATCTTCTATCATCAGTTTTCAGTGTGGGTGTCAAACGATCGGCTACTGCGCCAAAAGTGCCGTAAAAATATCAGACACTCCACATGATCCAACACGTGTAGTTAAGTCTTCATTGACCCTAATTTCTCCCTGAACCCGGAACCGGCTCCATCTTCAATAGGCTCAATCCTAAGCTCTGCCAATCTAGATATTATACAAACATCCTCGTACTCCGTTGAGATAAACATGATGCTATTGATTATGCCAGTGGCTGGCAAGGTGCCATGCTGCTATTTCAAAGACTAGGTAACTCTGTGTCTTTGGAATGAAAATGCTATGGTGCATACAGACACACATATTTGGTGCATAGCTTTAAACTAATAGTTAAATGTTTTGTGGCAACTTGATTTTACACTTTACACAACGAATGGGATTTGGAGGGGTAAAAGGAAACACATTTCTTTATAAAGTACGAGCAATACGAGATAGTTATTAATAATAGACTCACGAGCACCAAAGCATTATAAAACACAGTATTTAACGCTCGGAGGAAAGTAAAATTTTGGATGAATTGAATATTTTAAAGAAACGCTAGCAAAATGATCCAATATACAACCACGTTTACTGTTTGATTCAGTTATTCTAGAGTTTGTATATTTGGAGGTCGAGTTAAATCTCATATTGTTTATTTCATGATATGTGTGGAAGCTAATTCGAGACATAGTATAGGTACGTGAAGTGTAAAAATAACAGTTCAGTTAAAATCAGTATCGAGGCAACATTGTCGTAACGTTTAGGTTTTATTGGTATGTTGGCCCAAAAAATAATAATAAATGTTAATCAAACTCAAACTCAAAGCATCTATTTCAAATAAACCAATTACAGGCACTTTTGAATTGTCAAGGGGTCGGTCAGTCAGAAAGATGAAGCTAGTTGCCCATTCCAAAGCGTAGTAGGTACATCATTAAAAGTGGTTACATCATTCATGTTTAATTTAAACATGTGAGGATGATGTAGAAAGACGTGCACGTTAAAAGCGTCCGTAATAAAAAAAGATAAAAACAATTCAGGAATTAAAATAAGCCGTGACAGCCATGAGATGACCAGTGCCTACTGACGGCGCCCGTTCACGAACATGACGCATCAGCACCATTCAGCTCAACCATTTTGAAGGGAATTCAATGATCCAATACACACGCCACCACCAGCGACACATTTGAGTGAGCATGACATACTCTCAGCCGCCAGGGCACATCCAAGTCAATGAAAGACGAACCCAGTAAGCTTTATAGTGGGTACATAGTGCTCACACATGTGCTATGCAATTGTACAATACTAAGAGATTGAATGTATACAATACAAAGGTAGTTTTTACAATCTTCAGCAGCTCCAACAATATTTTCGAATGCTAAGCAATTAGTTTATGCGCCATTGTGGAGCAGGACCAGCGTTGAGCCAAGCATTTTTGTCAGTGATGTAACCCCCCAAGTTATATATAAAATGCTTGGCTGTATAGTGTGCATTTTATACAAGATTTAAATTTTGTTTCATTCAGTTGGAGTATGTGGGGAGGTATTTTATTGTAACATTTTAAACAGTACGCCATGAAGGATGAGTCTACTTTAGCCAGTCTGAAACCTGGTTGAACTAATTGGTCTCTATGATTTGGTCCCTATAATATGACAGACAATCAATTCTAAAGTCATAATTATTCTAGCATAGGGACATTACATATATTGTATTATAAGAACCTGCTGCTAAATCCCATACTAGCCGGGCTTGTATTTTGGTGCTAGTGATTCAGCCATGATAAAATAAATAATAAATTGTTTGTTTATTACCACAAAGGTCAAGTACATTGCACTGTATACGGATTATGAGTTCTTAATTTAGTATTATATAGATAAATAAGTACAATACTTTCAACCCTGTCCCCTAAACTAGGCTAGGCCTGTATCTTAGGGGGCAGTGCCCGGCTATAGGGTATGCTTGTATAATTCTAATGTGGCAGACGTGCCTGTGGACTGTGTCAAGTGGATGCATTTTTGAACTTGTGGTGAACTTTAAAAATGTGAGAATGAGAAAGTGAAAAATGATTGAATAATTGTTTGATGATTGTGTGTGGTAAGTGTTTGGGGTGTTTTGTGATAGTGTTTAGTGTAGTGAATGAAGTGAGAGTTTGTGTGTAGTGTGTTATGGTAGTATGGTATGTTTAGCGCGTGTGCTTAAAATATTTGGATTACACATAAAGAGTGGATGTTTATTAGGTGATGTATGTTAATAGTGATTCCGTTCCATGATAATCCTGTTTTAGCAGCCATTCAATTACTGTACGTTTTAATTTATACCTGGGGAGACCGAGAATATTTATATTTTTATGGACTTTATTATAAATATGCCTACTTATTACGTAAAATTGGTGCCTTCCAAACTTTGTTTTATGTTGAATGCTGCGAATTATATTTTTACGTTTTTTGAGGTCGGGGGGAGCCAAACTGCCATGTGTCCTAAGAATTGATTGAAGCACAAATAGCTGCCGTACAGTTAAAACCTTACAGTCTGCATAAAGTTGCGTAGTTGGATATCTGCGAGGTTTCTTTGTCATAACCTTAAGGACTGCTCTTTATGCTCTCTCAGCCCTCAGGAGACCTGTCTTTTTGGCTCCACCCCACACGTTGATACAGTACCCTAGCAGAAGCCTAAGTATGATCAAAATACATCATCAGAGGTCATTGTTGACATGTTACGATAAGAGTGATTTCATTTAATGCTAATTTTAGGATAAGAGGAGTAAAAAGATAAATGGTATTATTATATTTATTCAGGTAGATTTATATATAATTTTTTTTTTAAACGTTGCCCCGCACTAGGAATTTCTCCTGTATCGTGGGTGCGTTTACAAACATTTAAACTCACATATCTACACAAACAGCCAGACCCAGAACAGCTACTTACAGGTCATACAAATATTTGTTTGTTTGTTTTATATTTGACCTAGCGAGTAGGTATATACATATATAGCGAGTAGGTAATATATCTTCGATTGGTGTGATGTTGCAACTGGCGTCCTTCAAGGCGGTATATTATGTCCTCTTTTATTCTCTATTTTTATTAACCTCATCACCACCGAACTTCAGACTGCGTATCATCTTTATGCTGACGATTTGCAGCTTTACTGCCGGGCAAGTATTGGCAACATATCCGATGCGATAGAGGAGCTAAACCGGGATAAAATTATATGTCGTAAAAAACTGGTCTGATCGATTTGGGGTGGCGGTTAATCCCGCCAAGTGTCAGGCTATCATAGTGGGGAGCCCCTACAGCATGAGGAAGCTGAACGGCTTAACTGTGCCACCTGTAATCTTCGAAAACTCAGTCATCCCGTTTAGCTCTGATGTTAGGAATCTTGGTATGCATGTCGACACTTGTCTAGACTGGCGAAAGCAGGTCACGCCTGTAAGTCAGAAAGTCATCGGAACGTTGCGGTCGCTCTATCGGTTGAAAAATCTTCTCCCATCGCTCATAAAAGCAATGCTTGTACAGGCCCTTATATTTCCTATAATTGACTATGAGGATGTGTGTTACTATGACCTGAATGCACCTCTCCTCAATAAACTTGACCGCCTTCTTAATAACTGCATTCGATTCGTTTTCAATCTTCGTAAGTATGACAATGTATCTGCGCACCGACTGCTTTTGAAATGGTTACCCATTCGTCAGCGCAGAGAGTTGAGGGCTCTGTCTACGTTGTTATCTATTCTGGACAAACCCACTTCTCCTTCTTACCTGACGTCCCAAATTCAATATTTATGCACTGCCCAAAGTAAAAATCTTCGTTCTACCAACAATCGTCTTCTACGATGTCCTTCTCACCGTTCCGGCTTCATTCATTCTTCTTTCTTTGTCCAGGCGGTTTTTCTTTGGAATGCGCTCCCTCTGAATATCAGGACAGCAACCAGTCGGTTATCTTATAAAGTGAAGACACGTTAACATATCCGTCAGAAGTTGGCCGAAACATCCCAGCGCTGAGTTGTTGGATTCGTTTTCTCCTCTACCGATCGTTATTTCTCCTGACCAAGGTTTATTTTGTTAATATGTATGTATCTATGTATTAGTATTTAAGTAATTTCCGAGCTATCTATCCCGTACGTTGCACCTGCCATGGTTTATCTCTGCATCACCCTAAGGTTGACTGGTAGAAAGTGCCTCAGGCATTAAGTTCGCCTTTGTACAGTATTTTTTTTACTTGTGCATAAAGTTTTAATAAATAATATATCTGGAAAATACGAATTCCAAACCTTGCCCGTAGCTATGATTGCTATGCTAACTAAGGAAAAGAAGAATAATGTACTGTTTTCAAGAGTTCTTCTTTCTTCCCAGGGTTTCCTCCTAGGCCTCTCCGTGATAGGTCTGATGCAGATCTTCGGCAAGACCTGGCGTACCTTCATAGAGCCTTTCATCAGGTGTAAGAAGAAGACCAAAACTTCTGACAGCGTCACTTCCGGGGCTACCGTAGATGTTAAGACCGTCAGGCAAGAGTATATCGAGAAATGGAATGAGAAGAATATGGTTGATCAATAGTAGATTTGATTTTAGTTATTATAATAATGAGCATTCATTGGTATTTTATTTTTGAAGTGAGACTTGTTAGGCGGCGATTCGGTAATTGGACGAGAAATGAGACTGACATTTCAAGGACCCGTCACGTTTAGGCACATTTCGTTCGATTTGGTTTTTACATTGGTGCTGATTGTAATAATTTATGGAATGAATGACGTTATACAGGAAGACCGGTGACGGTAACAAACCAGTCGTGACACAATGGAGCCCACAAACAAAGCTTAAAAAAAAATTCAATCAATTATTTGGTTCAGATACGAGTAGTAAAGGGTAGATGACAAGTAAAAGTTGAGGGGTGGGGTCTTAGAGGCTGAATATAAAATCGAAGTAGGTACATAGATCAGTACTAGAATAAAAGAAAGAAAAGAAAGAATAATTCGTTTATTGGCATTACAGCAAAATAAATACCTACACCTTTATTTATATATTCTTTATTGTACACTACAAAAAACATAACAACAAAAATTAAACTGAACACTACTTAATATACAATGGGCGGCTTTACCTTTAAACTATAAAACAGAAAACATAGATTATAATGCCAAAAGGGCCTCAGCTCAGCATGATGTCAGATGATAACACAAGGTGTACCACTACACTATTATTTTAATCAATGGTACAGAGGTACCTTGTTGGTACTCTAGAAGAGGATTTTGGATACCTACCTATTTTTCATCAAGAAAAGATGAAAATGGAAGCACACTTAATTACCGATGATATAGCAAAAAAAATGTAAAAGTTTGGAAGAAAATCATTCGATATGTTCCGCATTCGCCTCAAAAAGTTTCTCTCACGTTTGATATTCCTTGTTCGCCCCACCTTTTTGGCCCTAAATCCATTTATGTATTTCATTAAATTCATATTTTATCGTAAATGCTTCCGCTTTTCTATTTATGTCAATACTAGGTGCACTCAGCGGTCTCACGAGCATAAGTCTCGATCCCTTGGGAATATCAGGATAAAAAGTATTCTATGTTCTAATCCAGGTCTTGGTCTACCCATGTGCCAAATTTCATCCAAATCCGTTCCGCCGTTTTAGCGTGAAAGCGAAAACAACTAATCTTTTCTCTATATAATATTAGTGTAGATAAATACTGCCGATCAATTTAATCTTAATGTGATTACTATACCCAGTATCCATGAATCATTAGCTGCCATATTGCTGTGCGTGACACATGTTGTCCCGTGATTTGGTACAACAACATGTGAAACATGTATTATGTGGGATTACGTTGAGTAGTATGTCATAATTTTATTCTTATACTGTTTAATACTAAAGGTCTCTGCACACAGCGGGCGCGGCGCGGCGGGACGGGACGGCGACGCGACACTGAGCAGTTGTAATGTACTAGATATTACGGACGACGCCACACAGAGAGACGGTTACCGTCGCGTCGAGCGGGACGGCTCTGTGTGGCGTCGTCCGTAATATCTAGTACATTACAACTGCTCAGTGTCGCGTCGCCGTCCCGTCCCGCCGCCGCGCCGCGCCCGCTGTGTGCAGAGACCTTTACTGTCAGGTCACGGTCCTTCTTCTTATTGAGCCTGCATCCATTTTCATCTGGGTCTAATAGTTTTCTGTTTGGTCCGAACTTCTTATTTAGTCAAAACATTATTCTTTTCAAGGTGAATATGGCAAATTAAATTAAATATTTAGATATCTAAAACATATTCAAATTCAATTTTAACTCAATGGACAAAAGTCATCATCATCAGCAATACTCTCTGTATTTATCGAGAACTTTAGTATTATAATAGAATTCTATGGTCGGAACCTTATAAAAAAAATCTTAAACGTTTGCTACCGATTGCTGCGATCTGTGGCGTCGTTAGTCACTAGGTATTTACAACTACCGTAATCAAAGTTGTTACTTCAAGAATGATGGGTAGAACACTAACACTGTTTCCGTTTACGATTTCGAAAGAATTTTATTTTCAGAGGAGTTTCATTAATCAGTGTGAATGTCTGTACAGAAACACTAGTAAAATACAAGTGGTATTTAAATGCCATTTAAGCAAAAGCCCTACTACAAGTTTCCCCACTTTTAACTATATCTTATCTTAGTTGCTTTAATTATATTTCTGATTATTTGCACTAGTTGTAGAAATCTTTTTTTTTCTATAATTGAATGGGCCTGCTTTTGACCACGATTTCGCCTGTTGGAAAGCGATGGATGAAGTCTACGATAGAATGAACAGAAGATACGTGTTCATTCTTCATCTTTGCATGCAACTATTGGATATCCGCATTTTACCCCAAACCACTGTCATTGACCCTAACAACTTTACCCGTAAGTTAACTACTATCCTAAGGCTACTCCCATCTATCATACTTCATCATCTCGCACATGACGACTGTCATAATAACACATAGCTGATGATGACGAGTGATGCCTCTTTAAATCTAGTCACACGTTGACTGGGCTATTGCAATACTTTGACCAACTGTCATCATGTCATGACAACGGCCTAGATGCCGTTCATGCCAACTTCAATAAATAAATTACATTTTAATGAATGGGTTGAATTGTGATATTTGACTATTTAGCTGGTTGATATTCAATGAGCTTCATATCGAGGGGTGAAAGGCTATTTGTTTGAAGCGACATTTTGGACGATATTGACTTATATACATATTCGGATTCAGCGAATTTTTCTGCGTCGGCTGAGCCGGGTTTCGTACAATTCTGAGCACTTTTATGGCGCTTAAAACAATGCAATTTTAGTGCATATTTCTCAAACATGATGTATGATCCGACATCAAATTTGCCATATTTTTTTAGTATTTCATTTAAGCTGTACACAAAAACAGAGAATCGAAGCATAAGCCGTTATTCACGTCCTAAAATTTCAGTTCGATGGCAGATCAATCGTTTTTCGATATAGCTAACTTTAAATGAAAAGTCTCTTCATACATTTTGCTTACGACTACTTACACTATGCAATGTCGTTTCAACCAATTTGCCGTCAGCCAAATTCATTAAGACATGTCGGTTCAACCCTTTTCACTGCAACTGTTTTGCACTCTGTTTGGAGCTTCAAACATTATTTGTGTTGTGATTTTGATTAAACTTACGATCTCATTAAGACTGATTGTTAATTAAGTAAAATATAAGTAATAAAAAAAATCTAATTAACACAACTTTTTTTTTCATTCCTGATAATTATAGTAATTATTCACCCATTTCAATACTACAACCTCTTAACTTACTATAAATCTGTCATTATTATCTTGTATCAACAACCAAGTTATATAAACTCATTTCAAAACCTTAGACATCAAACAACTCATTATGTTCATCGTTGCTTAAGCCAACTTGCCTGTATCGTTAATAAAACCCAATTGGTAGTTAAACAAAATAGCCTATTCCTATATTATTGAGTAACGTCGATTCAATAATTTTGCTTTCTCCTGCATAAGTACTGTAAAGTCACTTAAACCATTTTGCCTGCTGCTGATTAGTGACAATGTTGGAAGTTGAATCATTTTTCCTTACTCTAAAAATAAGGCGATACAGATCATTTTGTATTAAGCGACATTTATCTTGGAACTCATAACTGTTTTTTTATTGAAAATTATACAAAAACATTTAGGGATTTTTTGCAATGAAGTTTTGCGATCCCCATTAAAGTAAGAGCAGTAGTTTTTTCATAACGATTTTTTTTCCAAATTTTGAATCTTTAAATGGCTCTCCTGTAAAGTTCGTAAAATGTCGCTTCAAACAAATAGCCTTTCACCCCTCGATATGGTAGACCATAGACTGGCGCTTAGCTGTGACTCTGTCTGTGTACGTCTGATGTCGTATCCAGTGGTAACACAGCTTTGCATAGTTCCACGTATTCAGGATGCTGTTGGGGCAGGTACACATTCTGCTGGGGGGCCCGAGCGCCGCCTGTAGGCGGCTCTACGTGGGGATCGTGCGAACCATGGCCTTGTATGGGGCCCCGGTGTTGAAGGCCGGCAGCATCGTAGTTTTGCGAAAGCCGCAGAGAGCGATGGTCGTCAGAGTTATCAGGGGGTATCGCACCATCTCCTACGAGGCGTTTTGCGTACTGGCCGGATCCCCGCCCTGGGACCTCGAGGCGAAAGTACTCGCGTCAATGTATCGGTGGCGCGAGGAAGCGAGGGCGCGGGGCGAGGGACCGATGCAGCGACACATGGAGCTGCGTCGGTTTCAGCTTCGCGAGGTCCTGGTGGCGGAATGGCGGGACAGGCTCTCGCGCCCTTCCACCGACGTCGTCACCATTGAGACGGTCCGGCCGGTGCTCGAGCGCTAGCTCGGGGGGAGACACGGCTCCCTGTCGTTTCGGGCGACGCAGGTGCTCTCGGGGCATGGTTGCTTCGGGAAGTACCTATGTCGCATAAACAGGGAGCCAGACGCCCGGTGTCACCACTGCGTTGACTGCCGGGAAGACACGGCGCGGCATACGCTGGCAGAGTGTGCCGCTTGGGAGGAGCCGCGCCGTGCCAGTAGGCAGTGACTTGTCGCTGCCGGCCGTAGTCGAGTCGATGGTTCGCAGCACCGAGTCCTGGGACGCGGTGGTTTTCTTCTGCGAAACAGTCGTCTCGCAGAAGGAGGCTGCGGAAAGGGAGAGGGAGATCTCGTCCACTCACCCGGCCCGCAGAAGGCGCACCGGGCGTCGGCGGAGGGCGGACAACGCCCTCTTCCAGCCCCCCTAAATGGGTCCAGGGGCGACGGACTCGGGGACGTCCGTCGCCCCCCACACATCAGGACCCGAGGTGGCGGCGCGTAGTGTTCCACGCGCGCCCCTCTTAGACGTCGCGGGGGTAGTCAAACACCTCACTCTCCCCTCCAGATCCGAAGAGGCCCGCGGTGGCGGGCTGGCAACAGTCGGGGGTTGCGGAAGGATCATACGTTCCCGCGACCCCCGGCGTAGGTGTGAGATGGAACACCGGGGTGGTTTTTAGTCAGTTTTGAGTCTGACAGACCCCGCTGCCCGCCCCGGGGCGGCGGACATCCATGAGGACAAGCCACGCATTCTGCTGGAGAGCGAGGTACCTACCGCTTATGAATGATGCTATGAAAACTACCACGCTCGCTTCTGCAAAAGTTCCAAAGAAGTTACAATAACACATTTCAATTTGAACTCGGGACGGAATGGCGGAACTAGCTGTACAAAACAAAAGAGCAGTGGTCCACATCCTCATTAGTCTGGGATTGTTGGAACTGGAAGTGATGGGGAGAGGCTTTAGCTCAACAGTGGGATGATACTAGGTAACAGTAACAGGGCTAAGAAATTAGAAGCCTTTCCATACTTAACAGGGGAAGGCTAAGACGAATCTAACGGCCGGTGACCATATTCATACTCGACATAACAACTGTTCGAAAGATTATAACCACTACTACCGTCAGTAATTTACGATCGTTCCTGAAGACTTAATGTTTAGATACAACGTGGTATGCAAGGTTACCTAACCCACAGTCTTATGAAGTGATGACGTCGGTAGTAAATGTTACAAGCTCTGTGCTATCACGTCATCTACGTTACAAACATGGTTTGGGTAAATTGCTATTCTTGTAAGTATTTGTGCAAAGATTTAGAAGAAATGAGAGAGAGTTATATTACAACACATACCGGCACGACTGTATCCCCAGAAGGGTAAGGCAGACATCCATATTTAGCTAGTTTTGTTTTATTCCTTTGTAATTGCCTCGGGAAGCACGGTCAGCATTTGGTCCCGGCTGTCATTCGTCGATCATTGACAGTCGTCACGGGTTGTCAGAAGCTCCTGTCTTACCAAAGGGTATCGTGTCACCCAGTAACTGGGTTGTGGTGGTCAGGTAGGTCAGGTATAAAATACTGGTATTCAGCTGCATCCGGTTACATTGGAAGATGTTGACGGGAGAAGATGATGAGGGGTTAGCCTATTGTCATATTATACTGAACACTGATCCAGACTCCGGGCCGCTACTAAACTAAGTAATTCTTGTTGGAAAAACCCAATTACACTTTATTCGACCTAGAGACCGAACTCAGGACCCCAAGAAAGAGAATATACTTTTCATAATCGATGTTTACCATAATTAGGTACAACTCTTTTATAGAATGTTTAAAAAAATTCTAGACATTTTGGTTTACTGGTTATACATACACAGATAGAATTACCGTGTCCAAGTATTTGTGCTTGCAAGATTAATGTCTATAAACATCCCTCAATTACTACAGAAAGAATCGTGAGTTAGGTATCCTGGTATTTTTATAATGATTAACAAATATTCGCCAAAGTTCTGCAAATACTGATGTATTTGCTTCACCCGGGCATAAACAGCTCAATGAGTCAAACAGCTTTATAATACAATAAATAAGTATTGGAACAAAGTTCCACATCGCACGTTATTCTCTGCACACTTAGCGAATGAGAGCTAGATAAAAAAAGTGTAACATTTTGACCGTCACGACACTTGTTAGTAGGGCTTGCAATTATCCATCCTATTTTACTATCCGGATATTTCGGATACTTCCAGAACACTATCACAATAGTATCCGGATTTATACGGATAGTCTTCTGGAAATATACATAGGGATATTTAAGATACCACTGTAAAAAAGGTAAAACAAAGTTACATATATAAGTTTCCAATCAACATTTTCATTACAGAAACTATTCAACAATTTGTGTAATAATACGTTTCCTACTAACGAATCATAAAATTATAAAACGTTTTTGAAACCACGAGACTGGATGCCGACCCCAACATTTCCATATTTCTACCTATTACAAGTTAGTAATATTCTATTTAACTTTTTTTATTAAATAACTACTGTCGAGTCAATCACATCCAATACGTTTGGATACATTTTTATCTCACTTTTAAGTCTTAATGCATATTAAGACTCACTCACTTTTATGTCTTAATTATGAGTGCATTCATAATTAAGACATACAAGTGAGTGACTTTGTGAGATCTAGTGAGATCTAAAGAACAAAACTAAAAACAAAACTCTTAAAGTAGAAATACGTCACATAATACTGGTGCCGATTCGGTTGTACATCGAACTAAACTATCACTAAAATTCCTTACTTTTGGCTATGAGAATCTTAACGCTATTCTGCAAAATAAAATCTCTAAATTTAAAAATTATTTTGAAACACCTAAAATCAAATTTGGCAATTGCGACTCCACGTGGGACTTGTTTGCCGTACCACGTGATTTTTTTTTAGAGCCGGAGTCCTTCATTATATGCAGCCTCGACATGTTTTTTATGGAATTTTTCACTTTTTGTATGGAAAATATTAAAAAACATTTTTTTTTTACCAACACGGCAGGTTTTATAGGTTTCGGAGCTTTATAAAGGGGGTCGAAATTTTCATTATTTTTGCAATAGGACACACCGTTTTCGAGATATAAGCAAAAGAAAAGAAAATAAGATCCAGTAGTGTTTTTGCATCTGAAGTTTTACCAACAAATTTTATTCCACACCTTTTTAATCGCGATTAAAAATAGGCAGTAAATCTGCCTATTTTTAATCGCGATTAAAAAGGTTAGGACAATCAAAATTTTTAGTCAAAAACGTAAAATTCAGAATAGCAAAATTGCCATTTTCACTAAATTATAATCTCAGTGCCATCTAAGTGCTGTGAAACTAAAATTTAGTTAAGTTGTGTCACTTTAGTCATTTTCAGAATGGGAAATCGTCGTTTGACACGAATAAACTAAATTTTGGTGATTTTTAGTCTAGTTTAGAGGATTTTGTGACAAGAGAATCGGCACCACTATCAAATAAAATATTGTATTTCAACAGAATCTAAACCATTCGTACTGATTATAAAAAGGGTATCATTTAAGCTATTACCAATTTAATTAGTTTTGTGTTTCTTAAATAATAGGGTTTGTCCTCCAAATAGTAGATCTGTCACCAAAATGTAGTCACCAAACAATGCAAAATCAGTTCCACAATAAATCACCTAAAATCCTGAGATATAAGGTCTAGTACCAAATAAATGTTTTTGTATGTATTATAATAGGTGTGTCCTAATAAGTATTTAAGCAAACTAATTTAAAGAGATCACCAATAGTAGTAGTTTTCTTATTCACCACGGATCGATTGATATACATAATATGTCGACGGTAGGGCTTGGTCGACGGAGCCCCGCTTCGCGGGGCTCCTACTTCTGGGTGGTTTATAAAAAAATAACCACGAAGGGGATGGCGGGGTCTCTCGACCCCGCCATCCCCTTCTAACCTAACCTGTCCGAGTCGGGGTGCCCTAAAGTCCAGATTGCATCCAGTTTCTCCTGGTAATTTGTCTCGGGTATCATTTAAGCTATTACCAATTTAATTAGTTTTGTGTTTCTTAAATAATAGGGTTTGTCCTCTAAATAGTAGATCTGACACCAAAATGTAGTCACCAAACAATGCAAAATCAGTTCCACAATAAATCACCTAAAATCCTGAGATATCAACCTGGGAACAATTTTTGTTTATCTGAGAACGAAAATATTTCGTGGCGATAGATCTATTTATTAGGTGATACAACTTGATGACAAATATAAATTTTGGTGATAGAAAATATAGTTCCTTATAAAAATAATCTTACGATTGCCTGTTCTAAAACAGCTTCAACGTTCATTCATACATTATAATTATTATATAAATAGTTCTGAAAATAAAGTTAAAATAACGAAATTAAATAACATAACATTTTCATTATTTGTAATAAGACCTAACGAAACTCAAGCAATCCTATTTTGCGTTGATTAGAAATGTCCTCAATTTATAACTTAAGTAACCAGTGGAGGAAAAAATATTTTTAGCTTCGACATTGGTTGGACGAATTGTGATGAGGAGGTTCTTTCTGTACTTAACTAAGATTAATGTTTCTTCTTCCTCCTCTACCAAAGAGTGTCTAAGTCAAAGCATTTATTTGAAGTTTTTATTTGAAAAAAAGGCAATTTTGAACGTCAACATTTACATTAAAATAAAATTGATTCTAGTCGCCCCTTAAAAAAGGTAGTTTCGTATGGAGGAGAATGGGCAAGAAACTCCACCGTTACTCTTTTAAAATGTGTTACAATATTTTGTATACATATAATTATATGTGAAGACGATGCACCTATAATATAACTACCTGGATCCGCGTATCCGTGCCCCCGCGCCCCTTCCCGCGTATCCCCCCAAACCCGCGCCTGCTCCTAAAGCAGCCCCCGTCGCGAGAACACCCGCCCCCCTTCCCCCAACCACTCCTGTGGTCGGGGAAAACCCCATGGACGCATTCAACGTGATTGCGTCCACCTTCACGGCCTTCCTCACCCCCCGCGCTAGGAGGATGGCCAGCGAAATCGTTGCCGCCCGTCAGGCTGGCAACCTCTTCCAAATACAACAAATATACAATGCGTATCCCGAGATTACGCAAGCCCTCGTGTCCTACACCAACGTAACCTCATAATGTATAACACATCCATTACGAGAACCAAACCCCGATCCCTCAAGTTAGGCTATTGCCATGCCAATGGCATCCAGGGACAACGCGACGAGATCGCCGAGTTCCTGCATGTCCATAAATTAGATATCCTACTTGTACAGGATACCTTCCTCAAGCCCCGCCACCGAGACCCGTCAATTGCGAACTACCGTATAGTTCGCAATGACATGACTCGGTGCCACCGAGGCGGTACCATCATATACTATAGAAAGGATCTGTACTGCATTCCTGTGGACGCGCCCCCTCTCTCGCGTTTAGAAGTGTCAGTCTGCCGGCTCGGCATGACAGGTCACCAGCCGATCACTCTAATATCGGTCTACATCCCCCCGCAACTATCAGAAAACTATTCCCAGTTATCTGACGACCTCGCTATCATAATTGGCTTGAGTGACTCCGTTATCATAGCGGGCGATCTCAACGCCAAACACACAGCCTGGAATAGTAACAGGATCTCGACCAGGGGCAAACATCTGTTTGACCTCTGTCCCATCCTTAGCTTTGATGTCATCGCTCCGATGACTCCCACTCACTTTCCCCACGCGCCCCTTCATGCCCCTGACGTCCTTGACGTGGCACTTCTAAAGAATGTCAACCTTCGGTTGGATTCTATAGAGGTGGTGCATCAACTGACATCCGACCACCGACCTGTAGTTGTGACATTAGGCCCCCGACTAGGACTCCGCGACCCCGACAGACCGCCCCTCACCAAAGTAGTCACGGACTGGAGGAAAGTAAGCGAAAGACTGAAATCCTCCACATCCTCCTGCCCCCGACTAGACTCCATTCCCGATCAGTTCGACTCGATCAATGACACGACAGCCGCGATCGACTCACTCACGGATCACGTACAATCCGTCCTGAACGAAAGTTCAAGGGAAGTTCCAGCGATGGACGACCATCGCTGGAAGTTGCCGGACGATGTGCGTGAACTGCTGACTGTGAAGAACGCGGCTGTACGTGACTACAGCAACTTTCCTTGCCAAGCTAACAAGGCCCATATGCGCTATTTACAGAGATCTGTAAAGAAACGCATAACGGAGCTGCGTGACGCTGGCTGGAACAAGATGCTGAGCGAGTTAGAGCCCACCCACCTGGCCTTTTGGGAACTGCAGAGGAAACTCCAGTCCCAAAATGTAGCCTCCACGCCCCCACTGGTGCGTCCCGACAAGACCATCGCGTTCGATGACATCGACAAGGCCGAGTGCCTTGCCGACAGTCTTGAGGCCCAATGCACACCCAGCTCTCAACCAGTAGACCAAGCTCACCTCTCTGAGGTTGACGCGGAAGTCGAACGTAGAGCCTCCCTTCCCCCCGTCGAAGACCCAGATAATCCTCTGCACCCCATCACCCCAGACGAGGTGCACGATATCATCAAGGGTCTGAAACGCCGTAAAGCCCCCGGCCCAGACGGAATCACGAATAGGGTGATCCAATTGTTCCCCGCAAACCTCATAATGCTCATGACCATCATCTTCAATGGTGCTCTGAGCAACAACATCTTTCCCCAAGCTTGGAAAAGGGCCACTGTCATCGGTATTCCAAAGCCGGGCAAGCCCAAAACCGACCCCTCTAGTTACCGCCCCATCAGTCTGCTCAATGTTCTGGGTGAAATCTATGAGAGGCTTATATACAAGCGACTCAGAGATTTTGCCAAGACCAAGGGCCTCATCCCCGACGAACAGTTCGGATTTAGATCCCAACACTCAAGCGTCCAACAGGTACACCGCATCATCGAACACGTAAGCGCTGGTTTCCAACGTGGGTTCATGACGGGTGCTGTGTTCTTCGACATAGCGAAAGCGTTCGACAAAGTCTGGCACAATGGCTTATTATACTATAAGCTTTACCAACTCGGTATGCCAGACCGTCTCGTACTCATCCTGCGAGACTTTTTGGCTAACCGAACCTTTCGCTATCGTATCGAAGGGGCGCTTTCCTCCCCCCACCCTATCCGCGCAGGAGTCCCTCAGGGCTCTGTGCTAGCTCCCCTCGTGTTCACCCTATTCACCAGTGACATCCCGAAATGTAAAAATGCGCAGTTGGCTCTGTTCGCAGACGATACGGCCATTTATTACACTGAGCTCGTCCCCGACTCGATATCTCGCACTCTCCAAACCGCAGTCAACAAGCTTGGCGCATGGTTCAGAAAGTGGAGAATCGAAGTTAACCCCGACAAGAGTCAAGCGGTTCTCTTCTTGAAACCGCGTGTCAAACGCAGACATGACGACGCCCGCCCGATCAAGATGTTTGGCAAGCCGATCCCTTGGGAGAAGCATGCCAAATATCTGGGTGTCACTTTGGACAGACGTCTCTCCTTCGCAGAGCACATAAAGGTGGTTCGTTCGCGAGCCGCCTTTGCTCTGAGTAGACTACATTCCGTCCTAAATGCACGCAGTAAATTGTCACTCAGGTGCAAACTGCGCATTTATACGGCATGCATCCGACCTATTATGACATACGCCTGTGCTGTTTTCGCACAGGCCCACCCCCGGCACATCCACAGGATGCAGACCCTACAGAACCATTTTCTACGTAAAATCACGGGTTCCCCCTGGTTCGTTCGTAACATTAACTTACATTTAGACTTGAAAATCCCCACCATTCAACAATTCATGAAACGCGCTTGCAAGCGTTTCTTCGATACCGCTGGCAGCCATCGCAACCCTCTGGTTGCGAAGGCCGCCAGTTATGTCCCCTCTAGAATCAGTAAAATCCGCCGTCCAAGGCACGCACTGACCGACCCCAACGACCCCACCACCCTCCTCCAGGAAAGCAGTAGGGCCACCAGTACAGTATACAAACACAGACACAAAACGAAGTTCCGACCTCGCCGCCGAGGTCCTTCGCGTCCGCGTCCGCGTTCCTCCCCGATAGATTCCTCTTCCCTCCCTTGATCGGATCCACAGAGCCAGCTGGTGGCGTAGCTGAGCCAGTAGTTTTTCCCATTAATAATAATGAACCCATTTTGATCCAGCCTGTCCCCAACTTGCTGTCCTTCCCCAGCGACGCCCTAAGCCGAGGTTCGTACCCCACAGGGGGTGTCCTTAGGTGATGGTCGCTTAGTTTATAATTAATTTTATGCCCCTGGCTGGAGGCTTTGAGTTAGCTCGAAGGCACCACAGGATTGACCGGTTAAGCAGTCACGGCCTCTCAAGGCCAACTGCGAGATGCCATACAAAAAAAAAAAAAAAATAATAATATAACTACCATACCACAATAGGTAAAAATAATTTAAAATGTAGCAATGACAAATAAGTTAATTACGTGATAGATACATGGTGTCATGGTGTAAGTGTAATTTGTACTCGGCAAAGAGTTTCTAAATAAATAAATTCTCGACTTCAGTAGACGACAGCGATGATGATGAAAATTACCAGCAGCAGAGAGAAACTGAAATTCACTTACTTTTACAGCAGCACGTCCACTGCGACTGAAATCAGTTGCACTGGACGGCGATGTTATATTTGGTATGGTCCTTTCAATGTTTTTACTTATTAGCTCTGTTAGCTAACTTAGTTTCTCTTTGCTGCTGGTAATCACTGAGTACTATGTAGTCATCATCACTGTCGTCAACTGAAGTCGTCTGGGCAAAAGCGCTTTTGAATTATCTTTATGATAAATCTAGTAATCGTGTCATTAGATGGATTTCTGAAGATATCGCATGAATATTCACAATCTTACGATTGTAAATACCTATTTTTATTAAAATAATGCAAAATATTATATTATTATTGAGTTTGATGTAATCTATACATATAATGAAATCGCAGCAAAATCAAAACTGTACATTGAATATTTTTGAAAAAAAAAAGCAAATGCTACGAGGTCTGGGAACGATTCTAATGCCGAAAATATAGTATTTAGAATTTTTGTCTGTTCGTCTGTATGTATATTCAAACATCACGCAAAAACTACCGGATAGATTTTATTTAAAAGTTGCGTAAATATTCCCTATTAATCTGGTCAGTCTGTAGAGTATAAATTATGACGCTATTTTGAATGGGGGATGAGTAGTGACACTATGTTCGTATTCTTTTATAGTTTACCGAAAAAACAAAAAAGAACTCAACTTAGGTGTGATACTAGAAAAGTCAGAAATCGCAAAAAACTTTTCCCATAGAGTTCGTAGGAAAGAGACTAAGATGAGAGAGAACACGATATACCAGCGTTTATGGGGTCGAATTATTCCATTACTTCACTGGGCTGAATAGGAAATAAATATAGCAGATAGTTACAGATTTAACCTTTTAAATAATTATTATCATACCTTTTTGCAGCTAAGCAGTCAATCATGACTTTTTAAGAACGGCTATATTAGTCAACTTTCAAGAAAGCAAGTTCGATTCCCAACAGTTGATATTTTTTGTTCCTTTTTTTACTTTTGTTATTACTATTATGTGATAAGTTCGTAGAACGTACACAGAAGAATATTAAGTTTAGTCATCTTCTGTCATCTTTGGTTATAATAAAAATAAATATCTATGATTAGATGACTGTTAATGAGAAATCCCGTGTGTTTACAATCTTCTGTTATAATATTATTTTAGTGATAACTGTCAGTGTATCAGTGTTGAGCAGGAATGCAGGCACTCGTTAATTTCCTAAAAACTAATAAATTCGCAAGCATAGGAAATTGCTACTGAAGGCTGCGCGTGTAGACCTCAGGATGAGTTGCTTCTCAAACGGACAACTGTACGTCGCTTGCTCCCGCGTCGCCAGTCCTGACTCTCTTCATATTTTGGCTGTTGAGACCAAAACTACAAACGTTGTACAAGAAAATTTTACAAAAATGTGGCTGTTTTTTAGTATATTCTGGTGTCTTACGACTTCCACGCGAATGAAGTCGCGGGCAGAAGCTGGTAAAATAATAAAAAAGGAACTATCCGTATTATTCGTTTTGTTCGGATAGTGAAACTAAAGATATCCGGATAGTATGTTCGACGGATATCCAAATAATTTGGATATTCGTTAACCACCCGTTTACAAGCTCAATTGGAATGCCGTAAGTGATGACCTTGTATAACAGGCGCTCATGCCTGACGGTGTCGAAGGCTTTTTCGGTGTCCAGAAGGAACATACCGGTAGACTGCTTAAGATTAAGATGATAGGATACGTGTTCAGATACTCGAGCAAATTGTTGTACCGTGGAGTGAGAGGAACGAAAGCCAAATTGCTCGTTCATAACGAGCTGGTCAGAGCAACGTAGCAAGCAAACAGCGAACCTAGAACAGGAAGAAGGCTAATAGGCCTGTCACTAACGGGTAAAGAGGTGTCTTTTCCAGGCTATTTAAGTACGATAACTTTTGCAGTTTTCCAAGTATTGGGGAAATATCCTAGGTTAAAGAAACCGTTGAAATTGTTTGTGATAAACACAATACCGTCATCTCCTTGAGCCTTTCTGGTCTTGAGTTTACGTAGCACTTTCCAGACTTCAGTTGGCCGCACAGATAGGTGTAATTCATCTACGACTACATCATTTAAGTAAATAGTGGCTGACTGAACGTCCTTCTCTACACTATCGCTTATCCAGTCACGAGTAAGATTTATGTTCATCTCGAAAGCATCTGCTAGAGACTCATATTGTTTAGGGATGTTGGTTGTAAAAGTGCCCTCAGGTGTTTTATGTGGAGGTATTGAGTCTGATCGCGGTTTTAATGACTTAGCCAGTCGCCAAATATCGTTGCTAGGATTGTCAACTTTCGAAAGTTTAGTGTTCCATATTTTATCTTGGTGTTTTTGTAAGATCCAAATTAATAAAATGTTGTAATTTATTGGTAGCTGATCGTAATAGTCTTTTTTCCGAAAGGGGCACTTTTTGTTCCTTCCGACGAAGTTGATTTTTATACATGATCAATTTAGCGATATATTTAGGTAGTTTTAAGCTAGTATTTGCGTTTACTAGGAATACATTTATCTCTAGCTGCAGTAAGACACTGATGTAAGTACATAGTTTACGGCGTAGTCGATTTCCTGCTCGGATTTAAACACCTACGAGTTAAGCGAAATCTTTTGGTATTTGTAATATCCCAATAAAAGTTTCGAAATTTCTATCTAACCGGAATGCGAGCGAACCCGGGAGTGTTCCTAATGTTAGCAACGAGTGTCATTATGTTAAACCAAATCGAAACTGTTGGCAAATGTCGACAATAAATGCATTGCAGGTGACGCATAGTCTTGTATAGATAATATGTTACAAAGGAGAAGCGATTTGGATGCTAAAAAGAAAGTCCGTAAAAATTATATAAAGAAATGTTTTCTTTATTTGTTGGTTAAAGGGATGTTGAAAGTTTTATCTAAGCTGCATGCTTGCGCTAGAATTGACTTAAATTCAATAGGTGGGGATCGAATTCACCACCTGTTGCTTGCCAGTCTGTGCCTCAAACGTTTAGTTATTGCTGTTATAGCTTGTACTAACGAACTGATGATTTCCTGAAAGAACAGTGACAGTTTAGTACTTTCATTGTCTGCTAGGGTTGCGGGAAAGTCCGAGAGGGATACCGTGGCCCCTGGCACAGGCAACTGAAGGAAGACGAAAGTGGTTTTTAGTCAGTAAGAGTCTGACACGCCCTCCCGCTCTGCCCAGAGCGGGAGAAGTTATTTGATGACTTCCCAACCTCAAAAAAAAAAAAGTACTTTCATTGTCACCTGTTAATGTAAAGAAAGCTAGGCAAGCTCTATACTCTTTATTCCTTTAGTTATAGAAGCGATATGAATGCACAGCGTAACAATATTTTTCGTGTTGTATACCGACTTTTTATTCCGGCCCGTGCACATAATTGTTATTTTCCTTCTCGGCTTCCTTTCTTCTTGCATTCGTTCCTAATTGCTCCGCTTATGCAGTGCATCCGCTCCCGCACCCCGCGTTACTCACACCCGATCGGTGTCAATGTTCTAATTCGGTGGTTTAACTGATCAATAAATTAGCGATTGGATAATATTTTATGGCTGGCTCTAATATCTTCTAATTATTCGTTCGACGATCTGCTACAAATGAACACGTTGAGTGATCGATATTGCTACTGTGTTGGTTTATAGTTGGTTAAAACTGATCTTAATTAGTAAGATTAGAATTAAACATCAACATTAATTTGATTACAGTTTTATTTGATGTCGCGGTTATGTGGTCATCCCGGTTATTGATGAAAGTTTGCAGCAGTTATTACTATTGTTTGTGTAATTTCGATGTTATTTAAAAGTACCAATGTAGGTAAATTCAATGCATTTGTTCTAGATGCATATTTAAGCACTTACATACAAACCTTCTGAAATATTATCATGTTGAAACCTTCTAGAAAAGCGCATGTTTTATCACCGTCTTGC
Organism: Brachylomia viminalis; assembly: GCA_937001585.2. Taxonomy (NCBI): domain Eukaryota; kingdom Metazoa; phylum Arthropoda; class Insecta; order Lepidoptera; family Noctuidae; genus Brachylomia; species Brachylomia viminalis. The sequence goes on along the minus strand of OW443303.2, from coordinate 3,441,647 downwards.
TTACTACCATACCACCAATTTTGTGAAAGATGGTTTGTTTTCCCACCAACTCCAAAGTTATCAACTCATGCCATGTGAAAGTTCATTTCTTGTTATAAGCCTTTGTCAAAAAGGCCGTCTTACAACAGTTCTGCTTCCCCCATACGACTAATATGTTCCTACTTGGATCCTTAATTAAGTGCAATAGATACGTATTTATCCAGCGAAAGACTTCCAACATCGTCATAATTTTCTGTAACACCCATTTTTGTCCTCAAAAAGATTATTGTAACTAAACGTTCTCAATATCATAAGGAAAGTAACAGACCGTATTTAAACGTTATTTTTCTCATTCAGAAGAATGGGCAAGATCCTCCACGGTATCTCTTTTTAAAATAAAATACTAATGTCCGATTCTGACCTGTACCACCCACCACCAGTTCACGTGTGCTCCCTCAAAGGGCTCTTGATCCCACGCCCTATTACGTTAGTCCCCACCACGTGACTACGAGCTTGTACCATGATTCACGAACACTCATACAGTCTCGCCAAGCTATTTAAAGTACATTATATTTGACTGTAAACAAGGATTAGCTGTCGTTTGGCAATATTAGAAGCATCATTTTGTAATTCTTACTATAATGGCAGAATAATTGGTAAAAGCAAGGAAAATATGAAATGAATACGCTGCCGCTGCTTAGAATTTGGTTGTTCTAGTAGACCCACTGAAAAATGTTGGACAACAGCCTCTTCTCTTGTGATTACAACGCTGACCCAAAATATAGTTTACGCTTTCATACAATAAATTTCGATCCTTTAGGTTTCTTCGTGATGTTTTCTTTCACCATTAGACTAGCCGGGTACAAAGTTAATGGAAAGTACGATATGAGATTAAACTTACCTTAGTTACCTTCGTATGTTGACCTCTCTATCATTCTAAGATTGAATGTTACTTGCACGTCATAAAATAACATGGTCTATTGTTAATATGATAGTCAATTATTGTTATTATTAGTTGTTATTTCTATGTGGAAGCTTGTTATTAGCAATTGTCAGTTTTTTACTATTTCGTTACCATTTGCATGTATTAGTCTGTAAGCTTTCTTAAAATTGTAAAAATAAAATAATAAAGTCTCCACCTTAGCGGGGTTTCAATTTACTGGGCTTTGTTGTCAAAAGTGGTAAACCAATTGTTTACGAGTTCGACTACAGATACAGACTAGACAGAAAGTTGAACTGGAGTAGTTATGTGGACAACAAACTAAACAGGACCTGCATAACCTTCTGGCAGTGCAGAAGAATGATAGGTAAGAAGTGGGGCCTACTCCCTAAAATTATACTATGGCTGTACACCACAGTGATACGCCCCATGATCACCTACGGGGCCGTGGTCTGGTGGCCCCGCACCGAGCTACATGGCTACGTTTTAATTTGTCATCAGGACAAAGGGTATTTGAAGACATTACAATTTAATTGTCATCTTGCATCTTTCACGCAGTAGAATGTATGACATGTGTCGAGGTTGACGTTCTTATTAGTTTGTATATTGTGTGTAAAAAAACAGAGGAAATAGTATTAACACGAATAAATAAATGCGTTAAGGTGAATAACATATTTTCTTTATTTTCCTGTGAACGTAAATCTACGATTAATGATCATTTTTTATAGTTTCATCGACGTTTGCGAGCAACTGCGACCGCAAACAAGTTTATTTTATTGACTGTTAATCTTCAACACACATTCATTCCCATTTCCACACACACACAATATATTCTTGATGTAGATATTATTGCAGACAGCTGGACAACCTGTTTCTGAAACAGGCACTTTCATTTTCACTTACTTTGTTTGATGTACTGAACCAGCTGTTCTATTCTGTAATAATCTCACCGTGAAAACTTATGTGAAGTGAGCTTGAAGTGAGTTGTCAATAGTGGCAATCCCTAGCATCAGGTGGAATGATAGCTCACTTCACCTGAGATTTCACGGTGAGATTGTTACAGAATCGATCGGCTGATCCTAAAGAGGCTTTTGCCCAGTAGTTAGAATGAAAGTTTAGTTTAGTTGGAAAGTGCAAGCTTAAAAAAATACTTGGGGTAAAGGTAGACTTGTCGCTTGGGTACAAAATATGCGCACTCGTTTGTCGAGAAAGCCATCGAAGGAAGCAGTTCCTTTCATCAAAGACTTATAAGTAAAAATTGATTCGGGGATAGATTTACGAGTATGTAAGAACGCTATGAATTTAAGTGATAACCTAATAATGGTATAGTATGGAAAATTACTTTAGCCGATGCTGCACCTCCGATAGTGGGCGTTGCCTTTAATGCCCAACCGCCTATTTCTGTTGCAAATTACACTTGCGTGCAAATTAAACGGCCGCTGTTGTCAACACTTACAAATATTCTCTCTCCTTGCGGACTAATGATATCTCCTGGAGCCGCCTTCTCAAGCGGGTCAGAGCAATAACAACTAAATTTGGCAAGTGGCCGCTAATCCGTTTTTGTGGCAGTGGCACACGCGGATGACGTCATGGCTGGTAATTTTAGCCCGCGCTGACTCACAACTGAGGGCCGGCCCGCACAGGAATTTGAGTATTACATGTCTTTTATGAATGCGCCTTACAAGGCAGCATGGGGGAATTTATGATGAATTTGCGATGGATAAAAACCTGCTGCACATCTTGAATTACAAAGTCATCAGTCACCACCAGAATTTAGGTGTAAAAAGTGACCATGCATTCTGACAGACTGCAAATAATTGTACAGACGAACGAACAAAGCAGATTCTAAGCTCATATCTTATTTTGAATACAAACACTATTTTCAGTGGTATTTAACGCTACGTTTTGCGGTAACAGAAAAATATACCTCTTTCAATTGCGGGTCGAAAACATGAGTTATTGCAGATTTTTTTAACTATTAGCAGTAGCAAAATATGGAAGGAATTAAAATATCCAAATTTTTAACTTGCAAGAATCGTGATAACCTTAAGATAACTTCCAAATAAATATAGCTCAGTTTGTTAAACAGCTGGTGCTTTTTATGAATCATCAGATAAACACCACGAGGAAGTGCCTGTTTTATAATGAGATGATTTTGTAAGCTGAAAGAATTGTTTTTTTAATGCAACATATCTTATGCCATGGCTAACAGCCCTGGCCCATTTACCTACTATCTGTTTCTCTTGAACTAGCTACAGTATCATGCTTTACCTTGTTACCTTGGTTGCCTTGGTTACTATCTCTAGTCAGTCTGAAAGATTTTAGGTTTCAGCACATTGCATGTCTGATTACTATCCAAACTTGTTCAAATGAATGGAGGAACTCCTTCTTCTATCTCTTTCACAAAAAAGTAGAGAACATGACTTTGTTCTGACGTCTAAACTCAGCACAAGGAATATATCTCACCCTCTTAAAACAATTTCGTTTACAATTAATGCCGATGAGCAATACCAAAAACACAATAACTCCATCTATCATTAACACAATGAAATGCCTGTTGAATACTGATCGAAAACATCTGCCAACAAAAAACGATATTATCAAAAATAACCCAATACACGTTCATACAATACATACACACATTTATAATACAACACACACACGCATACATGCAATACATAGGTACATACATATGCAGCATTACAGGGAATACTGAAGCTGATAATTTCATAGATTTCTCAAACGTAACAGACGTTAGTGCTAAAAATATCAAACAAACACTCATATACCCGCGCTGTGTTATATTAAAAATAAATAGAGGCTGAATCTCAGAACTGAGAAATAAATTGGTTCAGCGATACATTTTAGCTGCCCCAGTACTACATTCTTTGATTAAAATAAGGTTTTTATGCTGACGTGTGGTGCCGAGGGGCCTAAAATGTGTAATGTATGCAAATGTCTTTCTGTGGAGTTTAAACTGTTGAAAGTCTTATTTTAGGACTGTTTAGTGGTCGATTTGAGGCAGTAGGTGAAGGAAATGCTGAGCTTAATATAGGTCTGCTCAATATTTGTAGGTAGAACTTTGTTGAGGAAAGCAGATCACTAAAATACCAACCACTAATAAACATTTGCGCCTAGACCGGTAGATTTATGTGTCCTGTCGTTTAGTAATCATCCCTTTTTTTGTAATCTTCAATCTGTCTGTCAAGTGAAGCGCTTCTTGATTACCAATAGCAATTTTCAATGCATTGCCCTCGTTAGTCGTGTCGCGAACCTTAATAACTTAACTGGAAAACTAAGAGGTGTAGTTAATCATTTTTGAATGGAACGTCGATTCAGGGTTTCATAACAGGTCAGCTACCTTTAGACCAACACTAGGTACCATACCCTACAGATTGGCGACGTAAAACTGGTGGATGCTAAGCTTCACAGCTTGGCTCATCGCCGCATGGTCGCCTGCTTGTCGGTCTTCTACAGATTGTACTTCGGTGAGTGTGCCCAAAAACTCCATGGCCTCATTCCCCCAGCCCCCTTCTTCCATTGGTCATCTAGACGCACTGCAACTTACTATCCTTACCTTGTTCCTATTCCACCAATTCACACTAAGCGTTTCCAAATGTCTTTTGTAATGCGCTCAGCAAAAGAGTGGAACTCTCTACCTGCGTCTGTTTCCGAACGCATACAACCCTAATCTCTTCAAAGTGAGAGTGAACAGGCTTCTTCTGGGTAAGCTCACTCCGTTGTCGACTCTGTCTCTGTCACCACTGACCTAGACTAGGGTCAAGAGAAAACCCATCTTAAATAAAATAAAATAAAAATTCCAGGCGGGGTACCTACTATTGCTATCGGACTAAAGCATTTGTGTGTGTTCAAATAGCTGCTAATAATATGTGAGCTATTTTGAGTGCTAGCTATGCATCTGTTGATAGTCTACTGTTTGAAGTTGTTCCCAATTGCGCTGCATTCATTGCAGCTGTGCAGACACTTGGAGTTCCCAGTACTAGACGAATATGATGAATGAAGAAGGTTTAGATATGTATACAGTTTTACAGAGAGGAATCTGCCTCTAAGGGATCTAAAAAGGGATATTATATGTCATAGCAGTATAGACAACATTGATAAACAGGAAAGCTGCAGGACTGCGATAAATTGTCTATGTTAAATTCCAACGAACAAAATTCCGTCCAAAAACCTTTGATTAGTTTTCAACGTATTCTTTTTTATTTTTTAAATAAACGAAAAATAATAATATTATAATATAATAAGAGACAACATCCACAAGGTCTTCAGGTCCCGAACTAGGTAGAACCTGTACTACGGTAACCTGATGACTGATATACATGCTTTTATATACATATACACACCCAGACACAGGTCAAACAGACATGTTCATGCACACAAATGTTTGACTTGTCCGGGGATCGAACCGGGCACCAGCGGCTCAGAAGGCAGGGTCGCTACCAACTGCACCAATCGGTCAGTCAAATGCAATCAAGAACATGGGATCACTGAGGGGCTTTGACCGGTAAGAGTCTGACACTCTCCATTCTCTAGAGTTTCCGTGGTTATAATCTATAGATGAAGATTTTTTCACAAGAAAAACCAGTATAAATTTCCATTTCAAGGGGCCTCCTCCCTAAGCACGAAGTCCGTCGTTTCGTCCAAAGTTACGGACGTTTCGTACTCCGTATCACTTACGGACATAAGATTAGTCCGGGGTCCAAAGAAAAAATTAATGACAAAACGTTTAGACAGTTGTCCTTACTCCAGATGTGTTTTTGCCCATCGAAAAGTTATTTAATCGGGAGTGGGGTTCACTTTTAAGTATCGATCTACTTTCGGACGGGCCCGAATCCTTAGACTTAGACAGTGGGCCCCCTGTTCTCTGCTTTCCCACATTACAAGCATCCACGACTTATAGAGCTAAACCTCAACCCAATTCTTCATCATACTTACCTCGTTCCTTCCAAGTCACTCCATAATCGTACAATGAACAGGTGATGCGGTATTCACGGAGTATAAATACCGCTGGTGACGGCTTGGAGCGGTTCCAGTCGAGAACCATTCATGATATACTTTGGGTATCGGGTAGTAAACGTGTAGTGTCAATGATTTTGGGAGAGAAAGGTCAATGCTTATGATGCCAGAGGTCGTTTGGGAAGCTAAGCTTTTACATTGCATGTTTCCTTTTATTGTTATAAAAATGCAGACAAAGATCCCTTTTTTCAGGCATTCTATTCAGCGGTAGAAGTAACCATAATTATTAAAATGGCATTTATTGAATTCTATCATTTGATCGTGTGCAACAAGCAAAAAATAAAGAAAGCAAAATTGTTTCAATGTTTCAGACTAAACACGTGCATACAAAAAACTTTAGTTACGATTTTTTCTTGAGTTTCTTCAGAAAGTTATGGAACGTGAAAAAGGGAACCAATCTTTAAGACAACGTTTAGTATTACCAGTATATTCTAACTTTTTTTTTAAACTGTTAATATTAGTAACATGCGTTTAAAGAGTGTAAACAGCAAAGAATTCTGTCAATCATGTTATGTATTTCTCGCGAACAGCTGGCATGACACATATTTTTAGACTGCGACTCGGTTGCTGTACTTCTTATGATAGTTTCAGTGCAGAAAACAAAGTGACATGACTGAAAGTTATCCAATTCACAGCTCGTTATTACCGTTACTGATGAAACATACTGGCTATGGTCTAGTAAGTTAAGCTATTTCATCTTAGATAAGAAGCAAATCACAAGGAATTGTTTAAAAAACATTTCGTAGTATTTTTTTTTTGGTTGCGAAAGATTTGTTAGAGTTTGAAGAAAGGAAGAAAGTTAACCCAGAAAGGCCAAAATAAAATTGGACGATGTAAACTTATCCTGTTTTCCAATGGTAGCTTCTCTCAGCAGTTTATTTACTTCATGGACAGGTACAATAGTTGATGATGTTATATTTTCATCAATACATAAAATTAGGACCGAAAGTAAGTTAAGTCTATAAATTAACTTCTAGCATGAGTTGCATCAATCTAAACTGAATTTAGAACATCATCTGACTCATCTTAGACAGTCAACTCTAATCTGACACAACACCAGACAATTAATCGAAACCGAATCGATTTTGAAATCGCCGCAGACTCGCCAATAAATCAGATGGTACAGTCACGTATTCCTATAGGTAGCGCCACTCATCATCTCAGGCGCGAAGAAGTTGCGCTTGCGCCACGAAACTGTCGCGAGCCAAACATTCTATCCAGTGACGAGCCATTTATCAATTTTGCTTACCGCATAGATTTAAGAGGGTGTCATCCCTAGAAGATTATCATCTCACGCACTTTAGTGCCATATAGAACACGAAACGGGAATATAAGCTTGATATAAAATATAAGATTGATATAAAATATAAGCTAGATATAAAATATAAGCTGGATATAAAATATAAGCTTGATATAAAATATAAGCTGGATATAAAATATAAGCATGATATAAAATATAAGCTAGATTTAAAATATAAGCTTGATACCTATAAATTAAAAGCTCGATATAAAATATAAGCATGATATAAAATATAAGCTAGATATAAAATAAAGGGTTGATATAGAATATAAGCCTGATATAAAATATAAGCTTGATATAAAATATAAGCTTGATATAAAATAAAAGCATGATATAAAATATAAGGTTGATATAAAATATAAGCTAGATATAAAATATAAGCTTGATATAAAATAGCTTATTGACTCGTTGGTTTAGTGGTCGCAAGCGCTGCTGCTGAAGAGGCCCTGGGTCCGATTCCCGGGTCAAGCAAAGTGTTATTGGGTTTTTGCCATCTGGAAATTCTCAGCCCAGCCCGTAGTCTGGATTGTGCCCAGTTGATGGCAATAAGCTCGCCCCCTATCACATGGGACTTAAAGATAGCTTGTGAAATGTGGGTGTACTAAAGGTACACCTCTGCCAAATTCTTCGGGGAAAATAGGCGTGATGTTTTCTTACGTAAAATAGGTAAATTTTGTCGGACAGCACACCCAGCGCGATATTGCTACTACTGGAGTATACTGTTATTTAGGTAAATAGAGCTGGGGCACTTCTTTAGAAAGCGATTAAGCAAAGTATTCATTCATATCCTGCAAGGATTCGAAATATTAATATACCTAAAGGCAGGAGATAAATTGGAGTGACTACAACTCTTGTATCGATATTGGATAATTGCTCATACCATGACCACAAGTTTGTCATGTTAGTTCAAGCTGCATAATGTATGCTATTCTTATAAGCACGTAACAAGATAACAAACGTAATATAGACAGAGTAGAGGAGAAAGTGAAACTGCTACTGTGAAGATATACGTACTCCTTTGGTGAATAATCAGAAACACCCAATATGATTATTTTAGAATTGGTAAGTCTCTAAAATCAAAAGTCATTAATTCAAACTAGGCTGAGATTAAGCACTTTTTGAACGTCAAAATTACATAAGACAGACCCCGAAAGCTCCCGCCCTTCACCACTTCCTAGTGCTTTAGCTGGGAAGAAGAAGTGGCGCAACAAACTCCCCAGCACAGCTGTCTATTCAGTTAGAAGAACTGGATTCTATACAATAGTAAGTCATTAACATTACGAAACACAACCCATTAAATTAAATTATTTGCCTTTATATCAGCTAGCACACGCCAATATACCTACCAACAAACATTGAAAACTATACTCAAGCAGAAATAAATAATCAAAACTAAGCAGAACTTAATACCTAAATAAAAGCCTCCAGGCATAAAGGGCGTGCCCGCTTACATATGCATCTGAATGACCATATAGGTAATCATTTATAAGCTCACAAGGACATTCTATTCCGTGGAAAAGGATAAGACGATCATTTCAAGGTTTAAGATAGTATTAATTACAAATACCAACATGATTGAATTATAGAAATACTTCGCACGGGAGTTAAAGACCTTTGGCAAATACCCTTGAACAAGTTGATTAGATCGTAAATGATGCATGAACATCTTCTAATTAATTTGTAAATATAATGGGCGTTATACTCATTAAGAAAGTACTGAATCTAGTAAATATTGAGGGAATATTAATGTTTGCTGTAACCTTAAGGTGGGATATTTTAGATTGCTAGTAGAGGTCAGTCATTATATGTTTAGACACGATGATTGGAACACTCTTAGCAAAGAAAACGTCATAAAATGATATCACAGTATTGGAATAGAAGCAACAGATATTATAAAGAGGAAGGTAGAAAATAATAAATCACATAATACAGTCGATATGGCTAGGAAGGAAGTGAACACTGAGATGACGTCTATTAAAGATGTTAGAAACATACCGAAGTACCGCAATGTATCCAAAAAAATGAAGATAAGGATGAATGGGTGACGATTTGATTATATTTTCAACAGACGTGGGACTATTCAGTGGCTTTTACAATATTGTAACTGGTTGTGCGACATCTACCTTCATCCAGGTTTGCTAGTGTATTGTATCAAACTTCCAGATTCAGTCAGTAGTAGAACTCAAGATATTTTTGGTGTCCCTGGGTGGGCATTGTTAAATATTAGTTTTAGCAACTTAACACCTCATTCAGTCAAAACTTGCTGAGCTGAGTGTTGGACTCTGCGTAGTGACACGTTTACCGTCATGACGTAGTAACATTCTATTGACGGCTTACAGCTTGCGTTTATTTAAATAGCAAGATCGAGTTCCTCGTCACCTCGCCTGGCTATTTCAGGACCGATTATGATATAACCTTCATTGTTTTTGTGGCATATTATTACTACATAATGTGGAAATTCCAGACATTTTCGATTATATTCGATACACTTTATAAAATGACGTTTGGCGATACGTGATTAGATTGGAACTATGCAGGAGACAGCTGCAAGCAAATTCCAACTCTCTACTTCCAAATTTAGAACCCAAATTCCCGAAGCAGAAAATTTTAGGGATCGTGCCAAGAGAAAAGGAGTTTTAGCTTCTTCAATTTGTAGTTTAAATTCGTCTGGTAATGACGTTACCTGTTATTAAGAATAGAATTGGCAGGGAACAGGTCGTGAGGTGGTTATAGGATCTCTGACGTTGGCTGGCGCTGAGTCACCATTTGACAAGTCGGCTAACTAGACCTGTCTTCTGCAAGTAGATCTTCATTCGTCTATAAAATTAATTTATTGTCACTGAGAAAGAATTTATGAATTGATATGGGTGGAGACGAGATAATTCACGATATTTGTGATTTGTGTCATTACCCCACTACGACGTAGTCTTATAAATATTAGTTTTTACATAAAATTAAGAATGCCACAAAATTGTAAATAATAACGGTTTGTTTACTTTAATTAAACTTGCTTATGTTTTTAACATTCCCTTGAAGTTTACTGGTCAAGAAAAAATATTTCATATATCAAAACATAAAAATATTAAGCTATAAAATACAAATCTTGCTAGGTCACAGTGACATAAAGATTCCCAACGGTACCTCTATTCTTCAAAACGATGTCTTTAGTTAACCTTAGTTAATATAGAAAATCTGAACAGCATCAATCATAAGTTCAGAAATGATCCAAATTGGTGAAGTCGATTAGTGCAGAAAAGAATCAGCTGATTTTAAACAAACTCTCATTGTTGGCACGCTGGGAATCGCATCTTCCTAAAATATAAAACTTTATTTTTATTTATAGGAACGGCGAAAAATCAGCCAATTCTTGAGAACGGCGATGCAGGACACACGGAGAGTGCGTGGGCACTCTCCGTGTGTCCTGCTGGGCAAACCCGTGGGGGTTTGCCCAGCATTTGTGTAGGTCAATCAGCATCGACCTAGCCTATTCCGAATTCTGTTAAAAACAATTTACCACGGATTTTGAAAAGTTGAATTTTCATTTTAATTCGTATAGTGTTCTGTAGATTTCGGTCATTAATTTTTCGATTATTTTTCGTAATTCAATTTTAAAACAAATTCAAACAAAAGAAAATCATCAGCTGCTTGTTTCTCGGTGGCTGCCAACATTCTCAGTTAATGTGTTATTGTGGTACCAACATTACTGTACCTCGTTCTCTTGTGACTGAAATACATACATACATATATACCAATATTTGCATGTTTCTTGGCCTCTCCTAATCGGGAAAGAAGAGATGCATTAATGCCAGTGCTACTTGATACTGCTGTTGGCTAAAAGTTCCAATTCTATCATGGTTTGGCGACCCTTCAACAACGTCAACTACTCTTCAGCAACTGAATGGGCTCAATTGGACTTTATCTACTATTGAAACCGCTCAAGCGGTCTGTCTTAGTAGGCAGACCGCTTGAGCGGTTGAAATATAGTTTTTAATCAAGCCACTAAATACGTCGTATATTCCCATATGCACTATTATATCTCTTTGCATTATTTATCTTGATCTTCCTCTTCTCTCTGCCCACTCCCCGGGGTCCATCCCACGTACATTTAATGCACAATTTTTGAGGTATGTCAGTTACCGCAAAAAAGATAATTCATTAGCATCAATTTGAAAATGCAGCATGATTGTTGGTAATATAAAGTACATTCCCAGGACAACTCTAAATTTATTAACATCTGCTTGTAAGTTTTAAACATAAATGGCCAATTCTTTATCGAGCGTTTTCAGGCTAACATAAACTATAAGGTCAGGTTTCTTCATGTTTTTCCTTCACCGAGGTCAGTAATGTCCAAGATAAACTCAGAAAGTACATATGAAATTGAAAAAGTCACACTGGTAACAGGATTTGAACCCACAACCTCGTGCATGAAAGGCGAGATCCAAACCACAGGGCCAACCGGTCTCAAAATTGCGGCAATAAGTCCCCTCTTTGAGGAGTGGCTAGAGAGGCGCCACAGCGTCCTCACCTTCCGCCTGACGCAGGTCCTCACCGGACACGGTTGCTTCAGGAGGTTCCTGTTCCGGATAAGGCGGGAGGAAACGCCTGGGTGTCACCATTATGTGGATCGCCCGGAGGACACGGTGGAGCATACGGTGGAGGTCTGCCCGGCTTGTGCGGAGCACCGCTGTGTCCTCGTGGAGGCGATTGGCGGTGGCAATCTCTCGCGTCCGGCCCTGGCCCAGGCCATGGTACGGAGCGAGAGGGCTTGGGAAGCCATCACCTCCTTCTGCGAAGCAGTAATGCTCGCGAAGGAGGAGGGGGAACGGGTGAGGGAGAGGAAAAATTCGCGCCCTCGCGCCCCTAGCCGCCGCAGGAGACGCCCTGGGCGTCGGATATCACAAGCCGATTCCCGGCCACCGTAGGCGCGGGCTTGCGAATGGCGAGCAATGGGCAGCTCGCCGTCCGATAAGGACCAGGCCCGGGTCAACGGCACGTTGTTCCACGCGCACCTGAAAGCGATGTCAGCACCAATGACGGAGTCCGCTAGGGCCGATGCTTGCCAGGCTTGTAGGCTGGTTCACCACTAGTTATTGGCACACGTCTGAATCTGAAAATACAAACTGGTCTTTAACATATCGAGACTTGACTAATACGATACTTATTCATTATGTTGTTCGTTGTTTTATATTACTTAATATATATAAACTAGTGTTACATCCAATTACGGATTTAGAATTTAATAGCTATACAATACATGCAGCAGAAACAAACGTAAAGAATGAAGTGAACTGCTAGCACCATCTATGCATTGCTAAGCGTACAGTGTGTGTGCATGAGAAGTTGCGAATGGGTTTGTGTGAGTGGTAGGTATGTGGTGATTGTCTGTATATCTTCTATTCAAATAATTTAATTTAGATCTATTTGTCAGTTGGTCAAATACTGACGTTAGTAATTGTTTCCTGAATATACCTTTTTTATGTATTAAATGTACCAAGATGAGAAAATCTTTTGTTAAAATTACTTCACATCCTACCAATGATTGAATTTTGAGCGTTGTTTGTAGATTTTAAGAAGCAGTTCATCAAACTCCCTCCCCAATGCTTAAATAAAAGAACATTTGAATGTATACCTCCGTCTAAAAAACAAGACGTTTTACCTATATTTTTAGAGCGATAACCTCAACAATAACTATTGACGTGTTGCCCACGAACTTACAGAGTATACACGTATACATTGCACATTCTTGTAACATGTGTTTCTTCTAAGCGTCAACATCTTCTTACTGCCAAATATTTTTTCTACGAAAACTTATGGACTTGCTTTTTAATTGCTTGACTGACCAGTTGGCGCAGTTGGTAGCAACCCTGCCTTCTGAGCCGCTGGTTCCGGGTTCGATCCCCGGACAAGTCAAACATTTGTGTGCATGAACATGTCTGTTTGACCTGTGTCTGGGTGTGTATATGTATATAAGTATGTATATCAGTCATCAGGTTACCGTAGTACAGGCTCTGCCTAGTTCGGGACCTGAAGACCTTGTGTGGATGTTGTCCCATATTATAAAAAAAAAAAAAAAAAAAATCTTGATGTCACCAACAATCGCATCGCTTGATCAATCTGATAAGGAAGCATGATCCTTGCCACGGGCAACGTAGGCGTCATAGATAAATGATCATTTTCTTGGAGCTTCCTTGTCATTCGAATATCTATGACAGTCGCCAGGCAGGCGCCTGGACGTTTGTGTATCGGCCAATCATTTCTGCTCGTAATGCTGAGATGCCCGTAATAAAATACTGATATTCAGTAGCATTACATCTAGCTACACTGAGCCGTACCCAGCATAGCTGGGAAGACAAGCCAACTTATCAATTTACGTGCATAGTTTTTGATGGTGTATTGATTTCTAAGGGGTAGCACACAATGAATGTCTGTCATTCTCGTTTGCACACGGAGAATCGACGCAGACTGCCATTTCGACAGTCAATCTCAGTGTTCGTTAATGACGAGTAGAATATAGAGGGATGATCATCAGACCAGCAGAGGGGCAATTCCCGTATCTTTAAGAACGTTAAACGCATTCTAATCTCAGTCTCAATTCGTCAAAAATACAATCAATTTGAGGTTTAAGATCATTTATTCTCATAAGAATTACACTATTCACTTACATGAGAATATTATAACTAAACACTTAAAAATAACAAATGTTGGGGGTATTACAAAAAATTAGACATCGATTATATAAATGTTTTGATTGAGGGTAGATTACAAATCATTGTGGACAAAATGTTCGTTCGATACATGTAAACAAGTATCCGTGTAACACAGATCAACGGTAACTGGATGTTGACTGTTACATACATTATTGACACGTTTTTGACATTGATTGTCGCTGAGATGAGATTGTGACTAGAATTTGAACGTTTTTTTTTAGTCCGAGAATTGGCCTTCTGACCAATGACGGGCAACATCATCATTGTTATACCTGGATACAGGCAATAGGCTCACCCCGTGTTGAATTGCTAGCCAACACGGTGGCATTTTACTTATATTCCCCTTCAACTAAATTAGACTTTAAAAGGAGTGGGATCTTGTTAAAATTTTAATGGGTGGAATTTAAATTCATGTTGTGTTCACCAGTCAGATATTTCAACTATGATATTTTAAGGCAATGATTTATTTAATATAAATGAGAAAAGCGAAGAACATTAATAGAAACGAATGTTTAAGTGTTTATATAAACCTACACTTACAAAAATAAGCATCATTTATCATTTAGAAGAGGTTTTACAGTTGAATGATGTTCTGCGCTTTACTCATTTATTTATATTCACTTTTGAGCCATGTTTAGTAATAACCTGAAATAAAGCATGGGTTGTTTAAAGTTTGCACTAGAACACAAACGCTCTCCTAGTTTCGCGTTGCTAAGCTAAAAACAAGCACTATTTTGTGTAGAACACCATTAATACGGTTATTCCACTCCAGGTTGTTGGCAGAGCTCAGTGACAAATAGTTCAGGTGTTAAAGTGTCTCCACACTTAATATGTGGGGTAAAGCTCGAAATACACTTACGGGAAATTGGTCGTATGATTTGTGAATCTATTTCTAAATTCATCGTATGTGTGGCGTGATTTTCAGTGGCTTATTCCTATTTTGATTTGTTTTATTTTGTGGAACCAATTAAATAGTGTTGATGAATGGTTTATTAATTTGCCGAAGTAAGGCTCAGATATCCATACAAATCCATATATATGCGAAAGGAACTCCGTCTGTCTGTCTGTTACCTTTTGACGCCTTAACAGCTGAACGGATTTCAATGTTCGTTCGACGTGTGTTCGACGGCACGATTGGCGCAGTGGTTAAGCGATTGACTGCTGCGTTACGTGTCGCGGGTTCGATCCCCGCACGGAACAAATATTTGTATGACCTGCAAGTAGTTGTTCCGGGTCTGGCTGTTTGTGTATGTGAGTTTAAATGTTTGTAAACGCACACACGATACAGGAGAAATTCCTAGTGTGGGGCAACGTTTTAAAAAAACCACCTACCTAACCTAACCTAGACCATGAACTGGGGCGAAACCGCGAGCAAAAGCTAGTACTCAATATAATTTATATTTGAACAAATTAAAGGAGAATGGGCACCGTGCTATGGGTTTCTGCACTGAACCCCAATAGCCATAAGGTATATATGTCGTAGGATAATTTGATACTTCGAATTTTCGCGAAAATCCTAGGGGTTTTGCGAAAACGCGGATAATTAGACATAGGCGAAAAATTTAGGTTAGGTTAGGTTAGAACAGTGACCATTAGCGCGCGAAGGCGAGCGTGCCGCGGCAGCGGCCGCCAAGCGCCAGATACCCTTCTATTGTTGGTTAGGTTAGGTTAGGTCCTGACTTTGTCCAGTAAGATATGATAATTTTTCGCCTATGTCTAATTATCCGCGTTTTCGCAAAACCCCTAGGATTTTCGCGAAAATTCGAAGTATCAAATTATCCTACGACATATACACCAATGGAAAAAACTTTTCAAGTAGAACCTTTGCTACTTGCCGCAGTATCAACATCGCCACATGCGAACTACGCATCACACTGACGTCACGAAAATCCTGCATCGCGCAAGCAGAGTTTACCACGCAACTAGCATAGATACAACGTCCCAACATCAATCGTCGGGCAGTTGCCCACCAGATACGACACCCGTCTGGTCGGAGGATCCTCCCTTTTCTATGGAGGTATGAGTGAACTTTAGACCCTGTTCCTCGTACCTCTATATACTAATACGACTTATTTTATTTTATTTGGGAAAACAAACAATCGCACATTTTATATTAAAATACACCGTATGCTATAAGTAAATGTACAATCCACTACGTTTCCACATGCTACTAGATTATGAAAGATACAGTTTTGGTAAAATTAAATAAAAACAATACAATTATTTCGCAATCTTAAAACCAAATAGTTAATACATACATATTCAATGCATAATAATAACAAATTTTGAGCAAGGCGCTTATAAATTTGTTTTATACATGTATGTATAGATAGGGCAAAGACGTCGATATCGTTAAAATTATTATTGTAAGCTTGAACCAATATCTGGAGTGGCGCTCTCTCTCCTGCATTTGTACGACAGGGAGTTGTGAACAACTTTTACTATGGGACACAATATGAAATCGCGAAAAAAAAATCAGCTGCTCCCTACCTGATGTTCGGCACAAAATAGCCGAAAGTGTTACCTAAATGGATGTGCTATTAAGGGGAAACATTTGTAACCAAAACGGATTTTGGTGGGACGGCAACCCGACAAGACTAAGGATCAGGAAAAATAAAATATAATACTATTAAACATTGCGTTGCAAAAAATTCGTGCATTTATCTTCTTCATAAATGAAAAAACTTGCTTGATTAAAGTTGCTTTTTCGATAGAAAATTATGTTGCTGGCATCTAATGAGTTCGAGCATATGTGGCCTGGGAATGAAGGAAGTAGGTGCATTACAAATCAATCGATTTAACTTTTTTCAAACGCTATGGTCAAAGTTTTAATAGAATGCATGAGAAGGTTTTGGCTAAAGAGGTATTTTTACCTCTGTACCCGAAATCTAGTTGTACAATCCATATCTACCTACCCTTTAGGGAAATCTTGAAGTTTACAAGTTACTGTTTATTAATTCGTTAACTTATGACTAGAATTAGGTGGTAATGTTAACGTCACATTTAGAATGATTTTACGCCGAACAAACTAATAATTCAGACCAGTCGTAGTTTCAATGAAATTTATTTTGACGGTAGGTACCTATTGAGAGTTTCGGCAGGTTTAACATTATGTCCGACCGACTCTTAGAAGCGTTGTTCTTAAAACGGCATACGCGTATAGGAGGCCATGTTTTAAAGACTTATAAGATGACGGTTGCAAAGCACATAAATAATTAAAGTTAATTAATAGACGAAACAGCAGTGGTGGCCCAGTGGTAACGGCGGCGACTTACGAGTTGTAGGTTGTAGATTCGAACCCTGACAGGCGCTTTACTTTGTGTAAATTATTTCATCACCACTGCTCTCAAAACGGTGAAGGAAAACATCGTGAGGAAACCAGCATGTCCTAGAACCAAAAATTCGAAGACGTGACGTCTACCAACCCGCACTGGGCCCGCGTGGTGGATTATGGCCCACACCCTCTCACCGCGAGGAGGCCTGTCTCCCAGCAGTGGGAACATTATAGGCTGATGATGATGATTCTATTGACGAAATACCTGAATTTCACTAATGCTTAATTACTCATATTTAGTTCCTCATAGACTGACAATCGAGAGAAGTCGTCATATCACGAAATATTCTCCTTGATGAGATCTTTCCGTTGGTATACATATATCTTAACGTTATTAGGCTTCATTGCAGAGCCGCCCAATATCCTTTATTGTATTTATAATAGCAGATGTCTTAAATGTGTTCTTGATAGCTATTAAATTCAAACGTTATGGACGTGGCTCATTTGGCTTGTCCTATCTACTGCTTAAGCAAATTATGGTGTAAGCAATGTTAGTTGCATGTTTCTAAACTGCACTATTTAGCCAAGATCTTACATTATTTATGCAAATATAATTTATCTTTACGCGACCACAATATTCCCATAGATACATTTATTTCACATTTATTTCGATCGTTATAAAATAAAATACATGGTTAATATTGACCAACCATCACTATCACCACTAGTCGGACCATTCTTTTGACCCACCATCTTCATTTATTCCATATTTCCACCATTTCCAACGAAAGGGAACCTAAAAACTGCTAGTAGGTACTGCTTGCTCCAAAACGTTGGACAGTGCGACCTCAATAGTCTGTGGGAGCTTCCGCGTACGCGCTGCCAACGTTCGCACAAAAATGAACGGAGACTGAAAAATATGGAAATAGATTGATGATCTATCAATGTATGTGTGTATATGTGGATTTTCTGGTTTGATTTTTGAAAGGATTGGTTGGCTATTTTAGTTAGAACACCGCCCGTGTGCAAATAAAAATAGCCAACCAAGCCTTTGTAAAATACATTAGATCGAACAAGACCTGATTTTTTAAAATATTATAACAAGATGTTTTTTGGTGAATCTACTCCTTATAAGCTTAGTGTGCTTAGTGGACTAGACAAGTCATAATACTGAACAACTATAGAAATATAAATTAAAGTACAGTAAGTAAATATTTTAGTTTCTCATAACTGAATTTCTTGGTTTAGACGATATGATTTTCCGATAAAGAATTGCGATACGTCGATAAATTGATTAACAAACTTATTAGTTGATACTGAAACGAACTAAAAAAAACTATAAGAAATTGATGCGTTCGGATATAAATCCGTGAGTTTTTCAACGGAATTCGTATATTTGTGTAAGTCCGTGTACGTCCGAATGTCAGTTGTGTCGTTATTATTTTGAATGGAAAACTCTATTTTTGATTGCGGAGCGTTATGGTTATCTCATCTGTTCACAAAGTATTTACAAAATCTTGTGTAATTTTTGTATTAAATATTGTAAATTTTTATTAAAACAAGATTCACAACAGAAGTTTAACATCCCATCACACAATCTTTATTATAAAGTTAAATTATGTTTTAAAGTATTACAAAGTTAAAAAAAACTGAGGTAAAAGATTCTAGTTGCTCAAAAAGAGTACCTGGTCTAATTGGGCATTATCTTTATTGAAACAATTATAATGTTTTTTTTTAATTCAGTCTAAGATAAAACCGACTAATCGAAAAACCTAAGCCCTAGTTCACACAGACGAAAACATTACATCAATTTTTGCAACACGTATCCGATTCAGTTGTAACATCATAGCAACGACAAGGCGCCTCCGTTAGTGACAATCGTAGAACAAACGAAACGCGATCTAAATCGGTCGTGTGCCCTGACGGCTATTTCAGCTGGTCTAAATATAAAACGACAAAGATCGCAGCGCGATGTGGGTCGAGATACCTTTTTCTTTCGATCTACAATCGGCATGTGCACACCTTGCATAATTCAAGCGCCGACTGATATTTTAAAGGACGTTTTATTAATTAAAACAACTGACAGTTCCAATTTTGAATTGAGAATATCAGTTTTAATTTTTGAAATCAGATTCCTTTTTAAAAATTTTCTGTGTTCGTGAGGTGTTGAAGTAGTGACGGTGTGTCGGTTGAATTTTTTATGTGTGTTCGAATGTGTTTGTGGTAGAAAATAGCTGAACGTATAAATAAAATGAATAATTGCATTGATATTTAGTTTTCCTGGAAGTTTCGAGTGCGATGGCTGAGAAAACGCATGTGTTTTTAAGAGAGATATGAAAGGAGTCTGAATGGTATGAAGAATACTGTGTGAAAATCTGATAAATACAATTTAATGTTCCGCTTGTATCTAAAAGTGCTGATTTCTGAAATAGTTTATCAAAATTCATTTAAATTTTAATACAGCAACGAAAGTTCTGATTTAAGTTTAATGTTCAGATACTTCAAACTTCGAAAAAAGATATGATAGGTACTCGTAGTTTCATCGTTTCCAGTATTTCTGTAAGCATGCAGTGACAAGGCCGTCTGTAGACTAAGGTTGCTGATATAAAGATTAAACTGTGACAGACAGACGGACCGGCAGACAAATATAACGATTATAATCTTATGAAAGCTCTTGTGAAACCTCGTCTGAGCCTCATCATTCATTAGTTGTTTTCAGCATTCTGAAAATCTTACACAGGTAAGATTAAAAGGTAAGCAGTTGCTTACCTTTTGGTTTATTATTTATTATTTGATTACAGAATCAAATAATAAAAAATACATCAAAAGGTAATTATGGTTTTCAAGCTTTAACTTGAGCCATGTCTTGCATAAAATTCATTGTACCTATGGGATTTATAAAACTGTAAAAACGAGTTTGAATTTTTAGCTAAAAAAATACTGCGACTGCATCAGCGGGTTAAAGGTTGATGAGGTCAGAATTTTAAGAGGTTGGGGTTCAAATTTTGGCCTTACAACATGACCTTCGTTGCACTAATAACGCAAGAACTAATTACAATATTTGGTATGTTCAGTTTAGTTAGAAAAGTGAACAAAATACTAGTGCTGAGCCAACCTATCACACTAATATCCTAAAACACACAGTATTGTTAATGAAAACTAATGTATACTAGAAAAATGGCGGCAATATATCATTTTCCAATTTGACGAATTACCGTAGATATCACCAACACGGTCTTAATCTCAATCCCAACTCATCAGACATAACTATTATAGTTACATTCGACCATCGCTCAACAAATACCTCCTAACATTACGACATAGCTTCCCCAACAGCTTACAAAGGATTGATGTCTTCCTATGCGTTACCTTGAGTGACGGCTTCCGTTTATCTGGCAACGAACATTTATGGAACGTTTTCCATACAAACATATACTTGTACATACATAGCCAAGCTTGAGATCCAAATCTAGCAGAGCATAAATACATGCATGGCCCAAATGGAATGTGGGTTGGTGGAGTTGGAAATAGAATTGTTGACATTATCAATGGATCTATTATCAATATCAATAAGGTTTTATTACTTTATCTTATCTTTTATTTATTCAATAGTAAGTACATCCTTATTCGCTAATCGGTCTATCTGTGATTTCCTTTTAATATGATTAATTTAACCACTTTGATATTAAATTTAAAATTGAAAAACCCCCGACAGAAACAAAATCCTCTAAAACTACTGAACAGATTTTCATATTACTTTTTTTTACCAAAAAACAAAATCGGTTCAGCCGTTTGGGAGCTACGGTGCCGCAGACAGACACACAGATACACACGTTAAACTTCTAACACCCCTCTTTTTCCGTCGGGGGTCAAAAAGAACCACTGATTGGACCCCATTAAATCCTAGACGACATTCTGGCAGACCAAGACGAAGATGGAGGAACGAACTTGACTCCTACCGAAAGGAAGGCCAGCAATGGAAGTGCACAGTCATGTGTGGAAAGTGAAAGGGAGGCCCTTACCTAGCAGTGCGACATTACCGGCTAAATAGATAGAAAGACTGAAAAAACAAGGATGCATTTTGATGTTCGTGTTTCAATTTAGTAGGTTGGACATTTTAAATTATTTTATATTGGGCTCCAGCATCGGACATCGTTGGTGAAGCCGGTTCCAGTGGAGACACTACATTAAAATAGCGATGAAGAACATTAGCTATATCGCCATTTACATTATTACTGGACACGAAACGAAACAATTTTTTTGATACCAAGTAAGGTAATATGATTGCACGTAGAAACAGGTCACCGCTACCGAAATAGCAGTAGCCGCGTTCTTCAGTCAGATTTTACGGTCTACGTCAGATGAGCAGCTGACTGATACTTCATATATTATCTATAGAATGCAATGTATGCATTTGTTTATATACTCCCAATCGTCAACGTTCCAATTTATTGATTAACCGTAGAATACACATTTTGATTCAAGAATGTTGCTATTTTTTTATTCTATTGCTATTTAATTTATGATTTCTAGGACACAAAAATAAATATTTTTTCATAAAAAAAATACTATAGGACAGTGGGAATTTCGAGTATTGATAAAACGTGTAAGATCATAAAAGGTAGGGTACTTAATCCACAATAACCAACTTGGTACAGTCGCGAGAAAACCCATTTCTATTTACCATTATACTTTCTACACTTCAAATAAAAATACATTTAGTAACCAGGACAATGTATAGCTCAACAATAATGTACCTAGATACGATTTAATGACAATTAAAACTTAAAAATACAATTATTAACCCAATAAAAGTCTGTTGAGGACACAATAACGATTAGTGACGACTCAGCAACAATAAAATAGCTGGCAACAAACAATTTTATTTTTCCGTTTTACAGAAATAACATGGACTCGACTATCGTACATTCTTGGCAGCGGATAGTACAGAATTCAATACACGACGAATGTTCGTACGTCAATCATAGGAACTGTGAATTTTGGTGCTGACTGTATTAGTTACGGTTATTACGAAAGTTGCAATTCAAATAAAGTCACCTAGAAGCCATAGCAAACAGCTTTGAACAAAAACGTGATGCACTTAAAGTATGAAAGAACATATAACCTTTACCCCGCCTTTACACCCTTAAACTCGTACAAGAAGACTTGTCAAAAACATGTCGTGTAAACCTAAAACATACATTAACTTCGTCGTCGTTTTTTTCAGACATGTATAAGTTAACTATTTTGTTAACTTTTTTCACATTTTTGACAAGTGTTATACATGTTTTATTTATGTCACCGTATGATTGTGGACACCGTTAGTTTAAAATGTAGGTATCTCACGAGATTGTACATTGTCGATAAATTGTGAACTGTGTACCATATTGCTTACAATATAACGTTTCATTTTCGATAGTTTACAATCTGCCCGTGGCAAACCGACAAATTGTGAACTGGTATCAAACTTGCAAGCGACGGATCGCACCTTGCGCTAATACTTAATAAGTAGCTGCGACCAACTTGGACGTAGCGGTCGCCGGCCGCTAAACGCAGGGTCGTGCTGATCAAGTACATACGTACTCATTTTTTTTTTTGTGTGTTGGTCTGTAGAATATGGCACAAATGTAGGATAATGTCTTTTTGGAATTTCTGCCAAAAGTATAAAAAAACGACATAAAACTGATGGTGTGACTTTGGTGTCTGTTTCTCTGTCACATGCACGTTTTTGTTTCTCTGTCAGTGCTGTTCAATATGCTGCCGCCGAGAATAAAACATAAACCAAGATAAGCTTTACTCTTGTAAGGCTTATTTTCCTTTTTTTATTTCCCTCACATGCGCTTTTGCTTACGGCTGTCATCATTAGCCTGGTCGGCTTCCAGTCTAACCAGATGCAGCTGAATACCAGTATTTTACATAGAGCGACTGCCTATCTGACCTCCACAACCCAGTTGCTGGGTAATACGATACCCCTTGGTAAGACTGGTTGTCAGACTTTCGGGCTTCTGACGACCCGTAACTACTGTCAAAGATCCACGAATGACAGCCGGAAACAACGGCTTAACGTGCTTTCTGAGGCACGGGGGGCAGGGGTCTCGATATGTAAAGATGGTCACCCATCCACGAACCAACCGCGACAAGCGTAGCTTAACCTGATCGATCGACCCGTGCGGCTGGTATTACTAAGCCACAAGCCCCACCATTTCACATACCTGTCACAATAGATTCTAAATCTGGTCCAAAAGCTGTTCGTCCACTAAATCCATTAAATTCCATTTAATCACAAAGCAAGAGCTAGCTTTGAACAATAAAATGATCGTCAAACGTTTTGTTTACAATATACAAATAGAAAATCTACAATAATCAAGTAAATAGTTTGCCACGTGTGACACAAACTACATATTATGAGGCTGTGATGAACCAAAAGACCTGAGATGACAGCTGCACTGACACCGTCAAACAATCCATAGA
This sequence comes from Brachylomia viminalis, assembly GCA_937001585.2. Classification (NCBI taxonomy): domain Eukaryota; kingdom Metazoa; phylum Arthropoda; class Insecta; order Lepidoptera; family Noctuidae; genus Brachylomia; species Brachylomia viminalis. The sequence goes on along the minus strand of OW443303.2, from coordinate 3,417,939 downwards.
GCTGTGTTCGATTACCAGGGTATGCAAAGTGTTATTAGGTTTTGCCGTCAGGAATTTTTTGACAGCACCTCGGTGCCTAGTTACTGGTATCAAATAATTATATGGTTATAACTATACAGGGTTTTTGGTAAAATACCATCAACCTCTTAAGGGGTAATTGTACTCATCATTATTCAATGAACAACTTTTACTATGGGACCAAATATGAAATCACAAAAAAAAATCAGCTGGTCCCACATTTTGACGAGTTCTGCAAACATAAATGTAGGGAAACACTGTTTTTTTTTTTCGCGTGGCTTTTTACATTGAACTAAAATATAAGTGCTGATAGAAAATGCAAAGTGGGGATAGGCAAACCATCGAAGGCATAGGCAGAGGTATAAAGTAGGTAGGTAGGTGCCTGTATCTTCGGAAAGTACTGGCGTAATTTGAATGAAAATATAAACGCAGTGAGAATTGAATTAATCGTTTTGGCAAATCAATGCTTTTCCATCCCACATGTTCACGACAAACCGTCGACATTACAGCACAAAGTATCTTGATATTTGATGTCAGCACTAAACTACAATGTAAACGGTACTCGAGCGTCAAACATATAGTAATGCGGTCACTAAAACGGGCATTGTATGTGTAAACGATGGACGGAGCGAGGAATCTCGAAGGCACTATTGGGTTTTGGAAATTTTGAATAATGTATTGAAATGTATATTAAAAGAGCATATACCAGTAATGTCACTTATATAGATCCAGAGCTTTTGGCCCCCCCCGCTACCAAGTTTTCTGTATAAAAAGTTAACAATTATTGTATATTATATTCTAATTTGTTTCTTATTTTCGCCAAATTGGCACCAACAAACAAGTTATTAGTAGGCGTGGTGGTGGTACATTAGTAGGTGTGGTGGTGGTACATTAGTAGGTGTGGTGGTGGTACATTAGTAGGTGTGGTGGTGGTACATTAGTAGGTGTGGTGGTGGTACATTAGTAGGCGTGGTGGTGGTACATTAGTAGGCGTGTTGGTGGTACATTACATAGTTGGTGTGGTGGTGGTACATTAGTAGGTGTGGTGGTGGTACATTAGTAGGCGTGGTGGTGGTACATTAGTAGGTGTGCTGGTGGTACATTAGTAGTTGTGGTGGTGGTACATTAGTAGGTGTGGTGGTGGTACATTAGTAGGTGTGGTGGTGGTACATTAGTAGGCGTGGTGGTGGTACATTAGTAGGTGTGCTGGTGGTACATTAGTAGTTGTGGTGGTGGTACATTAGTAGGTGTGGTGGTGGTACATTAGTAGGTGTGGTGGTGGTACATTAGTAGGTGTGGTGGTGGTACATTAGTTGGTGTGGTGGTGGTACATTAGTAGGTGTGGTGGTGGTACATTAGTAGGTGTGGTGGTGGTACATTAGTAGGTGTGGTGGTGGTACATTAGTAGGCGTGGTGGTGGTACATTAGTAGGCGTGGTGGTGGTACATTAGTAGGTGTGGTGGTGGTACATTTCCTTAATAACATGCTGTTTTACTGCTACAATTGTATAGGTAATAATTCTGTAAAAACTTACTTTCTTCTTCTCCGTACCATGTTTGGTGGATTCGTTCTTACAGCTTCTTGCTAAATTGTTATAGAGAATTCAAACAGCAAGACTTAAGACCAAAACAATATGTTTGCGATCAATGATTAAAAACAGCACCCATCCACCATCCATATTAAAACTACTTAGTGATACCAATAACTTTCATTTCATACACCTGGAAGTGCTCTGCTATTTCCAGCACAAACAGTTACTGTTCAAGTGCCCAAATGGCCGATTAAAGGCGAATAGCGAGTGAACCTCAACTGAGGAGTGTGAGTGAGTAGTGGAGACCGCCTGGCGACGCGCCAGTAGCGCTGATGTGTCATGCAGCCAGCAAAGATTAGGGAGCGGAGAGAGGGCAGATGTGATTGGTGATAGTAGGACAAATATAGATAATATGACACGGCTGGACAGGCGGCAGTTCCGAGTATGTAAAATGTATACACCAAATGACAATACAAGAGTGCCGAACAGCGGGATTCAACGGAGATGTGCTTTGGGCCTAAGCTAAAATAAAAACTATCTATCGATGCAACAATGATGCTGACAAGTAATTTTATCAACCTAAACATAATGACTTACCAGACTAAACAGGTGACTTAAGAGTAGTTTTAAAGCGTTCAGGGGTGCATCATCTTTTTAGTAAGCCACCCACTGTTTCTGATAAATCAGTGCAACTTACCGCGATATGCGTCAATAGGTCCAGGCTACCACAACATAAAACCTATTTTTGCAAGCGTTACTTACTTACATTCTTTATTATTTTCATAACGTTTATCAAAAAGAATAAAGTAAAGCAAGTTTAACAAAAATGTGCTACGAGAGCTACGTCGTAGCCGCGTAGAGGCCTCAACCAAAAAATTCGTAGTGCGTCTACGATTTTTTTCTAATGTGACACTTTACGCTATGTACAGCAATATTTTGTAATTCTTATCACATAATCTATGTCCAAACATTTCAGTGAGTACACACATCATTATATAATGTGTATTTTTCCCACCTGGCAAGGGACGTGTTTCATCAGATGCCGCATGCCGTGAAGATGAGCCACTAAATGATGTTTAATTTCAACCAAGTTGCACCGTAGTGACAGGACGCGGCCTCGATGGATTTTAATGGGCCATAATTATCATTATATGCATTAGAGTTTGCAAATTTTAGTAGAGATTTTATGTTTCAATTAAAATTGGAACCGATTCGTTTTTTTTTATTGGTGGTATTCGAATTAGATTTTATTGAGTTTTGATCGATGCATGGTTTGCTTTATTTAATGTTAAAATGAATAACAGAACATAACAGATTTTATCTTTATTCCTATGTCCTTCTAATACATATTTTGTAACAGATCCAAATTCTGTGCGAATCAAACAGTGCAACAGGTGAGGATCGAACTCATGACCCGTCGGTCACTCAATTTTAATTTATTTTATTTTATTACTGTTAAGAAGGCTTACAGACTAATTACAAATAAATAGGTAACAACAACATATCATCAAGGCCTCCACAGATACATAGCATATCGATTACATAAATCCGAACAATTAAACTACATAAGTAAGTAGGTTAGCTAAGTTATATTTATTTGATTACGTTGCTAATATGAGTTTAAGAACCACAAGCCGGTGCATCATTCACAAAAAATGATTTGGCTAAGAGCGTCCTTGCTGTGTTTATCTTAGTGCAAAATAAGTCAACATCATGCTCAGAAAATACATCATTGAAGCTCCGGTCGCCTCCTATAAGAAAAGCATTACGCCTATAATTAGTAGTGGCAGAAGGCACACCTAGGAGCGGCCTTTTACGTAATCCAATAGTGTTGGTTCGAAATGCTAACTTTGCTAATAGTTCAGGGCAGTCAATCGAGCTATTCGCTATTTTAATCAAATGACACACATCATTAATGAGTCGCCTACGATCCAATGGCAGAAAATGGTACCTCTTGCAACGGTGACTGTAATCTATGGATACTTGGTGTGCTTTATAATCGAGATATCTCAGAAACTTTTTCTGGATACCCTAAATACGTGAATAATAGTTCCCATATTGTGGGTTCCAGACTTGTGACGCATACTCCAAGTAGCTGCGCACGAACGAACAGTACAAAACCTTGATGGGCTTCAGAGAACGAAAACAGGCTGAGGCTCTGATTACAAATCCCAGTACCTTCGAGGCCCTGCCCACGATACTGTCAATGTGTTGATCAAATAGTAATTTGCTATCCTGTAGAATACCTAAATCCCTAATGCTGTCAACTTTGTCCAGGATTAGTCGGTTGAGACTATAGATTGAATTTACTATAGACTTCTGGCACGTGAAGGTTATTTGAAAACATTTAGAGACATTCAATCGTAGCAAATTATGTTTGCAATATTCTTCAAACCTGTTAAGATTAGCTTGCAACTGGTGAGTATCAGAGATATCACGTATAATCATAAGAACCTTCATGTCATCAGCGTATAGCAATACGTAAGAGTGCCTGATGCAGTTTACAACATCAGCAATAAACATAGTGAAAAGCAAGGTCCCCAAAACTGAACCCTGTGGTACACCCGAGGGGACTGAGGTCCAACCCGAAGTGTATCCTTGGCGAACCACAACCTGACTCCGATTCTCAATGTAAGCCGAAAACCATCTATTTAGGTCGCCATGTATACCAGCTTTGAGCAACTTCTCCAGCAGCAGACGATGGTCAATACGGTCTAAGCACTAATAATACTTATTCATTGTATTTTTGTAAAACTGCAAGAAAACTTCACCAATCTTTTCAGTATCATCATCGGCCTAGCCTTTTCCCAACTATATTGGGGTCGGCGTCCAGTCTTTCCGGATGCAGCTGAATACCAGTGTTTTACATGGAGCGACTCCCTATCTGACCTCCACAACCCAATAACTGGGTAATACGATACCCCTTGATAAGACTGGTTGTTAGACTTTCGGGCTTCTGACGACCCGTAACTACTGTCAAAGATCCAAGAATGACAGCCGGGACTAACGGCTTAACGTGCTTTCCGAGGCATGGAGGTGTCATGGTCACCCATCCACGAATCGACCGCGGCAAGCGTAGCTTAACCTGATCGACTCCTGCGGCTGTTATTATTTAGCCACAAGCCCCTCTCAAATCTAGACCAGTATCTCTCCAAGATATAAACAGTCTTCATTCCCGAATTAGAACGGAAATGAATAATCTTATTTATCCTCACCCTGTTTCCATTGAGTCATCTCGTTCACCCAAACAGATCAGCGAGAAAGCAAAATCCTAATAATAACATATTATCTCGCCTCTATTGCTCAAAGGGTAAGACAGGGGAGTACCTACCTTCATCCTTATTTCACCAGTTATTGTATTAGAGCACGAGTTTTGCCACAAACCGGACACAAACCCAGGCACCAGGCTACTTAGATTTATTTCCCAAACTGGGAGTTTAACCCAGGACCCTACGCTTACGACTACGAGACTATGGGTCATGGGCAGTCATTGAATATTATTGTAATAGCAAATGCAACACTGCGTGGGCACAAAAAGCAATGTGCAGGTATGGTGGAAGTACTTCCCCGGAAAACTACATCTACTTCTACTAAAAGATTCTTCAGAGTCGATTCTACCCCAAAAGTGCACGTTTGAAGGTTATACTGTAATGAGTGGGGTCACAGAACCTATCACTTGCCAGTTCTGTAAACGATTGTCAGCTGGAGCTTGCGCGTTCTGAACTCTGGGTCTGTGGAGATGGAGTTTACTTTGCCGTAACAGGTTTAGGCTGAGGAGTAAGACAAAGAGATTATACAGAAACCCGCAGGGCAGTAGGTGGCGAGCTGTTAGCTGTAGATAGCTCTCTGAGCTGGAAACCTCACCTCAGTAATCTCATATCAAGAGTCCGCAAGTGTATATTTATTTTTAAAAAGCTGAGGAATTCCGCGGACCACCTTACGATTAAAACAGTTTATTATGCAATAAACTACTGCATCACAGTGTGGGGTGGGACTCCCAAGACAATCCTTCTACCTCTTGAGCGCGCACAGAGAGCTGTTCTCAAGGTAATGACCTCTAGGCCTTTTAGGTTTCCCACTACTGCTCTCTACACCGAATGTCAGGTTCTTACTGTGAGACAGCTCTTTGTCCTTGGCACTATACTGCGCAAACACCCTTCTGTGGAATATGATCCGAATGCTAACAAAAAGCGTAGACATTTCGAAGTATGCCCAGCTCACGGTTGTAGAACGGCCATTGCTCAGCGTCATTTTGATGTACTGTCAAACCATTTATATAATAAAATAAATAAACTTTGTTCCATTGCTCCCATGTGTCTAAACGAATGCAAAACTGAAGTCACAAAGTGGCTCTTGACATTGACTTACAATAAGACTGAAGATCTACTACAGATATCGATCGCTTAACCTAATGTTATATATATAAAATAAAGTAATATGTTCAGAATTATATTTATTATATTTATAATGACTTTCATAATACACAGGTTTTCATCATAATATTATCTCTCGCTCACACACATATACACAACCATATATAAGTAGATAAACAGGATACATCATAGTTGCATTAACTAGGTAATATATTATTATTATAATTTAATCTTGATATTCTGTGCTCGTCTTACAATTACTGCTGTATGTTCAAATCATAGGCGAGGACGCTGGCACCCTAAACACAAGTTAAATCTTACTTTGGGTGCCAGAGTTCATCGAAAACACTCTGTTTCCTTAGTTGTAATGCCGCATAGTGTTAAGATAAGTGTTTTTCTTGTACAACTGAAGTTAAATAAAAAATTTATTATTATTATTATTATGTTGGGCAGTAACGAGTCTTCTTCCTCATCTCTGTCTTGCCTTTATTGGCCTGCTGGAGGGAAGACTGACGAGGAATAGAGCTGCCACCTCTTTCTTGTCGTTATTGGCCGGCTTGAGTGGAGATTCCCAAGAGCAAACGTGCTTGGAGAAAGGAAGTATTCCAGTGAGATTCTAGTAGCGATCTTGACGGTACTTCTGGAATTGTCCTGATAGCCGTGGAATACCCCTCCACTCCTCATACACCTCAAGAAGTGTTGCCCCCTTGTCGCTACGTCACTATGTGCTACCGACCGTTTTCGGGGGCACATTATTTAGTGTGCCAGTCACTCACTGCCAGTTTATCCATCAGGAGACATATTCCTTCCATAGTTCTGGGTGACCAAACTAAAACCATAACCCAATATGTTTTGTTTCTATGTTCTGAAATAGTCGTGCACCAACCGGGGGTTGTCCTTGGGTGCACTTGTATAGTGCATACAGGGACAATCGTCGGTTGGTGTCTCAACACTTGAAATGGTCTGAGGAGTCTCTGCGAGTTGGTTTTGGCCTCTCGTACGCCTTCCAAAGGTCCGGAACTCGAGGATCCCGAGATGTGTCAAAGATATTAATAAATAAATGATTTAAATATGTTTTTGTTTTTAAATAAATATTTAACAATAATAGTAATATGTACAAAACAAGAATCGACGGAATAATAAATAATAAAACATTTATTTCAGGCTACAATGGCCCTTAGATCTAGCACACAAGCATAAATATAAAGTAACTACAAACGTGCTAATAAATAAGGACTATGTTAGTAACACTTCACCTTGCACTGCAACCAATGTTCATGATACGGGAACCTGATTCATATTCGGGATTCAAGCCATCAAAGACGAATTGTGGGATTGCTATAAAGGTTGATGACGTCAGCGAAACGTAATTTTAGCCCGTCCTCGCATACATTGGTATTTTGTCTACATTCATTGATGTTTTTCTTGTATTATTTCAGTTAGCTATCAGAAATGTTATGTTTTTAATCATAAATAGCCACATTAATTCTAAATTACTGCGTAAAAATGTTTCATAAAAACACTTATTACTATCTCTAGGATTTAACTGAGCTCAGAAATAATTCCCTGGTAGATTGCAACCGACCTGTTGCTACGGTATCTATCTATATGTCTTCTTATTCCTTTCGCGTCGATGGTACTCTTCTTCGATGTTTTTATACTAATAGAGCCCAGTAGGTAGCCACATAGATTGCGCCATGAGTAGCGTTCTTTATGTCATGCGAGGTCCAGGTGAACGGGCACTTAGGACACTCCAGCAAGTGGTGTATGGTCTGATCAGCAGCACCGCACTTGCACTGGGTGTTGGATGGGTCAGTATCCCTCCACTTCGACAAATTGTATCTGCAGCGGCCTACTTGGGTACGCAATCGATTGAGAGCTTTCCATATAGGCCACTGCAGATTACGCTCGGGAAGCAAATAGTCCTCGGGTTTAAAGAAGTCGGAAAGGTGGTGGATGCTTCTCTTCTGAAAATTTGCTTCTGTCATTGGGGGATTGTCCTGGATGGCCTGCGCAGAGCATAAGAAGCTCTTACAATTGTAGGCTACCCGGGGTATCTATAGGTTCCTACTACACTTTCTTTAGTTATTTTTTCTAGAGTGCCTGGTAGCCGGTATAAGCGTGGTCGAGGATCGAATTAAAACGCGTGCGATTAGAGAAGCATATGTCCAGCAGTGGACCGGCTATAGGCTGACTTCTACTGCCCATAAGCTGACTTCTATTCGCGTTTGTGTGATGGTTGTAGCAATATTTCACATACCTACAAATTCAACCTAGAAAAAAGAAAGAAAAATATTTATCTAAGGGACACGCACAGGAAATACAAACAATAAAATAAAAACAACATTAAATCTAAGAAAATCATGAAAACAATAAAAAATAATAAAGAGAAGACCTGTGCGAGGCCAAAAAAGGCTCCTATCTCAGCATGATGCTGCGATATTTGAAAAACAAACAAATACCGCAGCGCTGATATTCCTGCCAACCTGCTCATCGTAACCCAAATAAGAGCAAATTTACCGTCAATAATTAAATGCATACTATTAGCTGGAACAAAACGAACATGACTCACACGGGCAAGGAACAGCATAACAGGAGCGAAGCAAGTGACGCACAGGGCGGGAAGGGGGTGTATGTTATTGAACCACAGGGGGGACGGGGTGTATAATATTGTATCACTGAAGGAAGGGGGGTGTGTTGTTGTATGGCGCGAACAGATTTAGTTGTGAGGTATACTTTATCCGTGTTAAGAAAAACCCGGAGTTGAGACGTCACTGGCAATGGAATTTGTCTGTGGTGCAGACGTGTGGGTTTCATTAGGATGTGGAAGAGATGGAACATTGTTTGTTAGTACGTATTTATATCAATAAACAAAAGACGAATGCTGTTGATGTCTGTAAATTATACGGTGGGAGTATAAATTAGGCTCCTATCCTAAGAAAAGCATCGATAAGCCCCTCATTATCAAATCGGTAATGTAACAGACCAAACCGTAGATTTAGTTTGATGAAGGGCCTTAGATTTAACAAATAATACACAAAATAATCGAAGTAGACTATTGAAAACGTCACAGCTTACAAAAAAAAACAAGAAAAAATCTTAATAAAAACCAGAACAAAAATAAAAGTGCATTGCATCAAAACAAACTGTTGCGCAATGACTGCAGCTGTGGTACTGTGGTAAGAAATAAAGTGTGTGTCACACGAATTACATTCGGCGCAGATATTTATGGGAACTTCGTAGTTGGTGGTCTGGTCTGGACGTAACTGGAATGTTTGAATGAGAAATAGCTGATTACATAGGTCTTATCTGATGTGAGTGATTCACTGTTACGTTGTCGGCTTGGTGTTTCATTCGTCGATTCATTCATTCATAGCGGTGGGTGTCTCCTGCTGGTACTGTGCTGCCAGGCATGAAAACTACCCATGTGTTCCAATTTAAGAGATATACAAATGAATGTCCTTATCACCATATTTGAAGATATATTTTGATTATATTTTATATATTTGATTATATGATATATTTTAGATTGCAGTAGGTATATTGTAACTAGCAGAAAGAAGGATGGGTCGCTACTATTAGATCGGTCTAGCCTATTCCTAACGCTGAAAACTGACTCGATTATAGACAATAATCGAGATAGTTTTCAGCGCAATCAGATGCAGCTAAATATCAATCAGGCAATGTCACAGCTAAGTACGTAGGTACTACAAGACAATGTATTGGTAAAGACCTAACTTTATTAAGTTTAACAGCAGCAGCTTTCGGTCCTCGGTGGCCCAAAAGCTTCCTTCCTTTCGTCTTGATAAAATCAGAAGTGTGGCCTATCTTCAGAACTCCAAAAGTTAACCTGTCATTAACGTAATATTGAATCAACCAGCTCTATTCCCGGTATGCAAAGTAAATTACCTGTTGTCTTTCTGAGTCGTATAGATTACAGTCAATATCTCTTTGGTGCCAGATCTTTCCTAATGTGTGTGTCAACACCCAATCAATCAGATCAGATATTGTTTATAGTTTCCAATTAGTGAATCACTGTATGTTAGCTTTAATTGTAATAGTGAACCTATAGCTGAATGATAAATGTAACGTGGTGGGTATGATCCCACCAACATAAAGATATTGTAATGTGTTCAAAAACTGTCACGGGTCTGGATGTTTGTAAACCTGTCAAGACTTTCACAACACAACGAAGGAATCGGGTGGCGACTTTAAAAAAACTAACCTGATAATTTGAAGAAGAGATTAATCTTATGACCTTATACCTAATTGATTTTGATAAACATCTTATTTCTGCAGTATTTTTATTTGCATCTAAGAACGAGTTGTCTGCTTTATTTCTTTAGAAAAATAAATAACTTGTAGATGCGTAGACTGATTCAGGCTCCAGAAATCCGCGTCTAGAATACGATACTATCAAACCCCACTACCGGTGTGTAACATATTTTGTCTCAGTTTACTACTAGGAGCATCAAAACTAAATTATCTGACGTGTTATGACAGGGGACGGATTCTAATGAAAATATTCCTCACACGTGGTCCTTTGCGATAGTAACAACTTTGATTTTATGAGGTTGTCCAGTGAAGTTGATAAAGATTTAAGATTAGTCATATAGTAAATAATAGTACGTATTCAAGGATTATGAAAAAATATAGATAGAATATTTAAATACCTACATAGAAAAATGTGCCGAACAGCATTTTAATACTGTATTTTAAACTTTTAAATAGGTACCATCATCATAAAAAGTACTTACGTTTTTTTAAAACCATTGTAGATATTAATATCTTGAAAAAAGTCATAAAAGGTACAAAGAAAAAAGGAAAATACTGTGTGGAAACTGGATTAAGTATTGTCGCTAACACACAGGAGAATATTGCAACACGCACAAAAAAAACGTATGTTTTGCTAAATACAACCCTTTATTGCATTAATTAAAGATAGAAAAAGAAAAACAAAATAAAAAAACTCAAAGCATTGATTTCAAATAAACCAATTGCAGGCACTTTTTAATTGTCAAGGGGTCGGTTAGTCAGAGAGATGAAGCTAGTTGCCCATTCCAAAGCGTATCATGAACCTATGGAGAAGAACGGGCGAAACCTCCACGGACACTCTTTTAAATCAAAATATGGTTACAAAATATTAGTTACATCAATCATGTTGAAACTATTCAAATAGTAAATTAAATTAAATAAGCCGTGACAGCTAAGAGATGACCAGTCCCTACTGACGGCACTCGTTCACGAACATAAAGCACCACGCAGTCATAAGTACAATAGGTGGAGTTCGAGCCACGACGACCTCGAGTCGTTACCCTCTCGCAAGCCAGATCATCGACTTAGCCACTGGACTATTGCCACCTCATGACTTCTTCAACTAACTATTTAGACTAGACCGAAGAGGTGTGTCGTGGGCGGAGATTCACTGATTGTCATTAGTTCTAATCGAGCATCACCATCGAACGGCGCATGACATTATAATGTGTGTTTATTTTTAATTGGCAACGATTTACGAACGCTTTTCTTTTGTTTTTCTAATCTTAACTGGGTTGGGAATCTGATATATCAGCTGATTGTCACGTTAAAGGTCTAAAGGTGGAGTTCCAAGCAAGTTTGAATACGGTTTAACACAAACACAATGATTTGGTGATTTAGTATCATTGAAACAACAAGTACCAGCCCGGAGTCCCGTGGATTTGTGCCCGACTGATGGCATTACGCTCACCCCCTATTACATAGGGTTTAACATAACTGAGGAAATGTGGGTGTACTATAGGTACACCTCTGCCAAATCCTTCACGGAGTACAGGCGTGATGTTATGTGTAAAGTATCCCCAACATTTTCTCTCGTTGTTGTTTGAACGGCACGGTTGGCGCAGTGGGTAAGCAATTGACTGCTGCGTTACGTGTCGCGGGTTCGATCCCCGCACGGAACAAATATTTGTATGACCTGCAAGTAGTTGTTCCGTGTCTGGCTATTTGTGTATGTGAGTTTAAATGTTTGTAAACGCACCCACGATACAGGAGAAATTCCTAGTGTGGGGCAACGTTTGAAAAAAATATGCATTCAAGACCTTCAGATATCTTTTGTATCGATACCATTGCTGGTTGAGAAGGAGTAGGTATTGCCATACTTGGCTTACAGCTGATCACAATATAATGATCCTTATAAATACATAGAAGAATGCTGATTCCGCTGAACATAACCGGTTAGTCTTTTTCACTGAACTCACATAAATACCTACTTTTACATTTTTGCAAATATCACGCTGAAAAATTTTATGTTCTTTTACATCCTAAGATGCTTATCAATTGTCATATATATTAACTAATTGCTCATAATAATGGTAAACCACACAACATATGCAGAGCAGTGGTGGTCCAGCGGTATAGTAGTTGTAGGTCGTGAGTTCGAAGCCAGGCACTTTACTTTGTGTATTTCATTTCATCACCACTGAACCAAAAATTTGAAGACATGTGACGTCTACCAACCCGCACCGGTCCCGCGTAGTGGATTACGGCCCACACCCTCTCACAGAGAGGAGGCCTGTGTCCCAGTAGTGGGAACATTATAGGCTGATTATGACACAGCATATGTATTAGTATGTAATAAATAATTGCCTGTTAAACATTTTATAATTGGTACCCCGTAGGAAAACCACTAAACGATTGCAAAATCCCATAAAGTTAATGTAAATCAATTAATTTCCCGATTGGGAACGATTGAGCATAATACTCGTATATTCAAGGCGTTGACGTACATTAGCAGGGTGAGAACGAAGAGTTAGTACCCGCCAGGCAACAGCGGGTGAATAATACTCGTTTGATATCGCAACTTGGTTTACATTGTCGACTGTTGAGCTTCATACCCGGGCAAAGTGTTGGCAGGTTTTTCCATTAAATCATTAATATTCCAATAAATCATTCATTACTAGAAACCACGAGCCTGGATTTGTGTCCGGGCAATGAAACGCCTAAATGAGCAGTGGTGGCCCATTTTTTTTTTTTTTTTTTTTTTGTCGCTGAGAAATGACATTACGCATCTCCGCTCGTCGGGGGACGAGACGGGGTATGTGGGACTCCCTGCCAGAGTGGCAGTATACCCACTCAAACTCAGCGGTGTTCCCGCGACGCCGTGATGGGAGGGCTATGGGAAATTGGCTCAGCCTCTGCTTCCACAGCCCTCCCGGCGTATGCCCGCCTAGTTGGCGGGCCCCGCATGCCCCCCATTTAACTGGGGGGCTACGGGAATGGCCGGGAACACCCGGCCACTCCCGTCCGACGCTGGTGGAGGCCCGTGCAATACAGGCAAAGGGCGCCCCCGCACCCACCGCCTGCTGGCCTCCACCCGGGAGGAGCCGGAGGTGACTACCAGACCAGCGTCTTCCTCGACCCCTCCCCTCTCCGGAGCGGCGCCGCGCGAGAGAATCATCCCCCGCGCGCGCGTCGCTGCCTCCCTCCGGGACACGACCGCCTGTTCCGCATCGGCGGCCCTGCCCAGTCTACGCCCACTCACCTCCCTCTGTAAGCAGAGGAGGAGTGGACGTATCTGCCCTCTGTAGCCCGGTTCCCTTCACCGACCATCAAGCATGATCGGCGATTGGAACCGCGACCTTTCCCCGCTTGTTGAAGATTAGCCGCCAGCCCCAATTGTCCCCCAAAACCGCACTGGGAGAAATTGGAGCCGACGTTGCCCAGGGTGCGCCACGAGGAGGCTCTTCAACATGCACCCCGAGCAGTGGTGGCCCAGTGGTAACGTCCCTGACTTACGTATCGTAGGTCGTGGATACGATCGAAATCAGCCGGGCACAATTTTTGTAAAAAAAAAATCATCACCGCTGCTCTCAAAACGGTGAAGAAAAACGTCGTCGGGAAACCGGCATGATCTAAAAGAAAAAAAAATCGAAGCCATGTGATGTCCACCAACCTGCATTGAGCCCGCGTAGTGGATTATGGCCCACTCACAATAAGTAGGTCTGAGTCCCAGCAGTGGGAAGTAGCATTCGCTCGGGACTTGAAGATTCCGAGGTTATCGGAAAACACAGACTATGTTACAGAATCGCTTCATGATTGGGATGAAAAGCCTAAAATAATCAATTTGAGTAAATGCCTGTTATATTACTAAAACGATTTATAAGGGCACTTACGTATAGGTACACCTATGCCACCTATGCCGGCGATGTTTGCCGATGCACTGCTCTGCACTCGGTAGCCGCCTGGGCAGATAGTCTGCTTGTGTGGACGTTAGCCGATCGAACAAGATCTGTTTTAGTTATTAAGTACTAAATTAGGCTAAGTAAAATTGTTACTAACACAATGTACCTCATTCGTAGCCTGAACAAATAAATGATAATAAATAATAAGAGCAGTCATGCTTATGCTAAGACCAAAGAAACGATGGCTGGACCGTGTGAAAGGTGATATGGCTGGAAGGTCTACCGAGATGACGACTAATAGAGAGAAGTAACCCTTTAGGGAGTCCAGACCTGTTGTTTATGTTGTTACTCCGTACATGTACATATTTATTGTTATGTTCTCATGCATTTTCAGCTTTGAAAACTGAAAGTCTGCTTATACTGACTATTTGTATATAATACTGGCTGAATCCCGCGGTTTCACCCGCTTAAGTTTCGATATCGTGGGAATATCGGGATATAAAGTATTCTATATCCTAATCCACGTCATGGTCTACCCATGTGCCAAATTTCATCTAAATCCGTTCAGTCGTTTTAGCGTGAAAGCGTAACAAACAAACATGCAAAAAACCAAATCTTTTCTCTTTATAATATTAGTTTAGACAATCTCTCATCCCGAAGAGATTATAAAAAAAACCTGTTTACATGGTAAATAATTGTGTAGCTGAAGACTAAACTAAAGAATGCACGTTGGTTGCAGGTAACAGAAACTGGGACAGACAAACAAACTCGGTTGATCTTATATTCTTTAGTTTATTTAGTAAACGGGTCTATATTTTTCTGTCAAAATATTTCAGTGTTTTCAAATAAATGAATTTGTAATATGTTTGGGTTATAAATCGTATTTTTTTAAAGATCTATTTATGGTTTAAAAAGTGTTGTGGAAAAACTTTTGCCCTGCCTTGGTCCACGATGGACTAAGTTGATTGAAACATATAATAAATAACATAAGGCCACTTGCAAC
Organism: Brachylomia viminalis; assembly: GCA_937001585.2. NCBI lineage: Eukaryota > Metazoa > Arthropoda > Insecta > Lepidoptera > Noctuidae > Brachylomia > Brachylomia viminalis. The sequence goes on along the minus strand of OW443303.2, from coordinate 3,402,858 downwards.
AGGTCGACATTTTAGAATTTTCTTACCAAAATAAATAACGAATAACTCATATATACCATGCTTATATGACGTTACATTAAACAAAATAATTTATTGCACAATATTTATAAATTATTTATAACATAACCGGTAGGCAGACACACAATTTTTTTTATTACATAAACGCATTCTCTTATACTTTGAAATACATGATGTACCACATAAGTACTAACGGTTTTGTACAGACATACAAACTTCTTACATATATGCAAACATCCAAAGTTGTAGCAGCTGATAGAGTGATCGTGTATGAAAATCAGCCGTTAATCTTAGAATCCCAAGAGATGATTTTCCAAATTCAACGATGTCATCGATTACAATTCAGAACAATTAGCTGATTGAATTGTGACTCTCCCACCAGAATATGATCAGCCTATAATCGTTCATTGCTTACCACGGGTCCTCCAATGTGAAAAAATATGAAATGGTCACCACTATAGGTACCTACTTAACGGACAATGAAGATATGGAATTCCTAAAGTGCACTGATTGTTCAAGTATAACCCTTAAGGCTTTAAATAAAACATCGAAATCCCAAGATTACCACAACTTGATGTACAGACTGAGTTGAAAGCTAAAATTCTTCTCAAGACGACACGAGTTAAGCAAGAATAGCTCCTGTCGTAGTAAGAAGATGAGCAAGTCAATTAGATTAGTGTTCGTATTGACTGGCCAAGTTGCACTAAACATACCTACCAACTAAAGTACTTATTGACAATTTTTGGTGATAGATACCCAATCGTATGACGGACCCCACGGCTTCACCCGCGTGTTTATCGGAAAATACCTACGGGAGGGTACTACCGGGATTAAAAGTACCCTTTGTGTTAATCCAGATTATAAACTATCTGTGTGCCATATTTTATCCAAATCCCTTCCGCCGTTTTTGCGCCAATCCGGAAAATACATCCAGACAAAGAGACAAACATTCTAAATACTATATTTTCGGTATCAGACTCGTTCCCATACCTCGTAGCAAATAATTTTTTGTCCAAAATATTCAATGTACAGTTTTGACTTTGTTACTATTTTATTACATATTTAAAGGTTCAATAATAAAAATCTCTTTCTCTTTCGGCAACTATAAACATTACCTACTGTATCATCCCACTGCTGGGCCTGGCCTCACCATACCTCATAAATTAGCTTTTGTTTATTATTTGCCGACAAACGCTATTCCAAACACACTATTGTTAATTATTGCGCAAAACACCGATTTAATGGTTAAAAATATGGCTCAGTAAATAACTAGATTATTAAATTAAAATAACTAATGTGGTGGAATATTTGGCAATAACATAAAGTCGGTAAAATTCTTTCAAATATAATGCACGATTGTATTCTGCCCTTAGGATTGATTGACACCTTTCTTATGCTTACTTTCCTAATATTACACTTAATTATAGCTCCAAATGGTAGTATGGCAATACTAAACAATTTTGTAAGATATCTTTCTAAGATGTCTTCGTGATCATCATCAACTTCTTCACATCAGCCCGTTCTGCTCCCTAAACGTAGAACACGATACAAAATCAATCAAAAACTCGTGTATAAATGAAAACTAATCAGATTTTATAGAAAAGAATAGAATATATTTATTTATTTATGAGCACCTACACATCAAAAAATATGTGCAAGGTCTTAAAATAACAGGTAGATCTGCTTGTCATGTGTTATCTTATCATGATGATGTCCACTTTGATGTAGGTATTCGTCAACAACAAACCTATTGAGAAAAACATTTTGTTAAATCCAGATATGAGTGCAAAGCTGTGTATCACAGATCTGATGACAGTACGATGACTTTGAGCTCATATAGTATAGCTGTCGCTGAATATTTTTGTATTGAAATAAGCACGTCTAATAAATAATAATTATGATGACATATAACCAAAATAACTGCAAACAAAACTGCAGAATCTATCCAAAAGTCAATGACACGGTAACGAGAAATATTTTATTTTATTGAATCTAATTAAATTAACGACAAACCATTGAACCCAATCATCAATACAGTTACCTTCCCTATCAAACGCGTAGACGCCCCAGTGTTTATATTCAACGGTACTCAAATGCAGTATAAACCATACGTCTGTTTTCAATTACCGCTCCATCCACCGGTCATCTGCTGGAACGCTGTTCGATAAACATAAAAACATTCATTAACAAAAATCAATAATTTATTTGAATATTTTTCTGAAGCCGGCAGCGGGAAGCGCTCCGTAGCGCGTTGCCGCCCAAGTGAAAGCTAAGCTCGTCTGAAAGTGTAGCTGAAGCCCAGGCTGGCATCCGCCTAAAATGGGGTGATCGCGCGCAGTGGTATCGTATTGCGCGTATAAAAAGCAGCGGAGCACCCCGCCGCCGGTCAGAACGGCTTCTAACGTGAGTAGCGACGCACGCCCCGCGTGGTGCGACTATTAGTGGAGTGCATACCGAGTGGCCTCGCGAGTGCCTCAGTGCAAGGAGCTGCTAGTGACGTAGCAGGACGACAGCTGATCTATCGCGTGCATTGGATTGATTGTGTTCACTTGTTCAGTGGTCTCCGTGCTTTGTGCAGGTCGGTTTGTGTTCACTCGACACCTTTGGAGTATTGAGGGTATATTGAAATTCAGTGCATTTATTTGTTACTTGAAATGAATTTTATGATACCGTATCGATTGTTGTTAATTGAATAGCAATAGAATTTAAAAAACTTTTTGAAATTAATTAAAAATTTCTTAGTTTGAAGTGATTAATTGGTTTTGATAAACAGTTTGTTGTCCTGAATGTAATAAATTATTTGGATACACAATGTTTTGATCTTAAAGTTTAAAAAGAAAGTAATTAACTAATTGAAAGCTATCTTGTAAATAGCATTGACGCAAAACAGGGTCGATGAGATTGACAGATGTAATTAACTGAAAACAGAAATCAATCAATCAATCGAATTTCATAATCGATAAAAACAACGCAATCGATATCAATGATCCAACAGGTGTTGTGAACAGTGACCCATCCGCCACCACCATAAAAGACAATAAACAATCCACTGACGGATAAATCGGTTGGCGTGCCTCCAGGCTCGCATACCTCTGTGACGTAATATCCGCGAAGGGCCGTACGGTGTAAGCTAATAAAAAACGCAACTATTAAATTCGGCGTTACGCAAACTAGCGAGCTGGCACCGTTCCCGCGCGGCCACTACTCGGGTTACAGCCACAAATAGCCGCACGCGCCTCTCGGCCGCTTTATCTCCGTCGATAAAGTCGTGTCGGTTCACTAACGTGCCGGGTGTGTTACAGGAAGGCTCCAGGGCAACGTTCTCGTGTCTCGAATAGCCCAAAAGTCTCGTTAGCCCTCCGAAAATGCCGAAGCCAGTTGTCCAAGAGGGCGAGGACCCCGATCCGACTCCGTACCTGTTCGTTTCTCTGGAACAGAAGCGTATCGACCAGAGCAAGCCGTACGATGGCAAAAAGGCATGCTGGGTGCCTGACGAAAAGGAGGGCTTCTTGCAGGGCGAGATCAAGGCCACCAAGGGTGAGCTGGTGACCGTCAACCTGCCCGGTGGCGAGGTAATTATAAAGTTTTGCATATCCTAGCAGACTTAGAATAAGGAGCTGATGCATCCTAAGTGGAACTCAGATCCGTGAAATTAATTATTTCGGAATATGGGTTAGGTTCGCAGAATGATGAATAAGATATACTTTTAATAGATATCAATACTTAACTCTAAGTAAACATGATGACGTAACAGCATTTTTTTTTTTGAAGAAGTTTTGTTTAGATAAACATGGTTTTCTGAACTTTTCCGGCAACGGCCCTTAAATATAAACAAACATGAATCATTATCAAAGAGGAAGGCTTCAATCTTTTTTATATATTAATGATTAACTAAACATTACATTAAATGAGCAGGAAAAGACGATAAAAAAGGAACTTCTCTCACAAGTCAACCCACCGAAATTCGAGAAAGTCGAGGACATGGCTGACTTGACTTATCTTAATGATGCTGCAGTGCTTCACAATCTACGACAACGATACTATGCGAAACTTATCTATGTAAGTAGGCGCTCTTGGCGCCTTTACCATTACTCTATACTAATGTAATCATTTATCCCACAGACCAAAGACTTCAAGAAAGATCTTGTTGCTCAAGTCAACCCACCTAAGTACGAGAAAGCCGAGGACATGTCCAACTTGACATACCTCAACGACGCTTCTGTTTTGTATAACTTGAAGCAGAGATATTACCATAAGCTCATTTACGTAAGTCTAGGGAGCGGTCAAGAGTTCCAGCCTTGCAGTGTGCATGCACCTCACCTCTCCTATCTTTCATCACAGTAGGCACATTTCTCGATAGTGTTGGATTGATACCAAGTTTTAAAGTGCGATAGATGTCCATGAACGGCGCAATTAATCTTGGATTGATGTCTCAATTTGGTATATAAATAGCAATAGAGACATGCCAGCTGATGCTATTTCAGTACATTTTATTTAGCATCTCGATATTTCTGTCCCGATAGAAAAGTTTCTCTCTCGTTCGACGCTATTATTTTGGCGTCCGAACTCATGACTGCTAATTATTGTAGAAGTGATAAATGATCTCCGTTATAATTACAAGTAACCAATAGTAATTATAATATTCATAAACAAAGATTAAATAAGAATCACTTTGGAGTGCTCTAACTGTAAAGTTATACACATGAGACGAAAATATAAAGATTACTGGAAGAAAAAAACTGACGAAACTTCCAAAAATAGAATGTTTGTAAATTAATTTCGGTAGCTTCCGCTATAGCCTTATAAACTTTATTCCTATCTGCAATAGGGTTCTTTATCGTAGTAAATGTGTCTACAAAGCCAAATCTTGACCCATTTTGTAACTAAAAACTTCCTGGGCCGTTCTTTTTTACAAGTCTGTGCAAAAGGACTCCACAGCGTCCGGAGGATCTCCTTGTGGTTTATTTTCTACATTTTTAGCATCTCTTTTCTTAGAATAGAGAACATTGTTGCCTAGAATAGTTTTGTGTTGTGTTTTAACTTCCGCGTCGCTGACGTTGGGAGTGGTTCTATCTTTCTTCACGTGGAGCGGAAAGGTATCATTACTGTACCCTCGCTCTGCACTGTTTCCATTATTTGTTTTACAGGACTCAGTGACGTCCCTTTCAAACTTTTAAACGTGTTAGCTTTAGAAATAGCAGGATTCTCTATAAAAATACTTACGTTTTACACGAACGTTTCGTATAAATATGAAGTGTGAAATATGAAATTTATAGAGAACCCTGTGTTTTTCAAGGTTTTATTTTTTCAAGAACTGAGACGTAAAGTACTTGGACAGTACCCGTCTCTGTTTTGGTGTTTTCTTTAGATTTAGCTTTATTTTACTTTTTATAACCATGTGTCATGAACTATCTTTCCTGTTTTTATTGTCTGCACCTTTATTTTCCTAAAGTTGTATACCTATTTGTCCTCTAGTTAATTTATTATTCCCTTGTTTGTAACCCAGAACATTGTTTCTGTTTACTGTTGCCAGAATTCCCTTGGTGGTGTTTTTTTGGATATATCAGTCATTGTTTTACCTTTTTCAATGAGTAACAATGGCAGAAATTTAATTTTTACATTGTGCCAAAAACCCTGTTTAAAATTCCTCTTGAACAATTGTTCCTCTTGAAATCACTCTTTTTGTTAAGATGACTTTCCCAACCTCCCATATCACCGTGCAAAAATGTAATTGTAACAATATGTCCCAAAACCCCTTCTAAAACAGAATCTTCTTAGAGAATTCTCATGAACTCCTTTTACCACATTATCTTTCCCAGTGCTCCTTATCACCAAACTCACCCGCATCACCTTCACCTCTATTATCAGCAGCATATCTAATCTTCTCACAATCACCACAGACGTACTCGGGTCTCTTCTGTGTCGCTATCAACCCCTACAAGAGATACCCCGTGTACACCACACGATGTGCCAGGCTCTACCGTGGCAAGCGTCGTTCGGAGGTGCCCCCTCACATCTTCGCCATTTCCGACGGTGCCTACGTAAACATGCTGACCAACCACGAGAATCAATCCATGTTGATTACGTAAGTTTGTTATTATATAAATTCTCTAAAAAAAGTCCCCATTTATCCGGTTTTGGAAAAATGCGATATTAAAAAGAGAAAAAAAGATTAACTTAAACAAAAAATAAAAAGCAAAAATATAAAAGAATGAAACCTAAAGATGAGGGTAAATGTCAGGGGCGTTATTTTTTCTAAACCAAAACCTTGTACCACAACATTTTCTTTCGCCACGGCCACTAACAAAAAACCGTCTGAACCAACAGCGGTGAGTCTGGTGCCGGAAAGACTGAGAACACGAAGAAGGTAATTGCGTACTTCGCCACCGTCGGTGCCTCCCAGAAGAAGGACCCCAGCGCTGAGAAGAAGGGCTCCCTTGAAGACCAGGTCGTACAAACTAACCCTGTACTTGAAGCCTTCGGTAACGCCAAGACCGTCCGTAACGACAACTCGTCTCGTTTCGTAAGTATAGCAAACTTTATGCTTTTCTTAGAAAACAATCGTAAAAGAACCTTTAGACCTTAAACATATATTTTATTGATAAAAGTTTCCTTTCTCTATGGCTCTAGCAAACATCAAAAATTATATCTCTGCACATTTTGTTTACACTAAAACCTTTCTTCTTCCTCACCCAGGGTAAATTCATCCGTATTCACTTCGGAGCCTCCGGTAAACTGGCTGGAGCTGATATCGAGACCTGTAAGTATTTCTCACACTTTGGTCCCTTGAGCCACTTTGTAATTTGGTCCTTGTGTTCTTGGTCCTAATGTTCTTGTTTTTGCCAGATCTGCTCGAGAAGGCCCGTGTCATCTCCCAGCAGACTCTTGAGCGTTCTTACCACATCTTCTACCAGATGATGTCTGGCTCCGTGCCAGGACTTAAGGGTGCGTATGGACTCTGGTCTGAGTCAAAGTCTGCTAGGGTCACGGGACTTTCTTGTTGGCTATAAAACTATGATACTTGACTACAACATTTTGCTTTTGTTAAATTCAATCGTCAATAATAATTTATTTACGAATATCGTAACGAGCAAGGAAATAATACAATGTTTTATAATAAAACCGAAGTGAAGGTCCCATGACACTACAATTCCAAACATATTATGAATAGGAAAAAAAACAAAATTAGTTTATCAGAATACTTTTTTTTTATTTGGCTATTGTTTCATTACTATCAAGATCTGAAATTGTTACAATTCTACAATATTATCCTAGTTTCGATGTTAGGATGTGTTAATTTTATTCCCCTATTCCATTTAGCAAAGCCTGGGTCAGTAAACACACACATTCACATTTCGACCAAAAAACCATTGGATGGACAACGTGTACATACTGTTCATGTTGTAATAACTAATTTATTTATTTGAAATTTAGACATGTGTTTGCTGTCAAACGACGTATATGACTATAACATCGTATCGCAAGGAAAAACTACCATCCCCAACGTAGATGATGGCGAGGAGTGTCTTTTGACTGACGTAAGTCCGGCCTCTGTATAGCAGAAGGTCGTTAGAGAGTGTCCTGTGTGATGCCGGCCACCGGCTCGCATATAACCGACTGGTGGCTGGCGTATGTATCTCACCCATATACTACCACGAGATACCTACCTCTAGTTTTTAGTTTAAGTTCCAACCAAACTCTGAGACTGTGGAGTGACCCTTCCTACCTTTAGTTTGAGACACCTTTCACTCATGACTATGATTGGTGTCATTTTTAGAAATCTGTTTACTATCCAACAACGTCAATGACTACAACATCGTGTCGCAAGGCAAGACTAGTATTCCTGGCGTTGACGACGGCGAGGAAATGAGGCTTACTGATGTGAGTCCAGAGCTTGACTACTGGCTCCACTCATTCTATCCTTACTATCGTGTTCATCTATCGCAGTGCTGCTTGCTTTGCTTACTTCTGAGTCGGCGCTCGGTTGTCGCATGTGTATGTCAGGTACTTTGGTGTTTACAGAAATAACGATGCTAAGCAACCGCGTCTCGGACTATCCCCTCATAAGTCAAGGGAAGACACGAATACCTGGGATCAACGACGCGGAAGAGTGCGATCTCACGATCGTAAGTCTTGAACCTGCGCAAGGAGCGTGCGTCTTGATGCAGATATCCGTGTATTGGGTCCGATTTCGAATGACTGTATCGATTCCACAACGAAAGGCATAATACACTTATAGCATATTGTCTGGCTATGGATGTCCATCCCTGTCTGCAACACTAAAGATGGATGTCCATTTATGCCACCCAAAAGTTTAATCTTGAGAAAACTATTGTCTTTTAGTGTCTTACGTTGGGTAGTCGACTGTCGGTCATGGTAAAAATAAATCTGACATACACACGCTGCCCGCTCCCTGCAAGAGTTCAAAGGGCTTTATGCACAGGTTTTTATTGATCACGGTGACACACCATACCCGATCCAGCACTAGCACAACCACACGAACTAATATGTTTAAATACACGACAGGGACGATTAGGTTTTAGACAGCATTTTCAGGCAAACTTTCACAGGTTTTGGTGGTTATTTGGTGGTTTTTAATAGTTATTTTATTATCTAATCGGCAGAAATGTGTCAGTTGTCCAACGACATATACGATTACCATAGCGTCTCCCAGGGTAAGATTACTATCCCCAACATCGATGACGGAGAAGAATCAGTGTTGACGGACGTAAGTGGAATGAGAATGGAAAAAAGTGATCCCATTGATGTAGTCACTACACGCACTAGAAATCTGTATGATATAATACAGAGTAGAATGTACCATTAATATTGACGCTAATGGAAAATTTCTGTAGTTTATGAAACCGTAAATATTGTTACACCGTTCCGATCCTCTACACTTTAGAACTACACATGATGTGTATCAAAATTTGTATAGTTAGTATATCCGTCCCTCTGAACCTACGAAAAAAAAACTAAATTGGTATCCTGTGCACCAACTCCTATACTACGAACAAATACCACAAATTAATGCCTAATTTTGCTAACGCTTCCCTTTTACTTTACTAACATGTCTAATATGGTAAGTACTTCCTAGAATTAAGCTGTTCTTTCTTTTAACTATTTTCTAATGGTATTCGGCCCCTTTATTTGCAACTTTAACTTAACTTGATGTGTAACTAGCTTCACAGTAAAAGAAAAAATTAACTTATCTGTAAATTCTATCACAAAATTGAAGTGTCTGTAACCTTTTCTTTTTCCGATCACAATTTTTCTTTCTTCCTATCAGCCCACAAACGTTCTACTGAACAAGGGCTATCCCTTACTGTATACTAATGTGAATTTCTTAATACAGCAAGCCATGGACGTCCTTGGTTTCACCCAAGAGGAGAAGGACAACGTATACAAGATTACTGCCGCTGTCATGCACATGGGTCGCATGCAGTTCAAACAGAGGGGTCGCGAGGAACAGGCTGAGGCCGACGGCACTGAGGTCAGCATCGAATGGGTTTTATTAATTGAGAATCCTATATTAATAGTTGTATTGGTGACAAACGTCGACGTTACAATTTCTTCTATTCTGTAAATACGCCTTCGTCCCAAGATCATTATCCCATAATTAGCGCATATCTAACGTTATTTACTCTCTCTCTTTACAGGATGGTGAAAAGGTTGCCAAGCTCCTCGGTGTTGAGATGATGGACCTGTACAAGAACTTGTTGAAGCCCCGCATCAAGGTCGGAAACGAGTTCGTCACCCAGGGTCGTAACAAGGACCAGGTCACCAACTCCGTTGGTGCTCTCTGCAAGGGCATGTTCGATCGTCTCTTCAAGTGGCTCGTGAAGAAGTGTAACGAGACCCTAGACACCAAGCAGAAGAGGCAGCACTTCATCGGTGTGCTGGATATCGCTGGTTTCGAGATCTTCGACGTGAGTATCATTACTTGAGCCGGCCTCAAAGGCTAAGGCTATTGGGGAATAAAATCTGAAAGATGATAATAATAAGTAGTAGATTTAGTTTAGTAGTAAGAAAAAAAAAGAAACGAAAATCAATAATTTCGTAAGATATTAATCCTGATTTATTTCTTAGTTCAATGGGTTTGAACAACTTTGCATTAACTTCACAAATGAGAAACTCCAACAATTCTTCAACCATCACATGTTTGTATTGGAACAAGAGGAGTATACGAGGGAAGGAATTCACTGGGAGTTCATTGACTTTGGAATGGACTTGCTCGCCTGCATAGATCTTATTGAAAAGGTACACCGAGTGTGCAGCATCCTCGGTTGGGCTATTTGTTATCGATTTTGTGTTCAGTTTTCAGCTATAGGCTCGCTCATGTAATATACAGCGATATAGAATAGTCAAATGCTTTAAAGTGTGTGTGTGTAACCCTCTTCATGATGTTATCAAAAGTTCAACGGTTTCGAGCAACTCTGCATTAACTTCACCAATGAGAAGCTACAGCAGTTCTTTAACCACCACATGTTCGTACTCGAACAAGAAGAGTACAAGAAGGAGGGTATCAACTGGGCCTTCATCGATTTCGGAATGGACTTGCTCGCTTGTATCGATCTTATCGAAAAGGTAATAGTCGTCGTGTCTCGTCGTAGCCCGTCGGCGCAGGAAGCAACTTGACGGGATATCGTGTAACATTAACATACCAAGCCACGTGAGACTGGCGAGCTCGTACCACACTTCACTCAGGTCTATCGCGTCATCCAACAACTGCGGAATGAGATCCGTAGCGTATATGCCTACACCCCCAAACTTAACCCTCCACATTACTTATCTCCCTGCAGTTCAACGGTTTTGAACAACTCTGCATTAACTTCACCAACGAGAAACTTCAGCAGTTCTTTAACCATCACATGTTCGTTCTGGAGCAAGAAGAGTATCAGCGTGAAGGCATCGAATGGACTTTCATTGACTTTGGCATGGATCTGCAAAATTGCATTGACCTTATTGAAAAGGTAGTTGGCGTCAACGCAACAATAAAAGCTTGCTCACGCCACAGGGGTCCTCGAGTAGCGCCATGTTACTCGAGAACCTCGCCAATGCTGTTTGCCTTTTGTGTTTTTTCTGTGTGATTTCTTCTGTGTGTCTTTTTCGTATTTAGTTTAATAATGTGACATTTCTAAAATCTTCAGGAGAACGCAACACACTACCCTTAGACATAATCAGTTAACTAATAACAGTATTTCGATCGTTTTTCCATGACGCTCCGCGATCCAGATGAACGGGTTTAATCAGCTCTGTGTTAACTTTACCAACGAGAAATTGCAACAGTACTTTAACCATTTCATGTTCGTCCTAGAACAAGAGGAATATGAAAGAGAAGGGATCCAATGGGCCTTCATAGATTTTGGTATGGACCTCCAAGAGACAATAGAGTTAATAGAGAAGGTATTGGGATTATCAGTGCATAGCTTGAGGAAGTAGGGCCGCGAGAGCTTCAAGCTGAGCCATCACCTGCAAGTGCAAACTGCTGGCTGACCCCCCGTGCCACGGTATCATTAGGCAGAGATATGACAGTATCCGCTTGTACCACACGCAAACAATATACAAGCGAAGCTACTGCAAAACTTGTGAAATATTTTAATTTGCATCTAGCTACCGCGTCCCAAGTAAAATAAATACACCGCTCTCAGGATCGCACGCGAAATGTAGTTAATTTTGTAATGTTCTCTAATTCATAAAAAAAAATAATGCACAGCTCGAACCATCTAATTTATTTAGTAAGATTTTACATAATTAATTTGCCTGGGTACTATTAGGTAATTATTTTTAATCTGCACATATTTTTGTACAAAACATTGAGGTAGAGCTTTTTACCACAATACACCATTACACGATATTAAATTCCCTATGATAATATTAACTTACTTATTATTAAGTACTTGCAAGTTGCATGCTGCTTAATACAACCTATAATGTTATCTAGTTTTATGCTACAATGTCTCATTTGAAATTTTCCTTTTGCTTATGTGGTATTTTTTTTAAAACATTGTTCTTCCTAAGTATTCAGAGAATAATTGATTTAAACGCTGTTTAATATATTTTGTGTAATAATGCACTCTTTCTTCCCCATAAAGTTACAGACATGAGACATTCCTTCGCATCACCCGCGCCTCCTTCGTGTTCTAATCTCCTTGGTACGTTTACAGCCCATGGGTATCCTCTCCATCCTTGAGGAAGAGTCTATGTTCCCCAAAGCCACCGATCTTACCTTCGTTGAGAAGTTGAACAACAACCACTTGGGCAAGTCTCCGCCTTACCTGAAGCCGAAGCCCCCCAAGCCCGGTTGCCAGGCCGCTCACTTCGCCATTGGCCATTATGCCGGTAACGTAAGTATCTAAAACACATACTACTTCAACTACATCGTCATCTTTGGGACCTACCTTGTCCCATATATTCTGAGCTAACTTCTTCAATTTATCCTGAAACAGGTCGGCTACAACATCTCTGGATGGCTTGAGAAGAACAAGGACCCCCTCAACGACACAGTCGTTGACCAGTTCAAGAAGGGACAGAACAAATTGCTTATTGAGATCTTTGCTGACCATCCTGGTCAGTCTGGTGGTGCCGATGCTGGTGGTGGCAAGGGTATGTATCATTTCGACACTTGACTTTAATGAAATATTTGAATTAAATACTATAATGATGAATACTTTAGATAGCAATAATCGTACTGAAGGTGACAGGTACCATGAGCTCGTTCATACATCACCATCATATAAGTCTTCACATCTATATTATAACCCATCAGAACTTCACACCGATACCAACACCAAGATTTATACTTCAATACTTGGTTCATTTCATACTTTCTATACAGCATCTATCTCGAACGAACACTGACTACAAACGTCAGCCGTTAGTTCTGCAGCTTTTACTTTATTCTGACACATTTTTCAATATAAAATAGGAGCTGGTGGCAAGCGTGCTAAGGGTTCTGCCTTCCAGACTGTATCATCACTCTACAGGGTAAACCGGAACATACAATCACCGCGATTTGCTTCTGTGACTCCTACGTAGCTTTACTGTCTTCGTCTATCTACACGCTTAAGGCTGGCTCTCGTTCTATGGAATCATTCACGAAACTATCTAAGTTAATTTGTAAAATTTTGGTGGATTTCTGGACGATAGGGCCAGCTCTGCACGCTTTCACTATAATCATGTCTCTGTCCATGTCTATATAAACACAGCTCATGTCATCGCCGTCCCGCAGGTGTCTTGTCTACGAGTATTGTAATGTCCTAAGTGGCGTCATTGTGATTGTCCTCGTACTAATAGTTGCTTGTTAATGTACGTCCATAGGCGGTCGCGGTAAGAAGGGCGGTGGTTTCGCTACTGTCTCCTCCGCTTACAAGGTTTTTAAATGTTTCAAATTATTTCGTTGAACTTGTTTCTTTTTTGTTTTTTTTGTATCACCACCGAGGCAGAAGCAACTACTTGGGTGTAGATCTGCTTCGGATTTTGAGTTTATTGTAGTTCGATACCTGGATTGACTGAAAGGTAATTTAGAATCACCTCATTACTAAACCTACATGTATTGAATTTTATGATACATGTACGGTATGGAATAATTCACCATCATCCATTGTAGACGCACTCTACTTACTAAAGTGTGTCTTTAATATAATTCGTTGCTGCAAAGTAGTTACTGAAAAAACTTTACAATGCTACATTTGCTACTGAATGTAAAACTAATAATGTTGTTGTGTTTTTTCATGTTTTAACCTAAATGTGTGATTTTATGTTTATGCACTTTTCCATCAAAATATACTTCTGGTTGCGTTACATTTAAGTGTCGCTTCTCTGTTTCAAAGATAATTTCTGAAGACTGACGACAGAAATGATCTTCATAAAGCTTACAAGAAAAATCTCTTTTGCAACTTTGAGTGCAAGATCGTTTGTTGTGCAACTCTAAGCAGTATCAGTATCATGATTTCTAATAAGTATTGTATCTACAGGAACAACTTAACAACCTGATGACCACGCTGAAATCAACCCAGCCTCACTTCGTACGTTGTATCATCCCCAACGAGTTGAAGCAGGCCGGTGAGTAGTTTACTAGATTTCTTTCATTTTTACATCTGCTGATCATTTTCTCCAAGAAAATGTATTTCGATAAAATGCTCAGCATAATTTGGATTGATAAAATATTCAGCATAATTTAGATCGACAAAATGTTCAGCATAACTTCTAGATTCACAATCACCGTACTTGGAATTTCCTCAATGTTCCGTACAAAAATGTAATGTTTGTCTTGAGCGGTATGTGTAACTTTGTCCCGCAGGTCTCATCGACTCTCATCTTGTTATGCACCAGCTGACCTGTAACGGTGTGCTTGAAGGAATCCGTATTTGCCGTAAAGGTTTCCCCAACAGAATGGTCTACCCCGACTTCAAGCTCCGGTAAGATTCCAACCTCAAGGATACCAACCAAATCTATTTCAGTCTTAAGTGGCCATTCGGCAAATATTTATGGTATCTCCAGTCATCAAATAACTTTATTTTATTTTCGTAAATGAGATTAAATTTATGAAGACACGCACATAATTTTAGTTGGTGAGTCTAAACAAATTCTTTGGACTCTAGTATATTCGACGCGATTTTATTCTGGTACTACAGCTGACTGGCGGTTGACGTCATCAGACATTCGTGCAGGTGTGACTTATAACATCTAAAATTATTTTGAGGAGTCCTCCTAGTCACTCGCACATTAATATTTTTGATCAAGATGCGAAGTTATATTAATACCGAAGCCACTCATGTTTTATGATGATGCACTAAATTAACTTGTTATTTAATGAACAGTTACATGATTCTTGCACCAGTCGCCATGACAGCAGAAAAAGATCCTAAAGAGGCCGCTAGGAAGTGTTTGGAGGAAGTGGGTCTCGACCCCGAAAGCTATCGTATTGGCCACACAAAGGCAAGGCAGAGATTGATACCATCCTAGAATGGAGATAGCATGTGATAGTTTATGGATTTTTGAAAATCTATAAGAAACTAGATTTTGTTTGTAGATCCTACCATACATGGTTTGCCTCCTACCGAGTATGTATCATACCTAGTTGTCATGAATGGTATGCACCCGTAGAAATCACCTGTAATCTAGATGTTGTCATCTAGTCACACCAACCCTTTTACCCCGATTTTAAGAATTTTCCAGAACTTTAACGCTGTTTTGGAAACTTCTGATTTACCCCTTAATTCGCCCCCAATGCCCTCGAAGATACCAAGGACGTTGTATCTATGTATTGGTATACTCATGAACATGTTATCAGTACATTCCCTTATTGCGTGTCCATATATTTTGATAATGTAGCTACAAGATCCTGGCCCCTCAAGCTGTGGAAAAGGAAACCGATCCTAAGAAAATCGCTCAAGTCATCCTGGAGGCGACTGCCTTAGACGTCGAGTCCTACCGTCTGGGTCACACCAAGGCATGTCTTTATACCCTGAAAGTAGTTAGCTGTTTGAGACGAGCGGTCTAAAACCCCTAAACACCCGGACCGCGACGCTTAAATGTGCTTTGTCGAATTCAGCACCTCATGAGACTGGTGTCATAATTTGACCTTAAATCTATATGTGCTCACCCTCGGAGTCCAAGCTACTTAGACTCCTGTTTGTGCTACCCTATCCTTCCTTACCCTACACGTACATAATAAACACTATTATCATATTGTATGTACTCCTATAACGCAGATACAAAATTCTGTGCCCGAACCTCGTCAAAGAACCAATTACACCTGAGATTGCTACTAAGAAAATTCTCGAGCATACCGCACTGGATTCGGAGTCTTTCAGGCTCGGAAAGACGAAGGTATAACTCAAGCATGCCACGCACTGCCTACACGAAACTAATTTTCCCTCTATATCCTCATTGCATGACGCAGAAACTAAAATAACGCTATCTTTCTGTTCTATCGGTCTGTTTTTGTGCCACTTTACTGTGTTAGTGAATTCTTCGTTGATGACTCATATGAGAAAATGACTAACACAAGATTTTATATTTTTTTTATTGCTACTAAGTATAATGAATTTCATATTTTGAAATGTTTCAAGCACAATATGAGGTAAATTCAATATTGTATTATGCAATTCAATAAATGTCTGTATATTGCTTACCTCCACACCATGACGTGCTCCTCCCCTAACACTTGCCATGTACGAGCAGGTATTCTTCCGCGCCGGTGTCCTGGGTCAGATGGAAGAGTTGCGTGACGACAGACTTTCCAAGATCGTGTCGTGGCTCCAGGCCTACATCCGTGGTTACCTGTCCCGTAAGGAGTTCAAGAAGCTGCAGGAACAGAGGTAGGCATACATGACATTGACTCTTGGACATAGCGCCATATTTGGAAGTGCACGACATTTTATAATGAAAATATTTCCAAAGGTTGGCTCTCCAAGTTGTCCAGCGCAACTTGCGCAAGTACCTGCAACTCCGCACCTGGCCCTGGTGGAAGCTGTGGCAGAAGGTCAAGCCCCTCCTCAACGTCACCCGCGCCGAGGATGAGCTCGCGGTAAGCATCTATCATCGTTATTAATTAGATCGTAAACTCTGACCCACTATACACGGATATAGGACGCGTGAATCAAGGTACTACAAATAGCTCGGACCGCGCCCACCTGCCGGTTACGCGACACCGCAGCAGGTGCTGCAGCCATTTCTGGATCCGCGCCCCCTCCGCGCGCCTTTCATCCATACGCACAATGTTGAGCGCGTGGGCGATGTTCCACCCGCTGGAAAACTCCAGCGCCGCTCAGTAGCGGAGTGGTCAGCGGCGCGCGCACCACCTACCCTAATACTTACGAACGACCGAACACATTTGCATTCCTATTTATTTTTTTATTGATGTTTTAATTAATAATTTATTAATTAATAAACAATGGCGGCCGCGGTTCACTTATCGGAATGGAACGGGGAAACTAAAGGTGTCAACGATTTACAGAAACTTGAGGAGAAGGCCCAGAAGGCCCAGGAGGCTTTCGAGAAGGAAGAGAAGCTCCGCAAGGAGTTGGAGGGCCTCAACGCCAAGCTGCTCGAGGAGAAGACCGCTCTGCTGGCCTCTATCGAAGGCAAGGAGGGCAACCTCTCCGAAATACAGGAGCGCGCTGCTAAGCTCAACGCGCAGAAGGCCGACATTGAGCTGCAGCTCAGGGTGAGTACCTACTTCACATTTACATTATTGCTAATAGAAACGAGTGCACTTGTCGCTAATTAGAATAAGATTAGACAAATGGATATTTTAAATTTTGTTACTGGAACTGAAATAGAAACACGAATTGAGGTCGTAAGGAGTTGACGGGATGAAAATTTACAGCTAATTAATCTCATTAAAATAACTAAAGTTTCCTGCCGTCGATAAACATCACTCAGTGCTACAAACCAAATATGTAGAGTTAAGCAGTGTAGCGAGTTAACACACCGCTAGTATGCTTGACGCGATTCTTTAAATAAACTCCAGGTTTGTTTACACGGGAAATAGTTCGATCGTGTTTAAATAACTGCACGTCTGCACCCTACAGGATTTTATTGCGAAACTTTAATTGCCTCAGTCTTAGAAGTGTTAATTGAAAAGAAGCAGATGCGTGCGCTAGTACTTATTTTAAACAAAAGCACATTCACAGAACTGACTCGAACATTTTATATTGTAGGACACCCAGGACCGCCTTACTCAGGAGGAGGATGCCCGCAACCAGCTCTTCCAGGCTAAGAAGAAGTTGGAACAGGAAGTCTCCGGCCTGAAGAAGGATGTTGAGGACTTGGAACTCTCCGTCCAGAAGTCCGAGCAGGACAAGGCCACCAAGGACCACCAGATCCGCAACTTGAACGACGAGATCGCCCACCAGGACGAGCTCATCAACAAGTTGAACAAGGAGAAGAAGCTCCAGGGAGAGTCCACCCAGAAGACCTCCGAGGAGCTCCAGGCTGCCGAGGATAAGGTCAACCACCTCAACAAGGTCAAGCAGAAGCTCGAACAGACCCTCGACGAACTTGAGGACTCTCTGGAGCGCGAGAAGAAGCTGCGTGGTGACGTCGAGAAGCAGAGGAGGAAGGTGGAGGGCGACCTTAAGCTCACGCAAGAGGCCGTCGCCGACCTTGAGCGCAACAAGAAGGAGCTTGAGCAGACCGTGCAGCGCAAGGACAAGGAAATCTCGTCCCTTACCGCCAAGCTTGAGGACGAGCAGTCTCTTGTCAGCAAGAACCAGAAACAGATCAAGGAACTGCAAGCCCGCATCGAAGAGCTCGAGGAGGAGGTCGAATCCGAACGCCAGGCTCGCGCTAAGGCCGAGAAGCAGCGTGCTGACCTCGCCCGCGAGCTCGAAGAGCTGGGTGAGCGCCTTGAGGAAGCCGGTGGCGCCACCTCCGCTCAGATCGAGCTCAACAAGAAGCGCGAGGCTGAGCTCAGTAAGCTGCGTCGCGACCTCGAGGAGGCCAACATCCAGCATGAGTCCACCCTTGCCAACCTCCGCAAGAAGCACAACGATGCCGTCTCTGAGATGGGTGAGCAGCTCGACCAGCTCAACAAGCTCAAGGCCAAGTAAGTATATTTTTACATCATTATAAAAATAGCCATTAAAATAAATGTGATGTATCAACGCCTACGCGTGACTCATCAAAATCGGTCGACGGATACATGTGGGATTGACAGATTTATGTCCGAATTAAATATAGAGATTACATTTACTGAACTATAATGCAACATCCAGGGCTGAGCATGACCGCGCGTCTTGCTACAACGAGCTTAACAACACTCGCGCGGCTGTCGATCAAGTAGCGAGAGAGAAGGTAACATGTCGTCCGTAGAGGCATGTGTACCGCCTGGGGTGAACCTTGCATGGAACCTTACGACCCACATTACACATCACATAGCATTGTGATACGAGCGATATTTCTCTATTCATTCCTCGACTGTGTTAGACGGTTGTTGACACTTTACTAAAATGTTTTGTCATTATTTATCTATCCAGGGCTGAGAAAGAGCGCTCTCAGTACTTTAGCGAAGTCAATGACCTTCGTGCCGGACTCGACCATGTGTCCAACGAAAAGGTACAAAGGATGAAAAGAAAATTTTGTTGGCCTTTACCATTACAGGGCTTCGCTTTGCAGCTTATTAAATCTAAGGAGAATAAATGTCGAAACACCACACATGAAAACACATAATCCATCCCATGACAATGATACCTACTCATCATAATAAACTAATAATTTCATTTGATTAGGTGTAGCATGGAAGCTAAAACCGCCTCGACGTTTGAGTGACCTCCCTAATATTACAATAACATCGCACAAAAGAAAAAATAACATCGCATGGATTTATTAATAATAGATTTGAATGAAAAAAAAAAGTTTTAATTATTTGAGTGATATTAATTGGTTACAAATGTTACTACACCAAGTAAGAAATTTGTTTATACAGTTGGACAAATACTAATAATTCATTTACAACAATTCATTTTGTTATTGATAACAAATAAACAATCGTTCAAAACTTTACACTTTTAAATGAACTAACTTGCAGCATCATCAATACATGCATTCTAAAACACACTTATCCTCTAGGCTGCCCAAGAGAAGATCGTTAAGCAGCTGCAGCACCAGCTCAACGAGGTCCAGAGCAAGGCTGATGAGGGCAACCGCACCCTCAACGACCTGGATGCCGCCAAGAAGAAGCTGTCCATTGAGAACTCCGACCTGCTCCGCCAACTGGAGGAGGCCGAATCCCAGGTGTCTCAGCTGTCCAAGATCAAGGTGTCTCTCACAACCCAGCTCGAAGACACCAAGAGGCTCGCCGACGAGGAGGCCAGGGTATGTACACACCCTAAAGGATCTTCCACTTGTTCTATATTTTATTTGAATAATGACTAATCGAATCTTTCTATCCACAGGAACGCGCCACCCTTCTTGGCAAGTTCCGCAACCTCGAGCACGATCTGGACAACATCCGCGAACAGGTCGAGGAGGAGGCCGAAGGCAAGGCTGATCTTCAACGCCAGCTTTCCAAGGCCAACGCTGAGGCCCAGATCTGGCGCTCCAAGTACGAGTCTGAGGGCGTCGCCCGCTCCGAGGAACTCGAGGAGGCCAAGCGCAAGCTCCAGGCCCGCCTCGCCGAGGCAGAGGAGACCATTGAGTCCCTCAACCAGAAGGTTGTCGCTCTCGAGAAGACCAAGCAGCGCCTCTCCACCGAGGTTGAGGACCTGCAGCTGGAGGTCGACCGCGCCACCGCCATCGCCAATGCCGCTGAGAAGAAGCAGAAGGCCTTCGACAAGATCATCGGAGAATGGAAGCTCAAGGTCGATGACCTCGCCGCTGAGCTCGACGCCAGCCAAAAGGAGTGCCGCAACTACTCCACCGAACTGTTCCGCCTCAAGGGTGCCTACGAGGAAGGCCAGGAACAACTCGAGGCTGTCCGCCGCGAGAACAAGAACCTCGCTGACGAAGTCAAGGATCTGCTTGACCAGATCGGCGAAGGTGGCCGCAACATTCACGAGATCGAGAAGGCCAGGAAGCGCCTCGAGGCCGAGAAAGACGAGCTCCAGGCCGCCCTCGAGGAGGCTGAGTCTGCCCTCGAACAGGAGGAGAACAAGGTCCTCCGCGCTCAGCTTGAGCTGTCCCAGGTCAGGCAGGAGATCGACAGGCGCATCCAAGAGAAGGAGGAGGAGTTCGAAAATACCCGCAAGAACCACCAACGCGCCCTCGACTCCATGCAGGCTTCCCTCGAAGCCGAGGCTAAGGGCAAGGCTGAGGCCCTGCGCATGAAGAAGAAGCTCGAGGCTGACATCAACGAGCTCGAGATTGCTCTTGATCACGCTAACAAGGCTAACGCTGAGGCCCAGAAGAATATCAAGCGCTACCAGGCCCAGATCAAGGACCTCCAGACCGCCCTGGAAGAGGAACAGCGCGCCCGCGACGATGCCCGCGAACAGTGTGGCATCGCCGAGCGTCGCGCCAACGCCCTCCAGAACGAGCTCGAGGAGTCCCGCACACTGCTGGAACAGGCCGACCGCGCCCGCCGCCAGGCCGAGCAGGAACTCGGCGACGCTCACGAACAGCTCAACGAGCTATCCGCCCAGAGCGCCTCCCTGTCCGCCGCCAAGAGGAAACTCGAGTCCGAGCTGCAGACCCTGCACTCCGACCTCGACGAGCTCCTCAACGAGGCTAAGAACTCCGAGGAGAAGGCCAAGAAGGCCATGATTGACGCCGCCCGTCTCGCCGATGAGCTGCGCGCCGAACAAGACCACGCCCAGACCCAGGAGAAACTCCGCAAGGCTCTCGAACAACAGATCAAGGAACTGCAAGTCAGGCTGGATGAGGCTGAAGCCAACGCCCTTAAGGGAGGCAAGAAGGCCATCCAGAAGCTCGAACAGAGGGTCAGGGAGCTCGAGAACGAGCTTGACGGTGAACAGAGGAGACACGCCGACGCCCAGAAGAACCTGCGCAAGTCCGAAAGGCGCATCAAGGAGCTCACCTTCCAGGCCGAAGAGGACCGCAAGAACCACGAGCGCATGCAAGACCTGGTCGACAAACTGCAACAGAAGATCAAGACCTACAAGAGGCAGATCGAGGAGGCCGAAGAAATCGCCGCCCTCAACTTGGCTAAGTTCCGCAAGGCACAGCAGGAGTTGGAGGAGGCCGAAGAAAGGGCAGACCTTGCCGAGCAGGCCATCAGCAAATTCCGTGGCAAGGGACGCGCAGGTTCCGCCGCGAGAGGAGTCAGTCCGGCGGTGAGTTTCCTTCACTAAGTCTTTACCGAACCGTCAATACTTATTCGAGATACTAAGCATCATTCTCTGATTCAGGCGTCCGTTAAAGGGCGTCCCTAATTCAGCACTGGAGAGTAATATGTAAGTTGGCAATATATTGCACGCCACATACAGCACTATGAGCAGTGCAGCCCCTTGGTGTAGAGCTAGTACCTGTGGAAGTTTTCCCTGTATACCATACATAATTATATATTATTTATATATTTTATTATACTCTTGCATCTTTGATTCCTAGGCATGTTCGAGTAGCCAGGTCCCGCATGTCGTTTATTTTCACTAGTGATTGAGTAAGATATTAATGTATGTTTTCATCCGCAGCCCCAGCGCTCACGTCCCGGCTTCGCTGACGGTTTCGGCACCTTCCCACCTAGGTTCGACCTGGCGCCCGAAGATTTCTAAACGTTCCACTACAGAAAAAAAACGGACTGTACAGATTTTTCGTTGAAATGTAACTATTTTTTTTTATACATAGCAGTTGAAAGTTACGAACGCGTGAAACGAAAAACTGTAAAAAAAAAATTGTAAGCCAAACAAAAAAATATACACTTTAGTGATCTAATCTTTTTACCAAAGGCTATTTTGTAACTTGTTGATATTTATTTATATTATTTATTACCGTGGAGTATGTATCGAGAGTGCGAGGCCCCGAGTGACGCGCGCGAGCCGTGCGTGCGCTTGCTCGTTCGAGACACGCCCGTCACCCCCTTACCGCCGCCTGCGCGCGCGCCTCTCTCGCTTGCCTCATTTTGACATCTAATAAAGCGATATCGTTGTCATAAAATACTATTACTGGACTTTTATTTTTATCAATCCCCAATCTGTGATTAAGACTACTACATAGAATTAGGTGACACATATGACACATGAAATAAGTCAGACATAACATGGAACTTTGTTCACTGAATAATATTTACATGAACCCTATTTTCGTAAGATATTATGTTGGTAGTAATCATATGTTTGAGACTACGTACACTCACATTTTAAAACCCATACAATTCTGGATCACCCACCAAAAATCCATATAAAAAGGTGACTTCACCATGGCATAGTGCAGTTTAAAATGAATGTCATATTCATTTAAGAGAGAGTAAATGTAGGAGTCAGCTGCAGTTGCTTTGCTCGAGAATTGAACTCTACTGAAAGAGAGTCCACTCATACAATTAGGACAATATTTCTGGCCCAGTCATAATTAAACTAGATACTCCTTATAGCAGCAATAAATACACAAGAAGTGCACACTTGTTCGAGTCAACACAATTCGGCAGCAAAATATTATAAATTTGATTTTGTCGCCCGACTGTGCCAAAGCATGCTAACGCGCACAAGTGTGCCTCTTACGAAGGTTAAAACCAAAAAGAGGAAAAGCCAAGAAATTCCTTGGATATAAAAAGACACCCGTACACTTTACCATTTATTTTACAAAGCATAAATCACGTTGCTGTCTTAAAACAAAAGAGTATCTTACATCTATCTTAACAACTCGAGGTACTGGGTTTCGTCAGTAATTTTTGGAACTGACATCCTTACATACAAAATTAATTATTGTGAAATAAATAGATCATTCAGATGACACATCGTCACTTCATCCTCAAGATTTATAACATACGAGTAATTTATCACTTTCTTAATTAATTGAGCATCGTCTAGTAGACAGTGCTGAATTAGGTGGTATTTCATATAATTATTGTCATGACTGCATCAGATAAAATATCTATGCCTCACAGAATATCTATGTCAGATGCCCTACAAACATTCATACTCGCCGCCTAAAACAAACGGTTGAAGAAAGAAAAGAAAATCTAAGCAAAATTCATGCATGACAGTTCACAACGTATTGACGATTCAGTGTTGTATCAGAATTCATAACAAACTTCTTATTTCCAACAACTTTTTCTCTTCATTGTACAATTAATGCTCGGTTTTCTTAAGTTTATAAACGTGTCAGTTTGCTGACTAATACAGGTGAACAGATTCTAGTCCTTACTACGGGATGCTTAGAGTAGGAAACAAATCTATGACACTTATGCTTGGATATTGACTAATATATTCTGAGTGTAAATATGTATTAGCAATAACGATTAGAACGTTATAGGAGTCGGGCCTAAATTAAATTGTACCTTCTTAAATGCTGCTCGCAGTTTAGCAATGTCAATAATTTAACACTTCCATTTTTACTTAAAATAGATCAATTCTCACTTTTAATAACTAAAAAGACCCCCAAAATGTTAATTTAGGCGCTGCGCTATTCGTGGATGGCTCATTCTCTACGGGCACGTAAGACATACTGCAGAAGTCTAGGTTGGCGTCGGTAAAATCCTGGAATTTGTCCTGGAACTCTTGCCAGATGCAACCCTCCAAGGGGCAAATAGGAGTCTCCTTCTCGTTGATGAAGAGTTGGACACGATAGGACTGGTCACCGAGCTCGTCGCAGCTGGAAGAATTAACATGGATGACGTGAGTATGTCTACAAACCATCATCTCTTTTCATCATGATTACCTCCTGTGAGTTAGTCAGACTGGTAAAAGCGGTTAGTCCCGCTATGCTCGACTCGTAAAATACCGACTAAAAAGTTTCGCTATGAACGAAATCACATTCGCGGGCAGTGATGAAGAAAACTGTTACAGTGTTATATTTTATTGAACCATTTAAAATGTAAATTAAGACATCCTAGTACCTATGTAAACATGTTAACCTATTCTTAATCAACATTAAATATATTAAAACAGGTCAAGCTTTGCGATTGTTCTGAGAAGCATGTGTCGAACTGGTTTTGTCAGCGTAACCATAACATTGAGCCCTTCCGCGAATCATTACCTGGTCCTTTATTATGTAAATAGGTAGAGAGAATATGATTGCATTATTATTTTGCAGCTGCAACTTAGTGATAAAAAAAATATAAATTCACTTGATCACCTGATGCTGTGTAGCGTCCTACGTCTTATATTTTGTACGTCGTTCAGGTAAAACATGAGTGTCAGATAAATTGATGTAACATCTTGCATGCCATGTGTATGTATACTCGTGTTTTGGACAAATAAAATTATCTTATCTTATCTTATAAGGGTAATTAGGTTAGTTATCGGTTAGTTCTGCTATGACAATGTCGGGTGCAAGTTGTTCTAGTGGTTCGGTTCAAAATTTTAAAATAATTGACTCACAGCTCTATTCATAAACATTTCTTAACTTAGAGTTGCTCTGAAATTCGTTGGTCCTTATCTGTCACTTTGACTTTTTTGACTGTCTGAACGAGACAAAACACATTTTAACTTACAGACGCTTACGCATATACGAATAGCGCTATACATTTTTTTACTTGAATTCAAACACTTTTCTTTCCAACTGTACCTTCCATTGTTTACGATTATTCTTCGATTGCGAAGAATTGCGCGCATAGCGAAACTTTTTAGTAGGCATTTTTCGAGTCGAGCATAGCGGGACTAGAGCATAGGGGGTCTAACCGGGTAAAAGGATCGGTACTGCTTATAGGTACATAATTATAACATATTTGGAAGACTATATTACATCGAGGCCGTCTGAAGAATGATTGACAATTCAAATAAAATATGACTAGCAGTTATCAAGACATCATAAATATTTACACTGGAAGGCGATATTATTAGACTTTTATAGTATTTATAAAACGATAGGAAGACTCAAGATAAAGAAGGACGCTTTGAGAATAAATAACAACTCTTCAATGACTGACAATCTTGTACGTAGATAACGGAAATCAATAGACACGGTACAACAACTGATAAAGTACTCGAAAATGATATATGTAATTCGTTGGATCAATGATATGATAACACTGTTAAGGTAAATGCCAATATGTCTGCGTGACATATTAATCCTTGCAATTGCCTATAATAATGCTTTTAAATTAATCCTAGATAATTTGCATCTATTGCTGTTTGGGTACTTTTTATTGGCCATCAATATATTCCGACGAATATATAATAAGCGAAGACTGTCTAAAAATAGACGATAGTAATGATATAAATGGACAACGACCTGAACATCTGCTTGCAAAGGTATACGAGTGATATGTTTTATGTTACAGAGAATTTAACTCTTTTGATGAATAGCAACATATCGCAATATATATAATAATAGCAATATGTCGTAAATGACATTTTTCCGAAAATGAGTTATAAATATAATTTGGAAACAGAGTCGCGAGCACTATAATTATTATAATAAAAATCCTATCTTTAAAAAAAAGCCCCTTACGACCTGGATTTTCAAAAGCTCTAGCTCGATTTTTTTTAGTATTTGGGCTGTATCGTAAAAAAATTTGGCTCTACGGAAAAGTCGTGTTTTGTCCTTTGCGACAGTTGAAATTTCCGGTATTGGTATATACTTCACTATCTTTTTAAATTTTACCTGTTAAGTACAGCAATCATATTGACAGAGAATGCTCCAATATAGCTGGTCCTCCACACCCTTTGAGGGTCCATGGTTAAGGCCTGCAGAGGAGGATCTTCCTTGTACAGGCCCAGGGCACAGAACACCATCTCCATCATGGTGTCGTGGGTGAAGTAGGCGCTCACCTTTCTGCCTCCACCCTCGACAAATGCCATGAAGTTATCGTACAGGTCCTTCATCGGTAAGCGGCCAAGGTTCTCGTTCACCTGGAAGTCGAGTAAAAGATTTGTAATAAGTTACAATTTTACAATTTACAATTTGTAATAAGTAATAAGTTGTAGTTGGTTAGTTTGTAATAAGACCACCAGTTATTAAATTGTGGGTTTATAATCGCTTATTTTCTTCGAATTATCTTTACTCAACAGTACTTAATAGTTTATAATTCAATCAAAAAGTATTCATGGAGTTTCTAGCCCGTTCTTTTCCTTAGAGATCTACGTTTTGGAACGGGCAACTAGCTTCAACTTTATGGCTAACTGACCGATTCCTTGACAATTCAAAAGTACCTGTAAATGGTCTAATTGAAATAAATGCTTTGAGTTTTAGTTGGAATCAATTGCTCAATAGCAAAGATCATGATAACGAACAGATAGCAACCATTTATTTGACACATCATCCGGCATTTCATTATCATTGAATAACGAGTTCACGATTGTATAG
This sequence comes from Brachylomia viminalis, assembly GCA_937001585.2. Lineage (NCBI taxonomy): Eukaryota > Metazoa > Arthropoda > Insecta > Lepidoptera > Noctuidae > Brachylomia > Brachylomia viminalis. The sequence continues at coordinate 3,375,972 of OW443303.2, read as the reverse complement.
GTAACTTCTACGCAACAACAAACGCTTCATCGCTTTACATCAAGAGAAATAACGGACAATGGCGATGCCGTCCAATATAAAATCCATTCCATAAATCCAATAGAACTCACCCAAGACCCATATCCATTCCTCTGATAATGCCTGACGTCATCATAGTACTCCAAGACGGTCAGTTCCTCGTCAGTGAAGGCGGCACACCATGGGGACCTGTGGTCAGGTTCCCAGGAGCGGAAGAACCGACACATCTCGTAGATGGAGAAGACCATGGACGCGTTCAGTTTGGTCGTGATGCCTAGACGTTCCTGGACTGCGTTTTGGACCTATGAAAGGAATGGAAATGGATGTTTTAAGTAAATTCTGCAATGGTTAACGACGAAAGATCTATGGTTAGCACTGTTTGCAGATCTATTAAAAGAAATTGACATGTTCACAAATATACTTAGCTTTTTATGTTGCAATATTGAACATAAAAGTAAAACTTAACCGTTTTGCAAATCATGAATTTGTTGTTTTCCTCCGCGTCCTAACCAAAGCGACCGGTCGCGCGATACACGATCGTCGCGTTCATATGTCATAATTTTTTTCGAAGCCGAAAAATGCCAATTCCTGACCACGTGTTCGGCTTTGCCGAACCAAATAAATGAAATACAATTTAAATACTTACAGCAACATACTCCGGAGTAGAAAAATATGTGTCCAGTTGATGAGCCAGAGTTGGTCCACCTTTCACTTCCTGCTGATACCGATCGCAGTTCCCATACGGCTGAGAAAAAGATAAAAATTAATTAGTGAAGCTTATGCAAAATATTTGGCACCTCTCCTAGTTCAATGACATGTGCTGAAAATTGTTATAATGAACTTTAAAAATATATTAATGACATTCTGCATAGTGCCGCTATATATTTAATTATTATATTTAAATTCCCTTTCTCATGTATATGTATAATAAGTCATATTTCAATTTGCCAGATGAATGGAAACAAATTTGGTATCTTTTTTGTGTGATGCACTATCTTAGGAGTGTAGTGTAATTTTAGGTGGTCTTTGGATTAGCTCCGGGTTTTGACTGCAAACACCAGTAATAAGTATAAACAAAGAGCAATCAAGTCAGCTTTTACTATATGGATCACATTTTATTCTTCTAAACTCACCCTAATAACATCATCCCTTTGCCTTGACTCCTCCACAGTTACATTTAAGTTGCTACCGTCAGTGAACCCATGCAGAAATGCTACGGAGCTGGTAATAGTCCGCTGCTCATTAGTGGGCCTGAAGTAGAACTTATCAGCCTGGCCGAAGAGCAGGTGAGGGTACTTCTCCCGGATCCTCTTGCCGATGTCATAGAGTTCATCGTATCCGGTTCCTGTGAGGTAAGTTGCGGACACGTCCATGGTGTCGTTCCATTTAAAGTTTCTGAAGTCTTCGATGTCCTATAATGAGATAAATTATTTAATATTTTATTTCAACTGGTTCTAGGGGTAATAAACTAACAATCACGTAATGTGTGGAGAATCAGTTGTAAATTTGTATTATTTTTATTATCGTGTTTTGCAGTCTCTACCTAAAGTAGGCTGCGAGGATTTTGATCAGAAGTTAGAATATCTGACATAAACTTTCAAGGTCTTCCTTGAAAGTTCTAAAAGGTTCAAAGCTGTTTTGACTTTTAATTATTAGGAATCCTTCAATTAATGACAAGATACTTTACTACGAAAGTTCATAAGATAAAAAAATAGGCAGTCATGTGGACTGCCGACAGACGTGAAAACCCCAAAATGCACACAGGCCGCTGCGCGTCGCCAGTCTGGCGGAACACGTCACATTAGCATGTCAAAATCGCTTAACGCGGCTAAAGAAGTTTTCACTTCAAAAAATGATAGCAACCTGAGCGCAAAGTTTGCTCGTGCTAGTATTCCAGCTGTTGACAATCTCGTCGTTCAAAAGTGCAACCTCCTTCATGCCAAGAGTGACGCTATTGCCAGGGTTCCTGTTACCGTGGCGGTTGAGAGTCCATATTGACACCGCTTGGCAATCTAGAAATGAGATAAGAGCGTTAGTTTTAGTTACAAGAAAAAGAACGGCTGGCCATATAAAAATAATAAAGTCAGAGTCATTTATTTGCAGTAAATGCGGTACAGAAGATGGTAGGTATACAACATACGACATACGATAATAGATGAAAACACTGGCAATCGCAGGGAACCGAATTTGGACCGCAAGCGGTCCGAGAGCGCTCGCTCGAGCGGTAGGTAATTATAGCGCGCAAGTACATGGAGTGACGGAGGCCTGCTATTACCATGAATTCAGCCTAATTCGGCACATGATTCTAGACTCTAGCGTACAAATTTTTCGTCGATTATCAAAAATTGTTGTTCCATACATTTTGACCGCGTAAGTATTGTACTTTTCTATGAAACAGCAGATTTTTAATAATCGACGAAATATTTGTACGCTAGAGTCTAGAATCATGTGCTTGTATTCAGTAGTGCAGTGACACATTTCGGCAAAAATTGGGTTGCAAATATTAAAAGAACAAAGTGCTAAATTCAATAATTTATCATCAGTACCCTGACATCATCGTTCTAACACAGGGCATAACGTTTGATTCAATTGTTTGGCTACTAATGAACAATCCTTTTCGAGTTTCAATACTCAATATACAATATCTCGTCGGTTTCGTTACTATATTTATTCAATGCAATCAATAGAGAGCAATCCACACGAAATCAATATACACGAAAAAACAATTAAAAAATATATTTATAGATATAAAACAAGTTGTACAACAGATGATAGAATTATCTGACTCCTGCACTAGTTATAACTGTGTTGCAGAAGTCAGTGTCCTCCCGAAATAAAAACACACAAAGTTGATGTAGAACAACACAAAAAAGGAAACAAAATAAAATCGTCAATTGTCCATTCTCAACAGGAAAACCATATTTGAAAATGTTTATATTCGGTTATGTTATTTTCGGTTTGGTTATGTTTATTTTTGTTTATTAAAAAAAAAAACATTTAAAAATAAAACTTTAGGAATGCGTGATTACTAACTGCTTTAGAATGTATGCAAAATATAAATGTGTTTTTTGCGCGCCATAGTATTATTGTTTGCCACTTTGTTAACACTTGACAAACACCGGTTACCGTCAATCTGTGGTTAGAGTATTTATATTTAACTTGTTTTTTTCCCACGGATTCGTGGAGTTCGGAGATAATACCACGGGAACGTAATAACGGGACAAAAAGTATCTTATAGTATATTCTGACCCACGTCATGGTCTACCTGTGTTCCAAATTTCATCGAATTCCGAAAACTATAAATAGGATAAACGTTTTCTAGTGATAAAAAAAACAATGAAATCAAACATTTACTCGGTCACTAGAAAAATGCCTGTCAGTGACACAGGCATATAAAGCCTTGTCCACACCAGCCGATTTAGAAAATACTATAATGACACTATTTTTGTCGAACGCTACAAGCCGTGTGCCGGATGGAATTTTCCATCAGCAATAATGACGGAACTTCCATACAAACTTTTGTCCCCTATTTAACCCCTTGCTTTGAGTTTGAGTTTGTTAAAATTGACAGTAAAGACGTCATAATATGGCGCAAGGTCATACCTTTAATTGAATCGCATTGTACCTACTTAAAGTGGCGCCAAAGATTGCTCGGTGTGGACAAAGCCTAACGGCACGTGTTTTTATTTACAAATCCATCTTCATACATACAATTGTGAGAATGACATATTTATTCTATCGTTAGCCACATTACCTTTTGCCATTGTTTTCTTTTTGTGTCAGATATTTTATGGATAGACTCAAATAATCATTGTTTAATGAGGTCATTGTATTTAGCATTTTATGCGAAAACTAGTTCATCTATTCGTTATTTAGGTACTGCTTTACTACTATTTTATACGGATTATCTGCCCCGCTGATCTAGTGGTTGCAAGCGCGACTGTTGAGCGTGGCGTCCCGAGTTCGATTCCCTGGTCGGGCAAAGTGTTATTGGGTTTCTACATTAGTAATTTCTTAGTAACAGCCCGGAGTTTGGGAGTTGGCGACGATACCTCCGTGGCTCGGAAAGCACTTTAAGCCGTTGGTCCTCAACCTGATCTCTCTCCAGTCGTGTTAGATTGCCGTCCCATCGGACTATGAAAGCGAGAGAAGAGGGAGTGCACCTGTGCCTGCGCACACACTCTCGTGCACTATAATATCTCCCACGTCGAAGGCTAGTCTCCGTTGATATTAGCCGCCATGGCCGAAATACGATCTGGAGGACTATAAATACGGCTTATCTACCAAAGCATTATTTTTTTTTATGGTTCGCTTCTCGTTTGTTCTTTTTGGTTTTAGAGGGTTTGTACCTCAAACGGAAAAACAGAATACTTATACGATCACTTCGTTGTCCATCTGTCTGTCTGTCAAGAGACATTTTTCCTCAGGAACGCGTGAAGGTATAAAGGTCTAGGGTCCCTTGGAGCTCAAAAAATCAAGCTTCTAATTCGACGCAAAAAAAATACGCCCATTTCTGTGACATATTTTGATACTCGCAGATAAATTAATACCTATGGTACTTCCCGTTGACCTAGTTTATTTTAGTTTCAGCTTTTGCGACAGTGAATGCGATTTGATACAGTCACTCGCGAGTATGGGTCAGGATGTTTCTTTTTTCTAACAGTTAGGTAGATAGCTATACCATAGCTACAAACCTACTTACAGAAATAAAATCATTTATCTCAGTGTGCCTACAATTAAGTAAATAACTCATCTCCGCAAAAAATATACTAATTCATATTTTTTGTTATACCTAGCATAAGATTAGACGAATTTCATACAGGGATTTCCCAAACCCTGTATTGCTTAAGTACGCACGTCAAAAGTAGAATTTTAAATTAAATAAAACATTCTAAGCTGGAACGAATTGATGATTGAAATTGATGATTATTATTCAGTAAATACCTATATGATTCCTACAGTCGCGAAACGCATTTTGATCAACATGCGATGTAAAACAGAGCTGCAATTTGGAAAAAAAAACAAAGAAAATTTGAATTTTGCGGGCTACAGCTGCTGACGGTTCACCTTGAGAGAAGCACGTAGATATGACACTCAAGTACGTTTCTGAGAAGTTTTGGTGCGTGGCGAGTGCCAATGTCAAGCATGATGTATATGGTACTAAATAGTCCATCAAGTCAGCCGACATGGACGCGCCATAGTTATGTGTTGTATTGCTCAATCCTTATAACTAAAATGTTCCTGGTATCATCATCTGCATAGCTTCTTCCCAATTATGTTGGGGTCAGCTTCCAGTCTAACCGGATGCAGCTGAATACCAGTATTTTACATGGAGCGACTGCCTATCTGACTTCCACAACACAGTTACTGGGTATTACGGTACCCCTTGGTAAGACTGGTTGTCAAACTTTCGGGCTTCTGACGACCCGTAACGCGACTGTCAAAAATCCACGAATGACAGCTTTGCTGCTACACATTGATACAATATTATAGATCAAAAATTGCAGAAAATTAAACGAATTCTTGTCAATGTCATGTACTGACAGTACATAATTACATCACATCACATGTCAATGTAGAGACATTGACCTTCTATGAAGAAATAGAGTTCAAGGTCCTCGTTTTTCAACGATTATGGAATACTTACTTATCATTCGACACTTGGACTTCGATCAAGAAGGACATAATAAATCCACATAAAGGCTCCTTCAAAGTCAAAGCATTTATTTCAAGTAGGCACATAAAAGGCACTTTTGAACATCAACATTTACCTACATTAAAATAGAATTGATTGTAGTCGTTCCTTCCCAAAGGTAGTTTCTTATGGAGGAGATCGGGCAAGAAACTCCATGTGCGAATTGTACATGACAAAAGGCACCGCTCGTCGAGCGACAGGCGGTGCCTTTGCGTCGCGTGTGATTCGCGTCGCGTGTCGCGTCTGTTTGAAGGACCCTTAACAACAATTGTCCTAGGAAAACAATTAATTTATGCGCCCTACCCAAATGTCCTTTCTTTGGTATTGTTCGTCGAATCATTGAGCTCCTTAAGTTCTGAGTTCAGTCGCACGATTACTGACACATGCGTGCACTGACTGGACAGGTCCACTCAATCTGTGTGGCTTTTCCTCAAAAGACCATTTCAGACACCAATCTATAAAAGAGACTGTGACCACTGAGTTTGTTTCGGCCTTTCTTCTCAGAGTAGTCAGATAGGAATCGCCGGCCTCATCTAGTTTTTAAAATATGTTTGACGTGTAAAAGTGTTTGTACAAACCTACTTACAGAAATAGAATCATGTACATAATACAAATTTTCAGTTCCGTGCACATAAATTAATTCGCATACTGATCCAACCTATACGCTAAACGATGGCGAAGCAAGAATCATGTTTAAACAAATTAGTACGTGCCCTTTAGCTCTAATAGTGAATAATAGTTTAACTCTGAATAGATTTGTGCAATGACATGGTTTTTAGGAAAATAAATAAAAGGGTAACCCGTATTTTTTACCGCATTTTTAAGGGACCTGCCTACCTCAACATCAATCCCTTTAACAACATAACTACTTGGATTGCTTGATTTTAATAAATAATTATGTCACGAAACGTTTTTACGTATTCCGGTTTTGAAAGTTGTTCTTGTCAAGAGTGAGTTGGACTCTCGTACTAAGGGTTCCGTACCACTTCACATGTCTGGGACGAGTCACCTTTTTTATTGTACATGTGTGCTTAAAATCTTAAATAAATAAAAAAATTGTAGGCACGGCTACAGATCAAGCTATACTTCCAGTATAAGCTGATCTCGCATTTTATAAGATTCCCTTACAATGAGAAGTCAGTGTAAACTGGAAAAGTATAGCTTGATGTGTAGCCGTGTGCATTAGAACACAACGATGTTTGACTTATCTGTTTACTATCGTGTTGAATAAAAATGCAAAATTAAGCATTTATTCGCAGTACTTATATGGAGACACCGATTGCATTTTCATGTCATTACGGTTCTAAAGATAAAGACGGAGTAAGCTTAGTAAGTGCCTATCATCTACGTACCTACGTATGAAACAACGCTGTTTATCTCAAGACTATACTGTGACACTAAACGTAGAGATTATTATAAAACCTCCTCATCTAACCAGCCCACCAACGAGCCATGAATGTTCAATAAATATTCAAAGAAATATATTAAATTACTGACGGCTTATTCTACTCGTAAAACTACAATTTTTCTATCATGTACCTACGTACATGATGTATAAAACATAGTCCCCACCGCCGCGTCTGTCTCTGTCTGTCTGAACGCGACAAATTAAAAACTACCGAACAGATATTCATGCGATTTTCACCAATGGACGGAGTAATTCATGAGGAAGGTTTGGGTGCATAGTTCATTATGGTTTTGTGGAAATTGGCTGAAAACTGACGATGATTGTCATTGTCATTGTTACTGGCGTGCGCCGCGTAAACCAACAGAGTTATATGAAAACAATGTATTACGGAATTAACACATTGTTTACCTGGATTCTTTCATACTTACTTTATAATGGCGGTAGTACGTTCACGTGGGATATTTTCCGACCTTTAGACGAGCGAAAGCCAGTACAAATCACTCATCATCATCAGCCTCCCTACAGCAGTCCACCGCGGGACATAGGCCTCTCCAATCGCACGCCATTTAGCTCGACTCTGGGCTACTCTCATCCAGCTGCTACCAGCCACCGTGCGAAGATCGTCGCTTCACCTCGCCTGAGGCGTCCTACCTTACGTTTGCCGATTCGCGGTCTCCACAAACAAAACTCGCATAATCGACCAATTTTTTTAATCTGTAGGCCAATTCTCGTACTTAAAAAACGTTCAAATTCAAGTCGCAATCTCATCTCAGCGACAATCAATGTCAAAAACCTGTCAAAAATGTATGTAAATTGATTGTAATTTTGACAGATTGAGACTGAGATTAGAATGCGAACGGTCTTAAAAATACGGGAATTGCCCCTCTGGTATCTTCTTTTAAGAGGTTTTCTTATGTAGGTACATTGTAACTGAATAACGGTTTAGTCACAAAATATCGCAAAAAAAATACATTGTTAACAATAGTAAAATGCATATAAATTACTGGACAAAAAAGAGTGGTAAAAAAAATTGAAAACTTTTCAGTATTTTATGTCATCATCTGGCTAACCATTTCCCAACTATTTTGGGGTCGGCTTCCAGTCTAACCGGATGCAGTTGAATACCTGTATTTTACATGGAGCGACTGCCTATCTGACCCCCACAGCCCAGTTACTGGGTAACACGATACCCCTTGGTAAGACTGGTTGTCAGACTTTCGGGCATCTGACTACTCGTAACGACTGTCAAAGATCGACGAATGACAGCCGGGACCAACGGCTTTATTTGCTTTCCGAGGCACGGAAGGGTCTTGGTATGTAAAGATGGTCAGTATCCACGAACCAACCGCGTCAAATGTTTCATATAACAACCTTAGTCAAGAATGTTTTGCACGAACTCATTCCGTGTCGTCTAATTCTGAGGTTTTAACCCCCAGGGCCTACTTTAAATGACAATGTTCACATCGGTTACCAAAAAACAAAACAAAATCGTTTCAGCTGTTTGGGGGCTACACTGCCACAGACAGACACCCAGATACACAGGCTAAACTTATATCACCCCTCTGTTTGCGTCGGGGGTTAAAAATGTGCTTATTTGGTTAGAAATTTCTAACACAGCTTGTCAAAAATGTAAAATACAGGAGAAATTCCTAGTGTGGGGCAACGTTACTAATTAATACATTAAAAAATCATAAAATAAGGTTCCAACAGATTTAAGTATCACTAAGTATCACATTATCGTCTGCATACATTGAACCAACACAAAAATGTGTTTTTTTTTTTAACGAGAACAAAATTTACTGCCATGAGACGAGACTGCGATGATATTGCGACCGGAATGTAAACAAACCGAATAAGATTAGCAGAAAACCATTTTTTTATCTATTTACAAAATCATCGCAATCCGGTCTCATGTTTTTCACTTTGCATGTTAATTAGATTAGTTTTTTTTTTATGGCCAAATATTATTAGGTATTAAAAGGAGCCATATTTCAACAAATTCGTTATACACAATCAGTATATAACGAATTTGATGGCCATAGGGTCATGGTTATCTACATGGGACTTGAACATAACTGACGAAACGTGGGCGTACTTAAAGGCACACCTCAGCCCTAACCCTTCGAGAACTTCAGTCACACGTTATGCGTGTGTTATAACGATTTTTGTAAAATGCAGACAACATTGACAATACTATTTAAATAGTTATTTTCACTGGATCCTCATACAAATAAATCAAATAATTATTATTTAGTCATTAATATTATCAACTACATCGGCATTTTTACGGAACAATTTATTTGGCGCCAACTTGAATGTCTCTTTAATCCGCAACTGAATAACGACAGCAGCTCGAACTATGTCATCAATCTTTGTTTTATTTTTTCAATTGTTTTACTTTCTCACATTTCTATTTTAAAAGATTTTTGTCAGTTTTGTGAGAGGTTAATTATTTGGACTTTTAGTTCAACACAAAATAAAGTACAGTTAAAAATCTCAATAAACTTACTTGCCGGTGTCGCATAGTCTCGTATATCTCCCCTGACGGTATCATATGGTGTCTTCGACCCAAACAGCTGGTAAGGGCACGGTGCGTTCCAATAACAACCTTTCACATACACAACAAGTAGTACTACGAGAAGTAATTTTGTCATCTTGACTGCCGAGCCGACGTCCGATTGTGTTGTTTCAAGCGAGTCAGCTTCCTATATTGTCCCCACTACGGTAGCAATACACTAGCTAAAGGTGCATTCACACCATTCAATCATAAATAATTAAATATTTTTGATTGAACCGTTTTACATTTCAAGATTAATAGCCCTGTAACACATTGACACATTTTTGAAAATTTTAATCCAATATGTATGGTTCAAAAATAATCATTAGTTGCAAACTTTAACTGGCACTATGCACTGTTATAACCGACAGGTGCTGTTCGCAGATGACTTTCGCCTTATATGACCTCAATTAAGTTTATTCAGTATAACGGAACTTACTGCTGTTTAATTGTTTGGCGCTAGGTGTTCCCAGGTCATCTTGAACATTACACGATAACATCTTAGATCTTTAGGAGCAGTTAAATTAATGTGAGCACTAGATTTATAGTCTCGATTTTGAGTTACCGTTTGATCTGTTGATAGATATTCAGACTAGTTTATCTGGAAAATACTACGAATATCATAACATGACATGTGACTAAGAGGCTATGTATTTAATAAGTTAGTAGTAGATTAATAATATTCACGTTTAAAACCGACTTTGTATGAAACTTGCTTAGCGTCGGTCGTATCGAACTTCCGGTGACGATCTTTAGCCATTGTCAATCAAGATAAATCCAACGACACTACATTTCTAGTTATCTATTCAATGAACCTGATCTGATGATACACGATCAGGTGACTGATGAGTTAAGAGCGTTTATACCTTATGAGTGGCAACGTCGCAATTTAGTGTCATATTTCGTGGTTTTAAATTTTTATCATTTAATCGGAGCTATATTTTAAAAATCTGTTTAATTAACTTTATAGAATTACGTGAAAGTGTTTAAAAAGTAAGTAACCGTAATGCTTACAGTTATTTTACAATGAAAATAACGCCCTGCAAGTTTCCAATGTATTATTTGCATATAAATAGAACTGTAAACGCAACGATTTCTTACCTTTTACACAGTTTTCACATAATTCTAAAAAGTTAATTAAACAGATTTTTAAAATATAGCTCCGATAAATCTGTCAACATGACGGGTGTCGAGCGGTTAAATGATAAAAATTGAAAACCACGAAATATGACACTAAATTGCGACGTTGCCACTCATAAGGTATAAACGCTCATAACAAACTACACTTACGTAGTCTGTAAAATTCATAAGTTTTTGTCATTTCAGTCGGGTAAATAAAGGCTCGTCCCGGCTCCACTCTGTCGCGCCTTTACAATCCAATAGACGTATTTAAACTAATCTGAGTTTAATCTAATCTAACGTTACAATATGGATGCATTTGACATTATCGTGGCCGGTCCATGTCATGATGTCCACGCCTCCAGCCCATGTGTTTTGTACCTACACGATTTACGACCAATTGTAAACTAATTTAATTGAAGGAAAAACTAACAATTGCTCGGACTTAAGCATCCCTGATTACCATACAACGGAATATAATCGTGACACTTAAAACTGTGGGTTGTAAAGAGATTATTTTAATGGATTGATTTTATGATGTTAAATAAAGTGTTTATTTAGTCATTATTAACACCGGGATCGACTTGGAAATCTCTAAATAGACTGCAAACCCAAGTCGACTGGAGCAAAAACAATCTCCACAGGTTCATCGACGGCTCAGAACTCAAGTGCGTATGCGGCGTCTCCCGACTGACAATGGCCCATCTTTCATCATTTTACCTGCAAGGTGTTTCCATCAGCCTGAAATTTCTGGTAGATAACCTTATCCTCAGTACGATTTTTAAATTGTCTCAGACTACTGGTAGTCTGAAGTAATTTAAGCATGAAGTAGCGTAAGATGCAGGACGACAAAAATCCCCTATGTTACTTACTAATATTTCCGGTAACAACACTTACTGTGCACCCGGCGCCCATAGTTCCCCGCTGGCTGATATGACCATCATCATCTGCCTGCCTTTTTCAAAACTATGTACTATGTGTATGTTGTTGTCGGCTTTCACTCTACCCGGATGCAGCTGAACACTAGTATTTTACATGGAGCGACTGCCTTTTTGACCTCCACAACCCAGTTACTGGGTAACACGATACCCATTGGGAAGACTGGTTTCCAGACTTCCGGGCTTTTGACTACCCGTAACGACTGTCAAAGATCTACGAATGACAGACGGACAGCCGCTGGCTAATGTGACCATACCTTAAGAATTTGGTTAAAATATATATATATAAAAGATATAGACAACATTACAGCACACGTTCGTGGACACATCGTTTATTACAATTAATTTATCACTAAAGCGAACATATTTCATTGCGCAACTACTATGTGACTTGTACTACACGTGCTAAGAATATCTAAGTATATTTAGTAAATACATTTGTGTTTCAACGTTTGCTAGGACCACTGATTAATATCCAATTACCGAATGTTATTTAGCCAACACCGTAAACTATTTGAAACTTATTTTTTTTTTTGTAACATTTTACAAAACAAAACTAAGATTCAAATTTGATGCGTACAACTAAATACAACATTTTGATGTATAATATCTCAAATTTTATTTCACTTGATTTCGCAGACATGGGCAGGAGGTAGTATATATAGGCTACATAGGATTTTCACGAAGAGGTTTTAGATGCGCGCTTCATTTGTTTGTCAGCCACGCATCCGTGCGTCGCAGAGTCGCAGTTGACGATCCCGCCCACGTATTCGTACTATAGCTAAGCACACGTGCGTAGCCTAGCCGCGTGGGCTTCGGTGGAGCAGCGCTTTACGTAAATTCCATATAATACTGATCGGCAAAAAAAAAAAACAAAAGACAAGTGACAGCTAATCAGAGCATCCGATGCACCCTCGATAATTCATTGTTTCTAGTTTCTTTCTTCTACTTGTTTCAAGACAGTGAAGAAAGTGTACGAAGCCTTTATGATCTGAAACAAGAAACTAAGTTGAATAGATTCCCTGATGGCATCAATACTGGATGTCTGCATTCAATACAATGTGAGAACTGTGTTGGTCATTGCTTTTTTTTGTATTTTTGCTCTTAGTGTAATCATGATCTGGCAGTTTGAGTAACTTGTGCGGCCTACTCAAATGTCCTTTCTTTGGTATTGTTCGTCGAATCGTTGAGCTCCTTAAGTTCTGAGTTGAGCTGCACGATTGCTGACAATTGCGTGCACTGACTGGACAGGTCCACTCAATCTGTGTGGTTCTTTCCTCAAAAGACCATTTCAGACACCGATCTATATAGCCTTCACATGATCTGACCAAGATTCTGTCTGGACTTTAAAAGAGACTGTGACCTCTGAGTTTGTTTCGGCCTTTCTTCTCAGAGTAGTCAGATAGGACACGCCGACCTCATCTAGTTTAAAAAAAAAATATGAATGACGTGTAAAAGTGTTTGTAAAAACCTACTTACAGAAATAAAGTCATTTATCATTTATAATATTTTGTACAGAGAATGCATGAACGCTTGACGGTAATATTACGTAAATTCGAACGATATTTGAATCGAAATACCACTATTTTATAGGATTTTCGTTTAAATTGCGACAAGCACAATAGATAGATATGAACACGTTTTTATAACGTAAATGAGTAAACGAGTATTTTCAATTCGAATTTACGTTAAGGATGTTCCGGTAGTCAGCCCGGCTACCTTTACACCACCTCAGTTCACATTGTGGAATGCAAATAAATATTGAGTATTTTGCGGACTGGCTAATAATTATTCACGGTAGAAACTATTGTGCATGTCGGTCTTCCAAAAGTGGGGGCGTGTGGGCCACGCCTCTACTCCATGCGCTTGCACGCGTGATTAGTGAAATTTCCCAGTTGAACATTCGTTGTACCTGCCCTTGCCTGCGTGTTCAACGCATTTTATGGTTTGATATGATTAGATGCAATATTTTTTTATTAGTGAGACCAATAAAATGATAAATATATCTATTGTTCAGTGGACTATACTCTTGTATCAGAAGATAACACTTACTGAAGTGAAGCAAGCAAGTGACAGAGTGGTGAACCCGCCAGCAGTGAGCCGGAGTGCTCGGCGCGTGCGCACCATGACGATGAGCAGCGCGCGACGCACGCGCAGTGAACACTTGTACCACGGACACTCGTACGCAGCACCCGCTATCTCGGAACTCTGAATAAAACGCATAACATCACGCCTGGTTTCGCTGAAACTTTTGGCAGAGGTGTACCTACAATACAGCCACAAATCGCCAGTAAAAAAAATCGTTATAGCAATTAAACGAAATGCAGAAAATAAAGAAAGCAGGTTAAGTACTACCAATAAAGGACGTAAAAATATCGCGGCGGGATCTTTTCGCACCACTGGATTTTCAACGTTCTACGAAAATCCAAGTGTGTTTTTTGACGCGCTGGGATGCACGCTGTTGGAATCTCAATTCTCGGTTTAATACCGAGAGTTATACACCCAGTGCGAACGTAGTAAGTGGAACAACTCGCGTTATTTTGAAGAACGTTTGTATTCTTATTTCAGTCTCAATAGGTAAAAAAAATACCTCTAATTTAAATACCAAATTTTTTGACAATTGTTATTTTTTTAATCTGGCCCATAATGCTAATTAAGGGCCAGATTCAAACGCTAACTTTGCTTGGTAATGTAAAGTCAAAGCGCGGTTTGTAAATCTTGGTCGCTGAGTTGAGATTACGATTACATTTTGAACGTTTTTAATATTACGGAAATTAGCCTACAGGACTACCAACACTCTAAAATCACGAACTGAACAAGCGCGGCAATTAAAGAAAGAAAATAATAATATGTTATTGTCGTAGAAACAATTACTCATATAAAAATTATACCTATGTAAACAAATAAATACATTTGAATTTGTCTCGACTTTTACACGCAATTGTCACTACGCTGTCTTGGGCAAAGAGGTGCCAAAGTCCATAGGTTGTTCTGTGGACTTAGGCAAGTCATTAATATATAATGTAAACAGGGGAGGCCACAAAACCCTTCCCTGCACCCTGTAACAGCACGTTCTTGCGACCGGTATAACTCTTCTCGTCTTGTTGTTATATTTACCCTACTGTCTTCCGTTATTTGTTTTCTGTGCTAAAGATATGACTCAAATAGTTTTAGTATATTACCTGTGATGGCATAGGCTTCGAGTTTCTATTGTGTTGAACATAGTCAAACCCCTCATTTATATCATACAATATGCGGCCCGCCGGTTTATTTTGATGCATATTCGTCATCACTGTGTGTAAAAAATCATAAAATGCCATGTTTTCTCTGAAACCTTTTTGTTTATTGCAGAGGATCTTTTGTGTTCTAAATTATGAGTTAATTTTGGAATTTATAGACATGGGCGATATCGGACTATAATTCTTCTTCTTTCTTAAACAGTGGCTTCACGATAGATGTTCTTAGTGCGATTGGGGATATGCCAGCACTGATACTCAAATTAATTATGTACCAAGGTGTTCATATATGACGCCAGCTACAGCTTTGAGACTGTTTGTGGAAATTCTATCAAATCATTAATGCATAATTGATTCTCATATCCCTCGATCATGAAATATTCCGTTATGCATAAAATTTAGACTTTTATGCCTTTTTCTGATAATTCCTGCAAACAGACAGATAGAGAGTCTGCTTTTGATATCAACCTTGCTATGTTTTGATGCATTGATGGTTAGTCAAGAAAAAATCAGTTTCTCTCTCTGTTGTCATTTGCGTGATCTTTAGCATTCAAGAGAGAAAGAGGGGATGACTCACACTCCTGTCCCGTGTCAAGGAAGCGGTTTATGTAATCTTCACTACTAAAATCTACAAATGCATTAATCATTAGACTTAGATTTACAAATATATTCGCCATGCGGTGATGATTTACAGATCCGCTTTTCTTCCAAAATATTGTATAATCATAATTATGTCAAATAAAATTTAGAATCGACCATCATCATCAGCCTATATTCGTTCACTGCTGGTCCTAGTGAACGCCACTGAGCCCAATCGTCGGCTCTCTCCATCCAGTCTCTGCCAGCCGCCTTTCGCAAGTCTTCACTCCACCTGGCCGGCGGGCGTCCCACACTACGTTTGCCTAAACGCGGTCTCCACTCTAAAACTCGTTTTCCCCAAGATTATCGGTTCTGCGAGATATGTGACCAGCCTATTGCCACTTTAGCTTGCTTAGTCTTTGGGCTATGTCGGTTACCTTGGTTCTCTGGCGGATCACCTTGTTTCGGATTTTACCCTTCAGTGAGACTCGAAGTACATAGCTCGCTGAGTGACTTTAAACTTATGGACCAATCTAACCGGGAGTGTCCACGTTTCGGCTCCGTAAGTCATAACTGGTAGGACACACGCGTTGAACACTTTCATCTTTAGGCACTGTGGTATCGACGACGAGAAGACCTGACAAAGTTTACCAAATGTTGCCCATCCCAGCTGAATCCTTGTATCGGCTTCCCTCTCAAAATTGTTCCTAACCAACTGCATATTCTGCCCGAAGTAAACATATTCCTGAACAACTTCAAGGGGGACACCGTCAATGGTAATCGGTCTCGGAGTAATAAGGTCTTTATACATAACCTTGGTTTTGTCTATGTTCATCCCAAGACCGATACGTCAAGAGGCGACAGCTAAGTCAGTCAGCATTCGATCAAGATCCTGCAGTGATTCCACCATAAAGACATCAGTGTCATCAGCGAATCGTAGGTGTGAGATGTACTCGCCATTTATGTTTATGCCCGTTCCTTTCCAGTCCAGCTTCTTAAGCATATCTTCCTAGGCGCCAGTGAACAGTTTCGGGGATATGAAATCCCCCTATCTCACTCCCCTGCGCAGCTGGATATGTTTAGTCTGCCGGTTCTGTACTTGAACTATCATATTCATACAAGCATCTCATCACCTCGATGTAGGTATCATCAGTCCTCTTGGCATCACTGCAGGGACTCAAGCACAGCTCAGGTCATGACTGAGTCAAAGGCTTTCTCATAGTCCATAAAATCAAGATACAGGGGCTTGTTATACTCTTCGGTCTTCTGTATAACCTGCCGCACTGTGTGAATGTGGTCTATTATCCCATAACCCGATCGAAACCCGGCCTACTCTGGAGGTTGAAACTCATCAGGTCTTCTCGATAGACGATTCGAGACTACCCTCGAAAATAGCTTATATACATGGCTCAGAAGCGATATAGGCCCGTAGTTTTAAGGAGCGTTTTATCTTCTTTTTTGAAGAATAATACACAATGCTTCTGTTTCATGCCTTTGGAGTTCTCCCATTTTTCAGAACACAGTTAAACAGCTTCCGGAGTTGTCAAAGTACAGGTCTTCCTGCTGCTTTCAAGAGCTCCGAAGTAACTCCGCCATCACCCGGGGGTTTTCCATTTTTAAGCTGTTTAGGGCTATCTCGATCTCGTCAAAGTTGACTTCCGGCAGATCATCATTGTAGTGGCGGATCACGTCAGATGGGGGCTCCTCAATTGCTGCGCGAAGACTTTGGACCCCTGATTTTGCTCTATAGCCATTTCTATTCGGCGCGTGTTAGAGCATCGGAGGTCCCGTCGCACCAGCTTGCTGATATATCGATTTAGAGCCCGCTTCTCTGACGAAGTGGCATGCACGCCATTTTGCCACTTATCCATAAGCCGAAGAGTCTCCGCCGAGAGTTTGGACTTCGTACCAGTACGTTGCAGCTGATAGAACTTTGACCCTTTTTCCCTTAAGATTCCCACCACTTGTAGGCCCTCGTCGACGTCAATCGTGGTTTTCAGAGCAGTAAATTGGTTTTCCAGAAGAAGTTGGAACTGTTCTGATCCCACAACGGCTTGAAGCTGGTTAGGCCGGAGCATAGACTTCACCAAACGGGATCTTTCTAGCTTAAAGTTGATATTCAGGAAGCCTCGTAGGAGTCGGTGGTCACTGGTCACTACCGGTATTAAACATGTTGAACACCGAGACGTCTCTGAATATGTGCTTTTTATCCGTCATAATGAAGTCTATCTCGTTTTTTATCACAGTATCGAGGCTTTGACACGTCCACTTTCTTTGGAACTGCTTCTAGAATTAAACAAATACGCGTAATTATGAGTAATTGCATCTAGAATTCTAGATGCACAGGGTGTTTTAAACGTTTCTATTCTTCCGTTAAATTACGTGGAATAGTCTTTCAATTGAAATGTTGGTGCGCATATTATTACATTATTTTCATTGTATATTTAAAAGCGTTTCCGGTACGGTAATTGTTAGGTCAACGTAGTTGGTGGTTCGTCTAAAGTCCTCTTCACCGATGAAAATTAGACAGTAGTCGTTCATTATAATTATATATTTTTAACTTGGATCATTGTGATCAATAAAGCTTCTTCATTCCACAATTCGGTGTCAAATAACGGCAAATTTGATAATTTGGAAACGTATCTTCTGCGATTGTTAAAAAAAAAAAAAAAAAAAATTAAACTATTTATTTCTTCAAAAAACTTCAGGATATTTTACACCGCAAAAATAGCGCTTAATCTTGTTATAATAAGATTATATGCGCTATAAGCTTATTTAATAGTTGCTCACATAAGTTTATAGGCTGAGAACCTACACGCTGACATCCTCCATTCCATACTTCCCCACAGTAAAGTAGGCTTTTAAAATATTTTTCAATTGTTGAGGTTCGATTTTGTCTTCTATTTTTTTGGCAATTTTCTTGGGTAGTTTATTTTGAATGTCAGGAAAGGCGTACGTCCAGGCTCTCTTACCATATTCATTATTAATCTTTGGCAGTTTATGTAGGCAAGTACGACAGGTTACGAACAAAGTTTGGTCTCTTTGTTTTTTGCAGTTTATTCATAAATACAGAGTAATCAGATGCAACAGCCAATTTAGCTTTGTCAAACACATTTATGATTTTACAATATTTAAATAACATATCATAATCTGGTTTGTATTTATGTTTAATTTTATATTGTACCAATATTTTTAACATCCTTATCTGTATATTACAGATTTTCTTAAGATACGTTTTATAAGTTCTTCCAAAACTTGTTAAACCATTTATTAATAACAGAGTCGGCTAATGCCATGTACAACAATCGCAAGGTCCTATAAGGTTATATAGGTTAGGATCTTGTTATTATTATTGTTCCTTAAGATACTTAGTTTGTGTTTTTCAGTATAATTTCTATGTTGTTTGCTTGAATGATGATCAGAATTCTTTGTAATTTATGCGAATATCCTGTTACTATTAGAGGTTTCCATGCTAGTAGAGACCGGACGACAGACTACCTTCTATGTCTGTAATGCGAATCTTTGCCTACACCTTAGAATGCCCACCATCCAGGAGTTCATGAAACGCCTTTCGAAGCGTTTCTTTGACTGTGGCATTAAGCACATCAATCCCTGATTAAAGTCGCCGCCCGCTACATTCCCTCCTGCATAAGTAAGATTCGCCGCCCGAGGCATACCTTAACTATCCCCGACGACGCCACTACTCATCCAGGAGAGCCGTAAGGCCACCAGTACTCTCAGTAAACACAAAAACAGTTCCATCCTTCTCTCTTCCATCCTCGCCGCCGAAGCCTGCCGTTATGCCCCAATCCACGTCCCCCCGACCTTTGCTCGAGCCAGCCCGCGCCACTGACCCTGTAGCTTTAATTCGTCCCTAAATACTAATTCCAATCCAGCCTGTACCTTGCTGCCCTCCCCCAGCGACACCCTAAGCCGAGGTCCGTAACCCACAGGTGGTGCCCTTAGCGTGTAGTCATCTAGTTTATAAGTATTGAAGCCCTGGCTGGAGGCCTTAATTTATTAAGGCAACCACAGGCAAGCACGGTTCAGAGCCGACAATCTCCTAGGTTGATCTGCGAGATGCCATATTTAAAAATAAACCCGCTTCCATTATTGAGGCACCCGCCGTCGAGTGAAGGTCTGTGTTCTGAGTTGGAGATGCGTGGTGACAGAAGTTAGAAGCCGTCGCGAACCGAAGATTGGAGTGTCCTGGAGAACACGAAGGTGCGGCTGCGTGTGGTCACTGCAGCTCCTGATACTCCTGTTTATTTTACGAAATGTCAAAACGTGGTGTCAATTCTTTCGAGAACTGTTTGCTTCTGTGTTTCATTAACAGAAGGTCAAAACGTAGTACGTAATGTGTTGTGATGCATATAACGCTATGGTAACACTAGTACCTACTTCGTTATTATGCTATACTTTACTATTTATTTGCGGATAGCTGTGTTTTAAGTATTTTTAGTAATTAAAATACGCGGAGCCGATGTTAAGCATGGCACTAGCGCTATCTGAGTTCCAAGTGATTGTAAACGAAAACAGGTCTTTGTCTTTCACTAGGACGTTCCTTGAGAGAGGCCACGGTAGCGCGTACTGATTAGACATTAAGCTTTGTCTCCCAGTGGGGTGATGACAATCTGGTCTCTTTTAACGCCACCAAAACACAGGCGTGTCTTGTGTAAAAGGAGTCGTTTCGACCTAACTCCTTCGTTTCGGGGTACATCTGTTCCTGTAAATGATCGGCTCGAGCTCCTAGGCATGGAGTTGACATCAGGTCTCAACTTCAGTGCAACCATCGAGTACAAAGCCCAAACAACAGCCAAGAAACTAGGCATCCTAAATAGAGTGAAGCGATACTTTACGCCTAGACAGCTTTTGACCCTTTACAAAGCGAAAGTCCGATCCTGCATGGAGTATTGCAGCCACCTTTGGGATGGCTCAGCTAAGTACCAACTTGCCGCGCTTGACTCGGTGGAACGCAGAGCCAAGAGGCTCATTGGCAACGTAAAACTGGTGGATGCCAAGCTGCACTAGCTTGGCTCATCGCCGCAAGGTCGCCTGCTTGTCGGTCTTCTACAGAATGTACTTCGGAGAGTGTGCCCAAGAACTCCACGACCTCATTCCACCGACCCCCTTCTTCCATCGGTCATCTAGACGCACTGCAAGTTACCATCCTTACCTAGTTGCTATTCCACCAATTCGCACTAAACGTTTCCAATATGTCTTTTGTTATGCGCGCAGCAAAAGAGTGAAACTCTCTACCTGCGTCTGTGTTTCCCAACGCATGCAACCCTAATCTCTTCAAAGTGAGAGTGAACAGGCTTCTTCTGGGTAAGCTCATTTCATCGTCGACTATGTCTCTGTCACCACTGACCTAGACTAGAGTCAAGAGCAAACCTATTTTAAATTAAAAAAAAAAACATGATATTGTTACCTCTTCTGAGAGCTGGTTTCCCTGATAACAATACAGGAACACTTGCAGCGTCATACACAACAGATAGGACACCATGGGAATACTCCGTACCCAGTTCCTGTCATTTAATTCCTGAAAAATAACAATAAATAGATTTCATTGGCTGAAATACAGATGCTACAAATTTTGTACTCGGGAGTCGAAAGTAAAAATATTTTGTTACATCAATATGTCGCATCATGGGTGCCCGAGATGCGAAATCCGAGATCCAACCTAGTTTAGGTAGGCGTGGGTACTGTATTAGGTGCTCGAACGAAAAGATAATTCGAATTAAACAATCACGTGTATTGGTCTGAGCAAGACTGTCCGAGCAGGGGGGTAAAGTTATGATAAATGATTTTATTTGTGTAAGTAGGTTTGGTTGGTTTGTTTGTTTGGTGGTTAGGTTTGTACAAACACTTTTACCCGTCAATCATATTTTTAATGACATCGGCGTTTCCTATCTGACTACTTTGAGAAGAAATTCCGAAACAAACTCAGAGGTCACAGTGTCTTTTAAAGTCCAGACATAATCTTGGCCAAATCATGTGAAGACCATGTAGATTGGTGTCTGAACAGTATTTTGAGGAAAAACCACACATATTGAGTGGACCTGTCCAGTCAGTGCACGCATGTGTCAGTAATCATGCAGCTCAACTCGAACTTAAGAAGCTCAAGGATTCGACGAACAATACCAAAGAAAGGATATTTGGGTAGGCCCCATAAATTACTCAAACTGCCAGATCATGATTAAAACTGAAACAATGACCCAAATAGTCCTCACATTCACAATAATAAAATACTTTACAAAGTAAATACGTATAAAAAAAAATCTTGTGCGGCATTCCGAGCCGTTGAACCGAGCGGATCACCAGAGTTTTCCTGTTCCTTATTTATTATTAGTATGAAACAGATAATTAAATGTATAACTATGAATCGCATGTGCGACAAAGCCCTTTCCTTTAGAAAAAAAAAACTATGAATATAGTATACCTAGTTATGTTGTTATGTTCCTTAAAATGTAATGTGAAGTTAATGAAAAAAGGATATCAATGAGTATCTAATGATGAATATATATAACAATAAATCGAAATAGTAATAATAACCATCATCTTCTGATATCATTATTTATTTGTTATTTAGTTGTTAGACTGATACATTATGATCTACATTTTCGGACAAGAAAGTTTTGGTATCGATGTTAATGAAGGTTTATTTGATATGGCAAGTATTTATTTTGACAAACCATTTTAGATTTATCGAAACAAATACTTGCCATATACTTGCTTGAATCTTATTTTTTTTAAATAGGGGAATATTTCTTTAATTAAATCTAACACACGCAATTGTCAGTAATAAGATCAATAACAAAGAAAGGACATTTGGGTAGACCTTATAAACTACTCCAACTGCCAGACCATGATTAAAACTGGAACAATGACTACAATGACCCGCATAGTCCTCCCTCACAATCACAACAATTAAAATAATATAATACTTTATACTTACAGTAAATATTCATATCATTGTATATCTAAAAAGGTATAGATACTTATAGTAAAGAATAAAAGTAAAATATTTAGCAAAATAAATAAAAAAATCAACATTCCCTGTGTTAGTTTATTGGGGAGCTCAATCCTAAGCCTTTTTGTCCTCAATATAAGTAGTCTTTGGCAGTATAATAGTTTATCCGGCAAAGTTTCCTCTTTAAAAAATATTTGAAGTTAATGGCTTAGTTCTTGAATGTGGCTAGGAAGTTTATTATAAAAACGTATACATTGGCATCTAAACGAGCCACCTATTTTTTTGAGCCTGGTAGTAGGAACAACGTGTTTGTTCCTAGTATTTATATTACGGAAATCACTGTATTTTTTAAACAGATTAATATTATTATGTGCATACTAGATATTTTCATAAATATTCTGAGAAGGCACAGTCATTACATTAATCTATTTAAATTCGTCTCTGAGGGAGTGTCTGGGACTTAATTTATAAATTGAACGAATTGCCCTTTTATGTAAAACAAAAATTGTCCGAATATCGGCGGCATTTCCCCACAACAGAATACCGTACGACATAACACTATGAAAATAACTAAAGTATACTAAACGGGCTGTCTCCAAATCATATGGGCGTATGCAGTGCTATGCTTTTTTGACAATTTATCTATATGGGGGTCCCATTGAAGCTTGGCATCCAAAGTTATGCCTAAGAATACAGTGGTATTTTCGGGTTTCAACTCTTCACCGTTTATGAGAACACTTGTTTCTACTTGTCTAACATGAGGTATCGTAAACTTAATACATTTCGTTTTTTTCTCGTTCAGAAGTAGGTTATTAACATTAAACCAGTTAACTACTTTTGCGAGGGCATTGTCAGTTGCCGCAGCTGCCGCCAGCAGACGTTTGAGTTTAAATAAAGGTGAAGTGTCGTCTGCAAACAATACTACCTATATCATGTTTATCATTTATGAGGTAAGGCAAGTCATTTATAAAAATAAGGAATTAAAGTGGACCAAGAATTGAGCCTTGGGGAAACCCCCATTCTTACTACCGATCCGGGTGATCGTTTTCCGTTAACATCAACTCTCTGAATTCTATCAGTTAAGTAAGAAGTAAGAAGATCCAGAGAGGCGTTCCGGATTCCGTGTGGTGCAGTTTCCTGATTAATGTTTCATGAAGAACACAATCGACTGCCTTGGACAATTCGCAAAAGATGCCCAACGCATCGCATTTGTCCTCCCATATAATTTACACATGTCCTTAAAGTTCAACTCCGGCATCGGTAGTTGAACGACCCCTTGTAAAACCAAACTGTGATTTTATTTTATTTTTATTTTATTTTATTTGGGAAACAAACAATCATACACTGAGTGTTACATCTAGATAAACAGTATGCTGTAAGTAAATGTACAATCCACTACGTTTCCACATATTACTAGCTTATAGTAGATACAGTTTTGGTAAACTTAAGTAATAAAAATTTAAAACAACAATACAATTTTTCGCTGTCTAATAGTTAAATAATGAAAAAAGGAAATAATTAAATTAAAGGTTTTGAGCAAGGCGCATAACAATCTGTTTTTTAAATTTATGTTTAGATAGGGCAAATACATCGACATCATTAAAGTTATTATTGTAAGCTTGAACCAATCTCTGGAGCGGCGCTCTCCTTCCTGCATTTGTACGACAGGGAGTTGTAGCAAACAGTGGATAAGAGCGCGCCTCTCGTCTCACTACTGTTCTAGGTACAATATAGTAAATTTTATGTATCAAATTAGAGCAGTCAAATTTATTGTGTACAAGTCCATGAAGCATCATTCCTTGGAGCAACAAGCGTCTAGAGTGCAGTGTTAACAGTTTAAACTTATTCAATGCGTCCTCATAGGATAAGCGTTCGATGCGACATTTGTACTGCATTGTACTGAGGAACTTACGCTGAACTCGCTCTATTGCATTCTCATATGTATGTGATGCAGTAATGTATGTACATTAAAAAAAAATTGCAATACATTTAAAATAAGTTTTTCAAAGATTTTACCAAAGGTAGGCCGCACTGAAATCTGTCTATAATTTAATTATTAAATTAATGGGGTCGGATGTACAGTCAGCGTCCCGATGTGGGTACCCCCTTCAAAGTTAATTTTAATACAACTGGGGTAACCAATTGATGCAGCCCACCGTACTACCCGATTTAAACAACGGTATTATTTTACTGTTTTTCATAAGATCAGGAAACTCACCACGGTCAAACAATTATTAAAAGTAACAGCTAAAGTAGGTGCTACAATGTTTATAATCAAATTAGCCACGTCTACATAACTACCCCATAGATCTGTGGTCTTTTTAACATTTAACGTGTGAAAGGTTTTAGTTATAATATCTTTTTAACCGTGTTTAACCGTACAGAGAATAATATCTGAAAAAACCTTGATCGTAATCTCACTTGTAAAATAAATGTTTATTAACTCGTCACTAGATGGTGTTGTACTATTTCGATCGATTTGTACATCGCGGTGTCAAGATTTCCGCCGATAGTATAAGGTCTTAGGATTAAGAATGCATGTTAACCACTTCTATTCTAAAGTGTAATCACTACATTTGTGAATAAACCAGACTTGAGGTAAACTGTCGGTCGGGGGGGGGGGACTGTTGGGGTAACTGTAGGGATGTGACAGTATACATAAAAAAACGATTATTAAGTAATCGATTGTTTTGCCTCGTAATAAAACCAGAATAGTACCATAGGCTTTGGAATTGGCAACTAGCTTCATATTTCTGACTGACCGACCACTTGACAATTCAAAAGTGCCTGTAAATGGTTTAATTGAAATAAATGCTTTTAGTTTGAGTTTGAAACAATTAAAAAATAATCAACTTTAAAAAAAAGATTATTTTTAAATAATCTTTTTTTTTTGTTATATGTAAATCGATTATTTTTCACATACCTAATTACTGGTCCGCACTCCCAAGGAAAGAACAAAAATTCTTTCAATCAACCCCCAGGGCCCCAGTTTACTAACACC
The DNA here is from genome assembly GCA_937001585.2 of Brachylomia viminalis. Lineage (NCBI taxonomy): Eukaryota > Metazoa > Arthropoda > Insecta > Lepidoptera > Noctuidae > Brachylomia > Brachylomia viminalis. The sequence goes on along the minus strand of OW443303.2, from coordinate 3,350,448 downwards.
ACGAAGTCGAGGGTTAATCAGGTGATAACATTTAAATAATATTGGAAATTAAATTCAGAATCACAAACTGGAACGTTTTCTATATGTAAAGACTCTGCAGCATTGGGTGAACACTTTAGAGATTTAGTAGTCGATACGGGAATCTCTGCAAAGAAATTTTCTAAGACCGCGGCGACTTGATAATATGATTAATTATAATGTCATCAATAACAAGGCTGTAGTCACTACATCGGTTGCATGACATTCCCGTTTCGCTGAAATTTAACGAAATGTTTAGTTCTGTAAGTAGATGTTTTAAGACACTTTTACACGTCAATACTTTAAAACTAGATGGCACCGGCCTTTCCTAGCTGACTGATCCCTGAGAAGAAATGCCGAAACAAACGCAGAGGTCATGGTCCCTTTTAAAGTCCAAACATTGTATTATTAGAATTTTATGTGAGTCTAACAATGCAGGGCCATGTCTGGAAGGGCCTTTTGAAGAAAGAGCCATTGCAGCTTTGAGTTGAACTGACGGCATGCATGCATCAGTCATCGTGTAGCTCAAACCTATTTTAGGGAGCTCCACGACCCGTCACACGACGCTACCAGATCTACAGGACATTTACGTAGGCCGTATATAAAATACTCAAAACCGCCAGACAACTATAAAGTCATGTATTATATCTAGCCTACATGGTTCTTTTTTTTTATATTGCAGGTCATACAAATATTTGTTCCGTGCGGGGATCGAAACCGCGACACGTAACGCAGCAGTCAATCGCTTAACCACTGCGTCAACCGTGCCGTCTCACATTCACAGTCAGTTTTCTCTTTAAATATCATCAAAAATATTATAAGTTATGTCACGTAAATCAGTATTAATGACATTATTAATTCCAAAACACTTAGGGCTGATTTCACCAAAGTCAGACATATTTTATCCGTGGAATAAAACTGACGTCTGACAGTTCTAGTATGGAAGAACTGTCAAAAATTCTAAATTTATTCCCACGATAAGACTTATTCTAGGTATAAACGATTGGTGAAAATCGCCCTTAATAATACAAAATGGTTTGTTGCTTGCAGCTTTGGAGTAGCTTAATTAATCCCAAGCCTTTTTGTCATCCAAGTAATCTTTAATTTTATAGAAGCCTTTTCGACAGAGTTTCTGTTTAATAAATGATTTAAATTTATTGAGGCTCAGTTCTTTAACATGGCTTGGGAGTTTGTTGTAAAAACGTATACTTTGGCACTTATACGATTTACTATTTTTTTGGAGCCTAGTCGTCGGCACAATTAGTAAATCTTTGTTTCTAGCATTTATGTTATGAATGTCGCTGTGTTTAAAATATAGAATAATATTATTTTTACATAAGAATATTAATCTATATTCTAAACACAGCTATGAATGATACTCCATATCATTTTAATTACAGTATTATTTTTAATTTTTGAACTCAAATAACGTGACTTGGCCATACTACAACCTTTTTTAAATAATTTAGAATAAATCTACATAAAAATTGAATTCGGCAGTGTCTATACAAGTCCGTTCATTATACAAATCATCATCTTCATGGTGTTGGTACATTAATTTTCTTACGTTCATTAGCTAATTTATTATAATATTTTATTACAACGTTTATTTTTACAATTTTATATTGTTGGTATGACTGGAAAATGGTCGCCTGCAGGATCAACCAGATTTTACCGATACGTTGCATATTTTAGAGACAATTAGTTGAAATTTCCAGTGCATGTGCATAGTCTACATTTTCAATAATAAAGATTTTGCAAAAGTCTGTGTGCTCTCCATGGTGACGAGCTAGGTTCTATAATACCTTCAGCTAGTAATTTCTTTATTTCAGTACGAATAAACTGCATGTCACTATCTGAGTATCTTCGTGATTTAACAGCTATAGGCTTGCAGTCTGGTAAGAGATTCGGAAATAGACAGATTGGATCAACGTTGGCTTGAGATAGTGCACATAATTTCAATGGAGCTCCAGATTCGCCGAAATGCATTTCTAATGTATTATGTTTCTTAAGAATATCATGGCCGGTTATGACATCCGTACATAAGTATTCCATTATTAATAAGTTCACTTGAAAACTATGACCTTGCAGATCGATATTGACGGAACGCAGTGCATCATGCATTTTTAGATTTGAGGCTACCATACTGACATGTTGGTAGCATGAGCTCTTTTGTATATTGTATTGACAAACTAGTCGGCTGTCTATAAAACTAGCAGTACTCCCTGTATCAATCAATGCTCTGGCTACAAATAATCCGTTTATTTTAATCGGTATCATAGCTTTATCGAGATCAGTTGTAGCGGCCACGATACATGAAAACAATTTCTGCGACTCTCCATTTTCCATTTGTTTGTTCGGTTCATCTATAGCATTAGTAAAAGCACTCCGTTGTGGTGGCGCAGTCACTGCACTTTTGCACACTTTTGCAAAGTGCCCCCTTTTTCCACATTTGAGGCAGGTTGTACCAACAGCCGGACAATTTTGCCGAGGATGTCTCTTGTTTCCACAGAAAAAGCATAGTTCTTGGATGTGAGTTCTCTGATTGTTATTGGGGACCGCATTGACAAAGGTACTCATACTAGATTTCTGGTAATTATCACTGTGTACTTGCGCCATATCTAGAGCGCGGGCCTGCTTGAATGCGTCGTCTAAAGTGAGTGTGCTATTTTCCAACAGTCTTTGACGTACTATGGACGACGAAAGTCCGGATATGAAAGAGTCTCTAATAAAATCATTTTCGTTTTGTTCAGCTGTTACTTGTTTAAAATTGCATTCTTTTGAGAGCAGTTTCAAGGCTTGTAGATATTGGTCGATGGACTCACCTGGTTGTTGCGCTCGTTTTGCTAATTTGTGCCTGGAATATATTTCGTTAAGTGGCTTCAGAAATAGTGCATCCAGTCTCTTTATAGCAATATCGTAATCAGTGCAATCCTGTATGTGCACAAAAGTTGTAGAAGACAGATGATTAATTAGTAATCGGAATTTAGTCTCTTTTGCAATAGTTTTCTCGTTCGTAGTCATTTCGTAGTTATAGCTGTCAGAAAATTTTCGAATGTGTTTTTCCTTTTGAAATCTTTGGTTTTTCCAATGTGTCCACTGAGGGGACAGATCTTGACTTGAGGACGGGTCTCCGTCGAAACATTCTGGTCGTAGATATTTTTCCATTTTGTTAAATAAATTTAAGTAAAGAATATACCATAGACTAATATATATAAACTGGAATATACCCGTAATATTTAGGTTTTATTTAACAAAATTCAATTGATACATTGATACAATGCAACAATGACACAATCAATCCTGACAACTTAGTTTCTTCTATAAATAGGGCGTTCAATATTGACCAAGGAGTTAATATTATATTACTACACTGTCCTCACTGACCTCTATTAGAGTACGCTGGACTGGCTATCCCATACAAAATGACAGCTATTTGCTGTGCCGATTCAAAGCGCCCCCAGTGACAGACGTGAGAGTTCTGAGAACTAATAAGATTGCAAATGGCCGTTGATTGATGATTTTACGCTAAGTGTCTCTGCGGAATAAAAAGTTTTCTAAAGTGTTTACTGTGATTGTGATATAAATTAAAGTGTTATAATAGTGACAGTGATTGTATCATAGCTTGTATTGTTCGTCCAACATGAAATCGTGCGTATATTGTAAAACACGATACGAAAAGGGCAGTGGTGTCAGTTTTCACAAGTAAGTGAATCTAAAACACAAATACTTATTAGAAAACCGCTTAAAACAGTGTATTCTTACAATAATAAACGTAAACTATTCGAGTTTACGAAATATTACGAACATTTTTATAACAAATAACTTTTGTTAGGGATGTCAAAATTCATATCGATACTTTCGTAATATTATGATGTAAAACAAAAGTCATGCTCATCATTGTTAAAATAATGATACGCACATTATAATGATCTCTAATAATAGCAAAACACTTCAAGGTTTATTATTATTAGAGTCAATAAAAAATAATTTAACACTTGTGATTCATAATTCTCATTATGTGTTCTATATTTATAATTATAGATATATGTATATAATTTATAATTTTTTACCCATACCTACTATAATGTTTCCTTTAATTACAGGTTCCCCTCCGATTACACTCTCAAACTTTGGTTAAAAAATATGAAGGTTGTCAACTGGACTCCGACAATGTATCATTATCTGTGTTCTAAACACTTCACGGAAGCCTGTTTCTTAAAACATCAGTCACGGACTACGTTGACAAAATGGCTCGACAGTAATTTTTAATTTAATAAAATATGTGATTTGAGAATGCTTTTTTTATTTCCCTGTCCCCCTCCCCTGCGGTAATTAAGTTGTTACAAGTTAATTACCGTAATTACAGACGTAATAGAAAGTTATTGTGTCTCTTATCACATGGCAACATGCGGTATCTGACTAGTAATAATATCTTATTGTGCACTCTTTATAGGAAGAGATTATCTTATTAATTACTATTTCTATCTTAGTAATTTACTATTTTACAGAATTTTATTATTTATTGATCCTATAGTGAACTGTTATCCGATTAAGGAGAACATGGAAGGAAGGGGTCAACCGGACATGTGATACTTATTATTACAGTCCATATACAGTACTAGATACTGCTATTTCAAGTTATGTTTTCTACGTAAAATATCTGCTTATTACGACTATCTATAGTTCATTAGTTTAGTTAGGTACTCAACTAGTGCAGACATGTCTTTTTATCTGTGTTTTAGTAACATTTAACAAAATATATGCCTATATTGTTTAAATCAATTATCTACAATTTTAGTAAATCTTAACATATGTTATAAAACGTATTTCACGTTTTTAAATACATATTACGTATAAAAGACAACACGAATGTTACATGTTAATAATTACGTAAACCAATTTAATTTATAGGAAATCTGTAACAATAGCGTTGGTAATATTTCTATCATTGTGGTCGATATCAGAAAAGTTTTTATCGATAACAAACCTTCTGTTATATCCATCACTAGTATTAGTTCCATTCCCCCACACTGCTGCCGTCAGCGCCAAAATGGCGATTTTCAAATAGGCACATGAAATTGATAGCGATAGCCAGTCCAGCGTATTTTAATAGAGGTCAGTGACTGTCCTTGTTAAATATTTCAAAAAACAAATAAGTACTGGAATAAATTGTAGTATTTTATAATTAAATTATTTAAGTTGAATATATTCCGTGCGTTAAATAATTTAACAACTCGGTACGTCTACACTTTTTAGAATTTATAATTTAGGCTGATTTTTATTTACCGGCAATATTTTTTTTCATATTAAATTACTAGCTTCTGCCCGCGATTTTGTTTGCGTGAAAGTCATAAGTCAACAATATACTAAAACAACAGCCACATTTCCCGCCTGCGCTATTAGGTGCTTCGGCTTCGCTTAGGGGTCTTCCTGACGCGACGTTTTAAATGTTTGCTCGGCTCTTTATGGTTGCAGCGTGATTTTAAATAGCTTATAACCTTCCTCAAGAATCGGGCTACCAAATGCAAAAATATTTTTTCAAATCCAACTGGTAGTTCGAGAGATTAGCGCGTTCAAACAAACAAACAAACTCTTTAGCTTTATTATATAAAAAAATATATTTGTGTGTAATGCGTTTTATGTAATTTCACGAGTCATCGTCTGAAATATTGCCGAAAAATACGAAGTCCACCTGCATAACTGCTAACAATTTATAAATGAAATGCTTACCATAGCCAGCTGATAAGCCGTGACACATATGATAACGACAGACACGGTGAACTGCGCTAGTATTGGATAAGAGAAACACTCCTGGATCACTCTGGCCGTCTTCAATGCGGCTTCGTGCTTGACCACGCACTGTTGCAGGCGTGAATGTACTGTCTTCTCTTGTTCAGGGGTTAATAGATGCTGTGGACAAGGAAATTTCATATTCGTAGACACTAACTGACCGACTAATGGAAGAAAGTTTCGACCTCGAGACGAAGATTACCTGTATATTAATACATCTAGACAAAGATTACCTATATATTATTAAGGTACAATATTTTTTATACCTTCTATAAAATTGTGGTGATTTTTATAAATATCTTCTAATATAGTTGCTCCACCCATAATAAATCTTATAGGAAAAAATTATTTAGTTATTTGACTAATATTCTTCAATGAGTGGTCGCTAGTTCAAACCTTAAAACCCACAAATATTAATAATAACTATCTGATTACAGCTCTGTTCTTTGATTTGTCTAAAGCCTTCGATTTGGTGTCACACGATATACTGCTTCAACATTTTGGAAACAATCGGGATACGGGGACCTGTACTGCAGTGGATATCATCCTACTTAAGTAATAGGCAACAATGTGTTATTATCAGTAAAAAAAATGAAACCAAAGACATCACATCATACTCATCGGAATATAGGAATAATAAATATGGCATCCCCCAAGGTATCGTACTAGGCCCAATATTATTCCTTTTATATATAAATGATATCATAAAATAATTCATCATAAATGCATCTTATTCGCTGACAATATATCCATAATTGTGACATCTGATAAAAACAAAATACCGTAATAGATCACGAGACTGACACTGGCTTGACATATACCATTTGAAAATAAATTTTGATAAATCCTTAGACATACAATTTAATCAATCTAATAACAAAAAAAAATGGTTGTCTGTAAAGTCAGTTTACGGACGATAGTTTTACGTGATAACGTCATAAAGAAACATCGATGAAAAATTACATACTTTTATGAATGGAATTGAATTATTATCACTGAATTATCATTATTTTAATACAACGAAGGAGTTAATTGAAAATTAAAATGTTTTCGATAAATTTTCATTAATTTACCGCCTGACAAATATAAGGCGGCAAAACTCGAATTCAAGCGCATGATTGACATGAGAATATGCAAGCCGTCAAACAGTCCGTGGGCGAGTCCACTTCACATCGTGAAGTAGAAAGACGGATCACTTCGAGTATGTGGCGATTACAGAAGACTCAACGCCGCGCCGCGCCGTCACCGTTCCTGACCGATACCCCATTTCACGAATCCAAGATTTCACATACCAACTCCACGGCAAGAATATATTCTCGAAACTCCATTTCAAAATGGCATATTTCTGGATACCTATCGCAAAACAAGATGCTCAAAAAACAGCAACAATAATAACACCTTTCGGCCTTTCGAATTTACATGCATGACGTTCGGTTTAAGAAATTCCGGTCAAACTTTTTAACGTTTCACGCACGAGGTTCTACGAGGATTAGACGACAACGTATTCTGTTTCGTCGACGATCTGCTCGTACACTCGAGAAATAAGGAAGAACACCGCTGCCGCCGCCACTTAGAACTAGTACTCGAACGCCTAAATACCTACGGCGTCAGTCTTAACATCGATAAGTGCGAGTTTGACAAGAAACGTTACGGAACGTTACACTTTTTCGTGCATGCAGCCGGTGTTCATCGATTTATAAGACGTTATCACGTCAAAAATATTATCAAACTTAAAAAATAAAACTAAACAAGTAACGCATACAACATTTTTATGTTTAATAATTGATCAAGATATAAACTGGAAGGAACACGTAAATAACCGTAAATAACGTCAGTGGTAGAATTAATAAATTCGAATACGCCTTGAAGCTAGTCAAAAATGTAACAAACATAAAAACTGCTATTATATTTTACCATGAATCGTTACTACGCTATTGTCTATGTGGGGTAATAGCACTGATTTAAATAGAGCGTTCATCCCTCAAAATGCTTAAGATCAATTTATGGACTTCAACCGGATGATACATGTCGGCTAATATTTAAAAAACTTGGTTTGTTACCGCTTCCATCTCTCTATATTTACGAATGTGTGTTTTTGACCAAGAATAAATAATTATTCAAGACCGCAAGCGATGGATATCCTCGGAGCAGATCCTTACGGACTAGTGTTAAATGATTTGCCAAAGCTCACCAAATATAATAAAAGCTGTCTAGCAATGTGTGTGCGTATTTATAATAAAATACCAAACAATTTTAAAATATTATATGTAAGATTATTAAAAAATCAATTATACAAATGTCTAAATGAAAGAAATAATAATAATAATAAAAAATAATAATCTAAATAAAAAATAAAGAATTTATGGATAAGAATGATTGACATTATATTCTAACATTAGTGTACTTAGTTATAATTGCTCTGTAACATTAAATTTCCGCATGCTATGTTTTCTCTTAGCTAAACATGTTTGCGCCACTCTGACTATACTTAACACCATTGAATACCATGTTTTACGCAAATAAATTATTTTATTATTATTATTTATTTTTTACGATGCAGATGTTTTGACCGATTCGGCAGTTAAAACTTAAACTTAGTCTTTCAATTAGTTTAGCCTGCACATTATATAGAACATAATTTTTATTCGTTGTAAGTAATACTACAAATCAAATCGAATCATTTATTTCCTTGCAAATATGGGTGCAAACATAGGTGTTTTTTTATGATATAGTTCTCCATATTTTACCGTCACATGGGCATGCAAAGGTTTCAATTCCAAATGAAAAATTAACAATAAGTGACAGATCATTGGAATTACAATATAAATATTATTAAAAAAGTCAGCGTGGTTAAAAAAATAAAATAAGTCAACATTTACGTATTATTATATTAAATATATATATATATATAATATAATATATATATATATATTAGATCGCAATAATTATGTCAATCAGTTATTGAATCATCATTAAAATCGTCAATCGTGTAATCAGTTTTCATAATTACAAATTCGTTAAGCCCCCTTTTAAATAATGTAGTCATATTTTTTATAATGTTAAGTATAAAATGAATATGAGCTCTATTAATTATATGAGTGGGGCAATACGAAAAAAAACTTTTTTTTGTTAGTTTGGTTTTACATTTTACTTGACATAATTGATTGATGTATTGAGTTCGTATTGGATTTTTCCTGACCTCTGATAGTTATTTAAATAGATGTGGGTTACATTTCACAAACAAAGCCGATTCCATTATTTAGAGACGAGGAAAAGTTAAAATTGTTAATGATTTAAAACAGGGAACACAGCTATCAATTGTCTTAAGACCGCACATTCACCTAATGCATCGCTTCTGCAGTCTAAATACCAGCTCCCTATTAGTGGACTGCCCCCAGAAAATAATGCCATACCGCAAAACAGAGGCAACCAATCCATGGTACACTGTTAAAAGAGCCTGACTGTTAACTTTCTTTGAAAGTTGAAAAAGAGCATATGCGGATTTGCTAAGTTTCTTACATAGTTCTTCAACATGAGGTTTCCATGTAAGTTGGTTATCAATTATAATGCCTAAGAACCTAGCCTTAGTAGCTTCTTCAGTATCACAGCCCTTGTAGGAAATGCTAATATTTGGGTTTTCACGGCGTTGATAAAAATGCATGACTTTTGTTTTGCTCAGGTTTATAACCAAATTATTATTATCTAACTAATGTATAATGTCACAGCAAGTATTTATGTCATTCTTCTAATTATTTGAATTAGTACACTTTATTATTGCTGTACTGTCATCTGCAAAAAGAACCATTTTGTTGGTTGTAGCTTTCGGGAGATCATTTATATACAGAGTTGATACGACAGAGGAGCTTTCCTTTAAACCGCCTATACTAGGTACCATTTTCAAGCTCTGTACCAAAAATCAATGAAATAGGAACAGTAGTTTAGTCGCAAAGATTTTTAAATTTTTTGTCCCATTTGAACACGACGTATCTTTCCTAACAGCTGATTATGTCTATACGCATAGGTCATGCACCATAAAACGATAAATCTGAGTATAACCTACGATGCGTTGTTGCCGCTCTGAAGCAAGTCAGAAGTACAACCAAATATTTTCGCTAATGGCAATAAACACACACACTTGCACTTTCATTACAAAGGGTGGTTGCGTTTTACTCTGATTTGTAAGCTATTTAGTTTGTTTGAAAACAAAAGCTCATTTTTGGTGCTTTTTATTTTTATACCCTATTGAATTAATACTAAACACGTATAGTATACGTAGTGTAAATGAATGCCCCTCTGTCATATCAACTCTGTATTAAAAAAAAAGTGGCGGACCCAATACACTACCTTGTGGGTTGCCATATTTTACATGTCTTGGTTTTGATGCATATATGGTTTCTAATTTAGTTTTAGGACATATCCTAGAAATTTGCGTGCATTGAAACCTATTACTCAGGTATGATTTTATTAACTTTAAGATGTTACCTCTTATACCGTAACTATTTAGTTTGTGTAACAGAATCTTATGGTCCACACAGTCAAAAGCCTTGGTCATGTTATGTCTGTGTAAATTGCACAGTTGCACTACGTTGATGTATTTATCGCCAAGTAGGAATACCTTTTCAGGCAATGTGATACCCTCGCACAGGGTCCTTAGGGACAGACCTACGAGCCTCAGTCTGCAGCGACATACCGCTATCAGTGATGTCACCAAGGTATCCAGGCACACGTTCACCAATGCAGCTACTGTCACTGCTGAGCTCTGCAACAAATAAAACAAGCATGGAAACATCATCATCACCTTCCTGCCCTTGTCCCATGTTACTTGTGGTCGGCGCAATACGTTTTGTTCTTCCATTCACCCCTGTCAACTGTCACGTTATAATTCACTCACATTTCTCCCACTCTTGAAAGTTTCCATTATCGTTATGTTATTTTAATTACGTTACGTTGTTTTTTTTTATCTTATTTGTATTTTTCTTTCTTAGATTGTTAATTCTTTTCAGTCTCATAAAATCACCCAATGTAAGTTTGTAAATACGAAGCGTCGTGGGGCCCTGGTGACTTGTACCACAGGCGTTGCTTACAGTGCTTATTTCAAGCACCAATCTCTCTCACACAAATGTAAACTTATCCTAATGTAAGCTAGTTTTAAGCACGACTACTGTACATTTGTGAAGAGAAAATAAATACAGGGGTACTTGTAATTCGACTTATATCCGTCAGGAGCTGATAGGGGGGCTAAAATGCAACAAATTGAACTCCTCATATCATCATCATCTTCCTGCCCTTATCCCATTTTACTTGGGGTCGGCGCAACACGTTTTCTTCTTCCATTCTCCCCTGTTAGACGTCAAGGCATCATCTACTCCCTTTTCACTCATATCATTTCTCACACAATCCATCCATCTTTTCTTTGGCCGTCCTCTTCCTCTCCATCCATCAACATTCATACCCATCACTCTCTTAGTCACATGAGTGTCATCCCTCCTCATCACATGTCCATACCAAGACAGTCGATTCCCTTTCACTTTTTCTGTCACATGCGCTACTTTCAAACTTCCTTTGAAAGTAGAAAATGAAAATATTGGTAAGATATTATTCTTACATCGCTCATCATTTTCACACAAGCCATCCATTTTTTATTTGGCCTTCCTTCTCCCTCTATCCATCCACATTTTTAGCCATCACTCTTTTAGTTGCATGAGTTTCGTCCCTCTCACAAAAGCTTGGAATACAGAAAACAAATGAATGTGAACAAGAAACCAACCTGATTGGCATATGTTAGTTCGTAAGCAGGAGACTTGGTAGCATCATATGGGTACCTGCGAATAGTTCAAGAACATTTGGTAATAAGTGGTGAAAACTCTCATATATGTACTTTTGTAATTATCAGGCTTAAATCATTTGAAGAAGATGATAAATAAAAGAATCATCTATACACCCGCTAGATGTCATGTGCCGTCACATACGTTATAGTGCTTCCAACGCATCTTGATACTTCGAATGGAATTAACCTTTTTATTCCATTACACAATGTACTTACTATTTTTAGTATCAACTAATCTTAACTAGAGAATATTGTACCACTACAGCTACCCATTCACGATTTTTTTTCCCGATTTTTTTCTTTTAGCACGGTTCCTAAAAGGCTTTAAGGGTCACAATGTTAAAAAGCCTCTCTCAAGAATTGAGCTATCAAATGCAAAAATATTTTTTCATATTCGACGGTAGATCCACAGATTAGCGAGTTCAAACCAACAAACTCTTCAGCTTTGTTATGTTAGTTTAGTAAATATATATTTATTATATATTTAATATCCCTCTTAAAATATTTAGCTGTCTTCCTTAACCCAATACTAATAAAAACACTCAAAATAAGAAAGCATTCAAAGCAAAGTTGACACCACCCTTCCCTAGATGGCGTTGGCTGCGAATTAGATCTTGCTATGGTTTCGTTCTCTACGAATGGAATGGATAAGACCCACGTTTGCTTGTTACCTACGCTTTGTCCTTGTTATATCGACATTTTATTTTAAAGTCAGGATTTTTTGTAGAGTTAGTTGTACGAGTACCTTATCTACGCTTGAAGATGCAACTAACTTATAAGTACCTATTCTAACACTGCAGTGTACCTAGAGTCCGTCACACGAAAGACATCCCGCAGACGCGGCGCTACAGGCATGCGACGGAGTCATAAATCTGTATTTATTTAATTATCTCAACATCATATTACAGGCACTGGTTAATAAAATGAACAATCCAAAATAAAGAAAGGTGTGTGAGGTAGGCGGCTTGTTGTAGGAATGTTGCTAACTATACAGGGTGTCCCGTAAATAATGGATCAAACGTAACTGCTATCTAGCTCACCTGATTTCTAGCAACTAATTTGAATAGATAAAAGAAAACCGTTACGGTAACCAAAATACCTATATTTTTTTAATCGAAAAAAAAACCATTTCAATTCAATTTTTTTTTCTATGCCTAATAAAACGTTATTAAATGTTTCTTTATCCTTTATCATTAGTAAGCTATTCAGAAATATTTAACATAAATAATACCTAAAAACATTGTGAACATTATGAAGAAACCGGTATGTCCAAGAACTAAAAATTCGAAGACATGTGTCATCTACCAACCCGCATTAGGCCCGCGTGGTGGATTACGGCCTATAATGTGCCCACTAAAAACACAACATTAACATTATAACAACGGAACATTATAGGCTGATTATGCTGTATGTTATGCTATACCTGTAGAGGATGTGGGTTGTGCACAAATACACGCATAAAGTAATGAAAGGGTGAAGGGTGGAGAGACGTATAACACGATACGTCCGTGCGCAATCGTTCGTAGAGAACACTAAAAAATTAATTTGCTATCGCAGAGCCGCAAAGTACGCGCTCTCCTCTCGTTCGCTTGCGACTCCCCTGCCTTTTACCAGCCCTGGATTTATTAGGTAACATTTAAACTTAAACTCAAACTCAAAGCATTTATTTCAAATAAACCAATTACAGGCACTTTTGAATTGTCAAGGGGTCGGTCAGTCAGAAAGATGAAGCTAGTTGCCCATTCCAAAGCGTAGTAGGCATTACAATTCCAGTTAGATAGCTATACACGTATTAAACAAATTAAAGTACAAAAATGATAAAAAAGATAAAACTACAGTAAAATAAAATAAAAACTGAATTTTGGTAGTGAAAATGGTAAAATTTTCACCATGCTTTTTAAACACCAAGGTAATAAATAAAAAAATCTTGGTTACCGTATCGGTTTTTTTTTTAACTATTCAAATTAGTGGTTGATAATCAGGTATGCTACTTACCCGTTACGTACCTGTATAATAGCAATTAGTTCAACTTATTGCCACAGGACTTCTTTTGTAGGACGATCTTGAAAAACGGCCCAATTTTTTTTAACTAATCCCGTTTTAATCACAGAGGATTTATAAATGAACAAAAGGATGATGCAAGTGATTGGGCTCCAAAAAAAAAAATAACTGTGCAGAGCTCAGACATACCCTAATTTGTAGATCCCATAAATACGATCAACTTTTATTTCTACGTCGGGTAAATTGGCCCTGGGAAATAAAAAATATAGGTACATGAATACGTCTTCAAAATGTATGCATAATTTTATGAAATAAATAATTATTATTCTCACATATCCTGTTTGTATTGAAATAAATCATTGCTGTTACACTTTTGTTAACCGAACCGAGAGTTCGAGATACCTAGGTGTAGGTATAATTATTAGAACCACTTTTCTTTAGCGCTCTCTTTCTCTCTCCCGGAGAACATTATCAGCGCGCATAGTCCATTTCATTCGCACATTTTGGGGCTCGAGCCCTTTTTTGCACTATGCGCACGCGCAGTCGCCCTCCGCTTGTCTTTCGGAACGTTACTGTGTGCTTTTATTGCGTGATTTTTACTGTGACACTGGCTATTACTTTTGGACTTTGACGATTCTTTAAATAATTACTTTGGCTGTGCTTACTGGACCTGAACTAAAGGAACGATGTTTGATCCACGATCTCAAGTGATCTGTTTGGTGTGTAATTGTTCGGTGTTACGGAGTCGAAGATACACTTTAACTCCGGAGCTTCGCAACACGCATTCTCAGACCATCGAAAACATCCAATTAGCAGTCTCTACTGAGGTAAGTGAGAATTGAACTAGTGGCAATATATTCTACATTAAGAAATCTGTCACTTTTATAACCCCAATAAAAGGTTTTGTTTTGATTGTACCCTATAAATCTTTTAAAAAATATACAATTATACCTACAGTAAATATTTCTTTAGATGGATTCCGGTGAATTATTTTAAGTAAGTAATATTATAAAAGAGGCCTCTCTCTCACCGAGAGGAGGCCTGTGTCCCAGCAGTGAGAACATTACAGGATGATTAAAAAAAATATATATATATATCAAAATGTCTTAGTGATAAATGCATTAGGAATTAGACTTGTCTGTACGTACGAAAAAAAATTATTGTTATTTATTCTTTAAATTAATAATAACAATTATTTCACATAATCTTTCTGTTATTTGTGCGTAGTAAGTAAATGTATAAAGTATAAAGCGTTTTCCTCTAGGCTGCAAAAAGTTAAACCGCGCGGTGTAGTGTAGAGAAAGTAGCTTCATCGACCCTTAACTTATGACCTATCCTCCTCTAGCATTATCAATAGATAGATAGCGCCTATCGAAAGACAGTATGCCCGCGCGTATGCTGAACTCAATATATAATGGAGTATTCCATGAGTGCGAGAGGAAGGTCCGATTAAAAAGAGATGTGTGTGCGCAGTTCGCACGTTCCTGAAGAAGTACAAGAAAAACTAACATGACACTTTTTCATGCTGCTAGGGACATCATAAACTGACGACTTTTATACCCTTCCATTGACAAAATATGAGAACAAATCGGGCTTTATTTTTAACTTGTTGTTCTATTATTTACAGATAATATACAATAATGAAGAGCACGTCTGTAATCGCTGTTGGGTACGAGCTGGGCGGGGTAGACTGGAACCAAATAATGCTGACACTGTCCAAGAGCTTGTCCAAGATGCACAGCGGATTGAAAGAGTTCCTGAGCCACAAGAACAACACAGTCCATCTATACTTGTACAACCGGATCGCTCAGAGGAAGAGCTGGATACTGTGATGGTTCAACAACCGCAACACAGTACCGACAATACATCGGCCAACGAAGGTGAAGAAAATCAGAATCCAACACAGCTGAATATTGATGTATCTTTTAGCCTACCTGGATATTCTAGGGCACCTAATGCTGGAAGATCCTGCATATTTTATGGGTGCGAAAACACTACTCGACAAAGAATTCCAGAAAGTGTGAAAATTAAAATGGCTATGGAACATGACTATTATATTCCACCAGAAGCTCGAGTCTGTCACATACACGCCTCCACAGATAGTTGGCAAATCTTATTGGATTCTCCAAATCGTCTGTTTAACTTCAACCCACGTTACACTTTGGATATGCTTCAATTGGTAAAGAAAGCCAATAACCGTCGTATAGATTTTGAAAGAATCGAAGACTTCGATGCACATGAGCTTCATTATTGGACTGGGCGGACTATGGAACAATTCCTGCAAATACTTCAAGAAACACCATCCTTAGCGCAAAGGTCTCGAAAACCTAAAACCGCCCTCGGCGTTTACTTGGCTAAATTACGAACAGGAGAGGCCGATACTACACTTGCAACACTTTTTGGTATGACAAGGCAAAACCTTGAACACAAATTCAATATCACTAGACAATGCTTATCCGATGAATTCGAACCTTTACACTTGGGTTTCGACCACATTAGTCGAGAAGAATTAGTCAATAGAAATCTTTTAATTCCAAAAACATTGTTTTGTGATGCAAACAATCAAAATGTAACAGTGATTTGCGATGCTACTTACATCTTCATTCAAAAAAGCTCTAACTTTGCCTTCCAAAAAGATACCTACAGCTTACATAAGTACAGGAACTTATTAAAACCTTTTATAATTGTGAGCAGCGACGGTTATATCTTGGATGTATTAGGTCCATACGGTGCGACCAAAAACGATGCGTCAATTTTACACGAGCTACTAGAGCATGAGAATAGTGTGCTTCCGTGGTATTTTAATAATCTGGATGTGTTTATCCTAGACAGGGGATTTCGAGACGTTGTAAGGACGGTGGAAGATTTTGGATATCGAGTCGTAATACCAGTCGGCAGCGTGAGCTCATCACAGCAGTTGAGTACTGATCAGGCCAATAAATCGAGGCTTTGTACGATTTGCCGGTGGCCTGTCGAAGTGGTGAATGGGAGATTCAAAAGGGACTTTCGGATATTTCGTCAAAATTATTTTAACAAATCAATGCTGCACATGTTCAAAGACTTTAGGATAGCCGCAGCGTTGACCAACGCCTTTCACATCCCATTGGAAGACAATCGGCACGCTGCCCAATTTTTGACTATAATTGAGAGAAAATTAAATCACCCCAATCGCTTAGCCGACTACGTGGACGCAAATAATTTGAACCGGCAAAGAGTTGCATTTAATAATATCCGGGGTGATGTCCCAAACCTTTCACAGTTCCCTCAACTCACCCTAGATGAACTAATATTATTCTCAGTAGGAACATATCAATTAAAACTAGCGGCTAGTTACTATAGCGAACACGTAAGAGGTGGCCATTATTTAATAGAAATATGTGCACAACAGCAGGTTACTCATTTGGAGAATTTCGATCTGCCCCATGAAGACGTTTGTCTTATAAGAGCGCGGATAAAGAGTAGGCACAGTGGCTCCAAAATCTATTTATGCTACATATTAGTTGACAACAACTTGGAAGGCAGGGCAAGCATTGACAATTATTGCTGTAATTGTTTTACAGGCAGGCGAACCATTGGTGTCTGTGCTCATATCATGTCAGTGGTATGGTATCTTGCTTGGGCCAGGCACCAGGGTTCAATTCATCGCCCTGCTCTTTATTTAGATGAAGTGATTCACAACAATGATGAATAAGTGACAGTTGTATCAGGATGAATCATTTATTTAAAAGTCCAACTTCTTAAATATATGATTATGATATTTAATTGTATTGATATTATGAATCATGTGTTTTAGAGTACTATTTCTTTTATAATTATGATAGCTAACTAATTGTATTGAAATAATGAATAACGTCTTCAAAAGTAGTACTTATTTTATGATTGAAAACTCTGACCAATTGTATTGAAATAATAAATCATGTGTTTAAAAGTCTTACTTCTTTCATTAATGATAACACACTTATACCAACATATTAGGTTATTCTTAACGGCAGTACTAGAAGAACCATGCCATTATTTCTTATGGGGTGGCTACACAGTTGTAAACCGCGCTTCCAATGTCGCCGAACCAGTGCCGTATAAGAGACGTCGCTATACTAAGAAAAGAGACAGATTAATAACATCTCTTTTGTGTGTGAGTGCGCTGTCTCGCTCGACGATACTAGGAAGGGACGTCGCTATTCTAAGAAAAGAGACGGACTAATCACTTTTTACAACTGTGTTGCCACCCCATTAGGTGCTTATAAGGATTACATTAGCACTTTTTTTTAAACAATAATAGAATTTATTTTTAATATTCACTGTATGGTAATATTTATCTTGAAATATATTTTTTATAATGGGTACGAGTTTCGTAGTCAATGGCTGTAAAGGTCGTAGGTATTCAGTTTTAGTATCGTAAAAAATAAAAATCGATTTTTATTTTATTAAAAGCAAAATGTATTTTTGGTCATATCTTTTTTTTCCCAGGACGAATTTTTTTGCTGTCTTAACAAATATGAATGGCATGTGTCCAATCTATAATTTGACCCCCGTCCTATCCCTGCACAATGACTTTTTTTTTTGAGCCCAACTAACAAGGCATTATTTGCATTGTCCTTTTATTGTGGAGAAAAGAAACCTTTGAAATAACTTCTTCCGCTCTGGGCGGAGCGGAAGGGCGTGTCAGACTCTTACTGATTAAAACCCACCCGTCTTCCTTCAGTTGCCTGTGCCAGGGGCCACGGTAACCCTATCGGACGTTCCCGCAACCCTGGCAGGCATCGGCCCTAGCGGACCCCGTCGTTGGTGCTGACATATCTTTGAGGCGCGCGTGGAACACAACGCGCTGGTCCCGGGCCTGGACCTTATTGGACGGCGAGCTACCCATTGCTCGCCGTCCGCAAGCCCGAGCCCACGCTGGCCGGGAGTCGACCTAGGATTCTCGACGCCCAGGGCGTCTCCTGTGGCGACTAGGGACGTGAGGGCGCGAATTTTGCATCTCCCTCACGCGTTCCGCCTCCTCCTTCGCGAGCATTACTGCTTCGCAGAAGGAGGTGGCGGCTTCCCATGCTCTCTCACTCCGTACCATGGCCTGGACCAGGGCCGGACGCAAGAGATCGCCACCGCCAATTGCCTCCACGAGGACGTGGCGGTGCTCCGTCCAAGCCGAACAGACCTCCACCGTATACTCCACCGTGTCCTCCGGTCGGTCCACACAATGGTGACATCCGGGCGTTTCCTCCCGCCTTATCCGGAACAGGAACCTCCCAAAGCAACCGTGTCCGGTGAGGGCCTGCGTCAGGTGGAAGGTAAGGACGCCGTGGCGCCTCTCTAGCCACTCCTCAAAAAGCGGACTTATCGCCGCAATTGTGGCGTGCCCTACACTGGGTTGCGACAGTCGCACTCTATGTTGCCATGAGATCCCACCGGAGCTTGGTCCGCTGTGACGTGATTTCTCGCGGCAGTGGAGTTACGCCCCGGCATTTCACCCCTTCGCGCCACTCCCATATGTGCGCGAGGAGAGAACTTTTGCAATCCGGCAAGGAAGCTGGCCACCTCACCGGAGACCGTACGGTATCCCCGGACCAGCCGGGTAACCATGACCCTTTGGGACGCGTTCAACCGGCGGGCTGGTCGCCGCCTCAAGGAACGCGCCCACACCGGTGCCCCGTAAAGAGCCATGGACTGCACGACCCCCGCGTAGAGCCTCCGGCAGGTAGTTAGGACCCCTAAATTCTCTTTGTCGTACTGGTTAGGTGGATTATTTACACCGTTTTTCCTTGAAGAGGCTACTGAAATTGTTCTGTGATACAAAAATAAAGAAAATCCTTTCAAATGGTGAAATAATTTTTCAAATAGGAACACTGCCTACGGAGATTACCTTTCACACATACCTACTCAAACCACAAATATCGCTATCTCCATTATTGTTATTCGCTATCTCTCTTTATAGTTATTCGCTATCTCTTTTTATAGTTATTCGCTATCTCTCTTTATAGTTATTCGCTATCTCTCTTTACAGTTATTCACTATCTCTCTTTACAGTTATTCGCTATCTCTCTTTATAGTTATTCGCTATCTCTCTTTACAGTTATTCACTATCTCTCTTTATAGTTATTCGCTATCTCTCTTTATAGTTATTCGCTATCTCTCTTTATAGTTATTCGCTATCTCTCTTTATAATTATTATTACTAGCTTTTGCCCACGGCTTCGCCCGCGTGTAGGTCGCTAATTATCCCACGGGACGGTACCACCGAGATAAAATGTATCCGATGTCCCAAACAATGTCCGATGATGTGCCTTTCATCCAAATCCTTTCAACAGTTATAGCGTGAAAGCATTTCTAAAGTGCGCGCCACATAAGCCCACGCACGTGTTTGACTTTCAACGCTATATCCCCGCCAAAACTTTTAATCACTTTTGGTATAATGATGGCGATTATTTACTTTGGAAAACACAGAACACAGCACACTCTCTCGATTCCTGGTATAAACGTCGAGATTGCGGCACACGATTATTTCCGATTTAGGCCGCGCGCAGACTTATTTTGCGCGCATTTTAACAAAAAAACTCACTTTTTATTTTATAACATTAGTTACGATAAGTATAGATTATACTAACCAGGCTCTCAGAGGCAGTTGGTTCTTCTCAGCACTCGCTGCCCACCCAAACACCGTCACTCCGGACAGCACTCCGAATAAACATATGCTCCAGGTAGTTTCATGGTCGCAACTATGGGAAGAAAGAACACATACCCACTTACATTAATCAGTATAATATCTCTACTGCAAGAAAGTAAAGATTTCTAGATGCTACTTAGTTTCCATTATAGTCTGTTCACAGTTATTTTACCTCTGACAGCAGCAACTCAATAGCAACCATATTTAAATAAAGATCACTGTGATTTGACAGACTTGTCAAAACGACGATAAAAATCTCCTGATTGATTGACAGTGATTCAAAATCAGAGGTAAAATATTTGTGAACGGACTGTACATATTAATCACACCTTTTAATGATTTCAATTCCTTTCTCCGTATCCTCAACCATCAGCTCATCGTTGCCTTCATCAATGATCTCCTGAATCTTCCGGTTCCTCATCACCACATTGATTATCTTTATCGCAAAGGCCAGGTTGGTGAAAAGGAGGAATGACGCACTGGTCATGAGGCTGAGGTCTCCCCAAATTTGGAACATGGCGCCCGTTTGAGCGATTAGAATACCACCTGGAAAGGAAAGAAAATCAAAAGTATCAATCACAGAGCAGCGGAGGCCTCGGAGGTGCTGCTAGATGGACACAGGGCACACTTTCCACACAAACCAAGCATCCCTGCTTGCTCGCACTATGACACAAATGAGGGCTTTGGATGGCCGTCCGTGACAAATTGTGCGCTCAACGCACTTTCGGCGCCACGAATTTTATTAGTAGGTCTGTAGTGCCGTCTCTAGACGTTGCCAGCGCGGTGATTTCCTGTGGTATATAAATAAACTAGCCAACTGCAACCTTTGAATGTTCGACATAAACCGCCCCAAATCAATGCCACGGGTATGAATAAAATATTCCTTAACTCGATATTTTTTATTGGTGTAGTTTAAAGGTGAAAAAAAAATTAAATTAAAACGAAGTAATCTAAGGAGTAGGAAGACTAAGGCCGAGATCTATAAACGTTAATTAGCACATGCTTCGGCTAAGCATTATTCCTGTCACTCTCGCACCACTCTCAAACTAAAAGTTCCTACAAGATAGAGATGGGGAAGATGTTAAAGTCAAAGCAAGAGCTAAGTAACGTTTATAGATATCGGCATTAATATCAGACTGCAACTTGCTGATGTCACGGGTGGTATTCTTACGCTAAAGAACTTTTCCAAGGTGGTAATCCCTTTCTTCTCCTAAAATTGTTTGTCCGAAAATCATTATCCATAACACGTTTGCTATAATATATAAACTTACTGAAGTTTATATATAGCAAACGTGTTATGGAACGTGGAACGTGTTTTTTTTTTTTAAATTCGAAATTTAGTTTTACATAGTTATCTTTACTTCTAAAACTATGCTGTCACAATATCGAGTACTACAATAATTGAATCTCCTAATTTTGCATGAAATAAAGTCATATGTCCTAAGTATTGTATTATTCCGAATGTTCATTTATAGTAAAATTGTTTGCTGCATTTGCTAAAAATTAGGTTTTAGTAACAGAAACGAATCGCTGTAAATCCGAATCCACGCAGTCTTGTATGCCCTACCCCTTTACTTTTTTTTTTTTTTAAGGGTGGGAAATCATCAAATAACTTCTCCCGCTCTGGGCAGAGCAGAAGGGCGTGTCAGACTCTTACTGACTGAAACCCACCCGTGTTCCTTCAGTTGCCTCTGCCAGGGGCCACGGTAACCCTCTTGGACTTTTCCGCAACCCTAGCAGGCATCGGTCCTAGCAAACCCCGTCATTGGTGCTGACATCTCTTTGAGGCGCGCGTGGAACACAACGCACCGTCGACCCGGGCCTGGTCCTTATCGAAAGGCGAGCTGCCCATTGCTCGCCGTTCGCAAGCCCGCGCCTACGGTGGTCGGGAATCGGCCTGCGATTCCCGACGCCCAGGGCGTCTCCTGCGGCGGCTAGGGGCGTGAGGTCGCAAATTTTGTCTCTCCCTCACGCGTTCCGCCTCCTCCTTCGCGAACATTACTGCTTCGCAGAAGGAGGTGACGGCTTCCCAAGCCCTCTCGCTCCGTACCATGGCCTGGACCAAGGCCGGACGCGAGAGATCGCCACCGCCAATCGCCTCCACGAGGACACGGCGGTGCTCCGCCCAAGCCGGGCAGACCTCCACCGTGTCCTCCGGGCGATCCACACAATGGTGACACCCGGGCGTTTCCTCCCGCCTTATCCGGAACAGGAACCTCCCGAAACAACCGTGTCCGGTGAGGACCTGCGTCAGGCGGAAGGTGAGGACGCCGTGGCGCCTCTCTAGCCACTCCTCAAAGAGGGGACTTATCGCCGCAATTGTGGCGTGCCCAGCGCTGGGTTGCGACCATCGCACTCTCCATGCCGCCCTGAGATCCCGCCGGAGCTCTGTCCGCTGTACCGTGATTTCTCGCGGCAGCGGAGCTACGCCCCGGCGTTTCGCCTCCTCGCGCCACTCCCAAACGTGCGCGAGGACTATTGCCTCCAGATCCCATGGCGGTAATCCGGCAAGGAGGCTCGCCGCCTCACCGGAGACCGTACGGTATCCGCGGACCAGCCGGGTGGCCATGACCCTTTTGGGCGCGTTCAACCAGCGGGCTGGCCGCCGCCTCAAGGAACGCGCCCACACCGGTGCCCCGTAAAGGGCCATGGACCGTATGACCCCCGCGTAGAGCCTCCGGCAGGAGGCGTTTGGCCCCCCTAGATTGGGCAGGAGCCGCTTTAAGGCAGCCCCGGCCCTTTCCAGTCTGGGAGCCAAACGTCGGAAATGCTCCACGAAGTTCCACCGGCTGTCGAGGACGAGTCCCAGGTACTTCATCGTCGACTCGACGCCGATGTGAACCCCTCCTACCGTTATTTGGGAACCCGACGGTGGCGTGTTCCGAGGACCATGAAAACACATGGCCTCGGACTTGTGCAGGGCCACCTCGAGTCCCAATTGCCGGATCCTCTCGACGATTGTCGCAACCCCGCGTGTCGCTAGTTCGGCCGCCGCCTGGTGCGACCTCCCCTGCGCCAGGACCAGCGTGTCGTCAGCGTAACAAACCACGCTGACGCCGCTAGGGAGGTCGGCGCGCAGCACCCAGTCGTATCCGATGTCCCACAGATGCGGCCCCAGGACCGATCCCTGTGGGACACCACACGACATCTCTTGCCGGTTCCATACTCCCTGGTGACCGGGGTAGATGACGGCCCTGTCCGTCAAATAGGCCTCGACCACACGACAGAGGTAGGTCGGCATCCGGTGATACCGGAGTGCCTCCCTGATGCAACTCCAGGGCAGGGTATTGAAGGCGTTGGCGATGTCTAAAGACACCGCCAAGACGACCCCACCCCGGGCCACAGCATCACCCGTCGTGAGGGCCCGCACGCGCATGATGGCGTCCACCGTAGAGCGCCCCCTGCGGAAGCCAAACTGGCTCTCCGCCAAATCCGGCCCCACCCGCACCAGCCGCCCGACGAGGCGGTCTGCAATGACTCTTTCAAAGAGCTTGCCCACCTCGTCGAGCAGCACGATGGGCCGGTAAGCGGACGGAGAGTCCACTGGGCGCCCCGGCTTCTTGATGAGGACCAGTTTCCCCGTCTTCCAACGAAGTGGGAACTGGCCCCTCTCCATGCATGCGCTTAGGAGCCCCCTTAGTCGAGGCCCGAGAGCCTCCGAGGCCAGGACCCAGGCTTTCCCAGGTAAGCCGTCGGGTCCTGGGGCGGTATTTTTGGCACTCAGCCTACGTACCGCCACTCGCAGCTCTACCTCGGTCACCTCCGGAGCATCGTCATCGTCGTCGGCGGTGTGGTCCGCATTGAGCACCGCAGTAGGCGGAGCCATGGGCGGGGAGATATGTTCTCCTCTAGAAGGGAACAGAGCGCTCACCACGTCCTCCACGAGCTGGGGCCGGAGACTCTGCGTCAGCGGGGGAGCCCATGGGCGGAGCTTCTCTCGCACCAATTTATAGGGGCGTCCCCACGGGTCCCTGTTCAGAGTCTCCAGCGACTCCTCGCGGGCCAGTCCCCTGGCCCGCAGGATCTCCACTTGGAGGGCGGTCTTCGCCGCTCTGTACCCCTCGTACAGCTCCGCCTGAATGGCTTCCGTATCCGGAGGGCGAATACGGAGCCTGCGGTGCCTGGTGTACCGGCGTCGCGCAACGACGCACGCACTGCGTAAAGTCGTCAACTCAGGCGACCACCAGCACACCTGGCGCTGAGCGCGTCCGGGCTGGGCCCGGGGCATTGCCACGTCACATATTTCGGACATGGCCTCCCGGAACCACTCCGCCTCGACGTTGATGTCAGCAGGCCTGTCCGGTGATGACACCCAGGCCTGCACGATCGAGGCTTCCAGGAGGAGCTCCCGGTCCAGCTGCTTCAGCGCCCACCGCGGACCACTCGGGGCCTGTCGGACCAGCGCGCTTGAGGTCTGGGCGGAGACGTCAAACCGGATGTACCGGTGGTCGGAATAGGTCTCCACCCCCTCTTTGACGCACCAGTCAAGGACACGCGGCGACAGAGCGGGGCTGGCGAACGAGATGTCCACCACCGATTCACCCCGCATCCGCACACACGTGGGGACAGAACCCCGATTTAGGACCACCAGGCCTGTCTCCAGAGCCCAGTCCTCCACCATCCTGCCCCGTGTGTCCGTATACCGGGAACCCCAAGCCACATTCTTGGCATTGAAATCCCCGAGGACGAGCACGGGGAGGGAACGGAACCCGACGACGACGACTATCAACTCCGCAAGGGAGTTGTGGAACTCGGCAAGAGTTCGGTTCGGGGAGAAGTATACCCCCACCACTACAATCTCCCCGAACCGTGCTGCCACGCAACCCCGTCTCCTCGTTACTGCCTCGAGGGACGGAGTACCGGCGGCGGCCGACGAAATTAGGGTCACTGAGCCGCTCAGGTCCTCCACCCAGTCATCCCTGGGCGGGACAAAGTACGGCTCAGCGACCACGGCGATGTTAATCGACCACTGCGCCATGTTCTGGAGCAACAGATCCTGAGCGCAGGCGCAGTGGTTGATGTTCGCCTGGAGGAGGCGTAATGGGGCCGTTATTGGCACTCCATGTCAGCCTCCTCCCGAGCCCTCTGTGAGGGCCCCGCCGCAGTGGTGACGGCGGTGACGACGGCGGTCGAGGCGGCAGCGGCAACGGCAGTGGCGGCAGCTGCGGCAGTGACGGCGGTGGCGGAGGGCTTGCCCCTGCCCCTAGCTCTGGGGGGTGGAGCGCAGGCCTTGCTCCCCATCCGGTGATCGGCTGGCTTGCCAGCTGCCGCACATACGGTGCAGTGCGGCGCGGCATTACAAGACCCGGCCTTGTGACCGGGCTGACCACAACGGAAGCAGTGGTGGCAGTGGTGGCACCTCCGAGGTGCATCTCCCACATGGTTGCCCACCTGGCAGCGGAAGCACCTCAGAGGTCTGGATTCCAGCAGTTTCACCTGCGCGGAAACCCAGCCCACCAGTAGCCTACGGCCCTCGGCTATTTTTTTGGCCGCCGACACGGGGCAGCTCATCGTAACGGCTCGCATCCCCTTGAAATCAGGACCGATGGTGCCTGTCCTCACCTGCTCGGCAGAGCACCCTCCAGTCCTAACGACGGCGGCCACCACCTCTCCCTCCGTCACCGAGTCGTCCAAGCCCAGGATGCGCATGTCAGCGCACTTGGTGGGCCTGGACACTCGGGCCTCGTCCGCATTTCAGGACGCCCTAAGCCTTTCGGCCAGAGCGTCAGCGGCCGGGCCGCTGGCCGCACCGGGGATCTCAAGCATCCGGGCCCCAGTCGCCGTGAGCCTCACCCGGATGCCTTCGGTGGCGCCGATCTCCTCGAGGTATGCCCTACCCCTAGAGTGTAGTTTAGAATCGCGTAGGCGTGGAGGGGCGAGGCGGCCCGTGAGTTGAGGAGCAGGTGGTTGTAACGCTTGCCGCCGCAGCTGCGGCTGGCCGGCTAGGCCGGCCAGCAAGACGAAGCTGCGGTGGTGAGCGTTAAACCATCTGCGATGATAAGCTCGCGTGCGACCGCCGGAGCCGTGACAGAAACCATGCCTGCTGCATGTTACATGCTTGCTTGCATGCTCGCTTGCATGCTGCATGCTTGCTTGCATGCTCATTTCATGCTGCATGCTTGCTGCATGCATGGTGTAGGTATGCTTGCTTGCATGCTTATAGGGAAATAAAAACCCCATGTTCACAATCAACTGTTTTATTGAGTGATAATAGGTACATCCAGCGCAATTTAGAGGTGACCAGTCAGTTCACCAAACATTAATTCAAAAATGTTTACTTGACAAGCAACGATTGGCAAAAACATTATTGGTCATTTCAGCATTCTACAACAACAAGTTTACCAAATATTTCACTTAGCAAAATATTTATCCGATCAACTTTTATTTAATAACGTAATAAGTAATAATTGACAAACAATTCATAATTTTTTCATTTTATTTCATAAACAACGTTTGGAATTAAGACATTACACAATTTGACTTAACTTAACGTAATTTAAAAACAAATTAAACTCACTATAGCATAATTGCGAGTGTAGTAGTGTAGGTTCCTTTAAACCCTGCAGACAGAAATAGGAGCCCGGCCCAACGGGGCTCCGTCGACTTGCTGACGGAAACGCTAACCTTAGACGGTCGACGTCACGGGGAGTTAGGTTCGGTTAGGTTTCTTTAAACCAATGCCAAAATGATATTTAGTAGAAACGTGATATATCAATGAATTTAAATGAGAAATGAAAAATGTAAATATCATCTGATGCATTTGTTAAAAGAATTGTTTGCAAAATAAATGTTTGTAAAACGAGTGTTTATAAAATAAAACATTTGCGGAATAAGTTGTTTTCGAAATAAATAGTATACGAAACGTTTGGTTGTAAAATGAAAATTTGTAATGGAGTTTTAGTGAAACTTTAGTGAACCCAATTTAGAACTTATAACTTTTATTGAAAACGGTTTTTATGTCTTTTGTATATTATTGATTGTAATATTTATGACAAACTAGAGCATATTGTATTTAGGGATTTAAATTTTATGGCATGTGATATTATGTGACATTAAGTTCAGGCAAGTTATTATTCGGACAAATGATGATTAGGAGAAAAAAGTTATGGCACTTTAGATTATGGATAAAAAAGTTAGGGAACACAATAGAGAACCTTCTAAGGTACCAAAACTAGTAGCCCATACTTACCAACTTGAAACATGAAAGAAGAGAAGCAGTAAACCCATAAAGAGAACCCATAACTTTGTCCTGACTGATGCGGCGTCAGGAAACCAACTACTTTGAGTACGGTCAGACAAAAACGCAGTGAACCATTGACATTTTGTACCAAGTTTCCCATGATTACGGTACACGCTAGTGTTTGCTGTTCTATTGTTTGTTGAATTGATCGGATAAAGCCAAATCGTTTAGTTTTTATTGACGGTACTTTGTAAAGCAGGGTTTGATAACATTTGGGGTTTCCAGATATAGATAAATTGTCAAAGAAGCTTAGCTCTGCAGCATACGCCGTTAGGAAAATTCGTGGTTTAACTGATTTAGAGACAGCCCGTTTAGTATACCTTAGTTATTTTCATAGTGTAATGTCGTACGGTATTCTGTTGTGGGGAAAATGCCGCCGATATTCAGACGATTTTTGTTTTAAAAAAGGGCAATTCGTTCAATTTATAAATTATGTCCCAGACAGACTCCCTCCCTCTGACTCCCTCAGAGACAAATTTACGGGGATTAGTATAAGGTCTGTGCCTTCTCGGTCTATTTATGAAAATCTTTTGTATGCACATAAAAATATTAATCTGTAAAAAAATACAGTGATATCCATAATATAAATACTAGGAACAAACACAAATTTGTGGTTCCTACTGCCAGGCTCAAGAAAATAGGTGGCTCGTTTAGATGCCAATGTATACGTTTTTATAATAAACTTCCTAGCCACATTCAAGAACTAAGCCTTAATAAATTCAAATCTATTATAAAGAGGAAACTAAGCCTGAATGCCTATTATACTGTCAAAGACTATATTGAGGACAAAAAGGCTTGGGATTGAGTTGCTCCAATAAAGCACAGGTAATGGTAATTTATTTTATTTTGCTAACTATTTTTACTTTTAATCTTTGCTATAAGTATCTATACTTATTTACATATACAATGACACTAATATGTACTGTATAAAGTATTATATTATTTTTAATTATTGTGAATGTGAGGACTATGTGTGTTCTTGTTCCAGTTTTAATCATGATCTGGCAGTTTGAGTAATTTATGCGGCCTACTCCTCCTCCTCCTCCTCCTCCTTTCTTTGGTATTGTTCGTCGAATCGTTAAACTAATTAAGTCTAAGTTGAGCTGCACGATTGCTGACAATTGCGTGCACTGACTGGACAGGTCCACTCAATCTATGTGGTTCTTTCCTCAAAAGACCATTTCAGACACCGATCTACATAGCCTTCACATGATCTGACCAAGATTTTGTCTGGACTTTAAAAGAGACTGTGACCTCTGAGTTTGTTTCGGCCTTTCTTCTCAGAGTAGTCAGATAGGAAATGCCGCCCTCATCTAGTTTTTAAAATACGATTGACATGTAAAAGTGTTCGTTTAAACCTACTTACAGAAATAAAATCATTTATCTAATGTCATCGCTGTCCTATTAGGTAAACCCTCAGAACATATTGTTAAACCTAATAGGACAGCGATGACATTAGATGGGCAATTCCAGTATTTTTAAGAACATTCGCATTCTAGTCTCAGACACAATCTGTCAATAAGGCATCTAATTGACACATTTTTGACATTGAATTTTGGTTGAGATGAGATTACAGCTTGAATTTTAACTCTTTTTTTTAATTACGTGAATTCGCCTTCAGTTCTTAGGTACCGTGAAAAGTAAGGAACGAGTAATATGAGCCATGAAAGGCATTAGCATTTCATACAAACACCAAATGTTTTTATCATAGTGATTATGATTATGTCCATATGATTTGATGTCATCTAGATTTCATAATTGGTTATTTCAGACTTTCCAAGGTTAGACCAGTAAAATTGTTAGATTTATTGGAGTGGGTTGACTCGTTTTGATTGAGAAATATTAATCAAAACTACAAAAATTTTAGAAGTATTTTAGTACGTAAATAATACAATCTATAAATATTCAAACTGTTTGCAGCCCCTGTCAGTGGGCGTACATCAACGTAGGGGCGTAGGGCTTTGTTTCAGTGAAAACATATAGCATTATCTGTGATATTAAGTCGGTGGTTCAATTGAGTTATTAAGTTTAATAAATACTTACAAAACATTTCTGTAAAGTCAGGGAATTAATTGTTAAGCAAGTTGACAGCCTACGTCAATTTGCCGTGTTAAACCCGTTTCGTATAACTATCAAAGAATGACAGTTTAGATTTGAATATACGGACAATTTAAGTTGGTAGTCAATTTGGTCAAACATTAATTTCCCTGGCTGTACAGTGATTAAGTACTTTGTACGTAAATGGTCTGCAATTATAGTAACAGCACTATTGCAAAACATGAATTTAAAACTAGACCAATGTACAAACTGAGTGTCATGGCAATTAAACATTTTATTGTAATTAACTAACTTTTGCACGTGGTTTTGCCCGCGTGCATTTTGGAAGATATCCCACGGGAAGGTACTACCGGGATTAAAAGTACCCTATGTTTTAATCCAGCTGATAGGAAGCGCAGCAATCTAAGTCGTAGATGTTAAACGACAAGCGAGGTAAACCCCATGACGCACGAACATAATATACACACAATGTTAGGAAACGTAACATATTCCAAAGACTTCCGTCGAGGAAGATTCCGTGACGCACGAACACGTAAACACACTAGGATACATTGTGTGCTGTCGGGAGCAGGTTTTGACTTGACCGAGGCAACTTGGCCTCGCCCACATATGTAGACCGTCTGTAATTGGGTGTGAGCTGAGATTTTGATTCTGTAACTGATAGCCTCACCAACTACCTGTATCCTTGTAAAAATCTATATAAGAAGACCCAAAATCAGACACAATATGCCCCGTCCGATCAAGATGTTTGGCAAGCCGATCCCTTGGGAGAAGCATATCAAATATCTGGGGGTGACTTTGGACAGACATCTCTCCTTCTCAGAGCACATAAAGGTGGTTCGTTCACGAGCTGCCTTTGCTCTGGGTAGACTACATTCCGTCTTAAATGCACGCAATAAATTGTCACTCAGGTGCAAACTGCGCATTTATACGGCATGCATCCGACCCATCATGACATATGCCTGAGCTGTTTTTGCACAGGCACACCCCCGGCACGTCCATAGGATGCAGACCCTACAGAACCGATTTCTTCGTAAAGCAACGGGTTCCCCCTGGTTCGTTAGTGACAATAGCTTACACTTAGATTTGAAAATCCTCACCATTCAGCAATTCATGAAACGCGCTTGCAAGCGTTTCTTTGATACCGCTGGCAGCCATCCATCAGTTATGTCCCCTCTAGAATCAGTAGAATCCGCCGTCCAAGGCATGCACTGACCGACCCTGACGACCCCATTACCCTCCTCCAGGAAAGTAGTAGGGCCACCAGTACAGTATACAGCAGACACAGACACAAATCGAAATTCTGACCTCGCCGCCGAGGTCCTCCGTGTCCGCGTTCCTCCGCGATTTATTGCCCTCCCTGTCCCTTGATCGGATCCGAGCCAGCTGGTGGCGTAACTGAGCCAGTAGTTTTAAACTCTCCTATTAATATTAATGAATCCAATTTGATCCAGCCTGTCCCCAACTTGCTGTCTTCCCCCAGCGACGCCCTAAGCCGAGGTGCGTACCCCACAGGGGGTGCCCCTAAGTGATGGTCGCTTAGTTTGTAATTAATATTATGCCCCTGGCTGGAGGCTTTGAGTTAGATCAAGGCACCACAGGATAGACCGGTTAAGCAGTCACGGCCTCTCAAGGCCAACTGAGAGATGCCATACCCAAAAAAAAAGTCTCGATATGTCCACAGTGTCCACACGGTAAAGCACAAATGTCCACACGGTTCCAAACAAATGTATTCTAGTATAGCTCCAGACATGGAGAAGTAAGTCACCGTCAAAGCGTCGTCAGCAGTGTTCTACGTCATACCTCAGTACAGTTCATAGTTTAAGTTAAGTTTAGCTTCAGTGTTACAAGTTAGTTATTCCTGTTTTCACGATTATAGTTTTTACTCCCCATTTTGTTATTAATTTCAACGTCCTTTTCACCCGTGCACCTGCTATATGTTAAAAATTTGGTCCTTCGAGCCGGAACGGTTTGAACAAACAAGATGAGTCAAAAAAGCACTATCACGACCAGAAGCAAGCTTCGCAAAATGGAAGAAAACATGAACAAGCGGCGAGAATTGGAAGCCGATACTGGGGTGCCGTCTGAAATGGCACCTGGTTCACCTTCGATCGCACCTACAACGTCCTCGGTTCCTGCAGCTGTGATCCCACTGGCGGGAGGTCGTGTTATCGACCACAGAATAAGCGTCACGCCTGTGAGATCGGATAAATTACGGTCTCCAAGATCCAGAACAAGCCACGTTTCCGAAAGCGTTATCGAAGAGCGGACAGGGAAGCGACGATCATCTTCATAGGAGGGCAGAGTACGACGGTGAGAGTTAGTGCGCCTGAAGGAAAACCTAGTGAAGAAGAAGCTAGTAGCCGATCTCGCAGAAATTCAAAGATGAAAGATAACGATAGATGTATGAAAATTAACGAGGCAAAAGGAGCATGTAAGGATCAGGTCAGGTGTCAGGTCAGGTCTGTAAGGATCGTAGCAGATGGCATTCTGTAGTTTCTGCCTACCCCCATAGGAAGAAGGCGCGAGTTTATGTATGTATGTTATTCCGTAATACATTGTTTTCATACAATTATTTTGGTTTATGCGGCGCACGCCCGTAACGCTCCCAGTTGGCATGATTCTTTACGACATCTACAACAATCGTCGTCATATTTCAGCCAATTTACACAAAACCTTAATGTTTTATACACCTAAACCTTCCTGGTGAATAAATGAAAAATAAAAAAATAAAGCTTTATTTGGAACAACTTAAGTTTACAATTTACAAAGGAAAACGAAGATAGCCACAAAAGTAAAATACTGTGGCGCAGCTACCAACGCCCACCTCAAAAATATATTAAAGACTTGTTCCAGACTTCCCAAAGAAAGTTAATTTGTATCACTCCGTCCAATGCTGAAAACCGTATGAAAATCCGTTCGGGATTTTTTGAGTTTACCTCATTCATACAGACAGAAACAGACGCGGTGGAGGGACTTTGTTTTATGTAGTGATAAACTTTTCACATTTGCTAGAATAACCATTATCCATGTCAACACACGCAATAATTATCAGTTTGCTTTGTTACGGTGAAGTATAATTATGTTATTATGTGTACCCTGTGTTTTCAATAAACGATTATTATGAAACGTTATTAATGCAGTTTAATTACTTGTGTTTCTCTAGAAATGCTGTTTTGACTTAGACTTACTTATTTGTATGTTTGATAAGTTACTAGCGTTGCATGAAAGCAATTTTGATTCTTTAACCAACTTCAAAAAAGGCGGTGGTTCTCAATTCGGTTTTATTAATTAAAAATAACTTTAATTTCGGAAGTCGGTGGCAAAAAACTAAAATACAAAAATCAAAGACACGAAATTAAAGTTATTTTCCACTTAGCACTGTTTTTTTATGGAAATCAATCTAAATTATTAAAGTTAACCGAGTGCCCTCATTCATTTAATTTGCTCATTAATGTTGTGAACAGAAAGGGAACATTGAAACAAAACGAATAATATTTTTGCTATTTAAGTTCTACTATTTTCACAACTATGAACCTAAGTAAATATTGACTGTGAAAATTACTGTTCTTCATTTACAATATTTATTTTTTAGTTTTCATTAACTTGTTGCAGCAGAGTGAAGAGTGAGTACGAGGCTTTGATGATCTGAAAACAAAAATAAATGAATATTTCATAAAATGGCTCCG
Organism: Brachylomia viminalis; assembly: GCA_937001585.2. NCBI lineage: Eukaryota > Metazoa > Arthropoda > Insecta > Lepidoptera > Noctuidae > Brachylomia > Brachylomia viminalis. The sequence goes on along the minus strand of OW443303.2, from coordinate 3,317,162 downwards.
AAAACAGCATCTTTTTAAGTCTCAAGAGTTTAATCAAAGATGACCCAATCCAAAAATATTTTTTTTGATATGTACTCAACACACTGAGGAAGGCCAGGGATTTCTCAAAATAAAACTAAATTAGGAAAATCTGAGTTTTATCAACTACTACCCTGAACAAGTTAAAAATACCTTTCACCTTGACACAGAGCCGTCTCCCGTAGGGCCAGGGGTTCGCGGCCTCAAGTGATGTGGCTTGCGACGCGACTTGCGTCTAGTGACACGCACACGCGTCACCTGTTTAAGTCCATCGCTCCGCAAGTCGCATCGAGGTGACTTGCGGAACGCTCTATAATTTTGTTTTCGCCACAGTTGCTTTCGCTTGTGCGTGTAGATCGCGCGTTACAGCTACTTACAGCCATGAAAGACGCCAGTGATAGCGTGGTGAACCCGCCTGCAGTGAGTCGGACTTCTCGGCGCGTGCGCACCATGACTATGAGCAGCGCGCGACGCACGCGCAGCGAAAACTTGTACCACGGACATTCGTACGCAGCACCCGCTATCTCCAAACTCTAGTGGTGTAACGTAGAAAAACTTATAACCTATGAAGATGGGGAAGATATATAGATAGCCAAGTGCTCTTCTTCAAGTTCAACTCTTCATTAGTGGCTCTGGTGGAAGAGACACCACAATACGGTTAATATCACGTAGGTACAATGATAGACCATTAAACGCTGAAGATTGTTCGTTCGAACAGTGTGATGAGTAGTTCGCATGTGGCGGTGTAGATACAAGTGAATGTTATTATTTGGACGAAAAAAAATTTTATCCGTCAGTCATCTCTTAAACAACTTAGGGGGGTTACGCCAGAGATGACTAAAACAATCAGTCATGATCTTTAGCTGCATGTTTTATTCTACAGATACTACGATCACCAGTTCGTCTGCTAAGCCTAGTGATAGAAGCAATAAATCATTAAATAAGTTTATTTCATTTAAATCTCTGATTCTCTTGTCCGTTGATTGTAGAGAGCGGTCATAAATGACCGGTGGTAAATGAAAACGGTCACTTACTTCCTCCGAAAGCTGATTGCCATGATAACAGTAGATGAACACTTGGAAACACATGTTCAGGAGGTAGGTGCCCATCGACAGCAGACGCACCATGTTGTCTGGTTGCGCCATCTAAATGTAGCAGACTTTATGAGTTTCACACTAGACTAGAGACACTAGTAGTAATATCAATGCGAAACAGAATATCTCTTGTAGCGCGGTGAGTGTATTAGAACTACCAAAGAGGTGCTCGTGGCTAAATAATAACAGCCGCGCGGGTCGAGCGAGGTTTAAACTACGCATCCATTTGATATCGAGACTCCTCCGTGCCTCGGAAAGCACGTTAAGTTGTTGGTCCCGGCTGTCATTCGTAGATCTTTGACAGTCGTTAGTTACGGGTAGTCGGAAGCCCAGAAGTCTGAGAACCAGTCTTACCAAGTATCGTGTCTCCCAGTACCTGAGTTCTGGAGGTCAGATAGGCAGTCGCTCCATGTAAAATACTTAATGCCCATTTTTTTTTTTTTTTTTTTGTGGGTGGGAAATCATCAAATAACTTCTCCCGCTCTGGGCAGAGCAGGAGGGCGTGTCAGACTCTTACTGACTAAAACCCACCCGTGTTCCTTCAGTTGCCTGTGCCAGGGGCCACGGTAACCCTCTTGGACTTTTCCGCAACCCCAGCAGGCATCGGTCCTAGCAAACCCCGTCATTGGTGCTGACATCTCTTTGAGGCGCGCGTGGAACACAACGCGCCGTCGACCCGGGCCTGGTCCTTATCGAACGGCGAGCTGATACTTAATGCCCAAGGCATTAAGTCCGCCTTTGTACAGTTTTTACTTGTGCATAAAGTTTTAATAAATAAATAAAATACTAGTATTAAGCTGCATTCGGTTAGACTGGAAGCCGACACCAACATAGTCGGGTAAAGATTCCGCAGATTGACTCTGGATGCTGCTACAAAACTGCAGCTGACTACAACAAGCCTGCGGTCAGAATGCTAGATGAATCGAAGATAAGAAAAATGCTAACCAGGTTTGAAAGCTGAACTTTATTAAGGGTTTTTTTTTACAGGAGTCTGAAGTATCTCTTTGTCTCTATTCTGTTAGTAGAATAAGTAAGTATTTATTGATTGAGATTCAGCTTTCAAGCCAGATGAAACTCCTGATTGTTGACTACGCTTAGCTTTTAGGCTTGAACATTATACTCACCGATAATTGAAAGGCAGTGACACAGATGATGATGAGTGACACAGTCAGCTGCGCGAAGGTGGGTTCAGAGAAGCACTCCTGTAGCTCCTTAGCAGCCTCCAGGGTCTCCTGGTGATTCCTCACGCACGAGCCCAGACGAAGCCTCACCGTCTGTTCTTGCTCAGGAGTCATCGTGTACTGATGAACATAAAATGTAGCTCATCATTCTCGTGTCCTTATGTCAATTTATTTGTGGTCGGCGCAACATTGTTCTTATATACTTCTCTATTAGTCGACATTTATTTATTTATTTATTTATTAATAACCAACTTATATATACAGTTTGCACCACACATACAACTTATTGGTCAATACTAGTAATTACATACACAATCATAAAATTAAGTTATATTACATAAAACTAGACAAAATGTTATGTAATTCAACGAAATTAAATAAAATGAGATAAAAGTAGATAATGTTAGATAAAATTAGAAAAAAAATTATAGAATTGTGATAAAATTAAGAATAACAAGATTCAATTTAATTTATTTACTCCAAGGAGATTGTACTGGGAGTAGCAAAGGACTCCAGGTATCGAGTAGCAGTGTTCAGTACTCGCGAAAACACCTGGTGATGCGTCATAAAGAAGCAAAATGTTGTTGGATGGTGAGGACTAGGTACAATGGACTGGTCTTAAGGGTTATGGTACTGGTTTTGAGGTATTGAGAATAGAGGACGCTAGCGAGGGCCAAATGTGTGTCTAATGGGTGCTGGGATGTTAAAAAAGATGGTCACACTGACAGTTTTTAGAAAATGAAAAACGGAATGATTTAGAAGCCTCCTCTCCTCTTATTCCTATCTCCTTGCGCGGGTCTGCTGGAAGAAATTTTTTAAGAAATAAGCAGTACCTTTGTACTCAATTCTGATATGTCGTATCTGATCTGTATCTGTTTTACTGTGTGTACATAAATAATAAAATAAATAAAATAAGCCTGTTAATATTTTTTTTTGCTTTTCGAAGTAGTCTCCGTTTCATTCTAAGCTCCGTCGCATACGATGGAACCATTGACTGAAGCAGTAGGCCCACTCTTCTTTATAGATTTTTTCAAACGCAGCCATGGCATCTTCAGGGTTCATACAACTGGCTAAAGTGGCGCCACGGTGTGATCACCTTATGCCTGGCGCAGGTCCTAACCTGACACGATTGCTTCGGGAGGTTCCTGTTTCGGATAAGGCGGGAGGAAACGCCTGGGCGTCACCATTGTGCGGATCGCCCGGAGGACACGGTGGAGCAAACGGTAGAGGTCTGCTCGGCTTGGGCGGAGTACCACCGTGTCCCCGTGGAAGTGATCGGCAGAGGCGATCTCTAGCGTACGGCCCTGGTCCAGGCCATGGTACGGAGCGAGAGAGCATGGGAAGTCGCCACTTCCTTCTGCAAAGCAGGGATGCTCGCGAAGGAGGAGGCGGAACGCGTGAGGGAGAGGAAAAATTCGCACCCTCACGCGCCTAGTCGCCGCAGGAGACGCCCTGGGCGACGGGAATCCCAAACCGATTCTCGGCCACCAGAGGCGCGGACTTGCGGACGGCGAGCAATAGGTAGCTAGCGAGTAATAGGTCGCCGTCCGATAAGGACCCGGGTCGACGGCGCGTTGTGTTCCACGCGCGCCTCTAAGAGATCTCAGAAACAATGATGCGGTTCGGTAAGGCCGATGCCTGCCAGGGTTGTGGGAAAGTCCGAAAGGGTTACTGTGGCCCCTGGCACAGGCAACTGAAGGAACACGGGTGGGTTTTAGTCAGTAAGAGTCTGACACGACCTCTCGCTCCACCAAGAGCGGGAGAAGTTATTTGATGATTTCCCACCCTCAAAAAATATTAAAAGGTTCATAAAACGAATTCTTCTAAGTTTATCTTTTATTTTTGGAAGTAAATAAAAGTCACAAGGTGCCAGGTCAGGACTGTAAGGAGGATGACTTACTAACTCAACACTTTGGAAAGACAAATATTCGATAGTCCGTCTGACGGAGTGAGCTGGTCCGTTGTCGTGGTGGAGGATCCTACTTCTTGGGCGCTGCTGTCTAACATTTTCCAAGACAACTGGTAAACAATGACTGACATACCAATCTGCAGTAACAGTATTTTTATCTTCGGGGACAATTGGTACAAAATGACCCATCCGTCCAAAGAATTAGGCGAGCATCTCTTTCCCTTAACTTCTGCCTCTCTTTTCTTTTGGTTTTGGGTTCGTAACAATATATCCATCTTTCATCACCTGTGACGATGTCATATACAGCATTGGAGTCACCTCCGTCACACTTTTCAAGCATTGAGCGGCACCAATCCAAACGACGGCGTTTTTGATCTACCGTCAAATTATGAGGTATCCATCTAGTACAAAGCTTTCTGACGCCTAAATGTTCATGTAAGACTTTTTGTACTTGACTCATACCAATGCCTTAAGCTGCCGGAATATGTTGATATTTCACCCTTCTATCAGCTTCTATCATTAGCCGCACAGCACTCACGTTATATGTAGATGGACGTCCTTCTCGCGAATCATCAGTGAGTATGCTTCGACCACGTTTAAACTCAGTAAACCAGTTGTAAACGGTGGCACGGAATGGGGCTTCGTCATGAAATGCTAATCGAAGTCTATCGTAACATTGTTGTTCAGTAAGACCGCAACGAAAGTCGTAATAAACCATTGAACGAAAATGTTCTCTAGTCAAATCCATTTCGACGCATGACAGACACTTTTTAAATAGCCGCCAATTAGTAAAAACAAATGACATAATTATGAATTCATTACACATCTACAGATTCCGAAAGAGTTCCTAATTCGAAATTTAAATAAATTTTCCACCGGCTGCTTTTCTTACTCGCCTATTATAAAAAATTTCAGTGTAACCCTCTTACTGTAGTAAAGAGGAATTGATATGAGTACCACGAATTAGGCGGATGAATAGTACATTGTTCACCGAGAGGAGAAAGTGACCGATTACCCGATTAAAACACCCGAGATCGGGAATCGCTTTATATATCATATTTATATTTATCTTTGTCATAGTGCTTTACACACCTACGAGGAAAATAAAAAACTAAATCTTTACTAATTGAAATGGCGCCAATGGCGTCTGCAATTTTCACATGTTCTTTTTTCAAATTGTTTATCCTGCAGCCGCAGGGTCGCACTGCCAGCCCGACACCATCCATTACACAGCTAGTGGCCAGTGTCATTTTGCGAACTTGGAGATAAAAACTCACTGTAAAAACTTTTTGGCTTTTGATATTTAGCTTACCGGTGCATAGTCTTACCCAAAATTAAAAAAGAAAAACCACGTAAGAAATGGATTTTCATACACTTTTCTCTCCCGCTCAGATGCGTTTTCTCTCGGCATATTTGTTCGATATGCAATGACGTACTTTCTACCGTAAATTTGATAAAGTATCAAGGTACTTTCCAAGCAGGTGTAGTATAAATATTTTACCAGACTAAGATTTCTACTTACTTCTAAACTTTGGTACCCCACCATACCTAGCACAAATGGTGTTGGCAAGGGTACATGTATGGGTAATAACCATAAAGTATTAAGTAAATGTAGTGGAAAAAATACTTCTGAACCGTTTCGATTACCAGTGTATACACTTTTTCATGGGAGCTCCAGATTTCACAGTTAGTCTGTAGCAAACTGCGGATGAAGGAGTTGTACAGTATCGTTATGGCGTGACGATTAGTAAAAATTTTGGTAGAATAAGGTTACGTGGGATTTGTTGCAGATCTGTATTAAGTGCTGGTTAAATGTAAGGGGTCGATCAAAGTGAGATCGTGTACGGTTAAAACGCGTTTCAGGGGCTCATTATTCATAGAGTAGATTTTGCGTATAGGTTGTGTGGCTTTTGAGTAGGTCATGACCGCGGTGAATTGTGGCCGTATCACTAGAGTTAACTACTGAAGGAGCAACTTTGACATCATCAGCATACATTAAGACTGTGGAGTGTTTTACATGTGTGGGAAAATCGTTAAATACTATTGGAAACAGAAGGGGCCCGAGGTTAGTGCCCTGCCCTATGCTAGAAATGACCGAGTAGCTCTCCGATTCTACCCTTACTAGTCTCATCATCTTTCACACAGTCCATCTATCGTTACTTTGGTCTTCCTCTACTCTTATAGCCATCTATATTCATACTCAAAACTTTCCTCACTACATTTTTATTTACAGTCAAAGAATAAATGTGTCAACCACCTTTAGGTTAATTTCTACTAGCCAATATTTTGAATGAAAATGACGAAAAGGCTACATGCGCCTGCTATGAGGGAAAGGCAATACACATACAAAAGATCAGGGTACTACTGAGCTTTCTACCGCGTCCTAATCCTACATTTTGTTAACAAGTAATTAAGAATAGACAAAATACTTTTGTAATGATTTTCGGGGTTGAAAAGCAAACTCAAAAATACCCAAACCTCGAATAAGCGCCATCTCTTATCGTATCCTAAAACTTCTAGTGACCCGAAATAATATTACGTAGCGTGGCCGTAGTCTCGTAGACGCTCTACGAAAGTACCGCTACGTGAAGCTACGCTTCATTTATTTGCTGAATGGATTTTGTGTAAGATACAGAGATGTCACCGGTGTTGATATTATGGTGAGAGTATTATTGATTCCAATAAAACTTCAATGTTATGGTAAAAAATTCTGTTAAAACTTCGGCGAACTCCACATAATTATATGCACTTACGTATCGATTAGAAAGAAAACCAAAAGGTAAGGTGGACATAAAGGATTAATCAAAAAACACCCTATAAAGAGACCATGGTTTGGCAGAGATGCCGTTAAAACTAACCTGACCGCAGCTATCCTCTGGCTGGATTTATTCCTGAACAATTTCGAATTCTGATCGAATGTCAAACACCAAACAGACACAATACGAATTAAGAGCGTTTATACCTTATGAGTGGCAACGTCGCAATTTAGTGTCAAATTTCGTGGTTTTAAATTTTTATCAAATGATAAAAATTTAAAACCACGAAATTTGACACTAAAATAAACATTGACGTCCGGTTTGAATCGGACATTTGTCCGATTAAATAATCAGAGCTTATTTTAAAAATCTGTGTAACTAACTTATACGTGTAACTTATACGTGTAACTAACTTATACGTTAACTTATATGTACGTATAAACGCTCTTAAAATCGATTGAATATTTTGTATCAGGATTGTCATATTCATGTCATTTTATGGTCTTCATCTCAATTTTACCATCCTCATCAAATAAGTTCCAAGATCACCCTCCACACTACCTCGTCTTCGATATCCAATCCCTCAGCCAATGTCCTCAAGGTATGTCCCAGCAGTTTCAGCCGACACCTGCACTGCGCTATGAGGCCTGCCATCAGGGTGTCCTTGGCCACATTCAAGTAAGCTGCAATGAGGAGGGCCCCTACTTGATGTACGTATGTTATCTCATAAGCCGGTGACTTAGTCGTGTCGTATGGGTACCTGTGGAGTAATATAATAATGAAACCTTTATTATCAGACCACAGTGAATCCATACACGAGTGTTAGTAAAGAAAACTTAAAAGTAATGTTAGCATCCAAATAAAGTCTGGATTCGAACTTCGAAATACTATCCACGTAGCATGTAGGACGTACCTACTCGTAGACGTCTGAAGTCTGATGATGAGTCCAGTGACGTAACATTAGGTAGGACAAATACAAACGCGTTGTGTACCAATGCCTTTCATTTTTATTACAATTCAACAACATTCATTGCGTTTCATTTATGTTGTCGAGCAGACTAATTTTATTTAACAAACATATAAAGCAATGGATTAGTAATTACTTTCAAAATCCATCAGCTGGTGATTGAAAGTGTTTTACGCAATTTCTGTGTGTAACAGGTGACAGCCATTGATGATGTTGGTAGTTAGTTTTGATGGAAAACGATACATGTGCTATAACGTCATGTTACGATACTTGTTATACGTTCAATTTTTTTTTGGTATGAACCTTTTTGTTTACATTTGCGATTATGTGAATGATGTTCCAGTACAGCTCGCGCGATAAGAGTTTGGCTTTGACCTTCGGATTTTTGAACTTTTGATTGTACAACAGGAGTGCGCGGTACGTCGTATCGACGCGAGAGGCAGGGAACGACTGGAGCGCCAATCAGAGCACCGCGTGCGCCTACACACCTGCCCCGCACCCCGCTAATTGCCCGTTGATACCCAATTTCTGATTTCTGCGCAATAACGGTCAAAGCCAAACTCTTATCGCGCGAGCTGTACCTACAAACGAAAGTAAAATAACAAAAGACAGTCAAAACTGCCACATAATCGTCTCTTAAAACCGGGTCGATTTAATTGCTTGTAGTATACCATAACTTGAAGCAACAATAGAAGTTGCAACGTCTGAACAGTGAACAGCGTTTGGACGATGCAAGTCAGCCATCTGCGAAGCTTTTTCCTTACTATGTTGGTGGTCGGCTTCCAATTTAACCAGATGCAGCGGAATTATTCTATTTAATATTTTATTTTTACAATTTTAAGGAAGCTTACAGACGTAAATGGTAACAAAATAATAACAACTGACAATAATCGCTAATTACAAGCTTCCACGTTTATATTACAAAGTTATAAAAAAGAAAAGAACAACAAAAAAACAATCATCCGTTAAAGTATTATTTACAATAAAAATAAATCAATATAAATATCAGTATTTTACATAGAGCGACTGCCTGTCTGATCTCCACAAAGTTGATGGGTAATAAGATGATACAACTTGGTAAGACTACGACAGTCAAAGGTCCAGGAATGACAGCCGGAACGGCCAACGGCTTAACGTGCTTTCCATCTTTATACACGGAGGAGTCTCGGTATGTAAAGATGGTCACCCACCCACGGACCGAATGCGACCTCCTGGTCGATCGACCCACGCGGCTGGTATTACTAAACCACGAGCCCCTCAGACAATGCAATTCAGTAAATCCTTCAATGTTATTGTATACCACAGGCAAGAAACTTGCATCGTGTCTAAGGGGCTTTAGTTCTACAACTTAAAATAATGTGAGTCACGTATAGTTACCACGATTAGAATTAGAATCAGTTAAAGTACACAGTTAAATATTTTCAGCGCTTTGGTGGATTCGGTATAGCGGATTATTTAACAGCTGCAGCGTCAAAGTTACGCATCCTCATTTTAAGTTCTCATTGAGGTACGATAGCCTCAGTGCGAACTTAACACCAGGATAGATTACGCACCAGGCTCTTAGAGGAAGTTGATTTTTTTCTGCGCTGGTGGCCCATCCAAGGCCTGTTATCAGAGTGAGGGTGAAGTATAAAACCTGCAGGACGATCATTTCCCGATTGCAGCTAAAACAAAACACCAACTATATAATGTATACCAATTTATAACAAAATCGGATGTATTGTCGTATGATGGCAATAGACATAGTTTTTGAATTGATGACTTGAAAATAATGTAACAGTAGGTACACACTTATTAGAAGTGTTAGAAGAATATAATTATTATCTTTGGACTTTTCTGTATGTATTTAATTAAAAAGCGGAGCTGAGTTCAGCTAGCGCGCAGGTGACCACATGCCGACGGCGGCGGCGCGCGGCGGTGCGCGGAACGCGTGCGTTTGTTACAAAATAGATGGCGTTTAAATAACTTTATCTACACCCATGCTATAAATCCTACTAATATTATAAACGCGAAAGTTTGTGAGGATGGATGGATGTTTGTTACTCTTTCACGAAAAAACTACTCAACGGATTTGGACCAAACTTTAAAGTAATACAGCATATACATGAGAATAACACATAGGCTACAATTTATAAAGATTTTGTGTAATTTGGGCATAATATAACGACAAGTATCAAGGAAAACGGAAAAAATCCTGCCTTCTGAGAGAAGATAATGTATCGTGGGATTGTTCATCACAAACAGTTTTAAATAAATAAAAGTCCGCGACAGTATTTATCTATTTTTTATGGGGAAGCCATTAAAGGCAAAATTATATGAGTCATAAATATTTAAATAATTTGTAATTAATTTGCTTATGATCCAGTGTTGGTCAAAATAAACTATTTTATTATTATTTATGATTATATCGATAATTACCTATGTACTGTTTCTAATTCTTTCAGTTTTTATTGTTTGCTGCTACCGTACGACAAGTGAAACTGCTATATCAACTAATTCTCTTCAATAATAATAGAATGCATAGGTACTAATCCATACCTGACATTATAAAAACAAAAGTAGCTCTGTCTGTCCGTCTGTCTATCTGTGTGTATGCATGTTTCACGGCCAATCAGCTGAGCTGTTTGTGATGAACTTTGTTGAGAATAGTCTGAAGCTTGGAGAAGGACATTGGTTACTTTTTACCAACCCACCATGCGGGCGAAGCCGCGGGCGGAAGCTAGTCCTCTATAAAAGTTTCTGAAACAGTTAGCTTATTGCCAACATTAAAACAACCAGTGTCATAGTAACACTGACCTCTATTAAAGCGTATTTTAATAGAGGTCAGTGCATAGTAACCATAATATATCATCCAAAGAGTATAATGTTGTACTAAATTTCATTATGCAACTCGAATTTCAAAAAAAGAACATTGTTTTGCGTTTCACTACAACAGCTAATAATTTTAAAAAAACTCATAGATTGTTCGATTCACGGCACATCCCGCCATTTTTGTTCGTTTTATGATAAGATAAGATAAGGTATTGCGAAAAATTATTACTATGTTGTTTACAAAAATGAGTGATACAAGCTTTGATAACACACCACCAGATATTTCTTAGTTTGTTTGTAACAGATACTCAGCAATTAAATTTACCATGAATTTACATAGGGTTCTTACAACAGTGTACAACCCCCTATGGTTTCAGAATCTTTTATAGAGGATTCATATCATGGGTGTAGATAAAGTCTTGTATGCAACTGTACATAATTAGGTATTAAAACACTCATGTGTTACTATTATCATACTCGGCTTCTCCTCGTGTGATAAACCCACATTCGTGTTTTAATATGCCTTATTATACAGCAGTTGCATAAATAACTATTAAACAATTGGAGACATTAAGGATGAATTAAAAATGTTTTTAAAGAAGGTATTAAAAACAACGTTTTCTGCTATTAGCTAGCTTTTACCAAAGGTAGCCAATTAAATGCAAAAATCTAATAATGCACTAGACTTCGGCGAGTCCCGGAGAAATTATTGAACTGTCTCGTCAAATCGAAATTCAATATATAAAAGAAATAATGAAAATATGTAGGTACATTTATATAGTTTCCGAATAAAATCAAATAAAAAGTGCAAATTTCGCTGTAAGAAATTAGCAGGAATGTGTGTCTCACGGCTCCGCTAAATAGACCTAACTCAGCTAAAATGCCAGACTAGTGCCTGACGCTGGTTTTCAACTACACCTGAAATTGTGAGTTGTCGAATGTAAATCTGTTTTATACTTTAACTTGGGAAAAATCACAAAAACTCCCCCATCGTTCTTCAAAAGAATGGTGTAGAAAGAATAAGAAAAACCATAGTTTCCAGTAAAATACCTCTTAACAATCTCTCTTTCCTCACACGTCTTCACATCCGCCAAAACCTTATCACTAGCATTGACAATATTCTGGATCCTCTGCTTCCTCCCCAGGATGTTCACGATCTTGGCTGCTTGGGCCATGTTGGTGAACAGCAGGAAGGCTGTACCGGTCATCAGGGCCAGGTCTCCCCAGATCAGCATTAGGTCTACCACTTGGATGATTAGGTAGGTTCCTGGAAGAAATTATCTCTTACAAATCACATATCTATACCATCGTGTACCTGCTGCTAAGCATGGACTTTAAAACTTAAGAGGAACATGCTGTGATCATTACGAAAGGGAATTAGATGGATTGGTGATTGTTAATACAACAGACAGTGGGTCGCATCTTTTACGACACTCAATGGTGGAAAAATCGTGAACCACATTTCTATGTGGTTCACGATTTTTCCACCATTGAGTGTGAGTCTTAGAATTTTCACTTATGGCAAAGGTTCTCCTTTGCCATAAGTGAAAATTCTAAGATAAATTGCAAAAGTAGCAGGTCACACATACTCGTGTGCACGTGTCTGTTAACGTTTGTCCTTGAAATTATTTGTTTTATTTTATTCGTTGTGTTGAATATAATCTTTTTTTTTATTTTTTTACTCCTTAGTCCTATCCTACGCAATTAACTTTTGAAATATATATGTTACCACTACGATTCTCCCTAGTTCCCTAGGCTCGTGATTATCAACCTAATAAGAACATAAAAGATATATGGTACCACTACGATTCTCCCTAGTTCCCTAGGCTCGTGATTATCAACCTAATAAGAACATAAAAGATATATGGTACCACTACGATTCTCCCTAGTTCCCTAGGCTCATGATTATCAACCTAATAAGAACATAAAAGATATATGGTACCACTACGATTCTCCCTAGTTCCCTAGGCTCGTGATTATCAACCTAATAAGAACATAAAAGATATATGGTACCACTACGATTCTCCCTAGTTCCCTAGGCTCGTGATTATCAACCTAATAAGAACATAAAAGATATATGGTACCACTACGATTCTCCCTAGTTCCCTAGGCTCATGATTATCAACCTAATAAGAACATAAAAGATATATGGTACCACTACGATTCTCCCTAGTTCCCTAGGCTCGTGATTATCAACCTAATAAGAACATAAAAGATATATGGTACCACTACGATTCTCCCTAGTTCCCTAGGCTCATGATTTTCCCTAGTTCCCTAAGCTCGTGATTCTCAGAATGATACCAACCTAATAAGAACATAAAAGAGAACGCAGAGTAGAAACTGTACAATTGCTCCTGTGTTTCTGTCAGGTATTCTGGAGCCCAAAACCCCACCATCTGTAGAACTGTCAGCGAAATGCTAACTGACAACGTTGCATTTTTTACTAAAATACCCATCTTGGGAGTTTTCTAAATCAAACTGACGACTGTGAATCACACGACTTGAATGTCGTGTGTAGAAAACAGAAGCTCAAATCAAAATAATTACGAACTAGCTTTAAATTTTTAATTATAGGTGGCAGTGCTTTGTAACATTGTGGGGGATTATATAAATGGTGGGAATTTTATTTACTAACCTAGGATGGGATGCGATCTATTGTAATTCCTTTCAAGTGAGCGCTCTTTTCACTTTACGATTTGGACGCAAACACATTTTGATAAGCTGCCTATTAAGCTATTATAATAGTCACTTTTAAGTTAAAATACCTATGGTGAAAGATGTCTATAATGATTTTGTCACGAATCAAAAGTCACGTATTTCTTTAAAATTTTCATTAAACGAGACCAAATCGCTGTTCCTGATTTCTTATGGCAAAAGTAAGCAAATTGTTGACGGCCTGCTACACCGCTACGAGTGAAATGTAACATTTTACTTAGGAATATTAATTTCACAGGTACCTAAGCATGCTTTCCAAACCAGAACCTGTCTGAACGAAAAACATCTGATAACATCAGCACCCTAATCGCGTAACACAGTTTCAATCACAATCCGAGAGTTTTTGAGGATATTTCTAATCCATTGCTTCATACGTTTAATAAATTCGTCTGCTCAACAATGTAAATAACGCAATGAACGTAGCGGAACCGTCAAAATGAAAGGAAATGCGACATTTTTTCTTTTTTTTGTGTTACGCTATTTACTCGCTGAAAATTGTTGTCCACCACTGGCACCTTCGCGATAATTGTCAGTTCACTCGGTGTGGATACAACGCAAATATAATTATGTCATTAAGTTCACGTCACCCTATAGTTTATAGTTTTTAGGTGTATAACTGTAACGTGTCATCAAAGCATGTTTATTAAGGTTTTAGTTTGATAATTGATTTGTTTTTCAGTATTTTAGTTTTATGTTTGTGGTTTTCCTTTGTTATTATTTTATGTGCGACCTTGGAATGACTGAAGTCAGTTTCCTTGTGCTGGTGAAAAATTACAAATAGTTTAAACGATGCGGCTAAATTACTCGTGGATACATGCATTAATAAAAACAAGTTATTGAGGAATAGTTATATTGCAATTTATGCTTTGAATTGACTAAATAGTAGATTATTAACCAAGGGGAAAAAGCAGTGTCTTCTGTCGCGGGTGACGATTTAAATCGCGAGCGCAATGAAGGACTCGAGGTTTACTCCCGAGCGTAGCGAGGGTGTTAAAAACTTAAATCACGAGCGAAGCTCGTGATTTAAGACGAGTCCTGAGTGTAGCGAAGGATTTATGTTCATCCAAGACTAAGACAGCTTTATCACCGAGGAAAATACTCTACTTTTCGTACCATTTGCGAAAAAATTAACACAATAATAATATGAGATAAGCATTTATTAAAAATAATGACAATCAAACGTATATTTAGAACATTAACTTATTTATAAAAATAAATTAAAATAAACTTAACGTTTATGTATTTGAAGAAAATAAAAACGCGGCAAATTCCTAGACTAATATTTTTTTGTCGGAAAAGCAAAGGCATCAAGCTCATACGGCCTCGTCGGTTTTCGTAATTTTATTTAATAATCATAACTGCATAATAAATGCGTATTCCTTTTTCAAAAAGATGTATAATGCTTTATATATAAACTCAATGGTGTAAACACAGATGTAGTTCAGTATAAATTTCGGTAAGTATTCCAAATTTAAATCACATTCTCCCCCTAGAGGATGAATGAAATTCAGTCCAATTTTCTTTCCCTGTTTTTAACAGATTAAAAATGACTATTGTTATGTTCGCTTTTTGTGGCATAGAATGTCACTTTTTTGAGCAAGTGGTGCGAAAACGTGTATTTGGTACTATAGAATAGAATACTCTTTATTATGTACACCAAAAAATTACAGATATAAATTTAGAATTTTTACATAGAGTGACACAATGGGTGGTCTTATCGGTAAAAGCGATCTTTTACAGACAATCTTTGGATGGATTAAAGGGAGAAGGAGAGACCAAACTGCAGTGGTGTACCATTTATATATAGAATAAATACATACATACACCACGACGACACGTTTGGTGTAGTGGCTACAGTGGCTAAGTGTAGTCAGCGAAACCAAATGGTCCTGGGTTCGAATCCCGGTAGGGGCAAATGTTTGTATGATGAATATGGACATTTGTACCCGAGTCATTGATGTATATTTATAATATGTATGTATTTACGAAAAAAAAATGTATTTAAGTAGTGTATCAACCATCTGGTATCCATAACACAAGCCTTAATTAAGTGCTTAACTTGGAACTAGATGGTGCTGTGTGCAATGTCAGACGATATTTATTTATTTATTTATACATAAAACATATACTTATCTACATATATATACTAACCATTACAAAATATTTTCAAATCAACTACAAATACAAGGTGTTGTTTTGCATCCTCGTCAAACTCGAGGAGGTAACTATGCTAATGATTCTCGACACGAATCAATAATAAAATAAGTAGGTATTTATTTTTATTTTTTGTATTTTTCGGAAATCGGCATGTTTAGGGCCCGTGTGATACCGCCCTGTAACTGCGCTGTAACTGTAACGCACGCACACAGCGACATAGTCGTGCGACACTGCCTACCGCATACGCAACGGGGCGATTTTGTTCTTTGAAAGTGGAGTATTCTGAAATACTGTCAAACTTAAATACCTAAAAAAACAAGTATGTATTAATTATTGAGCAGGATCGTAATTTTATTTGATTATTTATGTCTTTCATAACAGCCTCCTGAAATTTGACGAGGATGCAAAACAACACGTTGTATATGTCGTAGGATAATTTGATACTTCGAATCTTCGCGGAAATCCTAGGGGTTTTGCGAAAACGCGGATAATTAGAATTTAGGTTAGGTTATGTTAGAACAGTGACCATTAGCGCGCGAAGGCGAGCGAGCGAAGCGAGCGTGCCGCGGCAGCGGCCGCCAAGCGCCAGATACCCTTCTATTGTTGTTGTATCATTTAGGTTAGGTTATGTTAGATCCTGACTTTGTCCAGTAAGATTTGATAATTTTTCGCCTATGTCTAATTATCCGCGTTTTCGCAAAACCCCTAGGATTTTCGCGAAGATTCGAAGTATCAAATTATCCTACGACATATACATAAACTATCAAACTATTAAAATATAATAACCTAAACTAACTAAAACTATTAACAAATTAAAATATGGCGTCGAAAAATTCCTCCACATCGCTGTCGACTGGTAAAGTACCCAAGAGACTGGCGGCATTGCCACGTTGTATGGCAATGCTAAGCCTCTGGCCAAGGTAAAGGTCAGCCCTTGGGTCACGGGAATTTATTATTGTATATATATATACAATAATAAACATGAAACAAGAGCAAGGAAACCATATGTAATGGTGATGTTTAGGGAGAGTAGAAGTGTTTTTTAACCAGAATTTTAAAAGTGGTTTATTAATTCCTCTTGAATCCATAATATATCGTTTTGTTCTTATTTCCGTACAATACCAGCTCGCTCATTTCACTGCTGTCCAAACATTATTATGATTGTTTTACAGCCCTTTAGAATTTACCACCATTGAATGAATGTACCTAATATATTGTCATATGTCGTCAGGTCATCCTTTGTGGCGTGTTATCAGATAACAGCGGTCGTCGCAGATGCGGGCAACTGGACACTTATCTAGTGTCTAATTCCTGCTACTAGTGAATATTATGTGTCTTCCTGCTTGTAATAGAATCTATCTATGTAATCTATGTATACGCGTTTGATGGCTTTTAGTTTTGGAATAAAACGTTGTCTTGTTTCTTTTCTAAATTATACCGATTGGAGTGTATCCAGAGGTTATGACTTGACGCTTAAAGAGAGGGGATCAGCTGTAGCTTTTATCTGTCCGCCTTTGACAAATGTTGTTGATCGTCTAAGCTTATTGAAATGCGGCAAAAAGCAACTGTTTACATCGTTTATCTAAGTGATCATCAAGGTTTACAAAAGGTGTTTATTAGTTGACAGTTTGTGGATGATTTTGATTGGTAGAATCTTCAATATATTTCTAGTGATACATAAGTTACGTTACGAAAAGAATTTGCTATTCTAGCTCGGTACATATTCTACCAAGTTAACTACACACATCTAAAGTGTTTAGAGATCAAGGTAACAAAAACAAAAAGTATTGCCCTATTAAAATAAAATAAAAATCTCTAATTAGATTGATTAAATAAAATGTTTTCGTATGTGTGGTTCGACGAAGTACTCTCTGCTTTTGCATTAATAAAGACTTTTCACGATTCTTGCTTAAGCTGGATTTTTCACCTTAGTTAATCCTGACATCAAAATGTGATAAAAAGATAAAAATAAAAGTGTTAAACGTTTTTATTACGTATATTAAACAATTATTAGTTCTCTGTATTTCCACCGTTAAGGCGTATAACACAATCGCAGCGATTGTGTTATACGCGTGATACTCAATATGACTTCATCTAAATCACGTTGCGGAATGGCCGCCCACGTCCGTTATAACAAGCGAAAAAGATTTTCTGGTGTTGTACGGCATCTATACATGGCAGAGATCTTCTTTGAAGTATATCCCATGCATGCTCAATGGGATTCAAGTCTGCCGATTGAGCAGGCCATGGTAGGACGCTGATATTAGCTGCGGCAAGTGTATTTGTAATGACTCTGGCTGAGTGTGGACGTGCATTATCATGCATAACCAGAAATGAAGCACCAAATTGGGTCCGCAAGAGAATGACCACATCTGATACAATCGTTTCAGCGTAACTCTGTGCATTGAGATTGCATCGAATCCTAATCAGTTCGGTTCTTCCACCGAACCAAGTACCCGTCCATATCATGGTTGTTCCACCACACTTCCTGGCATGACTCTAAACGTTCTTGGCGTCCAGTGGTCCTCCAATACCGTCGTGATCTTCTGAAAAATACACAAAACGTCTATCTTCTTCTGCCCAATTTCTGTGTTCACGAGCCCATTGTAAACGGACTCTGCGATTGCGGAGCTCAATAGATGGTACACGTAGCGGCCTTCGGAAACGGAGATTAACTTGATGCAAGCGATTTCTTATGCTTTGATCGCTTATTGACATCCCTGAAGAGCTATGAACCCTCGTAACCAACATCATCGCAGTCATTGTAGGATTTCGTCGAGCAATAATTTGTATGTAACGATCTTGTCTGCGTGTGGTGATGCGAGCTCGTCCTCCATGTCGCTCAGCCACTCTGCCAGTGATGCGGTAACGTGTCCAAAGTCAACTTATAACACTGTGCGTAGTGCCCAGAGCGATTGTCACAGCATGTTGCCGAGAACCAGCTTCCCACATTCCCACGACTCTAATAATTTCTTCTCAAATGACGTCTTCTCTCCATAGTAACGTGATTTTGTATTGTTTCCACTCAGAAGTATGGCAGAAATATCACTCATTTGGTCTGAAACCCGTTGCAGGATTATATGGGAAATTGACTTGACAGAAAATTTTCATCTTTTCGCCGAAATTCAAAAACTATTCCCTGTTCAAAATACGAAATTTACTAAAAAAAAAAGGATTTTATGTAACTAGCAAATACGTGCTTGATCCCAAGACACTTTTGACCAATACAAACCAATACCAATTCCTAATCATTCCTGCCATAATCTAAGCACCATCCATTACCAAGCAAAGCAAATCAGTAACACAATACATTCCTCCGACACAATTATTTTATTCCCCGATCAGCATGGAGGAGAGAAAAACCGTACTTATCCGTAAGTTCGTGATAGAGATGAGCCTAGACTTACAGATAGTATCGGTTGATTGGTCAAATCTGCGAAGAGCACAGAGGGGCGGGACGCCAGGATGTTTATTTATCTATTGTGAGATGTTAGGACGAGGAGAGGATGGTGGACGTAGTAAGGGAATACTTTAGTTATTGGATTATTGTAGTTGTAGGCCTGTTAAGTTTGTAGTAGCTGTAGGTACTGCGAGGACTGCTATCAATTCTAAAGCTGAAAACTGCAAGTAAACTTTAGCGATATCGTGTGTCGGGTGACAGAATTTAGATATTGACTCACATAAAAAAAAGAATATTAGGACCTTTATGAGATGATATATCAACATCGAGCCAAAAATTATTCGTCGCCTGGAAGAAAGGACTCGGAAAACCAAACGCCTTCTAAATAAACAAGTCAGGGTAAAATGTTAAAATGATTTTGTTTACGTTGAGGCCCAGCTCCTCGCACCATTTCACCCCACCATCCGTTCGTAAAGAACAAAATGCATTGTTACACACAGAAAAATTGCTCAGATCGCTTTTCTCAAGTCGTAAATAAACATACATCTGAGTACCCACAACATTAGCCCTCTGAAACTAATAACTAACATAATCACGTGTTAAAACGTAGTTACGAAACATATTCCTTCATTTAAGTTTCTCAAATTGCAACGCAAACTTTGCTCGGTTTCAGAACGGAAATCTTGCGTTTGTAGCTGTATTTAGAAACACGTGTATTTGAAGGCTTTCAAAGGTAAGTTGGGTAAGCAGAACTTCAAGTTAGTCACTTACAGCTCTCATCTTTCAGCATTTTGCATTCATTCATAGCTGGATTTTGGTTTATGTTGCTGACTTTTGGGTCAAGATGACCTCATGGTACATTCATCTCGATAATAATCTCAGGATAGTACCAACGATCACCATTACTATGGCTCACACTACTACATTACACTGTGTAATGCTTACTGTACGTACTTCTAAACGACCCCAGATTCTTGATTCTATAACAAGTTATGCGGCTCATTTAAATTATAATACCACCATGAGGTACACGTTGAAACCGTTCCGAACTAACCGCACTATACTGCCGAAAACTTTAGAAAAACTTTTGGATATAATTATCTGTACTATTCTCCTAACAAACCCTTACATCCCATGTACACCAGCCTCTACCATCATCTTACAAAAACAGTCGGCATCGCTGATTCTTCGTACCAGTTGGCGGCAACTTGTTGCAGTGGGCGTGTCCTGCCCCGCCCACCGTGCCATCGTGACTGGAGCTGCTGGCTTCCTCAGTGATACTGGAGACGCGAACAGCAGCACACGTCATGGCTACCCTCCGGAAGTTCGACATGAGAATTCTCTCGCCGGAGCGCTGACGTCTACTTCAACCTAAGGTAAGTTGTTCTAAAAGTTTAGGTTTGGTTTAAAAGATTTGACTTTTTTAAAGTTTTGTGAAAGTTTTTGCGGCCATTTTTTTAAGTTTTGGTAACTGCTCAGTCGTTAGTAACCCTTTTCGTGATAATTTTCGCAATCAACATTGAAGAGCTGGCTACCAAGAGGCTCCAGGTTAAGGACAGCTGTTTGGCTGGTTCTATGTCTAGACACAATTCACCAGATAAATAAAAAAATTGAACAGACTAGGTTAAATATTTTTGTCTTAAAACTAAATTAAATTAACCGAAAACAAACCAGAGATGGATGCCATGCAGGTGTACTAAGTACTCATCTTACATTGTTACGCATCATAATCTCATTCTAGCTGGGCCTTAACTGCAACAACTTTCACCAGATCAATTCTATATAAACTCACTCTTTCTGAAATAGACTTTTAAATTTACTTACAGTTATCTAACTCACACAAGACTTTCTGAGTCTCTTAATTAAACAAACTACGTATTGTATCCACTCCAAACCATCTCTATCTAATTCTGAAATCATCTTTTTACCTCTACATTAACTACCTTAACACACGTCAAAGCAAATCTTACAGCATACACATTTCGTTTAAAGTAATGTAAAATAAGGAAATGGAGTCGTATCAACCTGTAGCAACAACACTCTGTCAACATTCGTTAACTCTCGCAATCTTTAGAATCAACACGTTTCCGAGAACTGAGGCAAATACAGCACAC
The DNA here is from genome assembly GCA_937001585.2 of Brachylomia viminalis. NCBI lineage: Eukaryota > Metazoa > Arthropoda > Insecta > Lepidoptera > Noctuidae > Brachylomia > Brachylomia viminalis. The sequence goes on along the minus strand of OW443303.2, from coordinate 3,296,040 downwards.
ATTTTAGTCACTATAAACGTGTTTAAAAGAGTCTTCTTAGAATTGCTAAGTCTGGTCTAGTTAATAAACGAATATTTGTACTTTTATACCTGTTTTAGTACTTTTATACACTCTTTAAATGTTGACTGTATCTGACCACGGCAACGTCCACTGCTGCAAGTGCTTTTCACTTGCATAAAGTTGAATAAGTCGTAAAATTAAATATCTTGGTATGAAAGGTACAAGTACTTAGGTGTGCTGTTCGTTATACTTTAAGCTGTGTGCATGGTGGGATTTCCCAACGGCAAAACTGACAAACTTTCGTCCCTTATTTAACCCCGTTACGCGATGAATTTTCAAAATTCCTTCCTTAGTGCTTACTTTCGTTATATAAAGATCTCTTATGAAAATGGACTTTAGTTTGTTTCGACATTTCTTCTCAGGGATCAGTCAGCTAGGAAATGCCGGCGCCATCTAGTTTTAAAATATTGACGTGTAAAATAACTTTCTTAAATGATCTACTTACACAAAATAAACATAATATATCATTAAAAAAACCCGCTTCTAGTGCCAGCGGTTTAGGCCGGGCCATTTACGTCTGTCAGTGAATGATTTAATGAAAGATTTTGATTAAGTAGATGATCCCTAAAATGAAAATACATGATCCTTAAGTCAATCATTACATTCCAGACAGCCATTCAAATTTAATCTTCAAAGTAACAAACGCACTAAACCTGCTGATATAAAATAATCTAACTGCCACTCCGGACTCCATTCGTCACTGCATTCTCCGCTTCATTCTCCACTCCATTCGTCATTGCATTCTCCACTTCATTCTCCACTCCATTCTCCACTTCATTCTCCACTCCAATCGATTATACCAGTTTATTTGGGGTCGGCGCAACATGTCTTCCTCTTTCATACTCGTCGTCTCGGTATCATTCGTATATCCCAATTCCTAGCGATATCAACTTTCACACCATATTCAAACCAAATATCACACATTTTATTAGCATTTCGCCCAGTAGCGCTACCTCGAGCCATCGCACTTGTTGCGTTTGGAGAACCGTGAACCCGCTAATGCTCAAATACAAATAATTTATTCGCTAAAAACTTGTCTTTGAAGACCGTCAATCAATCGCCTACTAGGAGCGGTTTCCTCGTAAGCTCCCAACGGTTTTCACGATTATAATTATTGTCTTATGAAACTTAGAATATAATAGAATAAGTACTCTTTATTATGGACGGTATAAATTATCGAACATCGCGAGTCTATAGAACGTTTGTCGGGACTGTCACTACGATACTCTTGTTAGTATACTCCTTACAGTGTCAGAGTCGGCACAACACTTAATGGCTACAGATATTTTTTTGCGGAATTGCGGTTTGGCCATTGATTTTTTTTTGCGGCCATTAGGAAGTGAATCTTTCATCGATATGCCAGAGTAACCTGTCAGAGAACAACCACAGCCTACCATTAGCCACTTGCCAACTGCAAGCATATAAAAATAATAAAAAAGTTGTAAAGTTGAAGCCGGCTCAACTTGACACAGTCGCTGTGCAAACAGCTCGCTTGCAGCCGCTTTCACTTGCTCGCTTTGCTAGTCAATTTCCATTGAAATTCTTTATTTTTCGCGCTATTTAACTTGTGAGATTTAAAATTTAAAACAGCACGATTCACGAGTAAGTTTAGCCAGTCAGCTTTGTAGCGGGGCTACCTAGGAGGCGTTTTCTTAGAAAAGCATTCATTAAATGAAACTAAAAAAAATCTTTCGTAATAGGCTCATACAACACGACTGAGTACATCATATTTATTATACAGGCTGAATTTTGTACCGGGGCCATATCTTAACCGTTCAAATGTGTCGTATATTTTTGTGATTTATGGCGTTTTAGTACTCTCAAATAGGTTGATAAAAAATAGTCTTTAATCCACGAAACTGCATCGATTAGCATCACAAAAATAAAACGAGAGAATTGACTTTTTCAGCTGTTTGTACCAGTTTTCTTATATCTGTGAATGCAGTCAGCTATTACCTCATATGAACGTTTTCCTGTAGCTACAACGGTTTCACTAGGTGCCTGCCCTTACTGCCCCGTCTCAAGAATACACTCTGTAAGAACATTTTGCCAGCAACATCATACATTCTTGGGCAAACTATGGCTCAAGTACCTATATACTACGTACACCCTATTTTCAATGTGAACATACACCTAACTTATACCAGTTGTCACAGTGGCTCAGCACTTAGCTGTTACGGGTTCGATTTCAGAAGATTATTTGCTATAAGATTTTCGGACAAACGTGACAAATAGGAAATATATTAAAAATAATTTAAATTTAAAAAAAAGACGCGTAAAAGTGTTATATTCAATCAAATATAATTTATTACTGACACAAATCTGAGAAAGGGAAAAAGTGGGTTAAAGTACAGGTTTCTAGTAGGACATCCCATATTTTTTTTTTGGGAGTTTCCGTTTCTCTAAATCGTAATTCACGATGTTATCAAATGTTTATTAGAAATAGCATAATCCCAGGAACCATTGGATACTCTATTTTTTTTTCAAATTAAACGTAAAACGTAATATCCAACTAATGAAAAAGATCTCGGCTAAAGATGTGAGACAATAGCTTTCACTAAACTGCGATAACTCGCTTTGAGACTCAAAATCTTTGCAAATAGTTGTACAGAGTACTTAGAATCTTGTCTATGGTTACGTTTAGCCAAGTCTTTGGTTTTATACATAACTTCACAGACTAACATGAAATGGAAACTTCTCAACCGAGATTTTTCGTTACATTTTCCAATCTTTGTCAACTTGCGCTTTGCGGAGGTGCTTGAATAATTGCATTCGATGATATTGTCTCAAAGCCACACTCTGGTATGGCAATCCCGTTTACAGACACAAATCTCATCTTTCACAAACATTCAGACACGAAAAAAAGATCGAATCATACCATTCTCTTCGGGAATAAAGCCTTAGCATCCGCGATATAACAATCAACTCAGCCTATTGCAGTCCACTCCTGGCCCTGCAGTCTCGACATAGTTAGCAATCGTTTTCGGTTGCTAAGCCCTAACAATCCAGATGTAAATGTTGATGTAAATGTTTGGTAGTCTCGACACTCAAATTTATCGGTTGTTACCTACCGGTACCTACCTAAAATACCAGTAACAACCGATAAATTTGAGTGTGGAGACCACCAAATATCCTTACATCTGGATTGTTAGGACTTAGCAACCGAAAACGATTGCTAACTATGTCGAGACTGCAGGGCCAGGACTTACACGTATGTAAACCAACCAAGTACCTAAACCAAAGTACCTTCCGAACCTTCCGTACGAAGTACCTTCTACCATGTTGCGACATTACACCTGGTTCTCCGCCTTCCGCAACAGTCAGATTTGTTACAATTGCAATGGCAATCATGTCATTTGGTTTTATATTTATCTTTTATATTTTGTGAATATGAGAACGTTGTAGGTCTAACTTGTAGACTATAGATTTGTAGACCATTTTCTATGTTGTTCAGTACCTGGTACTTGTTGACAAGCCTACACTGTCCTCCTACCTATTGACACTGTAATTTGAAAACGTTGTAAAAGACAATTATTTTTAAAAGAGTAACCGTGGAGTTTCTTGCCGGCTCTTCTCCATAGGAAACGCCCAATTGGAACCGTGCACCTAGCTTCTGACGTTTCATAAGTGCCCATGTAGGTTTATGTGAAATAAAATATTTTGAATTTGAGTCTGCCACCCGTCTTAGCCACTTTTTTGAGGTCGGTAAAAAAATATAATTCAAACGCCCCAGACATTTAACATTTGAACCACAAAGCTGTGACAAAAAAGCGGAAAAACACGAAAAAATAAAATAATTGTAAAAGTATTTGTTCTAAAGTGGGAATTTCGGAATACCCAACATTCTTTTGTTCACTTTGTTCTTTTGTTAAGCAAGTTATGTTGGCTTAATTTCACTAGACTGTGTACTTTAGGCCCGCGTTACCGTTTGTCGAGTTCCATTGCCCTTTACTGTTCGATTTTCCACTGACATTGTTCAGGTTTCAAGTGTTAAAGGTCAATTAAGAGGAACGAGTCACTTTGATTTGTTGACGATTTCGTAAATATGCTTCGTTTACCTGTAGGAGTCTAAAATGTTTCCATTATTACCACATTATGTTGTAAGAGAACCAATGATGTCATTCCTTAACTAGTAAGTATTCATAAAACATTTGAAAGCAAACTCGTAAGTTTAAAATAGGCCTAGACATCTAAGAACTTTAAAAACAGCTTAGTAGTTAGTAGCATCAATCACAGCTTACAAAGCTCCGCGATCCCTTACCTTATTCCGTAAAAGTTTCTTAGCAGTACCGTAGCTTCTACGTAGCCCATTCGTAGCGTTTACGTAGCGTAGCTTATTGTCCAAATTCAAATTCTTTCATAAAATACGTAAGTTCGTGAAATAGTTTTTTACTCAAACACGTCGCATGAATAGTTGGGTAGATTTGGATGAGCTCTCGCACACCGATATAATCCATGTCCTTATGTCCTCGATTAACACAGCAATTGCGTTTTTGATTCACAAAGTAGTTCTCCAAGAATTCGAGGAAAACTGTGGACAACAGCTAGTACCATACAAAATCAGAACATGTCCTTATCTATCGTGGATGAATGAAGGCGCATGGCTCGCTTGACCAGTTCCTTTCATCACGGAGCAAACGGACCTAGTGGGTGTCTTTATGAACACACGTCTTGATCTTAACGCTATTGAGTATTATCAATTCGTCTGTCCTTAAAGCTTAATGTGTTGGGTCAATTAATTCGAACACCGACGTTAATTCATATCACATGAAGGATATTTTTATGGAAGTTTCAGAAATGGATGTTTTAATCTTGCACTAGCCGATGCGAAATAATGGAAGTATTTCGTAGGTCTCCAGTATCTTAAAAAACATAATAAAAATATAAGTGCACAATATTATAAATGTCGGTGACAATACAACAGTCACACCTTCAAATAAGTGTAACATAATCTTAATATCCTGACATTTTTAGACACACACATTATAGTCCCAAAAAAGACAAATTTCCCTTGAGAACATCGTACGTAAGTATTATAATCTGCTTATGTGAACAAAGTGTACATACACACCTATAACAAGTATATTGAGCTGGATTATCTTGCTCCGTTATAATATTTTGCAAGCGATTTGATTTCTCGACGACTGTCGTTTATTTTGGTGTCGTTTACTTTGCTTTTCTTGCGATGAAATGTGAATCCTTATATTTTGTAAGCATGCTAGTTTAAACTTGTGCTTTCCAACGGTGATTTTTTTATATGAAATTCTGAAACCATCGAGCACATTGCACTATTTTTGTTAACTATCTACTATATTATTATCTGTCTTCAACGGTGTAACAGCATGCCTTCAGCTTCACTTTGATAAACAACGTTAATTCCGTGGGTACCATGTGCTCACTTCATATTAGCGACCCTAGTCTGTTCGTACCTTTTCACCTACAGCATCTTCTAAGCCCGGATCGCTCATCCGATTCTTTTAAAATTTCAGTCAAATTTCAGTGTCGATCAATGGCGAAGCTTACACAGGGTTGTACAGAGTTCAGGGGTGTCGAAAAGTGATATTATTGAATTAGTAGTTAATAGTCTCGCTTGCAAGATCATGTATTATGCTATAGGTAGGTGTATCATTACTATGAATTAGAACTTCTTTCCTCAGTAGGGAAGAAAAGTGATAACAGTAACATGAAGTTAAAAACACACCTACATTGTGATGTACCTCTGCGGCATAATTATGTACAAAGTATTTATATTAAAAGTTGATTGATCGTCAAGGACATACCTAATTATAATTCCTCAAACACATGTTTGCATATTTATAATCCTTTCCAAGCAACACGCGAAACTATAAACACGACATGCAAAGTTAAGGTATTATTTTTTTTTTATTTTTTTTTTGTATCAAAATCAAAAGTCATTTATTCAAATTAGGCTGAGAATCAGCACTTTTTGAACGTCAAAATCACATAAGACAGTCCCCCCAAAACGCCCACCCTTCACCACTTCCTAGTGCTTTAGCTGGGAAGAAGAAGTGGCGGAACAAACTCCCCAGCAGCACTGCTGTCTGTTCAGTTAGAAGAACTGGATTCTATACATATAGTAATAAGTAATTAACATTACGAAACACAAAAATATTAAAAATTTTTGCCATAATATGTCAGCTAGCACACGCCAATATTTAAAACTATACTCAAGCAGAAATAAATAATAAAAACAAAAACGCAAACAGAACTTAATACGTAATAAAAAGCCTCCTGGCATAAAGGGCGTCCCCGCTTACATATGCAATGCTGCATTATGTTTATATGTATATAGCTGTAACTTGTAGCCACAAATGATAAACTAGGACCTTCGAAGTAAAATAAAGAAACATTAATTTCTAATAACAATAACAAAACCATAGTCAGCAAGCTGACCTGTCACCACAAGCAGCACCCGTTCACGTATTCGCATTAAAATGCCCAGAAATAACATTTAAGACTTTTAAACTTTGTTACTAAGGTAGTTTAAAACCCATTACTGGTCACCTATTATGGTTTAATACCGAATGACGGTATTAAACCGTGTCTTAATAAAACGTATTTTATGTAACTTACCTTTTCCGCCAGAAGGACTCTCTCTTCAGCCCTTTAGGTATAGGTCAAATGTATGATTTTAATGAACTACCACTGGTTAACTGTTACTGACTAAAAGTTGAGAGCAATTATTGCAGTATAAGCCATACGAAGTGACTTGCATATTGTAAATTGAACTTTGTCTCTCCTGACGGACTATCGAAAACATGAGTAAATAACACAGGTGGCCCATTACCTTCGTTCTCAAGTACACCTGTATGAAGGTCAATGAGAAACCTCCCCCTCTAAGGCGTATATGCAGATGGAAGGGTGACCGCGTCGCACAGACTCATCGCAACTTGGATACAGTTCACAACCTCGTTAAGATAACAACTTGCTCATAGATCCGCATAGATCACTCTCCAGTAAGTTTGGAGGATTGACTGGAAACTGTGTAGATGCAGATAACGCTGTTATGAGTATGTATTTGGAAAGCAGTTTCCTGGTTTATCAAAGTTAAAATAAACAATGGTTTCATCAGCTAGGTCATACGAAAAGTTTATAACATATTTTTTCTCAGTTTATGCTTAAAAAATATCGCATAATTACTTGCAGCAACCCAAGGTTTTCTTTTAATTTTTTTTTTCTTTTGACTCAGTAACGCAACAAGCCAGGTTGCACGTTCAACTGAAAGCACAAAAACAAAATGTACTTTTTACGGCGTTAAAAAAATTTCAGACTCTTCAAAACATGTCTATAGGTACAAACCAATGTTTTTCTTAAAGATGGAGGGGAGCTTTGTCATCACAATGTTGACTCCTGTAAGTCGAGAACTCTAAAAACGACACACAATAAGAATTCTTTAAGGGAAACATTTTGTATTTATTTATGAAAAAAAAATATTCCATTGTAGGTTTTTTTTTCTGTAAACTCTGCGAAGTGTAAATATATTATTTTAGTGTTATGGGCTCACTAGAAAATTAACGTGTTATTTAAAAAGATAAAACTTTTCGGCAATGACAGGCTTTAACAAACCCGGTAAAAAAAAAACAACCAGCTGCAAAGACTAATTTCTTTGTCCACAGCTTCACCAGCGTTGAAGTCAGAAATTATCCTACGGGAAAATACAACCGGGTTTAAAAAAGTCTTATGTCCTAACTAACCCAAATCATTGTCGACCATGATGTGCCAAATTTCATCGAAGTCCAAATTTAAGGCGTAAAAAGGTCATTCTATTATATTTAGAAAGGAAGTATGGATTGTAAAATAACACAAAACATTGAACTTTCCTCCTTAAATCCCTTATAAAAAAATGGCATTTCCAAGGACATGCGACCGTCCTTGACGAAGAAACTAAAAACTAGTTAGCAGCACATAGCTGTGTTGATTAGGGCTGCGTCACAAAGCGACATAGTCGGGTGCGGTATGTCGCATACCGTGCCCGTGCCGCGCATTGTTGGGGACGATATGTGGGGGACAAAGTATGGACGGCACGCGGATATCTGGGTGTATCGAGATCGATGCAATAACTAAGGCATAGTAATATTGTATGAAAAAAAACATAATTAATCACGTCATCGGTTAATCACTTTCTAGAAAGAATAGTTAAGTAATTTTAAACTTCAATAATGTTGACTGGTAGAAAATGCCTATGGCATTAAGTCCGCCTCTGTACATTTGTGTGCTTAAAGTTTTAAATAAATAAATAAGTAGAAGTACAGAGTTGTAAGCTTACGCATTCGGCATAATATGATAGATATATAGGATAAATATGGAGAGTAAATAAAAAAACAAGCAAGAAATGTTTCGATGACTGGGACCTTGTCAAAAAGTGAACAGCTTAAATCTTGTAGCTTTTGGCACAAATGTTCCGTTTTGCATGACTGGGATTTGCTAGCTGCATGAAGGTTCAGGAAATTTCGGTGGAACGCTAGTAAAACTAAAACAGAACTAGTCGTAGCAATCTTAAAACAGAAATGCATGAACTAAGACTTTGTTCCTACATATTATAATCATGATTTGATAGAATGATCTCATGAAAATACAGCAAGTGAATATAAAAGAGGCCTGAATCCGTATTTCATAATTATGCCACAGAATAGAAAGGGGAATTCAAAATCGCGAAAGTTTATCTCAAAAACAAAACTTACAAATTCAATCCTATCACCGACGGTATCCCACATTAACGTTGGGAGTAAAAAACATTAACAAACATTTATCGAAGTGGGAACGCAATTAATTACCTTTAAATTCCTGCGCGTGGAGACCAACAGACGGAGTGGTACCCTCTGAACTTGCATATTTGGACACGATGGGTACAAAAAACGTAAGAAAATTTGAATTTCGCGGGATACCTTGACGCATTCGCCTTAAAAAACTATGGATAAAGCAAAAGTTTACTATTATTCAATGCGGCAGTGCACTAATGTTTTTAAATAATCCATGTATGTATCTTCATAGCTCTTCTATGATCCAGTATTTGACTACACAGTAACCGTATTCCCATTTTCACGACAGAAAGTCTTCTATCACAATTATAACTGTATAATCACAGAAAACAAATTTGTTCTAACTCGAAACTGATTGCAAACCTCGTAAAGTGACTAAATTCAAACGAAACTCGATTTACATAAAGTACCTCAAGTAAACAGAAGACGTTTTGTTTTATTAATGAAATACTATTCATACTCATTCAAATTGATTTATTCATTGATCTGTTAACATTTTGTGATATTCTTTATTAAAAAGGCAGGTAGTCCACCTTCGGCACAAGCCAGTACTTGTGAACAGAGTAATTCACAGAAAGGATGTACCTAACCTCCTTTCTGTGAAGTATGGTCATTTCACAGGCTTTCTTGAAATCGGAACCCAACACCATGTAAATGAACTCAAGTTATAGACTGACTGGACAGATCCACAGGTTCTTTCCTCAAAAAACCAACTCAGACACTAATGTGCGTGGTGCTCTTATGGCTTGACCAAGGTTATGTCTGGACTTTAAAAGAGAGGGAGAGTCGGAGTTGATTTAGGTCTTTCTTTTCAAAATAGTCTGATAGGAAACACCCCACTCATAAATTTTTAAAACATTATTTATTTTTGACGTGAAATAATTTACAGAAATAAATACCATTTAAAAAAACAGTAAAAAAATTGTGATATTCTACTGATGTGTCATCCGCTTCTTCGTGTGAAAGAAGTCCGGTGCTAACGTGTGTCTGTGTGAATCATACAAGGCGACTTCACGACTTTGTGAGATGGAAAGACTATTGTTAAAATTAGGTAACTACAGACAGACATGATGGAAATTCTGTGAATTTATACTATTTCACTATAATTTTTTCAAGACTTGGCACAAAATATTATTAGGTATGCAAACACAGGGTTTAAAAAGACCCATCACATAGCCGTCAACCCGTGCCGTCAACTAAGCATTCTATACATTAAACTAAGTAACACAGCACAAAAATAATTGCTGGGAAACGAATTATATTTTTGGTGTGAGAAATCGCTGTTTACGGTAGTGCTCGACGTAAAACATTGTGCATCATCACATGTCAATCATGGGGGTATTTAAAATTGTGTTATAACATAAAAAACTGGTTTCAGGAAAAAAACGTCAGTAAAGGTTGTAATTTTGACCTTCAATATCTCCGTAACCGGAAGGTTCCCAGGTATGGTCCAGTACAAAAAAAAATATCACAATGACGGGGAGTACAAGTGACTCTCGGCTTCGTTAAGTGTCTTTTTACACCCGTTATATCATTTCCAAGTTCTTATATATCAGTGAAGAAGTAGAGAATCAGAGAAGCACAGAACCGGTCGAAATGGCGATGCTAGTGGGGGAGGTCTATGTCCAGCAGAGGACGACTTTCGGCTGAAGTGATGATGATACATCAGTGATCAGACATACATTTACCTATGCAATTGATCCATCATTTATAATTATTTTTGCCAAAAACGTACGTCAAATAATTTCAGAGAAGTGTAGGTACCTAGTGAGTAATGTATCAAACAACAAAAATTGCTAGTCAGAAAAAGCGCAAAGCACTCCTAAATTGTTAGCTCTCTTTAAAATCGAAGTACCAATTAAACGAAGCGTATTCACATACGAAGCACCCAAATTACACATTAACAGATTAATGTTTAGCTTCTGAAGCCGTTCACGATGAGTGCTGGTAACTACCGTCCGCTTTATCGACGATAAACTTAGAATACCTCATAAAGAACGCGTTTGAGGACCCTTTGTGTACGTTTTGCATTTATTTTTAAGTACGTGCCCTTTTACATGTATTAGTATAAGATGCTGACGATCTTGGTGGAGGAATATTACAAAGTTACCAATATTGTGCACAGTTTGGTCACATTTTGTTTGCAGTAAGTACAAAATATTGCGTAAAATATTTTTATCGCTACAAGATAATGATATTAGTTTTTAAAAACGCTACATTCTATAACGACTGGATTTATTTTAAATTGTAAAATAAAGGGTCTGAATACAAAAAGGAAATTCAGCATAAAATAATCACACTCATTTTCCCTGAAAATCAAACCAAATGGCCAAACACCTCCACCCATTCGACCTACTAGAAAACTAAAAATTAAACACTTATTTTTCACCCACCTGCATCTTTAAAGTAAAATCAAGTACATCTTCACAAACATATAAAACAGTTTCTTTAAAACCCAGTAAAACACGTAAACAATTAACATTTTACACATCGGATTATTTTGACGAGCAAGAACCTACCTCTTAATTAGTTCAGACAATTATCTGTCGTTTGATTGAGGGCGCCACTTGCTCGTATATTTGCTAGTGATTTGCTAATGGTGGAGTAATGAAAATAGGCATATTGGGAATTGATCCTGATGTGTGAAGTGGTGATTTAATCAAGTGTGTCTGAGGCTTAGATTGGTTCTTTATTGGGTTGATTTGTGCTAAGGCAGGCTACGATGAAGATAGATCGACGGATAGTAGGTTAAGAACCTGTTTCACAGTCTCCAGTGAGACACTATCCTTCATGAGAAAGTATCAGTCTGAACAGTTAACCGCTACTTATCTGGAGATGGTGACCATTAAGTTCCCTTCAAAATGGTTGAGCTGAATGGTGCTGATCCATACGTCATGTTCGTGAACGGGCTCCGTCAGTGGGCTCTGGTTATTTCTTAGCTGCCACGGCTTATTTTAATTCCTGAAGTGTTTTTTATCTTTTTATTACGGACGCTTTTAACGTGCACGTCTTTCTACTTCGTTCTCAAATGTATAATTTCAACATGAATGATGTAACCACTTTTTTGTACCAAGATTTTGATTTAAAAGATTGTCCATGGAGTTTCTTGCCCGTTCTTCTCCATAGGTACCTACTGCGCTTTGGAATGGGCAACTAGCTTCATCTTTCTGACTGACCGACCCGTTGACAATTCAAAAGTGCCTGTAATTGGTTTATTTGAAATAAATGCTTTGAGTTTGAGTTGAGTTTTTTTTTGTTTCAGAGGAGCAAACTATTCGGTACAGCTATTTTTTTTTAAACTTCTTACTTACCTACTAAGTTTGTAAAGAACATCAACATTTAGAAATTCCACCAAAAACATAGTTAACTTCACAGAACCACTTGTTTACCAAACGTAATCTTCTATTTCGTCGTCAATAATGAGGTCTTAGAGGAGCCTTGGGTGCCTCCACCAACAAGGGTCACTTTTCATTATTTTTATTTGTCCAGCAATCTGGTTGGTCGTAGTGTTTGCGGACGCCTGTTCTGTAAATACGACAAATTGTTCGTGTACACATAAATATTGGTACTCTACAACTCTCATGTTCTGGGAAACGTCTTGATGTTCGTTAAACAAAAATAATAAGAATTTTCTGGATGGTAAATAATTTTGGCTTACGTTTTTTAATTGGAAAATATTTTTCTGTGTTTTCCGACTGCTTATTTCAATGAGAAAGGAGGACAGTTTACGTGTTTTTGACACATCAGTAGTTACCTTAAAAATATAACACTTTCATCTTCTACTGTAGATGGACAAAACCCAAAATTCAAGCTCTAATTTAGTAGTCTTCCAGTAACAAAATTAACTTTTTTACTCTGACTAGGATTTACATTAGCCTTTTATATGCTAAAGACCTAGAACCAAAATGACGGCCTATATTATTACCAGTTAACGTAGGACCAGTATTAAAGCCTACTCTGTTCCAGGGCGAGAGCCCCGGGCCGGAGCGGCGCACCGGCGAGTGCGAGCCGTCAGAGATGCCGCCCTCGGACGCACCGCCCGCGCCCACCGCACCCCCGCCCGACCCACCTGCCACCACCAACAACGTAAGATCTCATAGAAACTTCACAATCTGGCATAAACCACAGAGAAATATAGTCCTTCTCCTGACCGGATTTCAGCCATGAGGTCCAATCTCAGCGGAGACTACCAATATATTATATATATTATAGTGCACTTGCGTGTGCGCAAACACAGGTGCAGTAGAATATACCACAGCATTGACCAGATATCACCCCCCTACACTCTCTATAGGAACCTATTGACGAAGGACGCACGGAATCGTGACGACGGGCAGCAAAGAAATGGATATATAACCTTACCTATACACAGCAACAGTGATTCCAAAACTTAGGGTTGATTTGGAAACGAATTATAAAATCTTTGCAATACTTAATTCAACCCCTTCAGTTCCTACCATCTTTGGATATTTATTATCCAGTTTACCTCCTTCAGCTTTTTACGTCCGTAACTTTGCAGCAGCCGCCGCAGAAGAGTCGGTCGCTAGTGGTGTCCCTGACCCCGCCCCGGGAGAGGGAGACATGGGCCAAGAAGGCGGAGTTCCTACTGGCTGTGGTGGGGTTCGCGGTGGACCTGGGCAATGTGTGGCGGTTCCCTTACATCTGTTATCAAAATGGCGGCGGTACGTACAACTAAAGTTATAGATATTGAACATTCATCTGAAAATTTGAGTTGCGTTTTTCCAGAACTAGTATCTAGTACTACTGAATAAAAATTCAGGTTTATACCGTAGGTAAAATTATACACCAATGGGCAAAGTTTATTTGGTCAACTCGACGACCGTGTATCAAGGTTTCTTGTTTCTCGTTTTCTGAAGGGATCCGGCAGAAAACGAGAGCCAAGCGGTGTTCACATTTCAAGTCATCTGCCAAAATAATAGAAGTTGAAGACATCCATTTGGCGACACGGTTGGCGCAGTGATTAAGCGATTGACTGCTGCGTTACGTGTCGCGGGTTCGATCCCCGCACGGAACAAATATTTGTATGAGCTGCAAGTAGTTGTTCCGGGTCTGGCTGTTTGTGTATGTGAGTTTAAATGTTTGTAAACGCACCCACGATACAGGAGAAATTCCTAGTGTGGGGCAACGTTTTTAAAAAAAAATATATATATATTAAAAACCTTACTGGGGAATTAATGTGAGATTTGTATCATAATGGTATTAGATGTAAGATCATGCGTATCCGTTAAACAGATGAATTAATGGACATATGGTCAACTTTTGAACCCGCAGACAACAAGCCTCATTGTGATGCAATTGTGAGAATTTTCCGTCTGTTTGGAATTTTGGATGTCTACCAATTTAAAAAAATATATATAAAGTCGTCTTTGCCTCCAGGTGCGTTCTTGATCCCGTACTGCGTGATGCTGCTGTTCGGCGGGATGCCACTGTTCTTCATGGAGCTAGCTCTGGGGCAGTACCATCGCTGCGGCTGTCTGACGCTCTGGAAGAGGATCTGCCCAGCGCTCAAGGGTGAGTAGAGCATCTTTAGCTTAATCGAAGTTTTTGATGACACGTATGCCAAATGATCCCGGATCACAAGGGATGGTAAATAAATTATTTTGCAATTCAACTGAAGGAGAGTGAATCTTGTTTTTACGCCACTGATCTGTCGTAAAGTTTATATTACCTGCTACACTACCGACTGCACTTATGTACAAATGGATCTACGTTTCCTGTATTGCTGAACCTCTTTCCATTGTTCATATATTTCTCAAGATCATGCTTAACACGCTATGGGCCTTCGAAGCCTGATTTTTTTTTTTTTTACTTAATGTTTTTACAAAACGCTGTTAGTTCGCAATGTAGAAAATAAAAATTATAACATTATCTTGTCATTTTTCAAAATAAGCCTATCGCAGTAATTTTGACACTCCCTATCTATCATCCTTAAAACTCCATAAAACTAAATACCTCCATAAAAAATCCCTATTGGCGAAAAAACCAAAGCAAATAGACACCACGCCAATCAAAGATATTACCACTGAACAATACTCTTCAGGAGCTTTCAGGAGGTACAGAGAGTCGTCACAATGTTCCCAGGGGGCAGCACCGATCAACAATCAGCATTGTTGGCTTAAAGTGTTGTTTACAACTTGTTTGGAATTGAAAACCGCTTTGACCAGCTTTTATTAGCGGGGAAAATATTTTGATTTTCTATCAGTTGGTGACGAAAGCGCCCGGCAAAAGTTTTCCTTTCCAGATTAAAATGATTGTTTAATTAAAAACTTTGTCATGAAATCATATTTGTTTATCATAATTGTATTAATCGACCAATCGATCGATCGATCTTAAGGTAGCATATATTGAGAAATAAATGATATTACTTTTCTATCGTAAAATCGTATCTATAAAAGATTTTACAGAAATTTTGCAATTTTCAAAAAAAATAAAAATTACTCATGTTAAACAGTATGCACCATTTTCTAACACACAATATTTCAAGCATAGTTGATTTAATAAGTCTGCTAACATTATTATTATCATTAACTTCGAACAGTGTACCTATCTACAAACTAAAGGTGTGCAACACATTCAAAGAAAAAAGACATTGGACAGTTATACATTAACAGTTAGGTACTCGTATACAAAAACAAGTAATTATTATAGATATTGACTGGGCTAAAGTTAGTTCGATACTTAACTTAAGGCGCGGTATGAAGCTTTCTAGGTAATTGACAAAAGCGCATCGTGGCTACAAATAAGGTTCAAAACAGCGATGCGTTTGATGTTACTTGGATCGAATGACCACCAAAATAAAATTAGTTTTAATTCAATTACAAAATACATGCACGGCTCAGTGGAATAATTTTAGGTATTTTTTCTATTAGTAATTATTTCATATTATATATTTGTTATATTCCTCGGAGATCTGACAATACACTTATTTTTTTTTTCTGGCTTTTCATATGTACCTATACGCCTGACTGTGCGACAAAAAACTGAGCATCCTACAGTGTCCTACGTCTGGGCACTGCAGCGTGTTAACCCGTTACTAATGTATGTATGTATGCCACAGAATAAAAGCCTACAAACCCACCACTTACCCATATTGTTTCCCAAACTCACTCAAAACGAAAATCTGGCATTCGTGTGTAAACGTGGAGTGTCCGAGTGTCCGGGAGTGTCCGGGTGTGTCCGGTCACTATTGGACATTACTTGCGGCTTATAAATATACAGGAGGCAATGCTTTTAACACCAGACAAATGGTCCGGTCGAGTGGTTGGCCGGTTAAAGTGTATGAAACGGATCCAATGTGGCCAGTGTTTGTAGGGTTGACTTCTGATTGAGTGACTGCTGGTCGTTTATCAGTTTAGGAGTGGGAGACTTGTGATTTAATAGGTGGCAGTTAATGACAGTTTTAAGTTTTCAGAATGCCTGCCGCAAGGGGGCGTCCTATCACCGCTCCTATGGAACCTGGTCGTAGACAACTTAATAAAAGAACTCAACGACAAAGGTTACTTCACCGTAGGCTACGCCGACGACCTAACCATAATAATAAATGGCGCCCATGAAAACACCTTGTGCAATCTAATGCGCCAGGCCCTGAAGATAGTGGAGAATTGGTGCGGCAAACACCAACTCTCAGTGAACCCTACAAAAACCGAGTTGATTCTCTTCACAAAAAAGAGGAAATTAACGACACTACAACTACCACGTTTCTTTGGTACCACCCTAAGCCTATCAACTGAAACCAAATACCTGGGCATCTTTTTGGATAAACAGCTGAATTGGGCAAAACACACCAACTACATCACCACGAAGGCCAGTATATCCTTGTGGCAGTGCAAGCGATTGCTTGGCAAGAATTGGGGGATTAGCCCACGGGTTACCCACTGGCTATACACCACAGTCATCCGACCAATCATTACATATGGCTCAGTAGTCTGGTGGCCCAGAACAGAACTGAGCACAGCCCAAAGAGACCTCGAAAAGCTGCAGCGGCTCGCGTGTGCGGCGATCACCAGCTGCATGAGAACTGCACCCACCGCTGCCCTACAGGCTATGCTTGGGCTACCGCCCCTACACCTCACTGTGAGGGAGGAGGCGACCCTGGCTACCTTTAGGCTACATATAGCAGGAACCCTGAGCAACGACTCCAGGGTCAAGCACAAACGTTTAAGGGAAGAGGCGATCAGGCGTCAGCCGATGATGGCATCACCCTGCGACAAGGCCCTGAAACAATACTGCTTTCAAAAGCACTACAGCATAGTGCTTGAAGAGGAGCAGTACGACCATTCAGGCCTAAAGGAACTGAGAATTTACACCGATGGATCAAAAACCGACTGCGGAACTGGAGTCGGAGTGTTCTCACACGACCTCAACATAAACATATCCAGACCCCTGGGAATGCTCAACACGGTCTATCAGGCAGAGTGTGTGGGCATAATACAGGCGGCTTATGCCATAGCAGCCAGAAGAGTTGCGGACACCCGAATCCGCATACTCTCTGACAGCGCCTCAGTCCTCCAATCCCTAGGGAAAAAATGCATTACTTCGAATCTAATACTAGAATGTCACAATGCGCTTGAACGGGTAACCGTATCAAACCGCAATACAGTGACGCTACAATGGATAAAAGGACACAGTGGATCGCTAGGTAACGACGCAGCCGATGAGCTGGCCAGGAGGGCATCCAGCACGTCGGTCTGTGGACCGGAACCTATCGTGCCCATCCCCTTCAACCAACTACGCAGGTGGCTACAGGAGTACACCCACACACAAGCAGAGAGCTGGTGGACGTCGTCACCGGGCTGCAGGCAATCCAAGGAAGCCATGCCATCACTAGACGGCAAGCTAACCAGGCGGTTGCTACGCCTGGACAGGAAGGGCATGCGCCTGGTGACGGGGACCATCACGGGACACTGCTCGCTAAACAAACACTTTCACACAATAGGCATAACGGACAGTCCTCTATGCAGGGCTTGCATGGAGGCTGACGAAACTGTCGCGCATGTGCTCTTCGAGTGCACAGGCGTCGCCCAGATTAGGTCAAAAACCCTCGGGACACCCAGATCTTACACAGATGTTCTTAATAGACCAGGAGACCTAATCAGCTTCTGGAGGGAGGTGGGCTGGTTGGAATAACCACCGACGGCCGACATGGCTCACGCACAATGGTCCACTGCAGGACTAAGTGCGGAAACCAAACCCATAACATAGAACATAGATGCCTGCCACGAATGCTTGTAGGAAACATTACGCAAATACGAACGATTTTAAAATTGAAAATATTAGTTTCGCACATAATAGGTATTGACTTAGTTTTTAGACGTTATTCATATTCATATATATGGGATACTAATTTTGCTTGTTCAACCAAGGTGCAACCAACTAACAATGTTACCAAAATACTATAGGATAGCTGTACATTCTCAGGGCATCAGAGCTCCTTAGTTCATCAACATACGGTTTTTTTTTTAAATGTTATAAGTACCATGATTTGTCATCCCTGTACTTATTTTTACAATTATGTAACGAATCTTAAAATAATCATGTCAAGCCATACTACTTTTTGAATAAATAGTATCATAAAGTAACAAAACAGAAAATATTCCAATAATACCTTAAAAATATAATATTTTCTTAACCTTCACCGAACTTAGATAACCTATCGGTGCATACAGGTTAGTAATATCCCATCTGATATTGGTACATGTAAGCTGGAACGAGTCGATGAAGGGCACAGCAAATGTTTGCCGAGCGGATCACGCAGCATTCAGATCGGAGTCTAGCTGGCCTAGGTAGTAGTCTAGGTACTAACAGTCTAGGCAAAGGCTAAGTCATAAGTAATGATTTTTTTTTAGAATGAATATTCCAGAATTATCTTTAATATTTTGGGTGTTTCTGCAATCACAGACACTTACAAATAATGCTTGATGCGTTTCTGTCTACGGCTACGAAAATCTTGCTCCGTGTCTACGAGGCTACGCTCGTAGCATAGTGCTACAAAACGTCAAGTCAAGAAGATAGATTAGTTGGGGAGGAGAAATGAATATTAATTTAAGTTTTATATTTTGAGTGTCTCTGCAATCACAGACACTTGCTTGCAAACAGTTTTCGATACGTCTTTGTGTTGTTGTGCCAGCCTCAACATCATTCTTAGAACGTTGGCTGATAGGTGAGACTCTCCGATCTTAGAGCGGTGGATACGACTGCACGCAGTCAAGTAGACATTCCCCAGGATCGGCGTGCCTCACGCAGCTTAGAATAACTGTTACTAACACTAGTTAATAACTTTTTTTTCATTGTCACTAACAAATATGGACGTGATTCTGAAATAAATGTTTATTTATTTGTGTTTGGCTACGAAAATCTTGCCACGATGCTACGCGCGTAGCAAAGTGCTACGAAACGTAAAGGCGATTTTTATTATTAGTTTTAAGAATTAATGTTTTACAATATTTTGAGTCTCTCTGTAATCATAATAACTTGTAAATAATGTTTGATGTGTCTACGGCTACGAAAATCTGGCTACGATGCTACGCACGTAGCACAGCACTACGAAACAATGGAGGATGCAAATTAAACGTAGGGATTACTATCATAGCTTCGCATAGGCTTTCGTCTAGATATTGTATATACGGCACCCAATCTAGATTGTGATCTTAATACCTTTGACTTGACCGGTAGCCCTTTGACTATGGTATATGAATATATTGAAGACCCTTAGCTGTAATAAGTCACATTCAGAAATGGACACTATGTTTTGGGTATAATGAAAAATTTCATAAGATCAAAAGTTGTGTAATTGAAATATTTAGATATAGAAACTCTCCAAATTTTGAATTTAAGTACTAGATTTTCTTTAACATTAAAATGAAAGTTTAAGTAAGTAAAACCTTACATATTTCTAAACTTAAGTCCACGAACCGACACAAAGTTCTTTGCGTGTAAATTCCGTCCGAAGTATTTTTCCGTCCGTGCTATATTGGCTGCATCAAGTTCAAATCCCGGCAGATGCTCAGTAGTGATAATTTGACCAATCACTATACTTGTTCAGACTTCGCACTTCTTTTGCAAATTCACCGAAGACGTTGAAAGAACTTTTTGCAATTATAATGTCGTTGAGCAGTTCTAAACTTTGAATTTTTGACTCGTTTTCTTAGGATGGAGTTATAGGAAGAGTGTGTTTCAAAGTATTGAATTCCCATCGGCAAAAATGACGAACTACTATACAAACTTTGACTTTTCTGTACAATTTTACAAATATTTTCTTCCATACAAACCTTGTCCTGACAATTACAAATACACCAAAAAAGAATTAGCCAGATAGGTGCAACCGCTTTGAAGTGAACATTATTGGCAATTGGTTTTTATTTATATAGATTACTTTAAAGTGTGTGTTTTGATAAATACTGTGACCAACTAACACTAATGAAACATTCCAATTAAGGTTTACTTTATGTAATAATGACGACGCAACGCCTTTGAGATTGATACGTTCTTGTTAAGGACATCGATTTAAGATGGTTGTATAAATAGACAACATAAAATAAGTTTTGAATTAGGACCACGATATTTAAACGTATGATACAGGTCTTTTATTCCGGTAAATTAAAAAGCTACTACTTTTGACCACAAATAAATGGAGCTAAAAGAGCTTTCTATTCTACCCATAAAAACTTCCTATTGAAATCTCAACAAAAGTGACCTAATATGTAAAAGATTCACACGTCATGCGAGTTTATGACTCAGTTTTATCACATGCGGCCGTAGATCACTGTTATCAGCAAGAGGGTCGCCCCTCCGAAGTTCCGATAACCGAAAGATGCCCTCCGCCCTCCCGCCGACGTTTATGGCAATATTCTGTCGATTGATTGCGTGTCAAAATATGGTGCAACTTGGCTCGCGAGTTGGGGAATGGGGATTGTTATTTTTGTAGGAAGTTGTTACAGTGAGAAATGGTTATGTGTGTATGTTTGTGTGTATGTTTCACTGTAGCGTTTAAGGAGTATTTAACTATGAAAGGGTGACACGTGACTACAAAAGGAGAGACTGTTTTCAAGCCAGCTACTGTCGGGACAGTTCTGTTTTTTTTATGGTTGTGGTCTTCAAAATTTTCAACAATTACTCCTGTTAAAGTTCAGGATATTCACTGTCAGTACATCACATCAACAGACTTGAAACGAAGACTCAATAGGTACTCAAAATTAGATTTGCCCTCACTAGCTAACAATATTGCCCCATTTCTGTGCCGTCTAACAAACCGATTCAACAGTTGCAGTAGATTCGAGTTACGATTGAGAATAACGCCATCTCGTATCGAGTAAACTAATTAGCGGAGGCGATGTGATATCATTTGATTACCCTCGACGACAGATGGCGCTGATTGGATTTCTACAAGTTGAACTAACTTTGCGTCGCGAAAATTGACGCCCGCTGCACTGATTAATTTGATTTCGAATGTTCGAAGATTTATTATGAGATGATGAATGGATGAATGCTGTTTTATTGCCAGTTTGCGAAAATGCGGAGAAGTTGGTTTTAGAGACGTTAAATTTAATTAAGTAGATGAAGGGTGTAATTTGTTTTCAAACAAAGATGGTATATTATGGGATTTGGTTGAACAGATTGAACTTTTTATGCAGTCATCTTGTATTGCAGGAATATGAGTAGTAATGATGAAACTGACTTGAAGGCTCATTTACCTACTCTATAAAAGTATACATACATGCACATACAACAAAAACAGGCAGATCGGTTCCAATTTTTTTTCAACTGATAGTCACCAGCAAGTTTCACAAATCTTCATTCGGGTTTGAGCTTATTCGTAGAACAGAAGTATTAGAAAACAAAACAAGTAACCAGATCATTAACGTTAAGAATTTATTTTTGTAAACTCAGAAAATTTCAGAACCTTTCAATTCCCAGGCGTTGGCTACGCGATCTGCATGATCGACATCTACATGGGCATGTACTACAACACCATCATCGGTTGGGCGGTGTACTACCTGATCGCGTCCATCTCCTCCATCAACTCGGTGCTGCCCTGGACCAGCTGCAACAACGAGTGGAACACCCCACTGTGCTCCCCCGTCACCGCGCCACAGACCAATCCCAACGCTTCCACGCCTGCTAAGGAGTTCTTTGAGTAAGATTTTGCTATTTTTTTATTCATTTACATTTAGATAGTCGAAATAATGAACGATTGATGTTACAGCTTTAATAATTTGAAATCATAACACGCTCAGCTTACCATGAGGATGCCACATACGTTGTACCTACTTAGAAGCCGCATATGAATAGATTTCTTAGATCTTTGGATCGCCCCCTACCTATTACATAGACTTAAGATAACTGACCAAGGTGGGGGGTGTACTAGAGGTACACCTCTGCGTGATGTTATGTTATCTTATGTTATACTTCAAAATACTGTCATTCTTAAATAACTAATTTGAAACAGGTGTGTTTAACATTAAACAGTCTCTTCTCTAAACATCTCCAAACATGTAGCCAAAAATCTACTGAGAACTCTTAAAATAATACGAAACCAAGTCCTTCATCGTCTTAATTTCCCCCAAAAGACGCAACGTACTGGAGCAGCAGAGGTCCAATGGTCTAGACTACATGGGTCCCATCAAACCGTCGCTGGCGCTCTGTGTATTTGGAGTGTTTGTGCTGGTCTACTTCTCGCTCTGGAAGGGAGTCCGGAGTGCGGGCAAGGTGAGTGAATAGATTCTGAAGATAAAGGGTTAAGAGTAAACTTGTTTAAAGTAATTAAGTGGATATATCCTGAACAAGGTGAGGACATTGGTTCATTTTTAAAATAGCACTAACATAATCTAAACCGATTAGGTATTCTTAGCTAACAACTTTTACTTTCAAAGTCACAAAAATGTTGATGTCAAAGTAGATAAAAAGTCTTAGAGTTGGAAAAGTTTTTCTAAATTGATACCAACACTTTCCCAAGTCTGTCGTATCACATTTATCATAAACGTAATCTTTTCTATGGAACGCGCAAAAAGATGACGAATTTCTACGAGAATGTTGGCCTTCACAGCGTGAATTTTAGGTTCGTTGAACTCAAGCAAGAAAATCTTATTTTAAGCATGTTCTCAATAACTGCTTTGCACCTATAAATCTTGAATTATGCCTTCAGTTTTGGAGATTAGAACAATTCAAAGCACTGCCTTCGAAACTTTCTGATGTCGGTCTTTGAAAAAAAATCTCTATATTAAGGTGGTGTGGGTAACAGCGTTAGCTCCTTATGCCGTTCTGCTGATCTTATTGGCTCGAGGAGTGACGCTGCCGGGAGCCACCGAGGGCATCCGATACTATCTTACGCCAGAGTGGCATAAGCTACAGAATTCTAAGGTAAGCATTTGTAACTTCTGTTGATATACTGGGTGGCGCAAAAGTAAAGACTCAATTTGATTCAGTTATAAAAAAAATTCTAAATTAGAAAACTTGATTCAGGTAATTTTAAATGTATATTTGTGCCATTAAATTTCGTACCATTAGGATTTAAAGATGATGTCTTTTAAATGGTGACCTCTAGAGTTGATGCACATCTGAGCCCTATTTATGACATTTTGCATAACTAGCCGTAACACTTCCTGCGATATGTTCCTTATTTCTTGATAAATGTTTTCTTTTAGAGCTGCGAGAGTCTGTGGCTTGTTCACATACACCCGAGATTTCAAAAAACCCCAAAGAAAGAAGTCTGGACTGGTCAGATCGGGTGATCTTGCAGGCCAAGGCAAATCGCCAAAACGAGAGATAACTCGGCCTGGAAAAGCGTCCCTCAGTAAGTCCATAGTGTCGCGCGCTGTGTGTGCCGTAGCGCCGTCTTGTTGAAACCAGATCTGCTCTAGCCCCAATTCGTCCAAACTGGGTATCAAAAACTCACGTAACATGGTTCTGTAGCGTTCTCCAGTGACAGTTATCGCATTGCCTCCAGCGTCTTCAAAAAAATAGGGTCCGATTACTCTGTCAACACAGATGCCACACCATACAGTAACTTTTAGTGGGTGTAAAGGTGTTTCTTGAATAATGCACGGATTATCAGTGCCCCAGAACCGAGTATTCTGCTTATTAACATGCCCTGAGAGATGGAAATGCGCTTCGTCACTCATAACCAATTTTGAAGAAAAATCATCCTCTTCAAGGTTTAGGTTTATGACGCGCTGGCTGTATTCTAGACGAGCTCGGTGGTCAGTAGGCAGCAACTGATGAGTCATTTGAGTTTTATACGGAAACATCTTTAAGTCTGTCACCAAAATACGCTGCAGGGTCCGTCTGGAAATGCCCAATTGCGTGGCACGTCGCCTCGTTGATGTCTCTGGACACTCTTCCACATCTTCGCGCACAGCATCGATATTTTCAGTTGAACGGCCTGTTCTTGGTCTCCCAGACTTAGGTCTATCCTTTGTAGAGCCAGTTGCTTCGAGGCGTGTGGCAAAGCGTCGAATTGTGCGACCCATCGGTGCTGGACGGTGGGAAAATCGTCGACGAAATTCACGTTGTGTTTTTATCACTGATGAATTATTCCGTAAGAACATTGACACGATTATTCCACGTTCTTGGGGAGTAAAGCGGTTCATGTTTATTTTCAGTGTATTTTACATTTGTTTACTACACAATTTACAAAAACAGAATGACAGGATATGTCAAATAAAAAAAAAAAAAGTATTTTCTTTAGTGCCAGTACTTTTGCGCCACCCAGTATATAGTGTTAATACTGATTTAGCATATCCTCATTAATAATGTTCTGAATAAACTTTTTTTTTTATGCTGACACTTCGCTTTTTCACAACTACCCTTGCACAATTTTCCAAAATGAGAGGATGTTGAGAAAAATACATGGATTGGGAAACACAATTTCACCTGCAATCATCAATTACCAGTCCATCAACTACTAGTGATCTTTTGCCTGCTATACTCCACCATACTAATCCTTTCTACCCCTAGGTGTGGATCGACGCAGCCTCCCAGATCTTCTTCTCCCTGGGTCCTGGGTTCGGCACCCTGCTAGCACTGTCCAGCTACAACAAGTTCAACAACAACTGCTACCGGGACGCTCTCATCACCTCCTCCATCAACTGCCTCACCAGCTTTCTAGCTGGTTTTGTAATATTCTCCGTTTTGGGGTAAGTTACAATACGAATATGGCTTGGGAAGTTCTAGCGGAAACTTCGTTTAGTTACCAATTAAAGAAGCACTACATGTCTTACTATTTCAATTGGTATGGTCATATTGAGTGTAAGCATTGATCATTCTTAAAAAAAATGTTAACTAAAGTTTCTGCCACAACATTAAACACATCTAATACTAATACTGTTCTAAATATTTTCGGGACTAGAGAGCCTTCCGCTGTACACCCGACTTGGTCAGTAGTTCCATTGATAGCATTCATTAGTAATCTGTTATTATTTTTTTTAAAACATCTTGTTTCATCATCTCGTTCCATCAGATACTCTATGTAATTCTCTCTCCTCTAGCTACATGGCGCACGTTCAGAACAAAAGCATCGAGGAGGTAGGTCTGGAAGGTCCGGGGCTGGTCTTCATCGTATACCCTGAGGCCATCGCCACCATGACCGGCTCCGTCTTCTGGGCTATCATCTTCTTCCTCATGCTCATCACGCTGGGACTTGACAGTACCTTTGGAGGTAAGCATCTGTGAGATAAAATAAGTAAGTACCTATAATTTGTGTTTAGTTAGTGTGTGTGTGTGTGTGTGTGGTGTTAAATAGTTTAGGTGTTTGTTCTCGGATTAAATACGGATCGTGGCTCTACTGTGTGTGATTGTGTACAGAATTCCATATTATATAAATAAAAAAAATATTACAGTGAGAACGGTGACCACCTACATTAATTGCCACCTTGTGCACGAACTAACGATGAAACACAAAACTAGACTACTTTTAGCTTTTAAAATAAAAATAAATAAATTGTAAACATAGAAACCCAACTTGATAGCAGACTAACCGATCAGGCACTTGATGAACCTTTTAAAATAAGAAGACAATTCCAAAAATTCTTCCCCAGGTCTGGAAGCAGTGACCACAGCTCTCTGTGACGAATACCCGAGGGTGCTGGGGCGACATCGAGAGTTGTTCGTGGCAGGTCTACTGTTGTTCATCTACATCTGTGCCCTACCGACTACTACCTATGTAAGTAGTTCACAGTAAAGTAGGTACATTAGTACTAAAAGTGTCCTTCTAGCCTTATACAAAATTCTGCTCAGTCACAATTCTAAATAATTTATGTTTGACTGACTTCAAAGTGTATTACGGAACGTTTCATTGAACAAAACAATGATGCACTGAAGCTTTCTACGCCATTGCTTCCTATTATTTCAAGTGTGTATATTGTATCTAAGAATTTCCCTGGAGCCAATGTACTGGTTTCAATTTTATCTTGCTTTCTGTAGTTCAGTCTATTCTCCAAAATAGAGTAAAATAAAATCAGTTTTGTCTAGACAAACTCAATCAAGTCTGTATTTTTCTCAAAATCCAAGTTAACGATTAAAAAAATGCGATTTCTTTATTAGATATATTAAGTTTGGAATGTATTATACGCATGAAACTTCCGGAATAAATTCTGCTAAAACATGGTGAAACAGACACGAAAAGCGACTTTAATTTAAAATTATGTATAGATTAGATAGATAAAGATGTAGTTTACTCTTTTAAAGGATGATGTATCTGAGACAACGAAGCTGCTGTACAGACAACGATATTGAGAAATTGGGAAAGCCTAACCTATTCAGTAAACTATGCTGTTCGATAAGCATAAAATTCGGTAAAAATGATTGGGCAGTTAGGTAAGACAGCGTTTAGCGAGGTAAGTGAAAGATTACGGCCGGCGCGGCGGCGGGACGAGTCAGCACAAAAAGTTATTGCTTCATCATACGGTGCCCGGTTGCCCGTAACTCATGACCGGACCAAACGGATAATGTGGGTCCTCTAGTACCAGGGCCTTGAGCCTATTAAAATAAATTGTTATTTGTTTGGAAACTAGAGAGAATGGTTATGGAAAAATATGAATAAGTAGTATGATGGCTCATTTTTACGCAAATATCTTTTTGGTGTATCACATGCACTGTTGAGATTTTCGAAAACTGTGCTTTAGTTTGTGTCAAGATATATCGTGCGATCCTTGGCCACGAGGCAACAAGATTTTTTCACAATTATATGATGAATTGTTAGTTGTTACGCATTTTGAGAGAGGCTTTTCAGGTTTAGGAAGGTTCCTACGTCTGCAATATACTCAGTTGATTCCTGTTCTAATCTTTCGAAAGGATTTATTCCTATCAAGATCATATGTAACTCTTCATCAACCTTACTACTGTTCCGTACTATTACTTTTAACAGAAAGCCCCAGCCGCACAACGCAGGTATCACTAATAAATTACGGTTCCGTTATCTCAGCGAATGTATTCCGTTGCATAATTCATGGTCATCACTCAGCGGGATGACCTGGCGCTTCATTCGTGCACTGCGGTGTAAGGAAGCTTTGTGTTGCTTTTATTTTGCCTCTGTTTTCATTACTGAGGTGTTGGGTAAAAGGAATTGTTTTATAGTTCTCTGGCTATAAAATTCTAATAGTTGTACCAAACAACATAAAATTCCAAGTGTATTCTTCTAAGGATTAGTCAGGGGTGTACAGTATACCCTCTTTATTTTGCTGCCCTGAAATCAGCTGCGATGTGTTTCCCATCGACCAGGAATGAATCTAGTCCCCCAGTAGCTACTGTGAATTTCATAATAAAAATACCTTACTGGATTTTCTCCAAATTCTCAAATAACAATCCTGGGACCTGGCTAGGTCCTTTGTTTAGTAATCGCGCAAACGGCCACTAGACCAACGGGGATCTCGATATATTCCTTCCCCGAATAAATTTTAGTTATAGAATATTTGCTTGACTATACGTACGAAACTAAAAGTTGAATGATCGTCGTCGTGCAGTGAAAACCTTATTGTTTTTCTTTTTATTTATTTGTTGTGTAGAAAACTTGTAAAAAACTGGTGATGCTTATTTAGAACAAACGTGCACAGCTCTAAGATGCTTCTAATTAATGCCTTCTATTGATGATAATGAACGACGCTATTTTTCAGCCAGTTTTTATCTTATTCTGTATAGTAACGTTTATTGCATGAATTCACGACGTTTTCACTGCACGGCGACAATATGTTATTTAAGTCAGCGATGTTTAATTTTACTATGATTCAAAGACTCGAATGACTATCAAACATCCCTTCTAGGGCGGTGTATACCTGGTGGATCTCCTTAATGTCTATGGTCCGGGTCTGGCGATTCTGTTCGTGGTGTTCGCGGAGGCAGCTGGGGTCTGTTGGGTGTACGGTGTGGACCGGTTCTCTGAGGATGTGAGGACCATGCTTGGACATACGCCCGGCTGGTTCTGGAGGGCTTGCTGGTCATATATCAGGTGAGTGAGACTGTTCTATACAGTGCTTACCCACTATGTAGTCGGTGTCAGTATGGTGATGTAAGGTGGTCAGAGTAAACAGATTTTTACCAATGCTTATTTCCACGATTATAATGAAAACTTCACATGTGCAGCCATTACCGTATCATCATAATACAACCTGCAGACTGCCAAGATCTATATACCAATGCCGTGATCTTATATAGAATTTTAGCTTTTTGAATACTTGTTTCATTAGAATTCGACCCTTTCACAACTGAATCTATCAAAGCAATTATGTACCACACAAAGCGACCAGTAAGACAAAATAACCTCCGCAACCTGCGTCTAATATCATCTCTCCCGCCCACAGTCCAGTATTCCTGCTGGTGCTGTTCATCGTGTCAGTGCTAGCCCACGAGGAAATGCTGGGCGGTGAGTACGCGTACCCACAGTGGTCCATCACGGTGGGCTGGATCATGACCGGCACAACCGTCTCCTGCATTCCGCTCTACATCGTGTACAAGTTCGCGATCACGCCTGGCAGCTTTATGCACGTAAGTAGACAGACACTTATGATTTTTACTCGGTCTTATTTTCTGTTTAGACTCAATCCATAGTTCCATACTGGTACTTATAGGTACTTATTTATGTCAAATACTCGAATGCCTATCATACATTATTTGGTATATGTAT
This sequence comes from Brachylomia viminalis, assembly GCA_937001585.2. Lineage (NCBI taxonomy): Eukaryota > Metazoa > Arthropoda > Insecta > Lepidoptera > Noctuidae > Brachylomia > Brachylomia viminalis. Next base: position 3,267,069 of record OW443303.2, on the reverse strand, counting down.
TTTACGTGTATGTTTATGAAGATCAATCCACTGTTGCGTTTAGAAAAGTCCGTGATTAGGATGTTATAAGCAAAATAAACCAATGTTTGCGTTTGTTTTTATCGTATGAGTATATTATACCTAATATTACGACCGTACTTACCATTGTACTTTTCTTCAGCGTATCAAAACGATAAAGGAACCTGAAGTAATCTCGATACCGCCAACGGACGCAACAGTGTGCAGCCTGTGACCTGACCAGACCTACGGCTCAGCCACTCTACAGACAAAGCCAGCCATCGAGTGGCTTGTGTAGTACTCAACATAAACGAACTCTGCAAAACTGCCTAAACTCTGCAATATGGACCAATATTAGGTACTATGCATAACAATATATCGACAAAATATATAAATACATATATTGCACAGATTAGCGGTTTTGCAGACAAGAAGAGTAACTTGTTTATAACATTGGGATTGAATAGAAACTCCGGTATGTTATGATATATTTAGGAAATTATTAAATCAATGTCGTGTTGTAAGTTTTAAGCATTATCTGCTTTTGGTAACTTGTAAGAAATTTGGAGGATATATTTATAAGTGTAGTTATAGGCACGTAATCGTCTAGTATTGTAATATGTATAAAAGTTTTGACGATTTTCAGAAGAGACAGAGTTAAACGAATACCTACTTACCAACAGCATTTAATTTGGCTTTTAATTGAAATAATCAATTACCATCTAAGCCTGCATATTAAAGTACTTAGTATTTATTCAAATAAACTTTCGTATGTAGTGGTTTTATCGTCGTGTTTATAATGTATACAACGAATACTATTAAGTGTATAATGGAACTAGATATATTATATTTATTAAGTATTCTGTATAATAACTCAAAAGTGTTGCTGGACAGACTATAAAATATTTGCGGGAATTTAAGAAATATTTATACTGTCTGAAAACTTCGCAAAGTATTCACGTATTTGAAAAATACGTGCTTACTTGTTTGGTTACAGATGTTATATTAAATTTCATTGTGAATAATTGCTTGAATATGTTTTAAATAGTACTAAGCAAACCCCATTGTAAATATGCTTTTACTTAGAGATTTACAAATATATATATTTCTGTATTCCTGGGCAATGAGTGCAGAAATTAATATACCGTCAACTGCCCTGACTTTGCCCGGATTTTGATATTTTTAGCCTTTAACGTGAAATAAAAAATTAAATAAGCCCGATTTCCATGTTGTGTACACATATAATCTTATAAAAAACTCAAGAATTCTGTAATTTTAATTTGTTTCAGTAAATTTTCGTAGGTAATGAAAGTTTTTGAGGTATTTTTAAAATTAGGCAAAGTAATGGCTCATGTCTCTGACATTGCCTAATACATTTACTCCAAAATAAACAATTCGATTTTTATGCTGGCACAGTGTAAAATGTAGTTTAATGCATAGAGAATACAATCCAATTTTAAATGACAGATTTTGGGAGTATTTTAGTAGGTAAAATTACTTAGGCAATGTCTGGACACCATTTTATACAATCTTCATACATTGACAAAGAATGGGTAGGGTTGTGTCTTAAGAAAATGAAACGAAATATGTTTTTGTTTTTATTTTTTAAGTAGGTATTTCGAGAAGTATTATTAGGAACAATCAGAGGCACTAGCACGAGTGCGTGACGTGAACTTAAAGTAAATACTTCGATTTTAAAATTGAAAATACTTTTTACTTTATTTAAAATCGTGCGGCGAGGTATACCAAATTGCTTTTCAGCATCATATGATGAGATGTTTTTGTTTTGAACGAGACCAACGGCGATGTTCAGAATGCTCTCATCATAATCTTTATCTTCTTTGTTGAGTTTTGTCCATTTTGATCGTCCTTCAAACAAAAAGAACCAGAATCTAGATATTTAGTATAAAAAAAAATTCAAGTTTACTAAAAATATATTTCTTTTTCATCGTGTTAACATAAAACAAGAAGTTAATTGAGTTGATATTCATTAATTAAAAACAGTACACCTTCAAAAAACATATAATTAATATGAAAACCTGTTTGAGTTATCACGTAACATCTTCCTTTTTTGATGTCGGTAAATAACAAAGGTGTCAACCCTAGCCTAGGCAAAGTCACGATCACTCGTTCAAAAAAATTGCCTGACTTTGCCTATTTCGACATTTCTCGCTAAATACCGTGTTTTTTTCATCAATTACAATGACAAACGATAAAGCTATCAACGTTTTATAGAATAAGTACAGAACAAGATAGAAATATACATATTTTAATGACTTACTTGAAAAGTTTTTCCGAAACTAAAAATATCAGACTTGGCGCTCTCTAGTTTGACACACATCTGTCAAAAAATATGCATGTTACCAACATAACGTGACCAATTTAGTGTTGCCACTTAATAATTCTAAAAACTGACAAATGTTTCGATTGCCAAGCTAGTAAATTGAAAAAGATATTACCATTTTTTCATTTTAGGCAAACACAGGACGCTAGGCAAAATCAGGGCAGTTGACGGTATTTAGTACTAGTTATATTAATATAAAGTGTGTATATAATATAATAAATGAAAAATGAAGTTAATGGGATCATATGCATAGGTTTTCAATCTAGTCAGCGTTTGTGAAACAATACCTTTTAATATTGTACTTACCTCGTAGATATATTCCATTTGAAACGTAGATGTAATCTTTATACATTATTGTAGTGAGGGTATTTCTAATGGTTATCATCCATTCGAGTCTTCTTGTAATAAACTCAAATCAACTAGTCATACCGCCAAGTTGTTGCTTGAGAAGTAGGTTTGTATTTAAATAATACAGGGTGGCCGGGACATCGACTCGCAAACTGTAACCATCAATTCAGCACATGATTCTAGTCCCAAAACCCACCCGTGTTCCTTCAGTTGCCTGTGCCAGGGGCCACGGTAACCCTTTCGGACTTTCCCGCAGCCCTGGCAGTAGTCCCCTTAGCGTTGAAATTGTACGTCGGTTATCAAAACAAAATCTACTGTTTCATAGAAAAGTTCAATACCTACGCGGTCAAAATGTAGAGGACTTGTTTTTTGTTTTTTAAATAACCGACCAGAAATTTTTACACAGTGGGTGTCAGACTCAGGTACTGAATCCATGGTAACAAGTTGTGCGTGGATGTCCCTACCACACTGTATATCGGTAGATATTTTTGAAATATAACAAATTAGAGTTTAGTATATATTAGGTAAATACGTAAGGGATCTTAAAATCATTTTTGCAAAGCAATTTCCGAGCTTGTGTCCCTGCATTTCCTAGCTTAACAAATGAAAATATAGGTAAATCTTTCGATCGTTCGCATATTAGTGATTATAACATAAAAAATATGTTAGGGGTGTTTATATTCGCCCATGTTACTATTGTTATGACATTTTAGTATAATCAACCAAAATCTATGTAGTTATAATCTACCAAAATCAGTAGTTGAAGTAGTAAAAAAATTAGCAAAAATATCCAAATAAATTATATAAAATAATCTTCTTCCAGTTAATACTAGCATATATTACTTATTGTACCAATAAAAGTTACGTGTTTTTATAAAAAAAAAATATTTAAAAGTAGTTCATATACCCACAGAGCTATTTTTACGTGACTTTACAATTCGTTGATTGATCTTTATACGTTTGGTCTTAGTTGTTTAAATATGTACTCAAGTTGATGTGTAGTGGGTGTTGTGTATACTTGTAGCTATGTAATCGTTGGTTGTACGTGTTAGAATAAACGACAGATGTGTAGACTGGGCCTGTACCAGCCATTACAGGTCCATCTAGCCATTTGTTTCACCAATACAACGTTGTTTCTGTTTTCTTCCTATTACACGTTTATCGTTGATACTTATCAAAAGCTGACCAAAAATTAATCGGGATAAGGACAGGAGAATGATGACTTATCATAAGCTGAGGTGACCAAGACATCTTACCGTGGATATTCAGCACTAGATAGAGATATAATTACTGAGTATTACCTATAGAACAGGGAAGCTACTGTAGGTATTGGTACACACGGCTACACATCAAGCTATACATTTCCAGTATAAGCTGATCTCACATTGTATAGGATTTCCGTACGATGCGAGACCAGCGTAAACTGGTTTTGTATAGCTTGATGTGTAGCCGTGTGTACATCTTCTTTAGGAAACACTAGTCGCCTTTTGTGACACCAACAGGAAGAGAACAGTGGAAACACAACTATAATCACTCTAATCGGTAGGAAACAGGAGTTCAATTCCAAAATATTATTATAAAATGTTACTAAGAACCTAGATGAGTAAATACTCGTTCTGTTCGTTGGACGATGGAACACGTTGGATATTGGTAACACACCTTCATTATAAGTAGGATCTGTGGATTAGGCATTAAACCTTTTTTTTATGGGACATTCTATGTAATCAACAAGTTAGTGTCTCTGGCGCATGCCATCTAGAATTTGTAATTTTTTTAATCCGTCAAAGAGTCGGATCAGTAAATCTAACCAAAAAAATATGTTGAATAGATATAAAAATCAAAAGTATGTTCAAATCTATTTATGAAATCACAAGTGAAGATGTTCAGTAAAGGGCGAACTTGTAGCACAAACATCCATAAGCTTGTATGGCGGCCAAAACTGTAAACTTTAATACACATTGCGTAAGTACTTCTACTTACTAATACGAGATACTCTTATATCCCATCACCAAGCTGCTGCCGTTCTCCTAATTTATTGGAGGTCAATTGGAGGAAATCCCAGATAGTCAGAATACAATACGTTCTAAGTTCCCACAAACTAATCCAACGAACACTTGCGCAGAATCTCTGCGACTCTCACTTGGAGACAGTAGCGAAGTGGTTGAGCTGCAACGGCGAGATATGGGGCGTGGGGCCCACGCTGGTGTTCGCCAGTGCGGCCGCACTCTTCCTCTACAACGAGTTGCAAGCCATCGTCTTCGCCGGAGACCATGGTCAAGTCTACATGCTGGAGAAAACATTGATTGTGAGTTTTGTATTGCTATAAAGTATGGAAAACTGATAGGCTCCATACACTCAGCTGTACCTTCAGACCCTTCTCTTCTGAACAAAATTCGGACTGTGTGGCTTCTGATCCGATTAGATCGATCGCTTACGTCGGCCTACTATCAGAAGCAAATCATTAAAATTTAAAAGCCCGACCATTTTGTGTACGTATCCAGTCAAGCGGATCAGATTCTGCTGTTCAGTCTTACCTCTCCATATAATTACCTACCTTACCCGCCTACTAACCTTTACATATCATTGGCGTCGTGAAGAGATAATCCGAGTCTCTGGTTTTGGTGCCACAAATAGTCCTGCTGTACCATGATTACTTACCACCTTTGTTACTATCTTCTGTCTGGTTAATCCAAAGGCTGATGGTCCACGATATTATTGTTGCGTATTCAAAATAAAGCAAATCTATTAGTCGGTGTGCTGTGTGCAAATCTGTTGGTCAATGGAAAGAAGTATCACAAATCACACAGCTTTTGAAAGAGAGTGATGTTTTTTGTTTTTTACGTTTTAAATAACACGAAGTTTTTAAACTCTCCAGTCTACAATGGTGCTCGGCATGCTGGCCCTGATGATTCATCTGTGGGTGTGTTCCATGCGCTTCTTCCAATACTACCTTGATACTCTTATTAGAGAGGTGAGTAGGAAACCAAAAGCTTGTCTAATCATAAGTAAGCTTAATTTACTTACATAATTCTTACAACGGTAGTCAACGTTATATTTAAAGAAAGCTACTCCGTTCCAAGATTGTCACAGGGCGGACTTGCCATAAAAGACCATCTCCAACAATAAGGTATTCGACTGGATTGTTTTTATTAATTTCTCGTAACCTAAAAACAAAAGAGCATCAATGTTTTTTTTCTATATCAAAATTTTGCGATGTTGACTTTAAAACCCTTAGTTTTAAAGTATATGCTAGACAGAGACAGTACTGATAACATCTGACGTCACAAGACAGAAGAGCCATAGTAACTTCGCGCTATTCAGTACAATGGTCCTTTTGCGTGACAAGGATAGAAGAATAACTTCAAAAGCGTGTAACTTCTCCGTTTGACCAGTTTTTTTTTTTCTTTTTTCTTTCCCACTTTTAAATAAGTATTCACTTCAACTGTCAGCACAGTCAGGACAGTTGTATTGTTCGTTAGTTACAGTACTATTTCTCGGCAGAGTCCAAACATGCTACTAGAGATGACGACAGCCGGTCTCCTGGGGGGGAAGGTGGAACTGGTGGCTCTGGGTCCCCTGACGAGGTTCCTCCGGCAGCAGCAGCCACAGATCCACATCACAGTCTGCTGGTTCCTGTCGCTGTGCTACGCAGACTACATCCGCAAGAACTACTGCCAGAGATTCAACCTGCCGTATTTGGAACAGTGGTTGGTATGGTTAATAGCTGTACTTATTTTTGTCCTTTTAATGCTTACTTGAGAATTTATTCTGCATGATCTTGTTTCTGCCGCGGCACGGTGGTAGAATTGACCTGACCGATAAAATTATTAATTTTTAGGTACTTAACATGGCTAGAGGATACTATTTACTATCGTAAGCTATGTTATATTTAGATATTGTTTTATTCACGTAGTTGAATCTGGATAGTGCTCGATTTAGGCAGCGAAAGATCAGCCCATAAACGTGTCGTATATTTAAGTCAGCAAAAGTCGGCCTCTGGTACCTATTTTGAAACGTGCACGTGAATAAAACTGATGACTAGTTCTAGGATTTAACCAAAGGATCATGGCAGAATTTGTACAAAAAAATTAAGATATTTAGAGAAGTTGAAATTCTGGCTCTTGTACTCTTGGGTACCTGAAGATACTCTTCAGGAATTTACAATATTTTTAAAACCCCGCAATAAAAATATAATGTTAAAAGTAAATAGTTTATCTAGGAGCTCATTATTTTAGAACGAAACAGCCGTTGTCAGTGTAAGACCGCCGGACCGGTTTTATTTTAATCTATGGGACAGACTATCTTTGATCCTTGCTCCATAAAACTAATATTTAAAAATAAAAATTGTTCCTTGCTACTAGTTTAGTAATCTGTGCTTTGATCGTCGACTGTCATCGACTGTCTTGCGTGTATTCTTGCTTCGTTGTTATTTTCGCTTCACAGAGTACTTTTTTTCGCTTTCTTTAACGGTTTTCAGCTACTTTCTTGGACGTTTGATATCTGCTTTACCCTGAAAACTCGGCTTCTTTTGAATTTCACGCTTATCTTTGACTTTGTGCTTATATTCTCGACACTGGATTTTGATTTACACAATGAGGTGTATCAACTGTGACCTCGGATCTTCACCATTCCCGTCGTATACTCGTTTTAGAAGAGTTAGACACAAGAACAATCTCAATGATAGCAGAATGGATTTCTCTTGTCATAGTAAGTACCTATTTTTATTTATTCACATAGTTCCCCACGTGTTAGGTAGGTATATGTCGCGATGGCTCGCCCCCTATTACATGGGACTTAAACATAACTGCCGAAATGTGGGTGTACTGTAGGTACACCTCTGCCCAACCCTTCGGGGAAACAAGGCATTTTATGTTATATATTGTTATAATTGTTGTAATGTTGCAGGTAACTGAGATGGACTGCATTTATGTGTTCAGTGCTGGGAAGCAGCTATGAGGGCTATCAATGAATCATTGAATACTATGGAAACTGCTACTGACAGTCATCCATCTGAAGCTAGCTCTAGCAGCGTAAGCCAGCCTCAAAGAGTTATTGGACACTCAAGAGTCTGCATTACATGTGGGCGTTCTGTTTTAAGGATTCCAAGTGAACTTGTAGTGCGTACAAACCCAACTGCAAGGCAACAACAAATACAACTATTGATCTCAAACAATATTGCACCTCATCAGGTTAGTTCTTTACATAATTATAAATAGTAGTAGTGTTGATTCTGTACTTTATGCTTACCACCATGCAAAAGGTGTGAATTTAAGCATGGTATGAGATTATACTGATCTAAGTACATATTTATAGTTATTAGTAAACTATAGTGGCAAACTATACTTTAAAGGATGTTGGTCTTTAGTTTTGAATTATTTCTAGGTGAATCCATTGGATTGCTTGTGCCACAACTGCTACAGAGCAGCTGGATGTACTGTTGCCCGGATGCCGCATCAGACCCCAATCCTGAGCAGAGCAGAGCCAGAGCAGCAACCGCAAGAAGATACAGTTGTAGTACCTGGGGCCGTACTATGAGCTGTTAACGCCATCATGATTCCATTGAGAAAAAGAGATAGTGCTATCGGTCATGTATAGCTCCGTCTCTTTTCCACGCTGGAACAATGATGGAATTAACACGCCATAGTACGTCCCCCTGCACTGCACTTAATTTCTGATCAGGAGTTGTCATCACAGCCCAGTTCTCCACCATCGTCAGGTTCAGAATGGATACCTGCCAATGTACCAAATGTACCTCAAGAAAATACGCCTACCATTCTATTACCTAATTACAAAAGGGCAACCGGAAGCCCATATAACTGTGCACTACCACAATGCAACAACATAGATACTCACACTATATCAGAGTCATTGAGTATTAGGTTGCTACAAGATATTTCCAACCCATATTAGGATTTGTAGTACTCATCTTATAACCAATGAGTGGGATGCACTGTATAATTCCAGTACTTCATATTTCAACTCGCAGCAAATTGAGCACATATTTTCTTATATAAATCACAATCAGACTTACAACTTTGAAGAAATTCTTAACATAGATGACAATTTGTTGCAATATTGGGTCGGGTTGACAAGACAAAACTTTAAGTTTGTTGGACCTGGTTCCAAGGCTTTCTGAAGAAAATATGAAGACTGGTTTATCGGCCCTTTTAATTAAATATAGAAGTGGTGAATCTGATGAAAGAATAGCAAGCCTCATGAATGTTCCGAGGCGTACACTTGAGGGCTACATGAATAAGGTCAGGAAAATCATGACAGAGGAGTTTGTTCCTAGACATTTAGGTATATCCCATATTACCAGACAACAGATGCTATCACACAATGTATTAATTCCTAATGGCATTTATGGCCATAATGTTAAACCCATTTTTATTTGGGATGGCACCTATAATTTTACTTACAAAAGTAGCAATTACAGCTTTCAAAAAGACTCTTATTCTTTGCATAAGTATAGGGACCTATGATGGTAGTTTTATGTGATGGATATATTTTGGATTGCCTGGGTCCATACAAAGCTACAACCTCAGATGCTGAGATTATGTTGTCCCTTTTTAATGATGAAAATGATGCAGTAAGATCATATTTCAGAGAAAATTACGTTTTCATTTTGGATAGAGGTTTTAGGGATTCAATAATGTTATTAGAACAGTGTGGTTATGAGCCCCATATGCCACACTCCTTAATGCAAGGAAACAATCAATTAACCACACAACAAGCTAACCAAAGCCGTTGCGTCACTATTTGTCGCTGGGTGGTAGAGGCAGTGAATGGTCACATGAAAAGAGACTATAAATTATTTAGGCATGAATTTAATAATAAAGCTCTGCTACATCTCATGCAGGATTTCAAGATAGCAGTGGCTTTGTACAATAAGTTTGCTGTGCGGTTGAAAGATCGTAGTGATGCTCAAAATATTTTAAATGTTATAAATGAACGATTTCAATTGCATACTATCTTGTCAGATGTGGTGGTCTCATTGAACCTTAATAGGCGCTCATCTGAGTTTATAAGTATCACAGCTGATCGGGATAATATATTATTCTCCCCCCGATTGGCCTATGATGATTTAATATGATGATGTTTGGTATTTGGGATGGGCAAGGTATCAGGATAACATTTTATTACCAGCTCAGCATTTAAATCATGTTTTTGTAGAAGAGGAATAAAGACATTAATCAAGATGTTGTTTTTTATTTTATAAGACGTAACCTGATGTTATTTACATAGATAATTTTTCATATGAACTTATTACACTTTCAACAGATTAATGCCCATCAATATTTACACAAGCTTGATATTAATTTGACGTCTTCTTACGGTAGACATAATATATACAATATCAATAAATGCACCCTCAATGTAGACGGTTGGTGTCGTACTGCTGCTGCGGCTGGCTTCTTTCGTCCTTATCGCAGTTTATAAGTTAGTAGTGTGCCTAATTTGTCTGTCTTGACTCTTGGATGCCCCGTAGCCTTCATCACAGTAGTCACACCCTTTCTACTGATATAATGATACTTTTTCAACTCATAACGCCACTGTAAACGTTATATTCTGTAAACAAACTCACAGAAACAAACTATTCTCTGCTGTTCCGTAAACAAACTATTCACATGACTCATCTGAAGTTGTCTGTCAGTTTGACAGATCCGTCATTGTCACGTCGTTTTTTTTTATTAATACAGCAAAATGGGCAACGAGATTGAAACGAAAAACTGATATTTTCATTTCGAAATATTTTAATTATGCGGGGTTTTAAAATTATGATAAGTAGATCAATCTACTCCTCGTAATGTATTCTCAAAATTGGAAAATATTTTGAACCCTCTAAATGAATTCATTTTTTTGTACAAATTAATGTACGGACCTTGCCATGATTCTTTATTTTCTTTCGCACTTTTTTAGTTGTCGCTAATCTATATCTATATTAATATAATAAAGAGGTAAAATTTGTTTGTGTGTAAGTTTGTATGTAGAGGTAATCTCTGAACTATCGGTCGGATTAGAAAAAATATGTTTGCATTTGATAGCCCAATTCTAGAGGAAGGCTATCGGATACTTAACAACACGCTATAACCCTTAGGATTCGAGCAAAAAGTAAGAAAGAACGCTAAGCGAAAACAAAGTGAAAGCGCGGGCAGGTGATGCGATGCGACGGGGACGGGGTAGGTCGGGGGAACGAGAAATATCACGCGGACGACTAGTCGAGGGCAAAAGCTAGTAACACATAATAAAAGTAGGTATTTCAAAACATTCTGGTGTACCTAGGTGTTTTGATCATATACAATGCACCTGCCATGCTATCTCTCCACCGACCTTCGTTTACTGGTAGAGAATGCCTAAAACTTTATAAAGTTATAAGTATATTTAATACCTACCTAAATCAGTTTTTTCGAAAGTTAATATATAATTTCTTTTTATTTGTGTGGCGCCGTGGAAGCAGGCAATCCGAGTTGCACGAACGCGCCGTCCAGTCAGTCAACCGCACCATGCAGAGAGTCAACAGCTTCGTGGGCTCTGTGCACCAGCGCCTGAGGGGGTTTGCACCCCACGACCAACAAGACCGCACGTGCCCAGCGAACGATGCACCGCGTACTACGTAATGATTTTAGTTCAATGTAACTTGCCACCCACGCAGGGAGTCAGGAACACTAGTGCACTACCGTACCCAAAGTGAAAAACTAGAATATCGTATCCGACACTCACTACGTCGTCCACTTCAACGACACGACGCTGCTATGGTAGACAGCTCATCGTCGCGTGACGCGTCGTCAACATATGGCCCCGCCCTTAGACATCAAAAATATACTTTAGTAGGTAAACCAGGTGTTCATTCCCTACATTCTATCACACGGTTATCTTCCTGCAGGCAAACATTACTAAATATTTCATCACGCCCGTAATGCATAACAAAATCCTTTTATCTCCAGAGAAGGGAATGATGAATTTTGCCTCCAAATCTTAGTCAGGATAAATTATGGCAACAGTTTTATTTTTCACCGTTTTGGCTGAACAACCTTATTTTGAACCGTACCTATTTGAAATTGATTGTAAGATAACATTTATTTAGACATAGCGTTGTTCACTAGAGTGAGAGCGCGGCTTCTAAGGGATCTTCGTTCTTGGTCTGTACCACCTGCAGTAAAGTTTCCCTTGGCGATGGGAGTCCGAGCAACATGTTGGACGTATGTGACGCACCGGGCCTCAGTAAGTCAGCTAAGGAACTCAACATGCGGCTTGTTGACAAAGCGGACGAGACCACTGCGCAAGCCATCGAGAAACTCAGAAATGACATTAAAGTAAGTGATTAGATAGGGGGGCCCATAAAGAGTGTCCCTTAACACAACATACTGACATCGAACAGGGCCTAGCGTAGGCCCTTGACTAGCTAGGCGAGTATTCAGAGTTTGCAACAGAGAAAGATAAAATATACAAAAGCCCAAAAAAAAAAAATTGCAGTCAAACAATCTAAAAAAAATATAGACCTAATCCGCCGAAACAAAAAAAAATGCTTTCAAATTAATTTGATGGCTCCTAGTAAGTTCATTCGTACCCTTAATAAAGATTCACTTTTTTATATGTAGATAGCAATAGTGATTACCTACTCCTATATAAAGACCAACTTTATGAGCCCCAATAAATGTCATTATGGTTTGAGCTTCGCATGGCAGGAAGTAAAACAGGCTGACAGAACGTTGAGCGACAGTGAAGGGAATGTGTCTGCGCACGGGTACAGTCGCGTCCTCAAGTACTAGGCGATCCTAATCCTAACTAATATTTTAAATGCGAAAGTAAGTTTGTTTGTTTGTTACGCTAAAGCGGCTGAACGGATTTGGATAAAATTTGGCACATAGACAGACCATGACCTGGATAAGGACATAGGCTATTTTTCATCCTAGATCGTAGACGAAGTCGCGAGCACTCAGCTAGTGGTTTAAGATAAGAGTAATTGTTTTATTGTAGAATAATAATAGGTACTATACCAGCTTCTTAGTACTTTGGAATAGGCTGGAATTAAATTAATCGCTCAGTGCGCAGGTAAACGGCCAGCTTTCTTTTTATGTGACGGGACCGGTAAGACTGAATACAGTCTTCGTCATATTATCATCGGCCTATGACAACCCTATGATAACCTTAATCATAAGTCGACAAAGCAAGTCCTATTTCTGTACGAATTATCAAAAGAAATCTCTCCGAGGCAGAGGGCTAAAAACTTTAGTAGAACCTACACGACAGGCCCCGCGCTGACTTAATACCCTGCTAATGGTTTACTAATGTGTATTTTTTTATCTGCAGTCGACCAGATGTACCTGTTCCAGTGCACCGATCACCGGCGACCTTAGTCCTGTGCCAAAGGAACACAAGCCTTGAAGACTATCCCTGGAGGCACATCGAAAAGCTTCCCTTAGACTCACTTTTATATTATTATCTTAGATTATCTTTTAAAATAAATGGGGATACCAAGTGCCAGTTGGACAGGCGCCGTACGGTTTCCCGTACCACCAACACTGTTCTAGTTTAACTTCTTATTTTTGCATCGGTCATAGTTCTATTAAGTGCCTAGCTATATGTTTGTGAACATTTTGATAAAGCCGTGCTCTCAAGGCAGATGGGTCTGGTAACAGAGTCCCGTTGGCACACGTTGGGCGTGGCGCCAAAAAAATATTCTTTTGTTATGGTATAATATGATGCGAACTGCAGATCCGGAAGAATTTAAGGAAGTTTGTTAGCATAATAGAATTGAAAGAAGAGTAATTTTATAAGTTTCCTTCATCTGCATCAAGATTTTTAGCCGTAAAGAAAAATTATGAAGAATTAAAAAGAATTATGAATCATGTTGTAAAATTCACGTCAACACTCGAGCCCCATGCTTTCCTAGAATCATTAACTTCCAAAAATATAATCACAACCGCAACCAAACAAAGTTTGTTATAGGGAGATCTTAAAACATAAAAATAACGGAAATCTAGGGGCAAAAAGTGGGGTTTTTTTTGCCACATAACATATCACAAATAAATATTATCCTACCAAATGATAAACTGGATATAATCTAATAACGCCCGTTTATCTTACTTTTTGCCTTTTCTGAATTTGATTGTGAGAATGATTAGTGAAAAATAATGCAGTTATACAAAAACACCATATCTCTAGATAAAAACAAATTATTTTAGAAATAACTATGTATTTATTTGAATAATACAACTGGTTCTGCAATATGCATGCATGTTGAAAATCAATGGTTGAAATTAAATTTATCAGTTTTTTCAATGAGTGAAAACTAGAAACTTTACAATCACTCACTACAAAAGTAAACGTGCAACCAACAGCGCAGTCGAAACTCGTCTGTTCTGACAAGACGTCTACGTTTGTTCTGACAAGAATCAAGTAAAAATATTGGGCGCCCATTGTTCTTAATCCCATGGGTATCGGCAGGTAAGGCTAATTTCTAGGAAGCAGGACATTTTTAAAACTGACTTTTAACCACTATTTTGTCTAATACCCATCTGTGCATAGGTGTGTTCTATTTAGGTAAGTATTGCTATACCTACGCGTGGTAGTCGAACATGCAACTCGCTGCACCGAAGCCAATCTCCACAAGCGCGAACTGCTACTCAGTCAAGACTGTGTATTAAATACTAAATAGGCTGATGTATTTATTTTTAATTACATTGTTAAATCGAAATAAATATCTACTTATTAAAAATCTTAATTTCATTCATTGACTGACAGGACAACGCACGGCCTAAGCCGCTGGAAGCATGTAATTTTGCACAAGAGTTCCTTATGTAATTTTGCACAAGAGTTCCTTATGTCATTTTGCACAAGAGTTCCTTATGTCATTTTGCACAAGAGTTCCTTATGTAATTTTGCACAAGAGTTCCTTATGTAATTTAGCACAAGAGTTCCCTATGTAATTTTGCACAAGAGTTCCTTATGTAATTTTGCACAAGAGTTCCTTATGTAATTTTGCACAAGAGTTCCTTACGTAATTTGCAAAAGAGTTCCTTATGTAACTTTGCACAAAAGTTCCTTATGTAATTTTGCACAAGAGTTCCTTACGTAATTTGCAAAAGAGTTCCTTATGTAACTTTGCACAAGAGTTCCTTATGTAATTTTGCACAAGAGTTCCTTATGTAATTTTGCACAAGAGTTCCTTTTGTAACTTTGCACAAGAGTTCCTTATGTAATTTTGCACAAGAGTTCCTTATGTAATTTTGCACGAGAGTTCCTTATGTAACTTTGCACAAGAGTTCCTTATGTAATTTTGCACAAGAGTTCCTTATGTAATTTTGCGCAAGAGTTCCTTACGTAATTTGCAAAAGAGTAGCTTATGTAACTTTGCACAAGCGTTCGGGACCTGAAGACCTTGTGTGGATGTTGGCTCATATTATGTATCGAAGGTGAGCAATAAGGAAGGATTTTTTAAAATTAATCCCTAAAGGACCCCTACCTACCCTACCCTACCCCCCCCCCCCCCTACCCCTACCTTTCCTACTTTAATCCCTTATACATATAAACATTATGTATAAGGGATTAAAGTTTTTATTGAACATACACATAGGTACATACATAACCTCACGCCTTCTTCCCAAAGGGGTAGGCAGAAACTACAGAACGCCACCTGCTACGACCTTCACATACTCCTTTTGCCTCGTATTCAAGTCCGTGTGCAAGTTTGTATGGAAGTTCGCTATTTTAGCCGATGGGTAATCCCATCGGGTATCCCATAAACAAAATTCATAAACTAATAGCAATGACTACGGGTGAATTTCAACAAACTTTTATATTTGACAGTTTTTCCATACTAGAATTTATTGTCAGACGTCAATTTTATTCCACGGATAAAAGATTTGATTTGTAGACTCTGGTAAAATCAGCCCTAACCATCTTAAATTTGTGTGAGGTAAAATTCCGTGGGTAAAGGCATGGATGCATTGACTACTAATACGACCATGGGTAAAGGAGATCCTTCACAAACTCAGGCGGAGTGTTACTGTGGCCCAAACAAAATGATGTAAAAAAATATATCATTGTCAAATAATTTTGTTTCTCACGTTTCTCTGTCTACGAATTTTGACTTACGCAAATGATGAGTGGTAAAATGTCAAAGCGATCATGGTGACATAGAAGTTAATATTTTTGTGTAAATCAACAAGAAAGTATAATAAATGATAGCCCAATGTTAAATTTCGTAGTCAACTATTTGGATTTTTAAAATTGTGATGTGGGAAACCTCTTTATGGAGTTACATGCAAAATGAAGGAACAGAGGTAGGCAGAGATTAAGGTGGAAGCCCCAAGCTAGGTGCTTCCATTGCTTTATTTTTTCATTGTTTTTTGCACACTTCCCCGTTGATGGCAACACCGGACTTACACATAACTAGAGAAATGTGGGTGTACTACAGGTGCACTTCTGCCCACCCGTTCGGAAATACAGGTGTGATGTTATGTATGTCTTTCTTCATTGTTCTCACACATACAGGGTGAAATTGGATTCATGGGCAATATTTTAAAGGGTCATTGTACTCATCATTATGAACAACTTTTACTATAGGACCAAACCTGAAATCACAAAAAATAAAAACAGCTGTTCCCTACATTTTGAAGGGTTATGCAAACATAAATGTAGGGAACAGCAGATTTATTTTTCTATCGGATCTGAAACGCCACATGCAAACTACGCTCCTCACCAGTGTGAGGCGTAGTTTGCATGTGGCGCAAGCAAAGTTATCCGTGCGACTAGGATATATAGGTACAACATCCCGACATCTGCCATTGGGCAGTAGCCCACCAGACACAACAGCAGTCTGCTCGGAGGATTCTCCCTTTTCTAAGGGGGATGAGGACCTTTAGACCCTATTACTCACAGCTCCATAGGAGAAATGATAATGTTCACCACACATTGCAGCTATTCGAGTGGGCAAAGTGCGGAGAGGACGCGGTATCGTTGGTGCCGACTGTGCTGTGGGCAGCGGGCGCGGGGGCGCTCGCGCATAGGTTGCTCTCCGCGCTCTTCAGACGGTCCGTGTTCCGGCGGGTGCTACTCTGGGAACTTATTTTACAGGTATTCTTGGATATCCACCCGTATATTTTGACACTCTTAGCAAAATTGTTAAAGCATTTATAAATGAAATATGAGAGATAGAACGTGCTACGACATTCACGTAGCACGTCTACACAGGCTACGCCGATGCTACGCCAATTTTAACATCACAGCGGGTTTAGGGTTTTGCCTGTAGCAAATGCAGAAGAAACACTACCTTATTTAGGTACTGCAAACTCGAAAACCCAACAACGAAAAATTAAAATATTTACTATCTAACTGGTTTTAGGAGCTATCTAAAAAACAAAAATCAAATTGAAATGAAACCAAATTAAATAAACAAGCGACTTGGCCGAATATCAATTCAGTTTCTAATCTTAAATCCGATTTGTCCTTGCAGCACCTACTATTCATATGGATGGTGATATACAGCGTACACTTCTGGGTCATGGTGGTCCAAGTCATAAAAACCGTCGTAGAACATTGTTTTGATGTAAGTAGAACATTTTGATAACACTCGTATCGGTCCGCACAGTCTCTTGATGTAAATTAGAATTGACGTAGTTTTTCAAGCACGTGCCTTCAGTTACAGTTAAAGTTTGGGTACGACAGTACTAAGCTCAGCCTCAACCAAGCACAAACCCTCGCCGAAAAGGTGCCAACGCGACCGTTCTGAAGTGTTCATCATTAGAACAACATAACTCCCCATGAAAGGTCACACTTTTTCAGGATGGTATGATGGTAATGACAGAAGATGATATGGAGAGCCGCAAGATGGTGCAGCAGTGGATTATATGGGTGTGCGGGACGGCGCCACTGGCCATGTACATCAAAACGAGGCCGCGACCCGAAATGTCGCCGCTCTTGATATGGTATGACTAGAGTTTCACTGTTGGTATGATTAGAGTTTAGGTCTTCGGAGTTTCGCTCGCTAATTTAATTAGACCCCATGTTTAATTTTTTACTGCCTTTTTTTTAATTATCTTTACAAAGCTCATAAAAAACACAAAATTTTTCACATTTTTTTTTCTTATGAGATATTGGGTATCATACCCAGACAGATCAGACCCGCAAGCATGCTACTTGCCTTAAGTAGATCCGATTCTAAGTATAACATTCTGAAGTCCATTATCACGAAGCTGCAGCTCATAAATCTTACACATGAGTGCAGATGGAGCTGTGGTCAGAGAAATTAAGAGAAAGCAGTTTTTAAGTCACGGCAAGCCAAGCGAGCAACGTCGATCGGGCATATGAGCATCTTTAGAATTAATAATCAAGTGCATAATGAGGTAGAAACATACCACGCTTTGGCAGTGAATGCGTGCAAAGTGACAAATGTAAGTAGGTATGTCATGACTCTTGACGTCAGTACTTAGCTCAATCTTGCTGAACACTTTCCTGATAAACAATTGTTGGGCTATTTATAAATACCTCACTACAAAACCTGATAAGTTATATCTTCACCATTAAGTCTCCATTTCTATTCTACAGGATCACAACCAGCCCGTGGCAACGTCGTGAGATGGGTCCCTACGGTTACTACCTGAACAGACCGCTGACATCCTCCCTACATTCTTCAACCATCGTGTCCATGCGACAACAGGCCCTCACGCTCCGGAGAGCCTTCAGCGACTCCAGGATCATCATCAAAGAACCGCCCAAGAAAAAGAGATATTCCAAATCTGTATAATGTAGAATGTTTTACAAATTAGTCTAGTCTGAAAATCGTAGTACCCACCTAGTCCAGAATGTCTAATGCAAGTAATAAATAATAATATCGTCTATGAGCTGTTGTTTCTTTATTTTCGAATACCTAGCAGACACACTGATGGAAGAAATGAATGTTTTATTATGGTCAATACAATACGGTCATCATTTATTCTTAGGAATAGGTCAGCGGAATCAAGCGGAATGAGCTTACGAGAGCTAGCAATCTTAGACCATCAATTATCCATAAACAATATTCCTACTATTATTTTTCAAAGGAGTTTTACTTGTGTACAACAAAATACTTGACAGGAGTATTCTAAATTCTCGCGTTACAATATGCAACATTTTAAGCCAGATGGTGCCATGAATAATAATGTGCGAAATTAATAAATTAGCAGGCTATCCAAAGAATAAAATATATACCAACACAACACGTCCTAAAATCAATTTACAATTTAGTTTTTCGGAAAACAAAAAATGCGTAAAACTATCCATACGAATTTTGTTAGGGGTAACCCAAAATTGATTCCATAAAATGATAACAGATGTCACTATGCCTAGTAATAATTAGAAGTCGGTGTTAAGATTCTCCGGCGCTCGTATAAAAGCGGGTGGAAGGCTGTCAGCGTCATACTAACCTTACGTATGGTTTACCGTGATCATGTAGGCGGTTGCCATGGGCGGACTCCGGCCATTGCACCGCGGTCGGGAGTAGTCCGTCTGTGACTACCCCAAATTGGGGTGCGTCGTACGTATAATTTTTGGTAGTTGGACTAGCGTTCTGCGCGGTCCTTTATTAAAGCAAGCATTATAGTGAAATAGAAAAGTAGGTTAGGTTATGTATGGAATGACATTTGCATTATAGTGATTGCATGCAGAAGCAACCGAATTAATTTCGAAACAAATTGAATAAACACAATCTGAATATAATTTAATGTCTTTGATCTGAATGAAGGAATGGTGATGATGAAGTGATAAGACGTCCTAGCTAAGAGACCTAAAAAGCAACAACCAACCAGTTTTCGGACAAAATGTTAGGCAGCCAAATAAAAACACATGCAACAATTAAAATAAACTAGTATATTAGCATCTAAAATGTTTGCTGATCTTAATAAAAATAGCACATGATTTTGCAAATGTAGATTCGCTATTGTTGTATCATTGTATGTATGAGGACACACTGAAAGTCGAAACTAGTTTGAATGCAGGTGTAAATTCCACCGTGACTAAATTAAGGGAGTAATTAATTAAACAGGTAACATGTCCTATATAACTTTGAACATCAATGCATTGGGCAATAATAAGTACCTATTAAACATGCATCTAGGGACTACTTGTGTGCAAACAATAAACTAAAATAGCACGTCTGGGTATACTTGAATATTGCAATTTTATCATTATTATTATATTCTTTGTTTATGTAAGTAGGTACTCAAAGAGGAAACAACATACCTACTACATGTATAGTCATCTTATCAAACTAAGTTATGTAGTATATACTACTTATGTAGTTATGTGGTAGTATGATTAAGTACCTAGTTACCTAGTACCTAATGGCTGGAGTTAGCTTATTTTTGGATTTAGCTATCGTAAGCCTTTTTGTTGCGATGTGATAACTTAGTAGTCTACAGAATTTGGAATTATTAGTGTCGGCACCCACGCTATAGCTCTTAAAACGAACGTACTTAATCTTACAAGTGAATGATTTCGAAGTGTCTTGACAAGGAATAATTCCCTAAATCGCAGAGCAGTTTGCTAGTTATGGAGTTTTTGGCTTGTGTTTATATGATCTGAGGTTAGATATGAGATACACCAGGTTTCCAAAGGAGTGTTGCAACTCCTTATTCAGGAGCTCATTTGGTAGGATTGATAGTACAACATATCTATGGATAAGACCACCTCATGAGCTTAAGCTCACGACTCGATTATGACCAATGGCACAGAGCGTGCTGCTGGATCTGACGGAAGTCTAGGTGGCTGGCTTTGACCACTACCTGATCTGAAGACAGGATGCCATAATTGCCCACCGCCCGTTCTTTTCTCAGTGGGACCAGACTTGGTTGCCGCGTACATGAAATTTGAGCAGCGATCGTTGAGTGAAGTCGCGAGGTGTTTTACAAGTTATGATCTGCACTACGACACTCTCTAGGTAGCCGTTGTTCTACCTGTTACGTATGTGTTCACAACCAAGTAGTCCTTTGCGAATCAAATAACATATCCCGTTACCATCTATGATCTAAAACTTCAACATGATCTACCCGGAGATAATTATATATTAGTGGAGTGCCGACCCAATTTTTTCGAGCTACGACAAGACGACGGAAACACGCATGTTTTAACACTAATTATTACGCAACACAGAGGTGCCTCCACCCCCTCCCTTTATATCCAAACTAATTATTATTTTCATGGAGGTATTCCCACAAACCCCATAAAAATAAAGAAAATAAACACATTTGAAAATGAATCATAGTTTATTTTCATCAATGCTGCGCTGTAACATTGACAGTACTAACCAAACCGATGATAAGACTAAATAGCTCGTGAACATCAACGCGAACTGTGTGAAAGAAAAAAACACAACATGAGACATGCTTTATTTGTTCATGCTAGGTACAACTGTTAGATAGGCCGGAACTACGCTTTGTGCTGAAATAATAGTTTCTATATCCGAGTTCAACTTGATCAGCGATAATAATTAATTCATAACGCTCAATTGAAGACTTCATTATGAGCAAAGCTTCTAAGAGGTTACGGCATATTATTGGAGTTTTTTCTAGCCAACTATATCCACGCGAGTTATGATAACTGCGATTTCCAAAATTATTTACCAAATAATTGTTATCTTAGACCAGATACAAGACAAAACCTTGAAAAGCTTTACCAAAGCAGAAGCAGAAACTTTCAAAATAAAATAACTATTACAATTAAAATGCTTAGTTTATTATTATATTGATGTTATGTTACTCTACATAATTCCAGCCTTAACACGATTATGTATAAAATCATTGTATAAAAACAAGATTGTTTAATTCATTGTCATTATATAAAGATTTATCCGTTCGGATACTAACAAGGTGTCTGCTGCTACGTGTCGCCGGTACTCGCGGCCTTCGTCTTCACATCCAAACTCTTCAGGGGATCGTTTTGTCGCGCCTGGAACACACACAAGTTGATCAACGGTTAATATTTGTAGTGTATTATTTGACAACCTGCTGTAGTCATTGTTTTGTGGACTATAAGGAAAACAGGTTTAGATAATCAACTATAATTATTCCAATTCTAAGACTCAAGCCTCCTTTCTGTGAGAAGGTGTTGGACAATTCTGGGTTTGTGGACAAAGACTATGTAAGTGCAGACCAGACAGATTTTAAAGGTATAAATACACAGCTAGAAATGTTTTCGCAACATAAACCAAATAATTGAATGAATTCCAAACTGCAGCAGTATATTTACCGACACAACCACTGCCACAATTTCCACAAGAATACGCCTTATAAATAGTCCCTACCTCATCTCAAGTTCGTAAAACAAATACTTAATTGGCACAAAATCTCACCTGGTACTTATGTCTTTTCAAACTCCCATACTGTCCATGCTGTTTCCTCTTCTTCTGCGGTACAGGCGCCGGTGCCGCCGCACCATCCTGCTCGTCTTCCACCGACTCCTCACTCCTCAACGCAGCAGGTAGCAAGTACTCTGGTACATGAGCTAAGTGGTGCTGTACTTTTACTGTGTGTAGTGCTTTGTCTCTTCGAAGTGCTGCCAAGTCTGTAGGGTTTTCTTCGAAGTAGCCCTGGAGAGAAGCTTGGATTAATCTCGGAGAACTTTTAGGGAGAGAGTATTATCAGCAGGGGGATAGTCAGAGAGAAGATTAGTCATTCATCAAAGTGATATGTCAGAGTAGTTCATCATGTGGAAATAACAGTGATAATTAATTTCTTAATTC
Source organism: Brachylomia viminalis (assembly GCA_937001585.2). Lineage (NCBI taxonomy): Eukaryota > Metazoa > Arthropoda > Insecta > Lepidoptera > Noctuidae > Brachylomia > Brachylomia viminalis. The sequence goes on along the minus strand of OW443303.2, from coordinate 3,244,663 downwards.
TGTTTTGCAGGTTATTGCGTCTATCGAACGCTACATTTTTTTTTTATGTAAGTAGTATTTTTAGGGAATTCATTGAAGGGTAGATACACTTGATTTTCAGTTTCAAAAAGATTTCAAAGAAAGCTGATCTGAGGAAATCCATACCTGTAACTTCTTACAGTTCAGCAGTTCCTGCTTGATCTCCTTGAGGCGAGCCTCCCTGACCGCTATCCTGGTGACGGCGCGCCACGCGTCTCGCGAACGGTAACGGAAACCTTCCACCTCCTCTAAAGCGAACTCATACTTTCTGGGGAGTAAATGGACTCTTTTAATAACTAGTAAGATACAATTTTTTTTTTTTATTGTTTAATCAAAACCAACTAACATTCCCAGCGCTGACAAAGGCTCTCCTAGCATCCTCTTGCTAATATGCCGATAAATAAATGACAGCATAATGAATTACAGATAAAGTGACATAACTTAGATAGAGTTGCTTGAAATAAATTGCAACTAGAAAATATCATAAGAAACTTACTGTAAAACTTTCTGTGTCTTGAAACCTTTTGATAAATGTGCTTCTACTGCATCCATCAATGGTTTTTCTCTTATTGATACAAATGATAACACTGATCCCTGTAATCATGAAAAATATTACAAACTGCTTTGATTATAATGCCAAGAATACCATCTGCTTAGCTTTATTAATTCTGGTGATTTAACAACACCAAGATTGTTCTCACTTTCTAAGCAGGGGATATTATATCCCTCACAAAAAGTAACAACCTATTCTATTCTATTAATTGTCTCAGGCATTAAGTCCGCCTTTGTACAGTATGTTTTTTACTTGTGCATAAAGTTTTAATAAATAAATAAAGGCCTATGACTGAAAAGTCCTAAAATATCAATAAAAAATGTGGACAATTACCAGATTCTTTCCTCTAGCTGTTCTTCCTGCTCTATGCACATAAGAATTGACATCCAATGGAAAGTCAAAGTTCATCACATTAGACACATGCTGAAAATCTATCCCACGAGACACTCCTGATTCTTTATCCTTTTTACGTTTTGAGGTTTGTTTCTTTTTCTTTCGTTCTTCTATAGGCACTATACCACCGTCAGGTTCCTCTAGAGCCATCTCGTCTGATGCTATGATGATTTGGTATCTTCCTCGGTTGAACTGGTCTACAGACAAACATCTGACTGCTGCGGGCAGCTCTGAGTTTAGAACACAGGAGCTTATTTTGAACTGTTCTAAGTATAGTTTTAATCTGAAAAAGTGTAAGAAGAATTTATTTATGTATCACATAACTATCTACTGCTTGGAGAATTAATTGTTGCACCCAAAACAGAAACAAACTGGTGAACTCCAGTAGAAGTTGATAAGTAATACTTGGGAATAAAGATTTGCTGGAGACATAGATATTGTTTTCAGTATGTAGCATACTGTAATGCTAATAAAAATAAACAGAATTTATCAAAAAAAAAAAATTATATTATTGTGTGGTTGAAGCGGTTCATGTGTTCATATTATTACTAATACAACAATAATTAAAAAGGTTCCATCTCTTCAACAGTTTTAATTTTATAAATAGTGTCTACTTACTTATAACACCTATCCACTGTCCTCACAAAGATGATACTCTTTCCTCTGATAAGGTTCAACTTCAGTAGCGCATACAAGATGGCTGCCTTATCATCCTCCTCTGCAAACAGGTGATAGTGCTGCAGCTGTGTCGAAGGTGCCAGTTCTGGTTCCTCCAGCTTTAGAGTGACTGGGTTACGAAGGACTATCTTCTTGAGACTTAGGACATCATCTGAGAGTGTGGCTGAGGCTAGCACTGCTTGGTAGATTTTTGGTAAATGCCTGTGAAATGTAAATATTTAGTGATACTAGGATAAAACTGAGATCAGTTTTATCAACTCTTATGAACTCTAACTAACTCTTTATGAACTCTTTTCATCTATCAGATGATAGATGAAAAGAGTTCTGTGATTTTGAAGACCCCTGACTTCTAACTCGAAGGGCTAACAAAATCTTCGGAGTTAACAATAATACCTGTAATATTTAAATGTAATATATAATGCTTTTATATTAAATAATTATGTAAAATTTGCACGCCGACATGAATGGCAAAATAAGAGATTCATATACCTTATCTTTAAGATCTCTCTGTAACTACCTTATTTAAGCAAATAAATGATTTTGATTTGATTTTGATTTGAATGTTTTTGGTTTTAACAAAAAATAACAGGATTTGATAAATATTCACATTTATGATGATCTTACCCTAACAATTCTTTAATTTCATCTTCATAACCAAACGAAAACACCAAATCAGCTTCATCAACCACCAGCACTGCTAGATCTTCCTTTAACCTCATATTATTTGCCTTCAAATGTGCTAACGCTCTTGACGGTGTTGCCACAACAATATCTGGCTTATCAGACAGTAGAGCCTTCTGTGTGGGTGTGTCTCCGCTGGACGATATGTCTATGCATTTGACTTCTCTTGCACATTTTGTTGTTAGGTCACCTATTACGGAGGTTATCTGAAATGTTGGACTACAAAATAATATTGAATTGATAAGTATAAGTAAATAATATTATTTCAATCAGAATGTTTATAACATATTTAAGTTTCTGACCCAAGTAGAAGTCTCTCAATAGAAAACAACTAAGTATTGAATTTGATCTCTTGAAATTTTGAGGGGTTTTAAAACAACAAAGGGGCATTGGGTTAACACACAATGTGGTGTAAACATGTGCAGAACTAACCTGCCCGCACAGCTCCTTACTTGGTGACAATATTAGGGCTCTGATACACTGATGTGTACTTGTGTTCTTCAAGTGCAATATTTTCTGAATTACAGGTATTGTGAAAGCCGCAGTTTTGCCGGACCCAGTCCTAGCCCTCATCAACACATCTTTGCCTTCTAGTAACAGTGGTATTGCTGTTTCTTGGATCAACGTGGGCTCTGGCCATGCAAGCTGAGATATTGCCTGCGAAAATAATGCTGTTAGCGGACAAACATTTACGCATTTCCAAAAAAACATGCGTTTTTTTTTAATTGCCTCAAATAGTTAATTGACACAATAAATAGTCAAAGCTTTTAGCGTCGATATAAATATAAACCATTTATTTATGTGTAATTTACCTTCAAAATCCGGTCATCGAGCTCCATTTCATGGAACATAACCTTTTTTTCTTCGCCCATATTGAAATAATTTTGATTTGACACGTAAAACAACAACTTTAACTACAAAAAGTTATACTTATTTTAATTGTTTTTCATGAAATGGTATTTGGTTTAGAAAACAAGTTACGTTAGTACATTTTACGAATTCTGTACAGAAAACAACATTTATTCACGTGTGTAAGTGTGTAAATGACATACCGCCATCGGCCATTTACATTACAAGTTACAACCACAGACTACAGCAAAGAGTATAGTAATATAGATGGACTACAGTATGTATAGTATAGGGTTACAACCATTGAGATAATAAGTCAATGGTGGTAACAAGTATTTTTCTTTTATTATTTCATAAATCTGTCAACATGACGGGTGTTGAGCGGTTAATACCACCGAATAAAAAAATACACTACCAATTATTGAAAAATACGGAAAAATTACGGCCGGTCGGTGGCGAACGTAGACAGAGAAAACTAGGGGAACAACGAATATACAGAAACCAAAGACACCGGCTTCCGAAATTAAAGTTATTTATAATTTTCCAGTGTGTTATTTTAGAGGCCGCTGGTTTTTTTTGGGAAAATGTTTTTATTTTTCACTTTTTAGTTGTGGTACCTACCCCAAACAGTCGTATTCTCTACTCTCCAAGGTCGTAGTCAACTGCCCTGACTTTGCCCGGATTTTGATATTTTTAGCCTTTAACGTGAAATAAAAATTAAAATAAGCCCGATTTCCATGTTGTGTACACATATAATCTTATAAAAAACTCAAGAATTCTGTAATTTTAATTTGTTTCAGTAAATTTTCGTAGGTAATGAAAGTTTTTGAGGTATTTTTAAAATTAGGCAAAGTAATGGCTCATGTCTCTGACATTGCCTAATACATTTACTCCAAAATAAACAATTCGATTTTTATGCTGGCACAGTGTAAAATGTAGTTTAATGAATAGAGAATACAATCCAATTTTAAATGACAGATTTTGGGAGTATTTTAGTAGGTAAAATTACTTAGGCAATGTCTGGACACCATTTTATACAATCTTCATACATTGACAAAGAATGGGTAGGGTTGTGTCATAAGGAAATGAAACGAAATATGTTTTTGTTTTTTTAATGTTTTTGTATTTTTTAAGTAGGTATTTCGAGAAGTATTATTAGGAACAATCAGAGGCACTAGCACGAGTGCGTGACGTGAACTTAAAGTAAATACTTCGATTTTAAAATTGAAAATACTTTTTACTTTATTTAAAATCGTCCGGCGAGATATACCAAATTGCTTTTCAGCATCATAAATTATGATTATATTTATATTAATTAATTATTATTATAACATCTCATCATATTATGATGAGATGTTTTTGTTTTGAACGAGACCAACGGCGATGTTCAGAATGCTCTCATCATAATCTTTATATCTTCTTCGTTGAGTTTTGTCCATTTTGATCGTCCTTCAAACAAAAAGAACCAGAATCTAGATATTTAGTAAAAAAAAAATTCAAGTCTACTAAAAATATATTTCTTTTTCATCGTGTTAACATAAAACAAGAAGTTAATTGAGTTGATATTCATTTATTAATTAAAAACAGTACACCTTCAAAAAACATATAATTAATATGAAAACCTATTTCAGTTATCACGTAACATCTTCCTTTTTTGATGTCGGTAAATAACAAAGGTGTCAACCCTAGCCTAGGCAAAATCACGATCACTCGTTCAAAAAAATTGCCTGACTTTGCCTATTTCGACATTTCTCGCTAAATACCGTGTTTTTTTCATCAATTACAATGACAAACGATAAAGCTATCAACGTTTTATAGAATAAGTACAGAACAAGATAGAAATATACATATTTTGACTTACTTGAAAAGTTTTTCCGAAACTAAAAATATCAGACTTGGCGCTCTCTAGTTTGACACACATCTGTCAAAAATTATGCATGTTACCAACATAACGTGACCAATTTAGTGTTGCCACTTAATAATTCTAAAAACTGACAAATTTTTCGATTGCCAAGCTAGTAAATTGAAAAAGATATTACCATTTTTTCATTTTAGGCAAACACAGGACGCTAGGCAAAATCATGGCAGTTGACGGTATTTAAAAAAAAGTACTCTGTGAAAATCGTGTAACACTACTTGCAATGTAACAGTAACAGGAACATAGAGGAAAGTAATATATCCCATTCCTCCCTAAATTATGACCCAAGATTGCTTATAAATAAACGACGTAAAGACCTGGTTTGCCCTTCTATTAGAATCAAAATTGCCTCGACAAGCCGAAACTACATATATCTTAGTAGCCGTCTTTTTTGCAATTAACAAAATATGCAACATATATCCCCTTTCTAAATATAAGTGTAAGACCGTAGTGACCCAATATCTTCAGGGTCTTACTTACGAAGACAAAAGACTGTTCGCTAGGGAATCATAATAAGCGCTTAAACACACACACATACACCCACCCACACACACACACATTCACTTATTTCCTTGCATGCCTTATATATAATTACTAGCTTTTGCCCGCGGCTTCGCCCGCGTGGATGTCGAAAAATATCCGACGGGAACGTACAATCGGGATTAAAAAATAACCTATAGGTTAATCCAGGTTATAAACTATCTGTGTGCCAAATATCATCTAAATCCGCTCATCCGTGTTTGTGCAAGCCGGAACATACATACAAACAAACAGACCAAAAATTCTAAAAACTATATATTCAACATCAGACTCGAATATTCAATGTAATATTTGACTTCGTTACTATTTTATTTTACGTCGTCTGCGTAGAGTATACATTCTTTTTTCCTAGATAATTATGAATTAGGTATTATAACAATAACAATAGACCTTTCTTCATGGCTAATTGTCCTCTACTACGTGTGATATTTGAGGAATACTGTAAAGAAATACCTGCTGTAAAGGACCGGTACCTACCTAAATCCTTAAGTCTGACAACCATTTTTACCAAGGGGTATCGTATTACCTAATAACTGCTGCGTTGTGGAGGTCAGATAGGCAGTCGCTCCATGTAAAATACTGTAAAGTTAGAAACAGTACACGTGTACTTATAAATATTATTTTTACTTGAATACAAAATTTTGCGAATGAACAACTTCAATACAAAACTTCATACCCCTTTCAGACCCTTGTGGGTTGAAATAAAAAAAAAAAAACAAATATTTAGGTTGTGTTAGTTTCCAACCATAATCCGAAATATTAGTGATTTTAAATAAAAAAATAATTAACTTTAATTAAAAATAAAATTTCATCCCCCTTTTCACCCCCTTAAGGGTTGAAATTTTAACAACACCGTTGCGTTAGATAGTAGTGATTTTTCTTCGAAAATTAAGAATTTTCAACTTTATTCCCCGTTTTAACCCTTCGGGGGTAGAATTATCAAAAACGTTGAGATACTTATTGATTAATTTTCAATCGTCAGTCTAAAATCAAAATTTGAAGATCCTAACTTCAAAACTGACGGACTTTCATACAAACTTCCATCCCCTATTTTTCCCCTTTAGGGGTGGAATTCCCAAAAATCCTTTCTTAGTGGATACTTACTCTTCACAAAGAACACACCCTCCAAGTTTCATGTCTCTAGGACCAGCGGTTTGGGCTGTGTGTTGATATATCAACAGTCAGTCAGTCAGTCAGTTTCTCCTTTTATACATATAGATTATTTTCATATTACAATTTTTTTTTATTTTTTATTATAGTCTTTTCGCCTTATGATCGAGTTCCCTGACAGTTCTTGTCTGACAATTGTAGTATATTATAAAAAAATCAATTTTATTTCGTTAGGTCACGTCACCTAACGAAATAAAATTGATTTTTTTATAATATCGATTCTGTTGGCAAAGAAAATGGAATCGGATTATCGATTTTAGATTTTCAAAATATTTTTTTAATATACTGGTTATCCTACTTCCTACTAATATTATAAATGCGAAAGTTAGTTTGTGTGTGTGTGTGGATGTTTCTTACTCTTTCACGCATAAAGTACTGTACGGATTTTGATGAAACTTTACAGTAATATAGCTTATACATCAGAATAAGACATAGGCTACATAACATCACGGGAGCAGAGCAAAAACAAATGCAAAAGCAAAATGGCCGCTCCGATTCATCTATTTTTTTGTCGATTAGTGTATTCAGTAGTTTCAATCTCTATTGGCCGACGTTCCGTTCAACGCATTAGACATTTTTAAGATTTATACTTATTTTATTTTATTTACTTAATTTAATAACAGTTAATTATAACTACAATAATTTACTTAGTAATGTACGAAAGGCAATATTTTTTTTATCGTTTCTTTTTTAAATTTTTTGCCAGTTTATTTTTTATTCGTCTAAAGTAGTATGCGTGCCACGGAAAAAAATTAACTGTCAGGGAACTCATCTTATGGCGAAAAGACTATAGTATAACTAATATTACACGAGCGACTCAGCGTAACTTAAATTGTACCAAAATGATTTGTATCATTATAATTATTTAATAACTAGAGCTAATCATCATCAATCAATATGTCACTGTACTTATAGATTTATTTTTTACCTTGTTCTTTTAAATAGGTACTCAAAAATTTGTAAATTTTGTTATTGCTAAATAAGATAGATGAGAGGTAACCATATATTCGTAAATACATATATTATTATTATTATATCGGGTAAGGCAGACTACAACATTATCAACATACACTAAGTGGAAAAAAGACTCAAAATTTCTCATCAGTACTTGACCAAATATACATGGGACCAATATGTGCAAATCAGTTTATAAATGAGGGAGTTCTGAGGTAACAAACATAAAAAATACAGCTGGATTGAGAACCTCCTCCTTTTTTTGAAGTCGGCTAAAAACTTTTTATAAATTATTATTATTTATAATACTCTTTGCTTTTTATTGTTGGTGGTAAATTAAATATAACACACAAACCGCTCATATTCTCGTTTCTAATAATGATATACGCCCCGGATTTAAGGTAGGGAGGGGCGAACCGGGGCTCGTGGCCCGGGCGGCAAATACAAGCTAGCCCGACAAGTACGCCACCCAGCTCACTGATAAATGTGAAGAACTTGGCAATAAATGAGATGCGCAGCACTTATTATCTTTCTGTACGGGTAGTGCACGGAGGAAATCAGTACGTAAATTAGTGTAGGCATAGGTCGTCTACCAGTGTGAGCGGGTTGCGGGGGACACAGTTGAATTCTGCCAAGACCTCTCCGTTTTTAAATAAAAGTGGAGCATTTGTCCACCTTATTTGCGAAAAAAAAGCTACCTTCTATCTCTTGCAACAGATGTATGCGGATGCCCCGTGGCGAACCAGAGTGGATGAGCGCCTCTGTGGTCAAAAATTCAAGGATAAAGCCTTTATTTTAGAAATATTACCTCGAGTATTGGGGGTGCCAGGCGCCCCGGCCTTTCCGACGCCTGTAAGTGCAAAGGCGACAGGATTTCCTTACATTTTTACCACAGCGCTGGCACCCCTGTTGGATTGGGGCATTACCGATCAATTAAATTAGACTTATAATTTATTATTATGTTGCTGTGTAGTCAATAGCAATAAATTCGAGCTTGATTCACTGGCTCTTGCAGCCTAGTGACTTTAATTCTTAAAAATTTTCTGTTTAAGTTGATTACATAAAAAATCTAAGCTATCTGAAGCAGAGAGCTATATTTTTCACGTTCGTTTCGCTCGCTCGTGCATTCTAGGTTGTCTTAGTTGGTGTTTTCGAGTGTCGCTTTTCGAGTCTCGCGGTCTTAGCAATCATGACAAGACAATCAAATTAATAACAATCAGATATAACAAGGGTATCGATTTTTTCTTAGAACAAAAGGCTCGTACAGTCAAATTTTCAAATTAAAATAAGTTTTTTTTGCTCTGGCAAACAAACTACGAGCATGACACAGAAATAAAAGAATATTTTTACGTTGAGAACACTAAACGAATGGCCGAGTTGTTACTGCATTGCATATTTTCGATAAAACGGTGTTATTTTTTTATCTAATTTCATTATTTGGTGATTGTTTCAACTCCAACATTTTCGTGTTAGTGTAATTTCAGCCAAAATTGTGTTCGTGGCTTACAAACATGTTATACCACAACGTCGTTACGGACCGCAGTTCATTGCCTTATGTAAAACTTGAAATAGTGTTTCTTCCGTGAGTGACCGAAATATACGGTGACTTATGTGTTTAGTGTAATTGTTTAGATTTTGTGGTGATCAAAGTGTCAATATGTCGAATTCTACTGCTCAAGTGCTTATGAAGAAGGGTAAAAGGGGTGCAGCCGCATACATACACGCGGACTGTGAGAATGGTTCTCCGCAGCATTTGGGTCCTCTGCTGGACGTCCTGCTGAACCCTAGCAAGGCCATCGATGAGTGGGAGACCATAGATTGGTGCCGGTGGCTGTTGGCCGGCGGGAGAACGCCGGACGAGTTCGCAACGATAGGTGGGTACTAGCATCTAACTGTACTCTTCAAAATACGTCTATGATAGTTTGTAGGTTATGATCAAAGTTATAACAGTTTAATTGCACCAATTGCGTAGTTTTTATGAGTATTAGAGCGCTGTAGCGCCGCATGACCTTCCATTGTTTGTTGTATCAACTATTGACTATTTGTTGATGATGCTGCCAATTTAACAAGTATAGGAATTTCATGCCTTTATTTTAATAATAATTAAGTACAGTTACAGAATGAAAACAATGAATTGAGCATCTCTTGGTTAAGGTACATTACTTTTGATAAACATATGATTGAATAAATGTAAATAAGGGCTGGCATTGACATAATTACATTAAGTATACATTTTGGACAACTGCTATTTAATTAGGGCTCTAAAGTTTCAAGCATTGTATACATCAACTTTTGTACTGTTTGCAATACCTACTAACCTTATGAGAATAGTTAGGTAACAATTAGTAAGTAATCTGAGTAATCAATAACCAATCATTTTTTTGTATTTTTTATGGAAACTGCTATAAATGAGATAATTAGTCATTATATACAGGTTTTGCATGGTATAAAAAAACTGTATTTCAAAACTAGTAAAATTATAAATTGACACTAATAATTGTTCTTTTGTGCAAGCAACAAAATTAAACAAAAACTTACATCAACAATAGCAAACTAAGTTGTGCAAAGTAGTAACAGAGGAATTCACAATGAATACTGTTCACACACAAAAAATTTTGTCTAGTAATAGTGTATTCATTTTTAACAAATATATCTTAACATTTGAGACTGCTGTACAAATTAGGCCCCCTATTGATTAGTAAAAATTTGCAATAATCATGCAACATTTTAGCCAAAAACATTTTATGTAGCTGGATGTTCTTTTGTTTGTGGAACATAATAATTAGCAATTTGTCAACAATACTGCAACATTCCATTCTGCCAGCAAAAACATGTTTTGTGCAACAAAAAAACATGTTGCTAAAACTAATGTTGCACAGCTTAATCCCAATGTGACATTAATGTTCTGAGCTGCTTGGCCACAATTAGTAAGCAAAGAATATGTTGATTTGTTTACTTAGTGCTTGCACAAGTGTAGGTGGATTGCACACTCTTCTGAATGAAACTCTGTTATTCAGTAGTTCACAGTTGTTTTCTGTCTTTCTGCAGAATTGTATTCTAATTCTGAATACAATGCCCCACTGCAGTCTAGGGTCACCTAGGTCCTAAGCCTATGCTCTGAATCGGAAAAGCAAGCCAACTAAAAAATTGCCGCAGTGTGTAGTTCAAGCAACTGGAGACTGCACAATCGGTTTTAATGCAATCAATTGCAAAAAAAACTAATCCAAACTGCAATCTTGCAGCTAGATTGCATTCCAAATGTAGAACACCTCCATAGACCCTGAAATCCCTCATTCACGGTAGAAACAACTTCCTTACAAAGAGATATCAATCAGATATAAATAGTCATACAAAGTTACATAAAAGGAAGATAATATGATGTCAATATGTAACCTCAGTAAACAGGTAGGTATGTTTACCTGCACCAGTCGCCATCTTTGACCATTTTGGTGTTTCCCAATGTCATGCAGATGTTGTAAAACCTTGTTCGGGTATGATTCATAATTACCTACAAATGGAAGTACATACATACATAAGTAAGTACATAGTTTGGTATTTCCCTTGATACTACATTTAATTAGACATATGTTTCGGAATGGCCACAGTATGAGGTAATGGAAATATCTATGAGGTCAGGCTGCACTTAATACGGATTTGTCTTTGCCTTTGGATGCCTGGTTTACTCTTTGTATTATAGATACCTAAAGAAAGATGCCTCTTATAAGATGGTCTTACCTTGGTGAACATAAACGGTTAAATAAATAAAGAGAACTATTTGCTGAAGAATTTGCGCCTATGACGTAGCACTAGGGGCAGTGTTATCCCTTGCACGGTAACGAGGTGGTGGCTAGTTGCCGATTCACTCCCTGTCAAGTGTGATATGCTCTCGATCGCAGGTATTCGGTAAATGGGATCCTACGTCTCCTTTACCGACAAAAGTATCGATCGCCTATCTAACTAAAGTTTGAATATAATCATATTCTACTACTTAGTTGATTAGTGGAGGTCAGATAACAGTCGCGCGCGTCTAAAATTCATAATTGTATTCCGATGCACCTGGGGGCGCAGTCTGGAGGTCAGCCTTTACGTATGCAGTTGGATCAAAGGACTCCTCTTGAAGTGCACGAACTTTTTAAGCATACTTCATGCCATGGTGAAAATATTAGCCTATAGCATAGGGGCTGACTGCCAAGGGCGCGCGGCGCCGGCAAAGCGTATTAGTATTCTCAGTCGTGGAGGCGATATTTTATATTAATAGTAGCTTCGCCCGCGTGAATGTCGGCAATTATCCCACGGGAACGTGCTAACGGGACAACAAGTAGCCTTTGTCCTTCCTTATCTATCTCCTTTCCAAATTTTATCGAAATCCGTTCAGTGGTTTAGGAGTGAAAAGGTGTTACCTTACCTACAGACAATGTTTCTTTCGAGTTTATAATATGAATACATCAAAGGCCGGATACCTACTTTACTATGTTAGTAGGAATATACTTAGACTCGCCTTGAGGTTGCGTGATCGTAAAGGATCTTTTCTGCTCAACTGAACCGTGTACGTTAGCCTCAAGGCATTTTAGAGGCACCAAAATAATTCTGTTCTTCAGAAAAAAATATAATATGGTGTAACATTTCAGTACGATCTCTAAAATTAATTCCATGCGGATGCTAAGATGTTATTAATATTTTGAACTCAACTCTATGTCATGCGTTAGAAGGTGGTAAAAAAAGTCATGAACAGAAAACTGACACGGCCATATCCTGCTTAGTTCTTAAAAAATCTTTGTAAAGCCGTTGAGTGCACAAGCAAGCGTGTGTCTAATTACGTCATGAATTCATGATATGCTAAAGCACTAGTACTACTCAGAACCTACTGTTTAGTATAATCTGCAGCCACTGGAAGACTAGGTATATACAATGACATCACTAGAGATAGAACTCCTCCCACTCAATGATTGTCAAAACGAAGAATGAGAGTAGGGGTTTCCCTCTCATCTCTCGCCTCTTGATACCTTCTGATATTGATTGGTATCATCACCAGTTCTCTGGACATCTGACTTAACTGTCTGCCTTTCGGCTGGCGCATTCCGCATTCGCATATCCAGGTCTGCATCGAACCGTTCATGCCCGAATTGTTGATGATAATGCAACTCATTTCATCTTACGTAGCCATAGATAACCACCCTGGCAAACAATTTCTCCAAAATGTCCTACTTTTTCCTTGAGTACCTAAATAAACAGCTGATGCATGCAGAAAATTTTGTTTTTATTCGCACATCGTAATTTCAATGAAGTTTCTTTGTCCGTAAATATATCCCGATGAGTTCGCATATAAATTAAGAGAAATAGACTTGAATGCATTGAGGCCTTACAACACGGAAGGCTAGGCTCACAATTATTTACTTAGGTACGCAGGCAGATGCCTTAGGTCCTTGATAGTGCGGCTCTGGGGTTTTTTGTCCAGCATGAAAGCATTTTGTTTTCGGAATCTGTTCCCATAGTTTTTTTCCCCATGTTGCATCCTATGAATAAGTACCTAAATGTTTTTGTTTTTCTCCAAACCTTTGATTTCCACATGGTGCAGTTCTTTCACGATAAATAATGTTTGTTAGGCGTATTTTTCGTAAACATAAATTGTATAGGTTCTTGGATGACGTCCATGAATCGGCAGAATTAAAAACACATCTCTACGTCTAGCGATGAAAGTTGTTTGGCACTTTTGATACCTATCTATACTATAATGGTGCGTAAGCTATCATTTATCCATACTTACGTAATACTTTAATGTCTAGACCAGGCAATAATTTCAGATCCCCTGTTCACCAGTATCTCACACAGATTCTCCAAAACAGCATAAAACACATTGTCCATGACCATTACACGAAGCTGACCTTCTAAATCTAAAGCAAACTAGACGTAAATAAAAAATTCAAACAAGTATAGCAAAAAAGCGTTTTCGGGAACTAGTTAACATAATCTTGGACGCGGGAACCTTGACCTTGGCTGGGACTTCGGCCGGGTCAAGACTCAGGTCCGTGAAGGCCGGAGTCGGACGGCGGTCCTCACAGCAATTATTGTAAGGCGGACTTAAATATTGAGCTTGGATGCTCGGACCTTCTTTAATAATACTGCAATTAAATACTAATGTATCCACAGGTTTATTGACAAGTTTCAATTTTGTCATGGTTTGCTGACTGGTCTGTAGTGGCAGAAGTTTTTTCCGTAATAAAATCGTATGTTTGTCTATTGAAGTAAATCAATAATACCTGTCTAAGTGAACCAGGAAATGGGAAAAAGTCATAGAATAGAATACTCTTTATCGTGTATACCATAAAAATTACAGATATAAATGTAGAAATTTTACATAGGGTGTCACAATGGGCGGTCTTATCGCGAAAAACGATCTTTTACAGACAACCTTAGTCATTCATAATACTCTACTCCCTTTATTTTCCACGTCTTTGCCATACTTACAACTTTTTTGAGAGAAAGAAATATTGGTAATATTTCGTTATAAATGCAGCCTACTTTCGAGACAAAAACCAACGTCTTATAGACTTCGTCTTTCCTTACCAACAGGTGCCACTGTGGTCAAACGCAAGTTTAAACTTAAACCAAAAAAATATGCGAAATCCTAACCCTACTTGTTTGCTGAACGAGGCCAAGATTATTAAGTGTAATAAATAACATATTTAAAATATTTAATCTAACCGAGCTAGCGATATATCATCATAGCAAGTTATTATTAGAATAATGAGGGCGCCATTAAACTGTGTTTTTTGCCACCTGTCTCACAATGTCATCGCACCTGACTTGCTTGACCTAAATGGCAGCCCAACATAAACGATAATCATTGGAAGGCGCTCTCTTCGCTCACTGGCGAAGGAATAACAGATAAAGCTTAAATGTTATTATACTGCGACACAGAAAAACAAAGGCGGAGAAAATAATATGTTTGAGGATGTTCGGAATTCGTCTTTTTAAAACTACGAATATTTTTAGAATGAATGGTTGTGTTTGATCAGCAGTTTATAAAGCCAGAAATACGTGTAATTGGTTGGACTTTGCAGCTTTGCATAAATACTGTACCTACTTGATAAATCGATTTACTTATATCATGATAGCACGGTGTTCAATCCATTCTCCATAGAAGTTTGTCAGGCCCACCATATCATATTTTATGAGCAACTAATGCTAAATAAGATGACGTCAACCGAGACTGGCAAAAAAACTTTGTAGCGTCATCATTGTCTCACGTTAGAGATGAGCCAGCCAAAAATAAAAGAGGATTATGACTCGATAGGACAGTAATATACTTATTTACAATGATGCAACTGCACAGGAACCAGAAAACTTTAAAACATGTTTTTAAAAGTTTGCTTTGGTGTGATGGATCGAATGTGGAATCCATCTTGAGTTAATAACCCTTTAATAATTCGTCTTTCAGATAAAGTATTGCATCCTTAACCCTCTGCATCCCTAGTAGGCTGAATAAGAGCTCCATGCAGTCGGTAACAGTTATAGGCGTGTTTACTTGTATTTTAATACACTTGCGGTAGTTATATACTATATGCTAGGTAGTTCTGTAATCTATCTGTTTTTTTGCAGCTAAACAATGTGGCTGAAATAAAAGATTAAGGTCTTCAATCTGAATCTGGAGAATCACATTGGTTACTGATGTAATGTAAAACAAAGCAAAAAGAAGAAAAAAAAAAAACAAAACAATTACAATCCAAAACTCAACATGTTTTATAAACCATTTACCTATGTACCTAAAATATAAATAGAATTATGAAAAAAAAAAAAACAAAGAATAGCCTTACAATAATAAAACCATAACATTACAAATAAATTTCTAATAACAGACTGAGCCATCAATGCCACATCTAGTAAAAATCAAATTCATACATCCATGTTGTGCTTGGTTATTCTAACTTACGATCGAGTTAATGTTATCTGTTTACCCACATTTAGTTATTTTCTTTTTTTTTCTTAACTATTTTGTTTTGTTATTTTATATACACGCACCTCTGTGCGCTCTGATTATTAATCTTAGTTTTAGTATTGTTTCTCAGTAAGTGAATTATGTATCAAATTCTTTATGAGAAATAAAGTTGTTCTTAAACCTCAATGTTATGACATTTTTTAATTGTGTAATGTATTGTAAAATTAAATATTTGCAATTAATTAATTTAATCAGACATTTTGTAACGTAGTGTTAACTGAAGGAATATTATGACATTTTTAATAATTTAATATATTTTGAAATTAAATATTTGCACACCACATGTAATGGTAGAATGTAAATGGGCCACATTTATAATAACATCATACTACTATGTACACCTACATTTTGGCAAATAAAGTATTTTATCTTATCTTAATATTTGTCCAAAACAACCTAAAACAATTTCTTGCTAAAGTTAATATGAAGTCATGAAAATTTTCCGCACTATATCAACAGATCTGGGCAAAGATCATAAATTTAGCTATCGGCGGATCATAAGCACTAAAGTTTTTTTATTTATAAGCGTATTGGAACCAACTTACATCGTGTTCGGAGCAATAAATCCAATCATCGACTCCCACGCACGTGATTAAGTGAGCAGGATCACTGAGAACGGATGATCCCTAAATAACATAAATAATTCGAAAATATCGTATCAAACGTGAGTAATCGCTACAGCTTCTTGTTTTTCCTTAGCTCCATGATTCAGCATCTTATGACAAAGATCTTTAGGCATGTTTTTAATAACTCGACCGAAGGTTCTAAGACCGCATACGAACGCTTGACCACATACTATGTATGACATGTCCTCGAGTCATCATAATTCTATGGTATCGCCATTAATAAACACAAAGTGAAATATGAAAAACTTGATATTTGATCTATAGACCAAAACAAACTTCACTTATTTCATCGTCAAATACACAAATACTCAAACTTTAATAAAGCACCCCTTGCCAAGCTAAGAATAAATTAGGATGAAATGATGACTGAATTAGAGCAGCTGTGGTGGCCCAGTGGTAACAGCCGCGACTTACGAGTTGTAGGTCGTAGGTTCGAGCCCAGTCAGGCACTTTACTTTGTGTAAATTATATAATTACCACTGCTCTCGAAACGATGAAGCGAAACATCGTGAGGAAACTGGCATGTCCTAGAACCAAACATACGTAACCCCCCGGAAGATTGTTAGCCAAGAGATTACCGAATATTACCTACCTAAAGTAATCAGTCCAAACATTATTTTTAAACCACTTTTATAGTATTAGTACAATTAGATACAGAGCTATTGTTTTCATTCAGTTAATGAATGAATAATTAAGCGTCGTCATGAACAGCTGAATTAGCCCATAATCATAGTTTACGACCTGCCTCATGAATATGGCACAGATCCACTTTGCTGATTCACTGTCTGCACCTAAACTCCTAATAGTATTTATTGAAAGTATGATTATACTATATCCTTTTAAAGAGAGGATTGTTACTACCTAGACAAGCATGTTGACGATTTATCTGATAGCACTGATTGCTTGCCTCCATTACATATCGAGACCCCTCCGTGTCTCGATCAGCACGTTAAGTCGTTGGTCCCGATTGTCATTCGTAGACCTTTGACAGTTGTTACGGGCCAGAAGCCCAAAAGTCTGACAATCAGTCTTACTAAGGGGTATCGTGCTACCCAGTAACTGGGTTGTGGAGGTCAGATAGGCAATTAGGCAGTCGCTTCATGTATAATACTGGTATTCAGCTGCACCCGGTTAGACTGCAAGTCGACCCTAACATAGTAACTAAAAGTCTAGGTAGATTTTACTGTGATTACTTCGACAACGCTGTCTATTCGATAACTAGGACATCATACAACACTTGGCGAAACCCCTTCGGAATAGGATCTTATGTAATGTACCTGTTCTGGGTTATTTTCCAAGTAATCTTCGGGTACTGACCTCAATATATTTCGCGTCATGAGGAAAATTGTCAAGTTCTTACTTTATTGCACCTCGCCAGTATCGTCTCAGTCACGAATGTCATGATTACGTGGCCAGATCTCATATCTGCTCGTACGCATGTTTTTTTTTATATTCGCAATTGATCCTCTGATTCACACGATGGAGGAAGATAAATTCCTTTTTAAAAAGTACGAGTTGTTACATTTTTGTCTCAACTAAGCTATAGGAACACGTTTCTTTGAAAGTGTGGTTGATGTCAAGCGGTTTTCCTTGTTATGCCCTCAGAAATTGTGTTGTGGGTTTGCGGCGAAGATGAAAAGATCTAGTTCTACAAGGCAAATGAGGTTTCCGCTTGATAAAAGCCTTTTAGACATTTATTTGATCATGAAATAAGTATGCAATTTAATTTAACGTAAACCTGGCAGACGTATTTGCTAAGTAAACTCATACATCGAAACTCAAACATGACTATCCAAAAATGCCAAAGGTTTTATTGCCAGTGTAGAAATTTCGCATTTGCCCGCAAATTGTCAGGCAGACGTACGTGATGCTATGGCAAATATTGGTAATATAATTCTGCTTTTTTACCCAAGAGTTGCAAACACCGCTCCTAAACTTAATGGTCACAATTGAAACAATTACTCGATCCCAATATTTCAATTTCGCTTGATACTCAAGTTTAATACGCCAAAAGAAACTACATAGGTACTTACATCAAAATGCGTTCATGCACGCCATCGAGTGACTCACGAAGCATTTTGACAACAATTTCGGTACTCGTATCTCGTATGCAAGTTTGATTTACCCGCGCATTTTGAGACGATCCCAGTTTTCTTAGCCAGAGCATTGACACCGGTGCGTTTCGTATCGGACGGTGTTATTCACCGGCCGTGGCGGGCGTCGACCCCGTCTAACAGCTGATCGCGGTCCAACAGCCACGTGCCGTGTTCCTCCCTGCTCAGAGATAAGCTCCCGCTTTGTTTCTGTTATGTACGAGACATGAATCTCTAGAAAACGAAGCCTAGATTAACTCCTTCTCTTCTGAATTAAACAGTAATTTTAAGTAAATGCTGCTGAGCTATCGATTAAAAACTTTTGAGCTCTTGCAAACATTTTGCAAGTTCACTTTGTCAATTAGCTAGAGACTTAGTAGGTACTACTTTTAACGACACAAAAAGACTGCGAATCTCTTCGTATAATGTTTTATGATAAGTCCAGCTTGAATGCTTTGAAATCTGAAACATGAAACTTATTGGTTTAAAATTCCTCATTCACAATTATTAAGTAATTGCGAATCACACTTCTTGGATAGTTGGATTCCCCCAAGAGCGATGCCTTTGCTTTTTTTCTATTATTTTTATCAATAACCTGTTAATTATTGTTGCATCGAGTGCCTACCGTTTTGGGTTTCCCCCTATACTAGACATTCTTATTACTTGAAGAACAAGATTCAACCTTTAGATTTTCCACAGCGAATTTTTGTCTCACCAAGCCAAATATTTGCTTTACAATTTTTTTCCTGTGTATCTTATGTCAAAACTTCAAAACCTGTTACCAAGGATGAAAAATTCCACTATACACCTAAGATAAGACCTCTTCAATATTATTTACTAGATGAAATGATGTCAACCCATTACTGGTTGCCCAAAGCGTCAGAACACCGTCACGGTCAGGGCAATAACCACCTATACGTGTACAACGAACGTTGATACAAGCGACCGTCCTTTCGGCGCGCGCGCATGCCGTTCGTAATTATCGATGCGACGCGCGACGCCTTGTTGCAGGCAGCTAATAAAGCATATTGGCGCACTAATTGTTTTTATTTGTTCACTATGTTTGTTCTTTTTTTGTCTATTTTGTAAAATGGCTGTTTTACGGTTGGTAAGGCAGTCTTTAAAGGGTTTAAAGTGGTTGTCTCGTTATCGATGTTAAAAAGCTACTGCTGTACGTTATTACAAGTATGTAATGTTGACCCGTTTGAATAGCTTTGCATTATTTACCAACATGCATATATTTTTTTCTTCGTAAACTGCGAAAAACAGGATAAAATTGGATTGGTATGTGTCTTTCCAAGAAAGTGTTTCTCTCGTGTCGAAAACATAATTCGTTGTTTACTTCAGGCAACATCTCTCTGGTATCAAATTCATGTTCACACATTCCTTTAAAACCTTGCAATGTTTCTGGTATTTTGGGACCAAAAATAATCGTTAACCATCGAATATGTTCAATGCCCCAAAACATACAAAGCAATGAAGAGAGTGTGAACAGTTTGAACTAACAAGGTGCCATTTTGCCTGTCTCATCTGACATTCATTAAAAATGCAAGCAGCTAGTGCTAGGCAGCCGGCAACCTTCCTATGTTGCCGGAAAATTGGCAACGTTTGAAACTGGGTCCGCAGATTGAGGTTACCTAAATGACGCCAAATATTTCTCTAGTGGACCGGTAGAGATGGTGCTTACCCTTTTGTGCAGAGCATATCAAATGCCAAAAAAATGAGAAAGATGTCATGTAAGGAATCAAAACAGAGATAAAAACTTAGTTATGCAGCGGAATGATAGAGGCTTTATTTTTATTTATATTGAGTAATTTAGAATCGTGTTGTAAACATATTCCGTTCCAAGAACGTGGAATTCTTCTGAACTGCGTGTTCTAAGAAAAAAACAACATAGATGAGGTATATCGCAGCAGATACATAATAGGTTATAACGTTGACCAGTGTATTTATTGTACTCGGCCTCGTTACATACACTGGTTTCATACCCATCAAACCTGGTAATCGTTGGAGTCATTTCTTTTTGATCTTTTGCCAAACGTTCAGAATAGTCATCCGCGTCTCCTGCATATCTCAATTGAATGATAAGTTGGAGATTATTTCCACTACCGCGGCGTCGATGCTAACGCACTGTGTTGACCTTCGGACATGAGGGCCATTAGCTGGAGATCAAAGAGCCTTTCAGTCGGGAAGTTGACCCTGACGACGAGTTAAACAAGTCATCTATCATTTGGAAGTACAAGAGACCCATCCGAGGCGTTTAGAACCTTATTAAATACCATTTTGCCACCTAATATGTTTAATTTATTTTTAGAAGAGGTCTCATGTTTTATGGTACGTTTATTGGAAATGCTGCATTCCTTTTGAACAAAACAAGGCAGTTAACATCGTGTCATCTTTACAATAGCTTTACCAAGAATTTTGAACTATTGTTATCGATGAATGAATAAACATTAAGAAGTAATCGTGACATATTCGATTCACCGTGAAAATGAAATCCGTTAGATGCTCAGTCTCAGTCAACTCCCTTACCAAATTGTCTATTTTGGAGATATCGAAACCTTTATGGACTCGTAGTGGTAAACTCCAAATCTGTTTACACACAATAATTCAGTATTCCATTAGACATGGTCTTAAAAACATTATTGACTATTGTAATTACATGAGATGACTCGGCTCTTTCTATGACAGGGTGGGACCAGCCATTGTTGGTTGATGTTTTTCTGGCAGATGTTAATAAAACAATTACTTATATGAGATCGTTTTCGAAATAGGAGCTGAGAGTGATTAGTGTTGTAGAATAATTAATTAATTAATCAGCGTCAGATGGTACACCTTGTGTGGTCATCTGAAATAATGCTGAGCTGAGGCCCTTTTGGAATTATAATCTTTGTTTTCTGTTTTATAGTTATTTATTTTGCCGTAATGCCAATACACGATTTTTTTTCCTTTCTTTCTAGACGTTAAGTCATTGTGTTTAACCGTGGTAATAAGTACTAGTGTATACTTTCGGTCATGGGAATTCGGAAATATGGAAAGTTGGAACCATCTGCATCGATCTTATACCGCACTGCAGTAATTCTAAGTTTATTGCCTAGACTACTGCGGATTTCGAATGCAGCGTTTGAAAACTTGTTACATGACCTAAAAAGTATTTTAGGTCAAGCCTGATGCGACTGAAGACTGGGTCTATACTTAGAGAGACCAAACCACAGCCCTCGATGTACCCGTTCGTGGTACAGGCGGGAGATGAAATACTTGAAATGCAGTTTCTAAGAAATTGTATCTGCCCCTGCTAATTACTTGCCCATATAAGGCGGCCCAAAAGACGACTTAGTTTGTCTGTTAACTACTTTGTAAACTTGAATAAGACCCCAACCTTTCGAAACTCTTCAACACGGTTTTTGTTTGTGGGTGTATATCCAGGTTTTTGTTTAGGTGAGCGGTGGTTTGCAGTAATTGCAGTATAATTTAAAGGCAAAGTACAGAATTACAAATGTCATCATTGTAGTTATTTATGAGTGTGTATGAGTTTAAATTCATTGTAGGTATCTGTATTTATGTAGGTATCAGTTTCTAGTATTATCAAAGCTCTCATATAAAATTGAATTTGATTTAATTTGGCTTCAGCTTGTCAACAGGATATTTTAACAACATATTACATTAAATAGATTTTTTTAATTTGGTTGTTCAATTATCAACAGATTTTCCTTATCAATCGTTGTGTATTGTATTCAGCTTCGTTACGGATCCACGTGTTTACTAATTTACATAATGTTTCATAGTCAGAAGGTCACGCTACTAAATATTGATTGAAAGTACACTCAAGCCTGTAATGCCTCTGTGCAACAGAATACAAATCTCATGTCAAATTAGCTATATTGATTTGGAAATGAATTTCATAACATAATCAAATTAATATTAGATGAAATACTTAGAGAATATTTAGACCATAGGTTCTCAGCGTGGGCGATAACGCCCCTTCGTGGGCGTTGGAGCTTTTCAGGGGGGCAGTAGAAGAGCCAAAGAAAGGGGGGCGTTGAGACGGGGTTGATGGTGTTTTACCAATAACCCTCTATAATATTAAACGTTTAAATATAATCGTGGCAATAGCTGTTTCAGATTTGCACAGATGGTAAGTAAAAGAAATTGGGGGGCTCTAGACAAACTAATATTCTCAAAGAGCGCGGTGGGCAAAATAAGGTTGAGAATCTATGATTTAGACTGTTAACCCCTAATCCTCTTCTGTACCGCTAAGACCTTAATATTGATGATATACTTACAGTTGTGTTCTTTTGTCCACAGTCCGGAGTTACGACAAACACGACAAATGCGGGCTTGTCTGGATACCGCGCGTTGTCGCGTACAGATGTCGCACGTGTGGCATTTCGCCGTGTATGTCGATATGTCGCGAGTGCTTCCACCGCGGCGACCATTCCACGCACGACTTCAATATGTTCCTGTCGCAGGCTGGCGGCGCTTGCGACTGTGGCGACAAGTCCGTCATGAAGGAGGATGGGTAAGGAAATATCTAGATAGTATTTAAGATAACCGCTTAGCTTAAGTAGGACTGGGCCGCACATGTCTGTCACATCTCAAATGAGAAAAGGGCTAATAGAACCACCGAGTGACTCCCATTAAACGCACGATGACATCGCGGCATGCCAAGGCGAAGTTGGCGGGACGAGCTTGAATCCTACCGAGAGGACTGGCCGGCACTAGCAAAAGACAGAATTGTGTGGAAAAGGGAGAGGGAGGCCTCTGTCCTGCAGTAGGACAATACAGGATAGATTAGATAGATTTAAGCTATGATAGATTTGAGATATGTGAATCCTACCGAGAGGACTGGCCGGCACTAGCAAAAGACAGAATTGTGTGGAAAAGGGAGAGGGAGGCCTTTGTCCTGCAGTAGGACAATACAGGATAGATTAGATAGATTTAAGCTATGATAGATTTGAGATATGCTCGTAAAGTCCAAAGAGACGGCAAGACAGAAGCAGATTCTTGCAGAAGGGGCACCTCTAGATGTGGAACTCTGCACTGCTACAGGCTTAGTGGATAACCGATAAAGTCGCAAAGAACAAAATTATTTCTGCGAAAAATGCCCACCTCACACACTGTGAACTAGGGCATGTAATATCGGAAGGTTTTCAATTCCGATACTGATTTCCGATATTAGATCTCAATATCGGAATTCCGATATTAATATCGGAATTTCGGTATTTCGTTAGAAATTGCACATTTTATTTACAAATTGCACAAATTCAGTATGAGGTAGGTATTTAGTACAATAAAAAACATTTTTAAATCGTATTCTTCAATTTGGATCAATAATTGGTTGTTTATTAATTATGTCTCCTGCTCCTCTGCTTATTAGTAATAAGCATAGTTTATTAATGAGATATATGTTATACAAATAGTTCTAGTAATTTTTGATCCTAATTGTTGATTTTGCTTGCACCTTTTAAATTATAAGAACTTTTGTTGATTCTGAGTCAGGTAGTTTAATTAGTAATAAGTTATTACTAATTAAACTACCTGACTCAAAATCAACAAAACTTTTTATAATTTAAAAGATGCAAGTAAACTCAACAATTAGGAACAAAAATTACTAGAAATATTTGTTTATCATATATCTCATTATTATACTATGCTTATTACTAATTAAACTACCGAACTCATAATTAACAAAACTTCTTATAATTTAAAATGTGCAAGCATAATCAACAGAAATAAAGGACTAGGTATGTTTATATTTTAACATCTCGTTTTTCTTGGTAATATGTTCTCAAGAACAACAAAGCGTCAAGCATTTTGTCAGATAGTGAACTTCGTATTTTATTGCAAAAATATCCGGCCGACGAAAAAAACACGCTCACTTTCAACACTGGTAGGCAAAATTTATGTGAGATAAGTGTATGCCTGTGTCAAATAAACTCCTCTTTCACCCCTATTGTGGTATATTGCTTTTTCAGTCTTTACAAATCCCAAAAGATCGAATTCGTCGGACGGAAGCACTGCCTTCTTCTTTTCTTTGCATTTTTCCATTTCGTTCTCAAATTCTTGTTGCAGAGTCAGCTCACTCGTTATAGCGAGACTAGCTAGGGGTTCATCATCTTCATCGGAAGATAATAAAACAGCTGTCGTCGTTTCAATATCTCTTGCCGAAAGTGCTAGTAAGGAAAACCTTACTAGCACTTTTTCTTTTACCACACTTTTTGTAGGGTTTTTTCTGATTCCGATATTGTATCACTCAGTATCGGAATTGTAATATCGGAACTTCCGAGATTCCGATATTGCGATATTCCGAGATTCATGCCCTACTGTGAACAAGTGAACTCGTGATGTCGACGTAACTAAGCAAAGTTGTATTCATTTATAAGATAATGAAATCCAATAATAATAATAATAACATGTAGCCAACAAATTATTACTGTACGTGTAAATTAAGAAAATGATAGGTACTTGTTGGTAGACGTTTTGGGTTGACCTGTTAAGTCTACAAAATGTTTAATAAATAAACAAATTCACAGTACAGATTCGCAGCATAATACTACTACGTCTACTACTACTACTAGCTACTAGGTATATTGTTAGGTCAAGAACAAGAAGTCGATTCTTGAAACTTGTCGTATTATAAACGAAGTCCCTATCGTATCTGACGCAATAATCGCATATAATTATGTAGCTATAGCATGTTGTTTTGTTCACGTTAAGACTGCAATTTGGGATGTGAACCGAGAACCCATCAGGGTCAAGGCTGGCTTGTCTCAAGTGGGTTATATAAATGGCGTTTTGTCGTCCTCCTGGCGCCAAATATGTACAGACTATAAAACATTTCTTATCAGCCTGAAGCCAGTTCCAAGTTATTCAGATATAGGTAATATATAAACTTTCAACGTTTCCTTTCCCATGTCTATTTTACTGGTACTGGGGTGTCTACAAAATAAATAACATACGATTCTCAGTGTATCGATACCAATTACAGTGCTTTCTCGTAATCGCTGGCTTTAACAGACCGATTTCTCTAATGAAAATGCTCATGTTAGGGTAGGACGCTCCATTTTTATAGCCCCGGTCCTTACCTTGTGGATATCCAATAAGCAATATGGATGTAATTATAATAAAGTGGTCCCAACTGCTTGCGTGGTAAGACCGTATCTAGGCTCCCGTCAAATGCGGGGACGGCTTTCTGTACGACGTCAGGGGGTCTACTCTAAGCCCGTCAACGAAGATACGGGCCTCGTCCGAAAGTAGTTCGATACTTCGAAATGAACCCTACACCTGATTAATCAACGTTTTCGGACGGGTAAAAACACATCGGGAGTTAGGACAACTGTCGAATTTTGTTGTCATTCATTCTTAGTTCTGGCCCCAAAATAATCCTATGTCCGTAGATGATACGGAGTAGGGAACGCCCGTAATTTCCGCCTAAACTACGAATTTCGTGCTTAGAGAGGACCATTAACGATATATTATGTTGTACAAAGTTGGGCCGTGTTCAACGGCTATCTAGGAGTAAATGGAACAAAGTTATGGCGAGTATCAACCCACGTAAGTCGGATAAGTTGGCAGAGAAAGAGACACAGAGATATCGAAATGCGATGAACTGCAACGTGCAATTAGTTATCAATTTTATTGGTCTTATACGGTGGTTTAATCAGATAAAACATTTATCAGCCAATGTTTGACATGCTTCTTCTTACCCTCCGGGTTCTTAGAATGGTTTTGTTTCCGTTCCAAAAAAATATCTTCTTTTTGTGTGCTTTAGAATATTGTGGTTATTTTGAAAGCACCACAATGTTTGTCACCCAAAAATAAAAATAAACAAGTTCGATACCGCACTCAAAATGAAGATACGACATAAAATAAAGTCAACATTTAGTCGTGGTAACATGATACATATTATGTAAAAGAGGACGGTAACCATGGATAAACTATAAATGGAGTGCTCATACGTGTTATGAGAGAACCTAACCCCTGATGCGCCTGACGTTTGTGATACTCAGCAAGGGTCCTGTGCTGCTGAAAGACGATTGGCAGAGACCTACTTCGTATATTCTCCGCCAAGTTATCACTCAGTTAGCTTATCCCTCCATGTTTGCAAAGTAGACGTGGTGTTTATTAAACAGGTTTATTTTCTATCTACATATGTTATTTATTAGTGAAATTATGCACCGCCATGTCCCTTGTTTGCTCGCTAGTCGTGGGCGCGAATCTGTTAAGTGGATGAAAGATTTTATTTATGCTGTAAACCGTCGGGCTTGTTTATGTTCATGACTATTAAATTTTTTTGTCGTTTCCTTTAAATTACGACAGTGTAAATGCGGTTGTTACAGTCCGGCCGTCGAGGGAATGCCTTCTTCACACCTGTCAAGTCCTAGTACTTTTTAATAAAGATCAAATTCCCATAACACGTGTTCGTTTGTATGAAACTGACGTGTGGCAAGAACGCATTTCCTCGACGGCACGGCAGGACTGTAATTCTTTTATTGATTGTAGCTCGTTTTTTCTTCTGTCTGTATTGTCTATACTTGGCTCAGTACCTAGGGTAGAAATGCGCGACAAAAAATCGCCGCGTTAAAAATACGCCCGTGCGTATTTGGGCTTAGTATGCAGAATCAATATAGTCAGTCCTACAAGTCCTGGTGTCGCATCGTCGTTTTGTAGGTCAGTACTGCAACAGCAGTTTCAGTGCAGTCCATCTGTGATTTCTTGGAACGAAGTCCAAAAAGATTAATTTGTATTCATTATTATGTTTCGGTGAAAAGCCAATCCGTAAAGTCGTTTAGATAACGAGTGTGGCCTAAAATTTTACTTTACATAATTAAAGCAATCTATTTCAATCTTGATTAAGTCATATAGTGTATGTGTGTTAGTTAAATGACCAGTTTCCATTAGGTTATTATTAACAAACATTCAATAAATACCATAGTGATGTGTTTTATTGCTTTCAGGGTGTTTAATTCTGCTTGTTGTCACAGGCACGAATTTCAGCTCGTATTATTAAATAACTAACAGTTTAAACACAACCTCACATGGATCTGAACACAGACAAGCCCTTTCATAGGTTCTACCATATTGCCGTTTTATTGTATTAGGTACTTCGAATTGACATAATTATGTAGAACGTTCATGGTTTGAGATTTTTGAGTGAAACTTTTTTCACATGGTACTTAGACTTAAAAAATGTGCAACATTCGATTATCGACTTTCAGTTGTTTTATTTATTCAGCTTAGACAAGAAAGATGGATACTTCGAAAATACGAGTTATTTTTGAATACGAGTTCCGTCGCGGAACTAACGCGGCAGAAACAGCTCGCAATATCAATGTTGCGTATGGAGAGGGGACTGCTAATGAAAGCACCGTGCGATTTTGGTTTTTATTAAACGCTTTCGTGATGGAAACTTTGTTTTGAAGAACGAACCACGTGGAAGCGGACTTCCACGTGGTTCCACACAGGTGAATAACAATGAATTGAAAGAGATGGTGGAAGCCGATCCTAGCCAAACTACCCAGGAATTAGCGGCATGGTTTAACGTAACCTTACCAACAATATTGACTCATTTGCGTCAAATCAATAAAATAAAAAAATATGAGAAATGGGTGCCTCATGATTTGACTGATCTGCAGAAAGAAACGCGTGTTGAAACTTGTGTTGCCTTGTTGAATCGATACAGAAATGAAGGAATATTGGATAGAATTATGACAAGTGATGAAAAGTGGATTCTTTACGATAACCGTAAGCGAAAAATGCAATGGCTGACCCCAGGTCAAACGCCGCAACAGTGTCCTAAAGCAAAGCTTACCAATAAAAAGGTAATGGTAACTGTTTGGTGGTCTCAGCATGGTGTTATTCACTATAGCTTTCTCCGATCTGGTCAAGCAATAACGGCAGATGTCTACTGTGCCGAACTCCGAACAATGATAGCAAAACTAGCAGTGAAACAGCCCCGACTCATGAATCGATCTTCACCATTATTGCTCCATGATAACGCGAGACCTCAAACAGCACGAGAAACCGTTTTAACTCCACAGGAACTGCAATTAGAAACTATTCGTCACCCTCGTATTCGCCAGACCTTGCTCCCACGGACAATTTTCTACGTGATAAAAAGTTTTCTTCTTAGGGGGCAGTACAAAATGCTTTCACACAGTTTGTCGAATCTAGATCACGAGAGTTCTATCGCAAAGACATAAATGACATTCCTATTAGATGGCAGCAATGTATAGATAATAATGGTAATTATTTTGATTAAATAAATATATTAAATTAAAAAAAAAACGAATTAGTACAAATCGGCAATTTCATACTTTAACCCCTAATATATAATCGATAACTCGCTAAACCTACATATAAATTAAAGCCGCTTTTTGCGTCTGCCTGGTGACCGCGTTGTGCTTCTAAACTACTCAACGGATTTTGATGCGGATTTAGCCATTATTTAGAGAATGTATTCCGGAAGGTTTATGTGTTTAATACACACTAGCCTCTGCCCGCAACTTCGTCCGCGTGAAAGGTCATTGGGCATTTTTATAAATAAAATAAAATCTTTTTATTTCAGACATTTTGGTCCATAATATTTGTTAGTAACGACTTAAAAACTATGTTAGGTACATTAAAAAAAAAATAGGAGATTACTACTTATTACATTAAAATAAATACATTAAAAAATTAAAACTTTACATTATTAAATTGCATAAAAATTCTTTTACTTTTAATCAAATACTTTTAAAAATGAAACTTTACATTTAAAAATTAAGACTTAACATTATAATAATTACGTTACATTTAAAAAAAATTAAATGACATTATAAAATTTACGCGGTTTTTGACGCGGTACCTCGAAGTACGCGATTTAGGGTTAACATTCCACGGAATGTATTTATTTTAATCCAAATGTATGGGGGAAAAGTCATGCGGTTCAACGCAAAACGTATATTTTTCCCACTTATTAATTTTCAAAAAGTGTTTTACTTCTCAGGTTAACCATTTTCAGATTGGTTCGGGGATTACTCATAAACTAGTTTTTTTTGTATAAATGAAAGCTTGGAATGACGCGGGAGAAACTGAGGAGAACAAGATAGAAAAGCTCTTAAACATTCTTGTACCTTCTTAGGAAGTTCTTTGTGCATTTTTGTAAGCATTTTATGTATTTATAAGGATATGGATATACGAAAATTCGTGTTTTTATATTAATTCTTGTTTTGCCAAAAAAAAAAAAACTCCCATACTTTTGAGGAATGCGACTCATCTCATTGGGGTAGTGTTCATGGTTTTTAATTTAACATACTCTGACTAGTTACGTTACTGGTCGATGGTGGGTCATAGGTCCGAAAAAAATGCCCATTTACCTTTCTTGTTTTAACATAAAATATATCCTATGTCACTCGGTAATGCTGTAGCTTCACATTAGTGAAAGAATGTTCGGAATCGAATCAGTAGTTCCGAAGATTACCGGCTATATATAAACTCATAAAACCTCGTAAGTATAGATTAATATTAGACTTACATTGAATAAAGAAATCTCGATGTTTTGTCAAATCATAAAAACCGTGCATAGCAGGGGCGGGTCCCTAGTTGTATATAATAATTCCGTCACGTCCTGATCCCCACACGTTCAGGATACAATCGTTCTTAATAGCGAGGATAAAATGTAGGCCAGTCAATCAGTCAGAATTAAATCGGAAGTAAGTAGGCAATAGAACTATAATGGGTTGTCTAGCGTATTGAACGCGTCCAGTCGTTCAATTTGATTGTTATCGTAAACACGTGCTTCTTACGATGTTTTCGTTGCTGTGCGAAGCTAGCACATTTATTATACATTGTGTACAATTTTGTTGTGGAGTGACAAACACGCGAGTTTATATCGGTGCCGCCTGATAGTGCCACATTAGGGCTATCGATTTAATTTAATTGATAAGTGATACTTGACAGGCAACCGTGGGGCTTGTGGCTTAGTAATAACAGCCGCACGGATAGATCGATCAGGTTAAGCTACGCTTGCCGCGGTTGGTCCGTGGATGGTTGACCATATTTACATACCAAGACCACTCTGTGCCTCGGTAAGCATGTTAAGCCGTTGGTCCCGGCTGTCATTCGTGGATCTTTGACAATCGTTACGAGTCGTCAGAAGCGCGAAAGTCGGACAACCAGTCTTACCAAGGGGTATCGTATTACGTCGTAACTGGGTTATGGAGACCAATTAGGCAGTCGCTCCATGTAAAAATACTGGTATTCAGCTGCATCCGGCTAGACTGGAAACCGACCCCAACATAGTTGGGAAAGGGCTAGGCAGATGGTGACAGGCAACCGAAATTGGAAGTACACGCGCTCTTTTGTAAACTTTTTTAATAGTCCTGAAAGGATTGTGGATAGGGTGGAGCTCATGGCTAAATAAAAACACCCGCACTATCTATTACATATCGAGACCCCTCCGTGTCTCGGAAAGCACGTTAAGCCGTTGGTCCCGCCTGTCTGTCGTAGATCTTTGACAGTCGTTACGGATAGCCAGAAGCCCGAAAGTCTGTCAACCATTCCTGCCAAAGGGTATCATGTTACCCAGTAGCTGGGATGTGGAGGCCACATAGGCAGTCGCTCCATGTAAAATACTGGGTTTAGTTGCATCCGTTTAAGACTGGAAACCGACCCCAAAATAGTTGGGAAAACGCTAGGCAGATAATGGATGTATAGGATTGTGGATAGCATTTGTGGGAATGGCTATCTGTGATCCCGTCCAGTAGGTACTTATGGCTAACTTGGCATTTTTTCCTTATCTGTGTTTATGTACGTACACCATGGCCATCAAAATGAAACACAGCCAGCAAATATTGATCACGCTGATACCCCAGGCTTGTTTACCTAGCTGATAAGTAATCTGTCTGAACACACGGGCGTCAGATAAGAAAGACTACATGAAAACATACTGACACCGTTGAACTTGACCGGGACTAGGCCTTCGGCGCAAGGTGACCAGGCCATTCTAATGTAGACAGAAGATGTACCTATGACTTTGATAACGGAGTCTAGCGTTTGTGGAACTTAGGTTTTATCAATGGATTGATGGTTGCGTAGGCAGTTCTAGGGTAATTATGCCTGAAGGCCTTTATCTGTCTGTCGCATCTCAGCTCCTAAACGAACTGACCTATTTAAATGCGGTCATGTAATTTGAAAACTGGTTTATTCTATGTAGTTCTTAGATCACCCGCTTAAAGAACATCAGCTCATTTCCTCGATGGTGAATGGAGGGATCTCAGCCACACTATGGATATATTAGTAAGATGGTTGGGATTTGTACAGAACACAATAAATTACTTCAAATACGGGCCTAGAAAAAACTAAAGCGCGGTAAATAAATTATTGGCAAAAAAATTATCGTGCGATGATGGTGTACCTTCTAAGCACAATGAACTCCTATAGGTAGTGTTTTTTTAGCGCAGAAAAAACTTTAATGGTGTAATTTTTATAAGAAAGCCCAGGCAAGCATAGCAGAAATGGCAGGCCTGTACAGAGCATTGTACAACACCTGCGATGATGATGATCTTAATTATAGTCTCTTTTGGGGCACCACAGTCGTTAATATTTCCTCGTATAGGTCAAAAAGGTTCGTGGCATAAAGGTACCTAATGAGTAAGTTTGCGAGGTCCAGGGTGCGTCGGATCTATAGTCGACCTCGTTATTGGTTTACCATCCTAAGTTTGAATCTCACTTGCACTTCATAAAACGATGGTTTATTCGCCTATCTGACAATAAGATATGTAGTTTCAACTTTAGGGAGGTTTAAATTTATTGGGAATTGTTGCCAAAATAGGTACATAAATCAATTACGACGCCGACTAAACAATAAAGTATCGGTAGTTACCGTTAAAATAAAGTATAATATACTAACAAACGGGTTACCAGGATATCATATGATTTCGGCCGATTGTTTGTTGTTGTTTTGTTGGTCGATTGTTATTCGCCGCGGTCGGTAAACAGCTGGCACATTGTTCTGTTGACATTTCGAATAGATAGAATTAGAATACATTGCATGCTTTACATACGTGGCATGTATTAAGAATGGGTAGACCGTAGACACTTTGTAACACCTGTCTTTATTTAAGATCGAAGGGAGTGTTTTATAAAATAACATAACTTCACACCTATATATTCTCTGAATGCAAGGCAGAAATGTTTGTAGTCCCATGTAATAGGGGTCGAGCTTATTGCCATCAATCGGGCTGAACCTTCTACTTACCACTAAAAACACTGCCCGATCTGACTCGTAGGAAAACAGATGTCAGCTGAGCTGACATATTCATAAACATTTATCAATATCATCAATATTTACATTTATTGGGTTGTTCAAGATAAGCTTAAAATGCTTAAATACAATATACAAGCGGTCACTAAAATATATATTTTTATGTACAAGTCTAAGTTAAAATACTTTAATCTCGGCGCTATAAAAGCTAAATGTTTATCAATGAATCACAAGAACTTATTTTACAATTCCAAGAATAAGATCATAAACATTTAATAAAGATTTTCCTTATTTTGGTATTCCACACGTAGGCGTAGCTGGACATGGTGGGTTGTATAATATTAATAACTCATTGATCGAGAAGGAAAAGTTGCTATGAATATCAATCTAAACTCCGTGTTTTTCAAAAATTCCAAAGGCGTAAACAACAATGGCCGATCGAAATTGTCTATAGTTTAGTGATTTGGTAGTATGAATTTGAAGTTCATGTGTCACGATATTAGTTATAATATGAAGTATTTTCCCATATTTAGTTGCATGGCTAAAGAAACATATCTTGGTTTCTTAGCAACAATAACACTCACCTGACGCTCTAGTTTTAATGAAACTGTCAACAAAACTTAAATTAAAACAAACTAATCAAGATGAAACGATAAACAAACTACATACAGCTCCCGTCACGCTTTTTACGTGACGGGACCTAAAACAGCTGATATCAGAATGCTTACATTCTGTTGATAAGTCATGATTTATCTCAGATAGGCACGTTGATAGCAGGGTGATTGCCACTTCAAATACAGACAGTCATGCTACTCTTATCAGTTATATTGTTGCGATTAAAGGGAAGCGCCAAGTTGCCCGCGAAATTCAAATTTTCTTACGTTGTAAGCAATTATTTGCAAGTCGGTATCAGCTTGTATGTTGAACAAAATATGATTCGCGACCGTAACAAGTATGTATTTACAGAATTATAATCATTGAAATCATCAATACAACCCTCTAAGTTTACATAATGCTATTGAAACGGTCGTGAATCATATTTTGTTCAACGTACAACCTGACACTGACCTGCAAATTGCAAAAAACGTAAAAAAAAAATTATTTCGCCGGCATAGTTGTGAGATGGAACACCGGGGTGGTTTTTAGTCAGTAAGAGTCTGACAGACCCCGCCGCCCGCCCCAGGGCGACGGACATCTATGAGGATTTTCCACCCCGGAAAAATAAGGCTTATTTATTTTAAGTTAATATGTATTAGACGTGAAGATATTTTATGTATGGTATTTAATGTATTTCCTTAACGTTTTTAATGAATAAGATTAGTAATTAAATGTCACGGAACAGTAGGCGTTTCGAACCGACATACTATCGAACTAATAAATTACCGAACTAATGAGCAATCGCTGTAGGATTTTTCGCACAAACGTTACATCGCACCAATAAAGCATCGATGGAATAAAACATCGTACAACTGAATTATCGACATCGATATAATAAAAATCCAAATTGTTTGAGGAACGATAAGCATAAGTATCACTGAGTCGAGTAGTCTTTGGAAGGATTATGTATTGAGGAGTTAGTTAGACTGCAACAAAATGATACGAAAGAAACCTTGTTAATGAGGTACTAAATGAACTAAATAGAATGTGAAATTTTAAGT
Organism: Brachylomia viminalis; assembly: GCA_937001585.2. Classification (NCBI taxonomy): domain Eukaryota; kingdom Metazoa; phylum Arthropoda; class Insecta; order Lepidoptera; family Noctuidae; genus Brachylomia; species Brachylomia viminalis. Next base: position 3,210,291 of record OW443303.2, on the reverse strand, counting down.
AACGAAATAAAAACTAAAAACTTGAAAATAAAATAGGTATTTTTGAAAGGAAAGATAATAATGATGTAGATAATGTACTAAAAGCTAAAAAATAATTAGGTAGGTCCTAGATACGAGTCATCACACCACTCTTCTGATCAATCTAGAATTCTAGAGCATTGATCAGGCTCAAAAATAAAATCGTGGGTAAGCGAAAGCGTTACGTGAGTAAATATTTATGTAAATAGCATTTAGGTATAATGATTGAGCGGTTGACTGTAAGTTGATATAAATTTCACGCGCCCCACGATTTTAATTTTGAGCCTGATCAATGCCCGAGATTGTTATGGAGAGTGGTGTAATGACTGGTATCTAGTAGTACCTACCTAATTATTTTTTAGCTTTTAGTACATTTTAAATGTTATAGGAATAATGTTGGCATTTTTGTTATGAAACACTGCTGATTTTTAATCAAGAGACTAAAAAATTGAGGACTATCTAAATGTAGCATTTATTAAAGCTGATCTTTATATAGTTTTATATCCAATCAAATGTCACAGTTTAAAAAAAGCACGGGACCCACATCTCTTCCATGTTTATCAGCTTTACGGAACAACACCCATGAAAAAAACACAAATGAATGTTACATCCAGACTCCAAACTATAACAGACGCCAGCAGACACTGAAAAAAAAAACGGCCGTCGTTTACTCTCAAACATAGCATTATAGGACTTCTTCCAAGACGAAAAGAGATGAGAGATCTTAGCGACCTTTCCGTGACTCAGACGTCCGTTTGAACTTGCCCCTGGACCTTCGCGATGACCTTGGACACACGTGATGACGTAATTTCTATGTTACGCCACACATCTCGAAATTAATTCACAACACACACGTTATTACTGTTTTCTAATCAAAAACCTGCAAAGCCATACAAATGTAAGCAATACGAACTTGTTGACATAGTATTTGACGTCACGTTTCGTTTCAACCAATGGTGCTGCGTTTTACAAATTTGAAATTCCCTCGCTTAATTAGCACTTTTATTTATTAATTTAAAGTAATTAAAAATACATTAATTACTAACATAATGATTTTGTTCAAATGTCTGGGGCCAGTAAAGATTCGGAATAAAAATATTTGAACTTAATTTAAATAACTTGCATATTCCCTACTATACAAAATCCATGTCCATTGTTTCAAAATCACAGTTTTTAAACCCACTATTTATTAATCAAATCAACAAGCTAACATCTGCTGGACATTCATAGTAGTTAATGTACCTACTTATATAATTTCATCACAAACGTAGATAAGACTTACGTTGTACTTGTGCTTACAATTGTATGGCTTTGCAGGTGTTTGATTAGAAAACAGTAATAACGTGTGTTGTGAATCAATTTAATGTTTAAGTGTAATTTTAGATTATTAATGAGATGAAAATAGTTTTGTAAAAGCACAATCGGATAATCTGCCGAGAATAGATCCATTCATGATGTCTTATTTTCTTTCAAATCCAATTTAAGTACACCTTGTTTCATTATGTTATATTGAACATAATTTTCTGTATGCTCCTGAATCTGTAATTAAAGATGTATTGTAAATATAAAAACAAAACATTTAAGTAGGTATCCGTACAACTAATTTTAAAAGTCAAGGGATGAACGTGTCTGAAGGGATCTCTCGTTTCTGCTGTGTTATTATGATTTAGGAACAGAGCTGAATAGTTAAATGTTTTATTGATTTTGGTTTACGTAAAAAACAAAAGACGAAATCACAAAACTTTGTAAACTAGATTTGGATACAGTAATCTACTACTGCTTGTGTGATTGATTTTCAACTTAGTTCTCATTAACTGAAAACATTTATCGAAACACGTCATACTTACTTACATTAAAGTGATCTTCACAACAATGTAAACGAGTTGTTGCAGATACTTCATCTCTTTTGATAACCTTACACCATTCCGTACGTATTTTTACACCTATCGGGACTGGAAAAACACTATATCAGGTGCACCTCTGATAGAGTTTATTTATTTATTACTTTTCGCACAAAAGGTACAAAGGCGGACTTAATGCCTTAAGCATTCTCTACCAGTCAACCAAGGGTGGTGAAGAGATTAGATGGCAGGTGCTGCTGCTGAAAGAAAAGGAAAGGATTGATTTTGAGCGATGTTTAACAATGATAAAAAAATAAACTATCAAAACAACGTACACAAATAAGTCCTATACACATACATACTATTTATTATACTATATACTTACATAAATATATTTATATATCTACAAATTCAAGGAAGGAGTTTCTGCATTCATGCACAATGCAATACTTGTAAACTGGCTTTTGAGATTTTTTCATAGTGAAATAAGTTATGAACGAGAACACCTGTGGTAAACAATGGACTGGATTGTCACTGGACATAGTATTTTTTACGTCATCAACAGAGCGCGCGAAAATGGCGGCGTTTAACAGCTCAAAATTATTCTCTATTTTAAATACCTTTTAAAACTTTATTACAGCATTTTAAAACAGTATTTATAGTTTTTACTATGTTATAACGGTGTAAACAATTAATTAAAAATATAAAATAAATACATGCAAACCCTATTAGTTTTCCGGTAATCATTTTTCGTCTTGTTTACCTGCTTCAATATTCAAGTATGCAACTTTGTCATGAATTTCAGTATGAAATTATGAATGGAACATGAAACAAGAATTATGTAATAAAATGTTTACAACCGGATGGACTAAGTGCTCTGTGGTCGGGCGTTAATGTCCCGTCCGCAGTTCCGCATTGCAGTATCATATTACGTATACGGCTATATTTATGTAGGAAAGTTACCTTTCATCTGTCTGATAATGATAACTGATAAGCAACGTCTGACACCATGTTTATAAAAATAGAAAGAATGAAAATACTTTCATTAATTACAGACTGAAGGGCACACCTATTAAACCTAACCTTGTATTTGAGCAGGAGGTTCTGGATTCGGTCGAGCCTCAGACCTTGGTTTTTCCATCATGAATTTCTCAGTAGGAGCCCAGAGTCTGAATTTGTGCCCAGTTAGTGGCAAAAGGCGCTGTCTATGATGTAGGTGGTCTGTTGAACAGCTCAGCCTATCGCAAAGCACTGCTGGAAATAGGTATCTACCACACCCGGTTCTTGGTTGCTTTTATATACTTATCCAAATAATTACTCGTTACAGATTTTGCAGTAACCACGGCAACAAATGCCCCCGCCCGGGAGACGTGCCTGCGGCTCTCATGTGCGTCGCCGAGGCTATGATGCCGCGCCTCATACTGCGACTGCTGCAACACTTCAGAGAGAACAGGTATATACTACAGCAACAGAAAAAATTCAACAAAGAAAATACATTTAATCGCACTTACACATGACGCATAAAAAGCAAGTTTGGGGAAATATAAGACAGTTTATTCTAGGCTACTGCTATTCTGCACTGTTAGATGAACACTTCTTTTGAGAAGGGAAATCACCATTGAGCGAAGCCGGAGCTTCAGTTAACGATTAGTACCTTACTACCCAAAAACAAATATATAAATATCGTCTGACATTGCACACAGCACCATCTAGTTCCAAGTTAAGCAAAAAACAAAACTTCTAAGATTTACGCCTTTCGGCGTCGAGCCGAGCGTTGATTATCCGACAGCATGATTTTATTTAGGTATTAATTTAGGTGTCGCCTAGTGTTACTGAAAACGGGCATACATTCTTAACATCACGCTTTGTTTCCCCGAAGGTTTGAGCAGAGGTGTACCTATAGTACACCCACATTTCGCCAGGTATGTAATAGTCCCATGTAATAGTGGTAAATTCTTGTGTCTCAGGTCTGCAGAACACCCGTTAGTGTCCGGTGCACTTGCATTTCGAGCCGAAATTAGGACACCATTTTAAAAGGGTATTGATACCAGAGTCGAAACTGGTTGTTGCATAGTCTCAGACTTTGACTGGTGATTTGGACGGCTACTCCACCAGCTGTTGGTCAGAGCCCTACAGTTTAGTTTCGATGCGTGGTGCACTGTAGTTGAGCATAAACTATTTAATGCAATCTCGAGTCGAGATTGGAAACTCGAGATCTCGCATGCTAAGTCTGTATTCGAGATTTTAAACCCTAGCTAGTAAAAACGTTTGGAAACTACTACATTTTAAAACCATAAACTAGTTTCGTGGTTTAAATAATGTAATATTAGCTATTCCTATGATCCGCTTAACTGACACGAATTTAACCGTCCTAATAGTGATTTGCGAAGCCACACGTCAGTTGCTCCTAAGGTTTCTCACGGCAACCGTGTCAAGTATATTTAGTTAATTGCGTTCAACGCATTCAGATGTAACCTAGAACTGGATTTGTGACGTTAAATAGGTCAGGCCCTAAGCAGTTAGGTCGAGTCAATTACTCGTACATGGCTGAGCATAGTGAGCATTACGCCATTAGTCGTAAGTATGCACGGTCTTGAAAACAAAATGGCCCACTATCCTGGTAGAGGGATTAGTAAGCAGTAACGAAATTGTCAATTTATCGATGTATGGATGCCACTGTCGCATATCATAAATCCCATTTCAATTGTTAATTTTTGATGAGTTACTGCGGTAATATAGTATGTAGCGGTGGCGGATCGATAGATAATTCGGGCCCTATCTATCAGAATACCAGCGCGAGCCCTATCAGAATACCAGCGCCGCAGTATTATTTTTTTAAATATTGAAGCATTATGCTGAGATATGAGCTTTTTTAGCCGCGCACAGGTCTTTAACTTTTTTCTTGTTTTTTTTTATAGTTAATTTTATTAGTTTTAAATGCTCCTTTAAATTTTTTTTTACTGTTTGTATTTCCTGTGTATCCCAAATAAAATATTTATTTCTAATTGAGAGGTGATAGATCACGATAACTACCGCCGAAGCACATTCTGTTTAATGTGCTATTAACATTGTATTATGCGTTTAAAGTCCAAGCCTACATTCAGCGGTTCCCCGCGACCTTCACACGTCGAGCACCTACCTACATGACATCCATTTTCCGGCGACTGACCTAACTCCCATACACATACTACATACTAGATGACAATAGATACTCAGCCAATCCTAACGACTTTCTCCAACAAGGGGCGCGGGGCTTTCTATGATACTCGAGCGTCCGACAGCCCTCTCGACTTCTCAGAAAGTTGCTTGTCTGTCAGCTAAGGGCTCATAGGACGTGTTGTTGTATTAAAATATATACGGAAGTTATGAGGACCTCTTTTAGGTCTTAAATCGGGGTCAGGCTTGTCTGAAGTTGGGATTAATAAACACATAGTTTCATCGAAAAAACGAAATTCATATAGTTTTTGTCTAGGTATAAAAAAGTAGGTCTTAATTTGGGGTCTGACTGTTTTTTACTACATCCACACAAGGTCTTCAGGTCCCGAACTAGGTAGAGCCTGTACTACGGTAACCTGATGACTGATATACATATACACACCCAGACACAGGTCAAACAGACATGTTCACGCACACGAATGTTTGACTTGTCCGGGGATCGAACCCGGGACCAGCGGCTCAGAAGTCAGGGTCGCTACCAAGTTCACCAACCGGTCAGTCAATTGTTGGGATAAATAATTGACACACAGCTTCATCTAAAAAAGAAATTCAAATAGTTTTTGTTGCTATCACCGTTAAAATGAACTAAATCAATCACTATTCCCCTGCGATCCTCGTAAGATTTTAAACAAATACGCAAGCCGCGTGACATGCGGGCATCGCAACGCAATCCATCCCAGATTTCCTACCACTTTTCGAAGAACCAGTTTTTTTTTATCAAACATTTTCTATTTTCTCAGTTGCGGCACACAGACAACATCAGACAGCTACCGGATCACGGTGCAGGAGTGTGAGGGCTACGTCAAGATGCTGATGGAGTTCAACAACATGGGCGACCTGATGCGCTCCGCCATGACCAAGGCTCTCATCAACCCACAGGTGAGCAAGAGCACAAGACTTCAAAATTTAAGCATAATCAGCCTATAATATTCCCCCAGCTAGTCAGCTGGGCCACAGCCCTTCCTTTACTGAAAAGGAGTGGTTAATCAATATCATATAATGTCGGCAAACTATAGAAGTAATAACCAAAAGTCGAATATTGAAACAGGCTGCTGATAAACCCAACGGCAAGCTTGGTTTCAGCGGGTATATTCTTAAAGTTTAAAACAAGAATGCCTGACCAATTTTTTGGATAGACCATTATTTTGGTATAACTCCGCATCTACTTACCGCATTTTTGTAGCACGGGCTAGAGTTGGCAAGTCTTGCTCAAGGATATGGTACAAAAATAAATCAGAACCAAATTTATTAGCCATTGTCAATGGAATTACAACTTATAAAATAAACTTGATCCATTAGAAGAAGGAAGAATCTCCATTTTGGTCAGCCTTATTATTATTACTCCTGGATATTTAAATGAGAAGCTAGCGATTTAGACATAGAAAATTTATTCCTTGAGAAACTATTCTCTTTCACAGTTTACACAGGGCAAGTACGGACTCCTCCTGTATAGTGTTGCCAACTTATTAAAAACAATACTACTATTCAATTACTTTACATCTTACAATAATTTGTAACTTAACCTTGTGTTACCTTGCTCCAGATGTACCGGAACCTGGTTGAGCCTCCGTTCCCGGACACGGAGTATGGCTGCTACATGGCTGAGTCCAACAAGATGTACGAGAGGGCGCTCGAGATGTTCCCGGCGCCCGAACCACCTGACGAGTGCGTATACATTCTAGAATATCACGATATCACCCATAATGAGTAATCCCTATTAGAACAATGAGGAATGGTCAGAATCTGCCAACTTAGCAGAGGGATTGGCAAAAGTACCAATCACTCTGCCAGGTTGGATTGGATAAATTATATTTATTTTTTGTAAAGTGGTTTAAACAAATGTTTTTACACGTCATAAAAATACACGTTAAAACTAGACGAGGTCGGTGTTTCCTATCCGCCTACTCTAAAAAGAAAAACAGGTAAGTATTTAATTGTCGATTTATGAGCTGAGCGCTAAACCAAGCAATAAAAGTCCAGCAGACAGTATCTTGGTTAGATCATACTATTAATAAGGACCATGCAGATTAGTGTCTGACCACTTTCCTTGTGGTAAGGGATGGATACCTATCATGATGGATTATCCTATTTCTCATATTATTATCATGTGCTTAGAAAAAATCTTAAACTCATATTCCTGACTGACACCGCACCCGTTGAGCTGAATGGTGCTGATCCATACGTCATGTTCGTGAACGGGCGCCGTCAGTAGGCACTGGTCATTTCTTGGCTGCCACGGCTTAATTTAATTCCTGAATTGTTTTTACCTTTTTATTATGGACGCTTTTAACGTGCACGTCTTTCTACCATGTATAATTTCAACATGAATGATGTAAAACTATTTTGACTTATGAGTGTCCATGGAGTTTCTTGCGCGTTCTTCTCCATAGGTACCTACTATGCTTTAGAATGGGCAACTAGCTTCATCTTTCTGACTGACCAACCCCTTAACAATTCAAAAGTGCCTCTAATTGGTTTATTTGAAATAAATGCTTTGAGTTTGAGTTGGGTTTGGTTTTATAGACTATACAGCTGGCTTTACTTACAAGCATGAAACTTTGCACAAGAGTTCCTTTTTGTTATAGCGAAGCATCAGGCACAGGGCTAGTTTTAACATAAAAACAATTTCCTTTCTCCCCAGGTACCGTCACCTGCCCGCCCTGGCGCCTCGTCTGCAACACAATACCTTATTAGACGAGTTCATATTCTGGACGTTTAAGTACGAGTTCCCGCAGAACGTGGTCTGCTTCCTACTCAATATGCTGCCAGACCAGGACTATAAGGTAACCAAACATTTCCTTAATGGAAACCTGTAAAACTCTAGATTTTTCATGAAAGTGGTCCCCATGGCCGTTCTCTGTTCGACTAAGGGCCAGTACACACCACGTTTTTTAAACGCGCCGTTAAACCGCGTTTTAGAAACGTGCGTCGACGGCGCGCTTTTATCCTACAGAGGTCTACGGGCTGCGTCTGACTCGCGTGCGTATTGCGTCTGTATCTCTAAAAACGCGCGTCAACGACGCGTTTAAAAAACGTGGTGTGCACAGGCCCTTAACTGTCAGGGATCACACATTCAGTATACTGTCCCAAAAATCATGATAACATGTATTGCCTTAAAACATAATTATGTCAACCATCACTTTTAGCAAACCTATTTTGATACGATAAATTGTTGGCACTCCTACATAAGATTTGAAAGCAGATTTGATCAGAGGCTTGATCAGACTAGTGTAAAACGATCATAAATATACTACCAACAAGCCTCACTCAGTTTAAATATACCTCAGCTAAATATTATGCTAAACCACGTTATTCTTGTTACAGGAACACCTAACTCGTACATTCGTGATGCACTACGCTCGCATTCCCCTCGTCCTAGAAGACGCCGCCGACCCCGACACACTATCCAACCGAGTAGTCCACATGTCTGTACAACTATTCTCAAACGAAGCCCTAGCATTACGCTGTGTACAGCAACTCCACCTCCTACACGTAATGGTCTTGTCTCTACGGCTGATGATGGGGAAAATCTTAGTACAGAATACATTACATGATCCTGATCAGAATTTTCATTACGTGATTGATTGTACGCGTCGTGTGATGAAGGAGCATTGCTATTGGCCGTTGGTGTCCGACTTCAATAACGTGTTATCGCATAAGAGCGTCGCGTTGCTGTTTCTGCAGGATGATGCGCTGGTGGACATGTGGTTCGAGTTTCTTTCTATGTTGCAAGGTTGGTTGTTTTTTTTTTTAAGTTAAATGTACACCCTTTCTTCCTCGACTGAAAAAGATTTCTTTAGAAAACAAACATAGCCTTTGTCTTTAAAAATGGGGTACAGCTCGCGCGATAAGAGTTTGGCTTTGACCGTTATTGCGCAGAAATCAGAAATTGGGTATCAACGGGCAATTAGCGGGGTGCGGGGCGGGTGTGTAGGCGCACGCGGTGCTCTGATTGGCGCTCCAGTCGTTCCCTGCCTCTCGCATCGATACGACGTACCGCGCACTCCTGTTGTACAATCAAAAGTTCAAAAATCCGAAGGTCAAAGCCAAACTCTTATCGCGCGAGCTGTAAGAGACGTTTATAAATAAAGGGGTAAATGTCTAAGAAACCTTTACAAATGACATTCACAAAAACAAGCCTTTTAAAATACTCCACACATAGGTTTGAAATATGTATAAAGTCTAATACTCAGCAATATATGTTTTTTCAGGCATGAACGTAAACATCCGTGAGGTCGGCGGCCATATTGAATTCGAGCCTTCCTCCTACTACGCAGCGTTCTCCTGCGAGTTAGAAGCGGCCGCGTATCCCATGTGGTCGGTACTGTCGCACCTGACGGATGCGTCGCACGCGCCCCTTGCGCGACGCATCATCACGGCCGCGCTCACCTACCTGCAGGAGTGGCTCGACGCGGTACACTTCACTACGCCGCACATGGAGAGGGTGAGTACATGTACTGTCGCACCTGACGGATGCGTCGCACGCGCCCCTTGCGCGACGCATCATCACGGCCGCGCTCACCTACCTGCAGGAGTGGCTCGACGCGGTACACTTCACTACGCCGCACATGGAGAGGGTGAGTACATGTACTGTCGCACCTGACGGATGCGTCGCACGCGCCCCTTGCGCGACGCATCATCACGGCCGCGCTCACCTACCTGCAGGAGTGGCTCGACGCGGTACACTTCACTACGCCGCACATGGAGAGGGTGAGTACATGTACTGTCGCACCTGACGGATGCGTCGCACGCGCCCCTTGCGCGACGCATCATCACGGCCGCGCTCACCTACCTGCAGGAGTGGCTCGACGCGGTACACTTCACTACGCCGCACATGGAGAGGGTGAGTACATGTACTGTCGCACCTGACGGATGCGTCGCACGCGCCCCTTGCGCGACGCATCATCACGGCCGCGCTCACCTACCTGCAGGAGTGGCTCGACGCGGTACACTTCACTACGCCGCACATGGAGAGGGTGAGTACATGTACTGTCGCACCTGACGGATGCGTCGCACGCGCCGCTTGCGCGACGCATCATCACGGCCGCGCTCACCTACCTGCAGGAGTGGCTCGACGCGGTACACTTCACTACGCCGCACATGGAGAGGGTGAGTACATGTACTGTCGCACCTGACGGATGCGTCGCACGCGCCCCTTGCGCGACGCATCATCACGGCCGCGCTCACCTACCTGCAGGAGTGGCTCGACGCGGTACACTTCACTACGCCGCACATGGAGAGGGTGAGTACATGTACTGTCGCACCTGACGGATGCGTCGCACGCGCCGCTTGCGCGACGCATCATCACGGCCGCGCTCACCTACCTGCAGGAGTGGCTCGACGCGGTACACTTCACTACGCCGCACATGGAGAGGGTGAGTACATGTACTGTCGCACCTGACGGATGCGTCGCACGCGCCGCTTGCGCGACGCATCATCACGGCCGCGCTCACCTACCTGCAGGAGTGGCTCGACGCGGTACACTTCACTACGCCGCACATGGAGAGGGTGAGTACATGTACTGTCGCAACTGACGGATGCGTTGCACGTCTGCACTATACCTATCTCGGAGTATGCAAGTCGAGATAAGTTGTGGCTTCTGGAAGGTAAACGGACTCCTGAAACCCAGAACTATGAGCTAAAATACGGCCAACGAGAAGCGACACGAAAGTATATTCACCTAAAACACGACCGTGGAGTTGACAATCTACTATCTCGTTCTCTCGGTAATAATGTTTCAAGGTTATGTTGGGATCGCCAACATTCAGGCAGCCATTTCATTCGAAATGCGCTCGTATCATATCTAATCATTATATTATATAAATATAGTTTTGTTATTTTTCGTTGTTATTTAATAATTGTTACGTTGTAAATGTGATTATTACAGACTCAGAAGAATCGGCCTTTATTTAAAAAAAAAAACCTCGTATGAAAATTATTATCATTCCCTTAATTCCCATAATATACAATAGTTCACACTATAAAACACAAATTTATAAAAAAATATATTCATTGTATGCTTTTAATAACAATTATAGTAATTATACTACTCAATTTGTCAGATAATTTTAAATTGCTTAACTACTAACATCATAGTCAGCCGTGTTCCCACTGCTGGGTCACAGGCCTCCTCTCGATGAGAGGAAGTGGGCCGTAATTCACCACGCGGGTCCAGTAGATGTGGGTTGGTAGATGTTACATGTCTTTGAACTGTTGGTTCTAGGACATGCCGGTTTCCTCACGATGTTTTCCTTCACCGTTACATACAACTACTTACATAAATAATACAATTTTCCAAAAATATTACGAACCCCTGAATTTGCTAATGGCCTTGCATTGACTTTCTTGACATTTGGTATCGCTTTTCGTTGGCCGTACTTTAGTAGTGCTCGAAGCTCGTTCCTTTGCTGTGGAAGAGAAATTGTGAAATCGAGTGAATTCCGCACTCCACAGTTCGGTGGAAGGAACGCTTAGAACCAGTTTATCTATGAGAATTTCACGAAAAAAACAAAACGAACCACCGCGGTCTCGGTAGTATGTCGCAGTTGAGATATTTACGCTTCCTGCAGCTCGGCGCAACCTGTACCAGTTAGTAACTCGAGCTTTGCCCGCCAGGCGGAGGTGATGCACGCGTCGTTCCACTTCCCGCTGCACCGCTACCTGGGCGCCTTCCTGTGCGCCGGCGTGCGCTCCATGGGCGTGCGCGCGGCCGACGTGCTGCCGCCGCCCGAGCTGCTGGCGCTGCTGGCCGTGCATCCGCTGAGAGTGCAGGTACGGACTGCTTGCGGGACGAGACACAGGGTTACTGCCCATGATCTGTTCCAAAAGGATCTGATTAACTATACAAATGGATCATAAAAGGTGCCTGAGGATGCCAGTTTGTAGTGCCACTTACAAATTGAGTGCTTTCATTTGATCATTTGAATACTTAAACCTGATTTGAACCTAATTTGAAATCACCTTAAAGACGTTTTTCGTATAATTATTCAGGTTATTTTTATAACATCGATTTTCATCGATGATTTTTCAATTACAATTTAATTAATACGATTCATACAATAATTGTGGGAAATAGTGGTGAGATGTAACTTGTAACCTTCTAAATACAGATGAATGTGTTACTAGTTCTCTTTAGTTAGTGGTTGCGTAAGAATTTTGCTTGAACAGGGTTTGTTTGTACTTTTATTAGAGACATTTGGAACAGACTATAGTTAGTCTAGTGGTCCAAAGCATGACTGCTAAACGTTAATGTTTTTTCAGTAGAAAATTCTCAGCAAAATACTTAATTTATTAGTAGTAATGGTGCCCTTAGCTCTTTCTTATTCTCGATGTAATTTCTTACATTTTATGGGGTATTATTCTTTATACTTAATAGTGTCATTGCATTGCACCAAAACTAACATGAAATTTAGGTAACATACTTGTTATGTACTCAATACTTTTATTGCATTCCACATGTAGGTAGGCATTTTTAGGTGATAAACTTATAATAAAGTTAGATCATATGGACCCTGTCGGGCACAGCAAAATTAGTGAGTTGGGAGATGTATGATGTGTGGATGGACGTATGTTTGTGTAACCTTGCTGAGACGCGTGACGTCATGTACTCGGCCTATAACAATACACCTGCCGAGTGCAAATCCTGACTCCTGAATCTCCGTCAAACCAGGTCTCTGATACCTGTCATGCTAATTCACAAATCTACCTTGCTTATTAAACTGTCTGGCGGAATACAAGTGGGCGATGACAACTTTTAGAAAAGCCGGATATTCTAATATTTCATTTAACATCGAAAGGTAAGTTTATTATTAATTAGATCATATTTTCTTATATTCTTCTAATTGTTATACAGAGTTGATATGACAGAGGGGTCTTAAATTAGGTATACTATACGTGTTTAGTATTAATTCGATACGGTATAAAAATAAAAAGCACCAAAAATTAGTTTATTTTTTAAACAAACTAAATAGCTTACAAATCAGAGTAAAACGCAATCACCCTTTGTAAATAAATTTAACTGACCTTAGATACCTAGGTAACAAAGCGCCAACGACGCGCGCGCGTCGGAGCGCGGCGAGTGTTACCTCGTGTCAAAGCGGGCGGCCGGCGGAGGCGCGGGCGGCGGCTTAGGCCTCCGCTCGCGCTGGCTTTTATGTTAGTAAGGTTTTGAATTTGAAGTACGCGCACAACAACAATCACAACAAAATTTGTAAATTCTCCATTCAAATTAATGCACAAATTATACCGATGGAGAATATTGTTATTTATTTTTCTAATTAAATCACTGTCCGTTGCTAAGCACTTTAATTTGTGAAATGCTAAAATAAACCAATTTTTTATTTCAAGAATTGTATTTACCTCTGAGGCATACACTTCACCCTTAATGTACCCCCACAAAAAGAAATCCATGGGAGTGAGGTCTTAAACTTATTTAGTGTCCTATCACAATAACAAAACAAAATCACAATTTATTGTCAGCGCGGAGCTCGGCAAAACAAAAGCGAAACATACTTTCCGAAAAGATACCGGCCGTCGGCTCACTGAGGCCCCGCTTACCGATCGCAAGGATCTAGGATGCAATAGCAACACACTGACCTATTTCTATTTCTTTTACGCGCGGGATGTTTTGCTATGATTGTCACTCTCTTAATGAAAGTGCAAGTGTGTGTGTATTTATTGCTTCCTTGTTTGCATTGCCATCTTTTTAGCGAAAATATTTGGTTGTACTTGTGACTTGCGTCAGAGCGGCAACAACGCAACGTAGGTTAAACTCAGTTTCATCGTTTTAAGGTGCATGACCTATGCGTATAGACATAATCAGCTGTTAGGAAAGATACATCGTGTTCAAACGGGGCAAAAACTTAAAAAAATCATTTGCGATTAAACTACTGCTCCTATTTAATAGATTTTTCGTACAGAACTTGAAAATGGTACCTAGTATAGGCAGTTTAAAGGAAAGCCCCTCTGTCGTATCAACATTGTATATTGACATCTTTTAAATTATGATTATTACACAAGCGACGATAACATAATATTTTATTTTATTTTTTTATTAAATGGCATTCTATAAAAATAAATGCAACTTAAACAAGAAGTTGCCAATACTAATTTAAAGCGTACGTTTCTTTCAAAGTAATCTGTGGGTGATCCCTATATTTGTTAACTAAGCACGGCACGTTTAGCAAGATAGATTCACATCTCTTCTACAATTCACTTTCACTGTGACATAACTGAGAAAGGCACCAACTTATTACTTTTACCATCGCTTACCATTTTGCGTAGAGGCGTATACAGGGTGTAAAAAGACCCGTCATATAGCCGTCATATATGCATTCTGTACATCAAACTAAGTAACATTGCACATAAATAATAGCTGGGAAGAGACTTTTGTTTTTGGTGTGAAAATTTGTTATTTGCGGTAGTGCGCAGTGTAACACATGCAAAACATTGTGCGTATGGGTGCATGCAACAGTACAGGGGTCGGGGGGGTATTTAAAGTTGTGTTATAACATTAAAAACTAGTTTTTGTAATTAAAACGTCAGTAAACGTTGTAATTTTGACCTTCAATATCTCCGCAGCCAGGTTCCCAGGTATGGTTCGGTACAAAAAAAATATCACAATGAGGGGGAGTACAAGTGACTCTCGGCTTCGTTAAGTGTCTTTTTACACCCGTTATAATGTGCACTAGTTTTTCAGTGTGATGCTGGCACTGCACTTGGCGGATTTGCGTAAATATTCGCGTTATCCATACTAATATTATAAATTAGAAAGTAACTGTCTGTATGTTACCTCTTCACGCCTAAACCACTGTACGGATTTCGATAAAATTTAAGAGATAGATGGCATCCTGGGGAAGGACATAGGCTACTTTTTGTCTCGGTAGCACGCTCCCGTGGGATAATGTCCGACATCCACGCGGGCGAGACTGCGGGCAGAGGCTAGTTTCGTCAATAAAATAGGGTATATTTTGTTCTACCCTAGTATCTCGAATATTTTGACAAATACGCATAGACAAAAGAAAACGAGACAAGGCAAAGTAACTGACTATCCACCATTTACGTTTGAATTTGTGAAGTAATAACAAAAACGAACCTGTACCATATTAATCTTTATTGTTCATATTTGGAGCTGTATGTAGACTAGAAAGTTAGAGTAATCTATTTCCTACAGGGATGATACATGAAACAAGATCACATTTTAAAATAAATTACGATTTAATCGGATATGAATACGGATTGTATTACTATCATAAAATGTTTGTTTTCATAATTCAAACTGACTTCAAAATGTCCGATTGTAACTAAGTATTACAAATTCCATTGGTCAGTTTGGAATACCAAAATGGCCCCAAAGAAATGTTATTACGCTTATTATTATTCTACGAAAGAGACCAGTCGAGTAGGTGGACAATGAATCTGAAATATCTCCGTGGTCCTTTCACTGGAGTATTTACATAAAATCATGTTTGTACTCATCTGACACATATTTGTACCTAAATGTTCATGTAAACAGACAACGCAAACACATTAATGTAATGTTATCTTGTTTGATATTAGCATCCCTTTTGTACATACCCTACCAATACCATTGTACGCCACACTATATCCCGAAATAAAACTCAGTACAAGACTTAAAAAATACGTATTATCAAAAAACACAATTACGCTACATTACAAAATAAAATGAGTATATTGAACTGTATTCTAATTGACGATGGGTAAGAATTCGGTTGTTTCTGCCTCGTCGACGAACTCTGATGGGGGCGGTTCTGCCTTCACGTGTTTGGAGTAGTCGTAGGTGATGACCTTGACGGCGATGAAGCCTCCGGACCCCTTCGCTCCTCTGTGGTACAACCCTGCTCCGCTGAGCAAAGTCGCTCCTTTAGTGTTTAGGGCTGCGGGCGATAATTTGTTGTTTTAGTTATGTTTCATCAGTATCGCATAAAAATAACTCTCTATACAACCCTACAGTAAATACATTATAATAAAAACAGTATTTGTCCCACTGTAGGGCGAAGGCCTCTTAGCTTAGATAAAAGGCATGAGCATTGATCATCACGCTCGCACAAATTGTAAAAGTTACCTAACTAATAACGTAATCATAACCGTATCCCAAATTTACAGTAAATAAATCAGTAATTATTTTACCTTTGGAAGGCACGACGGGCTGTATATCAACAAACGGCACGGTGCTCTGCGCTGCGTCGGCATCGAAGTCTGAGTGCGTGAACTCCATGAACTGGTCGTGCTGTGAGTCTATGCGCAGCGTCGTGTGTGCGCGCGTTGGAATGTCCGGCTTGTATAGCTCTAGACGTGATCTGGGAAGAAATTGGAAACACTAGGTTTAGTGCAAAAAAAAGGCTTCAGACTCAGATTCTGACTAAAATTAGTCTCAAACTCGAAGCATTTATTTCAATTAAACCATTTATAGGCACTTTTAAATTGTCAAAGAGTTGGCCAGTTCCTCTACTCTACCTCTACCGCTCTCTATCTCTCTTTTAAAGACTCAGTTAGACAAGGATTCCACTGAAGTCGTCAAGCTGGTTTTTGCCGACTTTCGTCTATGTCCCATTTGCCGGGATTGTTTTTTTACAGACAGACAGACAGTTCCTTTTACCCAATCATGCTGGGAATCAAGCTGTACGTACCTAGGTGTGTGTGACCCTTCTGTGTTGTCGTTGCTGATCCATTGACTCCTTTCTGGTGAAAGTTTTCCTGTCGTGTAGTTAAATGGTGTAGCGCGAATCTCGAAGTGTAGATGGGCGCCGATCATTCGTAATCTGTGAAAGAAAATGTTGTTTGTGTAAAAGTTATAGCCGAAAAAGGATTTAGAATTTTTTGTTGTTTCTTTTTAAATTGATTTTTCTCACCTGGCTCCAGTCAAGACATGTCCCGAAGGTGAATCCAAATCGTCCAAGTCGATGGCTCGTCTCTCGTACGTCAGCGTGTGGTAGTCAATGCCGTCCATTACTCCAGCTTGCGTCGGGTCGAAGGCTTGCGCCATCACCTCTTCCGAAGACTCCACGAACCCTCGCTCCACCAGCTTACCCTGGTATATCTGGATGTGGAACACTTTACCGTGCTTCACTAATCGCATTCCTGTCACTACCCTGAAAATTGCGGAAAGCTGATATTAGTATCGAATTGAAAATGGCAAAGGAGTAGACCACCCGCACACTCAACTCATGCTGTTAACACAATAGAGATGACAGAAGATGGCATTAGATCCGAATCGCTACGCTGTAGATTTAGTTGATAGATACTGTTTTCTACTATCCCTGGAAGCGGTATGTACAACGAAAGCCAATAAGGTCGAAAATACACGTAGGTTAGTTTCTCCACTTCTCCAAGTACTGACTTGTTGTTTTCTATATCTGCCAATGCCTCTCGTAAGCTGAAGAAACGTTCAGCCACGCTGACTTCGTCCTCGCACAGACAAAAGCAATACGAGCAGTGAGTAAGTGTCCATTTCCACCAGGAGTCGACCTTAGAAGGAAAAGTTTCATTATAATCTTCGTTTTAGTTTTGATTTCTTGGAGCAGGTTTTGGAATGTCCCTAAAAGTGTGCGGGTGACCCGAACATTTAAGGGACTAACTTGTTGTTTTTGATGTCTGATACTGCTTCCCGGAGACTGAAGAAGCGGTCGGAGCGGGTCTTGTCATCGCAGAGGCACATGCAGTAGGAGCAATGCCAGAACAACCAGCGCCACCACGAGTCCACCTGGACATAGCCACTGAATTGGAACACTAGGCTTGATTGAGATTAAGCGGAGTCATATGATTACGTGCTGCATACTGTCGAGGTCAGGTAGCGGTCGAGTAAAATACTTATACCTGTTTCACATCTAGTTAGATTGGAAGTTGTCTCTAATATAAATAAAAAATGTGATACTATTTTAATGTTATGCTGCAAAACACAAGATCATGGCAAAAGTAAAGATTAAGACATACAAAATATGTAGGTACATTATGCATTTTCAAGAAATCAATCTAAATTAAATAAAATCACTTATTGCGACTTGATATCGTATTTGCGTTCCGATTTGTTTTCTTTAATCATCTGACCTCATTAACACCCTCTAAGTCTGGTAGATAAGCCACGTAATATTTAATGCTCAGCAAACAATACATTTATCGCCAATATAATATAAACATTGGCGGCCAAAGGTCTTTGTGGGTTATTGAGATGATGGGGCCAATGTTGGCATAGTCAAATTGGTCTAACCTTGGTTGTTCCCAGTCTACAGCTGCCGACCCTTCCCAGAGTGCGTCCGTTTTCGTACTCGATCCATTCATACCGCCTGGAATTGCCGTAGCTCTGTAAAGTTCAACGTATACAATTAAGGCTCCTCCAGACTTGTTACTCATAGTTATAGTTCTACTAGAACGGCGTCGCGCCTGTTTGCCTTTATTCGGATAACTTCGCAATATTTGTTCGCTCGTGATGAATTATTGTGATTGGTTTGTTTACTAACGAGGTCACGGCTACTACTTTAGTTCAGTACCGTTTTTAATAACAAAGCTAAGAAATATTTGCTCGTTTTTTTCTTTTGTTGTTTATGTCCCAGTTTGTCTTTAAATCTTTTGATAATATTCTCAGAAGTATTTAATTCCTCTTTGTCTTAGTTCTGCTCGTCATGTGGCATGTTGAACTTTAATTATAACAACAGTACAATCAGACTGGACAATAAAAAGATGACTCCACAATCCTACATCAATTAAAGCAATTTAGCTTTGTGTGAAACCGTTATAATGTATTATCTCTAGCTGCTTTGTTTATTTCATTTATGTCTGCTTAGTAAAACTGTCGTGAAATCTTTAACTGTAGAATGGTTGACCAAATTAATTACAACAAATCATGTAATCAGACATAAGATTTCATTGAGCAAATACAGAGCAATACGCATACATAAGAAGGTTTAGTGGTAAAATATCAAAATTTTCCATACCGCAGGACACACCCACATGTCAGAATCCACATACTGGCAGTCAATGATCCTGCCTTTGCAAATGTCTTGCTTTTCACAGAACTGCTCCTTGAAGCAGTTCTTGTTCTCTGTCAGCGTGTAGAAGGCGCAGTTCTCCTTGCACGTGCCGTCGCTGTTCATGTCCACTTCGTTCTCCACGTAGCCTTGCAGTAGGCGAGTCACTTCCGCGTAGGTCGCTGGAAGATAAACCTTATCGACTGTAGTTGGAAAGTTCGAGAAATGTTTTGAAGTGTAAAATTTGTTTGTGTTAATAAATAATGTGTCGCAGGTCTGTTTTTGGTGTTAGTTGTTTTATCACTTTTGAGTGGCCTATGAACCGTTTAAAATAATTAGATGAAGCTATAGGAATTTTTCCACGTAGGTACTTTTTCATGTCCTTTGTTTTTGTCAAAGATTGCTAGTGACTCTTTTTGTGACTGAATACATTGGTACAAACATCTATATATAATATTTGGTAAAAACAGCAATATCTTAAATAGTACCTAATCTCAAAAAAAGGCTTGTCTGATAATTTTTCGGGATAAAATAAATTAAACTGTTCAGGTAACCAAATTGCTTCACTGACAAACTTCATCAAAGTCGTTTACCAGTTTCACCTTCGCTTAGTACCTAATGATAGCAAGAATGCTTACCACTGCTATGCACAGACGGGTCACACCGGTACAGGTCTCGATTGGCCGATGCTAAAGCTGCTCTCGCCGCTGTAGCCGTCTGTCCTGTTCTTTCAGAGTACCTTTGCCTCGTTAGACTCGCTTCCTGTGTGAAGTTGCCTGAAACAAACCATGATTATTTAGGATAGGGATAAATGGAATCGTCGATGCAATGAAGAAGAAAAATAATGATGAATGAAAAATAATGAAATAGATTCTTTAACATAGGGAGCATTGCACATTTATTTTGTTGATCTGCCATAATGTAAGATATTGCTGATCTAGCGGTTTCTATTTTATTTATTAGAGGTGGACGATTTCATTACAATACTAAAGTTATTAATACTAAATAGTATAGTTTGTATGAAAAAACCGCTAATAATTATATTGACCAAGAAAACAGTGGGCATGTGCCTACTTGCCTATATTGTTATTATTTACTTAATAGTTGTGTCATTAGTCACTATTTACTAGTGCAATATACCTAGTTGTAAGTTTAGTGTGGTTGCAGTGATTATGACGAAGATTGACGACTGTGTTACTCTACATGAGATGCACATATAGTTGTCCAAAGCTCACTAGAATTATCCGTATATTATATGGGTTTACCTGGCAGCACGGCGAATTATAATTTTTCATAACAGAGCAAATCGAGCCAAATAAAATTAAATCTTATTTCATGGCAACAAGACTCAATTTTAAATGCATAAAGTAATGCTAGGGTCAACACGATTTTCTTAAGACTGCGCCGAGCGAACACGGCGCGCGGATAATAGGTATTTACTGCGGCGCGCTAGTCGTGTGCGTCGTCACGCACACAATGACAAGTTCGCTCGGTGCCCGCTTGAGTTGCATGGCAGAAGTTGATAACTCAGGATTTTTACAATTTGAGTGACTGAGTGTAACTTAGGGTTTTAAAAAATTGAGTGTATTGAGTGACTTGAAAAGACGAATACTGTTTATTTAGACGGTTCTGTGTAGGTACATAAATCCGATTAATAAAACTAATCCTATTAATATTAGGTATAAACGTGAAAGTTTGTTTAGATGAATGTTTGTTACTCTTTCACACGAAAACTACTTTTTATCCCGGTTTTCCCGTGGGATAATTTTCGAGTAATATCGGGTGAAACCGCTGGTAACACTATATATATATTTGTTTGTACTATAGTAATACACAATCCGTTCTCTTACTATTTATCGATTGCGATGAAATTTTTGCGTTGTGGAGTATACGCCCTGGAACTACACTGCGTAAGTAGGTTGGCTAGGTGAGTAAGTTGGTAATATATGAGTAGGTTGTTATAATAAAACCAACCTGTATTAAAAAATCTATAATTACTAAGGTTCTTCACCAATGTATAGGCAAGGTTCTTCACCAACGTGTTGGCGAGGCTCTTCGTTGGTGTGCGTTTCCTAAAAAGTAATATAGTTATTGTATTTAAATAAAATGATTAAGTTGACGTAATTATCAGACGTACCTATGACTAAAAAAACCATACTTGCGAGCAATAAACTGGATTCAACTTCTGCTTGGCTTGATACAATTTAATTTTTTTATATTTTTATGCAATGAACTATGGGTTGTGATATATCATTTTAAATGTAATTTTACTAACTTTCAACCACTTTTGATATCATAACGAAAAATTGTTTACTTTTGTCATGGAACGTAAAAACGAAAGATATACATTTTCGGAACGAAATATAAATTGTTTGGAACTCCTATAAAAACTGGACGTTTATGCAAATTTCTCATCAGTCCAATATTTCACGTCACTGGGAATACTCAAGTTATAAAAAAATGGAAACCACACCTACATAAGCCCCAGAAGCAAAATAAGGTCTGAAACAACCAGCGATTACGTGATTCCAGAGTATTGCCCTCAAGATAGTTTAAAGAATACTTAATGACTAAGTCACTCACTTGGGCAAAATATTTGAGTATTTAGTTGCCAGCAAACATTGGCAACAAAATAAAAACGATAATAAAAATTTAACTTACGGCGTTGGAAGAATTTCTAGTTTCATTTTCTTTGTTTGCATCAGTAATGGATCTACAAAAAAAAATATTCATATTATATCTTGTAATGACCAAAGTTTTCAATAAAGCAAATTCGCAATTTTAAGAAAAATATTGTTCCATCGTCGTGGAGTAATTACACCCTAAAAACCTATTACATGATACCCATATCGAATGTTTGACAAAAACTAGCATCCGCCATCTTGGATTTTAAAATTAATGTCAGATTTGCAATCGCCACCCCCAAAAACCTATTACACGATACCCATATCGAACGTTTGACAAAAACTAGCATCCGCCATCTTGGATTTTAAACATAATGTCAGATTTGCAATCGCCACCCCCAAAAACCTATTACACGATACCCATATCGAATGATTGAGAAAAACTTGTATCCGCCATCTTGGATTTTAAAATTAATGTCAGATTTGCAATCGCCACCCCCAAAAACCTATTACACGATACCCATATCGAATGTTTGACAAAAACTAGCATCCGCCATCTTGGATTTTAAATTAATGTCAGATTTGCAATCGCCACCCCCAAAAACCCATTACACGATACCCATATCGAATGTTTGACAAAAACTAGCATCCGCCATCTTGAATTTTAAAATGAATGTCAGATTTGCAATCGCCACCCCCAAAAACCTATTACACGATACCCATATCGAATGTTTGACAAAAACTAGCACCCGCCATCTTGGATTTTAAAATTAATGTCAGATCGGCAATCGCCACCCCCAAAAACCTATTACACGATACCCATATCGAATGTTTGACAAAAACTAGCATCCGCCATCTTGGATTTTAAACATAATGTCAGATTTGCAATCGCCACCCCCAAAAACCTATTACACGATACCCATATCGAATGATTGAGAAAAACTTGTATCCGCCATCTTGGATTTTAAAATTAATGTCAGATTTGCAATCGCCACCCCCAAAAACCTATTACACGATACCCATATCGAATGTTTGACAAAAACTAGCATCCGCCATCTTGGATTTTAAAATTAATGTCAGATTTGCAATCGCCACCCCCAAAAACATATTACATGAGACCCATATCGAATGTTTGAGAAAAAATTTAAGAAAAGATTACATCCGCCATTATGTTGGGTAAAAGGAAATAATATAACAAAAAAATAGAAATACGTACTTTCTGAGAGAACAGTTTTTTTTTCGGAAATTAGCGCCAACTTTCTTCTTGTAATATCTTTCCTTATGCTTTCCCATTTTACTAAAACAAAAATACTTACATAAAAAAAATGTACTGAAAAGTAAAAAAAAAAAATAAACAGTAAATATTAGATAATATGCACAAAGTCATTATCAACTCAAAAAAACAAAAAATATGACTTACCTTATTCAACCGTTTGCGTTTGCGTTTGGCAAGGTATAAGTACACAATAGATCGCGAAGTATCGTTAGCGGCGTGTCGCTCCCCGATGAGACGTGACCACTCTCCGAGCTCTCGTGGACGACTGAACTTTCGACCGGTGGACGTTGCGTATGATTCAAAACAGCGCGCGCAGCGACTTTATTTTAAACAAAATAATGTCTAAAATAACCAAGCGACATTTTCGAAAATGTTAAAACGACAAATTGTAGTATGATTATTAAAGATTGATATGAATTAAAGTTTGTGAAAAAATTCAACGGTTTACTATCAAAAATCAACTAAATACGATCATGCTATTTTAAGATTTTTGTCCATCTTTACGTAATTTTGTTATTTAAACTAGACAATAATTATAATTTTTGCCAACGAAGAATTGTTAACACATTCATTGTGGTGCTCAAAACATATTTTTTATGGTAATTATGGTAATAGTATTGATGATATCCCTTTAACCGTGGCGGCCGTTTCGTATGATTTTGCTCTACGCAGCCTTAATAATAATAGCTAGCTTTAAAAAATATCGTTTTGGTCATTGTATTATGCTTTTAACTCGATACTCTATAATTGGGGTGTATGAGGTCATGTGTTAATTATGTTACGCGTTGTTTATAGATAGAGATATTTACTATACATAGGGCTTATTTTTACAAAGTACTATAGGTGTGATTTATCCGTAGATTAAAATCGACCTGTGACAGATTTTATTATGGAAATACTGTCAAAAAATCAAAATTAATTCGCTCGATAAGCATCGCTTAAGTATAATTTCAACTCGTGTAAAATCAAAGCGTTTTCATGAATGCGTTGTGTTAAATAATTTAGTACTTTATTTCACGAATTAAACTGTCATTGATACGTAGAATTAAAAAACCTTGTATACAACGTAAAACAACAAACAACAAACGTAAAACCTTGTATAAAATCAATTGTTTAAAGATCACGCGGGTAAATACTTGGTGGTATTGAAGATCAATTACTGATCAATATTTATTATTTTAACTTCCTATTGCTTCGTTCTTGTTTTCCTTGCTCCACATTAAAATAATGATTACATAATAAGTTTAACATTAATTTTGCTTGTTAATTGTTATAAATAACAAAGCGATTAAAACTAAGTGCATTATCTTGGTTCTTGGTTAATTTAGTGCCTTTTAATTCTCAATTGACGATGCGAGAAGAGTTAGCAAGTTGCCTTCAAATACAAATTCAAATTATTTATTTGTAAAACATAGGTATAATATAGTAAGATCAGATTCTAAAGTCAGGATCGCTATGTTTAACCTAATAGGTATACAAATTTTTGATGGGTACATAAATAATAATTATTATTCAAATTAAATGATAAAATTAAGCATAAATATATCGGACATTTGACTCACCAAACGACACATCCAATAATTATTACATATTGAACTTGTCTGTTAAGAATTCACCAATGGTTATAGTACGCCTTTTTAACCATAAAGTCTGTGAGCATTATTTTGAATTTGTTAACATCTTTTTTAGCTCTTCCTTCTGATGGTCTTCCCTATCCCCATGTGCAAAAGTTTTGATTTAATTATAATGTTGTAATTCTTTTATTCGTAACCGTTTGTAAACTACATGAGACATATACAGTCATTCAGAATGGACGTGATAGCATATTTAATTAAATGTTTTGCATAATATTTTATTGATAACTTAGATGAAAATGTACTCGCATTGACGCATGCGCTCGCGACTTGAAATGACAAAACAAACTGAATCACATGTAATAATTTTAAAAAGAGATCTTTAGTCAGAGCTTTTTATAGAAAAGCTTGTGCTAATTATGATTTTGAGGACAGCGAAATACTTATATTTATATACGTTACGATTCAATTAATTTTATATAGCTATTTTAAAATATGCATTGCCTCCTGCGCTCACCGCTCCACTTCTGTTTTTTTTTTAAATATTAATTAGATCATAGATAATTATTTAATTATAACTTTAACTCCCCCCACAGTGACCAGATGTGAACATCTGCGCACTTACAATGCTTCTATTTCTATGATAGGGGTACATTATATTATTATTCCTTTTAATTACTTCCGCAGTTTTGATAAATATATACTCGTACTTAAACAGACAATCCTAATCAGTGTTCTAACCTACTTTACATTTATGTAAAATAAATCTTTTCTAATTACCTATTCAAATCACATCACTTACGGTCACCACCTGACTAAAGAACAAAGAGCCTTAGCAGTTTTAGTGTCAATAGACTCGGCCTCTATTACATAGGAGCTATAACAAAACTGTGTGCATCTGCCTGCCCCTTCAGGGGACTACAGGCGTGATATTAAGCTCACCTCTTCCGTATATCCTGAGCAGCATCCAAGAGAACTGCATCATGGCGTAACCCTTGATCTCAGTCAGGGCTATGGTGTTGTACATGTCGTATATCAGCTGGTGAGGGGACATCTGAAGGTCACACACGTCAGAATCCTCCTCCTGAAAATAAGATATGGTTTTTCATATATCGATATAAGAAAAACGGTGGTCTGTTTTGAACAAGAAAATATAAGGTATTCTTCTTCGAGTGCCGATAGCAATCTACCGGAAATAACCTACGGGTTTGGCGCCAACATTTAGATAGAGTGTCAGGGATATCTTCTTTCAATAAAAAAAAATGTGACAGTATGGAAGATAAAAAGCGGTCTTCGCTGCTTCTAAATAAGTGCAGTAGAGCGATCATTAGTTTGCAAAATGGCTATTAGACTTTTGACTAGTGATTATAAAATGATATGCAAGCGATTATGCATGTAATGACATTCATGACTAAGGAGCATTGTAAACGTTACGTATCCATTGTATTTAACAAGCTTATTGACTTTTATTTTAATCGAGTTTTTCTCAAATAATACAACTCATTGTAGATTGAAAAGACTAAAGCCTAAGGAAGTAAATACGTGATTTTCAGTGACGAGTCATATTATTGCTCAAAATTACCTATGAAGTCATCTTTGCCAATAATCATATTAGGTAGATATGCATAAGGCGGCAATACCTGTGGGAAAAGTCAACATTGGATTGATAACGATTAGTAGTGTTTATTGTACGATAAGTACTGTTATATTCTTGGACGGACAGTTTCTGGATAAACGGAATGTTATATATAATTATATAACACTGGTTTTTTCCTGTTATTGACCTTCTGATTATGTTAAGCAGATACTGGAATGTCAGCGAAATATTTAATCAAGAAACTCCTTTATTTTCGTTATTTAGGTAGGTATAAGACTATAAAGAGTTGTTGCTCTAAATAAACTATTATAACATAGCCGTCGTTCTGGTGCAGCTGGGTAAAAAATGCTCGATGCGTGGTGGTCACGCATTGCCCTCATAAAACTAATCATGCTTAATTAATCTAATTGGCTAGGTACAGTCGTTACAATTAAAGTTTAATAAACACATCGTATTTGTTATTATTATCTAACTAGCAATAAAGTTTTAGTGATGTGAAAATTATGAAAAAAATAAACGGTTTTCTGAAAACATTAAACGCGTTTAAAATTGTTCTTCAGATATTTCGTAACACAGATGAATCAGTGGAAATAATTCGCCAATTTGTAATTTTTTCTTGGCGCAAACTCGACCTACTTGTTTCACTCTCACATGCGGGTAAAGCATAGATTAATACATTATTGTTTTGATAATCATAAAGTACAGGACATAAGCTGTGTAGTGGTAGTCGTGGTAGACTCAATGTTGACAAGTCATACGACACCTTAGCATATACAATGAATATGTAACATCTAATTACTCGACAACTAAGGGATAATTAACGGAATGCATTCTTTTCCTCATCAAGACCATCCGGTGTATTGCAATTATGATGTTTTTGCCAATAGCAAAGACGACCAAGAATATAAGTATTGATTGCACAGAGGGTTATTGTGAGATCCTTATAAAATAAGAAAATACTGTTTACCTTAAATCTTTAACACCCTTATGTCATAACTCTTTACCCTTTAAAATATTATTGTTTTTTCACTAATGATAGGTAGTAGTCTAATTTTCTAGGGGTAGTAAAACGTCGTTTAGGCTAATAGTAAACTAATCTACTACTGTAACGTTTTATTTACAAATGTTGTGATAATCTCAGTCTCGTTTGGAACAATGATACCTCGGCTACTTAGTAACGGCTATAATTATACAGTTATAACTTTCACGTTTTGTCCTTATAACATAACGATTATCATTGGCATTCCCCGAGTGCCTTAACGAATATTAAAATGGAGAAAACGTGAAAATACACAATCTAGGTTTTCATTATTTTGTGATATTTACTTATTACGATGTCAACATTCCTACCCTTTCGTTACTAAATGTGTAATACAAAAATTACAATAGCGGTATTTATAAAACTTTTTATATATTTGGGTAAAACCAACACGCGCCTTATTAAAATAAACTGCTTTTTGATATCCAAAATGTTTGCCGTAGTCGCAGTAAGCATTC
Organism: Brachylomia viminalis; assembly: GCA_937001585.2. Classification (NCBI taxonomy): domain Eukaryota; kingdom Metazoa; phylum Arthropoda; class Insecta; order Lepidoptera; family Noctuidae; genus Brachylomia; species Brachylomia viminalis. The sequence continues at coordinate 3,182,666 of OW443303.2, read as the reverse complement.
ACTTGAGTAATGAGGGCATTGCTTCGACGAACGCGAACAAAATACGATTACTCAATACACTTTATACAAACAAGACACCTAAATGCGACGTTCTCCAAAAATAATAATGCTATTATAGGGAAATTGTAAACATTCCGATTGTTTTACGTTATACATCAGGTCACTGACATGTTGCAAACATCTCTAGTTACTCAACTTTCCATTTGTCGTTCTACCACAAACTCGACTATTATTAGTCACTAACTTTACCTGGAGGGCTGAGCGGAAAATATCCCCGTGTTCCAAGAAGCCGTGAATCTTCCTCACAGCTTGAGCCACTGAGGTCTTCGGATCCATTAGAACCGACTCTGCCATGTCCAGCCAATCTCTGACTGGAGCTGGCACTGTACCGGGCGACGCCTGGTGCCTCACGAACTCTATGAAGTTCTTGTAGAATCCGTCTACCACCTGCAACTTTTCCGACACTTTGCCCCATAACCACGAGTTCAGCGTCAGTCTCTTAGGCCTTGGAATTAACTCGATCTGCTCGTTCAACGCGTAGAACGCCTTTGTCAGTTCGACGTCTCCGCCAAGGCCGGAGTCCCTCCACATAGGGTCCGTCACGTTCCTCCATAGCTCCTCTTCTAGGTTGTAAAACTTCTCTCGAACTAAGTCCGTAGGTGTAAGCTCGGTGGCTAACCCGATTGCGAACAGCGCAAAAAGCGCTGCGATTCTCATTGTGGCACTGGAAATGAAACGTTTTGTGACGCGGCACGAGTTACACTGACTGACGCGAAGTGAGGGGACCGACGGAACGCAGTGAGTGGGGTCGCTCTAGTGATGCGCCGTGCAATGCGTAAGGTCGAACACTATCGATGTTTTGTTTCAAAATATATATTAACATTAGTTAAAATACATTTTATCCGAATGACGTGTCAATCGAAAAAGAAATGCCAAACGCGCTCTTCAGGCATTTGGTTGAATCCTCGTGTTTGTCCTTATAAGCGTATAAATATAATCTACATTGTTTCTTATCGAAGTTACCATGAGTTTATCGCATCGTTGTTTTGTTCTCTTTTAATTTGATTTAATTTGGAGACATTGAACGGCGTAATTGCTATGACAATTATTTTCAACGGTAACCAACTTACTTCGTATGCAAGTACTCATTTACTATTGACTTTTATCTTTAGGAATAAATTCACTCTGACTATCGTAGCCTGCTGGATATTTAGACTTCTCTCAAATTGCGCAAAAAATCCTTAAAAAATTCACTATTTTAATTAAGAAATTAAAAAATAACCTTTTATCAAAAATAAAATGCATCATATATTATGTAAAAGTATTTATAGCTATGAAACATTTCGTTACAGCTGACCATATCATCAGACGAATTGATACTTTTCATCAAACTGCTGTATCGATATCGATTAGCTACGCTTTCGCTTACCCCATCATTGCGCACCCGCATGTTAATACTGATAACTGTGCTTTAATAAATCTTCTCCTGTTTTGACCCTTATCTCCGCGGAGTAAGTTAGAGAATTGTTCATATTGTCTTTTATACATATGATGGTAACATTGTTATTATTATTTGCTCGTTACATGTGCGGTGTCAGCTGGCAACTCCCGCGCAATATGTCGCATGAGCTGCCACATTTTTTACACACACAAGGAATACGAGACTTATGTTTTCTTTGTTGTGTTCTCGGAATTCAATCTACATAGAAACAGGTTGTCTTGGGAACTGTACGTGAAATCCGTGCTTCCGGACTGACTCATAGCGACTGAAGCTCTGGTGACGACGCGACAATTTAAATTTTTATGCCACGACTATGAGGCGGGAGCGGCCTGTGCGTTGATCACATCCGAAAAAACTAAAGTAACAAAAATATTTATATAAACTAACAGTTTCGGTCATAATATTTTTTATTTTAAGTAATTCATTTCTTTCGATCAGCAAGTTCAAAGTTATTTCTTTAAAAGCCCGTAAAGAAGAAAACGTTAAACGTTTTTCATGGGCATTTAATGTTTGAAAGTGTGATACAATCTCTGACATATATCTCCACGCGGTCTATACAACGCTGACCAATACCACAACATTGAGAAATTACTTTTTGAACGAACTTAATTATATTTATTATTGAATGGATCAATGTGCTAAACATGGTCAATTGCCCATAAAACTTATTGCCAATGGTGATATTTTTAACGAAGTGTTTCAAGCTGTGCATTTTTGTTATCGATAACTTTTAATTTCAAACGTAACCGCCGTATTACGAGGTTTTTGTGTAGTTTATATTATTTTCTAGCGGAGTGAATGGAACTCTGAGCAGAGCAAATGAATCCGCATGAAGTATGCATAACTACATTAGTTAATGGTCAACCTAATATAAATTACATTATTACATGGTATTTAATGTATTCTAAGCACTTCCGCATGATGACAACTAGAAACAAAAACGTTTTACTTATTGTTTTGCGATGTGGTAACTATCAACAACCTATTGAACTTCATTATTATGTAGATTTTTTATTACTAGTGAAAGTTTCTAATTTATAATAAAGCACTCTATAACGTCAACAAAATAAAAGTCGAGTACTGGACATAGGCGGCCCTGAAAACCGATGTATGGTGAGTTGGTGACTATAAAGCCATCTTCATCAGCACCAAACGTTGCAAGTTCTTCCATTAAACCATAAACAAAAAATCGATTGAATAAATACAGCACGGCCCATCCCTACGGCCCGTGCCATAAAACAATATTTCCATCGATACGACACCGGTGTAGTGATCTGCGTTATGAGGAAGCGCCAATTACCGCGTGTTACCGGTCGGCAGGCGGGGAGTGGTGTCTGCGTTACCGTGGGGCGTTGCATAGAGTGATAACGTCAAAATAGACTGCATTATTTAGTATTTGGTACAGCTGTTGTTTATGTTGCAGCTGTAGTTTAAAAGTGCATTGTATGTGCCTACTTGAAATAAATGCTTTGACTTTGACTTTATGTTTCGGAAGATGAAGCGAACCCACAAGTGACTGTTCCTAAATTACCGTAGGCTGGTCAAATTTTAGTTTTTCTTAATTAGGTATGTTAATAATAGTGTTCAGGGCGGCTTTCCCAGAAACAATAACAATATAATTTACACCTTATTTTTTTTCTAATTAGTTAATGAAACTAAATAGCTAGGACTCAGTTAATTTATTGGTATGAAAAAAAGATAAGTAAGCCATTTTAATTCAGATTATCATTAAGCATTTACAATTCATAGAATTGTACAAATTGTGTCACTTTAGATTTCTGCTAATAGGGTGGGTACCTGCTTATTGCACGAACGTGTCAATGTTGAATCGCCTTATCTATGAGTATGACGTATCCTACCTCTTTGTCCGTCTCACTGCGAATTTTAATTTATTCTTATTTAGAGATATTCTTATATGCAGGCAGTTAAAAAAAACTGAATATCCAGGATGACTAGATGCATTGGCAATATTACAGGGAATGACGGTACTTATGAATATAAACAAGGAACTCACGCTGAAATATTATATTCAAAGAATTTTTTCATATACATTTCCTTTAAAAAGTACTGCAGTTTTGTGTGAAACAGCATATATATTTTCCAAACTCTCAGAGTTACTTAGTGGTCCACCATAAAATACTGTATCACGAGAAAAATAACTAACAAAGAATATTAATTTGCAAGGCTTTAATTCGATATTTCAACATTATGATGATTCATCCATCAGCCTTCAAAAGCAAATTATGAGTCAAGTACCTCCAAGTAAGGTGTCCTGTACTAAAACAGGTTTCGGATCACAGCAAGAAGGAATTTTATAAGTATGTTTCTTCTTCGAAATCTTCTTGATGTTAAAGGTGAACTACTTTACCCACGTCATCCATGTGTAAGTTTTTACCACGCTTTTATTAGCTTGACTTGAGCTTGAGTGAATATTACTAAAACCCAACCTTCACCATATATGGTTCAAGTGTCATTTACCTAATGCAAGCAATTCTAAGGAAATAACAAATAATTTTAATTCAAATAAATTTTGCTGAATCACTTAATTTACAATTTTAATTTTAATGCCATTATACAACAGGACATTTTAAACACAAATTGTATTTATTTATTTAACTATTTATGTACACACTTAAATAAACAGACAAGAAGAAAAGAACAGAAAAGTAGGTACAAAGGTGATGCTTATTTCTAATGAAATCTCTTAGCATACCTACGATAGGATAGTAGATTTAGAGACGTAGACAGCCAGAATAGGCAGAATTAGGATGTAGGCATTCGGGATTCATATTTTTTTTTGTTTCATGTGTGGAATCTAGCCTACTCTTTGTGTTGTGTTTTGCGTCATCTTTGATTATAATTCCCGTGACAGCCGCTGATTTGCAATTTCCTTAGAATACAAATATTAGTAGTGTATCTGTACCGTCATCACCCAAATGATCAGCTGTAACACGTCCAGTGCCAGATACATAGCCTTCTCCACAGCCCTCCACTTCAAACGTACAATATGATATCGTTGTGACACTTTGTTTTGTCATTGTTTAACATACGCCAGGTCAATGCCAGCCCTGCTAAAGGAAGTATCGCAGGATACGATACGACCTTTATCACATCCTCCAACACACTTCCAAGCTCCATTGTTTATTTCTAAACCAATGGTAAACGGTCATTTACTTTCTGACGGTTTCCCCCGTACAAATACTCCCGCCAACTCCAACACTTCCAAGCTCCATTGTTTATTTCTAAACCAATGGTTAACGGTCATTTACTTTCTGACGGTTTCCCCCGTACAAATACTCCCGCCAATTTAGAAGATTTAAGGTCTAAAATTCTGCGTATGAATCAATAAAAAAATCTTCTGATATAACTACTACTATTATATGTACTTATATCGTTTAATCCATCCAAAGGTTGTCTGTAAAAGATCGCTTTTAGCGATAAGACCGCCCATTGTGTCACCCTATGTAAAATTTGTACATTAATATCTGTATTTTTTTGGTGTAGGTACATAGTATAGAGTATATAGACTATTCTATTCTATTCTATTCTACTGGGCGAAGTGGGACAGCTGTAGTCTTACCGAATTCTTGACTTTTTCCTCAATTAATTTCGTAGAACGCTATTTGAATGACCTCATATTATTTTATGACACCTGTAACGATGCCAATGAAGGGTTAGGTTGGTTTCAATATTTTTCCCCTGTATTGTAATGTTGTTAACAATTTCCCACAATAGCTAACACACATACAGGATGGATACGAATAACAGACACCTACCATACGTTTTTATCACTTAAATGACAGTATTCTCACAAGTTATATATCTTATTGTTCAATACATTTCTCACGGAAAAATAGAGTTTTAATTTGTAACACAGTAAACTCATTACTACTTGAGTATTTTTGCTTGTGAGTGACACATATTCTCATTAGCTTTTATTAGTACCTATTAGCAATGATTTTAAGCTGCATAATTACTGAGTTTTCATTTTATGGTACATTACAGGCAGGGAGTAATACCCAGGGATGGTATACATTATTATTTTTTATTATTAAAATTAAGTTTTAATTAAGTACCCATACCATATTTAAAAAAATATTTGTTATGTGTATCGCAGTCAAAACTTGGTTTCCTGCGTGTACCAGTTTTCTTTATTGCCATCATATGAATCATTGACGCTTCATACCAAACAGAAATAGCTACAAGGTAATTGCGCATGATTGTTACGTGCATTGATTTTTAATAATCAATGCTGACAAGACAGACCTAACCAGCCAACTGGCGCATATAAAAATCTAACACCACAATACTTATTGAAAACAATACTTAGGTACTATCAATCATAATGCTAAAGAAAAGTTATCGTAAAAGTAAAATGTATTCAAAATCAGCATACATGTTAACAATAAATAACAAAATCCATATCTCTATCAGATTTGATTCCTACATCCTTTGAAGGGGTATAAAGTTCAAATAAGTGTGACCGCTCAGTCCAAATTACACTGGTTATGGCTGGTGACAAAGAAAGCGGGCGTCAATCAATTGTTTATCAAGGATACAGCTATTGGGACCAGCTAAGTGGAGCTCCGCGGTTCAGACAGAGTTGTTTGACCCTTATATGACTCATTCTTTACTGTTAGCAAATCATCTCATGTGGGACAAATGCTCGACTGTTATCTACCAAATAAATGAATAAATGAGAATATTCGAAGAGTCGGTGACGTTATTCGCCGGTGTTTCGAAATAAAATTCAGCAAGCATTCGCGTCAAAGTAAGAACCACCCATATATTTTGGGAGTCGATCAATAACGTATTCTTCGAAATTGACTACTGTTCATTTATTCTGTTATGTAAATCAAATAAGTAGGCAATACAAAAAAAAAACAACCAACCGGTTTCTTGTGTGTCTTGCTTGCCAAAGATATTACACCAATTCAACAATGCCGACTCTGTCTTAACAGCTTGGGCAATTCTAACTTAAAACAGATTTTGCTTGAAAACCGTTACACGCTATACGTCAAACTTATTAATAACTGTTATTCAAATGAACTGAATATGAAGAATTCAAGAGTTTTAACTATCCTAATTGATTCAACAGGATACTAAACTCAATCGACCGTTTGCCTCAAGTGATAGTTCCTAAGACCTTGACTGCAGCCATTCCACCACTACAGGATTCTAATGCCCTGCCTAATAACATTGATCTTATAAAGTGTTCATAATAATATGTTCGGTAACTCAGTGCTGTATGGTATGGGCGCTGCGTGTGAGTCACGCAACAGTTGACATTGAAAACGAAGCTTCTCTTTAATTTGTGTAACATCTATTATGTTTACCCGCATGACAGATGTTAGACGTAATAACGATACGAATCGACAATTCATGGCTGTTTAGAGCCGGACGCAACAATATCAACGTTATATGAAACAACACTGAATGGAAGAGTGTCTAATTTTATTTGCAAGTTTGGTTTACTGTTCTTACAAACCTGTAAGTCATCCATAAGCAGCTGCAATAAACCTCGTCCCAACAAGTTCTTGTGGGGAGGCACAACGAGTGCGTGCACTCTCTCCAGCAGGCCTGGCAACGCGCCAGGGTCGTGAGACACACACCACTCCGCGAAGTCCCGCAACGTACTCTGCTCCAGCTCCTCCTGCAGACCTACGTACTCGCGCATCTGCTTATTCGACCACGCGACTCGATTCAACAGGTCCGACATCTCATGCAGCCGCAACTCTAACCTAGTCGGCTTGTTTCCCTTCCTAGCTAAAACCAGCGCGATCGCACCAACTTTCTGCACACCGAGTTCAAGTTTTTCGATCGATCGCGAAACCCCCGCGAGTCGCGCCAATATTTCCCGCTCTCTTCGCCGGACCACGGGGAGGTCCACGCCGCCCGTCGCATTGAATGGCTTCCCGAACACATCCCAGGAGTTTAACACCTCTTCGCCTACTTCCTTGCCTAGTTTGATAACGTCGATGACCTCGTCGACGAGCGCCCGCGAAGTATTCGTGAACACGAGTAGAACAAGAAGCGCACGGAAGGTGCGCAGGCGTCGAACGGACATGGCGGCTGACGCGTACCCACTGATGTAGCGCGCTCGAGGTCGTGGGGTTGCCAAGACACAGCACGAAATTACCGCAAAACACAATTTTAAACTATATGATTATATATTATGCACTAATTTTGTAACTTCATTTCTAAAACAGTATTATTCTAAACGGCTTTTCGTCAGCACCTATGCGTGTAACGCGTTAATTCAATAACGCGCTTAAGCACTGACTCAGACGTGTGATGCCTTAGTAGAACTGACGGAGCAAGTTTCATTTATTTATACCGTTGCTTTAACTTCACGCGCTCTCATTGGTGGGATCTTGTTTTACTAAGTGTTAGTGAAAGTTATTTAAAACTATTCTTTGGATTACTTATTCTTATCTTCAGTAGGTACTTGTACAGTCGCCAGCACATCAGGTTATACGAAATTGTCAAATTTCTCGAAATGATTTTTAACTTTAAAATGTTGAAGGTTAGATTTAAAATCGAATGATAAAATTTTACAGTTTGTGTTAACTTGACCTGCTGCTGTGTGTACTTGAATGTTTTGACTATGTAACTAATTAAAACAAAAACAAATTAGTAATCGTTTGTCAATAAAAATCTGGGTAATAATAATTGGTGCCCATTTGATTGTTTATGGACAGTTCTAAAGCTTTTTCATACAGATACTATGCTTAACAAAATGTACAAGAAAGTCCCCTAATATGGTAAATGGTTCGTAAAGCTAGCAACACCGTACGGTTGTCAAGTAAACAGTTGCCGCCCGGCCTCCCCCTTTAAATTCAACAAAACATTTTTGGAACACTTTCCATTTCGATTTTAGAACAGACCCATTTTTTTTTAAACATTTGAATGATAAAGGACTGACTTTTGTGTGTCGGAATTTTTATTAGTACCTACCCACAAAAACATTTGAAAAGGATACCTATGCTAATGAGAACTTATGTGGGTCCCATCTTAGCAGGTAACAAGTAAACAATTTAAGTATATTATTTTGTTTTCAACTTAATTGTATTAAAATGAAAATATTGGTTTTTAAGTACTTAACTAGAAATGAATTTTGAATAGTTCGTGTAACACGAAGGTAACATTATTAATTAGGTACCTACTTATGATAGATATAATTATTACGCGTGCAAAAAATACCTAGCCAACCATTGATTACCTACCAAAGTAGCCAACGAACAAATGATATGTACATAGGTTCAAATATCACATACGAAACAGTCATCATTACAAGAAGTTATGATAACATGGTGTCATATTCAACTGCTAATCGGAACTTGTATTTCGGCCTAGTCCTGAGAAAAAGAAACGAGAAGCTTAATGCCTGTTTCACAGGTTCTTCTTTCAGGAACTGGGTTCGTCTTTCATTGACTTGAATGTGCTCTGGCGGCTGAGAGTATGTCATGCTCACTCAAATGTGTCGCTGGTGGTGGCGTGTGTATTGGATCATTGAGTTCCCTTCAAAATGATTGAGTTGAATGGTGTTGAACCGTACGTCACGGTCGTGAACGGGCGCCGTCAGTAGTTACTGGTAATTTCTTAGCTACCACGGCTTATTTTAATTCCATAATTGTTTTTATCTTTTTATTACGGACGCTTTTAACGTGCACGTCTTTCTACATCGTTCTCACATGTGTAATTTCAACATGAATGATGTTACCACTTTTTTGTAACAATATTTTGATTTAAAAGAGTGTCCATGGAGTTTCTTGCCCGTTCTTCTCCATAGGTACCTACTACGCTTTGGAATGGGCAACTAGCTTCATCTTTCTGACTGGCCGACCCTTTGACAATTCAAAAGTGCCTGTAATTTGTTTATTTGAAATAAATGCTTTGAGTTTGAGTTTGACAGTATTGTGACTCCCGATATGCACTTTGCCTACCGGATCCAGGGATCCTCGGTCAATAGTTATAAAAAATTATTTCGCAGATAAGATAACCGGTAGTACTTATCTGGAGGTCGTGATGTGCTATCAAAGCAAATAATAATAAATGTATAACCGTCTTGTTTAATCCTTACTCTTTTACTTATGGGGGAAGTGCCAGGATAGCCCGCGAAATTCAAATTTTGTTAAGTTTTTTGCAATTTGCAGGTCAGTGTCAGGTTGTATGTTGAACAAAATATTATGATTCGCGACCGTAACAGGTATGTATTTATATTTGCTATTTCATGAAATAGTTATTCAATGGGATTATAATATGAACTTAGAGGGTTGTATTGATGATTTTAAGTACTATAATTCTGTTAATACATACTTTTTACGGTCGCGAGTCATATTTTGTTCAACATACAACCAGACACTGACCTGCAAATTGCAAAAAACGTAAGAACATTTGAATTGTGTGGGCAACCTGGCGCTTCCCTTTAATTCATAATTACACATTATTATTTTGTACGCAAAATACGCGCATTGACTTGGTGTTGCGGACACCAGCCCGTATTACCTATTATGTGAAAGTATCTGAAGTAGTTTATTGCTCAACCACGCTGAACCCATAAACGGCTGAACGGATTCAGATGAATTATGTGGCACAGAGATGGAACATAAAATCAAATCGAAATCAAAAGTCATTTATTCAAATTAGGCTGAGAATCAGCACTTTTTGAACGTCAAAATCACATAAGACAGTCCCCCCAAAACGCCCACCCTTCACCACTTCCTAGTGCTTTAGCTGGGAAGAAGAAGTGGCGGAACAAACTCCCCAGCAGCACTGCTGTCTGTTCAGTTAGAAGAACTGGATTCTATATAGTAATTAACATTACGAAACACAAAAATATTAAAATTATTTGCCATGTCAGCTAGCACACGCCAATATTTAAAACTATACTCAAGCAGAAATAAATAATAAAAACAAAAACGCAAACAGAACTTAATACATAATAAAAAGCCTCCTGGCATAAAGGGCGTGCCCGCTTACATATGCAATGCTGCATTATGTTTATATGTATATAGCTGTAACTTGTAGCCACAAATGATAAACCCCAATGACCTTCGAAGTAAAATAAAGAAACATTAATTTCTAATAAGAATAACAAAACCATAGTCAGCAAGATGACCTGTCACCACAAGCGGCACCCGTTCACGAGCATAACGCAAAGATCAGCCATTACCCCCCTCGCCATATTTGAGGGAAGGAGGCAACCCGACCACCGATGCTACCGCAAGCATTGACATCTAAGGGAGCATGACGAACTTGCTGCCGGTTGCTCAAAAGAATAATAAATATGATGAACTGTCGAGGTCGCTAGCTAACCATATATTACAATACAACTCATTAAAAAATATTGACATGAGTAGATGATGTCAATAATAAATAAAAATTAAATTAAACTAAAATTACTAATATAGTCAAATAAAATAAACAATTATATATGAACTCGTATAACTTGTCAGTAGGTAAGCTAATTTTGGAGAAAGAACATAAACATTGTCTTGAGTTAATCACAGCGACCAACTATTTTTATCGTTTAAGTAATCGTTGATTGAATAGTATGCCTTTGAACAAAGGTTGGATTTTACTTTAGCTTTAAACGCATTAAAAGGCAATTCTAACAAAGAAGGGGGAAACTTGTTATAAAAGTTTATACCAAGCCCAACAAATGAGTTATGGACCTTATGAAGCCGGTGAAAGGGAGCACGTAGTTTCTCCTTGTTTCTAGTGTAAATCCTCAATTAGCATTATAGAATACTTTTAAACATAAAATAACATCCCAGAAGGACGACAGAGGTGTACCTATAGTACACCCACATTTCGCCAGTTATGTATACCTAAGTCCCAAGTAATAGGGGGTGAGCCTATAATTGCCATCAACCGGGCACAAATCTAAGACGCCCGGTTGATACTGAGAAATTCCCAATGGACAAACTAATTTGCCATGCAATCGAACCCATGGCCTCATGCGCTTGCGAGTACTAGACCAACGAGGCAGTCAGAACACTTTCCGGGTAATTGGTATCCGGGTAAATAAAGTATAAGATGCGATGTGATGTGTCTAGGATGCGAATGAAACCGCGGGCAACAAATATTATTTAAGTAATTTTTATGTGCAATTTTGTGTTGTCGAAAGTGAATGTATTCAAGGCATCTTGACGAAAGACAAACAAAAACTGTGCAACAGCATACGTTGTCGGTGTTTACATCCTGGCTCTGTGAAGAATGCCATGTTTACACCCTCTCGTGCTGTAATTTACAGTTATTTGTATCTTTGCAGCTCACTTTACGTAGTAGTGGTAGGTATGGTTTGATACTGTAACTTAAAGGATCAATCTTAGTTCACTTCCGTCATCTGCCCAGCCTTTTTCCAGCTGTGTTGGACGCATTCAGCTGAATATCAGTATCAGTGACTGGGTAACACGATTATTTCATTATTCGGATGCTACTCAAGCCCTCTACTGTAATTTCAAAGCACACCTACAAATTTTATTCAAGTTGCGAAAAACGAAACTAATGTTTGTCATACAATTTGGGTGACATTCATCAGAAACAATACCCACTCGACTGTTTCTAGACACCTACATCCTACATGTTACCTCTGCCAGTCTAGGTGGAAGAGATGACTAGATCATAACGTCCTGCATAATATCCAGCGCGTGCGCTATCATTAGCAGCTAACTACCTGCCTACGTTGGCTATGAAAACATGACCTTGTACACGCTTAACAGTGTTTATGTCACTTCTGTACAGTGGCTGTATGAACAGCAAATATTAGACTGACATAAAAGTACTGTAGTTGTTTAGTTTCTGTCTTCCCCATGGGAAGACGGCGTGAGTTTATTATGTATAAAAGTACCTATTTGTCAATGATTTGAACTTGAACTGGTATAGAACCCTAATTTTACGATCCCGACTTGCGTTTGACCGGTTTATTTAAGTAACATGTAGAGGGCGCGAGGGGCGGGCTATTGCCTGCAACCAAGCAGAAAACTAAACTGCCTGGCTGCTAGCGTGAATAGGAACAACTCAAAAACACTTTGCTTAACTCTTGGCGTGAAACCCAGACACCACGCATCACAACCCTTCACTTTCTCGATCAATCCGTACTAATATTATAAATGAGAAGGTAACTCCTGTGTTACCTATTCACGCCTTATAAATGATAAATGATTTTATTTCTGTAAGTAGGTTTGAACAAACACTTTTACACGTCATTCATATTTTTTTTTTAACTAGATGAGGTCGGCGTTTCCTGTCTGACTACTCTGAGAAGAAAGGCCGAAACAAACTCAGAGGTCACAGTCTCTTTTAAAGTCCACACAAAATCTTGGTCAGATCATGTGAAAGCTATGTAGATCGGTGTCTGCAATGGTCTTTTGAGGAAAGAACCACACAGGTTGAGTGGACCTGTCCAGTCAGTGCACGCAATTGTCAGTAATCGTGCAGCTCAACTTAACGGCTGAACGGCACACAGGTAGACCGTGACCTGGGTTTAGGACTTCAGACTGAAACCAGACCAGTAGACTTATCGCCCGTAGGACGTTCTCGTACGTTCGTCGTTCGTTCGTATTATTTAAATAAATAATACATTGAAGAAGTAGCTACGCTACAGACACCTACAGGACATGGATAGGAGTATTATTACTTCGGTATTACGTTCCCGTAGAATAATTTCCGAACGCCACGCGAGCGAAGCTGCGGGCAAAAGCAAGTGAATTAATAAACAAAACATACCATAAACTGAAACACCAGTTGCAGCACCCCTTGGCTGGTAAACAACGGCCTGACGAGCTTCCTCATCTCTTCCAACAGTGCCATCACCGCTGTGTGGTCATGCGACACTATCCATTGCGCGTAGTCCAGTAGCGGCTCAGGCTCAGGCTCGTGGGCCTGCCTCACGTACTTGGTGAGCTGCTGGTCGATCAGAGCCATCTGGCCGATGACATCCGCCCATTGTAGTAGCCTCACTTGAAGCAGGCCTTTGGCTGGAAAATAAGGTTTTGATACTTTATTCCCTTCTGCCCTCTTCGAGTTGGCCACCGGGGTGGTGGTTAGCACTAATAGGTGGCGTTTACCACTCCGGTGGTCAATGGTACCTATTTAGTTTCATCTGCTCCCTTCGTAGTTATAGTACAAGGGTTTATTCGCATTTCGTATTGGACATTATCAATGGAAATTGAAATAAAACTTCAAAAGTCAACTTTTCGTATTGGACATTATCAATGGAAATTGAAATAAAACATCAAAAGTCAAATTCCTTTAAACAAAACAGCCTGGTAGGTACCAAGATGAATTTGATGATACCCACAGAGCTAATTATTTAGGACAATCCCAGCGCACTAGCAATGCTGGCATTGTTCTTTATCCTTTTGTTAATTAATATAGTCATCGTTCTTAGGTACATTACTTTTAACTTTAATTAAATGTGAGTAATGTGTCAACAAGCGTATTTTACCTATTATAGATGGCTTTACTTGTTTAAGATTTTTCATTTGTTTTCTCTCGATACTTTCTAGTTACCTAGCTTTATCAATGCCGTGAAACTCTGTTATTGCTATCATCTCACTATCACTGAGCATTGTATGCAGACTGTAAGATGCTGTAACTGACGCAAAGTCTGCATTGAGCAGTTCATTGATAGTGGGGTGAACATTCATAACTCATGTAAATTTATAAGGCTGTTGAGTTACCAAATAAAAAAATTAAAAAAAAATTGTTGGCTTGGGGAATTGAGGATACTTCCACAGAGGTATAATATCGACACAGAAGGAAAATTACTATTTATTCGGCACAATCAGATTCCAATAGCATTACACGAAAATAATGCTACAAGCACTTTATAAAAATAAAATAAAAACTGTTTAACTCACCTTGCCCCATTAATTTCTCTAAAGCAGGATGCTTATTGATCAGACCCTCCAGATTACTCTCCGTATTCTTCATGTAGTGCTCGTAATATTTTGCAATTGGCACGGGGGCGTCCGTTACGCTATATGACCATAAATCTATGACCTCCCTGTCCATGAACCCGTGGACGCCATATTTTGCTGCCATTGCGACAGCAAACAATAAAAAGAATATAAATTTGATGCGTCGAGTCATCTTGACGGGTGTAAGGAGGACTGATGAATAATGTAAGGAGGACTGATGAATAATATTAGTACTAGGTACTCATTTAAAGGGAATGAGCCGCTATCGCTTCGTAGATGACCGTGCAACCTTTCTATCTTATTAGCAGATTGTTTGTACACTCACGTTTGTCGTTTTCTTTCAACAAAGATTTTTTTACAATTACGTGGTAGGATACCCCATACCATAATAGATATAATTATAAGCTTATGGCATCGGACCATAATTTGGCTAATACTTTCACATTTGAACGTTTTGTTTGGAAAATGTATTTTTTTGTCTCATTTCATTTTTAAATGCTTTATAAGTATACATATCAACAACATTACAATCGTCTTTTTCTTCTCCCACAGAGCCTGTTCTACGAGATCCTGGCAGGGGTATGGGTGCGCAACGGCCTACAGATCAAGGGCCAGGCTATGACGTACATCCAGGCCAACTTCTGCAACTCTATGGTGGATATGGACATCTACTGGCTACAGGTGTGCGCGGCGCATCTGCCCGCCGACCAGTTCCTTGACATGTGTATTGATATGTAAGTGTGATTGATATTTTTATGATATGTGGAAATCCTATTTGTATAGTGGTGGCCGGAGACACGCGTCATCACTTATCTACACCTAACCCGCTATCAGCACTTAATCCAGAAGATACCATAAAAAAAACATATATAAATAATGTACTAAGTTAATCTTTTCCACTGAACGCTGAAAGAAAAGCATATTAATATCAAAAGTCAGATATCTTTTAATTGTGGAATAAAATTGACGTCTGACAGTTTTTGTATGGAAAAACTGTCAAAATTCAAAATTTATACATTATTATAAAAGTTTGCTCGAATTCGTCCTTAATGGTATACTTACTGAAATCGCCAATACGCATTAAGAAACTTTGGTTGCCACCAATGGTCTTTTTTTCTGTTTGATAAAGGGACTATGCCCTCGCAATATTATTATAATATTCACCACGTCCTAATGTCGACCGTGTGTGCAGCCCCTTACGCCTTCAGGGTGTAGGGCTCTCACACATAACTGCGAATTCGCAACACATCGCAAATATCTGCGAGCTCGCTAACTGATCTCTGATCAAGCGCCTAGCTCACAGATTTTTACGATGCGACGTCGCTTCGCAATTTTGTGTTTTGGCCCGTAAACATATCTAACGAACGATGACAACGCAAAATGTATGAGAAAGTATCGTGTTTTGCAACACGAAATCGCTTTGGTCAGCGCTAGGGTACAAGGGTCCTATAATATGTAGTGTTGCCCTATTTGATATTTCCAGAATTGTTTGGTCGTGAATATTAAGTGTAAATTAATTAAATACAATTTTACGCCAAACTCATTTAGCAAGAATACAGTGAAATAAGTTTACAATGTAAAAAGTTACAATTCACTCACTTGTCTGTAACAATTAATCCAAATAAAAGACCACTGTTCTTGTCTCACATGTTAGCGGAATTGATAGGAAATGAAACAGATTGTTGTTTTTTTAAAGTAACGGACGGTACCTATTATTTTTACAACAAAGCTTTGTTCTTCACCCTGAGGGGCAATTCCCGTATTTTTAAGACCGTTCGCATTCTAATCTCAGTCTCAATCTGTCAAAATTACAATAAATTTCCATACATTTTTGACAGGTTTTTGACATTGATTGTCGCTGAGATGAGATTGCGACTTGAATTTGAACGTTTTTTAAGTACGAGAATTGGCCTACTGATTGTTTCCTTGAAATAAACAAGATGTGTTCCAGTTATTTATGGAATCCATGAGTCATATTTTTGGGGGACCCTTCGCCTTCATAATTTATTTTATTAACGATCGACCAGAGCAGGATGTGCTCGTCAGTTTAATGTCATCCCGCATTATTTGTCCAGCATATTGTAATTTGTAACACCCTGCAACGAACTTAGGATAGTCGCCTTCGGTCTTGGCTGCCCAAGCAGTTTGACATAATCGTCACAGGCCACGAAAATTTAACTAAATTAAATTTCTAAATACTCTTTTTGTAGTATCGAGCTTTATGTAGTTATCTTATCGAGCCAATTGTAGATATAAGATAAATAAAATGTGTGAATGTAAAATGAAAAATGAAGGAAACGAAAGCAATTTTATTGCTATATTATTAATGGCAACACTACTAATCTCTTTTAGAGGGAGACTCCCGATATCATTAAATGAGTCTACGGACCTAATTATAATAATTATGAGCTGTTATTGTTATTACAAGAGCTGCAATCAATATTATGTTGGCAACAAAATAATGAAATCACAATATTTATTGGCACATGCCGTGTGCTTTATTCGATTTACCACCGGCAAATTTAATTTTTACTAAACTCCTTTAGGCAATTAATTTTCAACAATATTATATTAGTGCTCACTTTTGTCAAGTAAGGAGCTCTTGTGCCAGACAGCATGCTCCTAGACCCAGCGGTTTGTTGTCTGTCAGCGAATAAACAAAGTAAACATTTTTGTCGGCGACGAGACCCTATCTGAGCACTATGGCGCAAGTAGTGGCGGGACCGCCGAGCAAAAGTAACGTAGATTATTAAGTTCACTAGTTAGAAAAGTTTAAAAAAGGATTTATTTAATGTTTCTATATTCTAATTAGTTTATTTAACTCACATTTGTTATTAGTTTTTGCATTCCCAAACAAATAAGACTGTATTGAAAGGATTTCTTACAAGAATAATGTTGTTCACGTATAATTACGTAAGTTGAAAACTCACTTTTTTGTTTATGGACGGATTTTGATAATTTTTGTTTTTAAAGATATGTTTAGTCACAAAACTAATATATCCGTTTGAATTGTAAGAATCGGGCCATTAGTTTAGAAGATATAAGGGATTTTCTATAGTGAAAATGTGCCAACCTATGTTTTTAACAGTTTTTGTTCTAGAAACATTTTATTGTTAATAGTTACGTTCCAAATTAATGTTTAATTAGATTAAGGACATAATAAGGTATAATATATACAAAAATTGTAAGGATATATCGATAAAATATAATAAAAAACGGCTTGACAGATTTCGGCTAAAGGGAAAATTGCAAGCAAAAGGGCCTCAAAAATCGCGGTCCTCATTAAGGTAACGTAGGCCGGCCGCTCCGTGTATAAATTCAGGGCCATTTGCCGGCAAAAATCAGTCGCAGCTCAGCCGTCGAAGAGGCAACAACTAGCAAGAAGCCGAAATCTGCCAACAAGAATTAAGAAGAAATTCTGCATTTTATTCACCGCCTCTTCGCTGCCCATCTCTCCGTGGTCCTCCTAGTGGGTGTACCCCTACTAAATCTACGCATTCAGGGGTGCGCGGTGACGTGTGTCGCCAGCGAGGTAATAGGGAAACATACGTCAAAAACGTGGGAGACTGTCCCAGGCAACCGTAAGGTACTGAATATACCCCGGTAGCCACAACAATTTTTATTAAGTAGAACATTTATTAGGAGTTCTTACTGAGTTATAGAATCAGACATTGGTTTGCAGAAATTCATGACAATGAAATATTATGCAGTTGCTGAATGCAGCACCGCCCTCCCGCTCGCAATAGTTTGCACATGCAGAAGGTGCGATAGTTATAATGCAACCCAAACCCATACTCGATACGTTTCCCCTTCGCGAAGCATCCTTCTTCTTCTTAGCGAGTCGATGGCAATCTAAAAATAATCGTCCCAAAATTGGCAACGAGTTTAGCACCTTCAGTAGCGTCCATCAGTTCCTGTAACGTGCAGACGACTGGACACGCTGCAGACGATATTAAGTGTCCCATTGTTTGTAGAACAGCACCGCATTTACACTCCAGGCCGGAATCATCTGTGAATCTCCACCTGAGTAGGTCATTCTTAGAAGATGTTGACTACTCGACCGCATATAAGTCGCAAACATTGGTTAACAATCATAATTATGTAATAATCGTAATTTATTTTCATTAAATTTTATGTGACAGTTTTGCTTTACGAGAAAACAGGTTTTGGCATAAACTTAATTAAAGAAATATATTCCATCGTAAATCTTGGTTACCATTGTTACCATGGTAATTTACAAGAAAAAAAAAATACGCACATTGCGGTAATTTTTGTATCGATCGTTACCCATGGTTGGACCATACGGATGAAATAAGGCCTCAACAAATTGTGGCGATGTGTTCGATCATTTTTGGAGTGCTAATGCTGAATCTTGCAAAATAATAAATTAACGGGTAGGAAGTAGTAAGGTACGGTAGAAGGGTATGTCTACAATACTGCATTCTTTCTCCCAAAGGTTTGGTTGCCGCGAGTGGCTGAGCATGATGCCGATGTCACCAGCCCAAGCTGCAGAACAGGACGCCATGGTTGAGGGCCTACTCACCTTCCTCGCAATACTGGTGTCTTCGAGAACTAACCTTGGTAAGAACTTTAGTATATCACTATACAGTATACACCTCGCAAAATACAAAATTTCAGATTTTCTCGTGGAATAAGAATTGGAACTTTGAGATAAGTCCAACATCAATAAATACAGTAACAGAATATCACTTTTGTTTATTTATTTATTTAGGCAAACCAACTAAATACACACAAAGACCTTGATAGTACATATCATTTCCAAATACAATAGCATTGCACGCATCTAAATGAAAGGTAAGAACAGCATTTTATTTAGATCTCACTACACAATAATAATTAATATAAAGATGGACAACAATGTAAATAGGACTAATATCAATAACTAACTACTAACTTAAACTAACAGGAATTTAAGATTAAAGTAGATTTTGAGATTGAATTAAATAACAAACTACAAACATAAACAAACACACACAGCTCTTTTAAACTTAGTGATGCCGCCTGAAAATAAATAATAATAATAATTTAAAAAGCCTTTTAAAAGTTGCTGAACGCATGCATATTAGTGCTCGTGACTGTACAATAAATTATGCAAACTGCTGATGTGTACAGAGTTACAGACGCCTGCATTAACCGCGTTACCGCCTTTTTGTAAGCGTGAAAGATACACAACTTGTGCAGGCGTCGCTTGCTTACTAAATAATATAGAGCATTCCATTGTCACGGAAACAGACAAGACAAAATCGAACAAAACATGTTCGTTTTTTTTTACATAGAAATCATTTATTTCCTAATGTAGGCTAATACGGATGGGTAGGGGTTAAAAAAACGAATGAATATTTTAGAGTATGTAAATTAGTATAAATGCGGGGATCCTACGTTATCTTCCGATCGCAACAGGTGTTAGACAAAAATGAAATGAAATGTACTTGCTTCCTAGTTAGTTCCGAGGTCACACAATGGATATTTTGCCATAAACAGGTAACGACGAGCTAACACAATCGCGCCTGGAAGTGAGCACACTGCTGGCAGCCGGCGACAAGACGCATTCCCAACTACTGGAGCTGATGCCTGAGAGATCTGGCAACGCGCATACTAGAAACTTCGAAACTGTACTTAAAGAGGTAACACATTAATTGTAAAATTCTTGGCTGAATGAAAAATTAAGAACCCACTTGCGGGTTACTGTCCGTGTCCACCTGGCTTATAATAATTGCCACCTTCGAACATTTAAAAGGTAGTTTGTGTTATTTTTATAAATACACAAGTACAGGCTGACTGAATTAATTGGCAAACTCTCAGGGGTTCAAAGTGCTTTAAAACTAGCTTCATATTTCTGACTGACCGACCACTTGACAATGCAAGTGCCTGTAAATGGTTTAATTGAAATAAATGCTTTGAGTTTGACTTACAAGACAAGTTGTCTTGTCCAAATTTCAATAGTTCATTCAAAAATCCCATAGAAAAAAGGACGTCCAGGAAAATTTTGTGTTAGTTGTTCCCAATTTTTCTTTCCGGTAAAACCTAATTCGGACTATTAGGATCATTTCAAAACAAAAAATAGCAATATCGGTCCAGCCAGCCGTTGTCAAGTGATGCGCTTACCAACGAACAGCGTTTAATTTTTATTTATATAGATTGTAATAAGTACTTGGGTACCTTTACATAAATGGAGGTTCATATAATCACGTTTTTACTAGTTACCCGCCCCTTGTGAGCACGTGTGCAATGTACTGATTTGGCGACATGTCGAAACATCGAGATTTCTGAGCTATATTTCAGTTAAATATTAATGTATTATACACATCAACTTTCCGGAATAAATTCCCTAAATGACGTCGAATTTTGCATTAATATCTTTGTGAAGTTTAGAAGAATCAAGCCTACATAGTAATGAAATACGATTGTTTACATTATGTATACAAGTAATATTTATTTCTTTGCTTGGTAGCTATCAACGTATCGTCCGCCACCCAAGGGCTCCGAGAACCTAGAACAAGGTCTGTTCGTGCCAAAGCCTATAGTTTGGGAGCAGTATTACGACCCGCTGCATGTGCTGCGACGCGCCGTGCATAGGAGGGACTTCCACGCTTCCATGGAGCGGTTTACAACATAGTGAGTACTAGCTTTTGTAGTTGTTATTGCTTACTTATGAGGTCTTTAAAGTTCATTTTTTATATTTGTGTGAATTTAATAATTAAAAAACAAAGAATAGTAACTTCTGTTGTACAAAAACACTTATCTAAACACCATGCAGCGTTACAACGAAGGAAATTGTGTTTTCGATGAACTCTGGCACCCAAAGTAAGATTTAACTTGTGTTTATGTACCTACTGATATGTACTGATTATGCCAGCGTCCTCGCCTATAATTTGAACATATCTCAGTAGTTGTAGGACGAGCACAGCTTTAAGATAATAGGGTATTGCATGTATTTATTTTATATTTTTAATTCATTGTTTACACCGTTATAACATAATAAAAAATATAAATACTGTCAAAAAATGCTGTAATTAAGTTATAAAAAATATTTAAAATAGAGAATAAAAAAATAAAAACTATAAATACTGTTTTAAAATGCTGTAATAAAGTTTTAAAAGGTATTTAAAATAGAGAATAATTTCGAGCTGTTTAAACGCCGCCATTTTCGCGCGCTCTGTTGATGACGTCAAATACTATATCCAGTGACAGTCCAGTCCATTGTTTACTACAGGTGTTCTCGTTCTTACTTATTTCACCATGAATAAAGCTCAAAAGCTAATTTGTAAGTATTGCATTGTGCCTGAATGCAGAAACACTATCAGAAGTGCACCTGATAAAGTGTTTTTCCAGCCCCGATAGGTGCAAAAATACGTAAGGAATGGTTTACGATTATCCAAAGTGATGAAGTATCTGCAATAACCACCGATCAATATTAAAGTTCTTTATTAGTGATTGATGGCAATAACTTGTTTACATTGTTGTGAATAAAAAATTATAAGTAGGTTATGTATACTCCTCAATATATTTAGGATTGTATTTATGGCTGTAACGTACGTAATGTATTATTATAGAATTATTACCTTGCAGCTTTCATTCCTTTTACTTCAGCGCACGTAAAATTTGGATTTTAAAGAAAATAAGACGACTTCATGAATGGATCTATTCACGGCAGATTATCCGGTTGTGCTTTTACAAAACCACTTTCAGTCATTTTCTTAAATGATTTATAATCTCACTATTATACAAGAATTACACTTAAACAATAAATGAATACACAACACACACGTTATTACAATATTTTCTAATCAAAAGCCTGCAATGCCATACAAATGTAAGCAATACGAACTTGTTGACATAGTATTTTGACGTCACGTTTTGTTTTAACCAATGGTGTTGCGTTTTACAAATTTGAATTTCCCTCACTTAATTTGCACTTTTATTTATTAATTTTAAGTAATTAAAAAGATATTAATTACTAAAATAATGAGTTGGTTCAAATGTCGGGCTAATAAAGATTCGGAATAAAAATATTTTAATTACTAAAATAATGAGTTGGTTCAAATGTCGGGCTAATAAAGATTCGGAATAAAAATATTTGAACCAAATTTAAATAACATGCATATTCCCTATTACGTAGTAAAATGCATGTGGCCTTTTAAAGTACGTATGTGGGGGTATGTGTATGTATAGAATGAGAGATAAATACGGTAAAAACTTGCGTTTATATAAGTCTGTTTTAAAGGTAATCTATTTTGTAAAAATCTCACTATAAAGATAGGTGAGGTGACTTTGAAGTGGGTTGTCAATCCTTAGCATCAGTAGTGCTATTCCAATAAATGTCACTGTGCAAACTTGTGTGAATTGAGTTGTTAATGATATCAATCCCTAGAATTAGACGGAATGATAGCTTTTTACAAGCACACTCCACCAGTTTTCACGTTGTGATTTTACTAGAATAAACTGGCAGGTGGAATCTAATATTCCATCTGCCGGTCTATTCTAGTAAAATCTTAACGTTCACTCCACGTAAGTTTTCACTATTGGATTTTGTAGAATAAATCGGCCGGTCTTTATGTACGTATGTTGTAAGATGCGCGACATTATTGGGTTGTTCTATCAATCGAAAGAATTCTATAAACGTTTATTATTCCATTCGTACCTATCCTAATGGTTCCCTTTGCCTAGGTTTACTTCCTGTTCGCATGAGATGTAAGATCAAAACCGAAATGATCATATTTGTTATTGGCCACGTCTCCTATAGGACATGTGAAAGATAGAAAGAAAGAAAGAAAATGTGTTTATTTGCGGTAAACATGACGCAAAAACTAACACAAACACAAAAAATCCCTTTGCCTAGGTTTACTTCCTGTTCGCATGAGATGTAAGATCAAAACCGAAATGATCATATTTGTTATTGGCCATGTCTCCTATAGGACATGTGAAAGATAGAAAGAAAGAAAGAAAATGTGTTTATTTGCGGTAAACATGATGCAAAAAATAACACAAACACAAAAAATATGAAAAGGTTGGGCGAAATATGCGTTACATTCACGCAAAACGGCTATCGCTCAGCATTATGCCGCGACCCTATGCAAGACAGAGCCCCAGCGCTGGTTTTCAGCGACAGCCGGTGCTGACGTAGTGACGTAGTCCGGTGGCAAACAATAGTTAGGACGCTGTACCAGTACAGCAGCAGTACATCTCAGTGGGCGCTAAGCTATCCTCCGTCTCGGCGCATGTCACGTAGCCCTTCCTCTACTCCGACAGCGTACGCGAGAAGCAGAAGGCGGCGGGCGCGGGGGCGGGCGCGGGCGCGGGCGCGCTGTGGCCCCCGCTGCGCGCGGCGCGGGCCCCGGGCGCGGGCGCGGGCGCGGGCGCGGGCGACCCGCGCGCGCTGTGCGCGTCCGGCGTGCTGCACGGCGCGCTGCTGGCCGTGCTGCACCGCGGCGTGCACCGCCGCACGCCCGACTCGCCCGCGCCGCACGCGCCGCCCGACCACGTGCTGGCGCTGGCCACCTACCTGCTGCACGTGGCGGCCGACCTGCACGCCGAGCGGCAGCACCACGTACGTTACTGTGTCACGACCGGACTTTGTTCTAAAACTATCCCACGATAGTGTAAACTGACCCCGTTCAGGTCAACACCTTCATCTGGATTTTGAAGGTTTCAACCTTATGTCTCACCACTTTTTCCAACAATTATTGTGTGGATGACATTATTAAATTGTAATTGAAAAATCACCGACGAAATTTGAGATTACAATAGAATAAAATATCGTTGCTGCAAGTAATTAACAAATAATGTTGCTAATTGATGTTATAAATATTCAAACGAAAAACCTCTTTAAGGTGATTTAAATTTAAATTTCGTGTTTAGGTATACAAATAATTCTACAAATTGGCATCCACAAGTACTTTTCCTAATCTATTTGTTTACATTTACATCAGATACTTTTATGTTCCTAGCTCATGCTTCCTGTCAGAGGTATCTGTAGAAGTTATGTACCAATTTATACACCATCACACATCGTCCAATATGCCATTACTATTGCTTATTATTGTTTACCGGTATGTTTATCACCCGCCTACCTCGGCCCACAGCGCGACGTGATGGTGGCGGAAGGCGGTGGGGGGCGCGGCAGCGTGAGCGGCGTGCCACTGCTGGGCGCGTTCGCGGGCGCCGCCGTGTGCGACAACGCGCGCACGGTCGTGGCCAGCGTGCCGGCGCGCAAGCCGCAGCAGGCCACGCACTCCTACCCGGCGCAATACACGCATCCCCAGCATTCTGATAGTAAGTGCATGATCTTATTACCCCATTGCGCGACACCAAAGACAGGGTTGTGTTTTACACATGTATATTTGAACGTGGAATTCTTTAAACTAACCTAACGGGTGGATGGATTTTAATTATAATACACGAGGCGTCTATCGACACGTATACAATATGTAACAAAAACCCTGTTGTTCCTTTTACCTACGTTTTAAGAATCGGTATACATACGTAACCAAGCAAGTCATTTATAAAAAACTGATCAGAAAAATAATTAAAAGAAATATTTAATTATTCATATTTGTAATGTTTAATTGATTTCTTACCTCTGCAATTCTGCATGAAGCGATGACGCGAAACCAGAAAAAATAGAACGTTCCCGCCCACTCTCTTTGATCGGTGCCGCTGCGCCGGTACACCGCCGCCACTTACCTACCTATTTTGCTACACAAGTTCGTGACCTTGTCAGCTGTTGTTTTTCACTTTAACGAATTAATGTTTGAAAATGTTGGTTTACATGGTATTTTTATGCACAATTGGTAATTGTTATAACTACATTTAACACTTCACTACATAAAAAAAAAGTCGCCGCGTCTGTCACATAAAACCTTATGCTTATTTGAATGCATTAATTTTTGTCAGCATCTTCTGTCGACTTAAAGAAAGCCGCCGATATCGTAGGCTATTTAGCGAAATAAAGATGTACTTGTAAAATCAGATACTCTAAACATTTTTTTGAATGTGCCGATTTTAATAGTTATTTGATTTTGACCCCTCGACTGGCCAATGTTTAATTTTTTTAAATTATAATTTTAAGAATGTTGTTCTTGTAGGTAAATGTATACGTCCCTAAAAGGAACAACGTGGTTTTTGTTACATATTGTATACAAGATGTGGTGCCCAGGAACCAAAATCAATATCATTAAAGTTGCCTAGAAATAGAACGCGATATCTCCGCGTCGCTGATTAATAACGTGTCTAAAAGCACACACATAATTATCACAATCACTTTTCCACCAGAAAACTATTAAATATACTGTATATTCATCAATAATAGCGAAATAGGGGGACGATTTTTGAGTTTATACAAAACTTCACACGACTGGCATCCGTTTTGTCTCGTCGATTTTTTTTTTGTCATTGAACTATGTGATGTGACATAATAATTATCGACAATATGTACAAAGAGTTTTTAATACATATAGAACAAATAATAATGTCGTAGGTAGGTTAGC
This sequence comes from Brachylomia viminalis, assembly GCA_937001585.2. NCBI lineage: Eukaryota > Metazoa > Arthropoda > Insecta > Lepidoptera > Noctuidae > Brachylomia > Brachylomia viminalis. The sequence goes on along the minus strand of OW443303.2, from coordinate 3,156,729 downwards.
GTTAGCGTAGAAATTTAGCAAGTTTCTTTTCATAAAATACTTTATGACATATAAAGTGATCTATCAATAAAACTACTAATGTGGAGTCAATTTATCATAATAAAAACAAACGGTAATTATCAAAATTCAAATCACTCTTATTTATAAACGTCTCTTAAATTTTCATCAATTGCTATGCAACTGATTAGCAAAATTCTTATTTCTAAACGCTATTTAGCGCTAAGAGGTCGCTAAGCTATTGATGAGTAGCTGTCAAAATTAAACACCACCGGTGCACTGTTTAAAGCTTGCTAAGAGAATGCTATGGCGGATTTGAAGTGCATTACGTGCAATGATGCAAATAACTGTCAATGTCCAATATTAGTCGAAAGTGTCCCTAACTAAATATCTTGGTGTTATTGTTGACCAGAGACTATCTTGAACAGGCCACTAACTGAATAAGAAAACTGAGCTGGATTTCAAAATTCTGAGGTATATTGTAGGGGGGGGGGCTAAGACTTAATTCATACACCTTGTGGGGACAACGGGCTCTAATAAAACTCATCTACTTTAAAAACCTTAGATATCCAACACAATATCTTAACCAAATAAGCGATTTAGTCTCGGTGCGAAAACTATATACACGGTGACATTTGAATCACAATTTTGCTAGAACAAACGTTGTTCAGACCATGGTCTACAACCATTCTATAGCATCCAATAGGAAAAAAAAGTAATTGGTTTTCGAAAAAAAACACAAAAAAGGCAATATTAAAAATGTCGGGATTATCGTTACGCCCTACAACACAGACACTGCGGCTGCGATGCGCGCCGCTCGCGTCTTGAATGCAATATCGTTACCGTGATGAGTACTTTGATGTTACGGTTAATGTTTCAAACATTATTACACGTTTGACTAATTTGAGAACTCCTAGATTAGTTTGTTTTAATAACATATTTGATGCTGTAGAATAGTAGTAGACCATGGTCTGAACAACGTTTGTTCTGGCAAAACTGTGATTCAAATGTCACCGTGTATAATTAAAACTGTTCTAAAGAAACACAGAACTCTTCTTTTTGACGCCACCTTTATTTTGAAAAGAAGAAAGTTTAAGTTATGGAAGAACAGTCTCCTAAAATAGACTTATCTGCTTAAAAGGAGGCTCCGATCACTAGTTGCTAAGGTGTACTTGTTAAAATAATAAACGATTTTTAATTTGTAATCTAAGATGGTGGTCATTTAAAAATCGTTTCTGTTTCTATACAATGTTACTTCTGTCCTAGGCGACACAGAATGGGAGCCTTCAGAGAACGAGACGACGCGAATACCGCTGCTCACGACATCCACGTCGCTGCCCGCAACCAGCACAGCATTAGCCGTACCGACAGCTTTACAGGTAACTTATACCTTTTTACTCTATGTACTCTCTGTTATCTGTATCTCTCTGTTACCCCTCATTAGGGAATTCATATTTGTAATAGGGTATCCAACTGCTATCGACAATATACCTACTTACATGAATGAATACATTTTTTTTTTAAAGATGTTACTAAAAAATACGATATGCGGAAAAAATAATCGGTGAAAGAATGGAGAAGTTACACGCTTTTGAAATTAATATTTTATCCTTTTCACGCAAAATTATCATCGTACTGAATGGCGCGAAGTTACTATGGTGCTCCTGTGCTGTGACGTCAGACGCAGCAGTGCTGTCTCTGTCTAGCAAAGTCTTACAGTCGCATACAACTTCGGCATTTTTTCAGATACTTATTTAAACTTTTGGATTAATTTTAATATGCATGCCGAAAAAATAACAGTCAAATACCCTATGATGTAGTAAGACAAATTGGTATCGAAATGAGAGCTAGGTTCTTTTGAATAAAAAAAAACATATATTTATGGTGTTTTTTTTTTGTTTAAAATTAGTTGAATGTAATGCACCAGGTGGCGCGGGGTGATTCTATGACAGACGACCAGTCAGACGGCGGCGGGGACGCACCTTATATACGAGCTTTAGAGGTGCGTAATAAAAATAAAAAATAAAATTGGTAGTTCACTCGATTTAATGTTGCTCGATTTCACCATAAACATTGCACGCTGGAGTCCAAACGCCTACGATAGCATTTCGTAGCTGACCAACTTTTATCAAGATTTGCTCTGTTTTGTGGGATGTCTGCGTTGAAAGAAAGAAAATAGGTTTATTTGTCAAAGAAACACATGCATACCAATAAATTAGAATAATAAAAAACAAAACATCAATAATCACGAGCACAGAACAGAAATGTTGAACGTCATATACGTTTAACGTTTCATACGTCATTATATTATTTTTATTTTAGGACACTGTCAGACTGATCATTCTCGGTCGTTTGCGATACCCAACGACCATATAGCCTATAGACGCCTAATGCTTGATTTATCGCATCAAAACTATTCTGTCAACTAGCTGAAGTATGAGGAAGCGGGGTACTGCCACGTACTGCGTTCTGATTGGCCCTGCCAAGGTCATTACGTATCACTAGGGATGTGACAGGCTTAAATAAAACACGAAGGTATAGATAAAAAAAAAATGTTTTAATAAAATTTAACTTCTTGTTTCTTAATATTATTTAACATTTACATAATGTAATTAATATACTTAAAATGTAAAAAATAAAAACAAAATATCAAAATTCTTTACGTATTTATTTAAAAAGAAAACGTACTTTTCTCGGTGGCTGGTTCATAATGTATTGTAATACAAAGTTATTTTTTTTTATTAATAACATAAAACTAAATTCTGAAAGTCAAATAATTATTTTTGCAATAAAATAATGGCCTATAATGTTCCCACTGCTGGGAACGACGCCTCCTCTCCGTGAGAGGGAATTTCTCTGTGTGGTTTGAAAAAACACCTAATTATTTCACAATTATAAATACCATTATAAACATATTATGATTTGCTGTATTTTAAAAATCATTAATACTTTTTGAAATGCTACGGGTAAAATCGGGTTACTTTCATCGTGGGTAAAAGAGATCTTCAAATTTCATATAAATATTACCGATAGGTTTTGCTTTATCGATACTTTGGTCATGATTTGGTTCATCACTAGTCATGTGTACCAAATAATAGAGGAAAAGAGATAGCTAAAAAAATACTTTACGATGAAAGGGACGCAAACATAAAAGACATCAACGAGAGTCCTTGCACCTTTTTTCACCTACAAGTATGACCAGTATAAGATGAACTCCGATAAATAATATCAGAAAATAAATCTAATTATGATTATATGTAACTATTAACTTACCGATGAAATGTTATGCCATCTTCCCGGAAGTCGAAGTCTGGCTGTTGTTACCACACCAACGTATAGTGCAAGGGGCCATTATAATATTTATTTTCACCAATTTCTATGGATTAACACGGAAGTGTTTGCGGCTCACAGTAGTGGTCGAAACTGAATAGATATTGTTGAGCGGCGACCTATATAAGATGTATAAGTCTGATGTGTTGACAGACATTGGTCGCCTGTTATTAGGCGTCTATGGGGTATGTGGTCGTTGGCGATACCTCACTTTCCACCAATATTAGATTTCATTGCAAACGATCATGTGATACAAACATTAACTAACATTGTATCAAAATCAATATATTTTAGTTCACATAGGCCACAATATGTAGGTTTACATGGAATAGAATAGAATAATCTTTATTAGGTACACCATACAAACTACAGATATAAATGTAGTAATTTTACTTTAGGTGACACAATGAGCTTTTAAAAATAGTTGGCTTTTACAATTATACAGGATGTAACGGACGACAGTCAAGCGTTAGCACTGCAGACATTTGACGATGAGATGAGCCTTGCCATCGCGACTTCATCAGACCTGGACACGCCACCCGTTCCTATTGAATATGGTAAGTTCTTTCTAAATATGTGCGATATATATATGTGTTATTGCTAAATAGACATGGGTCACCACAAACGCGGTTATTTCAAGTTTGTGTCACAGAACGCTAGGTCACTTAAAATCAATCGTGTTGCTGACATGCTGACCTGCGTTCTCACTCTGCGCTAAAGACAGACCGACTTATAATATAAGATTGGCGCAACGTGTGCGTCTTAACGTGTCAGTTTGTGTCAATGTTAGGCTGATGTAGCCCATATTGTGTAGTGTAGTGTCAGTAAAATTATAATGTTTGTAGACATTGATGACGAAGATTGGAGTATCAGCGTCCGCGGCGCAACCCCCGCGTTGCCTGCGCCACACAACCCGCCCGCTATACAAGACGCGCCCAGACCTACTGAGCCATGCGCGGAACCTTCCACCAGCAACCAGGTTAGTGTCAGCGTACGCGGCACAACCCGCGCGTTGCCTGCGCCACACAACCCGCCCGCTATACAAGACGCGCCCAGACCTACTGAGCCATGCGCGGAACCTTCCACCAGCAACCAGGTTAGTGTCAGCGTACGCGGCACAACCCGCGCGTTGCCTGCGCCACACAACCCGCCCGCTATACAAGACGCGCCCAGACCTACTGAGCCATGCGCGGAACCTTCCACCAGCAACCAGGTTAGTGTCAGCGTACGCGGCACAACCCGCGCGTTGCCTGCGCCACACAACCCGCCCGCTATACAAGACGCGCCCAGACCTACTGAGCCATGCGCGGAACCTTCCACCAGCAACCAGGTTAGTGTCAGCGTACGCGGCACAACCCGCGCGTTGCCTGCGCCACACAACCCGCCCGCTATACAAGACGCGCCCAGACCTACCACTTGATACGTGTATGCAGTCTACAAACTTAACTAATGACGATGAGGGGTTTCTATAACGTGATCTAAATATGAACTGAATATAATGTCAATGAATGGAAATTAATAAGAATAACATTTTGATGATAGTGCAAATATGCAATGGGCGGTGACATCGTACACGTGAGCTCATAAATTAAGATTTCTTATTCCAAATTCACTTTATAATCTTTGACTTTTTATTTTGCTCTCAGGTTCAACTACATACACAGTCCGAGGACTCGATCCCCGTGAATGAGTCGATAATATCATTACTACTAAAACTGCACTCGCAGCTGTCAGGGAGACTGGACTCATTCTCGTTGGATGAGCCCGCTCCCGACACTCAGGAACCCATCGGTAAGTATTCTAGAATATACAGTTTTGGGTATGTGAGTGATGCACAGCATTCTTTAATTTTAATCAAGACGAAGAAATGATTACTAGTTTCTTTATTTATTTAACTATTTATGGACACACATATATAAACAGACAAGAAGAAAAGAACAGAAAAATAGGTACAAAGGTGATGCTTATTTCTAATGAAATCTCTTCCAGCATACCTGCGATAGGATAGTAGATTTAGAGACGTAGACAACGTGTGTAAAAGAGAAAATAAAATACATGGAATCAAAAACAATTCACTTAATAAAATAAAACAAATAATATGAGAATATACATACATACATACAAACATATATACATACTTCTAAAATAAATAACACTAGAATATTAATATATACGTAACTATGACGAAGTGGAAATATAGTGTTCTTTCACTCTACTTTTAAAAACTGCAACAGTTTGGCAGTCCCTAATGTCAGGCGGAAGTGAATTCCACAACCGCACCGCGTGCACAGTGAAGAAGTAGGAGTAAAAGTCGGTGGAGTGGGGAGGGGACTTAAGGTTTCTAAGATGCGACCTGCACGGCGCATCTGAAGGCCGGGCGTAAGAAAAACGCTCCCGCAGATAGGATGGCGTTATAGGATTGTGAAGGAGGTTGAATAGCAGACATAATATCCGAGAGTTTCTGCGAAGTCGAATGGCGAGCTACTTGCGTATCTTGCGAAAGTTGGAAACGTGATCATACTTTTTAAGGTTAAAAACAAAACGAATACATATATTCTGCAAACGCTCAAGTTTATTTAAAAGCTCCTCAGTGGCATCCAAATAATCGGCGTAATCTATAATGGGCTGAATGAGAGCAAGAGAGATCTTGGTGTTCAAGGGCAAGAAGCTCTGGAGATATTTTGAATGGAACGTGTAGTGCACTTTGCGACTGACTTGAGCAACATGGGCAGTCCACGATAAATAGAAATCCATGGTCAGCCCTAGATTTTTGACGGTATGTGCGTATTCAATCTGAACACCATCCAGACAGTGTTGACAGCGACGCAACATCGAGCCTATTCCGCATATACCTGTCGCCGATATCGTGGCCTGGGATTTCCTAGGGTTGATTCGCAGTCCAAAAGACCGCGACCACTCGCTAATCAAATCCAGGTCGCTGTTCATGGCAGACACGGCGGCTTCTGCATCTTCCCTTCAGAAAATATTTTAGAGCTGCAGATCGTCGGCATAGAGATGGAAGCAGGAAGAGATGACACTGGTGATAGAGTTAATGAAAATAGAAAAGAGAAGAGGAGAGAGAACGCCGCCCTGAGGCACACCTGCGGAAAGAGAGCACCAATCAGAAGATGACTCGTCGAGACGAACCCGCTGCGAGCGGCACTTAAGATAGGAGTCAAACCAACTAATGGTGGAAGAGGAGAAATTTAAAGATTTAAGGATCCCTAGAAGGGTGTCAAAATCAACAGAGTTACAGGCACAACACACAAGGCTTTATGTGCGCGTAACATTCGTTCATTTAAGCAGACTACCTACCCCTTTATGAAAGTACCCTATGTCTATTATAGTATTGTAGCCATTTGTAGCTGCCATCGTAATTTATGGCCGTTATAATGCTGGCATTACATTTGGCGTATATGCGCAAATAACCCCACTTAATAAAAGCATGTTTTTCAATAAATAAGTATAGTTTGATACATTCGCCAAGGAAAGATTGTAACGTTACATTTTCCCGGGAGGAGGAAAATGTAAACGTCAAGGAGGGAACTATCACCAGAACTGGAGGAGTCCCGGCTTAAAAGAAAAAGTAAAAGTAAAAGAAGAAATGGTAAAATAATATAATTGAGGTAGAATATAAAGTCAGGGAAACCGGGTATAAGTTGGAGGTCCAAGCGTTTCTTCTAGAGAGGCTCGCAGGTTGTAAAAGGAGGGTCCTTGAGTCAGACCACGTCACCGACCTCGGAGGGGCAGGCCGTGGTAGAGGAGGCAGGCAGAGGGCTGAGATCTACCAGCCGTCGGCGTCACTAGTTCATTGTAGACCACGACGTAATCTTCTTGCGTCAGTATCCAGAACTGACGCCAAGGGTAGCCATCGCCGGTCTAGCGACTTTCCAACATAGTCTGGTGTAGAAGGACGCGTAGATTTGTTTGTTCAAGCATAGCTCACACTATCAGAGGACACAGCCCTCCCACCGAGCGCTATATAACTTCAGGACCTCCTGCCAAGGCGAGCACCAAGAGTAATCTGGTCTGACGGTCCCGGCTCCCTTCCTTTTCGGATCGGTTGACATATAAAATTTTTAACAATGATTCTAGAACATAAAAGAAGAATAATAGTTTATAATAAGGTCTAATACCTATACAACCTTACCTACTGGCAGCTCTAGCAATACATTAAAAATAAAACCTAGTCTTGTCATTATCTGACATTACAAAAGGTAAATAAACATTGGGAGAGCATGAGAAAATCTAAATAACTTAAAATATATGGAATGGTTAAACTACAGACAATGGTCATGCAGATAATTGGAGAGAAGGTATAATATAAGATCTAATTAAAATAGGCAAAACGTAAGTAACAAAATACAAACATTACAAGCCAAAGAAATGACTGACCGGTTGGTGCAGTTGGTAGCGACCCTGCCTTCTGAGCCGCTGGTCCCGAGTTCGATCCCCGGACAAGTCAAACATTTGTGTGCATGAACATGTCTGTTTGACCTGTGTCTGGGTGTGTATATGTATATTAGTATGTATATCAGTCATCAGGTTACCGTAGTACAGGTTGTACTTAGTTCGGGACCTGAAGACCTTGTGTGGATGTTGTCTCATATAAAAAAAGAAAAAAAGTGGTAGCATAACAGTGTGTCCCGCTGCCCGCAGGCGACGGGCCGTACTTCATCGGGCGCGTGCTGCGCTCGCTGGCGGCGCTGGACGCGCGCTGCGCCGCGTGCGTGACGCGCGTGCGACACGCGCTGTGGCCGCACCAGCGCGAGCGGCAGGCCGAGCAGCGCGCGCGGTGAGCACGCACTGCTATACGTACTTTGTATACTAAATAGTCTCACATCTGCGAGGCGTCCCGCCAGGGCTCATTTTTTTATTCTACACAGTTTGTGGAGTATTTACTCCACTGTTTGACATTATACGTCCAAAGTTAAGCTCGATATCGGTTTGTCTCGTCGTTGTAGATGCCTGTACGTCATTTACTCCAAAAAAAAAATCATACAAGGCATAGTTTTAACTAATCAAAAGTTAAAATAACTTTATTTTCATTTTCATTTTTAATTCATACATTAAGTAGTTTTTCACAGTAACACAATACGTTTTTCGGTACAAATAACTAATCGTGCTTTTCTCTTATTTTGGACGAGACAGCATGCGTTTTCGTGCAGCTTTATTGCGGTCCGTTGCGTTAGACGAACGACCGCAACGACAACAAATTCCTTCGACGGACGGTTCGTACCAGGGCCGTCCGTTTAACGCAGCTGACGAACTTAAAGTTTTAAATTAAGGCGCGGACCGACTACGATTTTAATCGCTATTACCGCACTCACACAACCGCATCTGCGCGTTTTACGGTAATTATGCACACACTCGCAAACGCTAACACGGGCGTTTGTGTGCTCAAGGAAAGTTGCATAGTATACGTAAGGAAATCAGATGTTTTCTGTTGAATATACTTACTTATGACGTGCGTTCTAAAATTCGATGTAATTACAGTGTCGGTTCATAATATGATACAATAAATAATTACACATAACAATTTAAAAAAAAACATCACTACTGTTTATTTTTATTACAGTACATGATAAACAGGTCAAATATAAACATTCCGAATTTTACCCGACTGCTCTAGAAGGGGAATTATGCTTTTCGGGTGTAAGTCAGTATCAGGGATGGAAGGGTTAATTAAATGGGTAGTTATGCCATTTCAAACTAATGTTTGTGTTTTAGATAGGTACTTAGTGGGTGCGGTAAAAAAATAGAAAACAAAACCAACATAAAGGCCCTCGGACCACTTAAAAATCACATAAACTCTAAATAAATGCAATAATATCACAGCTCCAAAGTGACAAATGCCATAATGTTTCTAAGAAAATGCGGAGCCGGGACGGAAGCTAGAATTCTGAAAAATTTTGACGATAGAGGGATCATCCACGGGAATGGAAGCTGCTGCTGGCTGAATATTAGTTGGTATTTGCTAAAATTGGTAAAACAGTGCGTGAATTGAACTAAAGTTCTGTGGCGGACTACTAAGGCTACTCACTGCCTAATATTGAAGTGAAAATTCAGTCTCAGTGGAAATATGGGCAATAAAAATAAAATGTTGCGAAAGAGTTTTACAAGAAAAAGACGAAAAACTCGAAAAAATGATGGAATGTTTGGGTAAGTAGGATGATTACGGTATTGTATCATAACATTTGAAATTTGTATTTAGTTTAGTTTACTTACGAAACTGTATAAATCTATAGAAACGGCATTGACAATTTCTACAAACATTTTGCTAAATCCAAAAACAAATAGGTGCACTCTATTTTGATGTCTATAGAATGCATATTTGAATGCGCCTAGTGCAAACGTCTCTGGTCGAAGCAACCATCGAGGCGATAGCCATATTGCAATAGTAGGTATAAGTAACAAAAACAAACTTGCAGATAAATCAGAGTGCGTTCGTAATTATTATAATAATATAAATACTGCACACTAGTTATATATAAAGCATTTTGATTCTTTTGTAAGATTATTTTTATAATATTTATTGAGTCATTAGACCAGTGCCGATAATTTTTGAAAACGAAAAAAGTCACAGTAGGCTGAAACCCATTGGAAAAGAAAGAGAATATAACAAAAATGAAAGGAAAAATAATTTACGGGCGATCCGAGGTCGGAAAGTGGGGGTTATCTCGATTTCCGGCAAAACTACAAGTCTTGTGGAAAAAAGTGTAATAGCAAAGTTGTAGGTAATAAAAAGATCTACAACTTTTGTATTCACACTTTTTTCAAGTAACCTCAAAATTTATGTGAAAAATTCAAATAACCAAGTTCTTGGTTTTTTATTTTTATCTTTTACACAGCAATTATTTTTTTTACCGAGTTTTTAAAAAAGCAGATACTTTCACGTGAGAATTTTCGATTGAAAATTAGGGTGCTTTTTCGATATTAGGTCAAAATAAGGTGAAAAAAACAAATATTTTAAATCAATAAAAATACAGTGTGCTTGAAACATAAAAAGGTAAGTATTCGGCAAATTTCGCGAAAAAAAAAATGCTGTGTAAAAGATAAAAATATAAAACCAAAAACTTGGTTATTTGAATTTTTCACATAAATTTTGAGGTTACTTAATAATAATAATAATAAAGATTTATTTTCCTCCCACAAAGTACATTTTTATACAGTATAAGTGTAATAGATATAGGTTTACAAGGATTTGTGGGAGTCAGGAATCCAAACTAGGATACCCTGTGCTATGGATTCCTGGTCCCCTCGCCGAGATAAGAAATTTTCACAATTTGTTACGTAGTTGTACAGTAAGTGGCACTATTGGACTATTGTATGGAAAAAAATAAAAAGGTAGTTATTAATAAAAACAAAATAAAAACAATTTTAAACTTAAGTCAGATGACTGCGTGTGTGTGGGTGTTTGTATGTGTGTGTGTGGGGGGGGGGGGGGGGTGTATGTATGTTGAGTGTGAGTGTAAGGGTGTGAAAAATATGTGAGTATAATGGATCTTATAGTATGTCTGGTATGGGCCTGCGAACGAGTGTGAGAGAGATAGAGTTAGATGGTATTTGTGTATAGCTAGGATAGGGTAGAAAGCAGTTTTTCAGTTTCCTGATAATCTAGTCCCAACAGCCAATTTGTGAGCTTCTTTTTACATTCTACCCTCGGCAGACCAACAATGGCAAGAGTTTTGTTAACTCTGTTATATAATCGGCTTGCTCTAAATTGGAAGAAATTTTGGGCGAAAGATGTTTTTACCGGATTTGTTTCACAGACTTCATAATAACGCCTAGTATTTACCTTTTGTTTCGCTGTAGTAAAGTCAATTAATGAATGCTTTTTCATAACTGTTGCTAATACATAAAGCTGCCTGACCGTTAATACATTTGCGTCGTTGTAGAGGGCCTTCGTTGCATATAAACGTGGTTTGAATAGAGCAACTTTTAGGAGAAGTCTTTGGGCTCTTTCAACGTTTATTATATTAGTTTTGTATGAGCCGCCCCAGGTCAAAATACCATATGATAAGATTGATTGGCAAAGGGATTCATACACAGTTTTAACCAGTTTCCAGCTTGCAACGTGCCTAAGATTTTTAAATACATGAACGAGTTTTCTTGTTTTTTGGACCAGATGTGAAATGTGTTGCTTAAATGATAAGTTTCTATCAATTATTATGCCGAGGTATTTGATTGATTCTGTTTTCGATATGATTGGACAAGTGGTACAGTTTGTTGTTACAGGATTACATTTGTGTGCTTGAATATTAAAAGGATTTGGTTGATTTGCCATATTATGTATTTTAAATTCTATATATTTAGTTTTGGTTGCATTTAAGGTAAGTTTGTTAAGAGCTAGCCAGTGAGTGACTGTATTGAAACCTTCTTGGGCAGCAAGATAAGTTTCCTCCCATGAGTCACCATAAAAGGTTAAGGTAGTGTCGTCAGCATATGACATTATATCTGCCGTGCTAATTATACTTGCAGTAATCGACATTTTTAGGATTTTCACTTTTTTGCAAAAATGATACCTCAAGGGGCTAATCTATACATAAAAAAATAATTTTCATGTTTTTTTTTATTATAAACATGTTTTTTATATAACTAGAAACGCAGTACTTGCACAAAATTATTGCTTTTGCTAACAAAATCTACAGTATTCAACATCTGCTAAAAGTTAATGCAGTACTTGCTATGGTTACTGCAACTTCATTTAACATTAAGTATTTTGCAACGAATACTAACTAAAGCTATACGCAGTATTCTACTGTGCAGCTCCAAAAAGCAAAAAAAGTATACGATTTTGCTGATTTTATCGACTGCGTGCAACTGGCCAATTCAGAGAAGGTGACAGTGAAGCCGATGGATGTTTCAAATTTTTACAAGTATGAAGATCACGCATCGCAATATAAGTTAAAAAATATGATGAAAGAACGTACATAAAAGATATTGCTTGTGTGGAGGTACATAGAAATTGTATGTCAATTTTTGCTAAAACTACCCATGATGGAAGTACAAAAGAGATCGACTTCCTCAAAGCAAAATTAGTTAAGCAGGGTTTTATACCTAGTGCTGTGCAAAATGTTAGGCCTCGTGGAATAACGCAAGAAAGGAAGTCGGGTATACTGAAAAAATTAAGTGATATAATACCTGAAAACCGATTAACATTTTGGGAAAATCTTCCCGTAAACGATGAGTCAATTGATCTCGTAGAACAGAGAGAGTCTGAAGAGTAAAATTTTGTTGTTTAAACTTTTTTATGTTTTGTATTTTTTTATTAGTGCTGTAAGAAGAATTGTTATTTGCTTTTAAAAGAATTCTTATTTTTATTATGATGTTATTAACATCATAATAAAAATAAGAATTCTTTTAAAAGAAATTAAGAATTGTAGACTAACAGTTTTTGAAAGTTGATTACATTTAAGTGAAGTTATTTTATAAAACCCCTTTACTCACCATCTTTGCCGAATTTAGTAATATGATAAATGATATTTATTTTGCAAATAGGTTTAAAAAAAACACTTTTACACGTCAAGATGTAAGATAAAAACGTGATAGAATAGTTTTGATTTTGTTACACCTTATATAATTTTAAAAAATGGTGTGGAGGTATTTTACATTTATAGACTAATAAAATATGTTCCTGAGGTAAATTTTAAAGACTGATTATAATTATATATATATATATAAATATATATATATATATATATATATAAATAATTATTAATGCCATGTTGATTGTGATATTTTATGTAGAAATATAAAAAACAACTTTTCTAGTACCTACATAAAGTCTATTTTATTTCGTCACATAGCCACTTATATATCTGATAGCTAAAGTAAAAGGTTAACAAATCTTTTACCTAGTACCAGACATGAAAATAAGACATGATTACTAACTAGAAATGCAGTATTGAACACGTGCTAGGTGATTTTGCAGTAATAAACACAAATACTGCATTTGGCCTTAGCGATACCGTCATACTTACAAGCCTAGATGGTAGATGAAAATGCAGTAATGCGCATTTTATCCAAAAGAGATAATAAAGTAAAGAAAAAATTACGTCAATACAAAGTTTGATTTTTTTCTTACTTTTTTGGTACACTTCAAAAATTATATAACTTAGACTTGTTGTTTAGATATCACAAAACATGTTTACCGCGTTTTTCTCAGAACCGCCACTTTGCAAGTACTGCATTTGCAATAAGCCGGGCAGATATGGCAGTTCCTAATTTTTAGGTTGCAAAGATCATTTATATAGCATAAGAAGAGGGGAGGGCCCAAGATGCTGCCTTGTGGGATTCCAATATTTATCGGTCTCTCTTCACTTTGTGTATTTCCTATGCGAACAGACTGATACCGATCCTCTAAGTAGCTCAGAAATAGTTTTGATTGTGTGTTTCTTATTCCCATAAGTTCGAGTTTGGATATTAACAGTTGTGGGCAGACAGTATCAAACGCTTTTTGTAGGTCTAAAAAGATGGTCAAGCATTTTTTTCTATTATCTATTTTATCTACAATTAGTTCGGCGAATGTCTGAATACAGTCTGTTGTAGATTTTCCTTTTCTGAAACCATATTGGTTTGGTGATAAGATGTCTTTATCTTCTAGAAATTTCACAAATCTGCTACCGATTATCCTTTCAAATACCTTTGAGATAGAGGTTAGCAAAGAAATAGGACGATAGTTTGATACCTCCTCTTTGTTACCGTTCTTAAAAATAGGGATGACTATCGTTTTTTTAAGAGTAGGTAGGTTTAAGGTAGGTACTTGAAAAAAGTGTGAATACAAAAGTTGTAGATCTTTTTGTTACCTACTACTTTGCTATTACACTTTTTTCCATAAGACTTGTAGTTTTGCCGGAAATCGAGATAACCCCCACTTCCCGACCTCGGATCGCCCGTAAATTATTTTTCCTTTCATTTTTGTTATATTCTCTTTCTTTTCCAATGGGTTTCATCCTACTGTGACTTTTTTCGTTTTCAAAAATTATCGGCACTGGTCTAATGACTCAATAAATATTATAAAAATAATCTTACAAAAGAATCAAAATGCTTTTTATATAACTAGTGAATATTTATATTATTATAATAATTACGAACGCACTCTGATTTATCTGCAAGTTTGTTTTTGTTACTTATACCTACTATTGCAATATGGCTATCGCCTCGATGGTTGCTTCGACCAGAGACGTTTGCACTAGGCGCATTCAAATATGCATTCTATAGACATCAAAATAGAGTGCACCTATTTGTTTTTGGATTTAGCAAAATGTTTGTAGAAATTGTCAATACCGTTTCTATAGATTTATACAGTTTCGTAAGTATACTAAACTAAATACAAATTTCAAATGTTATTATGATACAATACCGTAATCATCCTACTTACCCAAACATTCCATCATTTTTTCGAGTTTTTCGTCTTTTTCTTGTAAAACTCTTTCGCAACATTTTATTTTTATTGCCCATATTTCCACTGAGACTGAATTTTCACTTCAATATTAGGCAGTGAGTAGCCTTAGTAGTCCGCCACAGAACTTTAGTTCAATTCACACACTGTTTTCAGTCATAAATTACTTGAAAACTACAATCGAATTATGCACAGAGCGTCCGGTGCCAACCATCCAAGTCGAGCGCTGCCCGACGACTAAAGTATGACCGCGTAAACTATTGTCACCACTATGGAGCGTCAATAAGATTGAAAATTGAAAATGATATTTGTGTTGATATGTGACGTAAGCTGCGAATGGGCATTTATTTTACTGCTTTTCTTTAGATTATTTAAAATATAGACATAAAATTAAATAATGGTTTGGTTAAAGTTTTAAAAAAATGGAAAACCTACTAAATTCTTAAAAAAAAAACTGTTGTTATCGCTGGAAATACAGAGATCTTCGACGTCAAAGTTTATTTTTGTGCTACAACTTCCCAATTTTTTATTGGGAATATCAAACTATTATTTCTATTATAACTATTATCTGTTCGGTTTAAATTCTTCTTTATACCCTTCTCTGTTCACTGTATTTTTCGCGTTACTTATTTTTATTACATTACGTCATACTCGACGTTCTAAGAAACCAATTTTTGGGAATATTGAGATAACACCCCGCCTTAACTCACACTTGTCTATTATTCCCCGATCAGAGAACGCCGGGAAAAAGAAGAACGTTCCCGCCGCGCACGCGAACGTCAACAACAACTGATGCGGGAGTTCGCTCGGCGACAGCAACAGTTCATGTCGGCCATGCAGAGCTTAGACGGCGCAGAAGCAGGCGCCATGGAGTGGGAGGAGGAGGAAGCCGTCGAGAGGGACTACGACTGCGTCATCTGCAACACTGCTACGCCCACCACTGTTGCCGACCCTATAGGACTAGTGGTCTTGCTGCAGGTATTATACTATACAACAGTGTCTCACAAGAGCCTTCTGAATAACTGCATTCGATTCGTTTTCAATCTGCGTAAATATGATCACGTCTCTGCGCATCGATCGCTTCTAAAGTGTTGTCCCATACGCCAGCCCAGAGAGCAAACGGCGCCGACTACCTTGTTTTCATTTCTTGATTCTCCCTCTTCCCCTGGTTATCTAGCCCCCCACTTTCAGTACATTTGCGCCAACCACAATAGAAATCTACGTTCTTCACACAATCGTCTTCTTCAATGTCCCACTCACCGCACAGACTTCAGTCACTCTTCCTTCTTTGTTTAATCTATCTCTCAGTGGAATGCACTCCCCCAGGAAATCAGGATGGCAACCAACCGATTATCCTTTAACCCCTTTCCGCATACGAAGCCATTCATGGTTTCGTAAGTTTTTCTTTTTTTTTTACAGTTTAACAAAAGATCAATTACTGAAAAACTAAATTGTATAATAATAAGCATGTATTAGTAAAACGGAACGTATTTTTTTCGTCTATGGTAAGTGCAATTTTTCAAAATTATTAGAGGTTATGTGCAGCGTGTCCGGACCGTCCGGTCAGTGAATCGAAGCTAAATTATGACTACTTTTGACAGTGGAAAAAATAAATAAAACGGTGAGTAAAAACTTTAAATAAAATCAATTTGATCTCTTTGAATCATGCTATGCAGGGAATGGGTATTGTGTTGGCACTTTTTTTTTTTGTTCGAATTTTGAACCGTTTTTATCAAAATCTATATATGGATTCGTATGCATTCTCTACTACATACTGTTTGTCATATTTGGATTCGTATGCATTGCTTGCTTTCTGCTTACGCTTTCATTTCTTTTCAGGAATGGACGTTTCACGATTTTATGGTACTTCCAAGCATGTAAATTCTATCCCTGGTGATGGGTCCTTGAGTGATGATGACCTTGATTCTGACTCCGACCCTGAATACGACCCCATCTCTAGTCGTGCGGCAAAAAAAACTCATGTTGTTGTACCTGAATCGGAATCTGATAGCTCCGACGATGATAATATGGTTTCACAAAGCATGCAGGCACCATCTACATGATGATGATGATGATGGGGACTCCCTTTTCCGCACTTAGACTCTCATTTGGTCCGTTGTGCGTGGGGATACTGGCTAACACAGCCAGCCTAGCTCCGCCCAAAAGCACAGAAGCCTCCTGGGGGCTTCACAGGCTTCGCGGAGCGACCTCACTGTTCCGAGGATTTCTTCCCGTTGAGAAGCCACAGCCTCGCACTCCAGGATAACGTGGGCGGCTGATTCCTCGGCGTCAAGGCAGCCCCTGCAAAGGGGGCTATCTGTGGCGCCTATGTTAAAAAGATGTTTGTTAAGGGGGTTATGGCCCGTAATTGTTCCTATAATTATTCTGAGGTTATTTCTACTCAGGTTGAGAAGTTTTTTGGTTAACCGCGGGTCTACAATTAGTAAAGTCAATTTGGACTGTCTACAGTCTGTTGCCCGTGACCATCTGTTGTTATGGAGTTCGGTCGATCTTTGGCGAATCCACGCACGAAATTGTGAGAAAGGCAGAGGGAGAAGTGGGTACGGGCCTAGCACTTCCATATCAGAGCCTCTCTTCGCAAGTTCATCAGCGGCATCATTGCCTAAGGATCCACTATGCCTGTGCACTATGTATTGCGATTAAACGTCGATAACCTCTCCAGAGCTAAATGGCACTCAAAAATTAGTTTATTGTTAGTTTGTTTGTTTTCTAAAGCTTTGAGCACAGATAGGCTATCGGATAGGAATTTAATGCCGTAGTTCCGGATGCCTAAGCGCTTTACTGCTGTTGCGGCTAGTGTTAAGGCAACACATTCACATTGAAATATCGAACTGTGTGTGCCTAGTGGTATGTGAAGGTTAATGTTGAGGTCAAGGGAGTGTACGCCAGCACCTGAACCGTTTTGTGTTTTTGAGCCGTCTGTGTAGATGCGCACTTCATGGTCTCCTGACTGATCCCTTTCCTCCTGAACTGTTTGTATAATATAGTTTTTGTTGAACATGGGTTTGTTTGGTGTTCTATCACACGGGGCAGCGATGAGCGGTTGGTACTCAATCGCCCGGTCCAGGATGTTAGCGTGTGGGCTGGTATGGTTTTTGCCCCATATGCCCAGATGCATTAGCCTGATGGCAGCTAGCGCCGCCTCCTGCTGTATGTACAGGTCAAGGGGAGTTAGTGTAAGGGCTATCTCCATGGCTGCAGTTGGGGTGGTTCTCATGCAGCCAGTGGTAGCCGTACAGGCCAGTCGTTGGAAGCGTTGTAGTCTGGTAATGGTGGTCGAGAGTTCAGTCCTCGTCCACCAAACCAGAGCGCCATAAGCCAACATTGGCCTGATTACCGCTTTGTATAACCACAGAGTTATCTTCGGAGAAAGCCCCCATGTTTTCCCTAACATTCTTTTGCATTGGTAGAGTGCAATTGTGCTTTTAGTCAAAATAAGGTGAAAAAATGAATTTTATAAATCAAAAAAATTACTGTATGTTTGGGACATACAAAGGTAAGTTTTCACCAAATTTCGTGAAAAAATATTTTTTTTGCAAAAGATAAAAATAAAAAACCAAAAACTCGGTTATTCGAATTTTTCACATAAATTTTGAGGTTATGTGAAAAAAGTGTCGATACAAAAGTTGTAGATCTTTTTATTACCTACAACTTTGCCATTTAACTTTTTTTCATAAGACTTGCAGTTTTATCGGAAATCGAGATTAACCGTTTTTTACCCTTAAAAACTCACCCCCTCCCCCTTCCCGACCTCAGATCGCCCGTAATTTATTTTTCCTTTCATTTTTGTTATATTCTCTACCTTTTCCTACTATATTTTTTTTTCACTTTTTACCATTTTAAAAATTATCGACCCTGGTCTATAACTAGATACCTAAGTCCAATAAATAATTCGGGATCATCATTCCGGGATTCTAGAGGTCATTTTCCAGTCTGTGTTACTTACTCCCTCGAAGTTTAGTTAAATATACTCTACCTATTCCGATCTCTGGTTATTATGCATCCGAGAATTAGTATCTTGCAGTGTTGAAAACGCAGTTTAAAGTTGTACGTGATGGTATTTCATAATATTAACAGGGTTTCCATTCCGCAGTCCACGTCAGTGCTGGGTCACCGGCGGCGCGCGGGCGGCGGTGGAGCGCGCCTGGCGCTCTCGGAGGCGGACCGCGCGGGCCTGCAGCAGCAACACGACACCACGGCCGCCGCGCATCACTACAGGCTGCACGACGAGCTGCACCAGCACTTTGATCAGGTGAGGCGCGTGATGTTCACTGGCTCACCGGCGGCGCCTGGCGCTCTCGGAGGCGGACCGCGCGGGCCTGCAGCAGCAACACGACACCACGGCCGCCGCGCATCACTACAGGCTGCACGACGAGCTGCACCAGCACTTTGATCAGGTGAGGCGCGTGATGTTCACTGGCTCACCGGCGGCGCCTGGCGCTCTCGGAGGCGGACCGCGCGGGCCTGCAGCAGCAACACGACACCACGGCCGCCGCGCATCACTACAGGCTGCACGACGAGCTGCACCAGCACTTTGATCAGGTGAGGCGCGTGATGTTCACTGGCTCACCGGCGGCGCCTGGCGCTCTCGGAGGCGGACCGCGCGGGCCTGCAGCAGCAACACGACACCACGGCCGCCGCGCATCACTACAGGCTGCACGACGAGCTGCACCAGCACTTTGATCAGGTGAGGCGCGTGATGTTCACTGGCTCACCGGCGGCGCCTGGCGCTCTCGGAGGCGGACCGCGCGGGCCTGCAGCAGCAACACGACACCACGGCCGCCGCGCATCACTACAGGCTGCACGACGAGCTGCACCAGCACTTTGATCAGGTGAGGCGCGTGATGTTCACTGGCTCACCGGCGGCGCCAGGCGCTCTCGGAGGCGGACCGCGCGGGCCTGCAGCAGCAACACGACACCACGGCCGCCGCGCATCACTACAGGCTGCACGACGAGCTGCACCAGCACTTTGATCAGGTGAGGCGCGTGATGTTCACTGGCTCACCGGCGGCGCCTGGCGCTCTCGGAGGCGGACCGCGCGGGCCTGCAGCAGCAACACGACACCACGGCCGCCGCGCATCACTACAGGCTGCACGACGAGCTGCACCAGCACTTTGATCAGGTGAGGCGCGTGATGTTCACTGGCTCACCGGCGGCGCCAGGCGCTCTCGGAGGCGGACCGCGCGGGCCTGCAGCAGCAACACGACACCACGGCCGCCGCGCATCACTACAGGCTGCACGACGAGCTGCACCAGCACTTTGATCAGGTGAGGCGCGTGATGTTCACTGGCTCACCGGCGGCGCCTGGCGCTCTCGGAGGCGGACCGCGCGGGCCTGCAGCAGCAACACGACACCACGGCCGCCGCGCATCACTACAGGCTGCACGACGAGCTGCACCAGCACTTTGATCAGGTGAGGCGCGTGATGTTCACTGCCTGACATCGAAAATGATTGAAAAAAATTCTAAATAAAAATTTCTAGTGTAGTAGGGTAGTGTAGTCAAATTACGAGATAAAAAAACAAGTCCCCCCTTCTTCTTTTTCTCCACTGTAGTCTTCAATAAATATTTACATATTCAATTAAAGATGACGTATGTCGTCATTCTGGGGTTAATCAATAACGAATACCACGCGCGTACGTGTACAGGAGTCATGGCTGACGAGCGTGTCGGTGGGCTGGGAGGGCGGCGTGCACGTGCAGACGTGCGGCCACCACCTGCACCTGCGCTGCCTGCACGCCTACCTGCGCGCGCTGCAGGCCCCGCAGCGGCCGCACAACCTGCACGTGGAGCGCGGCGAGTTCCTGTGCCCCGTGTGCCGCCAGCTCGCCAACTGCGTGCTGCCGCTGGCTCCGCACCCGCCCGTGCCGCGCACGCTGCGGCCCAGCGCGCAGGTCGTGCAGGACATGCTGGAGAAGGAGCACCCGCCGCCCGTGAGTACGCCGCGCCCTACAGCCGATCTATTCTGTCAAAATCTCACAATGAAAATTTACGTCAAGTGAGTTTGAATGAGCTGACAATCACTGACATCGGGTAGAATGACAGCTCATTTCACCTAAGTTTTCGCGGTGAGATTTTACTGAATAGACCAGTAGGCATCGCAGAGACCTCACAACCTGGACGTGACAACGTTTGAAAGACCCATTGTAAACACTCATTAAGTCCCAACTTATCAAAATTACCAACAAACTCAGAGCATTTATCAGCTGAATAATGCTCAGTGTAAAATAAAATCTGTGCACAAAATGAAATAATTTTGTGTAGCGAATTGAAATATCCATATTATTATTAATTGTAAGACACAAACGTAAACTAATTAGCAATAATACAACACAAAGGAGGATTTAACACGGTCACAATATAAAGATGACCAGTATCTCAAGTAGGCCCTTTTTGTGATTATAAAAGCGGGTGTTAGGGTTGTCAATCAAACATTTTGTAAAACTGAAAAGTTTACTTGCTCACGGCTTCGCCCGCATAGCCGCCATTTTGAACTGTTTTGTTACTGAACCGATTGTATTCAAAATTGAAAAAAGTGGCCAACATATTAGTTTTTTTTTTTAATTTCGGGGCACATAACAGCCTCTCGGGACGATCGATTAGCAAGCTACGCTTGCCGCGGTTGGTCCGTAGATGGGTGACCATCTTTACATACCAAGACCCCTCCTTGCTTCGGAAAGCACGTTAAGCCGTTGATCCCGGTCCGGTCGTTACGGGTCGTCAGAAGCCCGAAAGTCTTGACAACCAGTCTTACCAAGGGGTATGGTATTACCCAGTGACTGGGTTGTAGAGGTCAGATAGGCAGTCGCTCCATGTAAAATACTGGTATTCAGCTGCATCCGGTTAGACTGAAAGTCGACCCCAACGTAGTTGGGAAAGAGGCTAGGCAGATGATGATTGCTTTCAAAACGAATTCCTGAGTATCGGCCAGTATCACAAGTTTGAGTTCATTTTTAAAGTTGGGAAAAGAGGCTACCAGTTTTTTTTTTCTGGGCCGATAGCGGTCGAAGGCTGTTCCTGAGTATCCGCGCGTATCCCAAATAGGGATCTGTTTTAAAAATTTAGAAAAGCGGCTACTGTTATTTTTTTCTGGGTCTATTGCTTTTAAAATCGATTTCTAAGTAAAGTATCCGCGCGTACTTATACCAAATTTAAATCTGTTTTTAAAATTGGGAAGAAATCAACAAAATGACGTCCACTTTTCTGAATTTATTCTGTCAAAAGATTAGTATTAGAAAAACACTTCATCAACAAATTTAAAAAACACAAGATTTTTTTTTTGAATATTCGTGGGCGCGTCTTGTCAAAATGGCGAATTCTAGATTTGTTTAATGCACTACACATGCACAGCACACTTACAGCCTCGATGTATTCACAAGTACCCTGTTACCCGAAGCGTGCTCAGAATTCGTGTAAGCGCGTTTGCATGTGCATGCGTGTCTGAGCCGATGCCGAACACTTGTTCCTTGCTTGAACACTTGTCCACCAAAGGGCGTTGTACCACTGACGCTGGTGTCACCCTAATAAAGAACATTTTTAACGCCTGGGAAGAAGCACAAGATGCCATTGGAATCTTTTGCGACCTCTCTAAGGCGTTCGATTGCGTAAACCATCAGACACTTCTGCTGAAACTAGAGCACTATGGGATTAGAAATACAGCTCTTGATTTACTCAGATCATACCTGAAAGATAGAAAAGTTACAGTTCAAGTAAACGGCGTAAACTCATTAGGGTCTGAAATGGCAATGGGCGTTCCTCAAGGTTCGATATTGGGTCCATTCCTCTTTTTAGTTTATATAAATGATTTACCCCAATTACTTCAAAATCAACCGAAGATGGTGTTATTTGCAGATGACACATCATTGATATTTAAGATAGACCGACGGTCACAAAATCTTGACGACGTGAATAGCTCTATTCTTCAGGTCCATGATTGGTTTACGGTAAATAATTTGGTACTAAATGGTAAAAAAACCAAATGCATTAAATTTAAATTACCGAATGTAAGAAGTAGCGAGTGTGACATCATGTTGAATGGAGAAAAACTGGAATTAATTAATCACACAGTTTTTCTGGGAATCACGCTAGACGAGAAATTACAATGGGACCTCATATAACATCTCTTGCGGGGCGGCTAAGCTCGGCCGCTTATGCTGTTAGAAAGATAAGACAGTTAACAGATGTAGAAACCGCGCGTTTGGTCTATTTTAGCTACTTCCACAGCATTATGTCGTATGGCATTTTACTGTGGGGTCGGGCTGCTGACATTGAATCCATCTTTATTTTGCAAAAGAGAGCTGTCAGAGCCATTTATAATCTACGTCAACGCGAATCTCTCAGGGAACTATTTAAAAGGATTAATATTATGACGGTACCTTGCCAATTCATCTATGAAAATACTATGTACGTAAGAAAAAATCTACATCTTTTTAATAAAATAAGTGATAGACATAATTTTAATACAAGAAATAAAGATAAAATTGATCAACCATTTTTCAGATTAGCTAAAGTACATACATCTTTTATGGGGTACTGTGTTAAATGCTACAACAAAGTACCTTGTAATATATTGCAATTAAATGAAAGAAAATTTAAAACTCATATAAAAAGTTCACTGTGTAAACAAGCATATTACAAATTAGAGGATTATATCCAAGATAAGAATGCTTGGAAACATGCTGGTCCAGCTCCACAGGACAATCTAGGATCTTGACAAAATTAAAACTTGTTGCTACTTTAATTGTATGGTTTGTTATTTTTATGACATTGGTTTACATTCTGTGACTACTTTAACTCACACACTGACATATTAATTGGTTACATAATTTGGGAAATCGTATACTTTTACAATGTTTGTAAATATGTGAACACCATGTATCTATCATTTAATTAACTTATTTATCATTGCTACGTTTATTAAATTCTTTTTACCTATTTTGGTATGGTAATTTTTATTATAGGTGCATCGTCTTCACATATAATTATATAATTAATGTATACAAAGTATTGTAACACATTTTAAAAGAGTAACGATGGAGTTTCTTGCCCATTCTTCTCCATACGAAACTACCTTTTGGAAGGGGCGACTAGAATCAATTCTATTTAAATGTAAATGTTGTCGTTCAAAAGTGCCTTTTATGTGCCTATTTGAAATAAATGCTTTGACTTTGACTTTGTCTCGAATTGGACATAAATGAAACCCCTGGATAGTTTTATATATGTATTTCGACACAGAATTTTTTATGTTTTTTTTTACATAATTTAGTGGAGCGATCCAAGTTGTGCAAAAATGAATATAATAAAAGGTGGGGCGGGGCACCTTAAAAAAAACTAAGAAAAAAAGTAAACTCCTAACTATTTACTGCGTCTCATACGAATGAAGTTTGTTGCTATGAATGTAGCACTAGCCGCCAACATTCCTAGTTGAAATACTGTATTATAGTACTAATATATTTATTGTGACTATTGTCCTTATCCCAATTAAGATCGCTAGTGCTAGAGCGCTAAAACAGTAACTGGATATTTCTATTTGCTAAACAAAATGACTACAAAAATGAATCCCTTACTTGAAAGCGTGATATTTGTGATCGATTTGCGAATAAGACTAAAAAAATAACCTATATTTTTTCTCAGGCACCAAGTCGACTTTCGGAAGCGATGGGCAAAGCAATGGAAGACATGACGGCCACAGCGGGCGGCAAGCTCAAACAACGCTACGGCTCATCTCCGGCCGCCATCTTTACGTTCGTTGCGTCACTCGTCAGGACGAACCTTGAGTGTGAACTGGTGCAAAGGGGAGGCACGTTACAGACGTGCGTCGCACCGCGGTACAAGTTGAGGAATGAGTGTATAGGTATGAAAATTGTTATATTAGCTGAAAGATATTCATTGGTTTTGATGTAGAAACTATATAAACTAATACATTATTTTCGCAAGTTCTGATTAGTGTTATTGAATATTTTATAAAATCTTAAGAGTTTAGGCGGGAACTAATTCCCCTTATAAACAAACGCGGAGTAAAGTTACAACTTTCAGAGAAATCCTAAATTTTTCGAGGTTTCAGTAAGGTATAATTTAACTAAAGGAGCAAGCGTAGACGGTAAAGTTATCATCCCAAAAGTAAACAATGAACACAGTTGAATAGTAGTGTCTCCCCGCAGTGCCGCTGCTGGTGGTGGCGGGCGCGCACTCGCGCGTGCTGAGCGGCGCGGGGGCCGGCCTGGGCGCGGCCGCGGCCTGGCGCGCGCTGGCGGGCGGGCCGGGCGGGGCGGGCGGGGCGGGCGGGGCGGCCGGGCCGGGCGGGGCGGCCGGGCCGGGCGGGCCGCCGGTGCCGAGCACGACGGCCCCGGCGCGGCCCGTGCCGCTGCTGCTGCGCGACCCGCTGGCGCTGCTCATGCAGTTCCTGTTGCTGGCGCCGCCCACGCCGCCCTATTTGGATATGCGTGAGTATGATTGACGATTGCGTTCTCGGTGTTTTATAAGCAAACTTTCGTTATCTAAAACAATTTATTCCCAAAAATAAAATAATATAACTATTCAAATTAAATAATAGTAGCTTATGAAACTGTTACATTGATACCCTCATCATGCAACAGTTTCATAAGCTACTATTATTTAATTAAAACACAATCGTGTGTTTAAAAACCGAGCCGTAGGGGAGGTTTTTAATAGTATCTCACAAGTTTTCTAATACTTAATTATGTACAATTTCATACACTACTTTATCTACTCTCATACATTGGGATTTAACCTACTAAATAAAAGATCAAAATTCCCTACGAAGTTCAGTACAACAAAACGTATGAATAGCGCCAAAACCCAACACATCACCGCGCATGCCCTAAAAAGGGCGCTACCACAGACAAGTAAAAATTAGAATCAAAACTTTTTTGTTTGTTTTCTAACATTATTTTGTTACAGATAAAATTATTATAGTATGATTATTAATTTCGGTGTTTATAAAGTATGTCAATATAAAATCGTTTTAAAGTTCATAATTCGAATTTTACTATATGAGAAACCGCTGCAAAAACAGAAACTAGCCAAAAATAGCAATACAATAGTCTGGAAGAAAAAAAGATGGGTGCAAGTGAATGAAAAAAAATCCGTTTGCGGCAAGTTTCCAAAGTAGTGTAAACTTTGTAATAATCGGCATAGTACCGAGAATGAAGTCCCTAGCATCAACATTCAAGAACGAAAACTCGACTGGTGTTGTTTGAATTTTTGTTATTATAAAATAACAAAAATTTTAAAAAAAATTGTAAAATATAAGTTTAAATAATTTTGCGCACGCGATTTCGCTTACGGTGCCTTAAGTTTTGGTTAAGTTTTTCTGTTTAAAAAATTATGAGAAAATCAACCTAATATCGTTGATTTTCTGTTAAATAATTGTAAAAGTGATTATAATAATAGTATTTTTTCTTAAGCTTTACATCTAAAAACTGAATGCCAAATTAAAAACCTTTAATTTTTTATTAAAATCAAAACATTCTGATTTAAATCAAAAAAGTCCGATTTAAATCAAATAATTATGTATTTTTTCTAACAGACAAGATTTTTATCAACCCTGATTTCATATTTAATTTAAATGATTTATACACGGTGACATTTGAATCACAGTTTTGCTAGAACAAACGTTGCTTAGACCATGGTCTACTACCATTCTACAGCATCAAATATGTTATTAAAACAATCTAATCTAGGAGTTCTCAAATTAGTCTTATGTTGCTCAAACGTGTAATAATGTTTGAAACATTAACCGTAACTTCAAAGTTCTCATCACGGTAGCGATATTGCATTCAAGACGCGAGCGCCGCGCGTCGCAGCCGCAATGTCTGTGTTGTAGGGCGTAACGATAATCCCGACATTTTTAACATTGCCTTTTTTTAGAAAACCAATGACGTTTTTTTTCTATTGGATGCTATAGAATGGTTGTCGACCATGGTCTGAACAACGTTTGTTCTAGCAAAACTGTGATTCAAATGTCACCGTGTATAACGAACTGTTTAACAACTGAACTATTTTAAACAACACAAACATACCTCCTAATGATCTACGCCTAGTTTCCACCAAGATTTTCAAGGTGGAAGAAAGAAGAGATCCTAAACTACCAATTGATTTGCGTTATTTTCACTTCTCTCCACTTAACCTACCTACCCAGTATCTCCCTCTCCTACTTAAGAGTAGGAGAGGGAGATACTGCCTAATGGTAATGGAGCCTAATGGTTGGTTACATGGCATCAACAAGCATAACTTATTTGCTTAAAACCAGCTATAGCATATTAAAAACCGCGTTTAACTACACAGTTATCTAACGCCGTAACAATCTTGTATCCACAGAGGAATTCACTTGCATAGTCCGTGCCCTATACGCACTCAGCTACTACCAAGTAGTCTGCCAGTTCATCGCAAGTGGCAGCGCAGAAGGCCGGGCCGCATTAGCCGGTGCGGCCCGGCCCGGCGAGCCCGCAGGCCTGAGAGCTGCCGCTAAGTTAATGTTAGGAGCCTTAGCTGGGTCGGAACTGTTTACTGAGGATGGGCCGCCTGCCCCAGGCGAGCATAAAGTGCCGGATCTTGCTAATATGGAGAAAGAGGTATGTAGCGTTATATTATGAGACCTTTTGACTAAGAGGCACTTTGAAATTGTAAAAACATTAAAAAAACAAATATGATTACATTTTATAAATTTATGAAGAAGAAAATAAGAATGGCCCTGTGGTTAAGGCCTCGCCTCTCATTCACGAGGTTGTGGCTGCAAATCCGGGCAACAACCAATGTGACTTTTTCAATTCTTATGTACTTTTTATCTTGGACATCACTGACATCGGTGAACGAAAACATTGTGAGGGAACCTAAACTTTTAGTAAACACACGACAAGGACACTGAACGAGATACAATAGAAGTTTTATTGTTATTACGTCAAGGGGCGTTTAGGTGTCCCGCAAACTGTTAATATAAGTTTGAAATCGCCAACCTGTCTAGAGCGCACGTGGTGATCAATGCTCATGCCATCTCTGTATGAGATGAGATCTTTGCCCTGCAGTGAGACAATAACGTGCTGGTATTATTATTAGATGGTATATAAGAATTCTGAGTTTTTTTAAACTTTAAAAAGTAATAAAGTAAGTTTTTTGCCGTAAACACGGTATTTAGGCTAGCTTTTAAAACTTTATTAGGTTTACTAATGTACAATACCAGATGGAAAAAATAAAAATGGGTACCTGAAATTCTCATCGTTACGCAAAATCCGACGTTACCCTGTTTTCCACAGTTACAAGAACTCCTACTTCCATTCCTGCGGATCGCGGCCCTCTTGCGTCACCACCTCTACGGCGCTGAACTGCCAGAGGTAGCCACTCCTCGCCAGGAGTTCGTGCGCCTCGCGTACTACCTGGAGCTGGTCACGGAAGGCATGGAGTGGTCCGAGTGGTCGGCTGGCCGAGCCTTACCGCCGGACTCCGCAGTCGCTGCCAGGGCCTGGGCCCGGCAGCTGGGTGGGGCCGCTGCTAGAGGACAACTAGCTGTGAGTTAAAATATCATCATCTGACTAGTCATTTCTCAACTTTGTTGGTTTTCAGTCTGATCGGATGTAGTCTTCACATTTACAATTTAAATTCAAATAATATAATGCTTTATACAGTAAATATTCACGTCATTGTATATTATGTTAAAAGATATGGGTACTTAGAGAAAAGCATAAAAAATAACATTCACTGTATAAATTTGTTGGAGCAGTTCAATCCCAAGCAAAAAGCTTGGGATTGAACTGCTCCAACAAATTATAGACTATATTGAGGACAAAAAGTCCTCAATATAGTCTTTGACAGTATAATAGGCTTTCTGGTATATCCACTTTATAAAAGATTTGAATTTATTAAGGTTTAGTTCTTGAATGTGGCTAGGAAGTTTATTATAAAAACGTATACATTGGCATCGAAACGAGCCACTTATTTTCTTGAGACTGGTTGTAGGAACAACAAGTTTGTGTTTATTCGTAGTATTTATATTATGGATATCACTGTATTTTTAAACAGATTAATATTTTTATGTGGATACAAAAGATTTTTATAAATATACTGAGAATGCACAGTCATTATATTAAGACTATTTGCCAGAGTTTTGGGCTTCTGACTACCCGTAGCGACCGTCAAACTATCTATGACTAACGGCCGGGAGCGACGACTTAGTGTTTGTCGAGACACGGAGAGCCCTCTCTGCTAGTCAGTCCCCACAACCCACAACCCACGAGGTTTCTAATCCCTCTCTTCCTACTGACTTCCGTCCAATTTCTATACTTCCCTTCCTATCCAAAGTGCTTGAGGCCTGTGTCCACAAACAGTTCTCCAGCTTTGTTCATCGTAACTCAATCATTAGTCCTCTTCAATCTGGGTTTAGGCCTGGGCACAGCACTGTCTCCGCGCTCCTTAAAGTGACTGGCGATATGAGGGCAGCACTGGAAGACACCAAAGTTACTGCTGTAGTGTTGGTTGATTTCTCGAATGCCTTTAATATCGTCAGTCACGACATCCTGTTAGCCATTCTGTCATATGTTATGGTCTCTCCCGAAGCACTGCAATGGTTCTCCTCTTACCTTCAGGGACGTCAGCAGTCCGTTCATGTTGGGGATTCTTCTTCTTGCTGGTATGACTTGGAAGCTGGCGTTCCTCAAGGCGGTATACTTTCTCCTCTTCTATTTTCTATTTTTATTAATCTTATAACTTCCGAACTTCAGTGTGCGTATCATCTGTATGCAGATGACTTGCAGTTGTACTGTCAAGGGAGGGTTGATGAATTGCCTGACGTTATCGGCAGATTAAATAGGAACTTGATGGCCATAAAAACCTGGGCTGACAGATTTGGTGTAGCTGTAAATCCTACGAATTGTCAGGCGATCATCATTGGTAGTTCTCGTAGTATTAGCAAGGTGGATGGTACAACCTTGCCACCGGTCCTCTTCAATGGTACGATCGTTCCTTTTAGCACTGACGTAAAGAACCTAGGCTTGCACATTGATAGTACCCTGACCTGGCGTACTCAAGTCGCTAGGGTAAGCCAGAAGGTTACCGGCACGCTGCGGGCTCTGTACAGACTGAAAAATTTATTACCATCAAGTACGAAGACAATGCTTGTGCAATCCTTAATCTTCCCTGTCATCGATTATGGTGATGTGTGCTACTATGACCTGAATGCAGATCTCCTCGACAAACTTGACCGTCTTCTGAATAACTGCATTCGATTCGTTTTCAATCTGCGTAAATATGATCACGTCTCTGCCCATCGGTCGCTTCTAAAGTGGTTGCCCATACGTCAGCGCAGAGAGCAAAGGGCGCTGACTACCTTGTTTTCATTTCTTGATTCTCCCTCTTCCCCTGGTTATCTAGCCCCCCATTTTCAGTACATTTGCGCCAACCACAATAGAAATCTACGTTCTTCACACAATCGTCTTCTTCAATGTCCCACTCACCGCACAGACTTCATTCACTCTTCCTTCTTTGTTCAATCTATCTCTCTGTGGAATGCACTCCCCCAGGAAATCAGGATGGCAACCAACCGATTATCCTTTAAAACTAAAGTTCGCGAGCACATTCGTAAGAAGCTGGCAGTATCATCACAGCGAGGGCTTCCATTCCGTAATTACGCAAATACGTAATTACGGAGTGATTTTAGCAGTTCCACAAATACGTAACTGAAGAGTTCAAGTTCGTAATTACGTAAATATAGGATAATATTAATTAAGTACCCATTTATTTGGTTCTACAGTTCCTGCCTAATCCATGGGAAAAAGGGCACGAGTTTATGTGTGTATTTACAATTTAAGTTGAAATTCCGACTTACATACATTACAGTAACTCTAAACGTTATGACAACACCAAAAGTCTTTCAGTGGGTATCCCCCGAATTCCCATGGCTTATTTTATAACTTCTAATTGAGTCTGCAAGATTTTATTTCTTAATCGTACAGTATAGTGTTCATTTTTGAGCAATCGGGAAACGAAGGGAATCCCCGTTGATTGTAGATTGGATAGTTGGGTACATAACACAATCAAAGTTTAAGGTGTTTCGCAAGTATTAGATCTAATTCGTAGCGAATAGAGTTTAATATTGTGAATTGAGCAAGCTAAGAGAACGCCCAAGATTTTTTTTAACTTTTTTGAATTTCGAAACAGTCTCAATACTCGGTACTCAGTCATCACGTACGCCTGCGACCTGACGTAGACCTGACCTGGTCTAAGATAATCTATTGAGTTTTGTGTATGTGCCGTAAAGTTTGACGCTTGACGTCTGCAGTAAACAAATCTGGAGAAAACGCAGATCTTGAATCTATCTTATGTGTACCTACGATAGCGCTGGCGGCGGTCGTGAGTTTTCCTAACAGCAGTTTATAATTATTTACTTTCAATAATGCCTACTAGTGTTGCAGCAGAACTACCATTTTCTTCTGCCGGCTATCTTTGTTCCAAACTAAGAAGTTCCCTTGGGTCTTTATCATTTATGAGATCATATTATCAAGAACAAATATTGTAAAATGATGTTATCTCTGTAAGTAGGTTTGTACAAACACTTTTACACGTCAATCATATTTTAAAAACTAGATGAAGTCGGCGTCACCTATCTGACAACTCTGAGAAGAAAGGCCGAAACGAACTCAGAGGTCACAGTCTCTTTTAAAGTCCAGACATAATCTTGGTCAGATCATGTTAAGACCATGTAGATTGGTGTCTGAAACGGTCTTCTGAGGAAAAACCATACAGATTGAGCGGACCTGTCCAGCCAGTGCACGCATTTGTCAGTAATCGTGCCGCTCAACTCATAACTTAAGGAGCACAACGATATTGAACAAATAACCAAAATTTATATTGTTTCTTACTTTTAAACTATTCTTGGTACTTAAATGTTTTGAATTGATGATTGAGTTTATTCGTAGGTAGGTAGTTGATTTTAGACTTGAAGTTTAATTTTGTTTTTCCTTATTTCTGTAGTTTCCTTTTAATTCCTTAATATATTGTTTTATCATTTGAAGTTGTTTGATTTTTTACTTCTAAAATGCCTAATACACGCAGAAAATATCGTGCTTGAAAAAAATCAAAACAGTTACGTAATAACGTAGTTACGTAATTGGAGCATCAAAATGCGTAACTAGTTACGTAATTAGTAAATCCGTAATTTTGGAAGCCCTAGCGGTAATGTTTTCTCATTGTGTATCCTATTTGTTTTTAACATACTCTTGTATTTATGTACATTTATTTGTGCTTATATATAATTAGGTATATATTATATTATATGTATTTATAGACTAAACAAGTTTATACGTGTCTATATATTTAAAATTATTTAATCCTAAATTATCATTATAAATTGCACCTACCACTGTTTGTCTCTGCATCACCCAAAGGTTGACTGGTAGAAAATGCCTATGGCATTAAGTCCGCCTCTGTACATTTGTGTGCTTAAAGTGTTAAATAAATAAATAAATAAGCCACTTACCTCACGCAGGTGCGGCGCCTGCTGCGCGGCGCGGGCGCGGCGTGGAGCCAGCCGGCGCTGCTGGCGCTGCCGCGCGACTACGACCGCCTGTTCACGTACTACCACGAGCGCGTGTGTCTGCAGTGCGGCGCCGTGCCCAAGGAGGCCAGCGTGTGCCTGCTGTGCGGCACGCTCGTGTGCCTCAAGCAGCCGTGCTGCCGCCAGCACCAGGTGGCCGAGGCGGTGCAGGTGAGGCGGCTCCCAAAATACCAAATATATTGCGCCTCAATATCCTAGCGCAATCGAACTGAAATGTAATACCACTGGATGTAATGCGAGTTGGTGGACATCACATGTTGCTCGCAATGTTATTCATTACCTTTTTACGAACGACGTTTAGACTTACCGCCCGTTTGCATCTTGCACCACAAAACTCCACCTGTCCAGACATAATAATGTTCTTAATGCTCTTAGGTTCTTAAGAATTTAAATAATCATGACGCCAGTAGGTCTAAATCATCTGTAACACCATATTACTGTACTGGTAGCACGCGATGGAGTGCGGCGGCGGCACAGGCATCTTCCTGGTGGTGACGTCCACGTACATCATCGTGATCCGCGGCCGGAGGGCCTGCCTGTGGGGCTCGCTGTACCTGGACGACTACGACGAGGAGGACCGCGACCTCAAGTGAGTTCACGCACATCTTGTACATGAACGTATTCGGTGTGCAGCTTACGGGTGACTGTTAACATGCCATAACATAGCAAAACTGTATGATACATCTTCACTGCCAGTTATGCTCCAAGTCTCATGTGTCCTATGCCTAATGTGGTCAAAAATTCAATATTTGTCGAATATTATTATTTTTAACTGGATCAAACAAATCATCACTAATAAAAACCTCGGCAAGGCGATGCAAGCCTGTAGCTTTTCACTAACATTGCACTTTTGTACCACCATCAAAAGTAGATATATGAATTTAATAAAAAGTGATATTGAATAAGCCATATTTTAAGTTTCATGTGTTTCTAACTTTCTAGTTTATTTACCAAAAATGAAAGATAATAATTGATTCAGTCAATAAAGCTACTGTAATAGCAAGTTATTTCACTGTTTATCTATTTATTTTAACCAAAAGCTTCCCTCCACAGACGCGGCAAACCCCTCTACCTAAGCCAGGACCGCCTGGAACTGCTCCAGGCACAATGGCTAGCTCACCGGTTCGACCACACGAAGCGCACGTGGGTGTGGCACCGCGACTCGCTCTGAAACGTGCTGCCCACTCCGCCGCCCTACCGCGCCTGACGCACGCGCACGCGCACGCGCACGCGACACGCGACACGTCGAGCGCTCGGTGCGAGATACGTAAGATGCGTAGCCAGGGAGGTAATACAATGTAGGGTAGAATGCTGCAAGGATATTTAGGCGCCTGAATAACATTCACAAGGGTGCGTTGTTGGTAAACATTTATGACATTGTATTGACAAAACAAGATGGCGACGTTAGTTCCGATTTCGGCTACGCGCCACAATAACCTTTTAACGTTGAAGTGATGCGGATAGAAAGTATACTAGGGTTGCTATGATGTACTTTATACTGTGGTTGGGTTAAGATGTTGTAAAAACTTGGACTGTAAAACGATCTCAAATGTCAGGCGACTCTGAGTTACAACTCTACTGTATGGAGTTAGATATAAAATGTGGCTGTGGATCGGATATATTTGAACATTGTATCAAATAGGTGCACAGGCCACTGCTGGGGGCATAAGACCTCCACGAAATCTTACACTACGTTATTTGCGAACTTTACTTAGTGGAGGCAATTTTACACTCTGGCGACGAAAATAAATAGAATCTAAGTCATCTAAATAAAATAAGTAAAATTTAGCTGATTTTCATTCTGTTTTAATCGGATTTATTTGATGTGTCGAATAAAGTCGATTGCAGAACAGTTCGGTTAGGTCGCAGTATTAGAGGCACTTTCGAGAGAATTTCGAATCACTAGATAACACACGACTGCTTGAGAACAGGATCTGTCGGACCTACATGTTCGAGTCGTAAAAAACTTGCCTTGAGTCATCCATCGCCAATAGACATTCACTAAATTGTCTGTTAGCCCGAATAGATAAATATTTCAGAATCTTTATGTTACTGAACAACCAACTTATCAGATTGGTTAGCCAACGTCAAGCAATAAGAACTTGATAGTAAAAAGTTCAGTTTTAAATAATTATTAAAATAATCACAAAGGTAACGTAGTAGATTACTAAATTATATTGTTGCGTCAATTGAGCCGTACTTTAACACCAATAGCTGTCGTATTAACAGATTTGAATAGTTATTTACAAATTATTGTATTTAATATTTATATCTCTATTTAATATACAAGTTCGATAGAAGTAATGTTATGAATTTCCGATTCGCCGTTAGAACGCGTATTTTAAACGGTACAATATGAAATAACAACGTATAAAATGTTGTCTCGTACAATCAGTTAGTGTCTTACATTGTATCCAAATATTTATGAATAAATAGTGCGGTACTTAGAAAGATATTTGCAGCCACATATATTTTCTTATTAGAAGTTATTAGCTTTCCGCTAACCCGTGTTTAGGCGCTAGAGTATGTCCCATAGGAATATTTAAACCGACATTAATTAACGAATAGATCAAGGATTAGGCTTGCATAGACTTTCATAGTGAAAAGTTTATTCATTTCGTTTAGAAGTATGTTTTCTTTAGTGTTTTTATTATGTATAACTTTAGCTACTAAAGTTCTAATTATTTATCGTGTAACAGCGAAATTAGAATTTTTTATTCATCTGATATGCGCTCATTGAATTTTATGAAACAACGAGAAACGTTAACTACTTAAAATATTTTGTGCATCTACAACTTTGTCGCTTGAGTTTTCATTATTGACATGATTACATACAAAACATGCCAGATTTAATCCATAATACAATCACGTAAATAAATATGAATGATTTTCAAATTCACAGGACTCTGCATATTGCCTAATCATATCCTCATCACAATAGGCTTCATTCAGCCAGTATAGAAAAAGTATACTTATCTAACTTATCCCCTTTAGTATCAATTATACAACAAAATTCTATGTGCACGTTAAACTAAGTAATAACTAGGTGGTAACGAATATAACATTCTAAATAGAGTTATATTATTTGCCACACTATCAACTAGTTGGATTTATAAAAATATAATATTATATATTTACATACAGTCATTCTAATTTCGTGATGATCTGAGTACTCGCAAACGTAATGTATCGAAGTATGCCTTATCATAATTTTAACAGTTATTTACATAATGTACAACTGAAACACAAATGCAGTACATATTATTATATTAACATTATTAATTATTTGACTATTGTAATGTGTTACATATAGAACTAAATTTTAACTAGTGTTTTATCTCTGCATTAATGTTTAGGAGTGTGGCCAGAGAAAGCTCAAAAGGAAAATGAAATGCCAACAACAATAAATTACTGAAATTCATCAGATCTCTTTATTGTAACGTCCTTCTAGTACATGGTATGAGGTACTCAATCGTACAATTCGTTCAAGAAAATGAAATGCTCAGTACACCAGTCGAGTGAAGTAATATCCTAAATGTGTTGAACTAAAAGTTCCGACTAACGAAGAATTCCTTCAATAACGGCAATCAAATTATCACACCATTCTCTGGCCACCCTCTCAGTAAAAAAAAAATTGTTGGAATATAAGGTCTATATAAAATTAAATACTATGTCTAATGTTTGATCAAAGTCAACTCAGTGACATGTTATACTTGATACAAACAATAACATATTGACTTCATTCTAATGAACTTAGCGCACCGCTAAACTTGTTAATTATAATATTTTTCAGCCTTTTGTTTCGTCAAACATTTGAAATATGTTGCCAAGAATGTCGTGAAATTAATTGTCTTGTTTACGACTCCAACGATCGTTAAATAAGGGAAAGATGAAATTACATGTCTTTTCCTATTCAATATATCTGTTAAATCCAGAGAATACAGCTTGAAGGAGGAAACGGTATGAAATAGGTAAGGAATGGTTGACTTAAACAAGACAAAATGTAGAACATTGTAAATAATAACCTTCGACTTCATTAGGGATGTCCAATGGGTGTTGTTAGGGCTGTGAATACGTATATTTTAAAATTTACTCGCTCCTCTGTTGACACGGTTGACGAATTTCTATAATAAAGATGATTAAATTATTACCTTTCTTTTCATATTTTTATATAGGATTATACTGAGTATGATATTAGTGAGTAGCCGCTGGCTGACTTTCCATGCCTAATAACGATTATAAACTGTACTTCTCCAAATATCTTGCAAAAATATGAAAGCAATACTTATTAGAAAATAGATAGGTGTATTCTGAGTAAGTCATTATAAATACATTTTGAAACCAGTGCACAGCAAGGCTTACGAGGTCTCACAGTTGACGAAAAGCTCTCGTTTGCTGGAACATTACTACGACAATAATACACAGTATACAATAGAACTATCGAAGCATCATTATTGAGGTATGGTGCTTAGATTATTCGTTTTATTTCTCGTGTGCAATTTGGATGCTTTTGTTTTATTTCCTTGTATATTATTTTCTAAGTCCTCAAAAGTACATTTTCTGTTTTGTAAAATTAGTGTTTGTATCTAGTTTTAGTGTTAACTAAATTGTAGTTTTTTATTATTAAGCTATTATCATTTAAAATTTTGTAATCACAACGAATTGATTGTGTAATGGAAATTACGAAGTGGTAGAGAAGTTCAAAATTAGTAGATTTTTGAGATGTCAATATTTACAATTATTTTTACTGTTTAGAATTTAAATATTTTTGTCACGTGAATGTGACAGCTAGCGAAACCGAAAAGTAGTTTGTCGACAAGTGTGACGTCTAAACATATACTATATTTATTTTGTTAATATCATAATCCCTTTGCACCATATTTACTGCTCATATAATAGTCCGTATACAACAATAGCTGTGACGAGTATTGGCTGATTCCTCGTCCAAAGCCCGCACCGCTCCAGATAATATTGTTAAATTTGTGTATGTATATTGTTCTTGTATATATTCAATCATTAAAGTTGTTGATATTTCTATTGTTGTTTCAATTCCATACTTCCTGGTGTAACATCATAACATGGCCATTTACCAAGCTACAAAGTAGTGATTGTGAGATAGTATTGAATCAAGAGAAACTAGAATTCGTCGATAAAACTGTTTTCCTGGGCATCACGCTCGACTCAAGGCTACATCTCTTGCAGCGCGGCTAAGCAGCAGGCTAAGTTCAGCAGCATGTGCTGCATATCGGTATATGCGAGACTAGTCTATTTTAGTTACTTTCATAGTATCATGTCTTACGGCATTTTACTTTGGGGACGTGCAGACATTTATCAAATTAATCAGCGCCTGACACTACTCCGTACAAGTTTAGACGTGATTAAAAAGTTGACAACTAAAATTACATCAAATAACGTCAGGTGCTGACTAATTTGACAGGACTAAACTAATATTTATCTTCTGTCCTTTTCATAATGAAATAGAAAGAAAAAGATGCACTCAACTTAAATTTAGTTTAGTTTGTGAGCAAGGGAATCGGCACCATTGACTATATTTTACCCGACTTCGCCAGAAGGAGGGTTATGTTTTCCGAGTGTATGTATGTGTGTATGTATATTTCTTTGGCACGCTCTAGCCTAAACGGCTTGATCGATTTCAGCTTGTGAGGAGCGTTGGAGGAGGTTGCGTCTTAATTGTGAGTGTGACACTGGGTATATCAAAATTGAAAATAAAATCAAAATGGCCGATTTCTGGCGCCATATTGTCCCAAAAATTGTTTTTCCTCAAAACCTTCGAGTGGGGTATCAAAATAAAGGGTTTCTTAAAAAAGCTTGCAAAAATTTATGCAACTTGTATGTTTACATGTAATTTGGAACGAAAAATGCTAAAATAAAAGGTCAAGCATAATTATGTTGCTTTGAAGGACGCTCGAAGGTTTGGCTATTTGTGCACTTGATTCCAAAAAGCTTTAAATAACCCTCACGACCAAAACTCCTTGCAAAACTAAATCGTCTGCGAAATCTTTCACATTTGTAAACGAAAATGCTGGAAAAAAAAAACAAAAAAACCCGACTGCGGTTGTAGCGGACGGCAGGGGCACGTCCAGTACCCGCAGTCGTCCTGGGACAATCTCCCAACGTTTTTGACGTATGTTCCCTACTACCTGAGTCGAGTGACTGCTGGCGACACACGTCACCACGCACCCCTGAATGCGTATGTGGGTAGCTGGGTACAACCCACAAGGAGCTCGGAGAGAGACTGTTGCGAAGAGGCGATGAAATGAAAACATAATGTTCTTCTTTCTTGTCCGCAAATTTCGGCTTATTTATTTATTTATTTAACACTTTAAGCACACAAATGTACAGAGGCGGACTTAATGCCATAGGCATTTTCTACCAGTCAACCTTTGGGTGATGCAGAGACAAACAGTGGTAGGTGCAATTTTTTTTTTTTTTTTTTGTGTTCTTCCTAGTTGTTGCCCTTTAACGGCTGTGGTTGAACTGACGATTTGCCGGTGAACGGCGCCCTTTTTATAGCGTCCGGCCTTTACCTTATAGAGGTTCACGCATTTTGAACCCATTTTGCTTGTTAATTTTCTGTAAGCTGAAATCTTTGGAGCCTTTATTTTACATGTTTTTACCTTTTATATATAAAATTTTTGTTACATAATCTGTGTTATATATTCGTATTAAATAATAATATTTGACCTAACTATAAACAATAAAAATTTTTTAGAACAAAAACCTGTCAAAAATGTAGGTTCGTACATTTTCCCTATACAAAAAATCCCTTAAGGAGTTGTCCGATGTACACAAATGAAACTGAAATATTAGTTATACAATATGTAACAAAAACCCTGTTGTTCCTTTTAGGGATGTATACATTTACCTACAAGAACAACATTGACGAAATTATAATTAAAAAAAAATTAGCATTGGCCAGTCGGGAGGTCAATAACAAATAACTATTAATATCGGCGCGCACGGGCCCCGTGTCGTGTCGGTACCACGTGCCTACCCCCCCCCCCCCCCCTCAGTTTTGAACGGATGTTATTGTTGACCTACGTAGTGAGTGACTTGTGATTTAATTACGTAGTTTATTTTAATATGCTGATGTGCACGCAGACTCTACCAAGAACGTTTAGCGAGTCTACCATTACCATCGGCTTGCAAGTGTTGGACTTGCAAGATCACCTGATCTGACGCCTTTAGATCTTTCCTCTGGCGCAGTGTAAAGCAACAGCTGTTCAAAAAAACGTGCGATACGGAGTTCGAAATGCGTTCACGGATAGTAGCAGCATTTGACCACATCAAGTCCGATACCTCCGTTCTGCGAAGCGTACGTAGGCGTCAAAGACATCATAATAAATTAATGCATTCAAACAAACATAAGGTTTTAAGTGACAGCCGCGGCGACTTTGTTTTTTTTTTAATGTAGTGAAGTGTTAAGTTTTAACAAATTATCAATTGTGCAAAATACCGTGTAAACCAACATTTACAAACATTCATTCGTTAAAGTGAAAAACAACAGCTGACAAGGTCACGAACTTTCGTAGAAAAATAGGTACCTACTTACTTAGGTAAGTGCCGGCGGTGTACCGGCGGCGGCGCGGCACCGATCAAAGAGATTGGGCGGGAACATTCTATTTTTTTCTGGTTTCGCGTCATCGCTTCATACAGAATTGCAGAGGTAAGAAATCAGTTAAACATTACAAATATTAATAATTAAATATTTATTTTAATTATTTTTTTGAACAGTTTTTTTATAAATGACTTGCTTTATTACGTATGTATACCGATTCTTAAAACGTAGGTAAAAGGAACAACAGGGTTTTGGTTACATATTGTATAACCAATAATATCCTTTGAAACTAAAATTATCAAAATATGTACAGACGCCAGCAGGTCAAGCTACCCGAAACTGTAAAATTTTCCCAATCAACCTTGAACCTTAATGCTTTAGCGATAAAGTTGAAAATCTATTAAAGAAATTTGACAGATTGTAG
This sequence comes from Brachylomia viminalis, assembly GCA_937001585.2. Classification (NCBI taxonomy): domain Eukaryota; kingdom Metazoa; phylum Arthropoda; class Insecta; order Lepidoptera; family Noctuidae; genus Brachylomia; species Brachylomia viminalis. The sequence goes on along the minus strand of OW443303.2, from coordinate 3,116,413 downwards.
TAGCTTGATGTGCTGGCGTCTGTACATAAACAATAAACTATGTTTTCATGTAATTATACGATTTATTCCAGAAATCCCCACCGACAAATACCCACCAGGTGTTGTTTCTAAATTATTAAACAAAAAATGCGTTAATAAGTAAGTAGCGCTCGCCGGCCGCTGCCATGGCACCGCTCGCTTCGCTCGCTCGGCTCGCGCGCGGTTGGTCACGGTTCTAACCTTTTTTAGGTAAAGTTACCAGTCATGGACAGTATAAGCGATTTTTTTTTGTATTTGGTTTGTAATTTCTTCATTTTTCAATATACATTCTTTGAGATTTAGAGGTAAATGAAAAACTCTTTTCTCAATCAGTATTCAATGTTTAATTTCAGTTTAGTACTCAGTACAATAAAATATTATAAATCAAAAACACTCCTTCTTAGACACCATTAATGGACGGTAATAATCCAGTTTAGGACCCCCAATTATGGACATTATCCAATTATGAACAGCCATCAATTGACAGTAATAATCCAGTCTAGGACCCCTAACAATGAACAGCTAGTTATAGAAATATGAATAATCAAGTAAGCAAAAGACAAAAGCAATCGTTATTAACGAACTGCTTCTCTTTAAGCCAACGGGTCGAAGTAGGTAAATTACGGCAGGTAAACGCTCATAAGAGTATACTATCATTGGTGGAGCTAAAACTCCAGCAGCATTGCCAGTAACCAACACAGTTAAATTTTCTTTCTCGTCTCCTGATGCTGTATAGACATTTTTTTCACCCTTGCTCACTAAGACTCGTCCAGCTTTTGGTTGTAAGTAGAATGCGCTTTCATCAGTATTAAAAATTCTTTCAGGGTCATTTATAACTTCAAGCAAGTCTTTATTTTCAAGGTAGCCATTAATTGCTTCAAACCAACTGAGTATGTCATCTTCTGTGACTTCATTTCTTGCTTTACTTAAATTTTGCGCTGTGCGTTCAGAGAGATCTGCATGCCTTTTTAAAAACGAAGAGTACCACTTTTTTCCTGGCCGATTGTTGGTGAACGGACAAGAATCTTAATTTTTCTCTGATATTATTTTTTGGACACTATCAAGCAATTGTTCTTTGGTGACAGGGAAGTGTTTTTCAGCCATAAATAAGGATACTCGTGAAATGGATAATCCATTTCACGAGTATCCTTTCTTCTTCGTAGGTAAGTACAGTAGCTGGACGATTACAATCAATAGGACTTTTCCCGGTGATTTTATTATGTAATGTTATTCTTGGGACTCCGTATCTTGTAGCAGCAACAGATATTTTTTCTCCTTTTCTTACTTCTTCGATAGCCTTGGCCATTTGTTCTTTTGTGTAGTCTTTTCTTGGTGCCATTTCTAGGTTGAAAATAAATTTGTTTGTATTAGAAATACGTTGAACCTATTACAGACACCTAGTCATGGACAGAATGTCCATTATTGGATAGACTAATAATTGATTGCAGATTTCTAGAGAAACATGAAGATATAATAGAACAGACGTATGATACATGAATAATAATAAAAATCAGGAAGTTCACTTTATGGACACTTTGTCCATGATTGGGTGTATGTGCTTGAATAATATCCAGTTATGGACAGCGGTAAATTAAAGTTTAGAATCACAATTACATTTTAGGTTACCTATATTATAAAAGCATTGTATTACTATTGATAAATCACTAAATAATATGAATTTCAACAACGACGTAACACCTGACACAAAATAAGATGATAAGCGTACTTACTTGCATCGCGATTCTTCTAATAATTTACGATTCCCGGCACCAAATGACACCGCGTAACTATTGTTAGTTATGGCTGCCGTCAAAATGGGTGTCGGCTGTCAAAAACGGTTGGTATGACAGCTAAAATGTTGGCCCAACTGTTCGAAAATGCCATTTGAAAAAAATACTGCGCGTTTGCTTATTTTTGGAGGTAAATTGAAACAATGTCCATAGCTGGTCCGCGTCCAACATAGGTGCCTTTACCTTATTATCATTTAAAATTTTGTAATCACAACGAATTGATTGTGTAATGGAAATTACGAAGTGGTAGAGAAGTTCAAAATTAGTAGATTTTTGAGATGTCAATATTTACAATTATTTTTACTGTTTAGAATTTAAATATTTTTGTCACGTGAATGTGACAGCTAGCGAAACCGAAAAGTAGTTTGTCGACAAGTGTGACGTCTAAACATATACTATATTTATTTTGTTAATATCATAATCCCTTTGCACCATATTTACTGCTCATATAATAGTCCGTATACAACAATAGCTGTGACGAGTATTGGCTGATTCCTCGTCCAAAGCCCGCACCGCTCCAGATAATATTGTTAAATTTGTGTATGTATATTGTTCTTGTATATATTCAATCATTAAAGTTGTTGATATTTCTATTGTTGTTTCAATTCCATACTTCCTGGTGTAACATCATAACATGGCCATTTACCAAGCTACAAAGTAGTGATTGTGAGATAGTATTGAATCAAGAGAAACTAGAATTCGTCGATAAAACTGTTTTCCTGGGCATCACGCTCGACTCAAGGCTACATCTCTTGCAGCGCGGCTAAGCAGCAGGCTAAGTTCAGCAGCATGTGCTGCATATCGGTATATGCGAGACTAGTCTATTTTAGTTACTTTCATAGTATCATGTCTTACGGCATTTTACTTTGGGGACGTGCAGACATTTATCAAATTAATCAGCGCCTGACACTACTCCGTACAAGTTTAGACGTGATTAAAAAGTTGACAACTAAAATTACATCAAATAACGTCAGGTGCTGACTAATTTGACAGGACTAAACTAATATTTATCTTCTGTCCTTTTCATAATGAAATAGAAAGAAAAAGATGCACTCAACTTAAATTTAGTTTAGTTTGTGAGCAAGGGAATCGGCACCATTGACTATATTTTACCCGACTTCGCCAGAAGGAGGGTTATGTTTTCCGAGTGTATGTATGTGTGTATGTATATTTCTTTGGCACGCTCTAGCCTAAACGGCTTGATCGATTTCAGCTTGTGAGGAGCGTTGGAGGAGGTTGCGTCTTAATTGTGAGTGTGACACTGGGTATATCAAAATTGAAAATAAAATCAAAATGGCCGATTTCTGGCGCCATATTGTCCCAAAAATTGTTTTTCCTCAAAACCTTCGAGTGGGGTATCAAAATAAAGGGTTTCTTAAAAAAGCTTGCAAAAATTTATGCAACTTGTATGTTTACATGTAATTTGGAACGAAAAATGCTAAAATAAAAGGTCAAGCATAATTATGTTGCTTTGAAGGACGCTCGAAGGTTTGGCTATTTGTGCACTTGATTCCAAAAAGCTTTAAATAACCCTCACGACCAAAACTCCTTGCAAAACTAAATCGTCTGCGAAATCTTTCACATTTGTAAACGAAAATGCTGGAAAAAAAAAACAAAAAAACCCGACTGCGGTTGTAGCGGACGGCAGGGGCACGTCCAGTACCCGCAGTCGTCCTGGGACAATCTCCCAACGTTTTTGACGTATGTTCCCTACTACCTGAGTCGAGTGACTGCTGGCGACACACGTCACCACGCACCCCTGAATGCGTATGTGGGTAGCTGGGTACAACCCACAAGGAGCTCGGAGAGAGACTGTTGCGAAGAGGCGATGAAATGAAAACATAATGTTCTTCTTTCTTGTCCGCAAATTTCGGCTTATTTATTTATTTATTTAACACTTTAAGCACACAAATGTACAGAGGCGGACTTAATGCCATAGGCATTTTCTACCAGTCAACCTTTGGGTGATGCAGAGACAAACAGTGGTAGGTGCAATTTTTTTTTTTTTTTTTTGTGTTCTTCCTAGTTGTTGCCCTTTAACGGCTGTGGTTGAACTGACGATTTGCCGGTGAACGGCGCCCTTTTTATAGCGTCCGGCCTTTACCTTATAGAGGTTCACGCATTTTGAACCCATTTTGCTTGTTAATTTTCTGTAAGCTGAAATCTTTGGAGCCTTTATTTTACATGTTTTTACCTTTTATATATAAAATTTTTGTTACATAATCTGTGTTATATATTCGTATTAAATAATAATATTTGACCTAACTATAAACAATAAAAATTTTTTAGAACAAAAACCTGTCAAAAATGTAGGTTCGTACATTTTCCCTATACAAAAAATCCCTTAAGGAGTTGTCCGATGTACACAAATGAAACTGAAATATTAGTTATACAATATGTAACAAAAACCCTGTTGTTCCTTTTAGGGATGTATACATTTACCTACAAGAACAACATTGACGAAATTATAATTTAAAAAAAATTAGCATTGGCCAGTCGGGAGGTCAATAACAAATAACTATTAATATCGGCGCGCACGGGCCCCGTGTCGTGTCGGTACCACGTGCCTACCCCCCCCCCCCCCCCCCCTCAGTTTTGAACGGATGTTATTGTTGACCTACGTAGTGAGTGACTTGTGATTTAATTACGTAGTTTATTTTAATATGCTGATGTGCACGCAGACTCTACCAAGAACGTTTAGCGAGTCTACCATTACCATCGGCTTGCAAGTGTTGGACTTGCAAGATCACCTGATCTGACGCCTTTAGATCTTTCCTCTGGCGCAGTGTAAAGCAACAGCTGTTCAAAAAAACGTGCGATACGGAGTTCGAAATGCGTTCACGGATAGTAGCAGCATTTGACCACATCAAGTCCGATACCTCCGTTCTGCGAAGCGTACGTAGGCGTCAAAGACATCATAATAAATTAATGCATTCAAACAAACATAAGGTTTTAAGTGACAGCCGCGGCGACTTTGTTTTTTTTTTAATGTAGTGAAGTGTTAAGTTTTAACAAATTATCAATTGTGCAAAATACCGTGTAAACCAACATTTACAAACATTCATTCGTTAAAGTGAAAAACAACAGCTGACAAGGTCACGAACTTTCGTAGAAAAATAGGTACCTACTTACTTAGGTAAGTGCCGGCGGTGTACCGGCGGCGGCGCGGCACCGATCAAAGAGATTGGGCGGGAACATTCTATTTTTTTCTGGTTTCGCGTCATCGCTTCATACAGAATTGCAGAGGTAAGAAATCAGTTAAACATTACAAATATTAATAATTAAATATTTATTTTAATTATTTTTTTGAACAGTTTTTTTATAAATGACTTGCTTTATTACGTATGTATACCGATTCTTAAAACGTAGGTAAAAGGAACAACAGGGTTTTGGTTACATATTGTATAACCAATAATATCCTTTGAAACTAAAATTATCAAAATATGTACAGACGCCAGCAGGTCAAGCTACCCGAAACTGTAAAATTTTCCCAATCAACCTTGAACCTTAATGCTTTAGCGATAAAGTTGAAAATCTATTAAAGAAATTTGACAGATTGTAGTAGCTTGATGTGCTGGCGTCTGTACATAAACAATAAACTATGTTTTCATGTAATTATACGATTTATTCCAGAAATCCCCACCGACAAATACCCACCAGGTGTTGTTTCTAAATTATTAAACAAAAAATGCGTTAATAAGTAAGTAGCGCTCGCCGGCCGCTGCCGTGGCACCGCTCGCTTCGCTCGCTCGGCTCGCGCGCGGTTGGTCACGGTTCTAACCTTTTTTTTTTGTTTCTGGGGTGGAAAATCCTCATGGATGTCCGCCGCCTTGGGGCGGGCGGCGAGGTCTGTCACTCTTACTGACTAAAAACCACCCTTGTGTTCCATCTCACACCTTCGCCAGGGGTCGCGGAAACGTACGATCCTTCCGCAACCCCCGACTGGTGCTGGCCTCTTCGGGTCTGGGGGGGAGTGAGGTGTTTGACTCCCCCCGCGACGTCTAAGAGGGGCGCGCGTGGAACACTACGCGCCGCCACCTCGGGTCCTGGTGACGAGGCCGGCGGTAGGGCGTGAGAGCCTGTCCCGCCATTCCGCCACCAGGACCTCATGAAGCTGAGACCGACACAGTTCCATGTGTCGCTGCATCGGTGCCTCACCCCGCGCCCTCGCATCCTCGCGCCACCGATACCATGACGCGAGTACTTTCGCCTCGAGGTCCCAGGGCGGGGATCCGGCCAGTACGCAGCCCGCCTCGTAGGAGATCGTGCGATACCCCCTGATGACTCTGACGGCCATCGCCCTCTGCGGCTTTCGCAAAACACACGGTTAACCGTGTGTTTTGTGGAAAGTATGTGTATGGAAACGTTTTGATTTGTACTTAAAACTTTTCTTTGCTTTGTATAACGTTTGTAGGTCTTCTGGAAGTTTATTAAGGAAAGAAGGTACTAAGTATTCTAGTAAAATTCATCTTTCTTGAACACATTCATAACATTACAGTATTTAAAGAGATCGCCGTCACTGTTTGTGATCTGAAAATTCCCACTATTCAACAATTCATGAAACGCCCTTCCAAGCGTTTCTTTGATACCGCCGGCAACCATCGCAACCCTCTGGTAGTGAAGGCCGCCAGCTATGTGCCCTCTAGAATCAGTAGAATCCGCCGTCCAAGGCATGCACTGACCGACCCTGACGACCCCATTACTCTCCTCCAGGAAAGCAGTAGGGCCACCAGTACAGTATACAGCAGACACAGACACAAATCGAAATTTCGACCTCGCCGCCGAGGTCCTCCGCGTCCGCGATCCTCCCCGATTAATTGCCCTCCCTGTTCCTTGATCGGATCCGTGCCAGCTGGTGGCGTAGCTGAGCCTGTAGCTTTAAACTCCCCCGATAATAATAATGAATCTAATTTTATCCAGCCTATCCCAAACTTGCTGTCCTCCCTTTACAGGGGGTGCCCTTAGCTGATAGTCGCTTAGTTTTGAATTAATATTAAGCCCCTGGCTGTAGGCTTTGAGTTCGTTCAAAGGCACCACAGGAAAGACCGGTTAAGTAGTGACGGCCTCTCAAGGCCAACTATGAGATGCCATTTCAGACTGGCTAAAGTAGACTCATCTTTCATGGGTACTGTTTAAAACGTTATAATAAAACACCTCCCCACATACTTGCAACTGAATGAGACGAAATACAAATCTTGTATAAAACGCACACTATTATTATAAGTTTACAATCAATCTAAATGTTTATTTGCTAGAATATGGTACATAAGGTGTTACAGTAAGTTTGTTTCAGCATATCCTGCCATAACATGACGTGCAAATGTATTCACAATCAGCGATGTTAATTATTAATCTATCTTACAAATTACAGATTCTATTAACTTGTCTTCTAAATAGTCCTTAATGGTATAATATCTTTTAAATACTAATAGTTTGAAAAGAGTTTTTTTAAACAATGTCAGCGGTAGGTCTTGACATTTAGGTACATCGCTGTTAAAAATGCCTGGCTCAGTGTTGGTCCTGCTCCACAACCACAACTAATTGAAGATTGTAAGACTATCTTTGCATTGTATAAACTCAACCTCCTTCGTATTATATAATTGCATAGCACAGGTGTGAGTACTATGTACTATAGAGCTAACATTTACCGGCTCAGATCATATAAACACAGGAGATATGGCAAGGAGGCGTGGCGCTTGCGAACTCATCCGGCCGGAAAGTGTCATGATGCCAGTTTCGGCTATTAAGTCCAATAGCATTCTCTGTTTACGTCCAATTTCAACTTGCAACGTCTTCGCTGCTCATGATTTTTGTCAAAATGCCGCGTCGTTCAGTAATTGTTTGCAAAAGTAACAGCTGTATTGTGAATTACATGAAAGATGGCTTTTCATTTCACACGTCGGCGTCGGTCGGTACTAAAATATTATTGTTTTTCTGTTCAAATTTATTAAAGCATTACTTCGTGATACTAGAAACACGATTTAGTACCAAAAGCAATTATTCTCATTGGAACAAAAACCATTGATTGCTTAGTACACATCGATCAATGAATCGGCTGGTCTAATAGCGCAATGGATAAGTGTTTCACTCATACTCTCGCTCACACGATAGTTTCGTGAAGCGGCCGCTGCCGACTAGACTTAGTTAGAGATGTGATGTGACGTTTGTGGTTGTCGATATTTTATACGATCTTTTTAGAGTTTATTTATTTAGTTACACAAGGGAACAACATTTAACTTTTTTTGTTGCATGTGATTTTATGGCTGTTGTTTACTACTCATGTACCTACCTATTAATGATATCACCATCATCAGTCACAGCTTGCTTTTATTTTAACGTTTTAGCTATCCGAAGGATCCAAAAATAAAAGAAAAGTGGATAAATGGGACAGGAAGGGGTCCAAACTGTTTTCCAACCAAAAATAACACAATGTATTTGTCTCACATTGAGACAAAATGCTTTCTACCATTGAAGAAAGGTCGTCGGTTCTTCGAATAGTCGGTCCACTATTTAACTAAGAACACAACACCTAAAATGTCAAAGTTGCAAGACTTAACATATACATATTTTCATTTTACTGGACAATAAAATCCATATCAATAAATATCTTGAAGTTTTACTTAGTTTCTCCTAATCTAGATTCGAGAAGTGGATATCCTAATAGTTTCTTGGTAGTTTAGAATAGTTGTTATGTATATCTTACTAGCTTTTGCCAGCGGCTTCGCCTGCGTGGATGTTGGAAATTATCCTACGGGAACCGTAAATTTTTCCACGATAAAAAGTAGCATTCCGCCTATTGCAGGTCTATCATTATATCTATCAAAATTTCATCCACATCCATTCAGCCGTTCAGGCGTGATTGAGGAACAAACATCCATACATCCATCCATCCAGCCAGACTTTCGCATTTAAAATAGTAGTAAGATGAATAGCTGTGATTTTGTAGCATGTCCTGACAAATACTTTAAGAGAAGTTTCCGTTTCCCCCGAACGTGCTCCATACAAACGAAGTTTGATCATAATTTGAATATTAAATAATTAGAATTCTAGAGACTAATATCTATATCCGTGACATAACAGATACCTATCCGTTAAAATATACAGCTGTTTTGAAGTTCCACTGATTAATATTATAAGTTAACTGGAAATTTGTCAAACCACAGCAGACATAGATATATTGTGGTTGTGTTATTGTATTTTATAGGCTCAGGATCATGTATTATTTATTATGACGAAATTTTACTAACTTTAGTTAATATTCCAATTATGATCAAACTTACGGTTTACGGTTTTAGACATTTATTTTCCCAAAAGATTTACACAATCACATATAGAGAAAATACAATATTATAACTTAAAAATACATGAAGCCGATTGGCGCAGTGAGTTAGTACACAACTTCACTTGTATAGAGTAGCTATATTCGAGGGAAACTCCTGTATCCGATGTATTGTTTTATTTTCACAGTCAATAAAATCTTTAGGAAAAAGAGCAGATATTAAAGGTAACTGAAATTCATCGAAATTTTTCTACGATTACAACTTAACATCACTAGTTGCGTAACTTGCATAATTATGTGTGTTTATTCTGAGTCCGTAGCTACAGGTAGAAGCGCCGCCCCATGTTTGCATGTGTTCTATTAGTGTGTTTATTAGTGTTGCTGAAAGTTTCATTGACTGCGGGAGAGATGTGAGCTCGCGTGCCGTTCTTATAGTTTTTGCTTTTGTGTTAGTGAATTAAGTGGGAGAAACGCGGCGACATCGGAACAGGACTATAATATAATTTTCATCCCACCATCTCGGAAAGAGTATTTTTAATCTTCAATATCTGAGTGGAAAAGCCGTTTTTATTCTCTAGAGGATAAAGTAAATTGAATTTAGAACATCGTGTGCACTAAGTTTGTGAATTAAAAAAAACATTAAACCTATTTACTGCTACCTCTATGGTGCCGAATATATCATACAACTTTTTTTTAATTTGTTAAAAACTCAGACTCGGAACCTTCTTGGTGTTCTTTTTTCAATTTGCTTTGTACGCGGTTCTTTACGCGGCATTTTTTCACGTCATTGTTAAACCTTATATTAAAAACAAGAAACTTGAAAACAAGTGAAAAAACTAAAATGAGTGATTCTAGCGACGAGGAAGTTTGCTTGACGCCAACAGAATTGACTGAAACTGTTAATAATGCGCAAATGAGCTTTCTCCCTCAACAATCACGCGAGAAGTATTTAAAACAGTACGATATGTTCAACACGTGGCGACTAGCAAAAGGAGCCAAAACTTTCTCAGAAAACGTTTTGCTGGCATATTTTATAGAATTATCCGAGAACAAGAAAGCAAGCACTCTATGGAGTACCTACGTATTCGATGCTAAAAGCAACAATAAAGATGAAAAAAGACAAACATATCGATACCTATCCTAAATTAGTGGCATTTTTAAAAAGAGCCTCATCTGGTCATCAACCAAAAAAATCGAAGGTTTTCACAGTATCTGATATTGAAAAGTTTCTTAACGAAGCACCCGATTCCGTATATTTGGCGGCAAAAGTAAGTCAGTTGCACATTCAGTATCTACTTAAGTATATTAATCTCAATTAAATAGTATACTTATTAGATGTTGATAGGCATAATTATGCGTTCATATCAATTTTATTCATTTATCTACTACAATACTCTTTACGTTACAGGTTGTTCTTATTATTGGAATAAACGGAGCATGTCGAACTAATGAACTAACACAACTTAATGTCAAAAACATTGAGAAACATTCAGATGACTTACTATTAATTAATTTACCTAATACAAAGACAAAAAGAGACCGCAACTTCGTCATTCGCAAGGAATACGTAACGATTGTTGAGAAATATCAAGCCTTACGCCCGCCTAACACTCCAATCAATCGATTTTTTCTACAGTATCGCAATGGAAAGTGTGTTAGACAGCCTATGGGTACTAATAAAATTGGCAGTATCCCACGAGAAATAGCAACATTTCTTGAACTTCCAGAACCCCTGTTGTACACGGGTCATTGTTTCCGACGAACTTCAGCCACACTTTTGGCTGATTCCGGAGCTGATCTCCTGTCCCTTAAGCGCCACGGAGGCTGGAAGTCCAATGCAGTTGTAGAGGGATACATAGAGGATTCCATCCAAAATAAGTCTAAAATATGTGAAGGCATCGTAGGAGCCATTACACTGAAAGAGCCTCAATCGGATCCTTGGACTGGCCCTTCTACATCAAAAATAAGCCGTTATGAAACACCTAACCATCTCCCTCTCTCTCCAACATTCACGCCAAGGGAATCCGATGAATCGGTACAACTATTAAGTATGAGTAAGACACAAAAACAGACTAAACATTCCAACATCACGACTCAAAATGCATTCATCAAGCACATATTATGTAATGTCAATAAAAATATATAATAAACTACCCGAACATCTTAAGAATATAAATAAATATAATATGTTTAGTAATAAGTTAAAGCTATTTCTTATAAACAAAAGCTACTATAATATAAATGAATACATGAATGATAAACTGTGACTGGAATAGCAATGGAATTTAAATATTTAATTGAGATTACTTCTACATTTGCCAATTACATTCACGCATATAAAATAAATAAATAATTAATTCAATTTAAATTTGACTCTATTCTAAACTCTAGTATTGTATAATTATTATAATCTAAATACATTTAATTTAATTAAGAATTATGAATGTTCTAAATGCTATTATTTATTTTATTTTACTTTAATATTTTTACTTTTAATTACTTACTCACTCTTATGTTGCTGTGCCCTTACAGGGTCCATAATTGTATCTTAGCTTTAAGCCTATTTTAACAACTCAATTCACATTATGGTATGCAAATAAATGATATGATATGATATGATATGACAGATAGTTTACCGAAAAACAGTACACAAGTGACTAACACCAATATTACAGTACCAAACAAAAATATTACACTCAATTTAAATAACTGTAACAACGTTACTTTAAAATTTTCTTAATTATACCTTAGTATTATTTTGTTATAATTTAAAGATTATTCTGTAATACTTACCTGTCATAATGTAGTAATTAATACCTAAACTGAAATAAAAGTGTACCTAACTTGTGATTGTAAACGTTTTTTTTTGCATTTAGTCATTTCCTCGCTGAGGTGGAATGAAAAGTTACGTGTTGCACTCGAGTGCAAAGATTTTTCACCTCGTGCTCTTTTGATTCCCTCGCTAACGCTCAGGATTCTAATTTTGAATCACTCGCTGCGCTCGTTATTCAATTTTAGAATCCTTCGCTTGCTCGGTCATCAAAATTGAACACGCGGTTAAAAAGCAACTTTGCACTCTTGTATAACAAATAACTATTGTTTACAAAGCATATCTCTGTGTTTAGATGATCTGAGTTTACCGGGTAATGTGTCTTCCATTGACTTGAATGGGCCCTGGCGGCTGATAAATGTCATGCTCACTCTAATGTCTCGCTGACTGTGGCGCGTGTGTGGGATCATTTAGCTCCCTTTAAAATGGTGCTGATCCATGCGTTAAGTTCGTGCACGGGCGCCGTCAGTTGGGACTGGGCATCTCTTAGCTGTCACGATTTATTATTCTTTTTTTTGTTTCCGTTTGCCGTACTCTGGACGCTTTTAGCGTCTGTACGTGTGTACGTCTCTATTACATCGTTCTCAAATTCACCGACATGTGGTCTCGCCGGCCGCCCACATAGTTTTCAGTTTTCTATAGGTTTTAAATTTTTTACCAGCAGGCCGTGTGGTCTTGCTGGGCACGCCACAATTGCGGCGATAAGTCCCCTCTTTGAGGAGTGGCTAGAGTCGCCACGGCGTCCTCACCTTCCGCCTGACGCAGGTCCTCACGGATACGGTTGCTTCGGGAGGTTCCTGTTCCGGATAAGGCGTGAGGAAACGCCCGGGTGTCACCATTGTGTCGATCGCCCGGAGGACACGGTGGTGTATCTCAAACGGCATGACATACAACTGTGATTTTTTTTACTACGATGGGTCTTAATTTATGCAATTTTATTTTTTCTATAATTACGCCGTTGGAAAATTATCCTGTTTTTACAAAAACCCTAATGTCGATCCTCAATGAGAAACCCTAGAAACTTACCAATTATGGTGGTTTGTACCTTTTATGAGCTCTATGCATCATGTGAAATTAGATGTTTATATTCCAATTCCATATAGAGATAATCCATTTTAATTAAAATCTGGCTACGATATAATGCAACGCTCCAATACACGAGTTACTATTAAGTGACGGTAATTATGATTCTACTAATAATTAGTACCTACCCATATTAAATTGTTTATCCTTAAAGTCTCAGCTGAAAAAACCTAACTACTCAGATATAAGAAAAAAACAACAGGAAAAGAAATCACACGATTAACCGAACAAATTCAAATGACTGCATAAAAGCGGCCATGTCCACGTGAGTGTCCATGGTCCAAGTTTCTCGCCCGTTCTTCTCCATAGGTACCTACTACGCTTTGGAATGGGCAACAAGCTTCATATTTCTGACTGACCAACTCCTTTACAATTCAAGAGCCTGGAAATATATGCTTTGAGTTTGACAAAAGCGTTGTGATTTAAAAACGGAAAGGGAAACTATGTGTATTTTATTCAAGGTGTAAAAAAAATAAAAGAAACAAATTCTGTTAAAAGTTTATAATATTGTACATCAACTATGATTTGTTTAGAGGTAGAACATCCTACGCTTAATTTAACGGCTAACGTGATTACAATAAAATAGTTAATTTTCCATATGCCGCGTTAATATCATTTATAGGCGGAGTGAGTAACCGAAATAACGTAAAATACTTCAATGTGAGCGGGTGCAGTCCCGACACTGATAATGATGTTCTTGATTGACATTCAATCTGATATCAAAACTACCGAGCTGCTCGCAATTTGCGTTATAGAAACTAGTGCTTGAGTAGTTTGTTAAAAAGCCGCGTATTTATTGAAAACAAAGTTGAGAAACAGTTGCACACTTGGGAACAAAGTTGACAAACAATGTTGCCCACAACATCAGAGGTTGCTGGCAACAATGTTGCGCAACTTTGTTTCCCAATGAATACGGGGCTCAATGTTGCGCAACTTTGTTTCCCAATGAATACGGGGCTCAATGTTGCGCAACTTTATTTCCCAATGAATACGGGGCTTTTTACACATATTTATGCCTTCAACATCGGCCGTTATCAAGTTTGTAAACAATGTTTGTCAATCTTGCACCAGCATGCGTAGCATGACCACTTCTATCTCTACTCTGCGAAGAGAAGACAAATCACTTTCTTAACAAAAAGTCATAATTTCTTGAATTTTGACATCGCGCCGAATATTTCTACAATCTGTCAGTTTTGTCTTCCGTTTCTATAGTGGCCATGCTACGCATGCAACTCTAGGTTATTTAAAAATTAATGTTGTTAATCAATATAAAAAAAGTATAATTACAATAGTTGCTCCAAATATATCGTTTAACTTTCATTTACGTACATACAACAGCAACTCGACTATCTGTACTTTATCCTTTATACATAAACTTACTATTTGCGACGACACATTTGAAGGATCTAAATCAAATAAAAATACAAAGTACGTCATTTTGTCATCTTCGAAAAATAAAAGGTAATTCTTTTTTTATCACAGAAAACAATAAATACTATCAAACAATATATGATGGCAACTAATGGCAAATAAATCTATGCACCTCTTTATGAATGTTACGATTATTATGTCGGTATTACAAATTATGCATTAATAATAATAAAAAAAACTTTACAAATATTATAGTGTCCTAAATATGTAACAGTAAATTGTTCAAAATGTACTCCTGAGGGATATTATAAGGCCTCTAACGAACGAGATAGTTCTCATTGTAAGACTGAAATACACCATACAACTACCATTTACCTACGTATTGTACTGTAAAACATTGTATTCTACTGAAATCAAATCCACAAACATAATAACAAAAGGACACTTTCTGAATAACATACGTCCTACTTCTACTCCGGGACATAGTACATACTGGTTAATTTCGCACAGATTTTTTTGACAAGCGTGTACGGAAACGTACCGAAATATTATTCAAGGTAATGATAGATAAAATAATATTGAGACTGTCAATTAGGTACTTTATACGACAAATATAGAAAGTTTCCGAATAGCCATTATCTAGACGTTTTATGCATTGTGTCTTGGAGCAGAACTATTTGTTCATAGTTATTAGTCTCAGCACTGTCAATTAAATCTAATTACTAAAAGTGCAATGCTCTACTTAAATGAAAAAAAAGTACATAAAAAAGATTCCATTGACAGTCGCGTCTGAAATATTGCCGGTCTCGCTACTCGCTTAAAAATAAAAACTAAACTAAAATACATATAGATAAATAGTGTAGTCGTATAATATTGTTTAGCAAAAATACACAAAAAAATGATAACATTCTATTTATAATACATAGTGATGACAAAGGAATGTTTAACCCAATGTTACACAATGTTTTTGTAAAGGAATCTAACTGATTGTATCATTTAAAGGTTTAAATTGACCACAATGACAATGAATCATACTTGGTGCGACCACAATCATAGTTTATTGTAGAAAATAAAACAACAAGTAATTGCATGAAAATAAACTTCTCCGATATAAATTATTGACTTACTTTAAAAGCAAACTAAGGCTAAGCCTCACTCGACATCAGCACAATAAATACAACTTATCTTACCAAAAAGTACTTGTCCATCGAATCAGCCACTATGATCGCGGCCCGCCACATCATTGACTCACACAGATACATAATGCTCACCTATTTACCACATGTCCAAGCTTCAATATAAATGAACATTCACTAAAAATCTACAAATATGTGAGCACTTACATATAAAAATTCGTGGCTCTCGCACTATCAATATAAACGGGTAAAAATGTTACAATACATAACATCCCAAGTGTTTCAGTTAATATTAAAATAATTACTACTATATACACATACTAATGTTACTCGTGTATGTAGGTACAACTTCTAAAAAACTTTTTTTGAACACATTTTTCAATAAGATATGGGACAGTTTTTATTTTCTTTTTTATTAACTCTAAGTGTTCAATGCCATCCTTCAAATCCACGCTATTATGGCACAAAAATACGTATTTGCACCTTAAAAATAAACTAGAAATTATCGTTAAAATTTAGGCAAGCAGAACCTAACAGCGCGCACTTTCGGGTACCTTTTGTTATAAAACTATTTATAACTATTTCTTAATATAATTATTAAGTAACCCCACTTACTAAATATATATTAATTTATATATTATATAAAATATGACAACTGGCAACCTTTTACATAAAAGTTACAGCAAGTGATATTGATCTCTCAAGTAGTTTTACAACAAAGAGTGCCCCCGTATGCACTATAACATAAGTATTATCAATAGGCCGATATAAGATTTCCTAAAAAGCAATGTTTACGTATATAAGTGTGACTTCATATTAAATATATTAAAAGTTACATACTTTATATTTAAATTATAAATTCGTACAGACTAACTCATATTTATTTTTATGTTATAACTAAACGTAACTAATATTACATTATGCACAGTTAAAATTATAAAGTATTAGCACACTATAATAATATTATATATTTTTAATTACAATAATATATTATACTGGTCATTCTGAGATCTATTCGTCACCACTCTGGCTCCAATACTGTCATATTTTTATTACATCGTTCGTGTGTATTAAATATGCTACCTTCGCGAACATAGGTGCCGTGAAACTTAGGTTACAAGGGTAATCAGATTCCCCCTTATTTATAAACGTTGCTTGAAGTTAGACGTTTAAATGTCAAAAAAATGTGTGGCTAAGGAGATGCTTAAAATTACTTATACTTGGCGACCTAGCTAGTAACTAATGAAGCTATAAATATTTTAAGGTTTGAAACTATACATAAAGAAAATGTTCAGGCAGTAGTAAGGATTAGCAGCAGCCGACAGAGTAGAGTATAGGCTGCTGCTTATCCTACCCATATCGACTGGAGTTAGCCTCAACATTGTGCTTTATTTTTCTAAATTATAAAAAACGGTTGGCTAGACCTGGGGCTGACATTTACTGGACTGAGTTTTAAATCAATTGAATCGGATTTGCTCAACTTTACACTTATTTGTATCGAATTTATGCCACCTACACTAGAGCAAATCCAATTCGATCGATTCAGAACGAAATTTCAAATAGAAGTTTATAGAAAGTAGCATATTCAATGTTCCTGCTGTACATCAAGCCAACCATAACGCATGCACCATGGTCCATGGAATCCGTCACGTAACGCTATACAACGCTTACATAACAATACAACAAAGTTCCTCGCCTAAGGTAATTACGCCTACGCTATATAATCGTAATTCGACAGATATGTTGGTGATCTGATAATATTCTCTGTAATCAGTTTGTGGTATAAAACTTTCAATATACTTACGTATATTATTTACATGTTTATTTAGGTTATATTAAATTCTTCGACGTGGCAACGACGGATATTACGGGGCAATTGTTTTTGTATATATTTATTATTATTAGTGTTATCAGTTTTGAGACATGAAGTCGTTTATTTGGCTGATTGGGCGTTAATTTTAGTTTGCATAAACTTGTAGTTGTACAAAAAGTGTAAAACTGTTGGGAAGTATCTGGGTGACTCCCATACTACTAACAAAAGTTGACATTGCTTACCTTCGTATCTCATTTGCTTTTGAATACCGCGCCCTCTTCGCACCTCCGTCTATTACCACAGTCAAGTATATAAACTTTAAAACGTGTCAAAAATGGCAAGCTTCATTCGAACACATGTCCTATTCCCTAGCTATTTACTTCAAGCTAACTTTTCAACCCAAACAAGCAAAATGTATTCTGACCAAGTTTTAAGAACAAGTAATTTTATATAAGGATTACAATAATTAATTAAGATATTAGTATTTAATGGTATCCTATCAGTTCCACCAAAAATTAAATTATATATTTTTACTTGACAAGCAACAATTGGCAAAAACATGATTAGTCATTTCATCACATTTCATCACTATACAACAAGTTTGCCAAATAATTCACTTAAGAAAATAATTATATCTGATAAACTTTTTTTTTATAACGTATTATTTGACAATCATTTTTTTTTTCATTTTATTTAATGAAACAACGTTTGGAATAAAAACGTTTAAATTTATTTGCCAGAAACGACTTGCGCTACTAGAAAAAAGGCGTTATTTTTAGTAGGCTACCCGGAACCGAACTAGTTAGATTAAGTTACTTTTTTTTAAATGGTTAGGGTAAAACTGTGACGCACGAGCCGAGCGAGCGAAGCGAGCGGGGCCGCAGCAGCGGCCGGCGAGTGCCAGAAACGACTAGATTATATAGAAAAAATAATACTTTAGTAGGTTTAAAGAACTTCAGTACTTGCCTGTAAATTATATGACCCAAATGGAAATTGCAAACATGTAGGATTGTTTGTAGTTCAACAAAATTATGCAAAACAATACCGTCACGATCACTTTGTGCTTGGTTTAGAAAATGTATTATAAAATGATATTTAGTATAAACGAATACCAAATTAATCTAAAACATTAATATCATCGAAAACATTTGTAAAGAGAAGCATTTGCCAAATAAATGTTTGTAAAGCTCGCTTGTTATAAACAGTAGTTTTTATAATATAAAACATTTGCGGAATAAGTTGTTTGTGAAACAAATAGTACCACCGGTAAAATGGGGTTAATCGGGACGAAACTTTAAAATGGATTTTAACATTGAAATCATATTGTTTGCTGCCAAAAAGGACTGTGTTTACTGTATTATAATTACCAAAGAAGTGCCCTCGTTGGCAACAAACTATATTATTTCAACGTTAAAATCCATTTTAAAGTTTCGTCCCGATTAACCCCTGCGTCCCTATTAACCCCGTTTTACGGTATACGAAACGTTGGTTGTAAACTAAAAATTTGTCAATGGTGTTTTGGTGAAACATTAGGTAACCATATTTAACATATCTTTGAAACTTGATCAAAACTTTTGCGTACAATCCATACATTTTAACCTCGCTTAGTTTAATATTAGCTCTTAAACTACGTCAAGTTTCATTAAGTATACTCGAACGCAACGTCAAGACTGGACGTTTTAGAATCTATCAATAGAGTGAGGAAAACAATTGACATGGAAATAAACAGTGATATGAAGGGTCAACCAATCGTGGGGGACCGAGAGTCAGACGGTCAGTGTGTGTGGGTGCGCGAGCTCGGATGTTATAAAATCTCGGAGTGCCAGTAGGGCAGCGCGGCGTAGCCCGGCGTGGTGGGCGTGGGCGGCGTGGCCGGCGTGGCCAGCGTGCCCGGCGTGGTCAGCGTGCCCGGCGTGGCCAGCGTGGGCGGCGTGGCCGGCGTGCCCGGCGCGGGCCACGCCGGGCAGTCGCAGTCGTACGAGCGCACCACGAAGTTGCCGTAGTCGTCCGTCAGCGAGCTGTGGCGCAGGAAGCCGCACACGTGGCGCCGCCCGCCGTCGCACCACGAGCGCTCTGGAAACCAGTTAATGAGTCTTACATAGACCTCTTCTTAAACCAAAAGCCCTGTAGCAGGTAGCCAGCAGCAGGGGCATGTAAATGCTTATCTCCATAGTCGCCTTTTACATCTCTTACCGAAAAGCATGGAGAAATGCCATCTTCTCGCCTTCAACAATGTTTGGGTACCAGACTACTCTCATAAGAATACACATTATTTATACTCACCGCTGCTGATGTCGACGTCCGTCATTAGTTCTTCATTCATAAGGGCTGACAGTGCATCATCTGTGTGCTTTGAATCTGAAAAGAAGACATACAATTACATTATACACTTACCAAAACCA
Source organism: Brachylomia viminalis (assembly GCA_937001585.2). Lineage (NCBI taxonomy): Eukaryota > Metazoa > Arthropoda > Insecta > Lepidoptera > Noctuidae > Brachylomia > Brachylomia viminalis. The sequence goes on along the minus strand of OW443303.2, from coordinate 3,096,691 downwards.
CTATTATAATGCCTATTTATTACTTATTCATAACTTGGAACCACGTATTCTTGTTCAACTCTTAAAAACCCGTAAACTGAATAATTTCAAAAAGGAGCTGTGTACCTGGTTCCTCTTTGATAACGATTTCCTCTTTAATAGCTCCCGGCACAGTGGGCGAGGTGGGCGTGGTGGGCGTGGCGGGCGGCGTGGGCGCGGCGTCTGCGCACGACGCGGCCGCGCCGCCCGCCTCGCCGCTGCTGTTCGAACTGCATTCCGGACTGTATGGTGCCATCTGAGGAGATGGAAATAAAGTTTTATGAATGAATGTGCAAGAGTTTAAGTGTCACATTTTCTGATCAATTTAGAGCCTACTGTCTGCCTAGATATGAAAGCTGCACAGTCAACACCAGCGGGGTACTTGCGAAACACACGAACAACGAATGCCTTTCATTTTGACGAATCATTCATTCATAATGATGAGTTTCAACGCTTTTTTCAGCAGACTGGCTATCAAAAACCGAGCCCCAGCCAATTTCATCAATAATATCATGATTAATTAGCTGATAGTCGGCTTTAGGGACATTATATTATCTAGTGGTATGTGTGGTGGTATTAAATTAATATCAATATTAAATGAAAGCAAGATAAAAATGGAGGATGGAGATTATCAGCCTGTAGCAGCTCTTGGTTGGGTTTATGAACACTGCAAATATTATTAGAAAGCAGAAGATCAAGTAAACGCCCATTTGAATGGAGTGAGGTGATTATATTGATAAATGATTTTATTTCTGTAAGTAGGTTTGTACAAACACTTTTACACGTCAATTGTATTTTAAAAACTAGATGAGGTCGGCGTTTCCTATCTGACTTCTCTGAGTAGAAAGGCCGAAACAAACTCAGAGGTCACAGTCTCTTTTAAAGTCCAGACAAAATCTTGGTCAGATCATGTGAAGGCTATGTAGATTGGTGTCTGAAATGGTCATTTGAGGAAAGAACCACACAGATTGAGTGGACCTGTCCAGTCAGTGTACGCAATTGTCAGCAATCGTGCAGCTCAACTCAGAATTGCGTCAGGACGTCTCGTTATGTGTTGGCAGAGGTGCCTAGGCAAGCTAGGGAGTCTAGACAGGGATATTTTTTTGTCCACTGGGCCATAGGTAAGTTATGATCTCCCAGCAGCAACAAACCATCAACATTTGTCGAGTTAATTATACTATAGTCCATTTTCTTAAAATGTAAGTTATAAACGCCAAGCGGTGATTGATCAGGTATTTAGGTTGCACTTATAATAACTCGTGAAGTGTTGCTGTTGCTAGGGATCGCGACAACAATATGTTCATAATGTTTGTCAAATGTGCCTTGCATAGGTAGAGGGATACAGACAGGGTTATATTTGCGCAAAACAGCTACCAGCACACTTCCTCCATCAGATTTATTGGTTGCAGATCTATTACGATCACATCGAAATACAACATAACGATCATTGGTAAATTCGCAATTAAGTACTTATGGCAGGGATTAACCATACATGTCTATTAAAACGATAATATCGTCACAGTTAGAAATCATATTCATGTAAACAGTATTTAGTTTGCAGGGATATACGATCAAGAATTCTTCAAGACAGAGATACCCCACCGTTTTCTAAATTAGTACAGATCGCAACGTCAATGGAAATGGGAAGGTATAAAATTTTACAATGACTACCGAAATGAAAACAAACACTGACGGAATCAATAAAATTACGCCTTCTACGAATAGACAAACTTATTTCCAACACTGGCCTACAAACTCTAAGGAAAGGCCACCACTTACAATCAAGGATTTGGAAGGGAAATGTTTCCGCTGTGGTAAAACTGATCACCGAGCTAACGAGTGTGCGGCTATTAAATCAGTATGCCGAAAATGTAAGAAAGAAGGACCCTTAGCTAGAGTTTGCTTACAACGCAACATTAACATGAACCAAGTCGTTGACACCTCTAGTAACATGTCTGTAGACACTAGAAAGTGACATCAACATGATTAAAAGTGAAATTCAAGAGCGATATCTAGTTTAATTATCTATCGAAAATAAAAAAGTACAAGGAAATCGACACTTGTCCTGCATTATCTTCTATGCCACTAAATCACTACAAAAAATTATATATACAGAAGAAAATATTCAAAACTGACAAGAAACTGAGAACCTACACAGGTAAAATTATAACACCTACAGGAGTAGCATTCGTTAATAAAATTGTTACTACAATAAAACCAGATTTTTTATGAAAAATTGTACATCATAAACCAACAAGTATAATTACCCAATATTTTGCGGAAGCTGGATGAAAGAGGTAAAAATTTTACTAGCCGACATGAACATTATACAATCCACGGAACTTACAAGATTGGACCACTTGCGGACAGCGTATTTCAATATCAATGGGAGGTAATAGCTTATGTGAAAGCACATCTATTTCTGAAAGAGAATTCACGACCCAACTTTATTAAACCGAGGACATACGCCCTGAAATCAAAAGTAGATGACGAAATTAAACCGTTATGCACACAAAGTGTAATCACTAAGATAGATCATTCAGATTGGGGAACTCCTATTGTATCAATTGTGGAACCAAATGATAATATGCGGCTATGTGCTGGTTACAAACTTATATTGTATAAAGTTATTAAAGATGATAAATACCCAATTCTTATCATCGAATATATTATTACAGAGATGTACGGAGGCCAGCGATTCCGTACATCCTTATCTATAAAAATCAATGCCACTTTTCGTTGTAATTTTATAACTCAAGAACGGATGGACCGATTTTGCTAATTCATTTTTAGAATATTCCTTGAAGTACGAGGATGGTTCATAAGGAGAGAAAAATTAAAAAAAAAATGTTACGGTACGAAGTTTGCGGGGTCAGCTAGTTAGACATAAATAAAGGTTATTTGAATATGGTTATGCGAGAGTGCACTTCTACAAACGTTAAGTACACACAAGGGAACGTACAAGGTAAACAGGCTAATGTTTGGAGTTAAGGTTGCCCCAAGTTTATGGCAACAAATTATGGGTAAATTGTTGGAAGGAACAGAAGGCGTGGAATGTTTATTAAACGATATTTTTGTACAAGGGTTTTCAGAAAAAGAACGACTAAGACAGGTGTTACAAAAACTAAAAGGTAATATGGATATTTGGAAATATTTTACGACGGATCGGTCTTCTCCACCACGAGGTACAAACTGATGACGGTATGGTATGGAGGAGACACCTTGACCAGATCCTGCCGGCTTCCCAAGTTCCGGAGCCAAGAATGGTGGCAGAGGACTGATATGTCTTACGGTTTGAATTCATTTATTTCTAAAGATTACAAATCACTTAGACAGAAATAAATACTAAAAAATATTAGTTTATACATTTTTCTTTTCCAGGAGTAATAGGAGCTTAGAGTGTTAACATTACGAATATTATGAAGGTAAATTGTTTAAAGTTTTGCATTGTCTACCGCCGTACGGCGCGTTGACGCGGTTGACGTGCGGTGACTCGTTATCTTTGTTTTTATGTTTGAATGAAATCTAAAGAATCGTTTACACTAGAGGCAAATGAGTTAATTAGTTAAATTGGTTATTTTATTTTATGACCCTTTAAGATATAGCACTTTAGTAGTTTTTTAAATAGTAATAACGATTGCGTATTTTTTATATCTTTTGGTAATGAGTTATAAAGTTTTGCTCCCTCGTAAATTATTGTTTTTTTTCCATAATTAGTTCTAGTTCTAGGTATATGCAAGTCTTGGGCGCGCCTCAGAACACGTTTTTGTACCTGTATGTTTTTTGTGAATGTGATTTGTGTGTGTAAGTCTTTGGAAAGAATTTTACGAACTAAAATACATGTGTTATATAAATATATATTAGAAATGTTAAATAGATTGGTATCTTTGTAAATTTTGTGTGTGGGGGTCAGATAGTGGTAGTGAAATAGGACTTTTACAATTCTGTTTTGCGCTCTTTGTAGCTTTTCTAGGTTGGTTTTAGCTGCTGAACCCCACAGTTCTATAAGATATTCAATGTGCGGTTTCACCAGTGAATTATAAATAGTGAGGCGGACCTTAAGAGGAAAGCATCTCACAATTCGACGTAACGCCCCCGTTAGGCTTAATATTTTAGAACAGGTTTTCTCGATATGTGGTTTCCATGTAAGTTGGTTATCCAGAATAAGTCCGAGATATTTTTCTGTGTTGACTTTATTTAAATTGACTCCATTAATAATAAGAGGTTTATGATTCGGGATTTTTTTGTTTTTAGCTGCAAATATTATATAGTTTGTTTTGGATGTATTTATAGTTAACAGGTTATTTAGAAACCATCTTTCCAAGATATTGAGATCATCTTGTGCGTCCTGTATAATTGAGTCAATTGAGTGACCAAAATAAAAAAGGCAAGTGTCATCAGCATATAAGGAAATATGCCCCTTCAGGCCTATCTTGTCTATATTGTTAATGTAGATTAGGAATAAAAGGGGACCACAAATCGAGCCTTGAGGCACGCCGCAGTTGATTATCCTAGGTGCGCTAACATTGTCACCTATTTTAACGACCTGTCGGCGTCCCTGAAGATACGATTCAAAAATTTTTAAAGCATTTCCAGTTACACCGATCGAGGCAAGTTTATTTAATAACAAGCTATGGCTGACGGTATCAAAGGCCTTTTTTAGGTCGATGAAGATCCCTAAAGCAATGTGTTTCCTGTCTATATTAGTTTTAATAGTTGTGATTAAATCTGTTGCTGCTGAAAGAGTATTAGATTTTGGTCTTCTTGTTGAAAATACTGACTCCTTGCAGAATTGTTGACTAAAAGGAGAGAACAAACGTCTTTGTGACATTCATTGTAAAATAATAAGATAATTAATATAAAGCAAAGGTATTTACTTAAAAATATGATTCATTGTACGGAAGTCAAGAAACAAAATGTATTTTTTTAATGCATTACTTATTTCACAATTAATTATTTCATGTTACGTTTTTTTGGTGGAATGGAACTCCAAACGCGTCGTCTTCGAAAATGCCGGAAGTGACGTAAAAAGCCATGAAATCAAGGTAAGTAAGTTTGTGCTTAAATAGGACTACAAAAAATTATTTGATTCATATGATTTGGGGCAAAAAAAAGAGATGTACACACAAAGCAGTGTCGTGGATAATGTGCGCTATTATAATTTCTAACGTGACGATATTGGACCTTTTTACCTTTACCTTTAGATCTAGTTGTCCCAAAATAAATAATTTTGAATTTGATATTATCGTGGACGTGAACGTGACGTGACGTCCATAAAATGTATTAATTCAAAAAGCGTCTTCATATATTTCCATACATTTTACTTCCCTGTGTTACCGTCGTGGACGTCCACGATAATATTAAATCATAGATAGAAATTAAAAAACTCCCACTGACGTCAAATCATGGCCGCGACAGTAATGGACGATATAATATTATTGTAGTAATATTCTTATAATTTTTTTCACCAAGGGGCGTTAGTTGAATTTTTCTTTTAATATTTTTCTTGGGCATATTTGCTATTGGAGTGCCGGAATGTGTATTACGTTTGCTGGCAAGTTACTCGGGTGAGAATACTGTTACAGCTGTCCGCTTTTCGGGCTGCCCATTGCTACTGCCATCTATTTGTATGACTTTGTAGATCGCAGATATTAGGAGGTCTTGTAAGCCCGTAAGTCGGTGTTGAAAAGTAAAGAACCGCGCCCAATTCCGAGCATAACTGCGTTCAGAACGAAAGATCAATGAAAAAACGGACTTTATCTACAAGTTCAGGGTCAACACTTACCCTTAGACTTCTACGTCTTCTCGGCACGACCTCCGCCATTTATCTACATGATCAGAGTCAACACTTACCCTAAGACTCCTACGTCTTCTCGGCGCGACCTCAGCCATTTTATAGCTGGTGTCCATTGCCCAGTACGAGCCCTTGCCCGGGTCGTCTTTACTGCGCGCCACCTTCATGAAGCATTTGTTCAGCGACAAGTTATGCCTTATAGAGTTCTGAAAAATAAAAAAAAGCATAAAAAGTGGGTTTCGAAAACTGTTTGGGAACATGAAAATTATTTGCAAAGGGATAAAGGCTCTGAGCTAGCAGCTTTCTCATTGGACATAGTCTTGGTATTTATTAGTCGCCTCCTACAATAGCACGCGGAATCCTTGCTTGTTATGACATGATTGGCGAAAGACTTTCACAACAAGCGTCACATTAGGTCCTTATGAGTCCCGCTGTTAGGGAAAGGCTTCGAGTAGCTAGATCACATGGCCAACTCACCATCCATCCTTTGCCAGCCTCCTTATAATATGGGAAAGCGTTGCATATGTACGTGTATATCTCATTCAGCGTCATCTTGCCGTTCGGCGAACTGCTGATCGCTAGCCTGATCATGCTGGCATAACTGGAAGAGAAGAAAGAAGGGAAATTATTGTAAGCATTTTTTATTAACATTTAGTTAATTTATTCTGGTGTTAAGCGTGTTTGTTGGAGCGGGGTGACGAGCGGGGCGGCGCGAAAAAAAGCATTGCTTTGGAGATGAACTGCGGTCTGTTAATCAGATCATGGCGACAGACCTGGTGAGAGTTGTTTAGATGCTGATTTGTTTCTTGCATGTAACTTTGCTTCAAGTCAGATTTTTCATAGTTTGTGTTTATGGAAGAGGTTTTCAGATTTCTAATAATCATTGAAATTCTTGAAAGAAGCTAAACTCGAGGGAGAAGGCCTTTAGAAGAGTTATTTCGGTTGGCTTTTAATCTAAAGACTTGCCTCTATTAATTATGTACTGAATATCTTTTGTAAAAAATAATAATTTCAGCATGCAAAATTAACCCTAGCCAATTTATTTATTTGCCAGAACATTCCTAATCCATTTACAGCACAATAAACCCATTGTATCAGATACATTGTCTTTTAATCTTTTGGATAACATATATGACGTCATTGATGTATAATCTCAAGGCTTGATATAAATACTTATCTGTCAATAAGCTTTGCAAATGTTGATAAAAAATTATGTCAAGACAATACTTTGGTGAATTCAAATGTTTTATTAGTATAGCATTTAATACTTGGCATTACTCTGATAATAGGACTCTTTCAGAATATTTTTGGGGTAATCCCGATGCCTTGTTAGCTGCCTGTAAAAAAAATTCAGGCAGCTAAAACCATGCCATGTCAGGTTGAATATACATAAAGGTTTTCTCTCTCAGTTCTATCATTCCATAAAAAATAATGTACATAATTACATTTATAATCCCAATTATGACTCAATTAAGTAAGTCAGTTTAATATGTTTAGGAGGCACATTGTAAGCCCTATGTGAGCCCCCGGTATCTACATGCAGTACCTACTTAGTAAGAGTAACACTATTATTTTCCTTAGTCTAATAGTACAGCTTACGGCAGGCAAGTTGACTGAATTATGAATCACTGTTCAAGAATTATGTGACATAAGAAAAAACCCAACTAATATTATAAATCTGAAGGTGTGACTGTTTGTTACAATTCCAATTATTTTTTTAACACAATACATATAATTATTAAACTACTTAACCAATTTCAACAGAATTTTGTACAGAGCTTTAAACCAAGAACTAAAGTTAGAAGCCAATCCATACTAATGTGACTCTGTCTGTCTGTCACCTTTTCACACCTTAACAGCTGCACAGATTTGGATGAAATTGAAATTGACACACAGATAAACCAAGACCTGGGTTAGGACACAGGATACTTTCTATCCTTGTAGTAAGTTCCAATATGCCTAAGCCACATGCAAAAGTTAGTAAACTTTATAGTCTTGTTTAATAAATAACATCAAAGGGAAAAGTATTTGCAGTGTAGTAACTGCAGTCAATTTTATAATGCAACTTCAAAGTTCATTGACCTCTTACTTCTAGTAAATATTAATGTATTTTTCCTTATCCCAGACATAAAAAAATAACCAGAGTAAGTACATATATTATTACAAATATGTATGACAGTTTAAAAAATGTGACATGTGTACCTACTTGGCTATATACGGAAGAAATAAACATAAATTATAAGAGGAGTCATTTAGAATACCATGAGTATCTCTATTATGCTTATCTAATATAATTTTTGTTCCTTGTCAGAAGAATTAGAACAAATTAATAATTTGTGCCATTTTATAATAAGCATGCTTTTTTTAAACCTGATGCGAGTCTCGGATCAGTTGTGTAAAATCTGATGTTATTGGTTCTGTCTGGAAACAAGGTAGAGAATGAAGAAAGGACAAGCCAAGTTTTATAATAGATACTTAACTATAGTTGTAATGACTTTCAAATTAACACTTTGCAGCCTTTTTAAGAATTTGAAACAAGTTGCAAAGTTCCAAATAATAGATTGTGTAGAAAATGTTCTTCATTAACTGTCAAACTGCACAATGGAGAAGATTGTTGATTGGCTATAACTTCTTCGTTGACAAACACTAGATGAAAATCTTGGGAGCTACAGTCAGCTTACCAGATTTTATTTGGACATAAAACAAGCAAAACTTATGAACATTTAACACTTTTATTTGATAAAAAACATTTGCTTACTTTAAAACATATTTAATTGGATTACAAATATGACTTTGATACCAAATCTAACACTAGGTAACTAAGTTGATAAGGTTCTTCTTGGAATTTTATGATTACTCAAACATTTGTGTTTGAACAAATAAAAGACCTAATTTATTAATCCTTGTGTCAGCATTTCCAATAATATTGCCTACCTCATGAAATCCTGCATTTGCATACATTTCATTACTCATCAAAGTCATCAATTTAAGGGTCACTTACAAATGACTCATTCACACGTATTAGGAAGTCTCAGACTTCCTAATACGTTTTAAACATTGGAAAAATCCTTTACCTGTACGCGGGTTTCGCATGTTTGATTTTATTCGTGTTTTCTTTCTGGTCGGCTTCTTTGTTGTTGTTCTCCTGCTGCAGGCCGAGCGGCTGCACATCTTCGTACAGAAACCGCGGGATGGGGCCTAGCGGGCTGTGGCGTGGCGGGCCAGGGCTGAACGCAGGGAGCCACTCCACGCCTGGGGAATCGCTCATTGTCCCATCAATATACGCGCACTTTCACCACTCTTCGCGTTCTCATCACCATATGAACACAAATACATAGGTTTTATCTTTACACTGTGGGCGTAACACTCTTGCTACCTTTTATGAAGATGATCCTCATTGTAGGACATTGAGAATCCTTGAAATGACGACTAACTTGAACTACTGTCACGAGATTAATGGACACAAACGAACCCAGTATGAAAACTTATAAATACATTGATACGTTGCAAAACACTTAAATTAAACAATCGAATAACTTAAAAAATGAAATAAAATCCTATTTTACATGAAAATTGAATTGAAATTATTATGACATTTGAGGCACCTACAACAAGGAAAATGGCGGCGGTTTGGGTGTGCTCAGTTCAGAAACGTATTTTGTTGGAATAAACATTCGCGATTTTTAATGTCTGAATTAAAGTATCAATTTTATTTCACATGTCTTTGTGATATTTTAATTGATAAATAACCAAGATAGAAACATGCAATAATGCAATTTACAACACTGCAGAATTATTTTATTATTTCAATGTTATTATTCATGGCAACATCAAACCATGGTGACAGCATGAATAAATTTTAAAATACTGACAGTTTGAACAAAGTGGTCAGGGGGAGGACTTGTGTTTTCTGTTCTTTTACTTTTAACGGTTTGTTGACAATAATTTATAAACGTATAAATTGTCTAAGTTAATCTGTGTGTGAACTTTTATTCTATTATTGTGGTGGATTGCTAAGTGAAAGCATTAACGATGGCAATGCAGCCAGAAGTCGGTGTGCCCGACTTCGTCCTACTGGACAATTTGACCACCGATACCTTTATCGAAAATTTGCATTTGAGGTGAGTTATTTCTAATGATATCGTCATCATACTGACTACTAAGTATTTATATTTACTGTTTGTTTAATATTGCCTCGAAAACTCTAACAAAACTCCAGCTTTTATTTATGTTTTTACCAACTTTGATTGTAAATAAAAGTATGTCTATGAAAAATAGGATGTTGCTAAATCCTGTAGCACTGTGTGTATTTGAACATTTTGAACCATATGACTGAACGCAAGACACAATAAATAAAATCACATAAAAAGTTTTATTTAGACCTTTGTGGGAGGTAAATAATGAAAATAAACATTACTTTGAACAAAACTGTAACTCACTGGTATGGTATGTAGTATTATCATACTGGTTGACCTTGCATTTTTTCACCTGTTTCAATAGTTAAATGTACTGATACTGTCTTCATAAAACACCAATTACCAACGTTTAAGAACTTACATAGGTTTTATTTTGTGATTTATAACTTTGTAAAGCTTTTAGATTTTTTCTGGAATGTAAGTGTGTAAAAAAATATATCTTATTACACAGCAGATGTAAACAACACTCAAGTTGTTGCCGACATGTGCCTAGTAACATTCCAAACATATGCAAATGATTACATAAATTAATATTTGAATATGTCTTACTAAGAATAGTAAGTAACTAATAGTAATGACTCTCGGATAACTCTTAATGACATCATATATGTGACTCACTGTTGAGTAACATAACATCATTAGCATCTAGGCAATATTTATTATGGAGAATTATGGATATGTTATAAAAATTATACATTCTTGCTTAATTAAATTAATTAGAAATTGTCAAATTCTACCCACCACCCATCCACTTTAATTCTCAAAACTTTTCTATAAAGTTTTTTTTCAAAATCCTAAGAAAACATTCATGATATGGATTAAGTACCCAATATGCAAAAGGTTTAATTTTTTTAATTAGTTTGGTATCACTAGGCTCTAAATGTCCAGCACTTTGGAAAAGCAGTTTACTATGATACAGATAATGTCGTACATACAGCCAGATATTATAGACAAATGGCTATAAAAACAAGCATTTCATGTAAAGAACCTCTTTAATTACTTGATCTTCAATTAACATAAGTAGGTACAACTTAGAATGAAAGATATTCATATTCATATTCATTTATTTGCATTCCACAAGGTAAAACATGGTGTTAACAAAAGGCTAAGAGCCGTTGTAGACCCTGTCAGGGCACAGCAAAATCTAATTCTTACAAGCTAAAATTTAAAAATAAAATAAAATATACATGAAACCAAATTATTAGATACATTCGCAAAAAAAAAAAAAAACTAGAGAGGCACCATGCCAATATACCTGTACCTAATTACCTAACACCGAGCAGCCAGTTTTAATATGCAAGTAATTATATTAAGCAGCCAATGGTTAAGAATCTTTTGTGTCGTTGTTTGTTAGTTCCCAGAGAATATTTTAAAACTTGAATGCAATATTTTGTTGTATCATAATTTTATTTTTAATATTTTTATTGCTGACTGCACTGGTTTTTTTTACATAAATCTTTACAAACATAGGTACTTGTCTTTAGGACAGTTACTTTATGTCCAGTGCAAGATTAAAATAATATTGATTGAATGTTGTCATATAATATTACATACTTCTATTATATCAATTGATCCCACTCAACTTGGGTGGTTTTTCATCCTATTTATTGATTGATGACAATGATTTTGTAGAGTCACGTCAGATCTCTGGCAAATATGCCGCGACTCTGGGACCCCTATTAAATATGTACGCTTTTAAATATTGCTCTGAAGTAAGTATGGCCGAAAACATTGGGGATTACCCAAGGTGTATGGTCATTTTTACAAGTGGCAACCCTGGCATGATGAAATGAATAGAATAGCATTATAAAGAAGCAAATGAAGTTAAATTATGCAGACACATTATCAAAGACACCTTCAATTGGAGGAGTACGATAAGGAAGGCTGACCCCAGATCCTATCACAATAACTTGCCATGCGGGTCACCCACCGTGCCGCCGCCTACGAGAATTTGATCAAAATACGTTTTATAGGTTCAGTACAAACTGAATTGTGGCGTCATCTATACTGCCACATACGAACCATGCAATACCTACATCTAACGTCCGAAAATCCTACATCGCGTAAGCAATGGTTACCGCGAAATTTGCAACAACCATCGGCTTGCAGCCCACACCAGACACTGGTCGGAGGATCCTCCCTTTTCAATGGAGGATGGAGAAACTATCCACTCTGGTCCTCCATACCAAGAAAAAAAGAGCCAATCCCAACTTCCATGGCTTAGAAGTTGATAGATAACTACTGAGTATCTTGGCTCAACAAAAAACAATACCCAAATTACCGAAAAGGCAACAAACAAACAACCACAGTTCACATGATCTAATCGCTACAAAAATAAATGCATCATGTAGGTAATTATTTACATGAACAATGTTTGTTAAAGTAATACTAGTCATCTTCCTCGAAAAGGAGGTGTGATTCGGATGCTTGCAACGAAAATAAACAATGAAATAATAAGTACGTAAATACGTAAAGCAATCTGTGTCACAGCAATTTCTGCCACAACTTCATCAAAAGCATTGCGTTTAAAATAAGTCAGAAAATCTCCTTGTACTGCTTTGTTTTGGAGCACAGATTCAATCCGTTGACATCCACTGACGCAGCTGCGGTCTAGCTCGTTGCGTAATAATATAACCTCTTTGGTCTAGCGGTCGCAAACGCTACTTCGAGATTGCCAGGTCGGGCAACGTCGAAGGAGGAGGCGGAACGCGTGAGGGAAAGGCAAAATTCGCGCCCTCACGCCCCTAGCCGCCGCAAGAGACGCCCTGGGCGTCGGGAATCGCAAGCTGATTCCCGGCCACCGTAGGCGCGGGCTTGCGAACGGCGAGCAATGGGCAGCTCGCCGTTCGATAAGGACCAGGCCCGGGTCGATGGCACGTTGTGTTCCACGCGCGCCTCAAAGAGATGTCAGCATCAATGACAGGGTCCGCTAGGGCCGATGCCTGCCAGGGTTGCGGGAAAGTCCGAGAGGGATACCGTGGCCCCTGGCACAGGCAACTGAAGGAACAGGGGTGGGTTTTAGTCAGTAAGAGTCTGACACGCTCTGCCCACAGCGGGAGAAGTTATTTGATGATTTCAACTTGTTATTGGGTTTTCTATCAGGAATTACTCAATAGCAATCCGGAGTCTGGATTTGTGCCCGTTTGATGGCAATAGGGGCCTATTGCCATCAACCGGGCACAATGCCTTCGAATTTTGAATCTTCCATGCTTGCGTTTGCTATTATCACGTTCACATGGCTGGGCACATGCAAACTCATTAATGGGTTATAAAATGTTCAGTGTACAGACACTTACAGACTACAGACACTGAACACACACAGAGACTACAGAGTCTCTGTGTGTGTTCAGTGTCTGTAGTCTGTAAATAAAAAAAAATATGAAGTAGGACGCCATTTACAGCTTTTTTTATTGCAGAAGTTCCGAAACCAAATGTAAGTAATTAAAATAACTAGGAATCAAAATCTTATAGTACGGATTCAATGCATAACAATAATGCGAATATCACTTCAAATAAATTCCATTAAGCCTTGAGAGCGAGCTATTAGAAAGAAAAGGACGAATGTACATATTACACTGACCTCTATTAAAATACGCTGGACTGGCTATCGCAATCAATTTCATGTGCCTATTTGAAAATCGCCATTTTGGCGCTGACGGCAGCAGTGTGGGGGAATGGAACTAATACTAGTGATGTATAACAAAAGGTTTGTTATCGATAAAAACTTTTCTGATATCGACCACAATGATAGAAATATTACCAACGCTATTGTTACAGATTTCCTATAAATTAAATTGGTTTAGGTAATTATTAACATGTAACTTTCGTGTTGTCTTTTATCCGTAATCTGTTTTTAAAAACGTGTAATACGTTTTATAACATATGTTAAGATTGACTAAAATTGTAGATAATTGATATAAAACAATATAGGCATATATTTTGTTAAATGTTATTAAAACACAGATAAAAAGACATGTCTGCACTAGTTGAGTACCTTACTAAACTAATGAACTACAGATAGTCGTAATCAGCAGATATTTTACGTAGAAAAGATAACTTGAAATAGCAGTATCTAGTACTGTTTATGGACTGTAATAATAAGTATCACATGTCCGGTTGACCCCTTCCTTCCTTGTTCTCCTTAATCGGACATCAGTTCACTATAGGATCAATAAATAATAAAATTCTGTAAAATAGTAAATTACTAAGATAGAAATAGTAATTAATAAGATAATCCCTTCATATAAAGAGTGCACAATAAGATATTATTACTAGTCAGATACCGCATGTTGCCATGTGATAAGAGACACAATAACTTTCTATTAGGTCTGTAATTACGGTAATTGACTTGTAACAACTTAATTACCGCAGGGGAGGGGGACAGGCAAATAAAAAAAGCATTCTCAAATCACATATTTTATTAAATTAAAAATTACTGTCGAGCCATTTTTTCAACGTAGTCCGTGACTGATGTTTTAAGAAACAGGCTTGCGTGAGGTGTTTAGAACACAGATAATGATACATTGTCGGAGTCCAGTTGACAACCTTCATATTTTTTAACCAAAGTTTGAGAGTGTAATCGGAGGGGAACCTGTAATTAAAGGAAACATTTTAGTAGGTATGGGTAAAAAATTATAAATTATATTCATATGTCTATAATTATATCTTAATGAGAATTATGAATCATAAGTGTTAAATTATTTTGTTATTGACTCTAATAATAATAAACCTTGCAGTGTTTTGCTATTATTAGAGATCATTATAATGTGCGTATCATTATTTTAACAATGATGAGCATGACTTTTGTTTTACATCTTAATATTACGAAAGTATCGATATGAATTTTGACATCCCAAACAAAAGTTATTGGTTAGAAAAATGTTCGTAAAATCCCGTAAACTCGAATAGTTTATGTTTATTATTGTAAGAATACACTGTTTTAAGCGGTTTTCTAAAAAGTATTTATGTTTTAGATTCACTTACTTGTGAAAACTGACACCACTGCCCTTTTCGTATCGTGTTTTACAATATACGCACGATTTCATGTTGGACGAACAATACAAGCTATGATACAATCACTGTCACTATTATAACACTTTAATTTATATCACAATCACAGTAAACACTTTAGAAAACTTTTTATTCCGCAGAGACACTTCCGCAACAAACAACGGCCATTTGCAATCTTATTAGTTCTCAGAACTCTCACGTCTGTCACTGGGGCGCTTTGAATCGGCACAGCAAATAGCTGTCATTTTGTATGGGATAGCCAGTCCAGCGTATTCTAATAGAGGTCAGTGACATATTAATAAACATTATGACATTCACATACTGATGGGAACCACAGACAAAACCCCTGGAATCGTAGGGAATAGTAGCGGGATGAGACGACACTCTAGAAATAGACGCGGGGCTTTTGACATAACGTAAGATATTCGAATTGGATTCTTGGTAAAGATCTTAGAAATGTTTCTACTACGATGAAACTGGGGAATGGGTATGAGAGTCATAATTCAATAAAATGAAATGATTGAAACCTGCCTGATGTGATTTATGTACTGACTTAAGAATTCTTTCGGCTCGCCCCGCATTACACGGGACTTAAACATAACCGGCGAAATGTGGGTGTAAGTACTATAGCCTATAGTACTTACAACACCCATATTTTGGCCAGATACACCTCTGCCTAATTCTTCGGGGATTACAAGTATGATGTTTAGCTATGAATATAGCTACCGTCTTTGTACGAAACAATAATTGTTAATTTCCTGATACCCGGTTCTTTTCTTGGGCATGGAAGAACGCGCATTGCAAAGTTGCGACATGTCACCAAGGAAATTACATTTCGATTCGAATCGTCTTGTCGTAGTGCGGACATTCTTGCTTGGTCTCGGTTGAAGGTTGTAGACTTGTCTTATATTCACGCTGGTGTCCTATAGATGGTCAATTACTTGATAACTGGAATTGTCTAGGTAAATTACTTTGTTGTGTGTTCGCTCCCAAATCCCGTTTGATTGGAATGTTTGGGACCAAACTTGGCAACATAATTCAATTCCCCGAAAATAACCTTCGAGATTCTTTCGTTTGATTAAATCAGAACAAACGAATGTCAACATCTTAGGCAGAACTGCTATTTCGACACCATCTACTTTTTGATCACATAAATATTCTAATCGCGTTGCATCCAAGTGCCTTAACACCTTTATTTACACTCATTACGATAGCCTGTGTCCTAAGATGACACACAACTCTGATGTCATCGCTCAAGGTGCCGACTGAGTGGCCTTTCATCGTGTTTTCCTTGTATTATTGTTTGCTTAATGTATAATGTTATTAAAGAACTGAGTACACCTTGTTCTATTGAAAAAATATCGTAAGGAAGTATAATGAGCTCTGTATTATGGATTGATAAAGCGATTATCGTTACCACCTTCGTCATTGAGCTAGGCTACACAGACACACGCTTCAATATTTCTTGTAAACTTTAAATAAATATTCAAAACAAACTGAATCTGACGGGGGTTCTAAAGTGTACGCCAATAACTTGAAATAGAATAGAAGGCACCGCAAATACCAAACATTTCTCTCCCCAGCGCAACTTTATATAAACAGAGCCTTACACAATACAGAATTCTCGACATAACTTAAATCAGTAGCTCTATTCTAATTCAGCCTGACGTCTCAATCAGTCTCGAGGTAGACCACAGAATGCTTCTGCCTCTGCCTTGGTCGTAGAGTTCGATATTTGAACTTCAAACTGCATTTTCATACGCTCAAAGTTGGTTGGATTTCGTGCCTCCCTCTGAAATACTGCCGCCACACATCATTAAATGAAGTGCAGTAAAAGATTTTATGATTTTCCGCCATTTTGACAAATTTAAAATACTGTTAAGCCAATCTGTGGTTAAGTTCCTTATATTGGAAATCTACTAAAGTTTTCCACACCAGCTCTGACTACGTTTTTATTGTTATTTTACCGTTATTTGGTTTTACGATGCAAAGGAATCGCAATCTCTGCTTCAGTCTGGTAATGAGTTTAACTTACGATATTGATAGAAAACGTTTAAAACATGAAAAGTATTAGGTGCAGGTTTACCACTATCTCCATTTAAAAGATATTCGTGATAAATAGTTATTTATTGACGCATTATCTACGCACAGACACTTTTTTACCGCGTTTTTTTGTTAGATCCTTCCACCGGCTTTAGGTCGGAGAAATCATTCAATTCAAATAATAACGGTCACACAAATTATTTATTTTTACCCACCATCCTAAAAAAAATATTATAAAGTGGCCTGCTTAATTTAATAGATCGATGACTCATAAACATAATGGATCTGTGTACTTATCAATATGCAGAATATGGAACTGGCAGAACTTGGTTTTGCGTGCCGAAATGTTCCGGTTCAGGTACCAGACAGAATAGACTCGCTTTGCAAAAAAACCGTTCACTTTTCTAGGAAATTGACCTGAAAACTTTGTCTTTAAGACTGTCAGTAATGTTTGCTGTTTTATTTATGGAACATTCTGCTGTGTGCTTGTTTATTTTTTTCGCTAATACACTTTTCTCGCTATTTAAAGAAGCAATGTGCAAGTCGGCACATTCTTGTGTGCATGGTTTCGAAGAAAGGAGCCAAATTAGAAAGAAAAATATTTTATTTGGGACACGCACAGGAAATACAAATAATAATACTTACTTAATAAAAAAAAAATAAAAAAAAAACATTGAATCTAACAAAATCATGAAAACAATAAAAAAGAATAAAGAGAAGACCTGTGCGATGCCAAAAAGGCTCCTATCTCAGCTCGATGCTGCGATATTTGAAAAACAAACAAATACCGCAGCGCTGGTATTCTGATAGGGCCCGTTATGATGCCACGGACACACCTACGGACATAAAATAAATCCAACTAGAGGACATAATTTCTTAGAAAAATACTAATATGTAAATAGAATAAACAATAACATCTAATAAGAATACCAAAGTAAATGAAAACCGTATTGATAAATGATTTTATTTCTGTAAGTAGGTTTGAACAAACACTTTTACACGTCAATCATATATTTTTTTTAAACTAGATGGGGTCGGCGTTTCCTATCTGACTACTCTGAGAAGAAAGGCCGAAACAAACTCAGAGGTCACAGTCTCTTTTAAAGTCCGGACAAAATCTTGGTCAGATCATGGCTATGTAGATCGGTGTCTGCAATGGTTTTTTGAGGAAGAACCACACACATATATTTCTCAAGATATAGTCGAATATTACGATCGACCCACACCCGACGCACCAACATCGCTTGTCCATGCTACAGACAGACAGGCTATTGTCTATGGTGTATGACAAACGAAGGGACGCGAGCGCAGGCGATGCAATAGCCTGTCAACGCAAAGTACCTATTATTGATAGAATATTATAGTTTTCTTTTTAACAATGGACAACAAATACAGCATCAGAATAAAATACAAATTGAATTTGAAATAAAATACTTATTAAAAATACATATTGCTGTTTGTAATAAAACATTCCCATGATTTAATACCTCTATTGCTATTTGCTCATATTGCTAATTCGCTATAGTGAGGCAGCTTTGGAACAAGCATTTGATAGGTAATATCTGTGTAAATTCCACTTGAACATCATGGTGTTTTCAGTTTCTCAGGCTTAAATTCTCCTCATCGATGCTGGCTTCTCGTGGGAGCTTCAAAATTTCCCAGACACTATTCGCAAAAAAAGTTTACCTTCACAGCGTACTGGCTTTATTGTATTGCTGTTGA
The DNA here is from genome assembly GCA_937001585.2 of Brachylomia viminalis. Taxonomy (NCBI): domain Eukaryota; kingdom Metazoa; phylum Arthropoda; class Insecta; order Lepidoptera; family Noctuidae; genus Brachylomia; species Brachylomia viminalis. Next base: position 3,077,908 of record OW443303.2, on the reverse strand, counting down.
TTGTGGTATAGGACCGATTTGTAACTGTGTGTGCAACCTTAGCTACGATTGTTTGCTAATCTTGCTTTGTTTTTTTATTTTAACTTGCGAATTGCAATGCCTCTGTATCACTAAAAGGCTAGACAACAAAACTCAAATCTTTCGCACCATCTCGCTTGCTCAGCCAGATGATTACATTTTCGGGAGACGTCCTACTCCAGCAGCAAACAGCGAAGTCAAACTATATTCTGCAGTGCGATCTACCTTCCCTTTAATCTACCTTTCCTTTAACACATCTCGAATTAGGAACACATTAAATGCATATTAAACCCATTGTACGATCTAGGCCAGCATAACAACTCATAAGAAGTCACATTAACAAAACAGTACTTGTCAAATACTTTCACGGCATGCGCACACGCACATTAACGAAATAGGTCGCATCAGTTTAATGGTTTATTAATAACGTATTTGTTGCGTATGAGAGAATGCAGTCAGCATTGTGGAATGAGTGGACCGTTCATTTATTGACATGTCGTAAACCCAGGGAGTATCAAATAGTCGTCCCAGCATTCATATCTGAATGGAGGTCTAACCATAGCATAAGTACTGAATATTTCTCTAAAATTGAGTCTCTGGTTGATGGCAGACATAAAATTCAAAATGACGGAGGAGAGATGGTCATTTGTAAGTGAATAACTGATCAAGATTACAATTAACTCCTCTCTTCCGCCATAAACAATTAACTCCTCTCTGCCGCCATAAACCTTTATTCAAAAACAAAACCGTTAGGTACATGTGAAGTTGTGACGACGAACATGACGGCGCTGTTTCATGTTACTGTACTGCAGAAATACTTAAATTCTAAGAATAATCTCTTAAACTGTGGTCCACACGGTTTCCGTAGTGGTCCAAACCATTGCAGTAGTACACTTATGGAACAAACCTCGCTGACTAGCTAATCTTTCCTCTCGTGATAGCTAAAAAGAAAAAGAAAAGAAAGAAAATAAGTACGTTTATTTGCTGTAAACATGATGCAAAGAAAAAACACAAACTCAAAAAAAAGGGGGAAATATGCGTCACATTAGTTTAAGCGTAATGATGTGAGTGTGACCCTATGCGAGATACAGCCACAGCGCTGGTTTCCCTCCAGCGACTGCTGGCAGCGGTCTAGCTGCTTTAGTATGCTCGTGTCGACAAGAGAGAAGAAGCATGTCAATACTTGCATAAAATTAACCACCTCAATATAACAATATCCACAAAGCGCGCACAGCTTCATACGCAAACTGGACGCTAATTGACCGGCTACTAATTAAGGACAATGGACCCAGTTAGTCGACTAACATGTGCTGCATATTTGCATTTAACTGCACATATTATATCCGTTTTACAGTCTTGGGTTGTTTAGGCATGTGGGTAGTCTAATATTACATTACAGCGCATGTGCAGGTTGAAGAGAGGTTGTGTTGTAACTCACTGGATAGTAATTGGAGTTATATGATCTGAATATCTAATACTTCTCAGATTAGAGTTTATTTATCATTATAAGCACGTCTCGTGCTGAATTTTGGCCTATCAATGGACTTAGAAAGAAATTCTGCTTGTCTCTAAGAAAATGTTTTTGAAGAACAATTATATCGGGAAGTTAATGCTTTTTGTCTGGATTCCCATAGAGGTGTTGGGTTCGCCTAGTCGATCATATCATGAGCAATAACCGCAATGTAACCGTGGTAAGAATGACGATCATCGTTTACCGGTAACCGAACGCGATTTTGACAGCATTGGAAACATGGTCAGTAGCCTCTGGGGCCGAACACACCTAGAAACATTAAAAACACCTCAAGTACTTCTGACAATCCTTCACTGCTCTCATCACTCAGTCACGACCCCCTCGTAAAACTCAAAGTATTTAGATAAAACAAACATAGTAGTCACGTTTCTAACACCACTAAGCAAGCCAACTAATTATCTCTACACAATGGTATTAGCACGTGTCTTAGCTTATGATGTCATAAAATATTGCTACTATAGCTCGCGAGTTATAACATCTGGACGAATTCAAAATCAAAAGTAATTTATTCAAACTAGGCTGAGAATCAGCACTTACAACCTCGTAGGGCTATCTCGACGGTGTCCCATCTCATATCCTGCCCTCTGTGCTCCAGAAATAGCACCCATAGTGACCTCTGCGCTGCCATCGCCGATGCCGTGGAAGTGGCGAAGTTTTAGGCCAACAAAAAATACACTATTGCGCCATCGACACGACGAAGACAAATGAAAGAGACAGAAAAATCTATAGTGAATCTTGATTAATCTTGCATTGTCTTCAATCTTGCATTGTCTTCAATCTTGCATTGCTGCAAAGAGATTCAAGGTTAATTGTTGGTGACTCTTGTAATTGAGAGATGGTTGTGATGTCTAGATCTTTTTGTTGGCATACTAATTCCGGATTCGTGACTAACTCAACACCTATTACAGTGATTTATGTTCTTTTACAGAGAAGTTTATTTATGGCTTTTGCCATCACGATTTTATTCTTTGTCTGGACGATAGTAATCACTCGAAAAATTACCCGTTTCAAAAACTTATTTAATGCACCTTCCATTAATTCTTTAGCATCTATACTCGAATTTGACACTACGGAATTTAATAAACCTATTTCTCCTTGTCCTTTCCACTTGAGCTTCCAACAGTACAATGAACTATACCCGTGACATTTACACCACACCACTACATCGTAGTACAATCACTAGCACAAGTGTCCACTGATCTTTTTCGTACACAACAGTGTTTTTATGCTCTGATTCACTATAAAAGGTCGTGGTGGCCGTAGTGTGGGCGTCGCGTCGTCGTCGTGATTCGTGACGAACCTTTTGACAAGTAATCATCTAAGTACATACATACATCATTATTCTTCATTATACGTATCTCTTAAATAACAACGCATGTTTTTATTTAGGTGAAAATTGTTTGTTGTGAAAAATGAATCACTCTTTTCTTTTCCCACATCTTTCTGTCGACTGCCGTAAGTCTGATTTACTGGCTGTTGATCTTGGCCTTCTTCTTTCTTCATGCTGCCTGCATGAAGCATGAGTAAGCCTCATATATTCGTGGTAAATATAAGTTGCGCAAAATGTGTGTTGCTTTGCTCCTGCTGGAGTGTTGGAAGGGTTGTTGTTTGATGTTTCTACCAATATTTGCAGTTTAAAGACAAAAGTGTTTGTATGAACTTACTTACAGAAATAAAATCATTTATCATGTTGCCTAACTTTACAACTTGCTGCTTGCTTACATTTCAAAAGTCAGAGAGCCAGTTTTGGATAAGTATAATTTATCATTGTTTAACTATTTGTAAGTATAACATCCCTATCCTTAATCTTGACTAGACCCAGATCATCACCATAGTAGCGGGCATGTTCGCGTGCGCATAGCTAGCGTTGCTCATCAATTTGGTGGTGTCATGGAGAATGAACGGATTTTTCTACTGGATATTGTCATATTCTGGTCGCTGTAAAGCACCACATCATGGCAGTCTGACACCTGTAGGTACTATCGAGGAAGTTCATATCTAAGCAGTTTTAGAACAAAATCCCGTGAACACGATGACCGCATCTGTTTTACGTTAGTTACTGTCAGCGCCCGAGCGCTACAGGGAAAAATAGTCCTAAAGGTGCATAGATATGAACTTCCTCGATAGTACACAGGTGATGATATTATGTTAACTGAAGAAATGGCTACGTGACACTTGTTACTATTTATACGGTATTAGTGAGTTTGTAGTCTCGTCACACTTAATTATGGTACTTATTCTGGACTTATTGTGATGCGATAATCGCCTGGCTATAAATTAATTGACCTGACATTGCCAATCTCAAGCTATCATCATCATCGTCATCCACGGACTTAAAAATAAGGGCGTTATCAACTTTTGTCAGTCTGCCTAACTGGATGGGCTGATTTAATGTGGTTCTTTCAACCCTCTGTCTTTTACGCTATTCTGTCTTAATATATGCTAATCTTGTCCAGGTGATTTGCGCGCTGATTATTCGTTAGGAAATTATAAATTGGATCGTATAGATCAGGAGTCACCAAACGGCGCGGCGGCGGTCGGCACCAAACGTCGGCGGTCCGCATTCGGATTGCCGATTTATTTTGTGCGGACCTTCAGTAAACAGTAAATTTTGAGTTTTAGCTTGCACAAACTTTGACTACTTGACTTCAGACAGGAAGTGATATTAATTAATTACTTTTTTATTTTTGTTCATTATACAATACTTGCTTTAAAAAAATATCTTTGATTTGCATTTCTTAATTGATACGTTGTATATATTTTACCGCGACAGTCATATTACCCCAACAAAACTAATTGGTGGTATCCTGATATAGATCATAGAAATATAAACACTCTTGGAATAAATGTTTCATGTTTGTAGACTAAATATTTTCTATATACGCCATTTAAAGTTACGTGCTGGTATTCAGTTGTCCATGTGTGTGAAGGAAAACAGGTTTCAGAGAAAAATACCTTTATTACAATAATATTATGTTACATTATTCAATTCACCGTCCTACTTCGCCATTACGTCATAAAATAACAATGTCCGTCTTTTAAATCAAAATGGACTGTTTTCCTATAAATTTCATAGCAAAACAATTGACTACGATTTGTATTTGTCACTTCCCGTGACTAATTAGACAATTATATTTAATTGAACTAGGATGAATAATAGACACTGGGCAATTAGGATGTACCTGTGTTGACGATTTAGTACTGCAATTTTTGGAATCTAAATGTTCTAAGACGAGTCGTCCTCGTGATACATTATATTCATCTGCTTGGATAGCAGAGCAATACGTTATTCACTGGCTATTACATAATTTAGATACTTTACTATCTCTTTTACCGTCAGAATTTCTCTTTTCTCATAATTTCTGGTCCATATTTGTATAGTTCTTGACATCTCATGAAAACTGGGCTTTCGAGATCGCACGAATTCCAAGATAAGATTCGGAAGATTCCCAATGAAATACACGATGCACTCGCTCTGTACTATTTATTTCTGAGCTGCCTTAGTCACTTGCTGAAATAACTGGAAATGATAACCTTCCCCAGCCCTTCTGCCTCCCAATTTAGCTCATTCATCTCTGTTGACTGGCTGAAAGAGAAATTACAGGACTAAAGAAATTTCCTTTCATTATTACAAAACGTCGATAAATACACTCGAGAGCAATGAATCCGGGTCACTTAAAGAATGTTAAAAATCTCGGAAACTAAAAATGATAGGTTAATGCAATAAATTGTATTTAATAGACAATGTAATACTCCTTAAATGAAAGTAAAAAAAAATACATTTTATTAACACAAAATTACATAAAGAAAAAAACTGCTGATCTCTCCTTAAAACAAAAATAGGAAACATGAAATTTTTGAACTTTATTACGATTTGCTTGAATTTTAATACTTCGTATTGCCTCCTCGTGCTTCCATTACTGCGTTTACGCGGTTTGGCATGCTGTACACCAAGTTCCTTATACGATTTTAGGGAATATTCTCCCATTCCTCTGTGAGAGCAATTTTGAGCTCACGAAGCGTGATTGGGGGAGGGTTTCGTTGTTTTACGCATCTGCCTAGCTCGTCCCAAGCATGCTCGATCGGGTTGATATCCGGGCTGCGCGCTGGCCACTCCATACGAGTAATGTTCATCTCTTGAAGGTAGTCATTCACAATCCTACCTGTATGAGGTCGGGCATTGTCATGCATAAATATAGCATCCTCACCTAAATTGACCATAAATGGACCAACGTGATCATTGAGGATTTCTTCCACATATCTTACGCTAGTTAAAGAGCCGTTTTCTATGATCACCAGCTCTGTGCGACTTTCAGAAGAAATTCCGGCCCACACAAGTACAGACCCACCACCGTAGGCTACTTTTTCTTCGATGCATGCTTGCTTGAATCTTTCCCCTGGTCTTCGATACACTCTGTGTCTTCCATCGTGCTTGTAGAGCATAAATTTTGATTCGTCGGAGAACATAACTTTTGACCAATCTTCAATACTCCAATTTACGTGGCTCTGGGCATATCTTAGTCTTGAAATACGATGCCCACGCTCCAGTTTAGGGCCGTTTGCAGGTCTAAGGGGTTTTAAGTTAGATTCAGCAAGCCGACGTCTTACTGTCCATGCACTTGGGTTACTTCCTCCGAGGCGTCGAAACTGATTGGTGAGTTCAGTTCCTGTGAGAAAGCGATTTCGAAGCATGGTGTTCACCAAGTATCGGTCTTCTCGTGCTGTGGTACACCTGGTTCTGCCCGTTCCTGGTCTGCGTAGGTTAGAACCAGTTTCTTCGTAACGTCGGAGAACTCTTTGTACTGTTGACAGCGACACACCGACAGTCCTGGCTGTATCGCGCTGACTCCGGCCGGTTTCCAGCATTGTAAGTATTCTGGTGCATTCTTCAGGCGTAAGCGACATAATTTCAGCTTGAATAATGAATATAGAGCACTATCAACATGGTTTATGTACCCACATAAATGACAGATTACAAACAAAAGCAAAACCAAATGCTGTAATTTCGTAGTTCCATCTTCGAAAGTGGCCCTTTTTCAAATTTGATTTTTTTATGATATAACTTTACAATAACTAAGAAGTTTTAATACCTTCATTTAAGGAGTATTACATTGTCTATTAAATACAATTTATTGCATTAACCTAGCATTTTCAGTTTCCGAGATTTTTAGGATTCTTTAAGTGACCCGGATTCATTGCTCTCGAGTGTATTATCAAAACAGTTTTATTGTTATGTGGTTCAATGTCAGTCAGCTTTATTGCTGCAGTGGTATCGTTATCTCTAGATACCGATCGTTTGGGTATCGATGGGTTTCGAACATTGAGCGATATCACTGTTATCAGATACCGTGAATGCCACTCAACCAGGAAAATTTTGTAGAGGTGTTTTGTTGTGACGATCATTCGGAATCACCTTGATTTATGTTATGAATATACGGTTAGCATGAGCATAAAGTGTTGCCTTTGCAACGTATCTTCAAGACCTTCAACAATGCAGCTATGCAATGAAGTGCTCCTATTAGTTGGATGAACGGAAATGTAATACTTACTTAAAGAATTGAAAGCTTTTATTTCTTCGTCGGAACCATCTGCTGCTTAAAAAGGCTTTAAACTTGCTTCTTATTGCACAAACGTCAACAAAAATCAAAGGAGACAGGAATAGATTAGCGAGTATTACAAAATGGTAACAGGAAAACAATCCTAGAGTGGAAGTAGTAGTACTGTAGAGTGCTACGAGGATCTGAATGATATTGACAGGGGGCGCTGTTGATGAACATTTGTCGTAGACATTTGTGAAATCGTCACAGAAATTGCATAATTATATTTTATTGACAAATCAAGACGACGGCATTAGTTCCGTCTTTGGCCACGCGCCAGAAGAACCTAGTGTTGTATCTTTATCCTTCTTTCATCTCCCTCCACACATGACCTCCTCTTCCTGAACCTCCCGGTAATTCATAAGGATATCCGCACATTATCGTTCCGTAGCCAGAAGCCACAAATCTCTTGGCTGTCGCGAATTGTCTCTGGTCCTGCGTCCGCTTCGCTCACGTGGTCTAATGAACAATAAGTGCTCGAGACATTAGCGAGGTCGCTGACCGGGTCATAAGGTGAGGTGGGTATGATGACGGAGCGACAAGTAGAGCGAATCGCAAACAACCAGCGGAATCAAGTATTGGAAGACAAAAAGACATTGGTTCAGTTACTCGTACTTACAGGGGACTTAACATCCATAGAATTGAATAACTTGTCGAAGAAAAATAATTGTATGTTACTTGCGGCTGCATCAAATGCACATCGTCTTGTAAAGCATAACACCAGCCGAGGTACTTACTAAATTTTGACTGGTCCTTCTCCTGTTACCCTTTCCATTATGTGTATTTTGTTCATCAACGAAGACAAATAAGCCCAGAATGGAGATCTGATTGAGTTGACGATGATGTTCGGCACTTAATTATAATTAATGGGGACCTAAGCTTGTGAGATCATTACATAATGATATACGTAAAGGTTATTTTCTTCCTCGTTAGTGTGGGGATTAGTTCTGAAAAATATACGACGTTTCCTTGTGAAAAGATCAGCTTTAAGTACATGCCAAAGAAAACTCACTTAAGATTAGTCTATATAAGTGGTATATGATTATAATACCGATAGCCGGTACCGGTACCGGTACCGATTAATTTGCTACATCTTGTTTAGGAATGAGACTGTCTCACAGGACACAGGCTATGATTGACGGTCGACGCTCTACATAGCCAGACGTTTTCAACTAGATGTGGCATTGGTACTGCAGAGTACTGCTGGACTATTCTGTTCAAATTTCACCGTGAAAACTTAGGTGGAGTGAGCTGTCATTTCACCCCATGTCTATTCTGTAAAATCTCTAAAAGTTATCACGGTAATTTTTCCCAAAATAGATTAGTTGCTGCGTTGTCCGCTCAGCTTATGGCAGAACCTCGCCTATAAACAGTTTCGCTATGATTGCGCGAATGCTCACGCCGATTACGTTGACAGTATTATGCAGGGTTGTTGCAAAAGTGAAGAACGGACTTTTTTACACTTAAGCTTGGCGAGAACATACTTACATTCTTATGACAGTCAATTAGGTTTGCTTATTTTATTTTTTGTGGAGGTTGAAATGAGGTTTTAAGTTGGGTTTTTTGTGTCTTGGTTTAGGTTAGGTTTACGACTTGGTGATAGTGATAAGTAATAAGTCCTTAGGTAATATTTTAATTTATATCGGTCAATTTCAGAACGCAAATTTCAATAACAAATGCTTTATCTGTATAAATTACTTTAGTCCGATGACATACTTCGGCAGATAATAAACAAGTTGATGAAAATTACCTATTTACCTAATTGGTTTAGTGTCCCCGATTGATTTGTTTCGGGGCCTCCTAGCACAGGTATTTCTCATACTTAAAAGGAGACCCCTATGTAAGATTCATTGTAGAAGCTGTAAATTTACTGAAATAAAATTTATTATTATTATTACTAACCTACGTAACGAAAAATATGATAGCTTAAAAATAAACCTACCTACATTACGAATTCATAGGGATCCGTATTTTTTTCTTTTCTTTTTGTGGTCGGGATCGAAATTCTCATGGATGTCCTCCGCCCTGGGGCGGGCGAAAGGGCTGTCAAACTTCTACTGACTAAAACCACCCCGTGTTCCCTCGCCACTTGCACCGGGGGCTACGCGGCCACTTAAGCACTCTTCAACGCGTCCCCCGACTGGTGCCGGCCCGCCTCTGCGGGCTCCGTCTGGTCAAGCGGAGGGAGTGAGGTGTTTGACTGCACCCGCGACGTCAAAGACGGGCGTGCGTGGAACACTACGCGCCACCACCTCGGGTCTTATAATTATGATAGGGGGCGGCGGACGTCCGCCGTCCCTGGACCCATATATGGGGTGCCGGAAGAAAACATTGTTTGCCCTCTGCCGACGCCCGGTGCACCTGCTGCGGGTCGGGAGAGCACTCGAAATCACCCGCTCGCTTTCCGCTGCCTCCTTCTGCGACATAACATTTTCGCAGAAGGAGATCACCGCGACCCACGACGCTGCGCCGCCGACCATAGAACGAATCACAGCCGGCAGCGAAAGGTGGCTTCCCACTTCCACTCCCAAGCTGCACACTCTGCAAGCGTATGCTACGCCGTGTCCTCCCGACAATGGACGCAGTGATGACACCGAGCGTCTGGCTACCTGCCTATGCGATGCAGGTACTTCCTGAAGCAGCCGTGCCCCGATAGCACCTGCGGCGCCCTAAATGACAGGGAGCCGTGCCTCCTCCCGAGCCAGTCGTCGAGCAACGGCTGGACCGCCCCGATGGTGGCAAGGCCGGCGGTAGAGGGATCCATAACCTAACCTAGCCTTCGAACTCTATCCCTAGTTTTTAACAAGGTTGAATATTTCTATATTCAATCTTGTTAAAAAGATAAAAAGTTACTATCTAACAATATATCGAGAAAAGTTCAAGTCGTTCTGTAAAGAATCTGCAAACGATAGGTGGGTCACTTAGAAAGTTTTGAATTTCGAATCAATAAACAAAAAATCTATGGTTAAAGTTATTTTTAGTAAATCTTTTCATAGACCAGAATTTATACAAAGTTTCATGCATCTAAAGTTAAACCAATTTTCAAAACACTTTCCAGTCCGCTGCAAATTTTCAGGAGAACTCTAAAGCGCTGACTTTATAGACCTGAGTCTTTGTTCATCGATAGATGCACAATGCCCCCTCGAAGTTTCAACACAGAAAGCGTTACTTCTGATACATTACTCGCACGCGCAGTTAGTTCAGTTTAAAAGAAGGTCTGACGAAGTACCAGCCAGCGAGTCCTAGCTATCACCAGTTATTGTTTCTTCTTCATCTGGTCATCGTATCCTGTACCTGTTATTGAAAGAGAAGGTTTAGTGTTACCCGAATAAAGGAGATATATCTGCGAATGCTTTCTCAGCAAAGATACGAATTCAGTCACTTCTAGATTTGCATATTGATAAAATAACAGATGCAGCTAAATATAAAAAAAAATACAGGTATATTTTAAATGGAGTGACTGTCTATCTGACCTCAACAACCCAGTTACTAGGTAACGTGATATCGCTTGGTAAGACTGGTTGTCAGTCTTCTGGGCTTCTGACGACCCGTAACGATTGTCAAAGATCTACGAATGACAGCCGGGGATTGACGTGCTTTCCGAGGCACGGAGGGGTCTCGATATGTAATGGATGGTCACCGGTCCGGTGATTCACGAACCGACTGCAGCTTAGCCGTCGATCGACCCGTATACGGTTGTTATTATTTAGCCCCGAGCCCTCTTCGTCGTTACTTAGCCAGTGTCTCATACAAGAACCTTTTTTTCGCAAAACTTTCTGAGTGCCCTGGTATACCTATACTGTAGGTTGCCAAGAAAACTGAATTGTAAATATGCTGGGTCATATTCTTTATGTGTATCTAGACGAATTGATAAATGGTTATGATATTAATAATGACAATGATGATAATAATGATAATGTTTTTATTTTTCTTTATTATTAGCTTTATCTTTTTTGTAACACGTGTTTCTGTGACAAATAAACCCATTTTTCTTTCTTTCGTTACCGTTCAAAGCTTACTCCTGTTTTCATCATAATTTGGTACTCCAATGCAAAAGTAGGTACTTACAAGAAAAAAAACATAAAGAAATATTTAAATAAAATTCAACGGTAAGTAACCGTTTTACAGATATGAACGACTAAAATACGATAAATAAAGTATCACGCAATTGATTGGAATTACTATATGTATATTAAGTAATTATGTAAGTTGGTACTTAAAGAATATGGAAAACATTCATTTATGAAGTATTCGCTGTTGCCTACAACTTCGTCTGCAATCCAGAATGAGAAATAACCTATGTCCTTACCTAAGTCACGGTATATCTCTGTGCCAAATTTCATCCATATCCGTTCAGCCGTTTTTGCGTGATTGAGCAACAAACATGCAAACAAACTCACTTTCGCATTTATAATATTTAATATTAAGTTAGGATGCTCCAATTAAAACAGCCCCTTATCAGCCACTTTTTAGGCTACTATGGTTAATCATAGAAGGAGAGAGTCATAGAAAACTTGCAAATCAGGCACGAGTTCACGAGGTCTTGGAGGCTAGGAAATATCTAGAATACTAGATGACCATGCTTGAGGAGAACAGAAATGCTTGGCTTTAAGAAAGCATTATACATAAATTAAATAAAGATATACTTACCTAAGTACTTATTATATCTTTACAAAATGATGTGAGGTAATACACGCAAGAAGTACTTGCATTCTGCAGACCTGTGGCAAGCGATAGAGGTCACACAACGCTGACCGTAAGATGACGAAGCTATGAGGGCCACGGAATGTTAGGTCCATGTGTGCCTTTATGTTTGTTTCACTATACCTACTCTATAGGAAAATACTTGAGGTATTTGTGGTACGTAAGAATTCCGTTATGCAATGTCATGGTGAACTTTTCCGGGCAATCTATGCCTTCGAATTTTGAATCTTTCATGCTTGCGTTTGCGATTATCATGTTCAAATGGGTACCAAAGTAATCAAAGCTACAACCTGCAAACTCATTAATGGGTGATAAAATGTTCAGTGTCTGTAGACTAATAAATTAAAAATTCTATGAAGTAGGACGCCATTTACAGCTTTTTTATTATTACAGAAGTTCCGAAACCAAATGTAGGTAATTAAAATAACTATGAATCAAAATGTCATAGTACGGATTCAATGCATAACAATAATGCGATTATAAATAAATAAAAAAACCATAAATCCTTGAGAGCGAGCTATAAGAAAGAAAAGGACGAATGTACATATTAATAAACATTATGACATTCACCCCAACTAACAAAAATTGTTCTTGTAGTGGCTTATATTGCCAAAAATAATATTCTTATAGGAGCCGCATTATCGATAATAAGGGTGCGTTTGGGCACAAATTATAAAGACAATAACCTTATACCCGCCTTATAATTGCTTTATTGTCTACTTTTTTTCCTTATACGTGTTATATTATGACAAGTAACACGGAAGTTAAACTTATAATGGCAAGAAAAAAGCTCCTAAAAAGCCAACACACTTGAAAGAAACATAATGAAAGCATTAATACGGGCGATCACCCTAATACGTGTTTTATTATGGTCCGATACAAGGGAGTTAAACTCATTGCGGCTAATCAAAGGCTCTTAAAAAGCCGTAGGCCCTTATAACCGTCTGTTTATAATTCAGCAATAAGTTTTTTTCTTAGTGATTATTACATTTTCGCAACAGTTTGGCGAATAAAGAGAAACGTCAACCATTTAACCGAAAAGTGAACGGTAAGTTATTATTTTATGTAGTTTATTTACCTGATTTATGTGCTCGTTTATAGTGAAAAGTGTATGGAAATTCAAATGCATGATAAAATGTGGTACGCTGTGTGTGTTATTATCAACCCGCCCTTGAATTTAAGCTGTTTTTGTGCTACTAACGTTATTAATTATTTAGTCATGTTTTATATAGTGCTATTATGAGAGCAAAACGATTCGCACATCGTCTACAAGGAGTCTATGAGACTGAAGACTTTATAATGGCCACATTTGTTGCTTATGCTATCGCCATTTTACATACTGTTAGGGTTCCTTTCTCACGAACAAAATCCTGTACCTAGCAAGTCTTGTTCCCATACGTATAAAATTAATCTTTCACTATGGTTGGGTTGGCTGGAAGAGATCTCTTTTTAGGGATAAGCTTGCTTTTGTGCACTAATTTTAAATTTAAAATATAATTATAATTGTAAGTACCTACACAAGTACACATTAAAGAATATAATTATATATATAATATGTTTGTCCGCAGATTGCAATAGTACATATTGGCAGATGTTGACAAATTCCTACAAAGTAAAGATCTTAATTTACATAATGCGATGGCCATGAATGATGATGACCTGATGTCATCTGCATCCGTTGCAGGAATACCAACTAAGCCACTTGAAACATCATTATGAAGAACCTTTTTAATCTACTTATTATTTTGTTACGTTTAATACTTACTAAGACTATTACCATTATTAGCTGGTTTTTAATAATACCTAAGACTAAAATTATCTAAGACTTATGCCTGCCCGATATAATGCCCGATTTGAGAGCCACTCTTCCTCTGGATTTTGATATACGGTGGCATGATAGCCTATAAAAAATGATAACTTTAATAAAAATACGTGATTTTCACATTAGTTGTTTTATTTTACAAAATATGGATTAATGGTGTAAAATACAATACCGAATTATATGCTACATTTAATCATTTACATTTAATGTAAAGTTAAACTTCACTGCCCATTCTCTGATGTCACTACGAATATCAATATTCTTCAACTCTTCATTTAAAAATATGTCTTTATCACTGTCACTATCGCTACAAATATATTCCTCCTCACTGGGTTCCTTTTCATTCTCATATTATATAAAATAATCCGCTGCGGAACCACTGGCTGATTCATCGGTATCGGCTTGGTCATTTTGTAGCATCATAGGAGTAGAGGTGGTGGGTGTAATGCTCCCAACTATGTTTTCGTAGCCTTTTTTTACTTTTCTTCTGTAACCACCGCTCCTTTTAAACTTCTTCCAGTATTTTGAATCCATTTTTTTAATGTAAATTCCACTCCGTAATAAATTCACACAATCGGCTGTACTTTCAAAATGGCGAATAGTTATGTTGATGTATGATGTACACTAGTTATGTAAAACATTTTAATGTTACCATGTAGAGAATAATATCTTTATAATCACTGTATAAGGGAATACGGATTGCTTTCATCCTTGTAAAGATCATATACAATGTTAGTACTCGTTTGTTGGATACACGTCTTATCAAATGCTCCTATAAGTTAAAAAGCGTCATAGTTACCTTGTGCATTACTTTTCTAAGAATAATTGACCATATTAAAAGCCTTTATAAGACTTTGAATATTATATGGCTAAAAAGCAATGTAACAAGCCTCTATAAGAAGAACACATTTCGAACCTTTATTGTAGCCGTATTAATTGGATTTATTAACGTTTACCCAGCCAAATTATAAGAATAGAGGTAATATTAGCCAAATCTTCTAATATTGTGCCACTATAAGGAACATTAACATAATAAATGCTATTTTATAACAAGTAAGAGTTTAGACCTTATAGACCTAATTTTATAAGCTTAGTTTGTTTGTTGGGACATACCGATGGGAACCACAGACAAAACGCCTGGAATAGTAGCGGGATGAGACGACACTCTAGAAATAGACTCAGGGCTTTTGACATAACGTAAGATAGTCGAAATAAACATTTATTTATTTATAACTTTTCGCACAAAAGGTACAAAGGCGGACTTAATGCCTTAGGCATTCTCTACCAGTCAACCAAGGGTGGTGAAGAGATTAGATGGCAGGTGCTTTAATTGAAAGGAAAGGATTGATTTTGAGCGATGTTTCTACTTAACGAATACCTAGTATTATTGATACGATGAAACTGGTGAATGGGTATGAGAGTATGTGATTTATGTACTGACGTATAAATTCACTCGGCTCGCCCCCTATTTTATGGGACTTAAACGTAATTAGCGAAATGTGAGTATACTATAAGTACACCTCTGCCTAATCCTCCCGGGATTACAGGCGTGATATTATGTTATGTTAAGTATTCATGGAACATCGGACAAAGAACAGCTATTTAATATTTTGTTGATCATAACACTGTTGTAGACAATACAGCCGAGGCCAGAGGCCAAACTCCAGGATAATAAACCAACAAAAACGAGGTAAACCAAAAGCAAGTCGCCTTAACTCAATCATCACCGTATAATAACAACTGACCTGACCATTCTACTACAAAGGATGATTAACGTATGACTCACGCTAGGAAAACAAGCTATCTAGCAAAGGCGCCATGTTTGCGTCGAGAATATCGCGAACCCTACTTCCTTACATTTTCCGCGGCAAGGACGCTTGAAGCGCAACGTAACTCAGCGGAAGCGGTTTACATATCCACATCCACACACACGAACAAAAGACGCAACTACGGCCTCGGCCTGGGTGAGAAGCTTGCGCGTGTGCTAAGGCGGATGGAAAGTGATCTCTTAATTGCATTAGTGTGAGTTTCTATGAACGTGATTTGCATCTGTGCCGGTGACCTGCTGAATTTGATTCGTGCTAATTCTGTTCACGTTACTGTCATAATGTTCTTTTTTGTTTTTATGCTTTCATTGCCAGTTGTCAATGACATATTGAATGGCTGTGATAGGAATGCTAGCAATGTGTGTTGCCTTATTAGTTAACTCATGCTTGAATGAGTTCACTGTAGTTTGTGGATGGGTTCTAAATTGTTTCCTAATAAAATTTTTGAACTTTCAACATCACAACATCAAAAGTTTAATTCAGACGTTTGATGATTGTAATATCGAATTTAGTAATAACAGGAAATTATTATTTTCCCGTAATTTGGTACCGGCTAACCGGCTATCGACAAATATGGGTATTAATATAAATAGAATAATACTAATATTTGACGATAACCAGTTCATTTACAGTGTAATACCTAAATTCCCATAAACACATTCGTTTCCATTCATTATTTTATTACCCGTAATTCCGCTTCAATTCCAATAAACGTTACTTCTCCTTCATTTGCATCTGGTATATATACAGGGTGTTCGGCAGAACGTTGAACATACGACAATGGCAGATAGGTCGGTATGTATGTCGGTATGGCGGTAGGATCGTCTGCTATCTACCCAGCTCAAAACCAAATGCAATAAATTTAAATTACCGAATGTTAGAAGTACCGAATGTGACATTATATTGAATGGAGAAAAACTGGAATTTATTAATCACAGTTTTCCTGGGAATCACGCTGCACGAGATATTACAATGGGGAACTCATATAACGTCTCTTGCGGGGCGGCTAAGCTCGGCCGCTTATGCTGTTAGAAAGATAAGACAGTTAACAGATGTAGAAACCGCGCGTTTGGTCTATTTTAGCTAGTTCCACAGCATTATGTCGTATGGCATTTTACTGAGGGGTCGGGCTGCTGACATTGAATCCATCTTTATTTTGCAAAAGAGAGCTGTCAGAGCCATTTATAATCTACGTCACTGCGAATCTCTCAGGGAACTATTTAAAAGGATTAATATTATGACGGTACCTTGCCAATTCATTTATGAAAATATTATGTATGTAAGAAAAAATCTACATCTTTTTAATAAAATAAGTGATAGACATAATTTTAATACAATAAATAAAGATAAAATAGATCAACCATTTTTAGATTAGCTAAAGTACATTATATACATCTTTTATGGGGTAGTGTGTTAAATGCTACAACAAAATACCTTGTCATATATATTGCAATTAAATGAAAGAAAATTTAAAACTCATATAAAAAGTTCACTGTGTAAACAAGCATAATTATTACAAATTAGAGGATTATATCCAACATAAGAATGCTTGGAAACATGTTAGTCCAGCTCCATAGGACAATCTAGGGTCTAAACTTAATTAAACTTGTTGCTACTTTAATTGTATAGTTTATTATTTTTATGACATTGATTTATATTCTGTGATTACTTTAAGTCACACACTGACATATTACTTGTTTACATAATTTGGGAAATTTAATGTATACTTCTACAAAGTTTGTAAACATGTGAACACCACGTATCTATCACTTAATTAACTTATTTATCATTGCTACATTTATTAAATTCTTTTTACCTATTGTGGTAGGGTACTTTTTATTATAGGTGCATAGTCTTCACTTCACATATAATTATATAATTAATGTATACAAAATATTGTAACACATTTTAAAAGAGTAACGGTGGAGTTTCTTGCCCATTCTTCTCCATACGAAACTACCTTTTGGAAGGGGCGCGGGCGACTAGAATCAATTCTATTTAAATGTAAATGTTGACGTTCAAAGGTGCCTTATATGATTTTTTATCTTGTTTTTTTTTTTTAATAACCGATTTTCATGAGTTTGTTTCATTTTTCTACACGTGGGGCTTTTACCAATCAGGTACTTACCCAATACACTATCGATTTTTAATTTTTACCACGATTACGTCATGATGAATTTTGCAAAACATTTTACATTTCACAAAAATAGAATTGCATCTCAATCCCCTTTCTGAACTAAAATTGTTCTCTTAAGTTTTTTTTTTTTATTAAACATATTACATACCGTTCGAAAGGCCATACACCAAGGATGTTTCGATGAAATCCTAAGTCTTCAATCAGTTTTAGTTATTTTTTAATGCAATGTAAAGAAAAGCTTAAAATCATGTTTTCCCCCTTTTTGTAATATTTGAAGTATCATTACTTTTTGTCTAGCGGTTATCTGCACCAAACAATAGTTTTAGAAGAATCTACCAACAGTCGACACAAAAACATAAATAAAGTGTTGCCAGTTTCGTCTATCCTACATAAAGTAATCTTACTTCAAAGTTTTCAAACTCATAAAAATCTAAATAAAAAAATCTGTGGGGCCTAGGTCAAATCATTTGGGCTGGGTAGATAGCAGACGACCCCACCTATCTGCCATTTTCGTATGTTCAACGTTCTGCCGAACACCCTGTATACTTATGTATTTGCCTTTACGTTTATTCTCTTCGAAACCAAACGAATTCTCAATCAATTCTGCAAAGTTCTGAAGCCATAGTACTGCAAGTCTGCAACGTTTATCAAGTTCGTCGGCTACTCGATGTATACGATCGTGAATCGTGTCTCAATCTATGTTTTATCGATCCATGACTGCCGTTTAGTTAGATTGATGAGCCAATAATGCTGGAGCGTCGCCGATGTAATATGTTATGAGTTTTTACATTTTCTTTAGTATTGTGATTTTATGTTTGTAGTGTCTTGGATATATCTGATGCAATAGTAGGAGTTTTATCTAATTTCTCTTTATGTATTGGAACAGTTTTTTTTGTGTTGAAAAAGTTTTTTTTTGTCTTAATCCCTTTTTTTATGGCGGGAAATCATCAAATAAGTTCTCCCGCTCTGGGCGGAGCGGGAGGGCGTGTCAGACTCTTACTGACTAAAACTCACCCGTGTTCCTTCAGTTGCCTGTGCCAGGGGCCACGGTAACCCTTTCGGACTTTCCCGTAACCCTGGCAGGCATCGGCCCTAGCGGACGCCGTCATTGGTGCTGACATCTCTTTGAGGCGCGCGTGGAACACAACGCGCGGTCGACCCGGGCCTGGTCCTTATCGGACAGCGAGCTACCCATTGCTCGCCGTCCGCAAGCCCGTGCCTACGGTGGCCGGGAATAAGCCTGGGATTCCCGACGGCGGCTAGGGGCGTGAGGGTGCGAATTTTGCCTCTCCCTCACGCGTTCCGCCTCGTGCTTTGCGAGCATTACTGCTTCGCAGAAGCAAGGTGACGGCTTCCCATGCCCTCTCGCTCCGTACCATGGCCTGGACCAGGGCCGGATGCGAGAGATCGCCACCGCCAATCGCCTGCACGAGGACACGGCGGTGCTCCGCCCAAGCCGGGCAGACCTCCACCGTATGCGCCACCGTGTCCTACGAGCGATCCACACAATGGTGACACCCGGGCGTTTGCTCCCGAAGCAACCGTGCCCGGTGAGCGCCACTCCAATATGTGCGCGAGGACCTTTGCCTCCAGATACCGTGGCGGTAATCCGGCAAGGAGGCTCGCTGCCTCACCGGACACCGTAAGGTATCCCCGGACCAGCCGGGTGGCCATGACCGTTTGGGACGCGTTCAACCGGCGGGCTGGCCGCCGCCTCAAGGAACGCGCCCACACCGGTGCCCCGTAAAGGGTCCCCCGGTCCATGACCGCACAACCCCCGCGTAGAGCCTCCGGCAGGAGGCGTTTGGACCCCCTAGATTGGGCAGGAGCCGCTTCAAGGCAGCCCCGGCCCTTTCCAGTCTGGGACCCAAACGTAAGAAATGCTCCATGAAGTTCCACCGGCTGTCGAGGACGAGTCCCAGGTACTTCATCGTAGACTCGACGCCGATGTGAACCCCTCCTACCGTTAACTGGGAACCCGACGGTGGCGCGTTCCGAGGACCATTAAAACACATGGCCTCGAACAGCGTTCTGTGCCGCCTCGAGTCCCAATTGCCGGATCCTCTCGACGATTGTCGCAACCCCGCGTGTCGCTAATTCGGCCGCCGCCTGGTGCGACCTCCCCTGCGCCAGGACCAGCGTGTCATCAGCGTAGCAAACCACGCTGACGCCGCTAGGGAGGTCGGCGTGCAAGCACCCAGTCGTAACCGATGTCCCACAGACGCGGCCCCAGAACCGATCCCTGTGGGACACCGCACGACATCTCTTGCCGGTTCCATTCTCCTTGGTGACCGGGGTAGATGACGGCCCTGTCCGTCAAATAGGCCTCGACCACACGACAGAGGTTGCCGAGGTAGGTAGGTGATACCGGAGTGTTTATCCCTAACCTGCTGTCTCTAAGTACAAATCATTCCAAAAAGTACTCCTCGTTTCAAGAATAATCTACCTAGTTTTTTTTATTTTACCTCGTTTTTCAGCCGGGACCAACGGCTTAGTGTGCTTTCAGAGGCACGGAGGGGTCTCGATATGTAATAGATGGTTACCCATCCACAAACCGGCGGTGACAAGCGTAGCTTAACCTTCGATCGACCCGTGCGCCTGTTATTATCTAGCCGCGAGCCCCTCGAAGTGCTCCTCGTTTCACAAACAGTATTATATGCAAATGCATGTCCTTCAAATAGCAGTCTTTCCATTCACAACCAAACAAAAAGCCAGATGTTTCAACAGCTCAGTCATCAAACAAGACGTATAGTCGTAATAAGTAAAATTAACAACATACAGACATAATTGTAATATGTAAATGGCTAAGTGAATCATATTCAAGAGAGTGACGTCATACTGCATAATAGCTATGATAACAGTCTTCCTAGATGACCAACTATTTATCATATTTACGAGCTTCCGAATTTGCTATTATAATATCTGTTCTATGACTAATACGGCCTACTAACGTACGTGTTTATTTATAAACATTACGTTATCGTGATTTTGCCTCCATGTGGGTAAATAAAAGAGGTAAATAGATATTTGGTACAAAACAACCGCAGGTGCTATTTTCATTTTAGGTACCTGTGTAAGGATATGTATCACACCACTAAATTAAAAACGACAAAATTAACGTTATTCATTGTTTAGTTGACCTAACTCTTCATGCTGTACTTATCAAAGCCTAAAGAAAGAAGAACTACTCCATACTATATCTAGCTTTCAATTGATGCTCGTTTTCAATTATCTAACAAGTCCTAACAGATTACTTGTACTTCTCTCTGCCCTGAATTCATCCCTGCTAGGTGACAGACTGCAAACATGTTCTATGCTCTCCCATATGACCTTATGTTGAACTTCACGTATTTCAACAGTGAGTGACTAACACGAGGGGCTCGTGGCTAAGTTATAACAGCCGCATGGGTCGATCGATCAGGTCAAGCTACGCTTGCCGCGGTTGGTCCGTGGATGGGTGACCATCCTCCGTGTCTCGGAAAGCACGTTAAGCCGTTGGTCCCGGCTGTCATTCGTGGATCTTTGACAGTCGTTATGGGTCGTCAGTATCCCAAAAGTCGGACAACTAGTTTTACCAAGGGGTAACGTATTACCCAGTTATTGGGGTGTGGAGGTCAGATATTATGTAGTCGCTCCATGTAAAATACTGGTATTCATCTGCATCCGGTTAGACTGGAAGCCGACCCCAACATAGTTCAATCTATCAATCAACTTTATTTTCTCACCACAATAAACATAAATTATTTTTACATAGGTCAGATTCAACAATGATACATAGTTCAGGTAAGTATATATTGTGGGAGACTGGTGCCTGAGCTAGGCTCGTGGCCTGTGTTTCAGTACACCAGGATCCCACCCCTTTACAAAAAAAAAAAAAATGGCTAAAGGCTAGGCAGATAATGAGTGAGTAACACGAGAACCCGTGTGGTTGAAGTAGCAGGCGCAGTGACACGCTTTCTCCCTTCGGTATCAAGTGCTCGTTTGTATGCGTGTCCCGTGCCAACGTTGCTCAACCACCGTCTAGCAAGACTGGTCGTCGCCGCACTCTATTTGCTGTGGTTACTGGTTGCTGGTGGAATGATGTTGGATGATGGAGTTAGGGAAATGGGGACGACAGCTGGAGCTGTTTTACCCCACAAACGAAGTCTTTTTAACTGCTGACAAACAACATTTTGGGGGTCGTGTTTGGGATTACTAGATTTTATCAACGGTGTTGTGCTTTACTAGAAGCTAGTTCATCCAGATTACTTCAACAAGCTGTCTCGCTGAACAGACTGGAACATACAGATATATATCAGGATCAGGTCACAGATACGGTATCAGGTTATAGATAGGTTTTTCTATTCATTTCAAAACGTTATCTCGACCCAGTAAATGATTAGTTGATCATTTCTGATCCCGAGCGTAACTCCTGGAACGCATCAAAGTTATTGATGTGGTTTAATACTGTGTTAGGGCAGATCTATGTTGTTTTACAGGCGGATGCTGCGGCACATACTCCCGATCTAAACGATATCACGCTTAGTTCCATCTTACAAGTTACGACATCCATAGGATGTGGGGTGGACTATTCTTAGATTAGATCGCACACTAAGACATTAATGGATTTGAGGTGATGTTGATTCTAAGAATAATATTTTTTGTATCTTGATCGTTGAGTGTTTTAACGTAAAATGTGTAGGATTGTAGGCCCAAATCTTAAACTTAAACTGGCATTATTACTAGACCAACTACATATGACTACTGCCAATGGCGACCGTATCTACATACATAATTATTATATCACTACTCAAATTAATTTGATTATCTACCTATAACTAGTAGTCTAATTTTTATATCGGTTTTATCTAATCGACAACTTGTGCCTAAAAGTTACACTAGTTCTGTGCAGCCATCTCGACAATGTATGCCTTTTAATTCTGCAGTGTCAGCTAAGTATAAAACTTAATGTTACTAAACAAATTAAATATCTCCGGTATTACCGGCTTCAACTGAAGCGTTTTATTTATCGTCTGTTATCTCAACCTCATCTCAACAGTAGATAAACAGCGATAATTCGCGATATTAAACCTAAACATGAGTCATTGTGGGCAATAATGGACAGCCGATATGTTACGTAAACGTTTGAGTAAATATGAATATTATTATGTTAGTCCTCGGCCTTGCAGGTGTGTGGACATATTGAATTGGGCAGCTGGTCCCGATGGTATTAATCCTATCATGAACAAACATGTAGAAGGCAAACGTCTGGTATTAGACCAAAACAACCGAAGAGTAAACAACTGCAAATCTTCCAGATCAAACTTGGAAAGTTTTATTAAAAACCTTTGCAATTTTGAAGCCTTTTTAAAAAGCTATTGAAGAAATGGGTCAGCGCTAATGTAATGTTACTATGCCATGTCGCCCGTGCCAATTTTATATACCTTCGGGGTTTGTTTTAAAACATTTTCTTGTATACTTTTTATTGTTCAAACTTAAATAATTACTTTCCCTTAATAGAGAAATTTAGTGAAAATATTAATAAGAAAATTAAAAATTAAACTAACACGGCGCGTGCGGTAGGTACTTGGCCTGGCGCACCCTGTCTGTGTGTGTTTACTTTGCGGTTCACTGCTAATCCCTTTCCTTATACCAATTAATTCTCAACTGAAACAAATAGATCTGCTATGTAAATCTGTTGTCTGTAGGAGAATACCAGCCAAAATTATCTAAAATTTTAACAAATGGTGCCGATTCCCTTGTTCACACACTAAACTAAATTTAAGTTGAGTGCTTCTTTTTCTTTCTATTTCATTATGAAAAGGACAGAAGATAAATATTAGTTTAGTCCTGTCAAATTAGTCAGCACCTGACGTAATTTGATGTAACTTTAGTAGTCAACTTTTTAATCACGTCTAAACTTGTATGGAGTAGTGTCAGGCGCTGATTAATTTGACAGGACTAAACTAAAACTTTTCTTCTGTCCTTTTCATAATGAAATAGAAAGAAAAAGATGCACTCAACTTAAATTTAGTTTAGTTTGTGAACAAGGGAATCGGCACCATTATAATATGTATATTATAGACTAATTGTCAATTTTTCATCTAGCAGCTGCAACTAGAAAATTTTATTCAAATAACATCTTGAGTTAGAAACCATTTAAACAGTCCAGTCAAGTGTTTAGTGTTGAATTATCAATTCCCAGTAGGAAGCACAACACATGGCCATCGTAAGAAATGAAGGTTGAGTGCCACTTCACTGCAATGGCGCACTGATTATAAAAGAACTGGGTGTTGTTATCTAGTCGTTAATGGAAGTAATTAGCAACTCCTTAAGGTATTAGCAGTTGAAGATGCGGAAGGGAAATATTCCAGATAATTATTTTCTATGCAGCTTTAAGGCCCGTCGTCCACGATGCTACTCAAAAGTAACCAGTTACAGACTCGAAGCACCATGGATGGGTAGCCAGAATGTCACAGCACTATTACTAGTGCTGTGACATTCTGGCCACCGCCATTGTAATACTACAATGGCGGTTATTACACGACGCAACATTCATCTTGCAACTGATGATTATCAAATCGATTCGTATTCAAATCGCAAGTAGATTCATAAAAATGTTTGTAGATGTTACCAATATCGAAATCGTAATATTTAGCGTTAACAATAGACGCTTCCAAAGAATGATTGAAGATGGTTCATCGGCACTTCTCACCCTATACATACATACAATTAGAATAAGGGCTGATTTTACCAAAGTCGGAAATCTTTTATCCGTAGAATAAAATTGACGTCTGACAGTTCTTGTATGAAAACTGTCAATATATTAAAATACGACTTATTCTAGGTATAAAAGTTTGGTGAAATTCGCCCTTATTGAACATAAAGGGCTCGCTATCCAGCGAAAGTATGACTCATCGGGGGGAAATCCTGCCCTTATACTTAGTAGGACAAGTAATCCCACATTACCGGTACCTATGTATGAAGTCATTAAACCGCAACTACTGATTCAGTTTCTATTATTTTATGTTTTCTATAATTGATCGTGTCATAGGTTTATTGGTAACCAATAAAATGTAAACGTCACTAGGACAGGAATCGAATGTATAGCACAAAAAAAGTGTTGGAGACTATCTATCCTGCAAAATGTCGGCAGAATTCATCTGTATTTGGTTCAAACTTCATCAGACTTGTTTCATCTCAAGGCGCTTCTGAGTGCTCAGAGTGCACATAACAACTAATCATGGGAACCATTTTGAATACCTTAAGATTGCAATTAAAAATACCGTGCTGACATAATTACAGACCAATTACTGTGTTTACACCCAAGCTTACGGTACTTAGTCATAGTATTATATCGCCCAGTGATGCATGGAAGACTAGCATCAGCGATGAGTCAGCTAATAGCCAATAAAAATCCTCATAGCTTGTAATTTATTTGCTTTGACACGTAGATATTATCTTTGTCAAGCCTTCAAGTCCTTTTGGTCTACGTTCTGAGTAACATTAGCATACAATGCAGGGTCTAAATGTGGTTAGTGAGTACGGTCACTCTTTGAGGGAAGTTCAAGGTGTCGGCAGGTGTCATGGCACTGCCAAACTGCAACTAATTAATTTATAATGGGGTAAGGAATTGGTGCCAAGGTTTCAGACTGCTTCCTTATAAATAGTTTTGTAATGGTGAGCCGTCTATTAGTATGTCTACTCATATCTTTCAGCCTTCTTTCTGCTTCCTTTTCTTAGCCTACTCTGGAAAGGCTGGGATGAATGAAAATTCGGCCCCGAAATGTTCTGTAGCTCTATCCAGGAGACTTGCGGTGTTTGAAACCTTGATGAGGATACCACGGACGATATTCTTAGTTTTGTAACATGCTTATCAATTTCATTTAAAAGTGCCGGTTGACTACAGCTTGGTTAAGAACTCACTTTTAATCTTTATCTTGATAGCTGGGTGATCGGAACTCCTACCAGCATCAAATATCCACCAAGTGGGCACACGTTTACTGTTAATTCACACTTTAAAATAACTTCGCAGATTAATCCGGGGTGTAATATTGTATCATTGGTTTGCACGATTGTCGGGAATGTAGTGTATGTGCTAAGATCATGGCACAGCTGACCTCGGTATCTGCTCTTGAACCAAAACCGGCTAGCGAGGCTCTCGAGCGGCGTGCGCGCCTCATGACGTCATCAGAGCGCGCGCCGGACTATACACACATGGATTGGTTTTGGTTGTGTGCTGTGCTTTCGTAAGTCAGCGGATTTCTGCGTTATTCGCGTGTCGGAGTTGGGGAATATAAATATGTAGTTGAATTTGTAATAACTGGATCTTAATTTTTTATGTAGACCTTAATAAACCTTCGGGCTTCCTACATTCGTCTAATTAGAAATTCTGCTGTAGTAAAGACCAAATAAGCCTCAGGGGTTTATGGACTAAGGGATAAAGATCAGTCGCTTCCTCTAAATCCATATTTGGCTGGTACGGTAACAGTTACAATTAAATAAAAATGGCGCACTAATTGGTGACCAGTGACCACATACGAATTAGGCATTTCTGATGAATCAGTTAATCGTATATGAATCTTGAGACCTCCTGATGACCATATAAGAAATCCAGACGACAGAAGATCGCCTCGCACAAAACATTAATCGACAAATCTTTTATAAGTTGAGGAAGCTTTTGTCGAGTTCAAAATATGATCAAGTTTGAAGGCTAAACGTCATTTATTGTAAATGGATGTAAGTAGGTATAAATGATATTGCTCGTGAATTTCTAAACCCACTTACTCATAACGTTAAATATTCATGTATCGTATCGCTCGATATCTTGTTCTGTATGACTCATCAATGATCTTATTTTAACGCATGTGTTGATTATTCATATACATATACATCTACCGGAATCTCATGGCAAATGGGGAAATAAAAAATTGTTGTGGGCAATACTGGGGAAAAAGAATTAAACGATCTTGATACTGCTTAATTTTTATTTAAGTCTTTAGTATTAATGAACACATCATCACATCATTCGTTTTTGATTAGGTATGTGTATGAATAATGTTGTTATACATCGGGTTCTTAACATAGGAAAATATCATGAAAAATAAATCAATCTAACATTACTTTATGTACTAAAATATTATATATATCATTTAAATCATGCTAATAACTTAACACCTCATTCAGAACTAGACAACGATTCCAAGAACTCCAGTTGCATTTCTTGTTCTTCATCAGGATGATGATGAAAGAGGTAGTTATTTATTATAAGTCGCTCTTCCAGCATTTCAATTATTATGATGAAATCCTCGATGAAATCCTTTCCAATTTTCTTTACATGTTCACAACATTTTCGCCATTCATCTGCACTAATTTGTGAGAAAGCTTCATCTATTAATAATTTAATGTCACTTGCAGGGCTATTTGCTTTTTTATCAGCAACTTTTTGCTTCATTATACCCCAAATCATTTCTATGGGATTCAACGTGCAATGATACGGTGGGAGCCTTAAAACTTTCTGACCGTACGATTTGAATACTTCATCTATCTCATTCATATAAGCGCGCAGACATGTTTTGTTTCACTACTTCAAGTAGTTGACATTTACGCCAAAGATCATCACAATGAACATCATTTGCACGAAGCCATTCTTTAATATCAGCGATACGATTGGCTTGTATGTTGTTCATCTGTACGGAATGATAACTAGCATTATCCATAACAATTAGTGAAGGTCTTGTCAGATTTGGAATTAACTTCTTTGTCACCCATTTTGTAAAATTGTCCTTATTCATATCGTGGTGATAGTCAGCATATACACTTGTTGACCTGTACACTAGACAACAATTTGGTTCAAAGCTATTTTCTCCACCAGCGTTTATAATGATCCACCTCGCTCCAGGTGAAATACTTTTAGATGGACCTGCAATATTTTGCTTGGCCAGCACTTGTTCACAGAACATGAACGTCACGTAAGTCTCATCTAAATAAATCACATCCAATTTATTATGCTCTTCAGCTTCGCGGTTTTTCGTTATACGCTTCAAAAACTTGTATCTTTGTAGTTTTATATCATCTCTCTCCATCAAAATGGTCCTTTTTGATTGGCATTTAACATATTCAAAACCAAACTCCTTAAGTTGTTTAATTATTTATCACGTTACTCAAACGATAGCTTAGTCATTCATAATCATCATCAGTCTATGTACGTCCTACCGCAGGGCACAGGCCTCCTCTTACGAGTGACAGTGAGAGAGATCATTACTTAATATTTGTCTTATCTCAAATTTTCCCACTCCGTTGAAATCAATATCTTGTCGAAGAATTTGTAACAGTTTCATCATTACTGTTGGAAATTCCTTCCGAACTGTAATTTTTTCTTTTACTTTATTCCTAATCAACTCTAAATCGAAACTGTCCACGTTGATTTTCTTCTTCCCTGATAATAGGTCTAGGGTTAGATATTAGGCCCTTCATATGAAATTGGCGTTTTGTATGGAATAAGCAAAACGATTTTTTTAATGAAATTATTTTAATTAATCAATCAAAGTATGTACCATTGTACACTCCAACTTACAGGTCAACTCTACGACGCGCTTTTCAATCATAGATTGAGTTTGATTTACGCCTTCTTCTTCCCTTATTTTACGATACACATTGAAAACAATATTTCTCCCTTGAGACGGAAGTGGCTTTTTCGACATTTTCACAACAACAACAAATTGTCAAGAATATAATTATGTAATATTACAAAATCTCACCAGGGGTTGACAAATCTCGTAATTTGATTTGACAGGTGATAATTGACATTGTCATAAAAAAAAACACTATTTTTTATTATTTTTTATGCCATGAGATTCAGATAGACCTATAGTAGCTATGTTTGATATTCGATTTTGAGTATTGTTATAATTAGAAACTATAAATAAATGTTACTCTGATTTAGTTTGCTTTTCGTGTAGCGTGCAAGCATTTGTAGTATTAATTATTGATTGAGCCTTCCAAGTTCTGGGAACGGGCCAGCTACAAATATTTAGTTAACTGCAGTGCAGCAGAGCTGCACTGTTAACGCAGATATGTTCAACCATTCATTCAGCAGTACATTTTGTAACAACGATTGCAGTTACCTTATACCTCACTGGACTTTATGGATGACTATAAAAACTCCGTGACAAGCTTTCTGGCTTTGTAATCTCAGTTCTATTCTCCAGATGTAACAGTTATGTCACTCGTTTATTACCACACTAGTACCTGCATAAAGTTACATATTTAGCGTCATGTCGACAGCTATTATGGTTCGCATCTGGCTGAGTCCGCCATTGTCGCGTGCATCAGGTCGATGGCCTAATAACCCCGGAGGTTATGAATTTCGGCACGGCAGGCTTTTTGTATTCAAATTGCTGAAAGCTATATTGAGAATTGTTTTGGGGTATAATTTTTTCATTCGCTAAATTGAGAAGGTTTTTCTAGTTGCAATTTCATTAGTTTAAAAGAGTATGTAGGTATATATGTATATTATTGCTTCTAGTTGGGGTTTCAGACTTAAGGGTTAATAAAGGCTAGCATTTTTGTAATGTGATAAGTAACTGAACATTTGCATTACCTACTTATGTTATTACCATGACGGCAATATTTAACCTTAGTTTGAATATTTTAATCGAATGGGCAGCCACAGTCTCAGTCGTCGGTCGATTGATCTCATGTAGCGAAAACCTGTTTTGGCTCCCGGTATTGAATTTAAAGTTAAAAAATTCTGTCGATTTCTACATTTGGCAAATACGACTATGTGGATGATTGGATTCTTAATACATTATTATGGTGGTGTGTGTATTAAATAATGTTTATCTCCTCAAAGGACATTCGTATACTAGTTATATTATAGAGGAACCAACTCTTCCTTTTGTGTTGATCTGTTATATCAAGTTCCTTGTGCTTGGTCTTCTGCATTTATTTGTAGTCACTCTACGGTTGTATACCATTAATCAAAATCCTACTTCCTTGAAACAAATAATGGTTTCCTCTTCGGTATATTTCGATTTATCCCATCTCTCACAGTCAGAACTATCAGAAATGGCAAAAGAAATAGATTAACAGCGCACAACAAGCCGTGTTAAACTTTTAATGGATCCAATGAGCCACGACTAACGTGGTATTAAGAGATTTTACACTTCATTTGTCGTTACTGTTAAGTGTTTTTCATTTTATCTGCGGTTTGTTGGGTTTTTTGGTCATTGTTTTTCTGTATGGAGATGGGATTTATCATCGGGGTAGCTTGAGTCAGTTTACTTAGCGCCATGTTGATTGGTGTCATTTGCTGTATGGTGGTATTTTTTATCATTATTTATTTATTTTATTTCACACTTACATCCATCTTTATAGTACACCCTCATTTCGTCAGTTATGCCAACCGGAAACAAATCCAGACTCGGTGCTTCATGGATGTACAGTGGGCTGCACTGCATTTGGGTACCCCAGTTGTATTAAAATTAACTTTGAAGGGGGTACCCACATCGTGAAGCTGACTGTACTAGCTACACCTCTAACCTAACCGTCCCGGGAAGCCAGGAGTGCTGTTATGTTATCCACCTGTATAAGTGACATAATCTGAAGTAACAGACTGCCTCGTTGGTCTAATGCTCGCAAGCGCCACTGCTCGGGTCCTGAATTCGGGCAAAGTGTTATTGGGGTTTCCATCTGAAATTCCTCAGTAGCAGCCCAGAGTCTTATACTTGTGCCCGGTGGATGGCAACAGGCTCGCCCCCTATTACATGAGACTTAAACACAACTGTCGGATATGTCAGTGTACTGTGTACACCTCTGCCTGACCCGGCGTGATGTTATGTTATGTTGTGTATAACCTAAAGTGATACGTAATCTAACATAATGCGTGACGTACAAGATATACATATGGTTACACTAGCACTACCCATTCAAACAATAGAACATAACTAAATTATTTCTAAAACATTACATTCCATGAGTAGAGCAGTATTATCTGTATAATGCCATTGTTTGGCTTTTATTATTATTATTATTTAAATGCCTTTGAAATATCTCGGGACCCTACGGTCCCGGACCTTTGGAAGGCGTACGAGGGGCCGAAGCCAACTCGCAGAGGCCCCTTAGACCATTTTAAGCATTGAAACACCAACCGACGCGACGATTATACCTGTATGCAATGTGCAAGGGCACCCAAGGACAATCCCCGGTTGGTGCAGGACTATCGCAGAATATGGGAACAAAACATATTGGGCTATGGGTTTGGGTGGCTACAGTGGATTGGTTACCTAGAAATACAGAAGGACAATGTCCCCTGCCTGATCAATGTTAGGTATGTAATGCACGGATAAAATGGCAGGGGGTGACTTGCACACTCAATAATGGGCCACCGAAAACGGTCGCTAGCACATAGGGACTAGCGACAAGAGGGCAACACTTTCTGAGGTGCTTGAGGAGTAGAGGGGTAATCCACGGCTATCAGGACAATCCCGGAAGTACGGTTAAGATCCCTACCAGCATCTTATTGGAATACTTCCTTCCTTCGAGCTCGTTTGCTCTTGCGAATCTCCACTCAAGCCGGCCAGTAAAGGCAAGAAAGAGGTGGAAGCTCTGTACATCGCCAGTGTTCACTCCAGCCGGCCAATAAAGGCAAGGCAGAGGTGAGGAACAAGAGTTCTCCCGGGAGATAGGGCCCGAGGGCTCGCTACTGCCCACCAGCTCGCCACATGCTGCCCTGCGGGTGTATGTATATCTCTTGGTCTGGCTCCTCACATTACACCTGCTTTGGCAAAGTAAACTCTACCAGCACAGACCCAGAGTTGAGGAGCGCGTAAGCCCCACCACGACGTCAACGTAGAGATACGGCGGATTATTATTATTTTATTATTTATGTACACAGTAAAACAGATACAGATACGACATATTAGATATTACGACATTTTAGGTACCTATTTATTATCAGCCAATGTTGGCCCAGGTTCAAACATGTTCATTAGTGTCTATTTGAAGTTATAAAACACGTGTTCTGGTTCCATTACTGACAATTACTGTCAATGCAACCATTTCTTGCACAAGCATTTTTTAACTTACTTAAATGAAGTATTCAATTCGGGTTCGTTAGAAGTCAATGAAGACTCAGGTATTGACAGCTGACCACGCCTGCTCATGACATGATATAGATGTTTAAGTATCTTCGCGCCATATAATTTGTTTGATAATGACTACTTGCTTCCCACGCCTTTAGTTCAAGTTAAGATTAAGTTCAAATGACATAAATCAGACGTTGCTATCGACGACTTGTTTACTTGATGGGCTATCTAAGTAAAGGCTGTATTTCCATGATCTTGAGAAGGTCCAGGAATAATATTGGATATCTTTATAGCATGAAGCCTATGCTATAAAGATATTCATTTCTTTCCTAAAACTACGGGACTCAGATGCTTCACATTTGAAATCAAAAGAGCCAAAAAATCATTTTCGTTCCTGTTACCACCAATACCAAAAAAAATTAAGGAGTGGGGGGAGGCTTTTGCCCAGAAGTGGGACAGCGCAGGCTAGAAAAAGCTGTCTTACTTCTTCAATGTTTTCCAAACCAGCTCGCATAATCTAACTATAATCTTGCCACTGCTAGGACAGGCCTGAGGCCTTCCTCTCTGTAAATAGGTGTGGGCCGCTATTCACCACGCGGGCCCAGTGTGTCTTAATGGATCAACTCCTTAATCATCATTTAATCTAAACATATCCCTTTCTTGTCCTCAGGTTTCAACACAACAAAATCTACACATACATTGGAGAGGTGCTGGTGTCAATGAATCCGTACAAAAACCTGGACATCTACAGCATGCAGCACATGGCACAGTACAGGGGGAGAGAGATGTTCGAAGTCACGCCACACGTTTATGCTGTTGCAGACGCATGTCAAAGAGTGCTTAGGCAACAGGTGAGATAAAAAAATCAGGAATCAGAAAAGGCAGGCTGAGGTCTTTCTTTATAATAATAATATTATATTATGGACACATTGATATTATTATTATATTTTATTATTATAATATTGACTTCTGGCTAACTGACTAATATTTGTTCGCACTCTTCTGCATCCAAATGAAATAAAAAAGTAAACAAAACCTTAGTACCCGATGTCAGTTTTATTTCTCTGGGCAATTTAATGCCCAACTTTATATAGCACCTTTACACTACCCCAGCATTTTCGTAATTTGACGGAGACTGTAACCCTAGGCAATATCTGCAGGACTCCCGATTTAGCCATCTAAAATCAGCTGTAAAGTCGCAAACGACATTCTGTATACTTAGAATTTTACTAGGATACCATAAACAGCCAAATGGTCATTCAACACCTTCGGAATGTGGCCATTATTTCCCCATACCTAGCTTTGATGGTGTTACCATAAGGGGCAGTATTGAATCTTTGTTAGTGATCGTAAAAAGGTTTTACTGCACTTTACAAGACCACCCAGTGTTAAAGCAAGCTGGTTATTTCGCCACAGCTCTTAACAGTGTAAAGTCCGAAAGCACTAGTTGCGTGGTCGCAATGCGCCAGGTTTTGTTTAAAAAATCCAGGAAAGATGAACGAAACCAGTTTTTCTCACGATCTCATACGTAAAAAGCGACAGCCACAAAATCCGAGGATCACAAGATCCTACGGTAACGAAAGAAACCGTTGAATTTGGTCTTATAGCCTTATTTTCGCCAGTACTATGAAAACTAGAGCCAAAAGATCGCGATTTATAGACAAACTGATTATTTCGTTGATGTTGACCATCCTCATGACATAATACCTTTGTGGAGTATAACTAGATCGGTAGTAAGCGTGCACTATGTTTTGCCGAAATGCTAATGATTGCATCATTCATGACAACATAAGAATTACAAACAGAATGATGTATTGACGACTACCTATTGCGTTCAAAGCGTATCAGAGAATATTGGAAAAAGGGAGAAAAGGCCTATACAGTAGCTATCGTTTGATGTGAGTAGAGGGTGATGATAAGCATAATCAGGCTATAACGTTCCCACTGCTGGGACACAACACAGGCCTCTTCTCGGTGAGAGGGAGTGGGCCGTAATCCACCACGCGGGCCCAGTGCGGGTTGGTGGATGTCACATGTCCTCCAACTTTATGTTTCATTTTGTTTCCCTTACCCTTTTGAAAGCAGTGGTGATAAAATGGATTACACAAAGTAAAGTGCCTGCCTGAGTCCGAATTTAGGACCTGCGACACGAAAGCCGCGGCCGATACCACTACTGCTCTGGTGATGATGATAATAATGGTGAATATATTTTGTTTCAGGGCAAAGACACATGTGTGTTAATAACTGGCGAGTCAGGCTCGGGCAAGACAGAGGCGTCCAAGTTCATAATGAAGTACATAGCAGCTAACACAACACAAGTCCACAGGGATTATATTGATAGGTCTGTTACAAACGAACCCACACTGTAAGAAAGAAAAAAAATATTTTATTTGGGACACGCACAAACAATACAGACAGAAAAAATTATAAAAAAAAAAAATATCTAGAATCTAGATTTATGTTGTTTCCCACACTTACTTATAGCCAATGCCACCAATCGTGACAAAAGCTTTAAGTATGAAAGAAAGAAGAAAAAAAAAAACAGGTTTATTTGTCACAGAAACACGTGCATACAAAAAAGATCTAATAATTAGGTAAGAAAAAATAAAAAACAAAAAAAGGGTCTCTAATCACGAGCACAAAACAGAAATAGTCGACAGCTGCACGTCATGTGACTGTGACAAGAAGGCTTCCACTCAGGATGATGTTATACGACTGTAGATGGCTATAAGAATAGGAAAATGCGAAAAAGACGATGAATGAATTGTGTCAATATATGGTTAGATAGGGCGTGAATACAGAGCTTTATGGAAAAACACATGCTGTCCTAATACATTGACATAAGAGCAAGAATATGATGAAGACAATGATGACACCAATCCAGAACTAAAATAATGTATCAAAACCATTTCTTTCAGGGTAAAAAATGTGCTAATCCAGTCAAATTCCATTCTTGAAACGTTTGGCAACGCGAAGACGAATCGCAACGGCAACTCGTCGCGGTTCGGCAAGTACATGGACATACACTTCGACTACAAAGGAGACCCAGTGGGGGGTCACATCAGCAACTATCTGCTGGAGAAAAGCAGAGTTGTATCCTTGCAACCAGGGGAGAGGAACTTCCACGCGTTTTATCAGGTAAAAAACTGACTAATGTTGATACCTACTTCTTTAGGTGTTAATAGGGAGGCAAAAATAAGTCGCAGGTCCCATATTAGTGTTTTATAAGCAAATTGAAATGTATAATGCAGGTCTTTTTGGCAACGTAGTCAAGTTCTTTATTTAGCAAACCAAAGTCTGGTCTGTGAATCTTGCACTTAGTTAACTTTCCGACTCTATCTTGCACTTTTAGTTTGACAGTTGTGTGACAATGATAGGAATAAAGCTCAGCCAAAGCACGTGCTAAGTAAGATAAGAGCCATCAGTGCAGAATTAAGGCTCCTACAAGCGACACAAAGGCACCGCCTGTCGCGCGACGTGCGGTGCCATTGATCGCGTGCGATTCGCGGCGCGTGTCGCGCCTGTTTGAAGGAGCCTTTACAGATACAGAAGGTTCCATTTATTGGTTATAGTCTATTCTTAGATATTCGTGTGCGTGAGGGTTTTGACTACACAATAGACGAGTACACTATTACAGGTAGTATTTGTAAATAAGAAGAATTATGTCATTGGTTTACAAGTGACTGTTCGATGAAGTCACCCATTTCGACTATTGTCTAGCGTGCTTAGAGTTGTTGCGTTATTGATTATATTTATTGGAAGGAATTCTTCCAGCACATGTTCCCTTTCAATACTCTATATTAGACTTTTCACACCACCGGCTCTACAATGCCAAATTATATGTCATGAAAACCTAACCTATGTAAAGTAAGTCGTTAAAGCCCTGGGGTCTAGCTGGGCATTAATATTGTACTGAATTTCATTATGACCCGCTGGCCATTAATGTTATTTGAATTTGGTACATTGGATCATCAAGAAAAAAATCGCATACAAACATTTTCCATAGTACATACTAATCCCATGCATTTACCACTGAGACATGCACTAAGAAAATAAAGTAATTCCCAAGCTCGCTCCTGCATTCTAGGTTATCTAAGTAAAATCCGTCTGCCGGCGCCCGCGGTAAATATATAGGCACCAGCACCGGCAAACAAATCAGCGCCCAGCGCCGGTAGCAGAGGCACTCCTTAAAATTTAAGGACCTTATTCCAGTTTTTCCCCCTAAGGGGATTATCAGGGGGGAAAACAACTTTTTTTTTCAGTTTTCCCCCTCAGGGGAGCACTTTCAGGGGTATCTGTGGAATAAGTGTTTTTTTCGATTCCAATTTTAAGGGGGACTACCAGGGGGGAATTTCAGACTTTTTTTTATAGATTCCACTTATTACTCAGGGGGGATTTTTGGAATAAGCCGTGGAATAAGCCTTCACCAACATTCACGATCCAAAATGATCCTCAGCAGACTCAAGTTTCTGAAACTTTACTCAACAGCAATACGCAAATAAACTCTATTTCCACTCCTTTAATAAATGTACCGAATAAAAACATAACTTTGTCTTTCCACAAACACACAAAAACACACTGGTCGAGTGTATCAAATGTGGTCGAATCAAATCCAGGTCTACTAACTGTAATTTTTTGAAAAAATACCTCGATTCTAGTATCTACTGTTGCTTTTTAGTGTCTCGTAGATGGTGTGAAAAGTAGAGTATTCTCCTTGGGGATAAACGTGCCTTTGTCTTGGGCGAGCTTGAATACCTCGCTGCACTCAGGATTCTTATCTTAACTCAAAATTCAATACGGCGCCTGCGACGTAAGACACTGCTTTATCTCCTTGATGCATAATCTATTATTATATTATCGAAATTACAGGAATGTGGCTAGATTATGAACTAGTACTTTGCCAGTGACTTCGGCGAACTTTTTTCCCCTATTTTACCCCTTTTGTAGTAAAATCCTATTACAAGAGTTTTATATTTCTTTGAAACCTTAAATACAAATTTTCTTTGATTTACTTAAAATCGTATTTTCATACAAACTATCATCTCATATTTTACCCGCTTAGGGAAAGAATTTCCAAAAATCCTAAAACACGTGTTTCTTATTGTTTTTTTACCATAGGTAAGTCCAAATATCAATTTTCATTAATGTTACTTAAAAATGATGAATACGCGAGTCAGTACAAACTACATACAATGTGAAACTGCTAAAAAAATCCGATCATCCTGTGCCCAGAGTGTAATCTTGTAATCTAATGTACTCATACTGAATGTGCGTAATACAATTACGTTCTAGGCCTAACGTAAGTGTCAATGATAGTCCCCGTTCTATTATTTAGTAAACAAAATATTAGTACCTACACTAATCTATTGTCAAGCAGTCAAAATTATGACTGTTGTGATGATCGTAAGTTGTTTACTTAACGTTTACTAATCTGACATAACATGCTTATTGAATACGACAAATTGTTGCTGAGTAGGTTTAATATAAATATTTAAATACACTTCAGAAAATAACATAATCATAATTATGTCTATTTTTGAATAGGTTTGATGTTATTGTTAAAGGCAGTCTTTAAAAGTTTATTGTCTAAACTGATTACGTCATAGTAAAATTAATTTGAAAAAAAAAATACTGGTCTGCTTTAACGTTACGCTTACTATTCATATTATCAAAGTAATAAGTTTAACATACCATAAAGTCACGCCTCAAACTCAAACTCAAAGCATTTATTTCAAATAAACCAATTACAGGCACTTTTGAATCGTCAAGGGGTCGGTCAGTCAGAAAGATGAAGCTAGTTGCCCATTCCAAAGCGTAGTAGGTACCTATGGAGAAGAACGGGCAAGAAACTCCATGGACACTCTTTTAAATCAAAATATTGTTACAATAGAGTGGTTACATCATTCATGTTGTAATTATACATGTGAGAACGATGTAGAAAGACGTGCACGTTAAAAGCGTCCGTAATAAAAAGATAAAAACAATTATGGAATTAAAATAAGCCGTGGCAGCTAAGAAATGACCAGTGCCTACTGACGGCGCCCGTTCACGAACATGACGTATGGATCAGCACCATTCAACTCAACCATTTTGAAGGGAACTCAATGATCCAATACACACGCCACCACCAGCGACACATTTGAGTGAGCATGACATACTCTCAGCCGCCAGGGCACATTCAAGTCAATGAAAGACGAACCCAGTAAGCTTTATAGTGGGTACATAGTGCTCACACATGTGCTATACATGTGCCTATTACACAAACCCTTCCTCATGTATATTTTATATCTCATTTTGTAACATGCCCGGTTCAACAGAACTAGGCAAATCTACTTTGGGCTGCTAATGAGAAATTTCTTATAGAAAAACCCAACACTCGCACTTGGGACCGCTAGGTAGACCAAGACAGACAAATGAAGAGGTACCAACCTAATATTCTATTAAAATTCCAGGTGCTAAGTACAAATAACTCAACGACGAAGAAGTTCGGGCTCGCATCGAGCGCCGTGTACAAGATCCTGGGCAATGAGCGCGCCACCGCGTCGGATTCCAAGCTGTTCTCCCAGACAAACGGCGCGTTTGATGCACTAGGGTTCTCGCAGTCGGTGGTTGAAGATATATGGAGTGTCGTGGCTGGAGTTATTTTGTTGGTGAGTTTTTTGAACTAATTACATATAATGATGATGATAGTGACGGAACAGATGACGGCTGATGGGGAAGAATGGAAGAGTGGAAAAACAATTTGTGCCGATACCAAGTAACATGAGACAAGGGCAAGCAAAAGAAAAGACATGACCAAACAGAGAGGCTTGGTCTTTTAAACAGCTCCCAAGTAATTTATTCTTCGTTCTTTATTTTTGGAATACCTGGAACGAACTCTATGGGCGTTACAGAAACATTCACGCCGTGGTCAAGATTAGATAGCCAGAATAGGTATCGGGACACGCATTGGTATCAGGTTTGAGTACCTCGTGCCCGCTTGAGAAACTTTAGTATCAAATCAAGATATTTTATTTCATATAAACTACATGGGCACTTATGAAACGTCACAAGCTAGGTTCCAATTGGTCGTTTCCTATGGAGAAGAGTTTCCTATCGACTGTCGAAGTCTCCACGAGTGCCTAGTGAGTAGTGACGTTGCCTAGTTTGCTGGGCAATGCACTCTAGTTTTCTGTTTATGGGCACCTCTTGAGCTGTTTCCTTACAACACCTTTTTGACTGCACTATTCTGTCAATTTTCAACCGTATGTTCTCTTGCAGGGTGAGTTAACCTTCACAGAAACACAAGACGGTCAACTATCCATCGGTGGACCCCTCAAACAGTGCACCGCCGCGCTCGGAGTGTCCGAGCTGGCGCTCCGCGGGGCCATGGCCGGCCGAGTGCTGGCCGCGGGCGGGGACCTGGTCAACAAGGAGCACTCCTTGAGCGATGCCAATTACACTAGGCTGGCGTTGGCTAAGGCGGCGTACGATAGGCTGTTCACGTGGATAGTTCAACAGGTAAGAATTAATAGCCCATTGGTTTCCATAACCAAAACTTGATTTTCCATTTTATAATTTTTATAGTACTCAAGTTTTCAATGTGACCTTATATGACGGGTGTAAAAAGACATTTAACGAAGCCGAGAGTCACTTATATTCCCCGTTATTGTGTTATTTTTTTGTACAGTCGGCTCCAGAGAAACCTCACCCTCTAGATATAGTACACATATTCGGGAGGGCGTGATATTTCTCTGCAGCTCCTGAATCATACGTACTGTATACTGTATACACCTACTGGATCATACTTGGGAACCTTCTGGTTACGGAGATATTGAACAAAGAAAACAAGTTATAAAACAACTTTTAATACCCCTCAAATCCTGTACCTTTGCATTCACCCATAAGCACAATGTTCGGCGTGCGTTACATTGCGCGCTGCTGTAGCGGCGGTTATGTACAACAAAAAGAAAAGTAGTTCTCAAGCAATATTTTTTTGCTCAATTTCACTTAGTTGGGTGAACAGAATACGTAGATAACGGCTATTTGAGGAGTCTTTTTACACCCTGTTTTAATAAAGCTATATTTTTTCACGATTGTATAGTTGACCTCGGTTATTGTTTTACCACCGTAAGGTTGAATGTCACTTGCACGTCACAAAACGACGAGGTCTATTTTTGTATGTCTGTCACATACACAAATAGACCTTTTATTTATTAGATTTAGAAGATAATTTCAACCTTAGTGAAGTTTTTTTTATTACGAGGTCGACCATACAACTTCTTGCTACATGAATATATAAATAACTCATTCTTTAATTGGTAATTCATTTCGTTAAAACATTAGTTTGCGTACCTGATTAATAAAGGGTTCTGTGCTTAAAGGTTACCTGAGCCATGATAATAATAGCTACTATTCAGCGTTATTGCTAACATGTATATTAACAGCCTTACGCATTAGTCATCAAAAGTCAGTTTATTAGTTCAGAAAATAATTTAATACAAACACCAAAAAGGACTTATAACTTGGGCTTTACAAATCATTATGAATCCTATTCCATTCAAACTGAGTTTTAAATGTCACCTTACCATGTCAAGTACATAACAACACTCAAAATTGTACCCCATTTTAAGAGACTAAGGTTCAATTTCCCATTACAGATTAACAAAGCGATAGATGTGCCCAGTGGAATGTATAAAAATACTCTAATAGGAGTGTTGGATATCTACGGGTTCGAAATCTTCGAGACGAACAGTTTCGAACAGTTCTGTATAAACTACTGTAATGAGAAGCTGCAGCAACTGTTTATTGGTAAGTTCGTTTGTGCAAAGTTTTTATATGTATTTTATTATTTATGTACACACAGTAAAACAGATACAGATACGACTTATTAAAATTGAGTACAAAGGTACTGCTTATTTCTTAAGAAATTTCTTCTAGCAGACCCGCGAAAGGAGATAGGAAAAAGAAACGTAGACAATAGTGTGTGAGAACAAGAAGAGAAGAATTTGGTTTTGTGACTAAACTAGAATATTAAATACACCTACTTAAATACACCTACTATAATGCAAAAAAATAACATATACCTACTTAAATAAATACATATTGCTAAAATAAATAAACATAATTATAAAAATATAAATTCTCACAGTTAAGAGGAAAGGTCATGCTCTTTTAATCGATACTTGAATTGAGAAATAGATTTTAAATTTCGAATGCTAGGCGGAAGTGAGTTCCACAATCTTACAGAATGGACAGAGAAGGAATACGAATAGTAGCTAGTTTTATGAGGATGAGTTTTAAGGAGGGTTCTAAGGTGTGATCTACACGGTGCGTCGCTAGTGCGAGCGTAAGAAAATCGCTCACGCAGGTAGGAAGGATAAGACGGGTTGTGTAAGATGTAGAAGAGGAGACATAAAATCCCAGTGTTTCTGCGAAGGCGGACCGGGAGCCACTTGAGCTCCTTGCGTAGGTGAGAAACATGGTCATACGTTCGCAGACCGAAAACAAAGCGAATGCACAAGTTTTGCAACCGCTCATGCTTGTTGCTCAACTAGCATCCAAGCAGCAGGCGTCGGTATAATCTATAATCGGCTGGATAAGTGTCTGTGTTCTATGAGATTTAATCTATGATAACGGGCTCGGTTCAAAGGCCTACCAGTGTCTGAACTGTATAAATGGTTAATTTTACTATGCTAAAAATGACAGTCAACACAATTTATCTTGTCACAACCGCGTCTCTTTTCTTTAATTTTTACCAAAGCAACTTATAATGATGCT
This sequence comes from Brachylomia viminalis, assembly GCA_937001585.2. NCBI lineage: Eukaryota > Metazoa > Arthropoda > Insecta > Lepidoptera > Noctuidae > Brachylomia > Brachylomia viminalis. The sequence continues at coordinate 3,036,448 of OW443303.2, read as the reverse complement.
CATGGCGTGACTTATATTTATTTACACATATTTTCTTATTTCTAAAGTAGACCACTTTCTTTTGCTATAAGACTAGTCTTGTAAGCCTAATTAAAGTTCTGATAATAAATCCGCCGTGAAATCAAATACCAACGATTATGCATAGCATTATGAAATAGACCTTTAAAACCTGGGAATAGAGTTTCATCTATCATACTATGACCTCTTCCAGAACTGGTGCTAAAACAGGAGCAAGAAGAATACGCTCGCGAGGGCATCCAGTGGACGCCCATCAAATACTTCAACAACCGCGTCATTTGTGAGTTGGTCGACGCGCCACATCAAGGACTCATCGCGATCATGGATGAAGCTTGTCTCAATCCTACCAAGGTAATCTATCTATCTTTAAATACACTGCTAAGAATTGTGGCGAGGGCAAAGTTGCTGTATTTCGTTAATACCACACAGGAAGAAAGGCTGTTTCATGTTTTTTTGATGTTACGTCCTTATGTAAATGTTTCTAAAGTTGAGATTCAATTGGTACCCTTAACCGCCACTTGGTGGTCGTTTTGTTATCGCAAAGTATCGTTAATTTATATGGTGAGGATCAGTGGTGGCCCAGTGGTATCGACCGCGACCTACGAGTTGTAGTGCGAAGGTTCGAACCCAGACAGGCGCTTAACTTTGTGTAATTTATTTCACCACCACCGCTGTCAAAACGGTGGAGGGAAACATCGTGAGGAAACCGGCATGTGTTAGAACCAAAAATTCGAAGACATGACCTTCACCACCCCGCACTGGGCCTGCGTGGTGGAGCACGGTTACTCCCTCTCACCGAGAGGAGGCCTGTGTCCCAGCAGTGGGAATGTTATAGTCTGATTATGCTACTTATTAAAGACTATTCTATTCTATCGACGGAACCTTCAAATGTAGTTCATTATTTGTTATTTTCTTCTTACAGATATCAGATAAGCAACTACTTGAGGCAATGGACAGGAGACTAAAAGGACACAGGCACTACACGTCAAGACAACTGGCACCCACGGATAAGAAACTAAAACATGGCGTGGACTTTAGAATTACGTGAGTAATTTGTTGTTAAATAGCATATTAATTATAAATAATAGATTTGAACTCATTTCTACATTATATTTTTTTGTTAGTTTGCAACAAATTCATTGTTTGTTACCTTAAGCTCAATCTTATGGGTCTATATTTTTAGTAGGTACTTTTGAGTTAAACTGCGAATATTTTCAATGAAGTCCTATATCTGGGGAAGATGGCAAGAGTAATAATCAGTGATCGGAGTAGGTAGATTGATTTTTGGTACTTGTATCATAAATGCACACAGAAAGAATAACATGGATAAGCCATTTTCCCGGAAAGTAGTTCCGGTATTTCCGGATTCAATTAAATATTGGTGCCGATTCCCTTGTTCACAAACTAAACTAAATTTAAGTGCATTGCATCTTTTTCTTTCTATTTCATTAAGAAAAGGACAGAAGATAAATTTTAGTTTAGTCCTGTCAAATTAATCAGCGCCTGACACTACTCCATACAAGTTTAGACGTGATTAAAAAGTTGACAACTAAAATTACATCAAATTACGTCAGGTGCTGACTAATTTGACAGGACTAAACTAATATTTATCTTCTGTCCTTTTCATAATGAAATAGAAAGAAAAAGATGCACTCAACTTAAATTTAGTTTAGTTTGTGAACAAGGGAATCGGCACCATTGTTAATGTTGGTAGTGATATTATTCCTACTCAATTCAAAATTTAAAGGAAGGTATCAAAACTAAATTAATTCATTATTTATCTGTTTATTTTATTTATTTATTTAAATGCCTTAAAACTATCATTACAGGTCTTACAAACCTAATGCGATAGCGAAGTCACATACAATACTGTTGAATAATAAAAACAATCGAATTCCGATCGAAGCTTTAATTTTTATTTTTTTATTTTTAGCCTTTTATGGCTAGAACTTTTATAGATAGACATAAATTGTTGCACTTAAATTTAAATATTTTCATAGTGGTCATGGTAATTTGCATTAAGGGTAGAATAAATGACGGGGCCCCATAGAGGGCCAATGCCTGCTGGGGTCGTGAGACTGTTCTAAGGATGCACCACGACTCTGAAACGTAAAGGGCATACGAAGGAACAGGTTGATTTTAGTCAGATTTTAGGACCAAAAAAAAGGGGTAGAATAAAGAAAAAAGATAAAAATCAACATTGTTTATTGTTAAATATGTACATTTATTCACATTTTTAATCTTCATCGATTACAATGTCAAGTAACGTTTTCACAACACAGTAACAAACAAAGATGCGCACTCTACGAACCGAAGTAAACGAGTGAGCTACCTGGCATGTCGTCGGCGGGCGTACGCATTGTTCTGATAACCGGTTATTATACCACCCATGATCCTTTGTTCTGATTGGTCGTTGGGTTTTGTCAAATCGTGACTGTGTGCCGTTAAAAAAAATATGAAGAATAATAAAGAATAATATTGCTCGTTTTATTACAATTCCTACCTTTTTTTTGAGGATGGCAAATCATCAAATGACTCCTTCCACTCTGGCAGAATAAAATTCCTACATAAGTTCCGGTTTTTTTTTAATAATCCACCAATTCCGGAGGAATGTCCATATCGTTTCGGATCAATGACCCCATTTCAATCTACCTACTCCGATCATTGGTAATAATACTTAATAAGCACAAATATCGTAAGCCAAACATTATCATTGTCTCGGTGTTTCACTACAGCGAAACACGACCTCATGAAAACCTCGCTACTTCTAAAATGCCACTAAAAATAATCTGTTTCTACAGTCACTACGCAGGCGACGTAACATACTCCGTGGCTGGTTTCATGGACAAGAATAAGGACTCTCTGTGGCAGGACCTGAAGAGACTGCTGCATTCCTCGAGCAACCAGTCCCTGGCAGAGATGTGGCCAGAGGGCGGCACCAACATACAGAAGGTAAATATTAGATTGTCACATTTTACTTGGACACTAGCACGTATTCTCAGTGTCAGGCTGAAATAATAGATTGGTTAAGGATGTAATACTTTTGATGAAATACTAATAAACTATTCATGAAACCTTGATTGACGAAGTAAACATTTGTTGAAGACTATTATTCGCACGACATCGTGCGATGTCATGCGACAAGTTGCGAAAGGCTGATCAAGTCTCTATTCAGTAAATATTAAATTCGTTTTTTGTGGTCGATTGACACAATTTACCCACCAATCAACCAACAGTCAAGACACTAAGATAAAAAATAAAATAAACTTTGAAAAACCATCAAACAATGAAACCTTGGAATAGTGGGGATCATACAAATCAAACGCATATTCTTTCATTCTTTTTTTTTTTATCTCCTTAATCCTTTTAAAAATCCTTATTGTTTTCTCGCAGACATCAAAGCGTCCACCATCAGCTGCGACCCTGTTCCGCAACTCCATGGCGGCATTGGTAACAGGTCTTCAAAGCAAAGAGCCATTCTACGTGCGCTGCGTCAAGCCCAACCCTTACCAGACTCCCACTACCTGGGATGACCAGCTGGTAAGTAATCTACATACTAATAATACAACCTAAGACGTAACAACCCTGACTGCTGAAACTGTAGGTAATTAGAATGTGTTGTGAACGGGAATGTCGCTTTTTAACCGACGGATTTGACGTGTATCTATTTTGATTTTTATGCATTATTTTAGAGTAGTCCAATTTGCACGATTCTTTTTTATTGGATATACGAGTATCTCGAAGTTAAATAAAAACCATAAATCAAGCAAATTAATTACGTAAATCATTAAATGATTAGTGCTTGATTGATCTTCGTTGATTGGTTGTTTGGCGGAGCCTCAAAATTATTTACCTACTTTCCGACCGTCGCGCGTCGAGAGTATACGTTCCTAACACCTTCTTTTTTTTGGGTGGGAAATCATCAAATAACTTCTCCCGCTCTGGTCGGAGCGGGAGGGCGTGTCAGACTCTTACTGACTAAAACCCACTCATGTTCCTTCAGTTGCGTGTGCCAGGGGCCACGGTATCTCAAGATGTATTTCAAGATCTTAGTCTAAAAGTTATTATCCGCCTTCTTTATAAGTATCTTCTTTATCACAGACAATATCGGTGTTTGTATGGCTGGAATAAGCATGTACGGGATGCTCACAGCGAGGCTAGGCTTAAACTTAAAACCTGGATCGAATATAAGCGACCGACTCAGGGTTACATTTGTGAGCAAATGCGAGAGGCTCGTAAAATATTCAAAAGTCGCTTGAAATGGTGCCAAAAGAGTCAAGAACAAATTAAAATGGACATATTAACAGAACAACGAGCTGCTAAGAATTTTGGCAAATTCTGGAAATCCACAGGTAAGTTGGATACTAAGCCTGGCCTCGCGGTGAGTGTGGGGGGAGAGAGTGATCACGAGGATATTGCAAACCTGTTTATGAAACATTTCCAGGTGCAATCTCCTCTTGGTCCCTCAGTTCCTTCCACAGGCACGGAGTATTGTTGTCAGGAAGAGGAGAAACCTATGCACTTCTCAGCCAAGCAAGTCAAAGGAGTCATACAGCGCATGAGCAGGGGCAGGTCTCCCGGTCATGATGGACTCAGCATCGAGCACTTGAAATATGCAGGGGTCCACGTGCCAAAGGTCTTGTCACTGTTCTATGCGATGTGTGTTAGCCATTCATACCTGCCGGAAAGTCTAATGAAAACTATTGTGGTTCCCATTGTTAAGAACAGGGTAGGGGACATATCCAGTGAAGGGAATTATCGCCCGATTTCCCTGGCAACGGTCATGGCTAAGGTGTTGGACAGTATGCTTGACTCATGTTTGAAAAATATATTAAATCTTCATGAAGCACAGTTCGGGTTTCAGCCTGCACTATCTACTGAAACTGCTATCTTGAGTCTCAAGCATACTGTTCAATACTATACTGATCGTAAGACGCCGGTGTACGCCTGTTTCCTTGACCTCTCAAAGGCCTTTGATCTTGTTTCCTATGATGTGCTTTGGGACAAGTTGAGGGACAGGGGTGCCCCTGCTGAAATACTGAAAATTTTCCAGTACTGGTATGCCAATCAAAAGAACCAGGTAAAGTGGTCTAACACTCTCTCTTCAGCATATAGATTGGAATGCGGTGTGAGACAAGGGGGTTTAACATCCCCCAGGCTTTTCAATCTGTATGTTGATGGCCTCATCACTGAGCTCAGCAGCATGAGTATTGGATGTCGAATAAATGGAGTAAGCGTCAATAACATCAACTACGCGGACGATATGGTGCTGCTGGGCCCAACTGCTGGGGCAATCAGAGAATTGCTCAGAGTGTGTGAGAATTATGCTGCCTCACACGGACTGATTTATAATGTCACCAAGAGTGAATATATGATTTTTAAGGCCGCGGGTAGGTGTCCGGACTCTGTTCCGGAAATAATAAGACTGAATGGGCTCCCGTTAAACAGGGTGTCCAAATTTAAATATCTTGGACATTTCATCACCGACGACCTTAAGGATGATATAGACATAGAGAGGGAGCGTAGGGCTTTAGCGGTCAGAGGTAACATGTTGGCCCGTAGATTTGCTCGATGCTCTGACCAAGTAAAAATTACGCTTTTTAAGGCCTACTGTCAGAGCTTTTATACGAGCAATCTATGGGTCAATTACACCAAGAGATCGCTGGATGCCCTGCGCGTACAATATAATAATGCAGTCAGGATGTTGTTGCGACTGCCCCGTTTCTGCAGCGCTTCGGAAATGTTTGCTGAGACCCACACAGATGGCTTTCATGCTATAATCCGTAAGAAAACCGCGTCGCTGCTGAGCAGAGTGCGGGGTAGTCGCAACTATATCCTGAGAGCTGTGGCGGAGAGCTATACTCCAAATATTCGGCATTTTATCCGGAGGTTGCTCAGGTAGGAAACATGTTTTCTTGCCTGCGCGTCCTCTGCGTGGAGTGTGCATCATAGTATTTTATTTTATTTTATACCTACCTTTAACTACTACTAACACTAGAATATAAGTTGTTTTTTGTAATACTAACATAATATGGATCCCTGTTATCTGTAATAAATGAATTTTAATTTAATTTAATTTAATTTATCTGTGGCACCTGTAGTTTTGTTTGACATAATCATATTCAATATAATAATATTATTTTTGTTTTAAAATATCCTCGTGTGGTTTCTACGCACTACATGCAATTACAAAAGAAAAAATGCTCATGCAGCACCGTACACGTGATGGAAATGAAACGTCTTAAAAAAATAAAGAATAAGAGAGTTTTAGCGTGAGAGAAAGAGTTATATCTTTTTTCTCTTATATTTAACGAAATGTGCCTAAACGTGACGCGTCCTTGCAAGTTCACTCAATCAGTCAATTCTCAGTCCAATTATCAAATCGCCGCCTAAGAAGTTTCACTTCAAAAATATAGTTTACATGAATTTCGACGAGTCGGGATCCACTACACCGGCGCGTATCCAGAGCGCGCCCGACACGACGCACAGCGCAGCGCCGCACACGCGACGTGTGCGTGTAGCGCGAGCTCACTCCCGCGCACGTCCGTCACCGCGCATGTACTCAGGCAGCAATTTAAGTGGCTGTGGCGGTTACGTTACCGTCCCGTTACGAAACAGGATAAAGGGTGGAGACTTTAAATGAATCTTAATTCACGTGCAAGGTTATCATACCTTTCATCTTCTCCAGGTCCGTCACCAAGTCGCGTACCTCGGCCTGGTCGAGAACGTGCGCGTGCGACGCGCCGGCTTCGCGTCCCGCCAGCGCTACGACCGGTTCCTGAAGCGCTACAAGATGCTGTCGCAGTACACGTGGCCCAACTTCCGCGGCACCGCCGACAAGGACGCCGTCATGGTGCTGCTGCGCGACCTGCACATCACCGACGTGCAGTTCGGACACACTAAGCTGTTCATTCGGTATGTACCGGACACAGTGACACTGTAGACACACACGCTACAACATGACACAATACCTACACGTGGCCCAACTTCCTAAACTCTTCCTCGCTCTCCTACCTTGCTGTGCCCCAGAGTGACCAGAATGATCATATCTGTGTAAAGCCTACCACCTAAGTGCACATTGTGGAATGTAATTATATTTCTCCCATAGTCTATCCCAGAGGACCTGTGCATATTTTCGCGATAAAAAGTAGTCTATGTCACTCTTCTTCTATCTAACTAACTGTCTCTTTGCAAAGAATCAAGTTGATCTATTGCTTCGTTCCTGCGTATAAGAAGAACCAAGACGAAAGGATAAAAACTTTGGACATAATCGGCTAACACACTTTCGTATTTATAATCAGGGATTAATTAGCAAGAAGCTAGTTAATTTCTAACTATAGGTAGACATTCACATGCACTCAAGTAGAAACTCAATTGAGAGGTTAAAAAAGCACGCCAAAAAGAATAGTACAACACTCCACAGAAATACCTTACCAAATTGAAATAATAAACAACTTACTAAACTGATCATTCATTGTTTTTCCCTAGGAGTGCCAAAACCCTGCACGGCTTAGAAGTGGCTCGCGCTGAGCTGATACCTTCCATTGTGATACTGCTACAGAAGTTGTGGAGAGGAACACTTGCGCGCATGCGCTATAAGAAACTCAAGGCCGCTATGACCATCTTTAATGCTTGGAAGTAAGTACTACACTGATATAAGTAAGGTTAGGTGTAAAGTGGAAAATGTCTAATTACCAGTACCGACACGTTTACCGAAAACAAAAAGATTCAAGTGAAAAAGGGTCTCGTCAGGTCCCGGATTCATGATTCCTCCTATTTCACATAAAATAGCTTTTTAAAATAGGTTTAAGGGTGAAACTGATCTTAATTAAGTTTGGAAAAAATACTCTATACTTTATATTTGTAACTACCGAATAGTTAACGATGTAAAAGATAAGTGTTTTAGTGTTCCGTTACCCTAAGAGGAGAAAACGGGACCCTTATAGGATTACTTCATTGATCGTCTATCTGTTAAGACCACGGATATCGAGGGATATGCCTTGGGGGCGTGGCACGTGCCGCCTCGATATTATAAATTGGTCTTATGTTTGAACGGCAGCTGTACGCTTCATTCAGACGCTTTGCAATTGCGTACAGTGCACTATTGATGCGTAAAAAACCAAAATGCCGAGTTGTGCAGTAATTTTATGTAAAAATAGGTCAAATACCATCAACCTGAAGACAAATGGCGTGTCCTACCACCGGTAAATAAACAATAAGTCACTGTTTTATATTTTAAATCAATTTTTAAATGATTTACTAACTTACGTCCGGAGCGACACGAACTAGCCCGAACTAGCCCGAATCTTCCCAAACGCAACGAACCTTTTGGATTTAGAGAGGTGCAATCGATTGCGTGCGGCTGATTTTATCGATACGCGAATATTATTCAATGGATATTCTCGTATTACATGTATAGTAAAAGAGTTAAATTAGTTATTCACTTAATGTTGTTGGAACAAAATTAGACGTGTTTTAGTTTTAAGTTTAATATTGTTTTATAAAAATATCGTATAGCTTGCGTGAACATTGTATTATTACGCTCTCGGCTCCAATACGGCCTCAGACGTAGTAACGAACTTAGCTCACATGTAACTTAACGTACTAACAAACGAATTTTCTTTATTTTTTTTATTTTATTATTATTATTGCCCACTGCTAGGACTCGAGCCTACTCTTTATTATCAAAGAGATTAAAGAATAGAGCGGCCATCAGAACAAATGTCATAGAAAAACTGTGATCTCATGTCTCAGTAACGCCATCTAGCTTTGAATAGCAACCATAAAAGTTAAATGTATTAAATTCAGCTATCACTTTGATAGATGGCCAGTGTGTAATAGAGATGTTACCAATCATTTAGATATCGACTATCGATAAATAAAAGTTCTATTTTTTTCTTCAATGAATTCAGCAAAAAGTTAGGAAAGCAATAAAATGCAGTAGTTTCAAAGTACTTAAATTATTTATTAGGAAAATTATTTTGGAAAACACCATTGATAAATTAATGTTTAATTTCAAACCAATGTTTCGTATACTACTTATTTTATAAACACTCGCTTTACAAGAATTTAGTTCTCAAATGCTCTTTACAAATGTTTCGGATATTGCATCATTTATACATTTTTCATTTAATATTTAGATTCTCTTGGAAAAATCACATTCATACTAAATAACATTTTTTACAAAGCTGACCAGCGCGACTTCACCTGCGTCACATTTTTGCTGCTCCGCTCCTATTGGTCGTAGCGTAATGTTATAAATAGCCTATAGCCTTTCTCGATAAATGGTCTATAGGATTTTTTCAATTTGAACCAGTAGTTCCTGAGAGTTTAACCAAACAAGCAAACAAACTATCTGATAATTTTCTTCTTAAGTGAATTATTTGGTTAGCTTGTTGTTGTATTTATGATGAAATGACAGCATGTGTGCAGCATGCAGGGGGACATTAATAAGTTGGTACTAATACAATAAGAGACAGATAGTTTGGAAAGTTCTTTGATACCGGTCAATTTTTACAACAGAGACGAATTTAATGACTAAATAAAATTTAATCTTATGTCCCATCCTACGTCCCTTCAAATAAAATCAGTTTTGTGAACTTTTGTCTTTTAGATTTGTTCTGAACACCGGGGTCGAACTTAGCAACAAATCGAAGTTTAATATTAGCATAAATCTCTATTATGGATCTTATCAAATACAATCTGTGATTGAGCATCGCTGGGCTCTCAAACGAGTGTATAATGAGGCCTTCAAAAATACTCGAATTTATGAATACTTTTAATACTTTCGTTTTTATAAAATCGATAGTGTGCTTTGTAGATACACCTTTGCCGTCATTTTCATTAATAAGTTTTCTAATGAACATTTCCGTGGCTTTACATACGTCAAAAACACTTTTACTAGAAAAATATAACCTACCCATATCTTTTAGTGAATTAATTTATGGAAATCAATTTTTTTATTAGAAACCAAGCTTGACACACAAATTTCACACTTAATTTTCTTACTTAACACACGAGACACATACCCAGAAATATAGCCAATAATTTGGTTAGCTCCCACAGACACAGATGTTTCATTTAATATCCTATTTTAATAATCACAATTTTCATTAACTATGAAATCAGTTTCGAATTCCTTTTCTAAAACCTCGTCGAACTGAAAGTCTTTATTATCCACTTCCCTTACTAAGCAAGTCCTGTTTACTGTTTCTACGGAAGAAGTACAAGTGAGTATATTAAAATTATCCATTGGAGCACAATTGCCCGAAAATGAATCACGTAATTCTAAATTGGCTAATATCTTTTTATAAGCCGCTTTATACTGTATAACATTGGGGTTGTTGTTATGACCCCCATGTCTTCTTATGCAACCAAAAACCATTCTAGGTGGTCTTGACTGAGCCTATATGTTGACAAGTATTGAATTTTACGTGTCTTAACTAGTATTTCAAGCAAAGAAGAAGACTCTGAATGTTAATTAAAAATCCTAAAAAGCCAGTTTTATTAATAGTATCCACCAAACGCTTTTTTATTATTTTTAAAATGATTCTATTTGGAAGATTACGACGCTTTATTTCAAGTCTTATTTTTATGTATTGTTTTAGGGATGATATGTAATTTTTAGCTAGTTCAAAAAAAATTAAAATGTTAGATATATTTTCAGAATTCAGCGGCTGCTTAAAACCATATTTTCCATATTTATTACTGTTCATAATATCAAATAAATCATTTATAATAGAAATAAATTTTACTGTGCCAGAAACTTCCTCGAATACTTTTGCTGTGAGTAGCTCATTGCAAAGCAATAAGGCTTTAGCTACACTTCTACTCAATAATTGGGTCGCTAATCGGACTTTCATTATTTGATTTCGGAAATGGATATGCTTATTTGTTTTATTGGCAAAATTTAATTGTTCATTTGTTTGCAGCTTATGTAAAGACACCAATAAAAACCATTTTATTTTATCATTTTGTCCGTCATAAAATATCTTTTTGCTTTCAAATGTGTTTCTCACCAATTTTATCATGTGACTGGGATCAAGAAATATCACAACACTTTCTCGATTAACTGGATGTGGAAAATTAGTTTTTAAATTATCTGGATCACTCAACAATTTACAACCTAATATTTCGGCAGTACTAAAATTTGTTGGAGCACCATCGAAAGTTATACTGACAATTTTTACGCCTACTTCGTGGCATAAGCTTAAACATTGCCTAATTAATGTAGCTTTTAATTCAGCTTTAATACTATTTATGAAAAAATATCCTACTGGTATTTTCCACTTTTAGTCCAGTGATACTACCATAAAAACAAGAGCTTGAGAAGCTATTTCATCTCTTATGTCACCAAAACCTAAATTGACAAAACCTTCATAAGTTTTGGTGTTCCATATTTTTTGACGTCTAATAGAAATCTCATCAAAAACTAAAGAACAAATTAATTCCTTTCCCGTTTTGATTCTTTTTAATTTCAAAGCACGAAACGACTCATTAGTAAAACCAGGCTGTGCATCTATACTAACATACCATCTGCGTAATGTTCTTACATGTGGAAAAACTTTATTAAACACTTTATTACATTTTCTGGCATAATTGTACGCGGCAGGAGAGTAATAATGAAGGGTTAAAGCAAATTTACGAAGAGCCGGACAAAATTTACGACGGGAGAATCCTGCTTTCGTGTTTTTTCTATTGAGCATATCACAGAGGGCTTTTGTTTCAGCTGTAGCTTTAAGGGTAGGTTCAGATGACAAGCGCTCAGCGCGCGTTGAACGCGCGTTGAATTTTTGTATAGTGTTCACATGGTGCGCGCTTGTCAGGCGTTAAACGCGCGTTGTTGCGGCCAGTTTGAGTTCTACATTTGTCGAAGATGGACGTAGAAACAGTTTTATCGGTGATTTTATACAGACGGCAGAAACGACACAACAGAAGACGGAGATATTGGGTTCACCCAATTTTGTCAACCAGGCTGACTGAAAGTCAGTACATTATTTTATATCCTAAGTTAAGGCAATTTGAGCCCAAATTCTTTAACTACTTCAGAATGTCCATCAAGTCATTTGATGACTTACTGACTCTCATAAACGATGAACTCGTAGCAGATAAAAACGCTGTGCGATATAGCATTTCACCGGAAGAAAAACTCATAATTACATTGAGGTAAGTTTTTTAATAATCAACATAATCTATAAATCAAATAAATCAAATCAACTTGTTTAGGAACAATTTTTTTAAAGAAAAAATAACATTTTGTTACTCGCAGAATAACTCTAACTCTGATTCATTGCTGACATTAGTTGGTGCTGGCGATGGAGTAGGTGTTACTGGCGATGGAGACCCCATTGCTGTAGTATAACCATAATGTGCAAAATTATTTGACACACTAGACTGCTGTGATCTATAATCATGATAACGAAAGCCTTCAACAGAAGCTGATGACTGATGACGCTGCTCTTGTGATGAATAATTTCTTCGTTGTGATACCGGGTAATTTTGATTTTCATATGTCTGTTGTTGTGGTCCTTGAAATTCATTTTGGTTTTGCAAAATTAAATTATAAATGGCAATTTTAGTTTGAAGTCGCCTATATTCCGGAATTTTTTTAATCTCTTTAACGAGTGACAAACAAAACAGCTTGTCTTCATCGTCATCTTCTTTTGGATGAGACACATTTTTCTGTGCTAAACTCTGCTCTAATATGTTTGCAAATCTTTCATCAGCAGGATTTAATTTTTGTTTTTTTCTTGAAGTAGATTTAGGACTCTTAAAGCCAGAACTTATTTCTACTTCAGCAACCTCTGACGAAGTTGATGCATTATCTGCATCGAAACTACTTTCTGTATCTTTGTTGGCAATTGATGCCTGTAGAAATCGTAGTCTATTATAATGAATATATTATGTCGAAGTTTTGGAAGCTCCTGATCCAGATTTGACAGTCTTTATTTTCTTCACCTCTCTCATATAATTATCCCGTAAACTCTTCCACTTTTTTTGCAGGGATGACGCTGAAAAAAAAAACAGTATTTAGTAATAGTTTATGTTTGTTTCCAGATATTTGGCCATTGGATGTTCATTTGGGACATTAAGCTACGACTATAGAATTGGCAAATCTACTGTGGCTACTATAATACCACATGTATGTGAAACTATTTGGAAAAAATTAAGGCCCGTTGTTATGAGTGAACCAACGAAAGAAAAGTGGTGTGAAATATCCACGATATTTGAAAAGAACTCAAAGTTTCCCAATTGTTTGGGAGCCTTGGACGGGAAACATATACGGTTAATCCAGCCTGAACACACGGGTTCTATGTATTATAACTATAAAAATTATTTTTCGCTAGTTTTATTGGCGCTAGCGGATGCAAACTATTGTTTTGTGTGGGTTGACATAGGTGCCTACGGTAAAAACAGTGACTCAGGTATATTCAAGAATTCTTCATTGTACAAAAAGCTGACAGAAAGGTCATTAGATCTACCTGAGCCAAAGGCATTGTTAATACAAAATAGACCGACAACGTTGCCATATGTGATAGTGGCTGATGAAGCTTTTGGCATGATGGAGAATTTAATGCGTCCATATGGGGGAAGGTCACTAACTTATGCTAAAAAAATATTTAATTACCGTTTGACATTAGCACGCCGGTATGTTGAATGTACTTTTGGCATAATGTGCAATAAATGGCGCATTTTACACAGGCCGTTAGATGTTAACATCGGTTTTGCAGAATAGATCGTAAAAGCGATATGTACACTAAATAATTATGTCAGAATCAGGGATGGCTACAATTTTGAAGACACACTTTATACGCCACCCCTGGAAAATCTAGCCTCACATTATACCGGACGTGCTGTGCGACAGGCGGATAATGTTCGAGTACATTTAACAAACTATTTCATTAATGAAGGAAAAGTAGATTGGCAGGATCGTTATATTTAACTTGTAACACAAACCGATTGTAAATGTAAATAAATATATATACTCACATAATATTTTCTTCTTTTCTTCATTGTCATGTCCTTCACAAAATATAAGGACGAGTTCTTCCCAAGCCCGTCTTCTCAAATTCTTATCTGAATAATCGCTACTTGTCATGTCCCATATCGCAGGACGTTTCTCTATTTCATCAATTAATAATTCCGTATTAAAAGCTTCGGTTTCCATTTCGGACGATTTTCGGACGAACTTGACGAACCCTAAAATACGTCTATCCGCGTCGAAAGCGCGCGCTCAACTGAACGGAAACATAGAAAACCAATGATCTCAAAGCGGCGTTGACGCGCGCTGACAACAGTCGAGCGCTAGCGCAGCGTTGAACGTTACTAAAAGCGCGTACTTGAGCGTTACTAAAACGCGCGTTAGCATGTGTACGGCCTGAATAAAATGTATGTAGTTGTAAACGCGCGTTATCAAAACGCGCGTTGAGCGCTTGTCATCTGAACCTACCCTAAGACAGTTGGATGCGTTCTTTTGGATGTCTAACTTTTTTTCTAAATGGGTAACGAAATCTTTGAAGTTTAATATTTTACGTTTTAAATATCTATTTATTCTTTACGATCTATCTGCACAAACCGTATCCACTTTTCGCGTTCTTCTCTATTTACATTCGGAAATCTAAAATGACAGAAACCTACTTAAACGAATAGACCTTGATCCTTTGTTGACATTTACATTAAAAAAACAGGATTATGTTCAATTATTTACTTACCTCATAAAATTATATCGATAACAAAATCGATAAACAACAATATCATGGACATCTCTTACAAGAAAAAGTTAAGCTACTCAACAATAGAGGGCGTATATTACAAAATTACCAAATATTCTAGAACTTTTTATGAAAATTATTGAATTCTAATTAATTACTGTGTAAATTTTTAAAAATCTTACGAAAATAAACCGCAGTTAGGTCCAGTCATTTTACCGTAACGTGATTTACAATAACGCAACGCGCAACTCGGCATATTTACTCAGTAAATGTTTTTTTTTTTTGTTGAATAGAGTGGACACAAACACGATTTGACATGCAGGAGTGCCAAACTAGGGTATAGTCCCAGTCGCCCCCACATGGATTGCCACCAGGTGGCAATTGGGAGAAAAAAATCCCAGTTGCCACCGGGTGGCTGTGGGCGGCGGGTGTTAACGTCATGCCATTTGGATTGTGCAATGCTCCTGCAACTTTCGAAAGGCTTATGGAGCTAGTACTCACCGGATTAATTGGAGACGCCTGTCTTGTCTATTTAGATGACATCGTCATCGTAGGCCGCACATTCGAAGACCACCTCCGAAACTTGGAACGTGTACTGTCAAAAATCCGAGGAGCCAATCTTAAGTTAAGTCCGAAAAAGTGCTCATTCTTCAAGAAGCAAGTAATCTTTTTGGGACACGTGGTCTCGGAAGAAGGAGTACAAACTGATCCAGAGAAAATCGTCGCCATCAAGGATTGGCCAGTTCCGAAAGACAAGACGCAAGTCAGAGCATTTCTGGGTTTGTGCTCGTACTATCGACGGTTTGTCAAGAATTTTGCTGATATTGCCAAACCTCTACACAAGCTTACTGAAGAGAAGAGACAGTTCTATTGGGATGAGAGCTGTGACATGGCTTTCCAGGACTTAAAGAAACGTTTGTGCAATACCCCAATTTTGGGCTACAGGCTACAGGACTCAGAAAATGAATTCATAGTTGACACGAACGCTAGTAATACTGGAATTGGCGGTGTGTTATCCCAACGGAAAGGAGATCATGAAGTTGTGATAGCTTATTTCAGCAAATCTTTATCAAAACCAGAGAGAAATTATTGCGTCACGAGGCGCGAGCTACTTGCTGTAGTGAAGACATTACAGCAGTTCAGCAAGTACTTGTTGGGACGTAAATTCCACCTGCGAACTGACCATGCTGCATTGAAGTGGTTGTTGCAGTTTAAGAATCCAGAAGGACAAGTAGCGAGATGGATTGAATTGCTACAAGAATTCGACTTCGCAATTGAACACCGCAGTGGGAAATCCCACGGTAACGCGGACGCTTTATCAAGAAGGCCTTGTCCTGAAGACTGCAAGCATTGTATCAGACAAGAAGCTAAGGAAGCGGTACCTGTCAGGATGGTAGTAACGGACCTTAGCGACGAATGGAAGAAAACTCTACAGCATGCTCAGCGAAGCGATACAGATATCAAGCCAATTCTCGAGTGGATTGAAGCTAATGCTCCTAAACCGAAATGGTGTGATGTTGCAGCGATGAGTACAACCACAAAGAGTTATTGGGCACAGTGGGAGAGCTTGGTAATCCAGGACGGTGTCTTGTGCCGCAAATGGGAAAATGCTCGAGGGGACAGCTGCCACCTGCAAATGATCGTACCTAAAGCAAAGGTACCAGAGGTTCTACAGCTCTACCACAATGGATGTTCAGGAGGTCATATGGGAGTAAAAAGGACTCTATTGAAGATCAGAGACCGGTTCTAGTGGATCCATTGTCGAGAGGATGTTGAGCATTGGTGTCGCAAATGCACTAGTTGTGCTGCGGTAAAAGGACCTCACACACACAGCAGGGGTGCATTGAAAGTGTACAACGTAGGAGCCCCCTGGGAACGGATAGCACTAGACGTCGCTGGCCCTTTCCCTGAAAGTGAAAGTGGAAACAAATATTTCATGGTTGTCATGGATTACTTCACTAAGTGGCCGGAAGTCTTCGCCATTCCTAATCAAGAAGCTACGACAGTTGCTGATAAATTAGTCCACGAAGTCTTCTGTCGGTTTGGGGTACCTTTAGAAATCCACAGCGATCAAGGACGAAATTTCGAGTCTCAAGTGTTTCAGGAAACATGTCGGGTGATGGGTACTCACAAAACCAGAACTACTTCATACCACCCACAATCTGATGGAATGGTGGAAAGATTTAATCAGACGTTGGAAAGATATCTGGCAAAAGTTGTAGCAAGCAGACAAAAGGATTGGGACAAGCACATACAACCGTTTCTCCTGTCATACCGAAGTGCAGTTCACGAGAGTACGACTGTGACACCAGCCTTCGCGAACTTCGGAAGGGAGTTAAGGCTACCAGCAGATTTAATTACCGAATTACCGGCATCCCCCCTGATACTCCACGCAGTTTAACAGATTATGCGAATGACCTGCGCAACAAGATGAATGACGTATATGAGCATGTCAGACAATCAGGCCAACAGATGTCCGAGAAAATGAAAACTCGTTATGACCGGAAGATGAACAATAGTGGTTTCGACGAAGGTTCGCTAGTATGGTTGCATAACCCAGCCCCCAGCAAAGGGAAGTCCCCTAAGCACACAAGCTACAGGCAAAATGGGACGGACCGTACAGAATCGTAACCAAGATACACAAGTCCAAAAAGACCAAGTTACACGATGTCACCTACCGAATTCAAAGGAATACGCGAACTACTCCTAAAATTGTTCATGTCGATCGATTGGCACGATATTACGGGAATAATGATGCTCGGGACGAGCATGTCTTAGGAGGGGGGCAGTGTCACGTAGATCCCAACGCCACCTGTTATCGAATAGAAGAACTACACGTTAGACGTTAACGCCATCTGTTATCGAATAGCCGAACTACACTGGGCCGTTCCCGTAAGTACTAGAATGTTCTCGAATTATGTTAGAACATTCTAGTAACTTACACTCGTCATATAAATAAGGTGTTGACAGCGTTGTAGTTCAGTTCAGCTTAGAATGCGAAACAGTGAAGAACAGCTAATAACAATAAAAGTGAACTAATAGTGAACTACAAGTGATTGTGTTTAAAGTTTCTGATTACAGTATTTGTGATTTTTAATTATAGTGTGTTTTTCGTGTAAATTGGTATCAATTTATTTATCCCGAACCCCAGCTCGTAACAGTATACAGCATGATATTTAACAGAGAGCGTTCCTTTAACCGGTAATACAATATTAAAAAAATATTCCCATTATATTTTAGTAAAAATAAACTATATTTTCGGATAGGTATATAAAAAAAAGAAATGATTTAAGGAAAATTAAACGAAGTTATTATAATACAAAAATGTGCTAAAATTAAATATCGATAAAAATTATTGACCATCGCTTTCGACTCCCTAATTGCATGCGTGTGCATTGGATGTTCGCAAATAGCAAGTGTTTACAAGTGAATGCCCCGCCCATTCTATGCATGTGTGCTATTAGAAATTTGATTTAGTGTAACTGCTTTCTTCTTAGTGTGCTTGTTCAAATTTTAAGTGTGTGTCGTAAGTACACTATTTGTAAATGTTGCAATTATTTGGGTGGGAGATAAGCGGTGGCACTAGGACTCCTTACTATTCCGCAATGAAGGCATATCTCTGGATATCTATGGTTAAGACACTTTTTCTCAGGAACGCGTGGAGGTATCAAATTGAAATTAATATATTAAAAAACCGTAGTGCTAAGGTCTCGTGAAGCTCTAAAAGAAATCTAGCTTCTAAGTCAACGCAATAAAAAATACGGCCATAATGCGATATATTTTGATACTCACAGATAAATCAAAACCTATAGGGTACTTCCGTTTGACCTAGAATCATGAAATTTGACAAGAAGCAAACGCTCACAGCACAAGTAAAGGAAAACGTCCAAAAATCGTTAACTTGCAATTATATCACATTTAATAAAAAAAACGTGTGCGGTCGGTGGATCCCCGTCAGGAAAGAAGTTCCATACGCGATACGCGCACGCACACAATCGTATAACTAATAGAAAGAGACAGAGAAGATGTGACTTTAATACGTGTTTATAATACAGAGTCATCTAGTTTTAAGTTTTTAGAAACTTATGAAGTTTCGTAGCTTCAATTTTCATTTTATCCTCGCTATCTGCTTTAGTACCCTTAAAAACAATTAAAAATGACATTCACGATGAAACATTTGAAGGTTTTTGCAGCGGCTATCTTGGATTTTCATTTTGACCTCACTTTTGGTTTAAGCACCTTTGAAAATCACGAAACCGACAACCAGACAGAAAAAATTGAAAATGTTTGCAGCTGCCTTCTTGGATTTTCATTTTGACCTGACTATGATAGCTTTCGCATCTTTAAAAACCACAAAACTATCGTATCTAGGTGGCATAACGCTTTTTTGTTACGTGACGATTTCTACTAGTTTACTTCTACCGCAAGTTGCGTTTAAGAACTTCGTTCCAAACAATTGCGATTGCAAACTTACATTTGCATTTGGAGAATAGACCGTGACGTATATAGTTCTTGGGATAAATTCGTTCCAACTGTGGAACCCTTCATTGTGCGTGGTCCGACACGCATTTGGTCGGTTTTTTTTAGAAATCGACGGGCCAACTGCACGTACTTGTAAAAAATAAATTGAAGACAAAAATATTTGTTCGAGTGTTATCTATCACCGATGTAAGCATGACCGTACGAATACTTTATATTATTATAACCCCACTTTACGTCTACAGACGCTACCGTCTCCGCCGCTACATCGCCGAACTCCAAGCGGAACTAAAACGCAACCACAACGTCATCCGCACGTGGCCGCCCCCCCCGCGCCGCCTGCCCGCCGCCCTGCTGCGCGCCGCGTACCGCCGCTGGCGCGCGCACGTCACGCTGGCGCACGTGCCGCGCGCGCAGTGGCCGCAGCTGCGGAGCAAGGTGTGCGCCGCCAGCGCGCTGCGGGGCCGGCGGCCGGAGTGGGGACAGGGCCGACAGTGGCTGGGAGACTATTTGGCTGATAACAAGTATAATCCCAAGGCCGGTTAGTATTACAAATATACTATTTATTTTATACCTACAAATAGACTTGCTCTTCGTCACGATCTCGTCTACGATAAAACAAGGGTACCCAGCAGTAGTGAGAAGACCGGTCTTCTTGCACAAATCGAACAGAACATTTTACATGATACGCATTTTATAACAAATTCTTTAACAAGATTTATCCAAAAGAGGTGAAACGAGCATTATTAAGGTGGTAAATAGATAATATAAAAAGTAGATTGATTAATTTTGTGAACGACTTTTTAGAAGTTTCTGCATCGTTGTAACAGTGAATTTAACTATGACAGGCAATATTGTAATCAATTAAACTATTGTTAATCCGTATTCAGACCTACATAAGTTACGATTTAAACGCTTATATAGCATAAACATAAGAGTAAATTGTCTTAACTTAACTTATAGGAAAATAATAAAATTAACCCAAAAAGCCCAAAATAACCATTTTATAAATTCTTCAAAAAACAAATCTAAAGCTGCCTGGCAAGTAATAAAGAAATCAAAATTTTGTTTGCCCCAAGAGCCAATACTATCTATAACAAAGGATGATGCCATTTTGACGCACCCCATAGATATAGCAAATGAATTTAATAATCATTTTATTGAATCTGTTGAAAACAATCTACAAAAGAATTATACGTCGACAAAAAAACTCGTTAACGAAAATCTCACGTCGCAGTTTTTATTTATGTTGCCTGTTACAGAGGATGACATAATTAGAATAATTAACAGTCTTCAGAATACTAATACCGTCGGATACGATGGGATATCAACCAAAGTGATAAAATATGTCAAGGAAGTTATAGCGCCACCACTGTCACATATAATCAATCTCTGTATTGCTGATGGTATATTCCCAAATAGTTTTAAAAAAGTAAGAATTAAGCCCATCTTCAAAAGAAATGACAAAACTGATGTTAAATATTATAGACCAATTGCAAAAATTCCGGTATTTTCAAAAATAATTGAGAAAGTAATTTATAATTCCGTATATTCTTATTTTGAAAAATTTAAATTATTTTGCAATGAACAAAAGGGGTTCAGGAAAAATGTCAATATTAATATGGCACTATTTGACCTACTATCTAGTATCACGACATCTGTCGATAAAATAAATCATGTTTGTGCGATATACACAGACATGACTTTGTGGATCATAAAATATTATGAGGGAACATCCTTAAACTTTTAGAATCGTACCTAAGTGATAGAGTACAATGTACGGAAATCTCCAGAATATGTCCTACAACCAAGTTAGAAATCACATATACCTCTGAAGCAAGGTACATAAAATATGGCGTGCCTCAAGGTAGCGTTCTAGGACCGCCGCTTTTCTTGATATATATTAATGACCTCCCAAAATTCACAGGACAAAAAATGGTACTCTTTGCAGATGATAGCACGGCTATTATAGAATGTAATAATCCAAACAATTATGAAATTGACATTAATAATTCTCTATATAAAATAATAAATTGGCTTAATGATAATAATCTTGTAATTAATTTAAATAAAACCAAAATTATGCACTTCCACCAAAGGCTTGAGAAACCACTTGTTAACATTGCGTACAATGGTTCTGAAATAGAAGAAGCTAGTAATGCGAAGTTCTTAGGTACAACTATAGATGATATATTAACTTGGAAACCTCATTTAGAAGAAATTTGCAAACGATTAAGTAAATCAGCTTATATGTTATTACAACTTTCAAAAAAAGTAAACACTGATACACTGGTTAACAGCCTATCATGGACTAGTCGCCTCAGTTCTGCGATATGGTGTTATTTTTTGGGGACAGTCCACAAATAGGGAACTTGTTTTCAGGATGCAGAAAAGATGCTTACGCTGTATGTGTGGTTTAAAAACAACAGATAGTTGCATCCCATACTTTAAAAAGTTAAAAATATTACCCTTACCAGCTTTATACATCCTGGAAACAGCATTGTTTGTAAAAACAAATCCACATTTATTTAAAACAATACGTGCAGTAAAGAAAACGCCGATGCGTGCTCAATACATGAACGAATTACGCCTTGAGAAATGTAAAACTTCTCTAGTGAAGAAAAGCTTCTTTGGTGTTGCTCCACAGGTGTATAATAAGATACCTGATGAAATAAAATGTATGCCATTGCAGAACTTTAAGAAAACACTAAATGGGTTACTGCTTGAAAAATGTTACTATACTGTAGATGAATATCTCAATGACAAATTTCTATAATTATAATCCTGACATAAATTCTTTAATACTATAGGTACACTAATGATAATCTTTTGACTTGAATTATTGATATGAAATTGACATTGATTCGTAATAAAATTGAATTTGCATGCATGAGTTAATTTAACAATAAATTATGTACTCAAATACTTATATAATTGCATTGTAATAAAGTTGTCATTGTAATTTAATAATAATGATTGAATAGCTTTTAATAATATTAATCATTTGTATGTCAATGTTGGCAAGACATAGCCCACTACCTAATATTTAAGATCTTTGTATACAATCACCTATGTTTGACAAATAAATTATTCTATTCTATTCTATTAACGGTTTTGATTTTTATAAGAGACCTCGCTCTTATAAAAATCAAAACCGTTAAGACAATTTTATTATACAACATCACTAACTTCTGCATTTCCTTCCAGCAACCTACCAGTCCCAAGTGGCCTCGCTACAAAAGGCGCAACAGATCGGCCGACCACTATTCTCGTGTCACATCCACAAGTTCAACCGCTACAACAAGTTAGCAGAGCGATGCCTGCTCATCACCGAGTCTGCGATATACAAGCTCGATGCTAACTCCTTCAAGCCGCTCAAGAAACCTACTGCTATCACTGAGGTGAGGAATTAGGACTACTTTCTTGTGTCAATTTTTGATAATCTATATTAGCTGCAGGCATACCCAAAAAAATATAAACTTTATTAACGTTAAAATAAAGTTGAAAATAAATAAATTCAACCACGTGCCTCTGTTTATTTTGATGATCTGGCGAATTTCGTTGTTTATATTTTGTTGTGAAATTTGCACTGTGTTGAACTTCGTCCCTGGATGAAAACTGTAATCGATGGAATTAAAATTAGAGATAGCAATAGCTCATAATTATGTAGATGTAGTGTTATGCAATGCAATTATCGAATATTTTGTCTTACCTTTTATCGAAATTGGTGATTTGTTCCGCAATACAGTCAAAATGAGACTCAAAATACAAGGTTTTCAAAAATAACTTCCAAATACTGGGGGCACACTAAGCATTGCTACAATTCAGTAAGTGTGGTCAGTATTTCTTTATGATAGTCATAATATCTTCTTCCCCCAGGTCGGCGCCATCCGCATAATGAGTACAGACGTACAACTGGTCGTGATCAGTATCCCATCAGCCAAGAACGACCTGGTCGTAGGCCTGGTCGCGCCCGTAGTCAACCAGACAGGCGTGCCCGGTGACCTGGTCGGGGAGCTACTAGGAGTGCTGGCTAATAGATATCACATGTGAGTATAAATAATTACCTCATAGATTATGACAACAGATGGTAGCCTTCATCTTCACCTTACCCTCACTTCCATAGTTAGAGATCGCACCGGAAGTATTACGTTCGAAATCACAGGTTCATGTTCAAATCAGAGGTTTAACACTTAACATTATAGCTTAAATACTACAATAGGCTAGTTGACAGTTCTTGAGAAACCAATTAGTAATGTTCCTTGTAGTTTATTTACCTCTATATGAATATTTCAGCGAAATATTATCATTAACAAAAAAAAATTTTCTTTTATGAAATGTAATTTAATTTTAAGTGTCAATACCAGAGGGGCAATTCTCGTACTTAAAAAACGTTCAAATTCAAATCGCAGTCTCATCTCAGCGACAATTAAGGTCAAAAACTTGTCAAAAATGTATGTAAATTGATTGTATTGTTACGAGCTGGGGTTCGGGATAAATAAATTTATACCAATATACACGAAAAACACACTATAATTAAAAATCACAATTACAGTAATCAGAAACTTTAAACACAATCACTTGTAGTTCACTATTAGTCCACTTTTACTGTTATTAGCTGTTCTTCACTGTTTCGCATTCTAAGCTGAACTGTCCTACAACGCTGTCAACCCCTTATTTATATGACGAGTGTAAGTTACTAGAATGTCCTAGCATAATACCAGAACATTCTAGTACTTACGGGAACGGTCCAGTGTAGTTCGGCTATTCGATAACAGATGGCGTTAGCGTCTAACGTGTAGTTCTTCTATTCGCTAACAGATGGCGTTAGGATCTACGTGACACTGCCCCCTCCTAAGACATGCTCGTCCCGAGCATCATTATTCCCGTAATATCGTGCCAATCGATCGACATGAACAATTTTAGGAGTAGTTCGCGTATTCCTTTGAATTCGGTAGGTGACATCGTTGATCTTGGTCACGATTCTGTACGGTCCGTCCCATTTTGCCTGTAGCTTAGGGGACTTCCCTTTGCTGCGGGCTGGGTTATGCAACCATACTAGCGAACCTTCGTCGAAACCACTATTGTTCATTTTCCGGTCATAACGAGTTTTCATTTTCTCGGACATCTGTTGGCCTGATTGTCTGACATGCTCATATACGTCATTCATCTTGTTGCGCAGGTCATTCGCATATTCTGTTAAACTGCGTGGATTATCAGGGGGGATGCCGGTAATTAAATCTGCTGGTAGCCTTAACTCCCTTCCGAAGTTCGCGAAGGCTGGTGTCACAGTCGTACTCTCGTGAACTGCACTTCGGTATGACAGGAGAAACGGTTGTATGTGCTTGTCCCAATCCTTTTGTCTGCTTGCTACAACCTTTGCCAGATATCTTTCCAACGTCTGATTAAATCTTTCCACCATCCATCAGATTGTGGGTGGTAAGAAGTAGTTCTGGTTTTGTGAGTACCCATCACCCGACATGTTTCCTGAAACACTTGAGACTCGAAATTTCGTCCTTGATCGCTGTGGATTTCTAAAGGTACCCCAAACCGACAGAAGACTTCGTGGACTAATTTATCAGCAACTGTCGTAGCTTCTTGATTAGGAATGGCGAAGACTTCCGGCCACTTAGTGAAGTAATCCATGACAACCATGAAATATTTGTTTCCACTTTCACTTTCAGGGAAAGGGCCAGCGACGTCTAGTGCTATCCGTTCCCAGGGGGCTCCTACGTTGTACACTTTCAATGCACCCCTGCTGCGTGTGTGAGGTCCTTTTACCGCAGCACAACTAGTGCATTTGCGACACCAATCCTCAACATCCTCTCGACAATGGATCCAGTAGAACCGGTCTCTGATCTTCAATAGAGTCCTTTTTACTCCCATATGACCTCCTGAACATCCATTGTGGTAGAGCTGTAGAACCTCTGGTACCTTTGCTTTAGGCACGATCATTTGCAGGTGGCAGCTGTCCCCTCGAGCATTTTCCCATTTGCGGCACAAGACACCGTCCTGGATTACCAAGCTCTCCCACTGTGCCCAATAACTCTTTGTGGTTGTACTCATCGTTGCAACATCACACCAATTCGGTTTAGGAGCATTAGCTTCAATCCACTCGAGAATTGGCTTGATATCTGTATCGCTTCGCTGAGCATGCTGTAGAGTTTTCTTCCATTCGTCGCTAAGGTCCGTTCTTACCATCCTGACAGGTACCCCTTCCTTAGCTTCTTGTCTGATACAATGCTTGCAGTCTTCAGGACAAGGCCTTCTTGATAAAGCGTCCGCGTTACCGTGGGATTTCCCACTGCGATGTTCAATTGCGAAGTCGAATTCTTGTAGCAATTCAATCCATCTCGCTACTTGTCCTTCTGGATTCTTAAACTGCAACAACCACTTCAATGCAGCATGGTCAGTTCGCAGGTGGAATTTACGTCCCAACAAGTACTTGCTGAAATGCTGTAATGTCTTCACTACAGCAAGTAGCTCGCGCCTCGTGACGCAATAATTTCTCTCTGGTTTTGATAAAGATTTGCTGAAATAAGCTATCACAACTTCATGATCTCCTTTCCGTTGGGATAACACACCGCCAATTCCAGTATTACTAGCGTCCGTGTCAACTATGAATTCATTTTCTGAGTCAGGGTAGCCCAAAATTGGGGTATTGCACAAACGTTTCTTTAAGTCCTGGAAAGCCATGTCACAGCTCTCATCCCAACAGAACTGTCTCTTCTCTTCAGTAAGCTTGTGTAGAGGTTTGGCAATATCAGCAAAATTCTTGACAAACCGTCGATAGTACGAGCACAAACCCAGAAATGCTCTGACTTGCGTCTTGTCTTTCGGAACTGGCCAATCCTTGACGGCTACGATTTTCTCTGGATCAGTTTGTACTCCCTCTTCCGAGACCACGTGTCCCAAAAAGCTTACTTGCTTCTTGAAGAATGAGCACTTTTTCGGACTTAACTTAAGGTTGGCTCCTCGGATTTTTGACAGTACACGTTCCAAGTTTCGGAGGTGGTCTTCGAATGTGCGGCCTACGATGACGATGTCATCTAAATAGACAAGACAGGCGTCTCCAATTAATCCGGTGAGTACTAGCTCCATAAGCCTTTCGAAAGTTGCAGGAGCATTGCACAATCCAAATGGCATGACGTTAAATTGCCATAGTCCCTTTCCCGTAGAGAATGCGGTTTTTTCCTTGTCCTTAGGATCTATCTCCACTTGCCAGTAGCCACTTTTTAGGTCTAACGTGGTAAACCACTTCATTCCTGACAGCGTGTCCAATGTGTCGTCGATCCTGGGTAGTGGATAGCTGTCTTTCTTTGTAACGTCATTCAGTCGACGATAGTCCACACAAAACCGCGTGCTGCCATCCTTCTTTTTCACCAGGACCACAGGAGAACACCATGGACTTGGTCGCTGACGAATTGGTAACTCGTTTCCCGTATTAATTCTGTGCTGAACCAATCCAGTCTTCCCTATGTCAGCATCATTTGCAGAGAAAATGTCGGCGTACTGAAGTAGCATCTTCTTAGCCTTCTCCATTTCTCCTTCCGATAAATCTTTGCGACAGTCTTCCAAAAGATTTGACATGTTAAATCTTGCACTTTGGACATTATTCCGAGAAGGCTGATGTTGGCATTTACGCATCCAAGCCACTTCTTCACAGGTACCCATCAACGTACCCTTCTTGATTACTTGTTCCCTTTCACTTGGGTTCAGTATGCGTACGGCTGCAACGTTGATTGCCCTAACCAAGGTTCGCGCCATCTTCCATGGAAGGTTTTCGTCCAATCTTTCAATGAGAATACATCGATTTTTCTGTCCAGAATTATGTGGAAGACTAACTGGAACTATTGTTTCCGACCGGGGAGGAAGAACAACCCTCTTTAAACAATACACTTCGCCCGATGGTGCACCTTCCATGAACACTTCTTCTGCACCACATTTCAAGACTCCTTGATTCACGTCGATCTCACAACAGTGCCGTCGCATGAAGTCCAAACCTAGGATGCAGTCATCTACTATGTCAGCCATGATGACCTTATGCCGGTAAATTGTGTTACCCAGTTTTAACTCCACCTCTTTCTCTCCTCGGACGGGTATGTGCTGACCGGTAGCTGTTACTAAATTTACGCGGTCATGCTTACCGAAGAAGTCCCCAAGAAAATGATTCGCTAGTTGGGAACTGACAACCGTGCGAGAAGCTCCAGTATCCAATGTCAGCTTACATGGTCTTCCATTCACTTCACCTTTGATGATAAGGCTGTTCCCATCATGGGCTTGTGAGATCGAAATCCTTGGGGCTCTTTTAACACCAGCCAGCACCCGCCCCGCAGTCCTGGAGTTTACTCGTTTCCCCTGCTGCTGGGCGGTGACATCAGCCGCCCTTCTTTCCTGGGTGTGATCTTCGCGGACAGTGCTTCGCTTCGGGCAACTCGACTTGAGGTGGCCCTTTTCTCCACAAGTGTAGCATCTAGGGCTGTACCTAGTACGGTCACGTCCTGGTAACTCCGCAACCTCCCTGATGCGGTGGGCTCGATGATCGTGCCTTACTGCCTCCACCTCCAATGCATGGGCCAAGGCGTCCTTCAGCGTCTCATGGTGCCCAAGTCTAACAGCAGCTCTAACTTCCAGGTCCCGTATACCATCGATGAATGCTTGAACCAGAATCCCTTCGATGGGTGCAGGCGCAGACTGGTACGCCTTTCGAACCAGCTTTTCAATTTCCAGGGCCCACTGCTGCAGGTTTTCACCACTGCGTTGCACACGATCTTTTAACTGGGCTCGAAATACGTGTTCCAAGTGTGCGTCACCGTATCTGGCTTCTAACGCCTCAAGCAGCTGCTCGTAAGTCACATTCTTACCGAGAGCTTCCAATATGGTTAAGGCCTGGTCGCGAAGGCCCAAAGTAAGTGCGGTCATGGCCTGCCCTTTTGTCCACCCATTTGCTTCCTTGACAGCTTCAAACTGGATTTTGTATGCCGACCACGAAGATGTTCCATCGAAGGGTGGCACTTTAAACCCGCGCACCAAAGGTGCAGCAACTACAGAAGTCGCAGTCCCGTCTCCAGCTTTCAGGTTCCCCAACGCTTTTCTCATGTCAGCGATCTGGATTTCGGCGTCGGAGATACGATTTTCGTGCAGCTGAACCTTCTCCTTCACGGCTGTGATGTCTTTGCCAAACGTCGCGCGTAAATCTTTAATGAGGAGGATCTGCTCTTCCTGACGGTGGGTCTGCTCCTCTTTGTCACGCCAAAGCTGTTCCTCCAGCCGGCGGGCCTGTTCCTCTTGTCGGCGGGCCTGTTCCTCTTGTCGGCGGGCCTGTTCCTCTTGTCGGCGGGCCTGTTCCTCCTTGTCACGCTGAAGCTGTTCCTCCAGCCGGCGGGCCTGTTCCTCCTGTCGGCGTGCCTGTTCCTCCTGTCGGCGGCCCTGTTCCTCTTGTTGGCGGGCCTGTTCCTCCTTGTCACGCTGAAGCCGTTCCTCCAGCCGGCGGGCCTGTTCCTCCTGTCGGCGGGCCTGTTCCTGCAGCATCACCATCAGAGCGGAAAGATCCATGGCTGGTGATGCTGTAGGAACTCCAGATGGTACTTTGGAGATTGGCTCCGTCGTCGGCTGATTACCACCAGGTGTCTGTATCGGAGAACCTTCAAACCGCCTCTGGTCCACCTCCTGCTGGCGCTGACTCAGGGTACGGATACCCTCCGTGTCGTCCTTCGGAAAAACTGGCATAATTTATCCCTTACTTCTGACACCAAATGTTACGAGCTGGGGTTCGGGATAAATAAATTTATACCAATTTACACGAAAAACACACTATATTATTAAAAATCACAATTACAGTAATCAGAAACTTTAAACACAATCACTTGTAGTTCACTATTAGTCCACTTTTACTGTTATTAGCTGTTCTTCACTGTTTCGCATTCTAAGCTGAACTGTCCTACAACGCTGTCAACCCCTTATTTATATGACGAGTGTAAGTTACTAGAATGTCCTATCATAATACCAGAACATTCTAGTACTTACGGGAACGGTCCAGTGTAGTTCGGCTATTCGATAACAGATGGCGTTAGCGTCTAACGTGTAGTTCTTCTATTCGCTAACAGATGGCGTTAGGATCTACGTGACAGTATTTTTGACAGATTGAGACTGAGATCAGACTGCGAATGTTCTTAATATTACGGGAATTACCCCTCTGGTATTCTGTCGTCTTAACTAGCTTCATCTTTCTGACTGACCGACCCCTTGACAATTCAAAAGTGCCTGTAATTGGTTTATTTGAAATAAATGCTTTGAGTTTGAGTTTGAGTTTTGTCATGGCGGCACAAGTGACTACAATTCTTTCTTAGATCAAATCTGCAAGTTTTTTAAGTGTTGCTCGTACACAAACTTTATTTATTACTTCTGTCGGATTATTAATAAATAATTTTCAAAGCAAACGAATCATTATTGTGTTAACGTCTACTTTGATAGCCGTAGAGCCGATGATTTCCATTTCCTATTTTTAATGTGCCTACACAAAATATGACTAAATACTACTAATTTAGTAGATGAATAATGTACTGTGCCATATTGTGCGAGAGGGACATACCAACAATCAGTGTTGTTCCTTGCAACACCATTCCGTTCCTACGTCCATTGGTATTGCAAAATAATAATATGTCTTACGTATAAAGTTTGTTTACAATTTGAAACTGTTGTCTGACAGTCGTGACGTGTCGCGCTCTGATTTGTGTTCAACGCCACGTGACCAATGACTTTATTTTTACGCAATTATTTCTCAAAAATATCAATTAATCTAAAATCCTTCACAAAATTAAGTTTTCTTTTATTTGACAACCATTCTACAATATAAAATTGATGTATTTTTCTTACTGTCAACTAGCCTATTGACAAATGTCGTGATTGATAGTTTTCGGACTGGTGTCAGAGAGCAGCTGTAGATGGTAGACATGCTCGAGTAGAAATCGTTAGCCAATTCTTTCATTAAACCTCATGCAGACAAATTAAGAATTATGTAAGCTTACTTAGATACCTACAATTAAATGCTTCTACCTCTGAATAGGGGTAAATAATAAGAAAGCCTTACTCGACCTTCAAAAATGTACGAGTCCGTCTATGACTAATAGGGCTTCTAAATGATGTTCTTCTTCGTAGCGTGCCGATGACAATGTAAATTGAGTCAGCCCAGTCGACACGTTTACTAACCAACAATGTTCATATGTCCACCCAGGCTGACCGGCCAAGACTTGCCAGTGGAGGTCGAGTCCGGCGCCACGACGCGCTGCACGCTGGGCGGCAAGACGCGCGCGCTGCAGCTGCCCGCGCCCGCCGCGCCCGCGCGTGCGCATGCGCAGCCAGCCGCGCCGCCCTTCACGCACGCGCACAACGTCATCACCTACCACCCCGCGTCCGCGCGCGCGTAGGCCGAGGGGGGCGCTTCGTCCACGCTACAGGAATAACAACAACAGGAGGCCAATTCTCGTACTTGAACAGCGTTCAAATTCAAGTCGCAATCTCATCTCGGCAACAATCAATGTTAAAGACTTTGTCAAAAATTTAGGTTAATTTCAGGTTTTTTTTTTGACAGATTGAGACCAAGATTAGAATGCAACCGTTCTTAAAAATACGGGAACTGCCCCTCAGATTATTTAGGTCCGTATTGTAAAGCATTTTCATTATAGAATTCTAAATTGTCATCAGAGAATTTTCACAAAACAATGTCAAAAACAAAAGAACATCGAACAGACCTAAAAAGAAAAGTTGTAGAAATAAAAACTCGCAACACTCGATGCAATAGAATGTGTAAACAAGCAGCCATATCCTGTTGTAGTGATGGGCAATCTCTTATCGATAACTTAGTTGTAGCTATTTACCGATTAAGGTGCGGCGACTTAGTATAATGACTGTGCATTGTGCATGCTGCGAGTTTGATACATATGACAATGTTCTTTTTAAATTAACATCACCAAAAACGAGCCATTTAATGAAAGTGAATTATTGATACGGGCCATCTTATTCGAGATTACTCTAGCTAGATTTCACTGCAGTCTTTTAAAGTGTACGCGTGATTGATTTCCAACCTCTATTGTTCTATCGTGGACGAAGTGCTTTAGGTAACAATGCCTAATGGAGTCAGGAAGTAGAAAACATACTAAAAAATAGAAAAATGTTCTTAACTAACATTTTGTTTTGTGGACTATCGATGAAATTTAAAAAAAATGCTTGATAAATTATGGATTAGAATGGTAAATTATGGGCAGTGTCTTAAAGGATATGTTGCATATTATAACTAATTGTGATCATGCTAAAACATGAATTTACCCTATAAATTGTAATAAAATAACCTAAAAAAAAGAAATAAGTGGTCTTAAGAATTAAGAGCAATTTAGCTTGAATGCTAAAAAAAACAACACTTTACTAATAGGATTATTGTAAAGAAATGTTGTGGAAGATGGTAGTGACTTATTACTTATTAGAGTGAGAAAGGCATATTTGTAGTTATTATTATATTTAATAGTCAAATAGTATACAAAATATTTGCAGTACCTGTGTTATAAATTATAATTTACAAATAAATTTATGATACGAGAAGTTTGAAAAACAAATATGGACAAATTATTCGATCCAAATTAATTAACATACGTTAAATTTTGAAATTTATTATTTTAATTTGCGGCTTTCTTATTGCCAGTCAAAGCCGAGCAAAGGGGCCTTATGAAATATTTGTAATTTTACAAGAAATTCAATTTACATGATGTTTGATGCTTGATAAATTTACAGCTCAGCTTACAGAACATTTAAAAATACATAATATTTGACTGATATGTGGCATTTGATTAGCAAACTAGCGGCCTTGTGTATTTTAGAAGTAAGTTTAAGTACCTTATTAACTTATTCGAGAAATGTTTACGATAGTTTTTTATTTAGGATAGTAGAATAGTCTGTTATTTTTATTTTCTTTGTTTTTTGTGATAATGGCAACACTATTAGCTATTGAGAAGTTAATAATCCATATTTTAAGCCGTGAATTGATTTATTTCTTTCAATGAAATCATTTAATTAATAATGAAAAGCTAAGTCGTCATATTTTACTAAAGGTAGGAGGTTAATTTGCTGTATATCTTGAAACCCTTATTACTATTTATTGTAATTAACGATAATTTAGTGCATTTTCGTTAATAAAAAAGGGGGTGTGTGCTTATGACCACACGATAGAAGTGAATACTTGCGACTGGAGCCGAGTATACGCGATTCAGCGCCGAGTATACCCTATTCAGCGTCACCGACCCGAGCGTGACGATTCAGTTCCGTTTATCGTTCAGAAAAAGCGTAAAGTGGGCCTAAAGAACTTTTCACATCAATGATAATGACATAGCGCTAAATAATAATGATACATTAGAAGCTAACAACTTCTGTTATTCTTTTAGGCACCTGCCTGCATGCAGTATTCCTTGTACACTAAATGTTTAGTTACACATGCATAGCTCATATTGTTGTTGTTATTAAAAAAAGTATATAATATGTGCCTTAAATATTATGTTAATAATTATTTTTTGATGATTTTTTATTATTAGTGTATAGACATCACATTAAGGTATACACATAAATTGTAAATAGATTTTTAATAATTATAATAATTCAACGCACTTTTACATAATACAAATGTACAGTCAGTAAAATAATGAATGTTGAACTGTTAAATGTGGTACTAAAATTTTAAATGGTTACTTATAGTCCACTGCTAGAGTTTTGCCCACCCTGTATATGAACGAGGGTGTTAATGATTTTGTGGTAAGTATTGCTAATACAGTGAAGTAATATTGTTCAATAAGTAATTTATTACAAAGCGCACAAACAAATAATTAAATATTCCATGATTTTTGGTAATGTAATTAATTTCCGTCGTTTCTTAGCGTAGAAAACGTAGGAAAATAATAATGGATTGGCATGAGTGTCAGAAATTTAGTCAGTTTATTAAAGTGGTGTGCCCTTAGTGCTTACCGCTATGTACGTAATGTTTCGAGTCATTAGAGCCACGTACTGGCTGCGCGAGTGACCCGGCAACGCTGCGTCGCGAGCATCCTGTAATAAAGCAAACCCATGTTATATGTCCGCGTGCTAACTAAATGCGACCGGATCTCTTTCTTAGCACGCGTTTAGATAACGTGTAGTTACAGAGTAGGTCGAATTCGCACTTGAGTTTAAAGTTTTTATCTTGCTTTAGACGACTATGCCAATAATAGGAATTTAAACTTGTGTATATAATTTCAATATTATGATTTAAGCGGCCGAATCACTTGTCCGCATCTCGCAGGTGAACAGGATCTAGCCAACCTGTAGCTGTCTTTATAAATGAAGCCCTCCAGCCAAGGCATAGTACTTGTAAGCTAAGCGACTCCACGCTAAGGGCACCCCCTGTGGGGTACGGAGCTCGGCTTAGTGCGTCGTTGGGGGAGGGCAGCAAGGGACAGGCTAGATTGGAACATGCGAATCAGTACTCCTCTAAAGTCCGCCCCTTTGACAGATCAGGGCTCTGCGGTCATACTGGGAGGTTCAAGTCATCATTGTTCCCATGCGAGAAAGAGATGAAGCTGTACAAAACGAATAGCGCCATCCTTCTTTAGCAACTAGCTCTGAAATATCTATTGACATAGTCGTCAACAGCTAGATATTTACAATGTGATGAATAACGCACAGTGATGTATTTAATTTATTAATTTAGTTCAGTATTACATGTAGCATAGAAATTAATGAGGTTTACAAGTTATTTGTGACAGAATTTTAACGATTATAATATTATGTAAACAGGACATTCAAGTAATATTTAAAGAAATATATAATTCAATGAAAAGATCTTGTGAAAGATTTAAATATCTTTGGTGACCTAAAACATTCTCTGGAAGAAAAAAAAACTATATAAAAATCCACCAACAGTTTT
Source organism: Brachylomia viminalis (assembly GCA_937001585.2). NCBI lineage: Eukaryota > Metazoa > Arthropoda > Insecta > Lepidoptera > Noctuidae > Brachylomia > Brachylomia viminalis. The sequence continues at coordinate 3,002,299 of OW443303.2, read as the reverse complement.
TAAACTCAGCCAAAATTCTGTCAAAAATAATTTCAAGAAAGGCCTTACAATGTTAACAGCGAGTTATTCTAGTTATGTGTATATAGATGTTATTATTTGTAACGAGTGATCGTACGTGCCTTGATGTGGTGCCATGAGATTCGTAATGTGTTGATTAATATAATTTTACACTTTAAACATGACTTTTTATTTGCCAACTGCCTCGTTAGTCTAGTGATTGCAAGCGCCACTACTGAGCATGAGGTCCGAGTCCCGGGTCGGGCAAAATGTTAGGGGGTTTTTCCATAGATATCCAGAGATATGCCTTCATTGCGAAATAGTAAGGAGTCCTAGTGCCACCGCTTATCTCCCACCCAAATAATTACAACATTTACAAATAGTGTACTTACGACACACACTTAAAATTTGAACAAGCACAATAAGAAGACAGCAGTTACACTAAATCAATTTCTAATAGCACACATACCTAGAATGGGCGGGGCATTCACTTGTAAACACTTGCTATTTGCGAACATCCAATGCACACGCATGCAATTAGGGAGTCGAAAGCGATGGTCGATAATTTTTATCGATATTTAATTTTAGCACATTTTTGTATTATAATAACTTCGTTTAATTTTCCTTAAATCATTTCTTTTTTTATATACCTATCCGAAAATATAGTTTATTTTTACTAAAATATAATGGGAATATTTTTTTAATATTGTATTACCGGTTAAAGGAACGCTCTCTGTTATATATCATGCTGTATACATATAAATGAGTGTGGAGCGCGTACTATAATAAAGAGTAGGCTCGAGTCCTAGCAGTGGGCAATAATAAAAATAAAAATAATAAAATAAAAAAAACAAAGAAAAGCCGTTTGTTAGTACGTTAAGTTACATGTGAGCTAAGTTCGTTACTACGTCTGAGGCCGTATTGGAGCCGAGAGCGTAATAATACAATGTTCACGCAAGCTATACGACATTTTTATAAAACAATATTAAACTAATACATATTACAAAACTTAAAACTAAAACACTTCTAATTTTGTTCCAACAACATTAAGTGAATAACTAATTTAACTCTTTTACTATAGGTACATGTAATACGAGAATATCCATTGAATAATATTCGCGTATCGATAAAATCAGCCGCACGCAATCGATTGCACCTCTCTAAATCCAAAAAAATCGTTGCGTTCGGGAAGATTCGGGCTAGTTCGTGTCGCTCCGGACGTAAGTTAGTAAATCATTTCAAAATTGATTTAAAATATAAAACAGTGACTTAATTGTTTACTTACCGGTGGTAGGACACGCCATTTGTCTTCAGGTTGATGGTATTTGACCTATTTTTACATAAAATTACTGCACAACTCGGCATTTTGGTTTTTTACGCATCAATAGTGCACTGTACGCAATTGCAAAGCGACTGAATGAAGCGTACAGCCGCCGTTCAAACATAAGACCAATTTATAATATAGAGGCGGCACGTGCCACGCCCCCAAGGCATATCCCTCGAAATCCGTGGGTTTTTCGATCTAGAATTTCTCAGCAGCAGCCTGGAGCTTGGATTTGTGCCCGGTTGGTGGGAATAGGCTCGTCCCTGTTATATATGTAATTTTAATATACAAGGTGTAACAGAATAAACGCAAGTCCTGAAAGTAGTTTGCTCATAATTGACTACTGAATCCATTTTAGTAACTTTTAATATAGGTTTTTTTTTTTCAAAAATTATTTATTTTGCAATACTGACCGCCGATTGAGCCAAAGAAAATTAAATTTTATTTCAAGGCAATAAGACTCAATTTTAAATGAATAAAGTAATGCTAGGGTCAACACGATTTTCTTAATAATAATAGTTAGCTTTAAAAAAAATAGTTTAGTCATTGTATTATGCTTTTAACTCAATACTCTAATTGTAGTGTATGAGGTCTTGCATTAATTATGTTACACGTTGTATAGTTCTCCTTATCGATTTCGATAACTCGCCGTTATCGAAATCGATAAGGAGAACTATACCTACACCCTTAGAAATTATTATTTCCTAGCGTGTGCCCCTAGTGTGACTCGCCAGACTGAATTATGTTTTAAATGCCCGGTCACAGCTAATGCAATGGAGTTGGCCGGCAGAGTTAAAGGTATATAGGAGGACTTGGACTCTCTTTACGTATTTGGCGTTTCTCGGTTAGTGTAGGTATAGAGACGCTTTTTTGTGGAAGTTTAACATTTTTGAAGACGGTAGAGTGCCAAGACGACCTATGTGAAGCGAGCCTCTCCCACCCTGTTGGATCAATAGTGCAAGCGCTGGGACTTAAACATAACTGGCGAAATGTGAGTGAACTATAGGTAAAGCTCTGCCGCCCATCGGGGGAACACAGGCGTGATGTTATATAATGTTTTATTTGGTTTCTTACCTTAACATCTTGGAATTGAGTAGATCTTGGAAGTAGTCGGCCTTTACCACCCTTTTTTTTGTGTGGGAAATCGTTAAATAACTTCTCCCGCTCTGGGCGGAGCGGAGCGTGTCAGACTCTTACTGACTAAAACCCACCCGTGTTCCTTCAGTTGCCTGTGCCAGGGGCCACGGTAACCCTCTCGGGCTTTCCAGCAACCCTAAGGTTGCACGTCACTTGCGTGTGATAAAACGACAATATGGTCTCTATGACAGTTTCAACCCTAATGAAGTTTCAATTTAGTGAGAATTGTTGTTAAAAGTGTTAAAAGTTAAAAAAAGTTTAAAAGTTGTTAAAAAGCACTGACTAGGTCGACTGTACCTAAAACTGATTTCTGATACCTGCTGCAGATGTTTTTATGGAAATATTTAATTGATCCTCTAAAAACTAATTGGCCTTCTAATGATGTACATAATCAGCCTATAATGTTGTCTCTCTGTGAGAGGGAGTGAGCTGTAATCCACCACGCGGGCCCATTGCGGGTTGGTGGATGTCACATGTCTACGAATTTTTGGTTCTAAAACATGCCGGTTTCCTCACTATGTTTTCCTTTACCGTTTTGAGAGCAGTGGTGATGAAATAATTTACACAAAGTAAAGCGCCTGGTTTCGAACCTACGGCCTACAACTTTACGGGTTTCTAATGATGCACACGTTTGTTTTAAATCATTGATCCTCTTTATCACTTCATGGGCTCTTCTCACAGTTGGGCGCAGTAACTAAGCTAGGGTAGGTACTACCTACGACCAAACGGGTAAGGTTTGGTTAGAACTGTGACAAACCACGCGTGAGCCGAGCGAACGGTGCCGCGGCAGCGGCTAGCGAGCACTACACCCAAATTGGTCGCAGTTACTTGCCTATTAAGTACTTTTAGGTCCCTAAAATAGGAATTATTTGAGGTTTACAGAGCGACATGGGGGACGAGCTCGCATCACCACACGCAGACAAGATCGTTACATACCAATTTCTGCTCGGCGAATTCGTACAGTGACCGCGATGATGTTGGGTATGAGGCTTCATAGCTCTTCAGGGATGTTAATAAGCGATCAAACCATAAGAAATCCCTTGCATGAAGTCAATTTTCGTTCCAGAATGCCGCTACGTGTACATACCACCTATTGAGCTCCGCAATCGCAGAACCCGTTTACAATGGGCTCGTGAACACAAAAACTGGGCAGAAGAAGAGTGGCGTTTTTGTGTTTTTCTGACGAATCTCGGTTTGGTATGAACCCATATACTAGATGTACACGGTATTGGAGGACCCCCGGACGCCAAAAGCGTTTAAAATCATACCAGGAAGTCCATGTATACACTGGTGGAACAATCATGACATGGCGGGTATTTGGATCGGCGGAAGAACCGAACTGATTTGGATCAGACGCAATCTCAATGCACAGATTTACGCTGAAACGATTCTATCAGATATTGTCATTCCTTTGCGAACCCAATTTGTTGTTTTATTTCTTCTCATGCATGATAATGCATGGCCACACACTGCCAAAGTCGTTGCTAACACACTTGCCGCAGCTTATATCAACGTCCTACCATGACCTGATCAATCGCCACAATTGAATCCCATTGAGCACGCATGGGTTATGCTCCAAAGAAGAGCTCGGCCAAATATGGATGCCGTCGGTACACACACCAGAAAATCTTTTTCCGCTGTTACAACGGACGTGGGCGGCCATTCCGCAACGTGATTTGGATAAACTCATAATGAGTATAATCGCTGCGATTATGTGCGTTAACGGGGGAAATACAGACTACAAATTGTTTGTTTTACGTAATAAAAACCTCTAAAACTTTTCTTTTTATCTTCTAAATCCACTGACCTCTATTAATATTAATATTAAATTTTTATTGCGTATTTTAATAGAGGTCAGTGTCTAAATCACATTTTTATGTCAAGATTAACAATCCAGCTAAAATTGCGATAAGTCTTTATTAATGCAAAAGCAAAGAGTACCTACTTCGTCGATATATACATACGAAAACATTAATTTATTTAATCAATCTATTTAGATTGATTAAATAAATTAATGTTGTTAATTAATAAATTAATAAAAAATGTCTAGGGATCAAAGTATAAAAAATATTTTTTTTTATAAGTACTTTGATCCATAGGATACATTTTTGATGTGTTACATGCCAATGGAATCTAAAGACCATATCGGTAAGTAAGACGGAAACTGGACCAATGACTGTAGCACATAAACCAAAACAAGGATTTGTTTACATTACCTACATAATCTGAGCGTTTGACCAGGTAAGCGTATTAATTAATATGCACGTGTCGTGGTTGTGGGCGCAACGTGCCAACCAAAGTCTGGATTAGCTCGCACTTACGGCGAAATGCGTGCATGTGGGTCAGCGCATGAGCTCGCTCGAAATACGCAGGTAGGTCAGCAGCAAAAGTCGATTAACACTTCAGTTCTCATAAATCTTAATTGTTGAGCTAAATAAATAGGTACTTCTAAAGAGTATTAACTCTTAGCTATGACATGCTGAAAGGAATGTACCTATCTATCAAATCATTTTGTATCAATTTCTAAATCATTAACTTAAACAACTATTTGTAGACCTACTAAATTAAATAGGTAGCCAGAACCATAAAAATAGAATAGAATAGAAATTAAATAGGTAAATCAATTTACTTAGATTGTATCTATTCTTCTACCTTTCTATAAACATATAAAAGGAGAAACTAACTGACTGACATATCAACGCACAGCCGAAACTACTGGAACTAGGACTGTTTCTGGCCTTTAAACGGTTGTCGGTACTAAATAAGTACTCAATACTTTATTGCATTCCATAATGTGTACATTGTAACAGTTGGTATGTTAAAACATCGAATCAATTATGGACCCTGTCGGGCACAGCAAATTTAATGTTTAACAGGAGAGAGGATGAAGGTGCTTTTTGTTAAGAAAAAGATTAAATATTAAATAAAAAGAGTATCATTTGCAAAATTAAATGCAGGTTTGGCAGACGGTTCGCGGACGGTATGTAAAAATGGTTTTTATTGTTTATGAAATTTATCTTTAATGTATTCGTCAATGGTGTAGTAGCTTTTGCTTATTAGAACTTGTTTCAATTTATTGATAACAGTATTATTGTTATTTATATTTTTGATGCATTCCGGTAACTTATTATATATTTTTCATCCCACCATCTCGGAAAGAGTATTTTTAATCTTCAATATCTGAGTGGAAAAGCCGTTTTTATTCTCTAGAGGATAAAGTAAATTGAATTTAGAACATCGTGTGCACTAAGTTTGTGAATTAAAAAAAACATTAAACCTATTTACTGCTACCTCTATGGTGCCGAATATATCATACAACTTTTTTTTAATTTGTTAAAAACTCAGACTCGGAACCTTCTTGGTGTTCTTTTTTCAATTTGCTTTGTACGCGGTTCTTTACGCGGCATTTTTTCACGTCATTGTTAAACCTTATATTAAAAACAAGAAACTTGAAAACAAGTGAAAAAACTAAAATGAGTGATTCTAGCGACGAGGAAGTTTGCTTGACGCCAACAGAATTGACTGAAACTGTTAATAATGCGCAAATGAGCTTTCTCCCTCAACAATCACGCGAGAAGTATTTAAAACAGTACGATATGTTCAACACGTGGCGACTAGCAAAAGGAGCCAAAACTTTCTCAGAAAACGTTTTGCTGGCATATTTTATAGAATTATCCGAGAACAAGAAAGCAAGCACTCTATGGAGTACGTATTCGATGCTAAAAGCAACAATAAAGATGAAAAAAGACAAACATATCGATACCTATCCTAAATTAGTGGCATTTTTAAAAAGAGCCTCATCTGGTCATCAACCAAAAAAATCGAAGGTTTTCACAGTATCTGATATTGAAAAGTTTCTTAACGAAGCACCCGATTCCGTATATTTGGCGGCAAAAGTAAGTCAGTTGCACATTCAGTATCTACTTAAGTATATTAATCTCAATTAAATAGTATACTTAGTAGATGTTGATAGGCATAATTATGCGTTCATATCAATTTTATTCATTTATCTACTACAATACTCTTTACGTTACAGGTTGTTCTTATTATTGGAATAAACGGAGCATGTCGAACTAATGAACTAACACAACTTAATGTCAAAAACATTGAGAAACATTCAGATGACTTACTATTAATTAATTTACCTAATACAAAGACAAAAAGAGACCGCAACTTCGTCATTCGCAAGGAATACGTAACGATTGTTGAGAAATATCAAGCCTTACGCCCGCCTAACACTCCAATCAATCGATTTTTTCTACAGTATCGCAATGGAAAGTGTGTTAGACAGCCTATGGGTACTAATAAAATTGGCAGTATCCCACGAGAAATAGCAACATTTCTTGAACTTCCAGAACCCCTGTTGTACACGGGTCATTGTTAACGACGAACTTCAGCCACACATTTGGCTGATTCCGGAGCTGATCTCCTGTCCCTTAAGCGCCACGGAGGCTGGAAGTCCAATGCAGTTGTAGAGGGATACATAGAGGATTCCATCCAAAATAAGTCTAAAATATGTGAAGGCATCGTAGGAGCCATTACACTGAAAGAGCCTCAATCGGATCCTTGGACTGGCCCTTCTACATCAAAAATAAGCCGTTATGAAACACCTAACCATCTCCCTCTCTCTCCAACATTCACGCCAAGGGAATCCGATGAATCGGTACAACTATTAAGTATGACAGATAGTTTACCGAAAAACAGTACACAAGTGACTAACACCAATATTACAGTACCAAACAAAAATATTACACTCAATTTAAATAACTGTAGCAACGTTACTTTAAAATTTTCTTAATTATACCTTAGTATTATTTTGTTATAATTTAAAGATTATTCTGTAATACTTACCTGTCATAATGTAGTAATTAATACCTAAACTGAAATAAAAGTGTACCTATCTTGTGATTGTAAACGTTTTTTTTTTGCATTTAGTCATTTCCTCGCTGAGGTGGAATGAAAAGTTACGTGTTGCACTCGAGTGCAAAGATTTTTCACCTCGTGCTCTTTTGATTCCCTCGCTAACGCTCAGGATTCTAATTTTGAATCACTCGCTGCGCTCGTGATTCAATTTTAGAATCCTTCGCTTGCTCGGTCATCAAAATTGAACACGCGGTTAAAAAGCAACTTTGCACTCTTGTATAACAAATAACTATTAATGGACTAGAAGAGTGCATTTTTATGCGTGAAGTGGGTATGTTTAATCTGCTTTCATGTCTGAGTGATATTTTAGTTTGAATATCTCCTCTTTTGGTATAGAATTGTGGATATTTTCGTACAAATTTACAAATTTCAAATATTATGTAGAGGCAGGGCAGGGTTAATAATTTTAGGTCTTTAAAGTGTGGTTTACAGGAATCATTAAAATTCTAATAATTTTTTTCTGTAGAGTGAATAATGTGGGCGCCTCTGTACTATTTCCCCATAAGACAACTCCATACTTGAGCCATGCAAATGCGTACGCGTAATATGTCTAGTGTCGTTTTGAGGTCTGTTGTTTTTTTGATTTCTCGGAGGGCGTATGAAAACATGGATATTTTCGAACTTACTTTTTGAATATGTGATTTCCAATCTATGTGTGAATCTATGTCAAGGCCTAAAAGGGTAAATTTATCTACTGTTTCTAATTTTGAACCGTTGTATTTGAAACTTATACTTAAAGGTATTTTTTGTCGGGGGTGGAAAGTTATTATTTTTGTCTTATTGAAGTTTATTTCAAGGTTGTGTTCGTTGCAGTGTCAAGTATAGAGCTCAATTTTAGGTTTAAATTTATATTGGTATCACAGGTAGAGATATCATCAGCGAAAAATACGCATGGCTCATTGATGTGATTAGGGAGATCGTTCACGTAAACAAGGAATAGCAGGAATAGCAGAAATAAAGATATCCTTTTTTATCATTCCCGGTTTTTGACAATGTTGTTAATTTATTTGTGAAACTCTATCAGTGGTCTACGCAAATCGATTCCAATTCGGTGCTTAATTAAGTTTCAAATAATTCAAGCGAATTAAATGATTTGGGATTATTAAGCGAAGCATGGAGCGCAGTACCTACGTATTTCCATTTTGAGAGTCAACGTAGCAGACCGCATAGGAAATACAATATTGCTTTCTTCGACGCAAATCGAGGTGGGGCAAAAGACAGCCAAACTAAAATGGGGCTGGGCTGAGACTGGGCAGGCCATGTATGTCGAGTGGCAGATGATCGCTGTGCAAAGTAGACATCTGATTGTTTGCCAATGGACCAAAAGCGACGCCGTGAAACACCCAGCCGAACATGGCGAGACGAACTTGACTGCTTTATGAGGGATTGGGACACAACAGCAAACAGCCGTGCGCAATGGAAAGCGTGAAGCAGCTTTGCCCAGCAGTGGGACACTGTGGGCTGATATAATAATAATATAATCAAATTGTAAATTAGGGTTGATAAAGCTCTTACGTGAATCAACAAGGTCATCGATCATCATTTCAGCCGAAAGACGTCCACTGCTGGACATAGGCGTCCCCCAACCATCGCCACTTCGACCGGTTTTTTGCTTCTCGCATCCATCGGATTCCTGCGGCCTTCACCAACAGGCCTTCAGGTCTTCCAACAATTTCAACACTATTTGCCCAAAGCCCAAATGACTGTAAGTGCCTACTAAAACCTAGGCACTTACAGTCATTAAACTAAAACCTTCAGAAAACCAACCAACATAAATCTCCAACTTTGGTCTCTGCTAAGTAAATTTTCCCTACAGACCTACCTACCTACCAACCTGCTTCGCTACCTGCTACAAAATCAAGTCGGCATACAAATGCAATAAGCAACAATTTAATAAAGTCCACTAAACAACTACGCCGTAGCTTCGTAGTTCGTAACTTGGAGCTCGTAGCGCGTAGGGCCGGATATAAGCTAGGGCGGGCGGGCGCCGCCCCGTCAGTCTCCGATAACGCATCGCGCCCTCCAGGTCCACCTCATAGCTGTCTGCCTATCCCAGGGATTTTTGCAGGTATGAATATATTTTTTTAGTTTGTATTTTAACGATCGTGATTGCAATTGGGGATAGATTAATTTGTTTTAAATTAAACTTTTAAAGCTAATAATAGCTTTGAAAGTGGTCCTTGTTATTGCGTCTGAGCTTCATAAAATGACTGTTTCATTTAGTATGTTTAAAACATGGAATTTTCAAAACAATAACGATAATGATGTCGTTTCTCTCAAAGTGATAGTAAATGGTCTCATAATTTTAATTCTTCTTGCTTTCAAAATATGATTTTAAACAAATTAGCCAAAGAATTGATCAACTTCACGATTATAGAACATTATATGTATATTACTGAATATTTAATGGATGGTTTTAATTTTTTTTTTTTTAATTTGTTGGTAGACCGTAACTGTCAAGGTTGCAGTGCCGATACTTCTCAAATAAAGATATGATCAATACTACCACTTAGTTTTCTATTAAACAAAACTAGCTACTCGGGTACCTACTTATCAAGTACAATTCAATACCTACTAAACACAACAAATGTTCTAAATCGGCATCCGCCCACGACACCCACTTTTCTTTGAGTTCAACATCTAGGGTGAAAAATCTATTTATAGAACACTAAAATGCTTGTATTTTATATTCGGTAACAAGGCTACTTATTACAGAGTATAAAAATACAAACATTTTACTTACGAGTTACATATCTACTTAATTACAACATAAAAGCACTGTGCTTATTATCTCGAAAGGTTTGCGTCTTAGGGTCCGTTCCACTGTGTCATGCATGACGATTTACTATCGTTGTGACCCAATTAATTATCTTAAAACAAAAATTCTCTGTTGACAGCTAATTATTTATAGTTATGTGAACCGCTCGCTCCATTTAAGTAAAGCCACCACGATAGTCTGTCGTCACGACACATTATTGAAGGCATTCTTACTGTGAGCATCAATCAATCTGCTGAGCGTTCGAGGCCTTTACTCAGCAGATCTAATATGCAACTCAAACTCGTGTTACCACAGCCTCCTTCAGCGTGTAGCTAGGTAAACTTAGCTAGCATCTTTCAGGATCACCAACAGGAATTATAAGTATTTTCAGACAAAAAAAAAAACTTTTATTCGGACCAAACATTGTACATATTTTATAAACCTCTGCCAAACTGCGTGGCAGTTTGTCGGCAGGATTAAAAGTTTGAGTAGGTAACAGAAATTAGGTCAGGGTATATACACGTACTCGTATGTATATTATATTATACACTGTTACTTTTACTCATCATCTAAATCTAAATTGACAAAAAATGTTTCGGTAATTTATTTTAAATTGTTTATTTATTTAACTTGTACTATTAAGTTACAAAGGCGGACTTAATCGAATATTAAGCCGATTTTAATTATATGAAAACTGAAGTGTTAATTAACATTTTCTTGCTGTACTTAGACAGGTACATAGTGATCAACACACTGATGCTAAGCTTTCGTTCAAAGCCTATGTTCGGCAGCATGCAACTCAAACGAAGCTATTAGTTATGACAGTCTTGAGTCCACTGCTGGACAAGTTATGTGTGCATATAAAGTAATGTTAAAGTACCCTTCAGGCTGAGGTGACTACAGGTTAAAGTAAAGTTTTTATTCCCATCTAGCTTTTCCTTCAAAGTTATTAGTATTAGGATTTAGGTAAGGGTGTACCACAGATTAGGTACCTACTCTACATTAGCAACTTACTTATTTAGGTAAGCACCTACATTCATATTACTGCTAGATTATTAGGTCGAGAACTCTCAGAATCGATCTATGTTTGATTCAACATTAAACAATCAAATATTCTTATTTTTGATCTGATATAAATAAAGTTGTAGTTAAATAAACATTCTTAATTATTCTAAGGTTCAAAATACGATGTAATTTACAATTTTACTCGATCATAAAAAATCGCGAAAACTGGGAAGTCCTTGATCATTTTTCAAGTCGTACTTGAAGTAGACCTAACTTTACGCCCAAAAAATATGTCAAAAAATAAGCAATGATGTTTAAAAGAATATTCTTTGGTTAATTTTTCTGAAAACTGTTTTTATATAACTAGCTTATGCCCGCGACTTTGTATCTACGCGTGGACTCTAATAACTTAGTTATTAAAAACATACCCTATGTGATAGGTGAAAACAAAGTTACAGAATACCGAAACTCCCATCAAAATCCCTCCAGTAGTTTACTAATCAGACAAAAATTACAAATACCGGATTGTAAACATAGTGCGGAAGCGCTGTAACGGTCATGAAAAAAAAGGAGATTAAATTATAATAAAAAAAAACAATTGTAGGTTACCTTACTTATATGTATTTCCCTAAAAAAAAACACCCGAAATATTAATAAATGAATTCCGTAAAGCAAAGTTTACATACTTAAGTTTACTGTTACAATTTTATACTGTGACGCAAATATTTTGCACGGCGGGTTTAGCGTGTTCATTTGAACTGAGCGTTCGCGCAACTTGCCACGCGGGGAGGGAGGCAACGCTAAATGCCTACTGCGCTCGATTATCCTGGCCTTAAGCTTTCACAAAGTCTTTTCGATAATCCATCATTAGATTAATAGGCTGTTTGTTGTCAGCAGATATTTTTCTCGACTTTTCACCTAACGAAGTTATAATAATATACTTCTGGCTTTCGTAGAGTTGATAACAATTAGGTGCGTACCTAATCTTTTATTACAGCACAAGCCATGTGCCCAGTTGGATTTTCGATCGGAAAACATCTGGAACTTCCATAAAAAAAATCATCCCCTGTTTAAGCCTTATAAGGGATGAATTTTCAAAATCCTTCCGTAGTGCTCACTTTCATTACAAAAGGAATTCTTGTGCAAAATTTAACGCAAAAGGGGGTTACGGTTTTCGTTGTCTGTCAGTAAATGAATTGAAGATTTTTACTAAGGAGATTCTATGAATTTTATGATTCTTCTTTTGCCTAACGAGGCTCTCGACCGACTTATAAATAGGCTACCACCAAGAAGCCGAATTAAGGCGCGGTAAGAAGCGAAGTTTTTGGTAATTGAGAAAAGCGCATCACGGCAACAAATAAGGGTCGAAACAGCGATTCGTTTGATGTTAGTTGAATCGAATGACCACCAAACTTTGCAGATTTAAATAAATTAAAAAATAAATGTGCGGCTCTGTGGAATAATATTTAGGTACTTATTTCTTTAGTTGATTGAATTTCGTTTATTATACCTAATTAAATTACACAAAATATGATAGTTTACTCTCAAAATTTTGTAAATATGTGACGAATTTTTTATGTGTTTTGTTTTACGAGTTTTTTTACCGTGATATATATACTATTTTATTTTTATGAAATATTTTTGAAAGTATTTTCTTTGAACCTTTGAAAATGCACTAAATTTTTCTGCCTTTAAATATGTACCAATACGCCTAACTGTGCACCAAAAAACTGAGCGTTTTACGGTGTCCTACTTGCCTATTGTGATACTCAAGACGTGGTTATATCCTCTACGTTCCTACGTCTCTTATCTTACCTTAACAAAAACAACTTTCTATCGCCCTCGCAGTACGGTTTCAGACAAAAAACGTCTACGGAAGACGCAGTACTGGCGCTTGCCTCCGCTGTAACCAGTCCAGTCGACAGCGGAGGCAGGTGCCTTGCCGTCTTCCTAGATCTTCAAAAGGCTTTGGACACAGTCTCTGTCCCCACTCTGCTGGATAGGCTGGAATCAATTGGAGTTAGAGGTATTCCCCACGCTTTGCTCAAATACTATCTAAGCGATCGCAAACAAAAAATTAGGATAGGCAATACCATTGCCGTTGCCGAGGGAATGGGATGTCTGCTGTGCTGTCGGCTGGGCTGCTGCGGTCTCGGGCGGCATCGTCATTGTGGGGGCGTATTTCTCCCCCAACAAGAGTCTCGCCGACTTCGAGGGTTTCCTTGTCGAATTGGGCGCCGTCGTAGGCCGCTATCACCCTCGTCCCGTTCTGGTGCTCGGGGATCTCAACGCCAAGTCATCGGCGTGGGGATCTCCGGTCACTGACCCTCAAGGCGAGGTGCTAGAAGAGTGGGCGGTGACGACTGGTCTGGTCGTCCTGAATCGGGGTTCGGAATACACTTGCGTGCGGCAGCGGGGTGGGTCGATAGTGGACGTCTCGCTCGCTAGCCCCTCTGTCGCCAGCCGAGTCCGCGACTGGCGTGTCGCCGTGGGGGTGGAGACGCTGTCGGACCATCGGTATATCCGGTTCGACATCTCTGCCCAGACCGCGAGCGGCCGCCATCCAACAACCCCGATTAACGACGGGCCGCGTTGGGCGCTTAAGCGCATCGACAAGGAACTACTCGAGGAAGCTGCCTTAGTCCAGTCCTGGATTTGGGAGTCGACGACGGACGGACCCATCTACGTCGAAGCGGTGGCGCTGTGGTTTCGTGGGGCGATGACGCACATCTGCGACGCGTCCATTCCCCGTGTCCGCCAACAGTCCGCAAGGCGCCAGGTGTACTGGTGGACCGACGAGATCGCGCGGCTGCGCGTTGAGTGCGTTGCGGCTCGCCGCCAGTACACGCGATACCGGGACGGGATTTCGTCGAGGAAGACGCGCTGTATGAGGTGTACCGCGCGTCCAAGGAGACTCTGTGGCTGGCCATCGGCGACATCCCCGAGGTGACGCAAGCAGAGACGAGAGCGGCCGTGTCGCGACTCCTGGCTAAGAACACAGCGCCCGGACCCGACAGTTTCCCAGTGTGTGGAAGGAGGGGAGGCTGGTCCTGCTCAGGAAGGAGGGGCGCCCAGCGGACTCGCCGTCCGCGTATCGGCCCATAGTGCTGCTCGACGAGGTGGGCAAACTTTTTGAGCGCATTATCGCAGATCGCCTCGTCAGCCACTTGTGCAGGGAGGGGCCGGACCTGGACGACAACCAATTCGGTTTTCGTCGGGGGCGCTCCACCAAAGACGCCATCATGCGCGTGAGGGCCCTGGCGGAGGAGACGGTGTCCCAGGGTGGGGTGGTGCTGGCGGTGTCTTTAGACATCTCCAACGCATTCAACACCCTACCCTGGAGTAGTATTCGGGAGGCTCTGAAATACCATCGCGTGCCTCCCTACCTCCGCCGGACGGTAGGAGCTTATCTGGAGGATAGATGCGTCACCTATCGGGGACGTGACGGTGCCGGTCGGCACCTCATGTCGTGCGGTGTTCCACAGGGATCGGTCTTGGGACCGCTCCTGTGGAACATCGGCTACGACTGGGTGCTGAGAGGCGAGCTCCCGTCGGGCGCCGACTTGACGTGTTATGCGGACGACACGCTTGTCGCTGCCCGGGGGAGCTCGCACAGGGAAGCGACGTTGATAGCCACGGCTGCGGTGTCACGGGTGGTGAACCGCATCCGGCGCCTGGGCCTGGAGGTGGCCCTAAACAAGTCGGAGGCCATGGTGTTTCATGGCCCCCGACGTGCGCCGGCGCCGGGATCACACATCGTGGTCAGCGGGGCCCGGATAGCTGTCGAGTCCTCCATGAAGTATCTGGGATTGGTGCTCGACAGCCGATGGGAATTCGGGCCCCACTTTTGGCAAGGCTCCCTGGCAAGGCAAGGCTCCCTGTCGTTTAGGGTGACGCAGCTGCTGTCGGGGCACGGCTGCTTCGGCAAGTACCTGTGCCGCATAGACAGGGAGCCGGACGCTCGGTGCCACCATTGCGTCCATTGCCGGGAGGACACGGCGCAACACACGCTCGCCGAGTGTGTAGCTTAGGAGGAGCAGCGCCGTGTCCTCGCAAATGAAGTAGGAGGCGAGCTGTCGCTGCCGGCCGTAGTGCTGAGGATGGTCGGTAGCGCAGAGTCGTGGGACGCGGTGGTGTCCTTCTGCGAGGACGTGATGTCGCAGAAGGAAACTGCGGAACGGGAGAGGGAGATCTCGACTCCCTTCCCCGGCCGCAGAAGGCGCACCGGGCGCAGGAGAAGGGCGGACAACGTTCTTTTCCGGCCCCCATGAATGGGTCCAGGCACGCCCCTCCGCCTTTTCCCCAGGCGGAGGTAATCCATGAGGATTTCCTCCTGAAAAAAAAAAAAAAAGGCATTAGCTCTGTAGAGACCGTCCAGTTTGGAGTTGGCCAAGGTAGTGTGCTCGGACCGACATTTTTCCTTATATGTATAAATACCCTATGTAGCATGAAAATCGTGGATGGACACATTCTTTTACACGCAGATGACACTGCTATAGTGTTCAGTGCTGCTACATGGGATGGTGTCCAGACAACTGCCGAGCATGGACTGGCAAGGATAGCAGCCTGGCTTGACCATAACCTTCTAACCTTAAATACTTCCAAAACCAACTTCATCTGTGTTACAAAGTACCACGTCCTCTCATCCCCCTTCAGAATTCAAAATTAAGATTCATAAATGCCATTATCCTGTAAACCCTAATTGTTCTTGCACAGAACTTACTACAGAGGAATCCACCTAATACCTAGGTATTATGGTTTTCGCGAATGGAATGGCGTTGGTTGGAAGCGAATTAGGAAACTAATCTGGCCTTTCAAGACGATACGTCATGTAACCTCGAAAAAACTCCTGACACAGATTTACATCTCACTGGCTCAGCCGTCTTCTTTTTTTTTGCCGGTCTGGGCAGGTGCCACTAAAATTAAATTGCTTGACCCCGAGAGGGCTCAGAAGTCCATACTGAAAGTTATGTTTTTTAACCCCTCCAGATTTTCAACTGAGCCTTTGACCGGACTTCAGATCTTCTGACCGTAAGAAAACTTTACGTACTTAATTTATATATCTCTAACTACGCATAAAACACTATCGTTTAACCCACAGAAGACAAAAGGCAGAAGGAAAAACACGGTTGCTCCCGCTGTATCACTAAAGTCTACATTCGAAAAAATACAATATCCTAGGCAATCGTCTCATTTATACATCTTCTGAAAAAGAACTTGACATATTATACCTACCCACTAACCTTCCGTGAATGCAAAAACGCATTGTCTATAATGGCTTAAGTCAAAGTCCTATGACGAAGTGGAAAATATGGTGCAATGGATTAAACTATAATATAAGTACACAATAGTTATTTGTTATACAAGAGTGCAAAGTTGCTTTTTAACCGCGTGTTCAATTTTGATGACCGAGCAAGCGAAGGATTCTAAAATTGAATCACGAGCGCAGCGAGTGATTCAAAATTAGAATCCTGAGCGTTAGCGAGGGAATCAAAAGAGCACGAGGTGAAAAATCTTTGCACTCGAGTGCAACACGTAACTTTTCATTCCACCTCAGCGAGGAAATGACTAAATGCAAAAAAAAAACGTTTACAATCACAAGATAGGTACACTTTTATTTCAGTTTAGGTATTAATTACTACATTATGACAGGTAAGTATTACAGAATAATCTTTAAATTATAACAAAATAATACTAAGGTATAATTAAGAAAATTTTAAAGTAACGTTGCTACAGTTATTTAAATTGAGTGTAATATTTTTGTTTGGTACTGTAATATTGGTGTTAGTCACTTGTGTACTGTTTTTCGGTAAACTATCTGTCATACTTAATAGTTGTACCGATTCATCGGATTCCCTTGGCGTGAATGTTGGAGAGAGAGGGAGATGGTTAGGTGTTTCATAACGGCTTATTTTTGATGTAGAAGGGCCAGTCCAAGGATCCGATTGAGGCTCTTTCAGTGTAATGGCTCCTACGATGCCTTCACATATTTTAGACTTATTTTGGATGGAATCCTCTATGTATCCCTCTACAACTGCATTGGACTTCCAGCCTCCGTGGCGCTTAAGGGACAGGAGATCAGCTCCGGAATCAGCCAAAAGTGTGGCTGAAGTTCGTCGTTAACAATGACCCGTGTACAACAGGGGTTCTGGAAGTTCAAGAAATGTTGCTATTTCTCGTGGGATACTGCCAATTTTATTAGTACCCATAGGCTGTCTAACACACTTTCCATTGCGATACTGTAGAAAAAATCGATTGATTGGAGTGTTAGGCGGGCGTAAGGCTTGATATTTCTCAACAATCGTTACGTATTCCTTGCGAATGACGAAGTTGCGGTCTCTTTTTGTCTTTGTATTAGGTAAATTAATTAATAGTAAGTCATCTGAATGTTTCTCAATGTTTTTGACATTAAGTTGTGTTAGTTCATTAGTTCGACATGCTCCGTTTATTCCAATAATAAGAACAACCTGTAACGTAAAGAGTATTGTAGTAGATAAATGAATAAAATTGATATGAACGCATAATTATGCCTATCAACATCTACTAAGTATACTATTTAATTGAGATTAATATACTTAAGTAGATACTGAATGTGCAACTGACTTACTTTTGCCGCCAAATATACGGAATCGGGTGCTTCGTTAAGAAACTTTTCAATATCAGATACTGTGAAAACCTTCGATTTTTTTGGTTGATGACCAGATGAGGCTCTTTTTAAAAATGCCACTAATTTAGGATAGGTATCGATATGTTTGTCTTTTTTCATCTTTATTGTTGCTTTTAGCATCGAATACGTACTCCATAGAGTGCTTGCTTTCTTGTTCTCGGATAATTCTATAAAATATGCCAGCAAAACGTTTTCTGAGAAAGTTTTGGCTCCTTTTGCTAGTCGCCACGTGTTGAACATATCGTACTGTTTTAAATACTTCTCGCGTGATTGTTGAGGGAGAAAGCTCATTTGCGCATTATTAACAGTTTCAGTCAATTCTGTTGGCGTCAAGCAAACTTCCTCGTCGCTAGAATCACTCATTTTAGTTTTTTCACTTGTTTTCAAGTTTCTTGTTTTTAATATAAGGTTTAACAATGACGTGAAAAAATGCCGCGTAAAGAACCGCGTACAAAGCAAATTGAAAAAAGAACACCAAGAAGGTTCCGAGTCTGAGTTTTTAACAAATTAAAAAAAAGTTGTATGATATATTCGGCACCATAGAGGTAGCAGTAAATAGGTTTAATGTTTTTTTTAATTCACAAACTTAGTGCACACGATGTTCTAAATTCAATTTACTTTATCCTCTAGAGAATAAAAACGGCTTTTCCACTCAGATATTGAAGATTAAAAATACTCTTTCCGAGATGGTGGGATGAAATAGTAGATTATTAACCAAGGGGATAAAGCAGTGTCTTCTGTCGCGGGTGACGATTTAAATCGCGAGCGTAATGAAGGACTCGAGGTTTACTCCCGAGCGTAGCGAGGGTGTTAAAAACTTAAATCACGAGCGAAGCGAGGGATTTAAGACGAGTCCTGAGTGTAGCGAGGGATTTAAGTTCACCCAAGACTAAGACAGCTTTATCACCGAGGAAAATACTCTACTTTTCGTACCATTTGCGAAAAAATTAACACAATAATAATATGAGATAAGCCTTTATTAAAAATAATGTCAATTAAACGTATTTTTAGGACATTAACTTTTTTATAAAAATAAATTAAAATAAACGTAACGTTTATGTATTTGAAGAAAACAAAAACGCGGCAAATTCCTAGACTAATATTATTTTGTCGGAAAAGCAAAGGCATCAAGCTCATAAGGCTTGTTCGTTTTGCGTAATTTTATTTAATAATCTTATCTGCATAATAAATGCGTATTCCTTTTTCAAAAAGATGTATAATGCTTTATATACAAACTCAATGGTGTAAACACAGATGTAGTTCAGTATAAATTTCGGTAAGTATTCCAAATTTAAATCACATTCTCCCCCTAGAGGATGAATGAAATTCAGTACAATTTTCTTTCCCTGTTTTTAACAGATTAAAAATGACTATTGTTATGTTCGCTTTTTGTGGCATAGAATGTCACTTTTTTGAGCAAGTGGTACGAAAAATATATTATGCTATGATATTTCTGCCGCTATTGGAAAATAATGTCGTATTTTCCGATCCCAAGACTAGTCGTAGGGATAGCTAGCAAAAATTTAACAGCATTTTACCTTAAATTACAGTAGGTAATTAATCTCCACCATGTACACTGTGTAGGTGCAAGCCTCACTCCCACACTTACTCACACCCACTACTCACTACTCACATTCACCTCCACACCATCTCCTACTCACTTATCACACAATTATAGGCGCGTTTTTTTTGCCTTTTATAAAAATACTTTGTTTCCATTTCATTATTTTTATTTTTTTTAATTTTTTTTGTTGAGATTTACACAACTCAAACAGTTATTTAAACTGGGGAACGGCGGAGCAACTTAACACCAGCAAACTATTTGCTTAAAAGTATTCTCCCCAGTTAGTCTTAAATAAACCACAGTCATCTTCATAAGGACTGTTATAAAGATGAGGTGATTGCTTAATTTGGCCTATATACCTGGCTATATATCCACAATCTAAACTCAAAACATTACAACTTCAAATTCATC
The DNA here is from genome assembly GCA_937001585.2 of Brachylomia viminalis. Classification (NCBI taxonomy): domain Eukaryota; kingdom Metazoa; phylum Arthropoda; class Insecta; order Lepidoptera; family Noctuidae; genus Brachylomia; species Brachylomia viminalis. The sequence goes on along the minus strand of OW443303.2, from coordinate 2,982,513 downwards.
ACAGCATCGACAACACAGACCAATTAGCTTATCGACAACATCCAAACTACCTACCTAGAAAAACACACTAGCTGTACCTACATAAATACCCAGCACTCTGAATTAGACCATAATCGCTAGCAGCGATCACATCATCAATACTTTGCGTTCCGATTTAGATATCATGATAATGACAGTTATGAGCATATACGGAGCGCTCGCGCTCGTGAACGCGCTCACAGTGCTCGCTCAACGTCAACCCCAAACCTTGTACAAAAAAGACCGATTGGATATTCTTCTGCAAATGGAAGTTCAACGCATTGGCACTTCTATTTTGTTGGTTGACTCTATCGACTCTGATAACTCAGATTTTAAGTTTGAGAACTACGATTCGTCCAGGGATGAAAGGGATGACGAAGTACTTATATTAGCGTATTTACATGCTCCCGGCAAAGATTTACCCCGAAGAAAAATACCATATTCATATTCATTTATTTATTGTTTGTCACAGGTGAAAAGACAGTTCTTACAGTTAGCATTATTGTATCACTGTAGAATATCCGCTATATCCATGGGGTGACAATATTTATTTGTATGTCAATATTATTGGCTATGCTAAAAATAATTAATAAAAACACAATTACACTCTTATTTAATTATTACCAAGAATTACAAATAATATAAGTTACACATTTTTATAAAACCAATAAAACGAAATGAAAAGTAAAAATCGTGTTTATGGCAGTGTGTGGAAACTAGAGTGTGTTTTGTATAAATGTGTGTTTATACGTGTGTTTATGACTGTGTGAATGTATATTTATGTGTATGTGTATGAATGGGTGTGTGTATGAATGGGTGTGTGTATGAGTGGGCGTGTGTATGTATGAATGAGTGTGGAAGTGTGCTGGAGTGTGTGTATGTATGAACGAGGGTGTGTTGGTGTGTGTGTGTGTGTGTGTGTGTGTGTGTGTGTGGGTGTGTGGGTGTGTGTTGGTGTGTGTATGAATGTGTATATGTGTCTGTCTGTATGCATGACACCGCTCACGGTGATATTAATTTAAGGCATGGTCGGCCTTATCGCAAGATGACGCATGTCATGGCGTCATCTATGACGATTCACGCGGGACATCGCTAACGCTCACGCTAATTCGGAACGGGTGTTAGCACGCTCAATTAATCGATTACAGCGCATTATAGGAACGTACCCATAGTTCCACAAATCCGTCTGTCGAACACAGTAGGTACCTACACAGCTATTGATAATGATCTTGAAGCTTCAATCAAGGAGGCTGTATATGAATACAGTGCAGCCCGTGAATCGGGGCGAGGCAGTGGCATTTATAAACCATTAGTTCAATTAAATCATTGAGAAGCACTTTTGAATAGGGAATATGCATGTGATTTAAATTTGGTTCAAATATTTTTATTCCGTATCTTTATTGGCCGGACATTTGAACTAAATCATTATTTTAGTAATTAATATCTTATTAATTACTTAAAATTAATAAATTAAAGTGCAAATTAAGCGCGGGAAATTCAAATTTGTAAATCGCAACACCAATGGATAATCACGAAACGTTACGTCCATTGGTTACGTCACAAACTAGTATGTCAACAACGTAGTTCTCTATATAGTCTGTGCAAGAAACTTTTATGCTCATAATTAAGTACCTACTCTTTGCTTTTAAGTTCCTTGAGTCTGTGATGTCAACAAGTTCGTTTTGCTTACATTTGTATGGCATTGCAGGCTTTTGATTAGAAAACCTAATATTATCGTGTGTGTTGTGATTTCATTTATTGTAATTTTAGTTAATTTTTAATATTTTTATTTCATTAAAATCTTATTAAGCATCGAAATACGCCATACTTACATTAAAGTGATCTTCACAACAATGTAAACAAGTTGTTCCAGATACTTCATGTCTTTTGATAATCTTACACCATTCCTTACGTATTTGTACTATTATTATTATTATTCCTTTTTTTATTATCGAGACTGGAAAAAACACTATCAGGTGCACTTGTGTGCATTGTGCCTAAATGCAATTCTTGTAAACTGGCTTTTGAGCTTTTTTATGATGAAATAAGTTAATAACGAGAACACATAGTAAACAATGGACTGGAACACAGAACACTATTACTCCCGGACTGTCAAAAAAATTACTCTGTGGGACTGTCACTGGACATAGTATTATTTGACGTCATCAACAGAGCGCGCGAAAATGGCGGCGTTTAAACAGCTCAAAATGATTCTCTATTATAAATATTTTTTTAAACTTAATTACAGCATTTTTTAAACAGTATTTATATGTTTTACTATGTTATAGCGGTGTAAACAATGAATAAAAAATATAAAATAAATACATGCATATACCCTATTGTCATAGGAGTCGGTCAGTCAGAAAGATAAAGCTACTGCCCATTCCGAAGCCTAGTACTTAATTTCTATGTTTCCGTGTTAATGTTCCGTGAAATAAAGGACACCTTGTAACAAAATTCAAACATTTCTGAAGAAGGTCTTTAATAAATGCTTTGACTGTGACAAATATACCTACTCGTTCTCGTACTCGTAGGTATTTGTCTCCTTATAATTATGATTCTCTTTCAATCGCCTCAGCCTAAGGTTTTTTTTATTTAAATTCTAGTTTCCAATTGATGTTATTTTCACTTTCCTAAAATATCAACTTTATATAAAATACTGTAGATATTAGAATGCCTAGTAGTGAAAATGTCATAAAAAATTTGAAGTAGGTACGGTAACGTAAACTGAACTTTATTTAGGTATTTCTCCAAAACTCGTATTTGTGTACATGTTTGGAAACTAAGTTGCAGACGCAGATTACATGTTACCTATAGCAGTCCACTATTGGACATAGGCCTCTCCGAAGTAGCGCCACAAGACCAATTATTTGGTTTCAAACTCAAAGCATTTATTTAAATCAATTACAGGCACTTTGAATTGTCAACCGATCGGTCAGTCTGAAAGATGAAGCTAGTTGACCATCATCCCAATATACGAATCTCGGACACTTGTGCGAAAGACATTTCCGCGAAAGACACTTGCGCGGAAAGACATTTCCGCGAATGAACTTTTGCACGGGTGGACTTTCGCGTAAAAGTCCACCCGCGCAAAAGTCTATGTCGTTTTCATGGTTTTCGAGGGTGATAAAGCCGATCGTGAGGTCAAAATAAAAACCCAACATGAGCTGAGAAATTATTCAAATTTTCCATCATTGTTGTCATTTTTAATGTTTTTATAAATTTTTAATAAATCATGATTTTAATCAGGTCCCCATATGGCTGCAAAAAAATAATGTGTTGACACTAAACGTATCAAAAACCAAATATGTATATTGCTTTTGCGCCTAGGAAAAATCTTCTTCCACCAACAACTCTCAACAGAATTGCTCACACCTGTACTGACTTCACCTTCACCCTTCACCTTGCCTCTGCCCACCCCTACAGAGAACGGATATCATCAGATATCTTGGAGTGTTTATGGATCAGACACTAACTTTTAACCCACACATCGACATTCTCGTTACTAGGATTCGTAAACTTATATAGGTACTTACTTAATATTCAAGACTCTAAGGCATGTTGCTAATTTTAAAACAACCAAAATGGTGTACTTTGCTCTCTGCCAGTCAGTTGTTAACTACTGCATAACCTCTTGTAGAGGTGGAAAGGGCACAAAGAGCCATTCTCAAGGTAGGAGCTGGACTGCCTTTTCGTTTTCCAACCTCTGATTTATATTATATAAGCGCTGGGATGTACTAACAGTCAGGCAGACCTTTATACTTTCTATTTTACTTAAAAAACATACACAAAAAAAATATGACCCAAATCTCATCAAGAATAAGCGTAGAAAATGCAATGTTTGTCCAACTAACTTCTTTTACACCAGTTTCTCGCAAAGATTTTACTGTTTTCTTGATATGATTATGATTGAGGATACCTGTATAATAAAATCAACACAACACTTTCAATATACCCTCTTCGTAAATCAATCTGTAAACTAACTTTATCAAAATGGCTGAAAACTCTTGATTACCGTGCAACTGAAAATCTGCTAATTCCAATCCGCTACCCCACATTTCTATCCCCTCACAACACACACACATACACAAATTCACACTCACATACATACACCCACTCACTTACATCTACTCACATAGACTCACTCGCATACACACGTAAAACTCATTATCATATCCATTATAATAGTCAGTATTTTTGTTAACTTCATATACCTATACAGGGTGTCCCGTAAATAATGGATCAAACGTAACGGGTAGGTAGCTTACCTCATTTCCAACAACTAATTTTGAAAAAAAAAATTTTTTGAAAAAAAATTTTGAAAATATTAACAATAAGCTATTCAGAAGTTTTTGACAAAAATCATACCTAAAAATGTTATTAGTTGCAGCGACAGCATTAAAAACACTGAATGCTGTTAGAGAACATGGTAAATTTCGAAAAAAAAAATATCTTGGTTACCTTACCGATTTTTTTTAACTGTTCAAATTAGTTGTTTGGAATGAGGTAAGCTACCTACCCATTACGTTTGATCCATTATTTACGGGACAGCCTGTATAATAAGCATTGCAAGCACCATCACACATCTAGTTCATAAAACATATGGTCTAAATGTAATAATTGGGGACCTGGTGACCCGTAACACAGGTTTTCAATACCTTCTTCGGGCTCCAGTCTCTCACAAATGTTTTTATTTTTATATTCTATTTTTACACTAGATAAGCACTTTTTGTACCTACCTGCAACATTTGTGATGAGAAAATAAATTAAAATTTATTATTATTTTCATGGTTTTTGAGGTCGCTGATAAACAAAACTACCAGTCTGTCTGTAACTTGGACATAACGTTCTTGCGAATTGTAGGTTTACTATACACCCCTTTTTTTTTTTTTTTTTTTTTGTGGGTGGGAAATCATCAAATAACTTCTCCCGCTCTGGGCAGAGCAGGAGGGCGTGTCAGACTCTTACTGACTAAAACCCACCCGTGTTCCTTCAGTTGCCTGTGCCAGGGGCCACGGTAACCCTCTTGGACTTTTCCGCAACCCTAGCAGGCATCGGTCCTAGCAAACCCCGTCATTGGTGCTGACATCTCTTTGAGGCGCGCGTGGAACACAACGCGCCGTCGACCCGGGCCTGGTCCTTATCGAACGGCGAGCTGCCCATTGCTCGCCGTTCGCAGGCCCGCGCCTACGGTGGCCGGGAATCGGCCTGCGATTCCCGACGCCCAGGGCGTCTCCTGCGGCGGCTAGGGGCGTGAGGGCGCAAACTTTGCCTCTCCCTCACGCGTTCCGCCTCCTCCTTCGCGAACATTACTGCTTCGCAGAAGGAGGTGACGGCTTCCCAAGCCCTCTCGCTCCGTACCATGGCCTGGACCAAGGCCGGACGCGAGAGATCGCCACCGCCAATCGCCTCCACGAGGACACGGCGTTGCTCCGCCCAAGCCAGGCAGACCTCCACCGTATGCTCCACCGTGTCCTCCGGGCGATCCACACAATGGTGACACCCGGGCGTTTCCTCCCGCCTTATCCGGAACAGGAACCTCCCGAAACAACCGTGTCCGGTGAGGACCTGCGTCAGGCGGAAGGTGAGGACGCCGTGGCGCCTCTCTAGCCACTCCTCAAAGAGGGGACTTATCGCCGCAATTGTGGCGTGCCCAGCGCTGGGTTGCGACAATCGCACTCTCCATGCCGCCCTGAGATCCCGCCGGAGCTCTGTCCGCTGTACCGTGATTTCTCGCGGCAGCGGAGCTACGCCCCGGCGTTTCGCCTCCTCGCGCCACTCCCAAACGTGCGCGAGGACTTTTGCCTCCAGATCCCATGGCGGTAATCCGGCAAGGAGGCTCGCCGCCTCACCGGAGACCGTACGGTATCCCCGGACCAGCCGGATGGCCATGACCCTTTGGGGCGCATTCAACCAGCGGGCTGGCCGCCGCCTCAAGGAACGCGCCCACACCGGTGCCCCGTAAAGGGCCATGGACTACTATACACCCCTGACAACCCTTTGAAAGAATAAGTATATATTGTTATCAAGAAATCTCATTTCCGCATATTTTTTGTGCAACTGTTCTTTCCAAAAGTCCATTTGCGGAAATGTCTCTCGCGCAAGTGTGCTGCTACCGTTGAGAAGCCCATCTAAGTTAAGTTTGTGTCAGGGATTCGCTTATATTTCTTGCAATAAGGCCTATTGCAGATTCGATTCCGGCTGGGTAATAAATAAGTTGCGCGTTGCGATGGCTCCATAAGTGCATAATAGTAGATTATGCACCGAGGGGCTAAAGTTGTGTCTTATGTCACGGGCGTCATATTGAATCTCGAGCGCAATGAAGGATTCGGGATTTAACTCACGAGCGAAGCGAGGGAGTTAATACAAGAATCCTGAATGCAGCGAGGGATTCAAGCTAGCCCAAGGCAAAGACACCTTTAGCCCAGAGGAGGATACTCTACTTTTTACACCTACTGTGAGAAAATAATAGCCATAGTACGAAAAACAAAGTATTTATTAAATAAATGGCAACGATATGAAGAAGCAGTCGTTCTGATTTTGTAGGAAATCGAGAATATCATCCACGCGTAGTAAGGGTTTCGAGAATAGCTTTCCTCTTTCTGGCACCAAAGGGTGTTTGTTAGTAGGTACTATACTGCCAATTTAGCTGAGCATGTGAGATTCCAAATTCAAATCACATTATTGACCAGCGGGTCATAATGAAATCCAGTACAACATTATTGACCGGCTGTGCCCCCGGCCACTAATGACTCACTTTGGGTTAAGGTTGCTTGACATATAATTTGACATTTTCGAGCAGGTGGTGTGAAAAGATATTTTCGTACCACTTGCTCAAAAAAGTGACATTCTATGCCACAAAAAGCGAACATAACAACAGTCATTTTTAATCTGTTAAAAACAGGGAAAGAAAATTGTACTGAATTTCATTTATCCTCTAGGGGGAGAATGTGATTTAAATTTGGAATACTTACCGAAATTTATACTGAACTACATCTGTGTTTACACCATTGAGTTTGTATATAAAGCATTATTACATATTTTTGAAAAAGGAATACGCATTTATTATGCAGTTATGATTATTAAATAAAATTACGAAAACCGACGAGTCCGTATGAGCTTGATGCCTTTGCTTTTCCGACAAAAAAATATTAGTCTAGGAATTTGCCGCGTTTTTGTTTTCTTCAAATACATAAACGTTAAGTTTATTTTAATTTATTTTTATAAATAAGTTAATGTTCTAAAAATAATTTTAACTGTCATTATTTTTAATAAATGCTTATCTCATATTATTATTGTGTTATTTTTTTCGCAAATGGTACGAAAAGTAGAGTATTTTCCTCGGTGATAAAGCTGTCTTAGTCTTGGGTGAAATTAAATCCCTCGCTACACTCAGGACTCGTCTTAAATCCCTCGCTTCGCTCGTGATTTAAGTTTTTAACACCCTCGCTACGCTCGGGAGTAAACCTCGAGTCCTTCGTTACGCTCGCGATTTAAATCGTCACCCGCGACAGAAGACACTGCTTTATACCCTTGGTTAATAATCTACTATTATTTCGAGTGGAACTACGATACTGCATACTGCGATGGAAAAACATTTTGAATAGTTTACGTGAAAACTTTTATTTCCCCTTTAAATTATCGAAATACGTGGAAACCTATGAGCGGAATGAATTCTACGTAGAAATGAAAATTATGCTTTTTATTTTTAGTAAATTGGTACCTACTTTATTTGAAACGAGATTGAACAAAATATGCTCGCTTTTATTCGTATATTTTTATTTCATAGCAGCCTGTAGATAATTACAGCTGAAAAATTAAACGGTGGAGTTCTTGCCCATTCCTCTCCATACGAAACTACCTTTTGGAAGGGCCGACTAGAATCAATTTTATTTTAATGTAAATGTTGACGTCCAAATGTGCCTTTTATGTGCCTATTTAAAATAAATGCTTTGAGTTTGAAACAACTTATTCCACCCATGACCGACACGTCTATCCGTGTGCCAAATTTCATCCAAATCCGCCCAGCCGTCTTTGCATGTTTGAGTAACAAACAAACAAATAAACTCACTTTCGTATTTATACTGCGTACTGTACTTCATTTATATTTCGTTGCTGTACAGCACCCAAGGAAGGGGAAGAAGCAAGCTATCCCGAGCCATTCCGGAACCTGAAACCTTACCAACCAGTACAAAACTGATAAACTGTTATGACAACTAATGAAATGTTGTGATCTTCTAGAAACCAATTTCGAAGCCAAAGTTATGAAGAAACTCGTCCTATGCATGCTGCTGTTCACCTTTGGTGCGGCCTTTGAGATGTACGATGAGAACCCCGCTCTCGGGATGTACCAGAGCGAAGATAAGAACTACAACGTAAGATATTTGAATTTTAAAATAAGTACTAATAGGTATAATTTTAAATGCAGTGGTCGAGTACGTAGGTACCTACCTATTTTGAGCACAAGGTATTTTGTAGGTCAGCTAAATTAGGACACGACATGCGATTACCACAATTGTCAGATATGTATAGACCTACTTCGAGTTTCTATGGATGAAATAAATAAATGGTGGACAGTTTTTCCTTATAAATTAGGAAATGTAGTGTAACCTCAGAACATTAGTTATTGTTCTGAGAGTGTAACGTAGTTAGCTATAGCACTTGTTTCATGCATTGCGGATCCACCATACTACTGGCCATACCTCTGGTGGTATGATGGGTCTAAAACTATACCACTGAGAAAAAATAGTGTTGTGGACTACAAGGATCTGGCGCTCAGCGGCCGCTGCCGCGGCACGCTCGCTTCACTCGCTCGCCTTTAGTTGCGCTTTAATGGTCACAGTTCTAACCTAACCTAAACCAAATGCTTCACCAAGTAAATTTCTCAGTGATGGTATAGTTTTAGACCCACCATACCACCAGGGGTATGGCCAGTGGTATGGTGGGTCCGCACACGTTTCATGTCTATGGACAGTGTGACCTCGTGGCCACGATCTTCACGAAAACGAAACGAAAACTAATAAAAGAAGTCGTTGAGAACATGCCACGGGTCGCCGTGACGTGACGCGACTTGCAGAGCGACGGATGGAAACAGGTGACGCGCGCTCGTGTCGCTTGACGCGAGTCGCCTTGCAAGTCGCTTCGCTCGAGGCCGTGAACGGGGCTTTACGCCGTTTGTCCACCGCCACGTCAACGGGACGTCAACGAGAACGAGATGACGGCGCCGAAGTAGCGATATTATATATATTTACTGTGGCCGTGTGTCCTACGCACGCCGTCACCGGAACGTCACGCTCGGTTGGAAAAATCTTGTTTCTCGTTGACGTCTCGTTGACGGTGGCGGTGGACAAACGGTGTTGGTGTGGTACAGTTTAAACTTGATGTCGTCAACACATAACCAGAAAAAAAATAAGTAGGTACCAGAAAAGAATCTAATTTCATCTCGAATTCACCAGGATGAGAACTACGACTATCAAGACCTGGTCCCGTACCGGCCGGACATACGTGATGTCGTCGCGCAGAACGTGTTGCTGTACCAGCTCTTCAACTCGCTGCAAAACAGAGACGATACCCGTCATCATATGCGTTACAGGTAATTTAAATTTGTGAAGTCAATTATTTATTATGCAAATAATGGACTATCAACTTAAATTGTCCGTATATTCAAAACACAACTGTCATTCTTCGACAGTTGTATTTTTCATATAAGTGTTAATAGGGGCTATTAATATTAAAACACGGCGAATTGACGTAGGTATTTTACCTACATCATTCATAACGGTCAGTTTTGTTGTTGCTATACCTACTCTCTTATCGAAGCTCAATAAAAAAATTCTTGCCGGGATTTTAAAAGCAGCATGGCTACATAATTTTTGCGGAGTTGTCTGCCCAGGGAACAAGGGACTCTTGGAGGCTTACCTAGAATAGAACTTGACTTAGTGACTGGCGTCAGAATGTTAAGCAGCTGCTATAAATCGACCAAGATAATTATAGAACTGCGGGGTAATTTCGTATCACAATGACAATTGCAATAGGTACCTTTTATTTTGACAATTTGACAACATTCATTGCGTTATTTACGTTGTCGAGTAGACGAATTTTTCAAAGATATGAAGCAATGGATTAGGAATTTCTTTCAAAAGTCTTTGGATTGTGAAAGAAAGATTACGTTCTCGTTACCCTCTTGACATCTCAGGGCCTCAGCCTAAGGTTTTGAAGAAGTAAACAAAAGAAAGAAAAATTGTTTATTCTGCACAAACAAGACGCACATTATAAGATTTTGTAGGTAGGTACGCAAATTTGGAGAACCATATCCTACCCGAATTATTTGCGGTGGCAATTCCACTGTAAAGGCGGTTCTGCACTGCATCCGATCCGAATCCAAGAAATGTTGTCGGTGCGAAGTAGCCATAGTATGATAGTAGGGAATACCTACTTGAGTGCGAAAGCCGTATCATCGAATTTTGTTTCTTCGAAAACCTTTCAACGACGTCTGTATACTGCGACGCCTTGTTAAATCGACGTCTTGTTACTGCGATATTTCGTTACATCGAAAAACTGTACTGCGAACGATTTTACTGCGTAATTATCATACTGCGAAGCCTTGTTCAATCGATGTCTCGTTACTGCGATGTTACTTAGGAAAACTTACTTCGGACGACCAGAACCCAAAATAAAGTTGAGGAATGGCATCGTAGGTGGAATAGTCTATTAAATGATAAGTAAATGATTTTAGTGAAGTAGGTTTGAACAAACACTTTTACACGTCAATAATATTTTTTTTTAAACTAGATGAGGTCGGCGTTTCCTATCTGACTACTCTGAGAAGAAAGGCCGAAACAAACTCAGAGGTCACAGTCTCTTTTAAAGTCCAGACAAAATCTTGGTCAGATCATGTGAAGGCTATGTAGATCGGTGTCTGCAATGGTCTTTTGAGGAAAGAACCACACAGATTGAGTGGACCTGTCCAGTCAGTGCACGCATTTGTCAGTAACCGTGCAGCTCAACTCAGAACTTAAGGAGCTCAACGATTCGACGAACAATACCAAAGAAAGGACATTTGGGTAGGCCGCATCAGCTACTCAAACTGCCAGATCATGATTAAAACTGGAACAAAAACACACATAGTCCTCACATTCACAATAATTTGAACTAATATAATACTTTATACAGTAAATATTAGTGTCATTGTATATGTAAATAAGTATAGATACTTATAACAAAGATTAAAAGTAAAAATAGTTAGCGAAATAAAATAAATTAACATTGCCTGTGCTTTATTGGAGCAACTCAATCCCAAGCCTTTTTGTCCTCAATATAGTCTTTGACAGTATAATAGGCATTCTGGCATAGTTTCCTTTTTATAAAAGATTTGAATTTATTAAGGCTTAGTGCTTGAATGTGGCTAGGAAGTTTATTATAAAACGTATACATTGGCATCTAAACGAGCCACCTATTTTCTTGAGCCTGGTAGTAGGAACAACAAAGGAGAATGTGTAATGATGGGCCCACCTCTCAATAGGAATAAGACACTCATAAATGAATAGGTATGTTTATGCAGAATAAAACTTATTATTACGACTAAGGTCAAAAGTCAGTACTTTCGGAGTTATACTACTTATTATACTGCCATAAAAGTGATCGTAGTGACGTAGTTTACTTCGTTATAAGATAAACTATGGCCAGACTCAAAACGGACGGCACCTATCTGCTTGCTCCTTACCTGCGCCCCCACCCTACCCGCTGCGCCCGCCGCTTGCCCAGGCGCATTTGCAAATGGCGATCAGTCATATTGCAGTGAACATCTTCGAGACGGTTTATACGTTATAGAAATATACAGACAAAACGATTTACATGATTTAATAGAATATAATATACCAGCAGAGAATGTGTGGTTGCTGCGTGGTAGGATACAGTCACGCCACGTAAAAGCAAGAATATACTATTGCTATATATTAATTGATCGAAACCAAGTTGGAAGAAACGCGATATCACAATATTATTGCTCTTGCTTGACCGGACGGCGAACTGTAGGAAGTTGCGCTCACACTATTTGTTTGATTTGGTACCTAGGAGTTGGGAGACATCAACCATTCGTGGCCCCCGCGGGTTTTTTAAATGATGTAATTGTCTTTGATGTCCAAGACGAATAATAATTCTCTTTTGTTTTAATGTGTACTTATTATTACTATTTTACCTTATAAGTATCCATAGAGAATATGTTAGACTGACGACTTTAAGACGTCGTATCTCCGAAAGTACTAACATTTGACCATAGTTATATTAGTAACTAATGTTCCACTTAAAAAGCCCTATCCAACGGTATATCAGATGTTACTATTGAAGGGTGGGCCCAGACTCCATACATTCATTTCCCATTGTCCTTTGTGTTTGTCCCTAGTATTTAAATTATGGATATGTACCTACTTTTTAAACAGATTAATATTTTTATGTGCATACAAAAGATTTTCATAAATATACTGAGAAGGCACAGTCATTATATTAATCCCTTTAAATTTGTCTCTGAGGGAGTGTCTGGGACTTAATTTATAAATTGAACGAATTGCCCTTTTTTGTAAAACAAAAATCGTCTGAATATCGGCGGCATTTCCCCACAACAGAATACCGTACGACATTACACTATGAAAATAACTAAAGTATACTAAACGGGCTGTCTCTAAATCAGTTAAACCACGAATTTTCCTAACGGCGTATGCTGCAGAGCTAAGCTTCTTTGACAATTTATCTATATGGGGGCCCCATTGAAGCTTGGCATCCAAAGTTATGCCTAAGAATACTGTGGTATTTTCGGGTTTCAACTCTTCACCCTTTATGAGAATACTTGTTTCTACTTGTCTAACATGAGGTATAGTAAACTTAATACATTTCGTTTTTTTCTCGTTAAGAAGAAGGTTATTAACATTAAACCAGTTAACTACTTTTACGAGGGCACTATTTACATTGTCAGTAACCAGCTGCTGACGTTTGAGTTTAAATAAAAGTGAAGTGTCGTCTGCAAACAACACTATCTCATGTTTATCCTTCATGAGGTAAGGCAAGTCATTTATATAAATAAGAAATAAAAATGGACCTAGAATTGAGCCTTGAGGGACCCCCATTCATACTACCGATCCGGGAGATCTTTTCCCGTTAACATCAACTCTCTGAATCCTATCACTTAAATAAGAAGTAAGAAGATCCAGAGAGGCGTTCCGGATTCCGTAGTGGTGCAGTTTCCTGATTAATGTTTCATGAAGAACACAATCGAATGCCTTGGACAAATCGCAAAAGATGCCCAACGCATCGCATTTTTCCTCCCATGCATTATATACATGCCCTAGTAGTTCAACTCCGGCATCAGTAGTTGAACGACCCATTGTAAAACCGAACTGTATTAAATCATAATCGACATGGCCTTTAAGAAACTATTCGGGAAATGATGAAAGAGTAAACTGCTACCAACCATACTGTTGAAAAAGCTTTATCGTGTATTCGGAGGACACCGCCCCGAAAAAAATTGAGAGGTCGTTCACATGCACTTTTGAAACTATGCGAAAAAAGGCATACTATGGATTTACTTAGGAACGTTTTTTAGAGGTGTGGCAAACAATACCGAATTGTAAATAATTTGTTAGTGCAGAATATGTACTGTGCGTAGCTAATTTCGTTTAACGTTGATTATCTTTATTTATAATTATTTACTTTGTGTAATTGTACGTGGTTGTACCATTATTTTGACGTTAATAAATAAATAACAAAGAACAATTTGTTTATGTTAATGTATTTACCTAAAGTTTAATCATTTGGAGCTACAAATAAATTCAGACGAACTTTGCAATTATCTACAATCTTTACTTAAACACTAATATTCATGACAGATGCCGCTCTCTGCTTATAAAGAAATGGTAAAATGTAGGTATTGTTTTGGAAAAGAAAATCGATGTACCTACTTGGTTATCGCCGTAAGGTCGTCCGAAGTAAGTTTTCCTAAGTAACATCGCAGTAACGAGACATCGATTGAACAAGGCTTCGCAGTATGATATTTACGCAGTAAAATCGTTCGCAGTACAGTTTTTCGATGTAACGAAATATCGCAGTAACCAGACGTCGATTTAACAAGGCGTCGTCGCCGCGTCGTCGCAGTATACAGACGTTCGTTGAAAGGTTTTCGAAGAAACAAAATTCGATGATACGGCTTTCGCACTCAAGTAGGTATTCCGATAGTAGGTACTATTTGTACGAGTATGAGGGGTTGCGCAGGAGTAATAGTGTTCTGTGGGTTGCGCACTAGATCCGAACTATGTACGTCCGAATTTAGAACATCCCCAAGTCGGATTGAACTCGGATTCGGATCGGATGCAGTGCAGATCCGCTCTAAAAGTCTGTTGTCTAACTGTTTAGTCACAATACCCAAAAAATTCATCCTTATTCTGATTTCCCATTAGGTAGGTACAGTTTATTTATTTATTCTTTATTGTACTCCTTACAAGACTATTTTTTCAGGCCCAAGTACAGCATAACGGAGAACCCCTTCGCTGGTTACGGTCATGTGCCATACTCCGAGCTGATGAATCTTCGAGCTGCAGTCGCTAAGAGGCATGACGGAAATACCTACCATAAGATGAAGCCAGAAACCCCGAAGCCGGCTAAAGATGACGTCAAGATAGTTCGGAAAGGTTTATTGTCCACGAACCAATCCTTCTAATTCTGTGGAAACCTATGCCCCACTGCCTACAATCACAATTCTTCTTCTAATAGGTACAGTCAGCCTCAAAAAGATATATACATGGACCAGAATTTATTTTATTGTATTTTTGTGTTTCATAATTCTGTAAGAGCGTTTATACCTTATGAGTGGCAACGTCGCAATTTAGTGTCATATTTCGTGGTTTTCAATTTTTATCATTTAATCGGAGCTATAATTAAAAAATCTGTTTAATTAACTTTTTAGAATTATGTGAAAACTGTGTAAAAGGTAAGAAATCGTTGCGTTTACAGTTCTATTTATATGCAAATAATACATTGGAAACTTGCAGGGCGTTATTTTAATTGTAAAATACCTGTAAGCATTACGGTTACTTACTTTTTAAACACTTTCACGTACTTAATTCTAAAAAGTTAATTAAACAGATTTTTAAAATATAGCTCCGATTAAATGATAAAAATTGAAAACCACGAAATATGACACTAAATTGCGACGTTGCCACTCATAAGGTATAAACGCTCTTATGTCGGTACGGTGGGCTGCATCAATTGGGTACCCCAGTTTTATTAAAATTAACTTTGAAGGGGGGTACTCACATCGTGACGCTGACTGTACCTACCCAATGTGTACTAACATAATGTTTTGTGGCTACACGTTGATACAATATTCTTGGATTCTTGTCTTGCCTCGAAGTATAACGTCATGTTTTCGAGGCTGACCTTGAAAATGTTTACGCCAACAACTGTCTTGGTATTTTTTTCAGGTCCGTTGTGGGTGTGCTACCTGAAGCTGTGCTCCTACCCTGTCGGACTTTGAATTGTATCTACTAAGACGATGGATAATTTTAGCATGAGAAACTATAATCTCACATGTTTTTTTTAGATATTATCTCATCAAAATGTATACCTACCTATCTTCAATTAAGGATAATTATAGTGTTTTGTCATGAATATTACGTAGAATGCAGATAATTTGTGTAATAGTTGTAATACAGAACTTAATGGAAATCTCAAAAGTAGTTTTACAATAAAAGTACCTACCTTTTTTTTATGTGGGTGTGAAATCATCAAATAACTTCTCCCGCTCTGGGCGGAGCGGGAGGCCGTGTCAGACTCTTACTGACTAAAACCCACCCGTGTTCCTCCAGTTGCCTGTGCCAGGGGCCACGGTAACCCTTTCGGACTTTCCCGCAAGCCTGGCAGGCATCGGCCCTAACGGACCCCGTCATTGGTGCTGACATCTCTTTGAGGCGCGCGTGAAACACAACGCGCCGTCGACCCAGGCTTGGTCCTTATCGGACGGCGAGCTATCCATTGCTCGCCGTCCGCCGAAGTACCTACTAACCTAGCCATTACAATAGAATACTCTTCACTAAGTATGTACACCATGAAAATTACAGATAATGTAGAAATTTTACAAAGGGTGACGGGGGGGGGGGGGGGGGGATTAGATACCTACGTATTATTTTTAAATTATTTTGTTTCTTATTGTTTTAACTATCTTTTATAACGACTTCAAAAAGGACGAGATTACGCTATATCTCCAGCAATCGTAGGTCGATTTCGATTTTTTTTTTTGAATTGATGGAGTGTAGGTACTTCAGGGGTGGTCCCATATACATTTTATTAGCTTCGCTGGGGAAGTTTTTCAGTTAGCTTCAATAAAACATATTTTTTAGTAGGGGTATATGAATTTGTGGAATGAAATTCAGACCTAATGGACCTTGAATTCAAGTAGAATTTAGACTGACCTGAGAAGCGTAAGCTTAAATAATTGTGATCGACGCCGTTTAGATTAATTTTCAGTGAACGCACCCATAGATGATGCAATATTTGATGTTTTGACATCGAATTCCTTTAGTAGTGATGCCCATAGTTTCAATAATTATCGATTCACTTAGAAATACATTATGAATGTTTTCAAAGTGAATCAATATCTTTTGGTTAATTTAATTAGACGATAATTAAAATAATGTAAGATGAAAATATTGTATCATTTTATTGGCATTAAATACAAGCAATAATTTTCAAACAATGTTTTACTTTTTGATGTGAAAACTTTTTTAGGCGAGTTGAGCGTCTTTGGTAAGGGAATGGGGATCTTATGGGTTCGTGTCACCAACATGCTAATGTTAACACTATATCTGTAGCTATGCTATTTAAATTTTAAGTTTTCACTTCTGTCGGTAGATTGACGGCCTCTGCTTTTTTTTTTCAATTGTTCCTCTCGTGGCTTAAAAACTGCTTTATTATTTATATTTTTCAAACCGTCCCTTAGTTTTTAAATATAATTTATGGATTTTTTGGATGAAGATGAATTTCATTGGATAATATTTTTAATATTAAGGGAACACAATTAAATGTGTTTCAATAATAAAAAATAAAATTATCTCTACACCTTTCTAATACATGCTGTCTAATACAGTCACGTGGTAGAATTTACCTGGATTTGTGCTTTGAGACGAGCAACTCATTACAATTTGCTAACTACTGATCGTTTCCTTGACAATTCGAAAGTGCCCTGTCTGTAAATGTTTTAATTAATATAAATGCCTTAAATTTAGTTTGATCAAGTAATTACTTTGATTTTACCACTAAAAAGTTTATATTTTTACAACAAATAAGACTTTTTCTTTAAATGTTTAAATACAATAAATAACTTCTATCGACACCTCTCCGTGATCACATCCCTATTATAAAATGTCAGTCAGCCTGGGACGTTCGCAGCTGTCAAAGTCAATGTCAGTTTCACGTTTCACTTTGTGGTTTTACCTGCGCGGCTATGGCTTTCGAAAGTAAATTGTAATTATTATACGTCCTTTACGAACTTCTTTGAGTGGTTATTGAAGTCTGCAATAAAATATCGTAATTCTGTGATAACTTTTATACATTTGCATGGTGTATTAGCAAATTATGTACGAATAGGTTAAGTTTTCAAATTGGTTTCCGAAAATGTCTTTTCCGGGTGATCATTTAATGGAAAACTATGAACTTGTGCGTGGCCGTGATGAGCAGAGGCTCACAGTGCAACAAGCATATGACGAAGGTAAGTTTTTACTTATTTTACCTTATAATTTATTAAAAATCGTGGGGACTTCTTACTGTATAAATGTGTTTAGTTGGTTGATTTGCCATGGGTTTGTGACGTGGCCAAATATATTTTAGGGATACTGTATGAGATATGTAGATCTAATATTCATGAACACTAAGTATCTATTAAAAAAAAAACGTAAGTTCATTATTTATTTTTAAATATTTTCTAGGACACTGAGCAACCACTGGATTCTAATTTGCATGTTTTTGCATAAATACGCACGTTTTTATATCATAAAATGTTATCGGAACCCACACATTTAGTTTTCCTGATACATAAATGGAGCATAATTTTCAATATGAACCTAAGTACTTATTACTTTTATTCTCCATGATAACTTAATCATGTCTAAATTAAATTTTGAATTGAAAAATGCATCTCATTCAAATGATATATTTAATTTTATGTATAGTCTTATTAGTTTAAACTGAGTTAGTTTCAAACTGTATTGACACTAACTCAGAGCATTTATTTCAAACTAGCTGTGCCCTGCAGTTTCACCTGCATAAGTCTCGATCCCATGGGAATATCGAAATAAAAAGTATCCTATGTTCTAATCCAGGCATTGGTCTACCCATGTGCCAAATTTCATCCAAATCTGTTTGGCTGTTTTAGCGTGATAGTGTAACAAACAAACAAACATACAAACAATCAAAACTTTTCTCTTTATAATATTAGTTTTGATCAACCAATTACCAGGAACTTTACAACTTTAAAATTGTCAAGATGTTGGTCAGTCGGAAAGATGAAGCTAGTTGCCCATTCATAGTAGGTTCCTATTAGAATGTCATACCATATCATCATAAAAAATGTAAACTGGTCAGCATAGTAGCATAAAGAATTTAACTGCCCAATTGTGCCAGATTCACATTGAAGTATTGCTAAACTTTGAACCAATGATAGTGTTGAATCCTATTTAAATAAAAGCATAATAAACCATTCATCAGGCTCGCTTCCAAACCATTTATTTGCTACTACATATTAATATTTCATTTATTTATTAATAGTCAACTTATATTTATAGTTTATATCACACATACACATTATCAGTTAATGCAAGTTTATAGATAAATAAAGGTTGAATTATAGTTATATAAAACTGCAGAGCCTTTATATGTATAAAAGTAGACAAAACAAAAAACAAATGTTTAGGAATTGTATGTAAATTAATTAAATGAATTTGTATTTGAACTATAAGCTTATAAGCTGTGGTACAGATCAAAGAATACACCGTGGTTACCTGTAATTGAGTGTGCATTATAATATAACTTATTTATTATAAAAGCTTTATTATTGTAATAGATAACTGTAACATAATATCTCCTTGGTAATCCATAAATAAATAAATATGAAATTCAATCTGCAATGCTGTCTGTCAGTGTCCACTGAATTAATTTTAACCAGTCCCAATTACAATGAAGAATGCTTACAATTCATTATAGTGTAAAAGGATTTTATTGATATCCAATATAACTAAATTGACATAATCTGACTGAAGCACTTCATCATTAAATTGTATACATAATCATAATAAATGTATGTATCTTAATATCTCATGTATCAGTCCAAAGTATTAATTTTATTGCTTAGTTGCTGGTTTTTACTCCAAAGAAGCTGTTTGTTTTCTCATGAAACAAGCCTGTACTTGCTCTTGTATGAATAAACATATTTGCACCTGTATAATATTCCTGGTTCCCCCGACCCACCCTGTCGCATCGCATCATCTGCCCGTGCTATCACTTAGTATTCGCTTAGCATCCTTTCAGATTTTTTTATTTTTTCTCGTCTCCTAAGGATCAGAGCGTGATGTTAAATAACCCAAGCCTTCATCAAGAATTTGGCTATTAAATGCAAAAATTTTTTTTTGAATTGGACCTGGTGTTCCAAAGATTACCCCCTACATACAAACAAACAAATTTTACCTGTTTATAATAATATAGTAAGTATATTATATTAACATAGTATACTGGTGCAAAGAATAGGGTGTAAT
Source organism: Brachylomia viminalis (assembly GCA_937001585.2). Classification (NCBI taxonomy): domain Eukaryota; kingdom Metazoa; phylum Arthropoda; class Insecta; order Lepidoptera; family Noctuidae; genus Brachylomia; species Brachylomia viminalis. The sequence goes on along the minus strand of OW443303.2, from coordinate 2,962,708 downwards.
CAAGCAAGCGTGGTATAGGTTTTGGATACCTACCTCATTTTAAAAGGTAACTGTTAGGGAGTAGGTAAATGCATCTTTGTCTTTTCAAAAGTCAACTGTTGTTGCTACAACATAAAATACTAATATGTTTTAGTTAAGAATTTATCATTAATTATAAACATTTACAGCTACTTTTTCCAATGTTGAATCAGTCAGGCGTGGCAATGTACTTTCACTCAATTTGTGGTATAATATCAGGGTGCTTTCACTTTCAGAGAGACAAATATTTTTAGCTGAACCAACTTCCAGCAAATAATTTACTTTTGAAAGTTTTGGAACTTTTCTTACCAGATTGGGTACTTTACAAGTTCATAAAGGGCTAGTAAAATTAAGTTTGCCAATAAACCTAACACAACTCAAGTGCCAAAAAATCTATTAATTGCAATTATTCTCAGAAACTACATGAACTCCTTGCTGACTTTGCCCACCTCTCAGATTTGCTTCACATTTGTTCGATTCGGCACGGCCGGCCGGGCGGCAAAATCGAATATATATATTTTGCCGCCCGGCCGTGCCGAATCGTGCCGACCCGAACAAGTGTGAAACACCCCTCACACAACACTTGAACATTGGACATAATAATTGATTGCCAATAAATAAACAGACCAAAAAAAGCTAAATACAACTGGAACGTGTAATAAATACACGCTATACACCACTCTGGCCAGAGGTCAACTGAGCAGTATTCAATAAGGCCCACATTCTATATCAATTGGTATGCCTTACATTGATAACAACTTAATGTCTGAGTGATCAATTGAACGGTATTGGGCGGTCAGTTCTGCCTCAATAACAGCAGTCTGGTTCAACAGTGGCTGGGTTGTAGTTGTCCAATATGTGGGTGTTGTTGAGGCTGCTATGTAAGTTTGTTTTACTTATTATTTGGATAAAATGTATTTCTTTAAAGTCTTCTTTTTCTGTGATCTTTAAAAAAATGTTATAATTTTGCTTTGTGTCATAATTTTTAGTTCTGGTTGCATTGAGATCATAGCTTACTGCTAAGCATAGGCCTCTTCAGTTACAAGCGACTAAGCTTGATTTTCGACCGCTCTTATCCAACTTATCATATTATCCATATCGTATTCCCTGACAATTCAAAAGTGCCTGTAATTAATTGGTTTATTTGAAATAAATGCTTTGAGTTTTAGTTTATCATCAAAACAAATCGTTGCTCCACCTTGCTTCGTCTGCGCGTCCTTCCCTAGGTTTGCTGATTTGTGGTCTCCGCTCAAAATCTCTACCCGTTAGTCGTTGGTTATACGTGCAAGGCCGCCCAAGTTAGATTTTATAAGAAAGCAGTGCTGATGGACTCCAGTTCTGATGTAGTGAGGAAAAGGATTGGCCTAATATTTAACTAAGGAGGACACGCAGTATAATATATAAGTGTGTCTTAAAATAAATAGGGACTGACGTAGTATTGCGTCATTCGTATCCAATAGAAAATAGATATGCAAAATAAAAAAATGCGTTACTGACAATTTCAGAAAAGTGTTACTTCTGCAATCGTATTATTGGTACAGTCGCTTTCAAAACGTAATGTGCAAATCTTTTTGTCTGTCTTCAAAATTCCCTTTCACATATGGCCCTGCATTGTTAGACTCACATAATATCTTAATAATTATAAAAAAATGGACTTTAAAAGAGACAACAACCTCTGAGTTTGTTTCGGCATTTCTTCTCAAGTATCAGTCAGCTAGGAAATTCCGGCACCATCTAGTTTTAATATATTGACCAAAACATTTAATCTACTTACAGAATAAACATCATTTCATCGTTATACGAATTCAATAACCAACTCGGCAATTTTGAATATCCATGGGCCATCGTAATACTCTCTTTTGCACACTGACAGCATAAAATATAGAGGCCGCGAGACGCCTGGCCGATGTGATACATCAAAACTAGTCCCTGTGAGTTTTCGTTCGACAACGACATCTGTTAACATTGTTGGGATTTATCAACATCATTCTACGAACCAGTAGGCAATCGTAAGCATAGATGGCGCTATCCATAATTGTAACGTTACGCTTCGCGATCACCACGCATCAGCCACTCAAACTCCCCAGGCTAACGCGCGTTTATATATTTCACATAAAAAAACCGCTATCATTACTAAATCTCTTATAGAGTTAAACATGAATGGCCAAGTCCTATATTATTGTTATACAGGGTGGCAGGGACATCGAGGCACAAACTGAAACCACACACACAGCACATGATTCTAGACCCTAGGGCAGAAATTTTTAGTCATTTATCAAAAAAAAAAAACAAAATTAGCTGTGAAATAGAAAAGTGCCTACCTACGACATACGCGGTAAAAATGTATGGCAGAGCGAATTTATTTTTAATAACCGACGAAACGCAGAATCCATGGTAACATGTTGTTCGTCGTGGGCCACCCTGTATACTGCATTAATTTTCAACGAAACCTCTTCGTGTGCGACTGTGTCCATCATAGGCAATAGATCCACTGTGCACTTAGTCCCGCGCTTCCGCCAGACTTAGCAGTTTTGCTGACCGTACTCTGTCGTCAACGCGTTTCTAATGCAATACAAGTGTGTGGACTAAGTAAACAAATATAGAATTTGTTCTACATTTTAGATTTGTTTGAGTTTAAATATTTGATTAAATAGTAATCATAAAAATTAGGGCAAGTGTCAAGTGTGTTGTAACGAAACGTGTATTCTTTGTAATTAAATGTATTGTTGAGAATAAATATTTTATAGACAAAAGAAAGTTAGTGTTTGGCGGTAGGCAGTTTGGTATCGTAAGCGTTAAAAATATGGCTGCCTAGTGTCTACGGTTTCGCCGAAAGCTAGGCCCATAAGTGATTATTAAAAACCGAAAACTAGGCACTTTTTATCATTGCAACAATTAGAAATATTCTAGACTTAACTATCACAAGAAAGAATCAAATATTAGAAATACGGTAAGGCGAATATAGCGGTCTCTTTTCATGTTCACAACAATTAGAAATATTCTAGACTTGATTGTCGGCTACAATCCTTTGAAATACGTCTAAGTGTTCAGAACAATTGGTAGTAGTTTTTATCACTGTCATCCAACGTTACTAGCGGAGTGCTAAATGAATGACCTCTTCAATGGCTAGCGTCGTTTTATGGACCATCGGTACGTATCGTGTTAATATTGTTTCATTTATTTTAAAGATGTTTAATGTACCTATTTCAAGAATAAACTAGATTTTACTAGCAGACTCTCTAATGGCCTACTATTTGTTGAAACCTTCTACTGTTGAAAAAATATTGGTCATCAGGCCGTCCGTTTACGCTCGGGCTGTAACTAAAAGAATCTGGAAGATTACGTGGTAGATAGATAGATAGATAGATTCATTTATTTGCACGAAATATGGTAATTTACAGATATTTTAACAGACAATAGTTCTTCATATTCCGCCTACTAAATTCGGCACGCAAATTGGTCTACCATAACAAAACGATACTAAATAATTATGAGAGATCCGATTTACCCAGAAATTGTAAAGAGTTCCGTTTCGACGTCGCCGGAATATAGGAGGTGACAGCTGCAGCACAAACTCAGGGCGGTCTACCTAAACTTGCTTTGGTTGCATTCCAGCTTCAGATGAGCTTAGTTTGATTACATCAACCATTACCTACTGACCTAGTTATTTTAAGTAAAACACACCTAAAGCCGAAATCAGACGCTTCACTTTTTGCCTTTCATTCGACATCTTTCACTCTGCGTGAAACGTCTGAACACACAGGGTATAAAAGTGAACAATGAATTTGAATGAACCGATCCAACGATGTTAGATTTCGGCACTTTCACTCGCCTACCGAATGATCGAAATTTGAAATGAAAGGAACAGATGAACGTTCATTCCTATATACCTAGTCTTGTCGGTGTCGTGTGAACGTGGTATGAACGAACCATTCACTCGAGTGTCTGAAATCGGTTTAAGTAATAATCCTAGAATGGTGCATAAAAAAATATTAATTACTAATTAAATTTCTCTCTTATCCACAGGTGGCCTAAAGGCCGGTGTGTCCCGCGTAGCCCGGATAGCATACGGCATCCTCTCCCGGCGTAAAGTCGCAGAGGAAGGCGCCGCTCGCCTAGCCCGAGTGCTCTCAGCCCTAGACCTCACCGCGCTAGGCGTAGGCAGTACGCTAGGCGTAGGCGTCTACGTGCTAGCTGGTGACGTCGCCAAGAACTACGCGGGCCCCGCGGTGATATTATCTTTCCTTTTGGCGGCAGTTGCTAGTGTATTTGCAGGTGAGTTGAGAGAGAGAGAGAGATAGTCAGTATTTTTCCTATTACTAATATCGCAAGATAGACCGCAGTCCTGGTCAAGGGAAATCAGCTGGTTTCGAGAAGCACAATACCGATCGATGTAGCAATTGCTTGGGCCTATGTCCAGGAGCCTATGTCCGGCCTACGTCCAGGTTTGGACGTCTTTCGGCTGAAATGATGATGAATCTCGCCTGATGGAAAGCGATGGAAGAGGCTGTGATGAAACACGGTCTCAGAAGATGCTTATTCAGTCTTTAGTTAAAGGTTGAGGACTGATTGTTGTGATTTAGGAACTAGTACCGCATTTTGGCTGTGAATAGTAAAAATTAAAAAAAAAAAACACTGATTCAATTAATATTGTTAATTAAAAGTACGTAGGTAACGATCGGCCGTTTTATCTCTAAAATGCAAGGAAACCATTAAGTGCATCTGACCTGGAATTGTGAAGTGTTTCAGTCGATTAAGTATACCTATTACGGCAGTTAGTTGTCACCTGAAGAGGATGTACTGTGAATTGCTCGATGTCGCGGAGTGGTGATTCTATTTCAGTACATAGTGGTATTATTTGAGTCCTCAATTAAGTTCTTTTAAAATAAAAAAAACGTTAAATAGGAGTGTTAAGAAATAACAACGTTTTTTTGACGAAATTTTGAAAAGTGCCCTGCACTGTGTAGCAAGTGAAGTGTGTGAATGTCTGGGCGGTTGGATTTGCTATACAGCAGAATTATAAAAAAAAACAATATTTTATTCTTTTGCTACCTTTTTGCCTTTGAAAACGATAAGGGTCACGGTGTTTTCAAGGGCGTAAAGGTTACGAATGTTCTTTGCTCTAAGTCCGGTATCGTTTTTTGGTTAACTGAGATGATAATCAAACTAAAAAGCGGCCGCACGTTTATCGCTGGCCTTCGTTGGGGTTCCCGGGCCTTCTTCTCAGCTCTCTACCTAACCTGGGTGGGGGTAGGCAGTTGTCTAGGAACCGGAGTCTATATGTTACCTGCCGATGTGTCTAAGAACTACGCTGGACCTGCTGTTGTGATTTCATTCTTGTTGGCGGCCATTGCTAGTTCTTTTGCTGGTAAGCCTTTTGGTCCTGCTTAATTATATTACTTAGGAGTGGTTGGCATCGAGCGACGATCTTCGCAGTGTTGCTGGCAGCAGCTGGATGAGAGCTGCCGAGAACTGAGTTGAATGGCGTGCGATTGGAGAGGCCTATGTCCAGCAGTAGACTGCTGTAGGCTGGTGATGATGATGTTGGCATAATAGCGTTTCAAAAAGGGAGTTCTCACTGGAGTTCACGCCAGAAACGGGCTGTAGTTTTAGGATGGTGTGTGGGTAGTGGAACATAAGGTGGACTATCGGCTATACAATTACTATTAGATACTACACTATTGCTATCCGGTGTGTCAGCCTGTACATTTCTTTGCCAAGCGAATGGCATCTTAGCAATTACAGTATCAGTAAGATATTATGACGCGTGCCGATTATAATCAGCATGCGAGAACGTCTCAATCAATTGACATGCGAGCTAATGTTGATAGTTGGAATTGATGATGATTGTCAATCGAAAAATCTATTAACTTCGAGATCATTGTGCTGGTCGTGAAAATAATGAGGTCTTGGTGTCGATGCCAGATCTGGATGTTTTCGGTTGTAGCCCTTGAGTTTAGACTTGTCTCATAATAACGACCAGGACTTTTGGCCACTTATGTTTAAGTACAATGAAAGTCATTATCATCACCACTCTCCTTTGTCCTTATCCCAAATTAATTGGGGCAGCACCAAAGAAAGAAAGAAAGAAACAATGTTTATTCTGCACAAACAAAACGCACATTACAAATAAAAAAATAAATAAAAAAAAGACAAGTATACACATCCAACGTTGTCAAAAGCCTCTTTTTCTACCGTTCGATGTCCACCGCGCACAGGATGGATAAAAAGCAGCACATGAAGTAATGTTTTGCTCTGTTGGTGTAATTGCTGTAATGGCGTTCCAGTAGGAAGATAAATAAATAAATAAATACTGGTAGTCAGTCTTTTTCTAGCATATCTTCTTTCCCACAGTCCACCCATCGTTTGTTTGGTCTTCCCTTACTCTGATAGCCATCTACATTCATACTCAAAACTTTCCTCACGACATTTCCGTCATTAAGGGAGAGCAGTGGTGGCCTAGTGGTAACGGCCGCGACTTACGGGTTGCAGGTCGTAGGTTCGAACCCAGACAGGCGCTTTACTTTGATAATTCATCAGCATTGCTCACAAAACGGTGAAGGAAAACATCGTGAGGAAACCGGCATGTACTAGAACCAAAAAATTCGTAGACATGTGACATCTACAAACCCGCACTGGGCCCGCGTGGTGGATTACGGCCCACTCCCTCTCTGAGAGGAGGCCGGTGTCCCAGCAGTGGGAACATTATGATTTCCCTCATTTAATTAATAGATGACAAACCACTTACTTGTACAACCAGGCCGTTGTTTGGAATAGTATAAAAGTCATTATGTAATCAATGTTAAAAGATAAAACACAAATATGGTTTGTTTAATGTCTATTAACGAACAAGGACTTTGTTAATGGAAAACATAAAATAGTAATGGATTGTGACAGACAAGCCTTCATAATATGATAAAAAACAAGGTAATCAGATACGGTCCCTGTATTGTTATGACTACTTATGACTTATGAGTATGCCACTTTTCTAAAACAGTTGTTTTGTTTTGAGGACATATTTAATTCACAACTGACGAAGAAAAACTAAGAAATAAAATGAAGTAGGTTGCCCACTTACCTGAGGGGTAATTCCCGTAATTTTAAGCACGTTCACAGTCTGATCTCAGTCTCAATCTGTCAAAAATACAATCAATTTCCATAATTTTTTGACAAGTTTTTGACATTGATTGTCGCTGAGATGAGATTGCGACTTGAATTTGAACGTTTTTTAAGTACGAGAATTGCCCCTCTGATGTCTGTCTTTGGAGAGGCAGATTGAACATTAGGGTGTTGACAAAAAACCATTTTATATAAGAAAGAATATAGCTAACTTATGTACTGACAGTATATGCCGTAGCGTAGGTATTCACTTGTTCTCTTGTTTCAGGGTTATGTTACGCAGAGTTCGGCGCTCGCGTGCCCAAAGCGGGCTCAGCCTATGTCTACAGTTACGTGTGCGTCGGCGAGTTTATCGCCTTCATTATAGGATGGAACCTTATACTCGAGTATATTATAGGTAAGTCATTCAGCAAGATATTTTGTTTTGTATTCTTATTTCAGACATAACTAAAATCTAACACAACACCTACTAGGTACCTACTAACTACCTATATAAGGTACTCTTAATCAATAATTGATGTTCGTTTGTCTCACTAAATCCTGAAAATGGCTCGTCCAATTGTGATAAAACTTTGGTAAGTAACCGGAGAAGGTTTTTAAAAGGCATTGGAACACATGCTGGGCATTCGTTAGTTAGGAATATAAATTGACATAGATACCTCGTCCAAACGACTGCTTTTCAAGTAAGCAGTAACGCAGACCATTTGGGTTTTACCATGTATCTTTGACTACACGGTTTATTTCTTTGAATAAATCAATAATATTTAATCAATAATAACAAAAATATACCATTAAGATAATATACAAATATCGCGACTTAGACTTAGCTGTCTGGTTATTTTGGCTGAACCTAATTATAATCTGTATATAATTAGGTAGGTTTAAAATAAAGAATTTAGTTATAAATTTGGATTATTACATACATATACGTAAAATCCCCGATGGGTAAAGCAGGGATGTCCCTATAGTAGGTACAGTGTACTGTACACCTACATTTAGCCAGATATGTTCAAGCTTCATGTAATAGGGGGAGCCCATTGCCATCAACCGGGCACAAATCCTGACTCCGGGCTGAGAAAAGATTATTAATAAGCCGTAATAAGGTCACAACGCCAAGAATGGCAAGAGTTATCCTGAATTTAATAATATAATAGAAACCAACCTTTAGAGCAGTGGTGGCCCAGTGGTAACGGTCGCGACTTACGAGTTGTAGGTCGTAGGTTCGAACCCAGATTGGCGTTTTACTTTGTGTAAATTATTTCATCACCACTTGCTCTCAAAACGGTGAAGGAAAGCATCGTGAGAAAACCGGCATGTCCTAGAACCAAAAATTAGAAGACATGTGACTTCTGCCAACCCGCACTGGGGCCACGTGGTGGATTACGGCCCACTCACGTCACGGAGAGGAGCCCTGTGTCCCAGCAGTGGGAACATTATCGGATGATTATGCATTATGCAACCTTTTCACAGCTGCACCAATCAAGAGGCGTATTGCACATTACGGTGTAGTGTGTCAGTTATTGTAGTAGGGGGCGATATTCTTTCAGATGATGTAGTAATTAAAATAAATATTTCAGGTGCAGCATCCGTAGTAAAGGCCCTCAGTGAGTACCTGGACTCGCTACTGAACAAAGCTATTTCTACGCACCTGGAAGCGGCCATGCCTTTAGACACACCGCATCTAGCGCGGTACCCTGATGTCTTCGCCTTTTCCGTTATCATGGCGTTCTCAGGTCAGTTATATTAAAGATTTATTTTTTATAATAATAGCGAGATTACCTACAGACTCGTCCAATTTGTAGTCCGGGGCCTACTCACTAAACCCGTCGACAAAGATACGGGACCGTCCGAAACTAGTTCAATACTTCGAAATTAACCCTAATCCCGATTAATGAACATTTTTGAACGGGTAAAAACACATCGAGAGTTAGGACAACTGTCAAATCGTGTTGTCATTCATTCCTAGTTCGGGCCCCGAAATAATCTTTTGTCCGTAGATGATAAGGAGTAGAGTACGCCCGTAATTTCGGATGAAACTACGGCCTTAGTGCTTAGAGAGTAGACCCCCAGGATTCTGGTTTGGTCTAAAAGTTCTTGGCTGGGTTTGAACCAAGCAGAATGTCAAGCTGGTTGGCAAAGATAAATTTAATTAAATGAACGAGTATTTCAAGCTTCATAATAGTTATTTATGCAACTGTTGTTTAAGAAGGGGTATTAAAACTCGAATGTGGGTTTATCACACGAGGCGTAGCCAAGTATGATAATAGTAACACATGAGTGTTTTAATACCTAATTATGTACAGTTGCATACAAGACTTTATCTACACCCATGATATGCATCCTCTATAAAAGATTCTGAAACCATAGGGGGTTGTACGCTGTTGTAAGAATCCTATGTAAGTTCATGGTAAGTTTAATTGCTGAGTATCTAATACAAACAAACTATGCGTAGGTAATAATATATAATTATTTACTGTAATAATTATTTACATTTTGGATCGTACAATTATTGAAATGCACTTGAATATTTGTACCTTGTTGAATGTTGGTAGATCCAGATGTACCTACTCGGAATATTAAATTTTTGTAAACAACAAAGTAATAATTTTTCGCAATACCTACTAATATCGAACAAAAATGGCGGGACACGACGTGAATTCGAATAATCTATAAGTTTTTTTTAAATTAGTAGCTGTAGTAGTGAAACGCGCGTGCATGACATTGTTCTTTTTTTGAAATTCATAAAGATACCACGAATTGAGCAGTGAGAATGTGGCTTTTTGATGAGTAAGGAAGGGCTCGAGTTCGAGTTGAATACAACATTATATCATTTGTTTGGATGATATTATGGTTACTATGACACTGGTTGTTTTAATGTTGGTAATAAGCCAAATGTTTCAGAAACTTTTGTTTGATTGATTTTTGTTGAAGAGTACCCTAATCCTATTCCACATCCCAAGCTACCTGTCTGCCCGATTAGCATTGACAACATTTGTTATTTTTTCCAGTGGCCCTTGCATTCGGAGTGAAAGAGTCGACGAAGTTCAATAACTTCTGCACGGGTATCAACTTGTGTGTCGTGCTGTTCGTTATCATATCCGGATTTTTCAAAGGTAACCATGGTCGACAACTTATTGTCTACTTTTTCTCGGCAACCCGTTCTTGTGCAATGTTTCATTAAGGCGGTGGGTCCTCTTCATTACGTGGGCTACTATAGCTAATGTTGCTGGATACCGTCACTAAGACTAAGTCGCCACCATTTCGAGTATGTCGCAGCACGCAGCCATAAGGTTACTCATTATTAATTAATAAAATACAATACAAAATAATCTATACTGTCAAATTATTGATTAATGAACTAATACAATAAGCCCATTTATCCAGCGCTATTCATTGCAATCGATGTCTTGTCAGTTCGTCGGCCGAATCCACATCAGTTTTGTCTAGGTAGGGCTGCTCCATCGTCGAAGCCGAATAACTTGGCTACGAGTTTAAATTATGTTACTTATTATTTTATTAAAACTTGAGAACAATACTGTGACGGTGCGCTTAAAACTTTTAATATTTCTTCCAATTGGCAGTGTGTCCTATATTTTTTCTTTTAAAATTTTTGAAGCTTTTAAAACTTTATTTTTCTTCTGCAGCCGACACAAAGAACTGGCGTATTCCAGCGGAAGACGTCCCGAAGTCGCCGCACAAAGACTTCGGGACGGGAGGGTTTGCTCCGTACGGCCTCGCCGGCATCATCAAGGGAGCTGCCGTCTGCTTCTACGGGTTTATTGGTGAGATATCGTAGAGCTACATCTTCTATTTGTTTCTTGTGCTATGTGCGGGAATGGTAAAATGTCCATTCGTTTTCTTAGACCGGAACAGGGGGCACCAAGCACCAAGTCCGTCGTTTCAGCTGAAGTTACGGATGTTTCCTACTCCGTGTTACTTATGGATATAAGATTAGTCCGTGGTCCGAACTTAAAATGAATGACTAAACGTTTATACAGTTGTCTTTACTCCCGGTGTGTTTTTGGCCGTCCGGAAAAGTTAATCAATCGGGAGTAGGGTTCACTTTTAAGTATCGAACTACTTTCGGACGGGCCCGTATCCTCGTTGACGGACTTACGAGAGTAGGCTCCCTAAACAGCTCCGGTGCGACAAAATGTATTTCGACGCAGTATTTTTATTAAGGCTGAAATAAATCTTTGTATATCTTATTCCTGTACCTCTTGCGCAAACATCTAGAGCTAAAACTATAGCAATGTTGTATATCTGGCTAGCCGGTAGCCGGTTCTAAATTCGTCCACATGGCGCTGTTTAATTTCTATACAAAGTCGATGGCAGTAATAACGACGACCACACTACTTTGAAGTTCGTGCTAGTGTACTGTAACATCATATTCTTAAAATCGACTGCTGAGAATAAATAAATATTTTCAAGCAATTTAAAACACACTCATAACTTCACGCCTCAAAGGATCCGACAGAGCTGTACCTACCTACAGTACTCCCACAATTCGCCAGTCACGCTAAAGTCCCATGCAACAGGGGGCGAGCTTATTGCCATCAACCGAGCAAATCCAGACTCGCAAGTTGTTACTGAGAATTTCTTGATAGAAAAACCCTATAACGCTTTGCCCGTTCTGGGTATCGAACGCAGGACTTCATGCTTATCTGTAGCGCTTGCGACCACTAAACCAAGGAGGCATTTTTTTTTAAACATTGCCCCACTCTTGGAATTCTTTTCTCCTGTATTGTTGGTGCGTTTCCAAACATTTAAAGTCACATACATAAACAGCCAGGCCCCGAACAACTACTTGTAGGTCATACAATTTGTTCCGTGCGGGAATCGACTCCGCGACACGCAGCGCAGCAGTCAATCGCTTAACCACTGCGCCAACCTTGCCGTCAAAGTATTAAAACACATGCATCAGCTATTCATATACTAGTGTGACTTCTATACATATTATGTTGGGGAAAAGTTGTTTCGTATTTTATATACAAATTCAACACTAACAGCTCGTGTGGCATCCATATATCGAGCTTTTTTATATACACAGACTTTTTCAAATGGGTCAAAACTGTTTTGTGGTCAACCCCTAACTCTTCAGATATGTCGCATCTACTAATATATATCTTCACCACTTTTTCAAAAATGGCATTGTCTTTATCCGTAACAGGGCGAGCAGGGCGAGCTGCATCTTTGACATCAAAATTCCCGAACTGAAAACGCTTGAACTAACTTTATGCTACTCTTACTGATACTGCGCTGAGTCGATATACGTCACATATTATTTTCGCGGCTTGTGTCGCCCTTTTTTGTAATAAAACTTCAAAACGTATCGAATTTCTTCGAGATTTTCTCAAAAGGGCGGCAAAAAAAAAGTATTTACTTTTAATTTTTCTTTTTAAAATGTCATCTATTTAAATGTATCAAAATCTCTTTGGCTGTATTGTTTGTATCTGGCTGAGATACAAATAATACAGCCAAAGAGATTTTACTACATCGTTATGCCTATACGAAAAAACTTCCCCAACCTATTATGATAAATTAAAGTCACTTTTGAGTCTATATATATCCTATACAAAAATAAAATAGGTTCTTCTTAAAAAAAAAGTTTACTCTGAACCAAACCTTTAATTTCAATAAGATGTTTTTTTTTAATTTAAGAACTTTTAATCAGCTATTATTTTCTCTTGAAGGTTTCGACTGCGTGGCCACAGCGGGTGAGGAAGCGCGTCGTCCACAGAAGACGATCCCGTTCGCAGTCGTCGCGTCACTTCTCGTCGTGTTCCTAGCCTACTGCGGGGTTTCATCTGTGCTTACACTGATGGTGCCTTACTATATGCAGGTGTGTAAGGGCAATGCAGAGGGATATCCGCGGGAGAACCAAGCAAACTGACATAGCGCGAAGAATTGCCAAACTTAAGTGGCAGTGGGCAGGGCACATTGCTCGCAGAACAGATGCTTTCTTGCCCATTCTTCTCCATACGAAACTACCTTTTGGAAGGGGCGACTAGAATCAATTCTATTTTAATGTAAATGTTGACGTACAAAAGTGCCTTTTATGTGCCTACTTGAAATACACTCGAGAGCAATGAATCCGGGTCACTTAAAGAATCCTAAAAATCTCGGAAACTGAAAATGCTAGGTTAATGCAATAAATTGTATTTAATAGACAATGTAATACTCCTTAAATGAAGGTATTAAAACTTCTTAGTTATTGTAAAGTTATATCATAAAAAAATCAAATTTGAAAAAGGGCCACTTTCGAAGATGGAACTACGAAATTACAGCATTTGGTTTTGCTTTTGTTTGTAATCTGTCATTTATGTGGGTACATAAACCATGTTGATAGTGCTCTATATTCATTATTCAAGCTGAAATTATGTCGCTTACGCCTGAAGAATGCACCAGAATACTTACAATGCTGGAAACCGGCCGGAGTCAGCGCGATACAGCCAGGACTGTCGGTGTGTCGCTGTCAACAGTACAAAGAGTTCTCCGACGTTACAAAGAAACTGGTTCTAACCTACGCAGACCAGGAACGGGCAGAACCAGGTGTACCACAGCACGAGAAGACCGATACTTGGTGAACACCATGCTTCGAAATCGCTTTCTCACAGGAACTGAACTCACCAATCAGTTTCGACGCCTCGGAGGAAGTAACCCAAGTGCATGGACAGTAAGACGTCGGCTTGCTGAATCTAACTTAAAACCCCTTAGACCTGCAAACGGCCCTAAACTGGAGCGTGGGCATCGTATTTCAAGACTAAGATATGCCCAGAGCCACGTAAATTGGAGTATTGAAGATTGGTCAAAAGTTATGTTCTCCGACGAATCAAAATTTATGCTCTACAAGCACGATGGAAGACACAGAGTGTATCGAAGACCAGGGGAAAGATTCAAGCAAGCATGCATCGAAGAAAAAGTAGCCTACGGTGGTGGGTCTGTACTTGTGTGGGCCGGAATTTCTTCTGAAAGTCGCACAGAGCTGGTGATCATAGAAAACGGCTCTTTAACTAGCGTAAGATATGTGGAAGAAATCCTCAATGATCACGTTGGTCCATTTATGGTCAATTTAGGTGAGGATGCTATATTTATGCATGACAATGCCCGACCTCATACAGGTAGGATTGTGAATGACTACCTTCAAGAGATGAACATTACTCGTATGGAGTGGCCAGCGCGCAGCCCGGATATCAACCCGATCGAGCATGCTTGGGACGAGCTAGGCAGATGCGTAAAACAACGAAACCCTCCCCCAATCACGCTTCGTGAGCTCAAAATTGCTCTCACAGAGGAATGGGAGAATATTCCCCAAAATCGTATAAGGAACTTGGTGTACAGCATGCCAAACCGCGTAAACGCAGTAATGGAAGCACGAGGAGGCAATACGAAGTATTAAAATTCAAGAAAATCGTAATAAAGTTCAAAAATTTCATGTTTCCTATTTTTGTTTTAAGGAGAGATCAGCAGTTTTTTTCTTTATGTAATTTTGTGTTAATAAAATGTATTTTTTTTTACTTTCATTTAAGGAGTATTACATTGTCTATTAAATACAATTTATTGCATTAACCTATCATTTTTAGTTTCCGAGATTTTTAACATTCTTTAAGTGACCCGGATTCATTGCTCTCGAGTGTATATGCTTTGACTTTGATGGTCGATGGAGTCGAAAGTTTCTGGAGTTTTCGCGTTGGAAGGCCTCCTACAAGGTGGACCGATGACCTTGTGAAGGCCGCAGGTATCCGCTGGATGCAGGAAGCATAGAACCGGTTGAAGTGGCGGGATTTGGGGGAGGCCTATGTTATGGTCCAGCAGTGGACGTCTTTCGGCTGAAATGATTATGATGATGATGAAATGTGTAAGAAAAAAGTCATTATTTCAAAATACCCGTCATTTGGGACAAGACTGACTACTACTGAACGAAACCACAGCTGCAAGGTGGATGTTTTAAGCTCATATAGAGACTATCCGGTGAAAGGCACTGGTGAACGTGCTTTGTTTCGTGATGTCCGGAAAAGACTGTCTCGTGGTCCTCTAAAAGCTAAAAAAGGTTATAAGATATGGAGATGATTTAACGTGCAGTAGTGAAAATATCAAGATTTCTCGGTACGGTCAACCGCTCGTCGCTTGTGGCACTTGAACGTCGACAACCGCCCTCACAGCTTCGATAAAAAGGCGTGGTCATTTTTGAATGTAAAATGTCATGACATACAGTCCCTGAATTTTTTCAATCTAAATATACCACCTACATTCATAAGGTTTCATCCCAAATAAATTCACATCGATACTATTGACCCTTTTTCCGTAGGACGAGAAAGCCCCGTTCCCGTTCGTGTACGACCACCTGGGCTGGCCGTGGGCCAAGTACGCCGTCAGTGTGGGAGCCATCTGTGCGCTTTGCTCCAGGTAAATATTTACTTAGCTTTCTATCAGCCTCCCACAATGGTAAACAGGTTATTTCTCCGCCTTTTATTGTAATACCTGTGTTCACTAATAAATATTGATTGATTGATTGATGAATCCTTTATGCTTAGCAGCTATTCCTAAACTCTAACCCTCTTATTAATCAACCTGCAGTAAAGTTATCTAGTGGTTAAACCGAAGATGGTGTAACTTTTCTACGGGTTTATTAACGCATTCCCTGTCCTATGAACCACATATGGTTCAGGTTGATTATTTAACTAGTCTACTTTGTGGACAGTGAAAGTGTTAATAAGGGTGGAACTTCTTCGCGAAAAATTAAAGGCTATGCTTGTTGCACATGTTCCCGAAATTAGCCCTCTGATGTTGAAAAGCGCGGACGCTTGCAAGCAATTTTACTCGCACTAGTAAAGCATTTTTCTGAGCGACAGTAAGGGATAGACGAGAAAATATGACAGCGTAGATAAGAATAGTAGCTTATGAAACTGTTGCATAATGATATAATGATGATATTAAAACACGTTGAGGTGTTTAATAGTATCACACGAGTGTTTTAATATTAAGTTATGTGCAGTTTCATACACTGCTTTATCTACTCCCATACATTAGGATTGAACCTACTAAATAAAAGATCAAAGTTTCCCACGAAAGTCAGTACAACAAAACGTATGAATGGCGCCAAAACCCAGCACATCACCGCGCATGCGGTAAATCGGGCGCTGCCACAGACAAGTAACACTTGGAATGAAAACTTTTACGTCATGCTATAAAAAAGGCGCGCCCCGCATATGGGTTTGCCCTCTATCGTGTTGGTACAAAAATTGTTTTATAACATTATTTTGTTAGAGAAAAAGTGTTATATAATAGTCTATTTTTAAATTTCACTATTGTTTTTATAAAGTATGTCGATATAATATCGTTTTGAATTTTATTATTCGAATTTTAAGATATGAGTAGATAATAGTGTACGTGTGTACTAAAAGTTTTTAGAAAATAAAAAACGGAATGATGTAGAAGACTGTTCAAAATTTTATTGCTTTTCGAAGTAGTCTTAAAAAGTAGTACCTACTTAGTTCGAAAAAAAAAAATAGTCTCCGTTCCTTTCTAAGCACCGTCGCATGCGATGGCACCATTGACTGAAGCAGTGGGCCCACTCTTCTTTAGGGATTTCTTATTCGCCTTTATCAAACTCAGCCACGGCATCATCAGGGTTCATAAAACGAATTCCTCTAAGTTTTTCTTTCATTTTTGGAAATATATATAAGTCACAAGGTGCCAGGTCAGGACTGTACGGAGATGACTTACTTACACCACACTTTCAATAGACAAATCCTTATCTATAAAAATCAATACCACTTTTCGTTGTAATTTTATAACTCAAGAACGGATGGACCGATTTTACTAATTATTTTTTTAGAATATTTCTTGAAGTACGACGATGGTTCATACGGAGAGAACAATAAAAAAAAAATGTTTGGCGGTACGAAATTCGCGGGCTCAGCTAGTATCGTATAGTTCGTCTGGCGGAGTGAGCTGGAGCCACGGAACAGTAAAAAACAGTGGAAGTGCAAAGTAGGCGTGGCACGCGTGCAACAAATAAGCGCTGTTACGCTTACGTGGTCCCAGTCGTGTTCTAACATCGCGACGAGTTGGTAGTCTCGTGACAAATTTGTTTTACTGTAGCTATGCCGTATTGTTCCACTTTGGAGTGCAAAAATGACAGTAGGAGAAAAAATCTTAAAAATGGAGGTGTTTCGTACCATCGGTAAGTACGATTTTATTTGTTTTCTAATAAAATCTTAGTTAATTTCAATTTACTAATAATTTAATAGAGCGGCGTTTAATAGAACCTTGTTCGATTAAAATAAAGTATATTTTGGATTGATTGTATTCACTATTTAATTCTCGAAAGTACTTTGCTACTCCCTTAGTGATGTAGTCGGGTCGGATGCTGGTTTTATCGATAGATGTCGATAAAAGAATGAGTAATTGAATGAGTAATTTAATATTGACTAAATAACTTTACACTACAAATTTTAATATAAGGTTGCATAAGATTCATACACGAAATTTATTTATTATTAAAAGAGGTGTATTAGGTTGAATAGATTAATTTTTTCATATAAAGAGCAAAAATGTAATCAAACTTTTACATAATAGCGTAATTATTATAATTTTAATAATGCTTGAGACGTTGCATTGCATTGACCAGTTTATTGACCAGATTTCAGTGTGCAAACCGCCATGCCTGTTGACGCCTCAATGACAGCACAACAAATATTTCAACGCCACTCCAGTGCCACTGGACAGTTCACCGTTTTCGCTCAATGCCACTAGTGGTTTAGGCTGTTAAGTGTATAAAATAATTTCAATTTTATTTTACATCTTATTTTATCTTACTTCTTACTATAATTATAAATGTGAAAGTTTGTACGGATATTTGTTACTCTATCACGTCAGAACGGCTGAACGGATATGAATGAAATTTGGCACAGAGATAGATTATAGTCTGGAATAGCACTTAAGCTACATTTTTTTTTTAATTCGGTAGTACTTTCCCGTGAGATAATTTTCGACGTCCACGCGGGCGAAGCCGCTGGCAAGAGCTAGTTTTATTTACAAAGATAAGTATAATTAGGTTTTTTTCCCTTTGTATGGCATCTTTACCACCTCTTAAAATATGTATTTCGTATACAGAGTTGATACGACAGGGGGGCTTTCCTTTAAACTGCCTATACTAGGTACCATTTTCAAGCTCTGTACCAAAAATCAATTAAATAGGAGAAGTAATTTAGTCGCAAATGATTTTTTAAGTTTTTGCCCCGTTTGAACACGATGTATATTTCCTTACAGCTGATTATGTCTATACGCATAGGTCATGCACCTTAAAACGATAAATCTGAGTATAACCTACGATGCGTTGTTGCCGCTCTGATGCAAGTCACAAGTACAATCAAATATTTTTGCTAAAAAGATGGCAATGCAAACAAGGAAGCAGTAAATACACACACACTTGCACTTTCATTACGAGAGTGACAATCATAGCAAAACATCCCGCGCGTAAAAGAAATAGAAATAGGTCAGTGTGTTGCTATTGCATCCCAGATCCTTGCGGTCGGTAAGTGTCTCAGTGCGCCGACGATATCCTTTCGGAACGTGTGTTTCGTAACACGGAAGCTCCTGCGCTGCTTTTGTTTTGTCGAGGTCCGCGCTGACAATTGTGATTTTATTTTGTTATTGTGATAAGACGCTAAATAAGTTTAAGACCTCACTCCCATGGATTTCTTTTTGTGGGGGTACATTAAGGGTGAAGTGTATGCCTCAGAGGTAAATACAATTGTTGAACTAAAGAATTGGATTATTTTAGCATTTCACAAATTAAAGTGCTTAGCAACGGACAGTGATTTAATTAAAAAAATAAATAACAATATTCTCCGTCGGTGTTATAATTTGTGCATTAATGTGAATGGAGGACACATCGAGAATTTAAAAATGTTGTGTTTTTGTTGTGATTGTTTTGTGCGCGTACTTCAAAACCTTACTAACATAAAAGCCAGCGCGAGCGGAGGCCTAAGCCGCCGCCCGCGCCTCCGCCGGCCGCCCGCTTTGACACGAGGTAACACTCGCCGCGCTCCGACGCGCGCGCGACGTTGGCGCTTTGTTACCTAGGTATCTAAGGTCAGTTAAATTTATTTACAAAGGGTGATTGCGTTTTACTCTGATATGTAAGTTAAAAGTAGTGATGTAAATGTAAAAAGTAGTGATTGTGACATAGTATTGAATAAAGAGAAACTAGAATTCGTCTATAAATAAAACAGTTTTCCTGGGGATCACGCTCGCCTGAAGGCTGCAATGAGGTCCTCATTTAACATCTCTTGCAAGACGGCTAAGTTCAGCAGCATATTATTATGCTGTAAGAAAAATCCGTCAATACACTAATGTAGATACCGCGAGACTAATCTATTTCAGTTATTTTCATAGTATCATGTCTTACGGTATTTTATTATGGGGACGGGCTGCTGGTATTGAATGTATTTTTATTCTGCAGAAAAGAGCCATCAGAGCAATATATGGCCTCCACAGGCGCGATTCTCTAAGGGAACTGATTAAAGACATTAACATCATGACGGTACCTTGTCAATATATCTATGACCCACTATCGACCTCCGCTCTCCGGAGGGGAGTAATGTAGCGGTATCTACATCGCCATATGCGAGCTGCGCGTCATACTGACGTCACGCAAATCCTGCATCGCGCAAGCAGAGTTTACCGCGCGACTAGCATTTATACAACTTCCCGACATCAATCACTGGGCAGTTGCCCACTAGACACGACACCAGTCTGGTCGGAGGATCCTCTCTTTTCTATGGAGATATGAGTGAACTTTACACCCTGTTCCTCGCACCTCATCATTGGTGGTTTCTAATTTTTCCTTACGTACGTACATGGGTACGTAAGGAAAAATTTAATTCTTTTCAGTAAAAGAGGTGAAAGACAATTAAAGGACTAGAAATAGGGCCCAATTAGTTCAACCAGGTTTCAGACTGGCTAAAGTAGACTCATCCTTCATGGGGTACTGTTTAAAATGTTACAATGAAATACCTCCCCATATACTCCAACTGAGTGAAAAGAAATTTAAATCTTGTATAAAGCTCACACTATACAGCCAATCTTATTATAAGTTGGGGGATTACATCACTGACAAACATGCTTGTCTCAGCGCTGGTCCTGCTCCACAAGGGCGCATAAACTAATTGATTAGCATTCGAAAATATTGTTGGAGTTGATGAAGATTGTAAAAACTACAATGCAAAGACATTGTATAAATTCAATCTCTTCGTATTGTACAATTCCATAACACATGTGTGAGCACTATGCACCCACTATAAAGCTTACTTGGTTCGTTTTTCACTGACTTGAATGTGCCCTGGCGGCTGAGAGTATGTCATGCTCACTCAAATGTATCGCTGGTGGTGACGTGTGTATTGGATCATTAAGTTCCCTTCAAAATGGTTGAGCTGGATGGTGCTGATCCATACGTCATGTTCGTGAACGGGCGCCCGTTAGTGGGCACCGGTCATCTCTTAGCTGCCACGGCTTATTTTAATTCCTGAATTGTTTATTTTTATCTTTTTTATTCCGGACGCTTTTAACGTGCACGTCTTTCTAGATCGTTCTCACATGTATAATTTCAACATGAATGATGTAGGTAACAACGTTTATGTAAAAATATTTTGATTTAAAAGAGTGTCCATGGAGTTTCTTGCCCGTTCTTCTCCATTGGTACCTACTACGCTTTGAAATAAGCTTTGCTTTTGAAAAAAAAAAATGAGCAACTAGCTTCATCTTTCTGACTGACCGACCCCTTGACAATTCAAAAGTGCCTGTAATTGGTTTATTTGAATTAAATGCTTTGAGTTTGAGTTGTGGAGGTCAGATAGGCAGTCGCTCCATGTAAAATACTGGTATTCAGCTGTATATCCGGTTAGACTGGAAGCCGACCTCAACGTAGTTGGGAAAAGGTTAGGCAGATTGATTGAAAGATGATTTTCACAATTCATTTAGCACACAGCACATTTCTTTTCGCACGTGAATTTTCTCATGGAAATTCTGAAAACATTCAGCAAGTCCAAGTAGGTAAGTATTTATTTATTTGGGAGTTATTAATTTATGTACTTAAAACACATTTATATAAAGCAAGTAATTAATTATACAAACCAGCCAGGCACTGCTGGTACCTAAATAATATAATGTACCACCTAAAACCGGCACCCAGGCACCAGGCACCGCTAGTACGGATATGTACCAGCACGAACAAGCTAAAAAATACTCTTTCGTAATAGAAAAAAAATATTTTTTACTGATACATATACCAGAGCGGTGCCTGACGGTTGTCGTCTTTGGGTCCGACTGTTGACTGACGTAGTTATATATTTTTTTTAATAATGCTACTTACGTCATTCTTCCTACAGTTTTACTGAACTCCTAAGACAATTTTTTCCGAATTAAACAAGAAATTGGGTATCTTTCGATATCGATAATGAAATTCAAAATTCAATGAACTGCACTGGTCGAGTAGCAATAGATATCGACCTATGACGCGAATGTCAATCTTATGTCTAACGCAATAACATTTATAATTGAGACCACTGAGAATTCTGCCATCTATGGTTGAGTAGCTGAATTTACTCGTCAATCGCATCTTGTTGACTTATGATTACAAAACGTTGTAAATACTTTCTGCACTAAAGCAAAATAAACCCTATCGATAGAGCGTGAAGGTTTATTTTCAGACATAGGATAAGTGACTTATGCTAGTTTTTACTAATAATAAAACGACCAATTAAACGAATTGTTTATTTGTAGTACATTATAAGATTATCGGTTTATTTGTGTGAGTTTGGCGACAACGGTTCCTATAGTAAGTTTATTGCATTGCACTTCCACTGTTTTTTTCTGTTCCGTGACTGGAGCGTTGTCGTGGTGGAGGAGGATCCTTCTTGGGCCTGCTGTCTAACATTTTCCAAGACAACTGGTAAACAATGACTGACATACCAATCTGCAGTAACAGTATTTTTATTTCCTAGGACAATTGTTGCGAAATAACACGTCCGTCCAAAGAATGAGACAATCATCTTGTTCCCTTGACTTCTCCCTTTCTTTACTTTTGTAGGCAAATCTTCGAATCGAAATATCCATTGCACAGATTGACGTTTAGTTTCGGGTTCGTAACAATATATCCAGCTTTCATCACCTGTGACGATGTCATATACAGCATTCGAGTCACCTCCGTCAGGTTCCGACATACTTTCTGACGCCTAAATGTTCATGTAATTTTTTTGTACTTTACTCATACCAATGCCTAAAACTGCCCGAATCTGTAATCTGTGTGATGAAAGCTGGATATATTGTTACGAACCCGAAACTAAACGACAATCTGCGCATTTGGTTAGGTTATTTTCTATCTGTTATCGTGGTTGTTTTATGACATTGGAAAATCTATTGACATAATTATAATAAAATAAATTCTTCCAGTGACGTAAATGAGACACTGACTTCGGTATCATTTCGTTCTAAAGCAGCAATTATAGTAGAGACAGGACATTTAAATAAAAAAAAAATTGCTATATAGAATAGCTCCATTTAGCCAGCCAGTAGGTACTTTCAGCAAGTTCTATTTATTTTTTGTACAAAATTCGTGCTTGTTCCAAATTCAAAATGTTTTTATTAATTCAGTGACTAAAAGAGAGTTTAATTCACTGTTATCGATGAATCAAATGCACTTTTTCGAGTTGCAATGGTAAATACAATATTCCCCAAGCTAACCCACGCCCCCGCAGCCTGCTGGGCGCCGTGTTCCCGCTGCCGCGCATCATCTACGCGATGTCGGCGGACGGGCTGCTGTACCGCTGCCTGGGCCGCGTCAGCGAGAGGTTCCACACGCCGCTCGTCGGGACCATGGTCGCGGGGCTCTTCACAGGTGAGGCTTGTCTCGTGTAGCCCGGTGCCTCGTGTATGTCGGCGGACGGGCTGCTGTACCGCTGCCTGGGCCGCGTCAGCGAGAGGTTCCACACGCCGCTCGTCGGGACCATGGTCGCGGGGCTCTTCACAGGTGAGGCTTGTCTCGTGTAGCCCGGTGCCTCGTGTATGTCGGCGGACGGGCTGCTGTACCGCTGCCTGGGCCGCGTCAGCGAGAGGTTCCACACGCCGCTCGTCGGGACCATGGTCGCGGGGCTCTTCACAGGTGAGGCTTGTCTCGTGTAGCCCGGTGCCTCGTGTATGTCGGCGGACGGGCTGCTGTACCGCTGCCTGGGCCGCGTCAGCGAGAGGTTCCACACGCCGCTCGTCGGGACCATGGTCGCGGGGCTCTTCACAGGTGAGGCTTGTCTCGTGTAGCCCGGTGCCTCGTGTATGTCGGCGGACGGGCTGCTGTACCGCTGCCTGGGCCGCGTCAGCGAGAGGTTCCACACGCCGCTCGTCGGGACCATGGTCGCGGGGCTCTTCACAGGTGAGGCTTGTCTCGTGTAGCCCGGTGCCTCGTGTATGTCGGCGGACGGGCTGCTGTACCGCTGCCTGGGCCGCGTCAGCGAGAGGTTCCACACGCCGCTCGTCGGGACCATGGTCGCGGGGCTCTTCACAGGTGAGGCTTGTCTCGTGTAGCCCGGTGCCTCGTGTATGTCGGCGGACGGGCTGCTGTACCGCTGCCTGGGCCGCGTCAGCGAGAGGTTCCACACGCCGCTCGTCGGGACCATGGTCGCGGGGCTCTTCACAGGTGAGGCTTGTCTCGTGTAGCCCGGTGCCTCGTGTATGTCGGCGGACGGGCTGCTGTACCGCTGCCTGGGCCGCGTCAGCGAGAGGTTCCACACGCCGCTCGTCGGGACCATGGTCGCGGGGCTCTTCACAGGTGAGGCTTGTCTCGTGTAGCCCGGTGCCTCGTGTATGTCGGCGGACGGGCTGCTGTACCGCTGCCTGGGCCGCGTCAGCGAGAGGTTCCACACGCCGCTCGTCGGGACCATGGTCGCGGGGCTCTTCACAGGTGAGGCTTGTCTCGTGTAGCCCGGTGCCTCGTGTATGTCGGCGGACGGGCTGCTGTACCGCTGCCTGGGCCGCGTCAGCGAGAGGTTCCACACGCCGCTCGTCGGGACCATGGTCGCGGGGCTCTTCACAGGTGAGGCTTGTCTCGTGTAGCCCGGTGCCTCGTGTATGTCGGCGGACGGGCTGCTGTACCGCTGCCTGGGCCGCGTCAGCGAGAGGTTCCACACGCCGCTCGTCGGGACCATGGTCGCGGGGCTCTTCACAGGTGAGGCTTGTCTCGTGTAGCCCGGTGCCTCGTGTATGGACGTAGTAACCGCGTGGGTTATTGGATGATAACTGTAGACTTTCAGAAGAGAGATCTTTCAAGTTTTTGTGAAATTGTAAGAATTCTATAAAGGCTAAATACGCGAATATTATCATACGCGATTATCGCATGTATCTAGATGATTTCAAAATCCTTACTGAAAATAAGATCTTTCTAGAAGAAAAATATGCTTTATCAGGTTGTTTTTTGCAGGCACATTGGCGATGATCTTCCGGCTGGAGCAGTTGATCCACATGATGTCTATCGGCACTCTGTTAGCATATTCAATGGTCGCGTCCTGTGTACTATTACTCAGGTAAGAAACCAAATGATTATTTAGACAAATGAATAAAATTTAAATATCTGTTACTAAATAACAAAAATTTCTTTTTTACATATATTGTTTGTCTTTCTATCTGTCTGTTTGTTCCGGCTAATCTTCGAAACGGCTGGACCGATTTTCACTGAAAAATAGGTGATGCTATAAAGAGTAACACAGACTACTTTTTGTCTCGTTATCACGTTCCCGTGGGATAATTTTCGACATCCACGCGGCCGAAGCCATGGGCTGGGCAGCTGCTAGTATAAGAATAAAAGATATCCGATGTCAATTTTCGTAGTATTTCTAGAGATTACTTTATACAACCACAATCAACGATATTTTACTGCAGAGTGTTGGGATCTGCTCAGTTGCCATGTGACCTTTGTTTTTAATCGTATGAACAGTAGGATGTGCCGTGTGACCTTTGTTTTTAATCGTATGAACAGTAGGATGTGTGTGACCTTTGTTTTTAACCGTATGAACAGTGGGATGTTGCCGTGTGACCTTTGTTTTTAACCGTATGAACAGTGGGATGTGCCGTGTGACCTTTGTTTTTAACCGTATGAACAGTGGGATGTGCCGTGTGACCTTTGTTTTTAACCGTATGAACAGTGGGATGTTGCCGTGTGACCTTTGTTTTTAACCGTATGAACAGTGGGATAATGCCATGTGACCTTTGTTTTTAACTGTATGAACAGTGGGATTTAGCCGTGTGACCTTTGTTTTTAACCGTATGAACAGTGGGATGTAGCCGTGTGACCTTTGTTTTTAACCGTATGAACAGTGGGATGTGCCGTGTGACCTTTGTTTTTAACCGTATGAACAGTGGGATGTGCCGTGTGACCTTTGTTTTTAACCGTATGAACAGTGGGATGTGCCGTGTGACCTTTGTTTTTACCGTATGAACAGTGGGATGTGCCGTGTGACCTTTGTTTTTAACCGTATGAACAGTGGGATGTAGCCGTGTGACCTTTGTTTTTAACCGTATGAACAGTGGGATAATGCCATATGACCTTTGTTTTTAACTGTATGAACAGTGGGATTTAGCCGTGTGACCTATGTTTTAAACCGTATGAACAGTGGGATGTTGACGTGTGACCTTTGTTTTTAACCGTACGAACGGTGGGATGTTGACGTGTGATCCCAACATTTTACCGTAAAATACTTACAGAACAGCGCCACCGCCGTCTGAACGTCGAATAAGCGTTTGCTTATTTATGTTAGTACAGTTATAGAAGAGGCTCGTGGGTAAGTAATTACAGCCGCACGGGTTGATCGATTGGGTTAAGCTGTGCTTGCCGCGGTCGGTCCATGGATGGGTGACCATCTTTACATATCGAGACCCCTCCGTGCTTCGGAAAGCACGTTAAACCGTTGGTCCCGGCTGGCATTCTTGGATATTTGATAGCGTTACGGGTCGTCAGAAGCCTGAAAGTCTGACAACCAGTCTCACCAAGGGGTATCGTATTACCCAGTAACTGGGTTGTGGAGGTCAGTCAGACAAGCAGTCGCTCCATGTAAAATACTGGTATTTAGCTGCATCTGGTTAGACTAGATGCCGACCCCAACATAGTTTCAAGGGCTAGGTAGATTGATTGACAGTTATAGAAGGATAAAATAATGACTACAATTTCAAAACCTTTCTCCCTCCAGGTACGAGTACAGTCAGCCCGCTCATCGGACACAAGAGCCCCTAAACTTTTCGTACCGCAATGCGTTGCGACAGATCGTCAACGCAGACGCACACACACTGCCGACCAAGCTCAGTTCCATGACTGTGTCCGTACTCGTCACGTTGTATGGTAAGTAGAATGGCAGTTTGTGATGAAACAATGTTTAGTGGCAGTACAAACTGACTGAATGTGATAAAATCGTTTTGGAAGGAAAACCTACCAACCAAGCCAACTTGAGCCTTATGTGCGGGAAATAAAGTTGTAAAAATTAATTGTAAAGCTCAAGTCAGCTCTGTTGAGCTGGTAGATCCATGGTTCGTTTTGATCAGTGCAACTAGTAGACTCTTTCGACAATTCTAAAGTGCCTGAAAATGGTTTAATTGAAATGCATGCGTTCACACACTACCCTCCAAAAAGTCTTTCGCTTTTGGCGTTACAGACCCACACGCTGTTTTTCAATGTTAATTAATGTTATACGGACTTGAAGAGGGCGCCACAAAACAGATGAACTATATCTGTGACAGTAAAAGGATCACAGATTTTCTGTTTTGTTTTCGATCGATTATCTGTTAGCAAGTTGCTTTTGTTTTGATACTATATTTCTTGTATTATCCAGGTGTATGGTGCTTCATAATGATGGCAAGCATAAACCAGTACGGTGACTTGATCCTGACCGGCCACTCGGGCGCTGTGGCCATGCTGGCCATAGGCTCGGTGCTCGTAGTGTCCACGCTCATAGCTATATCCCGACAACCAGTGTCTGACAAGAAGCTGGCCTTCTCGGTAAGTATACTACACAATATAGACCAGATAACAACCTCACTGACTGGAAAACTCTCCAAGTCGCGTGACCGGTTCTCGTGTAGCTAGAGCCGAGTCTAAAGAAGTCGAAACCTAAGGAGATCCAACGGTTATACTATTTACAGAGACAAATTAAAGAGTATGTGGACGAGAAGGATATTTTATCTAGTCGAGGCTTTCTTTACCTTGAAGCGCCTTCAAAAGGTATGCCACATTACTATTACTTAGTAATAACAGCTGCACGGGTCGGTCGATCAGGTTAAGCTACGCTGGCTGCGGTTGGGCTCTTGGATGGGTGACCATCTTTACATACCGACATCCTTCCATGCCTCGGAAAACACGTTAAGCCGTTGGTCCCGGCTGTCATTCGTGGATCTATGTCAGTCGTTATGGACTGACATCAAAATGTCTGACAACCAGTCTTACCAAGGGGTATCGTATTACCCAGTAACTGGGTTGTGGAGTCAGATAGGCAGTCGCTCCATGTAAAATACTGGTATTCAGCTGCATCCGGTTAGACTGGAAGCCTACCCCAACAGTTGGGAAAGGCAGGCAGATGATGATGATGTTTATGTCTTTGTCATATTTGGGGACCCTGGGGTCCCGGGCCTTTGTAAGGCGTACGAAGAGCTGAAATCAACTCCCAGAGGGCTGTTAGACGCTTTTAATGAAATGAGGCATCATTATTACTTATTGTTATCTCTTGCGATGAAGTATTTAGTAAGCAAAGTGGTTCGCGGTTTACATATCACCAACTAACCGTTTGATAGATTTGAACCTCGACTGCGATAGGTCAACTTAGGTAATAAGTAATACGGGCTGGTGTCCGCAAGTCCACGTCAATGCGCGTATTTTGCGGATGGGTGGGGAAATCGATTATTCGATCCACCTTCCTATGACAAAGAGGTGCTTAAATGATCCGTGGCCAGTTAAAGCTGCTGTAACTCTACGAAGCTGTTGGTTAGTTAGTCGGAGAACCTGTTTCGTGAAGCGGCCATCAATTGTAGGGAGTGCTTCCCTAGCCTGCCTGCGCTCACCTAGGTCCACCCATAGTTTGTGATAGGTCTACTTACGACCAATTGGGACCGTGCACCTAACTTCTGAAGTTTCATAAGTGAGGCCAACGATCCGTAATCTCTTAGTCCATCATAGGACCTTGTATAAATTAAAGTAGATGTTTATATTATTTCCCTTGTGACAGGTACCGCTAGTCCCCTGGCTGCCTGGTATCAGCATTCTGATCAACGTGTACCTTATGCTGAACTTAGACTACATGACGTGGCTGAGGTTCGCTGTGTGGATCGCTGCCGGTAAGTTAATTTGAATCTTATTTCTGCGATCATAGAGGGGAATATCATTTTGTCAAGATATTAACCAAAAATAACTTTAATATTGTTTTTTTCGAATATTTTGTTTTAATATTATTTTATCAACGTAAATCTTGTGCGTAGGGTATTAGAATTTCGATGATAACCTGATGATATTTCGCAGACACATTTGCATGCGGTTAATATTTTAACTATCCTGCATTTAAATGATAATACATTTGAACAAATTCAAATGGCTAGTTAAAAAAACTGTTTTCATACCTTGCATTTTTACTATCAGCAAATTTTCTACATTTCGCATGTTTAATAGAATACTGACCTAATAGAGCTTGAGTCAAAATTAGGATATCTGCATTTTTTTTTGCACAGAAACCAAAAACCATTGATTAAATCAATGGTTTTTGGAAAAGTAGGATTATTTATATTTAACTGTTCATTACATATTATATTTTATTAAGCGGGCTAGACCTCGAAAGCAAAACATTAAACGGCGATTTCCCAGAATTCTACTTTTTTCAGTTAAGCCAATATTCTATTAAGCGTGCGATTTGATTAAATAGCACAATATCACGCCTGTGTAACCCTTAGGATTAAGCAGAGATTTACCCACTTTGCGCCAGTTACCAATACATGTTGCATTTTTTTTTACGGAGGCTTTGTTTTTATGAATATTACTACCAATCTTCTTCCAGCTGCCCTCGTCCCGTGGTACTTTTCTTCCATTCTCGTGTCAGCGGAATCTTTGAATAGTTACGGCCAATGTGACTTGAATGTTACTCTTATTTCTGGACTTGTGCTTGGACGACTCCAACCACAAACATTTATAAATAGATATTGGCATCAAAAACGACTTTCATTTTTCAAAACTGTTATGAGCGGTTACCGAAGTGGATATAAAAGTGTTTCCGTGGAGTTTCTTGCCCGTTCTTCTCCTTACGAACCTACTACGCTTTGTAACGGGCAACTAGCTTCATCTTTATAACTGACCGACCCTCAAATCATCGATTAAAAATAAACTTTAAATGTAAGTAGGTACCTTTCTTTTTAGTGTCGATAACCGCCATTGACCCAATAACTCTATAAGGTGAACGTCACAGCTGACGACGCCGGCTTTTATCGTGTATATTAAAAATGTGACCTTAATTTATAATTTATTGCTAATATCGGTTGTATTTTGCCCTCACGTGGTGCCATAACGTTTATAATTTATGGTATCCGTTAGAATTCAGTTGTTTTTGGGAAGGTTAATAAACAACTATCGAATATATCCGGCAATAGACGGCGTCATAATCGAGTCATTAAATTATCATAATTCAATTAATTAACATTTAACCTTAATGCTAAATCAGTGATGCAGAATTAAAATATCGGGCGATTAAACATTGGCTGTTTATTATTATTTTAGCTTAAACACTTACCCAGCCGATTTGCTCCTGGTAATGGGTTCAGGGTGTATTTAATAAAAAAAAAAATTAAAAAAATTGTGTAATATTATTTCGCACGAGTTTATTTATATAATTATCTATTTATGTAGACACTTATAAACAGACAAGAAGAAAGGAACAGAAAAATACGTACAAAGGTGATGCTTATTTCTAAAGAAATCTCTTGCAGCATACCTGCGAGAACAGTGGTGGCCCAGAGGTAACGGCTCCGACTTAAGAGATGTAGGTCGTAGGTTCAAACCCAGACAGGCGCTTTACTTTGTGTAAATAATTTCATCACCACTGCTCTCAAAACGGTGAAGGAAAACATCGTGAGGAAACCGGCATGTCCTACAACCAAAAATTCGAAGACATGTGACATCTACCAACCCGCACTGGGACCGCGTAGTTGATTACGGGTCACTCCCGCTCACAGAAAGGAGGCCTGTGTCCTAGCAGTGGGAACATTATAGGCTGATAGTACTACACCTGCTATAGGGAATTAGATAAAAAGAGATGTAGACAACGTGTGTAAGTACAAGAGAAAACAAAATACATAAAACCAAAAAACAGTTTAGATCGTTTTTTAACGCTATATTCTTGATTTATATATATTAATATACACATACAGCATGTGCTCATTAAGTAAAAAAGTTATTCTGCCGTCGTTTTAGGTTTTATTAAATAGATGACGTACCAGGTTCATTTCTGCAAATATATCAAACAAACCGGTTATTTAAATGAAGTAATCCGAGTTGTTAATTGTAAATAAATTATTTTATCTATTAGGGAAGTGAATATCATTTGATTAGGAACTGTCAAGACAAAATAATGTGACGAATCGAAACGAATCTTGTTATATTTATTTTTATTGTAACTGACCTCAAGCTTTTGGATAGGTACCTACTTGAGGTTAAAATTCCCTTTTCAAAAGTGCATGTAAAAGTATTTTGATTGGTTGACTAAAATAACAATAGCCAGGGCAATAATTGGTTCATAAACATTGCTTGGTACTCAGAATACGTGTTATATTGATTAACTAACACCGTTCTACCGAATATTCGTTATTGTTAACTTGTTAAAGAAATTGTACGTTTCATGTTTCATTAAAGCTCAAGAAACTGAGGTAAGTAAAACTATAATAATTTCAACACGGAAGTCACAATTATAGAAGAGATAATTAAATTCATTATAATTTAATTACAAAAGATATCGTGAGTAACGTTTTATTTATCATCTATTGTTTAAAAATTCTCGCAGAATCTATATAGATTGGCGCCCGAGAGTATTATTATTATTAACTTAAAGTTATTAATACTTAATTGTATTTATGGATTAAATTTTAAACGAGTTAAGGTACGAAAATAAAACAACAGTTTTGCGAAAATAACAAGTTTACACTGATTTGGAAAATAATGTTATTTGTCTTACTTGAGTTACCAAATTCAGCCAATTTATATAAGTAATATAAATACCTAATTTATTTATGAAAACAGTACCACACCTGCTTGTCGTGTCCAACAAGTCGTCTTAACACAGATCATTTTAACACATACTTGTATGTATATCTTCACTATTTTTGGTCTTTATTACCCAATAGTTAACTGAAACACTAAGTTGACTTTTCATTAAACAACACAATATATTTCGCCCTTTATCAAAATGATTTCAACTTCATCAAACTCCGCAATTGTTTCGGATTTCCACCATTTTGTTGACAATTCTATAAAAGCATTTATTTTCCCAAAATATACCAGTTTCCTTAAAATGGATTTTTCATCTATTATACTTATTCAAAATCCTGAATATATGCGGAAATAATGTCTTGTGGGTAGACTTTCCCCAAACATAATCTACATGATTGAAAGCACTATTCTTCATCACTTTGTAATCGACCACATTGGGCAGTCGCTTCCTTAGTAATTCGACGTCTTTGATGGTAGATATCTTATCGTTCTTCGCGACGATCAGCGCTATCTTCATCGTCACTTTACTCAAGTCATATTCTGGCGGTGTCGGCGTCTTGTATTTGGCCATGTTTTGTGCTAGTCCATAATCGTAGTTGGAAAATTTCTTTGTCTGACTTATCTGCACTAAATGGTTCATATTCTTCCTTGAAGTTCCGGCAGGAAAGTGGCCTAGTATGATAGGAAGGAAATCCGGTTCAATTTCAACGGCGTTTGAACCTGTCATAAGGAACAGACCATTGATAAGGCATGTTTGATAGCCTGAGTATTTTTGGCTACACACTTCGTCTATTACGGCTTTGGTTGTTGAGTTGTGGCCGATAAGTTCACCACTATTCAAGGCTTCTAGACCAATGTTGAAAATCGGCGCCATTTGTAAAACAATGGACATAAATAGTCCTGTGTTTTGTAAGAAACATATTGGTGCCAAAGAAATTAAAATCTTAATTTTGTCATTGTACTCTGGTCTCGTGGCTCCTAGGACGTACATTGACATCGTTCCTTCCGAATATCCGATGACACTTAATCTTTGTTCTCCTGTTTTGTTCAGCACGAAATCTATGCTAGCGGATACGTCGTAGTATCCTATTTCGTGGGCGCTAAAGTTCCAAAACTCTTGGTCGGAATCTGGGTCCATTTTAGTGTGTCGTCGAGAATATTTGTTGCCCCGGTAGTTCATTGCCCAGACATCGTAGTTGTCTCTGGCTAGCGCAACAGCGAATGACGTGTTTCCTCTCATGATGAAGCTGTCCGCGGAATCTATGGCGCCGTGTACGAAGAGAAGCGGTCTTGTCCTGTCTCCAGGAATATGAAACACCTTCAGGATATATCCACCTTCAGACATGACGTCATATTCTTCAGCTTTCTGAACATATTTGTTGGCGATTTCGCTGAAGGTCATTCTGGCTTCTTCTGGCATTTCCATATGTGTGGATATCTGGCTTAAAACTCTGCTAACAAATATCACAAGTCCCAAAAATGCGCTGTTCATTTTGAAGTCAAGTTTATGTTATTTTTACCGAGCGAGTTTCTGTACGTTCGCTTAGTTCGGTATGAAATAAAGGCGAACTTGTTTGTTCCTCTTCTTATATACTGTGCGACCTATTTATATGCTAAAACATAAATAAATACTAAGTATTTTATTATCGCTTCGTCACTTTTTTAACAAAGAATTTCCTACTTCATCTCGATAAATCCGTTCTTTTTAAATGTTTCTAATGTAAAATTGCAGTGTTATCATTATCACTATAAGTGTGTAGATGAATGGATCAAGAACTTAAATTATTGTTCCAGTTTGATATAAATTTTAATAATTTATTTTCATGTTGCTTGCAACTTTGACTTTGACGGCACGGTTGGCGCAGTGGTTAAGCGATGGACTGCTGCGCTGCGTGTCGCGGGTTCGATTCCCGCACGGAACAAATATTTGTATGACCTGCAAGTAGTTGTTCCGGATCTGGCTGTTTGTGTATGTGAGTTTAAATGTGTGTAAACGCACCCACGATACAGGAAAAATTCACAGGGTGGGGCAACGTTTTAAAAAAAAAAAAAACTTTTTGAATTGCATTTCAAAAGTAGAGATGCTCGTTAATGCACTATACACAAACTTGAAATGCATAAGTAGTTGTTGTAAATTTGTTTTTTTGTAAAAATACGTTATTATATTACTTTCTGAGTACAATTTAAATAAATCATAATAATTGAACAATATAAAATAGAGAAGTAAGCTAATAAAAAATCTTAATTATGCCGAAAACCAGTAAAAAATTGGTATTTATAAAAAGCTTTTGGTCCGCAGCACGATACAGGCTGAATAAACGGGTGCTAAATGGGTAAACATTATATTATAGAAATGATAACCACTGTCTTTGAGGTCAACAATGCATCGGCCATACCTGGGTATCATTACATGTGTCTAGGAGGTAACAGTAGCAATCACTTCCTTTCCGACCGACCTCATCTTGTTTTTAAAATATGATTGACGTGTAAAAGTGTTTGTACAAACCTACTTACAAAAAATTAAATCATTTATCATTTCAGAAAGGTGGTCGGCCTCTTTAAAACCCCGAATGATTATATTCCTTAATGACGGTCCTTTGTTTTTAATACATAGGAGAAAGAAATCAATAATTTTATCTTTGTTCCAATTCGCTCGCTATTAAAGTAAAGTCCTTTAGCCTATAACTGTAGACAAGACGCTATATTATTAAAAGTACAAAATCTAGGTTATAATAACTAGGGTAACAGTACCTAGTTATTATTTTAAATTGTACGTCATTTATCTGCATATTTCTACCCGCTTACACAGTCCTCTCTAGGACCTGGCCGTCCTTGCCCATGTAACCTAGAGTGACCACTTTATTATTTATTTATTTAAATAACAATAACAGACGCATATTATTTTTATCACCTCAATTTTTGGGATTCCCATTTGCTTGTGGTTGATAACCTCGAGGGTTAGCGGAACTGTGAGGTTAAGCGGTGGTTGCTTCCGGAAATCAAGAAATCGGTGACTATATTCAGGGTTACGTCACTTCCGCTTGCCCAAATGTCACAGCCTTATTTATGATTGCGCCATCTTTCTATCTATTCTGAAAGGCTACGTCTATACATATACTCGTATAAAGAGATTTTATAAAATTAAGTCGCGTTTCATCTCTGTTTGTGACCACGCTGTTCTTCTATTTTATGCGACGAATTTTGATGCGGTTTTCACCAACATTTAGAGAGTTTACTCCGGAAGGTTTATGTGTTTATTATCTATATTAATATTAAACTCACATATAATAAATTATCTTGATGTTTTGTCAACCGTACGGAGTAGGGGTAGGTGGCTAGTCACATAAACGATTTTCTGATTCATATCAATTTTGTGTTTTGTTTGCATAGCGATTTAATCATTCATTCTTCCCGAATACAAACTTATCAATTAACTAAGAAAAAGGTAATTTAAAGTAAGGGATATCCAGAGAACCGTATATATATATATTTTTTTTTTAATCTTTGCCCCACTAGGAATGTCTCCTGTATCGTGGGTGCGTTTACAAACATTTAAACTCATATACACAAACAGCCAGACCCGGAACAACTACTTGCAGGTTATACAAATATTTGTTCCGTGCGGGCATCGAACCCGCGACACGTAACGCAGCAGATTGTCAATCGCTTAACCACTGCGCCAACCGTGCCGTCAAATAATTCATTCGTCGTATAATTCAATGGTAACCAGTCTCACTAGATATTTGAATAAAAAAATATTAATTACTAGTGATTTTCATGGGCTGTAATTTCCTGGTTATATAAAAAGAAGTATAACTTAAAAAAAATCTTATGATAATATAAATTGTCACTTGTTACTTTTTAATTAGTTCAATGTACTTAAATATAGGGTTCTTATAAGTAGTTTATATGTTTGAGTTTCAAGGTCATAGAGAACATTCGGTAGAGGGCCAAAGTACGTAACAGTAAAAAAAATGATTTTAACGTCATTCATAGCGTTTGTTTACCTGAAACACACTTCAACAATATTTTACGCAGCAATAGCCCATCGGTTAAGATGCCGAATAGGGACTGATGGGTCAAGAGGTGAATTTCCGTCCGATGCGCTTTGATGTGAACCCACGTTTAGTACACGGAATACTAGCTAGCTATATACAACTTTAAGTGATAGTATTTTTTTTATAATGACATTAAATGCCTGCAACCATTGTATCCACAATTACGGGTCCATCTGTGGACTTATTAGTACGGGCAACTAAATAAAAACATTGTAAATATGGACCAATATTCCGCCGCTCATGCAGACTTGTACAGTCAGCGTCACGATGTGACTACCCCCTTCAAAGTTAATTTTAATACAACTGGGGTACCCAATTGATGCAGCCCACCGTACTAGAGCAAACTGCATCCTTTCTAACCGACCTCTTTATTCCCAGGTCTCATAATCTACGCGACATACGGCGCGTGGCACAGCTCGGAACGCAAGCGCAAAATCGACACGGTCCAAATGGCTGACTTACACAACGACAGTCAGACTGCCTTGCTGAACAACGGTCTGACGCACGCCCTCGGCTGACAAATACCTAAACCGGGACCCAAACCTGACGCCTGCGAAGAACGGGTCGTCAGTCCCACAAGTACTGTTGTGTCTTTTATTTCTAGCATTTAAATGTGTTTTGATGCCCAGTATTGATACTGAGAATGTTGAGTGTATTGTATATGTAGACGTAGAGATTTTATTTATTTATTTTATTAGAGACAAGATTTTATTAAAACATAAAATCTACCAATTAGATATAATAGGTGTAAAAAAAAGCTTAACGAAGCCGATAGTCACTTGTTCTTCCCAATTTTTTTTTTGTTCTGATCTACTTCTGGTTACGTTTATACTGAAGGTCAAAGTACCAACGTTTTTGGACGTTTTTGTTATTATTATTATTATATTTTTTGACATATCTCGGGACCCAAGGGTCCCCGACCTTTGAAAGGCGTACGAGGGCCCAAAGCCTACTCGCAGAGGCCCCTTAGACAATTTTAAGCGTTGAGGCACCAACCGGCGATTATCCCTGTATGCACTATGCAAGTGCACCCAAGGACAACCCCTGGTTGGTGCACGGCTACTGCAGAACATGGGTTCAAAAGATTGGGCTATGGGTTTGGGTGACTATAGTGGATTGGTTACCTAGAACTATGGAAGGACCCTGCCTGATCAGTGTTTTATTATACATGAAAAAAAATGGCAGGGTGTTACTTGCACACTCAATAATCTGTCGCTAACTGTCGCTAGCACTTAGTGACGTAGCAACATATCCTGAGGTGCTTGAGGAGTGGGGAGGTAGGTATTCCACGACTATCAGGACCATCCCAGAGCCCGGAAGATGATCAAAATCCCTACCAGCACTTAATGGAATATTTCCTTCCTCCGAGCACGTTTGCTCTTGCTAATCTCCACTCAAGCCGACCAATAAAGACAAGAAAGAGATGGGTGCTCTGTTCCTCGTCAGTGTTCACTCCAGCCGGTCAACAAAGGCATGCCAGAGTTGAGGAACAAGACTTCTCCCGGGAGATAGGGTCCGTGGGATCGCTCCTGCCTAACAGGTCATGCTGCCCTGCGGTTTTCTGGTTTGGCTCTTCACCCTAAACCTGTTTAAAGGAACCATCAACGGAAGCATCAAGTAAGGTACACGTTTCTCACTTGGCCATACTCTCCGCAAAATGTCTCAAAAAGATAGTTTCTCTCCCTGTCGCTGTTTTCAGAATGCTGTTGCTACTGGCCCGTGTTGTAGTTACTAATGATGATATTAATGAGACGTTAGTCGTTTTTAGTAATTGTTGCATTTTAATATAAACCTGTTTTGTGTAACATTGTGACGTTTGCTTCACATTGAAACCGTTCCCGTGGCTATAAGGAATATTAAAAAGCTTGCTCGTGTTATGCTATAGTGTTAAAACAGTCAATCAAAATAAGTATAGCGCAACAAGGATCTTTTTGGCGCCTAAATGCCGCTGGCCCGTTGACAGGGGGGCGTTTTTGCTAAACATTGGTGTTATTGCCACTTTAATAATTTAAAGGAAAACAAGATGGCGGCGTTAGTTCTGATTATGACAACGCGCCAAAAGATCTTTATACTGTAGTACAAAAAAGGTCCTTCATGCTTTATCAAAGTTACTACACAGATTCTTCTTGCGATGTAGAGTTTTTTTTTAATTCTAGCATTAACTATAAAAAAAAAACTATAAGATGTTGCGCTTACAAACAAATATTTCTTGTTGAAGGTCAAGGTAAAATATTAAAACACGTGTAACATAACCAAAACAATTCGAAAGAGCGATTTTTTTAATAATTAATTAATTTAAACGCTAGAACTGCGTGTTGTCAGTTAAACTAAAAAGAAATACCACCTTTGTCTACGAGGTATACTCGTAATTGAAATAACTTAAACCTCTTAAGGGGTCATTGTATTGTACTTATCATTGTGAACAACTTTCACTATGGGACCAACCCTGAAATTGTGAAAACAAATCACCTGTTCCCTACATTTTATTGAGTTATACGTACATAAATGAATGGAGCAAAAGATTTTTTTTTTGCAGCTGGTCATTAGTTATTGACATTACACCTTCTATAGAATCACTATTGAATATCAATTACATGCAGTAAAATATGCGTGTATCAATACTTAAAAAATGTATTAATGTTAACCCATTCTTAAATATAATTCACGAATTTTCGACGAGGATGTTTGACGCTTTAAGTATTACGGTTTCCCAATCTATGCCTTTTTTTTTTTTTTTTGAGGATGGGAAATATCAAATGACCCCTCCCGCTCTGGGCGGAGCGGAAGGGAGTGTCAGACTCTTACTGACTAAAACCCACCCGTGTTCCTTCCTTGGCCCTTTATGTTCCGGGTCAGCGGTACCCCTTTTGGATGATCCCGCTTTCCCGGCAGGCTTGGGCCCTAGTGGGCCCCCTCTTCGATGCTGACATCTCTTTGAGGCGCGCGTGGAACACGTACGCGCCGTCCAGCACGGGCCTGGTCCTGATCGGACGGTGAGCTACCCATTACTCACCGCCCGCAGGCCCGCGCCTACGGTGGCCGGGAGTCGTCACGCGGCTCCCGACGCCCGGAGCGTCCACCGCGGCGGCTTGGACGGGAGACTCTCTCCCTCTCCCGTCCCGCCACCTCCTTCGCTAGCATGACTGCTTCGCAGAAAGAGGCGACTGCCTCCCACTCCCCCTCGCCAATCTATGCCTTACATACAATCGAATAATGAAATGATATTAGTATAAGTATTTAATTAAAATATGTCTTTATTTTGTATTTTAGAGTAGTGTTTAAGGTGAAGTACATTGTACAGTAGGCCCTGCGCCAGTCGTAACAAAACGTATAAACTGACCTCTTATTCTATTGAAACTCCGTACTACGCGAGACAAGGTCAAGGTCAAAGTTGGCACCGCCGTGCGGCCTACTGTATACGTACGCTACTAAGTATTAACTATACAGTGATTATGTAGTTATAGCAAGTTATATCTTTGATAAGCGGTCCTACACACTTAAGCATCCTTATATTTTACCAGTCAAATGGTATCATACTGTTGCCGATTAGATAATTCTTGATTCATACTTAAGATTTGGAATTGCCGTACCAATCAAGATGCCAATGTAGATACGTAGATTACTGTTGGTTTCATAAGGATACTGTATGTAATATAACAGTAGCTAATAACAATGAATAACTTGATAATTAGAGGCTGTTCCAAGTTAATTACGTATTTTTAAGAGCCTGTCGTAGTTACCTATGAACTCTTCTGTACTTGCTCTTGCTGGCTTTTAGTAACGCCCAATTTTCCACTGATAAGGTTTATTGCACACGTTGATTCCTGCAAGTATTTTGACATTTCACAGTAGACCTGCTAGCTATGAATGCACTGCAAGTTAACTTCCAAAGAGTCATTACATTATGCAAGTCTACTTGCCGTGAATGGTTGCACTGTGCAAGTCTACTTGCAGTAAATGTTTACACTGTGCAAGAATGTAGAGGACTTCAACTTGCGCAATATGCATGCATAGGTTAGATGTTAACGCAAGTTTTTTAAGATAGTTTGAATCTCGATATTAAGGTTCCTATAACATATTGCGCCAAAGTATTTTATATTATTTTTGTTATTAATATTTTCACTTGGTACTTAGTACTGTAACTGTGTTTAAATTATGTTTGTAATATTAGTTTGCTATCTCCTGGCGTATATTCGAAACATTGTCACAAGAATTGCATTGTAATTCCTATCATTTAAGGCTTGCTTTTGCTTGAATATTTTGATTTCGTAACAATAGCCAATCAATGACAGCTTCGATGGTCTAGTGGTTGCAAGTGTTACTGCTGAGCATGGGGTCCTGGGTTCGATTCCCAGGTCGGGCAAAGTGTTATTAGGTTTTTCCATCTGGAATTTCTCAACCCGGAGTCTGGAT
Organism: Brachylomia viminalis; assembly: GCA_937001585.2. Classification (NCBI taxonomy): domain Eukaryota; kingdom Metazoa; phylum Arthropoda; class Insecta; order Lepidoptera; family Noctuidae; genus Brachylomia; species Brachylomia viminalis. The sequence continues at coordinate 2,922,826 of OW443303.2, read as the reverse complement.
TTATGCCCGGTGGATGGGCATAGGCTCGCCCCCTATTACATGAGACTTGAACATAACTGGCAAAATATGGGTGTACTACCTATTGGTACACCTCTGCCTAATCCTTCGGGCAAACAAGGCGTGATGATGTTATGTAGTCAATCAAGTTATGTACATAATATGTTTTTGTTGGTTTGTTATTTTCAAGGTCAAGGTCACCTGGATATTAATATTGCTTATTAAAATACAGGGTCAAATTAAATTAGCTAGTGAAACTGCAGAGTTTTTGTGGGGTCAACGACTGCTGGTAGTTTTGTTACATGAAGTATGAGTTAAAAAAATATATTTTACCAACCACGCCTGTGAAGTTTACAAAATAAAGACAGATTTTTTAAACTGATATTTCTAGTGAATACACTAACTGCGGTCGATGACCCCACAAAAAAGATCAACTTAATTATTTTTTTGTTTTATCATGTTTTGATATTGATAGGTACCTATCACGTCTGCAGAGTTTCGCTAGCTCATTAATTTTAACCCAGTATTATAATTTTTTAAATGTTATAGTTAGGAGATAGTTTTTGTTACTTAATGGCTTATTGGCTGTGAAACAGCGAGTTGAAAAATGTATCAGTAAATAAAAATAAATGAAATGTGCATTAAAATATTTATTTAGTTTTTTTTTACTATAATTTCATCGATCCTGGAAATCGATTGTCTTGGCATGGGCATGTGATGTGGAGGAATGAAGAAAATGTCGCGAGGAAAGGTTTGAGTATGAATTTGGTTATAAGAGTGGGTAAGTCTAAAGAAACTATAGATGGACTGTGTGAAAGATAATGATTGACTGAAGAAAATGAGTCTGATTGAATAAATTTTCGCTTTCCGTTGAAGTAAGAGTATAATACGATAAATGCCCGGTGAACAATAGATCACCGTGTGGAGAACAGGAGAATCCCCCGGCAATCCGTGCAGTGTGGTAGTTATAAACCATTTTTGGAATGCAAGTAGAGAGCCTCCGCTTCCTGTGTAAAGGTGATATGGCTGGAAGGGAGGTGACTACCGAGATGACGACTAAGAGCCGGTTTTTTGGTCCGAAGTTAACACATTTGATCAAATTAACACATTTTGCCAAAATGGAACCATTAGTTACTATTTTGAACAAACGGGTGAGTTCACTACGGATCAAAAAACCGGCTCTAAAAGAGAAGTATGGAATGAAAAGACATGTTAAATGCTATATGATAAAAGACTTGCCAGCAGTTGTTAAGGACGCCAAATGTTTACTGTTTGCTGAAGACGTCAAGCTGTCGCTAGAGATAAGTAAATTGGAGGACTGTGAAAGGCTTAAGAGAGACATAGACAGAGTGGTGACCTGGAGCGAGGATAACCTCTTGCAGTTCAACATCTCAAAATGCGTAAAGAACTATCACTTTCTCTCGCGCGCGTACTCCTATTCTTTATACATAGAATATAGACGGGTTGTCAATGGCCAGGGCTACGGAAGTTAGGGACTTGGGGGTTACATTCAACACGGGGCTAACGTTTCGTGACCACTTCACAAACTGCTGCAGAAAAGCCTACCGTAATTTAGGGTTTATGCTCCGTATGGTGCGTCGTTTTAATAACATCAAAGCGGTTATCGCCTTATTTAATGCCTTAGTTAGAAGTCAATTAGATGTAACGCAGTCATTTGGGCTCCACGCGAATCTAAATATCGGCTCATGCTGGAGAGAGTACAAAACAAGTTTGTGAGGTACTTATACTTGCGCTTGTATGCCGTATACCCATTTTATCCGCTTATGTACCAGACTTTATTAATTTTGGGTATGGTTGGATATAACGAACTGTGGTTCAGGAGGGATCTCGCACTCATCTCGTACATATTCAAAGTACTTAGAGGGAAAGTACCTACATAATGCGGGCATTTTAGGCCACATAGGTTTGTGTGTTCCGGACAGGTACGTGTGGCGACGTCGACAGCCACGACTGCTGGCGGAGCCGCGCGCGAGCACCAATCTTTTAAGTGAGGCGCCACTGACGCGTGCACTCCGCACTCGCAACCTCATAGCTACTGACTCGGACCTATTATGTTGTTCTCTGAGTGAGTTCACAAAGAATGCATTGTTTTTGTTTGTAATAAGTTACAAAATTTAATTATAATAATAAGTTACGATAAGAGTTTAGATTAGTAAACTATCGCATTAGGTTGCCCTGTAATGATAGGGGTAAGTTGGAAAAAAAATAAAAAATGTTGCGCCGACTGCAACTAAATTGACATAAGGGCAGGAAAACGGGGAAGATTTTAAAATAACAATACAAAATAGGCAAGTTGTAATCATTTAATCGTTCTCTGAAATAATAATTAAGTCGACTCATTCAATAAATCACAGTTTGTTAATGCTTAAACCTACGTATTTTATTAACTATAGCTAATAAGTTAATTGTATACGTTGGTCATTTATAAACTTTGTAATATTTGCTAATATTATTAAAAATATGGCCACCAATAGAAAGTATGACAAGACAAGTTGCGCCGACCCCAAATAAATTGGGGTAACGACAAGAGAATGATGGATGATGATTATAAATTTAATAATAAAAACAAAAAGATTTTTCATCTAAGATTATTAAACAGTCCGCAGCCCTCAGGCAGAGGAAGAGCTTTATTATTTTTTCTAAAACAGTACAGAGAGCGCAACGGTTTAATGGGTATTACCGAATGGGGCAATATAAATTCTTATTCATAAAACAATGCTTATAAATGACCAAGTCCCTATTAATGTAACGCTTGTCGATCACACATCTATCACAAGATAGTTCATCTAATTATTGTCTATATAGTACCTACACAACATCATAAACAACAACGTTTTGAACTTTTTTTTATATATTTAGATTTTATTTCTAATATGTCTACATTCTTTAGCCCTACATAGCAAATAATTATTCTTACACAGTTTTTTTTAAACAAAGCAAAGGGCTATCCATAAATTACCTACGTCACACGTTGAGGGGGTTGGGAGGGGGTCAACAAAGTGTGACATCGTGTGACGACGGTGAGTCATAAGCTTCGTAACGTCAGATGTATAAGTCTAAACTCTAACGAAAAACTTCAAAATATTCCCAACTGTAACAATATTATGACAAGCTTTATTTTTAAATGGCTAAATATATAGATAGATAGATAAACCATTTATTTGGTGCACACAAAAAACAGCACAACACACAAAAATACAATCAGAAGATAAATATACTTAATAATTTTATTATAAATAAACAAGGTGCCGATAAAGTAACAAGAAGAAAAACATACCTAACGCAGTAAAAGTGACACTTTGACAAATACTTAAAAACACCACCGGGGGGGGGGGGGGGGTATATGACGCCACACTAGGGCGTCACACAAATATGACCACCTGTGACTGCGAGGGGGAGGGTCTAAAAATCATAAAATCCATATGACGTAATTTATGGATGCCCCCAAATAACGACGTTGCTAAAGCTAATTAAAACAAATATTGTACCTACGATAAAAGTAAAATAAATGGAATGTCAAATTATTTTAAAGTCAAAATGGTTCTCTGGCCCTCTTGAATTTGGGTAACGGAACCCAATCTGGTATTTTTGTTGGTAAATGCAGCATAAAACAAATATATTCTAGTTATCTTATTATATTTAAGTCAAATGCACTAAAATGTGTTGATTTTGAATCTAAGTTGGTCACAAAATTTCTACTACCTATTTTTACTAGGTCACAATAAAATAAACTAATTAAATAGGTAAGTAGTAAAGTCTGTGGTAGGAATTAAATTCGTTCACTAAAATTAAAAAATGCAGGTACCTACTGAATAACGTACCTACTTGCCTACAGACAGGTAATCACAGTGTTTGTATATCTTTTGAAATTGTAACTGGATGTCTTTATTTAGTCTTTACAATGAAGGCTGCCAAAATCCTATAAGTACTAACTTATTTATGAAATAAGTAACAGTTGCCTTTCAAAAATCACTTCACTTTAACTGGTACACCTACATTTCATCTTGTCTGAATTAAATTTTTTATCTATGTGTAGTCAATCCTTATACATTAATTATTATAATATAATCTGCCCTGCAAAACCCTGTAATAAGCACTCTCAATCCTTATCAAATAAACTCAAATCTTATCGTGCCTAACTTATTGCGTACTTTAATGGTGCTTAGAGACAGCTGTGCTGCTGGGGAGTTTGTTGTGCCACTAGTTCCCAGCTAAAGCACTAGGAAGTGGTGTAGGGTGGACGTTTTGGGGAACTGTAATTATGTCATTTTGACGTTCAAAAAGTGCTGATTCTCAGCCTAATTTGAATAAATTATTTTTGATTAGGTTGACTTCAACGATCGGTTAATATCTGACTTACAACTATGGTCGAAAAGAGCAGTTCTCGTTTGAAAAAAATAAGCAATATGTATGCACCTTACCACGTGATTTCCAGGATTTTTCTAATGTCTCTCACTTTATATATCTTCAAAACATTATTGTGTAAAGGTAATTTATGACCCTGTCACATTTAATACGACTATTACAACAAACAAATTAACTAGCTTCTACCATCTTTTTTCCTTTAATTACTTGCCATTGAGGGTGTTCATGAAAATTCACGCCACCAGTTGGCGCCACTTAGACAAAAGGTCTTCTAATATAAAATATAACATGACGTTCATCATTAACGAATGATGACCGTCATCATCTATTTTATATGTTAACGCCGTTTTTTTTATAGGCGCTTTTACACTTTTGGCAGGTTCCAGGACCTGACGTCTCAGTGCTGCCACCTAGTGCCACGTCATTTGAGAAAACCCTCATTCAATACACTCTCATATCCGCAGATCGTGAACTCCGATTTACTACTAGTGGGGTCTATCTGGTTAATACAGTTTGTAGTAGGTACGACCGTACGATATAATACAATCTTTGCTATGATAATGTACACAATTCATCCATCTGTCAATATAGCCACAGTACACCCTTAAACATCAGAAGCAAATTCGTAAACACACTTCCTATCATTATGGATCAGAAAATCATACCTAGCAAAATCAGAAATATCTCAGGCGCTACTCACTCAAATGACCACACAGTGTAAGTATTCACTATTGTACCTAGTAATGGCTAAACAATACGTATGTCAGTCAGCGTTAGAACTTGGTGGTGACCACTTGTCGCTTCTCTTCAAAGACTCCGTTGGTGGTCGCCGGTTCGCTCTTCTCGCGAAGTGAGCTGTTTCTGATGCCGTAGAAGAAGTAGATTAGGTAGCCTGGAATAGATGACGAAAAGTTGTTAAAAGAGTTGCATATTAAGTTATTAGTTGAAATAAGCGTCACAATAGGTAGGTATAATATATCGACGTTATGGAAACAGCAGCATCTTCATAAACCAGCATCTGATTTTCCTCGTGATTACCTTATAAAGTTTTCAACAAGGTTATTTTTGTCAAAGTCGAAGTTAAATTACAATCGTATATTTCGATTATACCACCAAAAGGCACCTTTGAACGTCACAAATGACAAGAAAAAAGATGAATTGTTTCTAGTTGTGTCTGTCCATCCAGAAAACATTAAATACTACAAAATCAACAAATGTACAGCTCTTTATCTGTACATTTGTTGATTTTGTAATAGATAATGTTTCATCAATGATTAAGTAACTTCAACTCTCGAACATCGATCGCTAGACATAATATAAATTTTGGTATAGTCCCAGTCGCCCCCACATGGATTGCCACCAGGTGGCAATTGGGAGAAAAAAATCCCAGTTGCCACCGGGTGGCGACTGGGACCTTATTGCCCCCACTTCAAATCGCTGTACATTGCGGCGTGGATCGCCAAACCCCGCACCCCGACTCGGACAGGTTAGGTTAGAAGGGGATGGCGGGGTCGTGTGAGCGAGCGAAGCGAGCGAATAGACCCCGCCATCCCCTTCGTGGTTATTTTTTTATAAACCACACAGAAGTAGGAGCCCCGCGAAGCGGGGCTTCGTCGACCTAGCCCACCATCAACCATGCACAGAGAATAAAACCACGCACAGAATAAATAAGTTTATTCTTATTATACCAAACATTGCGCACCCATCGACATCGACAGCCAGAAAGCTAATAAGTAGTAGTAGTAGTATTTATTCTGTGCATGGTTTTTTTTTCTGTGCATGGTTGATGGTGGGCTAGGTCGACGGAGCCCCGCTTCGCGGGGCTCCTACTTCTGTGTGGTTTATAAAAAAATAACCACGAAGGGGATGGCGGGGTCTATTCGCTCGCTTCGCTCGCTCACACGACCCCGCCATCCCCTTCTAACCTAACCTGTCCGAGTCGGGGTGCGGGGTTTGGCGATCTAAGCCGCAATGTACAGCGATTTGAAGTGGGGGCAATAAGGTCCCAGTCGCCACCCGGTGGCAACTGGGATTTTTTTCTCCCAATTGCCACCTGGTGGCAATCCATGTGGGGGCGACTGGGACTATACCAAAATTTTGCGTCTACCATTGATTGATTGATCAAATACACGGAGCACAAAATACCAGGGATTCAATGTAATAAAAATATTAAACGATTGTGCTTAACTTACCAATGACAAGCCAGATGATGAACCGCACCCAGGTCTGGTAGTCCAGCTGCGCCATGAGGTACACGTTCATGCACACGCTCAGGTATGGCACTAGGGGTACTAGCGGCACCTGTAAAGTTACAAAATGATTAAGGTGTTAATTGTAATTATGTGATGTCCTATGTCCCAGAAGTTCAGAACTTTAGCAAGATTGGGATCTAGCTTCTAGAGCATCCTTGTTCTGATAGTTACCTACCTACTGCACGAGGATCTTGAATTATGATTTTGTCTAGAGGGCGCCACAATCGACTGACCCTGTTTTGTCATAAGAAATATTTAATTTCGATGTTTGGTAAGAACATTCTCAGACTGCACCCTGTTTTATGCTAGCTTGTACTGCGCTCGCTCGCTCGTAATAGGCTCCTGCTACGGCGTATGACAGAAGGGCTGACTTTAAGTAACGCAGGGCAGAGAAGCCGGCAGTCCACCAGATGCTACATGGTCACGCTGCCTATGGGCATTTGCAATACTAGCAACCACGAAACTTCGTCGCATCTCCATACAAACTTACCGTGAAGGAGAGGTTCTCGACGCTGTTCCGGGGCTGGCGGTACAGCACGACCAGCAGCAGTAGCAGCACCGCGCCCAGCGCGCCCAGCAGCGGCGCCGCCTGCTCCCAGCGCAGCAGCGAGCACGTCACAAGCGCCACCAGGACTGGATACACAGGGAATTTTCATTGGTTGATCAAAATTAAAAGTTATGTACTTAATAAAAATCTTAAGTTCATTCACTGAAAAAAATGCTCAGTTCCTCTTCCTTTATAACGAAAGTGTGCACGGCGCCAGCGCCCCTGGAAACGCGCCAGTGAATGGTTCACTCGAGTGAATGTAAATTTTTGTTTCACTCTATGTTCACACGACACCGGCAAAATTGCATAGAAATGAACGGACATCTGCTATTTACATTTCATAAAAATGAAATGATCATTCGGTAGGCGAGTGCTGAAATCCAACATCTTTGGATCGGTTCACTATTGGTTCACTTTTGATTCATTCTGTGTTCAGACGATTCACTTCAAGTGAATGATGCCGAAAGAAACATAAAAAAAAATAACATAAAGTGAAGCGTCTGATACCTATTTGCTAAATAGTATATCCATTTAATATAAGTCTGAAATCGCCAACCTGCCTTGAGCAAGCGTGGCGATCAATCCTCATGGCTCCTCTGTATGAGAAGTGGCCTTTTTTATTTATAAATAAAACGTTGCCCCACACTAGGAATTTCTCCTGTATCGTGGGTGCGTTTACAAACATTTAAAATCACATACACAAACAGCCAGACCCGGAACAACTACTTGCAGGTCATACAAATATTTGATACGTGCGGGGATCGAACCCGCGACACGTAACGCAGCAGTCAATCGCTTAACCACTGCGCCAACCGTGCCGTCTACGTACCTTTGCCACGCAGTTGGACAATAATAGGCTGGTATCATAAAAAGGCAGACAAAACCAATACTTACACAATATAAGGATAGTCCACTTGGCGATGGTGTAGGACAGCTGCGTGGGGTACTTCAGTCCCAGCAGGTTGAAAAGTTGTTTGAATACGCTGAAGGGAGTCTCCGGCGCTGGCTTAGTGGCGTGCACCTGGATCGATGACTCTTCTTCGTACCTGGAAGAAGAAAATATTGTTTTTGATTCGGTCTACAGTTTTAATTAGGAATTTTACTGTGGGGATGTTACATCCATTTGACCCCGATCATACCTTTGAAATTGACGATTGAAATTGATTGGGGACACCGTCACACAGTTGCTCAGGAATATGTTTACCCCGGGCAGAATATGCAGTTGGGTAGGAACAATTTTGAGAGGGAAGCTGATAGGAGGATTCAGCTGGGATGGGCAGCAATTGGTAAACTTCGTCAGGTCTTCACGTCGTCCATACCACAGTGCCTAAAGACGAAATTCTTCAACGCTTGCGTCCTACCAGTTATGACTTACGGAGGCGAAACGTGGACACTCACGCTTAGACTGGTCCATAAGTTTAAAGTCGCTCAGCGAGCTATGGAGAAAGCTATGCTTGGAATCTCTCTGAGGGATCAAAATCCGAAAAGAGGGGATCCGCCAGAGAACCAAGGTGACCGTCATAGCCCAAGGACTAAGCAAGCTAAAGTGGCAATGGGCTGGTCACATGGTCCTGGTCATGAGTTTTAGAGTGGAGACCGCGTTTAGGCAAAACGTAGTGTGGGACCCCCGCCGCCGGCCAGGTAAAGTGACGACTTGCGAAAGGCGGCTGGCAGAAACTGGATGAGGAGAGCCGAAGATCGGGCTCAGTGGCGTTCACTAGGAGAGGTCTACGCCATCAGTGGACGAATATAGGCTGATGATGATCATGATGCCTTTGAATTATCATAAGTAGTAGTTTAGTCACATAGGTAGTTATGATTGAATTGTGAATGAAAGATAAATATTTACCTAAGAATTAGCACGCTGGTAGCGACGATGGTGTAAGCTAGGAGGGTTCCGATGGACATCATATCAATCAGTTGGTTTAGGTTGAACAGAGCCGCCATGATAGCTGGAAAACAAAATAATTAATTAAATACCTATATTGATTTATTTGTTATGTCTAATTACCTAGGTCGTACGTTTACCATGTTAAACTATGTTTTTTGTAACGTAAAGTAATACTAATGTTTTCGCTCGTTCAGCTAGACTAATTGTAATTATTGTGGTAGGTACCTATGTAAAACACGTTTAGAGTAAAAATATCTAGTAGGTAGGTAACAACGTGTCTTGAAGTGGCTGTTTTTTTGTATTCTTAGATAAGAGTAAAGTAAACTGATAGTTACTTTTGTGGTAATATAGGTACAAGAAATTACTAGACACAACACGTTGAAGGTTATTTGTAATAGATACATCGGAAATCCATCAAGGGGATGTAGGGGAGGTCATTTGCAACCAAATTACCACGATGTCAACCATTTTCCAGTCATTTGACATTTAACATTTTTTTGAAGATACCTGGTAGCATAATGTATCTCGTTGGATAGCTGAGAAGTTGTAAATGTTTTTGGAAAGCTATGTCGATAAAGTATATCCATGTTTTTTGCAGAAATCACCCATTTTAGTCAAATAACCTGCTCAAAATTATGAAATTTGTGTGCTCGGATAAATATTAAACGATAAATAATTGTCATTTTATGATTGATTATTATGTATTGAAGTAGAAGCAGATAATAACCACCTACCAACTGTTTGTCTCTGCATCACCCAAAGGTTGACTGGTAGAAAATGCCTATGGCATTAAGTCCGCCTCTGTACATTTGTGTGCTTAAAGTGTTAAATAAATAAATAAATAATAAAATTTCTTAATACATTTTCAAAGTTGTATACAGCCAAACCAATACATATAAAATGTCAAATTACTCGAAATTGGTTGACATTTGCATGGGGGTCACAAGGGGTAATTTGGTTGCAAATTAACGCCCCTACATCCCCTTAATGGATTGACGACATATTACCATATAACCCTGTATATCTAGATATACCGATTTTTTTATTTTATTGCTGAGTGTTCTTAACCTTGATCACGCCGGATGGAAAGCGATAGATGAGGTCTATGATGGAACTAGCGCGCCAGAAGATGTCTTTACTAATCACAACATTGTAAGTTTGTGTTGTCAAGAAGCTATTTAATTAATTTATGTAATAATTCGTAAACTCGTCATTCGATCCAGTGTGATGTATGGCAGCCGGATCACATTCATCGATGAGGCGATAATTATCGACTGGTCATCACCGACGGACTGCAATCTAGTTGCACCTTTACCGCCTTATTAGATAACATGATCTAACATCGGCCGAGCCTAAACCTTCGAGCCAGTTCCTGCATTTCGAATTTTATGCCGACTTTAGTAGGTTTACAACCTAAGACAAGACTAAGTTTTCATTTTTGTAAAAGGAACTGTATTTCGATTTCTGTTAGGTTCTTATTTCAAAAACATGCTCGATGGTTTAAACCATGTCTAAGGAAAATCTTTCTTTTGTAGTCAGACTTTCAGGCTTCTGACTACCAGTAATTACTGTCAAAAATCCACGATGACTGCCGGGACCAACGGCTTAACGTGCATGTCGAGACACGGAGGGGTCTCGGTATGTAATGGATATACCCTTACGGCTGTTACTTATACATATAGCCACAAACCTCTAGACGCAACACATTGAAGGTGGTAAATATAGGAAGTATTTAAGCATAGGTACCCGTATTGTCTTTACTAATAGGTATCACAAATATTATTGATTTGTGTTGCCAAAAAGCTACGTAAATAATTTAAAAAAGACAAAAATACTAACCAGCCAGCAACCCACTCAGCAAAGTCGCAATCACGGGAGTCTGAGTCCTCTTATTAATGGCCGCCAATGGCCTGAACAACACACCATCGCTGCCCATGGCGTACAGTACCCTGGGCAAGGGAAACATGGCGCCGAGGAGGCTGGTACAGAGCGCGAAGATTGCGCCGATGGTCACGATCCACTTGATGACTGGCAGGTTGGCCTCCGTGAACACGTGGGGGAACGGTGCATCGGCATCCTGGAAGAGGAGATAGAATTTGTTTAGATTAAAGTTGATTGACTTCGCCGTTGGTCTAGCGATCACAGCAAGTGCCACTGCTTAACAGGGGGTCCTGGGTTCGATGGATCGATCCCCTGTTTAGGCAGTCTTGTTGGGTTTTTTCATTAAGAGTTGTTCGGTCGGCACCAGCTTGGAGTCTACATCTGTGACAGTTTGATGGCAATAACCTCGGCCGCTGTACTACATATTATATGGGGCTTCAAAATGTGGCTGTACCACACATCTCTGCCTACCCTTCGGGAAATACAACCGTGCATAATGATATTTTATGTTATATACCTAAAGCAAAAATAAGTCAAGTATGTATAAGTCAAGTGAGAGCGAACGGGCTCCGTGCGGGTTCGTGGATGTCACAAGTCTTCGAATCAACTAACCTGCAAATAATACGGCAGCATCATCGTCAGTACAGTCGCAATACTGAAATAAGACACGAAGATGATGATTAAAGACAGCACGATGGACAGTGGGATGTCTCTCTTGGGGTTCTTGGCCTCCTCCCCGGTGGTGGCCACGCAGTCGAAGCCCACAAAACCGAAGAAACACTTGGCTGCGCCGGCCATGATGCCTGCAAGACCCCAAGGCGCGAACCCACCGGCTCCTGCCTGGCTTTTGTATTCCTCTGGCACGTCTTCGATTGCGATCCTCCAGTTGGCTGGGTTACCTGAGGAAGAAGATGATTTTGAGTAAGTAGTATTTAACTTTTTTTGCATGTTGTGGGAATGAATGAATCAATGAATGGGGAAGGTCGGTCAAAGTAATTGTAGATGGCGTGATCATAGCTAGGTCCCTACGGCCTACTAATTTTGACATTTCGTTCATTCGTTCCATCTCGTGTTCATTCACAATTATGGTTTTATTCCACTATTTCGTTATTTTCTGTAATTTCCATATTTTAAATCAATATTTATTCGACATAAAACGAGTCAGAATTAAAAACTTTAAATATTGCTTATTTCCTCGTAATTACTTTCTTTACAATGTTTCCGACATAACCTCGAACTCTGTTTAATTAAAATAATTCCCTACGAATAGCTTTAAGCCACAATCTTCTAAGTTCAGGGTCTTTCGGAAAATGGTAGATTTCAATTTCCGAGCATTTAGGAAAACAACGAGTCATTTATGCAAACTTAAATAAAAACCACCTCACGCTTCGATCCACAATAGCACTAGATTATGGATTAGGAACAAAAACACATTACACAAGTGGCCGCGATTGCATATACTTGCATAACTTGAATAAAAACCTTAACACTCAAACATCAGGTTTATTATCGTTTGCAATATATTTACTACTTCGATTGAAAAGTAAACGTAGTCTTGAAATAAGAACAAATATATTTATGGAAAAATAAAACATAATTTCTAAGCAATAAAAAAAAAACTGTCGTAACAATACCACAACATTATTTTGTGGTCTTATTTTTCCGGCCGTTTTACATCACGCTCACGCTTTACAATATTAGCTTGTTTTGGGAACTAGGTACGACGGCGCCATTTTGACGGTTGCCACCCCCCTTGGAAAAAGCCTAAGCAGACTATAATGATTCCTAGGCTTTTCCCAACTGTGTTGGATTTCGACTTCCAGTCTAACCGGATGCAGTTGAATACCAGTATTACTTATACATGAAGGGATTGCCTCTGACCTCCACAACCCAGTTACTGGGTAGCGCGATAGCCCTTGGTAAGAAGCTGGTGGTCAGTCTTTCGGGCTTCAGACTACCCGTAACGACTGTCAAAGATCTACGAATAGTACCTACCTAACAATTCAAGCGAAACATTTATAATGAAATATAACACAATAAAATTCTTCTGTGTATTTTGAACAATAAAGCGGAGAATAAAGCCTATAGACGTGCATTTGTTGTAAGTAGGTAGTTTTATTGAAAGTAAATAGCAACTCTAGCAAGATAAGCAGCGAAACCCTGTTTGAGCTTCGTACTAACGAGAGAATACCGACTAGTTTACTATCTATACAATATAGTGTTGGTTGAGTTGATACAGTGCACTAATCTAGGCATTCGGCAAATAAACGAATATCGGAAAAGAAGGCTGGAGACGATTGACCAATTATTATATTATTCCTTACTTAATCATATTAACTTCGTTTGAGATCGGAACATAGGCGAGTGGCCAGTGTTGACTAAGTACTTATTATAAAGAACACATGAATCAAATAAATAAGAAGGACGTTATTGTTACACATTGGAAGATTAAGTTGAATTATTTATGAGCTTATGATAAAAGAAAAAGAACATCGGATAAACCTGGGAAAAATCAGAAGTAACTTAGCTACAGATGGATTCTAGATACCTACGTGGCTCTTCTACATATAAGTATATTATATAACCGCATTCGTATAATTGTATATATAATCCGTCTCTGTAGCTTTATCAGTCGACCAGCTCTTGAGTTAGATGCAATGCACGACAGATTAGAACGTGACTTGGAAAACACATATTGATAATATAATAACAAAAACTAAATCAATATTACTACGCCTTACACAATTTAAGCAAAGTCGCCAATCGCAGCACCGTTCTTACCGCGTACCACGCATTTATGTCTCTACCACACTGCGGTACGGCGGCGAAGTAATATTCTAGGGTAAATCTATAGATAGGGAACTGGCCCATAAAGCCCCAAAAAAATTGTCTTCGTGCAGTATGCATGATTCAAAACATATTTTATTAATTTTAAATTATTAACACTTCCGTCCCTATATATTTATGAATTTGCCATGGTTATCAAAAATAAATTTAACCAATTTGAATCCCTATCCACTAAACGCCATCAAGGTGCACTGACATCAAAAACCCACCAAACCGCCCTGCGCGGAAATTGCGCGGTAACTGAGAATGGCTTTAATTTTGACAGTTCAATAACATTCATTGCGTTATTTACGTTGTTATGTGTTACGTTGTTGTAAAGTGTCTACTTTACAATTCCTGTCTAGGAATAGACAAGATTTTGACGACGTAAACAGTGCACTATCAATGGTGCACTAAAATGAGGTGCTTGAAACTGTAGACTCGGCAGTATTTCTGGGCATAACAGTTGATGACAAGCTTCAGTGGGGTCACATATATCAAGCCTAGCAGGAAGGGCCGCCTACGCAGGAAAGGAAAGTAAGACAATGAAAGAAAAACACTGACAATGATACGGGTCTCCCTTGTTTCACCGAAAAGAAATTGCCAAATTATCACTTCCCAAACAATTTTCCGTATAGTTTCATTTGCCAAATTATTACTTAGCAAAAAATCTCTTCACAAATAATTGTAACGCAAACCTAATGTTTGGCAAGTGAACGTTTAAACAATAACTTGTTTGCCAACTAGTAGGTACTTTTACCAATTTTGATGTAGTCAAATATTTCAGTTGGAATAACTCATTTTACACAAAATAAAATTTGCCAAATATTAATATTAACTATTCTGGTACCTAGTATTTTTTTTTGTTAGTAGATTTTTTTTTAAATAATTAATTTCGTCTACTTATCTTGTTCAACATTGCGGTTCTGTAACCATCTCACCGTGAAAACTTAGGTGAAGTGAGGGTGGAGTGAGCTGTCAGTGTCGTCCCACTGATGCTAGGGATTGACCTAGCATTACTTACAATCACAATCGAGATTTTAATTATATTTTTTTATGTTATTTCTGTTGATCATTTTATATAATTTCAAAGCTAGTATTTAAGTGTCTAAATATTATTATTTAGCGTTTTATTTACACACAAAAAACAATGACATTCATAATATTAACACTAGAAACAAGGACAAACTACGTGCTCCCTTTCACCGGCTTCATAAGGTTCATAACTCATTTGTTGGGCTTGGTATAAACTTTGCTACTAAGCTTCCTTCTTCTTTGTTAGATATGCTTTTTAATGCGTTAAAAGCTTAAGTAAAATCTAACTTTTTTCAAAGGCATACTATTCTATCAACGATTACATATACGATAAAAATAGTTGTTCGCTGTGATTAACTCAAGACAATGTTTATGTTCTATCTCCAGAATTAGCTTACCTTCTTACAAGTTATAGGAGTTCATATAATTGTTTATTTTATTTGACTTTATTAGTCAATTTAGTTTATTTTAATTTTAATTTATTATTGTCGTAATCTATTAATTTCAGCGTGTTTTTATTGAGTTGTGTTGAAATATGTGGTTAGCTAGCGACCTCGACAATTGATCATATTATTCCCTTAGATGTCAATGCTTGCGGTAGCGTCGCGCGTCGGGGGTTGGACTGCCTTCTTCCCTCAATATGGCGTGGGGGGTAATGGCTGATTTAAAACGGTTACTTAGCAGTATTTTATAGGCTATAACTACTTGTACAACTATTACCCTGTACACCATATTTATACGCCTTGCAAGGCAGCGCGTATTGATACAACATTTATTTTTATTAAATAACATCTTTTAGGTACCACAACATTTTACCAATGTGTCACAAATAAATAATTTTGAATTTGAAGTTATTTGGGCTCAGTGTGACTGATAAATGTGTATTGTTGTACAAGTAGCTGATCCCTATCATACATTACTGATAACAACTAATTGCTAGTTAGTATAGTTAAAGTGTTTAAATCGCCGTTCTCTGTCACATAGAGAAATAAAAAGTTAAAGTAAAGGATAGATGTCGGTAGGTTGTAAAGGATATGAATCCTGGCATTTGTGTAAAATTGTTTCAAGAGACAATTTTTTTACCAGTTCTTATGTTCGTAGTACTTTGTATAATTTTCTCGCAAAGCCTTTCCTGATTTTGGTTTTACGATCAAAATCGTGATCGTTGAATACGTCGAAAAAGTATCATCATAATTTTCTTTCTCAGTGTTCTGCCCGGTCCCTATAAACCCTTCCAGACTGTTATCATTACAATCCATTAATACCAGACACGGGCAGTGATCCACCCAGAGCACAAAATCACTGCACCGGGAGCGTCTTCTACTCAGACGGCAGTTCTAATAAAATTGTTGGCGCCGAGAACTTCTATCACGGACCGCAATTCAAAGCCGTCACTTTCTATATCTCACGTGTGTCGTAGTGTGAGTAAACAGTAACACGCGTGGTTTGTATGGAAAATGTTTACAATGCCGCCTCTAGCAGCGGCCGCGGAGGCGTCGCAGTGCTCTGTAGTGATCCATTTTTCTCAATTGACTCTCATCCGTGGGAGATGTTATAAATAGCTGATAGTTAGCAGGATCTCCATCTAGACAGGAATTGCTAAATGGACACACGTGGATGTCCCGTTTACGAAGTTCATATTGTCTTACGGTCAACAGCACAGTTTTAACTACGAAAACCAACCTTAATGCTAAGAAATAAAGGAGTAACCAATGTCAAATAGCTGTCACCGCCGTGCGGTTGACTGTAGCTGCTGTATGCAAGGATTGTGTGTGAATCACACGTAAGTATGTAATGTAACTTCATATCTTTAGACTTATGACCCATAAAAAATAATCTAGTATGGCGAGTCGGGCTCCTGAATTACAGAATCTTAAAAGTATTTCACGTTTTTGTTATGCGGACATTTACATTTAAGTATTAAGCATACAATTTATCAAAGTCAAACCAATACAATGCACGAAACTATGCAATCATTTAAAGGCCAAAATAATAAAAACAGTTGCTTGCAATTTTTACCAATTTATGAATCCAGTGGACGTAGATGTTGAACATGGATCATAGAATAAACATTTTGTGAAAGATAAGATGGTTCTTATCACCATGCGTGATGATTGATGAAACAGGCACTTTGTGACTGTCAAGGAATCGATCATTACGGAAGTTTAAGTTAGTTGTTGTGTGGAGAATTATAAAAAGCGGGAAACTTCACACCAAGACCAGAGGTGGCCCACAAAACATATAATACGGCATTATTACAAAAAAAAAAAATATACGCGTCGACATGAGAACCTCCTTCCTCCCTTTTTCGTCGGTTAACAAGGATTATTTTTAGACCCAAGTTTAAATCATCTAACCATTTTTTTATTCCGAACTTTGTTTCGATTAAGTTATAGTTCTAATTACAAAAACCTAGGTCAAACACGAGTCTAAGTTGACAATTTTGCATTAAGAAATTTACGTCACAGTGTGTACGGTTCACGTAGGCAAGATGAGCTGTTAGGTACATTAAGTTGGTCCATGCTGGAAGATTGTGGAACTCACTTCCGCCTAGCATTCGAGATTTAAAATCTATTTCTCAATTCAAGTATCGTTTAAAAGAGCATGACCTTTCCTCTTAACTGTGAGAATTTATATATTTATAATTATGTTTATTTATTTTAGCAATATGTATTTATTTAAGTAGGTATATGTTATTTTTGTGCATTATATGTAGGTGCATTTAATATTCTAGTTTAGTCACAAAACAAAATTATTCTCTTCTTGTTCTCACACACTATTGTCTACGTTTCTTTTTCCTATCTCCTTTCGCGGGTCTGCTAGAAGAAATTTCTTAAGAAATAAGCAGTACCTTTGTACTCAATTTTAATATGTCGTATCTGTATCTGTTTTACTGTGCGTACATAAATCTATACATATAATAAAATGGTAGGAAAGTCAAAACTGTACATTGAATATTTTTTTTAAAGAATACTAGGGGTGTGATCTACAATCGATACCGAAGCCAAAAATATAGTTTTTAGAATTTTTGTCTGTTTGTCTGTATGTTCAGGATAAACTCAAAAATTACTGCATGGATTTACTTCAAATTTGGCACGAATATTATAAAGAAGTCGGGTCAACAAATAGGCTACATATTATCACGCTATCACCGACGGGGAACGAGCAGTAAACCTTTATTTCTTCAACGCATTCTGTAACAACGTGTAATCTAACGCCGCATATTTGAATGTTGTTATTATGTTAACCATGCTATAAGCTAGCTTCACACTATAAAAATCATGCAATATAAGTAACTTAGGCCGATAAACATTATTAAATTAATATAAGTAGTATCAATTTTAAAACAGCACCATCTATGAGATTTCAAAAACATCAAGTCGACTTACATGTGTAAGCCCTTTTTGGATATAAATAATTTAAATTTGATCATGTTGGCGAGGTAAATAGTTGTTTTTAAAAGTCATAGATGGAGTTGTGCATTTTCTTCTTAAAAACTGTATCGTTAATTCGTTTCAGAGATGAGCAAGACCATTAAAAAAAATGTGTTGCTATACGTTTTAAGCTGCTTCATCTATGTCTTATAAAATTCATCGAGTTTGTCTGTATGTAATAACAAACAGAACTCAAAAAGAACTTCATAGATTTATAACAAAATTTAATAGCACGTCACCTTCTAGACGGTGACCAAAACTAGGATAACACCCTCGCGGAGGCGAGCGTCAGTGACAGTCCCAACCGCATGCGTCATCTGTTTGCCGTCATCTTGGTGTTTTGTGGAGTCGCGAACCCGGTAGCTTTGTGGGAGAAGTATCGCCATCATCTGTCTGAAGATTTTCTACGAGCCTTGAGGCGTTCTACTGGAGACGAAGTCGAAGTAACTGATGAACGCATGCTGATCACCTGTCTCAGTTCACTTCAAGACGTGGTTATTTCTATCGGTGGCAATCTACTGGTCGAATATGGGTCACCAGCTCCCCAATCATCACCGCATCAAGACCGTATAAATCGGGAGTATAACGCTGAGACATTTAACGATCCGGGTGAAATGACCACCATACGAAATTACCATGTCGCTTTGTTCTCTTCAGAGCAAAAACAAATTTATGACACCGTCCTTGAAAGCGTTGGGCAAATCCGGAGTAAAATGTTTTCCTTCGATGCTCCTGGGGGAACAGGAAAAACATTTGTTACCACTGGCGTACTTGCAGAGGTCAGGAGGCAAGGCAAAATTGCCATTGCTGTAGCGTCGTCGGGAATCGCTGCCACACTGCTTCCGGGGGGCAAGACAGCACATGCCATGTTTAAAATTCCCATCGATTTAGAGAGCGCCGAAACGCCTGTTTGTAGTGTGTCACGTAACAGTGATAAGGGACACGTGCTCAAGGATTGCTCTCTGATCGTATGGGATGAGTGTACGATGGCCAATAGGAAGGCAGTTGAGGCCGTGGACAGAACCTTGCAGGACATCCGCAGGAACGAACATTTGATGAGTGGTGTCACAGTTCTGTTCAGTGGCGATTTCCGACAAACGCTTCCCGTGGTGACGCGGGGATCGAGGGCTGACGAGGTGAATGCTTCGTTGAAACGATCTTCGTTGTGGTCACGAGTTCGTACGCTGCGCTTGACCATTAATATGAGAGCTCGGCTCGGCGGCAATGCACGTGCTCAAGAATTCTCCGATGTCCTTCTAAGTCTTGGCGAAGGCACTCTACCAGAGGAGAGAGGTGGACAGGTGGTGCTTCCAGAGTCTCTCGGTAGAGTTGTATTCAGCTTAGAAGAACTCATTCGCTGTGTGTACGGGGATATCAGTCGTATACCGCACCAGCAGAATTCTTGGGTGTGTGAGCGGGCTATTTTGACGACCAAAAATGATCAGGCTGCAGCAATTAACGAATGCATTCTCTTGGAAATTGAGGGGAATGAAGTGGTCTACACCTCTATAAACACTGTCGTCGAGCAAGATGACGCCACACATTATCCCGTGGAATTTCTGAACTCCCTGTCAGCAAGTGGACTTCCAGCGCATACCATCAAGCTGAAGGTCGGTGTCCGGATTATGCTTATTCGGAACCTATCTCCTCCGAAGTTGTGTAATGGGACCCGCCTTAAAATCATCTCGCTCCACAGACACACCATTGAGGCGGAAATTCTTACGGGTTGTGGCGTCGGCGAGGCAGTATTTATACCACGCATTCCCCTCATACCTCATAACTTCCCGTTCCAGTTCAAGCGCGTACAGTTCCCCGTGAGTATTTGCTTCGCGATGACCATCAATAAGTCGCAGGGGCAGACACTGAGGGCAGCGGGTGTCGACCTCAGGACGAGCTGCTTTTCACACGGGCAGCTGTACGTCGCTTGCTCCCGCGTCACCAGTCCTGACTCTCTTTACATTTTGGCTGCGGAGAGCCAAACCACTAATGTTGTTTATCGAGAAGTCCTTTGAGTATGTATTTTTACCCTATTGTGTATTCATTATTTTCTCTATCTGCTTCAGTCACAACTTATGACTTAATTCAGCAGAATCACCATAAAGTCATTTATTCAAAGCAGGCTGAAAATCAGCACTTTTTGAAGGGCAATTTTACAAAAGACAGTCTCCCTCTATTACTGCACTTTCTGTAGATATGAAATGTAAAGAAGAAACGGGTAAATGTATGTTAATTTAAAAGGTATAATCGTAGGTATTGTTGGTGCTGTATAGCGTTCACGCAGACGACGTCGCGGGCAGCAGCTAGTAATAAAATAAATAAAGAGCTTGAAGGTCTGGAATTGTTTTGCAATAAGTCGGATAACTTTTAGTTATTTATTTATTATGTTCTGTGAGGTGTCCTAAATAGATTAAGTAGATGTACTCACTCTTGACGGCTCCAGCGATGACGACAATGATGACGGTGACCAGGTTCAGTGCTGTGAACACGTTGTTGAGCTTCGTCGACTCCTTCACACCGATGCCCAGGAGCACTGGAAGCATACAAACAAGATATAGTTAGTAAACGTTCAAACGATAGACACTGTTATACAGGAAAGTCTTTCTTCGTTATGCATATTATATAGACCTAGGTATACTCATGTAAAATGAATAGTCTAGCCTAGGAACTGCAGAGAGTGTATTTTTCAGTCTAATAGCCGTGGCCGATAAGATCAAAAATGTTCGCCTGTTAATCATCAATGAATTGATGATGCTCTTCAGTCGATTAAAATTGACACATTTAAGTAAGATCAAGATTAATAAGTGTAAAAAACCGTTAGCTTTCTTCCACTTAAATAACAATAAGTTAACTCACCAGTAATAAGCAACACAAGTGCAAACGCCAAAAAATCCGGATAATCAGCCAAGAAAGAAATATTGATAGGTGCAACTTCCGTCATAGCTCTGGCCATGGAATTGTTGCACAGGCTATCAACATACAAGGACATGCCTTTGGCAACGCTGGCCGTTCCGATGATGTACTCCAAGATGAGGTTCCAGCCGATGGTGAAGGCTATGAACTCGCCAACACTGACGTAACTGTAGACGTAAGCGGAGCCGGCTTTGGGCACGCGGGATGCAAATTCGGCGTAGCAGAGACCTGAAAGATGAAAGAGAGTATTTAGGATGCTGTCTATGTAAATGAATTCGAAAAAAGCAAGGTTTAGGGGGAAAATAAAGGATTGAATTAGTTCACACAGTTTAGTTTTTAGCCTGTTAGAAACTGAAAGAATTGAAAGAGGGTATTAAACTCTTTTATTGTTCCATTTTCTGAGGTCCACCATATTATTACCACGCATTCATCACAAATAACTCAATGTATCTTTCTAATTTTACCTCGTTTCAAGTGCACTGTACCAGTAAACATACAATATTCATAGATAAGTCCATTTTATTTACCGAATATTAGACATGTTTTTGCAGTTCCAGTTTTTTGTAACAATAAATGCCGAGCTTTATCTATTTTTAGCTACACCAGTTACAAATTGTCTGAGTGTGTGGTTGTTAAAAGTAATATCTATAAGATGTTGCACGTTTCGAGTTATTGTTAAATCCATCATTGTTTCTTCTATAAGTACTACTTGAGTTTTTCATGATCATAAAATATTGTGAATTATCTACGTCCATTGTCTGTCGAGTACTCGAGTACAATATTATGTATCTAGTACTCGATACTTCTTCAGTATTAATACTTACTTAGAAATTGATGCAAATCATCGGGATTGTCTACAAGATTACTATAACAAAGGGTCTATGTGCACTCTTTGTTGCTATTATCTAAACAATGACATGGGTATTTACTTTCTAAAGTATTATATTATTTTAATTATTGTGAATGTAAGGATTATGTGGGTCATTGCTTTTTTGTTTTTTTTTTCTCATTTAGATCATCATTTCAGATCATTTCATGATCTGGCAGTTTGAGTTATTTATGCGGCCTACCCAAATGTCCTTTCTCTGGTATTGCAGTTCGTCGAATCGTTGAGCTCCTTAATTAAGCTCTGAGTTGAGCTGCACGATTACTGACACATGCGTGCACTGACTGGACAGGTCCATTCAATCTGTGCGGTTTTTCCTCAAAATACTCTTCAGACACCAATCTACATGGTCTTTACATGATCTGACTAAGATTATGTCTGGACTTTAGAAGACACTGCGATCTCTAAATTTGTTTCGGCCTTTCTTCTCAAAATAGTCAGATAGGAAACGCCGACGTCATTAAAAATATGATTGACGTGTAAAAGTGTTTGTATAAACCTACTTACAGAAAATAAAATCATTTATCATTACTGCTTATCAATCAGAAACCTCTTAGCCACACATGATCATCAGAATATCAGTACCTAGTAAACGTTTAGGTACTGATGGCCGTAGTGGATATAGGTATTGTAAATAGCTGTAAAGATCGACCTTGGTAGACAAATTGGCGTGCAAAATGATGTTATGAAGGCACGTCATCCACGACGCTATTCAAAAGTAACAATCAGTTACAAACTCAGATCACCAATGAGTAGCCAGAATGTCACACTTCACAGCACTATTATTTAAATGGTGGTCCGTAGGTACATGACGCAACCAATCACAAATTAGTTAGTAACGCGTCGCCGCGTGTAGGGACCGCCATTGAAATACCTACTAGTGCTGTAACATTTTGGTTACTCATAGGTGATTTAAGTTTGCAACACTTCACTTTTGTGTAGCATCGTGGACGATAGGCCTGAGAGTCAAACTGAGTTAAAGACAGCTCTGTTGGAGTTCATGGACAATTTCCACATAACATCATGGTAATGCACGGTTTTTTTTATTTATTTTTTCTTTTTTTTAAAACTTTGCCCCACACTAGGAATTTCTCCTGTATCGTGGGTGCGTTTACAAACATTTAAACTCACATACACAAACAGCCAGACCCGGAACAACTACTTGCAAGTCATACAAATACTTGTTCCGTGCGGGAATCGAACCCGCGACACGCTGCGCAGCAGTCAATCGCTTAACCACTGCGCCAACCGTGTCGTTTGGACCTTTGCGGCTCTAGTGACAATGCTGTGTAGAAGTTTTTAGCTGACACTATTCAGATTGTCATAGACACGCCAAGACAAATATTAATACTGCTTGTAGCTGCTTCATTATTATATGAAATCCCAGACACCGGTCCTATACTCCCAATACACAAAACGTTTTGTAATTAACTACTTTCAAATTGAAAAAAAATGCCAGCTATCAGGAAGTGAACGATTTCCTCCAAATAAAGGTACGTCACATAATATTCGACCATGTTCACGTGTGCTTAGCCAATCAGTGGTGACAATGGACAACCTTGTGAAGGGACTGTTCACAGGCCGTTCACTCTATTGCGCCTGTCAAATTACAAGTTTATAATGATTTTAATGGGCGTTGAGAAATACGCATTCACGGGTCTTAGTCATTCATGGGTCACAGTGGGCCGCCTGACACCAACGTAGGTACCTACATTTAGTGGTTTACCCGTCACTGCATACTGACCGAAGGTGCTTTAATGGAATGCACAAGAGAGGGAAGGATAATGATGTTGTAAGGAACCGCAATATTCTTAAAATATTTGCAAATCTTTGTTAAGGAGTTAAGAAGAGACTGTTTTTTGTACCCGCACGATATTGAAAAGAAATAGATTGTAGCGGAACTGAAAGCCTCCTTCGCGGTGGGTTAACCTCAAGGCAGGTACCATAGCCTTGTATGCGTGTTCTTTTAATGAATCCTCAAAATTTACTGGTAACTGGTGGCTCGCCTCAGCTTAGCACTAGTGCCATTTGTATAATACAAATTAACCTTCCTCTAGAATTTCTCTAAATGCTGGTGAAGAGTCTCTTATCCTCTATGTAAAACTTACCAGCAAATGCAGAAGCAATAGCAGCAACAAGAAAGCTGATACAGACGGCAGGACCGGCGACAGTCTTAGCGACCGCTCCCGCCAGCACGTAGACCCCCAGACCGAGGGTGCTGCCCACGCCCAACGCCGTCAGGTCCAGGAGACCGAGGCATCTGTCCAGTTGTGTGGACGTGTCGCCGTCTACCAGCTGCTTGCAGCGACGTAATGCGTTGAATATCCGACCACAACCCATCTGCAAAGAAGGAAATAAATGTTTTGAGATGACTTTATTTATTCCCATAAGAATTTATTCATTCACTAACATGGGAATCATTTTCTGCCTCTTTTTTACAACTACACATAATGAGGGTCGGCTTCTAGTCTAACCAGTATTTTTCACGGAGTGACTGCATATCTGTGGCCTCCACAGCCCAGTTACTGGGTAACACGATACCCCTTGGGAAGACTGGTTGCCAAACTTGCGGGATTCTGACTACCCATAACTACTGTAAATAATCTGCCTATAGTCCGCGCAGAAGTGCTAGTCACCGCCTGAGGTACGTAAGCGGTGGGACGGGGGAGGTAGGCAATGGCCGAGCTAACCCAGTCTGCCAATCTTGTCAATGGCGCCCTCCCCCGCCCCACCGCTCACATACCTCAGGCGGTGACTAGCACTTGACCGCTGACATAAAAACATGGAAATATTAAACAAAAATTTAAACGCACGACGTGTAGTGTTTATTTTAAGGCTATAAGATAATTAAGAACGAAGTCTCTTCATGACTTGCTTTCATAATTAATTGTCGGGGGTCCTCTCCTGTTTCTTTTCTTACTATCAATTAAAGGAGACAAGGAGTAGTAGGAACGAGATTAAAGAATCTCTTTGTGTAGTGTGGAAATGCATCCTCTTATACAGAGAAGCAACGAATGCTATCAATCAATCAAATTATTTATTTCGGGTTGCATAGACCCATAGATAAATACCTTAACCTAAGTATACATATTATACCACCGCCGCACCGCTATGACCACCGCGCCACGTTTACGTATAATTTGAAACTATTCAATTCCGTTTTTATTAATTAGGTTACTTAACACTTATACGTATATTAGTAGAGAAAGCAAATTACCAACTAATTTGCTTGATAAACCATGATACGTTTGATGAAGCAATAAATGGCATCTAACGGAAAACTTACATAATGAAAATACCAGAAAAAATGCACGACTTACTTACTTACTTAATTGAAAATTTTAATTGCTCACACGAGCTCTTATACTTAATTACAGAAGTAAAATCATTTATCATTTAAAGGTGCATAAATTGAAGTTTTATTTGCAATTACGTGTAGGTATTGAGTCCGAAAGATTCCATATTTATCGATAAACAAGCGGAAAAACTGTTCTGGAAAATTTCAGCCTACATTACCTACTGCAGTTTTATATTTGGTTCATCAGATTTTACATACCTACATTCAGATATGTATTGTCACCAATATGACCAGATTGGTAGAGATTTGCCATAGCCACAATACCTAATTACCTACGGCTAATAAATAATATTCCCAAACTAATCCACTATATTTTTTAAAGAACGCAGAAAAAACCGATTTCTGGTAATCAAAATTAAATGTATTTAATATTGCCATTACCAGTTTCATCTCAACCGTAAATTATTTCGTCACGTCTAACGTTGTTGTCGCGAATATAAAGATATTTTGAGGCACATCCTTGTAGAGGTTATTTATCAAAGAAAAGTCGAAAAGGTGTAAAATATGTCATTCTATTGTTTGCAGTCATGCCCGAGTACTTTACATTGTAAGACTAATCAACCACAAATGTTATGTTAAGTAATTTGTTTCTTGTAATTAACACTTCTCATCTTTATTTAAATTATCTATAGCAAAAAATTGCGATGATTTTCATTGTTATGGATGAGCCAGAGTGGAAAATATCCATAAGCCGATAACAAACGATATACGAGTACATTTCGATGTAAGAATCGAATTGGCTAAAAGTACTATCACTGCGTTGCTCAGATGTTAACATCCATACAATCCATACTTAATATATTATATGCGTAAGTTACTCTGTCTGTCTGAAGCCTGGAGAAGGTAAGAAAAAGGTGGTTTTTTATCCATCTATACAAGGTGGTCCAACTAGTGATATCAATAAAAACATTTAGATTCCTCAGATCTAGGGTTATCCGAAAATACCCCATGTATGTTCCGCGACTTTTTATAGTTTAGGAGATATGGGGAAATTCTTCTGGGACATCTTTGTGGTTCAGGCTCTACTAATTAGTAGAACCTGAAACATTAGTTAACATTTTTAAAATTGAAAAAGAACAATACAATACAATACACAATACAAAAGGTTTATTTTCTCTCTCACATAGAAATATTCAAGGTATAATATACATAATTCAAAGAGTACATAAGCGAATTATAATCTATGTGGGAGACTGGTTCACATCAACTTTTAATCGTAACAATGGAAATTTCTCAATGTCGATGAAAAAAAAAATATCTTCCATGCATAATACGTAGGAAGATTATATTTTTTTTATACACGAAAGGGCATTTCAAGATAGTCCCACTATAAAAAAAAAACATAAAAAGAGCTTTTCGAACAAAAAAACTATGAGCATTTTTAGAGCGCTGTTTAATTTGACAGGACTAAACTAAAATTTATCTTCTGTCCTTTTCTTAATAAAATAGAAAGAAAAAGATGCAATGAGCTTAAATTTGGTTTAGTTTGTAAACAAGGGAATCGGCACCAGTGTATCTAACTCATCTAAGACTGATTTTGAATTCGGTCACTTTAATAAGCGAGCGAACATTTACATCATTAAAATTGGCATTTTTACGTCTCCTACCAACATGTACCTACTGATTGGCATTGATATTGCTATAGTGCCTTCATTCAATTTAATTAAACCGACATGCACAGGGCCACCACGCGGGCTTAGTGCATGTTGGTTTAATAAAAATATCACTATTACGGCCCACTCCCTCACACCGAGAGGAGGCCTGTGTTCCAGCAGTGGGAACGTTACAGGCTGATTATGTATGTATTTATAGCCACAATTCTTAGTACACAGCACTGCCAAAGACACCTGCGCTCTTCAGGTGTACAGTCACGAGCACTAATTACACTTAGCAAAATTTAAAAGCGATTTTGTCGTGGAATATTGATTGCAACTTTGAAGTAAGACCTATTTCATAACAGTATGGGTTCCAAAATATTATGTTCGTAACAACATAAAATTACAATCAATTCAGTAGGTGAAAATCACATTTAGAAGTTGCTAAGTGTATACATATGAGTGCTCGTGACTGTACCGCAAAAGGTGGACGAATTTTAATTTTCCATCCGGTCATTGCCGTCCAGTTCATACATAATTTGGTCATTAACCCGCCCAAATTGCAAATACTAACGTACCTGACTTTTTGGAGGGCATCGCCAATGTATTTGGTTTATGTACCTATTACCTACAAGTACTTCCTGGCCGTAATGAGTGGCTATCCGTCTATCTAGCTAAACCGTTCCGTGCGATTGCACCAATATAAATACTTGTGTAACAATAGGTACTGCTCCTAATGCATTAAGCTGCGAGGATGAGGTCACGACATTTTGCAGCTCGCCCTTGACCGTGACGTAGTGGCATTGTAATATGCTTGCGTCATAATATGAAACATTCGTTATCGTGTCGAACATGTTATTTAGAGTAAAGTAGAGTTTGCAATGCCATACAAATTTTTAGCATAACTATGACATTCGTTGACATCACCATGTCCTTCCGCATCCTTCCTGGATGCTGAAGGCGGAGGACAGGGTGTGATGGCGCAGCCTGGGAGAGGCCTATATCTACGTCCAGTGGTGTACTGCGATACGCTGAGTTGATTGATATACAGCCTTATTACAAAACATGATTTATTTTTAGACCTAGTGACCCAGGTTTAAACTATCGAGCCATTTTTTATTCTCGAACTTTATTATCGCAACGAACAGGTCGAAGTACTAAAACTGATTTTAAACCCGAGCCGGAATAAGGTCCGATATACAAAAACTGACTGAGAACTAAAGGTTTAAAGAACACGTTTCGTAATGAGACGGTTGTAGTCCCTTTCGATATCAGCCCGTACTGTACTTTAGTCATCACTGATGGTAATATATGGTGATAGGCCTCCTAATGACCGCTGTAGCAGTTGGATGGCAATTGGCCAGCATTATCACAGCTGATCGCAGTTTGTTGTTATTATTGTGCAGGAGGTCGCCACGAGCCCTAATCCCTGACATTAGAAATTGCTAACTCAGTTGCCCCCGATTTTTAAACCACCATCAAGACTCTGGTCAATGGTTTAAGCTCAGTGAGTTGAACAAGCAGCTTGTTGAAACGTATTTCAATCAGTTACATCAAAAAGCTGTTTGTTCGCGGGTGAAAGAATTGCGCTTAGAAAATAACGTTTTATGTTCGACAGAAATATTTTGCTGAAACCATCTCGTTTGACAAGCGACAACTTCGATAAGCAACTATATTATTCTCTTACAAAGCAGAATATGATTGAAATGCACTGTATCAAATCAATGCCACGGGCCATGACGACGTAACGAACCAGCCACAGTAACGAGCTGACCAGTAATAAACCAATTACTGTCCACAGAGCGTCACGGGTCACGGAGGTGACAGGGTGGTGTGGAGTGACGGATTCGTGCTGTGCCGATTCTCTTTATTGAATTATGTTCTGACTGACTCGCACGTTTTTGATGTCACTATAATAATGGTCCTAATGAATATGAATGCTTAATCGGGAAATTACATAATTATACAGGTAAGCATGAGGGTATTACACTTTATCACATAATATAATGGGGTGGGGTGATGCTGGGTGGGGTGTTTGATATATGTCTTGTACCACTTTTTCTTCCCAGTTTAAGCTACTTACTATTGCAGATAAAAGAAGGGGCATGCTTTAGAGGAGTGAGCACACATGAAAATGAGCAACTTTTACTATGGGACCAACATAGAAATAAAATAAAAAAACGGTGCAATACATATTAAAAACTTTCCATACATTTTGATCATGTACATTATTCCTGTTTCACCTTTGAAAAGCAGTTATATCACTGTACTAGGCTTGTAATTCAATAATGACACAGATGAGGTCCGAACTTGTGACCTTTCGCTCGTCGGTCCATCGCATTAGTGCATTTTGGCCGTTGTAGTAAAGTCATAGCAGACCAGTAAGGGGCAACACACAGCTTCTTAGGTACTTATGACAAAGTACATTGCTTATGTCAGCTCCTCCCTCCTCCACATAGCAATAGGAAATACGTGTGAAACCATTGTTATATATTTCCGACTTGAATCCTAACTATTTATTCACACTAGTGCGTAAGTTGCAGATTACTAGTCCATTGTTCTCACGTTTCATATGATATCAGTGTGTTATCATCTCACGGAAGTCTGATATGTGGGAAATACGTGTCTTGGCATGGTAGGCATAGATGGTAAGATTACCCTGCGTCCAAACCAAGAGCGATCGTCGTGAATATACGTGACCGTCGCGTTCATATGTCACTTTTTGTTCGGTGACCCGGAACGCGTGGCCGCGCTGACAGAGGGCGCCTTGCAGTGTTCCGGGAAAACAAGTGACATATGAACGCGAGAAACGCTTTTGGTTAGGTTGTGGCCTTGGGGTCTTTGAACGTAAATTGATTTGACAATTTTCGTTTCAACTGAATTTGTGACAATAGAATGAAAGGTCATGATGTGTTTCGTGGCGAATGCTACCTGTACCTAATTTACCATGATAATGAGTTACGGCCGAGTGGCTCGAGGGTACGTAATAACAGCCGCATGGGTCGATCGATCAGGTTAAGCTACGTTTGCCGCGGTTGGTCCGTGGATGGGTGACCATCTTTACATACCCAAGACCCCTTCGTACCTCGGAAAGCACATTAAGCCGTTGGTCCTGGCTGTCGTTCGTGGATCTTTGACAGTCGTTACGGTTCGTCAGAAGCCACCAACCAGTAACCAAGGGGTATCGTATTACCCAGTTATTGGGCTGTGGAAGTCAGATAGGCAGTCGCTCCATGTATTCATCTGCATCCGGTTAGACTGGAAGCCGACCCCAACATGGTTGGGAAAAGACAGGCAGATGATGATTATGAGTTACGACCATATGCGGCGCTAATAATGAGTCATCATCATCACCCTACAGCAGTCTACTGCTGGACACAGTTATATAAAGTGTGGACTCACTAATCGTTATAGCCGACACGTGTCTTAAATTTTATTCATGACATTATTAATATCCGACGCATATTATGTAAACCTCATTATCATTATTCATCTACTTTCTTAGCTACTCTACGTATGTTTTCCTTTCGGGAAGTGATTGTAAAACTCTCATGCCGTTATCATTTCAGTATAATTCATTAATTATGTTATGTTAGTCTCGAGAAAAATGACAAGAATTCTGAATGAGATCATCATACACACACACACACTTTTATCGTGCCATATAAACTAAAAGCAAAGTTTCCGACTGCGTCTGTCAGAGATAATCTTGCAAACAATTTACTTTGAGGAAAAACAACTTTTTTTTTGTAACAGTGTTTGGGTATCGCAAACATAAACACTGATTTGCTTTTGTCTGAACAACCCTGGTTTCTTATTTACCTACTCTTCTGCCACCAGTAATTCATACAGTACGAAGTAATTTAATAGGAAAAGCCGACTACAGTAGATAATAATCAGAAAAAAAACTTTATTAAGAACAAATAAGCTTTGTATTTATCCATGATTGTCATTTTCTTCAGCATGATAATATTTTTTATCTTAATAAAATATTATACAGTAAACAAATATTGTGTTCTGACGAAGCTAAAGTTAAGACTTGGTATATCATCTAGAGTCTAGACAATCAACGAGAGATTAGAATAATATACTTGATCTTGAGATTATTTAACAGTTTGTTTTAGCTAAGCAATGCAGTTAACTATTTTCCACGTATCATGAAGTACTTAGATTTATGTAGGTTCGTGTTTATTGTGCATTTTTCTTCATTAAGAAAAGTTATGAACAAAAAAACCTACAAAATACTAGTAAAGTATAGACCTTTAATTACATAGCTCAAGTCACCATAAGAACTATTTTTCATTAGAAATATTTTTCAACGCCAGTATAACCACCAATCTACTTGATTGCTAGAAATTATGCAAGATGACAAGCAAAAGGATTAGATAATACAAAACGAAATAACTATTATCAATTTGTATTTCTTACACACGCAAATAACAATGCACGAACACAGAGAGGGCAAAACACATCAGTCAAAAATATACTTCAACATTTTCCTTGATCTAAAGCATTAAAAACATAAATCAACATGATAAACAAAAGCCACTCACCATTTTAGAATATTTATTAGAACCGGAACTAGACTGTACATCAAATAATAAATTAATTAAAAATAAAGCTGAATTGAAAGCAGCCAGTCACTTGACACCAAATAATGACGATGTAAAATGAGTGATTACAGCCATGTTTCCTCCGTATCTCTGTTATCACCAACCGCTGGTAATCCGCATGCAAATTGAATGAAACCTATGTCTTAGCTGGTGATTTGTGCGTTTGTCTGTGATTTGAAGCAGTAGTTATTGATGGAGAGGACTTAGCAGCAGAATGGGGGCTATATATAATCGTTACCTGTATTTAAGAGACTCTTGAATGAACATTACTTAGTTGTTGTGATCTTGTTCTCGTAGCCGTAATAATCTGTAGTTGTAATTTATTTTCGTTGCTTATTATATTTAGTATGTACGTATTTATGTATCTATTATAATGTATTGTATCTATATAGCTACTCATTATTTTGCACTAATGTCATCCTCATTTTTATGTCCACGCAATCACTGTCTATTCCAAGGTGGCCTGGAACAGACCGCAGAAAGCGATAAGGCCGCCAATTGTATGTTTGGTAGTGTTAAATGTATTTTCTGGTGTACAAATATGTCCAATATGTCCTTCATATATGTCCAAGAGTAAGGTAAATCGTAACTTTAGGTTCCAAAATAGCAGCATTGTTGAAGACTATACAAATTACAGACGTCGAAAAAATATGGAAAGAACTTAATCAGGACACTATAAATGGGCCTTCACTGCGAAAGTTGAAGAATCTTTATGAGAGAAAATGAAGATTGTTTAATAAACAGAACTTTCTTTTCCACAATTCAAGCAAGTATCAAAATGACAATCTTCATCATGGCGTTGTTAAAACTGCTTCGTCACTTCAATTATTTGCAATGAAGGACTTATTTACAAAACGATCTTAAAAAACCCGGATCGCGTGACGATTCTGTTCAGACAAAGTAGATCATCAACAATGAAGACAGGTTTTTTACAACCAATAATAATCTTTTACTGCCCGTACAACCTTCGCCTGATCTACTTTAAATAATATAAAGAAGAATTTAAAAAATAATTATTAATTGAGACAAGCCTAAAATACGGCCTAGATAGATATAAAATGACGACATTTAATAAAGCGAATGAGGATTGAGTTGCTTAAATGGCTTGCGATTGGAGATGCCTGTGCCCAGCAGTGGACTGCCAGTAAAAGGTTTTTTCATTGAATACGCTAATCATGGTGATGAAATGAAGAATCAAAAAGGAAGAATGAAATAGAACCTGAACGTAATAAATACAATCTAATTTGTGCAACATTCACAAAACGGTCACAGGTTGCGGAAGAATAAACAACATTCGCAATCTGAATGTCTCGAGAATTCTCTAAGGGTATTGACATACAAAATATATTTGCTGTTGATTTCTTAAGAGCTCATAAAGGAAATCCGGCATCGAAGCAGGATCCACCTTAGCTATTGCAAGAACATTATGCAACTGAGGCCAACATTCAGTCCCAGGTTTTAGTGTTTTCAAGATACAAAAGTAAAAAGACGACAAAGGCCCTACGTCTAAAATTTCTTCAAGATTCACTTATTTCGAAAAGAAAATTTTAAAGATGATAAGAGAGTATGAGCTCCACAAGTAACTGGAGAAAATTGTAACGATT
Organism: Brachylomia viminalis; assembly: GCA_937001585.2. Taxonomy (NCBI): domain Eukaryota; kingdom Metazoa; phylum Arthropoda; class Insecta; order Lepidoptera; family Noctuidae; genus Brachylomia; species Brachylomia viminalis. The sequence goes on along the minus strand of OW443303.2, from coordinate 2,889,611 downwards.
ATTACAAAAAATGGTGATGACGAGCAAAAAAATAACATTTCATAGAAATATATCGATTCAAATGGCGAGGGAAACAGTAAAGTAGTAGTCAAATTTCTAACTGAAGATAGTTTCATTAAACCTCCAAAAACTTAGCAAGAAAATCCAGCGTTACCTCCTAGTATAAAGCATCATAAAAATGTACATGTCTTTAAACAATGATGGCGATGACAATTAAGACAAAGAATTATTTTATCATTGTGTGCAAAGGATTTGGAGGATTCTAGAAAACGGTTCATCATTGAGTGATAAGATCGCTGACCTTACTTTATTGGTTCACTAGTTTTTGAAAAGGGTCATCACCCTTGTCAGAAACAACAAGAAAGGGTGTCTATTACAGTGCAGCGATGAGTAAGATAGTGGAAATTATAGTTTCTGTTTACTTTGTCGAGCAGATTCTGGTGCCTATTGATTTTATTGTGACGAGTCAAAGTGTCTTCATCGACTGGTATGTAGTGAATGAGTATTGCCAATGCAACTGTGAAGATATCGAAGTGTTTATAATAGGCCCACCCTTTTCTGTATGAACATCCTATTGAATGTTCCCAGCCTTGGGCTGGGTGGAAGGGTCTGTCAGACTCTCTCGGCAGACTCAGACAAAAATCACACGGTGTTTTTCCAACTATCTCTGGCCTGGTGGTTGGAGAACGCGCGTATTCTTCTCACTCACCCGCCAGGCCCGCTCACACTATCTGGTGTTCAGGTGGACCCGTAACCCTCTGTGACCGTCACCATATAAACCATGCTTGGATCTGGACTTGGTTTTTGGGCTGCTGTCATATAACATTTTAACTAGTTGGTTTCATGTTCTAGAATTACTTAATAATCTATTTGCTTTTTCATTCCAAGTTTACACACGGCTGCTTACATTTCAATGTGTTTCTTGATATTGACAAAGGATTAGGAAATACTACCAAATATGGTTTTGCCGCATCTGTGTTAAGGATATCAGGTTTAAATGTTATTTCCCAAACAGGTAAATAAAAATAATGTTTTGACCTCACAGCGTTCGCGGGCAACGGTTGTCGACCCAGGCGGCTTTATTTAAAATATTATGTTGCGATGTCAAACATAAAGGTGCATCGTCGTAAATATTTAGAGAAATCATGATTTTATTACGCTTCATTTAATTTTTACATCAAGTTGCTCATGATATATCCACAAGGTTTCATAATGTGTCAATTCATAAGACAGAAAAAAAATCTGCAAGGTTTCCATTTTTTTGATGGTGTTGTTAATTGGTGTAGGTACGTTTCGTGTTATTAATTTATTAAGCAAGGCAATCCAACAACATATTGATTTACAAGGATGATAACAATAAGATAAGACAAATTTTCAATTACTATATATGTATATAAATACATCACTTATACGAGTAGGCATAAAAGCTCCTTCAACGTCGCTCGAGGCGCGCGTGAGATTCGGGTCGTGTGTCGAAAAAACCTTTATATGTCTTATAACCAGTTGCACACGAATTATTCTGGTTTTATAATGAAAGAAAACGAGTAAGGAGAAAACTTCAACAAATTGCAGGTTATGCTTATTTTTATAAGTACCAATTACTCATATTTTTATAGCGACCATCATAATATTTTAATGTATGTTTCGTAATGATTGTGACAATAGCCGTACTTAATAACCACCAAAATTTGAAACTAACTGATTCACATGCACTTAGAATTCTGGTCGCTCTAAAAGGGAAACCGTTCGTGAGGATATTTTCCGCAAACTTCTGATAAAATCAGTATAAACACATGCCATACATCACCTAACTCATGTGGTGGCCATAATAATTGCCAAATATATCTTTAAAATTCACTGGTCGCACTTTATGGTCGCAGTAAATGCCTCTAAGAGAAAGTTACGACCACAATGGTCGCGAATTACTAAGTAACTATGTTTTATATCATGTTATGTCAGGTTAAAAGTAGTTCGTGGCGAAATAATAAAAGCCGCACGGGTCGATCTTCAAGGTAAAGCAACGCTTGCCGAGGTCGGACCGTGTATGGGTGATCAAACATTACATACCGAGACCACTTCGTGTCTCCAAAAGCACGATAACCCGTTGGTCCCTTCTGCCATTTGTAGATCTTTGACAATCGTTACCACCCGTCAGAAGCCAGAAAGACTGGCAACCAGTCTTACCAAGTTAGGTATCGTGTTACCCAGTAACTGGGTTGTGGAGGTCAGATAGGCAGTCGCGCCAAGTAAAATATTGGTATTCAGCTGAATCCGGTTAGACTGGAAGCCGACCCCAACATATTTTGGAAAACGCTAGGCAGATGATGTAACGTCAGTTGTTACAAATCAAATCGGAAGTATATCATTAGGTACTTGAATGCTAGCCTGTCAATTATCTATTAGTAGGTTATTTCCGCCTGAAAGAAACAGAAGTGACTCTTATTGTTGCAGATCTTGGATCACAAACAATCATGAACATTACATCATCACATCTGTACCTATTCAGGAGGGGACAGGCAGAATGTTTAGGTTAAATATTGTGTTTTATAGTTGAAACTTAGTACAAAAGCTATGATAAGTTGTACTAGTTTATTTTTTACGTTGTTCACAGTTTTATATTGTAAATACTTAAGTTAGTTTTGAGAGCAAGCTATCGCATTAAGGACATACCTGTAATGATAGTTGTAAGGGAGATTTTTAATAAATAAATGTACGTTACACCCAAATTTTGCCAATTATGTTCCCACCCATGCAAGGCGCTCCCTATAAATTCACTAGTTTATTACAATTAACTGGACACAAATTGGGACTTCACCGGGTTGCTACTAAAACTGTCCCGATAGAAACGCTCCAAAACACTTTGCTCAACTTGGCGTTTGATCCCAGGAGCTCACTCACAAAGGTAGTAATTGAGCTTTTAACTGCAATTGCTTCACACACGTCAGCTATTATTTGTTTCATAATCGCCCACTTTATTTTAAGTCCAGCAGTTTTGTTGGCGTTAAATAGCTAATGCGGAAATATATTCAGCAAAACCGTGTGTGTGTTTTTGCGCGTGTGTTTGCTTGCGCGCATGTGTGCATGTTTGCGTAACCCTGCTAAGGATTGATTCGTGTTTTTCTATCGTGTGCAATTAATTATATAAGGTTACGGGCCAGACATTCGTGAATGTGGTATTCCAGAATGGTTTTTAATTGGCACTCTTCTGTTATGTGAATCAAGTTTATCGTCTTTACGTCCCCTGCACTTTAGTGTCATGTAAAAATCCATAGTGCTAAGAAAATATATGAATTTACATCTTGTATAGTAAAAGTACTATAAATTAGAGTTCTACGGTCTTCACTTTCCGATGAAAGCCAAATTGGATAATTTCCGTTAATCCATTCATACAAAGTTTATAAATGCGGAAGTAACTCTGTCCTTTTACGCTTTAAACACTGAAACGATCGTAATAGCTGTAATCTGGGACCTGGAGAAGGACATAGCCTACTTTTCATCCTGGATATTTGTACAACAACATTATGAAATACAACATACACGCAAACGAAGTCGCGGGCAAAAGGTAGTTCACTATAAAAACCTGATAATTTAAGTGATATCATTAACCGTTAAATTTTCTACATGTCCAAGGTCATATACATACCTAATCAGCCTTAAATGTTCCCACTGCTGGGACACAGGCCTCCTCTCAGTGAGAGGGAGCGGGCCGTAATCTACCACGCGGGCCCAGTGCGGGTTCGAACTTTTGGTACTAGGATAGGTACGCCGGTTTCCATACGATGTTTTCCTTCACCGTTTTGAGAGCAGGTAATGATATCATTTACACAAAGTAAAGCGTCAGGGCTCAAATTCGAACCTACGACCCGTAAGTCGTGGCCGTTACCACTGGGCCACCACGGCTCGGCAAGGTCATGTAGTTTCAATTAATTCATCTCGTCACATTGCCAGCTGGTCTTGTTTTATATCACAGTCTGATACCACTGTTTTATTTAATTACAACATCACACATGGACTATGAATTGATTGCCATATAAAAATAATAGATGGTCGTGAATCTTGGTGGCTAGTTATAACAATGTTAACAATGGATGTCGTAGGTAAGTACCAATTGTTCTGCCGAACATATTTTGTTCAATATGGCCATACCTACCGTAACATAAGCAAGGTAAGTGATAGGTAAGTTGTTAAACGCGGATGTCTTTCGTTTTGACAATTCAACAACATTCATTGCGACATTTACGCTATCATGCAGACAAATTTTTCAAACATATAAAGCAATGGATTAGCGATTTCCTTCAAAATCCTTCGGATTGTGATTGAAAGTGTGTAACGCACTTGGCCAGCTGCAGCCAAGGGTTCTTAGCTGGCGGAGTCGTACCGACGTGTCAATTAATACTTAAATGAAGCTAAATATCAAAAGATATGCAATGTGAATATGTAAAACACTGTGTATGATTTCTACTAATGTTTAAAGTAAGTAAGTACAACATTATCTCAAAAAGAGTAATCTTGAGTCCCACCTGTGGGAACATTATCGTCTTCAAAGCACAAGTTTATGTTCAAAACACATATTTTGTTCCCCTGTCTTACGTCAGGAGTAAACTCGGTCTTCCTAAATGGTATTAGGTAAACAATATAATAAAAAAACATAATAAAAGAAACTTGGTTAAATTAGGTTATCTACCCAATTTTGCATACCTACCTACTAATCAGAAATTCTGAATAGTTCTGTGTGTGATGTTCTAAATATTAACGCTAACTATACCGTTTACTGGAGTTACTAACAGAAAAAAAAACAGGTTTTCAAAGGAAAATATCAACAAACTGATAACCGTTAAAACGTGGTTCTAAGGAAAGTGGTTTTAAAGTAAACCAATCTCAATCAGAAGTGATTTGAGTCCTTATCTCCTTGCAATAAAGCAGAAAATTGCACGAAACAAGTGCAACAATTCCTCAGGGGATTTTTTTATTGTCTTTTAAATTGATTGTTCGTTTATTGTTTTGCAAGAGTTCGTTAAACAGAAGAACAATAGAAAATACAGTTTGTTACAAAGTCTTCCTTTTTTCACGATGCTTACGTTATCAAAAAAATAATAACATGAAGGAAATTCCGTGTTACATAGGAACATGACACGTAGACTTAAAGTAATACAATTTAACACATAAAATACATACTTGCTTACTTTTTCAGATTGTATTCATACATCCAACAGATCACATTCACAGATCCAACTAAGTAGGCAGGTATTCATATTTTTTTACTATACCTACTTTAAATGCAAATAAATTAACCTCCTCTCGTACAGAGTTGGAACACGCATCAATTACACCGTTCAGTTAATTATAACTATGTTAGTTTAGTGCTGGTTTTCTGGTTATATGGAATGTGGTAAATTCAAATTTTCTCACTTTTTCTGCGATTACCAGTCAGTGTTAGGTTGTATGTTGATCAAAATATGATTCGCGACCGTAACAAGCATATGTATTTACAGAATAAGAACCATTAAAATCATCAATACATGTCTCTAAGTTAGAATTTACCTCAAATGTCATGATTTCACGATATAGTCATTCTTTATGGTCATTTGAACTTAGAGAGTTGTATTGATGATTTGAATGATTATGATTCTGCAAATACATATTTGATACCGTCACGAATCATATTTTGATTAACATTCAACCTGATACTGACCTGCAAATTGCAAAACACGTCAGAAATTTAAATAATTTGTTATTTATATATATATTTTTTAAATATAATTTTGCTATTTAAATTTCACGGTCATATCGTCAATGACACCAACTCGCAAAAACCAATTTTTTTTAAAAGAAGTCTCTAGATACTACAGAGCTCTACTCGTATATTCTAAATCTGGCTCGTAATAATATAGTCAATGACATTTTGATTGTAAAAATATAACGATCATTGACGACACGTGCTGTTTTTTACATTCTTACTTAAAAAGTTGTAAAACAGCAATCCATTTACTAACTCAGATAGTAGCATAAGTATAAAATGATTTGATCTTAGTGCAACTTATAGCATATAGGTAAGTAACTAGTAATTTAATTATATACCTACTTATACTCATAAACACACGCTTTCTTCCCATGAGGCTGGGCAGAACACCACCGGCTACTATCCTTACATAGGTAGGTACTCCTTTTCTGTATTTTTCATTTTCTCTCCTTTTTGAAAAGACTCATTGGTATGTGGTAGGTTTGAACATGAACACATCCTCATGCTTCAAAAACGCGACTTTAAAGGAGGATGCACGAAATCGTCCCCACCCACTAACAGATTTTAAATGTATCTCAGTTTACACGTCTTGGCAGCCAGATAATTTTTTACTATGACGACATTTGCATAAATTATTGTTAGTCTTTTCATGGGTCGTCATAAGAACATTAAAACAAATCCCAAGTCTGTTGGTAGGTGGGGACAGTGCCCCTACAATTTTGTGCATCCTCCTTTCAAGTCATCACAAATGTTTTCAGTATCATTTAATTCATACACAAGAGCAATTATTTAATTAGAAAAAGACATAAATGGGATTATGGCCCACTCATCATTATGAACAACTTCCACTAAGGAATCAACTTAGAAATCGCGAAAAAATCAGCTGCCCCATACATTTATGTTCTCATAATTCGACAAAATGTAGTGAACAATTGTTTTTTTTAAAGAATTTCCCATTTATTTCAAATAGGCACATGAAGTACATACTCTTTTAAAAGGCGGTTACTCTTTTAAAATGTGTTATACTATTTTTTATACATTTATTATATCAATGAATGTGAAGACAATGCGCCTATAATAAAATTACCCTACCACAATAGGTAAAAATAATTAAAAATGTAGCAATGACAAATAAGTTAATTATGTGATAGATACATGGTGCTCAAATATTTACAAACATTGTGAAAATTTAAGTTTGTAGTTTTAGCTTTTCTTTTTTTTCTTCCTATTTCTTTTAAAAAGCATTAAGTCATTATGTGAGTTAAAGAAATCACAGAACGTATATCAATGTCATAAAAATAATAAACTAAACAATTAAATTAGCAACCAGTTTAATTTTGACTAGATATTATCCTATGGAGCTGGACCAGCATGTTTCCAAGCATTCTTATCTTGGATATAATCCTCTAATTTGTAATATGCTTGTTTACAAAGTGAACTTTTAATATGAGTTTTAACTTTTCTTTCATTTAATTGCAATAGGTATATATGACAAGATATTTTGTATTTAATCATCATCATTCAAAATTACACTTTGTATACTTACAAAGTTACAATGAGTACATAATATTATGTAGGTTCATAATACATGAACCCGGACTTGTGTCCATGAGAATAAATATTATTAACTTGACTTAATTAGTTCTAGCAAAAAAAAAATACTGTAGGCAGGTACTAAGTACCTTACATTATTATCAACAACTAAGATAAAAAAAAAACACATTAGGTACCTATTTAATTTAAGACGGCTGGTTTTATTTAATTATTATGATCATGATTTATTTTTAACTGGCTGTTGTTTGTAGCACATAATGCTTACATTGCTAAAGTTAGTCCATATGTCAAAGTACACAAAGCAATTAGTTACCTAATTCTATTCATACGTCAATTGTTGTATATGGGCATAAAATATTAGCCATAACCACTGCAACTATCAAATGAGGTTTTGCTTTAATACCACCCTTGGGAGACAGATAGATAATCACAAGGAGCCTTTTTGTCAATTCCTTTTAGTACCTAAAAGATATGTTAATTTTGTTGTATTTAGTTTTCCTTTTTTACTGTTTATATTTCCTGTGTGTGTCCAAAATAAGATATTTTTCTTTCTTGTTTCACTTTAATATTCTGATATCTGTTAGCAGACAGGTGGACGATGAGGATCAGCTGACGATAAAAGTGCTGAGGTGAGAATTTGGATGGCTTTATTAAAGGAGGCATCCCAAAGAAAAAATGTACTGAAGTGAACGCCGAGATGGCTTACCGAGATATGTATGACAGAAAACGAACGCTGCGTTCACCGCGAATAAATTGGGATAACGTTTAGTTCTTGGCAGAATTGTGATTCAAATCACTTGATATCAATTCATAAACAAGTTTAAACTATTTTTATGCAATACCGACATATTAACTTGTAACAAGAATTATTACAACGCATAATATATGTAATTTTATTAAAATTTATTACGAATGCGAGACATAATAAATAACACTCAAAGTGATCGTGCTCCAGTTATTGAATAGATACAAGGTTTTTACCGACACTGTTGTAAATGTATCTCTTAACGTATAAAAAGTAGCAAGTGACGCTTGTTAAATAACCGGTCTGTTCTAGCTACCTAAAAGGTTAAGCTGTGGTGGCCACGATGACTCCTTTGATGGGTGACCGTTATGTACAACCATCAAGATCACTCAATGCCTCAGAACTAAGCCAAGTTGCTTTGTTGTCAATATGCAATAGATCCTGACTGTGGTGGTAATTCCTCCTGGCAGCTAAGGGGTAGGTAATATGAAAATTGATAGTCTGATCTTCTAGATAATATTAGTTAATACTTTCATGTCTTAAAATAGGTTAAACCTGCAATCACCAATCCGTTTACCGAGCGTGGTGGTAAGGGCAGTTTCCCTGTGACCGTTGTAAACACTATGAATAGAGCGGATATATGATATATATGTATAGAGCTAATATAAATAAATTTGTGTTAAGTGACTTACCGTCTGACCACTGTGGATTATTAGCTAGCTTCCCTATGCCAATACATAAAAAGCCACATAAAATAGAATGCAGGCCTTATTCAGCTAGTCGTTGCAACAAGTTTAAAAATAACATAGCCCTTAGAATTAAACCATCGATAGTAGAACACGATAATCCTAATGAAATCTATGGAGCCTTTTTTGATGTTGTGAAAAAAGATTACCAATCTACTTTCAAGTCTAAAAACCATTAACATTAATGGCACCTCCGTTGGTTTCAACCAATGGGCTACTCCAGTATCTATAAAAGTAGAGCGAGGCTATACGAGTTATATGGTTTGAAAAAATACTGGTTTGATACTCCTTTCTTAAAGTATGTCAAAAATGATTTAAAAAGATTTGTGTTTTTGCTAAATAAGTATACATTTTTAAGCGATACAATTAAAATTTCGATTAACAAAGTAAAAACCAGCTGGAAAATTATTAACAATGAAACCGGTAAGTCGGTAAAACAGTAAAAACAATTAGAGATTATGGTCGACAACAAATTAGTTAATAAAGCAGCTGACGTAGCTGAAGCATTTAATGAGTTTTTTTGCCAACATACCTATAACTACAACTCACTCCTTAAATTCGTCCCCATCTGAAGCTGAAAACCTTTTGCATAATAGTGTACCTAAATGTAGTCGCTTATTTAGCTTCGAACATGTAACACCTCGTGATGTAGTTAGTATTTTTAACACACTCAAGTCTAAAAACACTGGTGATTACTGGGGCATCTTCATTAAACTTTTAAGTAATATAATCGACATCGTAGCCCCCTATCTAGCTGTTACTTTTAATAAATGTGTTGATTTAGTAACTTTTCCCGACCTCATGAAGAGTAGTAAAGTCATACCATTATTTAAATTTGGTAATCTACCTTACCTGCACTTAGAAAAATATTTGAAATGTTAATACTCAAGCAGTTGCTAAGACATTTTAATTTAAATAGCCTCCTTCATGATGAACAATATGGCTTTACAAAAGATCGTTCGACTACAAATGCGGGTGTTGCTCTGCTGAAACACATATTTAACGCAATGGAAAACTCGCAAGATGCTATTGGGGTTTTCTGTGATCTCTCCAAAGCCTTGCACCATGACACGTTTTTGCGTAAAATAATTCATTACGGTGTTCAAAACGATGCTCTCAACGTATATTCTCGATTCTCAATTCATATTTACATAAGAGGCACCAATGTGTAGATGTTAATGGTGTGAAATCTTCCGGGCTACCAGTTCAGTTAGGTGTACCTCAAGGGTCTATACTTCCTCTGTCCATTCTTATTCTTGGTGTATATCAAAGACTTACCATTCTATTTAAAGGGTACCTATCTGTGACGTTGTACTGTATGCTGATGATACCTCTCTTATTTTTAAAGTAGACAGGAATAGACAAGATTTTGACGATGTAAACAGTGCACTATCAATGGTTACGGATTGGTTTACCACAAATAACCTAGTTATCAATGCCACGAAATCGAAACGTGTAAAGTTCGCCTTACCGAATGTTAGAAATCTAAGACCCAACATCGTCTTAGATAAAAAGGTGCTTGAAACTGTAGACTCGGCAGTATTTCCGGGCATAACAGTTGATGCCAAGCTTCAGTGGGGATCACATATATCAAGTCTAGCGGGAAGGCTCAGTTCAGTCGCCTACGCCGTCAGGAAAGTAAGACAATACACAGACGTTCATACAGCACAGCTCGGCTAGTCTATTTTAGTTATTTTGTTAGCGTTATGTCCTAAGGCATTCTGCTGTGGGGTCAGTGATATTCAAAATGTAGGTATTTGTTCTTCAAAAACGAACTGTTCGAGCCCTTTACCAGCTAGGTGTTAGAGTAACTCTGAGATAAACTTTTATAACATGCTTCCCTCTTCTTTGTTAGATTTGCCTTTTAATGCGTTTAAAGCTAAAGTAAAATCCAACCTTTGTTCAAAGGCATACTATTCTATCAACGATAGCTTAAAAGATAAAAATAGTTGGTTGCTGTGATTAACTCAAGACAATGTTTATGTTCTTTCCCTACAATTAGCTTACCTACTGACAAGTTATATGAGTTCATATAACTGTTTATTTTATTTGACTATTTTAGTAAATTTAGTTTTCATTTATTATTGACATAATCTCCTAATTTCAAAGTTTTTTTAATAAGTTGTATTCAGCAAGTTCGTCATGTTCCCTTAGATGTCACTGCTTGCGGTAGCGTCGGGGGTCGGGTTGCCTCCTTCCCTCAAATATGGCGAGAGGGATAATGGCTCTTTCTTCTTCAATCTTTCAATCTTTGCGTTATGCTCATGAACGGGTGCTGCTTGTGGTGACAGGTCATCCTGCTGACTATGGTTTTGTTATTGTTATTAGTAATTAACTGTTTCTTTATTTTACTTCGAAGGTCCTAGTTTATCATTTGTGACTTCAAGTTACAGCTATATAAACATAATGCAGCATTGCAAATGTAAGCGGGCACGCCCTTTGTGCTTGGAGGCTTTTATTATGTATTAACTTCTGTTTACGTTTTTATTTTTTATTTTAGCTTGAGTATAGTTTTCAATATTTTTATTGGTTATATTAGCGTGTGCTAGCTGAAATATGGCAAATGATTTAATTTATGTTTTGTGTTTCGTACTTTTTATTACTCCAGTTCTTCTAACTGATCAGAAAGCTGTGCTGCTGGGGAGTTTGTTGCGCCTCTTTTTCTTCCCAGCTAAAGCACTAGGTAGTGGTGAAGGGCGAGTGTTTAGGGGGACTGTCTTATGTAATTTTAACGTTCAAATAGTGCTGATTCTCAGCCTAGTTTGAATAAATGACTTTTGATTTTGATAGCAGTGATGGCCCAGAGATATCGGCTCCGACTTACGAGTTGCAATTTATTTAATTACTACTTACTGCTCTCAAAACAGTGAAGGAAAAACATCTTGAGGAAACCGGCATGTCCTAGAACCAAATACTCAAAGACATTTATTTGACGTCCACCAACCCGCACTGGGCCCGCGTGGTGGATTACGACCCACTCCCTCTCACAGAGAGGAGGCCTATGTCCCAGCAGTGGGAACGTTATTGGCATACGATGCTATGCTATATAACTAACCAATGAATGCATCACGTGCAGCATTATCAAATCGTAGTCAAATTATAAACGATCGTAGTAGTCGTAGAGTAAGTTCCCTAAATATGGACCGGTCGTGTTATATGGACCACTGAACTATTTCGATAGATGTGGCTGCTTTTCAAATGAAGTCAACGCAATTCGATGCCCCTACCCCCGCGGCACATCGTCAGTGATCACAGCGAAGTTGCACGTGCGTTTTTGTTAGTAGCAGCCATTTTAATATTTTTACACCGTTTGATGTAATTTTTCGGTAAGTTTTCTAAGGAGTTTCTACTTTATTTATAATATTTAAGCTTTGACTGTCTACATAGTAAAATTCCTAGATATCAGTAGCTTTTATTTCTGATTTAACTCGTAACTGTATCTCCCTTCATTATTTAAAAAAAAATAATATACGTCAACGTGTAACCATTTTATAATATGGACCGATTAGTGAGTTTTATAAATGGACTAGTGGTCCATATTATGGTCATGTAGTTTATTTTACAACTCAAATTATTTTTGTTTTTAGGATATGGCTACGACATCAAAGAAACCAATTCGACAGCAATGGGACAAAGATTCTATGACCATGGCTATACCTACTAGCTGTGCAATATAAAAAATGGGATATTTAAAAGATTCGAAAACCTTTGAAGTGCCAAAACCACACTCATACGTTTATGTCAAAATAAAAATAAGCCTTTGGAACAGGTGACAAATATGGAACTTGGAAGAAAAGCAACGTTTCCCACAGAGTTGGAAACGGATTTGGTTGAATGTATACTTCAGATGGAGGAATCAGGATTTGGGTTAACACGATGTGATATTATGACATTAGCGTATCAATTAGCGGAAAAAAACAAACTGATCCATGAGTTAAAAAAAAAAACCAGTCCAATTAGTTCCTATAATATAAGTCAACATATTGTAATTATTTTTTGACTGATTACTTTAATTAGTTTAATTCATAAATAAGTATTTGTGATTATTAGCTACAAAAATGTTACCGTGGTCCATAATAAGCACCCAGGGTCCATATTAAAAGTCTAGTGGTCTATATTGAACTACCTCTTTCATATTATGATTTAAGTTTGAACGTTTATAAAAAATAAGTAAATTTGTTAGAACTTTTGTATTTTTATAACTGTTTAACTATACATTATAATTACATATAAGTTTATCTATTGATAAAAACAAGAAATGAATATGTAGCTTGTAAATTCTGAGTTTTATTTTAAAAAGTCGTTATGGTGGTCCGTATTTAGAGAACTTACTCTAGTTATCGTTATCGTCAGTTAATTAAATGCGCACGCATCGCTTCAAGGCTTCAGCGTTTAAGGTCGAGAACGAAAGGTTTTCCTCTTAGAACACGTTTCTATTCTATAATCAATTAGAGTGAGTGAGGTTGGTTCAATCATGCCAGTAGGTTTTTTAGAGCATTCATGTGGCCGTTGAGCGGGGAGTTTAATACAAGGCAAAATTAAATTGACTAGCGAAACTACTAGACGTGATGGCTGATGGGTAACTATCCATTTTGTCTAGTGACTAGCTGATGCCCGGGACTTCGTCAGCATTTATTTTGTATTTCATCAGTTTTTATAATACCTACTAATATGCAGGATGACCGCTGCCTATGTCCTGCTTCCGCACCCTAATTGTGTAACACACTTTCAATCACAATCTGAAGGATATTGCGCTAATCCACTGCTTCATATGTTTGAAAAATTTGTCTGCTCAACAACGGAAATAAGGCAATGAATGTTGGTGAACTGTCCAAATGAAAGTCACAGTAGCAATCTGTTACTGTGTTACGGAATTACGCCGCGGGTCCCAGGATACCGATAGTGAATTACGCCGCGGGTCCCAGGATACCGAGAGTGAATTACGCCGCGGGTCCCAGGATACCGAGAGTGAATTACGCCGCGGGTCCCAGGATACCGAGAGTGAATTACGCCGCGGGTCCCAGGATACCGAGAGTGAATTACGCCGCGGGTCCCAGGATACCGAGAGTGAATTACGCCGCGGGTCCCAGGATACCGAGAGTGAATTACGCCGCGGGTCCCAGGATACCGAGAGTGAATTACGCCGCGGGTCCCAGGATACCGAGAGTGAATTACGCCGCGGGTCCCAGGATACCGAGAGTGAATTTCGCATTTATAATTTTAGTATGAATGATACACGCGTCTGTGATATTAGCCAGATAATTATATTTGACCGCTTATTGACATTACCTGTAGTTTCTAAACCAAACATCTTTTAATGGCTAACCTGCAAAGATAATCACTTTTATAATGGTAGATTGTTTAAAATTATTTGTTGTTAATTATTGAGCTCCATGCAGTTTTATACTTTTAGTTTACAACTATTCGGTGGTTTGGGTAAGGTTTGTGCCTGCTTTTAATGCTCCACCCACTGGAGGTATTGTTGTGTGTCGGGTCGTTGAGCTCCCTAAGATAAGGTTGAGTTCACGATTGCTTGTCGTCTGTTGGGACCGGTTTATTCAAACTGTTTCTCAAAAGAGTTTCCTCAAAAGGCCAGGCCAGATCCTATCCTACATTTTGATTTTTGTAACAACTTAAAAAAAATCATGATATGACCTTTTAAAGTAATTCCGATATCCTATTTACAGGATAAACAATTTCATAAACTCAACTGGGCAATATAAATAATTGCCAAGGCTTGTCTTTGCAATATTGATAAATAGTTATTTATATGTTTATTGGTAACAAGATCCCAGTTGAAACATGTTGAATAACGTGAACTGACAGGTTGCTAGCTCACTGCCTAACGTGAATATAATCTATATCAGGGATAGGAAAATAGATTTAGAGGAGGGCCGTATGAAATCATTACAACATTTACGCGGGAACAAAGAGCATTGTAACATAAATAATCAAGTTTACAAAATGTATTGTTTCGACGTGCTAGCACAGTGTGTCAGATGAAATTTTGACTGTTTATTAAAATTATAGTGTCGAGGCTCCAAGTTACTGGAAGTAACTCGTAAAACGCACTTGAGATGTTCGTCAGCCAGCCTACTTCTTAATTTGTTTTTGTGAAGATGCATTGCTGAAAATACTTGCTCACAGACGACGACTCGAACATAGAAATATTCTTCTGAGCGTGTTTCATTGAATAGAGGAATTTCGATTATGGTAGAATTTTGTAGTATTCAAGCTTAGCGCGAATACCTATTCAAATTTGTTCGCGGGCCGATTTTATAATTATAGATGACGAGTTTTGAATTTTGATCGCGGGCCGTCATAATTCCCCATGCCAGATCTATCTATACATAATAAAATCGTAGCGAAGTCAAAACTGTACATTTTTTTTTTGTTGTCGTTTTTGCGAGGTCTGGGAACGATTCTTATGTCAGAAATATCGTTTTTAGAATTTTTGTCAGTTTGTCTGGCTATCTGTTTGTCTGAATAATTATAATGATCCAGGATCACGCAAATACTACCGTTCTGTTGAAAGTTTGCATAGATAATTCCTATAAGTCTGATCAGTCTGTAGCCTATAAATTATCACGCTATTTGCTATGAAGGATGAGCAATATTGCATTATGTTTGTATTATTCTACAGTTTTCCGCAAATTGTAAAATAACTAGCCAAAAGGCTAGAATATTGCAGATAGTAACAGATTTAATGATTATCATTACGCTAAGGCGAATCATACATATAAGAACGGCTATTTTAGTCAAGTTTCAACAAGGTAAATACGAGTAGCTTAGCGGTTCGACGGCTGTTTTGCAAACCTGTGGTGTTAAGTTCGATTCCAATTATTGATATTTTTTGCGTATTTTTTTACATTTTGTTATACTATTAAATGTGTACCATGGAAATTATTAAACTAATTTGTCGTTTAGTTTTAGTATACATAATGCAATGTTATTGTTTACCGTTTAGCCTAGTAACTGATTAAATAAAAGATCAATAAACATGTTTATTTAACTTTCAATAAAAAACGTCAATTTATGATAAAAAAAACGAAAAGTTAACTAAAAAAATCTTCGCTTTTTAATTGTTTTTCTGTTTTTTAAAAACGCGTATTCCTCTTTTAGCTATGCACTCCAGAAGCCTGGAATGCATGCTCTCGATCAAATGCCTCACGTTTTCAGCTGTTCCCAGGCAATTTTCAAAGCGTCAATCAGTTGCTGCTGATTGCAGGCCTCTTGTTCACTCTCTTTAACCCTTCGTTTCAATTGGTTCCGCATGTGCTCGATTGGATTAAAGTCCGGACTGTTTGCTGGCCACGGGAAAACTTGAATGTGAGAATCTTCCAGCACAGGCTGGGTCGCTTGATCCAGCACAGGCTGGGTCGCTTGATCCAGCACAGGCTGGGTCGCTTGATCCAGCACAGGCTGGGTCGCTTGATCCAGCACAGGCTGGGTCGCTTGATCCAGCACAGGCTGGGTCGCTTGATCCAGCACAGGCTGGGTCGCTTGAGCTGCGTGTGCACGGGCATTGTCCTGCATCAAGACGAACCCAGGACCTATTTGCTATGCAAATGGGATTACATGAGGCCTGATGACTTCCTCGATGTAACGCTGAGCAGTTACGGAACCCTCATTTAAAATAGCGAGCTCAGTTTTGCCATGTAGGTAAGCAAATCCCACTCCAAATCATTACGTTAGGACCACTGAAACGGTCAACTTCATGTATGCAGGCTTCCGAAAACCGCTCGCCGCGTCGACTAATGCGCCGATCGTCATTAAAATTTCTTACTTTGCACTCGTCAGTGAAAAGCATGCCCCACTGATTTATGCCCCAGTCCAAGTATTGACGGGAGAAACTTACTCGTCGTTTTGAAGTTTGCTGGTCTACGTGCCGGATAGTTTGGTCACTGACACGAGTACCCATTGCCAACCGTAGGCGATTTGGTAACTTACGAGCCGTCACTGTGCGTTCTCGGCGGGCACTTAGCCGGATGTACCGATCCTCGTGAACAGTTGTAATGCGAACTCTACCCGAACCTGGTCTTCTTGCAACACTGCAGGTCTCTTTTCAAAGCATTTATTTCAAATAAACCAATTACAGGCACTTTTGAATTATCAAGGGGTCGGTCAGTCAGAAAGATGAAGCTAGTTGTCCATTCCAAAGCGTAGTAGGTACCTATGGAGAAGAACGGGCAAGAAACTCCATGGACACTCTTTTAAATCAAAATATTGTTACAATAGAGTGGTTACATCATTCATGTTGTAATTATACATGTGAGAACGATGTAGAAAGACGTGTACGTTAAAAGCGTCCGTAATAAAAAGATAAAAACAATTATGGAATTAAAATAAGCCGTGGCAGCTAAGAAATGACCAGTGCCTACTGACGGCGCCCGTTCACGAACATGACGTATGGATCAGCACCATTCAGCTCAACCATTTTGAAGGGAACTCAATGATCCAATACACACGCCACCACCAGCGACACATTTGAGTGAGCATGACATACTCTCAGCCGCCAGGGCACATTCAAGTCAATGAAAGACGAACCCAGTAAGCTTTATAGTGGGTACATAGTGCTCACACATGTGCTATGCAATTATACAATACTAAGAGATTGAATTTATACAATGCAAAGATAGGTTGTATAATCTTCATCAGCTCCAACACTATTTTCGAATGCTAATTAATTAGTTTACGCGCCCTTGTGGAGCAGGACCAGCCCTGAGCCAAGCATTTTTGTCAGCGATATAATCCCCCAACTTATAATATGCTTGGCTGTATAGTGTGCGTTTTATACAAGATTTAAATTTCGTTTCATTCAGTTGGAGTATGTGGGGAGGTATTTTATTGTAACATTTTAAACAGTACCCCATGAAGGATGAGTCTACTTTAGCCAGTCTGAAACCTGGTTGAACTAATTGGTCCCTATTTCTAGTCCTATAATTGTGTCTTTCACCTCTTTTACTGAAAAGATTTAAATTTTTCCTTACGTACATGATGGTACGTAGGTGACGGTAGACGGTACGGACGGTACGGTACGGACGGACGGATGGTGACGGTAGGTCCAAAGAGGTTGGATATCGAAGAGTTCGTAACATCAATATTTTGCTACTTAGTAACTAGTGTTCTTTAAATTACATGAAATGTAAAATAACAAGTGGCCCTTATTTTGTTTTGAGTAGTTAGTACCTATTTTATAGTTCGTAGGACGTATACAAGAGACATTAAGTTTAGGCCTCTTCTGACATCTATGTTAGGTGACTGATAATGAGAATTACCGTGTGTTTACAATCTACTGTAATAATATTTTAGTGACAGCTGTTCGTCAGGAATAATCTGCAAGAATGCATTAGTCACTGTATGAGTGTTGTGGATAGTATATGCAGGAACGCAGTCGTTCATAAATTCACTAAAAACTTCGGAGGCAATGGGAAATTGCTACTGAAGGCTGCGGGTGTGGACATCAGGACGAGCTGCTTCTCACACGAACCACTGAACGTCGCTTGGTCCTGCATCACCAAGTTTGTCTCTCCGTATATTTTGGCTGCTGAGAGCAAAACTATAAACGTATAGAGGGTAGTTTTATAAAAATGTGGCCGTGGTGCCAACGTATTCGTGATACTTACTCTCATAGTCCATTCGCGCCGCAGCGGTGCAGAACCAACGAGCTCCTCTACGTCGACTAATAAAAAGTTACATCGACAAGCTTGCATTGTCACTCACACAGTTTAAAAATAGTATTTATAAAAAATCCTTTTTCCAATTTAGTTTGTCACATGTTATTTCACAAGACTCAATAGTTAATCTATGATAGTCAGTTGTTTGCTAAGTTTGCTTGGACCTTGCTCAAATTAAATTTTCGCTGTTTTATTAAAGTGTTTGTTATCGTGAGGGAATAAATAATAAATAAATATTTTAGTATCTTACGATTTCCACGCGAACGAAGTCGCCGGCAGAAGCTAGTTAATATGATAAAAATAATTATGTAGCATTTTACCGAGCGTATATACTTCATTATACATAGCTTAGTAGCCGATAGGTCTGATGAAGAGTACTTGCCATTCTGATTGACTGAAATTTGTTACAGTTTCTTAATAAAAGTTTCCTGTATCGTCGTTAAATTAGCCATTTTTCGTATAAGAAATCTAATATTATTATATTATTATTATTTATTTATTTTCATACATATAAATACATTTTTAAATATTTTTATAAAAAACATTTATAAAAATATTAGTCCGCCGGTATCGGGAGCAGGGTCCAAGCTACCGGTGGTTAGGGCTCCAGAGACAGGAACCTTCTCACGATACGAGCCGTATCGAGGAGTAGGTACTGCCTTCTGAATCAGGCCCTTGATCCAACCGCCTAACTATTATTATTATATTCATTTCGGGTTCTTGACTGTAGCAAACACCCCACTCACTCACACACCCACTATCATTCCAATTCTCCTTACACTTCACCTACACCCACTTACACACACATTACACTATACCAATTTGTTTTTTTTTTGGTTAATTAATTCATGTAAACATGTCAATTTTCTTTTTTTTCCTGCATTAATAAATAAATAGTTTGATTATTGACCATTGTAATGTTAATAGATTTAATTCGGGGTGAGAGCCTGGTGATCTGTCACGCAGGGTATCCTAGTATGGACGCCAGTCTCTCACAAAGGATCATATTTTATGCATTTTTGTCAAAACTACATAACTCTTGTCTCTATGATTTGATTATATTCTATGTGAAAATTTGTGAAGAGAGAAAAAATAAAGATTATGATTATGAATATAAAATTCAAACTCCATTTTCTCATCAAAACCGACTCCTTATTTAAAAACTGAATTTAGCCAATTCTCAGAGAAAAATGGCTATAAATGTTTTGTTGTGATTTATCATTTCTGATGACAAGTCATAAAAACGGTCAGTTTGTTGTTGTATCCTCTTGAGACCAGTGCAGCAGATCAAACAAATTATGAATTCAGTACCTTCCACTTATTCTTCTTTTCAGTGTGGAAATACCCAAATTAGCATAAAAACTTCGCAGAATTATCGAGATAGGCACTAATTGCTATTTTAATTAATAAAATATATGGTGAGAAAAAAAAGCGTTCTTTATTTTTTTTCCGGATTTTTTTGTAACAACTAAGAAGAAGATTGTTAAAGATTTTGAGTTGTTGCCTGTTTTAGTTTAGTCTTAACTTTTCAAGGTAAACAACACCTTTTGTATAACGCATATAGTGGCTCAAACTACAGATGCAAACTGTTAGGCAATCGGTTTGGAACGAGATCAAATTGGAGACTGGCTCAGTACGATCGTTAGTTGAGGAAGGTATAATTAAGCTTCATTTTAACACTCCATACCTAGATATATGAACACTTTTTTATCGAACAGGCTGGTGGCAACCTAGTAACCCAATCAATACAAAGGAGTACCTATGTAATGTCAACAGTACCTATGTTCGGATATTTAATACTCACGTAGACTTTAGTACATATTAATGTAACCACTCGTCCATAAACTAGGTATAACAATTTTGTGGCCCTGCCTTGCTCAAATGACCCATCACAACAACCCGTCTGAATCTTGAAATGGGTACGAATACCAGATTCCTAAGACCAGCTCAGTCCTAATCAAATCATAAAATTTAAATACTTATGAGCATCCTAAGAGTCCTGAACTTGCTCAAAAACCCTTAACACAAACTCACGTCAAATAAATAAGTTTAAATATGCTTTAAACAGTATTAACATAACTACTTTCTAGCACTCAGTAAGGCCGGCTACAAACGAGTATAACCTGTAGATCTTAGCGCTAAGGAACGGACACAAGTATGTTATCGGCTCGTTTGCTAATTTCCTTCGAAGGAAATCTTGTTTCTCTTAATATGTGTTATATTCGCAAAGTTTCTCTGTGGATTGGGCAAGTTGTTTTTATCTGGTGATGCAGCCAGCCTGATTGGTTCTTTTTTGGTGCTTAAATTAATTGAGACCGGTTTCGAGTCTCCCTTGTGGGAGATATTTTGTATGCGAATGTGCTGTTAAAATATTTTATGCATCATCATTATTTTTTGAGCCTGTTACCAAGTGTAGTTCGTCGATTTACAGTTCAATTTGCGACTAATTATCAGTAATTTACAAAAATGGACTATTATCACAAGTCACCCTATTACAAGGTAACTCTTCCTGACTCTTATGGACTAAAAAAATAAGAATAAGAATAACTTTTATTTAGGTCCTTTTACAAAGTAAGTAATACATTTAAAAACTTTTATATACTTTGTAGTACCACGTTCTTAACAGACTGGCTTAAATACTTATATAAAAGCTAGTTTAATTTACACGTTGAATTAAAATGGGTATTATGTATTTATTTTATTTCTTAATTTGTTATTTTTTCGTATGCTGCAGCGGTTGGCGTCAAAACGTCAACGCTGGTTGCCACTGAAAACCAGCGCTGGGGCTCTGTCTCGCATATTATTATGGTCGTAGCATTATGCTGAGCGATGGCTGTTTTGCGAATGTATTTTCCCCCTACTTGTTCTTTTTGGGTTTGAGTTTTTTTCTACCGCAAATAAACGTATTTTCTTTCTTTATCTATGACAACTGGGAAATGTAATACTGCCTCGTCCATCCAAAGTCCAACCATTCAGCCTAAACCAGGAGGTAAAACTACTAGGCGGCTATTATTGAGCCCAGGGTCATTCAAAATGTATAATTGTTTAGGTATAAACTTCATAAATATTCAAACCGGTTCGATTCAGTTCGACTGGTAACTCAAATTGTTTTTATTGTTGTTTTTTGCTCATGACATCGTGTATGCAAAGAAAGATCACAAAAAGTTTAGCATATTACATTGAAAAAACGGACAAGTGCGAGTCAAACAGAAAAAGCACGTCTCTTGTACGGAGACACGCTTTAATATTTAACTTTATTTTATTTTTATTATTTGTTGTTATAGCAGCAATAGAAATACAGACTGAAAATTTCAATTTTCTACCTATTACGGTTCATGAGATATAGCCCGCTGGCAGACAGACGGACGGGCGGACGGACGGACAGCGGAGGCTTAGTAATAGGGTCCCGTTAGCACCGTTTGGGTACGAACCCTAAAAATTATGATAACTAATAAGTAAATAAGTCATTACTGTTAGGATTGTATAAAGTATCGGAAATATTCGAATGTATTGTATCGGCAGAATGGGTGTAGCTGTAGCCTTTCGAGGGGGGCTTCTACTTCTTCTTTTGGAGTCGATGGTAAATGTGTTATTATGTTAGATGAGTTGGGCCTAGCAGGTGCCACGCCAATTGCGGCATCAGGGGCGTCTTTTAGGTCATTAGAAGTGCAGGTGTTTGGAGACTTTGGACACTCCAACAATATGGGCCACGGTTGGTCGGTGGCACCGCATTCGCACTGGATGTCGTTGGGGTCTATAATCCCCCATTTCGCTGCTGTGCTTGCAGTGGCCCACTTGGGTCAGCAGTCGATTGATTGCTTTCCATATAGGCCTCTGCAGGTCACGACCGGAAGGCAGATGCCCCTGGGGCTGAACAAAGTTGAGAGTGTGCTGTTTTTGCGGTAAAGGGGCTATTATAGGAGAACTAGTGTAATTAAAGAATATCACAAGTCTTGGGTGCTTATAAGGACAATACAAAGATAACAAAAGTTACAAAAGAAATTAGCCCAGTCTTTCAGCAGACATGTCTTAACATGGCCTCCACGAGTATATGTAGGATCCAGTGCACCTGGGTGCATCATAGTGTATGTAGGATCCGGTGCACCTGGGTGCATCATAGTATATGTAGGATCCGGTGCACCTGGGTGCATCATAGTATATGTAGGATCCGGTGCAGCTGGGTGCATCATAGTATATGTAGGATGCGGTGCACCTGGGTGCATCATAGTATATGTAGGATCCGGTGCACCTGGGTGCATCATAGTATATGTAGGATCCGGTGCACCTGGGTGCATCATAGTATATGTAGGATCCGGTGCACCTGGGTGCATCATAGTATATGTAGGATCCGGTGCACCTGGGTGCATCATAGTATATGTAGGATCCGGTGCACCTGGGTGCATCATAGTATATGTAGGATCCGGTGCACCTGGGTGCATCATAGTATATGTAGGATCCGGTGCACCTGGGTGCATCATAGTATATGTAGGATCCGGTGCACCTGGGTGCATCATAGTATATGTAGGATCCGGTGCACCTGGGTGCATCATAGTATATGTAGGATCCGGTGCACCTGGGTGCATCATAGTATATGTAGGATCCGGTGCACCTGGGTGCATCATAGTATATGTAGGATCCGGTGCACCTGGGTGCATCATAGTATATGTAGGATCCGGTGCACCTGGGTGCATCATAGTATATGTAGGATCCGGTGCACCTGGGTGCATCATAGTATATGTAGGATCCGGTGCACCTGGGTGCATCATAGTATATGTAGGATCCGGTGCACCTGGGTGCATCATAGTATATGTAGGATCCGGTGCAGCTGGGTGCATCATAGGAAGCCAGCCCCGGCACCATCTTGCTGAGCATAATTCTACCATAGCTTGAGCATCTTACGTACAGTCTGAGAAATTTAGTGTTTATCAGATTGTCACACTCCGTGTTAAAGCCATTCTATACAACTGTCAGAGAAAGTCCGTTGTGATTTGAATGTACAAATCATTTAATTCAGAGGTCTATTTGGTTAACTATTAATTTGCCTGACTTTAGTTCGTGTCGATACGAGAGCAGAGACAGTTAGTCAATATTGTAAAATAAGCCCACGTGTGTCACCGAGACAATGGTTTACAGAGCTATTGAATTGTGTGAACTGAAGAAACAGTTAGATGTACTAAAGACGATTAGAGTTATGTATGTAGAAATGTATATACCTAGAGGCATTGTATAGTAAGTAAGACTAGCTGTGCCCGCAGTCTGACTCACGTGACTGTATTCTATTGATATTACAAGTTAACGGGAACGTGAAGTCAAAGCATATGCGTAAAGAAATTAATATTATCCTTTACAACATCAGTTGATTTTGTTAATATAAATTAAAACTTGTTAATATATCTTTGGTTGTATATAAGATTGTAAGAGCTGATACTTCGTGTGTGTTTGATGAAAAGAAAGCTGTTGAAGACAGAACAATATTGAGGGTATGTAATGTATCTTTGGAAGAAGAGTCGATACATGTGCGTGTGTGCGATAGATCATATAGAAAAGGTCTTCATTGATTCAGGGTGTAGCACTGAATTATACAGCCAGTGAAGATTGCCATTACAGTTTTAGAAGACCGACGTTTCGCGGTAGATTATCGCATTCGAAAATAGCTGATGAAGATTGTACAACCTATCTTTGCATTGTATAAATTCAATCTCTTAGTATTGTATAATTGCATACCTAGCACATGTGTGAGCACTATGTACCCACTATAAAGCTTACTGGGTTCGTCTTTCATTGACTTGAATGTGCCCTGGCGGCTGAGAGTATGTCATGCTCACTCAAATGTGTCGCTGGTGGTGGCGTGTGTATTGGATCATTGAGTTCCCTTCAAAATGGTTGAGCTGAATGGTGCTGATCCATACGTCATGTTCGTGAACGGGCGCCGTCAGTAGGCACTGGTCATTTCTTAGCTGCCACGGCTTATTTTAATTCCATAATTGTTTTTATCTTTTTATTACGGATGCTTTTAACGTGCACGTCTTTCTACATCGTTCTCACATGTATAATTACAACATGAATGATGTAACCACTTTATTGTAACAATATTTTGATTTAAAAGAGTGTCCATGGAGTTTCTTGCCCGTTCTTCTCCATAGGTACCTACTACGCTTTGGAATGGGCAACTAGCTTCATCTTTCTGACTGACCGACCCCTTGACAATTCAAAAGTGCCTGTAATTGGTTTATTTGAAATAAATGCTTTGAGTTTGAGTTATTATGCAAATAGTAAGTGATATAATATAATCTGTATGTTATCATTATATAATCATATATCTCTGGAGCCCTAACCACCGGTAGCTTGGACCCTGCTCCCGATACCGGCGGATTACAATTTTTTTTTTATTATAAAAATATTTAAAGTATGAAAATAAATGAACAATATATAATAACGGAATACGTAAGTGGCTGTACTATATTCGCTTTAGTTGACCTTATGAACAGCTGATGGTACAGTTCGCTTTGATATTAAAATAAGCGTGGGAATATAGTCGTTACGCCTCTTTAATTAAAATGCTTCATAAACTCCATATAATAATATAGGTAATATACTCAGGAAATTGTAATATTTTCAGCAAGTAAAGTGTCAGGAGGGAATCCGCTAAATGCGAACAGCACAGGACCAGGACAAAGCTCGGGTGAGGCATATCTCCAGCAAAATCCCCCCCTAATCCTCTCTAATTTGCTATCTTCATTAAATTATATTATATCTTTTTTATAGTTTATTAGGTGTTTTAAACAAAACCATAAATACTTTGCCGTAGATTTTGTACTAGGAAAGTCAACATGAGTATTGTTTTCATACAACGATTTCGGCAATGCTTATCGATTCAAAATGTTGTTCTAGACGTGAATTGTACTCGGTCTAGTTTTATAAGCAATCTAAGAAAACCACAGTCGGCGGAAACAAATGTTTTCTTTTTAATTTTGTTTCTTTTTCCTAGCTCTGACACATAAATGGAATGAGGCATGAGAAGCCATTGTCCTGCAGTGGTGCAGTGGGACACAAATGGCTAAACGGCTGATATAATAACATGTAAAATGTTAGTATAATAAACATCATCAAAGTCAAAGCAAAAACAGAAAAGAAAACAATTGACATAATATATGTTATCGAAAGTCACGTTCCGGGAAATGTAAATGTATACTTTTATGACATTTTTATTAGTGTACCTACGTTTCAAATCTGGGCGAAGTTATACGTTATTATGTTATGACGTAACGATCGAATTCATCGAAGGAAATATGTATTAATTGTATATTTTAGAGCCCATAGCCTAGTATAGTTACCGGCACGTAAGTTGGCCAAAGATTTTGTAGTGGGGGAAGTTCGCGCATGCACAATTTTATACATTTTTACATGCGCGAACTTCCTCCACTACGATAATCTTTAACTAACTTACGTGCCGGTAACTATACTAGGCTATGGGCTCTAAAATATACAATTAATACATATTTGCTTCGATGAATTCGATCGTTACGTCATAACATAACACCACGCCTCGTTTACCTGAACAGTTGGGCGGAGGTGCATACAGTACACGCACAATTCGCCAGTTATGTATCAGTCCCATGTAATAGGATGCGAGCTTATTGCCTCCAAACGGCCACAAATCCAGACTCCAGATAGAAAAACCCAATAACACTTTGCCCGACCTGGGAATCGAACCCAGGACCTCATGCTCACAGTAGCGCTTGCGACCACTGGACCAATGAGGCATTCCAACAACAATGACATCAATAAGTAGGTAACTAATTATAATGGTTAAAGTAGGCACTCATCTGTGGATAAATGAGTGTTCGTGCGTTAGCTAATAACTTCGCACGATATAATGTCTCAAGTTTCACTTCCAAAACCAATATGAATAAAGAAAAAAAGAATAACGAGACGTTAATTGAAATCCAGAGAGCAGTGGTGGCCCAGTGGTATTAGCCGCGACTTACGAGTTGTAGGTCGTAGGTTCGAGCCCAGACAGGCGCTTTACTTTGTGTAAATTATTTCCATCACCACTGCTCTCAAAACAGTGAAGGAAAACATCATGAGGAAACCGGCATGTCCTAGAACCAAAGATACGAAAAACATGTGACATCTACCAACCCGCACTGGGCCCGCGTGGTGGATTAAGGCCCACTCCCGCTTACAGAGAGGAGGCCTGTGTCCCAGCTGTGGGAACATTATAGGCTGATTATGATTTATTGAAACCCACCGGTCGGTAAGATACGTTCTATAAAATGTCAATGGGCGGTAAGATACAGGAACCCGGTAAAAAGTAGTGACTGATTCTTTTGAACACACTATAGTCACACTCATTACAAAATAATGGTCGCTGTATGATTAGTTAAGGTGGCCAATTATCGTTTGCAAGTAATTGCATTTCGATCAAATTGTATGAATTGTTTGTTTGTAAAGTCGAGTTGTTAGTGTCCTTACGTAATACTTGAAACGTAACAGTAGGTACTTATTTTTGTTGATTCATAAACAATTGGTATGCTTCAATGGGTGGAATTAAAATTAGAGATCCTTCTTAAAGACTGCAAAGATTTTTACCGGAACCAAGAAATGAGCGTATTCTAATAATCGAAATAGCTACCTATGCCAATAGTATAAGGTGCCTATAGTCTAATTATCATACGCATTCAGAAAACCTTTTGCAAAAATCTACTCAAATAAGGTTGAACTAACTTTAAAAAAAGATAAAATACAGGCTGTTGAATGAACACTTATAATGTACTACATATTGCCCGGACTTCGTCCGCGTTAAATTTCGGCCCTCGACCCACCGCGTCGCATCGAATCGCGCGCTTTTACGTACCTACTTCGGTTTCGCTTAGTGTTCTTTCTGACTTTCTTCTTTTTGCTCGGCTCCTAAGGGTCGTAGGGCGGGATTATACCTTTAACCTTGTAACCTTTAACCATAACATTCCTCAAGAATCGGGCTATCAAAATGCAAAAAGCTTTTTTCAAATCCGACTGGCCGTTCCAGAGATTAGAGTGTTCAAACATACAAACAAACTCTTCAGCTTTGGGTGATTTATTTATTATGTAAATAATAATCAATGATTAATGAAATAATGAGGATTTAGGTAGAAGATAGACAGATAGATCCAAAGTATCCTTTGCACTCTGTAATCTAAAGTTTTTTCCTTGAAATCATGCAAAACAGCATCACATTATTAATGATAAGGATAAACCCGTATGTCAAGCAGGTACAGTCAGTGACACATGTCGATCAAAACTACAGTTTTTTAATCTAAATAATTGAGCTAGCTAAATACAAATCGGAACATAACTATAATAATAGAATATTAACTCTTCTATGATTCTTTGTTTTGTAATGTTAATTACTTTGCATACGTTATTGTATAGAATCAAGTTCATCACTTAACAGAGAGATATGTGCTGCTGGGGAGTTGGTTGCGCTACTCCTTCCCAGCTAAAGCACTAGGAAGTGATGAACGGCGGACGTTGTTATGTAACATTGACGTTTAAAAGGTGTTGATTTTCGGCACAATTTTGATTTTGACTTTTTGAATAGGCTTGTGTCGCTGACCGTACCTACATAACATTTGGGCTCATCCGTTCACCTTGCTCCGTGGCGTGCGTCGAAGTTGCTTATGTAGCCTGTTTTTATGTCAATGCCGCGCAGCACTCGGAGCCAGCCTATTACCGTAATACTGCTGATATTATGATAAGCTGGCTGCAACTTAACGATGTTTTTGCAGTTGTTGAGGTTGAGGATTTCTTGCAACTGTGCAGTTAAGTGGGAATGTGATATCTTGAACGAGGTTGAAATATTTAGATTTTCGAGAGGCAACATTGAATGGGGTTGAAAGAAGTTTTAGAGCGAGGCAATAATAATTATTTAATACTTCAAGCACACAAATGTATCTACAGAGGAAATGATAAAATTAAATGAAATGAAATTTACAGATGTCATATGTATTTTCTACCAGTTAAATTAGTGTTCTAGGATGAGAAAAAGAAGTTGCAGAGATTGAAGACAGGTGACGAATAAACTGCAGTTGAAGAGTAGGTAGTCTGAAGTGGAAATGATACGAAGAATGGCGAATAGGAGGACCACCAGTTCTCACCATTATACTAGTGTTGTGACACGATCGAGACCGTGACGTCCGAGTTGGTTTCGGCATTTCTACTTAGGGATCAGTCAGCTAGGAAATCTGCGCGCCATCTAGTTTCAAAAGATCTACTTACAGACATAAACATTTATTTTCACCCACTATTTGCCTTTTTCAGCAGAGATAAATGAGAGCGGAGAAATCAAATAACAAAGTATTACGAGTAGGTTCTTGAGTAAGCACGATGCAGTATTAAATGTAGAATTTAATTGCCTTATTGATAACGTCAGTATTTTTACAACTCTCGTCATAAAAATGTGGAAGTAAAAACAAATCATCTTTAACGGTGAAATTATTTACACAACTCCCACTTTACGTAAGTACGACTTAGACATTATTATTTAAACAATGACTGAAAAAAAATTGAACAATATATTATGTTGCAAATAGGGATTGAAATGCTGGTACACCCTGAGGGCCCAGACAAGTGTCCATCGATCTCGAAGCGTCTCGTATTTCTACAATGACTTTCAACAGGATAGACGAAAGCTTCTCGGTAGCTTATCATCGTCATCGCTGATAAAATGTCACTTTGTTGAGGCCCTCTGGAACCTCTTTAGAAAGTTGCTAATTTTAGAACTAAGGATTTGACCGGACAAGGAAATGTTGGAAAGTCTCTTAGGTAACTCTTGACTTGAAAAAGAAGATATACATAAAGGTACATCTATATTAATATATTAAAAGCAAAAGTAACTCTGTCTGTCTGTTACCTTTTTACGCCTAAACTACTGAACCGATCATTATGAAATTTGACAGACAGGTTAAAAGGAAAAGTAGCCTATATTCCAGGTCCCAGGCTACTTTTCATCCCGGATCATAAACGAAGCCGAGGCCAACACGCCAAACATTATTTGTGGAAAATTACAATATTATATTAGCAATGTCTAAGCTGACTGATAATGTTACAATGACTAACCTTTGAAAATCCACAAAATATAAGTTTGTACTTCAAGAGATGACTCTTGTTAACTCTTGACTTCAAAATGAATTGAACTATCCTCTTTTCCATTCGGGGGTGACGTAACGGCGATATCACGAGGATAACCCGTAACGAGTTCCTTATATGCGATCACCAAACATTCAATGCAAAAGACTGACCGGTTGGTGCAGTTGGTAGCGACCCTGCCTTCCGAGCCGCTGGTCCCGAGTTCGATCCCCGGACAAGTCAAACATTTGTGTGCATGAACATGTCTGTTTGTCCTGTGTCTGGGTGTTTATATGTATATAAGTATGTATATCAGTGATCAGGTTACCGTAGTACAGGCTCTGCCTAGTTCGGGACCTGAAGACCTTGTGTGGATGTTGTCTCATATTATTATATAACATATAATTTCTCCTTCAACTGTTTATCGAAGCCATTAATCCATGTCCAGCGCTGGGAATTAAATGGCGTGTAAGTTACGGGTGTAAGTGATAACTGTTTTGAGAGTGTACCGGCTACATATTACGCCACTTTCTACAGTATTTCAGTAAACGCAATCTCTGTAAAGGACAGTTGAGATAAGCTTACGTACCTTTACGTAACTTTGTAATGTTCTCGTGTCACTTATTTTGTAACTTGTGGAACGTGGAGGGATACAGGATAAGCATAACTTAAGGAATTATCAACATGTCACTTTTTTAGAAATTTGCGAGTTTTTAGGAAAAAACGGAACCCTTATAACATAGTCACATCAGAAGCACTATGTAACCTTTACGTCATTATACCTTAGGGGACCGGACTGCTTCTACTTAACACAGGTTTTCATAACCTAGCTACGATAGCAGTGCTCACCCACACGTGTGTGATATAGTACTTATTTTTATAAAACTATATGTTTTTAACTTGTACTACAATGCTTTGTTTTGAGTAAATATACATTATTATATTATAGGATCACTTCGTTATCCGTCCGTCTGTCAAGATCCTTTTTCTTAGGAACGCGTGGAGGTGTCAAGTTGAAATTAAAATATAGTACTCAGGTCTGCAATCCCTTGGAACTGTGAAAAAATTGAACTTCTATGTTAACGCAATCAAAAGATACAGCCGATTACGCCGCACATTGCCGAATATTTTGACACTCGCAAGGGAATCAATACCTACAGGGTACTTCCCGTTGACATAGAATCATGAAATTTGGCAAGAAGCAAGGTCTCACAGCACAAGTAAAGGAGAAAGTCTGAAAGTCGTTAATTTGTAGATTTATCACATAAAAAAATATTTATTTGTAATTACAAACTTACATTTGCAGTTGGAGAATTGACCGTGGTGTATATCGATGTATGTGAGAACATGTTTTTTAACTACAATGTTAATTTTATTTGTGGGATAAATTCATCCCAACTACGGAACCCTTCATTATGCGTGGTCCGACACGCACTTGAGTGTCCGCCGCTGATCGTAGGTTTGAGTCCCACGTCGGCGTCGTATCGGTTGATTCTATAATGTATATACTACTAGTGGTCCCGACAGAAGTTTTCGGGAACTATATTTTCTATCACCAAAATTTATATTTGTCATCAAGTTGTATCACCTAATAAATAGATCTATCGCCACGAAATATTTTCGTTCTCAGATAAACAAAAATTGTTCCCAGGTTGATATCTCAGGATTTTAGGTGATTTATTGTGGAACTGATTTTGCATTGTTTGGTGACTACATTTTGGTGACAGATCTACTATTTGGAGGACAAACCCTATTATTTAAGAAACACAAAACTAATTAAATTGGTAATAGCTTAAATGATACCCGAGACAAATTACCAGGAGAAACTGAATGCAATCTGGACTTTAGGGCACCCCGACTCGGACAGGTTAGGTTAGAAGGGGATGGCGGGGTCGAGAGACCCCGCCATCCCCTTCGTGGTTATTTTTTTATAAACCACCCAGAAGTAGGAGCCCCGCAAAGCGGGGCTCCGTCGACCAAGCCCTACCGTCGACATATTATGTATATCAATCGATCCGTGGTGAATAAGAAAACTACTACTATTGGTGATCTCTTTAAATTAGTTTGCTTAAATACTTATTAGGACACACCTATTATAATACATACAAAAACATTTATTTGGTACTAGACCTTATATTTCAGGATTTTAGGTGATTTATTGTGGAACTGATTTTGCATTGTTTGGTGACTACATTTTGGTGACAGATCTACTATTTGGAGGACAAACCCTATTATTTAAGAAACACAAAACTAATTAAATTGGTAATAGCTTAAATGATACCCGAAGTTTTCCTGCCCGAACGCAGTGCCACCTCCCTGGTCCAATTGTGCATCTAAACCATTCTAGAATCCACTTGAACACACACAAAACATTTCATCAAAATCGGTCCAGCCGTTCAGGAGGAGTTCAGTATATTATAAAAGATTTTTTTTAATTTGCCTGAAAAGTAAAAAGTTTGCGATTGTGCATTTTAAACAATTACAATATACCTACTTCACTAATAGTTTCTTTATTTAGGTACTGTGTTAGTAATAATTAAAATTGGTGTTGCATATTTTATGGATTTGCTATCGTAATTCACTTTACTATCAATCGTTAACGGTAGATATCATTATCCTAATGGCTCGATCGCTTAATGTCTCGGTTTCCCAACCGCAAAGCCGGTGGGTTCCGTAAGGGAATCCGAGGGGAACCCCTGGGATTCGCTTTATAGTAAAAATTAATTTCGTATATTTTTTTGGTAAACACGATAATGTTGTAACAGTTGGGATATTTTTCGTGACAAGTATTTTAAAACTAATAAAAGTGTTGATTGTACTGTACACGAGTCCCAAGCCATTATAATGTAAAAATATTAGTTACATTATAGTTACTTCTTAGTCTCATAAGCTAGACTGTAACTAATTAATTATTAAAAATCAGGTTATTTTTAATAAAAAAGGTGGGATTGGAAAATGGTAATGCCGTCAACCTTTAGGATTACCAATGCGTTGCAGACCTTGGAGACCAAATCAAGACAAATTCTTTCGAACCGGAACCAAACAATGAAACTATACCTACTTGACTGTAATAGGCTCCGTCGTAGCAAGTACAAGGTCCTTCCTTGAATAAAAATTGCCTGTAATAATGTAAAAAGGGTCTTTCTACTTCACATCGAGTAGCTAATTTGAAACTATCCACTACAGGTTGTAAGTTTGTATCGAATCTAGGCTCCTAGCAGTTTGAGCCACTTTCACTGCGGCGCCAGTCGTAACAAGCAACACGCCTGTACACACACAGATTCTTCTCTTCTCGATTGCATCAGCTGTTCTATAAGTCCACTACTGGACATAGTTACCATTTCGAAATTTGTAAAATCCTGACCCAAATCCGGAAATTAATATATATTTATTACCCAAAATAAAATCATAAAAATAATATTCAACTACCCATATCTAACATCTACCAGCAAAATTTATCAAGACACAAAAATAATGAACATAAAACAACTTTATATTTACAACACATGCATTTTCATCAGAAATATTCTCAACAAAAGCGTTCACTCAAACATAACACTCACTCAATATAAACAAGTTAGTCAACGTAGCACACGGCGAGCAAGCTTGCTAGTTTTACCAAAAACAAGAACTAACTATGGCAAAAAAATGCTAACTTTTGAAGGAGCACAGCTTTATAACAAATTACCGTCCTGTATAAGAAATATTACACTCTTACAATGCATTCAAAACTCAACTTAGCCAGCACATAATTGCGGATCGATCACTGGAGAAATGAATGCATTGGATGGGTAAAATTAAATTGTAATACTGATGACGAACATATTGTAATCTATATTTTTAGTACTGTTCTCAAGTAAGTGACTTATGTCTTTATTGGGAATAAAGTTTCTTTAAACCGATTTTTTTTTTTTTTTACTAGGTATATATTTTACTTTTTTTTTTTAAATCCTTTAAGTAGTAAAGTCTGGACAGGTGACAAGGCTACCAAATCTGGACGGATGGTAACCATAATTGGTCACTATCCTATTGTTCTAATTATATGGTGTTAGGTATATGATCAAGCTGTGCATGTTGATTACTGTCTCGACTGCTCCGTTGGTCTTGTAGTCGCAAGCGCGAACGCTGAGCGTGGGGTCCGGGGTTCGATTCCCGGGTCGGGCAAACATTATTGCGTTCCATTAGGAATTTCTTAGTACAAGCCCGGAGTTAGGGTGTTGATAATTTAAACGAGTGTCCATGGAGTTTCCTGCCCGTTCTTCTCCATAGGTAACTATTACGCTTTGGAATGGGTAACTAGCTTCATATTTCTGACTGACCGACCACTTGACAATTCAAAAGAGCCTGTAAATGGTTTAATTGGGTTGGAGTGTAGCCTTAGGGGCGCTACGGCGCGAGGACTTTGAAAAATTTAGCCAAAAATTTGTTATTTTTGCAAATCGTTTATTTTCTCGATTCTATCGTATAAAACACCAAAATATAAGACTAAAAGTGTCTTGGTGTTTTTTGTCTCCGACTAACCGTTTGTCGTAAAAACGATGTGGATGGGATCCATAGGTTAGGTTAGGTTAGAACTGTGACAAACTATGCGCGAGACGAGTGAGCGAAGCGAACGGTGCCGCGGCAGCGGCCGGCGAGCGCTACCTCGAAATTGGTCGCGAAATTTTTCTAAGTATTTTTTTCATAGTGCCCCTAAGACGATACTCTGACCTTTAATTGAAATAAATGCTTTTAGTTTGACTTTAAGTTATGATTCCCCCGTGCCTCGAAAAGCACGATAAGCCGTTGGTCCTGCAGCTGATCTCTCTCCGGTCGCGCCGGGGTGACGTCCATCGGACTGTGAAAGTGAGGGACGAGAGTGACTATAATATCTCCCGCGCCGAATGCTGGTCTCCGCTGAGATTGGTCGCATGGCCGAAATTCGGTCTGGAGGACTGTTACAATATCATTGGCTTGTATTTCAATACGCGGAAACTTTAGGTAATTTACCTTTAAAGTGGTCGTGTATATTATGTACAGTTTAATTTTATTATCCAAAACATGTTTGTTTGTAACAATTTTTCGTCATTGATTTTATTTAATTTCTTTAGTTTGATAATAGGCCTTAAAATATTTATAATTATAAAGGTAAATGGTACATGTTGATATCGGTCAACAGGTCCTTAACAAACGCACAATATAATTTACAGATAAATAACAATAATATAAAAGACATATTACAGAAAAAACTCTTTCTTTCAGTTCGTTATAAATGAACATAGGTACAGTTTTATAGACAAACATAATACCTACTTATCTGAATCAACATTATAACACCGCGGGAACATTAAACTTGCTGGGTCTCATTTTCTAGGTGAATTCCACATGAATTTAGTTATATTTTCATAGTAAATTAACTAGATTGACATGCTTATGATTACAATGTAATAATATTTTGCTACAATTACTAACAACAAAGGTCAAACTGAGCAAAAAAATATTTATTTACAAATACTCTCATTTTAACGAAAAAAAAAAACTTAAAAAAAGATTAAATTATGAACTATATTTCTACTCTTCATAATTATTTAGAAATCAAAGAGAAATGCTAAAAACATCCTGAAAAACAAATCCGCAAAAACGAAAATTCAAAGTCAAATTTTTCAAACAAAGCTAAAAACAACAACTCACCTTGATGAATAAATTAAAAAAAATATCCGTAAATTCACTCACAAAACACAACACTGTTACCACAAAATAAATAAAGTTTTACCGTTCAAAACAGATCGATGTATTTCGTTCCGACTCCTGCGCAACCAATTGTGCGCGCGCTCCTTGTAACAACTGCCCGCCAACTACCGGTTACTTTAGCGCCTACCTTGTTTTTCACTTCAGTGCAGTGATAAATCATACAAAATAATATTGTGGTAAGTAGGTATTCGTGGTTTCATACATTTTGACGTTGGTCTGAAACTCCAGGGGAAAATGTGAAATGGCTGGATACCTACGTCATAGGTTTTGTTTGATGCCATCATATTTTTGGTGAATAAGGGACTATTGTTGTTTTGTTATATTTCTTTACCTAAGCATACACTTTTCTTTCGTCAATAATCTTTGGCAGTCCACCTTATTGAGGTCAGGTGTTGTGGTTGCTGGCGCAGTAATAGGATTATTTTTCTCCACATTTGGCTGTTGTGACAAACGATTAAGGGGTTTCAGAGGGGTAGTAGCGTCGTTACAAATCACAACAATCCATCTGTGACCACGATTATGTCATCTGTAATGAGAATCTACATCTGCTGAACGAAGGGGTGTCCGGATCCGAAAGTGGAACTCAACGCAGTGACCGGCGGCGGCGGCGCCAGGATTTGATGTTACTGAATTTTCTTCGCCAAATAGACATATTTTTTGACAATGTATGGGGAATCGAAGAGGCTGAAGATTTGATCTGGTAGGATAACCGAAGTTTCGTTGCACCTTTGTGAAAATAGCCCAAAATAATTTCACTTGTACGCACGGCTACAGATCAAGCTATAACTTTCCAGTTTAAGCTGATCTCGCAGTGTATAGGATTTCCTTCCAATGAGAGGTCAGTGTAAACTGGAATTGTATAGCTTGATGTGTAGCCGTGTGTACACCATTTCTCACATTATTGTTCCACATTGTGTAACTTCCTCTCTTACTGACACAGTAGCAATACGAGTATGTGTACTGCCGTCAGAGTTTCTTCTCAGAGTAGTTGGATAGGGAACACCAACCTCATCTATGTAGGTTAAAAACATAGTTAATTTTTGACGTGTAAAAGTGTTTTTTTGAACCAATTTACAGAGATTAATATCATTAGCTATCAATGAATCCTGACATGCAAAGACAGCGCTAAAACTTAGCACTAGGTACCTATCTATGAGAATTTAGTAAGTAAGTATGTCTTGGCCAATGAGGTATGTTGTGGTTGGCAACGCGGAACGAACGTATAAAGGGGAAATACCGATATCCCGAGGTAAAATCGGTTCCGTTGTCAGACTTTCAAGCTTTCCTGTAACAGGTAATGACCTACTCTTAATAGGTAATTACCTGGTACCCGTATCTACTGCCAGTTTAGTTGAGCAATAATCGTTCACCACGATCGCGCACGATGAAGGGTTCCGTAGTTGGGATGAATTTATCCCAGGAACAAACTTAACGTTGTAGTTGAAAATCATGTTCTCCCATACGTTCCAATTGCAACTGTAAGTTGGTTGACTATTACTCGTTAACTTATACAGGCCACTTAGCTGTGATAGTTTTCCTTTTAGCTTAGTTATATATACTACCTACTCATTCATGGAATGTCCATAGGGTTTCTTGCCAGTTCTTCTGTATAGGAACCTTCTACGCTTTTGGATGGGCAACAAGCTTAATTTTTCTGTCCGACCGACTCCTAGACAATTCAAATGGCCTGTAGGTAAATGGTTTAATTGAAATGAATGCTTAAGAGTTTTGAGTTTGAGTTTGACCGTCTTGAACATCGTGTCAATCGGGCATACAAAATACGCCAAGGCCCTTTATTTCGGTAACCACAGATTACACCATAACTCAAAGGGTTTCAAGGGTAGGTAATGTATACCTATCAAACCTATGCACGTAGCTTCAAGTGTCAGCAGTACCTACAATCATTGAGGAAAAACAAATATTTCCTGTTAGTTATGCTAGTCACAATGGGATTAAAACAATGACGTATGTATGGACTCAGGTGATGACGTTTTTGCTAAGTCATATTTTCTTTCCCGTAGGTGAAAGATGATACGTACCTAACAGGGATTTTTGTACGAATAATCAAAGTTTACAATGCTAAATGCTTAATTATGAGGAAAGAGCATGCAAGATTTTTTTTTCCTTTCTTTTGTAGTCTTTTTCACTTCGTATTCGTTTTGGGGAACTATAGAAATTTGTTCCACCTAAGAATTTTTCAGAATATTTATTCTTAGGTGGAACAAATTTCCAAATCAAAATATTTTATTTCATAAAAACCTACATGGGCCCTTATGAAACGTCAGAAGATAGGTGCACGGGTAGTTTGACGATTGATATGAAATTGACGATTATTATTCAGTAAATATATTATCCCTACAGTTGCGAATCGCATTTTGATTAAAATACGACGTAAAACCGAGCCGCAATTTGCAAAAAACCAAAGTAAATTTGAATTTGGCGGGCTACAACTGAGTATTTACCTTACACGGAATAACGACTTTTTTCTCATTAATTGCCAAATCACGAAATCTGTGTCGTCGGATGATGATGTCGACAATCAGGAAGCTTCGCCATCTGCGCGTTCAATGTGCGTGTACACGGTACATTTGCTTCGAGTTAAAATATAGCGCAGTAATCGTGGCACTTAAATGTAGGGTGCGTGTAGCGTGTGCCGCCGGCGCACGGTGGATCGAAAATCGGCTGTAGAAGACATAGGATATCGATTTCCTAAATGTTATTTTTTTTGCTGGAAATGACTTCTGCTGATCATTACTGTTCTATAAAATGTCATATGAGGTAATTGTGTGCACAAATGGAAGAGTTATAATTTTTATAAGAAAAAAATGTATGGAGCTGACATGAAAAATGAGGATATCTCTGGAATCGCAAGGTTGGGCGTTATATCCTTGCACACTGTTATAGTACTATTTATTTGTGAATTTTTGACATACTTAATATCGCGGCATCACTTGCGAATTTTTTTTTAAAAATCTTCAAAATTAAAAAAAAAAGAAAAGTATATGATACATTTTAATGCTTAAATATGGCTATACCAAGTGTAATTTACAATATTTTTTATGCTTAGACCAAAACATTCTAAGAAATCACAAAGTCGTATTACCTACTTTGTGATTTTCATTTGAAATGACATGGTAATTATGAATTACGTAATACGTAATCTTGTCTAATGCCTCAAGTCCACATTAGCTAATGATTAATAAAACTTAATACCTATATACCTAGTTAAAAGGATACGTACCAAAATAATTTGGGGTACTCGCTAATTTAGCAATTAGTGCAGGATTAACTTAATGAAAGTAATTAGATAAATGTGATACCATCATTAGTCAATAACAATAAATAGTCAAACATTGGATTCACAACTTCAGTTCATTTAGAGCATTTCTAATACTAACGTCTATCCTACCGTGTCTTTTTACTCAGTGATCATGAATAATGGAAAGCATTATTACAAATTTGGATTTCTTTGTTATTCTGAGCAATCAGGATGCTTCGTCTTTCGATCACGAAATATTGTTCAACACACTTGTTATTCGACTGGGCTCTAGCCTTTCAGATGAAGACAGTGTTACCGTGAAAGAATTTTGTCGAACATTTACACGGGCAGTTCAAAAGAGATGGTTACGATCCCACAGGAAAAGTGAAGTTTTAGACGTGATTACAGTAATTGGCTTGAGGCAAATATTGACTGGCCAAACTGCGTGCAAACCAATTTGCTCATTCAAGAATCAACAAGTGAAAATATTTCTACTGAACCTGTACCTGAACCTGTACCATCAACTTCAACAATGAAATCAACTTCAACGATGACAAAAAGATCTCGAAAGCCGTTTGAAGATCTAAGTAACAAGCAGAAGAAGAGACGATCTGATGAACATATAGGCGATGACCCTAATGAAGTAGCTTATTCAGCTGCAGCACTTTTGAAAGAAGATGGTCGTGAGGATATTGCATCTGTTATTGAACATAATATGCTCCAAAATCCAGAAGCAGCAGCAAAAATCAAGGAAATGTTGAACAAACCAGCTCCTTCAACAATATTTTCACCAGAAAAAGCAGTGGGTTTGCTACTTTCATTAAAACTATCGAAATGGCAATATATCACATTAAGGGAAACGACTATTCGAGAAGGTTCAAAGGAGATATATCCGTCTTACTATAAAGTGCAAAAAGCTAAGCTACAGTGCTACCCTCCGAAGACATTTGTGACTGTAACGGATTCATCTGCTAAGATTGCACTACAAGCGTTACTAGATTTAACAGTGAACAGAATTTTTGAAACTATTCGTAGTCCTGATTCGATAAAAGATAAGCAATTGATATTAATATCAAAGTGGGGATTTGACGGTGCATCTAACCAAAGTAGATCAAGATGATTCCAGCATATTTATGACCTCTTTGGTTCCATTAAAGTTGACAGCTGACGGTGATACCGTATGGGTGGATCCAAAACCCTGCTCACCTATGTATTGCCGTCCAGTCCAGTTTAGTTTTGTGAAAGAAACCAAAGACGGTTGTCATAAATGAAAAAACTGCAATGGATAACGAAATTGAAGCTCTCGTTCCCTCAAAATGTCAAGGACATGAAATTAGTCACAAATTAATGATGACGATGATTGATGGCAAAATTTGTACATATCTGTCTGAAGCTAAGTCAAATGCGGCCTGCTACCTGTGTTTGGCTAAGCCTACAGAAATGAATAAGTTAGATGTCATTGCGTCAAAAACCATTTCTTCTGGTACCTATGTATGAGTTCGGATTATCATCACTTCATGCCCGCATTAATGTGATGGAATGTCTTCTACATATAGCGTATCGTCTCGACTTCAAAAAGTGGTCTGCAAGAGGAGAAGGTCATCAAGAGTTATTGCATTCACGAAAAAAACTCATTCAAGATCGATTCAAAGCTGATCTCAACCTTTTGATTGACATCGTTAAGCAAGGATCAGGCACAACTAACGACGGGAACACAGCAAGGCGGTTTTTTGAATTTCCTGATAAAACTGCAGCGATCACCGGATTAGATGAAGACCTAATACGCAGATTTGTGATTCTGCAAGCTATCACATCTGGAGAGATTGTAGACGTGCCGAAATTTAAAGAATACGCTAGAACAACCGCTGAAAAATACGTGGAACTGTATGATTGGTACTACATATCATCAACCGTCCACAAATTGGTGATTCACGGAGGGGACATAATTGCAGAAAATGCTATTGTACCAACTGGAAGTCTTTCGGAAGAAGCTTCAGAGGCCCGAAACAAAGACTTTAGGAGGTTCAGAGAACACCATTCGAGGAAAAAGAGTAGACAAGCATCAAACGAGAATATCCTCAATATGCTTATCGTCTCTTCTGATCCTCTAATTTCTTCCACAAGACCAAAATTAGATGCCCACAAGAGGCAGACATACTTTAAGGAAACAGTAGAACTACTGAAACTTCAGGATCAGGAAGCTCCGACAGAGTTCTTAGAAGAAAAAATTATTATGTAATTCATAATTACCATGTCCTTTCAAATAAGTAGGTAATATGACTTTGTGATTTCTTAGAATGTTTTGGTCTAAGCATAAAAAATATTGTAAGTTACACTTGGTATAGCCATATTTAAGCATTAAAATGTACATATCATAAACATTTTATATTTTTTAATTTCGGCGATTTTTAAAAAAAAATCGCAAGTGATGCCGCAATACTAAGTATGTCAAAAATTCACAAATAAATAGTACTATAACAGTGTGCAAGGATATAACGGCCAACCTTGCGATTCCAGAGATATCCTCATTTTTCATGTCAGCTCCATACATTTTTTTCTTATAAAAATTATAACTCTTCCATTTGTGCACACAATTACTTCATATGACATTTTATAGAACAGTAATGATCGGCAGAAGTCATTTCCAGCAAAAAAAATAACATTTAAGACATCGAGATCCTATGTCTTCTACAGCCGATTTTCGATCCACCGTGCGGCGCCGGTGTGCGGCCTCAGTAAACAATCCGAAATACAAATAACCAGCAATAGCATTAACAATGCAATGCATTACCGCAACCCTAAAAAAGGACTACGTCGCATATAAACTAAGGCATGTCGCGTGATTTTCCTGCGAGAATTACTAGAATCGACATGCCGAAAAGTCCGAATCGGACGAAGATCTCGAGTTCGTCATGCGCGAGAGTCGCCTGCCAGATATTATATTGAATAACTTATTTAATTAAAAAAATGATCCACTAATGCAGCGGTTCAGTTAAAAACACGAACAACTAGAGAA
Organism: Brachylomia viminalis; assembly: GCA_937001585.2. Taxonomy (NCBI): domain Eukaryota; kingdom Metazoa; phylum Arthropoda; class Insecta; order Lepidoptera; family Noctuidae; genus Brachylomia; species Brachylomia viminalis. The sequence continues at coordinate 2,848,038 of OW443303.2, read as the reverse complement.
GTTGTGTGTTTTAACTAAAATGATTTTAGGAAGTGGCCAAAAATCGTGGAGTGTTTTAGGTAGCAACAAGAGCGTTGTCTGTTTCATGTTCTACGTTTTAATTATTAGTCACTTTCACCTTTTCAGGATTTTCAGCTGAGTCCACAATGTCCAAGCCAAGAGACACGTGTTTACTTGTGTAACTGATTTTTGTTGTAAGTTAAGGTACCTGTAGGCCCCTCCATAAAAGCGGATGTAGGCATAGACCGCGCAGTTTTTAATGCGAGCCCCACATTACCACACCGTTTCCCTGGGTGGTGTTGTGTCATTGGAGTTTCTTGCCCGTTCTGCTCCATAGAGATCTACGTTAATTGCCTGTAAATGGTTTAATAGAAAAAATGCGTTGCGGTTGTGAAAGAAATGTCTCGTAAGTAATAATAATAATAGTTCTTTATTTCTCCTCACAATGACTTATTCTAGGTTTCACATTATTATAGGTATTTTATTTATTTTTATTAGCAATGTGAGGAGCTGGTGTCTGAGTTAGGCATAAAATGCCTGTATTACAAATCACCAGGTCCCCACCCCACGGAAGAACAGAACGTAATATAGTTGAAAACCTTTAACCATCAGTTAGATAGATATGGTTTAAGAGTGGGCCCATAGCAAAATTGACGGACTTTTAATGAATTTACAAATAAAAAAAATTTACATAAGGTAGTATACTGCTTGCCAAATATCAGGAGAAAGCGAAGTTCGCGTTCGACAATTTTGCCATGACGTCATCCAACGGTAGTTCTTTTTTATTTTCCACTCGCTGAGGTATAACATTACTGGCGACCCGCTCCTGCTACGTACGGTATTTATAACTTGACAAAATATCGAGGTTTCCTTAAGGCGCAGATAAACGACTTTTAATGATTTTATATTGAACATCACGTCTAAACTTCTAGTCTTATTTCTTTGAAAAAAATATATGTTATACTAGACAATTTTATTCATAATTTGATATGTGAAAATGTGAAATTATATTTTAATAACATAGTGTAATTAATTTGTAAAGTTTTGTCTAACGTGGACAGAAAAACGATAATCACGCAAAAACTATGGGGCGTATTTACATGAAACTTTAATCATATAAAAGACAATTTAATGACCCATATTTTAGTATACGGCTTTTATTTGTATTGTGTTTGATAAATCAAGGTGGGTTGTTTTTTCGAATAATCTTGGTGCGCGTTGAAGCGGGGCTCTGGCGGGCGACGGGTGGCAGTGTATCGCTGACTTTGTCTGACTTTTGTCGCGGGACGCGACGCAAACTCCTCCCACTCGCTCAAGGGCGCGGGCAGTTAATGTCGCCTTAAGCTGACTACATGACTTAAACGCTAGTTTTATAATGCCTAAAAGTACACCACTGCACCAAACCACTGCACTTCCACTGCAGTAAACAAAATCAGAAAAATATATGATTGATAAATAATAATATTATAATAATATATAGCATTATATTACATAATACTAATTTGCTACGATAGAAAAAAGTCACGAAGACACCTCTAAAAATTTCTTTTAACGATTAAAAACCATACTAGTATACATGCAATCTTCTGTTTTTTTTTTCAGATTGTTCTTCAAGCAACATATTAACGTGATAGTGTTTTCATTTTTTTTTCCAAACAATAGATTTTTTGTAAATAGAGAATTGCTTCATATTTTGCAATAAATGACCAGTGTTGTGTCATTGCACTTCTCTTTCTTTTCTATGCAATCCGACAGTGACCGTGCTTTAGCAGTTGTCAGCCCCTTAATAAGGCGTAAGTTTAATATAATTAGTGTATCTACTTATTAATAAATTAATCTTTCGGAATAATTCGCTTATGAAGGTGAAAACCGGTTTGCGGTCTGCCTGTTTGACCGCGTTGTTCTTCTAAGGAAGAACAACGCGGTCAAACAGGCAGACACTTTTTAAAAATAATATAATACTTCAAAATAATGAAACTTGTTTAGCATATAGCAATGAAGAGAAAACAGCAAACATTATGGCCAAACCCTCTCAAGGTTGAATAGAACGAAAATTGATAATGCAAATACATATTTATTTTAATTATACAGATATAAACTTAACGGTAGGCACCTAACGGTATGTTATTTTACCAGTTAATGTTAGTATACCTACTTATTTTTATACATACCATGCTTCATTAGCGATACTTTTAACTGACTGCCTCGTTGGTCTAGTCATCGTAAACGCTACCGCTGAGTGTAAGGTCCTGTGTTCGACCCCCGGGTCGGGCAAAGTGTTATTGGGTTTGTAGCGGTATCTACATCGGCCACATGCGAGCTGCGCGTCATACTGACGTCACGCAAATCCTGCATCATGCAAGCAGAGAATACCGCGTGACTAGCATATATACAACTTCCCGACATCAATTATTGGGCAGTTGCCCACCAGATACGACACCCTTCTGGTCGGAGGATCCTCCCTATTCTATGGAGGTATGAGTGAACCTTACACCCTGTTCCTCGTACTATCGAGGAAGTTCATATCTATGCACCTTTAGGACTATTTTTCCCTGTAGCGCTCGGGCGCTAACAGTAACTAACGTAAAACAGATGCGGTCATCGTGTTCACGGGATTTTGTTCTAAAACTGCTTAGATATGAACTTCCTCGATAGTACCTCTATAGGTTTTTCCATCTGGAATTTCTCAGTAGCAGCTCTGAGCCTGGATTTGTCCCCGGTTGATGGCAGTAGGCTCGCCCTCTGTTACATGGGACTTAAATATTAGTGGCAAAATGTGGGTAGGTATAGGTACAACTCTGCCTAAACCTTCGAGGAACACAGGCGTGATCATATCATATTATATAATATTATATATAATATCTATAATAATAGATTAGACAAGAAAACATTGCATGGATATCCTCTTTATCCTAATTTCAGAAGCTCTATACGATAATATAGCCACCCTAACTATCTTTAGGATACAAGATCAGTAGGAGCCTCTCAAAAAGTAAACAAGGTGGCTATGGGGTACTGGGATGGTACCTATATGAGTGGTACCTATGTGAATGGTAGAAGCTAGTGCTACTCGGCTCATAATATTGAATAGTGATCATTACGGCCATGATAACTGCTCCGCAATATTAATAAATCATTGGCATTGGTACCTAGTTGAGGTATTTCCTGTTCTCGTCAATCATGTCTGCATTTTAATTCAACCAGTATTGATATAGCCAAGATTTGATCAATTAAAACTGTTGCACTTTATGTAACACTGCAGTTAAATTGTAACTCACTGAACTGATTTAGAACATAGATATTATAATAATAATAAATAATGTTTTTTTGCCAAACCAGTGTTTACGATTCCAGTCTACATTAATAGCTAGGTTTACTAAAAACACAATAAGACGCAAAGGAAGCACTTTGCTTATGAACTCCACACTAGGTCGAGCCTGTCTCGTGGAATTCATGGGTAGTACGTATTACAATATAGTGAAAATGCTCATTATGTTCATTAATAATTATGAAAAAGCGTTCATTTTTAGGGTATTAAAACATTGTCTAGGGTTAAAAATGAAATTAAACAGTTAAAACAGAAAGAATAAAACGACAAAGTAAGTTAACAGATTATTATGGCAATGTGCACTATGTGTAAGAATGTGTGTGAGTGTTTGTGAATGAGAGTGAGGGTGAGAGAGAGGATGTGTGAGTGTGGGCACATGTGTTATAGTCTTTTCGCCTTATGATAAGTTCCCTGATAGTTCTTGTCTGACAATTGTAGTGACGTGACCTAACGAAATATAATCGATTTTTTTATAATATCGATTCAGTTGGCAAAGAAAATGGAATCGGATTATCGATTTTAGATTTTCAAAATATTTTTTTAATAAACTGGTTATCCTACTTCCTACTAATATTATAAATGTGAAAGTTAGTATGTGTGTGTGTGTGGATGTTTCTTTCTCTTTCACGCATAAAGTACTGTACGGATTTTGATGAAACTTTACAGTAATATAGCTTACATCAGAATAAGACATAGGCTACATAACATCACGGGAGCAGAGCAAAAACCTGACATAACGCGGGTGAAACCGCGGGGGACAGCTAGTGGTAAATGAAACGCAGTCTGTTTAAAATAATTATTTATTTATTATTCACTATCAGAACTTGATTCTTGATTTGAACTCATATCCATATCGGAATCGGAATCTTCTTCGATCGCGATTACAAAATGGCCGCTCCGATTCATCAATTTTTTTGTCGATTAGTGTATTGAGTAGGTAGTGTCAAACTCTATTGGCCGACGTTCCGTTCAACGCATTAGACATTTTTAAGATTTTTACTTTTTTATTTTATTTACTTAATTTATTAACAGTTAATTATAACTACAATAATTTCACCGCCGTGCCTCGGAAATCACATTAAGCCGTTGGTTCCTACACCTGATCTCTCTCTGGTTGTGTCGGATTGCCGTCCCATCGGACTATGGGAGTGATTAAAGAGTGAGTGCACCTGTGTCTGCGCACACGCTTGTGCTCTATAATACTCCTGCGCTGAAGGCTAGTCTCCGTTGAGATTGGCCGCCATGGCCGAAATATGGTCTGGAGGACTATCCTTTTAATTTAGTCTGACAACCAAAAAAAGCAAACAATAACAAGGAAACAAAAAGCGATTGTTGCTAAATAAGAGATTGTTACTTAATCCGCTAACTAGCAACTGGTTGCCTTATTACAGTTGAATATAACTAATCGGCAAACATCGTTAGGCACTCAGCGGGCACTCGTTAGGTAACACATCGCTGCAAATGATATTCATTACCTAATCTTCTGTTATCACAAGCTCTGATAAACCTAATATGCCCTTGAACAGTTGCCGAATCTAATGCAAACTCTTAAGAGGGCTATCACACTTTTTCTTGTATTTGAGTGTTTCAAGAGTCTCACACTCAAATACAAGAAAAAAAATGATATTATAGTAAAATAAATAAATAAATAAAGTTTGATTATTTCTCTCGGGAGTGTTCTAAATAAATATCACATTTTTTGTTGTATTTGAGTGTGAGACTCTTTAAACAATCAAATACAAGAAAAATTGTAATAGCCCTCTTAAAATATCATAAAAATTAAACGCCACTGTAAAAACAAATGTGAAGTTAACGACAAGATCATACGTGTTAGAATTTCATCAGGCGCATAACAACACAGTCAGCTTCTGAAGTTTTTCACTCTATTTACTATGAAACCGTACTTAATGACGGTAATCGGTATTTGAAAGTTTTTGGTTGAACGAAGTTAGCAGTCATTTCCTGAAAAGCTCTGCAATGTTGATAACCTATCCCAAAATATTAACGAAAAGATAGCCACATTTTTTAAACTTGTCTATAGCTTTTTATAATAAGTATACAATGTAAGTTTTAAAAGAGGGTAGTTATTGTCTGTATAGAAATGCTAATAAACTGAAGTCACATTCACAATCCTACCTACACTAACGCCATCTATCGACTCTCACCAAAACTTCTCAAACAAAACTTACATACTTTAACAGCTAATGCAGTGTTATATACTAATGCTTATTAATTATCTATAAACTGCATGTAGATATCAAATCTACAAGATTATCAGCGATCGTTTCAGTAACGTCACCATAACAAACGTCATAGTCAACGTCAACATACAAAGGAAACGACGCGGTCTCCAATGATGCTACGAGTATCATTACTGGGGAGCATGATTATATAAAAACATGTGAAAATTACATCACCTACCTATACCTACACAGAAAGGCAGATATTATGGAATAATACGTCCATTTCAGGAGAACCTAAAAACAAGATGTCTGTGTTGTTTCGAAAATAAATTTTTGTCCTTTATAGAACAATCAATAAACTCAAAAAAAAAATCACTTTCAAAACATAAAACCGTAAAACAACCTTTCTAAAAAGAAAAGGGACTACTAAAAAGAATGGAAAATCGGCGAAATACTTAAGAAAAGTCGCCAGAATGTATGTAGGTAAATGTATAATTGTAAGTACACATTAACACACACATTACACAAGTACACATAATTGCAAGTAACATTTTAACTGTGATAAATTATTAGTGATTATTAGCGACTTTTAGAATATTTTTATAAGTTGTAATTTTTTTCCAAAACTGAATGTTAAATCAAATGATATAATTATATTTCTGTAAATTGGTTAAAAAAGACACACACACACACGTCAAAAATAAATTATGTTTTGAAACTAGACGAGTTCGGTGTTTCCTATCTTACTACTCTGAGAAGAATGACCGAAAGAAACTCAGAGGTCAGGCCATAGGAGGACCATGCAGATTAATGTCAGAGATGGTCTATTGAGGAAAGAACCTCCTAGGTTTGAGATATTTTTCCTTTGACGTCAACTCTCTTTATCCTATTACGGATTGGAGGTGTAGGTGTGCCGCACTTGACTCGGTGGAACGCAGAACTAAGAGGCTCATTGGCGACGTAAAACTGGTGGATGCCAAGCTTCAGAGCTTGGCTCATCGCCGCAAGGTCACCTGCTTGTCAGTCATCTACAGATTGTACTTCGGTGAGTGTGCACAAGAACTCCACGACCTCTTTCCACCGGCCCCCATCTTCCATCGGACATCTAGACGCACAACAAGTTACCATCCTTAGCTAGTTGCTATTCCACTAATTCACACTAAACGTTTCCAAATGTCTTTTGTAATGCGCACAGCAAAAGAATGGAACTCTCTACCTGCGTCTGTGTTTCCGAACGCATACAACCCTAATCTCTTCAAAGTGAGAGTGAAGTGAACAGGCGTCTTCTGGGTAAGCTCACTCCATCGTCGACTCTGTCTCTGTCACTACTGACCTAGACTAGAGTCAAGAGCAAACCCAACTTAAATAAAACATGTCTTAGCAGACCCACATTTCACCTGTTACGTTTAAGTCCCAATGTAATACAGGGCGAGCCGATTGTCATCAACCGGCACAAATCTAGACTCCGGGCTGCTTCTGAGAAATTCCTGATGGAAAAACTTATTAACACTTCGCCTGACCTGGGAATTGAACTCAAGATCTCATGCTCTGCGGTAGCTCGTGTGACTACTGAGCCAACGAGGGTGTTAAGGTAGTAAATCCATATATATTTATTGAACATTATTTTTCCTTTGCGTTACCACGTTATCTCCACATATCTACAAAAACATTTCAACATTTGCTCTCTAACGTCTACAGTCATTAGATAGCCTATATCTTTACAGTATTGTTCAGTCTAGACCATTCTTCTAAACATCACCTTTTATATGACACAAATGCACTAATATTATTCACATAGATGTCATATGTTTATAGTAATTTAATTGTAATTAAATACAAATCAATGATAATTAGGCATTATCACCAAAGGGCAACCAAAAACCTAATCAAGCAGGTATAACGAACGATAAACGAAATGTTCCGCCAATTTGCCTGTGTGTACATACTAAAACAAAGATAATAGCAGGTAACTAATCGTCCGCACTATCTGATAACAGCATCAGTGTGGCTACACCTTTCGGAGCAAACGCCGACTTTACAGTTCAAAAAGTATCTGAAATGTAGTGAAAAGTGACAGTTCTGAAGTGATACCAAAAGTGTCAAACTTTGTGTGGGTCAGTGATTTTTGTGTTTTTTTTCTTTGGAAATACTTTTTAAGGTAATGTTTTATGAAAGGGTGAGCGTGTGTTAGCCATGTAATATATTTCAATTGTTTTTTGAGGAATTCGATTACCTACATGATAGTAGGCTACAAAGGTATGCGTACACAACAAACGGTGCTGTAGTTGTGATAATGTTTGAGATGCCTTTCCATTTGTTTTGACCTACTATGTCGGCAAATCCTATGAATATAATAAAAGAAGTGTCGAAGTAGGCCCTTGTCATATTTTAAGAAATTTCATCTACGAAAACATAACCTCCATGTGCCATTTGAAACAGTATGTTGATGGCTTCCTGGCCGAATAATTTAAAAATAAGCGTTAATCAAGCAAGGTATTGGCCCAGTGGTAACGGCCGCGACTAACAAGTTTTAGGTCGTAGGTTCGAACCCAGACAAGCGCTCTATTTTGTGTAAATTATTTCATCACTACTGCTCTCAAAACGGTGAAGGAACATATCGTGAGGATGTTGTAGAGCCAAAAATGCGATCTTCGAATTTTTGGTTGTAGAACAATACGCGGCCCCAGTGCGGGTTGGTATTTTCCAACCCGCACTGGGCCCGCGTGGTGAATTACGGCTCACTCACCGAGAGGAGGTCTGTGTCTTAGCAATGGGAACATTATAGGCTGAGCAAGATAATATCAGAGCTGATAGCTCAGCTTGCATTCTACGTACCTTTTAGTATCGTTTCTGATGAAGGTCTTCGTCCATCGGGTAACGGCGAATTACGAAACAGCGGATAACACTATTCACATTCTCAACACAACTTAGAAACTGCTACTGGACTAGTTGACCACTTTCCATTAATTGACGATGCAATTAAAAACAAAACTAATTGTTAAAATATTATTTATTTAGAAAATAAAGCATTAAATCAAACTTTTAACGATGCACTGTTAAAGTTAAAATAACCGTGAAAGTTTAATTTAACGAACACAGTGTCATCAACACTATTGAATTTGAAATCACATTTAAGCAGGAATCTAGTAGAGTCTAGAAGAACTATTGAGAATGACAATGTGTTGCTAAGGCCAGATTCAGTGTTAGACTCTTAATTAATATTCTGGAAGCCGAGCTAAAGGAAGAAAGTTCGCCCAACTGAACAGACAGCTGTGCTGCTGGGGAGCTTGTTGCACCGCTTCTTCTTCCCAGCTAAAGCAGTAGGAAGCGGTGAAGCGGCGGGACTATCTTATGAAGTTTTGATATTCAAAAAGTGCTGATTCTCAGCCTAGTTTAAATATATGACTTGGTTTTGATATGATTTTGGTCAAATCGCCCTAGAAATCATCAACGACCATCATCAAGGTCGAATTGTGCAAACTTAAATATTCAGTTATGATTGTTAGCAGAATGCGTAAGTCATTACCGTCAATCACATTCCTATGACTAAATCTTATCACTTGATAAGAAAACTTCGTAGGTAACCATATTAGTTGGCATTTCTAAGAAAACATCATTCATTAATTTCATTAAAATATCGGAAAATGGTTCGCATCAGTTTGTCGAGGTTTAATAGATAACCTGCCTATATAGATAACCTACATACTGCAGAATCTATGTAATATTTGTGACTATGTCCACATACTCCGTCACGATGTCCGGACTGACTTGGACACGAACACGGGCTTAGGCGGCACTTAGGGGGTGTGCGATACCATCAGCATGTGATGCTTCGAGTCAGGCTCCTAGAAATCAATGCTCTAAAAAGACAAACAAATATGATGGTTTTCTCAAATATTTCAGTTAAAATAGGATTTTTCCTTAGATAGAACAAACGTCTTTAAACGACTTAGCATGGGGGTGGAGAATCCTTTTATAAGGAAAAGTATCTGATGGTTTATTTTAGAAATAAATAAAAGATAAACTTAAACTCAAAGCACTTATTTCAAATGAACCATTTACAGGAAGGAACTTTTGAATTTTCGGGAGGTCGGATGAATATCGTAGTATCATTTCTTAGCTGCCACGGCTTATTTTAATTCCTTAATTGTTTTTATCTTTTTATTACGGACGCTTTTAACGTGCACGTCTTTCTACATCGTTCTCACATGTATAATTACAACATGAATGATGTAACCACTTTTTTGTAACAATATTTTGATTTAAAAGAGTGTCCATGGAGTTTCTTGTCCGTTCTTCTCCATAGGTACCTACTACGCTTTGGAATGGGCAACTAGCTTCATTTTTCTGACTGACCGACCCCTTGACAATTCAAAAGTGGCTGTAATTGGTTTATTTGAAATAAATAGTTTGAGTTTGAGTTTATATTAAATTTTATTAAAGAAGTGGGCTACTGGTAAAGAAGTTTACAAACTCTTGAGCAACTTCTTTGTTAGTGCTTATGAGACCACCTGAAGTCTCTAGTGTGAAATCATTATTATTATCATCATAATTTTCCAAATCGTCTTGATTTTACTATCAACTAATTTGATCTTTTTGCTAATGTACAAAGCTTTAGCTATCTTGCAGGTATTTGTAAAAGTTTAAGAGTAAGTAGCGACGTATTCATTTAAAGTTTCAGAGTTAATATAGTTAAGGCTTAAGGCCATACAGCTCAAACAAATTTCCATATTTTCCCAATGTCCTTAGATGCCCAGTCACTGATCAAAAAATTAGGGCAAATAAATTTTGTTTTCTTTCTATCATTTTTCTTTTCATCATTATTAATAATATGGCCCGGTATACTCAACTTACTAAATAAGTAATTATTAAATGTTATGTTATGTTAAATCTATTTAGATTGCAAGGTGCTATTGTCTACGATTGTATCAGATTTTTGTAATGGTGTGTTGGGCTTGAATCCATGGTTTGACCGCAGTGATCAGAAGGGGCATCATTTACAATGGCTTTATCTAAGTAGTCGCAGTAACAAAAAACATTAACAAAACATTTAGCAGAATTTTAAATATGCGGTTATGGGTTAGTTCTGAAAACACATTTGATTAATGATTTAAAAAGACTTACTAATCGACTGCTATTTGAACTATTTTCTAAGATATTATATTGATGTCACCACAGATAATTAGCGATTTTTACCAGTTGCAAGTTTTGCTAGAAAATCTTCTATTACTGTCTCCAATAAGCGGTAGTTTTGATAATTTGCGGGTCTGATAATCGAATGGATCCCATTTGTGACTTCACGCATGAGATAACGCTTATTTAATATCTCAATTTCAACAGCGATTGGGATTGAATGAACAAAAGCGTCTCATCAAGTGGCAATCGTTAATGGTAAATGATCGACCAGCTTTCCCTCGGCAGTCAGCCCTACTTGGAACCGGTGACTGGCGAAACTTTTATTTTATTTAGGCTAGAACTGCTTACTTACTGCTGGGGATTTTGTAGCGCCACTTCTTCTTGCAAGCACTAGGAAGTGGTGAAGGGTGGGTGTTTTGAGGGACTGTCTTATGCAATTTTGACGTTCAAAAAGAGTTTATTCTCAGCTTAATTTAAATACATGACATTTTGATTTAGTAGCTCATGCTGACACGATAGAAGTAGCACAGCGAGCGTAGTGATACGTTTATCATATATTCTAGTTTAGACGAACACTCATACTCTCCTTACATCTATAGACATTTCATATGACGTCTAAGATAAACAATATTCTCACTACAGTCAAGTATCTCGGTGAAACAAGTTAAAAAGATCTTCCGATTATTATTTTTTATCTTATCACTGGGACCTTATTGTTATCTGTTGTTTAGTAACGCGGTGTGCGCGGGCGCAGTGTCACGTTAACATTCTCCTGTTCAGAAAATGTGTGGAGAAGTGTGAAGGATATTTGGGGTGAGTTGGAGTGGGGGTGAAAAGTGAGAGGGGTTTAAAGGGGTGAAACATTTAATTTTAATGCGTGGGGCGTTTAATGGGTCGGGTCTATTGTAGGTTACTTATGTTTCTCTTGTAATGCATGGTTAGATTTCCGCATGAAACAAAGTTCTGATGCTAACAGACCGTTTCTCTGGGTTCATGGATCGATTGTTTATGCAGGTACGAAGTTAAACGTACACTATATTAGAAACCTTGTTGAACGTTTTATTCATGTGTTGGGGAAGGCAAATATATTTATTTCAGTGAATGTCGAATCCTCGAACAAACAGATAGCTAGATGAACTCGACCCCGCGGCGCCTAAAGGAAGGTTATGTTGTTCACGTGCTTGCACGTGTAGCTGTTGCACGTTTCTACCAAACAACTTGTCATTAACGTTGAACGGGGTGTGAAAAATAGAGAATTTTTCAGGATACGTCAATTGTAGTAATTCGTTGCGAAAGGGAATTGTTTTTTAATGTCAACAAGCATGTTTATGTGCTGTCTTGTTAAATTAAACGAGATTTTGTAAAATAACAGTGGTATATTGAATAACAGGAAAAATACAAAAGCGACACACGCGAACTATGCAACGGTGGACGTGCAAAAAGAGAAGAGCGAGATAGCACATTAACAAAGAGTTAGGTATAGGCCACATAGCATTCTCTGTCTACGGGTCACTGACCTCTATTAGAGTAGAGGTCAGTGCTACGGGTATAGGCATTGAGCTAGGAAAAACAATATAGGACAGTGATCACAGATTAGAAAAGAACATTCTGATGTCATGTAAACAAGGCTACATATTTACAAGTATTTATTTGAACATGTCTAGTTACAGAATCTATTGATATCTATAAAAGCCTTAAATGGAATGTTGGTAAACTTAAGGCACATTTTAGATACAAGATTGAGAGAAATGATTATAATTACACCAAAATATAAAGTCTATTGTATCCTGACACATGATCAAGAAGGGACCTTTCATGCACTAGCTAGTTGATTTGTGTGTGCTTACAAGAGGCACCTTAACGCAAGGCCAATCAAAGAAATAAAAGAAAACATTTTTCACCATGTGTCGGATACAATGGACACTACATTTTGGTGTAATTATGATAATTGTCACAATATCACACGTATATCGTCACACATGTATCACACGTGTATCGTAATGTTATACACATTAAATCGTTAAATACTAATTATGGATATCAGCCACGTACCAGGACAACCACGATTCTCGTCGTTGAAGATTTTAGACCTAGAATGTCGTTCATAACCACATAAACCTTATTTGTTGTCTGAAGTCTTCATAATATCTGAATTCACACTCACAGTTACCTACGCATTTCGAAAAAAAAAACTAACAACGATGAATCATTTCACTATAATTAGAGTATCGTAGTGTTAAGTACATATCGCCGTTCCACAATTAAACAGCCTGATAGCACTTCACGCTAAACATAATACCACATAACGTCAGTGTTATGTAATGCAACATTCTTGTATGTCTGGTTCTGATTGTAACTCAGAAACGGCTGTATTGATTTTCATAAGTATACTGCTACGCTATGACAGTCCAAAACGATGGAAATCGTTGAAGCGTAACGAGACAGAGTGTAGTCCTAAATTTGATGATAGGTAGGTCGATGTGTTTTTGAACGAGTAAGCTCCTGGGTGCCTACTTTCGTTCGTAAAGTGTCCTACATTCAACACCACGCCTATTGAAACAAATTGACGTTGTCACTGTATTTTTTTCGTTGTAGTAGGTAAGGCTGGTTTCCGTAGTTCATGTCATGCCCTGATATCTAGTCCTCTTGTATTAGACATATAAAAATCTATACAGCTATTCAATAATAATAGTTCTTTTAAGTATTTATGGTTCATGGTGAGGGTTTTTCGAGCAAGCATATGCAGGGCGAAAAGTTGGTAGCTGTGTAAGAGCGGCGTTGAGAGAATACCGATACTATATTTGAAAACTTTGAGACATATTTAAGGAAAACGGCTCTGAAGATCATTTTATTATTGGTCCGTTTTCGAAATTTGAAAGTGGCCTCTATACCACGGGGCTCCTTTCTGAAACTTTTCAAATATATTTTCGGTGTTCTCTCATCATGCCGCACCTACCCAGACAGCAAATTTTCGCCCTGCATATGCTTGCTTAAAAACCCTCTGGGCTCCCCTACCAATAGTACACGCGGGTGATGAAATCATTTGAGAACTTTTGCAAAAATAATTGTCTTGTGGTGCTGAATTAGAATAATGTTTTGCAAACTGTCGTAAATATTTGGGAAAATTAAGTATTTAGATACCTTTATAATTAATAAAGAACGTCTTCTTTAGTGCTTCATGAGCTATACGATAATTTAACCCACGGGATTCATAGCCTGGCTGCCTGCCCAGGGTACACCGGACATACCTAAATTAAGTATTGTCACTTGTTGAAGATCTAAAATCCCTAATGGTGACAGTGAAAAGTATTGAAACAAAAACATAATAAATAATTCGTCTTTGAAATCTGTGTACTCGTAGTTATTTCCTACCGTTAAGAGATTAGAGTTTTTCTTTCACCGCTGAAAACTAGAAACTGGCTATCAGAGTTGTGAAACGCTCTGGAACGTAAGGTTACCGCAAGCTAACCGCGAGATAAGATCGCAGATTATATGAACGAAGATTACGCATTTACACTATCTGTTTGTCTTACACATTGTTGCTTTAGTCCGGGAGCGGGGTATGCTAGATAGTTGGAAAACTCAGCAAGTGTTGCCTCACGATACATCGAAAGAATTGCAACATTGAGGACATTACTAACAGTCTGGGTCCACTAGTTCTGTTATTTTTAAGTCTTCAGAACGATGACAGCTTATCTACAGCCGTAGGTACTGTTACTGAACCAAGAACGCCGGCAGAGAATGTTATCTATGACTAGCGATCCGCCCCTGCTTCGCACGGGGGCAGTGGTTCGCAGTGGCGACATGTTAAATTTCGAGATATCTGTGCTATATCTGTGTGCTGTTGGCGTACCTGTGTTAAAATAAGTAAATATCTAAGTTACATATTAATGTATCATACACATAAACTGGAAATGAAAATGCTCTAAATGGCGGTGAAACCCGCATCAAAATCCCTGGTGTAGTTTAGAAGATCCATGCGGTCTCACACAAATACGATCCCATACAAAGCGACTTTGTTGTATACTATGTACGTAAGTATAGATCGATAATAAAGTTAGAAGATCAACTTAAAAATTACATAATCAACACGCCTCCTCAGTATCCAATACAATCACCAAATAGTCTTAAAGTTACATGCTCTGTGCAAATAGATATAAGTAGAGTATGATAGACCACCTTCTCTAACAAGCGTGCAAAATGTAGAATCTCATTTTCTCTAAACTCTTTCTGTCATCAGAATTGACAACCAGCTGTTTGTAAGCTGTCGTAATATTGTTCAAGTTATCCCTGCAAAAGTCTTCATATGTGCTCAAATGTCTGCATCGGCTGTTCCTGTCTCTTCAGCTGATCGTGGTTCTATTCCAGGTGTTCGGCGTGAGTCCAGATGCTGTAGAGGAGGTACACCCTGATCAATGGCTGAGGGGAAATGGCGGAACATCTGCAGGATCGTTTGGAGGAAACGAGTGTTTGAACCTGAACGGACAGACCCAGGAAATCTTAAAAGGTGAGGAGGATGAGCAGCGTTCAGCTTGTGAATAATTTAGAAGTGGTTGTGTACTTTAGAGTTGCATTTATACAAACAATTATTTTGAACACCAAGTTTAATGTTGGCTGTGGAGTGCAGAAGACGAGTAGGCTATATAATGCAGAAGATAGGTAGCCTGTGGAATCAATTGTTGGTTTCGTCATGCTTTTTTCTAATGACGAATTGGTTTTTTAATAACCTTCAACAGGCTTAGCATCGACTCAATAGTTCCAAGGCCAGGTTGCAAGTGTGATATGGATTCATACACCAAAAGCGGTTTACGGTAGATTGGCTGTTAGTTTTTGCCAAACCTTATTAAAAAAAAATATACAGCAACAGCTTTCACAGCTAGTCCGAAAGTACAGTACTCTCCTTTTTAACTTCTGAATTCATTTCTAAACCTGGTTTTAATTTTGCTGTAGTTTCTTCAGCAAGATTTAACAACTTTGTTTATCTATAACATCAAATCTTGTGTCTAAAATATACCAACCCACAGATGTCTGAACTGCTGGGACCTGACGTCGCTAGGCGTGGGCAGCACGCTGGGCATCGGCGTGTATGTGCTGGTAGGGGCGGTAGCGCTGAAGACAGCCGGGCCCTCCATCCTGCTGTCCTTCCTCATCGCTGCCGTCACCGCGCTGTTTGCAGGTAACAGTTAGGTTAGCTTAATTTTTGCTGGAGTTTTTGTTGCGTCACTTCAAAATACTCAGTGATGAATATTTTACAAAATCAAGAGATTGTATCAATCTTTATTTCAGATAGATAGATACATAGTTATTTAAGAATAATATTATAGCACTAACATTAATTAACAGATTATACATTTCAAAAAGGTATAATTACCAACACTGCAGACTGAGTGTAACATATTAGTGTGATGAATTACTTATGTTGTTGACAGATATACTGACTGATTACTAAAATACCAAACCAGTGATGATACATCAAATAAGTAACAAAAATAAAACATTAAATTCATATTTAAAACCCATTACACATTTTTTATCAATGACTCAATAATAATAATTAATACACCGCACCGTGGCAATGCTGCCAGACTATTGGGCGCTTTTCCTGTTGACAGCGGTTGCAGACGAATTTGTACTGTACCTACGAAGAGCCGAAGCCAACTCGCAGAGGCTCCTAAGATAATTTTGAATGTTGAGGAGGCACCAACCGGCGATTATCCCTGTAAGCACTATGCAAGTGTACCCAAGGACAATCCCCGGTTGGTGCAGAACTATTACAGGATAAGGAAAAACAAAGATATCGCACTATGGGTTTGGGTTGTCAAAGTGGACTAGTTACCTGGAACTATAGAAACACTATAGCCCCTGCCTGTCCAATGTTTTATAAACAATACACAGATAAAATGGCAGGGGGTGACTTGCGCACTCAATAATGGCCCCCGATAACTGTCGCTAGCACATAGTGCCGTAGCGACAAGAGGGCAACATATATACTGAAGTGCTTATGAGGAAAGGAGAGGTATGTCACGGCTATCAGGACAATCCCTGAAGTACGGTCAAGATCGCTACCAGCATCTTACTGGAATACTTCCTTCCACCAAGTACGTTTGCTCTTGCGAATCTCCACTCAAGCCGGCCAATAAAGTCAAGAAAGAGATGAGAGCTCTGTTGCTCGTCAGTTTTCCCTCTGGCCGGTCAATAAAGGCAAGCCAGAGATGACGACAGACTTCTCCCGGGAGATAGGGTCCGTGGGGTCGCTACTGCCCAACAGCTTCTCACATGTTGCCGTGCGGGTATAATAAGTTATTAGTTTAATAATAATATGTCAATAATAGTCAAACTAGAAGTTAATCATGGGTGTTTCGGGGAGTGTTTTCTGTAACTTTCGACGTCCAAAAAGCGCTAATTTTCAGATTAACGAGATACCTATTGAATAAAATAAAAACAGAATTCGCCACATTTATCTAAATCACTAATCCTAATCCTAACTTTCTAACTAATATCATAAATGCGAAAGTATGAAAGTTTGTTTGTTACCTTTTCACGCTTAAACCACTGAACCGATCATCATTAAATTTTGCAGATACGTTCTCAGGAGTACAGATAAGGAGGTCTTTTGACAGTCACAATTGCTTTAGGACGCTAGACAGCGCCACGTGTCTTTCGAATCATGATTGAATTAAATTATTAAAATTAGACATTTTTGTAGTGTGTTCCAAGAGCCTGAATTGATTGTTAAAATCCAAATTAACGCGAGCGAAGCCGCGAGCAAAAGTTAGTTCTCTATATTTCCTCGTGAGATGCTTGTTTTGCTTGCATGCCATTCGTTGAGGCTTCCAAATTGAAAAAAACTACCAATGGTTTATGATGAAGACCCGATAGACAGGAAGCCGGGTGTTGTACTGCACCTTGGGGGAGTTATATGTCTAGCGATAGACTACGGTACATAGTGTATGGGTTAACAATGCAATTTTTTATTGCTAGGGAGCACTTTTGCAGTGGGATAGCCTAGCAACTGGCACTACTCGAATATTAAGGAATCATTGTGTAATCTTTTTCGCATTATAATCACTTCACCTGGCATTGTTTGTAGGTAGGTACCGGCATTGATAACGCTTCAAATCTTTTACAATGAAACATACTGGAGATAATTATATTACACAAGGATATTCTGCCAACAGTAGGTACTAGGTAACCGTGGGTGTATTGCTAAGACTTATTCCTAGTTTCAATCTTTCTTAAATCTGAGCTAGAGCCACGGCCGCGGCACGTTTGTTTCACATAGTTATTATTTTGTATATTTTTATGCAAACATCACTTCAGCTCCGTCACTACTTAGGAATTACTGTTATCAGACAATTATTATTATCGATTCGATTGTTTGTATATCGTAAATAGAGATCAAATACATAGTATGCAGATATAAAGTGTATATCTATACATATAATATAATAAAATCGTAGCGAAATCAAACAGAACAGTAATAATAGTATAATTTTTGTACATACATTCAGACAAGCAAAATCACGCAATAACTACCAAATAGATTTTGTTCAAATTTTGCGTAGATATTCCATAAACTCGTAAGTCTGGTCAGTCTGTAGGCCATAAATTATCACGCTATTTGAATATTTGTATAAAGATGAGCAGATAGTTACAGATTTAACCTTTTAAATGATTATCATCACGCTATACCTCTATGGAGATAAGTAGTCAATCATGAAAAATTCAGGATGGACTTACCTTTTTGAAACAAATTGATTAGCATTCAGAGATTTTGAAAACAAATTGCAGTCAGTAAGAAAATGGGCAGTTTTTACAAAAATAAAATTTTAATGCCAGTCTATCCTGTTTCTTATAAGGATCAAAAAACTCTAACGGACCGACTGAGGTTTGAGAACTAGAAAACTGAGAAATCACAAAAACTTCCTATAGGTACATTTCGTAGGAAATGAGACTGGATAAGAGATAACACAACATACCTTACCTGCACTGGCCTGAATAGGGAACGAATGTAGCAGATAGTTACAGTTATGAACTTTTAAATGGGTATCCATAGCTGGCGAAGTTCTTCGTTTTTAGTAAATGAATGAACGCCTGCGTTCTTGCATATACTACCTGATGGCACAACACTGACACACTGACTGATGCATTCTTACAGAATATTTCTGACGAACAGCTATCACTAAAGTAATATTATAACAGTAGATTGTAAACACAGGATTTCTCATTGAAATGAAATGAAATGAAAAAATGTTTATTAGTTTTAACAAGTTTTCTTACATTACTAGGTAGTGATTGGAGCCTCCTTTTAAGCTAATAAAGCCTGTATTAGGAGACTCCGCTCTTCCATACATTGTTGGTATTAACTATAAACTTGTTTATTTAAAACAATAATAAAAAAATATATAATAAAGGAATCTAATCAACGAAAACTAAGGATTACTTATAAGTTAGGCTAATAAGTGCTTTCAGAATTCTAATTGTTAGTAAAAGTAAAAGTGTGTACCGTACGCAAAATACGCGCATTGACGTGGAGTTGCGGACCAGCCCGTATTACCTATTACCTAAAAGTAAAAGTGTAGTTGTGGGTGATAGAGTGATTATGTGTAATTGTGATTGGGTTGTTGTAAACAGTGTTGTGTTTGAATGTGTGGTATGTGTGTGTTATGTCATTATGTGTGTGAGTGGGAGTACCATCTCATTAATAGTCATCTAACCAAATTTTTATGATATCCAAAGATGACGGAAGAGGCCTAAACTTAATGTTTTTCTATGTACGTTCTACGAACTATCATTTAATAATAATATAACAAAATGTAAAAAAAGAAGCATAAAAATATCAATTGTTGGGAATAGAACATAGGTAGCAAAGCAGTTGTCGAACTTTGAAGCTATTATCGCAAATAAACGCATTTTCTTTCTTTTGCATTCACTTTCATTTGCTTTGTTGAAAGTTGCCTAAAATAGCCTTGCTTCTATACAGAGTTACTGGTAATTCGACATATATCCGTCAGGAACTGATAGGCGGGCCAAAATGTAACAAATTGAACCCTCATAAATGTATGGCCGAAGTTCAATAGTTTTCGAGATATTTAACTTATAAGGGTTTTTTATATTTACGCAAAATTTTACATTTAATTCCAAATAAAAAATAAACTATACACGGTGATTTTTAATTCACTGTTAACCTTGCAGGAGGTGATATAACGAATGATTATAAACAACTCTCACTATGAGACCAACTACGAAATAGCAAAAAAAAACAAAAACATCTGTTGCATACATTTTCATCGGGTATATATTGCATTTTTGTATGAAACACCTGATATTTTTTTTCGACATTTCAGAGTTGGTCTCATAGTAAAAGTTGCGCATAATCATGAGTACTTTCAAGCCCTGAAAGGTTAACAGTGAATTAAAAATCACCGTGTATATTGAATGGGTACCTACCATTAAAAATGATATTGTAGCTCACACTTCAATTATGCTATACAAATAATTTAAAGTATTAAGTCAACAAAATAATAAAAATGTTGAGCGATTTAAGAGTGGGGTATTATTAATTGCAAATCAAATAAATAATCACGTATCAATTTATTTCCAATATTTATATATGCTTTTTTACATCAAATACATTATTTCACTACACATAAACTAATTGTTTAACAAAACTAGTACAGGCAGATAATTTGAAAATACCACGTGGCGCTACAATGGTGACATTAATTTAACACACGGGTAGGGCTAGTGCCCTAATTAAAATAATTCGTAAATTGAAAAAAAACATGTTTTTCAAACAAACTAAATAATAAAAAAGTTACTAAAATTGGGATCTTCCTTGCAAAAATTCATTCATGAAATTACTTACCTCGCTGGCTTATGTTATTTCGGAGCGGCAACGTCTCGATTCGCGCGCTGGCACACGCGCATCGCGTCTTGTACCTGCTCGTGATCGGTTTGATTCTTTGACGGCGAATATTATCAAAGAAACCTAACAGCGCAAGTACAGCGGAGGTGCTTAGTCAAACACTTATCATATCACCCTCTCTTATTACTATTAGTTATAACTGTCAGCACTAATCACTGCCATCACGATCAGAAGCTTACAAAAGCACTAATAGCACAAATAAATGCGTCCGTATCGCAAGAGATGTAAACGTACCTACTAGATAAGAAAATTAAAACAAATCAAAGCGTCTTTATCGCAGTACCATAATCTAATTACTATCGTAATTACACAAAAATAAATTAAATAAAACAATACGCGTCTACTTCGCGACGTAATTATGCGCACTAGTGTGAAAAAGTGCGTCAAGGACACGGGTTCGGCTAGCACTAGAAAAACAAAAAAATAATTCCAGTTCGGTGCGGCGCGGCGGCGGGTGGAAGGGAGAGCGCGCGTCGCCTGCGCCGCCGCCAACAAAGGAAATTTTCTTCTATTCGCCTACTCTATGCACTTGTTTCATCCTAATAGTATTGCTTATTCGTTTTAATTTCATTGATGCGAAGTTATGATCCGTGACCCGCTGATGACCGCTGCGCGACAGTTCTTTAAGTACAGGTTGCTCTAAAATGCTATTTTCTAAAATTTTAAATAAATTTTGTAAAAACGTATAGGTGTGTTAAATTAATGTTACCATTGTAGCGCCAAGCTGTATACATCAACACTACATTACATTTTTCCTCTAACAATAGTGAATTGTTTGACGAACGCTATAGCGACCCTGTCTTTTGAGCCGCTGGTCTCGGGTTCGATCCCCGGACAAGTCAAACATTTGTGTGCATGAACATGTCTGTTTGACCTGTGTCTGGGTGTGTATATGTATATAAGTATGTATATCAGTCATCAGGTTACCGTAGTACAGGCTCTACCTAGTTCGGGACCTGAAGACCTAGTGTGGATGTTGTCTCATATTTATTATTATTATTGTTTGGAGACGTGACAGAGATTACTTAGATAGAAATCAGACACTTGGTGGTGTTCTTGCTGTTCGACACGAGCTCATTCGCCGGTCCGCGGAAGACCTATGGGTAACTCTTACTCTGAAGCGTTCCAGACCCTTAGTATCATATAAATTGCATATTTGTACGATTTATCTTTGCAAGCAAAACAGAGGGTATTCATTAACTACAAAGCTTACATATTTTTATACGAAGTTAAATGATATTTTATTGAATAACTTAACGGACACTTTTATTATCTTAGGAGGTTTCAATTTGCCAAACTTAACGTGGCAACTGACTGATGATGGGTGCTCTTTTTGCTCGGAAAATATTCACGGTTCTATTCAGACGGAGTTTTTTGATATTTTAAATACATTTGATCTGGTCCAATACAACGGTCATAGGAACCTTAATGAACGGGTGCTGGACCTAATTTTTTTGTAACAATCACCTAACCGTAAATAAATGTTCTGACTCTCTTTTTCCGAAGACCCTCACCATATAGCTTTTAGTATTTTTGTAGATTTTGTTGAGTATCACGCGCTCCCATCAGAGCAAAGAAAAAAGCTTGTTTAACAATCAGCCGATTTCCCTGCAATAATGAATTTGATAGGTTCGACTGGCGCTGTGATCTCGCCAAGGGGTCTGTGGAGGATGCCTTGTCATTGTTGTATGTCAGATTAAATAAATTGTGTGAAACTGTCATACCAACTAAAATCATCAAATATATGTCTAATACGGCAATTTATCAGAATATGATTCATTTTTAACTGTGCGAAGTCGTGCTAAATTATTAGAAAAAGAAAAGTATGACAGTTAGAGGCCATAGAAAATAGTATCAATAAAGCGCCTAAAGCTTTTTGGATAATGCAAATTGCTTATTTCCAGCGAAACTCAAATATAAGGATATTCATGCAATGTGTCATTAAATTCAAGGTATTTTACACAAAATCTAAGCCGCTAGGTATATTGATAACAATAATTGTTTTATTTTTATGTTATCACCTTACAAACAGGACGATGCGACGCGTCTGTCGCCGGTCTGAAAGATACATAATTTTCTGTTAAAGTCATTGAACATTCTTATTGGAAATTCTTAGTTATTATCCTTAAGCTAGAAATTATATTAAAGTATGGTTGAACATTCTTATTGGAAATTCTTAGTTATTATCCTTAAGCTAGAAATTATATTAAAGTATGGATTTACCTCTTACTATACCAGTCTACTTATTTGGTTGTCGTCGACTTAGTCATTTGGTCCTCTACGTATGTATTGTACATGTCATCATTATCAAGCCAGTAGGTTACATATTTATCAAGATGAATGTGTTTTAAAAAGTTATTTTCAGTAAAACATGAAGATGGGTTCCCAAATTTAAAACGTTTGTGGCGAGTTTTAGGGTCTTCCAAAACATTAATAAATCAGCATAATATTAATTATAATATATTGGTATTTCAGGACTATGTTACGCAGAATTAGGAGCCAGAGTCCCGCTGGCAGGGTCAGCGTTTATCTACACTTACGTCACCGTTGGAGAAATGGTCGGCTTCATGGTCGGGTGGAACAACATACTTGAGTTTATATTTGGTGAGTCGGATTTCGAGAATTGTTTCGGGTTAATGACGAATCCACAAGGATGAGTGACATGACAAATGCAGGACACGTTAATATTGTGAACAGAATAACAACAACGAGATGGTGAGAGAAAGGGGAAAGCGCACATCAGCTCGCTAAATATATGTACATCCCATTCAACATACACACTCGATGCACAGGACTTTACGACCGAACATGTTGAGAGTGTGAAACTATAGTACTAGATATACGAATTCCTAGACCAATAACACTTTAGGGCCTATGATAGGACTCGCTTGCGTTGGGACTTTGGGAGTCGACTGTCCAAATACCACTATCGTTGTATATCAGCAGTGCTGTTCTGTAGCCATCTCACCGTGAAAACTTAGGTGAAGTGAGCGTGGAGTGAGCTGTCAACAATGTCAATCCCTAGTATCACGTGGAAGGAAAGCTCACTTCACCTAAGTTTTCATGGTGATATTGTTACAGGATAGATCGGCAGGAGAGATCTTTCAAAAGATGTACTACTGAGATGACGACTATTAAAGAAGTATGAAAGAAGAAGACATGCCGCGTCGACCCCTAATACATTAGGATAAGAGAATGATTATCAGGAGAAGTCTTTCACGGAAGGTGTAAAAGATAATCATTGACCTGATTTAAAATTCACTCTTCTCAATTCCAGGGTCAGCGAGCGTGGCACGTGGTCTGAGCTCGTACGTCGACGTGGTGGCGGACCACAGCATGTCCCGATGGTTCCAGGCGACCATGCCCATCCCTGAACACTTCGGCATCTCCACCTACTTCGACCTCTTCTCCTTTCTCTTCGTTTTATTCATGGGAAGTAAGTATCTGTTACAAAAAACTGTTTCTCTTTTTCCAAAGACATTAGCCCAAGTAGAACCGGAAAACCCAACGTCCAAATGGACGTTGTGAATGGACGTCCGGTGATGAGTCCAAAATTTAAAGACCAGTGTTGAGCTGTTTCTGTTTATATGATAAGAAATTGGGCTAATTGGCTTGCTAGTTAACTTGCTATTTTAGAACGGTTTGATTTTATTTCATAAAAAAATAAGAGATGTTTGTTTGATTCTGATACTGTTAAAGGATGCACAGTTACGTTCAACTTTTAACTTAAATGAGCAGCATATCCTTCTGTAAGGTATGTTGAGGCTTACTTTACATGATTTGTGTCCAGAAAGATGCTCGAAGTATTACAGAACCGTTTCAGCAACCATCAATGTTGTTATCTGTTTATTTAGAATGCACCGGACAATGATGTTTATCTTTCGCAGTTATGTTGTCATTCGGCGTGCGCGAGTCTTCCGCAGTCAATAATGTGTTCTCGGCAATCAACGTTATGGTCATCATTTTCATTATCATTGCTGGAGCCTTTAAAGGTTAGTTCAAATTATGTACCTAGATATTAATTCGTTTGCATTGGAAAATCATAAATTATTCGCATTATCACGTCGGGGTCACCAGTATAGAGGCACGAGGAACAGGGTGTAAAGTTCAATCATACCTCCATAGAAAAGGGAGGATCCGACGGGTCGGAGACGGGTGTCGTGTCTGGTGGGCAATTGCCCGACAATTGATGTCGGGACGTTGTATCTATGCTAGTTGCGTGGTAAACTCTGCTTGCGCGATGCAGGATTGTCGGTACGTCAGTGCGATGCGTAATTCGCACGTGGCGATGTTGATACCGCTACAAGTGTGACTTTTGATTACTTCAGACCGAATACCTATCTGTAATGTATATAATGTCCATTGTTCCATTTGACGAAGAGATTTCTGTTCAAAAAATGTTTCCTTGACTGTCTTAAGCTATAATTATTTTAGTTCTGTGACCGTTTGAAACTTTTGAATATCATACAGAATGGCCGGACATCGACGTACATTCGTACAAGCTGTAACTATAAATACAAGGGGTTCAGAATCATGAACTGAATCCAAGGTAACAGTTTGTGCCTCGATGTCCCTACCGCCCTACTTATAGGTACACCTCTGTCTAATCCTGGGGGGAACACAGGCGTGAAGTTATATTGTTATGTTGTACGTTGTCAGTGGACCCCGACAACTGGAGTATCCCCCCGGAGCAGGTGCCCCCTGGCTATGGGGACGGGGGGTACTTCCCGTACGGCGCATGGGGCATGCTCAAGGGCGCTGCTATTTGCTTCTATGGCTTCGTCGGCTTTGACGTCATCAACGCCTCGGGAGAAGAAGTGAGTGAGCTTGTTACTAAGTGAGCAGTTTGGGAAACTTAATTGGCTTCCGAAATTCAGAGAAGCCTATTATCAGAATCGAGAAAATATAGCTTTAGAAAATATGAGAGTATAATATGACACTTATCCTTCCCTTTCAAAATAAACAAATCGTTATGATTGATTGTCAATCGTTATGATCAGAAAATGTCGTGGATAATATTATTTATGTTTCTAATATTTGTCCGAAATGACGCTTGCATGGTGTAACGAGCACCATCGTGAATATCAAGCTGGAATATTTTATACTACTAAAAGCTTTGTTCAATAGTGGTCCAGATAGTTCAGACGCTGGAGAGGACGAAATTGGCAATTATTTATCGTAAAAATGTCTCAACTATTATTTGGAACTCTATTCCGATAGTTATAGAACAGTATCTCCCACATTTCAGGTGAATGAGCCAAGCAAGACGATCCCTATAGCGATCCTATCGTGCCTGTGTATAGTGTTCACTGTGTATGCTGGCGTGAGCATCGTCGTCACCATGATGGTCCCGTATTACGAGATGGTGAATAACTTTATAATCGTACTTGAAAATTAAATATCCGAGTAATGGAGTTGCATTAAAAAGTCTTTTCAAATTGACTTTCAGGTCTGTAAAACAAGGTTCAACTTTCGTACCTACTTAGGTATTTACTCCTAGACAATTCGAAAATGTCTGAATGGTTTAATTAAAATAAATGTTTCGACTTTGTTCCCTTTTCTCAAAAAGGAAGACGGGATATGTGCCCGGTTTCGTCGACCTATTTTGTGCAACGAAGCTTTTTATTGACAAGCTATTCGTAAAATTCTAAGAAAAAGACTTGTGAGCATTCAAAACAAGCTTTTCCTTAATCCCTGACCGACGAATGTCTAGCCAACAGTTAAGAAGGATTTAAGACATTATTCGCAAAATTGTATGTAAAATTTTTCTTATCATCTGATGCATCTTGGAAAAAGACTGTCCGGTTGTGGACCACAATAAGCTGTCTTGATAATGATGATAATATTTTCTCATAATTCCAGGTAGCTGTTGCCTCAGTATCAACGGCATTTAGTCAAGTGGGATGGGAGTGGGCGCGGTGGGTAGTCAGCGTTGGAGCCGTTTTCGGTATTTCCACCAGGTAAGCTCAAAAATATGGCTCAAAAGGGCGAAACCCTATACTCAGCAGGGAATAAGGTTGCGAATGGTGATGATGAAGCTCAAAAGTTCTCAACGATCGCTTTGGTTTGGAATATTGTGTACGTGATAATTGAAATGCACAAGACACGGTTTACTTCCCAATCTTAACTTCTAAGGAGGAAAAATTGTTTGTTAGTTTGTAAGAGATTATCGCTGAAAGTACTGATCCCTTTACAAATAATTTCACTGATAGAAAACTTCACTATTCAATTGCCGAGGTTATGTTTTATGGTATAGTTGAAGGAACGAAGAAAAGGAAAAGAAAAGGAAGGAAGGAAGGAAGGAAGGTGGAAAGGAAGGGTTTCGTGGGTAGAAGCTAGTGTGTTAAAAACTTAAGTTGTATGCAATGACGTAGTTTATATATCATTGGTTGTATGCAGTAAAATCCAACATCAACATGTAAATGACCGTGTCTTCTACCTCTGAACCAATGAGTAAGGTGCGACAAGGATCTTTTGACAGAGGGGTGTTGTTAGTACCTTCGTGAAATTGATACAGAAGTTGTATTGAAAAAACAAGATGGCTTTAGTTCCGTTTTTGGCCGCGCGCCAAAAGGTTCTTGTACAACTCTACCATAATATTGGCTCTGTAACTTCTTCTTCCAGTTTATTTGGTGCGCTGTTTCCCTTGCCACGGCTGCTGTACTCCATGGCGAAAGATGGCCTGTTTATTCACTGGTTCGCTCAAGTCAGCGCCACTAGGCAGTCGCCCATCATCGCCACTGTTGTACCTACTGCGGTTATTTGTAAGTAGATCGCTTAAAGAAAAGAAAGTAAGAAGAGGTATCTGAAGAGTCGCTTCTCTGAGTATGTTGCGTATGCAACAATTGGGTTTGACTTACAGGGCACATCCCTGTGGCGGTAAAAACTTTCAACCAATTTGTTGATAATAAACGAGCACGCGGGCCGTATTTGTCTTTATGTGTGAACTATGATCAACGCTTTCATTGGCTTTTGATGCCGTAAGTGCTAATGGAAATGAAGAATGTGATTGGCATTCATGCAGCCTTGACCGCGCATTTACCTATGAGTGTCTTTAATTGCTTTCAATTAAAGACATTAAAACACCAGATTTTAATAAGCTGCAACAGACCCACTGACGCCGATGTCTTTATCTGCACATGGGAGTAGACAAGACTGGTCACGTAGTGTGTTATTTTGGAAAGGATTTATGAAGGACATAATCTGTTAGTGTCAAAATATTTTAGAACAAGTTGAAATGTAGACAATTTAATGTTGGCTTAAGACCAAAATGTAGGCCAAAATAAGGTGAAATTATGATTTTGTCAATGTCTGTTCGTTTTATAACAAAAAAATAAGCAAATATTTTTTGACAATGATGGAATTAGGTAATTCTTTTGCAATACGATACAACTACAGCAGCTACAGGTAGAATGTGACATAAACACCTATTTTGCGTGGTGATCATAATAATTCGGAATCATGATGATAATATGAGGCTGGTGGCACGTCACCTACGCTCTTGACGTTGGTAATCCGATAAACCCAGAGAGTGGAAAAATGTTTTTTTTTTTGCCAAAACATCCTCAACTGGTTAAAATGTTATGTTTGTGTGTATAATCGGCTTCCAGTTACTCAAGATGCGGATGGATATTATTTTCTTTTATAATGAAGCCCTCTATTTCTATAACCGTATTTTAAATCCAGTAACAGCAAAAATATTTCATTATTATGTTTCCAGCACTACTGGCCGCCTTCCTAGACCTGGAGCAGCTGGTTCTGATGATGTGCATTGGCACTCTCTGCTCCTATACCATCGTCGCCACGTGTGTTGTGTTACTCAGGTAGGTGTTCTCGCTCAACCGCTTAGTGACCAAAAGCAGGGTGATGTGTTTAACAAAGACATGATTGGTCATTGAAGCTTTGTTCGGTGTGAACTCTTTCTGTATTATCTCTAGAATATCCCGTAAGGTTATACAAAAAATATCATTTTGACTTATAAGAGGGTCCAAGGAGTTTCTAGCCCGTTCTCCATAGGAACCTTCTACGCTTTGGAATGGGCAAATAGCTTCATCTTTCTGACTCACCGATTCCTTGACAGTTCAAAAGTGCCGGCCGGTAATTGGTTAAATTGAAACAAGTTCATTGAGTTTAACTTTGAATATATATTATGTTAGGAATTGTTTGTTTTTTTTTTATTTCTGGATTTCTGACTTCCTGAGTGAGTGATCAATCAGAGTGGTCATAGATGGCTGCTCATCAAATCATATGGCTATTGATGACGGTGTTCCTCAGGGGTCTGTTCTTTCTGCGACTCCATTTTTGCTGCATATCAACGACCTGCTGCAGTTTGGTGCCATCGAGTACGCAGATGACAGCAGAGTCTCAGAAAGATTCCTGTCCAATGCAAGAGCCAGAAAAGAAACAGCTACTCTTAGAGAGGTCATGGTGGAGCGAATGTATTTAACCTCGTTTCGGCGGCGACAACCCGGTCAAATTCAATGCTCTAAAAACACAGGCGTCTTTTCACTGCCAAAAGGAGGCAGTTTCAGTTAATTTCCATTTCCCGAGGTGCATCTGTACCAGCTACTAACCGCCTAAAGCTTTTGGGCATGGAATTGACCTCTGATCTCACTCAGTCCAAAAGTACAGACTGCAGCCAAGAAGCTGGGTATCCTAAATAAGGTGAGGCGATACTTAACATCTAGACAGGTTTAAAGTCTGTAAATCACAGGATCGTTTCTGTATGGAGTATAACAGCCACATATGGGATGGCTCAGCAAAATACCAGCTTGCTGCACTTGACTCGGTGCAAAAAGGCTTATAGGCGACATGACGTTGGTGATTAGGCTTCACAGCCTGGCTCAACGGCGTAATGTTGCTTGCCTGTCGGTCTTGTAGAGACTGTACTTCGGGGAGTGCGTGCAGGAGCTTTACGACTTGATCCCACCATCGCCCTTTTATTTTATTTGGGAAAACAAACAATCGTACATTGTATATTATATATAAATACACCGTATGCTATACGTAAATGTACAATCCACTACGTTTCCACATGTTACTCGATTATAAAAGATACAGTTTTGGTAAAATTAAATAAAACCAATATACAACGTGTTGTTTTGCATCCTCGTCAAATTTCAGGAGGCTGTTATGAAAGACATAAATAATCAAATAAAATTACGATCCTGCTCAATAATTAATACATACTTGTTTTTTTAGGTATTTATGTTTGACAGTATTTCAGAATACTCCACTTTCAAAGAACAAAATCGCCCCGTTGCGTATGCGGTAGGCAGTGTCGTACTACTATGTCGCTGTGTGCTTGCGTTACAGTTACAGCGCATTTACAGGGCGGTATCACACGGGCCCTACACATGCCGATTTCCAAAAATACAAAAAAATAAAAATAAATACCTACCTACTTATTTTATTATTTTTCGTGTCGAGAATCATTAGCATAGTTACCTCCTCGAATTTGACGAGGATGCAAAACAACACCTTGTATATATAACAACAATACAATTATTTCGCAATCTTAAAACCAAATAGCTAATACATACATAATTAATGCATAATAATTAAAAAAATTGAGCTAGGCGCTTAGCGCTTTTACTAACGGAATACCAGACGTACTGCAGGGTACTATCCGCATTTGGTTGATATCCCGACCAATTGTACTCAGCGCTTCTCCTCTACATTTATTATGCGTACAGCCAAAGCGTGGAACTCTCTGCCAGCGTCTGTGTTCCCTTCCATAATATAACCCATCTGCCTTCTAACCAAGAGATTACAGGCATCTTCTGGACTCACTCGTTCCACCATAGGCCTCATCCGTCGCTTTCGATCAGGCGTGATCGAGGTCAAGAGGAGGCAGATACCGCAATAAAAAAAAAATACAAAAATCTCAATTTGAAATTTTATGTCCATATTCCATTTTGGAGATCGAAGAATAATATGGGCGTTATGTGGTGCATCCTATGGTCATAAGAAATTAATTGCATAGAATTTTGACCCAGTAAACATTTTACACATCTTACCATACATTATAAAACAAAGGAATCGCACGTGGCACTATTTTTGGCACATTATTGTGTGTTAATTTGGCGACTCTCTCGATGTCATGACTCCTACTTCAGTCTAGTTCATCACAATCGTAAAGTTTATAACAATGTTACAATTAACATGACCAGTTGGAACTCAAAGACAAAAGAGTTATAATAAAGATCATCTAATTATACCGTTTCCCTAAACATTATATTTATCATTTTACGTAGTCATAGATAATTTTATTTAAAAGATACCAGTAATCCAGCGAGTCAATCCAGTCCAGTGTTGAACTACATTATTCCAGTCATTCTGCCAGTCAGACAAAAAAGAATAATGCGTGTTCACTGTTCAACGTTTAATCCAACACTGGATTGGCCGTCTATATTATTTCAGTGGCGCTGGAATGGGCATACCAGTGCCGGTCCACATTATTACAGTGGCATTCCAGCTCTAGTTTCGATCGCTGGACTGGAACGCTACTGTAATAACGTGAACCGGGTTAATAATTATTGTGTACCCTGAAAATTTAACCCATTTATTGATATCGCTCTAGTAATCGCTATAGTTGTAGCTATTTCCATGTTTGGAGAAGCCCAAGCCCATCACACTGCAACATTGGAGAGTTTATGAACGACCCTAATATTTGTGTCACAGATACTGTTCAGAATACGAGTCAGAGACTTCGCCAAGTATAATTAAGCAGCTCATCGGGCGAGGAGACAGAAAGGCTACAAAAACCACATCCAGAATCATCAATATAGCCATGTTTCTATTCGGTACGTAGCTAATTGTAATACCCATGCCTCTTGGCCAGAAGAAGCCAATTATGTTTAACAAGTATTTTTGTATAGATACGATTCCATTGCTGGACAATGTTGCCTGGCCTCACCAATCTATCATGAATACTGCCACGTCATCGCGCTAGCGTTTTCCTTGCTTCCCATGGCGACGCCACTCATCGACAGATTGTTGTGTGGGGTTGAAATAAACTCGATCCACACAGTCAGCATATCTCAGCCCGCTTGCCACTTAACCACAATGTGTGTCGGCAGGTTTTATTCAGGCTTTTATTTTGTTTCAGTCTGCATCTGCCTAACAATAGCTCTGGTGGTGGTCAACGTGCCGGAGCCTTTGATTCCTGCCATCATTCTGCATGTGTTCGCTCTACTTATTGTCATTGTCATGGCTCTGCAACCCTGCAGCCGTGAGGATTTAGCATTTAAAGTAAGTTATCTTCTTTATAATGTGTAATTTAACTTGTTTTAATCATTGTTATTTATTCTGTTAACTATGGTGAAAAAGATTATACAGTATGTTAGGTTAAACGAGGGAAGTAATTAATATTTACTCACGATAGTACATACTTAGAAACTAATAAATATATACACAAAGAAAAACACTAAATAATATAAAATAACAGAGAAAACCTTACCAAAACTTTCATGTGCGTGTGAACTGAGGGACCACGACGGGAATTTGCATAATAAAAATCCCAGGATTTAATAGTAGACTTAAAACAATTGTAGAACAAATCTGGGAATTTGTAAACAAATATGTTAAAAACTACAACTTAAAAGTGTGGTCCCTCAGTTCTCACAGACGCATCAGCCAGATCTCGAAAAGTATAAAAAATGAAGGTTTCGTGAAAACAGACATTTAGTAAAGAATTTGTAAATATGATAAAGATGATTTTGTTTCGGTGTGTGGTGAAACTACTCTATCTGTTTTCACAGGATTACTAAAATAATATTATCTCGGCTAAGAGGTGATCAATACGCAATTTTGGGTTTCTATTATTTAATAGAAACTTTTTACTAACAGTTATGTACAATAGACTTTCTGATATTCCTTGCGTCAAGCAGTTAGCACACGTACATACGTCTGCGGAGGTGAGGATTGAGGGACCAGCTTTAACAATCGCTATCTTCAAATTTCGTCGATATTATTGCTCAATTTCTTTTTACAAAACTTCATGTAGAAAAAAAAATATTTTATTTATTTAAATTCCGTAATATTCACAAAAATATTTATCTTTGTTCTGTGGACTGAGGGACCACAGTTTAGTTGTTATATATTTTTTAAATCTTTAATGCTTTGTGGTCTATTATTTAGTAAACATCTTTACAAAAATTCTTTAATATACATATATTTTTGCTTGACGCAAGGAATATCAGAAAGTCTATTGTACTTAACTGTTAGTAAAAAGTTTCTATTAAATAATGGAAACCCAAAATTGCGTATTGATCACCTCTTAGCCGAGATAATATTATTTTAGTAATCCTGTGAAAACAGATAGAGTAGTTTCACCACACACCGAAACAAAATCATCTTTATCATATTTACAAATTCTTTACTAAATGTCTGTTTTCACGAAACCTTCATTTTTAAATACTTTTCGAGATCTGGCTGATGGTCTGTGAGAGCTGAGGGACCACACTTTTTAAGTTGTAGGTAGTTTTTTACAAATTCCCAGATTTGTTCTACAATTGTTTTAAGTCTACTACTAAATCCTGGGATTTTTATTTTGCAAATTCCCGTTGTGGTCCCTCAGTTCACACGCACTTAAACTTTCGTCAAGCTATGAACCGTTATCCTTTCATACTTCAAGCCTGGCTTATGGGACAAGAATCTTCAATGTCTCCCGTTTAAACTAACTCATTGTATATAAAGTAGATATATTTCAAATAACATCTAATATCTAAGACCGTTGATATGTTTGTGTTCACATGTAAATTAACATATTTATTTTCAGACACCGCTGGTTCCATTCATTCCCTGCATCAGCGTATACACTAACCTGCATCTAATGGTCCTCATCAATTTTCACACATGGATCAGAGTTATGATGTGGATTTTAATAGGTAAGAGGGTCGTATCATGTGAAATTAATTATTCATCGATAATGCCTCATTGAAAGTAATATTACTATTTGTACATTTCAGGAATTCCAATTTATTTTATATGCATATGCTGCTACAAGCAAAACGCAGGTAAAATTATACCAGAAGATTCATATAATAAACCGCACGCTAATATAAATGGAAAATCACCAAATGTGCAAATTGTAGTGGAATCACCTACCCCTCCTCATACATTGGCTCGAACAGACGAGCATATGGAACAATACGACGATGCGAAGGATATACATCAGGAATTAAGAGATAAAGCTTTAGATACGAAAAAAGTTGAAGAAGTTAATGTACAACCGATACAAATCGAAAACAATGAAGAAAAAGAAGCAAAAATAATAGACTTATTAGATCAAGTATTACAAGCTGAGGAAGATACTTACGGAGAAGATATTAGCTTAAAAGAGAGCAAAGAAGACGATACTGTAACACATGAAACTGGCATTCCTCATAGAAAGTCTCTGAGCGAACTGTCAGATGCTGGTTCCGACGCGTCATTAGGTAATCAAGGATTGTCTAAATACGACGTGATTGCACAAGTACATAGGGAGGATTTGCCAAAAGTAAGCGAGGAAGAAGAAAGACTAGACGGCAATGAAGACATTCATAACTTCGAAGATGAAGAAATAACTGCATTTAACGACAGTGACACGAATTCACGAACAGATGAATCTGGTTATTCAGACACAATCGACAGACAAGCACTAAGTGAATCATTAGATGACACACAGGAGTCTACAATACCAGTGCCGCCACCTCCACCACCTCCTCTAGATGAAAACTATTTTAAGCCTAATATTAACAATAAGAAATTTTATACCGTAAATTATCGACATACTGAACCAGAACTGCCAAGAAAAGTAGAAGACAACGAAGTCAGTGAGCCTAGAGTAAGCATACAGTCGAGCAATTCACAAGGTGATGGCAATATTAGATTTGGAAGCGATCGACAAATTAAGTTCATGTCCAAGTTGAATAATATATTCCAGAAAACAATAGAACCTGATGAAGAGGAGGAAGAACCGAGGAGAAGATCACATTCAACGGGGCACTTCCCTGATGCAGAACTGTCAGTGAGCCGCGACCGGCCATCTATATTTGAAGATTTAAAGAAAGAATTGTTGTCTAGAGAGGTAGCACAAAACTTACGACCAAGAAGAATCAACACAGAAGAAAAGACTCCAGAATCTGACCCAGCTGAATCCGAAGAAGAAGAAGATAATACGTCGCTAAGTAGACAAGACTTAAAGCATAAATTAGAAGGTATATTCGCAGTAGGTGGTCCACAGCTTATGAAGCCGCGACTTATGAAGTCAAACCGTGCAACACCAGAAGAGTCAAACCAAGCTGGTACTAATCCTAGTTCAGAAAGTGTAGCAAAATTACCAAAAGTTGACAAAAATGATACTTTAAAAAGACAAAGAGCTAAATTCGGTTTAGTTTTGAATTCAATCCGGTTAAGTATGAATCAAGACGACCAAGTGTAGTTTGTTTAGAAAGTGATATTAAGTGAAGCAGTATAAGTTGTTTGGAGAAATTGTTCAACGAATTAAGTGGCTTATTGTTACAATTAGTATTGACGTTTGATCCTAAGTTACATGAATTATAACCAATCCCGATTGGCTTCTATTGATTGTAAATTATTCAAGTAACTTTTCAAGTATTTTGATGCCCGGGTATAATACCTAGTCGTATGATAAGTGCCTTATTTAATATACAGATATTTATGTATGAACGAATTCACGATTTCCAACAACATCACAAAGCGACTGAATGCCAAGGTAGTGTCTTTTTGAAATGTCTTTTATTGTACAGTGACTATTTTGTAGACGATAATACGGAACGAATTTTAGTTTGTAAGTAGCGTGTTTTCGATGTATAGATAATCATGATCAGTAAGACTGACGGAACCATTGTAGACGACTTGTCGATAAATTCAACAGTGATTCAGGAGTGTATGTAGTCACCAATTTTAATTAAAATACTTTTAAGTTTTACCTTTTGTTTTTTTCACATAATTTGGGGCATCGAGTATAAAAAATAAACATTGAATCATTACAGGTAGGTAAACAAATGTATTAAAATAAAAGTATCAAATCCACCCTGGGCGAATAGTTCCGTCTCTTTCTTGCACATAAGATCACGACGTCTCATTCTTGTACAGTTCTTGTATCATTTCCCGGAGTTCCATCTTTGACACGCAGCTTAGCAGGACCTCGTCGATTATCTGTTCGGAGACGCTGGGAAAGAAAATGACAATTTATAATATATACCATCATCATCATCGTCATCACTCTCCTGCCCTTCTCCTAATTTATTAGCGGTCGGCGCAACATGTCTTCCTCTTCCATACTACTTCGTCTCAGTAGTCGCCCCCTTGCTAGCCATATCAAGATTTTATAATATAGATCATTAGCTCCATTACCACAACCATCATTTATTGAAGTAGTCAAAATCAAAAGTCATGTATTCAAACTAGGCCGAGAATCAGCACTTTTTGAACGTCAAAATTACATAACACAGTCCCACAAAATGCCCGCCCTTCACCACTTCCACTATCATGAGTTCGTGCCTTTTGTACACTTTTTTTTTAACGTCGCTCCACACTAGGAATTTCTCCTGTATTGTGGGTGCGTTTACAAACATTTAAACTCACATACACAAACAGCCAGACCCGGAACAACTACTTGTAGGTCATACAAATATTTGTTCCGTGCGGGAATCGAACCCTCGACACGCAGCGCAGCAGTCAATCGCTTAACCACTACGCCAACCGCGCCGTCAATTAGGAAGTGGTGAAGGGCGGGCGCTAAGCTAAAGCACTAGCTTTATAGCTGGGAACAAGAAGTGGCGCAGACAAACTCCCCGGCAGTTTTTTGATCAACTGTTCATGCGATATTTTGGTATCACATGGTCAACTGCAAACTGCATTCAGCAATCAGCAAAATATATCTATTTTAAAGAGAAAATATTTCTTGCTAGACGGCCTCGTTGGTCTAGTGGTTGCAAGTGCTACTACTAAGCATGAGGTCCTGGGTTCGATTCCTGTGTCGAACAAAGTGTTAACGGGTTTTTCCATCTGGAGATTCTTCAGTAGCAACCTGGAGTCTGGAGTTGTGCTCGGTTGATGGCAATAGGTTCGCCTCCTATTACATGAGACGTAATTATAGCTGGCGAAATGTGAGTGTACCTATGGTACACTTCTGCCTCACCCTTCGCGGAAGACAGGCGTGATGTTATATTATGTTATTAGTTCTTCTTATCGTGTCCTATTTAGTAACATAAAAATATCTCATGCTCTTGTATATAGATCAGCCGGCTTATTCCGTTTGACCATCCTAAAACAGCCACCCTAGGGTAGATAAGGGGAAACGCGTGTTCATCCGTCCATCCCAGACGGGGTGGATAATCGGACTTCGTATATTATTTTTCTTCAGATTTTCTGCCTCGGATATGTACAGTCATTTAGAGAAACATGATAGAAACTGGCCCAAGATACCTATAAAAATACATACATACTTCTTCTTTGAAATGTCAACGCTTGAAGCGTTTTTAATTACCTATCATTCACGGGTTACCTTGTAACCAATTTCTATCAATATTGGCAGAACCAAACTTGCCTTAAAAAACATGACTTATCTATTAGTCGTCATCTCTCTCGGTAGTCACCCCCCTTCCAGCCATATCATCTCGGTAGTCACCTCCCTTCCAGCCATATCATCTCGGTAGTCACCTCCCTTCCAGCCATATCATCTCGGTAGTCACCTCCCTTCCAGCCATATCATCTCGGTAGTCACCTCCCTTCCAGCCATATCATCTCGGTAGTCACCTCCCTTCCAGCCATATCATCTCGGTAGTCACCTCCCTTCCAGCCATATCATCTCGGTAGTCACCTCCCTTCCAGCCATATCATCTCGGTAGTCACCTCCCTTCCAGCCATATCATCTCGGTAGTCACCTCCCTTCCAGCCATATCATCTCGGTAGTAACACCTCCCTTCCAGCCATATCATTTCGGTAGTCACCTCCCTTCCAGCCATATCATCTCGGTAGTCACCTCCCTTCCAGCCATATCATCTCGGTAGTCACCTCCCTTCCAGCCATATCATCTCGGTAGTCACCTCCCTTCCAGCCATATCATCTCGGTAGTCACCTCCCTTCCAGCCATATCATCTCGGTAGTCACCTCCCTTCCAGCCATATCATCTCGGTAGTCACCTCCCTTCCAGCCATATCATCTCGGTAGTCACCTCCCTTCCAGCCATATCATCTCGGTAGTCACCTCCCTTCCAGCCATATCATCTCGGTAGTCACCTCCCTTCCAGCCATATCATCTCGGTAGTCACCTCCCTTCCAGCCATATCATCTCGGTAGTCACCTCCCTTCCAGCCATATCATCTCGGTAGTCACCTCCCTTCCAGCCATATCATCTCGGTAGTCACCTCCCTTCCAGCCATATCATCTCGGTAGTCACCTCCCTTCCAGCCATATCATCTAACACAGGAAGAGGAGGCTCTCTACTTGCATTCCAAAAATGGTTATGTATAACTACCACACCGCACGGATTGCCGGGGGATTCTCCTGTTCTCCACACGTTGACCCATTGTTCACCGGACATTCATCATATTACCTATAATGTTACTTCTATCATTATATCCTATATTGTTATACAATCTGACTTGTCCTTACCAGTCCTTGGACCAAAGAATGATTCATGCGACGAACACCAGAATATCCACTTTAATTTTTCTATATATTGTACATAAATTAACTTCATACACTCATGCTTTTTCCTGATAATGTTTGGCAGAAACAACAGAACTCCTCTTTTTGCTTCGTTCACATTCATACATACATACTTTCTAGCATCCATCAAAACGACAAACACAGGGTGAACAAATAGGTATCCAAAACGAATCTCAGACGTCTGGGATGTAGTATTTTACTACATAACCTTATGGTAGACTTCGAAGGGGGATGGGATAGAAGGGCAGACAGGCCGTGACATCATCTTTTGTCCCCCAATTACGCTCCTCAGTCACGTCTTGCTATTAATTGGATGTTTTATGAGTTTGTCATGAATAAATGTAGTAAGTGCTAAGTGGATATCCTCCCGACATTGGATGTCCTTAAGTGAGATTTTCAGTAAGTATTCGTATAACAATCTGCTCCCTAACAGTTTGTAGGCATGGAAACGGCGATCTGAATCATTAAGCTGGTTATTTTGGAGCTGGACATCTTAAAGTAGATCAGTTCACCAGTATTTTTGATGAAAGAGGTATGTCGGACTCTTATCAACAACTCAAGCACAATTTCTTATGTGGTCTTAAGCAAATAAGGAAGGGACAGCCGAGAAAGTCTATTCAAGCGTTATGATGGTGATCGTTCACAACATTTAAACAGGTCTGCGATGAAGTGGATGAAATGCACAATTGTACCATGACATTCTACTTTTGACACGTAACTGTAGGATCCCTGGGCTAGATAATTAATAAATTATATTTTATATCTGTAAATTGTTTGTAAAAACACACCTACACGTCAATAGAAATAATAACACGTATTTTAAAACTAGATTAGGACGGTGCTATCCGTTCTGAAAAGAAACACCGAAACGAAACTCACAGGTCTGTCTCTTTTAAAAGCCAGACACTATCTTGGTGTGGGGTCTACCACCACCTCTATAACTACAAATATAGAAATTGCAAGAAACTTGCACTTCCTTTGATTTTACACATATTAGTATTCCTTTGCAGTATTTAATCCTTATCGGCAACACTAACGCTCGGTATAAATACAGGATCCTTTTTTACAAAAGGGATCGGGACGATTGTTAGATACGAGCGTTTTTAAATTATGCAGTTTTGTTTTCCTTCAATTAGTTCATCTTTCCTTTGACCACGTTGCCCTACTACCCATAGTTTCTAATTAACCCCTGTGCCATCTTAAAACCCTGTTAACTTACGCAGCAGACATATATCTAATATTTCCCTCACTCCCATGCAACTGAATATATTTTTACGTTTAACATGGTCCCAAAAATCGTTTCCTATGGTATATACAAGGTGGGGCAAGTAATCACCCGACGTTGTTTTACTGTATTTTTTTTTGCAATGAAAACTTCTATTTCTTTTTGTGGCTTATGTTTATTTAATGAATTAGAATTATTTCCATCAGGTCGAGAAAATGATATCAATCAAGTGGCCGCCGTCAAAATTGAAGACCATACCGGCTCGTTTTATGGCATTTTCCATCACTTGTGTCAGAACTTCCGGCGATAGATTCTCGCATTCCTGTCGGATATTCATCCGAATGCGAATGCTTTAAGGGCTTCGAGAGTCCGAGGCTAGTTAACATATACCCGGGAATTCAAGTAAACCCACCAAAAAAAGTCTAGAGCGGTTAAATCGCAAATCGCCAATGCGAGAGATTAGACGACGCGGAAATGCTTGTTGCATTGCAATGTTGCTCGTGCAGTGTGCACCGTTGTTCCGTCCTGTTGAAACCACGTGTCCTCTAGTCCCAATTCATCCAATTGAGTGAGGAAAAAGTCGTTTATCATGGTTCTGCACCGCTCGCCGTCCACAGTGACCCTTTGTAACCGGGGCGTTCTCGAAAAAAAATGGCCTGATGACTCCTCCAGCGTAAACAGCACACCATGCATTAACTTTGAGTGGGTGTACTGGCTCTTGGTGGGTCATACGCGCATTTTTGCTGCCCCAGAAGTGACAATTTTGCTTATTCACGTAACCGGAGAGATGGAAATGGGCATCATCGCTAATGATGATTTTCGATGAAAAATCGTCCTCCTCCTGGTCGAGATTCAGGATGGCTTGAGCGTAGGTTACACGTGTTTGGCGGTCAACATCCGCAGCTGATGCACTGTCTGCACTTTGTAAGAGAACATCTTCAGGTCTTTCACCAAAATTCGTCGAAGGGACCTAATGCTAGTGCCCATTTGCGTGACACGTCGTCTGGTCGATATTCCGGGGTATTCTTCAACATCTTCGGCCACAGCAGCGATGTTCTCAGCAGAACGGCTGCTCCGAGGCCGGCCACGCCTAACAACATCTTGTGTTGTCCCAGTCTCTTCAAGGCGAGCGGCTAAACGCCGCAGTGTGTTTCCAGTAGGTGCCGAACGGCCGGGAATTCTCCGACGAAATTCACGCTGCGCTAATATCGCAGATGAATTATTACGCAAAAAAATTGAAACAATTATTCCGCGTTCTTGAAGAGTATAGCATTCCATGGCTTTTTACGCGTATTCTGCATCCGTTTACTTCAAAAATGTCAAAACAGAATTGACATTTGCCGCCATTTGCAAAAGTTATGGCGCATTCTAATAGGGTAATCACTTCTGCCCCACCTTGTATTACGGTATGAAATATCTATTGTTTTAAGTTGTTTTTACAACTTTGACATGCTCTAACTTTGGACTCCTGATGCAGCTGTCACTCAGGTCTCTTCTGCGCTTAGGGTTATTATTGTAATGACCAATGCGCTATTATTGTAATGACCAAACTAGGCTAGACTAAGAGTCAAGAGCAAACCCATCTTAAATAAAAATAAAAAAATGATTTTCAGCCGGTAGGAAATAACTAGTTCAAAATAACGCCACCGTAAGTACTATTATATCAGTGTGCGAAAGAGCTGGATGAAGAATGGTGGTAGGTCCCAAGATCATGGAAAACTTACTTTCCAATCATCTCCCAAGGTTTTCCTACGGCGCTGTTCGCGTACATCGCACTGGTCAGCATATGCTGAACGAACTTGGTGCGATACTGGAACAGCGTGTCGGCCGTC
Organism: Brachylomia viminalis; assembly: GCA_937001585.2. Lineage (NCBI taxonomy): Eukaryota > Metazoa > Arthropoda > Insecta > Lepidoptera > Noctuidae > Brachylomia > Brachylomia viminalis. The sequence goes on along the minus strand of OW443303.2, from coordinate 2,806,725 downwards.
TTCTCGCCAACGTTGAACTGCAGCCGGTACCGGTCCGGGCCGCGCTCCGGCGCCGGATTCTGGAAGAGCGGCTTCGGGATCTTCTTTTTTATTGTTTCTTCTAGTATCTGAGGCAAAATGTAATTTGGATCATTCTTGGCAAAACTACGTCTCTATCTAGTTCTTAGCAATTCTAAATTAACTCGTTGTATAGTGCTACCTTACCTTACTTTACTTTAAGGGTGCTATCAAATCAATATATTTTAGTTGAATTGTTTATTAGTTCAATTAATTCATGTGTTTTTATGTTTCCTCAAATGTTTATTTGGTTTTTGATACTTTTGTTAAAAAAAGGGTATAACAAAATTAAGGATAGTTAATTAAATCTCCACGTAGTAATAAAGAGAAATATTTTATTGGTACTTGGAAGCTGTAAGGTACATTTCCAAGGTAAAGACCAGGAGGCGCAAGGCAACAACTCCCGGAGTGAAGAAAGGAAATTTACCATACCCTTGGGTTCGCCTCACCTGCATGTTATTATCTAGATGCAGAAAGACATACAGTCACCCGTACGTCATCGGTAGCAACTAAGAAGCGGTCTTACAACTATGAAATAAAGGCGCTGTTGTTGAAGTCTGAAATAGTTGTACAGTTGACTGTAAGTTTACGTTGCCATGAACTCATTGGATAGAGAAGACTCCCATCAAGCGATCTATTTTGTAAAAATCTTACCATGAAAATTTCGTAGAAGTGAGCTTGGAGTGAGCAGTCAATAGAGTAGATCTGTAGCATCAGGTATAATGACCGCTTGCGCTCTCACGGTGAGATTCTTACAGAATAAACCGGTCGGTCCTACTTACTCTCAACAGTTGCGGCGTGCTTGGTTGCCGCGGACTGTTTCCGCTCATGTACACCAGCTGAGCATTCTTAACCCCTGTTACACGTTCTGTTCTGCTGCAGAAACAAAAACATTATCATTACACTTTGGAAAAAAGGGACGGCAGTGCAGGATCGGTCGTTGGATCGATTCTTTGGGAAGGCCTATGTTCAGCAGTGGATAGATTATGGCGTCATCCCGCTCTCCTTGGCGAAAGAGAACTGGCCCAAACCTCCAGTACTAGATAATAACTAAGGAAGTATGACCGGGCCCTCCAAGGGCCTGATCCCCGGCGACCTCTTCAGGGAAACCGAAGGTTTTTGTCTGTGCGATTTTGGATGAACTTATCATGACGAATAATTATCGGAAAATTATCGGAAAAACATTGTCAAGGATGATGTGATTGACATCTGTCAGGCATGCCACCGTCCCGGTGTTTCAATCGGACATATTGTTTCGGGTTGTTCTCGTCTTGCTAACTTCGAGTACTTGCACAGACACAATCTAGTGGTTAGCATTATCCACCAGCAACTTCCCTTGTAGTTACAACCTTATGAAGTCCAAATTACCATACTACAGGTATGTGCCCGACCCAGTTCTCGAGAATGGTCACGCCACGTTGTACTGGGATCGATCTATCACCACCGACAGGACTATTGTAGCCAATAAGCCTGATATTGTGGTGAAAGATCGACGAGAGCGCCGAGCAATGATTGTTGTTATCGCTGTCCCTTATGACGAGAATGTTGTGAAAGCTGAGAAAGATTAAAAAATCTAGTATCTTGACTTAGCACACGAGGTTGTCGACATGTAGGACTTTGACTCTGCAATCATTGTACCGATAGTCGTTTCAGTAAATGACCTAATAGCGGAGAGCCTCGATTAACATTCAGGAGGCTCTCATTGCGCAGCTGGGTCAAGGGCTTGATTCAAAAAGCAGTACTCCTGGACACGGCAGGCTTAGTGAGGCGGTAAGGAACCTTCTCGCTATGCGTGCTCCTCTCTAAAGCCCTCACCACCGGCAGCATGGACCCTGTTCCTGATGCCGAGGGGCCACTATTTTTTGTATTGTTAAATGTCTTTGTATGTTTTTTGTAAAAATATTTAAAAAATCATTTAATAGGTAAGACGATTAATAAACGGAATAATAATAAATGTTGATTTTATCTGCATAAATTATATTCTTATTACTAGTTTTATTAAATTGATAGGTATTTTGGCAAAAAAATATATTTTGTGGGAGATCTGAAGTTTAAACTGAGCCTAGGTTTGTATTTCAGAACTCCAGGTCCCCATTATATCATATGTAGAGATTTTCAACATGGTGAAATTGGGAGTTAGTGAGTGAGCGAGTGATGGTGTGTGTCAAACTTAATTTCAAAGCATTTATTTCAACTTAAACCAATTACAGGCACTTTTGAATTGTCGAGGGGTCGGTCAGTCAGAAAGATAAAGCAAGTTGCACATTCCAAAGCGTAGTAGGTACCTATGGAGAAGAACGGGCAAGAAACCCCACTTGCATGTGTGTGAACATTACCCACATTAAGTTATAATTATGATGACAAAAACCGTCATGAGTGAATTGTATTTTACACTGAGAGTAGCAGGTACTAATATACTGATCTCTATTAATTGCTCAGCCAGAGACTTAAAGTGGCGTACAAACAGGAAGTTATCGTGTTACGGTGTAAGCAATATCATCATCAAGGCAATTAAATGATAGCTGGAGTAATGGTAAACTAAATACATTATGATAGTGGTCCTTAAAATCCCATCATGGCACTTGGTAGCTCGGCCCGTGCGATGTTACCGCCAGAGGACTTGTTCAATTAACAAAATGGAGATATTACGATAAGCGTCAACTATCTGGGTTATTAGATCATACCACACTAGTTTTGTTCTTGGCTTTGTTTGTTGGTATTATGTCGATCTTAGATCGCAAACATTACACGTAGAAATGAATGTTTAGAACCAAATAATTGAAGGCATATCCGGCACTCTGTCACCGCAAGCCCTGAAATGAACCTGCGAAGTAGTTGCATATCACACTTGCAACGCCTGTGCAATTAATCTTGACAATTCAACAATATTCGTTGCGTTCTTTGCATTGTTGAGCAGATGAATTTTTCAAACATACGAAGCACTGGCACCTAGGAACTTTCTTCAAAATTAAAAATTAAATTCAAAATCAAAATTGTTTTACCAAATTTTGGTGGTTTACTGGATAAACCACTCATCTTAGGTGTGACGCATGGTAGAATAAAAGCTTTTCATAAACCTATATACAGCTTAAACATATTGTATTATGTATCTAACTTTTCAAGTTCGTGTCAAACAGAACATAGAACTTATTAATCTAATAATTGAATACCCCATTAGCAGAGGGCAGTACTGAGTATATAAGGGTGCATCTCTAGACCATGTTCGCATCGGCAAAATACATCTGGGGAAATAAGTCTGTAGTTGCAAGACATTAACACATTATTTATCGGTAGGCACTTCATTTCGCAGGTCATCTTATGAGGTTGTCGGCTGCTTCAGGTAAGCGTCCACAGTTCCCCATCGTGACGCAGCGGTCGGATCGTATCAAACATATTTTAGCTCATACTTTATACTTTTACTTATCCATACTAATATTTACTAAGGTTTGAAACTATCTACCTGTCACATAGACAAACAGACTTTAGGGCCTAGACAAGCGGCACTCGTTTTCAAAGCATTTCATACTTCTACAACGACTTTCAACAGGATTGATATAAACTTTTCAGTAGCTTATGTCAGCCCCATACACTTTTTGACTTTTCCATCGTCGTTATTGCTGATCTGAACCTCACTTTGTCCAGACCTTCTTGTCGTTTTATGACGTGCAAAGACATTCAGCTTTAGGGTGGTAAAGCGGTAACGAGGTCGAATATACATGTGAAGGCACCCTAATGCAGTGTGACCAGGACATCAGAAGGGCATGTGTCATGACGTATGGGAGGGAGCCACCCTAAGGCGCCGCCGTCTAGACAACACGCATTGCTCTATGCGACATGGTTTGTGTAAAGTTTCACCTTCATAGATTGGATATTTTACCCTTCATGTTTTATATCACATAAAAGTTATGCGAAGTTATCATATAAGTAGCTACATTTTTAACAAATTCGCATTTTTCTGCAATTTTTTTACACTCAGACCCAAAGCATTTATTTCCAATAAAGCAATTACAGACATTTTTAAATTGTCAAGGGGCCGGTCAGTCAGAAAGATGAAGCTAGTTGGCCATTCCTAAGCGTAGTAGGTACCTACCTATGGAGAAGAACGGACAAGAAACTCCACGGACACTCTTTTAAATCCAAACATTGTTACAAACAAGGAGTTACATCATTCATGTTGAAATTATACATGTAAGAACGATGTAGAAAGTCGTGCACGTAAAAAGCGTCCGTAATAAAAAATACAAAAACAATTCAGGAATTAAAATAAGCCGTGGCAGCTTAGAGATGACCGGTCCCTACTGACGACGCACGTTCACGAACATGACGTATGGATCAGCACCATTCAGCTCAACCATTTTGAAGGGAACTTAATGATCCTTAAGCATTTCACTTAGCCAGTAGTTGTTCATTGCTCAACTGCTCAAGTAAGTGTTAAATGATGCAAGGAATGGAATGGTGGTTATCTAAGACTGTTTAGCGGGAAAAGCTACTGGAAATCCTCGAGATTTGACGCTTGGCTTTTCTCTTACCTCTGAAAGCTTAGGAAAACAGCCACCTACTATCTAACTGTTGTACCTAAAACACCAATCAAAAGCCGAAGCAAAACCTAAAACAAGCCTAGGTTTAATTGCATCATTTTCATGCAACTAATGAGCAAATCTAACTTAAAAAAAAAAACACCGACTAGACGTTTCATCAGATAAGCAATGAATGGTAAAATCAATAGAAAAACATTACCTAAAATGAATTCTGTAACCGTGGTTAACACCTTCGCGTGTTCCCAACCCCGTACCAGTCCGTTCCTAACCCCAGAACACCTGGCTTCCCTGTTTACCCCCAAAGGTCATGGTCAAGGTCATACTTCCGACATTCGAGGCGATTCGCGTTTGTTTTTAGCTTTCGTGACCTGCCTGTATTCATCATATCCTATCTATTGCGTTATTGCCAATTTCTTATCGAGCTTAGTGGGAAAAACAAACAGTAGCACAATAAGAGGTAGTCATTTTATATAAATTATTACATTTGAAACAATTATGCTACCCACTACGTTCTCCGCAGATTACAATTTGAAGTATTTAAAACTAGCTAGTAACACGGATACAATACCTTTACAATAGTCAATGTCCAAGAACTCATTTTTAAAATGATAAAAGAAAATGTAAATTTGTGTGCATACACTATAAACATTACGCTACTATACACGGTGATTTTTAAATCACTGTTAAACTTTCAGGGCGTGAAAGTACTCATGATTATGAACAACTTTCACTATTACACCGGCTCTGAAATATCGTGAAAAATATCAGCCGTTTCATACAAAAATGCAATATTTACCGGATGAAAATGTATGAAACAGATGTATTTTTATTGCAACTTCGTAGTTGATCCCACAGTGAACTAGAACATAGTGATAATAATGAGTAATTTCACCTCCTAAAAGGTTAACAGTGATTTAAAAATCACCGTGTATATCACTGTGCTGATCCTGTAGGGCTGCAAGGATTTGCTTCTTAAATGCATTTTTACTAAGACGATGAAGTGGTGAACGCCGGTTATTTGCATCTTTGGTAAAGTAAGGCTTAGATTTTTTGGAGTGATAGAGATTAGGGGTCATATTTGTTTGTTTTTCTGCCCTGGCCGTACGAAAATATTTATTGTGTCGCTTTTATCAATACGTGTGGCCAAATCTTGGGTTTTCCAAATAGCTCCTACCTTCTTTTCATGTTTGAAGATTTAAGACAGTTTAATTATCTTTTTTATTTTTTTGGGATGGCTTTAAGTCTTGTTCAACCGTAAATACGACAAAATGGTAATTTTTGTGTTTTTCACTCACTCAAAACTAGCACAAATTTTTTAGTCCATTTTTAAAACAATAAATCATTTAATCTAAATCTCTCAAGACAGCTGACAAATCTACAAAAATAACTGTGTTCTGCAATAGTATCAGTTTGGGCCATAAAAGTGTTTGCTCCAAACCAGTGACATCAGCTCCCAAGGTCATCTCAATCTGCTGCAACGAACGGCTATTATCTGATCTTAGTCACATCTTACCGAGTTTAAGGAATCTGGACTGAAGGATTATGTAACGTGTATAATATATTAAGTGCGACACCTACAGGGGAATTTAGGTATTTAAATCCAAAATTGCAGTAGGTATGCACTGTTCGAGCAAAAATAAGTCTTAGACAATGTCCCGTTTATCGGATTTATAGCATCGTTATTAGCACATAATAAAAAAATAACTATAATTTTGAAGAGAAAATAATAAAACATCTGATGTTTATAATTCATAGCTAACCAACGAAGCAGTAAAATATAAAAAAAAAAACATTGAACAATAGACTACACCAGCTTCTAAAAACCGCTGTAATTTGAATGCATTAAAAAGACACCTGAAAACTTAAGGCGTGTTTCCAATGCCAACAGCTCCACTGCATCATCTACCTAAGGAAAAATAATGTAAGCACATACCTAATTAACTAAGTACCGAGAGATGGATCGTCCTTCAACCGTAATAGCGTGATTAGCATGGAGGCACACACATACATATGACATGGCGGCATCGGTAATAGATGCAGTGTAATGCAATGACCTAATCGCACGTGAGAGTGGCCGTATTACTGTGTCGTGGCTTAAGAAAATAGAGACAATAAACATGCGAAACCAGTAATACCAGATTCTGGAAATATTTTTGAAGAAGCACAAAGCAAAAACAAAAAATAAACATTTACAAGTAATATGATTTTAAGGAAGATCAAAAGAAAAAAGAAAACTTAAAACAAATAAAAAAACATAACATATACCTAAGTATATTTTTGAATTTAGAATTCATTCAAATAATAGATACCTATAATTGTTAACGCAGATTTCCACCAACTCTCTACTGAATGGATTAGTCAAAAAGCCAGGAAAACACATTGCCGCTATTACATAACGCCTGTTTTCTACGAAGGGTAAGGCAGAGTGGTACACACGGCTACACATCAAGCTATACATTTCCAGTTTACACTGACTTCTCATTGTAAGGAAATCCGATACATTGCGAGATCAGCGTATACTGGAAATGTATAGCTTGATCTGTAGCCGTGCGTACCATATTATACCCACATTTCACTTTTTTATTCCCTTTATTCAGTTACACTAAAGCGTCTTTTATTGACCCAACTCCAAATAATCGGTAGTATCATCTCTGAAAACAATGGGGTGTAACTATCAGGCTACGCTCACATAAACAGTCGCGAAAGGCAACAGTGGCCATAAGTATGGTAACGGTACGTGGTACACCATGGCGTGCTATCGCAATGCCATCAGGACCCCGTGATCTCATCGGCGCACGGGAGGTATGCTGTCATTTGAAAATGTTGCGTGCACTTGTAGTTAAATCTACTGGTTGGAAAAACCGGGTGTCATCGTTGAATATTTGGAACCATTTTATTTTATTTTCATTTTAAAATATCTTTATTTACCGTAAGAACAATAACGAAATGCACTTATCCTAAATTACATCCTAACACTTATAATTGATTCCTTTTATGAGGCTAGTGATTCGCCTTTCAAAGCTTGTTTTTTATTCTAAATGGCATCTCGAAGGTCAACCTACGAGGTTGTTGGCTGCTTAACCGGACTTGCCCGTGGTTGCCTTAAAAACTTATAATCTAGGCAACTACACGCTAAGGGCACCCTCTGTGGGTACGGACCCTCTAGGTGAAGATTCACATTACAGACATAGAAGGGGGCTCCCGTAACCTTTCTGAGGAAACAGTTCTGGAGGGTCTGCATCTTATGAAGATGGCGTGGCTTAGCGTGTGCAAATACGACGCAGGCATGATGGGACGGATGACCGCGGTGTAGATGCGCAATTTGCACTCGAGTGACAATTTGCAGCAGGCGATTTATATAAAAGCGGAGCCTACCGCGAGCGAAGAGGCGCGAACGAGCAGTCTTTATGTGCTCACTTAAGGTAAGGATCACACCTAAGTGTTTAGCTCGCTTCTTCCAAGGGATCGGCTTGCCATATATAGGTAGTGACCGAGCTGGGCCTCAAAGCTTATGACTTATGAGAGATAGTTTACAACATAAATATACCAAATCAACACACAATAATTATGGGTACATGATGACAATAAGGCAAATATGCATATTGCATAAACGCAAATTTAGTAAGTTATAATTTTATTGATTGCATCATGTAGGTATAGCAACAAGTTTTGAAACCAGTCTAGACGAAAATATAGTTATTAGTAGACCGGGTAGAGGTGGCAATGGCAAGTAAAAGATATGTCATGTTGCCATAGATATGAGAAAAATTATGTCTATTTGAATACGGTTGGAACTGTGCCAGAAAAAGTCAATGGGCAGCGGAAGAGCTTGCAACAAGCTGTCGTGGCACATCATGTTATACGAAACTGTCAAATTTATCCAAATGATTTTAAACCTTAAAATGTTGACGGTTTAGATTAAAATTGAATGAGAAATTTGTACAGTTTGTGGTAACTTGACCGGCTGCTGTGTGTACAATCTCAAGTAGATAATAAAGGTGGCTGGAACATGCCAAAAAAGATTAATTCTAAGCAATGAGAGAACAGTTATAGCAGTGTCCTCCTGTCTGCTAAAACCCGTCCGGCAAACAATTATGGTTTTTTAGTCAATTATCCTTTTGGTCTCAAGCAGATTATTGGTAGGATCAAGATAATTTAAAAATTAATGACTATCCTTTGTACAGATAATTATGAAGTAGGGACAGTGGGTTGATAAAGGCTGATGATGACGATGGCGTACGAAGACATGTAACAGGGAAATTATAGCATTGATTAAAATTGGGTAATCAAAATTATGAATAATAATACATACGTAGTTATTAATGAACTATTTTGGAACCGGACCTGGCAGTGAGAAAGATATGTTTTCGAGAAAAGTCCGATCATACAGATTATCTACGCTTCGGTGAAGTGTTGATAAACGGAACGATAATAATGTATTATTTGTGTTTAATGACAGTGATACTGCTGTAGCTAGAAATTTTAGATTATTTGATAGTAAGTGCGACCTAGGAAAGATTATGCCGGCCAAATATGGTCGAAGATGTACAATTATTGTACCAATGATGGTCCTATTCGACAAGCTCAGGGGTTCTGGGTCAGTGATAGTATTGGAAGGTGGATTAGTGATCCTAACCTGTCATAAGAAGGCAACTACATAATATGTTACTTAGTTGCCAGAAGTGTGATTCTGATCATCATAATTATCAGCTTTTTTTAAGTTCTTGTTAACTACAAACTTCTACATGTAAGTATAGATCTATACCGAACCTTACCGAACCCTTATGAAACTGCCAAGATACTGCAGTGCCTCGAGCATGTTTGCTGAAGCGAGAGTCCCGGACTTTTATGCCATCATGAGGTCGAGGGTCGCGGCTTTTTGGCAAAGTTTGAGACGCTCCAGTAACAGCATTTTGAGGGTTGTCGCGTGCAACCTATCAAGCCTACAAACCAACCTATCAAGCCAACCTATCCAGTGCACAAATATGGGATATTTGTGCACTGGATTTCTGTTCACCTAAACGGGAATACAAAATGACGAAAGACTATGTTGTTTTTGAGACTATGGGTACCTATACATACATACCTCCATGTTGTAATTTTTAATGTTTTTTCTTTGTTTTTTTTTGTATATGGGTATCTGGCCTGCAATAAAACACTATTTATTTATTTAATGACATGATATAATAATAATATGAGACAACATCCACACAAGGTCTTCAGGTCCCGAACTAGGTAGAACCTGTACTACGGTAACCTGATAACTGATATACATACTTATATACATATGCACACCCAGACACAGGTCAAACAGACATGTTCATGCACACAAATGTTTGACTTGTCCGGGAATCGAACCCGGAACCAGCGGCTCAGAAGGCAGGGTCGCTACCAACTGCACCAACCGGTCAGTCATTTATTTTATTTATACGTGCATTTGCATATATATATATATATATAGGGTTTTCCACCTTCACCGAATACTGTATTAGGTGGTAGAATACCCCTCAAAAGCTGAACATATCAATAAAATACAAAAAAAAACATAATACAAACAATGAAAACAATAAAATGATAAAGAAATCAGTACGACAAGCATCCACACACGATCACCTCCAAAATAAAGGCCAAGTTCACACACTACTTACTCACGCACTCACTATCAATTTAGACTTTGTAGCACAATTGAAACAAATGTACTGTTTATTAACAGTATTTACCGTGTGACAAGTCGTATCTCAGGATTACAAGTGGATTTACACTTTCGATAGAAAACAAACGAATTCATCGGAATTATTGTTACTTTTTTAAATGTAGATTCTTATCAGTTTGTTATTCATTTATCCTAAGTTTTAAAGGACTGTGTACGATGAATAGATAGACTTATTGACATAATGGAGGTTAAAACTAATTATTGATGAAGAGGGGATAATCCTCATAAAATAGTGTTTGGAAAACTACCAAATAAGGTTCCCTTATCTCAGTGAATTAATTTTAATCCCGTGTACGTACCTACCTTTAATCTTTAAGATCTGATACCGTCTGATAGGTTTCATATTTACGCATAATTTTTAGATACTAAAATGCTAAAAGACCAAATTCTGAAATTGTTTATAGCATCATATTAATAACTGAAAAAACGTGCACCTTAATAGTAAACAAAGATTGCTTAAGATGCCCAAAATAAACTTTTGCATGCGGCGGCTAGATGGCGCCCGCCAAGAAGATCTTAAAGTTAGGCTTAGAAATACACCTATAATGGCATAACTGACAAAAGCAAGAGCATGATGTTTTTTAGCCGCAGAATCATAACATCTTGCTGATGATATTGACAAACCACTCGGAATCAATCCTGCTGTCACCCACATACAATAAAGCTTACAACTCTGCCTACCCAAAACATAACAAAATAACGTAACAACACGCCTGTATTCCACGAAATATTAGGCAGAGTTGTATATCAACACCTACTTCGCCACGTCCCATGTAATAGGGGGCGACCCAATTGCCATATACCGGGCACAAATCTAGAATCTGGGCTGCTGCCGAGAAATTTCCTTTGGAAACCCGGAAATCACTCTGCCCGAACTGGGGTTCGAAGCTAATAACACATGCTCAGCAGCACACGTGACCACTCCACAAGCAGTCACCCACAATCCGACTCAAGATCAGCAGAAAGGTAGTTATAAACTTGACACCCGTTATAAACACCGTGGGTGTAGTTTGTCATGCTCTAAGTACTCATTTTGAGAGGATCAACCCACTTCACAATAATTTTTTATTGGCTAAAGTGATTTCCGAAAAAAATTGCGCTCTGGGCTCGATGCTGACGAATCATGTTAAAAGTATCGAGGTTCCGTCTATTTTGGTGCTTATTTATTTGATTTTGTTAATTAAAAGTGTTTATAAGAACCTCTTCTTCATTAATTGTATTGTTTAAATTATTCATTGCTATCATCAAATATTTTCAATGAACATCATTTGACAGTTTGAACGTCAGTGATGATGTTGCTGCAAAGTTATAGAAACTCTTAGATATGGTTTGTTTGTCAGTGTTCTTTCGTGGGAAGACACTCTTATAAGTATATCGTCAAGCACCTCATACGAAAGTAATAGTCAACAGGCTAAACCTATAATAGCACTAACCGTTGTGTTTATCTAGTTACTTTTCATGTTATGCAAAGGAAAAAGTAAGTTGGCTAGTTTAACGAAGGTTCCTATATATAGATCCTTGAGGCGTTTTTGGTTTGATGGATTTGTCAAGAGCTTTTGATAGCGTTAAATTCGTCTATCTGCAAAAAGCAAACTCATCAAGGTTACTAGTTAATAAAACGTATTAGAAGACAATCAGAACATCAATTTACAGAAATAACAAAGCTTATTATTCAGTGTTTTCTTGGCAACAGTTCAGTTTAACGGAACCCCACGTCATAATCCTTTACATGCCTTCTCCAAATTTAGAATTCACGATCAAAAGTCGTCTTACACCTCGTTTCGTCAGGTGTAATTAGTCACACTACCCGATACGGATAAAATGTAGGTGTAACATGCCTCTAAACTTTTGTCATAGCTCTGTCCTTGTCTAACTGTAAGAAAAAGAGAGGGAGGAGAGAATTTGCGCCCGTTACTCGACTCTGTAGTTAATGAAAGCCCCAATTAAGGTAAAGCGATTGAATGGTTTAATTAATTGGTTAATTTTTTCTTTTAATTAAGGTCTTATTTAGATATAGGTATTTACACAAATACCTTTTGGACTGGCTAAAGTAGACCCATCTTTCATGGTTACTGTTTAAAATGTTACAATAAAATACCTCCTCACATACTTCAACTGAATGAGACGAAATTCAAATTTTGTATAAAACGCACTTTACGCTGCCAGGCATATTATAAGTTGGGGGATTATATCGCTGATAAAAATGCCTGGCTCAATGCTGGTCCTGCTCCACAACCACAACTAATTGACTAACATTTGAAAATTCTGTTGGAGCTGCTGAAGATTGTAAGACTATTTTGCAAATAAGATTGCATTGTATAAACTCGAATCTCCTTTGTATTATATAATTGCATAGGACAAGTGTGAGTACTATGTACTATCGACCTACCATTTACCGGGTAATGTCTTTCATTGACTTGAATGTGCCCTGGCGGCTGATAGATGTCATGCTCACTCAAACGTCTCGCTGACGGTAGCGCGTGTCATCATTTAGCTCCATTCAAAATGGTTGAGCTGAATGGTGCTGATCCATGCGTCATGTTCGTGAACGGGCGCTGTCAGTTGGGACTGGTCATCTCTTAGCCACCACGGCTTATTTTAATTATGGATTGTTTTGTTTATTTTTTTTTATTTGCTATACTCTGGACACTTAACGTGTACGTCTTATTTACATCGTTATCATACATAAATATTAGTTACATCATTAATGATGATTTATGTATCAATATAATTTAAAAGAGTGTCCATGGAGTTTCTTATCCGTTCTTCTCCATAGGTACCTACTACGATTTGGAATGGGCAACTAGCTTCATATTTCTGACTGACCGACCACTTGACAATTCAAAAGTGCCTGTAAATGGTTTAATTGAAATAAATGGTTTGCGTTTGATAAATGCTTATCTTAATCTCTACTCAGCTATTTTGGCACACGAATTGAGGAATGTAAATAATAGTACTATCAGAAATCATTAAAACCTATCAGATAATAGTAGGAATTACAGAGTAGTGAGAGATTAAAAGTTTTCCTCAATAAAATAGGAAATAAACAAATTTCAGTAATCTCTTGTTTTGATAATCCGGTGCCGTAGGATCGATCTCTTGCCCAACGCATGTCAGATTGAAACACCACATAAAACTATTTTATGGAACTGACTAAGAAGTTGAACGAGTTAACATCAAACAAATACAAAAAGGAAACTTGTGTACGTATATGCAGGAAGGAAATCCATTTCTAGTAATTTTATGACATAACTAGCTTTTTTTTTTCTCTCCGTATGAACCATCCTCGTACTTCAAAGAATATTCTTAAAAAATGAATTAGCAAAATCCACCCGTTCTTGAGTTATAAAATTACAACGAAAAGTGGCATTGATTTTTATAGATAAGGATTATGTATGATACTTATAGATCCTAGTCACGCTAAAGCTCAATATATTTCGGTTGAAAGCGGTTTTGTTTTGTACTTACTAGAACTTATAAGGAAAGCTCATGTGTGTTTTTCTTTAGGACCATGACTGCATCTAGAAGTTGGACTGACGGACTGATAACCCTTATATTCTGTTAGAGTATTATTGTTTTAGCTCGTAAATAGCGTACTGGTTGCTACTGCAGTTGCCCCTATTTATTTTTGGGACAAAATCTTTGCACTATTCCTAATCACTGAACCTCGCCAGAATCTAGTGGGGACTGAAAACAAAAACGCCGAGGAAATGAATCTCATTTAATAAATCAAATAATCACATTTTTTGTCATTTAATGTCTTGGAACTAGCAACGAAAAAAAATTGGGAGTAGAAAATATCAACTTTGAGTTTCTACTCTTTCAAGGTGGATACATCTAAACATATAATTAAATAGTAACGAAGAATTTTTGTCCGTTTGTCTGTTTGTCTGGATGTATGTTCTGGATTGGCGCAAAAATGGCTGAACGTATTTGGATGAAATTTTGCACACATATATATTATAACCTGGATTAACACATAGGGTACTATTAATCCAAGTAGTAAAAAGCAAGTGGGCAAGAGCTAGTTAAATATAAAATTGAAAAAAAAATATAACGCACCACCCCGCCAACCTGCGGTGATCAATATCCGTGCCTTCTCTGTATGGGAAGAGAAGAGGCCTTTGCCTGCAGTGAGACAATAATAGGCTGATACTAAAAATATCAAAACAAGATTACTTATCAAAGTCAAAGCATTTATTTCAAGTAGGCACCATAAAAGGCACTTTTGAACGTCAACATTGACATTAAAATAGAATTGATTCTAGTCACCCCTTCCAAAAGGTAGTTTTGTATGGAGAAGAATGGGCAAGAAACTCTACCGTTACTCTTTTAAAATGTGTTACAATATTTTGTATACATTAATTATAAGCGATGAAGATGCACGTATAATAACATTTCCCTACCACAATAGGTAAACATTATAAAAAAAACGTAGTGCCAATGACAAATAAAATAATTATGTGCTAGTTACATGGTGTTCACATATTACAAACATTTTTTTTTTTTACAAACATTGTAAAATTATACGATTTTCCAAATAATTTAAACAAGTTATATGTTAGTGTGTGAGTTAAAGTAATCACAGAATGTAAATCAATGTTTAAGACATTGATTTACAATACAATACAATAATAATAAACTATACAATTAAATTAGCAACAAGTTTGATTTTGTCTAGACTCTAGATTGTCCTATGGAGCTAGACCAGCATGTTTACAAGCATTCTTACCTTGAATTTAATCCTCTAATTTGTAATATGCTTGTTAACAAAGTGAACTTTTTATATGAGTTTTAAATTTTCTGTCATTTAATTGCAATATATGACTAGGTATTTTGTTATATCGAGCAGTCTGATGCAGTTGGAGGTAGTTATTTTGGTTCAATCTCAGATTTTCTGGGATAAGCCCAGAGCTTTTGAGTAGGTAGACATAAAATGTGAGTTATAGGTACCTACTTAGCCGTGGGTTTAACGATTTAGGTTTTTTTTTCCATTACTAATCTGGCTATAAGTCATATCCGTTTCGATATCACCACATTACCTTGTAAATAGAACAAACATTACTAGTAGGACAACTAATCTACAAGGTTTATTGTAGGCATGGGTAGGGTGCGTCTAATCTTTGCTCTTTCAGCCTTAACTAATAAAATTCTAATGTTGTTTGTCTTGAAGAAAATTTCTTGCTTATTTATGGCAGATTTTAACATTTCTATCTTCTTTTTTTGTCAGACTAATCCGAATGCGCATTTTTCTTTTACCTTTATGTCATTTTTATTAATTTTTGTAACTGTCGGCTGTAGAATTACCATGTGTTGGGTCTTGCTACACCATCATCTAGTTTCCGTAACACTTTCACGGCTGGACACAGGCCTTCCCCAAGCATCATCACAGCGGCCGGACCTGCGCTGCCCGCATCGAGTAGATTCTCGCAAAATTCACCAGTTCATCAGTCCACCTTGAAGGTTCGGACTTACTCGTCTAAATCTACAAATATAATGGGTGAATGTAAAATTATTTACCCCGATCCATCTCCACTGCATAATTGTTTGAGTAGTCTTGTCACCTCGTAGCGATCTGGAGAACCGTTAGACATCTGCGAAACAATATTTATATTTTAATAAACAGCTTGAAATGGTTAAAAAAATAAGATCTTTTAATATGTGCCTGTTTATTTAACGGATGTGGGACATCTAGAGCACAAATCTTTTGTTAAGTCCTAAGGAATGGAGGCAAGACAATTGCTATAATTAATATGGGTGGCAAACTCATTGGTACATATTTGAGGATACCATACATGTCTATCTGGAATAATCCATTAGTCGCATTAACTTAGAATAGCTAGGAATTCTTCCGTGATTCTATTATTGAATTCTGGTTTATCGTAACGCATTAGATCAGATGTTCCTAAAACAATTGTGTCAGAGTCGTTTTGTTCTGGCCTTTTAGCTCAATTTACAGTAGGCTTTGTCGTAATCGACCGCTAGCCGAACGATGTGCCAATTAAACAATCATTTTCTTGTGTCAAGATGTTGCGAGCTTCCGATATCGTCCTTACATCAAACGCTGATTGCATGCTGAAATGATTAAAAAAACGAACAAAAGCAACAAGTCCATTCATTCTGTCTCTCTAATGACCATCATCACAAACATACCATACAAAAAGTTCCATAAAACAACTAAATGATCCAATTTCTTCAACAATATCAGCACACATCGCTCAAGCCCCAGCGTGCAGTCCGAATGCAAGGGTTACGTCATGTCGCGATAACAGGCCGGTGTGCCCGGTGCCGCGAAGCCGCGCGCCGCGCCGCGCGCCGGCCGCTGCGATCGCGCACCAGTAACAAGCGGCACTCCGTACTAGACACACGTTGTATACCACACAGACATGGTAAGTGTTTATAAACTTTTGTACTTACGTCTTATTTTTAATATATCAATTTAAAATATCAGCCTAATGTTCGGCGTTTTAGTGGTAATTTGAGAAGTAAAGATGGTATTTTGGACAAGAATGTCTAAGATTAGAAAGGTGTCTTAAAAAAAATCTGGGAAATTTGAGCAGTTGAATGTTTTAAGGAGTTTATAGGCTGACGTATCAAATGGTCGCTTTGATCGGGTTGGTTTATAATGTGTTGTTTTCAGGAAAAGTTTATGGAGCGATAAGTGTAGCTTTATAATCAATTTAATTAATAAACCGGGAGGTTAACGACGGTATAAGATTTTCTAAAATTATTCCCATCATAGTTTCAATTAATATCGTGGAAGCAACAGGCTTTAGTTTATCCAGCCATTAGGATTTTTGGGAAACCATTCCGTCATGATTTATTTTCGCGATAAATATAGTGTTTCGTAACATAAATCTAACTTCAATTTAAAGAAATGACAAAACAGTGCCGAAACTCTTACAAAAGAATTAAAATAAAATGCCAAGTTTATTTCCTTGTAAATAGCATATCTGGAACTAATCAGTGTGTACGAAACAGCTCATGTAATTGAGAGGAATGTGCATCTAATCAGTGGAAAGCTATCGACATCTGCTTCGCTACTTTAATGTGTGATACATGACATGATAGTGGTATACAAATTTACCTACTACTACTACTAATTGACAAGTACTTGTAGGTACTTGCGAGCGAAGTACTGATACTTAGACGCATCTGGATGATAAATACAAAATAATTGACAAAATACTAGATGATAGTAATGAAGATGTGGGAATTGAAATGGATCTAGAATTTGCTGCTTTAGATGTCATTAGACAAGCTTATTTTACTAGTGCGTTTCTTGAACACAAAGACTTTAAAAGTAAGAAGATACTACGATTCAGTCAGTGAACAAACTAAACGCTAATAGAGACAGCTAATAATTTTTATTTTGTTGTTTAGCAACAAAATATTTTTTTATCTAGTAACAAAGCGCCACTTTTAATGGAACCAAATTAATCTAAAATTTTAGCGATAAGATTAATCATGTAATAATGTACGATATCACCAACATTGCGCCACATCACCTGCATTTATTCACTTATTTCAACGTGAACTCAAGACACATGAACATCTAAATCTATATAGCAGCGCTGAAGGCCGAAACGATAAAGTTTAGAAGCACAACAATAATGAAAATCAAAATAGGTAGTTATAAATACCAACTGTTTATGAGTCCAACTGAGAATCCTTCCAAAACATTTGAAATCTCTAGCATCTGTTACTAGGTACTGCACTATCCAGTTGAACAAGATCTAGCAAAACTTCACGTTCTACATAAAATAAATTATGTTTTGAATCATTTTTAAAATTGGGACAAGACTAGGTTGACATTTTCGGCGGACTTTTCAGTGTGTTATATAACTTTTTTTAATAATGGACACAGGAGCAGCTGTAGTTACAATTCTGAGAAAACTGTCGTGTTGTGGCAAAATCACAGAAAAGTTGTGTTTTATTGACGGCATAGAATCTTTGACAAATACTTTTGTGTTTATCCTCATTAGTACTGGCAAACTAACATAATGAAGTACTGTTCCCATTTTTCCTTTCAAATATTTTACAGCGTGAACCTATACTAACCTGTTATCTCTTTGCTCGGTTAGTATAGTATAGTATATTCACTTTGGCTTCATCCTTCTATATACAAACATGCTTTTCCGCGTCTCTTCAAACTACAAGATCATTGATTATTTGTTTTATCTTCTCAACTGATCTTAACAAAGTTTTGGTTACCATCCTTCATAGTATGTTAGTCACTGTCATAGTTTTCAATATTAAAAAATATCGATCATCATCATGTAATCATCAAACAAATCAGTCAAAACTTTAAATAATGTAATTCATAATTAAATAAAAATTAAGATTTTAGATATTCAAGAGTAGACAAGGAAAACTAAATTACCTGTCGCTGGTCACACACGCATGATTCAACAGTTATTTTTGTAAGATAAACTCTGTTCTGTGTATTTGTAATGTTTCAGTCAAATCAAAACAAACTGCTTACCTGTTTATATGTGTTTTATGAGATTTGTGATGGTAATGTGTAGAGGTGATGAACAACACTTGAAAGAGGTCATCATTATTTTTTTAACATTAGGAAGAATTAACCTGTGTAACATAATACAACTCATTATATTATTTCCCGACACCCGCGGTTCAACGTGCACCGAGAAATTAAATGGTGTGGTGGTGGTGTTTTATGGTGTTAAAGTTATGAAATTTTGTCAATAAACAACGATGATTGTCGAAAAAACTGTAAAAGCAGGCTAATGTTAATTATAGGATGAACTTAAAAACAGTACTTTCGTTTCTTTTTTACTAAACGCTTTGCTACAAAATCAAAGAACAAAATAATATGCATACCGACATACATAAAATTTGTCTGAATATTATTCGTATGAACCCAAACAAATATTCGCGCAGACTTCAGGAATCAATAGAGCACGTTTATCGTCTCGCATAGGTAAGGCGTCTCTCACGATGGAATCGTAGGCCACGTGGTAGCATGGTCCCGTAGGCAACGGTTCGAGTCACGACCTTCAACAGGTCGGGACGTCTGGGGACGGGGCTTCCGTTGTGTATGTAAAACAGGGTTAACATTGCGAAACAGTTGCGGAAATACAGTTTGATAACTTTCAACGTGACCCAAACTTCATTTGATTTGGATTTCATTGTTTGATTTTATGTCTAAGTACCTATTTATGAGAAGAATTAGACCTACATTTACTAGCTTTAGAGTTAATGTAATATACAACTACAACTGGTACGTTAAAATAAGTTGCCGGAATAGTTAGTAGGTTATAATTAATAACAATGATAGACAAAAAATAGAAAAAAGAAAGAAAATTCTTAACAGCAGCAATGCGCTCGGCTAACGACTATAGGATAACTTGGGGCAGTGGTACTGATAACATCACTGGTGAAATGTGGGCTTACGGCTCCTTCAAACAGGCGCGACGCGCTACGGGATACAAAGTCACCGCTTGTCGCGCGACGAGCGGAGCCTTTATGTCTATGCCTTTATGTGCGTCGCGTGTCGCGTCTTTTTGTAGGAGCCTTTACTACTCATGCCTTCTCCTTCAAGAAAAACATACCTACCCCATATTGTGTTGTGTGTTACAATATATAATACACCTACTACAAAACGATTACTTTCCACACGTTAGTCACTCCTGGTCTAGTATACTATGTCTCTATATCCAGCGCGTCCCACTCGGCTGGTTTCACATTCGCTTCAGTAATTTATTGTTATTGCGACATTTCTCCACCATTTGGGATTACACACACCCAGTGTATTAGAAGATTCTTCAAACTATTTGTCAGGCACATGGTTCTATTGCTCGTTGTAGAAATCATTCAATGAGATGTGTGTTGCTATAACATCGAAAGCAACAAATGATTTGTTGATTTCGGTACCTACCAATCTGTATTTCGATTGAGGATCACTCAAAGTTCAATAGTGTTTAACAACATAAATAAATAAATGAAATGATGTTTAAAACATAATATAAATAAATGAATAAAACATTCGGAAGCAAAAGCACGTAACCACGGTTGTAGGGACTGTCTTTTGTAACCGTAATCTTTCTTCCAATTCAAAATCAATTTTCGCTCGTATTCAATAAATGTGTTTTAAATTTTATCCTATCTTCTTATGACTTGAACAACTTCCCTTTCTTCAGCAATTTCGTATGCAATTTTTGATTCTCCAAAATCACGAACTCCACTTTACCCAACGATATCAATATTTTAATATTTTTTTTTGTTATTTAACCATATTTATTCGTTTAATTTGTTGTTTAAATAGTTGCTTTGTATTCTAAGTGCTTACTGTTTATTTTATTTTCTTATAGCACCTACCATTGAACCTGACTTGGTTTCCGCACGTGCTTTTCGGGTAACCACTGAAAATCAGTGCCGTGCTGTGGGTCCCCCATAGCCAAAGAGAATTAAACCATAGTCATTGCCCATAGCACAGCATCATGCTGAGTGGAAGCCTTCTTGTCGCAGTCATAACGTGCAGCTGTCGACTGTTTCTGTTTTGTGCTCGTGTTTATAGATCTTGTTTGTTTTTATTTTTCTTAATTATTAGAGCTAATTATCTTTTTTGTATGCACGTGTTTCTGTGACAAATATACCTATTTTTCTTTCTTACTTCGTTTTCAGTACATTGATCTAAAGATAACAAATCCAATCCGTTATTCTTTGTAAACATATGATTATCATGCCATCGATTCTGTATCAGCTGACAGACTCTCTCAATGTGAAGGTTAATATAAATGTATTCAGCATTGTATGCGCGCGCGCAACGTTGTGCTGACGATGTTCGTCCTAAGTAAACTAAGGAATGAAAACTGTAAACACGTTAATAAGGACTGAATGACTTCGGTTGTTATGAGTGTGTTCATGTTTTCATAAATGTAGGTTTATTATAGCCGTACCAATGGAAACATAACTTAAGCGTCATTTTGGAAATCAAAACTTCTGATTGCTATTTTGCAAAAGGTCTTTGTCAAGAGAAATATTAATGATTCATTTTTTTTTGTATGATACTGTACCTAACTGATCCTTACCTATTACGTTGTCGTATAGCGATAGTTTGGGTTTACATTTTGGACTGCAATGTAAATGCTATTCAAATCAAATCATTTATTGGTTTGCAAACATGGGTATTCGTTTATAGATATTTTTTAGTAAAAGTCCTCCATGCTTTACCATCACATGGGCATGCAAAACATAATATTTTTAATTTACACAAAATAATGATTATAATATAAAATAACGAAATAATTAGTAGAATAAAATACTTAATACAAATTAATGACAAATCGTAATAATATTAGTACATTAATGTTTAGCATAGAAATTATTCACTTCACCTGGCGAAGTATATTAGTCACTTGGAATTAACCTGCATCGCCTAACAAAAATATCTGCCCGGGTAATCACGACTTAAGAGTCCTATTACATTTTTGACGCAAATTCATGATTTTTGACGTTGTAATTTTCAGCAGCAGTAAGATATTTGAATTGTTTGATTATGAATAACGATAGTGCCATTCTCTTTATTGTAAGTTGGAGTTGCACATTTTAACTTTTCTTGTCGTGTAATTTACTATGAATATTTTACGAAATCAGTTTACAAGGAAAATCGTCGGCAATGGAACTTTGACGCTCAAATTCACATTGTTTCATTCAGTTTTAATAAAAGCGAAAGTTATTAAACGATAACTTTAATGTTTTACTTGTTTATTGGAGTTCTAGAATTTCTTTAAATTCCTTGAGTTTTCAGGGAAAAGTCGTAAAGAAAACAAATAAATGTCTAGATTTTCATGTCCATTATATTCCAAATAAACACAATTAAATCAAATAAACTAATATGATATAAAACTTCGATCTACAGTGAATACGTTTCATTAGTTTTTGTTTCTCAATATAATAAGACAAAATTACAATAAATTAAATTAAAGTACTATTATATTCCGCGTCAATTCAGCAAATTACACGAAAATAATGTGTAACTCCAACTTACAAGAAAGAGAATTTCACTATAGTTATTATAATCAAATAATTAAAATATCTTACTGCTGCTGAAAATTACATGGTCAAAAATCATGAATTTCCGTAAAAAAATGTAATAGGACTCTTAAGAGTCGTTTTCCGTAGCACGTTTTACAAATATTGCTCGCGTATTTAATATTTTGACGATAAATGATCTGGTGTCAGCACGCCTGCCAACTGGGGCCAACATACGACGTTATTTAGTGTTTATAGTACTTAGCTAAGAGATAGAGTTGTAACCTTGTCAGGCTTTCGGGAGAGATGGATTCATTTTCGTATGGTGTTGAGATCCAGCTTATTGATTCCTAGGAATTACTTAGGAAGCTGAGCGAGTTAAAAAGTAGGATTTAATAGAAATGGCTAATCAAGACCTTAGTCTTCGTAATTATTTTCACAAATTCCTTTTCTGAATTATTTTTAGGATCCAGACATTAGGATTACGTAGTGTACCAGGGAGTGGCTTTATTATATTTCGTTATTTACAAAATGTTTTTACACATTCTATGAGACATTGATAAATGATATCATAAAGATAAGTAATGAATGATATAAATCTAGCGTGAGTCACAGATATACACAAAAAGGCCAATCTTGTTAACATAACTGTTGTTCTAGTCGGAAGGAATTTCCGGCGACAACTGCTTATGTATTCACGTTTTTTTTGTCATTGGTCATGCATGACATCTTCGTTTGCTTACATTACCTACGTAGCCTGTAGGAAATATTTACAAGACGCGCAATCGTACTGCAACTGTGTGTAATTCTAGGTGAGTTAGAACCTTTTATAATGTTGTTACTTTGACGGGAAGTTGTTGTCCAAACATCACCCACGGGCCGAAATACACCTAATGGTTTCGAATTAATTAAAAATCTTTCCAAGGACTGAAAGTACCCACTCACGAAATCAAACCACTCTAAGTAACTATGGAACAACTTACATATATATATAAAAAAATACTGTATCATACAAAAACAGTAAGCGCTATGGAAAACTTTCCTATTTTCGATATTTCGGAGTTGGCCCTTAGTAAAAGTTGCTCATACCCACGAGTACTTTCACTCCCTGCAAGCTAGCCAACGAAATCAATGTCATCCTTTTTACTGAAAACACGATTTTATTCCTCCCAATAATTCCATGATAACTATTCAGGTGTTGGCGGGTTTGCCAACACTACGGCATGACTAAGTGTTGTACAAATCCGCGGCCGCTGGTGATGCGTATCTATTATTGTTACAATTGTGTTGGTGTCGTGTGTAGCGGGCTTTATTCTGGAATAGAATTTTGCTTACAAATTCGTCGACGCGTAATCGCGGTGACATTCGATGTCTGTATGACCTTTTGGGAGAGGTGTTAGGGAAAATGTTTGTTACTTTGTCATTGTACACTTGGAGAGGAAGTTTTGGTGAACAGGGTGGAAACTGATATACTTATAGACGACAAATACGATGACAGAGGATATTGCGCTGCTCATGTACGCAGTAGATAGTATTTTTAAGCAAGGATTTAAAATGGCCGCAGATCCTCTCCCAGGGAGGCCAGGAATTAAATTAACATAAACGTAACATGACACAACAAAATAAGAAGGCCCAAACATGAAATGACAGACACATTGCAGGAGTAAAATAAATCATATTATCCATTTAACAACTAACTAACCAGAGCAAACTTTGGCAGTAGGCCTACAACAGGTACGCCAAGAAGAAGAAACCCTAAACAATTTAACGTGTGCAAATAAAACACGTTTACGTCAAAAACGTGGACAGTAATACAAGTCTAGAATAGAAAGCGAGATCATAAATACCTCACTATTATCCGCAAGTATTTCAATAAAAACAAAAAAAAACAAAAATTGTCTAATCATTGATAGGAGATTTTCTATTTTCCTGGAATTTAATTTAAAATTAGCGATCGTTCAACTCAAAAAAGATTGTCATTAGAATAAAAACTATAAATACAGCACTGTCACCGATTCAATAGTGATGGGACTAGCTCGATCACTTTTACAATACCTAAGCACGATTTTTTCAAACTTTGTTGATTTTTTGTCATTTCTGTACCTATACATTAGACAACTTTTTCAGTATTTATTTACACAGGCCAACACATTTAGGAGACAAACATACAGGTAAAATAAGTACTAATTCTATAGAAATAAGCAGTACCTACTACTGCATTTCTATAGAATTTGTATGTCTCCATCCAATCCATCCAATGTCGAATGTGTATGTTTGGAAAGGAAAATAAACTTAATTTTCGGACACAAATAGCTATAAATTAATAACTTGGTTCTTGGTTGGTGATTTCTTTCTCATGCTTCTTCTTTATCATGCGCTTTACTAAGAAATCATGACGTGTGTTTTCCATACACGTCTTGATCTCTTGGTTTTATTGAACAAAAAAATCTTCAAGACAAGTTAATCCTACCGTTAATAAAATATCTTCTAAAAACTTACAAAGAACACGTGGGAATAAAGTTCTCATTATTCAATTAAAGTAATGTTTAAAGGTGTTTGAACTTTCAAGGATTAACAGCATATTATTATGATGACATGGGGAAAACTAAGAGACACTTATAAAAATAAAACAATACAAATCATTAATATGACATAACGAGTCCCAATCCCAAGTTATTAATTAAAAACGCCTACATGGCATGTTTTTAGGCACATTAGTCATACAAAAAAACTATTAAATTAATCATCTGTTGATTTAAATATTGATTCGTCGGCACGCGCCTTAAATGGCACAGGCGGAGTTTCCGCTTTTCGAGTTCAAGGTCCCAATCCTGCAGATGTGTTACAAACTCGATTGATATTGTATCAAGTATCCTTTTTAGGCAAAACTATATTACGGGGGCTGTCGATAAGCAAGTAAAAATAAACTTACGACCAATTGCAATGCATAAAAAAAACATTTTTAGCTACTCTAAAATGATAAATCAATCTACTTAGACTTTTAACCACTGTATTGGAATCAGCTCCCAGTCTAACCGGATGCAGCTGAATACCAGTATTTTACATGGAGCGACTGCCTATCTGACCTCCACAACCCAGTTACTGGGTAACACGATACCTCTTGGTAAGACTCTTGTTGTCAGATATTTGGGTTTCTGTCTGTAAAAGATCTACGAATGACAGCCAGGACCAACCGTTTAACGTGCTTTCCGAGGCACGGTGGGGTCTCGATATGTTATGGATGGTCGCCCATCCACGAACCGACCGCGGCAAGCGTAGCTTAACGTTTGATCGACCAGTGCGGCTAGAAAAACTTTTTAAACTAGGTTTAAAACGATAAATTTATTTCAATCTTTAATAACATTTTCCTTACAAGGAGAACGGTACAAATGATACCAGTCATTTTGTTCTAGACAATATTATTAAAATAGGTGGTTAGTAAATACTTTTTACCTTATATGGGTTACCGTATTACAAATGATTCACTAATTCTGTTTGGACAAGGACCGGATATTTGCATAAATAACCAGTTTGTTTAAATATTATCTATGAAGCTTAATGTGTTTGAATTAATATTTGTATTTAATATTGAATGCAACATAAATAATGGTAACACATTCATTAGGGATTATATTCATTTGCTAAAATTAGTTTACGATTGTGAGTTGAATTTGAGAGGGCACGGCTATGAGTATGTATGGACCGTAGAAGGTGGCGTTCTATAGATTCTGCTTACCGCCATGGGAAGAAGGAGTGACTATATGTATGTATAATTAAATCTAAAATAATTAGAAACTGCGATTCATTTAAAACATTCACAAGTTTTATGTTAAATTGCATAATAACTACTTCAGTTTTCATCATTCTCCTGCCCTTATCCTAATTTATTTGTGGTCGGCGCAGCATGTCTGATAATAATAATATTATGCTGTCGTAACACCCACAATTTTTTTTAATTAAATTAACACACTATCCAACTAGCAAAGAAAAAACACAAAAATATCATATTGTAACAATTCTACACTCTCTCGTATCAGAATGCATCCCACGCGCAATCTATTTCAGTTTTGTGCAAACGTTCAGCTGCAACTGATTAACTGATTTGCTCAGTCAATTAAAATTCACTCAACAACACTTTGCCAATGACATAACATACAAAATACATGAACAAAAGGATCGAGAGGACGGAAGAAGCCATGCCCGTTACGATGACATCAGCGAAACATAAGCGATAATGTTTGTCAAATAATTTAAAAATAAACTATAGAGCTGATTTTGCTTCACGCTCAATGTTTTTACTGGATACCAATGCACCTAGGAATGTGATACTTCCGGTAATCATGAACAAAATGACTTCTAGAAAAAAGTTACAAACCCGCCCGTTACATGTTTTACATTCATTAATTTTCCTGATTTACGAAATAGTTGTTTGTGTTATGTGTTAATAATGCCAGAATTTAAAATTAAAAAACATAATAAAAAAATAAATACTCAAGCCCCAATTTACTAAATACCGATAGCAATTTTTATAATTGCCAGGAATTATTACGCACGGCACATCACTATTCGGGGGACTGAGGTCGCGTATACAATGCATCCCACGCGCGAACTATTTAAGATTTTAGAGTAGCTCTGCTCGATTGCAGGGCTGCACCAGAAGGTCAGACCGATTTGATGGACTGACCGTGCAATTTGTTGTGATGCTGTCAGTTAATCTGGGTGTAATGGCTTGATGGAATGATGACGGATTACTGTAATTTTCGTTAGTATCGTATATTATGGATGTTGGAAATGAAAGCGTCATACTATTTATTTTAAGTTCAATAAATGTTTTAAGTTTTCGTAGTATTTTATGCTAACAATTATAGGTAATCTATTGTCGTAAGAAACAAAAATAAACTTAATTTATAAATTAAACTAATAAATTGTACAGAACATATAGCACATTTCACCTTTCTTTCAGTGTATAATTTGTGAAAGATTTAGGGAGTCTATCAGACTAGAAGCGTGGGTAGAACCGCGGTCACTATGGTATAAACAATACACGTCTAAATAAAACTGCGGTACGAACAGCAGATTTATAATATTATTCCTAGTAACACTAACGAGCTTTGAAAACAAAATGATAAAAGAGGTGAAAATGCACCGAAGATTTATGTAACGTTGGCTTGGCTGGCTTTGCTCTTCTTGTCGGCATATTGTTTGCAATTGTGAGCAAAATCAAATGTTATATTTTTACAATATTCAAAACAGCGTTATCACTTTCTAAACGTTGCACAATCAAATAAATTTATAAAAACGTCTCTAAAATAACCTAAATCAATTTAATTTATTAATTGTAATTGTATTGCTATCAAACGTGATAACTGAAGAAAAGCTCGTGTTACGTTTAAACCATTTGCTAGCGTTTGAACGCAGCATGAGTTTTTCTCGGGTGCGCCAAAGTTCACCTAAATTTTCAACTCCGATAATTGGAAATCCGAAAATATTCTTCCTAACATTTTTCATCCTAACATCACAATTCCTAACTACTCTGTCTCTAATGTTCATAATTCCGAAGCATTCAACTTCATAATGTCAGTAGCTATAAACATCTATTATACTTTTATTTGTTTCCCTATATTTTCTCAACATAACCATCTTTTATACTATTATTCAAAGTCATATCTTTTTTGTTTAGATTTCTTTTTATTCATAATAATCAGTATTATATACATTAATCATTGTAAGCCCTAATTATCACATGCCATAATTATGATATGCCATAACATAATTTGCCATCGACATCGGGTGTGTAACGGTTGTTTATATCAAGAGAAATTGGATGCAATTGGGACTTTAGGGCACCCCGACTCGGACAGGTTAGGTTAGAAGGGGATGGCGGGGTCGTGTGAGCGAGCGAAGCGAGCGAATAGACCCCGCCATCCCCTTCGTGGTTATTTTTTTATAAACCACACAGAAGTAGGAGCCCCGCGAAGCGGGGCTCCGTCGACCTAGCCCACCATCAACCATGCACAGAAAAAAAAACCTAAAACTATAAATATCATCTTCTAACCACATATATTTTTTATAACACTTGGTAAATGTTTCTTTCTGAATATGAGTGAAAATATTATGGTAATTATGTTTAGGGATAAAAGCGTTATGATAAAAAACAGTAGGAGTTTAAATATATTTATATTAATGATATTATTAATTACAATTTTCGGAAACATGAGTGTTATGAACATCGCCGGTAGCACTACAAATAGTATGAATGAAAACTTTAGGATGAAAAATTTTAGGAAGAGTGATCATTCGGATTACAAATCGTTAGGAAGAACAATTTTGGGTAAAGAACTTTAGTTGAGCCAATATGGACCCGTTTTTCTCGTATAGTGTGAGACAAAAAAAAAACTAAGCTTGTACACACTCAAATAAACAATTTTGCGTAGGTTTAAAAGTCCTACTCCATAAAACTTTATTGACCATGAAAATTATTGAGAACAAGAGGAAAATTCGTACACTCTGAAAACTACAAAACGAAGAGATCATTAACCTAAATAATAACTCTAGGTGTAGATCCTATTCTAAGTTTTTCTTTTTACTACTGGAAACCAACATAATCACGTCTGTCCTATATTTCTGATATTATTAGTCTTTACCTACTCTATAATCCTTGGACTTTAAGACATAGATTTATTTTACGTGACTGTTTACACGTAATTCAGAAGTCTATGAAAACGGAAATGTTTTACGGATCGATGAAATTGCCCGCCTCTGTTATTCGATTATATCTTCTCTAATTATTATCTAAAGGTTTGTTTTCATGTTAACGCCGGAGTTCAATTTGGGCGAAGCGACCAATTTTAATTGTGTAAACATGAACGTGAACGTGGTGTGTCAACCTACTACGCTTTGCAAAAGGGAACTAGCTTCATTTCTCGGACTGACCGACTCCTTGACAATGCAAACGTGCCTGTGAATAGTTTTATTGAAATAAATGCTTTGAACTTGAGGCCCTTTATACACGGTACGGTTTCTTTACTGTATAAACCGCGCCGTAGAATACACGTGTCCGTCAACAAGCTTCCATAGTGATCCATACAACACTGACGACCGTGCCTACACATAGCGAATAAACCGTAGTTTTTCAAGAACCGTAGTTTTGCAAGAAAAACTTGTACAAAGGCAATATTTCTATAATTGTTTCAACTTTTCATTTTATTTTTGCGGTTTTCTTCTATGATGACAACAATGACATCAAAGCTGATGGAGACAAAAATAGACTTGTTTATAACGTTTCTTCTAGTACAATGTCACTAGTACCTGCCTACATAGGAGTTGTTGATGCCTAGCGTCACATGGAAGTAATAAAGCTAATGACAGAGCGCTTGTTACTCAGTGGAGTGCTGATAAAAAGATAACCTCAGCTAGTTAGCCATTATCTAGTTTTTAACATTAACAAATAAGTAACGCTTTCGTGGAAACAGTTTTGTTTATCTCTATTTATACGCACTGCAAGTTACCATCCTTAGCTAGTTGTTACTCCACCAATTCGCACTAAGCGTTTCCAAATGGCTTTTATAATGCGCACAGCAAAAGAGTGGAACTCTCTACCTGCGTCTGTGTTTCCGAACGCATACAACCCTAATCTCTTCAAATTGAGAGTAAACAGGCTTCTTCTGATAAATGAAACTTACCTAGGTATATATTATAATAAAAAAGCCATTGTATTGTCAAGTCGAAAAAACCGTGCGAACCTCGGGAGGGTCTCTAGTCTCAACATAAAGGTAACTGTTACTGTTTATGCAAAATACTACCATAATGTCTTATGTAGTTGATACTATGGCTCGCACGGTAATCACACATTTTCTTTGACAGTTTTCCTGTAGTAATCAATTTAATTTACAATCATTTCGATACCGCTTGAAATCGTTGTAAACATTATCATGGTCTGAAACAAATAGTTTATAAAGTGTCTGATTTATCTAAAGTGTTTATTTCATGTGGCTCGAGTTATTTATAGATAATTTCGCACTTTATTTGTTGGGTAATTAATTAATAGACAGATCTGACTTGACTTGATACATTAATCTTCTCATTTATTAAATCTATATTAATTTTCGACTCTTTATATGGTCAAGATGAAATATATTAGCCTACTACCTGTTGCCCGCGACTTCGTCTGCAATCCAGGATGAAAAGAAGCCTATGTCCTTCTCCAGATCATGGCCTACCCATGTGACAAACATTCAAATCCGTTCAGCCGTTTTAGCGTGAAATCGTAACAAATAAACAACAAACTTACTTTCACATTTATAATATTAGTTAGGATAAGATAACACCTATGATCATAGTTGCCCTAGATTCAATGAAGATTGAACCGGTTAACCATCAACGTTCTCTCTAAAAATCTCAATCAATTTCCTATGATCTAATCTATACAGAAGAGTTTAAATGTAGTTTTTTTTTGTCATTGGTTTAGTTTATAATAAATCGAAAGCTAAGTTCATATTATACAAATTGACGCCGTTAAACATCCAATGTCCTGCCGATTAGACGATAGAGCATTAACAGATAGTTTTAAACCGCAAATAGGCAATAAAATCCATTTAAACCCGAGGTCCCCAAACTTTTTTGTCTCTTATACCACTTGCCATATTTATCGGTTTTGGGTAGACCCCAAAGTAATCACCCTGCTTAGTTAATATTGTATTTTTGAAAATTCATCAATATCAAATGTGTTTTGACTGATGTCTGACTGTAGTGAGATGTAGAAGAGAAAGAATCAAACTATGACCTGCAGGTGGTCGTTGACCCCTGGGGGTCGATATAGACCACTTTGGGTATCATTGATCTAAACCATGTTTTCCTATTTTCTTTTCATCCTGTTAAGATATTCGCGAACAAAATCGTCCGCCGCGGACTTCAAAGCAAATCAATTATATCACTTACAACCTTTAATAATCCATTGTACCTAATTCAGTACCACACGCTCCCAAAATCACAAACCTGAATACAAAACAGACGGTCGGCATTCTTTCGTTCCTAAACCAGTAGCTGAACGTGTCCTTACTCCTTAATGGGGCCCTAACCGACGTAAATAGACGTCAGACAAGGAAAGCACAAACAAAAGAAAATGTGCGACGTATATAGACGCCCTAAAAACAGGCTACAATTATATGACACCTTGACCTTGTGGCCGCCCTACATCCCAACTTGAATGGCGTGTGGTGTAAGTGAAGAGAGAGTGGCGGGCACGCCCAAAAGTGATCTTATAAACTGTTGATGATGATGAAATTTGGTAGAAAATTTTTGCCTTTTGGAAAGAAAAAGTCGTAGTTTATTAGAAATATTGCGCTGCTATAGACAGGATTAATGAAAAATGTATTATTCGCGTAATTTAAAAAGGATTAAATAAATCTTGGAAGATGTTGCAATTTTGGGTGAGCGTAAATAGTTTCATCTCAAAAACTACTTAAATATGCACGACACGATTTTCAACGGAAACATATTGTAAGTTTGAACTGAAAATATATTGAAGACATTGGCACAAATAAGTTTTAATATAGATAATATTCGCAAAGTGGCGTAATTTGAGATAGCGCAGTACCTTAGCCGTTAACGTCACATTTTGGTGTTGTTTTTGTTTAAATTCACCTTTTCAACTATGTACATTCGTCCTGATATCATTCTACAGGGTCAAATTAAATTAGTTATTGAAACACCATAGACTAATAACGATAAAATAAAATAAAACTGAACTCTTAATTTCAAGTAACTACTGTACCTACAGCTGAGTAACGAGGTCAGCCACCGATGGCACTGAAAGTACTTGAAATTATGAGTTTAGTCTTTTTATATTTTTATCGTCATTGAATATCGATATCCATCACATGGAAGTGCACACTGCGGAGTTTCACCAGCTAATTTAATTTGACCCCGTATACTCGCCCGCTTTCAGTGTACAACTCGCCCCAATAAAGCACGTAGTCGTCCCGATCTCGTCACACCGGCGTGACATTGTAGCTTCAACCATTGTTAACGGCCTGGCATGTGCCTAAGATCTATTTGTTTTGATTCCGGACTAGTCTAGCATTCTTCCCAGACAAGTTATGAGCTTGTCTAGATATAAGACCTAGTTTTGTATGTTGTACAGGTGCCAGGTGACAGCTGATGGTTTGATTGGCCTAATTCTAAGATTAGGTAATATTAAGAATATAGATTATATTGAAATAAGTTGTGGTGGCCTCAAATTCATCGGATGTTAGTTTAGGAACATCTTTTGAAAAATTCCTTATTTCTAACCTTTGCTTTAGTTTGTAATCAGATATTTTTTGTGAAGATCTCTCGCACATTGTAAAACGTAACCAGCTCTAAATATAATATTTATTTATTTATTTAACCATTTATGTACACACTTATATAAACAGACAAGAAGAAAAAAACAAAAAAAATAGGTACAAAGGTGATGCTTATTTCTAATGAAATCTCTTTCAGCATACCTGCGATAGGATAGTAGATTTAGAGACGTAGACAGCGTGTGTAAGACTAAAATAGAAAATAAAATACATAATAATAGTCCTCCAGACCGAATTTCGGCCATGGCAGCCAATCTCAACGGAGACGAGCCATCGATACATATATATCGGAGATATTATTGTGCATGGGTGTGTGTGCAGCGCAGACACAGGTGCACTCTCTCTTCTCTCACTCTCATAGTCCGATGGGACGGCAATCCAACACAACCGGAGAGAGATCAGGCGCAGGACCAACGGCTTAACGTGCTCTCCGAGGAACGGGGGTATCACACCGCTTACTTCCAAACGCCAGGATGCTACTTAGAAATTCCTTATGGAAAATCCCAATAACACTTTGCACCTAGGAATCGAAACTAGGACCCGAAGCTCAACAGTCGGGCTTGCGACTACGGGGACTAAATATACCAAGTGTGCGTCCAACAAAAATACATCGTTTACAAGAGAGAACGGATCAATTAAACGGAAATGTGTTTATTACGTAATACGCGTTATTTATAAAAGAGCCACAATCATCTCTTTGAGAACCAAAGACAAACAGAAGGTGCATTGCAAATAGCTCTCGGATTATCAAAGTTACCTTCTCGTACCTACTTCATATTCACTTTCGATTTAAAAAAGTCTTTCTTAATTCGTGTTTTTGAATCTCACGTCAATTATTTTAACTGTAATAAACAAACTCAACATAAGTTTTGAAAGAAGTTTATTTCATAATTATATAGATACCTACACAGGTTTTACCTCAATTAAATGTTCTTTTTATCATTGTAACCGTCGGTTTTCCCAGACCGCGTGGTACTTACCTACGCGCACAAGTAGACATATTCTCTGCCAAAAAAGGTGTAGATTTACCTGACCTGACCCGCCTCGTGTGTCATCGCGATAGTCCTTATAAATCATTATAAAAGTTACAGCAGACGTTTCTTCGCGCCGATGTATTTCGTATAGCTTTTTATAGGTAACTAATACGTTAATTACAGCCATTAATTTGATTGCCTTGTTTGGAAGCGATCTGGCGCAACAATGTGTTAAGTGTACCATTAGTTTAATTATGAGAAATGCAGGGATAAGGCTCTTGCAAACAGGTGCGACACGCGACACAAAGGCAGCGCCCGGGCGCCCGTCGCACGACGTGTTTGAAGGTCCTTCGATACAAGCCGTGCGCCCAATGGGATATCCCATCAGCAAACATTGCGATTTTCCATAAAAACATTCATCCCCTATTTAACCCCTTTCGGGGATGCATTTTCAAACACCTTCCTTAGTAGGTCCTCACTTTCGTTATACAGCGTCAAATTAAATTAGCTAGCAAAACTCCGCAGACGCGATGGGAAAGATATGTAAACACAAAAAAAATACGATATTTTTGTGGGGTCACCGACTGCGGCGACTGCAGTTTGTATAGTCACTTGAAATATCAGGTTAAAAAACAGCTTTTTATTGTAAACTTTACAGACGTGATGGGTATCGATATCTAAACACGACAAAACTAACGAAGACATATTTTCCCAACTCATACTTTAAGTAACAACACAACCAGCGGTCTTTGAACCCCAAAAAACATATTTTCCCAACTCATACTTTAAGTAACAACACAACCAGCGGTCTTTGAACCCCAAAAAACATATTTTCCCAACTCATACTTTAAGTAACAACACAACCAGCGGTCTTTGAACCCCAAAAAACATATTTTCCCAACTCATACTTTAAGTAACAACACAACCAGCGGTCTTTGAACCCCAAAAAACATATTTTCCCAACTCATACTTTAAGTAACAACACAACCAGCGGTCTTTGAACCCCAAAAAACATATTTTCCCAACTCATACTTTAAGTAACAACACAACCAGCGGTCTTTGAACCCCAAAAAACATATTTTCCCAACTCATACTTTAAGTAACAACACAACCAGCGGTCTTTGAACCCCAAAAAACATATTTTCCCAACTCATACTTTAAGTAACAACACAACCAGCGGTCTTTGAACCCCAAAAAACATATTTTCCCAACTCATACTTTAAGTAACAACACAACCAGCGGTCTTTGAACCCCAAAAAACATATTTTCCCAACTCATACTTTAAGTAACAACACAACCAGCGGTCTTTGAACCCCAAAAAACATATTTTCCCAACTCATACTTTAAGTAACAACACAACCAGCGGTCTTTGAACCCCAAAAAACATATTTTCCCAACTCATACTTTAAGTAACAACACAACCAGCGGTCTTTGAACCCCAAAAAACATATTTTCCCAACTCATACTTTAAGTAACAACACAACCAGCGGTCTTTGAACCCCAAAAAACATATTTTCCCAACTCATACTTTAAGTAACAACACAACCAGCGGTCTTTGAACCCCAAAAAACATATTTTCCCAACTCATACTTTAAGTAACAACACAACCAGCGGTCTTTGAACCCCAAAAAACATATTTTCCCAACTCATACTTTAAGTAACAACACAACCAGCGGTCTTTGAACCCCAAAAAAACATCATTATGTGGCCTAGGGCTCACTGGAAAAGCAAAAGATTATAAAGGGAAACTTGTGGAGACTCTGATTATGCTATTGAAATCTTTGATAATAAAGTTTTAATTATCACATTTAAAAGGATAAGAGTTTTCTAATGCTTACGTAAAATATTGTATATCAGCTGTAAAAACCCTGAAATCGCGAAAAAAAAAAACAGATGTTCCTTCCTTTTGTCGAGTTTTGCGAACTTAAATGTAGTTAACAGCTGGTTTATTTTCCTGATTTCAGGTTTGGTCCCATCGTAAAAGTTGTTCCTAATGATGAGTACAATGGCCCCTTAACAGGTTTTCGGTTATTTCAATTACAGCTTGTAATCGGTGAAGGAAAAACATTGTGAGGAAACCTGACTTTCAGTTAATATATATGTCTGAAATCGCCAACCCGTCTAGAGCAAGCGTGATGATGAATGCTCGTGCCTTCTCAGTATGAGATGAGGCAGTTGCCCTGCAGTAGGATAATAATAGGCTGATATATATTATATTACCTACATTAGATTACTTATGTAAAAATAAAACGTTTATCAAACCTCTTCCACAATTGACAATGAACGACAATGACCATGAATTATTCCGAGCTTTAAGAATTCCAAACACGGCTTTGTCCGTGCTCGTTACATACCTCTTTAAGTGTGACAAATATGACTAATATAATAATGACAATGTGACGTGACAAGTAGACTCGCCCACTTCTTCCTGTAACTTGCGAGCTCGGTTTGGTCCTGTTTTGTGGATTAGTAATGCCAATTTGACATCACCATTTACAAACGTGCTGAGCGTGAGTTTGTGACGTAAAATGGATGAGAGTTGAGACTTGAAGACTGATTATATTGAAGAACTATGCTAAATGGTGAAATTTCATTAACACTTTAACTAATTTGGTATATGATAATAGGTACCCAAATGAAATTAATCATCAACATTTAGTGTTCCTAATCGCTTAGCAAAAAGGGTTTTCATGTAGTTAAATCGACACCAGTTTCCTGTCAGATAACCAGTAATACGTGATGATAATGATTACTAGTAAATAAGTTAATTAAAGTAACATCTTACAAATCACATAAAAAATACAGATAACAATCACGATTCAAGATGACTACAGAAAAAAACTGAATGAATGAAAAATAATTAGTGAAACCATTTCAATTCAAAACTATGATATAAAAAAGTAAAAACTCTTTAACTACAAGAATACGTATAACAATGCTCTTAAAATATAACTGAGCGCATCCCATCTTATAAACAGCAGTATAAAGAATATTCTTATTTTTAAAATCAGTGTTAATCTTTCTCCGTCTCCATTAGAATATATATTCTGTCGCCACTTGCATTAGTATCTATTTTGATTCTATATTTGTCTCCGATATGAAATTGACAACGGATATACTAACACTTTATATGTTAGGGACGCCTTAAAGCGTCGATGACAAAATAGGGATAGTACAAATTGGGACGAGTGTCTATTTTTTGTTGACTATTGATATATCTTGTGATGTCTTAGCTTGAATTTTAATCAAATCCTATCTATCGTTGGTTATCGGACCTTTGTGCATTGAACGTTCAAGATGAATGCTACATTACATAACATGCATAATATTAATAATGGATGTCAGTAGTCTTCGTACTTTTGGGTTCGAGCACATACCGACAAAGTAAGACAAATCATACTTCATGCATGCCGATAGGTCAAGCATTTCTAGTCAAGAGAATATTAATGACTGGTATTAGTCTTGTTTATGTAACTGTTTTTTTTTCCTTAAGAGGAAAATTATCTGTTATAACCTGTTTTATAGGTCAATCTACACTGACATTATATCTTTACCAAGATTCTAGCGTCTCAGGTATTCCAGGAACTGTGAAGGGAACTCAAACCTGGGCGTTAATATGGCATATTAACCTTTAGAATGAGATTATCAGACATTGGTGCCGATTCCCTTGTTCACAAACTAAACTAAATTTAAGTTCATTGCATCTTTTTCTTTCTATTTCATTAAGAAAAGGACAGAAGATACATTTTAGTTTAGTCCTGTCAAATTAATCAGCGCCTGACACTACTCCATACAAGTTTAGACGTGATTAAAAAGTTGACAACTAAAATTACATCAAATTACGTCAGGTGCTGACTAATTTGACAGGACTAAACTAATATTTATCTTCTGTCCTTTTCATAATGAAATAGAAAGAAAAAGATGCACTTAACTTAAATTTAGTTTAGTTTGTGAACAAGGGAATCGGCACCACTACGTGTGAGTGACACAGACTTCAGTCTACAAAGTCAATATTTTTCTGAAACTCGATGGGCTATAATGGATCGGCAAGCTACGACTGTAATGATGACGATTAGTGTCACCTGCAAATGTTAACAATATTGTTTTGTTTTGTTACAGTCGACCAAAGCAGAAGCCCCTGCTGTGTGCAACAGCTGCAATTCAGTGATCAATGGGAGGGTAAGTTTTAAAACTAAAATTAAAAGACATTATGAACCACCTTTACATATTTTTGGACATATATTTTAGGCCACTTAATGATCTCTGCGGCTAAACAATTTGGTTTTTTTATATCTTTATTTGACCACTATCCTACAAACAAGTACACAATAAGATATCGCGCAATGAACGGAAAGATACTCGTAGATGTGGCTCATTTATAGTTTTCATCCATTCAAAACACCGACTTCACATAAAGAAGAAGATGAAACACTGGAAGCTAGGCACCCATTCTAAGTTTGAGCTACCTACACAGCGCATCTACGTTTTTGTGCACTCGGCACCAGAGTATTCGATGAGTACCTATCTAAGTACATGACGCCATTGTCCATAATGATTCAGTATCAGTGATAAGTCCCTGATACGAGTCGATAGCGTTACGTGACATATAGCAATATTGACAACTTGTGTTTATTAGGAACCGATAGCAGCTTGTTACACGGCTGTACCTACCTGGAATTTTGTTGTGAGTGAAGGTCGTTTTGAATGTAACGATGATAATGTAATGGACGATAAGGGCTGGAATTAGCTGAATATTTTGGTGAGCAAATAAAAGTATGACTATCTGATGTTGCTAAGCAAAATGAAGGCGTAACAAAAGCCAATTCTTGTCAAATTAGAAACTTACTTTTTATTTGAATGAAGATGATCAATGATTTTCGTAAGATTAGACAGGGTAAGGGTGAATACTAAGATAGAGACAGATATGGAGGTGTGGACTAAGACGTGTTGCACCAATCCTAACAAATTGGGATAAACGCAAGAGAATGGTGATGATAATGAATACATATAATTGGAGTGGAGGCAAAGCATCGGGTTTACTTGAATTGAGTAGGTATAACGAAGACGTAAATCGTTTATAACAAACTGTAAGAGACTTCCTTCTAACTAGTGATGACACTAGAATTTACAACTCTTCCAGCTAAAACACATCAGAAAACGCATTCTCTACAAACATTCTATCCGTCGAAGAGGCAAAACATTACAAAATCTCATAGCAAAACGAAACCAACTCATTGATAGTAACAACCGCATGCTTGTAGAAACATTGTGGTCGAAGCGGTCAAGGCGGGCAGGATGCTCCCCACACGGTAATTACTTGGCAACCGACTACTACAGACAAACACTTGGAAACTTGATGATGGATTTGGTTGATGAAATACTGGAAACATCATAGCTGAAAATAGGATTAATTACCGAAGAGAAGTTCGTGAAAAGTTGTGAATTTAAGGAAAGTGGATCTCACATAACGACTCAATTCAAAGAGTTTCTTCAGGATTCGTTTAATTGCAGGTTCAATAACGAAGGTCAAACCTAGTTAATGCAGAAAGATAGACAAAGAGAGCAAGTCATTTAAATAAGGTATGCTCAAGAGTTAAAGGAAAAATGAATCTATTGAAAGTTTATGTACACTCATACGCAGACAAGCAGAAAGGTACAGAACCTACCATACAATGGTGTTGCTTGTTTCTGAATAAATTTCTTCCAGCATAACTGCGATAGAAGAATAAATAAAAATAGGTATAGACACTATGTGTAAGAGTAGAGGAGAGAAAACAATATATAACCAAAAAACAATTCACTTATTTAAAACATACATTATGAGAATATACTTACATTTTAAATAAAATTCAAGATAGAAAAGCTATCGATGCAATAAGATAAGATAACAAATCCACCTCCAGCGAAAGTAAGGAATTCTATAAAAAAAGCGAAGTTCACGGCATATGGACATCGATATAAATACACGAACCACGTGGTCAAGCGCGAGCGTAAAATAGATATGTGTTACGTAACAAAGGTAAACAAAACGCGTTGTACTTACAAAGATTTACAAATAGACGAGAAAAGCATGTGTTTTCTTATTTCAGAGAATAAAACTTTCAATGAGTTAGTCAATGGATTAGTGTGGATGTTATTTCAGTTGGCAGTTAATGGGTGTATCCGACTATTGAAGTCGAAGAGGTAGCTTTAATAAATAAAGACAGAAGCGATGAAAAGCACCATTTTGATAATTTTATTGAATACACGGTTCAAATGATAACCAGCCGAGGTAGAAACCCAATGTAGCGAGCAATAAAAACTAGTTTTATGGGAATCTCGGGAAATGGTGCACAATAAGGAACATGTGGCTAACCTGAGTCTTCTATCACGAGAACGCAGCATTTCATTATTAAATTATAAGTTCGTGGCTTTTTTGAGTCCCCTGATATAGAATAGAAAACTTTTATTTTAGACCGGAGTCCATAGGGTTGGTAAAAATTTTACTTAACTTCTAATGTTAGTAGGTAAAAATACTTAGGACTACAAAATACTATTAAACCAGTCACCGTAGACATAAAAATCGCATTAGGTGAAAAAAGTTAAAAATTTTAGTATTTCCCAGCAGGAGCAGGAATTTATATACCTACTCTTTCTATGAGGAAAGTAATGACAGAGGAAGTAAAGTAGTTATTTAGCTTTAATTTAAGCACGGAACGAATTAAACGGAACCCTGTAGTAACAGAAGTACCTATACTGCCTCATTGTGAGGACAGCTTTGGAGAAGAGCGATGAGTAAGAACACGTCATCATCTGTTATGTCTGAACTGCTGCCAACGCCAAAGTCCACTTTGCTGTCTGCTCCCAACCGAAGAGGCTGCAGCCCTACATTCCTACCTAATGGTAATGGTGCGCTCGGAAGACAGGCTAAAACTACAAAATTTTGTTATTTTTTTCGAAAAATGATAAGTAGTCAACTGGAAGCACTCCGAAAAATTCGAAGTTTTTCGATCAGTACGCAGTTAGCACAGGTCTTTCGAAGCTGCAATTTTTTTTTTTTTGAGGTTGGGAAATCATCAAATAACTTCTCCCGCTCTGGGCAGAGCAGGAGGGCGTGTCAGACTCTTACTGACTAAAACCCACCCGTGTTCCTTCAGTTACCTGTGCCAGGGGCCAAGGTATCCCTCTCGGACTTTTCCGCAACCCTAGCAGGCATCGGTCCTAGCAAACCCCGTCATTGGTGCTGACATCTCTTTGAGGCGCGCGTGGAACACAAAAGCTGCACACTTGGTTTAACACTATTGATATCTATCCTAACAACATCCCAAAAAATCAGTTCAGTGCAATTTTTTGTAAGATACGTTGTTTTAAATAACCGGACTATAAATAACGACTACGGAATGCTATTCAAAAATAGGAAAATCATTAATTTCTCTGGTGATCATCGGCTCTGGAAAATCACCGACTCATGAATAAAAACATTTGACGGTACATTTTGGTATGTTTTGCTGAAACGGCACATTTTGTTTTGAAAGACGACATCGAATGTTCTGCAATTTACAGAAATCTATGAATAACGCCAAGTTTTCGAATATTTTTTTTTTATTCGAAAACTTGGCGTAGTTACCATACATTTTTATCAGTCGTCCTTTAAGCACTCACCGCCTTTACCCAATCCATCCATCGTTTCTTCACTCTCTCTATAGTTTTATATTTTTCTCATCTTCCACAGATAGTAACAGCCCTAAACAAGAAGTGGCACCCCGAGCACTTCACATGCAACACATGCCGCAAGCCGATAGATGGCGCTAAGTTCCACCAGCACGAC
This sequence comes from Brachylomia viminalis, assembly GCA_937001585.2. Lineage (NCBI taxonomy): Eukaryota > Metazoa > Arthropoda > Insecta > Lepidoptera > Noctuidae > Brachylomia > Brachylomia viminalis. Next base: position 2,765,296 of record OW443303.2, on the reverse strand, counting down.
GGTGGTGTCCACTGCGTGCCCTGTTTCGCTGCCCACCACAGTCCCAGATGCCATGGATGCGGGGAACCTATCACTGACGTGAGTTTACTTATTTACTCTTTAAGATCTAGGATTTAAACTGTCGATCTATTCTGTAACAATCTCATTCAGTCTGTCATTCCACTTGATGCTAGGGTTGACACTTTTGACAGCTTACTTCCAGCTCACTTGACCTAAGTTTTCTCGGTGAGATATTTACAGAATAGACCTCCAAGACTCAGGTTGGCAGTAGCAAGGAAAACCTGCTCAGGTGGAGATGAGTCTTAAGGTTCCCACATGCAATGACAATGTGGTGCAGTACCGCAAACGAGGGGCGCTTAAAACATGTCTTACGAGTCCTAAAACTTTCACATTGCAGGAATTTTGGACGCTGCTGACAATGCAAATAACACTCCTTTTTTTGGGCAGTCGTGTGAAAATCGTAGATATGTAAAGGACTAACACAATTTAGATTGCAATGAACAAACTAATAAGTAGGATCTAGTGTGGCAAACCTCTTATTTAAAACAGAAAGATCAGTTAATATTTTTGCTGATCCAAATCATTACAATATTTAGTATCTCTCCAAATCTAAGTGAGCATAGCAACAAGGATAACATCATACCTATCTATGACCTACAAGTCCCACAAGTTCATAATGACATTCAGTCTAGATAAACCATGCAATGCTTATTCAAAAACAAATGATAATCCGAATATTTGGTCCCGCTATGGGTTTTAATAATTGATTGACTGACGCATATGGTGACACAAAGTAGTTCACATAAATTCCCTCTTAGAAAATCGGGATGGCAGGTTCAGATCTCAAATGTTCTTAGAATGTATTTGTGGGAAAACCTGTAGCATTTTTTTACTTTTATATGCAAGCCTCGTCTTTCAAATATGTAGGTAAACACTTTTTCAAAATGTCCTAGATTATTAGCCTGTAAGTACCACTTACCATACCAACATCCATTCTGAAACTTGCCTAACAACCAATCCATATCGTTACATCATATTCTCTACATACCTCTAACATAATAAAACCAGCCAATTAATCCAAATACAGAACTAAAACTAACAGCTTTATCTAAAAGCCATCGACCGTATAAAATAAGTTAAGACCTCTGAATCCCCAGTGGGTGATGACTGGCAGCAGTGACGTCACGGCGGCTATGTTGAGCTGTTAGTAAGTCAGGAGGCTCGCCCACGAGCCCACGACCCGCTAGTAAAGACATGGATGAAATAATTCAGTTCGAAGTCGTAAAAATGTGAAAACTTGCTCTAATGACTCAATAAAGTCTTGTTTAACAGGATTATAGAAACTCGACCATCGAAAGAAGAAATAAAGATAAAAACACCAAGCGATTAATCGAACCCAGAAATAAAAACTGGATTACGATTATGTCAAATATGAAGCAGGTGATTTTCTGATTTGACGGGACTTTGAGTAAAATATGACAACTCAAAATACGATTATGAAAAACGAGGCGACTGTCTCCTTTCGAGAAGCACTCGCCTATTCGAGTCGAGAAACTTTAACTGTGTAAAATTACACTTAATCATGGTTCTGTACTGCTCTAGTTATAAAGATGAAACGTGATTCATGTTAACACATATTTGTTGGCAGACAGAGAATCGTTTGGGTGTGAATTACTCATGTAACACGTTTAATCGTTTTGCCTTATTGGGTGTGCAGTCAAGCGGTGGTATGGTTTCTTCTGGAACGTGGGTCTTTAACGCTATCGATCAGATGGTTCCATAAACGATTGTTGGTTTGTCATAACGACACATTGGGTTTTTATTTCTACTGGCATAAGGATACATAGGTTTGTCTGTCTAACAACTGCTTTGCCATTTGGCAGAGGTAGGTAATATGTACAGTAAAATGATTATGTCTGTGAATAAACGCTTTATCATTTCATTTTCATTCCCAAAAAGGTCAGGAGGTAAGTAGCCTTGCTCGGTGAGTTTGGTGGTGATGACAGTTCTAATACACAAGTGCTGATGTATGTTTTCAATATGTTAGGTATAGTTTCTTAAAACTTCTAATCGATCGCCATAAAAAGGTCGGGAAAACAATGCTTGGCAAAAGTTTGGTGGTTTTAAGAAAGTGTGTCTTCAAACTATTAGGTATTGATAATATGATCTTTTTCAACAGATACCATAGAATAGTTTAAGTATTTGAAGTTTAGGCGATTATTCAACAAACATACTAAACAAATACTTATTAAAAATAACCGTCTGTTATCAATATGTGAATAAGTCTATACTCCAAGGCCACGGATTCATTTTATTTTATGGCCGATTGGAGCTATATGAGTCACTATATTGTTTACACTTTGTCTTTCTTCGTTGCGTAATATCTAATTGATTTTTAGGTTATTTTGTGTTTGACGGATTCAATTAATGCAAAAAACCTAACTTCTCAGAAAAACTTCGTTTTCCATACCGAAGAATCTGCCCGAGCTTACCTATATTCAGAGATAGTTTAAAAAATATATGAAACATACTAAACATTATCAGTAACACCCAGAAACGTGAGATAAAACCAGAAGGACAAAAACACGCTGCAAAATTGAAGCTGTCATAAATATTTTGACAAAACCATAAACTTTCGGAATCCTTAGAATATACTGACCTACCTACCTTCCGTCTTAAAACAATGCCGACGTGTAAAATTATGTGAAAGGTCGATTACTCTTTGTTTCTTCATTCTTACCAATCAGAAAAAGTTTTTTTAATTTCTATCCTTTTAGAATTGTTATGCACGCGAGTATTATGGTCGAGTCTGTTAAAACCACCTTTATTTATAATTAAACCATTGATTATTCATACTTACAAGTAAGTTAATGTTTGTAAAACCTCACAATGAATCAATAGGGAAGTTGATTTACTCTAAGTGGCAATTGTCACCGACATTATTCAATTTAAATATATTATTCAGTTCAATATTTATTGTTGAGATGTTCTTTGAATAGTTGACATGATGGAGGTTTTCTAAGACTTATGCAATGACCTCGATTAAAAGAAAACAACGTAGAAACGGAACAGTTATAAATCGTAGGTCACGTCAAGCATACTCCGCACGTGTCATTATGCCCGTCACCAACAGTCCAGTTCCAGGTCGGTCAAAGTATTATTGGGTTTTTCTATTAAGAATTTCTTGTTAGCAGCCCGGAGTTTAGAAGTTGGTGGTTTGATACCCCCGTGCCTCGGGAAGAACGTTAAGCCGTTGGTCATGCGCCTCATCTCTCTCCGGTCGTGTCGGCTTGCCGCCGAATCAGACTATGAGAGGGAGGGAAGAGAGAGTGCACCTGTGTCAGCGCACACACTTGTGCACTATAATATCTCCCGCGGCGAAGGCTAGTCTCCGTTGAGATTGGCCGCCATTGCCGAAATTCGGTCTGGAGGACTATTATTATTATCATTAAGCTTAGAATCTTGTTAGTCAATTTTGAATCAATACTGTCTTTTTCGCTTTACTGTGATCGCTGCTCTCTGGTTACGTTTTAGTTATTATTAGTCAATGCGTAGAAAGCTTGGTTATTTATAAAAAGACATATTTAAAATAACAATCTTTCCAAGGAATTCCTTTACAAATAACGCATTTTAATTACGAAGCAGTAGTATTCCTAGCACAATTTGCTTGCTAATTAATAATTGAGTGCTATAGTTTAACCGAGCAGTGAGTGACGCAATCAACGCACATAAATTATTAGTTTCGATGCCGCCACATCAACAAGGTTCATTACTTGCGCTTGATTTGTGAAGCTTTTATAAGGAATTTGAAGAGAATGAATCAGAATATGATAATTGTTTTGTAAATGGGACAATAGTCCAGGTTAATAGTTCAATAGATAGCGTAGTTAGCAGTTAACTTGGGTTTGGGGAAATATGATGTCATCGTTTTAGTCTGTCATGGAATATTGTGATCACTCAGATCGAAAAGGAAGTTCATGCCTCTGCCTTAATCGGAATTACTGCCCTAGTTTTTGCTAATGCCACGTGAAGAACAGTGTTGCCCTTTTCTATTAAACATTTAAAAAATAAAAATCATTAAGTAGGAAAAAGACCTTATTAGGAGAAAGCCCCCAAAACATCCACGCTACACGGCTTCCTAGAGTTTGAGCTTGGAAGAAATCTGGATTCATCTGCTTCAAACGGTTTTGCGGGGCAAAGTCCTTATGCAAAGATTTTTTTTGTACTTAAACGCTTTTTTAAAATAAAAATAAAAACTACAAATTAGTATATAAGTAAATTTCTTTGGTGACATCACTGCCTCAATCTGAATCACGTGCTACAATCCACACTTAATTTGCATACTTAAATCAGCATGGTTACAAATACTACGTACCTACTCGTCTGACCTTTGTGAAGGATGTCACCGATACAGGCAGTGCATACCTTTTTAGGGTAGCGTTTCTTAACCCGTGGCCGATTGAAACTATGACCTTTAAGGATGGAACTAATATGGATGGCGAATGTCCTAAGACTGTGATACCAGTGGCAGGTTGCCAAAGTATGTGACCTTTTGGAAGGACCTTACTTATTTACATTCGGTGCATATCCTTAATTGTGGAGCTCCTTGCGAAAGAGCTCTTCCGGGTATCTCTGCATGATATATATTACCGCTAAGCAGTGTTTATTTGTTTTCGTTAGAAATATGCTATGCCGATATAATGACAAGGACATGAGAGTTTTCAACTTTGTCTCTCTCAGCGCAACATATTTTTGGTGGTTTGACGCAACAATTAAAATGTTCAATTGAATAAAATATTGTTTACAAGGAAATTCCCTGCCGAGTGTTCCTAAAAACTCACAGTGTAGCTGATCAAATCTCTGATCTGAATAATTGTGCCATATGCAGTGATTGATTGACCAACTACACGTTGACACTTGGTGTGACCACAAACCAGGGTCGTCAGGTTCAAAATTAATAATTACCACGTAATTCTCATTAAAACCACCGTACATACACAATACATATAAGTAGGTATGTTATAGTGTGACGTGTGACGTGTTATGATAAAGGCCAGGTGAATCACAACGGTCAGGGTCTTCCGCGAGCCCTACAAGGTATGAGGCTCCAAGTAGCGAAAGTATATTTGTCATTGTATACCACCCACGATGGGACTTCATAGGCACGGGCCATGTGGCCATACTATGCCAGTAGTTAGTCAATCTGATATTTTTATTTTATTTATTTATTGGTCTATCTACAATCGTTACACTGTTTAAACAAATTTACACAAGCAAACATACAAGCCAAGTGCACAATATTAGACGATAGACACAGCATGCAAAAACAATATAATTATATAGGGTTAAGCTGCCATCGTACACGAAATAACTCGTGGAATTTGTAAAAATACCTTATCATTCCTTTCCACGTAGCTACCCCCGGAAGAACAACCCTGGATATGAACTGCAGCAGTAGCTATGAATGTGGAAGTATCACAGCCGACCATTGCAAAGATAATCTGTATAGATGGGTATCTGACTCATCCTAAGTATGTCGAGTTAAAACTGGGATAATATGAAACGCATACGTTACGTCACATCTAGGTACTTTCATGGACCACATGCACAATGGACTATTAAAATAATACAAACGAAAGGAGGCTATCGAGGTCGCTGCATATTAAATTATGAACATTTTGAAGTGTAGTGGCTGCATGGTGCCAATGGCGTCACAGGCTAGAACCGTTATAGGCTTTTCAAATAGAAGCTCATATTCAGATAGTTACAGTTTAGAATTCTATTAACCTTATGCCAGGTAAAGATTCGTGAAGCGTAACATGAACTGTAGCACACATTGAAACAAATTCGCGTAGTGATTGTGATACATATCATGTTGCATTGCATGAGTTTGGACGGTTAATTCGTGTTACATTTTCATGTTACGTTTCACCAATCTTAATGGGTATTAAGAATTTAAGTTGTCTAAAGATAATGACCAGTTCCAAATTAAACAATCTTACTAAATTATTGACGCATCACGATGATTAGTGAATGAGCAGTCATTTCCGCCGGGCACTGTTGCTCCGTAATTGTTTCAATAAAAAATACCGATTGCTTTTGGTAAACGTATGTCAATGTTTTTTACTTACAATGTCAAACTCTTGAAACGTTTACTAATTGCAAATACTGTTAGTAATAATGGAAAATTAAATAAGTTGCATAAAATAAACGCATTATGTATAATTATGGATATTCTACCTACAACAGACAGGTTTATTCACATAAAATAATAAGGTTCTCTGGCTTAGTTTCTAATTTTGTTGTCCTCTTTCTTGGAGGTCCAAAAACTTCGGAAGATCGAGGTGAGGGCTTATAAAAATGCACACCGTCTTGTGATTATTCACATAAGCGTTTAACTCGTCTTAAATCTTGACTTAATTCAGTAAATACTGGCAATCCGAACACTGAGAAACAGGTCTTAATTACCTACTACCTATCTAGACATCTAAATCGTCTAAAACTCCAACCTCCTTTCAAACCGGTCGGCAAGGCAGGCAGGCACGGGCCACCAAACAATGGCCCATCGTGTAATGGCCGCCATGGAGGTGACATCACCATGGGAAACAACACACCATGATACATCTTCATTGTGTTATAATCGGCTCAATTTTTTTATCTCAAAGCAATTAAGAATTATTTATTTGTTTTTGTATGACACATTGCTGTATTCGGATTTATATAGTTAGTGATGTATTAATATGAACGTGTATAAATTAGATTTATCTCTGCACGATTTAGTTAATTTTGATAGAATACCGGGTGGTTTGCAGAAAACTATGGGTCATCTTTTCGCGTAGTTATGTGACTCACGGATTTTAATCAGCACAATGCTGCGTCTTCATCCTAGCTGATGATAACAACATATAACCAAGGTGTGTTAAGCAGATAGGTAGTAATATGCCTACCTAGCATGCTGACTAAGATAATGACAGTGACGATTCTTTTGTTACAATAGTAATCGACAGGCCTTTTTTTTTTTTTTTTTTTTTTTGGGTGGGAAATCATCAAATAACTTCTCCCGCTCTGGGCAGAGCAGGAGGGCGTGTCAGACTCTTACTGACTAAAACCCACCCGTGTTCCTTCAGTTGCCTGTGCCAGGGGCCACGGTAACCCTCTTGGACTTTTCCGCAACCCTAGCAGGCATCGGTCCTAGCAAACCCCGTCATTGGTGCTGACATCTCTTTGAGGCGCGCGTGGAACACAACGCGCCGTCGACCCGGGCCTGGTCCTTATCGAACGGCGAGCTGCCCATTGCTCGCCGCTCGCAGGCCCGCGCCTACGGTGGCCGGGAATCGGCCTGCGATTCCCGACGCCCAGGGCGTCTCCTGCGGCGGCTAGGGGCGTGAGGGCGCAAACTTTGCCTCTCCCTCACGCGTTCCGCCTCCTCCTTCGCGAACATTACTGCTTCGCAGAAGGAGGTGACGGCTTCCCAAGCCCTCTCGCTCCGTACCATGGCCTGGACCAAGGCCGGACGCGAGAGATCGCCACCGCCAATCGCCTCCACGAGGACACGGCGTTGCTCCGCCCAAGCCGGGCAGACCTCCACCGTATGCTCCACCGTGTCCTCCGGGCGATCCACACAATGGTGACACCCGGGCGTTTCCTCCCGCCTTATCCGGAACAGGAACCTCCCGAAACAACCGTGTCCGGTGAGGACCTGCGTCAGGCGGAAGGTGAGGACGCCGTGGCGCCTCTCTAGCCACTCCTCAAAGAGGGGACTTATCGCCGCAATTGTGGCGTGCCCAGCGCTGGGTTGCGACAATCGCACTCTCCATGCCGCCCTGAGATCCCGCCGGAGCTCTGTCCGCTGTACCGTGATTTCTCGCGGCAGCGGAGCTACGCCCCGGCGTTTCGCCTCCTCGCGCCACTCCCAAACGTGCGCGAGGACTTTTGCCTCCAGATCCCATGGCGGTAATCCGGCAAGGAGGCTCGCCGCCTCACCGGAGACCGTACGGTATCCCCGGACCAGCCGGATGGCCATGACCCTTTGGGGCGCATTCAACCAGCGGGCTGGCCGCCGCCTCAAGGAACGCGCCCACACCGGTGCCCCGTAAAGGGCCATGGACCGCACGACCCCCGCGTAGAGCCTCCGGCAGGAGGCGTTTGGCCCCCCTAGATTGGGCAGGAGCCGCTTTAAGGCAGCCCCGGCCCTTTCCAGTCTGGGAGCCAAACGTCGGAAATGCAGTAATCGACAGGCCTGTGTTCAGCATTCAGAAAATACAGTTTTAGGTTTAACTTTTAAGGATGGCGCACAATACAGCCGCAGCGGGACGTAGCGCAACGCATTTCAATACAAAAAATGCGGTGCGGCCCGCCTGTGTGCGATAGTTAGCCGAAATGTGATGAGCTGTGTTGTTGTTTTTAGTATCAATGGGCAATCTACCACAGTACAAATTTCCGACAGTTTTGACTACCTAAGCTTGTTAAATATATATAAATATAGCCATTGTCCACTTTGCGCACATACTAAAGTGATGTTAATCTGTTTCAGCGTGTGATCCAAGCCCTGGGCGTGTCCTGGCACGCTAATCACTTCGTCTGCGGCGGATGCAGGAAGGAGCTCGGTGGAGGCGGATTTATGGAACAGGTGATTATCTGATCAATTTAGAAGTAAAATATGAGGAGAAACAAATAAATATGAACAGACATGAAAGCTGGATCAGATATGGTAGAACTCCATACGGACAATACTAACAGCGTTAGGTCGGAACGTGAATTGTCTTGTCCACGGTTTAAGCAAAATATTATCACAATTCAATCAAGGACCTCCTATTCTAAAAGCAAAGTAGTGACGAAACAGATAGATTGTGTTAAAGATGATAATAATAGCTAGAAACGGGCTGTATACTGGGATGTCTGCTGATAGAAAATGAAGTCCGCCTTTGTACAATATTTTTTTTACTTGTGCATAAATTTTTAATAAATAAATAAAAATACATGCTGCGCCGATCTCAGAACATTGAGCAGGAAGATGATGATTAGCGTATGCGTAACTCATAATGTTTCCTTCTACTTCCAGGCTGGCAGACCCTACTGCTCGTCCTGCTACGCTGACAAGTTCGCGGCCCGCTGCAACGGATGCGGCAGCCCCATCACTGACAAGGCCATCATTGCGCTAGATGCCAAGTGGCACCGTGACTGTTTCACTTGCATGGTAAATACATACCTACATTTAATTATTTATAGTCTATTCATTACTTTATACTTTCATCACATACTTTTGGAACAGACTATATATCCCGTGCGATGAACAACTCAGACATTCTAAGACTGAGAACTGTTCATGGGATACAGCTTATGAATTTATATTATCAGCTCGGTTCTCCTTCGGTCTCAGTATCAGTTCCTATTCCAATTACGTATTAGAAAGATTGGCACAAGAACCTTATCTCCTGATTGAAACAAATTTTAAAATTTAGATTTTCGGAATAAATTGGCCAAATTAGAGAAATGCTTACTTAAATATCTAAGGACAAAAGCCAAAATCGACTTTCAGCGCCAACCTTTGCTGGTTTGAGTCACCACACATAAGGTAATCTAAACCAAAAATGTTAATAATAATATCCTTCCTTACATTCCAGAAATGCAGAAGCCCGGTAACAGATGCTACTTTCTCCGTAATGGACAACAAACCTCTTTGCGGAAAATGCGCCTAAACGCACACAATGATATTACACACACAAACATATTTATACACCCATCGAGTAGCCAGGATTACGGTACCATAGCTTAGCAAGTGAGGTGTTTCTCAAAGATCGAAGGGAACTTAGGACATCACAGTTTAAAAAACGAATAATATTTTTTTATAAAAAGTATTTTTGTATTACAAACTTTTTTTTTACTCTTCTTAACCATGAGTTGGTTGTCTATTGCTTTTCACATTATCGGCTATGTTTATTATTTATTATCTTAGCATGTTTCTATTTGAACTTAATACATTAAATTTACGACCAATCCGTCAACAAACTTACGATCTTTGAGAACGCAAATATAATGCTAATAAAATATAATAATTAATTACTTAGGTTTTACGTTGATGCAAAGATTACAAAAGGGTACAGCAGTTATATGACAGTATTTTTTAAGCAAGTAATACGTTTTGTTCATAAAGAATAAAGTATTTTATTAAGGAATGTATGGTAATATCATGTATTTATGCTGAACAACCTTTACGAAGTAAAATGTTGTTATAGCATTTTCAAATAAACGTTATTTTGTATGTTCATTCGGCCATTTTGTGACAAGCAACGCCATCTAGTGGCGAGGTGGGATACTCAGTCACTTCAAGTGCTGAAAGCGTTTAAAAATATAGTTTCTGAAGATATCCCATCCAATGGCCGGGGATAACACATGATATTTTTACTGCGCAAATACGATTGCACAAAATAAGCTACTTTAATATAAGTTTTAAACATTAATTTAAACTTTGAAAATTGTTGTAAATAATTTTAATTAAATTTAAAAAGTCGCTGTGATGCTTTTTGGCTTTCGATTGTATTCATTCAAATATATATCTACATAATAATAAAAAATGTTAAAAGTTTACATTTTATACGCTTTTCCGAAATGGTTATTTTTTCCAATAAATTATTTTATTTTGTTTTTGACGAAATTGGTATTTTATTTATGTTTCCCGCTTTACGTGAACCGGTTACAGTAACATAACAGAAACTACTTAGATATAGTTTCTGGCAAAGTGGGGTATGCATTCATTAATTTATCTGCGTTCGAAGTATAATATTGGATGTGATGTATTATTTCCCGAAACTTCCACTTGTGTTGAAACCAAATAAAAAAAGGTCATAATTACCTGAATCCTTTCTCTCACAAGCTCGCGGTTTTGGTGTTTAGTAGGTGATAAAATGTGGTTCCTAGAACAATTCCTAGGTGAACCGACGTTTTTACTGCATTCGCCGGCGTCTGTAGAAGCCTACGGAAAAATACTAGTTATTTGCATGGTAAAATAGGCAAAGCCCGCGGAATTTTCAGCAGTACTGTGCGTCGCTATACGCTAACTGCCGGCACAGAATTAGAGAAGAAAAGCGCCGCGTGGTTGTCAAAACATAACAAATATCGACCCTGCGACAGTTAAAATAAAATTTTTAGATGTTAAAAAAATAAAAAATTGCTCGGTAGCGTTTCATAGACTTTATTTTAAGGAAGTCAATGCTGAATTTTGTTTAGCAGTTACGAGTATAATTATGCTGTGCTGCGCCTCGTCAGATGTTCGCCGACCCTAGGGCTAAGGTAGCAAAAATTTCGCGGTTTGAAGATAAACATTCCCTACAACAACACATACTTACAAAAACTCACGCCTTTTACCAATGGGGGTAGGCAGAGATTACAGAATGCCACCTGCTACGATCCTTTAATAGTCCTTTTGCTTCGTTTACGTTGATACTCGTACATTTGGTGATACACGCACGCCGGTTGCGAGTACCACGCACCAGACCTTTCTGAAGAACATCACCCACAATGCCACTATAATTATGTCTTTCTAGGGCGTCCCAAACAAATCTCACCTTTTTCTTCTCACTTCGGTCCTCTCGGCCAGCGGACGACGCAGTGTTCTTCGGCGCCAGCTCCACTGTGTTTGCCTCTTGCTTGTCCTCCTCTGCCTTCAAGTCTTTCTTCATGGCGCACTTGATTGTGAGCACTGGCATCACCTGCACATAGAGATATTACATGAAATTTGATGCATTTGACAAATTTAAAGTCTACTGTCAGGTGTCGTGTGCCAAATTTTATCCAAATCCATTTAGCCGTTTTTGCGCCAATCCGGAACATACATCCAGACAAACGGTCAAAAATTCATAAAATCTATATTTTTGGCATCAGACTCGTTCCCACACCTCGAAGCAATTCCTTTTTTTTAATATTCAATGTACTGTTGTACGGAAATACGTTAGTCACTCGTTTGACAAATCATGACGCCAGCGCCACCAAGCGGCGATCGACAGAGTCTACAACATAACGAGGGGGAAGCGCCAGGTTGTCCGAGAAATTCAAATTTTCTTAAGTTTTTTGCAATTTGCAGGTCAGTGTCAGGTTGTATGTTGAACAAAATATGATTCGCGACCGTAACAAGTACCTATGTATTTACAGAATTATAATTTAATCATTAAAATCATCAATACAGCCCTCTAAGTTTATATAATCCTATTGATTGATATTTTATGATATTGTCGTATTATGAGATTGTTTTATTGTGTTATCACCTGCTGTTCCTCAGTCTCCTCGTTTCTGGTAAAGCTCAGGGATTCTTTTAAGGCATCGGCTGACTTTGGACTCCGGTGTCCAGGCCTTGGCTTCGAGGGCGAAGGTTCGTCCGAAGGTTTCGAAGACCGCGGTGTAGGCTGGTTCTTTCTACGAAGGAAAAATATTTTTACTATTATATTTCAACGGGTGTAAAAAGACATCCGAAAACGAGAGTTACTTATACTCCCCGTCATTTTATATTTTATTGGACCATATCTTGGACCTAAACTTCTTTTAACTTTTTTCTCGAAAACAAGTTTTTTTTTGTTATAACTTGACTTTAAATACCCCATCACATCTCCTGTACCGTTGCATACACCAAACATACACAAACAGCGATTTTTCACACTAAAAAAATTAATAATGTATATACAAGGTGGTAGGGTAAGGGTACCGAAGCAAAACCTGTTACCATTGATCCAGAACATGCTTCCGAACACAGATGCGATAACATTTTTCGTCGGTTAAAAAAAAATAGCTCTGTCGTACATTTTGACCGCGTAGGTAGGTATTGTATTTTTCTATGAAACAGCAGATTTTTTTGATGACTTTATGGTTTGATTTGGATTTTGATTTGTATGGATTTATGGTTTCAGTTTGGGCGTCGATGTCCCTGCCACACTGTATTATTTGGAAGCACAGGAACGGTCGATGTGGCGACTTATTGGTAGAAGCCTGTGGACGTCTATCGGTTGAAATAATGATGATGGTGATAACAACTTTCATGATGCTTTGGACTAACAGCTAGAATTAGAGACTACTGAAATGAATAAAATGTTGGTAAGCGCACCACTTGAAAACGACTGGCGATTTGGCTGTTTTATTATTTTAAAACTAGCTGACCCGGCGAACTTCGTACCGCCTTAGAATTATTTAAATGTTATGTTTAGTGATTAGCTGAGTTATATTAACTTTTTTGTTACATTAAAGTAAAAAAAAAACAATAATAATAATTAGAGACAAATGCCCGGAATAGCATCTTCACTTATCATAAAATTAACATTTTAATTTTGCGATTCTTTAATTACTTCTAACCAATCTAGGGTTGCGTCCACGGAGCAGAAACAAAGAGGAGGTGTTGCAATCAAAGTAGTCCATCAGCCACCAATGTAGTCGTTACGTCACACGGTAGTTGCACTACTTGCGACCAGGCGGCGCTTTCGTCAGTACAACTGTCGTTGTGAAGCGGATAGGTTGTCATGTATTTGTTTAGTCTTTTAAACGATTAAAAAGTATTCCCGACCCATACTCATTGCATTAACATGAAATGCTGTTTTATCATGCAGAAGTTATACGGATCAATCAAAATTCAAACGGAATAAAGATATCTTTCCACTCGTAAGTAAAATTAAAATGAAATTTGTAATTTATTTCTTCTCGAATGTTCGGTAATTGCCGCCCCCTATCGGCAAGTAGCGGAAGTACTGACAAATTGCAGGTCCGGACTCAGACTTTTTTGATAAGCACATACCAACATTTATATGCTTTATGAAAAGTGAAGTCAAATAGATGTCGAGTTTCGGCAAAAAACGGAATTCGGTTTAGTTTCGGTAACTAAGTTCAGAAGAAAAATTTAGAAGAGGAGAAGATTTAAAGATAAAAAAAATTAAACGTATGATTATAAAAACGTTTTCTTTATTTTTCCCCTCACACTTGTTAATTTCTGGAAGTTTCCGTTTCGGCCGAATCTGAAACCGCTGCCGAAATTCGGTTTCGGTTTCAGTAAAAAAATGTATTTAGGTCGGACATAATAGAAATAAAACTATATCGGTATATTATAAAACTATTAAACCTGAATCCGGCTCCTTACAATAAAAGCGACACTTAATGAAACATAGCAGAACTCTTACGACATCTTAGGACATCTGTCTAATTTGCCTCTGAGTTTATTTTGCTACTAGCCACTAGATGGTTTTCTGCTGTTTGGGCTCCCCCCGCACCCCGCGAGGCTGCGACACTACTTTTGTATGGAGAATGACTTTACAACACCTCCTCTTTGTTTCTGCTCCGTGGTTGCGTCATAATTTTTTGATAACTCACTTTTTACTATTGTCCTATGTCTAAATTATTTAAATTTTCTTCTATTTTTTCCAAGTCTTCTATGTTGGAAGTATTGGCGAGAATGCTTTCTTTAAATTCTTTTGATTTTAAGTTAGCCCTTTCCTTCCTTTTTTTGCGTTCTATGTAATGTGTCGTTTCCAAACCACCACAGTGATTAAAGTAATGGAGTCGCATTCAATGCAGCTACTGTTGATGTTCGTTGCCGAATTAAATCTTAGAATCGAATCGAATTAATTCTTAAACTTTTTTATTGCAATGCTTACATTTTTTTTGCGAATCTCTTCGTGGCATCTATTGCCCACAATTGTGGCAATGTTTTCCCATACCGCTTATTTGTTTATGGAATAAAAACAATTTTCTTATTTAGCAGTACCTAACTTATTATATTTTTTATTTATTTATCATATTTTAATCATTTTCATTTACGCGCCTGTCTGCCTCAATGTATTAGCCCGAAGGCGTTCTTGTCGTTCATTTGCACGTGTGCTTGCAATCTGGTCTCTTACACTTGCATTTTCCGCTAATCGTTCTTCTGCGGTTCTATTTAATCGCCGCGTGTAACATTAAAATTAACCATTTGGAAAATTTGTGTGACGACCAATATTTCGCCCTCGTCCTCTAACCATGGCGACGTGGCGTTGTACCCTAATTTGTATTGACACGTTGTTAAACTGTTTACAATCCATCACAATAACATCAAAAACACAAATGATTCATTAAACTTAAGTTGTGCCAGAAAGCCTTTTATATCGTTAAACATTATATTGAGGACAAAAGGGCTTGGGGTTGAGTTTCCCCAATTTTCTTCATACTGAATGTTTTTTTTTTGTGTTATTCTAGCAAGGCAATAAAAAGTACTGTTCAAAATTATGTAATGTTCTCTTGTACAGCAAATCAAATTTGGTGATATGCCGACAGCAGCGCCACCTACCGGGTCCAATTGTGTTTTCAAACCATCCAGGAACCCATTGATATATACATACAAAATGTCAACCAAAACGGTCCAGCCGTTTAGCAGAAGTTAGGTGACAAACACACGTACAGAAGAATTATAATATATTATTAAGATAGATAGAAAATAGTATAGTAAATAAGTATGATAGAATGGTTTAATAAAAGAAAATAAATATGGCATAATCAAAAACCAATAAAAATGTACCCTATGTCCGTCTCCTGGTTCTAAGCTACCTCCCCACCAATTTTCAGCTAAACGGCACAGTGGACAGAGGTCCGGCGGGATCTCAGGGCGACATGGAGAGTGCGATTGTGGCAACCCAGCGCTGGGCTCGCCAAAATTGCGGCGATAAGTCCCCTCTTTGAGGAGTGGCTAGAGAGTCGCCACGGCGTCCTCATCTTCCGCCTGACGCAGGTCCTCACCGGACAAGGTTGCTTCGGGAGCTTCCTGTTCCGGATAAGGCGGGAGGAAACGCCCGGGTGTCACCATTGTGTGGATCGCCCGGAGGACACGGTGGAGCATACGGTAGAGGTCTGCCCGGCTTGGGCGGAGCACCGCCGTGTCCTCGTGGAGGCGATTGGCGGTGGCAATCTCTCGCGTCCGGCCTTGGTCCAGGCCATGGTACGGAGCGCCGGGATCACACATCGTGGTCAGCGGGGCCCGGATAGCTGTCGAGTCCACCATGAAGTATCTGGGATTGGTGCTCGACAGCCGATGGGGATTCGGGCCCCACTTCCAGCGGCTGGCGCCCAAGCTGATGGGTGCAGCGGGCGCGCTTTCAACGTTGCTTCCTAACTTGGGGGGCCCGAGCGCCGCCTGTAGGCGGTTGTACGTGGGAATCGTGCGGTCCATGGCCCTGTATGGGGCCCCTGTGTGGGCGATGGACATGAAGGCCGGCACTCTCGCCATTCTGCGCAAACCGCAGAGGGCGATGGCCGTCAGAGTCGTCCGCGGGTACCGCACGATTTCCTACGAGGCGGCTTGCGTCCTGGCCGGATCCCCACCCTGGGACCTAGAGGCGAAAGTACTCGCGTCATTATATCGATGGCGCGAGGAAGAGCGGGCACGGGGCTCGAGGCCGGTGCAGCGGCAGATCGCGCTGCGCCGAGAGGAGCTCCATCAGGTCTTGGTGGCGGAATGGCGGCTAAGGCTTCTGCGCCCTACCACCGGCCTCGCTACCGTCGAGACGATCCGGCCAGTACTCGACGACTGGCTCGGGAGAAGGCACGGCTCCCTGTCGTTTAGGGTGACGCAGGTGCTGTCGGGGCACGGCTGCTTCGGCAAGTACCTGTGCCGCATAGACAGGGAGCCGGACGCTCGGTGCCCCACCATTGCGTCCATTGCGGGGAGGTCACGGCGCAACACACGCTCGCCGAGTGTGTAGCTTGGGAGGAGCAGCGCCGTGTCCTCACAAATGAAGTAGGAGGCGATCTGTTGCTGCCGGCCGTAGTGCGGAGGATGGTCGGTAGCGCAGAGTCGTGGGACGCGGTGGTGTGCGACATCGCGTCCTCGCAGAAGGAAACTGCGGAACGGGAGAGGGAGATCTCGACTCCCTTCCCCGGCCGCAGAAGGCGCACCGGGCGCAGGAGAAGGGCGGACAACGCCCTTTTCCGGCTCCCATGAATGGGTCCAGGGGCGTGGGACTTGGGGAAGTCCTCGCCCCCTATTTGATGGACCCGAGGCGAAGGCGCGCGCAAGTGTCGGCGTGCGCCTCTGAGGTGATGCACGGGGTAGTTAAACACCTCACTACCCCGTGCAGGAGACGAGGCCCGGACAGACCGGGCCAGCACTAGTGTGGGGCTGCGGAAGAATTTCGATTCCCGCGGCCCCGCGCGCACTTGCGAGGAGACACCGGGTTGGTTTTAGCCGGTAAGAGTCCGGCACGCCCCTTCGCCTTTTCCCCAGGCGGAGGTAGTCCATGAGGATTTCCCCCCGTAAAAAAAAAAGGCCATGGTACGGAGCGAGAGGGTTTGGGAAGCCGTCACCTCCTTCTGCGAAGCAGTAATGTTCGCGAAGGAGGAGGCGGAACGCGTGAGGAAGAGGTAAAATTTGCGCCCTCACGCCCCTAGCCGCCGCAGGAGACGCCCTGGGCGTCGGGAATCGCAGGCTGATTCTCGGCCACCGTAGGCGTGGGCTTGCGAACGGCGAGCAATGGGCAGCTCGCCGTTCGATAAGGACCAGGCCCGGGTCGACGGCAAGTTGTATTCCACGCGCGCCTCAAAGAGATGTCAGCACCAATGACGGGGTTTGCTAGGACCGATGCCTGCTAGGGTTGCGGAAAAGTCCGAGAGGGATACCTTGGCCCCTGGCACAGGTAACTGAAGGAACACGGGTGGGTTTTAGTCAATAAGAGTCTGACACGCCCTCCTGCTCTGCCCAGAGCGGGAGAAGTTATTTGATGATTTCCCACCGGAAAAAAAAGGGGTCCTAGTCAAATCATTAATTTCTAAGTAGCCAATAGAATACACTTTTGCGCGTTAACATTTACAATAAAATAGAGTGATTTTAGTTGGCTCTTCCAAAAGGTAGCTCCGTATGGAGAATAACGGGCAAAGAACTCCATAGTTACTGTATTAAAATGTTTTATATTTGGGTGGTTTATTTACCTCAGGGTGGCGGGGTGGTAGCCATGCGCGGGCGACAGCGGCGCGGCCGGCGCATGCGCGGGCAGGGGCGGCAGCACTCGGCGCGGCGTGGAGCGCTTGCTCACGCGCGCGCCGGCTCGCGGACTGTCCTCACAGCTGATGTGGCTTGATGCGCACTAGACACAATAACGGGTGTAAAAAAGTCTAGGGTCCGACCAAAGGTTCGGTTTCAGTTTCGGCCAAACTAAAAGCATTTATTTCAAATAAACCAATTACAGGCACTTTCGAATTGTCAAGGGGTCGGTCAGTCAGAAAGATGAAGCTAGTTGCCCAGTCCAAATCGTAGTAGGTACCTATGGAGAAGAATGGGCAAGAAACTCCATGGGCACTCTTTTAAATCAAAATAGTGGTTACATAATTCATGTTGAAAATTATACATGTGAGAACGTAGAAAGACGTGCACGTCAAAAGCGTCCGTAGTAAAAAGATAAAAACAATTCAGGAATCAAAATAAGCCGTGGCAGCTAAGACATGACCAGTGCCTACTGACAGCGCCCGTTCACGAACATGACGTATGCATCAGCACCATTCAGCTCAACCATTTTGAAGGGAATTCAATGATCCAATACACACGCCACCACCAGCGACACATTTGAGTGAGCATGACATACTCTCAGCCGCCAGGGCACACTCAAGTCAATGAAAGATGAACCTAGTAACCCTTATAGTAGGTACATAGTGCTCACACATGTGCTATGCAATTATACAATACTAAGAGATTGAATTTATACAATGCAAAGATATATTGTACAACCTTCATCAGCTCCAACAATATCTTCGAATGCTAATTAATTAGTTTACGCGCCCTTGTGGAGCAGGACCAGCCCTGAGCCAAGCATTTTTGTCAGCGATATAATCCCCCAACTTATAATATGCTTGGCTGTATAGTGTGCGTTTTATACAATATTTAAATTTCGTTTCATTCAGTTAGAGTATGTGGGGAGGTATTTTATTGTAACATTTTAAACAGTACCCCATGAAGGATGAGTCTACTTTAGCAAGTCTGAAACCTGGTTGAACTAATTGGTCCCTATTTCTAGTCCTTTAGTTGTGTCTTTTACCTCTTTTACTGAAAAGATTTATATTTTTCCGTACGTACTCATGATGTTTTAAAATATGTATTGACAAGGAACCGTCTTGATGTTAATGTCTTTAAACAGTTCCCTTAGAGAATCGCGCCTGCGGAGGCTGTATATTGCTCTGGTGGCTCTTTTCAGCAGAATAAAAATAGACTCAATATCGGCAGCCCGTCCCCATAATAAAATACTGTAAGACATGATCCTATGAAAATAACTGAAATAGACTAGCCTCGCGGTATCTACATTAGTAAATTGACGGATTTTTCTTACAGCATATGGTGCTGAACTTAACCGTCCTGCAAGAGATGTTAAATGAGGACTCCATTGCAGCCTTGAGTCTAGCGTTATCCCCAGGAAAACAGTTTCATCGACAAATTCTAGTTTCTCACTACTTTTAACATTCGGTAAAGCAAATCTTATGCATTTAGTTTTTTTCACATTTAATACTAAATTATTAGCAGTGAACCGATGTGTACCTGCAGTAGGGCATTATTTACGTTGTCAAGATTTGATATACGTCTATTTATCTTAAAGATTAAAGAACTATCGTCCGCAAATAACACCATTTGTGGTTGGTTTTCTAATAAATGGGGTAGATCATTAATATATACTAAAAAGAGGAAGGGACCTTATATCGAGCCTTGTGGAACACCCATTTTTACTTTTATATCAAGCGAATTGACACCACTTATTTTGACTTTTTGTTGTCTATCATTTAAATAATATATTACTAAACTAAGCGCGAATTTACCTAGTCCGTAGTGGTCGTTTTAAGAGCAAGGTTTCGTGATCAACGCAGTCAAATGCCTTGGAGAGGTCACAAAAGATCCCTATGGCATCTTGGGCTTCCTGTAAATACGTGTTTCAATAAAGTGACACCGGCGTCAGTCGTACAACGTCCTTTGGTGAAACCATATTGCTAACCGTGTAAGATTTTGTTGGTGTTAAAATGATTAAGCAATTGATTGAGCATTACCTTTTCAAACACCTTGCTGAATACCGGCAACACGGATACTGGTCTATAGTTGTTGGTGTCTTGGCTGTCCCCAGATTTAAAAATTGGTATAGCCTTACTGTATTTCATTAAATTCGGGAACCGTACGTGTACGTCTTATTTACATCGTTCTCACATATAATTATACCTATGTGGCGCCAGCCGTGATCAGAGGACGCACCTGTTTGGAGCGCCCGTGGCTCGCACCTTCGTCGACCGCGCGATGTGTGGACCACGCCGCCTGCGCCCGCGCACCGGCTTCGCCCGCTCGCCGCACGCCAGCGCTGGGGTTCTTTAAACCGCGATCGCTCGGTCATCCGCGCCAGTCGTTAGCCTACTCCGACGGCGAATGCACGCGCTAATCGTACTAAATCCGCAATTACGTTTCCGTATCTAAGTTTCAGTGTTCTATCTAATTCTCGATCCTATAACTTCCTTGTGCTTGTTTCTTCTTATACTTCAAACTGTAAACTATCTATCCTATTAAAATCTTCTATCTTCAACTTGGAAAACGCCTGTCATTTCTTCGCTCACCCTCCAAGTAACCACAAATTGGTGACCCCGACGTGATTAAGATGACGGACCCGAAAGGCGATGGGTGCGGCCCTGAAACCCTGCGTGTGGGAGTACGCGCACCCCCTTTCTGGCCCGAAGAACCTGGATTGTGGTTTGCCCAGATGGAAGGCCAATTTGCGCTCGCCAACATAACCGCCGACGCAACGAAGTTTTACCATGTCATCGGCGTGTTGGATCATCGCTTCGTGGCAGAGGTCAAGGACATCATCACCAACCCCCCCCCCCCCCCCGGCGAATAAGTACGATAAGCTTAAGGCGGAGTTGATCAAGCGTTTATCGGCCTCGCAGGAGCGGAGAGTGAAACAGTTGCTAATGCATGAAGAGTTGGGGGACCGGAAGCCGTCCCAGTTTTTCAGGCACCTGCAACATTTGGCTGGACCGGCGGTACCTGAGGAATTTCTGAGAACGCTGTGGTCTAGCCGGCTACCAAATAATGTTCAGACTATCGTGGCTTCTCAAGCGGATTTACCCATAGACAAAATGGTGGACTTGGCGGATAAGGTTCACGAAATCGCGCCGACCGGCGTCCAACACGTGGCGAGTGCGGCGGCCCCGGTGACATCTACCCTCATGGAAGGTATGGAAACGCGAATCGGCGAGTTAACCAGGCAAGTAGCTTTACTCGGTCAGCAAGTGAGTGCAATGCATATGCAGCGTCATGAACGCTCCCGCCAGCGATCTAGGAGTAGAAATACTAGACATAGGTCTACATCACGCTCCCGTCAGCCGCCTGAAAACCACCCTCATTGCTGGTATCATTATGTTTATGGTTCGCAGGCGAAGAAATGCCGGCAGCCCTGTCAGTGGTCGTCGGAAAACTCCATGGGCAGTCGGAAGTAGCGGCCTTCCACTGCGCAACCCATGCAGGCCGTATTTTTGTAACGGACCGACATTCGAAGGTGATGTTTCTGATAGACACCGGGTCTGATTTATGTGTTTTTCCACGTTCAGCAGTAAGAACGCCCTGCACGAGCACGAAATACGGCCTAACAGCTGCGAACGGGACTGCCATCAATACGTATGGCCCGATACAATTACACTTGGATTTAGGACTGCGCCGAGCATTTCCATGGCAATTTACCATTGCGGACATATCGAAGCCGATTATAGGAATTGATTTCTTAAAGTTTTATAATCTGAGTATAGATTGCCGCAACCATAGACTGATAGATGGCATCACATCTCTCTCCGTACCTGCATCGCATCAGAGGATACCGGATGACGTGGCGTCTGTCAAGACTGTCGCCGGTGAGTCAGAATTTCACCAGCTACTGCGTGAGTTTCCGGAGGTGACCCGACCTGCAGGTACTATGCGTGAACCTAAACACAATACGGTGCATTACATTAATACTGCCCCTGGACCACCGGCAGCAAGTAAGCCTAGGCGGCTAGATCCAGACCGTTTAAAAATAGCCAAAAAGGAGTTCCAAGACATGCTGGCTAACGGCACGGCCAGGCGATCAGACAGCCCGTGGTCTTCAGCCCTACATTTAGTTAAGAAGAAGGATGATGGATGGAGGCCTTGCGGTGACTACCGCGCACTCAACGCACGCACAATTCCTGACAGATACCCGGTGCGGCACATTCAGGATTTCTCGCATCAGCTCTCCGGCAGCACTATATTCTCTAAAATTGACATGGTTAAAGCATATAATCAGGTGCCGATTTATGAACCCCACATACCAAAGACGGCGATAACCACACCGTTCGGGTTATTCGAATTTCCCTATATGACCTTCGGTCTAAGGAATGCGGCACAGACATTCCAGAGGTTTATGGACGAGGTGCTTGCTGGGTTAGACGAGTTCTGCTTCTGTTATTTGGATGACGTTTTGTGTTTTTCCCCCACTCCAGAGCTGCACAAAAAGCACCTGCGACGACTGCTAGATCGCCTAAAAGAGTATGGAGTATTGGTGAACTCGGCGAAGTGTGTCTGGGGACAGCCAGAGGTAACATTTCTTGGCTTCAATGTTTCTGCTTCCGGTACCCACCCACTTGACACTAAGGTACAGGCTATCCAGGACTTTCCAGTACCACAAACTGTGAAAGAACTACGAAGATTTCTGGGTATGTTAAATTTTTATAGGCGCTTCATACCAAACGCAGCTAAGGCACAGGCACCGCTTAACGCTATACTGGCTGGAGGCAAAGTCAAGAAGAACCAGCCTGTTGAAATGACGCAGACACAGCTTGTCGCATTTTCTGAGTGCAAGGGAGCGCTTTCCCATGCTACGCTTTTGGTTCACCCGCTTACTAACGCCGAGCTTTCTATGATAACGGATGCTTCAGATCTATCAATAGGAGCCGTGCTACAGCAACGAAATGGTGAACAGTGGGAACCACTGGGCTTCTTTTCCAAGAAGTTAAACCCAGCTCAGAAGAAATACAGCCCCTACGACCGCGAGCTGCTGGCAGTCTACGAAGCTATCAGGTATTTTCGTCACATGGTGGAGGCCCGGAACTTTGTTGTTTTCACAGACCATCGCCCGTTCACGTATGCCTTTACAACACCACGAGAGAACTGTTCACCAAGGCAGTACAGATATTTCGACTACATAGCTCAGTACACAACGGACATACGTTATATACCTGGTTCCGAGAATGTAGTCGCGGATACATTGTCCCGAATAGAGGAGGTACGAGTACCTAAAGGAATTGATTATCAGGCGCTTGCACGATGTCAGAACACTGATCCAGAACTACAAAGCCTCCTTAGAAGTGGATCCTCGCTTAGGTTGGAAAAGGTTAGAATACCCGACACAGACATCGAGGTCTACTGTGACGTTACGGTAACACCACTGTTCACGCATACATGGTGTGACTCATAGTCCACGCCAGGGGACGCGCGGAGAGCGCGGTGCGGCGCGGGACGACACCCGCGGCAGCGAGCGGGCTGGCCGCCGCACGCACCTCACTCCAGTACCGAGCACAGTCGTCGACGCGCGCACATACTTGTTGTCACAATAGATCACTCCAACATTGTACTGATTACCAGATTATAAGAGTTTACAGTTCATTTTACCTTTCATTTACAAACCTTTAGTTAGGTTCTTAACATTTTGGTCCTTCGAGTTTCTTTTTTTTAATCCGCGTAACGTATTTGTACGAACAAAGAGAACGTTTGCGCGGTGGCAGTACGGGCGACGTTGGAGGACTTTGATACGACGAGTTCAAAAGCGCCGTGTCACTACAAGCCGCATTTAATGGCAGACAAGTTTGCTGTTGGAGTCGTCTAGATTAAGCGAGGAGAGGACGTCTACAAGTTCCCGAGGTCTTCACGTCGACGGTGGTCCAGTCTCGACTACATTGGTCGAACCCGCCGAGACATTTTCTTGCTTCGTGGGAATCAACACAGTCCGCCTTGTGGATAAAGATAAGCATATTTGTGTATCGTTCCAAATTCCTTTCGATTGACATTCCAGTTTGAATTCAAAATTCAAAAATTTCCGTTGCAACCGTTTTTCAGTTTGAGTTTGAGTCATCAAGTGATTGTTTACATTGTTTTATAGTGTGTTCATATTAGTTATAAATTGTATCAAACTATTTCTTATTGTTGCACCGGCCGACGCTTTCTTTAATATCGAGTGAGCTTCAGGGTCACGCGCCTATTCATTGCAAGAAACATCTGTTTGCTGTTTATTATCATACTACCTACTTGCCTAACACTTTTTACTTTTTCATCTGCGTTTTATAACTTATTGCTTCTTCCTATTTAAAATTAGTTTCTTATAATGGCTACAGCTGAGGAACTATTAGTAAGAAAACGCAGTGCTATGAAAGCTAAGCTTACGAATTTCTGCAATTGGGTAAACGTGCTTATGAGTTGCGAATCAATTTCTAGTTTGCAGCGCATTGAGCTGGAAGGTCGCCTTGGTAAATTTGAAGCCCTATATGATGAATTTGATCACTTGCAGTTGGAAATCGAGGTGCTCTCGGACAAGCCAGACGAGGCGTACCGGGAGCGTACCAAGTTTGAGGAGCGGTATCACGCAGTGGCAGCACAGGCGCGCAGTTTGCTCACCAGTGCTGATGCCGGCATTGACGGCGGGTCTGTAGCGGGCTCAGCAGACAAAAACACAGGTGCATCGTTCCGTCAAAATTTTGTACGCTTACCTAAAATTAATTTACCTCATTTCGATGGTAGCTATCAGTATTGGCTAGAGTACAGGGACACGTATCTTTCTCTTATACATGGTAGTAGTGCAATCGATGACATTAGCAAGTTCCATTACTTACGTGCATCGCTCAAAGGAGATGCTCAACAAATAATAAAAAATATAGATTTCAAAGGCGAGCATTATCAATTGGCTTGGGATTTGCTATGTGAGCGATATGACAATAGTAGGCTTTTAGTAAATAATCACGTGCAGGCTCTGTTTAACATTCCAGTAGTGCCTAAAGAGTCTTTTGTAGCCTTACGTCAATTGGTTGATAGTATAAATAAGCAAATTAGGGCTTTGAAATCGTTGAACGAGCCCACTGATCAGTGGAGTACACTGGTGGTGTTTATGATGAGTAGTCGACTTGACAAAATTACTAACAGAGACTGGGAAGAATATCGCAATACTTTACCCAAATCTCCTACTTTGTCAGAATTTTGTTCATTTGTTAGTAGGAGGGCTGATTTGTTGGAGACAGTTGAACATAGTGAATCGGCAAAAGAAAGGGTAGACAGTAGCACTAACAGTCACATAGTAGACGTACAAAATACTAACATAAGCGATAATTTAATGAATAACAAAATTAATAACAAAAAATATACAAAAGATTTTAAATGTCCGTTGTGTAAAAAAGATCATTTTATGTATGTGTGCGATGAGTTTCGTAAGTTGTCACTAGAAAGTCGTTTGGCAAAGGTGAAGGAGCTTAATGTGTGCTTTAATTGTCTACGTACTGGGCATTCAAGTAAACGTTGTAAATTGTCCCACTGTAAATATTGTAATCGCAGACATAACACGCTTTTACACGTAGAACAGACTAATTTAAACGTACAAGATCCAATGCCTAGTGTTGCTTTACCTAGTTTGCTTACTGACATTTCTGGAGGTGCACAATTACAAAAAGGCACGTCTGAAAACGTTGTTTTGTCAAGTGACATTGCAGACAGTACTACCCGTTATGTTTTACTCTCCACAGCTCTGGTGACAGTGGTCAGCAACCGAGGTGAGAAGTTCGACGCCAGGATCCTGCTTGATAACGGTAGCACAGCCAACTTTATCACTGAAACACTGTGTCACAAGCTGGGATTGCCTAGACGTAACGCTAACTCCACAATATCAGGTATAAACAAGCAAACATCTAATAGCACACAGTCTTGTAGATTTACAATTCAGGCTCGAAATGGTGGCTACAGGGAGACTGTCACTTGTATCATATTGCCTGAAATTACTAGAATGTTGCCGTCTTCAGCTATTAATCTTAGCAACATCAACATTCCAACAGACATTCAATTAGCTGACCCATCCTTCTATATTCCATCTGTAATTGATATTCTTGTTGGCGCGGAAGTGTTTTGGAATGTCTTAGGTTCCTCTTCTATAAATTTAGGTAGGAATCAACCCAAACTTCACGAAACAAGACTTAGATGGATAGTTTCGGGACCAGTTCCATTGCGATCATTCTCTAAAAACCAGTCACACTACTGCAACGTGTCTATGGATGAACTAAATAGTAACCTCAACAGGTTTTGGGAATCAGACTCTGTACCATCCAAGTATGCTCTGTCACAGGAGGAACGTGCGTGCGAAGAAAGTTTTCGTCATAATACGACTCGGAATGATCAGGGTCACTTTGTTGTGACAATTCCTTTAAAGGACAACCCTAACATTTTAGGTGAGTCATATGAGATGGCTAAACGTCGATTTCTATCACTGGAGCGTCGTTTTCTGCGTGACCCAAGTTTCAAGGAGCTTTATGTTGCCTTCATGCAGGAGTACGAGCGTCTTGGACACATGACAGACAATCAAACGTCTAGGAAGCCTCATTTAGGTGACAATGTTGAATATTTCTTGCCTCATCATGGGGTCGTTAAAGAGTCCAGTTCGACAACGAAACTACGAGCAGTCTTCGATGCCTCAGCGGCAACCACGTCGGGCGTCTCACTCAATCAAATCCAGATGGTTGGTCCGACTATCCAAGAAGATCTACTATCAATCCTGTTAAGATTTCGGCAATACAAATATGTCATCTCTGGAGACATAGCTAAGATGTATCGTGCCGTTGCTGTTACACCTTCACAACGTGCTCTGCAGCAAATCATTTTCAGGACAGATCCAAAGTTACAGTTAAAGACGTACAGTCTTAATACTGTGACCTATGGCACAGCTTCCGCTCCATACTTAGCAACAAAGTGCTTAGTCAGCTTGGCTGATGCCGCTAACAGTACTACCGCCAAATTCAATACGTCAATTGAACGTGACTTCTACGTCGACGATTACCTGTCCGGAGGAAATTCAGTTTCAGACGTGGTAGAAATGGTCAAGGAGGTTATATCTGTCTTAGCATCAGCGAATTTTCATATACGAAAATGGCAATCTAATAATTCGACAATTTTAGATCAGGTTTGTAACAGTTCAGCGGTTTTGGATTGTCTAAAATTGTCTGAAGATAAGAACGCAGCATCGAAAACATTAGGTTTACGTTGGATGTGCGAGGCAGATTATTTGGCGTTTTCTATCTGTATTGATGCTGAGAAACAGGTGTCTAAACGCCAAATTTTGTCAGTCATTAGTCAAATATTTGACCCATTAGGCTTGGTTGGTCCATGTGTAGTCGAGGCGAAAATCGTAATGCAGAAATTGTGGTTAGCCAAGTGTGACTGGGATGAGCAGGTGCCAGAACTTATATGCAATTTTTGGTACAATTTTGTTAACACTCTTCCATGTTTAAATAATCTACGAATTCCAAGATGGGTTGTATGTGACAATGCGATATCGCATGAAATTCATGTGTTTACAGATGCATCGGAGAAAGCTTTCGGTTGTTGCGTGTATCTCCGGTCGGTGGACAGGCAAGGTTCAGTTAAGGTACAACTTTTTGCATCGAAAAATCGTGTTGCACCAATAAAACCCACTACCATTCCACGTCTCGAGCTCTGTGGGGCGTTGTTAGGTACAAGGCTGTGTGTTAAGGTTCAGAGTTCTATTACTTTGCCT
Organism: Brachylomia viminalis; assembly: GCA_937001585.2. Classification (NCBI taxonomy): domain Eukaryota; kingdom Metazoa; phylum Arthropoda; class Insecta; order Lepidoptera; family Noctuidae; genus Brachylomia; species Brachylomia viminalis. Next base: position 2,737,532 of record OW443303.2, on the reverse strand, counting down.
GTAACTACGTGCCGGTTTTGGTGTGATTCAACAATAGTGTTGAGTTGGCTAGCTATTTCACCGAGTCTATTAAAACCTTTCGTGCGTAATCGAGTCAATGAGATACAGGAGAGCACTGCAGGTCATACGTGGAGTTACGTGCCGTCTAGAGACAATCCGGCAGATCTTGTTTCTCGTGGGCTGAAGGCTGACCTTATCAGCGAGTGTTCTTTATGGTGGTCAGGCCCACAATTTTTGTTAAATAACGAAAAAGACTGGCCAGCTATGCCCAATAAAACTGTGAAACTGGATCTGCCAGAAGTCATTACATCTAACTTCACAGATCACTCGTTTCTCACAGATTCACAAAATCATGTACATTCCTCTTACTTGTATCCATCATTCATTCATACACTACTCCATAAATATTCAAATCTAAATCGTTTACAAAGAGTGGTGGCCTACATACTTAGATTTGTTTATAATTTAAAAAATAAAACCAAGTTACAAAAGACACTATCCAATCAAGAACTTCAAGATTCTTTGAATTTCATTTTATGTCGAGCTCAAATGGAGATGTTTTCTAAGGAATATGCTATTCTTAAATCTAGCAAGACTTTGCCTCGTAAGAATAGACTTATTTCTCTAAGTCCCTTTGTTGACAAAGATGGTCTCATTCGTGTAGGAGGGAGACTTGATAATTCTCCTTACGATTACAACATCAAGCATCCAATTTTGCTATGCTCTAAGCATCATGTTACTAAAATCATTTTTTATAAATATCATAAAGATTTGTTACACGCTGGCCCTCAGTTATTGATAGCAAATATACGACAAATGTATTGGCCTCTTGGCGGCAGAAACCTTTCTAAATCTATTGTGAAACACTGCATTAAATGTTTTAAATATAAAAATCAAAATGTTCAACCAGTCATGGGACAGTTGCCTACTAGTAGAACTCACTTAGAGTTCCCATTTTTGAATTGCAGTGTAGACTATGCCGGGCCAATATTGATAGCGGATCGAAAGGGGCGAGGGTGTAAGCTTGTAAAAGCGTATCTATGCATTTTTGTTTGTCTTGCAGTTAAAGCTGTTCATATCGAGCTCGCTACAGACCTTACTAAGGAAGGCTATATGGCTGCTTTAAACCGTTTCGTTGCTCGTCGTGGCAAACCCAAGAGCATCTTATCAGACAACGGTACTAATTTTACCGGCACTTGTAATGAATTGCGACAATTCTTACAAGATTCAAATATTTCCTATGTAGTTGCACAAAGAGGCATTGAATTTAATTTTGCCCCTCCATACTCTCCACATTTCAACGGCATTGCTGAAGCTGCCGTTCGTTCTACTAAACACCACTTGAAAAGACTATTACAGTTAACACATTTCACATACGAAGAATTAATCACTTGTTTGACTCAAATAGAAGCTGTTCTTAACTCACGTCCTCTCACACCACTTTCCTCTGATCCACTAGATTTCACTGTCCTCACTCCTTCACATTTTCTGATTGGACGATCACTTATGGCTGTTCCGCATCCACAGGTGACTGACATAAACATCAGCCGCTTGGAGCGCTATCACAGGGTGGAGCATATAAAACAGCATTTTTGGAAGCGGTTCCATTTAGAATATATTTCTCTGCTCCAACAAAAAACAAAATGGACGTCATCTACAGGACAACTGGCAGAAGGAACGTTAGTTCTCATCAAGGAGAGAGGACAACCGCCATTGCTGTGGTCACTGGGACGTGTCACGAAGGTCTTCCCGGGGAACGACGGAACAACGCGTGTGGTCGAAGTGAAGACTAAGAAGGGGACGTTACTACGTTCCTTTAATAATATTTGCCCACTTCCTCTAGATTGAATGCTTCAACCCGGGGAGGATGTTCACGCATACATGGTGTGACTCATAGTCCACGCCAGGGGACGCGCGGAGAGCGCGGTGCGGCGCGGGACGACACCCGCGGCAGCGAGCGGGCTGGCCGCCGCACGCACCTCACTCCAGTACCGAGCACAGTCGTCGACGCGCGCACATACTTGTTGTCACAATAGATCACTCCAACATTGTACTGATTACCAGATTATAAGAGTTTACAGTTCATTTTACCTTTCATTTACAAACCTTTAGTTAGGTTCTTAACAACCACCACGACCGTATATTACGCCGAAATTCCGTCGTCAGGCGTTCGATTCGCTACACAACTTGTGTCACCCCGGAAACACAGCTACAGTGCGACTGGTGGCACAGAGATTCGTTTGGCCAGGGATGCGCAAACAATGTAGAGAGTGGTCCCGTGAATGCCTAAGGTGTCAGGGCAGTAAAGTGACACGACATACCTTTGCTCCTCTTTCCCAATTTCCTGTCACAACATCAAGGTTCTCCCATATCCACCTTGATATCGTCGGCCCTTTACCTATCTCTTATGATTACAGGTATTGTCTCACTGTCATCGACAGGTTCACCAGATGGCCTGAGGCGTACCCCATCAAAGACATCACGGCTGAGACCTGCGCAACAGCGCTGGTGTCCGGCTGGATCGCCAGATTCGGTTGCCCGCTCAAAATAACAACTGATCGAGGCACACAGTTCCAGTCACACCTCTTCCGAGCTGTCGCTGCCATTGTTGGCGCACGCCACTACAGCACAACCGCCTATCACCCAGCTGCGAACGGTATGGTCGAACGTCTGCACCGACACATGAAAGCAGCCATCATGTGTCACTCTACTCCGCATTGGACCGAAGTTCTTCCACTAGTACTTCTGGGGATACGAAGTGCATGGAAACCGGACATCGAAGCATCGCCAGCAGAGCTGGTCTATGGCGAACAACTGCGGCTACCAGGGCAATTCATCGCACCAACTGATGACTACAAGTCATCTGACGTCACTGACCTTGCAACGCGCTTACGAAGTCGCATGGCCAACCTCACACCGAGGCCTGCATCCTGTCACAGAAAAGGTCCATTTTACGTACCACATAGTCTCAGCGAATCATCTCATGTGTTCTTGCGGCAGGATTTCGTTCGAAGACCGCTAGAACCACCGTATGCCGGCCCGTACAAAGTCATACAGCGCCAACCCAAATATTACAGGTTAGACGTACGTGGTAAAGAAGTTACCGTCAGCGTTGATCGGCTGAAGCCGGCCTATGTCATTCAGGAAGCAGACGATCAGCCATCATCAGCTCCTGAGCCACCAGCTCTACTTCCCGTTACAGCAAAGGAAGAAGAGAGGAGGACGAGATCCGGGCGTCGGGTGCACTTCCCAGATTATTACCGCCCGCAGTAGCGGTCTAAGCGGGGGAATACTGTGGCGCCAGCCGTGATCAGAGGACGCACCTGTTTGGAGCGCCCGTGGCTCGCACCTTCGTCGACCGCGCGATGTGTGGACCACGCCGCCTGCGCCCGCGCACCGGCTTCGCCCGCTCGCCGCACGCCAGCGCGGGGGTTCTTTAAACCGCGATCGCTCGGTCATCCACGCCAGTCGTTAGCCTACTCCGACGGCGAATGCACGCGCTAATCGTACTAAATCCGCAATTACGTTTCCGTATCTAAGTTTCAGTGTTCTATCTAATTCTCGATCCTATAACTTCCTTGTGCTTGTTTCTTCTTATACTTCAAACTGTAAACTATCTATCCTATTAAAATCTTCTATCTTCAACTTGGAAAACGCCTGTCATTTCTTCGCTCACCCTCCAAGTAACCACACCTATATTCAACATTAATGATGTAACTAATATTTATGTAACAATATAATTTAAAAGAGTGTCCATGGAGTTTCTTGCCCGTTCTTCTCCATACGTACCTACTACGCTTTGGAATGGGCAACTAGCTTCATATTTCTGACTGACCGACCACTTGACAATTCAAAAGTGCCTGTAAATGGTTCAATTGAAAATAAATGCTTTGAGTTTGAGTTTGAGTTTGATCTACACACGAATTAAATATTACAGCTAAGTATGGTGCTATAGTCTCGATTATCTCAAAATATCGGGTTTCGGCCTAAAGTGACTTTGATAGAATATGAACGATTGACAGATAGACAGACATCGTAGACTTAGTAATCGGGTTCCGTTTTCACTATTTTTCTAGAAAACCCAACAAAAAAATGTGTTTATTTTTAAATAGAAGTCATTAAGGTTCTTAACAGACATGCTGCTTTTAATATCAGCGAGTAGGGATTTACAATTTTTTTGGAAAATTGATACAAGCTCTATGGGCAACAACAGATGCATCTTAGCGACTGTGCGTTCAGTCACAATAGCAGAATCAGCGATTACTTCAGCGCGTTCCGTTAGAGTACGGTTTATAAATTGCATTTTCTAACGATGATAATTTCTATTGTTTGTCGGAGAAATAAATCATTGTCACTAGGTATATCGAGCTTTCGAAAAGCGATTAAATCGCTGTTTGCTAATACTAAACTTATGCGGTTTTAAGAGTTAAATCAAGCATCTGAAAAAATACTAAATCGATAATCGCAAAATCTAACAGTAGCACATCTGCTAAGTCATTTTGCAATTTTGTTAAGTATTTTTTTCTTTGGATAAAATAAATCTGATTTGCAAATTAGCCGTTAATCTAATTATTTGTAACAAATATAAGTACGAAAACGACCCGTCGACTAACAAAATTTTTCTTAACTTCATACAACAGTTTTAGTTTTGGCAGAAACTAGAAGAGGAGCCGAAGGTTCGGTAACGGCTTCAGTTTCTGCTGAAAATCGTGTTTCGGCCGGACACTAAAATAGTCGCATAATGAAGCCGAAAGTCACTTATACTCGCCGTCACTGCGGTCCAACTTTTTTTTATGAAAGCAAGTTTTAAATGTATGTATGACTTAACTAAGGCTTTTTGGATTTCAACGAGGCATACAACAGAACTGTAGGTACCTACAGGTCACTTCGAAGGTACCTACCGGTCATATAAGATTTGAGTATTGACACGAAAAAAAGAAGAAGAATAATAGAAAAGAACAAGGTGTAGTCGAACTCATAATTGCTTTACTGCCTAGGTTGAATGTCACTTGCATGACATGAAACGTCAAGATCTATAAAGAATGTGACAGATAGTGTCAACCTAAGTGAAATTTGAATCTACTTGGAGTTTTTGTCAAAAGTTCGGAAAACAATTAGGAGGATTTGACTTAGCAAAGGATAATTATTAAAGAAAGGAGTTATATTTACCGTTCCAACCGCTTCCACCATGGTTTGGATATCAGTCTCGCGAGCAGGTCTGGGCGCGCGCGGGCGGCCCGCATGCGGGTCACGCATCAGTGGACGACGCGACCTGACGGAATCACATTTAAACGTAAATGACACGCTCTCATTGATCCCTGACTTTTTGATACCTGTTGAGCCTTTGCCTCGATGATGGGCAAAAGTATTGCCAAAGTTGAGGGAGGATATATTTTTATGGTATAATGTTGGGATCACTCGGCGTTGTTAACCTTATGAAAATGAACAGGATGAAAATGAACAGGGAGATGTTAGCGTGTAATCCTAATATTGTAAAATATAAACAATAGCTACAGCGCAGTGTGAAGGGTTGTTTACGCCAAAAAGCTTAAAGTGGTCGATTATCACGTGAACATCACGTAAAAACTTGCGTTGGGTTGGAATAATCTTAGTAACATTGAACTTGATCAAGTTAGCATTACCCCGATGAGGGGTAGCGTTCGAAAACATTCACAAAACAGAGATAAATACCTTTTTTTTTGTTTTGCGGTTTTTTTTAGAAACATAATAATGATGTAGATAATGTACTAAAAGCTAAAAAATAATTAGGTAGGTCCTAGGTACCAGTAATCACACCACTCTCGGGCATTGATCAGATTCAAAAATAAAATCGCGGGGCGTAGCGTAACCTGAGTAAATATTTAAATAGCATTTATAATGATACGAGCAGTTGACTGTTGATATATTTATAATGATACGAGCAGTTGACTGTTGATATATTTCACGCGCCGCACGATTTTATTTTTGATTCTGATTAATGTCCTAGATTGATGAAAGGAGTGGTGTGATGACTGGTACCTAGGACCTATCTAATTAGTTTTTAGCCTTTAGTGCATTATCTACATCATTATTATCTTTCTTTTCTACAAAACCGTTTAACTTAAAAAGAAAACTTAGTTCATTTTCAAGTTTTTATTTCGTTACTTAATACTTCTCATTCTATTAGGTTCATTTAGTGCCTCATTATTACAACTTTCTTTCCTGTCAATTTGTTGCAGTCTAACTCCTCAATACATTATCCTTCCAAAGACTAGGTACTCGACTCAGTGCTACGTAAGCTTTTCGTTCCTCAAACAAGAGCCTAAATACAAAACTGCGTGGTCTACAGTGCTGCCTTACATTTTGTAGACAGTTGAAGGCTAATTATTTATTATAGACTGTCTCAACTCTATGGTTCGCCATGCACTGTGTTCGACTTGTTAATCCCTTTAATTTTACCAAAACGAAGGGGATTGAATCAAATATGAAATTCGCTATACCTACGCGGCCATCCAAGATTTGGAATGTTTCATGATGTATTCTGCTAGTCAAGCCCTATCATTTGATATCCATATTGAGGGGGTTGTGAAAAAATTTGTAATCCGCCATTATGTGGCGGCAGCCGTCTGGGATTTACAATGATACTGAATATATTCAGTTATCATCATATTATCATCAAAACTACAGGTGAGTACCAAATATCAGATCAATCTGTCAACAGGAAAGGGGTAAAATTTCAATGACTAAATTTGACCCAAAAAAAAAACAGGGCAAGTTAAATAAAACCGTTTAAAAACAGACATGTTTACAATAAGGAAGGAATTCAATAAGAAATAATACACAAAAAATAACAAACAAAACAAGTAAGAATAACAAATAATAATCGAGAACCAGTTCTAGTTGATCAAGCGTAATTACTTAATAAGTAATGAAAGCAAGACGAACCTTCTCGTGCTCTTGGGTGCCTCAGCGTTCTTGTCACCCGGTCCTCTCTTCAGGTTGATATTGGTACCAGTACCAATGCGCATCTTTGATGAACTTCTGCATGAAGGAACGATGAGCATTCATACACTTTATAGAAACTTTTTGGAAGGTTAAGACTTAACACCAAGGCTTGCAAAATCTATAGACATAAAACTTATTTTTATGCGCATTTTCAATCTCACCCCTCCAGATTAGGGCTAGAAAGCCGATCGCAAATAAGACAACCCAAAAAAAAACGCAAAAAAAACAAATCAAATAATATAAAAAAAAAACAATATTTATGATCTAACTAATTAATCAGCTAATTCATTTATAATGATGGTGACCTGTAACCGGGCTAACCTTCTACATCTTTTTTCGTACTGTAAAATAAACTTAACTATTATGACCTGAATTGTGTGGCTAAGTCCAAGAGGGATACCGTGGCCCCTGGCGGCCCTTGGCAATGCAACTGAAGGAACACGGGTGGGTTTTAGTCAGTAAGAGTCTGACACGCTTCCCGCTCCGCCCAGAGCGGGAAATAACTTCTTTATTTGATGATTTCCCAACCAAAAAAGAAAAGAAAAGACGCACGGGTCGATCGAAGGTAAAGCTACGCTTGCTGAGGTCGATCGGTGGATGGGTGACCATTCATTACTTATCGAGTCCCTCCATGCCGCAGAAAGCACGTTAAACCGTTGGTCCCGGTTGTATTTGTAGATCTTTGACAGGAGTTACGAGTAGTCGCGAAACCCGAAAGTACCTAATAACTGGGTTGTGGAAGTCAGATAGGCAGCCGCTCCTTGTAAAATACTGGTATTCTACTGCATCCCGTTAGACTGGAAGCCTAGGCAGATGGTGATGGACTTTAATGGTATTTACGGTACTTATTATTATATGCTATAAGCTTACCCCATTTGGTTGTCTTTGGAGCTAGTATTCGACTTCGCATGGAGGTTCAGTCGCACGGTGTCCATGGAATACATCGATAATTGTGACTCGGTACCTAATAATAAACACATACAATAAAATAGTTTTATATATTTATAAAAACCTTACTATTTTCGAATATTTGAAGAAGTAGTTGGCATATAATACAAATAGAACTTGTCAAAGTCAAAGTCAAAGCATTTATTTCAAATATGCACATAAAAGGCACTTTTGAACGTCAACATTTACATTTAAATATAATTGATTCTAGTCGCCCCTTCCAAAAGGTCCATCGTTCATCGTCGTCCATCTCCATCGTTACTCTTTTAAAATGTGTTACAATACTTTGTATACATTAATTATATGTGAAGACGATGCACCTATAATAAAAATTACCCTACCAAAATAGGTAAAAAGAATTTAATAAATGTAGCAACGATAAATAAGTTAATTAAGTGATAGATACATGGTGTTCACATATTTACAAACATTGTAAAAGTATACGATTTCCCAAATTATGTAACCATTGTGATTTGTGTAAGTATATTATGACCAAATGTATGAACGTGGATAAAGAAAAAGAGTAGTACGTATAGCGGGAAATAAGTAAGAATCGTGGCAAGTAAGTAGATACAGTTCTGTAGTTTTCGCCTACCATCACATGGGTGACCGCTTCCGCCTCCGCTAAGATGGCCTCGGTTACATCCCTATTTGTTCCATACAATATGAGGTATCGAGACGTGTGACTTACCACTTTTAATGGGATTTCTATTATTCCAGGGTCTCTTCTTTACTTTCGTTTCTTTCTTTGATTTCTTTGAACTGACGCTGTTCTACGAAAAACAAAAATATTATAACTATATGATTGTGAGATTTCCCTGCAAATGTTGCTTGCGCGATTTAGGATTAGGTATATGACATCAGCGGAAGTGGCTATATCTATAACTTGTGGTTCTGTAACTGACTATTTTTTAGGTACTTCTTATCTAATAGAAACATGCTCATTCTTTCCTCCTAGAAAATACATACATTTTCACAAATCTGATCAAATCAGAAACCATAGTTGACAGTAAGAACAATACCTATACAAGAGGAGGTGCCCAGGAACCAAATGCTAAATTTTGAACTTGCTAGGAATAGGACGCGGTATTTCCGCGTCGCTGATTAAAAACGCGCCTAATAGCATAGGTACACTACTAAACTCATTTTTTTGTCCTGTGGATCACTATAAAACTATTAAATATATTGTTTATTCATCAATAATAGCGAAACTTTGGGACGTTTATTGAAAACTATATTCATACGAAACTTCAAACGACTGACACCCGTTTTGTTTCGTCGATTTTTTGTTTTCTATGAACTAGGTGATGTCATAATGTGACATAATAATTATCGACAAGTGCTACTAGAGTATTTAATACCTACACATTTCTATAAAGCATAATAATGTCGTAGGTGTATAACGTATGACTATATTAAAAAAATAGGGTATAAAAGAAGGCCGGAGAAGAAGCCTTTGGCGTACAAAGGATAATCGGCAAAAAAGCATGGAAACTGGTCTAAGCACCAATAACAACCTGACATGTTATTCGATAGGTATTTTATTATAATACAAAACTACTATGGCGGCTCATTTCAAATCGCTGTGTGAAAAATGCAATATCGATGTTTCGTAGGACTGACCTGGCCCTGCAGTCTCGACATAGTTAGCAATCGTTTTCGTTTGCTAAGTCCTAACAATCCAGATGTAACGACATTTGGTGGTCTCCACACTCAAATTTATCGGTTGTTACTGGTATTTTAGGTAGGTACCGGTAGGTAACAACCGATAAATTTGACTGTCGAGACTACCAAATATCGTTAGTTAGTCTCGACATAGTTAGCAATTGTTTTCGGTTGCTAAGTCCTAACAATCCAGATGTAAATGTTGATGTAAATGTTTGGTAGTCTCGACACTCAAATTTATCGGTTGTTACCTACCGGTACCTACCTAAAATACCAGTAACAACCGATACATTTGAGTGTGGAGACCACAAAATATCGTTACAATCTGGATTGTTAGGACTTAGCAACCGAAAACGATTGCTAACTATGTCGAGACTGCCGGCCCTGGACGCTAGATAACGGAACCCTTGAATAGCTACTAGTGAACCACTCGAGTGTCGGCTCATTAGATGTGTCGAATATTCGCAAATGTATGCAATTTGAGAATATTCAAACTAGGACCACTAGAAAAGATTAACGTGAATTCAAGTGTTCCATTATCTACCGTCCAGGTACGTCCTACATAACATCACCATATCTTTTTTGACACAGCGATTTGAAATGAACCGCCATAGTAATGATTGCTCTATATTATAATGCATAGGTATCTAAGGACATAATGTTTGGTTGTTGGATACCTACTGGTCGTGAGGACTATTTTGTCCGGTTCTCCTTATGAAATTTTCTTTCCATAAAATATTGTTTTACAATTAATAAAGTGATCTATCAATAAAACTACTGGAGTAAATTTTTCACAATAAAAACAAACTGATCAAATCATTTTAATCTACTCTATGCGCGGAAATAATATAATTATAATTATTGTAAGATCGATTACCCCTGAACTTAAAATTCATTCAACCACATCAATAAGCCAAATAAAGTTATATACTTAATACAAAATTTCGAGCGGCCGTTGTTGTTTACATCTTTGGCAAAAAGTGTTAATTGTACAATGGTAAAAGCATTGAGCATGGGTAAAAGGCACGATCGGTTTGACCTATCTGTTTATATAAAAACCCCGAAACAAATAATGAGAAAAAAAATTGTCAAATGAATGGCTTGGGATTATAGTATTCACTCGAGCCGCCATGACAGAATGCTCTGTTTGGACGATAAAAAATAATTTAATTATTGTTACTATTTTGCTGAAATATTAATATTTTGAGAGAAATAAACCACAATTAAAATAATTAATCGGTTTTTCAAAAACGGTCAACTGGTCTATTATGCTGTGTTCCCACTATTAAGACTTTTTTTATTTCGCGCGCTACTTTGAAGGAATAAAGTAGAGTTTGAACCTTAACTTCATAATCAAATTCTCAATTCAGAAACCGGGCGCTATGTAGGTATTATAATAATAATAAGTTTATTTATTTCAAAATCAACAGGTTTTCAACAAATCCATTTTAGAGGTCTTCGTTTAAGTATAGAGATACCTGTAACAGAAGACCTCCCTCTTCCATGCTATGTGTACACATACAAAGCCTGTTAATGAGAGAATTAACAAAAATAAATAAAAAATAGTTACCTACAATAACAAAAATTAAACTAGAGATTTTACATAATTATAATTAGTTTAGGTAGGTACTTGAATTCGTAATCTCAGACAATATTACATTTCATCCCCAATTAAAGACAACACAGAGAAAAGCAGAAAAACAATTATTGCAATAGAATTTGAATACTGCTGTTTATAGGTAAGTCATTGAGTTTGCTGTTCCACATTTGATAATTTTATTATCTCAGATTCCGATTTCAACCTATAGCTATGTGTGGAGTGTAAGTTGGAGTGTTTATGTGTTTGAGTGTGCGTGTGTGTTAGAGTGCGTGCGTGTTTTCGTGTGAGGGTGCGTGTGTGTGTGCATTCGAGTGTGTGAATGTGTGTGTGCGATTGTGGAAGAGAAAAAAGGGAAACCAAAAGCATAATTATTATTAGTGTGAAGGATGTGTTAGACAATTGTATATTAATTAGTCCGCGTTTTTATTTACTGCTTGTGTAAGTTATTATTATCATTCTATACGATTGTTATATAACTGGATTTAGTAGTGTCTCAGTTTCTTCATATGAAAGGGTCTTTAGCCATGCAATCATGGTTTTCTTGCATTCGTAATGAGTTTTTTGGTAGATAGGAAGTTTTTTGCTTATAGCGTTATAAAGAAGAGTAGTTTGGGCAGTATATTGCCGTCTTGCGAATGCAGTACGAGCCCTAACAACACTTATGCGACCATAACTCCTTCTTTCCCTGAGAGAACTAGGATCAAATACCGTTGTTTTATGCATTTTTAACGTAGACATCAGAATATATAACTTTCTTACAGTTAAAAGTTCACATAGCTTGTAGAGCTCGTGTGTAGAAAAACGATACGGTTTAAAATGAATAGTTTTGAGAAGGGCACGCTGTGATCTTTCCAGATCCAGGAACTTGGTTTTGGAGGCACCCCCCCAGATAGGAATGCAATAGGTTAGAACGGATCGGGCTAGAGCAGTGTATATTTGTTTAATAAGATTCGCTGAAGCAACATGCCTTAAACATTTAAAGATCCAGATCAATTTTCTGATGCGGTCACTAACCAATGCTACATGATAATGCCAAGAGAGTCGCTGATCAAGTACAACACCCAAGTATTTCGTCTTTTCCACCTTTTCGATAGTCGGACATGCACAATTTGTGTCCTGGATATTGTGGCATTGGTGTATCTTTACACTGAAATTATTGCCAGGCTGCGTTCTATTACTTAGTGAGAAACACATGTAGATAGTCTTTTAGCTATTCAGCGTAAGTAGGTTAGTTCTTAACCAGGAAGCAACTCTAGCCAATCCCACTTCCGTATCCTTCCACACAGAATCCCAACTATCGCCGATAAAGACCAACGCAGTGTCGTCAGCATAAGAGAAGACCTGAGCACCACCTGCCTCCAACTCACATAGGTCATTGATGTAAATTAGAAACAAGGTGGGCCCGAGGACGCCCCCCTGTGGCACTCCGAATGTTATATTCGCGTCGCTGCTTATATACTGGCCAATTTTAAATCTTTGAGTTCTATGTGTTAGATAACTTTTGAATAATTCAAGAGATGTTCCTCTTATGCCTATGTATTCTAGCTTGCGTACAAGAATGGGAACAGAGACTGTGTTGAAAGCCTTTTTTAGATCGAGGAAAACTGAGAGGCATTTTTTCCCGTTATCAAGGTTTTCAGTAATGAGAGATGTAATAGCAGTGACTGCATCTTCAGTGGATTTGGCCTGTTTAAATCCATACTGTGCATCAGATAATATTCTATACTTTTTAAGGAAGTCTACTAATCGTTTGTTTAAAAGTTTCTCTAATATTTTTGATAAAACAGGTAATACTGATATAGGTCTGAAGTTACTGACATCATCTCTGGGCCCACTCTTGTACACAGGCGTAATTGTAGATTTTTTCAAGAGGTTAGGGAAGATGCCTTTACTAAAGCACAAGTTCGCTAGGTGAACAATAATCGGGAGAACCACGTGCTTAGCTATTTTTAGAAATATTGTTGGGATGTTGTCCCAGCCAGGAGCGCTACTTGATTTTAAATTCATAAGTAAATAATGTACTTCGTCTATATCTGTATCCAAGAGAACAAGTGACGTTAATTGATTTTTATATGCTCCTGAGTAAGTCCTAGCATCCGATCTAGTATTCGGCAAGATTTTTTCTGCAAGTTGTTTACCTATTCCTACAAAATAATTATTAACATGATTGACTGCTTCACTGGGTGACGACTTGTCTTCCAATAGCTTAGTGTTATCTGTGTTGGTTTGCTTCATGTAGGTTATGTTTTTAATATTTGACCACAGTTTTTTTACTATTTTTTTACATTTATTCAATGAACACTTACTGCAGAATCGAATCTGTTCAAAAACTCTTCGCATCTGATTGCATACTCATTGACGAATTCATCCACTTTGTCGCACGTCGATAGCAAGTCCTGACAAAAACGAAAAATTTAGTTATTTTGACTAAAACTAAGCAAATACAATAATCTGTGTCGGGATGACGTGATCTTAAATAACATAATAATAATCCATAATCCATGGATTTGTTATTAAATTGGGGAGTTTTTTGAGAGACTTCTCCTTCCCATCGAACGAGGTAGCGGTGAAGGGCGGGCGTTTAAGGGGAATAAGGGGCTGTCTGATGTAATTTTGACGTTCTAAAGTGCAAATTCTCAGCCTAACTTCAATAAAGGTTTTTACAATTTGGATTTCGGCAACAGATTTTGATATAGGCTTTTCTAAATGAAGCAACCACTCGAAGTGTTCACTCACGTCCCTGTACAGGTCGAGGCAGGCGACGAAGTCCCTCGGCGGCGGCACGCGGCGGCACGCGCACGTGGCGTCGCGCGCGGCCGCCAGCAGCGCGCCCAGCGCGGCGGCGCTCTCGCGCACGCAGCACGTCTGCGTGAGCGACTTGTGGAACACCTGGGCAACATACTTAGCATACTATTGACATGCTCAGCCGAAGACGACTGCAACCGCAAGCGACAAATTCACCCAATCGTAATGACACACCGCAGAGACCCGAATGGTTTCTATGTAACTCTATGAAAACATTGAAAACGTTTCCGTAGATGTCAACGTTTTTCGATAATTCGATATGATCAAAAAGTGATGAACGTTCATTTTTTTATTATTCCTTTTTCGGTGTCGTGTGAACGTGGAATGATATGAAAATGTACCTTCACTCGAGGGAAGCGTCTGATAGCCGCTTTAATTTCGTTTCGTTTGCGCAGTGCCTAACAAATAACCTTTGATAGGAAGCATATAAAAGTAGCACAAACCATAAAAGACTGCAGTAGTTTCTGATGCAGCGTCACGATCTTCGTCATCTGCGACTGGAACTGCGTGTGCTTCGCGAACGGCAGAGATTGGCTGCTGTTGCGTTTTATGTCGTGGATCTTGCAACGTAATGGTAAACATATAAATCTTACCATTGTTCTCTTTTGATGATAGATATTGGCGGTCGCAATCTTGCTGACTGGCTCAGTCAGCAAGATTGCTACCGCCAATATCATCAGAAGAAATCAGGGTGTTACTTTGCATCCAGCCAGAACTTCTTATTAGCTAAACAGTACACGGCCAGCAATCCAAAAGATATGTGAATTTTATGATATAGCTTACTTTTAAAGACGGGATTCACTTATTTTTAAAGACAATAATTAACTGATATTAATATTACGATGGACCATGTTGCCTTGATAATTAATGGGTTAATTTGTCACATTATAAGCCTATAGTACTGGTTAAATAATTATTTGAAATATTCCAATAAAAAAAAAAAAACACATTTTTTGGGACTTATTTGTATTCAACAATAATTCCCATTCATTCATTTCGCAAATACGTTCACTACCCCAACACTATAGTTTTAGTATGGTTGCATTATTTTGTTCAGAACTATCAAGTTACTAAATCGATTAAATTCTTAGTATAATGCGCGGCTAGCCAGATATTTAAAATCGATTAATTTACAATGAGAGCAGCAGTTGTCAGCAATACTTTGGGTGTGAATTACCAATCCTAGTAAGTTTCAGCATCCTTACCTGTCTCTGCAGCTGGTACATGTAGACCCTGTTGAACCTGTTGCAGAACTCGGCTGACCTCTTGACCATGCGCGTGATGTCTTCCGCCTCAGACGACAACAGTATGTCGCGACGGTCCAGAGACGTCCTGTTATACATTTAATACTATCAACACGAACTTAGGCCAAGTTCTCGAGGAATATGGATGATTTGGTTACATGTATTTAAATAAGTAAATAGAACTATTTGAGAATAATCGTTATGAAGATGCTTGGTGGAAACTTATCTCCAGCTTGCCTTTCGGATGAGCAATGATGATGAGAATAGATCTATTTATAATTTACCCTTCTCGGGTTTTACGTGAAGCCAGTGATTGTTTGTTTGCGCTCACTGAACCTGTAATGTCTCTTGCTCGTAAAATAGCTAAAGCGTTTGGCGGCAAATAAACATCGGTGGTTGATTTCCATGATCGAACTCTTTTCTAACGAGTTCTACGTTGTCTTTAACCATTTAGAAGGCAGTCACTTTTGGCACAGTAATGAATATAAGACAAAAACTAACAAGAAAATGCAACCTGTTCAGACACGCTAGCCCCTTCCCATCTACATGGAACCACAGAGCTGGTGCGGCTTGTGAAGCGGCTGAAAAAGCTAAAACATGCAAATACAGGGGTCTAGGCTCCGAATATGATTTTGTCCCATTCGGTGTCGAGACCCTTGGTCCGTGGGGTCCTAGCGCTAAAAAGCTTTTTAAGGAAATAGCAAAAAGGTTAGTCGACATCACAGGACACCGAAGAGCTGGCAGCTACCTCGGACAAAGAATTAGTCTAGCTATTCAAAGGGGGAACGCTGTCAGTATCTTCGGAACCTTGCCTAAAGGGACTCCTTTTAATAATATATTTTAGTTTTTATCCTTGACATTGTATTTGATAGTAGTTAACGTTTTCCTTATCTTTTAAAAACTCTCAATTCACAATAAAATTAGTTAATTGACTACTAACATCAAAGCTAGAAGCTCTTCGTTGATCTTCGCTCTTAGTTCTTTCACTCTGGCGCAGTAGATACTGCTCTCGATCACACTCGCTACGTTCTCCGATGATTTACCTGAAATTTAAGTCAATACAACACCAATTCGATATTGGCAATACGACTTATTTGCAATATTGTACAGTCTTTCTCTTAAAGCCAAGTTTATTCCAACGGGTCAGGCAGGCGTGGCAGATACTTTTATTTATTTATTCTTTGTTTCCGAACGGCAAGAAATAATCAAATAGGCTGTATTCGGCATGGATAACTTCTAAATTTGTATATACATTGTATTAAGTAAATCTTTTGTGCGCTTTTCGTGTCTGTCGGTGTGACTGCTTAGTTCTTCTAAACTGAATGTGTGTTTGTGTGTGTGTGTGTGTGTGTATTTGTACATTAATATTTTCGGTTTTTAATACATATTAATCGGGTCGATTGGAGGTTGCCGCGGTCGGTTCCTGGATGAAGACCACCCATTACATATCGAGACCCTTCCGTCGAAGCACAGAAAGCACGTTAATTGATGATTTATGCTAGACCGTGCCGGGCGCGAGCCGTGCCATGTACGAGGCGCGGACGAGCCACAGATCCAAAATTTCACAAGCCGTTGGTCCCGGCTGTCATTCGTGGATCTTTGACAGTCGTTACGAGTAGCTAGGCAGATTGATAATACATATTAATATTTAACATAGCGTATGTATGTAAATAAATAAATAAATAATAAACGTTTTGACATGTCACCACATCAGTACGATTCATTCGTGCGAAGCTGGGAATTTAAAGTAAATATCAACGTCACACTTTATTTACGCTTAGTAGCCGTATAAATTAAAACTGTAACATTTATTCTCATAAACTTAGCCGTTGAAGATGTCACTTACTTGACGATGTTTTGAGGTCGATGTCTCTCTCTGGGGAAGGGTCAGCGGAGGCTCTCGCAGATTCTGATTGTCTCTCACGCACGGTATCTGGGCTACTAGAATCATTCAGGGCCTCGTCTTCTCCTCCTAAAGAAGGGCAACTTGTCATAATGGTGAGAAGAAATAGCTAAGAAAACTTGATGTTTTCTAAAAAAAAATTTGAATTATGTAGCTAAGATATCGTGAAGAAAGACAAGAATCCTTTTCGAGATAGGAAGTCTTAGCATTCCATTATTTTCAACTGAATTAATGAAATTCATGTAATTAAATGTGTTATTCTTCGTTCCTTAATCAGTGTGTGTGTGTTATCAGTGTGTAGCTACAAAACATATTATAGGTACATGGGGTATTTAATTGTAGCTGCGCCTTGATACAAGTAATATGGAACAAAGATTGTAGACAATTGAATGAATTCTTGTCGATGTATTTACACATCTTTTTAAGGCTGACTGTACCTACCTACTACGGCTCATTTTTACGTGACTTATGTTTTTAAAAGCCCAAGAAAATAAGAATTACAGCTAGGCAAATTATATCTCCAGAGTTGGAGTTGATGGAGAAGAGTTGGAACACCACGTAATTTTTTCTCGAATCTTCTACCAGTCCACCAGAACTGTCGGAAATCCTTACCTGACTGGTCATCATCAAATATGTGGAACATGTCGCATTCGTCCCTGTCCATATCATCTGCAAAGGTGACCACACAAGTATGCTGTCCATCCTCTCCGGAAGAATTGTCGCCGGTGCCGTGTTGGGACTGATCCTTTGTACGAGAAGTGGTAATGGAATGAAAAAAAACACGTTTTAGTTAGATGGTAGAACAACTGCTATGCTCAGCTTATGGTCGACTCTTGTACTTTTACATTTCATGGTCTGGGCATGTGATGCGGATGAATGAGGAAAATGTTGTGAGGAAAAGATGGCTATACGAGTAGAAGACGACCAAAGAAATGATGAATGGGCTGTGTGAAAGATGATATAGATAGAAAGGGACTACTGAGATGACAATTAGAAGAGAAGTATGAAAGAAAAAGACATGTTGCACCGACCACAAGTCGATTGGGATAAGGACAGGAGAATGATGATTGTACTTTTAGCATTCCATTTACAAAGGGTGTTAACGAGAAGGTATTTAAGAAAATTGGCTTTCAATTGGCCCAAAGTTACAAAGTGCACATCGATTTGATCATTGCAGCTATTTACGTTACGACTTTGCATAGCATTGTATAAGGGGAATTGGCGCCTAGAACCGTTCTTCTCTGCGGTGGGCAGAGTGTTGTTATAGGACTGCGAGGAATTCTTGCAAGGAAACTAAAGGTGTGCAATATTCTTGGGCAGTCAATTTTATGGTTCATTACTTTGCACACAAGCATTGCGTCATAAGTGCGTCGGCGATTGTCTAGCGAAACCATTTATTTATTTAAAAGTGTTTCAGTCTGGTAATTTTTCAACGTATTTTTTTAATTATTCCGCTAGAAAACGCCAGGTGCCACAGAAAACGCTTAGTGTTTAGCAGAGTGTGTACGTTAGATCACGCTACAATATTCCAAAATGTTTGGAATTAAGCAATTTTATAGTATAATTTTAGTTTTATAACACGTCAACTGTTTAGAATTCCTTATAACAAATCCCAGCGTTATATAGGAGTTTTTTACAACATTATTGTCTATGTGTGGAATAAACGTTAGTGTTCGATCAAATGTAACCCCAAGGTCTCTTATTATTGTGTCCAGTTGCGCAATTTTTACTACATCGGTATAATAGTCTCGGTCATATAGATAATGCTTTCGCGTGTATTTTATACGACAACATTTGCTTGGATTTAGATGCAACTTGTTGGTTTGACAACCTTGCACAAGCCTTTCTAAATCGCTCTGTAGGTCAGAGGCATTATCTTTAGGTATAACTATTTTGACAAATTTTAAGTAATGATAACAAAGGAACGAAAATAATTGGGAAATTATCGGTAATAAATAAATTAAACAAAACTGGCCTTAAATGTAATCCTTGTGGCACGCCAGATGAGATATATCGTAGGGTTGATCGAAAACCGTTGATAGCCTCATAGATAGATCCATCCACAAGATACAAACTCAACTATGAAAGTAACGATCCGGTGTATATATCATATGCTTGTAATTGATGTACTAATCAATATTCCATGTGACCTGTGTGTGTGGTTCGTAAAACAACCGAAGTTACCGACATAGCTTGCAGAGTAAGGAAGCTGAAGTGGCAGTCGGCTGGCCATGTTTGTCCAAGGACCGATGGTCGGTGGAGCAGACGAGTCCTGGAGTAGAGACCGCGTATCGAGAAGCGTAGTATAGGACGCCTCCCACCTAGATAGACCGACGACCTCAAAAAGGTGGCTAGGACAGAATGGATGCGGCAGACGGAGGATAGGGTGTTGTGGCGCAGCATGGCAGAGCCCTACGTTCAGCAATGGACTGCGATAGGCCGAGTTGATTGATTAATTGTGAAACCTTATCAAAGGCTTTACTCACATCTGTATAAGTATACTCGTATGACACTAGCTTGGTAGCCTGAGTCTATTGTCTTCCTGAATTATTCAGTAAACAGTATCAGGTTGGTATTTGTGGATCTAGACTCCACTAAGCCATGTTTCTCTTCGCTAAGTACAGCTTTAAGAGATTCTGAATGTAGGGCCGAACAGAGACTCGAAAAATTTAGCTACGGTTGATAAAATTGATATGGGTCGGGTCTGTAGTTGGAAACTATGTCGGCATTGTTTGACTTCTGGACGGAAACCACTTTCGCTACCTGCAATTCTGAAGGAGAAACCCTAGAAGCTAAAGACTTATTGAAAATAAGTGACCAACCTACTCGTTCACACACTCGTGAATAAAAATAGGTGGTATTCCACCTGGCCCAGTGCCCTACTATATGTAGTTTTGAAGGTTATGTAAGTTTTATTATACATAATAATATTATAAATGCATAAGACAAGTGAGTTTGTTTGTTACGCTTTCACGGCTAAACTACTGAACCGATATTGATGAAATTAGGTACAGACTAAGCTTGAGGCCCAAGAAAGGCTACCTTGTAATCCGCGACCTCGTCTGCATCCGAGATAACCGACATTCACGCGGACGAAGTCACGGGCGAAAGCTTGTTATTAATATTGACACCATCCTGAGCGGGACTATATACAGAAGAAAAGTTAGATGCAAAAAACTCGCATTTTGCTCTCACGTTTTTGCAAACATTGTAATGTTTTCCGATCTTATGTTTGAATTTAACATTGTAATAGGAGTTCGGTTAACCCATGGTGGTTTGATATTCTTGGGCATTTTAGTAGAAATAAACCTAAGTATAGTTGTATTAATAATGACGTAAAATACTTGCACCATACCATTGACGTTAAGCTGTCCCTCAGATAGTGTTCTTTTAATTTTATTATTTACAAATGAGTATACTTAGTCTGCCGGCACGTAACTTGGCAAGGTTGTGGCGTAGGGGGAGTAAATTTGCGCACGTTCACAAAAAAATGGTCACTTTTTTACATTTAGATACATAAGTTTAGAAGATAGTTAAAGAAAGGAAAAACTTACTTATACTTACGTAATTTTAATTTACGAAAGTTTCAGTTTTTCATAGAATCATAAGATCTTGAAATTATGAGCTGCACGGTTACTGACAAATGCGTGCACTGACTGGACAGGTCCACTCAATCTGTGTGGTTCTTTTCTCAAAAGACCATTTCAGACACAAATCTACATGTTCCTCAAAGATTATTATAATATTGTTCTAATTATTGTGAATGTGAGAACTAAGTCGGTCATTGCTTTTTTTTATATTTTTCTCAGTTAGTTTAATCATGATCTGGCAGTTTGAGTAATTTATGCGGCCTACTCAAATGTCCTTTCTTTGGTATTGTTCGTCGAATCGTTAAGCTCCTTGAGTCAAAGTTGAGCTGCACGATTACTGTCAATTGCGTGCACTGACTGGACAGGTCCACTCAATCTGTGTGGTTCTTTCCTCAAAAGACCATTGCAGACACCGATCTACATAGCCTTCACATGATCTGACCAAGATTTTGTCTGGACTTTAAAAGTGACTGTGACCTCTGAGTTTGTTTCGGCCTTTCTTCTCAGAGTAGTCAGATAGGAAATGCCGACCTCATCTAGTTTTTAAAATACGATTGACGTGTAAAAGTGTTTGTTGAAACCTAGTTACATAAATAGAATCATTTATCATATGAAACAAGTGGTACTCACTATATACTTATAGTTTGTTGTGCCTACCTTACATGCCTTCGCTCTAGCTTCCTCTTCAGAATTCTTCCGAGTCACTTTCGGCTCTTCATTTTCCATTATTTCTTTCATACAAGATTCTGGCAACGGATCCAAAAACTGGTACGGGTCATCTGGCATAGAACATAAATCTTGAGTCGTTACAAATATCGAGGGCGCTTCACGGAACTTACAAAAAAAAGGTTAGATACGCATCGGCGGCTGCCCTGTGATGTGAATGTTCCGGCTGTTATGTTTACTCTTTTATCGTGTGATGTGGATTGTGAATAGATAAGAACTCTCATAATACCATTACAAATACCCTTGACGGCGTCTTGCTCTTTCACAAAGTTGTCCCATATCATTTGTTCCCGTTGTTTCATGCGCTCCCTGCGTGTGCTCCGCCATGCCCTCTCGAGTTCACCGCCTTCGATGTACTGCAAGTTCACGTATGTATTAATAGATGGCGTTAAACGAAAGTCGCATCCTCATTTTCAGCATGAAAAATGGATGTGTTATAGTTTTACATGCAATATGAAGACAAAGCACACAATAAATTCATTACAAGCACCCCATAAAGGTTTTATTGAACCTATTTACAACCAAATAAGTAAGAGCGATCTAGATAAGTACAGGGGGTGTAGCTAGCAGCTAGAGTAACGATAGGTATCATAGTAGTTTATTATATCTATCACAGATGGCGCTAACACATGCTACAATTCGCAATCCAAATGTTGAGCGTAGCCACGATATTCGTCAAATTCGTCTTTCGTCAAATTCTTATTTCGTCTAATACTACATACGTCAAGTCCTTGTTTCGTCAAATTCGCTTTTCGTCAAATCTAAGTACAGTTATTTAGAAAAGGTTTTCTAAATAACTGTTAGGTATGAAAACTCTTTCATGAAAAAAAAAAATAAGGTGATTAATATAATGACATTTCAATGTCGTTTTAATGCGTCATGTTTATTTAGTATCAGTGCAATATAAATAAAGAGCTAATTTCACAAAATAGAAATAAAAAACAAAAATGGCTTCAAATTCAGCTGGAATACAGGGTGAATTTACGTTTGTAAAGAGCAAAAGAGGTAAAAACAAATTATTGAGAGCCGGTCACCAGTATAATGTAAACATTAAAAATAAAGATGGCTCAGTTATATGGAGATGTGTGAAGAGAGATCTCTGCAATGGTAAGTATTATTTATTCTTCTCATTCCTTCCTATTGCTATATTTACCTATAATGTATTACTATATTCAACATCGTAGCCTGCGAATACAAAAATCGGGGTTTTTCCCAGTGGTCAAATTGATGACCGTCTCAGGGCTCGGAAACCGGTTGAAATTCTTAACCGGTTATGGTCATTGACCCCAAACCGAAATCGATTTAGGTTAAGGTTTGCACTTAACCGGTTTTTGCGAGAAACCGGTTTTTCATGAATTTTGGTTTTGAAAGGGAAAATTAACCGGTTAAAACGAAACTAGCTATTGCTAGGTACCATGTTTTTATATTGCTGGGGCAGTCGTCCATACTTCTATTTAGCCATCTCCTTTGAACACCCCCGCAACCGCCACACTCGCAAGCATGGTCAAGACGTTGCGATGTCATCACTAAATATTTACGAATTACGGAATTAACCGGTTAATTTGGATGTCAAAACCGTTTGTGCTTATGTAACCGGTAACCTTTATCATTTGGGTTACATATGAACCAGTTCACTTGTTTAACCGGTTAATGAAGGAACGATATATTTACCGGTATTTCATCGAAATTAACCGCTCTTTTTAAACCGGTTCAGAGTCCTGGACCGTATTGCTGGTTTCACACGAGGGCAGAACAGTGAGGCAGAGCAGTAGATAGCGCTGTACTGCTACTGTTTGAATCGTGTCTAACTAGCATTAGTCTGGCCAACAGGACTCGTACCACTGCTGCACTGATAGCACGAGTTGGTGGTACGTCGAGGACAAAGGCGAATTTTTTTCCCGTTGACTAGATCAGGGTAGCTATTCACAAAGATACGATACGGTTTCTTGTCGTATTGAACGTCAATGTTATTGACAAATCGAAATCAGTAACCGATTTGTGAATAGGATAAAGAGGACTTTGTCGATGACATTGACGTTCGATACGACAAGGAACCGTATCGTGTCATTGTGAATAGCTCTGCAGTCTGCAGGTGTCGATTTGATAGCCCAATAGGGATGATGCCAGGGTAAAAAAAAGAAATTCTATTTAATCCTTCAGTCAGATAATAAAAAATATTAGACACGTATTTTTGTTTTATCATATTAATAAGAAATTACTTAGATAACACGCATTAAAGTGATTAGATTAATTAATTGTGATTTAGTAAAGTACCTACAGTTTAATACAAAAAAGTCGTAGATATAACGATTTTTTCCAAGAATTTTTATGCATTTTATTTCGAGAAAATTTTGTAAAAGCGGCACGTTGCATGCAAAAATCGTACGCAGCTAGCTCTACAACTTTGTTCATCCTATTGTTGTTTTCTGTTTTAGGTTCTATAACGGTGAATAGTGACAACTGCATAATTCGTGAAAGCAAACATTTATGTGTACCCGATTATGACCAAAATGTTATAGACACTATTTTAGATAAGTGCAAACAAGAGGTTCAGGAATCATTCGAATCCGTTCCTAAGATTTACGACCGATGCTTTGAGGAATTAGAAACATCTGACTCGGATGGTATAGAAATTCCCGATTTTTCATCAAAGGCTGACGCATTATATAATGCTCGAAAAAAGGTTTTAGGCTTGACTAAAATACATGACATTATAAATCAATAGATGAGGTCAAGTTTCCAAATTTATTAAGAAAAAATTTTATGATTCATGAGAATGACGCCGAAAACAACTTTTTTATTTTTGCTACAAGTGATGGTCTGAAACTTTTAGAGGAGACAGATTTAGTTTTTGTTGATGGAACTTTCTATACAACTCCGGATCCATTTTACCAGTTGTTTACTTTACACGTTGACACAGGTAGTACCAAGGAAAGCGTTTCTATAGTTCCAGTCGTTTATTGTTTGCTAATTGATAAGCAACAGAACACCTACGAAAAAATATTTACGGTGCTTAAAGATAAAATTAATTTAAATATACGTTTTTTAAAATGTGATTATGAAATTGCCATAATAAATGCCGTCAAAACAGTCTTCCCACATGTACAAGTAAAAGGATGTTTTTTCCATTTTTATAAAGCGATATCAAAAAAGGGAAAGGAAATTGGAATGTTACAAGACATTGACAAAGAAAATTCTGATGAAGAACGGACTCGAAAAAAGGCTCTGGCAAAAGTTGTATGGAACACAATAAATTTGGCTCTCTTGCCTCGGTCGTACATACCGGAAGCATGGCTAGGTATTGTTGAAAAAGCCCCAGAGTGCGAGGAAACTGAGAAATTCAAGGAATATTTTGTAAATCAATGGATTAAAAAAATTAATGCCGACATGTGGTGCTGTGCCCAAGAGCGTCACAGAACGACAAACGCCTTGGAGCGATGGCACCGGAAATTAAAATCTAAATTAATAGCCCATAAGGACAATTTGTTTTACTTTGTGAAAATGTTAAAAAGAGAATCTATTTTTTACAAAAACAAAATACGAAAGGAAACAATTAGTACCACATTAAAAAAAAGAAGATCAAAAGAAAAAATAAAAGATGCAAAAATTGACAAAATTATCAATGATTTACTAATGGGTAAAATATCGACTGAAATTTGTTTGAAAAAATTAGGATGGGTTAAAAACAAAATAGAATAAAATTTGACAAATTATTGCTATTATATACGTATTAATAATTCTGATGTTTAGGTACTTAATTGCTTAAATACGTACAATCTAGCCTACAAAACTTTTTGTTATTTTGTTTCATTCTTTTTTTGTTTGGTCTCACGCTCACTGTCTTATTTTAAAGGATTTCTTCCACACAACTTTTTATTTTAAGTTTAAATGAGCTACTTTTTTGTTATTTTATTTATTTCCTTTTTTGTCAGGGTCTCACTGTCTTATTTTAATATCTGAAATAAAAAAAAATGTTTTCAATCATTTATAGTTATTATTTTTTCCTTTATGTCGTTCATTGTCCATAAGCTTAACTCAAGCGTAAGTGACGAAAAGCGAATTTGACGAAACAAGGACTTGACGTATGTAGTATTAGACCAAAATAAGAATTTGACGAAAGACGAATTTGACGAATATCGTGGCTACCATGTTGAGGGTGCTTCGTTATCTCAGAGCTTAAATAGCAGAGATTAATCGAATTAAGGCAAAAAGGTGCTACAGCAATAGAACAAGTTGAAAATTTTACAATACAGCAACACAAATATAAATAAACAGACCTGCAAATCAGTTTTGCTTTCAGACATATAAGAAAATCCTCTTACACAAGTATCCATTATCAGTTCACCTTTATAAAATTCACAGTAAACGAGAGTATAATCACAAAAATACGATGCAATTGCCGGAAAAATCCTGAATATCTATTACACTATTCGCCATTAGGAATAACATCGTGTAAACATTTGAATTTGACAAATCAAATTGATGAAGGAAGTGGTAAATGTCATGTACCCCACACGCGTCAGATTACTAACAAATTCAACGATAATATTTTTTAAACTTGGTAAACCGCCTGACTTTTAAATTATAACGTTTCCTTGTATATTTTAGTATAAACTAAACTACTTGTTCAAATAAGTTAGACGATAAGAATGTTAATTAATAATTAAACCTATTTCAAAGTTATTTCATTGCGTGATTACTTTACGCGCCATGATTTCATGCGTCCGTTACTAGGCAACGCTTTGTTTGATTTACGTCAACAAAAAAAAAACGTTCCTCGTATACTGTAGGTACTTACACATAAAAATAATTATAATTTATTACCTACTGTTGTTATGTTAAAATGAATGCACTTTATTTTTATGATTTACTATACTTAATATTGTTGTGAAATACAAAGTTCTTTTTTGGGTTTGAAACATTGAATGGAACGATCGCGTGGTTTAAAGGTTATGCGCTGTTGACAGGTGCACGCTTTAATTGCTAAGTGAATAGTTTGAACTTTGGAACAGTTTTGTGCGTGGGTGGTCAGTACTGTAGGTCTGTGCGGTCGTGACCGGCATGTTATTAAGTGCTCGTCCGCCGTCAGAAATGGGGGCGCCTCCACTGCCGGCGCCACAGCCGCAGTCACGGCACTTTCCACAATGGAGCAGAACTGCTATTTTGACCTTGGCTTGTGTTGCTGAGGCTGAAGATAATGTTATTAATGAGGTTGGTTCTTCTTATTTTCGTGTCGATTGACCACCTACCACTCGGATTTTGTCCAACCAGTAGCTAAGTAGTAGTACCTACTTGTCATTCGCCTCATTCGAATACTGGAAAGTGTAAGGTTTTGCATGATTGGAAGAAGAGAAGATAAGGCATGTTGCCTGCTCCTTGTGTATCCTTGCTCCTGTGCTGCGTTAAGGGGGCTCTACATTGGGAATAAGGCTGATTATAAAAAAGTTTTTAGTATTGTCTGGTCGAATCACAAAACACCATATTATAAGAATATTATTGACGTACCTACATGAAACTGAATGCTGGAGGGTATTCTCGGTTGCGCTGCCGCCGTCTGCACCTAGGTTTGACATCAACGACTCGCAGTCATCATATTCAGCGTTTTTACTGCTGGTCATCTAGGCCACTACTTTTATAAAGGTAAGTACCCTTGCTTGTCATCTATTCGGACTAGTGGCAGGCGCATCCAGGTTCTGTCTCGAGACGTTTCTTGTCTTCATCTTGGTGCAGATCCTAACCTAACATATTTACTTACCTACTTAATTATCGACTTTTGTCGTCCCAAAATCTACTAGATTTATTTGGAAATTCTGTAAAACGCTCGTTTAGGTAAACAGAACTTTGATCTTAGATACCTACAAGAATAGCAGTGACGATGGGTTAATATAGAGGTCGCTCAAATGCGCAATTATTTACAACTCAGTGAACTAACCTGTGGATACCCATTAAAGGCTGAACCCCAGACTTTGTAATTAAATGTAGCATTTTTACATCTACGTGATTAATTATGTTATTCCGTCACGGTTACCAGTTACGTTTGTATGAATAGTGAAGATTTTATCGCCCAGAAAAATTTACTTAAGTATCAAATAACAGAGAAAAAGAGCTTAAATTTGCCTCGAGTTGTTATTATCGTGATAGGCACTGCAAATAAGTACCTACTATATAGGTCTCTTGAGAGGGGTTACGGAAAGAAGTTATCGGAAGGCAAACCTTTGATCTTAGATACCTACAAGAATAGCAGTGACGATGGGTTAATATAGAGGTCGCTCAAATGCGCAATTACTTACAACTCAGTGAACTAACCTGTGGATACCCATTAAAGGCTGAAGCCCAGACTTTGTAATTAAATGTAGCATTTTTACATCCACGTCATTAATTATGTTATTCCGTCACGGTTACCAGTTACGTTTGTATGAATAGTGAAGATTTTATCGCCCAGAAAAATTTACTTACGTATCAAATAACAGAGAAAAAGAGCTTAAATTTGCCTCGAGTTGTTATTATCGTGATAGGCACTGCAAATACTATATAGGTCTCTTGAGAGGGGTTACGGAAAGAAGTTATCGGAAGGCAAACCTAAATGACAAAAAAATCTAAATCTGTTTTTTTTTTTTGGACGGATACATTCCATAATCACTTTCCTAGTTATTTTTTGGCAAGCAGCTTTATTTAAGTCGTAAGATTACTTACTTGACAAAAACGTGCAACTTAGGCACCTACTAAATTGAATAAAATGCAGCAACAGACAGCCCCTCGCTCATGAACTATAAAATTCATAGAAACAGTTGCATGTCTGCTGTATTGCAGGTCCATTAAATTAATAACACCAAGCTCGGAATCTACCTAAATAGTTGGTTTTGAAACACCGGAGGGGTTAATCGTGATGGACTGACCTGATAATGATTAAATTATATGGAAAGTTTTACTGAACTAACACTAAAAGCTGGCGCAAAAAGTAAGTATTTGAAAATTATGTAAAATGTCAATGAAATGTACCTAGGTATCTTTTCCATTTGGGTTAAATTTGGACTAATAGATAGGTAGATAATATGACTACCATCCAGCCCCACATTTTTTCTAAGAGAGGAACAGTTACAATCAGAACAGTTGGAAACAGAGAAGGCAGGGGTTCTTGCAGACATTAGGTGGTAGTTACTTACGTGAAATACCTCGCCAACCATTTTTGCTATTGCAAAATAACATGGCAGACGTCATTATAAAACTGCTTCTGTACACCAACAATGTAATTAACATGTCATTGCAAAGAGACATGGTCAAGGCGTTTTCCTTATAAACAAAGAATCGTCTTATTTATAAGGATTTCCTCAAACGAAGAGACGAGACATGAAACACTAACCTCCTCCTTATTTTTAATTTGGTTAACAAAAGGGACGATAGACTAGACAGCTGTTTGTATGGGCATCATCAATAACAGCTTGCCTACATACCTAAGTACGATTAGTGAAACAGAAGTTTTAATGTCAAATACGTTATTTCAAAGAGTTTTCTTGGAAACATCTCTTTCGATTGCAATGGTTTCTATGGAAAGCTTACTTACGACATGAGTCATGTGTTTTTATTGGCTTAAATTATTGCTCCACTGCTGATAAAAGGCCTGCCCTTTTTCCTTCCAAACCTCCCTGTCTTGTGCGATCTCTGGCCACGTTGGCCCCTTTTTTTGATGGTTGGAAATCATCAAATTACTCTGGGCGGAGCGGGAGGGCGTGTCAGACTCTTACTGACTACAACCCACCCGTGTTTCTTCAGTTGCCTGTGCCAGGGGCCACGGTAACCCTTTCGGACTTTCCCACAGCCCCAGGTCACAATGGCCCAGCAAGCTTGAGTTTGATCCAACGATTTTCCAGAAAATATGTCTGAGTGAGTGAAAAATAAAACAATATTTTATTATTTTACATTATTTTTATTTTACTAT
The DNA here is from genome assembly GCA_937001585.2 of Brachylomia viminalis. NCBI lineage: Eukaryota > Metazoa > Arthropoda > Insecta > Lepidoptera > Noctuidae > Brachylomia > Brachylomia viminalis. The sequence goes on along the minus strand of OW443303.2, from coordinate 2,708,131 downwards.
TACTTACACCATTCTACTTAATATTATCACTTTCTTTATACATAATAGAGATTACATAATCTCATCACAAAATATGGTCAAATACAATCTAAACATGAAACATAGATTTCAAATCTGACCAAATTCTAAAAGTAATAAAATGCTGCTGGTTTATACGCCGACAAATCCCAACAACTTCTGAAGTGTTTCGTGTGTATGAATTAGACAATTTTTAATTTTCTCTACCTTCTGTTACAGTCATCCATGCCACCTCCTTCAGTACTACTCGTATATATACTAAATACGTAGAGCACGTAGTCAGTTTCTTCTTCCAACACTGCTATACACTGTAAACTTTCGGTGCCTCAATCAGGGTATAGGAGGGAGTGGGCCTCCATTTGAATGTGTTGTATGTGTACAACAGGCTGGCCAACACACTGATGTTCAGCCCCACAAAGTTCAGCAGAGTGAACACATAGTCACCACCAATCAACATTCCCAAATATGTAACCAGGATATTCTTCAGGCACCCGATGATTGTGGTCGTTAGTGCACTGTTGTATTGTGTGCAAACTATTATACTATAGGACAGAATAAATCCCATCACACAAGACATTAGGAACTGTGCAATGAATAATGAGTCTTTCCAGTTCTCGTACTCAACTGAGCTTTGTAAATCTCTTGTGCTCCACGCAATCACTGTTGCTGGAATAATCATACACAATGCATTATAGTACATCAGACCATATTTACCAAGGTCTTTCGCATCCAGCTTCTTTTTTATGTACACTCCATTAGACGCAGTGAAGAGATCATTGAGCAGTAGGTATAAGTGTATACCCGGACCACGAAAATGTGGCGTCGTCTGCGGCAGCGAGCATAGCACCGCCGACCATACCGTAAACACTGGTTTGAACTGCCCAGGAGGGTCTCGTTCCCAGGACGAGCTTCTCGCTCAGCATCGTCATGAGGATGCTGAAGCGCCGCAGAGCTGTGAACATCGGCAGGCTGAGCTCTTTAGTACCACCGAGCCCTGTGGCCATGTTGCCCAAGTAAATGACTGGCAGCGGCCATATGCGCCTGAGGATGTCTGTTGATAGTGGTGGGAACTGCACCACCCTGAAGAAGCGGCCGCACCACAGCATCGTGATCGTCGCCACTATCTGCCCCAGACCGAGCACTTGGTACGACGGGAAGGCGTACGTCGTCAACACAGTCTTGTTCACCATGGTGATCATGAACGAGGCCAGCGCGTAGAACGATGCGCTCAGGATCTTCTTTAGCATCTCAGCTCGCTGCTGCGCACTTAGAGCCGACATAGCCACCACGTATAGTAATTTAATTATGCTAACGACGAATTACCTAACATGATTAAAATAATGATAAACAACGAGATATAGATATGTAAAGGGTACATAAACAGCTATATTTTATGGCTACGATTACGTTCTGTGTCCTGTGTTCTTACAGAAGCATTATGTTTTAGGAATGGATATGGGCACAAAGAGCGATACCTACAGAGAAAAACTGACAGATTTGCGCCAGCTGCTATGGTAGAGACGGAAAATTACAAGGAAATTATTTAATTTTCAGCTTTACCGTAAGAAATCTCAGACCCTCACCTACAAAATATGGGCCCTTTCGCTATCTTTCATAATAAACAGTATATTAGCTGATATGACATTATCACTGTCCCAACTGTTTAATGTTCCATACGTTTCCGAAAGTTCTCACTTTCTCCGCTCGTTAAATATATTTATTGTACTAAAAACTGTTAGTTTAGTGCTTACATGCGGGTATTTTGTTCTAAAATAATTATTTATTACATATTTACTATTGCGGCACGATTTGATGGTCGTTTTGACGTCTTAAAATAGTGTTTGACACATTCCAAATTATTATCGAAAAAAGTTTTAGTAACAAGTTTTTGTTTATAATTCAAATTAGTTTGGAAATAAACAAATTAGGTACCTACCTACTGTAGCAAAGAGTTAGTGGATAGCTAGTTTGGTTGAGGTAGGTAGGGGCAGTTCGTGGCGTGCAGAGTTCTAATAAACAGAAATAGTGAAAACTACTTAGTTAATTTAGTTCATAAGCTTATAATAAGCGTAATCGGCATAACTAACAACAGTGTTGCTCAAATTGCGTAGCTAACACCGAAATTTTGACAGACTTCCGACAAACTTATATGGTTAAGGTCGCCGTAAAAGCGCGTTACGTATTACCATACGCGTTACGTATGGTGAATTAAGCTATTAGCTGAGACTAGTGTGACACGCCATAAAGCCATCAGAGGAGTTGGCAGCGCGCCACACTAGAATAGTGACAGAAACGAAGCCCGCCCGTGAGTCAGCGCTACACGGAACCTGTGCGGCGGCGCGATCGATAGACACTGCACCCCCCTGCTCCCGCCCCCAGCCCCGCGCCCCCGCTCCGACCCGCCTGCACCTGCCGTCAGAGCCCGCAGCCAGCTCGCCGACCGACACAGACAAAAACACGCGAAAAATACTTCAAAAATCGACAGAAACACCAAAAAAAAAACAGTGCCTTCATCGAAGTCAATTTCACTATTATAACCAGTTCAGTGGTTCAAGGTCGCCACGGTCGACGACCCCGTAAGCTTAAGAGAAACGACTACCTCATAAAGTATTAGCTGAATACGCGGCTGTTTATTATTTGTGTTGATCTGTGAAATTTTATTTTTAATTATTACGTGTAGTGGGCAAGGTCGTGGTGCGTTCTACCGTGCACAAATGTTGAATCTTTATCATTGGAAACACGCGCGTGCTCCGCGGCGGTACACAACAAAGGAGGTTGCGCTAATCGCTTCTCCCCGACTTCTCTTTGGTTCGTGGATGTGAATAATCTGGTCTGCAGCGATGGCATCCAAAGTGCTAGTGCCAGCTGCGGCGTTCACGAAGCTACAAGTATGTTTATCAAATATAATTTTGTGTCCAATTTCCCTTCTCATGCATGTCATCAGCTCCAATTTTGTGTCAGAAATAGATATCCTGCCAGATTCCCATCTGTTTTCAGTCATTTTCACTTAGTGTAACGCTAGCTAAGTTTATGAGTGAATGTCCAATACTTATAAATAATAAAATTGCAAAGCCACGGAGCATAAAGAGCTACCTACCGGTCATTGACATTATAGGAAAAGTGATTATGTATAGCAGATGGGCCTTTCCCATCGCCTGGCTATGGGCAATCGTTACTGTTAAGGGTAATTTAATTGCAATTTACTGCCGTACATTGATCCGAGGTAGGTCATTATTTATTTATCTGAACAAAGGGATGCTTCGTTTGTTAAAATTATACTTTTATGTTTTATTTTTAATTTACCTATATGAAAAGCATCTTGTTGTTAACTGGCTGTGTTATTTCAAAATAATAAAAAGAAAATACGTTTTTCACAGTAGCGAGTAACATTTGGCTAGGCATAAACCTTCCCTACTTGAACGTAAATTCAACCAGATCTTTTGTTTCATACTCTCTAATTATCACGCTAAGCTGCTTCGAATGTCGATATTTATGAAAACAGACACGTTAAAACTTCAACAAGAGCTTTCAAACTTCGATGACCAAACAACCTCAAGTGTAAACCTCCTTTGAACAGATTCCTCTCAATCTTCAGGTGAAGAAATCTCCCCCGGAGCCAACGGGCGGTGGCTTCATCATTGGCGGCGACCCTGTGGCCAGGGTGGCGCACTTGGAGCATAGCGTGCGGTTCTTGCAGGAACAGCACCGGCAGATGCTGAGCGGTCTACACGCAGAAATCGAGGCTTTGAGGGAGAGGAACCGAGGTATGTGTGCAAATTTGTAAAGCTTTTGAATCTTTGTGTGTGTGTGGCCTGGCTACAAAGCGCTATAGATACCTAAATACAAAAAGAGAAAAAGGGCTTTAGATACTCAGATAAATAAACAAAGTCTACTTTAGAGACTAAAATAATTACCCACATATTATTGGAGTAGACGTCATGATAAATTATGGCCGAGACAATGATGAATTACCTATATCAGAAAGTAGAAGTTGGTACGTCAATGAATAGGTGCCTCAACCATGAAAATGTTTGGATCCTTTGTAGTTTTTTTAACAAAATTTACCTGCTAATAATTATGATGACCAAATAAACATCTGGCGCGCCAATATTATGACAGCCATGAGAATAATGTGCGGGTAATGCCGAGGACAATAATTTCCACGCGCCTCCGCGCTATGCATTGAAAGTTTGGGGAGCTGACTTTCAATTTTTACTTTTTTAAGTAGTTACATTACTTTGCCTACGCCTTACCCCTTTGTTCCGCGTTGTTTTTGGTTTTTCCCCAAAACTTTTTTCAACATCCCATTTCACCCCTTTAGGGTTATTATTTTTTATTATACTTTTGTCCTTCGCTATCGTTTGAGTTAAAGCCATCGCTATACCTAATTTCATCAAAACCGAATCAGCAAAATAGTCGCGAAAACGAAACAAACGGGCAGACAAGACACACTTTCGCATCTACGAGTCTGGAGGTATGGATTCGACATGCGATCGATGTATTGGTCATACGTTTAACGAGGTTTATAACATATAAGTTATATTCATTCTCGTTTTATTTTTACTTCGTATCCAAGTTGTTGGTAACTTGAGTCTGTGAGTCATGCGTTGTGCACTTAGTCGGGAGATCTAAACTAAACAATGAACTGAATTGGTTCTTGGATGCAACTCATGCAACTGTTGATGCACTTACCAACACCAAATACGAACACGAACAGTTAAATTGTTTCTCTACGTTAATTTACTTTAGTTACGTCTCTTCAAAAGTCGACAGTTGGTTTGAAAAGTTGTTTTACTCATATTTTTAATTAACGGACATTTCATGAAGTTAACGTAAGGTAATTTAATCCAATAAGAACTGTCGTCTTTTTTTCTGATAAGTATTTTTTTGGATACCGATAGTTCCTTTGTTTAAATAACACCAATTTTCTTTCTAGATTTGCAGTTCCAACTCATATTCAATAAGGAATCTTCGCCCAAAACCAGTTCACCACCAGCTGAAGAAAATACCGAAAACAATGAGGTAAACTAACAAGCAAGCATTAAACAATATTATTTCTTCATACTCTGCTGCTCACACCGGAAATTGATGTTTCAAAACAAAAGCCAATTAGTCTAGTTATATAAACTGGAAAAAGTTACAAGATTTTTGCAACGAAGAAAAAAACTGTCGAATGATGAACGTACCGAAAAATAAAAGTAATTACATAATACGTTGGTTTATAAATATTCAAGTGCATCACATTATACCCGCCATTTTTATGGCGTCATCAAAACGCGCACTTTAATTTAGCGCATCACCTTTACAGCCACTTTGTTAGTGAACTGCAATTTAATTTCCAAGAAACATGTTTCTTTTATTTTAATTTTAAATTGAAACCGATAAAAAACTAGTTTATAGGAATGTATGAGCCACAGGGTGACAGTTGACGTTTGACACTAGTGCACAGCTATCAATCATACACTGGCTTGTCTCATCCAAAATTGTGCAGTCTATAAATGGCGGGTGAAAAACAGCGGGAACGATTTTGTCGTTCCAGCTGTTTTCTTCAAATCTGGATTCGTTAAAACCTCTGTGTTGCTACAATAATATTGATTAGACAATAACGGTGCACGCGTAATTTTCCGCGCGTAGGCCGCTGAAAAACTGCTTTTACATCACCAATAATAAAAAAACAAAAGTGTTTACTTATATTATCTCAAACTTTGTGTCATACATAAAATGAGGCAGCCCCAGTAAAATACAATAGGTAGTACTTGTGCCAGAGTTGTCGCAACAATTATTTCATTAAAATTATACCCACTGTTATACCTCCGACTATTCATCATTCTGTTGTGTTGTCAAGGTGAAACTGAAGCGTGAAGTGACTCGACTGGAGCAAGAAGCTTCCACCGCTCGCTGCGAAGCAAAGGCTGCCGAAGCGCGCGCCGTTCAACTGCAGTTACTCGTAGACGCACATACTGAGTACGTGCCATACATTGTTTTTTACACACTGCGTGTTTGGACAAGAGGCTTCACTTTGTAATCGCTCTGCTGTGACGCGTCCACATCAACATAAATGTGGCGTGGTCGCGTCATAGAGATTTGTGAGTGAGACTGCTGAACGAGGGTCAAGGCTAGTGGTTACATTGACCCAGACCAAGGAATTAATGAATGCCCCCTATATTTTAAAACCGTGTTAGCTGCTTGCAGAAAGTGACGTTTCTAATAGTTACTTACCAAATCAGTTTATAAATATAAAATTTTGATATGCTAGTGTTATTGTCAAGGCCCGAATTTATAGGAAACAAAAGTCGCATAACATGGTTTTTATAATGTTTTAGCAACATTTCATACAGTTTGTTTGTTACATACATTGTGATTGTGAACATGTTTTCAGCACCACAAAATGATGTTGCGCTAGTTTTGTATACCCTGAATACTAATTCCGGGTAAACAAAAGGTGCGCGTCTTAAACCCCGTGGTTTAAAACTGCGTTAACGAGACTCATGACTGATTACACTAACCTGCCTTCAATTTCACATTGTTTAAGAACACTGTGTATTATAGCTGTAAGTTTCCCGAATATAATAAAATATTGTAACTCCGACTACCGCCCCAGAAAGCTCCGTTCGCTGGAAGTGTCATCGGCGACTTGCGCCACATGTTGCGGCGACAGCTGCCCGGCGGAGAGCCGCGCCGAGCTGCGCGCGCGCCTGGGCGAGGCGGAGCGCCTGGTGCGGCGCCTGCGCGCCGACGCCGAGCGCCAGCGCAGAGAGGTACTCGCGCCTCGCGCGGGGGGAGCGGGGGGCGCGGGGGGCGCCGTCACCAACCTGTTGTTTGACGGCGCGGCCGCGCGGCACGCCCACGTACGTGTACCCCGCCACGCAGCTGATACGATCTGTCATTGTATACCCCCTTTGAACTAACCGTAACCTATGACGGCGTCAATAATCAGTATCACCTTAGCCGAAATTGGCATGGGATATATTTTTATTATAGGTACCTACCCGTTTTTGTAGCTCGATAAAACGAGTCTTTTAAATGAATTTGTCATGTGCAACAATTTTCGGAAAGACCGCAAAAAATATGAGGCTGCAATTTCAACATTAGCCAGAATTGTAGGTACCTCTAAATTTATGCGCCCTAAAATAAAATTAAAATAACCTACTTACCTTGATTTAAGCAATTGAACAAAAAAATAACATATGCGCAGTTCACACGCGATGGAAGTGAAACCCTCAAAAGTATTCTATCTCATTCTCTCGCACGTTAAATTCTATAAATGTATGTGTTTCTCTTTTTAATGTCACTTTTTCGTTTCATCGAGTTTCAAATCACAACGGGGCTAAAGAAGTTCTCACTTCAAAAATCCTATTTTGGTTTCGAGGAACACCAAAATTTGCCTTGAAAATGAAAGATTGCTGGAAAAATACTACTTCAAAAGCAGCTCAGTTATTATTGAATTCCTACTTATAAACATTCATTCAACACAACATCAATAATCCACTGCAGAATTTAAATTACGTTCATAATAATAATCATGGGGTATACAAAATGGTGGTGTCGTAGAGGCTCGGCGTATCAGCCGTAAGGCGCGCCGACGTGGACGGGAACGCGTCACGCATACACGTACCCTAGCCTAGGGAATACCAGGGCAATATGAGCTCAAAGAGCATTCTCTGGCACTTCAAGGGCATAAACACGGAACACGGAAAGGAAAAACTGTACTTGAACAAAAAATGTTGCCTAACTCCCCCTTCATTGGTACGGGCCATCAAATGTATCCAAGAAATGATTTTACGAACTTGATTCTTTGTTAGCCGCAAAGAGCCATAATTGCTACAAAATAGCTCTGAAAACTCGAGGGCCACTCCCTGATTACGTTCATACCCAAAAAGGCCGTTGTGTGTCCTGTTTTTATGCTCTGATTATACTCCGTTTCAAGCGCTATTTTCGGGAATTTACTAGGAACCGCCCTGGTACTCTCTTGCTACGGTATCACACAATTTTCAACGAGTTAAAATATCTTTTACTAGTTTTTTGCACAGTTAAATTTCACGAGAGTGATGTTTTAGTTTTCTACTAACCCCGCATGTGTTAGCATCTTTGTTTTGTCCCGTCCTCGTATGCGCTTACTAATGATTTTAGTTATAATTTGAGTTAAGTAGATGTGGATGGAGGTTGCTGGTCAAATTGTAAACGGAATTATAGGAACAACACCCTTTATGCCACTTTTTGAGCTGCCAATTCCCCAAGAATTGCAAGAGATGTAAAAAGTTACACATGAAAATGGCTTATGACTCCAAATCTTGGAAAGGTCATGGCCCATAATCCGACCCGGTTCAAAAATGTTTTTGTACAAAAACGAAAATGGTGGTAAATAATGCAAGCATATCCCACTTTTCATTATATGTAAAAAGAAAAAAATAATTCGTTGGAGAAATCTTGCCGCAGACCAATAAAAATTGGATAATAATTAGCGGTTTCGCCTGTCTGTAAATTATTTTATCCATGGAAACATGTCACTTGGGTAAAAAGTATACTATGTCCGACTCCAAATCAAAAAATATATATATACATGGCAATTTAATCAAAATCGGTTCAGTGGTTTAGACTTGAAAATGAAACAAACAAACTTATTTTGCCATTGTTGTGTTAAATAAAAATATCATCACACATAAAGCAAACTCGTTCGGTCAGGTAATATAATACACGTATATTGCTGTCTCTGTCTTACCCGAGTTGATAACCAGCTTTGTTGCGCTCACGCAATAATATAATGCACACATCCACAGCAGGTAATAAAACATCGGCGGCGCCTCCCTGACCTCGCCCTTCGCAGTCCTTCGTCATTCGTCGTTGTGATCTGTGCTTTCTCCGTGTTCCTATATTATTCCGATACAATTAACTACTTTGGCGTGTTTACTTGAGTGATTGTTTGCTTCTCGATTTGGGTTTTGTTGACATGGAAAGACTTAATAGCTGTGTAACGTGTAACCGATCGGTTTTTTTTTTTTCGATCGGTTTTCGATGTTTTCATACTAGGTAGATTACATTTTTTTATTATTATTCTTTCATGATCCCCATGAGCCACAGCAATGCGCCACTTATCATTGAAAAGTATAATCATTTGTCTTTGATTCCCGCCATATTTTATTTCTGTACGCCGTGGGTATATTTTTCACACTAAATGGGCCATTACCTTTCACTAGCAGAAGTCTTTCTCAAGTATTATAACGATCGAGAATTTGAGAAGCAAACTCTTGGAGAGTTAGCAACCCGGTTTAGCAAACTATAACCACTGACGTGTGACTCACTAAACGGCTCATGTTTATCGACAACTATATTATTTTTGCCTGCTGAAGTTGCGGACTTCGGTAGACATGGTTTAAGCTAACAGAATTTTCGCACGCCGTTAAGGTAATTTGTAGTTAACTTTTCTAACATAAAATCACGGTTGGTATCCTAGAGTAAAAATAGTAAGTAATGAATTATTACCAGAAGCACCAGTTTTGGGTGGTTTGTAATATAAATACTTACTTGCACTAATTACATTGAATTATTGATTCACATGCACTGTTTTTGGTGGATTTGCAAGCACCGTTTTAAAAGTCGAAGCCACGAGTTTTTGCTATAGGCAAGTAATTAAATTTTAGGACCACGTGTCTGGAACATAGGTAATTTTTCAATACAACTTACATAACCGTTTTCAAAAGACAATTAACTACATCGGAAAATACAAGGAAGACTTATATTCTATGGAAGTCTTTAATCCTTGATCAAAATATTTAAAAAAATGTAAGACAAGGATTCGATGAAGAAAGCACTTTTGGAATAATAACGAATCATTTTAGGAAATTCTTCTTTCTAGAGCTGCTCCTTCGCCGTAAGTGTATAATTATTAATCTTTCCCAGAGCAGCTACTCAAGTTTTCTGAACAAACAGTTACAGTGTATGAAGAACTCTCTGCACGCAAGTCTTCGAGCCAGCGGGTTAGACGCATACGGCTATCAGAACAACTACCATTTCCCGCCCGTCCATACTCCTGATTTCTGGCGAGAACCACTTAGAGAGTAAGTAGACTTTACCTTCTTCGTATTGGCGAGCTGGCGGAAACGATAAACTGATTGTGTGAAAGACGATAATGGCTAGAACGCGGGTGCCTACTCAGATGTCGGCTAATAGAGATGAATGAGGGCCATGACATGGATGACATGTTCCGCCGCTCCCAAATAAATTGAGACAAGGGTAGAAGGATGATGTTTTTTTTGCTGGCTTTTTTGCCAAGGGGAGGTGTATATCTGGTCCCCTAGACCAGTATTCTTGTGACTTCTGTTTCGGCAAATAGTGGTGCAGTCTGTTTTTCGATAGCTATAACCTGGGAGTCTTCAAATCACGAGCGAATACATTACTTCTAGGCAAGCGCGCGCCAACGCCGAGCGCATCATCGCTTACCATCAGGTGAGGTAGAGGAGAAAGGCGCGGGCGCGCAGTTGATCTACTCCATACAAAGTTTCGGACATAGGATTTTTAAATTACACTTTTCCGATTTTTGAAAAACTAGTGATGCCAAACTGTTCTCCTATATGATACAAGACAAAATCATTTATATAAATTTTTCGATTAAACTTCAATTTGAGAAGATATTTGACTTTAAGTGATTTCAATGTATGAAAATGTATATATTCAAGTTAATGTATCTTCTGATTTTCTCACATTTTCTCCTTTTGACTCATATAGCAGATTTGTAGAGGTGTTTAGCTAAATTTTTCCCAAATACACTTATGCCCCCCAGGCCCCCCTTAGAAAATATTAAATTATTTTAAAAAATAAATTTATTTTTAAATTAATTATTTACAAAAGTTAATATTTGGGTTAAAGTAAGTAAAAAAATGTTAATCTTGACAAAATTATTTTATTAAATATAAAAAAAAAAGTTACTTTAAGATATTTTGAAAATATAAAACATTCTTGTACTTAAATACATACCTACAAATTTTACATTAACTTTAATGATTATTTACATTTTTACAAACAGAGAAGGAACAGAAAAAATAAATAAAAGATGACTTAAAAAAAAGATTACAAATGAACAAAAAATATAAGAAACTAAAGGCTACGCTAGTGTATCTTCTTCATTATCCGAAGATTCACTAGCAGTATCTTCATCGGTGTCACCGAAAATTTCATTCACATCCACGATATTAGTATCAACAGGTTCTTGGATCAGAAGTTCGTAGGTTTCCTTGAAAAAACCTCTTTTACTTTTCGTATCCATGCGTGGTCGAATTTGAGCCAACACAGGATCCGAAGAAATCAACAGGTTGTTCAAGATGTCTTCATTACAAGCTTTGCCACTGATTTTACGAGAATGGTACTCTCTGAATCTTCGGAAGTCCTTATTCCGGACTCTGAAACTTCTTCCGAAAGGAAACTTATTGGGACTACTGAAAGATGCTCTATGATTTGCGACCCATGCACAAGCAATTTATGAACACTTGGAGGCATGTTATACCAGGGATATAATTCCATATACAACTTGTTTGTTTCCTAGCAGAATTGCTTAAACTCTGGGATCTTAATTTTTTCACCTGATGAAATGCACTGTAGAATAACTGCAAATCTTTTCACAAGACCAACGTCTAATCCAGTCAGTAAAGCAGTTTTGTCAGGATCTCCCAAAAACCGACGAGCGCTGTTGCCATCGTTAGTAGTTCCACTACCTTGTTTCACTACAACAAGCAGCAATCCAGTTTCTCTTCTGAAATCTTATTGGATTTTCAGTTTCCTGTCATTTATTTTTTTCTTATTTTCGTCTCCTCTAGCCTGCCATGTCTTAAATTCCAGCCTGTAGGCAATATGAAGAAGACACTCCATGCATCGAATCCAAGCATGCAAATGAAGATATATGTACAAATATTGACTAAGTTCGCTTAGTCAATATTTGTACATATATCTTCATTTGCTGGTTTGTCTTCAACTAACGCCAATTCATTCATCTCTCTTGGTCGAGCTTCACAAATGGTACAAGAGGATGTGGGAATGTCTGAAATGTACGATGCTATTTTACCATCAATCATCGTCATTAGTGGCTGGTGTTTGATATGGCTGTTCCGGATTATTGTAGGAATTTCTGTGTCAATCTCACTCTTTACAGACAATACGTTAGCTTTATTTTCTTTCATAAACTTCCACATTATTGGACGGCAATATGAATTTGATGAAGGACGCTCGTTTTGCCAAATAACTTCACCGTCTTCCGTAACTAATTTCAGTGTCACTAAACTAGCCATAAAAACACTTGCCATTAGGTCTTCGTTACTTTTCTGTTTATAAATACTTTGATCGGAAGCGCTATCCATTTACTGATTAGTATTAGTTGTTGATCATCAATTGTGTTACTATCAACCAATGACTCAAACTGTCTTGCTCTAGTTAGGTCTAAAAGAGCTTGCAAATTGATTTTTGCTGATGTCTCTGTAACAACAATATTACTTTTGTCGGGATAACACTTTTTCTTTTCTTTTTGTAGTTTGTAATAACTTGGATATTTACTTATGCCTTCGTTCATGCTAAACTCTCTAAGAGTAATGTAGCGCCATTTAGATAGTTTCAATGTAATATACAAGGCTAACGCCTTTACTGCTGGTATTTCTATTTGTAAATTTGGAGATTCTCCATCGATGTTTCTTTTGATGGCTGAAACAGCTTGTGGATTCTCCAGCATATATTTTAATACTTCAGCAACTTCATATTTCCGGTTGACTTAAATGCTTCTACAGTGGAAAACGCTAGTTCGTTAGCTTAACTTTTCGTACGTACTCGTGCGTTCTCTGAAAGGCGTCTACGCTTCTGACGTTCACTGAGATCTTCAAATGGCTTACGGGGCAGTTTTTGTGTAGACGTGGAGGCATCTTGCTTAGGCGATATATAATGTTCTTGTTTTGATGTTGATTCACTAGTATCCGGTGGTGATACAAAGTCAATTTGCTCGACGCTTGCTGCAGGTGCTGTTGCATTTTCCTTGTTGAACAGCGGCCATTGATCAAGCCAACTAGATATTTTCTTGATAAACTTGTCTTTGCAATGCTTGGACTGTTTTGATTTTGCAAGAAGGCGATAACAAAATTGGCGGCACCATATTTGTAACTCTGTTTTATCATCTTCACTCAAATCAAAATTAGAGTTTGATATCAAAACATTGTACAAAAATAAATGATCGCGTACATCTTTATGGTTGCTCAAAGCAACATAAAGATCCAAGTAAGTCACAAAGCCACGGAAAGACATAATGATGTCACTCGAAAGAAATTGCAGTGTAAACTAAATAAGTATTCTACAGCATGCACTTTTATACTTGTTCTATTTAATAACTACCTACCCTCATTAGAAAAAGCCGTAGGCAAAACATATTTACTCAGAACTTTCCTGCTAACGGATACCTAAAGCATGCATTTACTAATGTAAATAATAATCTGATTACAACATCCTAATTAACTATCACACTGCAGTACAATAACTACTTACCAATATTAGTAATTAAGCTTACTTAAGGAATTGTTTTTTTGTCATTAAAGAATCATTTATTAATAGAGAAACAATAATATAATGTCAAAGCATTATTACTCACCAATTGCAAAGGAAACAGAAAAACTAAAATTTCGTAGCTGGGAAACATTTTGTAAGTCAGGCAAGAAATAGCCAAACTTAAGTTGTTCCTGTTTCCATTCAAACTTAAAACTGGATTTTTAGATAATAGTTTATTCAAACTCAAACTCAAAGCATTTATTTCAAATAAACCAATTACAGGCACTTTTGAATTGTCAAGGGGTCGGTCAGTCAGAAAGATGAAGCTAGTTGCCCATTCCAAAGCGTAGTAGGTACCTATGGAGAAGAACGGGCAAGAAACTCCATGGACACTCTTTTAAATCAAAATATTGTTACAAAAAAGTGGTTACATCATTCATGTTGTAATTATACATGTGAGAACGATGTAGAAACACGTGCACGTTAAAAGCGTCCGTAATAAAAAGATAAAAACAATTATGGAATTAAAATAAGCCGTGGCAGCTAAGAAATGACCAGTGCCTACTGACGGCGCCCGTTCACGAACATGACGTATGGATCAGCACCATTCAGCTCAACCATTTTGAAGGGAACTCAATGATCCAATACACACGCCACCACCAGCGACACATTTGAGTGAGCATGACATACTCTCAGCCGCCAGGGCACATTCAAGTCAATGAAAGACGAACCCAGTAAGCTTTATAGTGTATATTTTCATATATGTTCCTAATTTATAATTATATTTGAGTTAATATTTGATAAAATTAATTTAATCTTATGTAATATTTTCTTAAATTTCAATTTTACTTAGTATTTACTGTAGATTAATTAATTGATCACAATACATTTTATTTTAAAATAATTTAATATTTTCTAAGGGGGGCCCGGGGGGGCGCACATTCTCAAATTGAAGTTTAATCGAAAAATGTATATAAATGATTTGGTCTTGTATCATATAGGAGAACAGTTTAGCATCACTAGTTTTTCAAAAATCGGAAAAGTGTAATTTAAAAATCCTATGTCCGAAACTTTGTATGGAGTCGATCCACTGTGGGGCGGTTGTCGAATTATACTGATATCTCACTAGGGGGCGTTGGTGCAGCTTATTGCTTTTTTCTAACAAACTCTCACTATCACAATTTTCTTCGACGAACTGGCCATATGCACTACGCTGACTATGCACTGCTTTGTTCAAAGTTGAAAACCACTTAGCGATACGATTCGACAAACTTATAGTCCTGACACTGACCCGTAGGATACATAATATTATCACGGGCGTTTGACATTACATTTGCACGTGTCAGCAGGCATAATCCCGATAAGGAAAAGTTCGACCACATGAGACAATGCGTCTCTTTGTTAAAAAGTTCTGACATGGTAATCTTGCAGGGACTTCAACATGGTGGGCTCCCGAGGGCGGAGCAGCCGGCGCCCGCTCACACTTCCCGAGTTGTCCGGGCAACAGATGCACCGCTCTACCGTTTATGCTAATAGTGAGTACCTAATACTACCTAACACTCAGTTTCAGAATTAAGAATTTAAAGTTGACTTGTCAAATCGAAATTATCATCTTTCAGATTGAGTTCAGATCTGAATCTATCCTTAATCAGATATCGTCATAAAAATAAACGAATCATGTATAAACTGTTACAATTAAAGTAAGTAAATACATCATAGATCGTAACTTTTAACTCCATCTTCTTCTTCGTATCGATGATTATTATAATTAGATCAGAAATTGATGTGATGAAAAACATTTTTTTAATTAAACAGTCTGGTCAATTGCAGACCATACACGTCCCAGAGCTAATGGATATGACAAGAATAAAAAGCCGCAGGCGGCCAACGGGGGAGCAGCTAGTACCGTCACACCCAACACTCCAGATGAAACCACAGGTATGTAATCTTCAACTTCGAAACACCATGAAAATGGACTGTCCATAATATTCAATTTAACAAAGGAAAACACAAAGGTTCAAAAAAAGTCTTGAATACCAAAGATTCTGAACGACGGTGAAGCTTGTTGATCTGCACCTTTAGAATTTTCGAAGTAATTGATTAAACCTTATAATAAATAGATAGATGGATCTTGTGCATTAATACACAATACTGTTATAGAACAGTAAGTAAAGTATGATGTATGGCTACTTCGAAGGCAATTTTTTTTTCGGAGAAATAGAGAGGCAGCATATTTATTTTTGTTATTTCGAAAACCATGCGCAGCAAGTAAGTTATTCAGTTTTTATTTTCATTTATTTTGATATTCCAGAACGCCGAATTAGATCAATGTACGCGACCGATTTAGTGAAACCCGACAGTAGTAACGTGAGCTCTAATGCCATGTACCCAGAGTTGAAAATGGTTGTCACAAAATTATTATCACACAGTCAGGGTGAGGAAAACGCACGTTTTTTTTATTTGGTTATGGCTCCTTTACTAAATGGTTCATGATGGTTTGTTATTTTGAGGGGCCGTATCACATCTTTGCGAAAAAAGGATATTGTTATTTGCCCTGTATGATTTCTTCCCTCTCGCATTGGAGCTGTGTGGGTTCTAAAGTCAATCGGTCTTATTACAAAACAAGGTTTTTCTTTTGACATGGTTTAAACCATCGAGCCTGTTTTTGAAATAAGAACCTAACTGAAATCGAAATACAGTTCCTTTTACAAAACTGTCAACTTAGTCCGGTCTTAGATTGTCAATTTTGTATTAAGAACTTTACTAAAGTCGGCATAAAGTTCCAAATACAAAAACTAAATCGAATGTGTAGGTTGGGGTTAAAGTTAGATCGTGTTTTGTAATAAGACGGAAGGTGTCTTAATACGGTCCAAGTTTACACAGGGAAAAGTGCGTCCAGATAGTACGAGATGCTATGTCACGAATAGTTTTGGTAGTGGCATTTGTGAGGTATGCGTTGTACAAAATAAAATAAGAATAAGATATAATTAAATTAACGACGTTTAAACATCTACCTACGTACTAAGTGTATGTCCAGCGTGAGAGTAGACGTAATGTAGACGCTGCATAAACGTATATTATGGCTTGTGGTTTCGATTTCATCCAGCTTAATTATTAAGTATATCGTGAGCTATTTTGTAAAGGAGTCTTGTTGACGAAGAGTCTATAGTACTAACTGGCTTGTTGTGCATGCGGGTATTAACAATTTAGATAAAGTATTTATATATTTTTTATTAACTAATTTATTTTAAGGAAATCGAACCATGGAAATATGGTTACTAACTTATCACTGTCATAGGATTGTAATTAACTATATATCGTAAAATTGTTTGGTTTAATGTTGAATTTGTGTCTTATCAAATCTGTTGTTATCGGCGCAGTTTCACCTTTCATCGCCGTAGTCTACCATATAGAATGAGGTCCATATAAAACCTATAATGAACAGTGGTCGGATTTTGGCGTGCAATTACTGGGATTTAATGTGAGAAAATTGACCTATTTAATCGATACAACAACCAGCTAACCGGGAAGCCGAGATTATAATAGCTTATCCATATTCTGATAACGTCAATATATCCCAGTGATTGCACGCCAAAATCCGATCACCGATAAAGTGACCATGAACCTATCTATCACCCTTTCCGCGAGCAGTACGTACCGCCTCCGCCCGCGGCCGGCCCGCCAGCGCGGAGGGCTCGCGGCCGCGCGCGCGCCGCCCGGCGCCCGAGCGCACGTAGCTGGCGCCGCGCTGCCCGCCCGACCACGTCGCGCCTCGAACTTTACACACAGACAACAAATGCTTCAGTGGAGGAGACGGCGCTATACGAACAAGTTGTGGCATCATCTTCATCATCTTACGTCGAGCGTTAGACAGAGACGCACGCGTAAGTGACAGAGAAGACGCTCTACAAATCCGATATGCAATCAAATCGCGTCAAGCGTTAGAAAGAGCGACACGTACGAGTGACACCGCTCTAAAAACACGTGGCATGTTTACGGCCGGGTACTGTACGTATGGCCAACGCACGCCTCTCACAAATATAACTGCTCAGCGGATATGTAACATCTCAGTCTGACCGTCGATAATGTACGAGTAGGTTAGGCTTCAATAGACACCATTAAGCTAGGATATTTACAGCGCGACAAAATTTTGTCATTTTATTATCTCGCGCTAAAACGAGATAGATGTAAGACTACGCATAGACCTATCTCGTTTCGGCGGGAGATAACTCGACGGCAAACTTTTGTCGCGCTGCATATGATAGCCTAGCTTTTCGGTCACAATGTAAGGCGTCGTGCACACTAGAGTCCAAATATTACGACATATCTTTACCAACACTTAATGGCAACTAATGTCGATATAAATGCAACCTAATGTGAACGTAGCTTAAAAATAATTTGTGCTGCGCGCAAGGAACATTGCTATTGCAAACAAAATAATCCGATCATTTCTAGCGAGTGCGAGTGTTTCTTTCTTAAGTCTACCAAAATGTCAATAGAGGTAGTGACTGAGAGGTCACAGTAAATAATAATTGGTAAAGCAAATTTTTAAGTCTAATAGTTTTTCAAATAATTTGGTGCAAAGAAGTCCGTTAGTTTAAACGTTCCTAACTTTTCCCAACGACACTTAAAAAATCTATTAGATATTGAGGTTTGTTGACAATAACGGGACTTTTGTACGAAACAATCTTAAATTGCTTCTTCCACGAGCGTAGAGCGACTTTAACGTGTGTTTTATCTACCACCCGTAGACATTTGAGGTTACTTATGCTAGATTAATCTCCCAAATGTGTGTTGTTGATCGTGGACGAGGCTTTTCAGATTTCTTAAAGCACTGGACATATTTGAGCGAATACAAAGCTTGTATTAATAGTATTTTGACGTCCTTTATTGAATTTAGCACGTCAAATTATCACCACATAAGCCATTTAGCTAGACTGAAAACTGGGTCCGAAGAAGTCGTCATTATTACTGCGCAAGAGAGAGATGAAGCTATATAGAACGAATAGCATTGTCTCTTTTTCGTAACTTAAAAAGCAACGATGGTTCCAAAATACAGACCCTTATACTAAAATGACTTTAAATAAAGGTTAGAATGATGATATTTCTTAACCAATATCTAAATAAATCGACGGTTGGACTGCGTAAAGTCGAAGGATTCAATTATTATGATATAATCGTAATCGCCTTCTGTAAACGGTAATATTATACTAACTCGTAGTTATCGTATAGCCTGAAACGACCGTGTTTGAAATTTAGAGTGCTGACGTAATGTTGTACGATACGATACAAAGCGGCCATTTTGTTTGAATACGAGGAACCATGGAGTTACACTGCTAGAGTGCGCGCGAAATAAGTCTGCGCGCGTCCGAACTCGAAATTTATACCAGGTGTCAAGAGTGTGCCGTCTTTTCCAAAGTAAATAATCGCCACCATTTGCCGAAAGTGATTAAAAGTGCTGGCAGGGATATAGTCTTGAAAATCAAACACGCGCGCAGACTTATCTTGCGCGCACTTTACAAGGTTCTTCAATACAAATGACAGGGGGGCGCTGTTGGTAAAAACTTGTGTGCAATTGTTTTGTGAAATGTATTGAAAAAACAAGATGGCGGTTAGTTTCGATTTTTGCCGCGCGCCAATAGGTCCTTTGACTGCTATACTGGATTTTGTGAACTGTAGGTTCAACAGCTTGCACGTTCTTGACCTAGAATGTTCCCCTTGTATTCTTGTTTTCTTTCAATTAATCGGGCATCAAGCAAATGGTACAGAAAGAAAAAGAGAAAGAAAACTCGGAGTTTGTGGTCAGGCGAGGTGATCAATGCCAATGGTTTTTTCCTATTCTTCTATGTATGAGAAGAGAAGTGTAGGACAAGGGCCCCTGAATGACCGTATTCTTGACCACTTTTTCCATATCGAATTGAGTAAATTGGAGCGTGCCAAATGAGCCATCAAAAGTAAATTGTATGGGCTTTTGATTTTCCTTCCACGATAAGCATGTCTTTGTCAATTACTATTAAATCGTGACGTTTGAAAATTAAAAGCTCATTAATCTTTCCTAGGATTGTCGTATCGTACAATAGTATGTACGCGCCATTAGAATTTGCTCATTTGTGATTTAAAGTGCAATTTTGTACACACATGTAATAGTAACGTTAGAAAAACTTAGTACTTATGAGCAATAATGCTACGTTATAGTTGCTTAGTGTTTCGTCTCTTTCTTTTATTATAACAAATAAAAAGGATGCAAGACAAACATTGGCGAGTAGGTAGAAGTTTTTCTTTATTTTAGAATATAATGTTCTTACAATATTTTTGCCTTTGGAAGTTCAGTGAGATATCCCTAAATACTGCCATTAGCATTTATTTTCCTCGCGACATGGAATACGTACGGCATACATACATACGTACATACGTACATACCGTATGTACTAAAATATAAAGACTAAAATATTTCTAGCTGAATTTAGAGTTATTTAATAATATAGTTAAAATGATCTGCGATTTTAATCATGTTTAAAGTTTAGACAAACAACATTTTTTATATGAATAGCAACGCAGCTGTCCGCCCGAGTGCCGTGAGCCGTTGTACACGAATATCCACAAGCTACATTTGTGAGAGTGAAGTAGACCTATTAAATGCTATATTTGTAGCCTTATCCATATTAATCTAATTTTTAAAATAATACTATTAATTATTATATTTGAATATTATAATTATTGATATGATAATATATTTATTGCAAATGGTACTTGTTTTATTGAGTTTACACCTAAAATTACAATCCTTAATCACGTAATTAAAAGCACTCTACAGCCTTTTACAGAGTATCCTCTATCGGATATAATTATAACATTCACAGTATAACAGTGAAATACTACACAACTCAGTAAAACAACTTTACTTCTAATCATCTTGTTAATATCTCGAACAATTCATGAGTACTACAACGCTTATAAGCATTCCCTAAGAACCATAACACAGAATCGCTTACATTTTCAGTCTCCAACAATTTCTTTAACACATCCACTTTATTATTAGTCGCAAAATAATTTAAAAATATTCTAAAAACTTCTTGCGAGTCTAAATTCGCTACAAACCTGAATAAATAAACAATATTAGGGTTTTCAAAAGATTTCTCGATACTCACAGAAAGGTAGCGTAATGCTTTTAGAACAAATTCTTCAGATAAGAAATGGTTTGTGAAGTTACTGTGGCAGGATAGTATGAAGAACAGTTGTGACGATGCAGCGATCCTTAGAGATGGAAGGACCTGAAGAATTTTGCGAAGGTGCTCCGGTCTGGAATAGAAAATGTTAAGGTTTTAGTATGAGGTTAATAACGGGATGAAGTTTTGGGAGCTTTTTATTGTTGTTAAAAGTCTCTGGTGAAAATGGATAATGGATCAGAAATAATCAATTTGTAGTTCCACTTACTAATTGAGTGCTTTGATTTGATTATACACAACATAACATAACATTACGCCTGGATTCTGCGAAGGGTCAGGCAGAGGTGTTCCTATAGTACACCCACAATACGCTAGTTATGTTTCAAGTGCCATGTAATAGGGGGCGAGTCTATTGTCATCTACCGTCCAGAGTCCAGGCTGCTACCGAGACATTCCAGACGGAAAAACCCAATAACACTTTGCCTGACCCGGGAATCGAACCGAGGACCTCATGCTCACCATTAAACCAACGAGGCAGACAATTATTGTCGATGATTTTTCAATTATAATTATTCAAACAATTTTTTTTGGAAAAACTGGTAAGATATAAAGCTGACACCTTCTAAATCCGCAGACGACATTGTTACGATCACGGGTAGAACATGTGGCTGACGCCGAAGCATTGAGATTGGAACAAGCAAAGAGAGGCCTATGCGCAGCAGTGGGTGAAGTCGGGCTGTGGATCCGGATGGAGATGATGATGATGATAGTGATGATGATGGTGATGATGATGATGAGTGATTGCGTAAGAATTTAACCTGAACAGGGTTTGTTTATACTCTTATCTGATACTTTTGGCAATTAAAATTATTTGTGGCAACTGCATCGCTCGTATAGACATTCATATAATAATAAAACCTAACATCCCACACGTCCTACACATTATGTCGCCTTTTATGAATAGGTGTGCAAAAATGAAGTAATACATACATCAAATCATCTCGCAGCTGATGAGCGAAGTGAACAAGGGCATACAGCACAGAATCCCTAGTCTCTTCATTGTTGCTGAGCAGCAGATCTATGAGCTTGGCTATAGCGCCCTGGGCCGTCAGTAGCTCACATGCCTTTTGACCAGAGCCTGCTAAGTTGCCAAGTGTCCAGGCACTGGTGACCTGGAACATGGTAAGGTACAATTGGAATGGTCTATACTTAAACTTTATAGAGTGGTTATTATTATAATGGATATATTTAACAATTGCACGGTTATACAGACTTATAAACATTCCATAATATCAGTATACCTATGTCATCAACAAATTCTATTCTATTCTGGATTTCCATTTACGAATTCTTCTGCTAATGGTTGGCATGGACGCCAAAGTGGTGTGCTATATGGTATATATGGTATAGTTTTTTTTTTTTTTTGTAAACTGTAACCAACCTGTAACAAATAAGTACTTAGGAACTTTTGGGAGTAACGTGCGAGTGTTTCAATGGGCGATCTTATCGCTAAAAGCGATCTTTTTGATGAACTCGAGCAGAAATGCAGGTAGTCTGTAGGTATTAATGTTCAACATAAGATATGTTGTTCAAATAAATTGAAACAAGGGCAAGATAATGATGATAAGAGAGTCTAGAGTTAAGTTACAATAGCACCCGCTTGCTCATTACCTTCTTATTCTAACATACTCACAGCTAACTCAGCACTCAGATTATCAAGAGCAGGAATAAGGTATGGTCCCGCTGCTTTTGACAGAAGTACACAAGCTTTGGCTTCTCCGAGGGCCAGGTTACAAAAACATCCTATGGCTGCACACTGTTTGTTCACTTCATTACCTGGAAAGAACAGATAGACATTCTTATCCATATACCAATATTGCAGTGCTTCGCGGTTTCACCCACATAAGTCTTGATCCTGTGGGTCCCTGTGTTAAATTTCATCCAAATCCGTTCAGCCATTTTTGCCTGGTTTAGTAACAAACATCCAAATATACAAATTTTCACATTTATATTATTACTAGCTTCAGTCTGCGGCTTCCGCCGCGTGGATGTTGGAAACTATCCCACGGGAAAGTGCTACGGTGATAAATGGTACCTTATCTTCGAAATTCATTCAGCCGTTAAAGCGTGGTAACGTAACAGACAGACAGATAATAAATGCAAATAATCTTTTTTATTTTTATGAAACGGGTTATTATTTTATTATCTTAAAAACAATAATAATTCATTTTAATATTATCATCATTAATTTGAAATACTCTAGCGTTGCCATTAACCACGTATTACCTACATTAGCATATATTAGCTAAGTTATAAAATGGCATCAAATTGTAATAACTTTTAAGCGGGTGGACCAACTTAAATGAAATAAATACTAAAATAAATAATACCTCAAGATGTGGGTTCTGAATATATTCCTTAAATTTCTTAAAAAAGAGGTAAAATTTGTTTTCAATAATCATGTTAATTTTGAAATCATCACCCTATTTTACCCCCTTGAGGGATGATTTTACAAAAACGCTGAAACAAATAATTTTTTATTTCTTACCAAAAGCATACATTTAAAATTTCATATCCCTAAGCTGCTAAATGCTAAGTTTCCCATACAAACTTTCATCCCCTATCATTATCATCATCAGCCTATATTCGTCCACTGCTCGATGTAGGCCTCTCCTAGTGAATGCCATATATCAACCCCTTTTTAAGATTATTTTTGAGACCTAACCTAATGTAGCCTTTGTCTTTCCCCATGATGCCGTCTATATCCTTGCCAAATTTTATCAAAATCGGTTCAGTGGTTTAGGGGGGGAAAAAGTAACATACAGACAGTCAGTCACGAGTCACTTTGGAAATTATAATATTAGTATGGATAGTAGGATTAGATAGATATCTAAAAGGACTGCAATTTTTACTAAACAATTTCAAAAGAAGGAAACAAAAATTACTCAAAACTAAAAGTATCTAGAAACCGATACCGATCTACATAGCCTTCACATGATTTGACCAAGATTTTGTCTGGACATTAAAAGAGACTGAGCTCTGCGTTTGTTTCGGCCTTTCTTCTCAGAGTAGTCAGATAGGAAACGCCGGCCTCAACTAGTTTATAATAATAATGTAATATATGTTTGATGTGTAAGTGTTTGTACAAAACTCCTTACAGAAATAAAATCATTTATCATTTATGATACTGAAGCTGTTATATTTCTGATAGAAAAGGTGTACAAAGACATCAATGAACCAATTATATTTTATTACTAGGTAGGTTATTTCCTAGAGTGATTTTATTTAAACGATATCATAATTCTTGCAACTAAGATGCTAGTGATTATAAGTCACAGAAGACATTTTAAGAATTTCTAATGCCTTCAACATGCATTTCATTTTACCTATAGTATAGTTAAAATCTCGCTGCAGACTCGGTCATAAATCATAATCGGAGTAGGGATGCGCGCTAGTTGCACGCGCTCAAGGCCATTATCGATGATGACTCAGACGAAGAATTTTAATTTTCTATTTTGAGTTTTATATATACGTTCTTTTGTTTATATATGGGTATGACCGCGAAAAATTGTACATTTGTAATTTTTTGCTTGTCCCCATTTTATTTATCGTATA
Source organism: Brachylomia viminalis (assembly GCA_937001585.2). NCBI lineage: Eukaryota > Metazoa > Arthropoda > Insecta > Lepidoptera > Noctuidae > Brachylomia > Brachylomia viminalis. The sequence goes on along the minus strand of OW443303.2, from coordinate 2,683,823 downwards.
TAATCAACATTATTTGATAAATGAGATTTGTTATATAATGTACTGAATAGTATGGTTGTTGTTTTAGATAATACCACAAAATATTAGCTATAACTCTTAAAATTAGCTTTATTTTTAATTTTTTTAATTGGTACTGTTTTTGATTCCATACAAAAAATATTTGTCCAACTACCACCCTTGTAACAAAAACTGGCAACGATTACGAAATGGAAGGGCTATCCCGTATTTTAAAGTTATGTTGAAGTTTTGTGATACATATCCAACGTTTGTATCGAAAACTTTCACTAAATAACGCCAGATTTTTTTTTTTATTAATTTTTAAAAACATGTCCAAAATTTTAGTATGTGTGTTACGTCATGAAAGTAACATCGAATACTGCCATACTTTAAAAATGATACGGCCACTTCTAGTATTTTCTTGAGTGGTAACACCATTGAACATGATGCCAACCTTTAAAAAATAAAAACTGTCATTATTTTTTGAGGGAAAGGGATTTCTGTGTCGACAACGGGTTTGTGCCTAAAAAAAGGTGTGTTTTTAGTGTTAGATTACAAGGTAAGTATGTATATTCTTCCTCACTACTATACGTGTTTACGTAGGTTAAGTATTACACAAAATAATAAAACTACAACGCAAACCATCGCTATCCGCGTTAGGTTACAATTTGAGTTTTAGGTTATGTCCCACGCGTTTTTTCGTCATGAATGTAACAGTGCGTTACAAAATGTGTTACGTTACAGTCATGACCGATTGTTAAGCTTAGGTTACATGTGCATATTTTTACTCGACTGCTCCGGAACGAGGGTAATGTTTTTCGAGAATTTTTGTGTATATTTATGTATGTATCAATTACTATCATTCAGTACATTAATGACAAAAAAACTACGAAAATAGTGACATCGCGATTATCTACTAATTTGAAATGCATATTTTGATTTCATCCATAGGTTGTATGATATCAAAATATGCATTTACAAAAGTAATTTGTTTGAGTTACATACCTACGTCAGTTAATTTGTTAGGACCGAATTCATGAATGACTTATTAAGTACTTAGGTATACGGAGAAATATTATTTAGGTACCAATGCAAAAACAATCACTTTATTTAATCATTTAGTCATACAAAATTATATACTCACAGATGGCGTTGACGAATGCCGAAAGGCAAAAAAAATATCGTGAGCGGATGCGAATCCAAAATCCCGCGAAATACGAAGAAATCAAAACGAAAAATGCAGAGAGGAATAAAAGGCGGAAGAAAATTAAAGAATGTTCCAACGAAATTATGCAATTAAAAAGAAAACAGTGGAGAGATAGTCAGAACCGCCACAGAACGAAGGCCAAAGATACAACATCAAACCATGAAAATTATGTTACTACTGATAATGGTGCTGAAATTAATGCCAAAAGAGCTTCGGAAAGAAAAAGATTCCAAAGAAGATTGAATGTTCAAAAGAAATCTTATGACGAGACGGTAAAGAAAATGGCGTTGGAAATTCAAAGTCTGAAAAAGAAATGTAAGCGTTACATGCAGAAGAATAAACAACTGATTGAGGTTATAGAAGAACTGAAATTAAAAACATCTGAAGGACAAGTCGTCATTCCAGTTGACAACGAAATGACACCGTATGAATCGAGTGTCATCATTCATGATGAGAATAAAATGACACCTTTATCTAAGTCTAACAGTTTCATAGAGCAAAATCTGCCCTGCATTTCTGAAGAAGAAAAACAAAAGGTGAGGAGACAACTTTTAACTCATAATGTTTTAGTGAATGCCATTCAAGACACATACACGAAGACCACGAAAAACGATGAACGAAATGTTCTAAAAAGAATACTTAAAAATGATAGTATACAAAAATATAGCAAAAAGAGTGAAATAACGAAATCTGTGTTTGGATTAAAAGGACAGGCTCGTCAAAGCAGAAACATAATTAGAAAGAATAATGTAATTGTAAACGAAATAATAAAGTTCTATAACCAGGACGATGTGAGCCGAGCAACAGCTGGGAAAAAAGAATTTAAAAGTAAAGGTAAAATTAAAAAACAAAAGCGATACCTACTAGGAACTTTGAAGGCACTTTACAAAAAATACAGAATGAACGGAGGTAGAGCAAAAAAATCATCGTTCCAAAAGTACAAGCCTTTCTATGTAGTATCACCGAAACTTTCTGATAGAGAAACATGTGGGTGCATCAAGCATGAAAACTTCTTCATGAAAGTTAAGAAGTTACATTCTTTAGGAATGATTAAGAAAACCGAGATAAATGAAATCTTATTAGAAGTGGTATGTGATTTGGATTCTAAAGAATGCGCCTATGGAGAATGTTCGACGTGCAGCAATGAATCCTTAAAGTTTAACGGGGACACTTGTTATATGAATGAAATTGTTACTTGGAATGAATTTGCTATGCAGACACATGAATATATTAATAAAAACGATGGCCAAAAAGTGAGCACAAAGAAGATGGCGAAAAAAGAAGTTCAGGGCACATTGAAATCACTGACAGAATTCTTTAATAACGAACTTAAAATAATGAGAAAACATGCGTTCAATATTAAACACCAGTACTCACAATATTTATCGTGTATTAAAAACTTGAAATCTACTGAAGTGGCCATTCACATCGACTTTAGTGAAAATTACGTGTGTAAACTGTCAACTGAAGTGCAGTCCATGCACTTCGGTGCATCTAAATCACAAGTAACCATCCATACTGGCGTTCTGTACGTCAAAGAAAAAAAACCACAATCATTCGCTTCCATATCGCCCTCCACTGAACATGGCCCTGAGGCAATTTGGGCACATTTAAAACCTATATTGAACTATGTGAGGGAAAATTATCCGCTCGTTAATGCAGTGCATTTCTTTTCCGATGGCCCAGCCACCCAATACAAACAAAAAAAGAACTTTTTTTTGTTTACGAAGTACATGAAGGATCTGGGATTCCCCCATTCAACCTGGAATTTCAGTGAATCTGCTCATGGAAAGGGAGCTGCTGATGGAGTTGGAGGGGGTCTCAAACGCAGACTAGATGACTATGTTAAGCATGGTATTGACATACCAGACGCTTACACGGCCTATACACTTCTTAAAAACTCTGACACATCTGTAATGACTTTCTACATCGAAGAAGATGACATTGCTAAATACTGTATAGAAGAAGATTTAACGCCGGTTCCTCAGACAATGAATTTACATCAAATAGCCAACACTGAAACAACTAACGTCATACGATTTAGATGTTTAAGCTGCTTTTGTGGCGATTCATATAGAGGTTATTGTGAATGCTTTGATGTGAAGAATCACCAGCTTGTAGTCATTAATAACAAAAATGATAAAAACAAAACAAATAAATCTAATTTAAAAAGTGGAGATGATGAGGCAAATCAAGTGGAGAAAGGAAAAAAAAAAACAAAAGTGACCATCCTATCGGAAATTCGATACACGGCAGAGAACATGGCATATGACAATTTACAAAATTTTGGACCAATAAACCTTCAGAAAATGCAGAAAATAGACAAAAAATTAGACCTGTTCAGTAGAAACCTAAATCACGAAAAGGAAAACATAAATTACGACAATCCTGTACCATCTACTTCAGGAACAGGGAATACACAAAGTAACCGGACTACTGCGATAAAAAAGCGACCAGTTATGGTTTCTGTAACTAATCCCGATGACAGCTGTACTGACGATGACGACCAGTATTCATTGCATGACGAATCGGAGTTGGAAGATTTTTATGAAGAGCCATTATCCGATACTGAAGAAGGTATTTCAAATCTTCCGTAATGTGCCAATCAATGAGTTTGGTGATTTTACTAATTAACTATTACAATATTACAATAAAATTATTTAAAATTTTACAGAAGTAGAAGAGAAGACTTACAGTTCTACTCAGAATAATAATAATGAAGATGCCGAAAATATTAAGACTGCAACAGATAATGATGAAAAAAAGCAGTGTACCACTTCAGCAGGTAAAAATAAATTCGTTATCTTACTCCTACATCTTCCGAAACAAATTTTACTGTTACATATTATATAATTTTATTTATTTACAGGGGAAGAAGAAAATATTAAAGAAAGTACCAAAGAAACCAAAGAAAAACTTTATTATAATATTGATGATAGTGTAATTGTAAGATATTACCTTAGAAATAAGTGGAAATATTATGTAGGTTTCGTTGAAACAATAAATCATGAAGAGAATGGCATATTTTATGCTATAAGGTTTTTAAAGACGATTCATAAACCCAGACTTAAATTCGTTGCCACTAAAAAAGATCGTGATTTTGTACCTGAAATTTCGATAGTAAAAAAAGTTGAGTTAGAATTTGATTCCAAAGAGTACTTTATAAAAGATGATAATAGTTCAGACCAAACTTATTTCTGTTAAAAACCTACATAATATTTAATATTACATTAAAAAAATACAGCCGAATTGAGTACCTCCCTCAATTTGGCTTTTTATTAGGTACCTCATAACGTCATTTATGAATCGATTTGGAAAATATGTTTTTCATGTGAAAGGGAGTTTCCGATTGGTCCCATATAAATTTCATCAAAATCGGTTCAGTATTTTTTTTCCTATATTACGTATTTTTTCTTCTTGGGCTATGTAGACGACATCATGGTTCCTTAATTAATAACTTCTAGTTACAATCTAAAAAATTGTTTCGTGACAAGAATTTGTGTGATACAACTAACAAGTGTAAAATAAAAAACTTTCTTCGAAAAAAACCACCTTATTCTAAAAAGACACTGAAAAAGTTTACAATAACTTTACTTTCGAAAGTCGGTGGCTTTGTTTGTTTTATTGAGTTTTTGCCACCGATTTCCGAAAGTAAAGTTATTTTTGCCTTTTTTAGTATCTTTTTGGAATTATTATTAATTAATAATTATTATAATTACAATTTTGACAAAATAAACGTTGACTTTTATTTCTATACTGTAATGATGTAAGCTAAGCTTTATAATGGTCATGTACGTAACAATCGAGTCATGTGCGTAACGTGTGTTATGATGTCATGAATGTTACTGTACAATTATTCGCGGTCATACCCATATTTAATATGCTTTGTAGTAAATTTGGTAATAAAATAAAAAAAAATGTGTATTTATTTCTATCACCCATTTATAAATATATAAAACTATTGATATCACTCATCGACTGCAGTAATACACAGGACTACGTGTGGGCGTGGCCTGCCCATAAGGCCCGTGAGTGGGAAAAACAGTGAAACACTCGAATGATTTATGACCGAGTCTGCAGCAAGATTTTAACTATACTTTATTGCTTTTGCCAACAGGGTGAAGTTACCTTTTTATAACATTTAGATTAGAAGTCATATAGTTACTCAGCTTACCTGTCATCTCCCTCACCAATCCTCTGAGTGCACCATGAGTATGTAAGACCACTTCTATGTTAACAGCATCATCTATCAAGGCATTCTTCAAGGTATGTAGCTCTGGTGCATTGACTGCAGACTTTGTTTTTAATTTCTTTGCTATTTGTGTCACAATGTCTGAATTTGTGCTGAAAATTTGTAAATTCTTTAGTCACTAAAGGGCAAAACCATTTTTTTTCTAAAAGTATAGTCTATAGAAAATAAGATGAAATCATTTTGCCATTCAGTTAGACGAGCAGGTAGCGGGGCTGATATATTAGTAAATGCAGGATGTAGGTAGGTAGGTACGTAAAGTCAATCGTAGAGGCTCGATTAATGCATCAATATTGATTTTCCTTGACGTGAGTTAAAAGTAACTTCCACAGCGCCGGAAACCGAAGATAAAGGAACCTTAACGTTAGAAATAAGTTATGAAAACGGAGTGATATAGGGTGGCAACGTAAGTATTAGTTTTAACTGGTCTTACCGCAAACCGATCATAGACCGCCGAACATCAGCTACTTCGTCACGATGCTTCCGTCTATTTAGTACTAAAAGGTTACGGGTGGTTTCTCTTATAGTTTCTATTTGTTCATCCTCCATTGTTATACGTAAAGAAGAATTTAATATTTTAACAATAAACAGAGCTAATCTTCTCTTAATCACAACACAGCGGTACTTATAAACAATAGTTTAATCTGACACTGCTGACAGTGCCTGACACTGACAATACCTATCACATTAGGGAGTGACAGAGAGCCCCAGATCTCAGAAAATAAACTCTGGAGCCAAGGCTTTCTAGTCTATCTGTAAATCATTAAAAAAAAAACGAAAATGAAAAATACATGTTTTTTTTTCTTGTTCAGTGTTTCACGGTACAAAATCATAATAAGTAGGTTGATAAAATGAGAACGATAGCGCCTTGCATCGTTGCATCGCACCAATTTTTCTAGACTTCGCCAAGGCCTTTGACACTCTTTGACACTATTATTACTTCTTATTTCTTGTACTTTACTTTTGCACAAGCTGGAAACACTTGGAATAAGGGGTGCACAACTTCTTCTCATTTCTGATTATCTCAGTGTACCAGTATTATTATAAGGTGCTCTGTGGTGATCGTCACCAATGTTTAAAAAGAGGTCATTAGACAAGTTCTTAACTTTAAAAAAATTGTTTTGCAATTCCACAAGGCAGCATTTTGGGCCTACATTATTTTTAATCTATATAAATGAACTGTGCATCCTGTCGCTCCAAAATGGTATCATAATGTCAGCGGATGACCGCGCTCTATTGTTCTCAACTAAATCAAGAGTTGAGGTCTATTAACATGCTCAGAATGGTTTTAATACTGTGTCAGATTGGCTCCATAAGAATCTCATAACATTAAATTCAGAAAAGACAAAATACATTTTATTTACAATGAGAATTATTAACATACCGCTTACTAATCTAAACATTTACGCACATAATTGTAGCTCGTACGCTGACACTGTATGTTCTTGCCCCACTTTAGTTATAGCTGACCATTTGAAATATCTATGTGTCACTATTGACTCCAATCTAAATTTCCGTAGGTAACCATATCGACTGGCTATGTACCTACTAGTGCGCAAATTAATATACGTTTTTTTAAGATTTTACTGAACATAGCCGATTATAAATTAATTAAATAGGTTTATTTAGCTTTGTGTCAATCCATTCTTACCTACCTATTGCATAACTTCTTGGGGTGGTGCTGCAAAAAACATTTTACTCCCTCTAAGCGTGCTCAAAGAGCAATTCTAAAGGTTCTACCTTTAGCCCTTTTAGATTTCCTACGCACCTGCTTTACATAGCATGTAATGTAATAACAATACGGTAATTATTAATTCTAAGCATACTACTACACCAGCACACTGCAGTTCCTTTTGACCCAGTACCTTCAGACAAGAGAAGGAAGGACTTGGTTTGCACAAAGCCTCCAACTAAACATACGTTTGCTAATCGATTTTATGTATTTTTAGGACAACAAGGTACTAAGCATCTATAGTGTAAGCTATAAAAATGTAGTATAATGTTATCAGAATATTTAGCGACGCTCATTTACACACACGCACAGAAAAACTTCTAGAAATGTTGTCTTGATGATACTTATAGGTATTAATAATGTACCACTACCCATATGCTTTTTCTCATAGTTCTTAATTCGATTATTTTTATAACAGTCATGCCCCATTGTTATTGTAATGTAAAGTGATGGCCTGAAACGTAGGTTTGAATAAACCTAGATCGGGTGGGTCGCTAATCTTAACTACGTAATTCCGAACCACTAAATGCACCTGTAATAAAAAAAAGACAAAAGTTTAGATTTAGTTTATTAATAGGCCATTAGAATAAATATTTATGTTTGGTTAAATCTACACTTTTTGGAAACGATATTATTGTGTAGTGTAAGTCCTATGTTTTACCTACCCATGTGTGTGTACTCATCAATCCTTTATAATCATGTGTAATTCTAAAATATTCAGACCCGACTTTGGCGAAAGCCACCGTTTTTTTTACTGACAGGTAGCTGGTATCGTGGTTTCTTCAGGAAAATTATGACATTTCAGAAATTCAAGATGGCGGCCGTGCCATTTCCGGCTTTGCAAAAGTTGTCCGATTGAGGTCGTTCAAACGGTTCATCCGACTGAGGTGCATGAGTTTGTTTACCGGTTGTATACTACGCGTCATGTAAAAAGAACGCTGGAAGAAAGTGGAGGGGGTGTGTTTGCGCATGGGTACACTCGCGCACGAAAGTACTAGGCCTGTTGTTTTATTTTTGAACTAGCCTTTCGCTCGCGGCTTCGTTTATTGGTACATTGAAAAATATATTAGATAGAATATTATTAAATAGAATTAAAAACATGTTTGATTCAGTGTAGAATGTTTAAACTAATTACAAAAAATTAAATTAATGTTGAAACTCCTTCCATTAAGTCGTCGTGGGTGACGTGAAAACCAGATGAGGACGCGGTGTTGGTGCTAGAGGTAGCCATTTCACTGTCGTCGCTGTCGTCACTTGAGCTTTCATCACCATTTGTGTCTGAATCATCATCCCCTACGCGAATAATAAATGTTTCTGTCATCATGTCAACCACATGATCGCTGTTACAATATTCGGCTTCTATTTCCTTTACCTTGGTGCACAATTTTCTCCATTCTGTTGCTCCCATTAAATTAACTTTTTCATTAACCAGGTCAGTTATCTGTGTAAGGTTCCAACTTACATTTTTGCTGGCAACATATCCCTTTATTTGGGACCAGGCCATTTCTATTGGAGTTGCCTGAGACTTGCTGCAGATCCTTGGAAATGTAGGTCATCCTGTAACTTCCTTGGCAACTTGCCAATGGTAGGCAATTCTTTTTCAGTGACGTGGAAATTATGGATGATTCTTTTTATAACACCCTGGTCAAAGCTGTCAATATCTGTTATTGGTTTTTCTCTGAGTCTTGTATTTTTGCCGGGAGTTCGAAAGACAGTAAGAAATTCCGAATCTTTTGAACCTTTTACAATTCGTCTCACTGTAGACTTGGAACATTTTGTTGCCTCTGCGGCCCAATTAATAAATTTTTTTAAATTATCAACTGCATTATTATCAGCCTCTCTCTTCATAAAACAATACACGTCATAAATCATTTTTCTCTCTTTTCTATGGAAAACCATTTCGTAATTTCAAACTTTTGTGCGCGATGGTATTTTGAGAATGAACGTAACGTGGACACAGCGCGGAAAGCAAAGGTCGACTGACGAACCAATAGCGCACCAGCAAGCATGCGCCGCGTGACCCGCCCGCCCCGCGCCGCCCCTCATACCACCAAATAGACCGAAAAATCGTCTATGCGCAGCTTGACAGCCAGCGTTCTTTTTACATGACGCGAGCTGTATACTTGGTTGGGGAGTGTGGCCTGGTGTAGGAAATTTTCCCACTTTGGGGGTAGTTTTCCAGATTTTCCCTGAAAACAGAAAAAAATAAAAAAATATTCGAGCAGCCCGTGGTATTTCTCTCCTAATACCTTCGTCCTTACATGGCGACCCTGCCGCCGGGCGCTGGCGTGCGCATTTGATCGCGTTACAGACACCTCCATGATAAATATGGTTCGTGCTTCAAACAATTAGACTTTGGTGATGCAAAACGCAGCTGGCGGTTCTGACGCACATTTGGAGGAGGAGAAATTCCATGTGTCTACCATCACTATACTACTGATTATAGTGGTGCTGGTGTTGGGGATCGGCGTTCTGTATTTTATTCTGCGGATGTATCGGCGTTGCCATGTACGCTGGATACATCAGGAGAATAGAATATTTATTTATACTTATTATCAAACTAATGGAGTGCGCTGAAACATTGTGAATAAATGACCACCAATCATTGAATATCTCACCTCAATTTACTGTAACCTAACAAAGCTAACCAGACCAACGAGTACTTTGGTCGCAAGCGCTGCTGCGTAATAAATAATAATATGATAAGTTTACGTATTATAGTATCAGTGTTAATGATGGTAAGTTATGGCATATTCCTTAGAACCTTTATATGACGAACTTAAAGTTATATAAACCTAATTGATAAAAATTGGCCCTGACCGTAGACAAGGTATCGTATCAGAGAAAAAGTAATCTAAGCAAAGAAAGTTTTTGGAAAATATACTGATGTAATACAGTTAATAACTAATGATATAAAGAAGGGTAAGGTGGGCCAAAATGAAAAAATATTAATTGATTAATTTTGTGTTGACTTTGTGTTATTGTATAATCGAATTGTAGGGTTGTGCTCAATGGATAGTACCTACAAGGTAATAGTAATAGGTACTAGTGATAACTGATAATAGTAGCAATCATGATAAAAAGGTGGAGTGTTTTAATTTGAAAGTTGCTCTTGGTTATTTAATTTTAAATTATTAGGTACTAGTTACAAAAAAAAACTTGTTAATTATATTTTTTTCTTTTAATTGCTAAATGATAAATGTTAATTTTATATCTGTAAACAGGTTAAGGTGACAGAATTGCTAAATGATAATAGTTATTTGTTATACAAGAGTGCAAAGTTGCTTTTTAACCGCGTGTTCAATTTTGATGACCGAGCAAGCGAAGGATTCTAAAATTGAATCACGAGCGCAGCGAGTGATTCAAAATTAGAATCCTGAGCGTTAGCGAGGGAATCAAAAGAGCACGAGGTGAAAAATCTTTGCACTCGAGTGCAACACGTAACTTTTCATTCCACCTCAGCGAGGAAATGACTAAATGCAAAAAAAAAACGTTTACAATCACAAGATAGGTACACTTTTATTTCAGTTTAGGTATTAATTACTACATTATGACAGGTAAGTATTACAGAATAATCTTTAAATTATAACAAAATAATACTAAGGTATAATTAAGAAAATTTTAAAGTAACGTTGCTACAGTTATTTAAATTGAGTGTAATATTTTTGTTTGGTACTGTAATATTGGTGTTAGTCACTTGTGTACTGTTTTTCGGTAAACTATCTGTCATACTTAATAGTTGTAACGATTCATCGGATTCCCTTGGCGTGAATGTTGGAGAGAGAGGGAGATGGTTAGGTGTTTCATAACGGCTTATTTTTGATGTAGAAGGGCCAGTCCAAGGATCCGATTGAGGCTCTTTCAGTGTAATGGCTCCTACGATGCCTTCACATATTTTAGACTTATTTTGGATGGAATCCTCTATGTATCCCTCTACAACTGCATTGGACTTCCAGCCTCAATGGCGCTTAAGGGACAGGAGATCAGCTCCGGAATCAGCCAAAAGTGTGGCTGAAGTTCGTCGGAAACAATGACCCGTGTACAACAGGGGTTCTGGAAGTTCAAGAAATGTTGCTATTTCTCGTGGGATACTGCCAATTTTATTAGTACCCATAGGCTGTCTAACACACTTTCCATTGCGATACTGTAGAAAAAATCGATTGATTGGAGTGTTAGGCGGGCGTAAGGCTTGATATTTCTCAACAATCGTTACGTATTCCTTGCGAATGACGAAGTTGCGGTCTCTTTTTGTCTTTGTATTAGGTAAATTAATTAATAGTAAGTCATCTGAATGTTTCTCAATGTTTTTGACATTAAGTTGTGTTAGTTCATTAGTTCGACATGCTCCGTTTATTCCAATAATAAGAACAACCTGTAACGTAAAGAGTATTGTAGTAGATAAATGAATAAAATTGATATGAACGCATAATTATGCCTATCAACATCTACTAAGTATACTATTTAATTGAGATTAATATACTTAAGTAGATACTGAATGTGCAACTGACTTACTTTTGCCGCCAAATATACGGAATCGGGTGCTTCGTTAAGAAACTTTTCAATATCAGATACTGTGAAAACCTTCGATTTTTTTGGTTGATGACCAGATGAGGCTCTTTTTTAAAATGCCACTAATTTAGGATAGGTATCGATATGTTTGTCTTTTTTCATCTTTATTGTTGCTTTTAGCATCGAATACGTACTCCATAGAGTGCTTGCTTTCTTGTTCTCGGATAATTCTATAAAATATGCCAGCAAAACGTTTTCTGAGAAAGTTTTGGCTCCTTTTGCTAGTCGCCACGTGTTGAACATATCGTACTGTTTTAAATACTTCTCGCGTGATTGTTGAGGGAGAAAGCTCATTTACGCATTATTAACAGTTTCAGTCAATTCTGTTGGCGTCAAGCAAACTTCCTCGTCGCTAGAATCACTCATTTTAGTTTTTTCACTTGTTTTCAAGTTTCTTGTTTTAATATAAGGTTTAACAATGACGTGAAAAAATGCCGCGTAAAGAACCGCGTACAAAGCAAATTGAAAAAAGAACACCAAGAAGGTTCCGAGTCTGAGTTTCTAACAAATTAAAAAAAAGTTGTATGATATATTCGGCACCTTATAGGTAGCAGTAAATAGGTTTAATGTTTTTTTTAATTCACAAACTTAGTGCACACGATGTTCTAAATTCAATTTACTTTATCCTCTAGAGAATAAAAACGGCTTTTCCACTCAGATAATGAAGATTAAAAATACTCTTTCCGAGATGGTGGGATGAAAATGTTAATTATATATCTGTAAATAGGTTTTCACAGACGCTTTTACATGTCAATCATATTTTTTAAACTAGATGAGGCAGGCGTTTCATATCAGACTACTCTGAGAAGAAAGGCCGAAACAAACTCATAGATCATAGTCTCTTTTAAAGTCCAGACCAAATCTTGGTCAGAGATCATGAGAAGACTATGTAGATCGGCGTCTGAAATGGACTTTTGATGCTCTCATAAGACAGACAACAGGTCAATGCAGGCTCAATGAAAGCCATTGGTAGAACCCTTCCAAAATACATTGTTTGTACAGTCAAACAGTTATGAACATTTTTTTTTTTTTTTTTTTTTTTTTTTTTTTTTTTTTTTTTTTTTTTTTTTTTTTTTTTTTGAGGATGGGAAATCATCAAATGACTCCTCCCGCTCTGGGTGGAGCGGAAGGGAGTGTCAGACTCTTACTGACTAAAACCCACCCGTGTTCCTGCCTTGGCCCTTTATGTTCCGGGTCAGCGGTACCCCTTTTGGATGATCCCGCTTTCCCGGCAGGCTTGGGCCCTAGTGGACCCCCTCTATGATGCTGACATCTCTTTGAGGCGCGCGTGGAACACGTACGTGCCGTCCAGCACGGGCCTGGTCCTGATCGGACGGTGTGCTACCCATTACTCACCGCCCGCAGGCCCGCGCCTACGGTGGCCGGGAGTCGTCACGCGGCTCCCGACGCCCGGAGCGTCCACCGCGGCGGCTTGGACGGGAGACTCTCTCCCTCTCCCGTCCCGCCACCTCCTTCGCTAGCATGACTGCTTCGCAGAAGGAGGCGACTGCCTCCCACTCCCCCTCGCCCCGGACCATGGCTTGAACCAAGGCCGGGCGTGAGAGATCGCCGCCGCTGCCGATCGCCTCTACGAGGACACGGCGGTGCTCCGCCCATGCAGGGCAGGCCCCCACCGTATGCTCCACCGTGTCCTCGGGGCGATCATCGCAGTGGTGACACCCGGGCGTTTCCTCCCGCCTGATGATGTGCAGGAACCTCCCGAAACTTCCGTGTCCGGTGAGGACCTGCGTCAGGCGGTAGGTGAGGATGCCGTGACGCCTCTCTAGCCACTCCTCAAAGAGGGGTCTTACCGCCGCTATCGTGGCGTGCCCTGCAGTTATGAACCTTTAAGTAGATATTGTGTTCTTCAGAAGTTTTAGGGAGTATTTCCCCTCGTTGGTTTACGTACCGACGAGAGTGCTTCGTGAGTAGGCCGTCCCTAGTTGGATCGACTTGTTCATGTTAACTCGCGGCCGCGATGGTGGGCGCGGTCACGAAATACCAAACCATACTAATATTATAAATTCGAAAGTAAATCTGTATGTATGTACTCGTATGTACATATATTACATTTTCACGCCTAAACCACTCAACGGATTTTGATAAAAAATGCCAAGGAGATAGGTGGCATCCTGGGGAAGGACTATCTATACTTTTTGCCGCCCCCATAAGCTCATGCGGCCAATGTTAAGAAGCCGTGGCAACCATGCGGGCCACGCGGGCATCGCAGGACCGGCCGTTGGGGTGAAGCTTTGGGCATGTTAAGTATGTACAGTGTGCAGACGTCTTTCTGTTGAGATGATGAGATAAATTTGAATAACTTTGTGCAAATCATACATCGGTCAAAACTACAAAGTAGGTAAGTGTTACACATTGTTCTATCTACGAACATTACAAACACCTTCTAAGTTAACAGACTTTGTACAAAAATACGTATGTATAGCTTTCAAGAACGTAGGCACAGAAAAGTCGAATAAGCTCGATAACAATGTCGCCGACTAATCACACGCATTGATGAATTACCCGAGATTTGGCTCTGAGCCCGACTACATCCAGCTATTTTGAGCCCTAACACCGTTTCATTTCCAGGGCTGTGAAGCTCTACCTAGTCTGGTTGTATTACCGCCGAATGAGGCTTTTTACTTTCCATTAATTAATTTAGTGGGGAAATTCGCTTAATGTTGGGTAATCATCATTGTGATAAACCTCCATTTGGTATTGCTATCAGTAACAAGTGCCTACTTACGTTTATTTACTGATCCCTATTTATCTCTCGGTTGCTACATAAACTAGGTAGGTAGGTATGAAGTTTGGTTGAGGCTCAGTGACCACTGGTTGCGCCAGGCGTAGGTACCTACTCATGCCTCGCCACTCCTGTCGGTTCTTCCGATGTTTTAATATCTTTATCTATGGCCTCTTTGCATCATGATTCAGGAAGATTTTTTAATGCTCCTCTGACTGGACACGTCGTATGCACACACCTCGTTGAGAAGATACTAGAGTAATTAATAAAACAATGACTGTCAAAACTGATATTTAATTTACAATATTTACAGAATTCCTTTGCAGCTGTCCATATTATCATAACATAGGCATTACACGGGTTTTGCGATGTTATGTAGGTAAATAAGTATGGCGCTTTGCGGTATTTACCTATCTGTTCGCAACTGCTATGATAAAACAAAAGTTAAGTTTTTCAGGATAAACAGCTGGTAACCTTCTTCATCTTTAAGTGGTATGATACCTATTCCTTCTGTTGAATTTTGTCAAAACCTAACCAGAAGTCAAGCCGTAAGGACTTTACAAATAAATTGAGACTCACTTTTACATTCTTAAATCAGTTCAAAACAGTGATCACGGCTCAGGCGTTCTAACCAATCGAAGTTCTTTAGTTAAAGTAGAATAGAATCCAGGAACAACGCAGAACTCGGAAGTACGGACGTATTCATTACAAGAATCTGTAAGGATAGTCTGCAGGTCAGCCTGGTCTCCAAGACGGTTGATCTTCTCGTAGATATGCTCCAAAAGACAGTGGACTCTGTAAGTGATTTTACAAAACAGTTAGGTATCCACAAAATAATTATTACAAAGAAACGGACCAAAGATCTCCGACTTAGCAGATACATTTGTCGCAGAAGGTACAGCCGATGGGGCTGAAAAGACTTTCAGAAGCAACCACGTAACTCGAAGTGTAGGTCGTTCGTTAGGTTCACATTCATGGTGCACCGATGACTTGGTGAAAGTCGTTGAAATTCACAGGACCGGAGGGAGTGGCAATCCTTGCGCCAAGGAGGTTAAGGCAAATATTGCTACTTATGTGATATTGTTCGAGTCAGCTCATTATATACTCAGGATTGAATCTAAGAAATCATAATAATTGATTCATAACTAGTATTTTATAGATTCGTATGATGTATAACAGTGGACATATGACGCCTTATAACTACTGATCATCCTATACAGTAAATAAAGGTAGCGTAACTGTTGGAATATAACAAAATATATCCGTCCCACTTAAGTAGTTTGAGAGTCTTTAACTCTTTAATACATATTTACATTGTGCATAACTTTAATATAGTTTAGACGTTCGTTAGTGTTCCGTCTGGAGCAAGCGAGAGTGCACACACACCTCTCCTGCCAAATAAATATAATAAATTAATCAGTTGAAATTATAACTGTGTCTTTCATTGGTTCTCAAAACCCAACAGTAACATACTTGGATCGTCTGCCTCGCGCATCAGGAGAGGAGACGATGGGGACTGCTAGTCGGAACTCCAGGTGGTCTTGAGGAAATGTTGACCAAACTCGAGCCCGAGGAATCACGTAAAAGTCTTCAGTCTGAAAACATAAATATGGGTAGTATTTAAACGCAAATCAAAAAAAGACTTTTTGTATTCAAAAATAATCCGAATTTCAATCAAAATTAGTGATTGCAGAGCAAAATACTCAACTCAAAATATAACTAAATAAGCAACAATTTATAATCGTGGCGCTCCGCTTTTTTTAGATCAATCTTTCTGTATCAACATTCTAAACTAAGTAAGTTTACCTATTTTTACATGTTACTGCACACACTACAGTGATGATTTAGATAATTTTATCTGTTTATCAAATCAGGTAACTTTTATCTAACCGACACAAACCAGGTTTTAAAAAAGTGTCAGGTGTCTTATTTAGACAATTTGGATAGCTATAAAAAAACGATTTCTATGAGTGTTAACATCATTTTAATCGAAGAATTAGGTGAATTTTTATGATTTTTTTATTTTATCTTTGAACTTAATCACTCTCCTGTAAAGTTTACTAAATGTCGCTTACTGAGGGTTGCCTTTCAACCGTCGATATGTAGTAGATCAATGTATGTATCAACTACTTACAACTACTACCTTCGACATTATCTTGATAAAAGCAGTGACGATTATTAAGTAGCATAATAGGCACTTAACGATTAGTTACTCATAAAATACAGGTATGTAGGTATGTATGTATAATATAGATAGGCAATGTAGTTCCGGGTAGAGAAAGAAAAATCACTCATGTCTATCCTATACTATAGTGTAGTCTGTGTTCATGTCCTTACGTTTAATGTGGAATTATAGCAGTTTTGATTGTGTTTACCTGCACAATAAAGATTTTCGGCTTGTCCTGCAACGTAGGGGGCGTGAGATCCGACATGTATCGCATAACTCCGTGTTCACTGTTGGGAGTGTGACTTGACTCCACAATACCATCCGTCGTCCTTGCCAGCATCATGACTGCCACGCAACCATAGTCCGTGAAGTCTTTATGGAAGACTGGAAAATAGAGGCAATCCTGCAATGGCTTCGAGACGGATTTGCTCTTTTCTAAAGAACAAAGTTTTTTTTGGGAAAAGTCCAGGAAGTATAAGGATCTACCCCACTTTACAATGTCGCTTTAACACTAGGTGATTATAAAATTTTCAATACAAAGAGTCTGGTTTACGTATCTATTGACTAAATGATTATAAAAACAAAAAGATGGGTAGCAGCTTTCTCTTGTACTAGGTGGGCATATGAAGACTTTCCGAAATGAATAATGTAACGGTAATTATTGAGAAGGCTGTGTTCAACTAAGCCAGTAAAAATAAACAAAGAAAGCTTACATCTTTCACAAGTGCTAGCAATTTCTTCATCAGTCAAGTTCCTATAAACATTGACTTCGAAACGGAATTTTTCAAAGGTACGTTTGAATCTCATGCTCATGTCATCAGCTTGAGGTAAAGTATCTTCTTCACCATATTCGAAAGCAACATCTGACGCATTGCCTTCAAAAATTAGCATAGCGTTCTTCCTGTATCTATAATAAAAAAAATAAAAGTAGTAGTAGTAGTAGTGTAGTTACATTTATATAGTTGTGATTGTGATTTGATGAAAGGTGATTTCAAGTACATAATTTAAAAAGGTGCTTTTTTTTTTAAAACGTGTGGTTATTTCGACAAGTGTGTCTGTTATTTCCCTTTTTTCATACAAAATTAAGGGGATTTTTTACCGTTTTCAACCTTCTAACATAAATTATACCCTCATAAGCGTTTGTTTACAATTTACGCTTCTGAGTGTTTTTGATAAGAAAGTTGGTTTAAGCAGTCAATGGTGGCCCTAGCTCATTGTGTTTGTTTTGTTTGGAGAGTTAACATTGTATTGCATACATAATGTGTCATTTGGCAGCAACAGAGGTCGCCAGGGCTGTAACAATGATTGAGGAAGGTCACACCTACAGTTCAGTCAGTCGAACGCTGGGTGTATCAGTATCCGTGATCCACCGCATTGTGCAACGATACAGATAGACAGGATATTACGTGCGCAGGCGAGGCCAAGGCAGAAATCGTGAAACCAGTGCTGTACACGACCGTTTTATAAGAGTGCCAACTTTGAGAAATCGTCGTCAAACAGCTGTTCAGACCCGAAATCTTTTGGAAGAAGTGCGTAACGTACGTGTTAGTGAACGAACAGTGAGGAGAAGGTTAAATGAAGTTGGTTTGAAGTCATACGTGCCAGCAAAAGCGCCTAAACTTGAGGTGAGCCACCGAGTAGCAAGATTAGCGTTCGCTCATCAGCATCAAAATTGGTCCAATGAGTGGAGTCGAGTTTTATTTTCCGGCGAAAGCCGTTTTTGTGTAAATTTCATCGACAGAAGGGAGAAGATGTGGAGATATCGAGGAAAACGTTACCATCAAGCAAATTTCTCCGAAACAACGTCTTACGGGAGAGGGTCTGTTATGGTGTGGGGTGGTATAAGTTTGATGGCACGCACCGCTCTGGTCATCATCGATGGCGGTTCTCTGACTGCACACAGGTACATAACTGAGATCCTAGAGCCCGATGTTATGCTTTTTGCCCCATTCATAGGATCAGAATTTGTGTTTATGCACGATAATGCACGGCCCCACACTGCGCATATAGCGTGTGACTACCTTAATGAGATCGGTATAACCCAGATGGACTGGCCAGCACGATCGCCAGGCATGAATCCAATAAAAAATGTCTGGGACATGATTGGGCGAAGCGTCCGGGCAAGAAATCCAGCCCCTAGAAATGTTGAAGAGCTGAAATTGGCGTTGGTTGAAGAATTGGACACTTTGCCTCAGGAAATGATGGAAGGTGTCATAAGCAGCATGGGCAGACGTATCCAAGCCCTTATAAGGGCAAGATTAGGCAACACGCGCTATTCATTCTTTTAATTATACTTTTTTCATTAAATTTTGCTCTGTCCTTACGCATTAGAAAACGTCAAAAAAATTTACAAGACCACTTTTTTTTGTTTGTTTTTAAATAAATCCCAATAAACCCTGAATTTTGTTTTTATCTTACATAAAATAAACAAACAATGTCAAATGAAGCTTTTTTTGTGTTCCTTTAATTCTGCCGGTGTGGTAGTTAACGTTTTCATTATCCTTGATATTGTATGGTTTCAAAAACAAATTTTATTATATTGTACATTTAATTTTAATTCCCTGAAATATTTGTATGCTGGAAACAGCAGAATATTATGGATGTCATATTATGTGTAACACCTTTCTAACGACAATATTCTAACAAATAAATTTGAAATAAATAGATAATTAAAAAAAAATGTTTCTGCAGGACATAAATATTGTTATTTCAGTCGAAGAAAGGCGTTTCATAGACCCTATTTATTTACAAAATATGTATGTTTTCAAACTTTTGGCTCCATGCCAAAAGTTTGAAAACGTTACATTAGTGATAATTTACGTGTAAGTAGATGATGAAATATACAAACGGATCTACGCGCAATGTTACAAACACAGCTTAAAACATTTTAACCACAATATCTACAAAGACAACCAGTCCTATCTTTAGTGTTACTTTAATATCGATATTGCTATTCACTCACCTGTCTAATTCATAAGAGAGTCGTGCTCTCGTAGACACCCTCAGTGGATCTACCTCCTCTGAATTCTCACTAGTCGATGGTACACTCCTAACGCAAGCATCTTCAGGAATGTCAGGTTCGTTTGGCTTTTCATCAGCCTTTTGATAATCAGCTTTATTATATGGCAGAGCACATACTATAACGCTGTCTTCGATATTATATTTGACTTCGATTTCTTGCATTTTGGGCCCCATGGTGGTTGCCGATACAATTTAGACTGACTTACAGAATATTAGAATGGGTTATCTTATCGTAACTTATCGATGTACGTGCGTCACTGATTACAGAAGTAATACGCCAATCGCTGTGCATATTCAAAATTGTTGAGTAGCCTGTATGTATTCAGGTTGTGTTGATATAATTATAATGCATAATTATCTTTTCATCATTATCCTTTAAATTCTTAAGATGGGTAGTAGCTTTTCCTGGATGTTCATTTCTTTTTTCTAAAGTTGGTAGGATTGTAATTTGAATAGGTACCTACTGGCCAACTAAATATTTTTTCATTGCCACATTATCATCTAAAGATGATTTACTTTTCACTTTGTCAATCCGTCCTTATTTACGGCGTGGGGCGGTGCGAGCAAGACCTCACTAATTAAAGTAAAAGGAGCTCAGCGTGATGCTCTACTAAAAGTTGCCTATAAATGACCGTACAGGTACCACACGAATATACTCTGTACTAAAGTGGGAGTTCTTAGGGTTAGACAGCTTTACATACTGTCTGTCACCATACAATTACATAAAACTGACTTGAGTACTTGTGTCTTTTCAAGTCGAAGGGTAAAATGGAACAAAAGCTGATACTGTAAAACAATTGGCAGAAGGTCTTTCTGTTTTATGGGACAACACATATACACGAAACTCAAGGGTCTACACAATATATTATAACACTAACAGAAACAAAATGCAGGGTGACGATTACAAATTGGCTTCTTTTTTAGTTTAAGTAAAAATTCACAAATACATATTGCAGCGTCACATCTGCGGTTACAGCCTATTTTTCTAATTCGTATTACTGGTTATTATTTTCTATTCATAATATTTTCAAATTTTGACGTAAGCCAGGCCCTCATTTGTTTTTTGGAAAAAAATCTGAAATCAGTAAGGTTACTCACACGTTACTAAAAGCATGTTGATCATATTTCTCCTAATAGGTTCTGTTTGGTGTACGATATTCGTCTAATTTGCTATGTATTTTTCCCGATTTGCTCTCTCAGCGGAAGTCTTAGCCTTTTCTCTGGTGTAATATCCAATTTTTTTTGTACAACCAGTTAAAAAGGGCTGTTACGGGCCCTTTTTTCGTGTACCGGACTATTTACCAGGCTTGCGAGATCTTACTTCGCTACCATCAGTCGCATAGAATCCTTCCAAGTCCGTGACCAGCTAGGCCGCGACATATGAACGCCGAGTCGCCAGCGATTCCATCGAGACGTGCTACACTTTGAGGATGTTGTTCGTTAGGATCAACTAGGCCTGCTACGTTTTGAGGCTCCAATCTACCAGGATCGACTTATTACTTTAAACCATTATGGTTAACTATTATAGTGGTACCTATTAGAACGGCTGGTTAAGATTTTGATACTAATTGATTTTTTACCAGATCTGTTACTATCGGGGTAACTTAGGTTCATCTTTATGATATAATATTCATTTGAAAATTAACGTAATTTAGTAGCCACGAACCTTAACGCCGATTACAATTGATTCCCTAGTTCGGAAACCAAATACGTAACAAACACCAACCATCCGATGTTCCTTAAGTTTCTCGTGATCTCTTTTAATTTTTACCGAATTACGTGTTCAGCAACTATATTTATTAATATTTTACTAACTTATTTTAATATTTTGATGCAATTATTTGAATACTAATAAATTATTAATTATACGTGTCAATGTGGTTAATTTTCATTATAATTTCGCTTCAATAAGCACTCACTTACGTACGTACCTATAGCGTACAGACACTCTTACAATACTAACACAACTGACACAAACCACAATCACACAGTATGCACTCTTTTTATGCCAAGCCAAGCCATTTTTATGTCAAGTTCCAAAAATGTCCCTTTTTGTATAAAATTGGGAGCCTGGATCTCACAACACTGCATCCTAGTGTGTGGTCTAGGAATCCAAACCACTTGAATGTAAACTTAGCGAAATAAATTTATT
Organism: Brachylomia viminalis; assembly: GCA_937001585.2. NCBI lineage: Eukaryota > Metazoa > Arthropoda > Insecta > Lepidoptera > Noctuidae > Brachylomia > Brachylomia viminalis. The sequence goes on along the minus strand of OW443303.2, from coordinate 2,661,986 downwards.
CTTATTCTTATCTTTTATTTATTTATCTATCTACTTAAATCTGCCAGTACAGGATTTGTTTAAGGTAATTTGAAGGTAGGTAATTAAAAGATTAATAGTACCTATAGAGTAGATGACCTTTTAGTAGATTTGTTATTTAAGACACGTGGAAATCTAATCTTTTAAATAACAGATTTATTTTCGTTTTCACGTTCTCAATTATTAACATTGTTATTTCTTTTTGAAAGGTAACTGTAGAAGATATCTCACTCAAGATATAGGTACATAAATAATATCTAAGATTGTACAGTGAACCCGCACATTTTGTAACATTAAGTAGGTTAAGCTACATCAGCGTTTGCATACGCGCGATCATTTAGTAAACTGGCTAAGTAAAATAAATCAGTGATTTTATCACACTCAACACGGGCGGTTTAATTCATCATCCCCGGGTTTCCCTCATCACAAGTGTACAGAACAATCATCGTACGCTTGTACGCAAGGTGTATAGACTATCGTCGTACATTTTTTTGGTCCTTCGTGCCGGATTCGAATCTCTGGATTCTGTGATTACGCGTAACAATCAATCGGGTGTATAGATCGAGGTGTGTTGAAATCGCATCCACACGCTTGATTATATTCGTTGAATATTTCGCGACAGTTCCGTAAATAGTTAAACTCAGTCCATTCAGTGAACCATCAGTGAATCGTTCCAAGAAGACATCGGTGGAGCTGAATCTACATCTGTACTGCACACGGCGTTGGTAGCCCACAGTTGGTATCGCAACTCGTCAGTGTCTAAGTAAGATTGTTCCTAATACTATATCATAATGGCAGTTTTAAGCGCTCGTCAATCGGAAATATTAGAAGGTCTCAATAGGATAAAGGTCAACTTTGGTAAGGATCCGTTGTCGAGAAAAACTCCGGAATACATCCAAAAGAGAATAGAGTCGTTGGATAGCCTCTGGGGAGAGTTCGAACAAAATCACTTGAAACTCTCTGAGTTTCCAGATAGGGAACCTCAATATTTCGCATCTAACCTTTATCAACAGGGTAAGAGCCTCTACCAGTCTACTCGAAACTTGCTTAGGGCCTTTGGTTCGGATGAAAAGGGTACGCAGTCAAACTCTGAAGCCACCGAACTGTTGGCTCAACAGAGAACCAACTTTAGGTCTTTCAACCGGTTGGTGAAGAGCATCAACGTAGACCAAATGTCCGAAAAATGGGAACTTGAAGACGAGCTTAGGGCTATACAAGCCAAGTGGAACACTATCGATACGTTACATCTACGAATCGACCACATACTTCAAGGTGGAGATGTATCGTACGAAAATGAGTTTAGTATGTATGAGCGTAGCTACAAGGATATGAAGCGCTCGCTGAATAAGAAAATATCGTCTATGGTTCATGTACAACAGGCAACACCGAAGCTCGAGATTCCTACTTTTACGGGGAAATACACGCAGTGGCCAACATTTTGTGACCTGTTTACAGAAGCTATTCACGACAACAACACAATAACCAAGGCTCAGAAGATGCAGCACTTGAAAGGAAATATCAAGGGAGAGGCCGAACGCCTTATACAACATCTTCACATCTCGTCTGAAAATTATGACGCAGCTTGGGACATCCTAAATCACAGATACAATAATGCTCAAGTTCTCTTTACAAATCAAGTAGAGATATTTTTAAATCAGCCTTCTATCTCCAAGCAAACAGCTTATGAGTTGAAGCGGTTATATGATACCACCAATGAGTGCATCCACGCTATACACAACCTTGGTGTGAACACAAACACATGGGATCCGTTGTTAGTACATCTTCTCAGTAAGAAACTGGACCAGGAGACTTACTGTGACTACAAAGAGGCGCGCACATCACCCAGGGAGCTTCCATCCTTGACAGAATTTATGACGTTCCTCGAAAACAAGTTCACAGCCTTGGAACCCTTACACCGAAGAGAGAGAGAAACAACGAAGCCTGCCTTTAAACGGGAGTCTGGGCAACAACGTGACAAACCTTCAAATCACGGGAACCAATATAAGAAACAGTATCATGCCGTCGCGACTCAAGGGCCGGACTGTCCGATTTGTAATAAACGTCACTCTATATTTCGTTGCAGGAAATTTACGAAAATGACCGCGAGTGATAAATTGACCCTGGTAACAAAGAATCAATATTGCAAAAATTGTCTTAACTATCATCCTGACAATGAGTGCAACAGCACAAGACGTTGCAAGGAGTGTAACAGTGAACACAACACTTTACTGCATGATGCATGTGCACCACATCAACAAACCGCAGCGGCGACGAGCGCTACCGTGCAGCCATCACAGGCGCAGCATAACGTCAATCACGTTGCAGCTGATAACGAAGAAATACTGTTAACCACGTTGTTGTTGACGGTATTATCAGAAAATGGTACATATGTCACATTGCGAGCGCTCCTAGACCAAGGGTCCCAAATTTCATTGATTTCAGAAAATGCGACGCAAATGCTAGGCTTGCAACGTCGACAATATCACGCCTCCATTTCAGGAGTAGGTCCAGTCGCCAAACAAAGCAAAGGAATTGTTACATTAGACTGCAAGTCCATCTACGGAGATTACACCCTGAAGACTCAGGCGTTGGTTGTATCAAAGGTCATAAACAGCCTACCGAACTCATCATTCCGAAAACAGCCCTGGTCTCACCTGCAGCATCTTCAGTTAGCAGACCCGAAGTACAACGTATCAAGACCTATTGATCTTCTTCTGGATGCCAGTGTATATTCTGAAATTATTTTAAGTGGTCTTATCAAGGGCCCAGCGCAGGCCCCAATAGCTCAACAAACCAAAATGGGTTGGATCTTATCAGGAAATGTCAAAAGGTTCAACTGTCATGTCGCCATCAATAACATTGAAGAAATAGCCAAGTTTTGGGAGTTAGAAGATATTCACGACTCATCATCATCAAACTTGACTATTGGTGATCAATTTTGTGAAGATTTCTACAAAACCACCACGAGACGCTTAAATGATGGCATGTATGAAGTTGGGATACCCATGATGCCAGGCTTTCAGCAACAACTCGGATCATCAAAGTTTAAGGCTATAGCGCAATATAAACAATTAGAGTCAAAAATGTCTAAAAACACATCATTTGCAAGCCAATATAAACAATTTATGAACGAATACCAAGAATTAGGTCACATGCGGGAAGTCGAAAGTGTAACCGATCAGGCGTACTACTTACCACATCATGGTGTATGGAAACTTGATTCCACAACAACAAAGTTGAGAGTAGTTTTTAATGCCTCATCCAAGACTACATCGGGTAACAGTCTCAACGACTTAATGTACAGTGGACCCAACTTACAACAAGACCTATTAGCACTTATCATAAATTGGAGGCAATACCAATATGTAATCACTGCGGATATTTAAAAAATGTTCCGTCAGATACTCGTTAGAGAGCAAGATCAGCCTCTTCAAACGATCATTTGGAGAGATTCAATGGATGGTCAATTGAATCAATACCAATTAACCACTGTAACGTACGGGACCAAGGCAGCTCCATTTTGGCTATGCGGACTCTGAAACAACTCGCTGCAGATGATGCCGAGAAATATCCACTAGCAGCAGCAGCTGTACAGAGCGCCTTCTACATGGACGATCTGCTGAGTGGACAGAATACCGCCGATCAAGCAAAAGAGCTACAACAACAACTTATTAAAATGCTCCAGGGTGCTGGTATGAACCTGCGAAAATGGTCAAGTAACAAGCCAGAACTTCTGCAGAATTTAACAACCGACCAATTGAACAGTCCCTACGAATTTAAGTGTCTCGAATCCCGAAAGACTCTTGGATTACAATGGAACCCATCCTCTGATACATTCATGTTCCAAAGCCATGTAATCCCTAAGAGTAATGCAGCAATTACAAAGCGGCAGTTATTGTCCGAAGTATCAAAGCTATTCGATCCTCTTGGCTGGTTATCACCGCTCACAATCAGAGCGAAGCTACTGTTTCAACAAACGTGGTCCATTGAAACCAACTGGGATCAGGAACTACCAAAAGACATGCAAGAATATTGGCATAAATTAAAGGAAGATATCAACTGCATCGACAAATTTCGCATACCAAGATTCTTAGGTGACACAGAAAAAACCTGTCGATTACATGCATTTTGCGATGCATCAGACAAAGCTTACGCTTGCGTTATTTACCTCGTCACCAAGAACAATAAGGGCGAGTACACATCGACAATTGTTGCTGCAAAAACAAAGTTGGCACCGGTCGCAAAGAAAACATCGCTTCCTAGACTGGAACTGTGCGGCGCGCTACTCCTATCCCAACTAGTAAAGAAGGTCATTGAGTCCCTACCAAATATAGGTATGACGCTTCATGCATGGACAGATTCCATGATAGTTTTGGGCTGGCTACACGGAGATATATCCAGATGGAAACCATTTGTAGCTAACAGAGTTAAGCAGATAACCGACATAGTCCCGGCAGAATTCTGGAGTCATGTCAGCTCGGAAGAAAACGCAGCTGATTGTGCTACACGAGGCATAACGTCGCAACAATTGTTAAACCAATCTTTGTGGTGGGAAGGGCCTAAATGGCTAAAAGGTTGCGAGAGGAAAGATTCAGTTAAGATCGTATACCAGGCCCCAACAATAGAAACAAAAGCGGTTTGTGTGAACACAGCCTTACTGGAAAATAATATTACATTTATTACTGACCTACTGCAAAATTACAGTTCGTTGACACGAATTGTGCGGATTATTGGCTGGGTGTCACGTTTCATCAAGCGAATTCGCGACAAACATATCGCAACGCATGGTTTTCTGGAGTCATCAGAAATAAACAGCGCTTACAATTTAATTATTAAAGAAGTCCAATCACAGGAATTTCAGCAAGAGTTGCAACATATTAAGTGTAAGCAACACGTGAGCTCGAAAAGCAAGATATGCAGTTTAAATCCTTGCCTAGATGAAAATGGCTTATTAAGAGTTGGTGGACGTTTAAAACACGCCAGTATAAGCAAATCGGCGAAGCATCCCATCATTCTACCAAGCCACAGTCGACTTACAGATCTTGTTATTAGCCAAGCACACATAACAATTTTGCACGGTGGTCCCCGACTAACACTTTCCTACATAAGAGATAGATACTGGATCATCAGTGGAATCAGGACAGTAAAACGGCAGTTAAGACTGTGCGTTAAGTGTCGCCGATTTAACAACGAAGTTCAACAGCAAATCATGGCAGACCTACCTCGGGCCAGAGTCACTCCATCAAGGCCATTCACGCATACTGGTGTCGATTTCACGGGCCACGTAGAGCTGAAAATCAATAAAGGACGCGGGATCAAAACAACGAAAGGATACGTAGCAGTCTTTGTCTGCCTGTCGACGAAAGCGGTCCATCTGGAACTAGTTTCAGACCTGAGTACGGCCGCCTTTCTAGCAGCGTTTCGTCGATTCTGCTCCCGACGTGGATCACCAGGCCACATGTATAGTGACAATGGCACAAACTTTGTAGGCGCTAACCGACTCATGATAAAGGAGTATAAGGAGATTAACCAGAATATCAACCCGGACTTCTTTAACAAAATCAGTGAGCAGAACATCCAATGGCACTTTAATGCACCAGCCTGGCCTAATGCTGGTGGACTTTGGGAGGCGGCTGTGAAGAGCCTGAAATACCATTTGAAAAGGGTCATAGGCGATCAACGTCTTACGTACGAAGAGTTTTCGACGTTACTTTGCCAAATAGAGGCATGTCTGAATTCCCGACCTTTATGTCAACTCACAGAAAATTCAGACGACGACTGCCTCACTCCGGGACACTTCCTGACTGGCGCACCGATTATATCACGACCTCAAACTGAACCGGAATCATCAACGCTAAAGGCGCGATGGTAACTCGTCCAAGCTATGACTAAGAATATCTGGCAACGGTGGTCATCGGAGTATCTGCAACAGCTACAAACCAGAACCAAGTGGCAACAGGCACGACGTAATCTTGAAGTCGATGACTTTGTCCTCATCCGTGAAGAGAACGTACCTCCGGGTAAATGGGCAATGGGACGAGTGCACCAACTTCATCCTGGAAAGGACGGGTATGTGAGAGTAGTCACTGTCAAGACAAGCAATAACACCATACAGCGTCCTGTCAACAAGCTTGTATACTTGCCTGTAAATGAGGAGATATCCCCATCCAAACCCATGAGCCAGTGTCAAGATGAGTCTTCCACTCCGTCATCAGATCAAGATGAAAGCAAAAGGCGGCCTTCGCGACCACGAAAGCAAAAAACTTTGCAAGCTTTTTTCATCAGTCTTTTACTAATGCTTTTGTTTGCATCTCCGAGTCTACAACAGAAAGTGACGACATACAACGTTACGCAAATTACCGCAAATCAAGGCCTTTACTTCGACAAGATGTCCAACCTCCAAGTTATCAAGGACGATTGGAAACTCATCGTGTTCTACAACATGTCCACGTTCTATCATGGAGTATCGAACATCAACAACTATGTCAAACACTTAAAACAAACCGCCGATTGCATGGGTTCGCAATACGATAGCGTCATCCTACAATTAGAGCACGAAGTAAAGGAACTTGAGCACTATCAAAAACTCCTTGACAAGCCAAATGCAAGAAGGCAAAAACGTGGTTTAATCAACGGAGTAGGGTACCTAGCAAACACGTTGTTCGGAGTATTAGATGAAAACTTCGCACAACAGTATAAGCAGGACATAGAAAAAATAACCAATAATGAAAATCACCTTCAAAGGTTACTGAAAAATCAAACCTCGGTCTTGGAATCGGAATATAACATTCTGCGGCGCAGCGAGGATACTATGAACAAACAGTTCAAATTTATAAAACAACATCTTCAAAACGTCACTGACGAAATTAATAAGGTGCGTCTGGACAACAGAAACGGCATTTATGTAACATCATCGGCCCTAGCGGCGAGTATCATATTGTCAAACCTAATGCGGATCCAACACACACTTACCAACACCGTGACAGACATCAGCCACGGTCGCATCGACCCGTACCTTTTGACTCCGGAACAGCTGGCTCGTCAGATCAACATAATCTCCGGGCAATTGCAGGGAAATCTCATGACCCCAATCGAGTCATCAAACCTATCCGAGCTGTACAAGATTATGAAGGCGTCTGCAACGCTGTACGAAGGCTATCTTATTATAGAGATAAAGATCCCGCTAGTGAGCAACGATATCTTCGAGTTAGATAGCATAATACCTATCCCTCAGAAAAGGGGGTCGAACCACATTCGCACCGTCCCAAGCTCACCATATATTGCCTACAACATACAAAAGGACCACGCTCTTCTATTAACAGATAGCGATCTGCAAGCATGCTTTCATACCATCAGTAACAATCGGCTACTATGCTCCATTGACAAACCTGTTTACAATCTGGGAATAAAACAGTCGTTATGCGATATACAGACAGTAAGTAATATGAGGAGCGCGTGTAAACAAGAAGTATCCACGTGCCACAATTATTGGATCAAGTTACACAATTTGAACTCCTGGTTTTACACCTGTTGTGAGTCATGTGAACTTCGTATTACCTGTATTGCTGACACAACGACGACGGTTATACGAGGCAGCGGTATCATTGACCTAGGTTATGGATGCACACTAAAATCGGATTCGTACCGTATTCACTCGCACAACAACTACTTGCGCTATTTGAACATGCAATCAAACATCGAAGTCCCAGAGGTTTCCATCTTGAACTCTTTAATCAACACTACCTTACCCAACGATTTCGACGTACCGGAAAACCACACCCTTATGTGGAAACAGCTTAGAGACCAAATAACCAACATAAAGGAACAATCTTCTACACAACTAAATGTCCACGACATCCACCATTATTCGGTCGTGTACGTGACCTTGGCCTTGGTTCTCGTCATATGTGGCATATGCGTATACTTAATTATAAGAAGTAAGTGCCAAGCCGCACCTGCGCCGCAGCAGCGTGAGATGTTGGAGGTACGTGTACCGGAGGGCGAGCGAGCCCCGGCGGCGGAGGCGCAAGCTGACCTCACAGGACCGCGATTTACTGAGTGCGCGCGTGTAACAGTGCCAGTGATCAGTGAGTTCAGTGATATAAGTAAGACAACCGAAAGTGTAAATAAAGGGACCTCTCCTATGGTGAAATATTGACTAGAACAAAATCAGACAATTTAGTGTTAGGTATACATAGTACTTAAGAGTAGATACTGTTGAAATCACCTTGTATCAGCATTCAACGACAAATTGTGTCATTTATCCTAAGTCATCATTTTTATTGTATTTACACACACTTAGGTTTCATCTAGGTTCAACATATTCCCTCGTCCTCTCCTTTAGAGTTGGCAGTATGTACAGTGAACCCGCACATTTCGTAACATTAAGTAGGTTAAGCTACATCAGCGTTTGCATACGCGCGATCATTTAGTAAACTGGCTAAGTAAAATAAATCAGTGATTTTATCAGACTCAACACGGGCGGTTTAATTCATCATCCCCGGGTTTCCCTCATCACAAGTGTACAGAACAATCATCGTACGCTTGTACGCAAGGTGTATAGACTATCGTCGTACAAAGATCTTAAACAGATAACTTATATCTGACTAAAAATAAAATATAAGATTTTATTCAAATTAAAATAGTTGGCTTAGTCAACAACTTTGCTGCTTATTCGGTCGTGAACGGGCGCCGCCTGTTGAGACTGGTCGTCTCATAACTGCTTATCTTTAATTAAAAAAAAAAAAATTGTTTATTCCTAACCACCACAGTAACATGGATTGCACAGCAAAATTACTTAATAATAAGTAAGTATAATATACATGTGCATTATAATTATAAATTAATAATCCAACAGCAAATAGTGGTGGTAAAGAGAGGTTTACTCAGGCTATTGACTCTATCTTCTGAACTAGGCGAGGCCTTTATCTCAGAAGATAGCACTATAGATAGACTAAAGCTTTCTTAAAAACATGGGGTAATACTCTGGTTTGTATAGCCAAATTAAAAATATGCGTTATAGAGGGAATAACTTAATTTCGACATTGTTTTAGTATACTAAGTAGATGATATTTTGTCCCAGCCCGTAGCACAGTTACTGCGTAGCTGTTGTGTTATTGATTCCACCTCAGTAGCATCAGTCTCTAAAAGGACAAAAGAATTAACAGGAGGGACTGACTTGTTTAATAGTGAACATGAGTGAATGTTAAGGTTCAACAATATTTTTTTATTTGCGAGTTTCTTGCCAATATCTATGAAGTATGAGCATACATGGGTAACAGATAGATTAGGGTCCTTACAAATATTTAGAAGTTCTAAGGGTCGGGAACGGTTCTTTTAAGTATTAGTAATATCTTTAATCACATTCCATAGAGCTTTTGGATTATTTCCTGCTTTTGCAATTTCCTCCTTTTCGTATTCTCTTTTTAGCTTACGAAGGAGGGAATTGCAGAAGTTACGGTAATTTACATAAGTTAATTGAAGAATTAAATTATCCGGCGCGTTTAATGATTTTTTATGTAGTTTATTTCGGTTGGCAATGTGGTGTAAGAGCCCTGGACTAATCCAGGGTAATAAGTTTCATTTTCTCCTAGAAACTCTTTTTCTATATGTATGTTTATTTATGATGGACGTAATTATTGATAAAGATTTATTTGTTGCTTCGGTAGCATTACCTGATTTTAATATATCGTGTTTCTACATCGTTCTCACATGTATAATTACAACATGAATGATGTAACCACTTTTTTGTAACAATATTTTGATTTAAAAGAGTGTCCATGGAGTTTCTTGCCCGTTCTTCTCCATAGGTACCTACTACGCTTTGGAATGGGCAACTAGCTTCATCTTTCTGACTGACCGACCCCTTGACAATTCAAAAGTGCCTGTAATTGGTTTATTTGAAATAAATGCTTTGAGTTTGAGTTTGATCGTCATAGTTTGTATTTTCTAGATCAGTTTTAATCGCTTGTGGATCGATAAGTGTGAAAAAGTTATTACCTTTTTGGTTTGAGCTTAATATTTTGTAAAAATAAGATAATGTGTGCATGATCTGTAATGTCGGTTTCTAATATTATAGAAGTAGAAGGTAGCTTGGATTTTAAAAGGATATGGTCTAAGCAGTTAGTGATTCTAGTGTATAATAGGTGGGTTGGTATTAGGCCATGCATAGCATTCATTAGAAGATAGTCATTACTTCTCTCGTCTGTAGTATCAGTTTTGATATCTATGTTAATGTCCCCAATTAGTGCTATACTGTGATAATTAGTTAATTCGGTGTGGATAAGATTAAGCTATTCAAAAATTCATCTAACTTATCTAAGCCCCGGTGAGATGGTGAGCGATAAATAGCTACTAGCGCAATTTTTTTATACATATAAACAACAAATAAGGCAATTAGCACCCACGAAATCTGGTTCAGACACCCTGTATTTTAAATCTTCATTACTATAGATTATAATGCCATCATTTTAGTTTTTTGTACGCTTACCGTCTTTAGCCCCAACCTACACATTCGATTTAGTTTTTGTATTTGGAACTTTATGCCGACTTTAGTAAAGTTCTTAATACAAAATTGACAATCTAAGACCGGACTAAGTTGACAGTTTTGTAAAAGGAACTGTATTTCGATTTCAGTTATGTTCTTATTTCAAAAACAGGCTCGATGGTTTAAACCATGTCAAAAGAAAAACCTTGTTTTGTAATAAGGCCGTTAGTGTAGAATGAGTATGGATGTACCTCTTTTGCTGTTATTTTCTTCTTGTCTGTTTATGTAAGTGTGTACATGGTTAAATAAATAAATGAGGTATAGCCTTCTAAAATCGGAATTTTATCGACTGCTTAGCCTGTTTAAGATAATTATGTCGCATCTTATTTTAATAGTAGCCAAGAGTACAGATATAGATCATCAAAGTGTTTAGTGATACTTCTTATATTTAAATGTAAAATATTTATTGACCTATCCGGATTAATTAAATGAATACTACATTCTTCTGGTAGACATAATATATGCGAATTACCCCCAGGAATCGAGTCCAATTCTTCGCATATTTCAGTTAAATTAGCCATTTATAACAGATGTGCTTCCCAAAATATTGCATAAATGTCTGATAGTCTATGTGACTAATACCGTTTTGTTTTGTTCTTATGATAAGTAATGACGGTACCCATTTTAGTTTTGAAGGAATAAGTATATAAGTACGTAGGCATGTGTTTATGTATGTATGTTTAAGAGTAAATAGGCGTATGACTTGTAGTATGCTATGTATATGTATATATATATACAAGGTGCAGTTTTGGATCTGCAAAACATTTTAGGAGGTAATTATGTTAGTGATTCTCGACCCGAATCAACAATAAAATGGGCAGGTATTTTTTTTTTCATTTTATTCTTATTTACGGAAATCGGTAAGTGTGAACTCCCCTTTTTAAAACGCGACCAATCTGTACGTGTCCTTAAACTGCGCTTTCATACACACAAACAAACGCAACCGACATTTCTTTCATAAATCCAAAGCACCAACCACCGCCCGCTCCCTCTCCCCCGCCACGCCCCCGCGGCCATCGCAAACGCATAAATCGGGTCAATTTATTAGTGTATTTGATGACGCCGGTATGTGCATACGCTTGCAAATTCCGCCCCTCAAGTGCGCCTTCGATTAACGGTCGGGATAGGTACCTACTACCTAGTTGTAAAGATGACGGACCAATACTCCAATGTAGAGTTGGTGGAGATGGTCCGCTTGTATGCCATCAGTGGAGACAATGTATCTCGAGCCATCGAAATGTTCGCGGAGTTATTCCCCAATCGGCAACGTCCCTCACACAGGGTAATGCTGGCTGCTACGCAGAGACTGCGCGATCATCGGCAGTTCGACGTTCCCCAGCATGCTGAAGGTCGCGGCAACGAAGGCCTGCCTGTCGCCTTGCAGGAAGATATCCTGGAATTCTTCCGGCGAGAGCCACGTGCAAGCACGCGGGAGGCTGGTCGACGGTTTGGAGTGCACCACTCCATAGTGTGGCGGCTACTGCACAAAGAAATGCAGCATCCTTTTCATTACCGCAAGGTACAGGATCTCCACCAAAGTGATAACGCCGCGCGAGTTACATTTTGTCGCTGGTTGCTGGAACACCAAGACGCCAACATCCTGTGGACGGACGAGTGTTTATTTACTCGAGTTGGCGTCTACAATGTTCATAACGAACACTGGTGGGCTCACCGCGAACACAACCCGCACGTGACTAAAAGGCATTCTTTTCAAGTGAGGTTCAGTTTAAATGTGTGGGCTGGCATAATAGGAGACCAATTGCTTGGACCCCATTTTATCGATGGTCACCTCACTAGTGCCACATATCTGGAGATGTTGCAATACGTCATCGAGGAAATGTTGGAAGAAGTTCCCCTGGGAGTGGAACGCAACATGTACTACCAGCAGGACGGTGCACCTCCTCACTACGGTAGGCAAGTACGTGAGTACTTGAGTGACAGGTTTGGCACCCACTGGATTGGTCGCGGTGGTCCAGTGGCTTGGCCTCCGCGTTCTCCGGACCTCACGCCCCAGGACTTTTATCTGTGGGGAGACGTTAAAAGATTGGTGTACACAGACGAAATCACCAGTGTTACCCAACTACGTGCAAAAGTGATCAGTGCTTTCGACACAATAAAAACGAATGTGTTTGTGTTACGTAAGCTGAAGGAAAATCAGCAACGTCGTGCTAGACTGTGCCTGGAGTGTGACGGTGGAAACTTTGAACAATATCTCCAGGTAACATAAGTAGGTAATTTATTTATTTATTTGTACATAGACAATAATTTGTAAATACGATGTTAGCTAAATCAACTTGATTAGTGTAAATAAGTTGATTTAAAATTTTTAACTACGCCAAAAATACCTATCAGACAAAATGAATCACCTAAAATCCCTAACACATGGGTACCTACCTACTTAACTAGCACAAATTATCTTGATGTATTTCTGTCGGTCCTCAGCCCGTTAAAAAGTAGGAAGGAAAATCTTAAATCAACCAATTTAATCTACAAATAAAAACCGTCCTTGGGGCTGAATTTACCTACAGAGCGCGCCGACTGCGCCGAGTACCTACATGCCTTATTATTATTATTAGGTGCCTACCTAAATCCCGCGCACGCGCTCGCGATCGTAGTTTCACAATTGTGCAACAGGAACTGCTTACGTGCTTTGTAAGGTTTATTTATCTCCGCCTATCATTTTATTCATCAGCTGATAGGTAACTAACGACGCCAACGTGATCTTTTTTTGGCGCAGTTGTATCTACTTCCTACTATTATTATTTATCGTAATAGCCCAGTGGTTAAAGCTTTCTCCTCTCATGCATGAGGTTGCGGGTTCGCAACTGAGCAAGTACCATTGTGTTATTTTTTTAATTCATAATGATGTAAGTACTTTTTAAATTTATCTAGGACATCATTGAAATCCCGTGTTTCGGTAAGCACTTAATTAAAGCCTTTGGTTCGAATTGATTTGTAGCTCTCGGACGGTCGTTAGGTACCACACGGGTCGGTACGGGTCAACGACCTTACAGCCCTGCCGTACGGTCGTTGGTACGGGTAGTCAAAAGCCAGTAAGTCAGACAATTAGTCTAACAAATGGGTATCGTGTTATCAAGTAACTGGTTTGTTGAGGTCTGATACGCAGTCGCCCTACGTGATTCACTGGCACTCCATGTAGTGAGCTGCATACAGTTAAACTGAAAGCCGACCCTAACATAGTTGGGAACAGGCTCGGCAGATTGGCCACGGCATTGTAATAATGCTTAAAAATGAGTTATTATTTAGCGAAATTTAAAACAATAATGTAGCATTGTGATTTTCAAATTCGAACTACATCTAAGGTAAAATTATTTGCTATAAGTTGCTGTAGCTACAACAACTTGTACAGATCGCGGCACGTTGGTTGAACCTTCGATGCGCAGTAACAGATTTTCGAGTCTTAATCGAAATGCGGTATGACGAGCATCGCGGGGGCTCCCCGTAACCATAGCAACGACCTTCATTTTAGTTTAACGTACGTGCCGCGTTCGTTTCTTAGAAATGTGGGCGGAGACTCGTACAGGCTGACGTCACTGGTCATCGCATTCACGCACACAGTGACATGACGCGCGATACATCGCAATGGGTGATTCTGTTATTTTGAAGAGGGTTATTAAGAGAGTTATTCTGAAAAACAATAAAATTGAAAAATCGAAAAGAAAAAGTATTATTGATTATTGACTTGGTATCGTATTGTTATATGATTATTTACGAGTCTCATAACAACCTCCTGAAATGTTTTGCAGATTCAAAACTGCACCTTGTATATATATATATATGTACGAAGGCATGTGTTTATAAATGTATGTGTAACATTAAAAAGCGTATGAGTTGTAATGTGTTATGGAGAAAAAAGAGTATTTTATTTTATTAGTTTTATGAAGGCTTACAGACTAATTACAAATAAATAGGTAACAACTACATATCATCAAGTTGTTAATAACAAGCCTCCACAGATATATAGAATATCGATTACATAAAGCCGAACAATTAACGTACATCGTGTACATAGGTAAATAGGTTAGCTCAGTTATATTTATTTGTTTAAGTTGCTACATAGGAGTTTAAGAACCACTAGCCGGTGCATTCACAAAAAATGATTTGGCTAAGAGCGTCCTTGCTGTGCTTATCTTAGTGCAAAATAAGTCAACATCATGCTCACAAGATACATCATTGAAGCTCCGGTCGCCTCCTATAAGAAAAGCAATTATTTTAGTAGTGGCAGAAGGCACACCTAGAAGCGCCTTTTTACGCAATCCAATAGTGTTGGTTCGAAATGCTAACTTTGCTAATAGTTCAGGGCAGTCAATCGAGCTATTCGCTATTTTAATAAAAAACACACATAATTAATGAGTCGCCTACGATCCAATATGGCAGAAAATGGTACCTCTTGCAACGGTGACTGTAATCTATGGATAGTTGGTGTACTTTATAATCGAGATATCTCAGAAACTTTTTCTGGATACCCTCAATGCGTGAATTGTAGATCCCATATTGAGGGTTCCAGGCTTGCGACGCATACTCCAAGTGGCTGCGCACGAACGAACAGCACAAAACCTTGATGGGCTTCAGAGAACGGAAGCAGGCTGAGGCTCTGATTACAAATCCCTGTGCTTTCGAGGCCCTGCCCACGATACTGTCAATGTGCTATCCTGTATATTACCTAAATCCTTAATGTTGTCAACCTTGTCCAGGGTTAGTCGGTTGAGACTATTGATGGAATTTACTATAGACTTCTGGCGCGTGAAGGTCATTTGAAAACATTTAGAGACATCCAATCGTAGCAAATTATGTTTGCAATATTCTTCAAACCTGTTAAGATCAGCTTGCAACTGGTGAGTATCAGAGATATCACGTATAATCATAAGAACCTTCATGTCATCAGCGTATAGCAATACGTAAGAGTGCCTGAAGCAGTTTACAACATCAGCAATAAATATAGTGATAAGCAAGGTCCTCAAAACTGAACCCTGTGGTACACCCGAGGGGACCGAGGTCCAACCCGAAGTGTAACCTTGGAGAACCTGACTCAGATTCTCAATGTAAGCCGAAAACCATTTATATAGGTCGCCATGTATACCAGCTTTGAGCAACTTCTCCAGCAGCAGATGATGGTCGAAGCACTTGCTGTAGTCAGTATAAATGACATCCACCTGCGCGCGTTGTTCCATACCTCCCGATATAAACTCATGAGACAACACCAAGTTAAACGTAGTGGATCGCTTTTTGAGAAAACCATACATCGTCATACACTATTATGCTCAACGATCTTTGAAAATAGACATAATTTAGATATCGGCGATAGTTCTTAACATCAGATTTGTTTCCTTTCTTGTGAACAGGCGAATATAATGTAAGTAGTAAGAAGTAAGTAGGAATTATAATGATGGCTTACAGAGGTAATAGGTAAATAAATAAAATGAGTGTATAAATATGTTCTCATCTTGTAGTGCAATAAGGTAGACGTAGACTAGCTTAAATATATTGTCTAGACACTTATAAATAATACACCACAGTAAGTATTATTTCAGTGATACAAACCGAGTCAGTAATAGAACAATAACAGGAAATATGAGTCATATGTTATTTTGTAACTCAGTTTAGCATTTCTCAGATGTTATGATAATTTGATTGTCACCCTGTTCCTTACGTAGGAAAATATTTCCATTTATTGACCAGCAGAATTTGTATCCGTTCTTTTTTGTGAACTCGCTAGACAAGAAGAACAGCTTTTTTGAGCTCCGTGGTAGGTAGTCATCAATATAAACTGGTTGGTGTTGTCCAGGGATTCCAGCCATTTCAGTGTTAATTTTTGCTCTTTACTCTTTTTGTTCTTATTATATTCTCGGCCGTTAAATAGCAAGATTTGCTTAGTTTTGGCTGCAACAAATTCCACTACAAAGGGACGCGTAGTACTAGTTTTCCCCGGGAGGCGGTACACATCCCGTGTTTCAGAAATGGTTATAGCTATACCAGTATGTTTCCCGATATTGCTCACCATTTGCGATAAGTTCTCTCTGTGGCTTCTCCTTCTCTCAGTGGAATATTTCTAACTTCCAAAGTAGATGACCGCGATTTGAACTGAATGTCTTGAATTTTTTTCTCAAGATTTAAATGTAAAGTTGTTGTATGTTCCTGGCGCTCTTTCTGTAGGCTAATAAGTTAATTTTTTAAGTCTTCATATTATTTTCTAATAAAGCTCATCCATTTTTCAATTTCTTCGTTAGGTCGCTGTATATTTGAGTTCTGGAGTTTCAATTCAGCGATATCAGCTATCAGTTTATACATCATTGCATTTTAGTTTGCCATAATTTGAGTTAAACTGTTGTCTTGGTCCAATTTCCTGGGCTCGATATTGTCTTTAATATCGTCCTCAAAAAGCTCAAATTTCCCTTTATTTTTGTCCTCCACCACCCCATCATCGCCCCTGATGACGAGGGAGATCCTTTTTGATAACGTTTGTGTCTGCTCATGTTCACAAAGCCCTGTTTATGTCAGATATGGTGTATTTTAGTCAGATTCCGACTTACTCAGGTTATCTATTTGAACCTTAGGTGGTATAGGTATATAGGTTGCGTCATTGTTTCAATTTGTCAAAACAACGACTGTTTAATTATTAGACGTTGGCGCGCTCACGCATCTTATATATATATATATAATATATATTGCATTGTTCTCACTTATAGAAGCTACAAGAACAATGTTTCCAGGATTAAGTAATATCCTGATTTAAAGCGTGTCCTTTGAGTTTCTTGCCCATTCTTCTCCATATAGATCTACGTTTTAGGATGGGCAACTAGCTTCAACGTTCTGTGTTTGTTTCGCCATTTATTCACAGCGGTAGTCAGCTATGACATTTCGACTCCATTTAGCTTATTTTTTTTAATATGACGTGTTAAAGTGATTCCGATATCCTATTTACAGAATGAACAATTTCATTTCATTTTAACAGTAAAAATGAAAGGCATTGCAATCAATTGCCAGTTTATGTTACGCAATTACCCTGTTGGTGAAGCTCGCGAAAATCTGCTGGATGCGAGAAGCACGGCGCTGGTCGATGTGGCGAGGTGTATGTCCCGGAATGGACGTTTTCGTTTAAAATGGTGACCTTGATGCTATGGAGGTACTGTTAATGCAGTTCACAATGAGTATGAGTAGGAGCATGATGAGTATTGCGTCTCTGGACGTCATAAATCAGCTCCGACCGCATCGGGATCACCGCTGATTGCTGAAAACAATGTTCAAGTGTTGAATACGAATACAAGTAGATAAGTTGGCAACAACAGGGACCTATAAGGGAATATCTGTAAGTCATCTACCCTTCCTTTTAGGTTAAAATAACTTGCAATAAAATGTGAAAAGTATACTTTGACAAAAGAACTGAAGAGAAGGTTAAATGGTACAGAACAATTCAGTCTGAACCACCAACAATTCCTTGGTTCTCGGAAGTACCTACAGATGCATAGACGATTGTTAGTAACAAGCAAGCGTCTGCAATCCGGGCTCATTCCGTTGAATGCGTTTGGGGTATCTTATGAAGGTGGTTTACACCCCAAATTGTCTGACATGCAACATGAGGACACCTACCACGCTTTGGTGCAGTGTGCTCGAGTTGGGGCAGTACGGAGAGTTTTGGACTCAGAAGCGGGACTTAGATTAAGAGATGCTGGCATGTGTAATCTGATCTTGTCTACACCTACATCCAAATTAGCCAATAAATTACCATTATTATTTAATTAAATTACTCGATTGATTTTAATAAGTTAAGATCTTAGTTATTACCTACTTTCTATATTTGTAAAACTATAAGTATTTTTTTGTTATATCGTGTGTAGATATTGGTAAGTACCCATTAAGTATACACGTACGAAAACACAAAAAAAAAAAGAATTTTTAAACTGATATTTCAAGTACCTAACTACTTTAATTAACTTTTTTTTACTTTGTCGTTGACCCCAAAAAGAAATTATGTTGAAAACATTATTCATGTACTCGTATTTATCATGTTTAGATATTGATACCCAGCACGTCTGCGGAGTTTCGCTAACTAATTTCATTTGATCCAGTTAAATTAGAATATTTTGTTGTTATGTACCTACCTGTGTTCCCAAGGAAACCTCGCCCTAGTGGTTCCCCTGAACGGATATTGCCCCTTGTCAGAATCGTCACTAGTCGACGGGATAACACTTCTAACATCAGAATTGTTTGCATTTTCGCTTCCTCTCTAGCTTTTTGATAATTCACCTTGTTATTATATGGAGTTGACGGCATGGCTGACACTATGTTTTCACACAGTTGAACACGAGGAAAGTAATCGTTTTATCTCTTTGATGTTCACAGAAATATTATTTAATACGCCATATATTGTTGGGTACTTGTCAATTTGAGGTCAAAATAAATCAGTTTAACCAACATTTTATATTAAGTACCTATGTGCTCATAAGTATTGCTTCTAACTGAAAAGGTTATCAGGAAAGGAATGCATTTCTGACAAATTTATCAAAACTTACCTACTTGAAACATTGTTAGATTATAGTGAATAGGCATTCTTTCTTAAGTCTATTTCGATGACCGACTGTAAAGCTTTTGCATTAATAAATGATTAACCCTTAACCGCTGACGTATGTCTGAGTGACGTAGGTACACACTTAAGCCATTTTAATTTTTAGTGTCGTACGCGCACATAGTTACTTGCCCCTCCCTGTACCCTTTCTAGAGCTGTGGTAGCCCGGTAGTAACGGCCGTGACTTACGAGTTGTAGGTCGTAGGTTGAAACCCAGTCAGACACTTTACTTTGTATAAATTATTTCATTATTATTGCTCTTAAAATGGCGAAGGAAAACATCGTGAGGAAGCCGGCAAGTCCTAGAACCACAAATTCCAAGACATGTGACATCTACCAACCCGCACTGGGCCCGCGTGGTTGGTTACGGCGCACTCCCTCTCACAGAGAGGAGGGCTGTGTCCCAGCAGTGGGAACAGTATAGGCTGATTATATGTACCTTTCTAGGATCTAGTGATGTGCATGCAGAAGGGGCCAGAGGATGTGCAATGCGTCACTAACAGGTATATAGAGGGTGTAAAAAGACCCATCACAGAGCCATTATCTACGCAATCTGTACATCTAAGGAAAGCTGGGCCAAGATTATTGCTGGGAATCGTTCTTTTTTTGTGTGAAAATTGCTGTATAAGGCCGCGTGGAATGTAACACACGCAAAACAGTTACAGTCAACAGCAGTTGTCGGGGTATTTATAGTATAGTTATAGCACTTAAAACATGTTTTCGTGATGGAAACAAATTTTGGAACTTGGACCTTCAATGTATGATCTATAGATCGGTTTTGTTGTTGTTTTAATCCCTTAAAAGGCGTTAAAATGCCTTCAGATATGTATTTAACTGATAGATGCTCACCTTCAAATCAACAGCTATGAATCACCGTACCCAGTAAACGGGACGCATGTACGTAAAATGGGGACGCATCCAAAGTTTGGAAATTTCTTAGATCATTGGGGGTCGGTAAAACCCGACAAGAGACAATCCCAAAAGACATAGACATTGATGCAATGAATAATCATTTTAGTGCTTCGTCCAATTTTAATAGGACAATAAAATTGAATACATTGAATTATCTTTCTTCTCTTCCGACTCCCAGTTATTCTCCATTTGCTTTTGGTCAGTTCTCCGCGTGTGATGTTAAGAAGAGCATACTATCGATTACTTCCAATGCAGTAGGAAGTGACTGTATCAGCCGTAATATGCTGGTCCCTGTGCTGGATGTTATTCTTCCTGTCATTTGTCACATTCTCAACTTTTCTGCATTTAGTGGTGTCTTTCCATGCTCATGGAAAGATGCACAAATAATACCTTTACCTAAAAAGTCTAATCCCACATCCTTTTCCGAATACCGTCCAATATCTGTCTTACCATTCCTTTCCAAAGTCCTTGAACGGTTAATTCATAATCAAGTAAGCACATACCTGTCTAAAAATAATCTCCTAAACCCCTTCCAGTCTGGCTTCCGTACTGGTCATAGCACAGCCACAGCGCTTCTGAACATTACGGATGATATAAGGTCTGCCATGGAAAACGGTAATCTAACGGTCTTGGCTTTGCTAGATTTCAGTAATGCTTTTAATACTGTTGATTTTGATGTTTTACTTGGCATTCTATGCTCTCTTAACATATCTCCATCGGTAATTGACTGGTTTCGTAGTTACCTGTTCGGCCGCCGCCAACGTATATGTATTGGAGAGACCTTGTCTTCCTGGAGCAATACTTCTGCCGGTGTACCTCAGGGTGGCGTTCTATCCCCTTTACTATTTGCAGTTTTTATTAACACAATTTCCGACGAGCTAATTTCTTTCTACCATCTTTATGCAGATGATTTGCAAATTTACTCGCAAGCTCCTCTTGGATATCTATCTGAGGCTATCTTGACGATTAATCGTGATCTGGCCCGAATATGCAACTGGAGCAAGAGATATGGACTTATGGTGAACCCCATAAAGACGCAGGTTGTGGTGGTAGGCAGTTCTAGGACGGTCTCAAGGATCGACTGGACGACACTTCCCCAAGTTTCTTTTGACAACTCAGTTGTTCCATTTAGTGAGAAAGTTAAAAACTTGGAGATATTCATTGATAAGAACTTTTCTTGGACTGCCCAGCTACAGGAAGTTAGCCGCAAGCTTTTTGCATCCGCTGCATCTTTGAAAAGATTGCGTAATTTTTTACCGACTGCCACCAAGATTGCGCTTGCACAATCGCTTCTTCTACCCATCCTTGACTATGCTGATGTCAGCTATCTTGACCTTACCCAAGACCTACTCGATAAACTTGAGCGGCTTCAAAATTTATGTATAAGATTCATATTCGGTTTGCGCAAATATGACCATGTTTCCGAATTTCGTGTGAAGCTCAAGTGGTTACCAATTCGCCTTCGCCGGAACGCTCATATCCTTTCTCTTTTGTATAATGTGCTCTTCTCCCCTTCCACCCTTCTCTATCTTAAGAAACGTTTCCAGTTTCTTTGTGACTCCCACACGAAATTTCTAAGGTCATCAGATAACTTGAAGCTTAAAATGCCTATGCATTCCACAACTTTCCTCGACAAATCCTTTACTGTCCAGGCCGCTCGTTTGTGGAATGCATTGCCAGTTGAAATTAAACGCGCGCCGTCATTGCTTGTGTTTAAAAGACTCGTGAAGGAACATTACTTGTCGTTGTGATCGTGTTCTCATGATTGTAAATTATCTATAGTCTTCATTTATTTTCGTTGCTTATAAATTTAGTATGTACGTATTTATGTATATATGTATAAGTGTATCTATTATTTAGGATATATATATATGTGTATCTATTTTAGTGTATTGTATGCATACTTATTATTTGCACCAACAACAGCCCCATTTTATGTCCAGGAAAATCTCTGTCCATTCCAAGGTTGCCTGGAAGAGATCGCAGAAAGCGATAAGGCCGCCCATTGTATATTAAGTAGTGTTCAGTTTAATTTTTGTTGTTATGTTATTTGTGGTGTACAATAAAGAATATATAAATAAAATAAATAAATAAACATTTCATGAGCTAATTTCACATCTTTCCGTGGACCTCATGGCTCTTTTCACACCCTGCAGTTTTGAAAACCTGAAGACACGCTGTAAATAAGTATTGTATTCTATCTTAGGAGCCGGGCGCAGAAGCTAGTTGTAGTAGTAGTAGTTTTATAAAGTGCCATTTTGTTATTAGTCTAAGTAATGCCAACTGTAATATATGTGTGTAATGTGTAATGTCATTATAAATTAAGTTTAGAACTACACGATGAATATAATAACTATATGAAGAATACTTGATCAACATTCGTATGACATCTAGAAATGTATGATTATGTACTGTGTTGAGCAATAAACATTTGATTTTGAATTAAAGCCGTTAATAAAGAGGCTACTTTTGGTACGGTTAAAAGTTTAAATTCTTTATAAAAACAAAAGACTCAACGTACTGTTATTTTTGGTCGTATTTATTAGATACCCTAGATATCAAACCAACATAATATTAACAAAAAAGTACTATATCATAACACGATATCTGATTAGGGTTAGTCAGAATTTATGGTATGGCGTAGTTATTTAAAAAGCATAGGTCTGATAGACGTATATCAGTTTAAATGAAAATAAATAAAAAACAACACGTCAAAGGGGGCCAGTGGGTTAAGGAAGCTAATATATGAGCCTTAATTAGAGTGATCTCGAGTATTGTACCTACATGAAGAAGGTTGCTCTAAATCTTAGGTTATCCTTGTGATCAAGGAGCTTCATTGGAAAGGACTAAAAACAAAATCAGATAAGTAACATCAAACTGTTTATTTCGGTAAATACACTCTTAATATTTACGTTCTTATTTAACTTAAAACTGTAAAATAACATGCACAGGAAGAGCAAGACAGTAGCGACAGTATTATAATTAATACATTTGATTTAAAAACACTTTTTAGCTGATTTGCCCAACTAGATTGTAGTATTGAAAAATGTATGATATGTATTTTATAAGTCATATTGCAGAGATGCAATAACTCTGCACTTCCACTTAATGAAACAAATTACATTAAACACAAAATATAAATTTAACAACAAACGTAACATGACAATTATGTCAATTCTTAATTAATAACACGTAAGTAAGTGGGAATGCAAAATTTCTTGCATAATATATTAAATTCAGTTGACAATTAGAAAATTTTAAAATATTTACACTAAATACTTTTGTCTCTACTGTCCTGGCTCAAGGCTCTACTCTGCACATATTATAATTATAATTATGTTATAACTTAACATTAAATACTTGATATATAAAACGATAAGCTTAACATTAAATACATTTACGAGTATATACAGTAAACATCACTATTCGTCTTTTTCTTTATATTTACATTAATTATTTACAGAACTAGAACAAGAAAGTCATAATTAAACATTTATTTACATACCCAATATGATTGAGAGTATCTTTGTATGTACAACCAAAGCTTTCTACTGAAGTTTTATACATTACAAATTGATTAGACTACAACGGGTTTTCTTTCCCTATATTTGCATGAGCAACTTTTCTTTTTAAAACTAACATTGTTATTTTTGTGTGAGTAATCGAGGAGTGATCGGGAGGAATGTCTTTGCTATAAGGTGTCAGCTTTATCATTGCTTACTGGCGTGGTGCTAGACTTTTCTTGAGTGTTGATTGGCTTAACGCTGTTGCATTGCGTATTGACGCCTTCTTTCGGTTGGTCGTCATGTTTCTTGTCTCCGTCGCCTATTGGTTGAATCGTTTGGCCGTTGAGGTATTTGAAGTCGGCAGGGTCGGTTTGTGTCTCTTTGTCAGCGGTTTGTGATTCTGGAATTGAAAAATTAACTTGATTACTAAGTTGTAGTCGGTCTGTGGTCAGTCTGTAGTCAGGCTGCCGTCAGATTGTAGTCTATCTCGGGTCAGCTTTTGGTCAGTCAGTGCCTAGCTAGTTTGTGGCTAACTGACTGTAAGCAAGCTGTAGACTACAGTTTGCCTAAGTCAGTCTGAAGTTAGTTTACAGTCAGCTTATGTGCAGTATGTCGTCCTTCCGTAGACGGTATATTGAAACCTACATTATTTATCTCTAATTATATTGTCCTATTGTTGTCTCGTGATCTGTGTCTTATTTCTATTTTATTTTCTCCGAAAAATAGTTATGGTATAAGTATTCCAAAATATCGAATGAAAATGAAATTAATTTATGAATCACACGGTTTTCTTTGGAATCACGCTAGACGAGAAATTAGAATGGGGACCTCATATAATATCTCTTGCGGGGCGGCTAAGCTCGGCCGCTTATGCTGTTAGAAAGATAAGACAGTTAACACCAGATGTAGAAACCGCGCGTTTGGTCTATTTTAGCTACTTCCACAGCATTATGTCGTATGGCTTTTTACTGTGAGGTCGGGCTGCTGACATTGAATCCATCTTTATTTTGCAAAAGAGAGTTATCAGAGCCATTTATAATCTACGTCACTGCGAATATCTCAGGGAACTATTTAAAATGATTAATATTATGACGGTACCTTGCCAATTCATTTATGAAAATATTATGTATGTAAGAAAAAATCTGCATCTTTTTAATAAAATAAGTGATAGACATAATTTTAATAATAGAAATAAAGATAAAATACATGAACCATTTTTCAGACTAGCTAAAGTACATACATCTTTTATGGGGTACTGTGTTAAATGTCACAACAAAAATACCTTGTCATATATTGCAATTAAATGAAAGACAATTTAAAACTCATATTAAAAGTTCACTTTATAAACAAGCATATTACAAATTAGAGGATTATTTTCAAGATAAGAATGCTTGGAAACATGCTGGTCCAGCTCCATAGGACAATCTAGGGTCTAGACAAAATCATACTTGTTGCCACTCTAACTGTATAGTTTATTATTTTCATGACATTGATTTACATTCTGTGATTAGGTACATTAACTCACACACTGACATATTACTTGTTTAAATAATTTGGAAAATCGTATACTTTTACAATGTTTGTAAATATGTGAGCACCATGTATCTGTCACAAAATAAACTTATTTGTCATTGCTACATTTTTTAAATTCTTTTTACCTATTGTGGTATGGTAATTTTGTTATAGGTGCATGTCTTCACATATAATTATATAATTAATGTATGCAAAATATTGAAACACATTTTAAAAGAGTAACGGTGGAGTGTCTTGCCCATTCTTCCCCATACGAAACGACCTTTTGGAAGGGGCGACTATAACAATTCTATTTTAATGTAAATGTTGACGTTCAAAAGTGTTTTTATGTGCCTATTTGAAATAAATGCTTTCACTTTGACTATGAACAAATTGATCAGTTAACGTACGTGTGGATGCCAGTTTGTAGTGCCACTTACAAAATATCTGCTTTAATTTGATTATTTGGATACTTAAAAACCCGAAAATCAAAGTTTAAGTCACCTTGAGAGTTTTTAATTTGACAAATATTGAGATGAATTTATTAGTTTATATTTTCAACAATTTAATAATTCGGGGAAAAAGAGATGAGAGTCTAAATACAGATGAATGTGTTACAAATTCCCTGTAGTGTGTGATGACATAAGAATTGAACCAGAACAGGGTTTGTTTACACTTTCACCAGATACTTTAGGAATAGACTATAAATAAATCATATTATTATAATAATATACTATAAATTAGTTCAAAATATTAATATGTACTTTTGATCGGTGGATGCGGCAGCAGCGGTGCCGGCGGAGGCTTGCGGCTGTACCGGACCGGCATTATGCTCTGCCGGACGTTTCGGTCCGGCCGGATGAGGATAATGTATAGCTGAAAATAACAGAAAAGCTCCTGTTTAACTAATAGTAGTAATAAAAACAGTCTGCTCGCAAAT
The DNA here is from genome assembly GCA_937001585.2 of Brachylomia viminalis. Lineage (NCBI taxonomy): Eukaryota > Metazoa > Arthropoda > Insecta > Lepidoptera > Noctuidae > Brachylomia > Brachylomia viminalis. Next base: position 2,635,968 of record OW443303.2, on the reverse strand, counting down.
CTTCTTATTACGAGGTATTTTCAACTCTGTTTCCCTAAGCGGGGTTTCCTTTTTTCAAACAGGCTATACTTTTTAATTACACGCTTGCGGTTAAAGCGGTCATAATAATTATTTCGGTGTAGTAGAGAAGGTACTTTGAACTCTAAGAAAAAGGCGATAGAATTGTGAATAATTAAGTGATAAATAATTAAGAGGTCGGAGGGTTTGAAATGGCATTTTAATGTTTAAAATATCGAATGAATAACGAAAAAAAAAATGCAATGTGTATTTCAGTTAAAAAAAAACCAGAAGAAGAAATAAATAGTTTGCCTGAAGCGTCAAGTGTAGCTCCGCACTTTTTTATTTATTGAGGAATGAATTGCGTCTGTGTCCGTATTTCAGCTTCGACCCAAAAATAACATAATCATACATATATTATGGCTACTGGGCCGATGCTGATCTCCATTCAATGATCCGGGAAGAGGCTGCTATCATAATTGACTTGGCTGACCTTTTTTGTTTTGTTTAAAAAATAAATTTCGTACAATTTGTTTTTTTTTCTTGACTGCCTATTTAATGATATTGTGTTTTGTTTTGGAATCGTCTATTAGTCTATGTCGCAGCCAACTAGCATAATTAGCCTTTCAGTTAACTCCTTATTCTTTGGAAGTAGCGCTCGCCGGCCGCTTCCGCGGCACCGCTCGCTTCGCTCGCTCGGCTCGCGTTGTTAGTCACAGTTCTAACCTAACCTAATCCATTTGATCGGTGTCACAGGGTGGCAACTGCTATACATTTTAATTTCTTTGGAATTTGTTTTATTATCCTCGAATCAACCAGTTGCGTAATATCGAATTCGATTTAACGAGTAGAATAATGTAGAATTGTTGAAAATTCTGTAGTAGTAAAACTAAACCTAAAAATTCTAATCTAGATTCTATAATCTAGTTTAGATATAATTTTTTTAGGTTATGTTATGTTAGCTTTTACTACAACAGAATTTTAAACCATTCTATATTATTCTTCTTGGTACAGTAAAGCTATATCTTTATTGTACTACTGTGTATTGACGGATGAATGGTGTATGTCCTGGTAACTAGATGGCGCTGCCTAAGGAATGCATAAGTTGATAATACTTACAGTCTGATGTTATCAAATAATATCTGTTCAAATAATTGGTTGTTTATGTACTCGTACTTGCTTTATATTCTAAGAATGTTCTGTTTGTTTTATTTTATTTCGTTATAAGTAGTACCAATCATTGAACCTGACTTGGTTTCCGTACGTCCTTTTCGGGTAACCACTGAAAATCAGCGCTGTGCTGTGGGTCCCCCATAGCACAGCATCATGCTGAGTGGAAGCCTTCTTGTCACAGTCATGACGTGCAGCTGTCGACGATTTCTGTTTTGTGCTCGTGATTAGAGATCTCTTTGTTGTTATTTTAACTTTTTTCTTACTATCAGCGCTAATTATCTTTTTGTATGCACGTGTTTCTGTGACAAATAAATCTATTTTTCTTTCTTTCTTTCTTCTTAGTATTTATTAGTATTTTATGGTCGGTGTACCCCAGCTTAGTTACTGCGACCAATAAAATTCGGCTCGCGCGTGGTTAGTCACAGTTCCACCCTAACCTATAATGCATATCATTCAGGCCGCTAGTTGAGCGGCGCCGCCACCGTTTTGTTAAATGCTAATTAAGCTAGATGGCTGCGACATCTACATAATATTTGATTTCATGTTATTTGTCCCTAACCTTTTGAATTTGTAACTCTCTTGTTCTGAAACAAGATACATGGGCCACCATAGCAACCAACAGATGATACATTGGTTTATGATTAATTAACGTAAATTGTCGTCTGTAAAAATTAAATACAATAGGGTAGTTTTCAGTTTTTGAGAAACCAATTAGTAATTCCTTGAGGTTTATTTTCCCAAATTATGTACATTTTAGCGAAATATTAAAATGAACAGAACTAATTTTATATTTTTACAACGAGCTTTTAGTTAAGTATATTGATTGTCAAAACGGGACATTCTGTCATGGTGGCTCGTGTGACTTCAATACTTTCCTTCTGTCAAATCAGCGTGTTTCAGCGTTGCTCTCACACACAGTTTATTTAGGTATTACTACTTTGTTAGTCTGCATTAGTCTTGATTAACAAGGTTTAAATATATAAAACGTATATTTAAAGCAAAGACAAAAAAAAATATTTGTTTTAATGTTTACGTTGACAGTCGTAGTTAGACGATTTACATTTCCTTTATTTACAATTTTCAATGTGCCTGCACAAAATATGACTTCTTCCGTCTTATTACAAAACACGATCTAACTTTAGTCCCAACCTACACATTCGATTTAGTTTTTGTATTTGGAACTTTATGCCGACTTTAGTAAAGTTCTTAATACAAAATTGACAACCTAAGACCTGACTAAGTTGACAGTTTTGTAAAAGGAACTGTATTTCGATTTCAGTTAGGTTCTTATTTCAAAAACAGGCTCGATGGTTTAAACCATGTCAAAAGAAAAACCTTGTTTTGTAATAAGACTGCATAAGTTCATACTACTAATTTAGAAAATAAATCTCCATTGTACACGATACGGTTTCTTTACGGTACGGCGTATAAACCGTGCCGTACAAAAACGTGTCTGTCAACAAGCTCTCATAGTGATCCATACAACATTGACGACCGTGTCTACACACGGCGATTAGACCGTAGTTTTTCACAGCAAGAAAAACGTCTATGTGCAAAGGAGATTTTAGTATATCAATGACAACGGGCCTAATAATGGACACTGCCACATTGTGCGAGAGGGACACACTACCAATCCGTGTTATTTCCATAGAATAATAACTAAAGCAGTTATTTCGTTCAAAACTATTTGTTTCGTATGTCTATTGGTAACGCAAAATAAACTTAATTTCTGACGTATACCTATAGTATGTTTCTATTTACAATTTGAAACTCGCCTGGAACTTGTGACGCGTCGCGCTGTGATATATTTACCTTCACGAAGAAAGTACATACCTACTTAATTTATTTACGAATTTTTCGCCACTTTGTTATATTTGCTTTCTTTAAAAGAAAAGCTTAGTATCATTACAGTGTAGTAATATTTACCTTAGGAGAGAACAAGCAGACGAGCGTGACGCTGGCGCTGAGTGAGATGGTGACGGCCATGCTGGTGACGCGCAAGGGCACGTGGCTCGCTGTGCCGAAGTACAGCGGCACGAATGCCAGCCAGATCACGCACGTCGTGTACATAGTGAAGCCTGGGGACAAAGGATTTTGTCAGTCAATCAAAGGTAATTTATTATATTTATTTATTTATTCATATTAAGCTGAGAATCAGCACTTTTTTAACGTCAAAATTAAATAAGACAGTCCCCCCAACACGCCCGTCCTACATCATTTCCGGCGTGTGTGTTTTACCTGGGAAGAAGAAGTGGCGCAACAAACTCCCCAGCAGTAGTAAGTAGCTTGTTTAGTAGAGCTGGGGCCTATTGAATACAACCGATAGGCGACAACGATCTGGCAGAGTTTCTTGCAATACATTTTCTGCTGTCGTGAAAATGTGTCAATTTTGTTGTTTTTCACAAATAATGTCGCATTATCAGTAGGCCAATTCTCGTACTTAAAAAACGTTCAAATTCAAGTCGCAATCTCATCTCAGCGACAATCAATGTCAAAAACCGGTCAAAAATGTATGTAAATTGATTGTAATTTTGACAGATTGAGACTGAGATTAGAATGCGAACGGTCTTAAAAATACGGGAATTGCCCCTCAGTTACATGAAATAGGGCCCTGGGTGTCGAGTAATATCGGTTCCTTCACAATCTGACGACGGAAAGTCACTGGTGGATTATTAACTGCCAAGTTTTAATGCGTTTTATTGTAAAACGAAATTATCTGTGTTTTATCTGCGTGTGTGTTAACGGAAAAATGTGGGTGTACTAAAGGTACAACTCTGCCCAACCCTTCGAGGAACCAGGGCGTGATGTTCTGTTGTGTGTGAAATGATCGGTCTGACTAGCTCGTTGGTCGTGTGGTCACAAGTGCTACTGGTGAGCATTAGGTCCTCGGTTCAATCCCCAGGTCAGACAAGTGTGATTGGGTTTTACCATCAGGAATTTCTCAGAAGCAGGCCGTCGTCAGAATTTTGAAATTTTACTTATCATAATAAAAATACTTGATACGAATCGTGTATAGAAAGCCACAAAGATTCTTTACGAATATTTATGTCTCTTTACGAAGTAGATTGTAACCTTTTCATCTGCTGAGAAAGAGTCCTGTGATAAACGGATGGACATTCATTGACAGTGGCATCCCTTACGTTTGGATAGAACTTGAAGTTATTTGCTCTTTTGTGAAAACAAATTAGGGATGTAGTTATTATCACTCAAAAAGTCTGACTTTTTATCAATAGAACAAAATTATCATTTTCGTGGCTACGTTATATATCTACGAGTATCTTTCTCTACCAATCACGTTACATGTTACGTAAAGTGTTCTAGGAATTATTAATATCAATTAGCAGTTAGTGCTAATCTGTTTACAATTAAGTCGGACGCAGTTCCACGAACGTCACATAACTACATTGATCTAACACTACAGCCATACAAAATCACAACCAAGCATTCGCATCGCACACACACCCCTCACAATCACAGCAACACACACACGCATACACCCTACAAAATGTACAATACACACACACACACAAAGCTGTGATCAATTGATCTGTAGATATCAATTTAATTACCGTGTCGTACCTCAGCACATTGCGTGCCTGTATTGAAGTAGGATTTGCTTAGACACAGCCGAGCGTGAATATGCTCTCGTATTGCATTGTTCAAACAATAGATTTACAACAATAGATTCTAGGCTCGTAATGATGGGTTTAGTTTATGGTTTTGAGTATGTTAAAGTTAAATTGGGATTTTTTGCAGAATAGATGTCAATCAATCTTTTATTTGTTGGTAATTTGATTGATGATTGCGGATAGTTTCGGCGTTTATTATGTTCAAAGGTAAATTTAATCGTGTTTAAACTTTATGTCAAAATTATAGAAGAATGGTCTAGATTTTACAAAATAAGTTTTTGATAAAATAAAAAACAGTACAAAATACAATAAAAAACTTGAAAACCACTACCTCATTTCCCCAAGCGAAAGAATACGTCGAATATTCTATCAGCGCAAGTGTGCAAAATGAAAATCAAAAATCATTTACTCAAATTAGGCTGATAATCAGCACCTTTTGGCTGAAACATGAAAAGCTAAAGCTTAGCTAAGTTGTTTCTGAAAATAAATAAAAGGAAATGTCTTGTCTTGTCTCTGACACATTCAATCGTCTGTAAAATTACAGCGTCCGTACGGCTCGATTCCTTTGATACTACTTTGCTCTGAAATAAGGCCAATTTATAGTTTTGACCTTTAAGGCTTATAGAGCAAGTTTTGAGCCAATTTAGTAATGATTTGCGAAACAAAACTTGGTTCAGACATTGGAATTAATTTCGTAATTTGGACTAAATTTAATCGAAAGTGTTTGCTAATAAAGTGGGAATGAATGGGTTAACATAATGACTAAGCTTTCGGAAAAAAAACGAAAATAGCGTTAGTAAAAATGAAGATTTGTGTAACAGTTTGGCAGCCACAATTAAAACCAAAATTATAAGATTAACTCGTGTATTCCCGTAGATGTAGGTAGAGTTGTGCAGTACAGCACAATGCTGGGCACATTGCAAACTTTCACATTTAAGAATTACTAAATGGAAAACCCATGTAATCAATTTTCCCTACCTAGGAACCGTTCCTAAGTCTGTAAGGGTTCCGATTCCCATAGGATTAAGAGATTGGCGAACGCTCAGTACTCTCAGACCAACGAGCTTATTGACCAGGACGAAAAGCTAAATATAAAAAACAAAATCAAACAAACATACCTATATGCTTGCTCTCATTAAAAGCCTCAGGAATCTTCCTGGTCAGCACAGCATACACCGTGCACACGAGGATCAGCACGATGGGGTAGAAGAACGCAATCATGTAGGACGCGTCGACGTAGGAGTCGCAGACCAGCATGTTGTCCTCCCGCGTCGGGTAGTGGAACATGGCCTTCGCTGGCGCCACTATCATCCACACTACTACTATCAGCACCTGCAAGGAAGGGAGAGAATGAGTTGATAAAAAAGAAGTTATTAAATGCCATTTTTTTTTCAGCAAAGAATAGTCAGGGTATTCCAAAAAAAAATATTCTTATCTACTTTTGATAATATAATATATGTATAATATATTAATATATCTATATGTATAATACTTGTAGCTTTCACCAATTCATCAGCCTTGTATGGATACTGATAGTTATAGCTATAACCTATCAGTCATTGTAAACAGCTGTTATTTCGGAAGGCCTCTGTTAATTGGCTGTGTTGTGGCCATGATAATTTATTACGACGAAAAGTGAGTGACATGGCTTCCGAGAAAACCTACTGTACCTATAAATTTCATAACGCCACCTTTATAAGTTAAATCTAATAGTAAAATTGATGATAGAATAGATGCATCACTATGATCAGCAGAAGCTAAATTAAGGATCCTAGTGCTAAAAGCTTAAATATGAAAAAGTTAGGTACTAAGTTAACTGTTTATGTATTCGTTTATACAGGGTGGCCGGGGAGTTAACGTTCAAACAAAAAAAAAAAATTGAAACTTTATGATGAGAAGAAGGATACTCCTCATCATAAAGTATCTAAATTTTACGTTTGAACGTCAACTCCCCGGCCACCCTGTATAATAGGCAAGTTCACGAAAGTAAAGATACTAAGTTAACCAGTGTTTAAAACATAAATTAATGTTACCTGTATTGATATAAGAGCGGCACATATCGCCAGCTGCGAGCTGGGGGAGATGAGAATGGGTCTCTTGGCGGAGTGTTTACTGGCGTTGAAGATCCGCGAGATCCTGTTGGTCTTCGTCAGCAGTGCAGCGTACACCACAGTGAAACAAAAACCCGTGCCAAACCTGTCGGATAAGGATAGTTTTTATTTGTTTTGTTAGGACTAATCCATCGTGGAGGAGATATATTTATTTTTGTGTATGTTGTGTTGTGACGAAATTGTTTAGTTTGTTACGGGCATTAAAATTATCTATATGTACTGGAATATTATAAAGCTGTAAAATTTGCGAGTTTATATTGTAGGGAGTAATTTTCGGAACTATTGATCCTTTTCTGAAAATTATTTCACTAATGGGAAGCTACTGCCTGAAACTATTGCCGTGTATCATAGAATATATTTTTCACTCCTCTTGCTCAAAAAGACCGTCATTGTGGCGTACCAGAGCGAAGAAAAAATAGCAATTCTTCCTCTAGGGAAAAAAGTATTTTTTTTTAAATTTTTGTGTGTCAAATGACAATGAGCCTACAAAAACGAAAAAAGTCTTTAGTCATAAGTAGAATAATCATGAATATAGACTCGACTTATTACTGTTTCATAAAAAAGGAACTTCATTTTATTTTTGAAAATGGAACTAAAATCGGCGATCTCTTTGGTAGAATGCATGCAATGCGTTGCGGCTGCAGAAGAAAAAACAAAAAAAGACATTGGCGCGAAATCTTTATGAAATTAAGTTACCGGGAAAACACATCTCGTTAAATATCCAGAATTGTACAAATTGTACATTTAATTTTTAATAAAATAAACTACATATTTCATATTGTATTGGATTGTTTTATTTTCTCGCAATCGTAGTGAAAAGTAGAGTGTAACACACGGCGCTAAAAACCCATTACAACTCGGTTTCTATTTACTCCCTCGCTAAAGCTCGGGAGTAAAACTACCTCGTATATAATGGGTCCATTATATACGAGGCAGTTTTACTCCCGAGCTTTAGCGAGGGAGTAAATAGAAACCGAGTTTTAATGGGTTTTTAGCGCCGTGTGTTACACTCTACTTTTCACTACGATTTAGCCCGATTTACTCCCGAGCTTTAGCGAGATTGTTATACAAGGAGCTAAAATGACCATTTTAGCTCCTTGTATAACAATCTACTATTATGTTAAAACTAGAAATTCTACGCGGACAAAGTGGCTGGCAGAAGCTAGTATCATATAGAGTGAGTCTCGAGTAATAATTTATATTCTTTCCTTGATTTGGCTACAGTCAATGTATAATTGTCACTGCTCAGTGTATAAACGTTTTAAAGCTATTATTATAACAGCAGCTAATTTTGTAATATTTCTGGTTGACTTCTTTCCACGTTCGAATTAAATTGTTCTCAGTTACATTTCGTTTTGTGTCTCACAAAGTCCGACTCAACTGAACATAGGGCTAAGTTCCGATCACCCAGTTTGCGAATTTAGTCCATCCTAACAATGTATAACTCGATCAAAACTTGCAAATCCTAAAGCTGCAGATTTTGCACAGATCCAGGACGAGTTCTGCCTCGGGGCGAATCGGAACGCATCGGTTATCTTCGGACGTCCGACCAGGAAGCTACGTCCGGGCCCTGTCGAGATATCTCATGTACGTGCTCGATCGCCTATGCAATTTGAACGTGCTGCAGTTTGATATTTGAGCTTGTTATCGCATGAGGTTATCCTTTCGTTTCCGAAATTACGACGTCCGTGTCGTGTCATCAAATGTTAGCTTTCCTATTGTCGCCATGTTGACTGTCATTTTGCGATGCTTTGCAGGTTTACGAATTGACCTCATTAGCGTGAAGTAGGATTATGTGAGGCGTGTTTTAGTGTCGACGTGGTGTAGATTTTATATAGACTTTCAACAATCTTTTTAGGTACGTTTCGGGTAGGATATCGAGCGGCATGCATGTACATATATGTAAAAATATTTGTATTTGTGGACACAAAGAAAATGTGGGTAGGTATTTGAGAAATTTAATTAAAAGTCCTCGTGTCAAAATTTGGATAATTTCAATGAATATTGTTTGATTATAATGCGCACACCACTGTACAAGTTTAGCAAAGTTGATTTCCGAAAAGTGTTGAAAACAAATCCCTTAGAGTTTTGAAGGGTTCGTAATAGACTTGTCGCAAAACAGTTGATATAATTATAAAGTAATAATAAATTCGTTTATACGATTATTAATGTCGATTTAAACTTTGTCATTAACTTTTATTGAAATTATTTTGACATACATATAAGGTAGACTTTAGATTAAATTGAAAATGATGATGGATGAAAATCAAACATAATCAAAATACGAAGTAGGTATAACAATTTATTTTATTCATAATATTTAATTTAATAATTTATTATAATGAAGTATTTTATTCATAATATTAAATTAAATTTAATAATTTATTCATATGAAAATTCTTTTTAAATTCAATGTATATGTATGGGCTTTAATGTCGACATATCTATAGTCAACGCAGAGTCGTAAAAAAGTAGATAAGCAAACTACTAAAAGTTTTAAGCGTCGAGCCACTTCATCTCGAATTATTTTAAGTCCAGCTCATTTAATACCACTTTAATGTGCTATGACTGTTTTGCCTAAGGCAAACTAATGGAAACGCTGTTAAGATTTATTAATCCACCAGCTGTTAAATACATATATCCAGCACTGTCAAAAACCTGGGACATTTTCTTTCAATGTTATAATTTTCTCAATTTTTCAAAACAAATATGACAGTTATGTGCACAAAATTTTTAGAAAATTGGAATGTTTTCAAAAGCCACAAACAAAAGTTAAAAGCAAGCCGTCGCATACAACGGAAGCCTCAAAATGTTGATTCACTCCCAAACTGTTTGGGCAAATCCATTACAAAAATCTGAAGTGCAGTAACATGATTCTTCAAAGGCACTGCGATTCGGTTCTTTTGTCAAAGGAAAGTGAATTGTGATGTGTTTGACATTAGAGTTGGTATGGTTTGAAGGAGTGTAGTCTCAGCGTGGAGAGCAAGTTGAATATAAACAAGCACTTGCATTTCGTGGGTAGTGATGGGATTTGGTAAAGGACCAACTATCGAAATTCCATTGCGGTCAAAGGATACTTGTCTTTCATCTAATTTAAGATTTACAAACTAAATCTTTGGATTGTTTGTCACCAAATCAGTCAAATATTCATAACTCAACCCAATCAGTTAAAGGGTATTCAAGATAGGCTGAATCTAGAAGCTGTCAAAGACCCCAGAACGCATTTTGCGCATGATTTTGGAAAAACATAAAATTTTGTTTCACTTTTGAGCTTATCAGACAGTAAAATTCTAAATTATACCATATGATAGAAACTGCGCTGTGCACTGTCTACCAACTACAAAAATCCATTTCCTGAGCTGACACCTTCATTCAAATCACAGTTCAAAAAACACTTCACCAAAATCGATAACTCGCATCGAATAATAATCCATCCGAAAGATTCGATTTCCCCCATCACTAGGTAAACGGTTTCGGTGCCAGCGACAGGGACCCGTGAGTACTTGGCCCCGATGCAAGTTTGGAACTCGAGTCCATATCTCACGTAAAATTTTATTATGTAAGATTTCAGTTTCGCCGAGCGATTTACTGCATTTTCTTGGAGAACGCAGTATACACGTATTGTAAATGGTGGAATAATATGGTAGACAAATATGAAGACAAATTTTGTTTTTAAGGTAAGCTCGTTGATGAAAGAAGAAGATAGAAAGGTGGCGATTTTTAGAAGTGAATGACAAAGTTATGATAAAGTATTCCAAAAACAATCAATGAAGAAAAAAATACCTACAGCAGCAGCAGTCTACTAAAGGGAGCTTTAAAACCTTCTTACAAAGTGGCGTAATTTTTTAATAAGTAATCCCGTCTGCAACAAATATGTAAAAGTGGGGCTAAACGATGCATTTTCGAAATGACAAAGCCTAAAACACACTTTATGACAATTATTTGATCCATATAAATGCATGTTATAAGAATTGTAAACTAACCAAACTGCGGGCAATATTGTTAAAGAAAAGTTCCAGTTGACTCTACCCGTTAAGTTATTCTTCATACTTTACATGTGGCGTCCAAACCGCAAGGGATGCACGTCACAAATTCACGCTGAACAATATAAACTTTATATATTTTTCAGGTGAGATGATAACTTTCGGATTGTCTCCGGTATTTGGTTAGGTAAGTAAGTTTTTATGCTCAAGTTTTCCTGAACAAAGTCCTTATTTTTGATGGCTTGGCCACACTAGCCACTGCTAGTATATGGATGAGTTTTCTTTTACTTTGAGTCCCCTCTACGTCTTTGAAAGTAACTTCGTTATACCATCGCTTATTTTACGTGAATTCCTATTGATGTAGGCAAAAGTTCTCACATCTGATTTGGGCGTCATAAGAACCCAGTCTAGTAGGTTAGTACTACGAAGATATAGACCGATGGATATTACTTTGAAAAAGTTGTTTCCGTAGCTTTGCTCACGGGACTGTGTTCTTTTTAACATTAGGTGTAAGTCAATGGAAACGTGAAGTCATAGTATATTTGCAAGAAAACACAATTGAACATGTCATCACAATCCGCCTGCAAATTTTGAATGCAATGGCTGCACTGCTTGTAAAGAGAAAATATCAAACACAGGACTCCAAATCAAATCAAGTCTTTCGTAAGGTACATAGCTACACACAGTTCACAGGTAAAATCAGCGAAATTTAGCCAATTAAGTATCACCTGTTAATGAAACTGGAAAGCTCACTACGGATTCCTTTTATAGCAGCACACAGACTGTGAAATAACTTATTACGAAGTCGGATCATAAAGTCATTCGTATTCAGTTTATTACACAGATCATATGAGCACGTATATGATCTGTGGTTTATTACTACCTCGCTCAACTGTGTAGCCACGAGATCAGCTACACATTTAATTACTCAAACTTAATTTAACGTCACAGAGCTTGTAAAGGCACAATTTTGATGATAAATGGTTTCTGTTATTTTGTAATCAACTCCGATAGTATTGTGATTTTCACAATAGTATGGTGATAAATGAAGTGATCTGTCATTTATGCGATAAAGGATATGAAATGAGGGTTGAGCATGGACTCGTGTAGTACAATGAAGAAAGTTAATGAGTGGATATTGGTGAGCTCAAATTATAATGGTATAGGCGTAATGACAAAGCTTTTTTGACTGTTTGAGAACCCAGGTTTTATTAATTGATACCAAATGAAATTAATGTTACTGAGGATGCAAAGCAACGTGATGTGGCGGGATCTATGATTAATAAAATACAGAATGAAGTCTCTGCAAACAACTGCTACAATAGTTTCAGTGTTTCTGAGAATATATGAATTAGAGAGTTGATTTAGTAAATTTTATAATTTTTTTGTTTTGTTACATGTATTTATGTTCTTTTACTTCTTTAATTGTGCTTATGTCTTGTGTTTTATACTTAAACATAAATGTGTTTCGATTCTATTCCGCTTGTACAGCATTCTCAGTTTTTAGAGCCCCAACCCCAACATCACTAGTGACAGCTCAAACGAAAGCCGTAATTAGGTAACTATTTATTTTATGTTGCGTCACCGTTCGCGAAGCTTTTTTTCAAATAACTTCTCCCGCTCTGGGCGGAGCGGCAGGGCGTGTCAGACTCTTACTGTCTAAAACCCACCCGTGTTCCTTCAGTTGCCTATGCAAGGGGCCACGGTAACCCTTTCGGACTTTCCCGCATTCGCGAAGCACCTAGTTTGTTACCGTTCATAATTAGTTCTTACATTCAGGGAAACGGATATAATTTCTAAAGTCGTAGCTTCCCGACATTTCGAAATTAATTTTCTTAAGAATTCCGTTACTCAATTTTGTTTTTGCTAATTAAGATTTTGGTCTCAATTTATTTTGTGCGAGCATCTTAATCAAAGTAAGGTTATGTGATTTTGGTTGGTTAGAGCTTGTATTCTTTGATCTGTGGTTAGAAACAAGTTCAATTTGGCAGCGATACATTTGGACACACTTGTCAGACGTATGTGCACATTAGACCAATATTTTTAAAGCACAAAGTATTCCATTGGCAATGCTAAAGTATCCAAACACAATAAATAACATTTTATGTATGTTTTATAAAAAATACATTAATAACGTAGTAATTAATTAAAACTTCTCCTTGATGGGAACAAAATAGTCCAAAGAGAAACTGACAAAAGAAAAACATTACTTTGACGATCGTTTGGACTCTTACCTTTGTATGGAGCAGAGGATATCCGTAGGCCTGAAGACCAGCGCGAAGGTGACGAGGTAACACATGAGGATCCCAGCTAGGAGGACGTAGGACAACTCTCTGCCACTGGCACGAACTACAGGGGTCGAGCTGTGGCGGACCCAGACGCCACACACGAAACTGTTGAGGACAGATAGCATAATCAGCCCATAATATTCTACTGCTAGGACACAGGCCTCCTCTCTGTGATAGGAATTGGGCCGTAGTCCACCACGCGGGCCCAGTGCGGGTTGGTAGATGTCACATGTCTTCGAATTTTTGCATCTAAAACATGCCGGTTTCCTCACGATGTTTTCCTTCACCGTTTTGAGAGCAGTGGTGATGAAATTAAGTACACATGACAAATAAATATTAACAAAATAGATACGCACGGGTAAATATGCAAGATAGGGTTTTAACAAAATATTTTTAATGTTCCGAGATTATGGGAAGAGATGAAACGAAATGAAATTATGCTTATTTCTGAAAGCCTTAGAGTATAATATAATACCGGAGAAGGCACAAGCGCAATATTCTGAACGTAAAAGTCTATCACTTTTGGCGGGGGACGCAGTAGTTACTAGAAAAAAGTCCGTACTATCGATTTTTTTCAGCGATATCGATATTCATTCAGATTTTTTTCTGAATCCATCTAAATAAAACAGCTTACTTATGCTTAGAAAAGTTAAATTTTAAATTTAATATAACTGCAACTAAATACAAATTACAAAATGTATAATAATCACAATAATAAAATAGGTCAAGTTAAAACAAAGAAAAAAAAATATTCAAATTTTAAAACATCTAAAAAAAAACTATTGTCTTAATTTTCACTTAAATATATAATATCTAAATTAGTAAAATAGGTTTTGTTTTGTAAATTTTTGTATTTTCTTTAGTTTTTGTAACTCTTTTGAAACTGCGTTTCCTACTCCTATGCCCAATGCATGCCGTGGCAGCCTTTAATTAAGGCTACACTATAAAATGTCAAAATTATATGGGTATTTTATTTATCTGTTCTGTGGTATTTTAACATGTATTTTTGGTGTATGTTTTGTTGGTTGTCCTTAAATAAATCAAATATTTACATTCTAATAATGGAAATAAAAAACATTGAACATTAAAAACGAAAAATATTTTTAACAACAAATATGACTATTTAATTCGTATTATGTTTAAAAAAAATCGTTAATTTCAGGTAAATAACACCCATTGCCAGACAAAAACCAAATAAAATTAGATAAAATACAATACAAGAATAATATCAAATATCGAATTTATCCTTCCGTACGCAAAATACGCGCATTGACGTGGAGTTGCGGACATCAGCCCGTATTACCTAAATAAAAACAAATAAAACCAAACTAAATAAAATAAAATCAAACTATATAAAGAAAAATTAAATCAAAGCAAAATAAGTCAAATCAAATTAAATACTTAGCAATACAATTAAATTAATACCCTCTTTCCGACACTGGTACAGCAACATGTCTGCTGGAACAATGCTGGAGGAAGGGGCAATCCAGCTTTCCCGCAATCATAGCCAGTATGATGTTGTGGCTACCCCGTACCCTGCGCACCCAGGTCGCGACGCGCTTGCGCATGGTCGCGTGAAAGCCATCGATGCGTGCCTTTGCGAACACACCCGAAGCGCTGCAGTATCGGGGCAGCCCCTTCATCGCCCTGAACGCGTTATTGTACTGGACGCGAATGGCGCTGTAATTTCTATTAGAGTAGTGAGCCCACAGACTGCATAAGTACAGAGATGTGCAGTACTCTCTAAAGAGCGTAGCCTTAACCTCATTAGAGCACCGCGCAAACCTGCGGGCGATCATGTTAGCTCTAACAGACAACGCCCTCCGCTCCCGTTCCATATTCTCGTGATCCTTGAGGTCGACAGTCAAAACATACCCCAAGTATGTAAACTGGTCCACCCTTTCCAAAGGAATCCCATTGAGTCTGACCGGAGGTATGCTTCCAGGACATCTTGCACTGGCGGTCTCGAAGATCACACACTGGCTCTTCTTTCCATTATACAATAAACCGTGACCACAAGCATACTCCTCGCATATCTTTAACAGCTTCCTCAAGCCGCAGACCGAAGCGCTCATCAGCACCATGTCGTCAGCATAACTTAGATTATTGACACATGTACCGTCAATGTGACAGCCGTCATGCTGGCTGCTGAGCGCCACGATCAGCCCGTTAAGATACAAATTAAACAGGGTAGGAGATGTTAACCCACCCTGCCTGACTCCGCATTCGAGCTGATACACATCCGACATTGCCCCCGCCCATCTAACGCTATTCCTGGTGCGCATACTAGTACTGGAACATGCTGATGAGTTCCGGCGGCAAATATAAGACATGTAAATTTTGGTTTAAAAAAAAAAATCTCAACCCTTCAGTAGTCTCGTTACCATTTTCACTAGAACACTTTAGAGTGCGGTCACCTCTTGGTCCCTCAATTTCGATGAACTGTGCTGAGTCCTGCCGTGAGGTAGTGGCACCGGTAACGTATTTTTTGGCTAAACAGATCAGAGCTATAATAAAAAAAAATGAGTAGAGGCAAATCTCCCGGTAACACGATGGACTCAGCATCTAGCGTTTGAAGTATGCAGGTGTTCATCTGCCACGGGTCCTTACCTTGTTTTATTCATTGGGCAACCTATGTTTAAATGACCTCATAATCCAGCTCAGCAGCATACGTGTCGATTGTCGGGTTAGTGGTGTTAATATTTACAGTAACAGCTCAGCTATGCGGACGACATGGTGCTGCTCGACTTGAGGATCTGTCGTAGAGGTATTGAAAGTATGCGAGGACTATAATGCTGAATATGGGCTCGTCTACAATCTTAAAAAAAATGTGAGTACCTACATGGTCTTTAAGGCCACCGGTAAATGCACAGACTATGCACCTACTCTTACCCTATGTGGCTTGAACATAAAAAGAGTGAATACATTTAAATATACATACTTACCGACGACCTTAAATATAATAGATATATACAGGGTTATTGGTAAAATACCATCAACCTCTTAATTAAGGGGTCCATAATAGTACTCATAATTATGAAAAACTTTTACTATAAAACCAAGTATGAAATCCCGAAAAAAAAAATCAGCTGTTCCCTACATTTATGTTTGCAGAGCTCGTCAAAATGTAGGGACCAGCTGGTTTTTTTTTAGCATATCAAGTGCATGTCATAATGCAAAAAAAAAATATTTTGAACTTTATGAACATAAAAACGAGGTGTAGTGAGACTTGGCGACGTCACAAAAGCAATGCGTCAAAAAGACTCGATTCGTGCAATGTTTTATGTTGAATCATGATTGAATCGAATGAAACATCAAAATGTATTCTGAGCACAGGGTTTTTTTTTGTTTGACATATTTGAACACTTTTTACAGGACCTAACAGTACAGCCAGGCATTTTCACGGAGCTCTGCGCGCCTTTAAAACGATTTACGAAGTGCATTAGAATCGATTTGAAAGTGGTTTTTATGAACGTACAAGACCATTAATTGTACTTTTACGGAGGGGGAACTGTTCGTAAGGCTTCTCCAGTGTTTTACTCTCTAAGCTTTAACTAGATCTTTTAAGACAGTTTTACACATCAATTTTGTGGTCTATATGGTATTGAAAAGCTAGAGGTAAAAACATCCAAGGTAAATACAAAACACCAATTAAAATGCCCAAACCGAAGCTCTGAAACCGAGTACGATATTACATCGGAACAGAAAATTGGCATTATTCCAGCAAAATTAATTCCATCAATAACATCAAATTCTTCATTTAACAAAACAATTCTAATTCTAATCACGTCGAGTTTAGATTGTATGGATCAATAGCAGATTATTCTTCTCGATTGCTTTTGTCAATCATGAATACTAACTGGCAATATTGGTATGGATTCTAAAGAATATTTTTTACAAATTTTTTTACAAATTGTACGAAGGAGGTTCCATGCCCCTCACTCACTAGGAGCTCATTGCCTGGTGATGACATTGAAGTATTGGGGATAACTCCGGATAATCATTTAAACTAGTTTGTAAGACAACAGAAGGTACCAGTAAGAATATTCCTATACGTAACAACTACAAGGTATCTTCTTGCTTTAAATTAATTAATTATCAAAAACATCAGCAAAATGTCTTGAAATTATTTCATCAAAATATTCAAGGTATTTCTTCCAAATTATTAGAAATTGAAATGTTTTTAGAAAAAACAAAGTTTGACATTGTTTGTTTTACTGAACATTGGTTAAAGGATTATCAAATGCTAATTAATTATGAGAACTACAGTGTAGGCAGTTGTTTTAACCGTAAATCTATGCTGCGTGGAGGTTCTCTAATCTTAATTAAAAATTGTTTAAAATCTAAGCAACGGAATGACATAGTTGGTTTATCAGTTGAACATTGCATCGAAATGTCCTGTGTTGAGCTAGATAAGCATGTTGTAGTGTGCGTTTACAGACCCCCTAATTATCAGAACTTTTCTTTATTTGAGTCAATAATGGAAGATGTCCTAGCGAAACTTGCATCCAGTAATAAAGCTGCAATTATTTGTGGTGATTTTAATATTAACATTTTGGAAATTAATTCGAATAGCAGTAGATTATTAAGCCTTTTTAAATCGTTCAATTTATCGAATGTTTTTACTGAACCAACTAGAGTAACTCCAAGTTCTGCTACTTGTATTGATAATGTCTTCTGCGATTGTGATTATTTAGTGAAAGCCATCGTAAATTATTTGCCATCTGATCATAGTGGACAAACGGTTACTTTTAAGTTTAAAACACCTTTGCAAAAAGTGCAAATACAATTTAGACCAATAACGACTGGCAAATTAAGTAGATTCAATACTACCCTAAACAATAAGTTAAATGTTCTGAGTCATATTATGGACGATGCAAATAAATTGTATGAGAATTTCTTTTCAGTAGTGCACAATGAATTCAATAAAACTTTTGAAAAGAAAACAAAAAATATTTGTCCTAATTTTATTTTTAGTGACTGGGCAACTAGAGGTATTAGGATAAGTAGGGAAAGACTGTTCGATCTGTACGGCCTTAAGCCCTACATTAACACTGAAACTTTCAACAAGTATGTTGCTACATATTCAAAAATTTTTAGGAATACCTGCAAGATAGCTAAAGCCCAGTACATTAGCAACAAGATTAAATCAGCAGAAAATAAAATAAAAACGGTTTGGAAAGTTATAAATAACGAAACTAGTAGGAAAAAAATACGTAGCACCGATTATACATTGGAGACTTCACGTGGTGCCATAAGCTCTAACTTAGAAGTCGCTCAAGAATTTGTAAATTTCTTTACTAATATACCAGTTAAAACGACGGAAGCTTTAAATTCCTCACCTGATGTCTCGATTGATTTATTAAGAGCGAACGTTTTAGGCTGCCCGGTTGAATTTCAATTTAAACATATAAACCCTATGATAGTTATAAAAGCTTTTCGGCAAATAAAAATCAAATTGACCGAAGATCTATGGGGAATGTCTATCAAAGTTTGTACAGCAATAATCGAGACTATAGCACCATACTTAGCTTTAATATTTAATTTGTGTGTAGATCAAGGAGTCTTCCCGGATTTAATGAAATATAGTAAGGTTATACCACTTTTTAAATCTGGGGACAGCAAAGACACCAACAATTATAGACCAGTATCTGTGTTGCCAGTATTCAGCAAGGTGTTCGAAAAGGTAATACTCAATCAAATGCTTAATCATTTTAACACCAACAAAATCTTACACGATCAGCAATATGGTTTCACCAAAGGACGTTGTACGACTGACGCCGGTGTCACTTTATTAAAACACATATTTACAGCGTGGGAGGAGGCCCAAGATGCCATAGGGATCTTTTGTGACCTCTCCAAGGCATTTGACTGCGTTGATCACGAAACCTTGCTCTTAAAACTTGAGCATTACGGACTAGGTAAACTCGCGCTTAGTTTAGTACATTCTTATTTAAATGATAGACAACAAAAAGTGCAAATAAATGGTATCAATTCACTTCATTTAAAAGTACAAATGGGTGTTCCACAAGGATCGATATTAGGTCCCTTCCTCTTTTTAGTATATATTAATGATCTACCCCATTTATTTAAAAACCAACCACAAATGGTATTATTTGCTGACGATACTTCTTTAATCTTTAAGATAAATAGACGTGCATCAAATCTTGACGACGTAAATAATGCCCTACTGCAGGTACATAATTGGTTCACTGCTAATAATTTAGTATTAAATGGGAAAAAAACTAAATGCATAAGATTTGCTTTACCGAATGTTAAAAGTAGTGATTGTGACATAGTATTGAATAACGAGAAACTAGAATTTGTCGATGAAACTGTTTTCCTGGGAATAACGCTAGACTCAAGGCTGCAATGGGGTCCTCATTTAACATCTCTTGCAGGACGGCTAAGTTCAGCAGCATATGCTGTAAGAAAAATCCGTCAATTTACTAATGTAGATACCGCGAGGCTAGTCTATTTCAGCTATTTTCATAGTATCATGTCTTACGGTATTTTATTATGGGGACGGGCTGCCGATATTGAGTCTATTTTTATTCTGCAGAAAAGAGCTATCAGAGCAATATACAGCCTCCGCAGGCGCGATTCTCTAAGGGAACTGTTTAAAGACATTAACATCATGACGGTACCTTGTCAATATATTTATGAAAACATCATGTACGTAAGGAAAAATCTAAATCTTTTCAGTAAAAGAGGTGAAAGACACAATTATAGGACTAGAAATAGGGACCAATTAGTTCAACCAGGTTTCAGACTGGCTAAAGTAGACTCATCCTTCATGGGGTACTGTTTAAAATGTTACAATAAAATACCTCCCCACATACTCCAACTGAATGAAACGAAATTTAAATCCTGTATAAAACGCACACTATACAGCCAAGCATATTATAAGTTGGGGGATTATATCGCTGACAAAAATGCTTGGCTCAGGGCTGGTCCTGCTCCACAAGGGCGCGTAAACTAATTAATTAGCATTCGAAAATAGTGTTGGAGCTGATGAAGATTGTACAACCTATCTTTGCATTGTATAAATTCAATCTCATAGTATTGTATAATTGCATAGCACATGTGTGAGCACTATGTACCCACTATAAAGCTTACTGGGTTCGTCTTTCATTGACTTGAATGTGCCCTGGCGGCTGAGAGTATGTCATGCTCACTCAAATGTGTCGCTGGTGGTGGCGTGTGTATTGGATCATTGAGTTCCCTTCAAAATGGTTGAGCTGAATGGTGCTGATCCATACGTCATGTTCGTGAACGGGCGCCGTCAGTAGGCACTGGTCATTTCTTAGCTGCCACGGCTTATTTTAATTCCATAATTGTTTTTATCTTTTTATTACGGACGCTTTTAACGTGCACGTCTTTCTACATCGTTCTCACATGTATAATTACAACATGAATGATGTAACCACTCTATTGTAACAATATTTTGATTTAAAAGAGTGTCCATGGAGTTTCTTGCCCGTTCTTCTCCATAGGTACCTACTACGCTTGGAATGGGCAACTAGCTTCATCTTTCTGACTGACCGACCCCTTGACAATTCAAAAGTGCCTGTAATTGGTTTATTTGAAATAAATGCTTTGAGTTTGAGTTTGAGTTTATCTATTTGGTTTTCAAATTTCAGCTTCCTTATCCTTAATTGCTATATTATCTTTTTCTGATGTGGTTGTGTAGGTTTTCTAGTGTTCTTATTAAATTATATCAAACGAGTTCGGCTTTATTAGGATTTCCTTTAAGTTATTTTTTGTTTAAAATTCAATAAGACAACACACACAATACATTCTCTTACTAAAAGATGATGAAGTTTATCTGAATTTTCTGAATTTCAAGCACGCGGTTGTGGCCCGCCAAATAAACTTTATCTTGAGCTAAACTCCATGACAAATGAAACAGCTGACTGGTACAAATGTAGTATGTTATAACAAAGTTCTAGATAAGCTCTGTTGTTTAAACTAGACTAGTTTCTAGCTGAGATTAAACTAGTGAGTATTTTTGTCAGTAAGAATGAAAGAGTAGTTGTGTGAAAAGAAGTATGAAAGAGTAGTTGCTGGTGGCGTTGTTAAGTTTCTGCCTACCTTCTCTGGGAAAAGGCGTGAGTTAAGTTTGTATGATTGAAAATGTGTAATGAAATACCAGAATTAAAGAACTTATTATTGTGGATAATATCATTTTGTTACACTTCATTGACTATTCAATCTATTATTTCCATAATGTATTTATTATCATTCATATTATGTAACCTGTTTTTGTGCTCTTCCATAATTTCAAGATTCTTTTCTCAACTTACGCTGTTAGCAGGATTCCAACAGACGAGAAAGACATAGCACCGATCGCCCAGGCGGAGTCAGGCCTCAGGTAGGCCTCGGGGATGGGACGGCATTCAGTCTTCGTAGGGTTGGGCAGCGTGCCCCGGGGGCACACAGTACACTGGGTCTCTTCTATTGACCTTATCTGCGATAAGAAGTGATGTTTAATTCGGATTCGGATGTAGTTTTGAGATTGCTCTTCGTCACTTTCCAGTTCATCCACTCTTCCTAATTTTTATTTTGGGACGACTTTCTTTTAAAGAAACCAGTGTAATTACTTTTCTACTAACGAAAACTTAGTATAGTCACTGATTAGTGAACTGGAAAAGAAACCGAGAAGTGCTTTTGTATGAGTGTTAGTAGGATAATACCAAGAATCATTTTATACCATGTGCGCATCACCCTGAGCTGCCCTGCACGTCACCTGCCCTGCAAATTGTTTTGATGGTACAGTACCTCGTACTGCGTGCAATTGAAACAGTGCCAGCAGCAAGACTCGCCCTCGACGTACTGCTTGGCCTGCCCCAGCTCGCACTCCGCGCTGCACACCGACTCCGGTGGGTGACGTTCTCCCCATTTAAATTGAATGTCTGTTGAAAAAAAAAATACTTTGAAACAATATAGGTAAGGCAGTAGGTAGGTAATATCTAGGTTTTCATAGTTTTTTTTAAACGTTTCCCCACATTAAGAATTTCTCCTGTATTGTGGGTTTCAAACATTAAAACTCACATACACAAACAGCCAGACCCGGAACCACTACTTGTAGGTCAAACAAATATTATAATATTATATATTATTATAATATCTTTCTACTATTTTTCATCAATATATTCCTTTCAGTACAACGTCTTGATTTTAGTATCTCTACTGTTGGTCTCCTCACTAGCAGCTCATTCAAAAAGTTTTTCCACCCGCAAAGTAAGTTTGTAGGGGTACTTGCCGTCAACTTCCAACTGTAGTTCTCCATCCAGATACTGTCCCACGTTAACCCAGCGGTAGGTCCCCTTCTTAATCTGCTTGAAGTGCAGGATGTTGTACCTTGCTGGACCGTCTCCGTTGCTGTCGAAGTGGAACTCGTCTCCGCTCAGACCTTGGGGTAGACATTCCTCATTATCAAAAGATGCAAAGCAGTATTCTTTTATAAGTAAATAAGATGGTGTTAGTATCCTACAACTGGACTTAATACCTCTGCCACGTAAGTAATTTTTAAGGGTTCATAGGAAAATTATATTGTCCATCCTCTAGGTAAAATTTATGTCTCCTATTACGACACCTGCGGGTAAAATATGACTGAACCACAAAATTCTAGACGCTAAATAATCAAAATTAACTTGTTTCTGAACTTCTCTGTAGAAGGCCAAAAATAGCATACAGTGAATTATAATGTAAAGCTTTCCATTCAAATCTAATTAAGGTAATTGTAAACAAAATGTCGTCCCCAATAACACCCAACAACAAAAGGGAAGAAATCTAAAAATGTCTCTTTCCTTCACATTTTTAAAATTTTTCATTTATTTGAGAACCAGCTAGCTACGTCTTTGGAAAAGAAACATTCGATAGAACATGTAGCCACTATTCGAGTAGCTCATAGATAGAAAACCGAAAGGATTTTTTGTATAGAAATCTTCGTGTTAGCTGTAGGCCACACAAACCTTACTAATTGTGGCAGTCTTAGAGAAAAGGTTTGGGCAAAACGCAGCAATTTTTTCCATGCAAATGGTGTACAAGGTCTATCTATCTGCCTAAATTGTAAATAAAAGACACATAAAACGGGTCTAAAAACACGCTTATCAAAGTTGAGACCCACTTATAGTCCACGTCATTGTAATATTGTTTTGTACTGGACCATACCGATGAACTTTCTGGTAACGGAGATATTGAAAGTCAAAGTTCAAATTTTTTATTGTATACTTTTTTCACGAAATAAGTTTTAAATGTTTTCTTAACTTTAAATACCCCCACAACTCCTGTACTGTTGCATGCACCTCTATGCATAATGTTTTGCGTGCGTTACATTGCGCGCTGCCGTAAACGTCACACTAAAAATAGACGTTGTTTGTATATATAGATAGATAGATTTATTTATTTGCATAGAATGTAGGTAATAATTATTATTACATTTAGGTGTTACAATATTTTTGAATATACATTCTGCCTGCATGCAATAATTTTTTTTATTAACTTTTACTCCAAATTATTCTATTTACTTAAAGCTATTTAATTACTTAATATTAATTGGACATTTAAAAAATCCGATACAGAGTAATAGCATTTTTGAATTAGTACCTAATTTTTTAAGGTACTTTTTAAATCTTCATACAGGCTGCTCTTTAATAATTTTTGGTAGGTACATGTTTATAAATAAGGGGAGTGTAGTAATATAATATTAACTCCTTGGTCAATATTGAACGCCCTATTTATAGAAGAAACTAAGTTGTCAGGATTGAATGTGTCATTGTATCAATATGTTGAATTTTGTTAAATAAAACCTAAATATTACGGGTGTATTCTTTACTTCAGGGAGCCATGCAGATAACACTCTTTCTCAATAATGCAGTTTCCTTGTCTTCGTATTGAGTTCTTAAAATTGTTGTCCTGGTTTTAATGGTTTTCAAAGTCAATAAGTGTTCATTTATTGGAACAAAAATGGCTATTTCTAGTATATATAAGCATGCAAAAGTTATTAGATTATATATTTTTAGAACAGCTATGCAGCTGTCGGTCACTTTGAGATTAAAATAGATCTAATACAGCGTTTTTGCGCCTTAAAAATATTTTCTCTCTCGCTACAGTTGCCCCAGAATATTATACCAAACCTCAATACAGAAACGACTAAACTGTGGTATGCTATAATATTACTTAATGTTATTTATAATGTTACTTAGTCTTGTGTGTGATAAGGGTTATGTAATGCGTCTTTTTACACTCTGTGTTTACAAACCTATGCGTTGTATATTGCGTAATTCAATATTATTGAAGGTAGGTTACCTACAGAAGAAAATTATGATGGGAGGCTATGATACAATATTATAGTATGTAAGTAGTTCTTAATCAAACGATATATGGCCCTAGATGTAAATTTAATTAAGTACCTAATCAGAATTCCTTAATACTTAAGTAAGAATTGGACGTACCTGAATTAAGTCTTTCTTTAGCGACCTTTAGAAAGAGGCTTAGGAAAATATTAGTTCAAAGAGTACTTAGGAATTAATTTTCAGTTATTAAATTATAAGCGGCATGTTCTTAACGTAACTTTATTTAAATTATCGGGATGGAAATTCGACGAAATATTATTTCTCTTTGGAAATGTATTTTCAAGACCGTCAATCAATTACTGAGTCCGAGATAGAAGTTTTTTTGATGATGTCCCTGTACTTTAACATACAATTATTTTGACCCAATTCTAATGTGAATCTTTGACATCGACAGTAGAAACATTTTTCAAGATATACTTTATAGGAACTTACCAACAAAGTTGACCTTCCTGAGGTACCGCAGCAGGTCAGCTCCGCTAGCTGGTCGCATGGCGTCACACAGTCCTGCTCGACCGCCACACACTGCTGCATGCATGTCCCTGATGACAAAAGATTTTTTTAATAAATGACGGAGCCATCATCACGTTTTTTAATAAATGACGGAGCCATCATCCTAAATGTTTTTTTTTCAGTCCCACTGCTGAACGAAGGTCCGTCCATAGCTTTCCACTGTTATTACCGGTACGTTGCTCCGGCTAATTTCCCATAAACGCATCTGAGTCATCAGCCCCGTATTTTCTAAGCCCTCGGCTACGACGCCCACACACGAGATCCACCAACTTACATCAATACATTATAACGTTGTAAATAACGCTCTAGCATGTCCGTGTTATACTTTGAGCTTCGGAGCTGTAATAGAATATGCTAATCATATTATTATGAAAGCTCATGGAAAAGTAGCGAATTGAAACTACGAACCACCAAGACCGGAAGTCGCTGAGAATTCAGAACTCAACACAAAACTCTGACACAAGACAATACGATGAAGTCACAAGACTCTTCATGAATGAAAAGAAACCAGAAAACTACTTCGAAGATTTTTATGTCATCACCGCAATCTTACTGTACACTTAACTTGAGCCATAAGTCAGGGAAGAAAGACCGTCCTACATGCAATTATATATTGGAAGTTCCTGCTAATATCAGGAAAATTATGATGGACCAAGGCCGAATTTCCATAAACTGGACATCATCTCTAGTGAGAGATTTCCCTATTCAACTGCCAGCAGTTCGGACACGCAGCCAAATTTTGCAGAGAAACGAGCCCTACTTGCAACCTCTGTGGCGAAACAGGACATACTTTCAAGGAATGCAATAATAAAGGTTCTCCACCACAATGTGCGACCTGCAGACGATTCAAAAGGAAAAACGATCATCCAACTGGTGATGTCAATTGCCCAGCACGTAAATATGCAGAAAACAATTACATTAATTCCATTGACTATGAAGGCGCCTAGGAGCGCCGCCGAATACCTAGTCAATTAAGCACATAGATAGTAGGTTAGCTTTTTATATTATGACCAATCAGCTAAAGAAAGAAAGAAAGAAAGGATAACGTTTATTTGGACACAGTTCGTGAAACACAGAATACAAATAACAAAATAAAAAGTGAAAATAATGGTTTAACAACAATAGTGTGTCTCACGGCTGCGCCAAATAAAGCTGCTGAGCTAATATGTGATCTAGATGGGTTTTCCGTGTCTGAAGCTAAAATCTGTAATGTTGAGGAATGCAAAAACAAAGTCTATATTGGGGATAAAACATTGACATTATTTACACAAAACATCGCATTATAACCCGAAAGGAGACTGGGCACATTTGTATGGGAAGTGGTCCGTGAACCAATACACATACCGTTGATGTATCGTT
Source organism: Brachylomia viminalis (assembly GCA_937001585.2). NCBI lineage: Eukaryota > Metazoa > Arthropoda > Insecta > Lepidoptera > Noctuidae > Brachylomia > Brachylomia viminalis. The sequence goes on along the minus strand of OW443303.2, from coordinate 2,609,558 downwards.
GTAGGAATACCTCAACTACATCCTTGTGCAAAGGGGCATCAAAATCTAACCCGGCAGTTTTGAGAAAAAAAATACTTTAGATTACTATTATTGTGCTACTTTTTGTTTGAAAAACGTTTTAGTGGAGTATTTTTCACTGTATTATATGTCTTATTATTTTCCCTGCACGTCACTTGCCATCTCAAATGTCTATAATTATACAGATTTTTAGGTTCTTAGTACTAATGTAGGAACAAAAAATATTTTTTTCAAAATACAAAATGTTTTTGCAATTGTTTGTTCAGTAACATACATGCTATCTGCAAAAAAATTCATTTGCCACCTGAATAGTTTTTTTTTGTTCTCACTTTAGGTACACCTGACTTCATTTTTTTGAGGCTTTTTTTTCAATTAAAGCCTTCATAAATAAATAAACACAATACAACTTAAAACCAAAACACGTGTATTTTTGTAAAAAAGTGTATTTGTATTGGGTTGTAAACGAACTTGTTACATGTGCTTGTCTGAATACAACAAAGTCACTTATTACGATACATAATTAGAGCGTACTAAACTTGTTCTAGAAGTGGCGCACAAAGAAAATGAAATAACTTTTTTTACACTTGTATTTTATTCGTCTATTATAATGGAATCTAAGAATTCAGCTGGACGTAATATAACTTCTTCATACCTAGCTAAAGATAAAAACCATACTATTGTCATGATATGCCCGCAGCATCCCAGAGTACGCATACCAGATTTACATGTACAATAATAATGCTTGATGCAATCTAACCCACGCTCGCTTTCGTTTATTAAAATGTAACAATTATAAATTCGCGCGCGTGCATGCCTCGATTGAATCCTGCCTCTTAGTAGCCACGAACCTTGAATACCGTGATCTCCAAGGGCAGTGATCAGTTGCTCCTGGTCTCTGTATAATTCAATATTATAAATCCTGTTTCTCGCGTGCTCGCTATAATAACTTCGAGCTAGTTTTAATTGATCCTAAATTGTTCCTAAAGCAAATATGATCAATTCACTTTCAGAAAAGCGCGGGAAGTTTTCAAGTGCTGGCAAGTCTCCTGTCATACTCTGGAATGCTACACGTTGTCTATTTAAATTGTTTGAATTCACAAAGCTCCCTAGTAAATTCTCTACATTCATCCTCTCATTTATTCTATCAATAAAAAAAGGCATATAGAAACTGTCAATGATGGGTTCGTGGAAAGCGTTCATTATAGCTGCTGCTATTCTAAAATCTTCAAACATGTGTGTCATCGCGCAGTTAAAATATTCTTGACGAAATAACTTATAGTCACGCTTAAAACGTCCATTGACGACTACCACGACCCATCGACACATTGTGATTTTACGCGTTTTATTGGCCTGAGTAGTCGTATATTGTGTTTGGCCTCTATTGAGGCTTTCCGGCATATGTGGCTCAAAACCATAAGACTCGAGTTCATGAATAACATCTCTAAATCCTCTATCCAGCACGAATACATCTCCGTGGTTAAATAAAATGTGAAAAGGATGTACGTCTTCATTTAAAATGTTTTGTATTATTGTTGCATCTGAAGTAGTCGCTGCGTGTGGCCCGGTGACTTCCACAATATATCCGTCACTGCACACAAAAAGGAATGGTTTCAATAAGTTAGTGTACTTGTGTAAACTGTAACTGTCTCTTTGAAATAAAAAATTCGAACTCTTCTGGATGTAGACGTAGGTGCCATCATAGATTACAATGGCTTTTCTAACTTGAGGTTCAGCGTCCGCGTTTCCAAATAAATATTCAGGCACAGAGAGATTTCTCCGCACAATATCTTCTCTGCTTATAAGGTCCCATCCTAAGTGGATGGGAACAAAATCTAGTGTAAGAGCATTCCTAGCATCTTTCATGAGACGCTCCAACTTGCGACGGCTCATGTGAAACATCAGACTCAGCCTCTCGTTAGAATCTCCGGTTCTTAATTTTGTCAACAAAATGGCCAAAGCCGTATTAGGCGTTATACAATTTTGTAATGATGGTGTTTCCTGTATAATTCTTAAGAATTCTTCAGGTGTCCGGCCAGTTAAATAAAGTAATTCATCAGAATCTACCTGCTCAATATTTTCGAAGTTTAAACGGGAAGTATTTCGAAGAGCATTTTCATACATTGTTATCAAATCCATCACTAGGTCGGCATTAAAACTGCGAGTAGTATTTGGTGCCGTGATTAAATCACCCCAATCATCTGACTCCAAATGTATGTTACATACTCTTGCAGCTGGGGGTATATAATGTTTCAACTCAAACAATAGACGCCGCTTCAAAGTGATGGGTATACGCCTGCGAGTGAGACGATTGCATCCAAAAAACACACATGAAGTTGATGTATTTGGAGAACGGGTGTATTCTAGAGTCACTACTCCAAGCTGTTCTTGAGCTTCGGGTACTGGAGGTGGCAAAGGCGCAGGAGGTACAGCAGGTATAGGAACCGCCGCATCCGCTAGTGCGGGAGGTTCATCTTGAGGTGCAACTGGAGCAATTAGTTGACTTTGCCAGCATCGATGACACAGGAACTCGTTACCATTGAAGGTAATCTGAAAAAAAATTGTAATATTATACAACTACAAAATAAAAATGCCTACCCGAGGATCTCTATATAACTAGGTACGCACTAGACTATTTTACGCACGTAATAATAATCATCATTATAAAAAACTAGCCCGTGTCTCTAAAACACGTAAGTAACAATAAACATCATTATAAAAAAATGTAACTAGCCCGTGTCTCCACATTAAAAACAACAAGAAATATAAATAGAGCCAAAATATGGAAACATGTTTCCATAAAAAAATATTACCAAAAAATACGAAGTAGCGCTAGTATCGCAGATATTTTTGGATAAGCCCTCTTTGTCTAGCAAATCTGACACATAGAAACTTACTAACACAAAATAAATAAATTATAAAAAAATACAAACCTCATAATTATGGAGCGACACTTATTCGTATGCGGTTAGCCAATGCCACGTTTTCTTCAAACAAATGACGTGTTATTAGTCTTCTTTGGCGAACTCTTAGAACAGAGCTGTCGCAGATTAAACAAACGACATTAGCTCTGGGTTGAAACATGATTCCAACACAACAATTGTCCAAATCACAAAGCAAAAATCAGATGTCCAGAATACAGAGCACTATTGATATCATAAGGCAAAAATCGGTAGTCCATTAAATATATACAAGTCGACCGTAGAGAAAAAAACACCCGAAAGCGCACAGTACTAACGAGAAACGACGAAAGACTGCGCCGGCGCCGCCCGTGCGCATTAAAAATCCGATACCTGCTAAACAAGTGCCGACCTATGGACGGCCGGCCATGTAAGTGTGACAGAGACAAAAACATTGCCTGTAGCTTTCATATTTTTATTTGTCATCGACTCTGCAAGCTTGCTATTGTTTAATTTTTAATTGTTAGTGTCAGGTAAAAAACCCTATTCACTTCTTAGTAAGTAGTAGTGAAAGTATTTTTATTATATATATATATTATATGATATATTGTGGAAGTCACCGGGCCACACGCAGCGACTACTTCAGATGCAACAATAATACAAAACATTTTAAATGAAGACGTACATCCTTTTCACATTTTATTTAACCACGGAGATGTATTCGTGCTGGATAGAGGATTTAGAGATGTTATTCATGAACTCGAGTCTTATGGTTTTGAGCCACATATGCCGGAAAGCCTCAATAGAGGCCAAACACAATATACGACTACTCAGGCCAATAAAACGCGTAAAATCACAATGTGTCGATGGGTCGTGGTAGTCGTCAATGGACGTTTTAAGCGTGACTATAAGTTATTTCGTCAAGAATATTTTAACTGCGCGATGACACACATGTTTGAAGATTTTAGAATAGCAGCAGCTATAATGAACGCTTTCCACGAACCCATCATTGACAGTTTCTATATGCCTTTTTTTATTGATAGAATAAATGAGAGGATGAATGTAGAGAATTTACTAGGGAGCTTTGTGAATTCAAACAATTTAAATAGACAACGTGTAGCATTCCAGAGTATGTCAGGAGACTTGCCAGCACTTGAAAACTTCCCGCGCTTTTCTGAAAGTGAATTGATCATATTTGCTTTAGGAACAATTTAGGATCAATTAAAACTAGCTCGAAGTTATTATAGCGAGCACGCGAGAAACAGGATTTATAATATTGAATTATACAGAGACCAGGAGCAACTGATCACTGCCCTTGGAGATCACGGTATTCAAGGTTCGTGGCTACTAAGAGGCAGGATTCAATCGAGGCATGCACGCGCGCGAATTTATAATTGTTACATTTTAATAAACGAAAGCGAGCGTGGGTTAGATTGCATCAAGCATTATTATTGTACATGTAAATCTGGTATGCGTACTCTGGGATGCTGCGGGCATATCATGACAATAGTATGGTTTTTATCTTTAGCTAGGTATGAAGAAGTTATATTACGTCCAGCTGAATTCTTAGATTCCATTATAATAGACGAATAAAATACAAGTGTAAAAAAAGTTATTTCATTTTCTTTGTGCGCCACTTCTAGAACAAGTTTAGTACGCTCTAATTATGTATCGTAATAAGTGACTTTGTTGTATTCAGACAAGCACATGTAACAAGTTCGTTTACAACCCAATACAAATACACTTTTTTACAAAAATACACGTGTTTTGGTTTTAAGTTGTATTGTGTTTATTTATTTATGAAGGCTTTAATTGAAAAAAAAAGCCTCAAAAAAATGAAGTCAGGTGTACCTAAAGTGAGAACAAAAAAAAACTATTCAGGTGGCAAATGAATTTTTTTGCAGATAGCATGTATGTTACTGAACAAACAATTGCAAAAACATTTTGTATTTTGAAAAAAATATTTTTTGTTCCTACATTAGTACTAAGAACCTAAAAATCTGTATAATTATAGACATTTGAGATGGCAAGTGACTTGCAGGGAAAATAATAAGACATTTATTACAGTGAAAAATACTCAACTAAAACGTTTTTCAAACAAAAAGTAGCAAAATAATAGTAATCTAAAGTATTTTTTTTTCTCAAAACTGCCGGGTTAGATTTTGATGCCCCTTTGCACAAGGATGTAGTTGAGGTATTCCTACAACGATACATCAACGGTATGTGTATTGGTTCACGGACCACTTTTGCTCAGTCTCCTTTTAACGGTTTCCAAGTATTGTTACAAAATCTTAATATTTGCTGCGACATTATCGTTCTAACTGAATGTTGGTTATCCAAACAAACGGCCAATACTCCATCCATCTCTCAATGGCTTTAATCTTCACAAAAGCGATAAAATATTTAGCCAGAGTGGTTTATATTAAAAATAATGTAAGAACATTAGTTGGTAGATGAACCCCGTTTTCTAGACTGCAACTGTTTAATAATTAAAATGATTCCCGATACAGTAATTATGGCTAATTAAAAGCCCCCGTCCCAAAGTATTCATGGGTCTTGGATTCGCTTAATAGTAACTTAAAAATATCGTACTGGTAGGTGATATCAACTTAAACATTGCTGCCGAAAAAATCGATACTCATTCACATAATTACCTGAATATTTGCTCATTTCATGGACTATTACCAGCTCTTTATCACCCAACCGGCGGCGGTGGCGGCTCTTGTCTAAACCATTTCATATCCTTATAAAATCAAAAAGTCCGTCCAAAACATTGGTTACTAATTCGTCACTTACCGATCATCGAGCTGTTTTACTAACATTACAAATATCTTCACTTATAACTGCATGCGTAGGTAGCTACATAATATACTAAACTCAATATGACGAGTCTTGAAACTAACTTTCGCAGTATAAATTTTGACCCTGTTTACAATTCAGATGATCCAAATGTTTCTCTACAATATTGTGTCGATTTGTTACGATCTACGATAAGGAAAAATACATTTACTAAAGTAATACCTAGAATGTATAGTAATATCAAACCTTGGATTACGCCCGGACTTGTTCGCTGTATCAGACATACAGATAAACTACACCAAAAATCGAAAAAAGCACCGGATAGTGAACTATTATCGAGTATTTACAAACGATATAGGAATTTCTGTAATAATCTGTTGACAAAGCTAAACAGTCAACACAACACACAGAACAGACACACACACACACGACACACAGTCAACACACAAAGTACTGCTTGCCTGCTTTCTGTAGTCAACTACAGAAAGCAGGTAAAAACAGTAGACTTTTATGGACATTCATAAAAACTAACACTATTAGGTAAAAAAATCCCGAACCGGCGTTAGATCTTTTACCTTCGGAGGTAAGCCCTAACGAAGCAGCAAATAAAGCCAACATTTTTTTTATTAACGTAGGAAAAAGCTAAACAGAAAAACCTTATTATCTAATAGAACTTTTTCCATTCAAAGCCAAACTAAGACATAATAATATGCAGCATGAAACTCTTTTGTCTTATTAGATACTGATGTTAATGAGGTAGTAAGTATAATAGATGGATTAAAGGGAATTTGTGCCATAGGATGTGACGACGTACCTAATAGCATATTCAAAACATTTAAATACGTCATTGTCCCTCCCTTGACTCACATTTTTCAGTTATGTTTAACAAAAGGAATATTTCCTAAGTTGTTTAAAAAAACCATAGTCACCCCTGTATTTAAAGCTGGAGATAAACATTCTGTTAATAACTACGGGCCAATTTCAGTTTTAACAGGCCTCTCAAAGATTTTGGAAAAAATATAAACCGTAGATTAGTAAAATATCTTGAAAGTAATAAACCACTCTCTGATCATCAATTTGGTTTTAGGCCAAAAAGATCAACAAGCCAAGCTGTTCACCAACTGACAAATTTTGTAAGCTCAAACCTGGATAACAGCATGTACACCATAGGGGTATTTTTAGACCTTGCCAAGGCTTTTGATACAATTTCTTGTACCTTGCTTTTGAACAAGCTCGAAATGCTGGGAATACGGGGAGTACAATTGCAACTACATATTATCTGATTACCTTACCGACCGCCATCAGTGTGTAAAAATAGGTCAGTGCTTGTGTTCTGAACTCAAGAATAGCTGTTATGGAATCCCACAAGGCAGTATTTTGGGTCCTACTTTGTTTTTATAAATGACCTGTGCAATTTGAAACTCCAAAATTGTGTAATTATCTCGTGTGCGGATGACACAGTTCTACTGTTTGCAGCTAAATCAAAGGCCGAAGTCTATGACGTATATTTCTATAATATTCTAATTGACTTCATAAAAATCTCATAACATTAAATACAGATAAAACCAAGTACCTATTATTTACAATGATACCTAATCCAACGCTTACTAACCTAATCATTCAAGCGCATAACAATTGCCATTTACATTATGCTGACATTGCGTGCACTTGTCCCACTTTAGCTAAAACCGACCATATTAAATATCTAGGCGTCACGATTGACACAAATCTGAACTTCCGCAAACAGATCGTTTTACACCAGAGTGTGCAAACTAATATATTTCTTTTTAAATTTACGTAACCGTTGCTGACTTTAAATTAATGAGACAGGTTTGTGTCAATCTATTATTACCTACTGTATAACGTCTTGGGGTGGTGCCGCTAAATCAATTTTACTGCACCTAGAACGCGCCCAAAGAGCAGTTTTAAAGGTTGCTAACTTGTCGTCCATTTATATTTCCTACACACCAGCTGTATCTATATGGTATGTAAGGTGCTAACAGTACGTCAATTATTTATTTCTAATGTAGTTTTATTCCAACACACTGAACTTTATTTTAACCCAGTACCTTCAGATAGGAGAAGAAAAGATTTGGTTTGTGCTAACTCTCAGACTAAATATGCCTTTTGCTAATCGATTTTATTTATTTTTAGAACCCTACTTATTATAACCAGTTTAACAGAGTGTTAAAGATTTATAGTTTAAGTTATAATAGGTGTAATTTACTAGAACAGGAATATTTGGCAAAACTCAATTAGGCAGACACGGAAAAACTATTAGAAATTGTAAAATAAAATCTATCTACCTACTCTAATTTATGTTTCTTCCTTTACATAATTAATAATAGTCTCAACTTTATCTACTTTAATATTATTCGTTAATTGATTTAAACATAATACTTACATAATCTAGTTAGAAAAAAAATATACCTACCCACATAGTTAACTCTTTAAATCATTGAAAATATTATACTTTCTTTTTCAATTTAGCTTCTAATACATTTATTGTTGTCTTCTCTTTAAATATTGGATGTAAATTGATGGCCTGAAACATAGTTTTTTCATAAACCTAGATCAGGCCGGTCTACATTACAGTTAGAATTTAACTTTCCTTGATTGTAATCAATGTGAATCATATTTTTGCTGTACTTTATACTTGAATAAAATTGTTATTATTATTATTAACTAAAATGAAACGATTTCTAGCTTATACTAACGCTGATAAATTAGGTTGAACTAAAACTTACATACAAGTTTCGTTGGAACTTTAACACGTACCAATTATATTTGTAGTCTAGTTTAAGACCCGCAGACCAAGAAAGAGATCATTATCTTTCTCGATCTACGCGTAGGTATGTGCCACTCCATAGACAGAAGAAAGAAACAAAAATTGTTTATGCTGCACAAATAAGACTCACATTTTCATATCTCTACGTAGCCTGAGGTAGGTAAACGTTTTAACCATCAGATTAGTGCACGATTTAAAACCAATAAAATGCTAAAATCGCACTCTTATAGATCTATTTCAATTGAATGCACCCTTAATTTGGAACGATTTAAAAGCAAAAAAATCATTGTTTACCTACCCCCATTCACTGCGTACTCAAAAATGAGCCATCTTAACAAAACTGCAGCCAGCTCTCAAGCATCAAATGCAGTTTTTAAAGAGCGTATTATGCATCCGACCCCGATGTATTCAGCGCACATAAAGCGCTCTCATTTCGTCGTACAGAACCCTTGAAGCGCTGGAAATTCTAGATTGTCAGTAGAAATAATGAGAGAGTATATTCAATTGAAAAATATGACTGGGTCTGCCGTTTGAAAGTATGCCGAATTTAATGCTACTGTGGCGGGGTAGGTAGAAATAGTTTTAGAAGACTAAAGACCGTATATGTATAAGGTCGGGGAAAAAGTTCTTTCGTATTTTATATACAAATTCAAGACTAACAGCTCGTGTGGCACCCAAATATGGAGCTTTTTTGTTTACCCAGACTTTTTCAAATGGGTCAAAACTGTTTTGTGGTCAACCCCTAACTCTTCAGCTATTTCGAAACTACTAATCTTGCTCCACTTTTTCAAAATGGCATCGATATTATCCGTTACTGGGCAGAGCGAGCTGCATCTTTAACATCAAAATTCCCGAACTGAAAACGCTTGAACCAACTTGGTGCTACTCTTACTGATACTGCGTTAAGTGCATAAACGTCACAGTTTTGTTTTGCGTCTTCTGTCGCATTTTTCCCTTTTTTGTAATAAAACTTCAAAATGTATCGAATTTCTTCGTTAGATGCACTCATTCTGGCGGACAAATGCAAAAATAATTGAAAAATGGCGGGAAATCGTTTTATTTTTTTAAATGTCATCATATTAATGCTATCAAAACCAGACAGAATGATACAAACAGTACAGCCAAAGAGATTTTACTACAACTTTATACATATACAAGGCGTCCCACGGATATGCCACATGGAGGGAAAGTACCTTGAATATTGTAGATGGAACATTTTACTGAAAGAAGACATTATTTGAATTTAAAAAACAATTTAAACTGCATTCATAGATATTTAAATAATTACATGGTGGCATTCTTTTTCCTCGACCTATTGGTAACGATTGGAGACTTTGCACTGTGGTGAGAAACATACTGGTATTGTGTATAGACCCAGGAACTGTTTTTAAGAATCACTGGAAAAGGGATCATTTTCAAAGATTGTTTTCCTGAAATCAATTCTCCAAATTGTTAATTGTTTGTTGTTGTTGTTTGTTCTCCAAGTTAAGTAAAAACCATTTATTTTAATTACAATTGTTTTAACATTTGATAAATAGATCTAAGACAGTACTACTATACCTAGATAAACGCTAAAAAAATATGCTTTATCTATAATAACATCTTCATCACACATTACAAACTTACAACAAAGCGAATGGTTAAAACAACCATTGGCATGATGATTTAAGTTTAATTATGAAATAAAAATATTTTTTTAACAATATTTTATATAAAATAACTATTTACAACACACAACTCGTTGGTATAACAGATCAGATCAATGAATACTCAAATTTTTGTAATTCAAAATTAAAGTTATTAGATTTTCCAGATGACTTTCGGCATTGTGCGCATAAAATGTGTTCTAATGCTAATCATGTGACAGTGTTAGATACAATGTATAGTAGTTTGGTGAGCATTTTAAAGGAGGGTGCCGAACGTACTTATGTATGTAAACAGATGCGTCATAATGGCAAAAGATACATTCCTGGTTGGAACAAATATGTTCGTGACGCTCACAGAGAGGCTCGACTGTGTTACCAAACATGGTTGTTTTATGGTAAACCTGCTAGTGGTTATGTTTACAATAAAATGTGTGAGTCTAGAAAAATATTTAAGATCAATCTGAAATATTGTCAAGATAACCAACAGCAGATAAAAATGGACATTTTAGCTAAACATCACACTAAAAAGAAGTTTGGTACATTTTGGAAATCAACAAATAGTTTGAATCCGAAGTCGAGTCCCCCGGTGAGCGTGGCGGGCGTACACGAGTCGGCTGATATAGCCAATGCTTTTAGACGTCATTTCCAGATTGAGTCACCTCTTACTGGACCTGTGCAGGTGTTTGATGCTGGAGCCAACGCTGGGGACATTTCTGTTGTTTTTACGGCACAAGAAATATCAGCTATTATAAATAAAATGGAGAGGGGTAAATCCCCGGGTCATGATGGCCTCAGCGTCGAGCACCTGAGGTACGCGGGGAGACACTTGCCGCGTGTGCTAGCTTTGCTTTTTAACCTGTGCGTTAGTCACGGTTACTTACCGGATGATGTAATGTATACAATGGTAGTGCCTATTGTGAAAAATAAAACAGGGGATGTCTCTGACATTTCCAATTATAGGCCCATTTCTCTGGCTACTGTCATAGCAAAAGTGTTGGATAGTCTGCTTGATAAGCAATTGGCTAATCACCTTGAATTGCATGACGCCCAGTTCGGTTTTAAGCCTGGGCTGTCAACTGAGAGTGCAATCTTTTGCCTCAAGCAGACTGTTCAATACTACACAAACAGGAAGACGCCTATTTTTGCTTGTTTTCTGGATCTGTCACGGGCATTTGATCTTGTTTGTTATGATGTTTTGTGGCGTAAACTAGAATATGAAACCAAGTTACCATCTGAAATAGTGTCAATATTTAAGTACTGGTACAGTAGGCAAAGCAATAGCGTGAGGTGGAATGGTTCGCACTCGGACGTGTATAGGTTGGAGTGCGGGGTGAGGCAAGGGGGGCTCAGCTCACCCCGGCTCTTCAACCTGTATATGAACCAGCTGATCCTTGAGCTCAGCAACACCAATGTTGGATGTCATATTGACGGGGTGTGCATTAACAATATTAGCTATGCGGACGACATGGTGTTGCTGAGCCCATCAATCGGTGCGTTGAGGCAACTGATCGCTATTTGCGAAAACTATGCGGTGAATCATGGGCTCAAATATAACGTCGTTAAGAACGAACTGATGGTTTTTAAAGCTGGTAGTCTGACATATCCATGTATCCCAGACGTAGCACTTTCTGGAGAACCACTGCGAAGGGTGGACAAATTTAAATATCTAGGCCACTGGGTCACTGAAGACCTTAAAGATAATTGTGACATTGAAAGGGAACGTAGGTCGCTGGCTGTCCGTTGTAACATGCTGGCCCGCAGGTTTGCACGCTGTACGAATCCAGTTAAAGTAACGCTTTTCAAAGCTTACTGTCAGTCTTTTTACACGTGCAGCCTGTGGGTCAACTTCACTCAGAGGGCATACAGCGACCTACGCGTTCAATATAATAATGCACTGAGAGTGCTGCTGCGGCTGCCGTGGCGATGTAGTGCGTCAGGGATGTTTGCAGATAATAATATTGGTGGTTTTGCCGCTATTATTAGGAACAGATGTGCATCCCTGATGTCTCGTGTTCGCGGCGGCACCAACAGTATTCTCAGTGTATTCATAGATCGGTGGGACTCCCCCATGTTGCGGAGGTGGATGCGGCTCCATGCCGAAATCTAATTATATATTTGTATGTGCCTGTAATCTACTAACACTAGAATTTAAGTTAAATTGTTACTAACCCTATGGACTCCGGTCTGAAAATAAAAATATTCTATTCTATTCTATTCTATTCTATAACTTCTTCGTCTTCATCAACTAATTTAGTCACTATCATCAGTTGATGAAGACGAAGAAGTTTCACCGAAGTTCATAATTTTTTTTTCTACCACATCATCTATTATGCAATCAAGTTGGTAAAAAATTTCCCCTTCTTTAATTGCATGAGCAACGCAAGACAGCCATCGTTCTGGCGTAATATTATCCAGAGCTTGTGGCGACAGAACTCTTCATTTGAGCACATATTAATTATATAAGGTTGAGCTCGCAGTTGTAGGGTGGGAGGCACTATACTGGAATACCCTTCTCTCTTCTAGCCATCTCATCTACAACAAACTTTTGGTACTTACAAATGTTTTAATTTTTTTATACGTTTTCTAATAAAGCTGGCCTGAGGTATTTTTCCTCAAAAATAATAATTATTATTGCTATTTAACTACTCCTGTATACCATTAATGTGGCTGTAGTTGGCAGCTTCTCCAGTTTCCTTGAGTGGTATGGCGGATGGTCGATAACAATTTACAGCGCCACACAAAATTTTGGTTAAACTTTACTTGAACCGCTTTTCAAAATTAAAGGCACCCATTTCTGAGTGGTATTCTCATCACCTTTCTTTGCACCATGACAATATTAATGCAGCATCCGTTATGTACCCTTCAGTTGATCCAATGAAATAAAATTAATACAAGCAAATGAATCCGCACCCCTATATAATTTCACTGCTGGAAATCGGTCTTATACATATACTTTAATAAGGTAGCAACAACATTTATAACAACCAACTAAACAACTTCACAAAATTTATAAAACGAAACGTTGGACAGTTTCTAAACATCCCCGTCGATGAGGTCCATAGAATGCACCGCTCTCGCGCCAGAGGCGGAGAGGCATTCGACATGGTCCTCGTGCTCTGTCCCCCGGTCGAAGGACATCACCCCATTTTTCAGGTGCGCACTATTTGCGGCCTGATGGGGATCGACCTCCAGAAACCCTGGAAGAACGGGGTCATTGGCCAATGCCACCGTTGCCAATTATATGGCCACTCTCAACAGCACTGCCATGCGACGCCCAGGTGCGTCAAGTGCCTGGGCGAGCATGGCACTGCAGAGTGCTCCCGGCCTAAGGACCGAACGCAATGCACAGAGCCTCCAAGCTGTGTGCTTTGCGGTCAGACCGGCCACCCGGCAAACTACCGCGGCTGCCCGAAAGCCCCCCAGAAGTCGTCTTCCTCAAAGACTACAAAGAGGTTCACAGACAGACAGACCAGACTGTCCTCCCCCCCCCAGGGATACCCGGTTCCCTCAGCCCAGCTTCCAAGCAGGCTAAGTCCCCAAAGGGCTAGCCCTTGGAACCTGCTCAACCACCAGCAGGCTTTTCCTGCGCTGAGGACTCAGGGCCCCTCCCCGCAAATCCCCCCCCTGATGGATCCGCGTATCCGTGCCCCCGCGCCCCTTCCCGCGCATCCCCCCAAACCCGCGCCTGCTCCTAAAGCAGCCCCCGTCGCGAGAACACCCGCCCCCCTTCCCCCAACCACTCCTGTGGTCGGGGAAAACCCCATGGACGCATTCAACGTGATTGCGTCCACCTTCACGGCCTTCCTCACCCCCCGCGCTAGGAGGATGGCCAGCGAAATCGTTGCCGCCCGTCAGGCTGGCAACCTCTTCCAAATCCAACAGATTTATAATGCGTATCCCGAGATTACGCAAGCCCTCGTGTCCTACACCAATGTAACCTCACAATGAATAATACACCCATTACGAGAACCAAACCCCGATCCCTCAAGTTAGGCTATTTTAATGCCAATGGCATCCAGGGACAACGCGACGAGATCGCCGAGTTCCTGCATGTCCATAAATTAGATATCCTACTTGTACAGGAAACCTTCCTCAAGCCCCGCCACCGAGACCCGTCAATTGCGAACTAACGTATAGTTCGCAATGACAGGACTCGGTGCCACCGAGGCGGTACCATCATATACTATAGAAAGGATCTGTACTGCATTCCTGTGGACGCGCCCCCTCTCTCGCGTTTAGAAGTGTCTGTCTGCCGGCTCGGCATGACAGGTCACCAGCCGATCACTCTAATATCGGTCTACATCCCCCCGCAACTATCAGAAAACTATTCAGAGTTATCTGACGACCTCGCTATCCTATTTGGCTTGAGTGACTCCGTTATCATAGCGGGCGATCTCAACGCCAAACACACAGCCTGGAATAGTAACAGGATCTCGACCAGGGGCAAACATCTGTTTGACCTCTGTCCCATCCTTAGCTTCAATGTCATCGCCCCGATGACTCCCACTCACTTTCCCCACGCGCCCCTTCATGCCCCTGACGTCCTTGACGTGGCACTTCTAAAGAATGTCAACCTTCGGTTGGATTCTATAGAGGTGGTGCATCAACTGACATCCGACCACCGACCTGTAGTTGTGACATTAGGCCCCCGACTAGGACTCCCCGACCCCGACAGACCGCCCCTCACCAAAGTAGTCACGGACTGGAGGAAAGTAAGCGAAAGACTGAAATCCTCCACATCCTCCTGCCCCCGACTAGACTCCATTCCCGATCAGTTCGACTCGATCAATGACACGACAGCCGCGATCGACTCACTCACGGATCACGTACAATCCGTCCTGAACGAAAGTTCTAGGGAAGTTCCAGCGATGGACGACCATCGCTGGAAGTTGCCGGACGATGTGCGTGAACTGCTGACTGAGAAGAACGCGGCTGTACGTGACTACAGCAACTTTCCTTGCCAAGCTAACAAGGCCCATATGCGCTATTTACAGAGATCTGTAAAGAAACGCATAACGGAGCTGCGTGACGCTGGCTGGAACAAGATGCTGAGCGAGTTAGAGCCCACCCACCTGGCCTTTTGGGAACTGCAGAGGAAACTCCAGTCCCAAAATGTAGCCTCCATGCCCCCACTGGTGCGTCCCGACAAGACCATCGCGTTCGATGACATCGACAAGGCCGAGTGCCTTGCCGACAGTCTTGAGGCCCAATGCACACCCAGCTCTCAACCAGTAGACCAAGCTCACCTCTCTGAGGTTGACGCGGAAGTCGAACGTAGAGCCTGCCTTCCCCCCGTCGAAGACCCAGATAATCCTCTGCACCCCATCACCCCAGACGAGGTGCACGATATCATCAAGGGTCTGAAACGCCGTAAAGCCCCCGGCCCAGACGGAATCACGAATAGGGTGATCCAATTGTTCCCCGCAAACCTCATAATGCTCATGACCATCATCTTCAATGGTGCTCTGAGCAACAACATCTTTCCCCAAGCTTGGAAAAGGGCCACTGTCATCGGTATTCCAAAGCCGGGCAAGCCCAAAACCGACCCCTCTAGTTACCGCCCCATCAGTCTGCTCAATGTTCTGGGCAAAATCTATGAGAGGCTTATATACAAGCGACTCAGAGATTTTGCCGAGACCAAGGGCCTCATCCCCGACGAACAGTTCGGATTTAGATCCCAACACTCGAGCGTCCAACAGGTACACCGCATCATCGAACACGTAAGCGCTGGTTTCCAGCGTGGGTTCATGACGGGTGCTGTGTTCTTCGACATAGCGAAAACGTTCGACAAAGTCTGGCACAATGGCTTATTATATAAGCTTTACCAACTCGGTGTGCCAGACCGTCTCGTACTCATCCTGCGAGACTTTTTGGCTAACCGAACCTTTCGCTATCGTATCGAAGGGGCGCTTTCCTCCCCCTACCCTATCCGCGCAGGAGTCCCTCAGGGCTCTGTGCTAGCTCCCCTCATGTTCACCCTATTCACCAGTGACATCCCGAAATGTAAAAATGCGCAGTTGGCTCTGTTCGCAGACGATACGGCCATTTATTACACTGGGCTCGTCCCCGACTCGATATCTCGCACTCTCCAAACCGCAGTCAACAAGCTTGGCGAATGGTTCAGAAAGTGGAGAATCGAAGTTAACCCCGACAAGAGTCAAGCGGTTCTCTTCTTGAAACCGCGTGTCAAACGCAGACATGACGACGCCCGCCCGATCAAGATGTTTGGCAAGCCGATCCCTTGGGAGAAGCATGCCAAATATCTGGGTGTGACTTTGGACAGACGTCTCTCCTTCGCAGAGCACATAAAGGTGGTTCGTTCGCGAGCCGCCTTTGCTCTGAGTAGACTACATTCCGTCCTAAATGCAAGCAGTAAATTGTCACTCAGGTGCAAACTGCGCATTTATACGGCATGCATCCGACCTATTATGACATACGCCTGTGCTGTTTTCGCACAGGCCCACCCCCGGCACATCCACAGGATGCAGACCCTACAGAACCGTTTTCTACGTAAAATCACGGGTTCCCCCTGGTTCGTTCGTAACATAAACTTACATTTAGATTTGAAAATCCCCACCATTCAACAATTCATGAAACGCGCTTGCAAGCGTTTCTTCGATACCGCTGGCAGCCATCGCAACCCTCTGGTAGCGAAGGCCGCCAGTTATGTCCCCTCTAGATTCAGTAGAATCCGCCGTCCAAGGCACGCACTGACCGACCCCGACGACCCCACCACCCTCCTCCAGGAAAGCAGTAGGGCCACCAGTACAGTATACAAACACAGACACAAAACGAAGTTCCGACCTCGCCGCCGAGGTGCTTCGCATCCGCGTCCGCGTCCGCGTTCCTCTCCGATAGACTCCTCTTCCCCTCCCTTGATCGGATCCACAGAGCCAGCTGGTGGCGTAGCTGAGCCAGTAGTTTTACCCCTTAATAATAATGAACCCACTTTGATCCAGCCTGTCCCCAACTTGCTGTCCTTCCCCAGCGACGCCCTAAGCCGAGGTCAGTACCCCACAGGGGGTGCCCTTAGGTGATGGTCGCTTAGTTTATAAATAATATTATGCCCCTGGCTGGAGGCTTTGAGTTAGCTCGAAGGCACCACAGGATTGACCGGTTAAGCAGTCACGGCCTCTCAAGGCCAACTGCGAGATGCCATACACAAAAAAAAAAAAAAAAAGTTTCTAAACACTTGTAGTCCGTACGCTGTCCGATGGGCATGAGAGCTGCGCCACGCCACTGTAGCTCTCTCGTCGACTCGCACGAACGTCAGGACTCTGTCGAAGCGCGCATACTTCACACTTGCGTTTCGTTGTCAATCGACATCCCGTAATCGTGACTCTTCCGATAATTATAACGTTCTTATCACAAAGCATGTTACTTTTGTTGTTTGTAGTATTTTATTTATTTTATGTTTTTATAGTAATAATTTTATGATTCAGCCTTACCGGCAACTTCTGTGTTTTTCTTCATAATCTCAATCTTATAACGAGGGGTACCTGCAGACCAGAACATGCTTAAATTGCTTAAAAAACATTTATTACAGTTTGATTTTCTAGAGCTTGACGTTTGTTTCGTTCTCTTTTTCTTGGGAGATATTATTATGTCGTGGGGTCAATTTTCGGGCCACGTTTTTTACGCCGTTGGCTTTGGTCAGCCTCAAAACTTCTATCTTGTAATCCACTTGGGCCCGCACCGGGATCATCCGTAGCTCAAAAAAACGTTTTGTACAACAACCCAATATCAACATTAATAAAGATAACAAAACAATAACAACTAAATAACAGAAATCAACGCGTAGCATTCATAAGTATCTTAGCATTGACACTGTAATTTTAAATTGAAATGAAATAATATATCTAAATGAAAGCAACTTAATTTCATAAGATAAATGGTTAAAATTATTACAAATAAGTGTGACAGCTGGTATATAAATATATTTTAACAAAGTTGGCGTCAATCGTAACGGTAACGAGTCTATTGTACTTTTGTTACAAAGTGTGCATGACAAAAACCTTTTATAATTTCTGTCTAATGCTATTATAAATAGAATATAGTTTACTATTAATACGACGCAATTTTGCGCAACTATAGCTTTTCTTCTATCACAATTTATTCAGATGAATAAATTGTGATCTAAGAAAAGCTATAGTTAGCAGAATTATTATTATATATACTTAAATTATTTCTTGGCTACATAATTCTGCTTTCTTTGTACTTAATCTAAATTAAAATCAACTTTCCTTTGAGGGTTTTTTTTATTAAAAGGATCTATTTTATTAAAAAAAGCGTCTACCAAAATACATTTCTTTTGATAGATCACAGAACTTTTTGTTCTTTCTTGCCATTTGACCTTTTTCAATGATCAAACCTACCTCGATGGATTCGTATAGGTACTAATATCGGCAGTTAAAACTAAATAATTCTCCAGAAACCTTTTTTTTTTGTTTTCTTTTTTTGAGGGTGGGTAATCATCAAATAACTTTTCCCGGTCTGGGCGGGTCTTTGAGGCGCGCGTGAAACACAACGCGCCGTCGACCCGGGCCTGGTCCTTATCGGACGGCGAGCTACCCATTGCTCACCATCCCGTAAGCCCGCGCCTACGGTGGCCAGGAATCGGCTTGGGATTCTCGACGCCCAGTCTCCTGCGACGGCTAGGGGCGTGAGGGTGCGAATTTTGCCTCTCCCTCACGCGTTCCGCCTCCTCCTTCGCGAGCATTACTGCTTTGCAGAAGGAGGTGACGGCTTCCCATGCCATGGCCTGGACCAAGACCAGACGCAAGAGATCGCCACCGCCGATCGCCTGCACGAGAACACGGCGGTGCTCCGCCCAAGCAAGGCAGACCTCCACCGTATGCTCCACCGTGTCCTCCAGGCGATCCACACAATGGTGACACTCGGGCGTTTCCTCCCGCCTTATCCGGCACAGGAACCTCCCGAAGCAACCGTGTCCGGTGAGGACCTGCGTCAGGCGGAAGGTGAGGACGCCGTGGCGCCTCTCTAGCCACTCCTCAAAGAGGGGACTTATCGCCGCAATTGTGGCGTGCCCAAATATTTAATATACCTATTCCTGAAAATTTTAATAAATTACTAATTGAAATACCTTCATTTATTAAATTATAGTAGGTATTTTATAATAATTATTATTAAGCAAACATAAGTAGGTAAATTCTACATCCGTAGCTCATAACTGAAATAGCTGAACATTCTCCCTAAAGTTAATTAACGAATACCTACCCTAATGTAGCATAATAGACGTAAAACCAACCAAGAAATGTGGCTTTATTTAACTAAAAGAATTACACTAACTAGACATTGAATAGGTAGATAAATTAATTATGACAAAGATGATAGCGCTGTGACAAACGTCACGTAAAGTCGCTGTTACCATAAATACTCAAGGAGGTTGCCTACGTTGCATATCACCTCATTCTTCCCCGGTTGAGTTTTCACTCCCTTCTCGATGTACCACAAAGTCGCTCAGGTAAGAGGGCGGCTTTCTGGTCCTGTTTGATCTTCGAGGGAGAGCTTCGGTCTGGAGTATTGGAGAAGACGACGAACTACGTAGATCCTGTGAATGTCGCGGCGATGATAGCGATGGGGTGACAGTTACGGGTGGAGCTGTAGTGCTATCTTCCATCTCTTCAGAAGCTGATTCAAAGCTATCATCTCCACTGTAGTCAACAGTATTTGGGAACGGTGCCAATTGACGGTTCGATACTGTTGATGTTTCCCCATTGTCACGTCGAATAAGAGAATAGTGAGGATTAGTTTCAAGGAGTTCAGCTTCTTCGACTAGAGGGTCTGTTTTAGATTGTCGGACATTCTTCTTTACCAATATCGGGCCTGGTGTCGTATACAGTGCAATGCATCCTTCAGTACCACTTCCCAGTTTTCCACAGATAGTCCCTTTGACCGGAGGCTGAGTTGGATAGTTCGCCAGAGAGTCCCGTTTAGACGTTCCACTTGTCCATTACCCTGAGGGTTATAAGGTGTCGTTCTAGATGAGGCTATGTTTGCTTTTCTTAGGAATGACTTGAATTCTTCGGACATAAACGATGAGCCTCTATCACTATGGACATAGAGAGGCTGGCCAAAAGTAAGGAAGAGATCTTTCAAGCAGTTGATGACAGTCGCAGATGTCATATCTTTACATGGATATGCAAATGGAAATCTACTGTACTCGTCAATTATCGTCAATATGTACTTGTTGGCGGTGTTAGACGGCAGTGGCCCCTTGAAGTCTATGTTGATACGTTCGAGAGGGGCCGTAGCTTTGATCAAGTGACCTTTTACTTTGAGGAACCTTGGTTTTATTTCGGCGCAGGTCGGGCACGAGGCAGTTATCTCCTTAACGTCGTTTGCTGAATAGGGCAAGTTTTTGGATCTCACCCAGTGATACATTCTTGTCACGCCCGGATGACAGAGTGCGTTATGGAGCTCTTTCAGCTTGCTGATATTCATATAGGCACACACGCGAGATAGAGCGTCCGCAGCTGCATTTTCGGAGCATGGTCTATAAATAATATCATATTTGAAACAAGACAACTCTAATCGCCAACGTAAGATTTTCTCGTTCTTGATTTTACTGTTATGATTTTGATTAAACATGAAGGCTACCGATTGTTGATCCGTAATTAAAAGAAAATGTTTGCCAATTAGGTAGTGTCTCCATTTCTTTAAGCTTTCCACTATGGCGCAAGCTTCTTTTTCGATTGAGGATTGTTTGCATTCAGAGTTTGACAAAGTTCGCGAAAAGAATGCTACTAGTCGTCCTCGTTGAGTAAGTGTAGCCGCTAGAGCGAATTCTGAAGCGTCAGTCTCAACTGTGAAAATATCGTCGTCATTAATCGCTACTAGAGCCGCCGCCTTGATGTCCTGTTTGAGTTGTTCGAAACATTTGAGAGCCTCGTGTGATAACGGGAAGCTAGTGATGCAGGTGAGGGGTTTTATCTTTTCTGAGAAACGCCCTATCCATTTTGCATAGTGCGCGAACATTCCTAGGACTCGTTTCAGTTCACTTGCTTTAGTTGGTGCGGGGAGGTCTAGCAGAGGCTTAAGCCTTTCAGAATCAGGTCGGATAGTATGATTTTCCACGGTAAAGCCAAGCAGATTGATTTTAGTTTTATTGAAAACGCTTTTTTGTTCATTGAGAGTTAAATTAAACTTCTTAGCGGCGTCCATGAATCGTTTTAGATTGCGCTCGTGATCCTTAGCATCCTTGCCGCAAACGGTTACGTCATCTAAGTATGCGTACGTTCCATCTAATTTTTCTTCTGATATTATAAAGTCCAGAGTCCGCTGGAAGGCAGCTACGCCGTTAGTCACTCCAAACGGGATGCGTGTGAATTGATAAAGTTTTCCGATCGCTTCAAACGCTGTGTATATCTTCTCATTTTCCAGGATTGGAACCTGATGATATGCAGATTTCAAGTCTATCTGACTAAAGACTTTAAATTTTGATACGTTGTTCACAACCGTTTCGATATTTGGCAAGGGGAAGGCATCTAGGTCAGTAAATTTATTGATAGTCATTGAATAATCGATCACGAGCCGTTTACGTTGGGTCCCTCCTCCCGCTACGAGGACTTGGGCCCTCCAAGGGGAAATGCTCTTTTCAATTACCCCATCTTCGAGCAACTTGGATACTTCTTGTTGTATGAAGTCAACGTCTGCTTTAGTGTAACGCCTGCTTCTGACAGCAATTGGTTGGATGTTTGGCGAAAGATTGGTGAATACAGAGGCCGGCGGAACTGAGGCTTGCAGAACATTACAGATTTGTAAGGGTTCGCCGGGACCTCCCAGATTGAAGTGGATGCTTGAATGTTGCTTGAGTAAGCCGCGACCCACGATAACGTCTGCGCAGAGGTTGTCAACTACTAATAGCGGCGTTTGCTTGTAGGTATGTTGATTCATTTTAATAGTTGCGAAACATACCCCTTCAACGAACGAGACTTGGTTAAGAGAGGCGAGATTTACAGTTTGTTTGCACGGTTTCTTGGGCAACTTCATGATGCGAGCCACTTTACTGTTTATAAAACTGACTGAACTACCAGTGTCGACAAGAGCGTCAGCTTTGTATTCGTTTATTGTGATAGGGATTGTCGCACTCCTAAGACTTGAAGGAGAAGCAGCAGAAATAGCCCCGCTGTAAAAGTGGCCATTGCTTGAGTTGGCAAGTTCTTCAGTCCACACAGAGTTTATGTTATGCCCGGATCTGCAAACGCTAGCAAAATGACCTTTCTTCGAACACCTTTTACAAGTAGCTTTGCTAGCTGGACACCTTATTCTAGGATGGACATATCCGCCGCAGAAGAAACAGCGCTTGGCTGATTGTTGTGTTGTGGAGGATGGTGCGACCGAAGCAGTCAGAGGCATTCGAGATGATGAAGCTACAGCCAGATTGTCCGATTCCTTGTCTCGGGAGATTTCAGGTACAGCATTTAGATGCGGAGAGTTAGTACTCATCGTCTGTGCATCTTTCTCAGCAGTTTCCAAGGTAATGGCTTTATTAAGAGCATCTGTAAGAGCGAGCGTAGAGTTCTCTAGAAGTCGTTCACGGATTTTTTGTGAGAGGAGGCCGGAAATAAGAGCACCACGAATTGCCTGTTCTTCATGTTCTGTCGCGGTGAGAGCTTCAAATTTTCAATCTTTAGCAATCAGTTGAAGAGCTCTAGCATATTCGGAAATAGTCTCGTCCGCTCTTTGCTTTCGATTGAATAGAACATGTCGAGCTAGTATCGTGTTTTTTGGTTTGACATAGATGTCTTCTAGAACTTTCATAGATGCTTTATAAGTCGTGCAAGACTTGATATGTTTGTAGATCGAAGCGGATAAATGGTTGACTAACAGCTTACACTTGAGAGAATCCGATATATCTTCAGTAATCTCTTCAGCGAGAAAGCTTTCGAAGGTCGATTTCCAATGCAGCCATTTTGCGTCGGCATCCGGGACATCAGGTTCGACGTCAAACTTGTCGGGTGGAGATACCTTGACAGTGATGATTTGTCTAGTTTTTCGTCAGGCATTTTTAGTTAAATAAATTGTAGCATAATAGACGTAAAACCAACCAAGAAATGTGGCTTTATTTAACTAAAAGAATTACACTAACTAGACATTGAATAGGTAGATAAATTAATTATAACAAAGATGATAGCGCTGTGACAAACGTCACGTAAAGTCGCTGTTACCATAAATACTCAAGGAGGTTACCTACGTTGCATATCACCTCACCTAACATTGGAACTTGATTGAGAGATCGTTTCGAACAAACCCGTTCTTATATATGACCAAGTCTGCAACGAGATTTTAACTATACCTTATAGTTCGTACACAACGTTCGTCGTTGTATCTGTATCTAAAAATGTTCGATTTCGGACTGTCGGTTTTTGTTTCAATATAGTATTTTTTTATTGTGCCGGGATTCAAATAGCTACTTATTCTACTTATTTGGGTAAGAGAAACAATTTACTCGATAGCTGATTTGTGTAGATGAACAATGCAGATTGTTGTCAGTTACAAGAAGATATAAATCGATTCTCTGAATACTGTGTTCAAAACAAACTTGACCTTAGTATTTCTAAATGTTTAACAATATCATTCACAAAAAATAAAAACGTTTAAAATCATAATTATAATCTAAACAATGTAACTCTATTGAAAGCTCCATCCGTGCGAGACCTAGGGGTACTGCTAAATAACAAACTTCACCTTGATCAACATATTGATGACATCACCAAAAAGGCTTATCGTATGTACGGGTTCGTTAAGAGATCAGCTACTGAATTTAAACACGCAAGCACTTATTCTCATCTCTATGAAGCACTAGTTAGATCTCAACTCGAATATGCAGTGGTAGTGTGGAACCCTTTTTATAATAAATATGTTGAGATGCTAGAAAAAGTGCAGCGCAAATTCCTCAGATCAGATAGGTGCTCCCACAAATTCCCAACCTATAAAAATCTACTTTCTAATGAGCCTGAAGTCTAGACGTTCATATCTGGAAATTATGTTTCTTTTAGACGTATGCTATAACAGGTATAACTGCTCTGAGATTACAAATAAAATATGCTACTGTGTCCCAAGAACTGTTATTAGACGAGAGGTACGCGCACGTCCTCTTTTTGCTGTGTCCCATTGCCGCACCGATGCTGGTCTGCGGGCGCCTCTACGGCGCTTGTGCAAAAACTATAATGATTTTTGTTCAGAAACTACAGAATTAGATTTATTCTCAGTGTCAGCAAATAGATTTCGTTCTGCTTTGTTAAAGAAACTCAAGGATTCCGATGTATAGTTGTTTGAACAGTCTTGTAGTCTTACTCCCATAGTTTGTTCATTAGTAAAGTTATATGAATTGTATATGTGGTGGATAACGATGTGAGTTTCACATTTATATAAAATCTTTGTTTATATTATTTGCGATATAATGTGTTACTGTTTGTTTGTCCCAAATAAATAAATGCACTAAAAGTTAGAAGTTGCATTAAAAGGGTCTTCACTATTGACAATATTTTTATTTATGTAACAACCTAAGTCTGACGCTGTCAGCGCCACCCAACTCGCCAGTTAATCTTGGTATGAATAATTTGCGTTAAGCTGCTGCTAACAGTAGAACAGCAACGATTATCAACGCGGCGCGCGGATCCCTTTACAAATACCTACTAATATCCCTAACAAGTAAATCCGTGAGTAATTCCTAGTGTGTCTCGTTCGAAGGCGGCTCTACGGTGGCTCAGCCCTTTGCGAGAGGCGGCAATTATTGCCCCGATAGGACAATTCGGATTATCCCGGTCGTGTATGTAATTGAAACGATTAAGTATAATTAAATTTATCGAATAGAGTTCTTGTTGGAACTTCCGGAACAATTCATCTATTTACAGAATGTTGCGAGCTTCTTAATTTGTATCTGAATTGAAGTGGGAAGGAAGTGCTGCAAACCAGGTTTTTTTCCAACATTGCTATTATTTTTGTAACCGAAATATTTAATATGGATCTGTTTAGCTTTCCTAAAACTTAACAAATAAGAGTGAAAACGATGCAACTTTTTGAGCGTCTAAAAACGATAGTTTGACATATTATGGGTACCTAGTACGTACTGGGAATTAGAACGCTCAGCTCAGCTCAGACTAGGCTAGAGTCACGAAAGCAGGCACCATCCTGACTGGCTACTTGTGATCTTAACCATCCTGATTTTTGCATTATATTCTCACCCTACAACTATGTATAGCAATGTTCCGTCACACCCTTTTGTTAGTTATCCGTAGATTTTAAAGGAACATGGAAATACCATTTAATAAGTTTAGGTGAGGTAATACGTAGAGAGCAGTGGAGGCCCAGTGGTAGCGATCACGACTTACGAGTTGTAGGTAGTAGGTTCGAACCCAGATAGGTGCTTTACTTTGTTAAATTATTTCATAACCAAAAAATCGAAGACATGTGACATCTACCAACCCGCACTGGGTCCGCGTGGTGGATTACGGGCTACGGCCCACTCCCTCTCACCGAGAGAAGGCTTGTGTCCCAGCAGTGGGAACATTAAAGGCTTATTATGCTAGGTATAGGTATTCGCACTAACAAAAATTACGAACATTGCTCAAATTTTACACTCAGCCAATACTGTCTCAGACGACAGAGTCCTATTCTGAGGGCCACAACCGACGACAGCCTTTACGTTGCCATTCTATTCAACTACAACCCATAACGGTTTCTATTGACGCGCGCGTTTTAGTTCGCAGTCTTTTCATATTTACAGGTATTGAGGTATACCGCTATATACCTGTGCGTAGTATAGAGGTTTCCTTGTTTTGTTTGTCTAGCCTTTTCAGTCACCTCTGGTTTATTGACTATGGTACCTACTTTTAAAGAGATGGTTTTTTGATTGAAGTGGTTTAATTGTAAAGGTATTTAATTTAGAGAGTGGGCTGTTTTGTATGATTTTAGAAAATTTGCTGTTGTTTATTTAGAATCAAAGGTTTATCTGTGTAATTCCTGACCTACTTTAAATTTTGCGCGTCGAAACCTCATTAACCTATGTTAATTACACTCGGCATTTACCTATAGGTTTCTACGAAATAGATATGAAAATACTTATTCATAAAATAAAAACTGAGTTTTAAAACCAATAATGAACCTGACTTGGTTTCCGCACGTCCTTTTCGGGTAACTACTGAAAATCAGCGCTGTGCTGTGGGTCCCCATAAATTCAATCTCTTAGTATTGTATAATTGCATAGCACATTTGTGTGAGCACTATGTACCCACTATAAAGCTTACTGGGTTCGTCTTTCATTGACTTGAATGTGCCCTGGCGGCTGAGAGTATGTCATGCTCACTCAAATGTGTCGCTGGTGGTGGCGTATGTATTGGATCATTGAGTTCCCTTCAAAATGGTTGAGCTGAATGGTGCTGATCCATACGTCATGTTCGTGAACGGGCGCCGACAGTAGGCACTGGTCATTTCTTAGCTGCCACGGCTTATTTTAACTCCATAATTGTTTTTATCTTTTTATTACGGACGCTTTTAACGTGCACGTCTTTCTACATCGTTCTCACATGTATAATTATAACATGAATGATGTTACTACTCTATTGTAACAATATTTTGATTTAAAAGAGTGTCCATGTAGTTTCTTGCCCGTTCTTCTCCATAGGTACCTACTACGCTTTGGAATGGGCAACTAGCTTCATCTTTCTGACTGACCGACCCCTTGACAATTCAAAAGTGCCTGTAATTGGTTTATTTGAAATAAATGCTTTGAGTTTGAGTTTGATAAGTTTGTCGTTTAAGAACCGATTTTGATGATTCTTTTTTTGTTAGAAAGGAGATAGACTAAGGGTGGTACCATGATAAGGAAACCAGGATATGATGATGGCATCCCAGAGAAATCGAGGGGAACCTTCGAAAATCGTAGTGGCGACTAGTGCATTTGCTATTTTTTTTCATTAAGTATTTTAAAGCACTACTATTTAATGAAGGTCTGGAGTCGATCTGATGATAGAGCCGAAAGACAGTCGAAGAAACTCCTCAACGATTTACAGCAATTACCTGGTGTTTACACCTAGATGGGTTGTGACTGTCATTAGGGGTCTGATGATGAAGACGAAGGACAGTCAAGGAAACTCCTCAACGTCCTTGTGTTTGGACTTAATTCATTTCTGTTGATGAGAAATTTGCACCCATATGGGTTATAAGTGCCATTACAGGTCTGATGATGGAGACCATAGACAGTCGAGGGAATTCCTCAAAGATTTACAGATGTTAGCTTATGTTGGGCTTACTTCGTACGGTTCAATATGCCAAAATATTCAGTTCGTACAAAAATAATACCTCATTAAGATTTAAGTTTTACATAGGAATACCACTACTTACCAGGCCCTGCAGTCTCGACATAGTTAGCAATCTTTTTCGGTTGCTAAGTTCTAACAATCCAGATGTAACGATATTTGGTGGTCTCCACACTCAAATTTATCGGTTGTTACTGGTATTTTAGGTAGGTACCGGTAGGTAACAACCGATAAATTTGAGTGTCGAGACTACCAAACATTTACATCAACATTTACATCTCGATTGTTAGGACTTAGCAACCGAAAACGATTGCTAACTATGTCGAGACTGCAGGGCCAGGCATGCTGATGCGTCAATTTGACACTGAATTTAATTTAAGTTGCGTAATCGCGTCATCTCTAGCAATGCTCTTCATCGTGTGGCCTACTCAATAATTTGTTTGAATCTAAGTCAGACAACGATATTCCTTCCAAGGTTTTAACACGACTCAGAGGAACATACTCCTGTCCTTTAGTGAAATATTTTTTGCCTAGATCTATAACAGCTTTTTCTAGTGTAGTTCCCTATAACTTGTGAACCATAACTGCCCAACTTAAAATCAAAGGTAACATTCGGCGCGCGACATCTCCGTATCCTTTTGTTGCCTGATATGTTGCAACAGTAGGAGTAGGTAATCGGTATCCAGCCATTTTCATCTTTAATTCTACTTCCAATCGTATCCTTGTCGGAACCGATTATTCGAAGACGCCTGCACCGATTTGGAAATTTATTTTTTGTTTCAAAGGGTATATCAACTTCCCAAGTGGTCCCATTCTTTTATCGAAATCAGTCGAGTGGTTTAAAAAAAATCAACAATAAATAATTTTTAAATAAAAAATACCGCCTTCAAACGGACGTGAACGTGTAAGACGATCGTTTTCGAATTGGTAGGTCGAATTGGGGTAGGTAGGTACTATAACTAAAATGTGAAAAATAAAAAAACTTTTTTGCAAAAAAAAAGCACTACTAAGTGAAAAATAACTTTAATTTCGGAAGTCGGAGGCAAAAACTATAATACCTACAGACCCAAAGACACTGACTTCCAAAATTAAACTTATTTTACACTTTGTAGTGTATTTTTTGGAACTCGATGTTTTTAACTGCAAATAAGTTTTTCTTTCTTTCTTTCAATAATTAGAATTAGCTACAGAACAATGTTCTCTAAACCAAAGAAGGTACTTAGGAAACCGTTACGTTAGTATTTCCCAAAAATGTAGATAACACCATTATGTATGTACTTTCTTTGTTTCAAAAGACACCTCACATTACTACCACGACTTCGTCTTCAAACTTGTCCATCTAGCTATAATTGAATCTGCAGTAATATGGCAGTACATAGCCACTAAGAGCGTTTGTTTTGTCGCAACGACATAACTTTCTGACACACTGCTATAATGCACTGTGACGTCTGTGACAAGATATACGGCTTAGAGTCGACCGTCTACTGTTACGTAGGATTTGAACGGAGAGATTAGCCACGGTTCATTTGTTTGCCAGCATTTGTATCGGGCGTAGCGAGGCACTGGGTCGCAGTGGACGATCCCGCTTACAGCCATACAAATATTTTAAAATGCGTAATTATTTTAACTCTGTTTGTTGCCATTTCACGCAAAAAGGGCCGAACGAATTTGAATGTTCAGTACAAGGATAGACCACGCCCTAGGATAGAATACTTTTTATCCCGGTAGTACGTTCCCGTGGGACAAATTCCGACCCCCACATGGGTGAAGTCACTGGCAAAAGCTAGTTTTCATTTAAAGTGGAGCTAAGTAAAGTGCGTAGCTTAGCCGTGTGCTGCTGTGGAGCGGCGCCCGCGCATTGATGTGGCCGCGTTGATTATAACTGTTTTGTGGGTTTGGATGTGATGCGGTCAGCCTATATGTATGTTTTTTGGGAAACAAGGTTATTTGTGTTCTTTAAGTTAATAAATCTCGTATGATGAGATTGTTTGTAGTAATGTTAAATCCTCACTTTTTTTTTTCATTTATTTACCATTTAAAAATGTATTACATTTGTTTTATCAGAATAGCATTTTTAAACCACAAAGGTTTGTAAAAAATGTTTTTACTACGATGTAGAATTACATGTAGCACTAAGTAGTGCTACATGTAATTCTACATCGTAGTAAAACATTTTTTTTTTTATTGTGATATGTGCTAGCATTGTGTAAATACTAACTCAATATCTAAGTGTAAGTTCATGTGTGTATGTGTGTGTTGTGATAATGGATCATTAAGGTACCTATATACCAATATAATAGTAAGTTAATGGTTCATGTAACAAATGAGAAAAAATTACGTTTATGAGTATCGTAAAACGGTGGACTAAGAGAAGACGTGACTACAATAACGACAACATCAATAAGTTTAAGGGCTATCTGCAAAACCTAACTTTTTCAGACGTCTATGCAGCCAAGGACCCAAATGTAGCGTATAAGGAGTTCGTAGATATTTTCATTTTGCTATACGATCAGTGTTTCCCAGAAAATCTTATTTCAGTTAATGTCCACAATAAACAAAAATGGGTATCACGTGGTATTAAAAAGTGCAGTGCGAAGAAACGACAATTATTGTGGCAGTATCGAATAAAACCTACTCAACAAAATAAAACGAAATTTAAGAATTACTCAAAACTATATAAAAGAATTATAAATTTAACACAGAAAGCACAAAATAATTACAAAATAAAAACATCAATAAATAAATCCAAAACTACCTGGCAAATTATAAACGAATCAAAATTAAATATCCCAAAGAATAATATCCCCAAAATTAGAATTAATAATGAAATTATCTCCGATCCAAACCATATTTCTAATTCATTTAATAATTATTTTATTGACAAAATTCAACCCTCGATAAATTCAGGGCATAGAATAACAAAACATATTTTGAACAGAAAGGATTCTATGTTTATCTTTCCAAGTTTGCCGAATGACGTATCTAAAATCATTCTAGCTTTAAACAATACAAATAGTGTGGGATATGACGGGATCAGTACAAAAATACTGAAAACAGTAGCTAATGAAATAAGTCACCCTCTTAGTCATATTATTAATTTGTGTATAAGTGAAGGTATTTTTCCAGATGCATTAAAAAAATCGGTAATAAAGCCTCTGTTTAAAAAACAAGACAGGGAACTAATGGAATGCTACAGGCCAATTGCATTAATTCCGATGTTCTCAAAAGTAATTGAATACTATATTTATAATCAACTTAGTTTTTATTTAGAAGTGAACAATATTCTCTGTGACGAACAAAAAGGATTTAGAAAAAAGAAAACAATAAATATGGCAGTTTATGACTTTTTGCACTCGATTATGACAAATATGGATAAAAATACTCCAGTCTGTGCTATATTTTGTGACATGACTCAGGCATTTGATTATGTCCAACATGATATTTTACTAAAAAAACTCGATGCGTACGGTGTTAGAGGGAATGTTCTGGAACTTGTAAAATCATATTTGCAGGACAGAAAACAAATAACCGAAATAAGTAGACTAAACACTAGCACCAAAAACGAAGAAAACTTTCTATCGGATGAACGAACCGTTACCTACGGTGTTCCGCAAGGAAGTGTTTTAGGACCTACACTTTTTACACTTTACATAAACGACTTTCCAAAGTCAATTGACCATCCTGTGACACTTTTCGCTGACGACAGTACGATAACTATACCTTGTAATAATAAAGACCTATATAAATATGACATTGACAATACATTGATCAATACTATACAATGGTTAGACAATAATAATTTAAAAATTAATTTAAGTAAGACAGTAATTATGCATTTTAGTCAGCGTATATTGACATTTCCCAATCTTGACATAACATATAATAATATAACAATTGACACGGTAGATACAACTAAGTATTTGGGACTAATTATTGACCGGCATCTAAATTGGAAGGATCACATAGATTCTCTGAGTAAAAGAATTAGTAGTAGTGCCTATGCATTGTACTTGCTGTCACGAAATGTCAATAGGGAGGCATTATTAACAGCTTACTACGGTCTGGCTGAATCCATTCTCAGATATGGTGTTATCTTTTGGGGTAACTCGACTAATAGAGAACTAGCATTTAAAGCACAAAAGAGGTGTCTTAGAGCAATGTTTCATTTGAAAACAACGGACAGCTGCAAACCCTATTTCATAATAAATAAAATTTTAACATTGCCGTCCATATACATTCTTGAAACAGTTATGTTTGTCAGAAACAATCCAAAATTATTTCCGTGCAGAGCAGATCAATTTCCCAGGAACAGGCGTGACCAAACCCAACTGTGTGGACTTCCCTGTAGGACTGCACTTATGCGCAAAAGTGTTTTTCATATGGCTCCAATTGTTTATAATAAGTTGCCTAAAAGTTGGAAGGAGCTTAATAATGTACACCTGAAAAGTAAACTTAAGACATATTTAGTAAATAAAGCATACTATAGCATTAACGAGTTCCTAGAGGAAAGATTTGTATTGACATAGTAGCTTATTTGATTATTATTATTTTATTTTGTGTTTGTTAATTTTGCAATGACTTAGTTTAATTATTTTTGTATCTTTTTACCTATTTTTTATTGTTGACATGATTATTGTATAAAAGTCTTAATAACTTATATTTTAAATTTATTACAATATTATTATTTCATTTATGACTGATTTATTGTTATTTTATGAGAATGTTTTTAATTAATAATACTCTTTTTTTACATTTGCACGTCACATCAAGTGGCAAACATGTCTGTACGTAAAAATTGTTAATGTTACCACCATGCATGCATGTTTATTGTATGTATGTCACATGTTTACGCAAATAAATATTATCTTATCTTATCTTATCTAAGCAAAATTTGTAAAGGTGATCAATTTATCATACCTAGGTATTTATTGTGAGGTTATGTGACATAGTAAATGATTTTGTTAATTTTGATTATTGTTGTATTAATGAATTAGTGCCATTATTAAAAAAAAAAAAAACCTTTAATATTTTGTATGCCTTTTGGCGGGACACAGCTCGGTTCTTATGTATTATAACACCTTCTGAATGTACCCTGTGTTCACGAAATAAATGAATTTGAATTTGAGGTATACAAAAAACAGTAATTTGTCGGACTCTGTTCTTTGAATTTAAGTTTAACAAAACTGAATCGAATTTCAAACAATTCCCGTTTTGCTTTGATTGAGATGATTGGTTTTGCGGTTCTTATGAAAAGCACAAACAGTGCACGTCATCTTTGCTATGGCGATATAACAGCAAGCCTGTGGTCAGCTGAAACAATGCAGGTTGTGCACTTTGACATATGTATTATTTTAAATATCACCAAACTATGATATTTTATTTTTATTCCACACACAACCTGCCATTTTATCTCTCCACCACCCTTGGTTGACGGTAGAGAATTTTAAAGGCCTTTGTAGCACCTTTGTACCTTTTATGTTGCATAAAATGTAATAAATAAATACGCCGGAATTCCGCGAACAGGAAGGCAGAGGTATATTATGAGTGAGTTATTCATACTATACCTCAGCTTACCCGTTCGAGGAAATAGGGAATACAAAAGGATTGAGAAAATAATTAAGTAATCATGTGAATCCTCTCTGTGCAGTTTTATTTATACATTTGGAAACATCGGTGACAATTTGGAAATGTGAGTAGGTATATTTCTCTAACCCATGTTAAAGTGATCAATAAATCCAGACTTCAGCTAAGAATAAACTAATAGAAAAAAACAGTAACACTTTACCTGACCTGGCGATCGAACACCAGGCCCCAAGATCCCAACGTTTTTTTTTGTAATGTGTTTTAAATTTTCATGGATGTCCACCGCCCTGGGGCGGACGAAGGGGTCTGTCAGACTTGTACTGACTAAAACCACCCCGTGTTCCCTCGCACACTTGCACTGGGGGCTACGGGAGCACTTAAGCACTCTTCAACGGAGACCCGATTGGTGCTGGTCTGCCTCTGCGGGCTCCGTCTGGTCAAGCGGGGGGAGTGAGGTGTTTGACTCCCCCCGCGACGTATAAGAGGGGGCGCGCGTGGAACACTACGCGCCACCACCTCGGATCTTATATGATAGGGGGAGGCGGACGTCCCTGAGTCCGCCGTCCCTGGACCCATTTACGGGGGCCGGATGAGGGCATTGTCTGCCCTCTGCGACGCCCGGAAATCCCCAACGATGCCCCAACCTAGCCTACAGTCGCACTAAACCGACAGTTGTCGTAGGTATTCCAAATTATTGAGCAAAAATTGTTTAAAAAAATGTATCCATTCAATTTGTACGACGTATTTAATTCGGTCCAGTTGGTTTTTAATTGGCCGCTGAAGCTCTCTTATTGGCAATCTAACCCGGATTCGATTCGCTGCCCCCTCGTATCCGGTTGTACAGAGGAAGCGTATCGGGCTACGGCTTGTTAGCGAGGAAATATGTTTACGTACCTATACTAAATACTATTTGCAGTTTACACCATTAGTAATTATGACTAGGCAAATTATGCATTGTGAATTTTATTTGTATTTTGGATTACTTATGACATTTTTATTTATAATTCTTATTGATTGATTAATTCGTTATTTTATCTAACCAACATTTTGCATGCCATGCGGTAGAATGTACCTACTGGATTCAATTATGTAATGCCAATAACATTTATTTATTACCTACATTCACATTCTGATTCTGAAATAAAACCTTTTATTTCAGAATCAGAATTATTTATTTGCCGCTACTTGAGCACGAGGATACGAGTTTAAAACCTAGATGGTGTAGGTAGATAAAGCGATAACATTTCCATTTCGTCAATGAACTGTAAAATTTAATTATACACAACGGGCCTCAGACTAATGGTGCAGAAAAGTATAATGAGGAATAGGAAATAGACTAAGGCAGTCTCGTTCTTTTTTTGTAGGAATGGGAAGAAACCTTCGTTTTCACACATGCCATTAAATAAAACCCAAACAAACCCAATCCAAAAATAACATGTAAGCGAAAGTCGACAAGAAACGTAATGAAACGTTAATCATAAATAATATATCGAAGAACCATACAAGACAACTCGAACAATGGTACCTTTTAACAAAGAGTGCCAGTCCCCCCCCCCCCACCCCCCACCCCCTTGGTTCAAACGTGAGTGCATGTTTTGTTCTGGAATGGATCCTTTTTATCAGAAACGTCCCTTTTCTTGTCGAGAGCCGCACCCTTCGAGAGAGGTTGGGTAAAGCCGGATAAGTAGTTATGGCGTTACTAATATGAAAATTAGGTGGCCTTTGATACGTCGGGTGCGTTAAAATGATATGGGATCTCGAAGTGAAGTGCTAATAACATAGTCTTAAGTCTTATTTAGTAACACAAGTTTAGTTTATTATAAACATTTTTATGTGTTTAGGTTAAGGTATTTATGTATGGGCCGGTGTCGCCTGAAAATAAATGGATTATTATTATTAACATTATAGCTTGCCATGACCCTTCGGGACGCGTTCAACCGGCGCGCTGGCCGCCGCCTCAAGGAACGCGCCCACACCGATGCCCAGTAAAGGGCCATGGACCACACGACCCCCGCGTAGAGCCTCCGGCAGGAGGCGTTTGGCCCCCCTTGGGCAGGAGCCGCTTCAGGGCAGCCCCGGCCCTTTCCAGTCTGGGAGCCAAACGTCGGAAATGCCTTGTCAAACACCTGGGGGCACTTATTTCACTGTTTAAATGGGTTATTGAAGGGTCCCCAGTTACATCTTTGATTTGACGTGCTACACTTCTACGACCCGACATACGCGCTGATACCTCAGCAGCGTAAATCAATTCACTAGCACTCCTGGACTGTTAGAGGTCATCTACGCGTCGTCTTTTCGTTTTGAGACTGGAATCATCAAACTCTTTAGAGGGTCTTCCAGGTCCCGGTTCTGTAGATGTACTTGGCATACACAAATAATCGGACACATCGAAAGAAATGTCAACTCCCTTCAGCCACGTCGAATTCTTCTCTAGGAACCGCTCTCGATTTCTTCCACAGCTACTCCACTTTTCAGCTAATATTGACGAATATTTTGAGATGATGACCTTGGCATCTCTCAGGGACTGCTCTGTAAGACCATCAAAATCATATCTCAAAGATATAAACCGAAACAGCTCCTCATTCCGCGTTTCCTTTGGATGATTTAGCCATTCTTCGAAAAAAACAATTTTTGAGATGATGAAAACTGATTAATGAAAAAAATTTAAAAAATTGTTGTTCAAATAATTCGCATTTTTTTTTTACTAATTACTACTAGATACTTGTAAAAATCATATAAAATAGATTCTACAGAGTGGAGTGGAGTGGAGTAATTTATTGACCATTGAATTCAAAAATATGGGTGAAAAAGTCCACTTTTATCTAAACAATTAATTTAATAAAATGATAGAATGATGTTCCTGTGCTAAAAACGAATTAAAACACTCCGAGGTAACGTAAGCCAGCTAGCTCCTCTCTCCTACCTTTTTGCTGTGCCCTACAGGGTCCATAATGATCTAAATTATATAGTTACCACCTAAGT
Organism: Brachylomia viminalis; assembly: GCA_937001585.2. Classification (NCBI taxonomy): domain Eukaryota; kingdom Metazoa; phylum Arthropoda; class Insecta; order Lepidoptera; family Noctuidae; genus Brachylomia; species Brachylomia viminalis. Next base: position 2,573,563 of record OW443303.2, on the reverse strand, counting down.
ACACATTATTTTTATTTTTATTTATTTTTTAAAAAACGTTGCCCCACACAAGGAATTTCTCCTGTATCGTGGGTGCGTTTACAAACATTTAAACTCACATACACAAACGGCCAGACCCGGAACAACTACTTGCAGGTCATACAAATATTTGTTCCGTGCGGGGATCGAACCCGCGACACGTTATCAGCAATAAAGATATTGAGTATTGAGGTAAGTAATTTCATGAATGAATTTTTGCAAGGGTGATCCCAATTTTAGTTACTTTTTTACTATTAAGTTTGTTTGAAAAAAAAAATTCAATTTACTAATTGTTTTAACCTATCTTAATTTATTTTGATTACCTAATGGGCACTAAGACCTACCCGTGTGTTAAATTTATGTCACCATTGTAGTGCCACGTTGTATAATTTAATCATTTGACATAGAACGTTTGAAGTGCCCACAGGGCGCCCGACTTAAAATACTGTGTCATAAAAATTGTCTGCATGCACTAACCAGTATCTTGTACAAAATAAGTAAATAAACAATATCTTTCATACATTTACATATTTTTCAAAACGGCACAGATTTTTGTGTTGATAAAAGAAGAATGAAAAGAATATATTTCATTCTAAGTCAGTCCACACTATCGTAAGTACTATACATCAATCACGGTCCACTCATTCAACCCCTCATGAGCTCAAAATAGGGCCTTTCAAATACCCCCACAGCTACTTGAGGGATCATTGTGGTCTCCAAGACACTTAGATTTATTGCTTAACGACAAGCACGCCATAAAATTGGACGGCACGGGTCGCCTTTACAACTTGAAAATACAGCTAAGGTTTATTTTCTGGGGATCAATATACCTGTAATGGGCTGCCTTAAATATGGTATTAGTTTTAGGTATCGACGTATTTATAATAGTTAGGGTAACACTTAAATTGCGCCGACTTCTGATAATTTCCGGTTAACTTTTCTGGTCGGCAAATTTGTAAATTCTGCTCCCGTTTTTAATAAACATATACGTAGGTGTATTGTATCTGGTGAATAGTGCCTACTCAGACATCTTAACAACTGTATGAACGCTACGATTCCAATGTGTAATTAATAAACAAAAAGATACTATCACCCATATTCTTAACATTATTGTTTATGTGCTTTAAATTTTTTTCTCAGTCAAAACTACCAAGCCTGCAAAGTGCAGTATCAGCCGTCGTCTTCTTAATTAACTCTTAAAGACAGTTAATTGTACTGTTCGAAAATTCTTTCCACTTTGCTGATAAAACGGCGAAGCTATTAAGAAATGAAAAAAGGATTAAAGTTTGTTCGCTCACCGTGAGCCGCTAGTATCATGTCGGACTTATTTGAACGAAAAATGTTTTTGATTAAAATAGTTTGAGAACCGCCCTAAATAGTGATGAAATAGAAATTTTGTAAGTTTTTTCTCAGTTATAACTTAGTTTTAGTCTACTTTGGAATTGAATTTTGAAATTAATATTGCTAAGACTAAATCTTAAAAACTTTTTGTACTTAAATTCGGCATCGAAATTGTAAGACAAGTATCTTTTAAATTAAAATCTTCTTTAAGCTGATTATATCAGAATTATCGTTGCCTAAGCTGCCAAATTAATTAACAGAACCTGACCGTCAAGAGAACAAATTGGAAAGACTTCCCAGAGGATTACATTTAAATCAATGTTACTAGGATCGCATGAAATTAATTTCATGGGATCCTACGCCCGCACCCTTTGCCCACCAATTGATATGGGCCAGTTATTTCATTTACATGACCTCAAAAAATGGAAGTTATGCCGTTTTCGTCGAATCCGGTTTACGAGTGTAGACCCAGAGCTCTGTATGAATTATTTATTCTTTGTGAAATCTGGGCTTACGACTTGATTTACTGCCTAATTTGGAGCTATAGTTTGTAATTGTGTTTTAGAAAGGATTTGAGTTGACATTGGTGTAGTTATTTTATATTTAAAAACTAGAGATTCTTTGAAAGCAGCTCTGTAGTTTTGTGATCGCATATTTTAAACTCTCTGGATATTATGTTGTGAGAATGATACATAAAGTAGTTACATTAAACTTTTTGTGTATTTATCTTATTTAAACTATATTAATAAAAATTGTCAGCTTACAGTGTTAAAAATAAAATAAGAGAAAGGCCAAGTTCAACTAGTAAAAAGGCGTTCTGATCACGCAGAAATCAGACTACCTACATATTTTACACCAGCCAGGCTTTGGCTGATCTTTTTTATTTATTTTAGCCAGTGATGCGCACACTGTGGCATTAATAATCGCTTTATTGGATCCACTTCAGCGATTACACGATGCAGGCAATGTTGTTCAGCTAACATTTTTTTGAGTAAGCGACTGTTTTGCTCGTTTTAGTTTTTAGCATGAACTTTAACAATATCCAGTTCCTCTGAAATTGAAAAATGCCACGAATTGCAAATACGATATTGACAGTTAACTGTCTCCTATTACATTATGTATTATGTTTGGTGCAATGTGTTTTTGCAATATTGCTTCCTGCAATCCTAGAAGTTTGAAACAACAATTGGAGAAACAAAAGAATAGAGACAGCACTAGTGCATTAAAGTCCTTCTGACAACAGCAATCCAAGTCTCAACAGCAACTTTATTGTAACAAGAATATAGATCACTGTGCTTTTGACAGACTTGTTTAGTGGTAGCAACTAAACAGCAACCCTTTTGTAACGAGAAAATCACTGTGATTTTGACAGTGATGCAAAATAAGGGGTGAAATAACTGTGAAGGACGGCACACATCACAAAATGAAAATGACGTATTCCAAACTATGTATCTAAACGGTACATGATATTGGATACCTGTAGTTAGTTTTTATATGTGAAGTTCCACTCTCTTGATTCAGAATAACCCGTAAAAAGGCAGTAAGTTTTATGTACCTAGTATAAAGAGCTGTTTTAAATTCAAAATCTTCATAAATATAGTCGCTAATAATGCGAAAACAATGTCCTCTGGATTCGAAAGGGGTTTTCGTGATGTATTCAGATTCTAAAACCGAAATCATGTTTTGTTTTTATGTTTAAAAAATAATCTTATAAGTTCCTTCTAAAGAATGAAAGAAAACTAGATCACAGAAACGAGTGCATTCCAAAAGATAAGTTAGAAGACAGGCAGTATAAATAGCTTTTCAACATTGCAATAAGCCGACCGTGGTTCCTGAAAGCCGAATTTACCTATCTGTTATTGAACCTCGTGACAATTTAATATGTTATTATTTCGTCCATTTGAATGGACGAAATAATGCACCACAATGCAATGCATGGTTGACCACAGCAGTTATAGTATTTTTGTCTCACGAAGCGATGCACGCTTTACTTGTGCTAGGCAAGTGTAGCGTCAGCACATAACACACACACACACACGCACACACGTTTCTGAGAGCTCCTGCGCTTACAGAAGTTACATTTATTTAAAAAACTACTATTTTTAACACGCTTTTATTAGCTTGGTATGTATCTATGAATCTACATATGTAACGGAATTTTTGAATTCGATTTTCATCCTCTTCAAAACGTCTGATTGATTTGAAACTTCGCACACTTATCAAGGACCGATGACAATGCAATAATTCATTCCTGATACCCGGTAGTTTCTTTGTGCCAAGTGCACGTATACAATAAACTTTCCGGAGAGGGAGCCTTAGAAACGGCTACCACATCCATGGAAGGCAGCAGGCGCTCAAATTTCCCATTTCTTACATAAGTTACCGACTTTCAATAAAATATTGTGCACTGTAGTTTTCCAACAAGTTATATCGAATATATTATGTATTTCAATTGTAGCTAAAATCTACAAAATATTCAATTTAACGGTGTACTGATGTAATAATAAATAAAAAACAAAGTGAGCCACGTTTAGAGACATGCATGGTTGAACCGTTGAGATAAGCATGCGACTACTTGTAAGAGTAGTCAGGGAGTTATGTAGGTACGCCATATAACTACTGTTCTTAGCCGTGCATTGAGACAAGCATGGTTTGATCTTTGAGACGAGCATACGACTACTTGTAGGGCTAGTCAGGGAGTTTTGCACATCACATAGTTTATTATCTGTACAGCGCGATGATTAGACACAAACTCACTATAAAACACTTGTTAAAACTATTTTATAAAAAAAAAATGTAACAAATAACATTGATAAAGTTAAATTTCACTTTGACAGAATCATAGTATCTAAAATACAAATGAACTTAGTAGAATAAGTACTTTTAAGTGTGATTCGTTGTAAATCTGCCTACATTCAGAGCGAACGTAAAAAAAAGTCCGGTCATAAAGTCGCATCGCCTTTGTTAGTCGTAAAGCAGTAAGTGATGTGGGATTTTGTTTTCACTACAATTGTATCTTTTTCACCAAAATGGACACGATAAAAATACGAGTAATTATGTCATATAACATTAATTACGTATACGGAGTGAGCTACAAACGAACGCACGACTCGTTATTGGTTTGAACGCTTCCGACATGGAAGTTTTGATCTAAAAAATGAACCCCGTGCTCGTCCGAAAACTAAAGTCAACAACGACGAGTTAAAGGCAACAGTGGAAGCTGACGATACTCAATCTACGGCTGAGTTAGCAGCAGCTTTCAACATTAGCAACAATATTGGTCCATTTGCGTCAAATTGGCAAGGTAAAAAACTTGATGAGTGGGTGCCGCACGAACTGAACGATCGCCAGCGTGACGAACGCGTTGCTTAACAGACACAGGACCGAAGGGATTTTTAACCACATTGTTAGACTCTGGTTCAGTGTCTAGGCAATGCCCCAAACGAAAACTTATCCCTAAAAAGTCATGGTCACTGTTTGGTGGTCTAGTGCCGGTTTAATTCATCTCAGCTTCTTACCAAATGGCACCAGCATTACTGCAGATGTGTACTGTGAGGAACTGGACACAATGATGGAAAGCTCGCTAATCTCTGGCCAGCCTTGGTTAATTGCTCGTCCTCGCTGCTCCTACACGACAACACTCGACCTCATACAGCACAACAGACAGTCTCTAAGCTACAAGAGGCAACTCCCGGTTAGTGTTGGACTATTGCAGGATATGAAAAAAAAGATATTGGGCTATGGGTTTGGGTAACTAAAGTGGACCGGTTATCAAGAACTATGGAAGGACTGTGACCCCGCCTGATCAATGTTTTATATATACGACGAAAGCATTTCAAGCCAGAACTCTGTGTACAATTATATTGGACATTTAAAACTTGAACCCTTCTTGGACCAGTCAAAAAGAAGGTGGACTAGTAGGTATTATCGCACCAGTCAAAGGCAAATAGAACCAGATAATAAATGTCCGTAAATTAGTAACTGAAGAAGAAACTCACCGTATAGAATAAGCGAAAGCCATGACTGCATCAGAAACAAACTGCAGCTGCCTCTCGAACTCCGTGTTGTTGACGCTGAGCCGCTCCTGTCCGGAGCAGGGCCTGGCGAACTGGCCGTTGTAGGGGGTGCGGGGGCTGCCGGGGTAGCGGCACTGGAAGTGGTCCTCCCAGAACTCTGTGGAGAGGAGGTCGGTTTAGGTTTAAAATACATGTTTTTAATGTAGTCAGTTTTATAATATCATTATTTGCACGTTAATTGCTTCAATAAATGATTGATATATTGGGTGCCATCACTTGGATCGATTACAATTTAATTCCGTTCTTTTTTATTCATCAGCTCGTGTTATTTATTTATTAAACTTACACACACTATCTTTATAGGATGCTCCCATTACAATTATAGTGGTTACACAAATAACACCAAATAAATTGAAAAGTCAACTTACGGTTAAAAATCTAAACTTTAAAAATACGAAGCAACACTAAACTCTATAAATTATTATATGTATTATATGTACCAGAATTATATGTACCTACCTACGTTATAATTATCAAACAATTTTTTTTTCTTTTGATGGGCATAGTCAGTCTTAACACGAAATATTAATATAACTAACAAAATTCAACAAAATTCTTGCGAATTCACTCAGATTGCACGAAAATATGTCAATTCTCTCATGCACTTCGTTTAGTACACTCATATTGTGCGGGGAAGGGGTATTTTTTACAGCAGGTTGGTTTTGGCAGCAGGCACGGTCAGCAGTGGCGGTCGCCGCCGCCTCCACACGTACCGGTCTGGCACGCACAGCTTCAGGTGACGCAGCACACCCGGGTTATGAACTACTCCACGCAGGAGCTTTAGTAAAATTCCGGCGCACTCAGTGTAGGATACACAGCGGGTATAAAGGGTAAACGACGTCGAAGGCACGGTTGGCGCAGCGGTTAAGCGATTAACTGATGCGCTGCGTGTCGCGGGATCGATTCCCGCACGAAACAAATATTTGTATGACCTACAAGTAGTTGTTCCGGCTCTGGCTGTTTGTGTATGTGACTTTAAATGTTTGTAAACGCACCCACAATACAGGAGAAATTCCTAGTGTGGGGGCAACGTTATTCTAAATAAAAAAAGAAATAAAAAAAAGAAAACCCCATAAAGTTTAAAATACAAGTGTCTTGTATTCTGTACTCGCTCCAGCATGACATTGTAAGTAAGTGTGTTAAGTTAGTGCTAGTGTAAAAATAGGCAACAGGTTTCCAATTTGTTCTCCTTATTTTATTGGACTATCTGGAGATGTTGTGTTAACAGTGTCACAACAAAAAAAAAAATATTACAAATAAAAATAACCGACTTCCAAAAAATTAAAAAAATACAAAGTGCAAAATAACTTTAAATTCGGAACTCGTTTCTTTTTTTTTTGTAATAAAGTTTTATTCTTCACTTTTTAGTTGTGGTACCTACCCCACATAAATTCGTATACCTTCACTTGCTGAGTAAATAACAGCGACAGGAAGTAAATTATAACACCATCAACATATACTAAGTGAAAAAGATACGTATTATTGAAGCTAACTCAAAAACGAGTCGCCAGAACTTGACCAAATTTATATGGAACCATTCTCTAGGTATATTATTTCAAATGAAAAAATAATTTTTCAAATCAGTTTATTAATGACGGAGTTCTGAGGTAACAAACAAAAAATTAAAAAGATACAACCGAACTGAGAACCTCCTCCTTTTTTAAGTCAGTTAAAAATATTTCCTTTAGTAAACAGGAATACATTGTTCACATGCAAGCACAGTTCAGATTGGAGACACAAAACTTTTTAAATCAAAGTCAGATTTAAAGTCTTTGGTATTCAACTGGTCTGTAAAGTTCCTGCGGTTTCTTTGCCGTCTTCAAAAGAATTGAAAGTTTGCATTGTGTGTATGGAAATCGTTTCTATTCATGAAAACTGAAAGCCATCCTTTTTAGTAAGTCCTGCGACAAGAGATGTCTGGAGATCTTGTTGCTACAGTAAAGGCTTAAAAATGTTCACTCAATCAGGAACATGAATTTTGTAGGAATATGGACGGGCTAATTTGGGTTGTTTTATAAGAAAATAGGAAGAAACTTGTCGATGTTAATTTTTTAAAATTTAGGTATATGCAACTTTTATTTAGTGATAGTTTTTCTTGGTACGGAACGGTAATTGACCACAAAAATTTACATTCGATATTTTTTTAAATTGAGATTACAGAGAGATTCTTTTGAACATCATCTAAAATCCTTATGTGGTAATAAAGAAAAAATTGGAAAACTTAATTGGAAAATATTAAATTAGCAAAGCAGGTACCTACATTATATAATAGAAGTACTGCCCAAAGAGATTACAGCGACTATGTAAATGAGAGGGCTGTCAGTAAAACTGAGGGATCGGGTTCATACTATGCTAATTAGCCCGAGGTTTGGGAGTGATACCACTCTTTATTACATTTTCTGATATTTACACGGTTTGTTTGAAGAGGGATTTAAATTTCATCATAGGGGTTTAGGGCCTCGGTTTTTAAGCAAGTGTTGCGGTTGCAAAATGTGATATGTAGTTATGCGATTTTTTCACTGTTAATTACTTTCTAATTCAACATTTAATTATTGAGTTCAATTAAGAGGCTAAATTAAAATACCTCTATATAATTAAGCACATCATAACCATCCGATGCAAAGTTTTATTATAAACGCAGGAAATTAACACTCAAGTGTCAATTTGGGAGAGGCGTAGCTCCATTGGTATAAATTTAATAAACTTGATTCTTGATGGTAAAAGTATTAAACCTTAACCTATACTTTATGTATAAGTCCAGGTAAATAAGTTTATGTTACGACAGGACAAACTTATATAGACTTCATACCACTACCGCAATCTGGCTCTAGGCAAACAGTACGTGAAATGTGCATTGGTTAGTAGCAGCATTTAGACTGCGTTCTTACATCGTATCTACTAAATCTATTTGCATTGTGAAGATTTATGGCTGCACAAAGCAGACACTGTGTTTAACAAGTAGTGGCACGAAGGCAGATAAGTATAAGTTATAGACTTAAAACCAAGTTTACGGTTTAAAGCATATCCATACGAGCAAGATACGTTTGAGCTAGGAGAGTATTCTAAGGGCGAGTGGCTTGATAATACAAAGAAAGCATAGAACGTCTGACATTTGCATAAATAGCTCGTCATTGGCACAAAATCGTAAAATTTTAAATCAAGCCGGTATTTTCTTCATGTCTGGGATAGTGAGAATATCAAGTAGATTTAGTATGGGATAAAGACGGGCACAAAAGGAGAATGCTGATGGTATTGTTAGGGAAAATTGCAATGTGCTTGATGTGCTTTACTCATAATGGAAGTCAAAGTGATGATTTAATTAATACATTTACTTGCTTTCAAAGATAATAATTGAACGCAAAAGTACTTTATCTGCTCCAAACTCAAATTCACGACTATTCCAAAACAACTTTTCAGTACCTAATGGAAATGATTTGATAAATTCACACCAATTATAACAAAATCAAAGTTTTGCTCGTCTGAAAAGGGCGAAGTTTCATTTGAGTAAAATTCCATTACTGATTTCGTAGATCCACCTTCTAAGCAACGCTTCCTTGTGCCCAAAAACCAAGTTTTGGAGTGTTTTCAACTATTTACAATGTTATAAGCAAGATAAAAGAGAATATCTTGAGATCTGAATAAGTTTGCTGTAAACTTCTCTCTTCCTTATCGGGTAAGCTTTTGGAATTTGAGAATTTATTTATTATAAGTCTTGGATTAGGATTGCATGGAAAACAAAGATTTGATCAGATCCTTTTCAATTTGGAAAATTGGCTTTTTCTTCTGACGTGTCAGAATATGAAGTGGTTATTATTGGGTAGACTCTTTAAAAGATTTTTAAGTTTTTATCAGGTCTTCAGTGCATACAATGACTTTGTCATCACGAATTTTCAGTTATCTAATCACAAATTCGTCAGTTTGAAAATACAATTTTTAATGTCTCTTACCCACAAACCAAGGATTCCTCTTATTATTCTTCACATTCAAGTCCAAGAAGTACTCCTTAAACCCGCTGACATCATTCGCCTGTGGCTGCACACTGATGGTGCCTTCGACAGCTCGCTCATTGCCATCAGAGACCAAAGACCGGGCGCTCCAGCCATCAGAACCGACCCAGCTGAAGGAATGGGTGGCGTTGGCACGTTCTACTGCCCTCATGACACCAGCTACTTCTTGATCTGATGCGAAGATGATGGCACCTGGGATGGAAAAATGACTTATTATTTGTTGCATAAATTCCGTTACTAAAGTCCAAAGAAAGAAAAGAAAAGAAAGAAAATGCGTTTATTGGCATTACAGCAAAATAAATACACCTTAATACTATAAAAACAGAATACAAAAATTATAATGCCAAACCAGATTGCTTCAACTATGTATATTATTATACACACACTATATTCTTATGAAATTACCTGAACTACTCATTGAATGTCACGCCTTTTTACCATGAGGCTAGTATATATGCATATAGATAGATAGAAGTAAGTAATTAAGCTATTAAAGTACGAGTAACTATAACATGGCCTTTGAAACAATTTCCAGTAGGAACTTATACCACATTCTCTTAAAAAAAAAACACAATTAAATTGGATGCCCACGAAGAAAGACTACGCAATCTTGCTTAAAAAGTTTGCGTAAATACTATGAGTAATATGAAAATCGAATCAAATTCATTTAAGACCCCGAAAACCGCTAGGCAACCAACCGAAAAATTTAGCTACGAAACAATGTCAAACAAATGTTAATTTGTTCAGGATCGGAGCTGATTCTATATTGACGTTAAACCCAAAGAACCAAGGCCTATCGTGAACAAACAGAGACGCGTACACCAAACTAATTTATGGGCCTATATGCTGGACTCACACGTAACATTTTCAATGATAATAGAACACCAGAAAATTCTTTGTGTTTGAGAGTGGTAAGTTCGCAAGCAATGGCGCCATAGCACTCGCACTTAATCGTACGACTCATAGTAAAGTTTCTATGTGTGGTAGATATACCTATAGCCCACAGAATTGTCGCGGTCGAAAATTGAACGCAAGTCACGAGCGTCATACCGTCATAACGTCATCGGTATGACGCTCGTGACTTGCGATCTACCTAATACTTTCGTCTTATAACACACATACCTACGTCGTCTTCACACATTAAAATAAGAAAAATAAAAACGTTTATTTTGGAACAATTTAGGTATACATAGATTACAAAAGAAACGACGATAGCTACAAAAGTATAAAACTGTGGCGCAGCTATCAAAGCCCAACTCAATAAACAATGAAGAACATTTGTTCCAGACTATCTTATGTGAAATTGTTTAAAAGTATATTAAGTTTAATAATTACAAAAATATGCACCGGTATGTGTGTGTAAGTTTTTGTCAGATTTATGTTACCACAAGTTGTTCAGTAGCATTATAGGACATAGATTTTAGCCATTCTGTTAATTTTTTCCTCAGTAAATTCCTTGCTAAAGGGTAGACACTAAAGGCTTGGGAAAGGCTCTTATTAATGTTATTGTACAGCTAAGAGCTAATGTAGACAAAGTGTCAACGGACCAACGCTAGCCTGCAGTGCTCAGTCTTGCAAATTGTGTCAGAGTGACGCTTTATTACGAGAAACTGAGGGTCGTAAAGCAAAAGGTTGTGCTTCCTAAGAACAGTATGTAGCACAAACAGCTGTCTTACTGGGAGGACCTCGCAGAGTGAATATAGTTCAGATGTCGGGAATCTAATAGGTTTCTTCGCGAGTACCAACACCGCTCTCTGAGCCCTTTCTAGCCGCAACATGGTTGTATTATGTTTTATAATAAAGAATAGATACAAAATAATGTTAACATTTTAAAAGAGTAAGTGTGGATTATCTTACCCATTCTTCGCCATACGTAACTTTTTGGAATAGGCAACTAGAAACAATTGTTTTTTTTTTTGTAATTCTTGACGTTCAAAAGTGCCTTTTGTAATATTTACCAATATTTTCGAATGCTAATCAAATGGTTTATGCGCCCTTGTGGAGCAGGACCAGCGCCGAGCCAAGCATTTTTGTCAGTGATGTAGTCCCCCAACTTATAATATGCTTGGCTGTATAGTGTGCGTTTTATACAAGATTTAAATTTCATTTCATTGAGTTGGAGTATAAAGGGAGGTATTTTATTGTAACATTTTAAACAGTACCCCATGAAGGATGAGTATACTTTAGCCAGTCTGAAACCTGGTTGAACTAACTGGTCCCCAGTTCTTGTTCTATAGTTGTGTCTTTCACCTTTTATACTGAAAAGATTTAAATTTTTCCTTACGTACATGATGTTTTCATAAATATATTGACAAGGTACCGTCATGATGTTAATGTCTTTAAACAGTTACCTTAAAGAATCGCGCCTGCGGAGGTCATATATTGCTCTGATGGCTCTTTTCTGCAGAATAAAATACATTCAATACCAGCAGCCCGTCCCCATAATAAAATACCGTAAGACATGATACTATGAAAATAACTAAAACAGACTAGTCTCGCGGTATCTACATTAGTGAATTGACGGATTATATGCTGAGCTTAGCCATCTTGCAAGAGATGTTAAATGAGGACCCCATTGCAGCCTTGAGTCGAGCGTGATCCCCAGGAAAACAGTTTTGTCTTCGAATTCTAGTTTCTCTTAATCAATGTCATAATCAATACTTTTGACATTCGGTAAAGCAAATCTTATGCATTTAGTTTTTTTTCACATTTAATACTAAATTATTAGCAGTGAACCAATTGTGTACCTGCAGTAGGGTATTATTTACGTCGTCAAGATTTGACGCACGTCTATTAATTTAAAAAATTAAGGAAGTATTGTCAGCAAATAACACCGATTGAGGTTGGGTTTTAAAAAAATGGGGTAGATCATTAATACATACTAAAAAGAGGAAAGGGCCTAATATCGAGCCTTGTGGAACACCTATTTTTACTTTTAAATTAGGTGAATTAACTGACTTCTTGCTGTATATCATTTAAATAAGATTTTACTTAACTGAGCGCGTGTTTACCTAGTCCGTAATGCTCAAGTTTTAATAGCAAGGTGTCATGATCAACGCAGTCAAACGCCTTGGAGAGGTCACAAAAGATTCCTATGACATGTTGGTCCTCCTCCCACGCTGTAAATATGCGTTTTAATAAAGTGCCACCGGAGTCAGTCATACAACGTTCTTTGGTGAAACCATATTGCCGATCGTGTATGATTTTGTTGGTGTTAAAATGATTAAGCATTTGATTGAGCATTACCTTTTCGAACACCTTGCTGAATACCGGCAACACAGATACTGGACTATAATTGTTGGTGTCTTTCCTGTCCCCAGATTTAAAAAGTGGTATAACCTTACTGTATTTCTTTAAATCCAGGAAAACTCCTTGATCTACACACAAATGAATTATTAGAGCTAAGTATGGTGCTATAGTGTCCATGGAGTTTCTTGCCCGTTTTTTTCCATAGGTACCTACTACGCTTTGGAATGGGCAGCTAGCTTCATATTTCTGATTAACCGACCACTTGACTTGACCAGACATTCCCCATAGATCTTCGGTCAAATTGATTTTTATTTGCCGAAAAGCTTTTTTATCTATCATAGGGTTTATATGTTTAAATTGAAATTCAACCGGGCAGCCTAGAACGTTCGCTCTTAATAAATAAATTGAGACATCGGGTGAGGAATTTACAGCTTCCGTCGTTTTAGATGGTATATTAGTAAATAAATTTACAAATTCTTGAGCTACTTCTAAGTTAGAGCTTGCCACGTGAAGTTTCCAATGTATAATCAGTGCTTCGTATTTTTTTCCTACCAGTTTCGTTATTTATAACTTTCCAAACGGCTTTATTTTATTTCTGCTGATTTTATCATGTTACTAATATTAGCTTTAGCAATCTTGCAGATATTCCAAAAAAGTTTGGATTATGTAGCAACATACTTGTTGCAGTTTTGAGTGTTAATGTAGGGCTTCAGGCCATACAGCTCGAACAGTCTTTCCCTACTTATCCTAATACCTCTAGTTGCCCAGTCACTAAACATAAAATTAGGGCAAATATATTTAGTTTTCTTTTCAAAAGTTTTATTGAATTCATCGCGCACTGACATACTGTAAATGTTTGTATAGTCTTCGATTGCGGCGATAGTCTTCCACAGCACACCGATATTTCTGTGCTTTTAATGCCATTGCAAACTGGTAAATTTGAGACAAGCCTCACACAGCCGGAAATCCGAGGGGATGCGGCATTTTATTTAACAGTAGCAGGTAATGTAATCCATCCGATATTTGGATTATGAGAATTATAATGATTGGGATGTTTCGGATTTTAGTGCTGTTGTGTATATAAAATATATATATATATATATAAATCCAGGAACAGTTTTGGCAACCATTCATTTTGCAACCTTCTGGCAACCACGAGTTACAGCAGACTTAGGGCTTTAAAAGCTGTGAATATTAACTTACTACAAGCTATAATACTGAGACTATTACTTAAAATTGACCTTGTTGCAATATCCTCCAAAATAAATTTATACGGGTACATATATTTTTCGCAATACTTTTGACAACCAATCCATATTGTTATACTTACTCCGTCCATGTATATTGATGTATATTTATAGTTATTTTAAAAGAGATAAGCCTACCGTTCTTACTTACATAAATACTACTTCCGTATTTTCAAGTATATTGTCAACTAATTCCTAAGTACTTTGGGCATCCTACCATTAACGAGTACTTTTAACGCCCTATTATACTAACCGTATATTAACGTTTAATTAGCTAGCAAACATGCTACCTTTCAGTCGGACTGTAATATGGAATCCGGAAAGTACCATCAAGCTCAAAAATATTAACCGAATCAGTAACAATATGTTATTCACATTTCATCTTCTCACATTTCATCGCCAAAACGAAAAAATGCGAACAATAGAGTTCATCCCGCCATAATCCTCATCTTAAACATCATCATGAAAATCAATTTTAACAATGCCAAAAAATAGTCCACATATAGTCATAATTAGTCCACATTGTAGAAAAAATAGTCCTACTCTAGTGTGATTTTTGAGATGAGGATTATGGCGGGATGAACACGAAAAATAAACCCTTTGCACATTAATTCACAGTTAATATAAGGTACAGTCAGTCCGTCTGTCAAATGCTGAAGTATATCTGTTACGCACAATCCCCGAAATCGCCCATTGGCCGGAAAAAAGGCACGCTTCGCGGATTGGCAAATGCAAAACGCGCAATCCCCGAAATGTTCTTTCGTTTTGGCCATTGAGCGTTTTACAACAGTTTGAAACAACCATTTCGCGGACTGGCAAACACGAAAAAGCCAATTGCCGAATTCGGGGTTTGGCAAGTATGTAAAACGACCAATCCGCGGAGTGGTATTGACGAAATGCCAGACCGCGAAGTGAGCAGTTTTTGATTCAACCACACCGCGAAATGGCATGACAGTAATGCTAGAACCCGAAATGAACAACCTCAACGCGACGTACGTTAAAATATGGCTGCATTCCACCAGAAGAAGAAGATTATGAATCAATAAGAAAGGAAAAAGGAATAAAAAGATCATCATTAATTAAAACAGTTTTATTAATCTCAGTAAGTGAAAAGAAAAATTCAAAAAACAGCATATTCTTACATTTGGTAACTAACTGAATTATAAAATAATATTTGGAACGTTACCGCCACAATATAAAGAAATTACCTGCCTCAAAAATAATAGGATAAAAAGTTATAAAGAGGACAAAAGATAAAAATTAAACTTTCGTCTCTTGTGTCTTTTAATTTAATATTTATAAACCACGGATAATCACATTGGTACAGATTCGAACCAATTTAACTCAAATAAAACTAATAACATAAACAAAAACATGAACCTCAATTTGTCATGCATGGTAGACTAAAATCTTCAGTACCTATTGGTATAGATCTTATACTTCACGAGCGCGGTCGGCCCTTGGTTGTGTTTAGACGTGTACTGTACAGTGTGCGCGCGGGGCGTATGCAGGCACGCGCACTATCACACCATGCATGTACACGTCTAAACACAACCAAGGGCCGACCGCGCTCGTGAAGTAAAAGATCTATATTAATGTGGGTTTGAAAAAAATCACAACACGCTCAGAAAAAATATCAATTTGGAATTATTTATCTAGTGAATATATTATGTAACTGTTATTGACAAACAAACATTTTCTAAGTTCTGTAAATATATAAAAAGGTATGTATTTATAAGTTTTAACCTTCAATATGGTTTTATTTTTAAGTTAAACTAGGAACAGAGCAAATTTGGTGAAATTATGTATAAGGGTTCTTTGTTTTTTACTACTGAACCCATAAAATACGCAAACATAACATCTACCATCTGCACAAACTAGACCGTGTTGAAATAAGAATATCATTTTATGAAAAAGTCAAAGATAACTTTTAAATATCCATAAAATTAATAACTCCTTTGACCCTATGGTGACGTCACGTTCTTACAAATTCCTAATAACTAAGAAAATAAACAGAACAAAAACAATGCTATGAATAATATGATTTAAAAAG
This sequence comes from Brachylomia viminalis, assembly GCA_937001585.2. NCBI lineage: Eukaryota > Metazoa > Arthropoda > Insecta > Lepidoptera > Noctuidae > Brachylomia > Brachylomia viminalis. Next base: position 2,557,572 of record OW443303.2, on the reverse strand, counting down.
AAACTATTTTGTGGTACTTAATCATTTACCTAAGTACTTTTGTTTCAGACTGTACTTTTTCAAACAAGTTTACCTGTAATTCTAATGTACTATCCGTTTACTAGAAGTTTGCCATCCGTGACCGTTAGAAATTTAAAAAGTACAGTTGACATAAAAAGGTGTAATTTTAAGTTTTTGGTCTGAGGGTGTAAAATGGTGACAATGTTTCATAGGTATTTCGTTTATAACATCCGTCATTTCTCAGTTATGAAAACAAAAACTCTTAATAAATTATCTATTAAACGTTTATTTTTTCATCTAATAATGTCAATGTTTTAAAGATCTTTAAAGGATATTTGCAACAAATCTTAAATGAATCGTCATAGAAGATATCATAAAGAAAGAAGATACAAAGATACTTCATAATATTCGCTGTGATAAACTTTCCTTTTCGACCCACATTATTTATTGAAATTTTAATTTGCTTGCTGTCGATACAGCGCGGGTGAGCGCAGGTGGGTGGTGAGACGAAGCGGGAGCGGGAAAAATGGCAAACTTCTAGTAAACGGATAGTAAATTATACTTATCTGGTTACATTCAGTAACAATTTTTTACGCTGACTGTACCACATCTACCAAAACATGAAAATTGTCTTTACTATCCGTTCACTAGAAGTTTGCCATCCGTGACCGTTACAAATTTAAAAAGTACAGTTGACATAAAAAGATGTAATGTTAAGTTTTTGGTCTGAGGGTGTAAAATGGTGACAATGTTTCATAGGTATTTCGTTTATAACATTCGTCATTTCTCAGTTATGAAAACAAAAACTCTTAATAAATTATCTAATAAACGTTCATCTAAATTTTTCATCTAATAATGTCAATGTTTTAAGGATCTTTAAAGGATATTTGCAACAAATCTTAAATGAATCGTCATAGATGATATCATAAAGAAAGAAGATACAAAGATACTTCATAAAATCCGCTGTGATAAACTTTCCTTTTCGACTTACATTATTTATTGAAATTTGAATTTGCTTGCTGTTGGTACAGCGCGGGTGAGCGCGGGTGGGTGGTGAGACGAAGCGGGAGCGGGAAAAATGGCAAACTTCTAGTAAACGGATAGTACAAGTTTTTCAAAATAATAGTTGCGTATCTGACATAACCTACCTATCTAGCGTAACCTACTCTTGGTTTGGTAATTTTGTTAGTATAATATACATACTTTAATAATAAACACTAAAGAACAATCTGACAAAATGATTTCCTAATTTGTGTGCCCCAAGTGAATTGAAATCGAACCCACTAAGTACCTCCGAGATTCTAAACGATAGAAGTTGAAGATAAGATAAGAGAAGAATAAGAAGAAGATACACACAACACTTCAACTCTTTCACTTTAATTCACTAACTTATTATCATGAAAAGTAAACAAACGATTTTTTATACCGGCCGGTCAACGATCTATCTGTCTGTGCTGTAATTGATTTGCGTTGCGAAGCGAAAACAATAACAGTGGCAACGTCGCGCCGTCAAGGGCACGAGTTGGCAACATGCGGTGAAAGAAATCGGTAGCAAAATGATCGGGAAAATAAAAGTGAATATACAGTGCCCAGTATATAGGCCCTCTAGCGGCATCACCGTGAACTAAAATATTCATTTTCATACGCATCCGAGGCAATTCGGTGTCCAGCACAAAAATTGATATGGTCTCCCTAGTGCCATCTATGATCAAATAGTGTAAAAATTCAAGAAAATTAATCTGACGTCCGAATATCGGACGTCAAAAGTCGGTGGTCGCCACTTTAAATGCAAATAGTGCCATGTTGGACGTCAGATAGGTTCCAGGATCTTCTTTACTTCAGACCTTCATCCATATGATGTTAGTAATACACACTACTTATATGGTATGTCGGTAACAAGTGATATACAACATTTTAGTTCATATATCTGTTGCACTCACCTGGCGCACTGGGTCCATGTAAATGTACCCAATGCGCCATGATGGCGCAACATGGCTTATTACTGATGACCGTCAGAATGCCTTTGACACCCGCACACACTCTGCGCGTCATGGACGCAATCCTTTTTCGCAGGATTGTATTGAAACCATCAGTATGTGTTTCGGCAAACATTGGAAGCATCAGCCTGGAAGCCCCAACAACATTCTGAAGGCATTATTATATTGAACTCTGTAGGCGTTGTATGCTCTTTGAGTATATCGAACCCTCAGAGTGCACGTGTAGGTACAACTATTGGCAAAACGCCTTTAAAACAGTATAAATTAAAACAAAAATACATTTTCAAGGTACCTATCTGTGAAAAGTTAATTTATGATAATTCAATAAAGTTATTTGTACTTATTTGATTTTTGTTACTAGGTATTGACCTAACCATCTCTTTTATTAACCGTAGTAAAGTAGGTTCACTAAAAAAAATAGAATGGTTATGAATTTGGCAGGCTTGTACTTTGTATTTATGTGAAACAGCGCCTAGACACGGCAGTGCTTCTAAAATTCGCGACGCCGAAAGTTCGTTGAACGCACAACTTCGGTCACGGACCATCTTCGAAGCGTCGAACGTGTCTATACTTCATAAGTATATAATAAATACTCTGTGGTCTATACGTCGTAAGTATCGTAGTACAACGTAGACAGAGAAAACTATAGTACAAGAGTACAAGTAAACGGTGACAGGCTAGGTTTCTATGGAAAGCGTAGGCAATGCCGCCTCTGTGGTTCCACTGTATAGATTCCAATAAATGAGGTTATAAATGAAGTCAAAGGAAATTCAATATGGCCCAAGATAGTAAAAGAAACGGTAAGTAAAAGCAAAGCGTGTGAAGGGTATTAAGCATGAAATTTGCAAAATACCCTTCAGATGCTTTACTTTTACTATCTTGGGCCATTTTTATATAACAGAATAAACAAAACTATCCCTGTAAATCCTCCTTACGAAATGTGTAAAAAACAGATAACACGCTTTCCAACCAGTTTAAACTACGACGACACTAAATATCTGCTTACTTCTCAATCGTAGTGATTATTCTAACACTCGGTATCTAAACTTAACCTCTTTTCCTTCCGTTTACACACATACAACACACCTACATCACAAAAGACTAACACACAACAGATACATCACAGATCATACACACGCCACACCTACTTCACAAAACGCACACACATACTAACACTAAACTTAGTTTAAATTAACATAATTACGTTTTGCAGTTTTTGCACCTTATACTCTTATGCAGTCTCTAGTTAATTTTTATATTAATTTTTTGCCTCTTTCTGTGGGAACCTGGGCTGGCAAACCTTACTATAGCATGCAACCTAGCTAGGACGCCATATTCAATTCTGCCAATTGTTACTCTAATAACTGTAAACTAATATTTATTGTAACAGACTACCACATTTTTTTTAAATATTTTTTTTTTATTATTAATATGGCGGACGCTATATTTTTGTGTTCATTATTTTCCTTTATTCGGGTTTTCGTATTTCTTTTGTTTGTTTTCCTGGGAATGAAAGTACTATTGATATATTTTGTTATTATAGTACTACTTTAAAGTTGGCCCTCATGAAATAATAGATTAATCTATCTGATGCTTGAGTACGATAGTGAGACTATTATAGACATTGATAAAATAATAGGTTCATTGTTTCTATTAGTGTATTTAGTACGGCTTCTTCTTTTGTTAGGCATGTTTTAACTTTAAGCTCTCTAATTGATCTGTGACGAATGAAATATGGCCAATGTCATCTTGTATCGTAAGTATTTAGGGGTCACAAAAATCAGTCCACAAAAGGACGTATCTATTAACTAAAAGTTCTCTTAAAGCAACCCAAAAGCGCAACCAACAAAGGCTTTATCTCGTCTCCATGAGCTGACAATCTCGAGCCACTCGAGCTAATACCAGCACCGCTTGAGCTAGACGAGAGGTCTCCATAACGATAGGATATGTAGCTGTCGAGTGCTCGAACGTGAGGGATGTAGCAGAATCTTTATTAGTAGGGAGACTGTTCTTATTAATTGCCACGGCTTTGAGGTCTATTTAAAATTAAGTGTCTATACTGGTACCACAATTCAGGCAATATAAAATTGATATGCGTAATTCAAAATAAAAATCAAAATCAAAAGTCATTTATTCAAATTAGGCTGAGAATCAGCACTTTTTGAACGTAAAAATCACATAAGACAGTCCCCCCAAAACGCCCACCCTTCACCACTTCCTAGTGCTTTAGCTGAGAAAAAGAAGTGGCGGAACAAACTCCCCAGCAGCACTGCTGTCTGTTCAGTTAGAAGAACTGGATTCTATATAGTAATAAGTAATTAACATTACGAAACACAAAAATATTAAAATTATTTGCCATAATTATGTCAGCTAGCACACGCCAATATTTAAAACTATACTCAAGCAGAAATAAATAAATTAAAAAACAAAAACGCAAACAGAACTTAATACATAATAAAAAGCCTCCTGGCATAAAGGGCGTGCCCGCTTACATATGCAATGCTCCATTATGTTTATATGTATATAGCTGTAACTTGTAGCCACAAATGATAAACTAGGGCCTTCGAAGTAAAATAAAGAAACATTAATTACTAATAACAATAACAAAACCATAGTCAGCAAGTCAGCAGTCACCATAGTCAGCAATAAAAATAATATGTAGTCTTGCTTACGATCTTCGCAATTTGTAAACAGCTCCCTTCAGTTAATTCAAAACTGTATGGGCATGGGACACACAACCGACATTGGTAGAAAAATCGGAAGTCAAGCAGAGTCACTGACAATTGCATAGGATGTCTCATTCAGGAACTACATACCACATAGTTATTATCCTAACTTGTATCTTAGTGAAAGTTATGAATGTAAAAGGAACATTAAAATTAATCGTAAAAGTATGAAAGACCTTTTATATTTATAATAGATAAGTGCCTAAATTATGTCCTCTTATTTACTTTTTACATAACATACTAAAGAAGTTCTTGTTCTAGTTACTTTTCACGTTCCAAAAAAGACGTGTTTTCCTTTCTAGCAACAAAGAAGTAAGATAATATAAAGAATACTCAGTTGTAATTCTTGAGTAGAGGGGGCGACAACCGGCGTCATTTATAAAGCTAATTCCTTAGAATTTAACCGAATAATACTGAATGTTAAACGAAGTTTGGGACTGTTTAGTACCAGGATATCATTCACAGTAGAATGTTCTAGACTCGATTGAATAGGTAACTTCGGTCACTTCTACTCCATATTTTTTTTCATCATCTCCATTAAAGAATCCTGCGGAGCCTGGGAGAGGCAAATATCCAGCAGTGGACTGTGATAGGGTGAGATAGACAATAAGAAGAACGCGCGTGACAACGCACCGTAGTAAACATTAGCTCCCTGTACAAAATTATTTTAAAATAGTAAAACTCATTTTTATCAAGCTTTAGTGAAGAATATGATTCAGTGTTGCGGGACTCCCAATAATGTTTGTGATCCAAAACTTCTATTTTTTAATACTAGAAATAATAATAATATCAAATGAAATCTAACAGCTGAATCTGTGAAGTTTTCTATAATATTGTAACACCACAGCATATTTTAATACCCATGAAGAAATCAGCAAAAAAGTTCAAGGAAATAACATGAACAAGTGAGTGTATTTTTAAATAAATCCGTTGAACAAAATAAAACACGGATACATTTTGATTCAAAACTGACTTTTGGATCACATTATGATAACTTATTGTTGGGGTTTCTGCGTCAGGTCGTTTTAATAGTATTGCAATGGGAAACACGTTTTGAAATATGCGGTATTATGATAAAACAATATAACCTGAAATTATTCTGTCTTTATAGAACACCAGATTCCACCAGATTATTATTGGCACGTGTTTCTCACTGATTAAAATTAAGATGAACAATTTATAGCTCTCTTAACCCAAAATGCGTAACTAAAGGTCTAAAAAAGTAATTTATAACAAAGAGAAAACTACAAGAAATCTAAAATAAAAATACCCACACAAACAATGCGCTATAAAAAATTCTATGCCACATAAAAACAATAAAAATAAAAACTTTCAAAACAATAACAAACAATTAGTTTAAAAGCTCAAGTGTCTCATACAAAAGGCAACGAAACCTTTTCAAAGGGCATGTAAATATATCTATGTGTTCGAAAGTTTCATTGTAGGTTGCTGCCATTCGCCGAATTGGTGAACTTAGCCCAGTGTTAGATCGGCAGGTAGCTACTGCAAAGAGTTTGGCTGCACGCACCCGCCGTCTATGGACTGTTCTGGGGACTGCATAGCACAATACATTATTTAGGTCATTACAATCAAAATTGCAATTAACAAAATAATTTTAAGCGTAAAATGTAAAACACATGTATTATAATTATTATGACTTCTACATAATGACATTACTTAAATACTTTCATTATTCTTGCTATTTATTTTATTTTTTATTGACGTGACGTCATTTTTTTATCGATCGGTATTTTTAATATAAATCTTAAAAATTATTTTAAATGATTACAATGGCATTTAATTTTAATATTATTGACTGCATTGTAATTTAAACTTATATTATGAAATTATTATTAGTATTTATATGTTATTGCTAATTACTAAATGTGTACTGCATGCTATAAATATAACTAAGATGTAAAATCTAAATATTTGCACGGCTGAAATGTCGATTATAGTCAAACCCATTGATCTTAAGAGCTTATGTTAGCTACCTATATTCATTCATTCGTTTATAGAAAAAAATTTCCCTGGCTTCTCAGTTAACATCATAAGTCAGAACCAAACTACTGTAAGATACCTATTGGTTATGATAAGGTAGTGACTTTACCAAACAATGTAAATAGTGTCCTCGCAAAAGTAGTTAACCGGTTTAATGTTAATAACCTTCTTCATAACGAGAAAAAAACTAAATGTATCAAGTTTACGATACCTCATGTTAGACAACTAGAAACAAGTGTTCTCATAAAGGGTGAAGAGTTGAATCCCGAAAATACCACAGTATTCTTAGGCATAACTTTGGATTCCAAGCTGCAATGGACAAATCAACAATAATAATAATAAACAACAATAATATAATTTCCATATAGACAAATTGTCAAAAAAAGCTTCCTAGTTCTGCAGCACACGCCGTCAGAAAAACTCGTGATTTCATTGATTTAGAGACAGCCCGTTTACTATTACTCTAGTTATTTTCATATTGTAATGGCGTACTGTATTCTGTTGTGGGGAAATGCTGCCGATATTCAGACAATTTTTGTTTTACAAAAAAGGGCAATTCGTTCAATTTTTAAATTAAGTCCCAGACACTCCTCAGGGACAAATTTAAGGAGATTAATATAATGACTGTGCCTTCTTAGTATATTTATGAAAATCTTTTGTATGCACATAAAAATATAAATCTGTTTAAAAAATATAGTGATATCCATAATATAAATACTAGGAACAAACACAAATTTGTTGTCCCTACAACCAGGCTCAAGAAAATAGGTGGCTCGTTTAGATGCCAATGTATACGCTTTTAGAATAAACTTCCTAGCCACATTCAAGAACTAAGCCTTAATAAATTTAAATCTTTTATAAAGAGGAAACTATGCCAGAAAGCCTAATAAACTGTCAAAGACTATATTGAGGACAAAAAGGCTTGGGATTGAGCTGCTCCAATAAATTTACACGGGAATGTTGATTTATTTTATTTTGTTGACTATTTTACTTTTAATCTTTGCTTTATGTACCTCTACCTTTTAAAGGATCTACTCTTTATCTCTCAAATTAAACGAAGATTGTTATGATATAAACAGATTTATTTCCTGACACAACTTTTAGGTTCAATCGTCGAACAAGGAATGACTCCATTTTACCTCGCTTTCAAACGTCAAAACTTTATACAGTGTTGCCATCAAAAATAATTGAGTCTAATTCGATACACATAAATAATCGTTAAAATAATTAACTAGTATATTAATAATAAATACTGTTTTAATATTTACTAATTTTAATACCAAATATTAAAATTAGTAAATATCACAATGTATGCATGGTTCTCTATATTAGTTCTATATAGTATTTTATAAAAATACCCACATCTTGGCTTATTAACCTTACAACTCGGCCATACTGTGTAAGTGAGTCCTCTCACTTAGTGTATAAAAATGTAGAAAGAAAAAAATATAAAGGTACTTATTATCTTGATTACAATTACATTATCATTCATGCTTCTAAATCTAATTTCATTCTTCAATAATTCATTGTACAATTTTAATTTACTTTATAGTTTAACTAAGGTACAACATCTTATAACAATGTATATTTGTCACAGTAATTCTCATCACAATCAAAGTTTAGAAATTTCTTTAACTCATATTATGAGTTTACTCCAATTTAGCTTATTGTTTTTATATAGATCACAAATCAAATTTACTTTTAGTTGAACTAAGATACTACATTCTTATCACAATCTCACAAATTCTCATTACAATTTAACTCATGAATCTAGGTCTGCATTCTCATTCATTGTCTCTTGCACAATATGTCATGATCTTTGGTCAACTGTGCGGCACCGTTATCTTGGTACCATTCAAAATCTGCACTGACCTCTATGACAAATTGTGCTCACATCATTTAATCTTACTCACTATCTTGCAATCATATGTGCGACATCGATTCCTCAATGCCATTCATATCTGCACGGATTGCTCATGTATACATAGATATAATATACTCTTAATAATGACACGCAATCTCTACTCATCATATCATCAGGGAAATTGATTAATCAATGTAAACTAGCATGTTATTAGTACCTACAGAATTTAATAATTATTGTTCTCACCTACTATGTAAAATAATAGATCATTCTTTGTCTGCCTCTATATCTGTATCCTCACTCTGATCACTGTCAGTGTTTTCACTGCTGTAACCTTTAAAGTTTAACCAGAGATGGATTTTATCTAATGCAACCACATTTTCATACCTCTTGTTACCTTTTCTTGTTAAAGGGGTATCTTCGACGAGAAATCTGTCATTAGGTAATATTTTGAGGATTCTATAGGGGCCTTGGAATTTGGGAACGAGTTTATGTGATTTTCCTACATGATCTTTGTCTATTACGGTCCTTTCTACCCTGACTAAATCACCTACATTATATTTTGCCTGAACCTTTCTATGCTTATCAAACTGCTTTTTAGCATAATCCTGTTGTTTTTCTATCCTTTCCCTAGCCTTGGACCTTACTTTTTCTAACGCATCACCATCGATTCGTTCAGTTGTTTCGGCAATTACGTCAGTTAATACATTTTCAGACGCATTCGTCAATCTGCAACCGAATAACAACTCAGAGGGACTCTTCCCTGTCGTCTTATTAATAGTGGTATTAATACCTAACTGTACGTCACCAATGTAATCGTCCCATAAATTGTCATTTCCACCATGACATTTTGTACTCAAAGCATCAATTATGGTTCGGTTAAACCTTTCGACCTGTCCATTCGCTCTTGGAGTAGCTACAGCATTCAAAATGTGCTTTATTTTTAAATGGTCCATAAAATTCTTAAATTTTGCACTTGTGAAACAAGATCCGCGATCCGTTATAAGGCGAGAAGGAACGCCGAAATAACTAAAATGTTCCTTAAATGACTTGATTGCCGTAGTCGTCTTGGTATCTTTCACAGCACGTATATTAATAAATTTTGTAAAGGCATCTATAATAACAAGCAAATACATATTGCCTCTCTTAGAGCGAATGAACGGGCCCAAATGATCGGCATGAAGTGTATGGAACGGTTTCTCTAACTTAGGTATGGGATGAAGCACCCCCTCTTTGGGGCCGCCAGGGGCCTTATGATGCGCACACTCCAAACAAGCTGAGACATATTTCTTAGTGAACCTACGCATTTTTGGGAACCAGAATGTGCTTCTGATACGATTCAAAGTTTTTTCGAAGCCAAAATGCCCAACTTCATCATGGTTCATGCGCAACACTTGCCACCTACAACCCCTCGGAACTACCCATCGCAATCCTTCGTCTAAAATTTTATACACATAACTACCTTTCAACAAATAATTCTTACGGACGTCAGCTACAAACTTTGTCTTGTCGTCTTCTAAGATGTCTCTTATACGTTTTATCTCACTATCATCACCTTGTACAGTAGCGATCCAGTCACGAACGTCTACGTGTAAAACATCTAAAACACGCTCCGTGTCCACATCGGTTGGTTCACTGACAGGAGCACGACTGAGAGCATCTACGTGAGCCATACGTGAACCGGGTCTGTACTCAATTTCGCAGTCATACTCCTGAAACTGGATCCACCAGCGAGAAATTCGTGGTACAAGATCCCTCTTAGTTAAGGTAGTACGAAGTGCGTTACAGTCGGTGACTATTTTAAACCTTAGCCCCAACAAATAGACTCGGAAACGATTTAAAGATGCGACAACCGCTAAAGTTTCCAACTCAAAAGAGTGAAATTTTTGCTCATCTACTGTAGTTTTACGACTGTAATACGCCACTGGTCTAAGTAAACCGTCTATGCCTCTCTGTAGGAGAATTCCTGCAATACCTAACTTCGAAGCGTCCGTATGAATTTCGGTTTCTAAATGGGGGTCGTATAAAGCTAATATAGGGCGTTCAACTAATTTTTCCTTCAACTTTCTAAATGACTCCGCCTCGTTCGCTGTCCATTTCCATTCGAATTTAGATTTTAAGAGGTCTGTCAGTGGACGAGCAATAAGGGCGAAGTCCTTTACAAACCTCCGGAAAAAGCTAGTTAAGCCGATGAATCGTCTGACGTCATGAACGTTTCGCGGAATTGGGAAGTTTTCTATAGCTAAAGTTTTGCGCTTTCCTGGGCGTATGCCCTTACCACTTACATGAAATCCTAAGAACTCTAGCTCGGTACAGAAAAAACTACACTTGTTTATCTTAAGTGTAAGACCTGCGTCTTTTATAAGTTGAAGTACCTCCTGTAGCCGTCTCATTCCTTGATCAAAAGAGCTTGAAGGTATCAATACGTCATCCATATAAACGATCGTATAAGAGACTTTCGACAGTACTTTATTCATTGCTCGTTGAAAATAGAAGGAGCATTGGCCAAACCGAATGGCATGCGTTTAAACTGATATTGCCCATCGGGAGTCACAAATGCAGTCTTATCTTGAGATTTTGCCTCTACTGGAATCTGATAGTAGCCAGATGCAAGGTCTAAACTTACAAATAAAGAATTACCAGCTAGCCTGTCAAGTTGATCATCAATCAGGGGTAACGGATAGTGTTCCCTTTTTGTTTTATTATTTAATGCCCGATAATCGACACATAACCTGCTATCGCCGGTCTTTTTCTTTACCAGTAACACTGGACTAGCGTAAGGCGAGTTTGACTCGCATACTATGCCAGCATCGATCATTTCCCTTACCATAGATTGAACCTGTCTACGCTCCGGAAAGGAGAGCCTATACGGGCGATAAACTACTGGTTGTGAATCACTTAGTTCAATTTCCATTTGAACTACATTAGTCAACCCCAGGTCTTTTAGGTTATCCGAGAAACACGTTTCGTAACTTTTAAGCAGCTCTTTTAATTTATTGACCTCATCTCCGCTAAGTTGTTTGCCATAATTAAAAGCGGAACTAGTCTCAGCATTCTCAAGATCTAATAAATTTACACTCAAATAATCTTTGGTACAAGGAGCTCGTGTAATAAGCGTATCCTTATCTAAACAAACCGTATTATCACTAAGGTTTTGAACCAGTATCCTAACCTCTCCATTTTCTATTTCGTATTCACCCGGCATTAAATAATATTCGTTCTGTGGAATGCCGCGTAAGGAACCACTGACGTGAACTACACCCGAATATTTATTTGTGGAACTACACGGTAACGGATACATTTCCTTAGGGGGTATTACAGTACTGGTTTTCAAACTTAATTGTAATTTTACTGAATTGTCACGAGTAAATATTAATGAATGCGTAGTTTTTGTAATGACTATACCTGGTTTTTCTGTGAAACTGTGTCCAATTAAAACTGAATATTTAATAGCACTATCATCAACAACGTACGCGTTAACCTTCTCCACAATGCCTTGAATTTCAATAATGACACTTGCTTCACCTAGTGGTACTACAATATTCTCACCTATACCCCTCATAGTCGGTAAGTTGCTATCGGTCCACATGATTCCCCTCCTTACAGCCTCACTATAGCGAATTAGCGTACACTGGCTACCCAGATCCACGTAACCTTGAATAACCTCACCGTTGAGTTTCAAATGCATTAAATATTTATTTTCATTATAATTATTTGTTTCAATACGCAACACGTCTTTTTCCTTCGGTTTATCAATTTTATTAGCTTGATCAGAGGGTAATCTGGGACAATTAATTGACAAATGACCTAATTTGGAACAAACATTACACTTCAATATCTTTTTTGTACATTTAGAACTGTAATGCCCAGGTTCATTGCAATTAAAGCATATAATTGACACATTATTGTGTGACTTCGAAGCCTTAGTTTCAGTGCCACTAGCCGTCTGCCTAACAGTATTACTGGATGAGGGAGTAGTGTTATTACGCTTATCATAATTGCCCTTTGACCTATCTGGTTCACGAAGCTGTTGCTTGATCGATTGAAAATACGTGAGGACCTGCTCGGGCTCCTGGCATTTTGCTGCTTTCGCGCCTAATCTCAACGACCGATCCTCAATCCCATAAAGTAGGCAATCTACCGCACGTTTACCATGTATTTCGCATCGATTAAGTAGATTAATTTTTCCATAATAATAATGTTCTAAGCAATCGTTAAATTTTACGCGTTTTGACAACATCTCGGTAAGTAATTCGGCATAGTCTTCGCTACTCGGAAATGATTGCTCCAGTTTGCCCTTCCACTCAGACCATGAATAGGACATAGATGGAAGGGCCTGATACCAGGATTTTGCAATGCCTGACAGTTTAGGCAAAGCGTAATGTATAATCTGGTCGTCACCCCAACCGTAAAGCCTCGCACATTCCTCAACTTTATTTATCCACATAACTATAGTCTGACTCTTAACCATAGGGTCGAAATCTGGAATCACATTCCCTAGCATGGGAAATTTGTTACTTTGAGGGCGACTATTGGTTAAAGCTTCCACTAGAGTAGCAAAAAACGCTTGGGTGTCAGTATTAACAATATTGGGGGTACTCACGTGAACAGGAAGTGGAGGTGTCTTACCCTCTGGGCTGGACTCTGAGCGGCTGCTGCGGCCTCGCCTGTTGCGTCTCCCATCCAAGCGCCGGCTGGGACGACGTCGCCGACGCTGCTCGTGGCTGCTACTCCGACTGCGATACCCGTCACGGCTGCTACTCCGGTTCGATTGGTGACGGCGTCTCGTAGGCTGCTCACGGGAACTGCGGCTTCCACCACGAAGAGATTCCAACGAATCATCACGAACGCTCGATCGCTGCCGTCGCTGCTTCCGTTTATGCGTAGTGCTTGTTCTTGTTTCTCTGCTCCGGTCACGGCGACGTTTTCGCTCATTGCTCTTGCGATTACCGCTAGTTTTATCCATATTACACTCGGAATGACCAACAACTTTCGTACACCACAAAACACGTGGTGATTTTTTGGTTATATTTCTTCAAAATTGTGGACGTAATTGACTTATCCCACTTCTGAGATAAAGGATCTACTCTTTATCTCTCAAATTAAACGAAGATTGTTATGATATAAACAGATTTATTTCCTGACACAACTTTTAGGTTCAATCGTCGAACAAGGAATGACTCCATTTTACCTCGCTTTCAAACGTCAAAACTTTATACAGTGTTGCCATCAAAAATAATTGAGTCTAATTCGATACACATAAATAATCGTTAAAATAATTAACTAGTATATTAATAATAAATACTGTTTTAATATTTACTAATTTTAATACCAAATATTAAAATTAGTAAATATCACAATGTATGCATGGTTCTCTATATTAGTTCTATATAGTATTTTATAAAAATACCCACATCTTGGCTTATTAACCTTACACTTTTTACACATACAATGACATGCATAGTTACTGTATTATTATATTATTTTAATTATTGTGAATGTGAGTACTATGTGGGTGATTGTTCCAGTTTTACTCATGTTTTGGCAGTTTGAGTAGTTTATGCAGCTTACCCAAATGTCCTTTCTTTGGATTGTTCGTCGAATCGTTGAGCTCCTTAAGTTTTGAGTTGAGCTGCATGGTCACTGACAAACGCGTGCACTGACTGGACAGGTCCACTCAATCTGTGTGGTTCTTTCTTCAAAAGACTATTTCAGACACTAATCTACATGGCCTTCACATGATCTGACCAAGATTTTATCTGGACTTTAAAAGAGACTGTGACCTCTGAGTTTCTTTCGGCCTTTCTTCTCAGAGTAGTCAGATAGGAAACGCCGGCCTAATCTAGTTTAAAAAAAAGATATGTTTGACGTGTAAAAGTGTTTGTACAAACCTACTTACAGGAATAAAATCATTTATCATTTTATACCAGTTTGTTTAACAAAGCTATGTTACCCGTTATAATAAAACTGTTAAAATGGCGGTCTGTTTTTTTCTACATACCCCTTTTTGTTGTGTCTTGTCCACTCTTTTCCATGATATTCTAAGATTCTACTTTTGAGTATGTGACAGTTAACTTATAGACGGTTCAAAAGTTCCTCGACTTGTAAAATGATAAAATATTATGCTTGAATATTCATAACCGCTTTCCTGTGATACATTTGAAACGACAGCTTACTTTTTGGCAATTCGTAAGAACCTAATTCAATTCGAGCATGTTTAAATAAATGTTTTAATATGCCTATGAATTTTGTTACTAAAACTATTAATGAAAATAACCATCCCTGTATAAAATATGTAACTAATATAATTCTAATAAATAATTTATCAGCTGCAGGCAATCTCTGGCGCGGCGCCCGTTCGACAGCGATGCACTTTCTGCTTCGTTTAGCACCAGAGTTATGTGCGCCTGTACATTGCATTCGTTGAGTTTATCGCAATCAATATGGGAATACTGAATCAGTGTGTTATTTTTATCGTGTTTGTTTGTTGCAGTAAAACTGTATCATCCAAACGATGAGGCCTACCTTCTGATCTACGCAGCTTTAAGAATGTTTCGGATCCTAGAGTAAATCCGAAAAATTTCAATCGTTACTTGAAAATGGATTCACCCTCCTGGAAACCACAGGCACTGTTGACGAGAAGGCCGAACAGGTAGTCAAAGCACTACGCGACGTGTCTCGCAGTCTATTCCCGTTGCAGCGAAAAAGTAAGGTATCGAAACTTTCCTCGGAGATTCTCGGACTTGTGAAGGAAAGACGCCTTATTCTTGGACGTTGGCTGTTATATCTATAAAGATTATGCATGACAAATACCAACTTGAAAATTCCTGGTGGCTCTCAAGCCTTTGAAAACATTAAGCTGATAAAAAAGTAACAAACCTACAAAAATACTTTACCAAAGTATTTCCAAATCTTCCATACTCTATTTACCATAATCCTCCGCTGATCATTCAAACGCCACCTGTTTTAATCCCACGCAATCTGTTCTAACGCAATGCTTGCCCATCCACGAGGAGGCAAAGTGGCGTAGTTAATGGTAATCATCTCTTATCGTCTTCACCAATAGATTCAATTTCAGTAACCGCTTTAGCGAAAAATTGTTTTACTCATCGCAGCTGCCCTATCTGTGTGGCACACGGACACAATTTATCACGACCTCCTCCACAATATGGTGGCACTTGATAAAATTACAGTTTATAACCCCTTGTTTGTCGTTGGATTCGATTTTCGGGATGGTTTGGTTATATTCTGGATGAAGGAATGGAGCGGAAAGGCGTAGAAGAAGATGCCCTCAATCATGCTCTCGCAGAGTGAGACTTGGTCTCTCTTTGGCTCTTATGCTTATTGACTGTTGTCGGATGATCTGACTTGGCAAAATAAGATAAAATTGACCACATCATCGCTTACCATGTGGTGAGATAGTGGTCAAACGGGAGCCTATTATCAAAAATAATCATTAAAAACAAAATATTGATGGGCCAGAGGTAGGTCAAGGGCTGTTAACGACGAACACGGGAAAAAAAAGACAGGCAGAATGATTACTACACTACACAGCATTCAGCTGAAAGACGTCCACTGCTGGACGTAGATACACTACTATCTACGACCGCCAGCCACCTTGTCAAACTATTTAATTACTGCCCCTTGTTTAATGAGGAAAACATCATCAAACAACTTCTCCTGCTCTGGGCGGAGCGGAAGGGTGTGTCATATTCTTACTGACTAACACCCACTCGTGTTCCTTCAGTTGCCTGTGCCAGGGGCCATGGTAACCCTTTCGGACTTTCCTGCAACCCTGGCAGAATGAGGTAAACCCTAGCAAATAATTCGAAAACTCTCAAGGGAGTAGAAGTTCTCTTGTACCCAATTATAAACTATGTTTCACGAATATATTGTAACGATCCCAGATTACTCCCGAAATAGTTCCATCCGAATCGATTAATAGAAATTTACATAAATAGTAATGAATGTGTTACATTGCTTTAATTCAACATTAGTATGTAAATTAGGGACTTGTATTTGGTGCAATCGGTATTTCTGTTTGCTCTTCTCTTGCATGAATAAAATGCGTTCTTTGATATGAATTAAATATTATGCAATTTAAATTCAATTTTATTGTCATGGATTTCCGCAAAGTAGGTAACGCATGTTTCCATAACTTTATAGGAAAGCTCAAACTCTGGTTTAAATATTTTGGTGCCGGATAGTCTTTACCAGAAGTGGTCACATCGTATTAGTGGTTCAATAATCAGGATTGTGCCCGAATTTAGCAGTTTGTCGTGAACGTGTTACGACAGCGGCTTCTCTAATCTCATCTCTGTCATCGTTTTCTCTGTCTACGCTGTCATCAGAAGACAGTCGCTACGCAACCATCGATGCGACGCTCTGCTAGAGTGACAGTTATCAGCTAGTGTCACTCTTATCCGACCTCTTGGTGATTCTAATCCACTGACCTCTAGTGTTCTAATCCGATTCCAGTAACTTCGTAACAAAACAAAATAGCGCCACTTGCTGCGCCGTCAAAAGCGGTCGAGATTCGTTTTAGAGATTAGTGTCAGACGTACATTATTATAATTAACAGAATACTATCTTTATTGAATTATTATTTCAATTTACCAGCTAGGTGCTAGATTTACTCTGAGAGTTTTTTTTAAAGAGATTGGTATTCTCACGGTGGCCTCACAATTCATCTTCGCCAACATCTTATATATTAGGCAAAATATACACTTATACACAAAAAACAGTGATATTCATAATATTAACACTAGAAACAAGGAGAAACTACGTGCTCCCTTTCACCGGCTTCATAAGGTCCATAACTCATTTGTTGGGCTTGGTATAAACTTTTATAACAAGCTTCCCTCTTCTTTGTTAGAATTGCCTTTTAATGCGTTTAAAGCTAAAGTAAAATCCAACAATGTTCAAAGGCATACTATTCAATCAACGATTACTTAAACGATAAAAATAGCTGGTCGCTGTGATTAACTCAAGACAATGGTGCCGATTCTGTTGTACACCGAACTAAACTAACTAAACTATCACTAAAATTCCTTACTTTTGGCTATGAGAATCTTAACGCTATTCTGCAAAATAAAATCTCTAAATTTAAAAATTATTTTGACACATCTAAAATCAAATTTGACAATTATTGCGACTCCACGTGGTACTTGTTTGCCGTACCACGTGATCTTTTTTTAGAGCCGTAGGCGCGCATTATGTGCGGCCTCGACTTGTTTTGTATGGAATTTTTTACTTTTTGTATGGAAAATATAAAAAAAATATTACCAACACGTTGAGTTTTATAGGTTTACAAAGGGGGTCGAAATTTTCATTATTTTTGCGATAGGACACACCGTTTTCGAGATGTAAGCAAAAGAAAAGAAAAAAAGATACAGTACTGTTTTTGCATCTGAAGTCGAGGTGTTGGTGTGAATTTTAGTTCATGACAACTAATTTTATTCCACACCTTTTTAATCGCCATTAAAAATAGTCAGATTTAGTTAAGACAATCAAAATTTTTGGTGAAAAACGTAAAATTCAGAATAGCAAAATTGCCATTTTCACTAAATTATAATCTCAGTGCCATCTTAGTGCTGTCAAACTAAAATTTAGTTAAGTTGTGTCACTTTAGTCAATTTCAGAATGGGAAATCGTCGTTTGACAGGAATAAACTAAATCTTGGTGATTTTTAGTCTAGTTTAGAGAATTTTGTGACAAGAGAATCGGCACCAATGTCTATGTTCTTTCTCCAAAATTAGCTTACCTACTGACAAGTTATACGAGTTCATATAATTGTTTATTTTATTTGACTATATTAGTCATTTTAGTTTAATTTAATTTTTATTTATTATTGACATAATCTACTCATTTCAATGTTTTTTAATGAGTTGTATTGTTGTTTGTTGTATTGTTGTTGTTTTGACGACACGTTTGGTGTAGTGGCTACAGTGGCTAAGTGTAGTCAGCGAAACCAAATGGTCCTGGGTTCGAATCCCGGTAGGGGCAAATGTTTGTATGATGAATATGGACATTTGTACCCGAGTCATGGATGTATATTTATAATATGTATGTATTTACAAAAAAAAATGTATTTAAGTAGTGTATCAACCATCTGGTATCCATAACACAAGCCTTAAGTGTTAAGTGCTTAACTTGGAACTAGATGGTGCTGTGTGCAATGTCAGACGATATTTATTTATTTTATTTATATATGGTTAGCTAGCAACCTCGACAGTTCATCATATTATTCTTTTGAGCAACCGGCAGCAAGCTCGTCATGCTCCCTTTGATGTCAATGCTCCCTTTGATGTCAATGCTTGCGGTAGCGTCGGGGGTCGGGTTGCCTCCTTCCCTCAAATATGGCGAGGGGGGTAATGGCTGATCTTTGCGTTATGCTCGTGAACGGGTGCTGCTTGTGGTGACAGGTCAGCTTGCTGACTATGGTTTTGTTATTGTTATTAGAAATTAATGTTTCTTTATTTTACTTCGAAGGTCCTAGTTTATCATTTGTGGCTACTAGTTACAGCTATATACATATAAACATAATGCAGCATTGCATATGTAAGCGGGCACGCCCTTTATGCCAGGAGGCTTTTTATTATGTATTAAGTTCTGTTTGCGTTTTTGTTTTTATTATTTATTTCTGCTTGAGTATAGTTCTGTTTTAAATATTGGCGTGTGCTAGCTGACATATGGCAAATAAATTTAATATTTTTGTGTTTCGTAATGTTAATTACTTATTACTATATGTATAGAATCCAGTTCTTCTAACTGACCAGACAGCAGTGCTGCTGGGGAGTTTGTTCCGCCACTTCTTCTTCCCAGCTAAAGCACTAGGAAGTGGTGAAGGGTGGGCGTTTTGGGGGGACTGTCTTATGTGATTTTGACGTTCAAAAAGTGCTGAATCTCAGCCTAATTTGAATAAATGACTTTTCATTTTGATTTGATTTTGATTTAGATTTCCTGAACTGTAAAATCATATATTTTTTCATAAAAATAATTTATTTTCACGCTACTTGTTTATAAAACTCCACAGTATGAATACGGAGTATAGTTAATATTTAATCGCGTACATGGAACTAATTAATGGTTTAATCTTATGAATTTCCTGAACCAGTTTAATATTAAGAGATAATTACATTTTGTCGTAAATTATGTTCTCAACGTGTCATGTTACATATTTAGAACATGCTAGAAACCCTATATTCCCAAAGGCACAGGCAGATACGTATCAAATTGTTTAACCCATATTATTTCGGGAATGATAGATAGCCCAATTATTTTATTATTCGAATAAGCTAGACAAAATGGCAACAGTGCTAGACTTTTGGATGATGAATCGTAAGTAATAAGTACTAGCAATCTATCATAGCAATCAATAATCCTTAGTTTGCGTTGTTCTTTCGAAGCAAGTAGGTAATGGTCATTTTAACCAAATAAGAAATGTAGACATAATCAGAAGTATTGTGCCATAAATTCTGAAGCCGATTAAGCTAATGATAAACGATAAATGATTTTATTCCAGTAAGTAGGTTTGTACAAACACTTTTACACTTCAATCATATTGTTTTAAACTAGATGAGGCCAGCGTTTCCTATCTGAATGGTCTGAGAAGAAAGGCCGAAACAAACTCAGAGGTCACTGTCTCTTTTAAAGTCTGGACAAAATCATGGTCAGATCATGTGAAGTCTATGTAGTTCGGTGTCTAAAATGGACCGGAATGTTCTTTTTAGGAAAGAACCACACAGATTGAGTAGACCTGTCCAGTCAGTGCACGCATTTGTCAGCAACCGTGCAACTCATCTCAGACCTTAAGGAGCTCAACGGTTCGACGAGCATTATCAAAGAAAGGATATTTGGGTAGGCCGTATAAACTACTCAAACAGCCAGAACATGATTAAAACTGGAACAATGTACATAGTCCTCACATTCACAATAATTAAAATAATATAATACTATATACAATAAATTTTCATGTCATTGTACATGTAAAATGTAACTGTGTTTCAAAACCCATCCACACGGAGTAAGTAATTGTATCTTTATTTATTTATTTGCTAACTGACCCGACAGACGTTGTCCTGTATCAATAAAACGTGAGTTGTGGTCATGAAAAAAATCCCATAGAAAAATATTGGCACCTACCGTTTTTCCCGAATTGCCGTGAAACTTTTTCAACTTTTCTTTACCTAAAAACCTAACATTTATTTATTAATAAAGGTACACCAACAGCTTCTGTATACAAAATATCAAATAGCTGTTGATAATAGTTGAGGGCTTATACAGTTGCCAATAATAGGTGAACCAACATTCTCAAATACAGGGATAACCTAAGATAAAAACGAAATGCATTCAATTTAAGTGGTAACAACAATATAAACTTACAGAAATATAAAAACGACCTAGGTTATAAGATTGCAGAGGTTGCAAAAACTACCTACATACTAATACAATAAAATTAATCTTTAGATTGTGTGAGTTGCGTGCTTAGGGACCTCAAAATTTGGGTCTTAAAGAAGGGTGTTATTGAGTCATGATATATGTCAACATCTGGAGAGGATTTTATATAAGAATTCATCTCACGACTGAGCCTATTGAGCGGTGAGTTTACTCCTATATTTGTGTTGGATGCTATAGTGTGGAATAAATGGGTAATGGGATATCTGGGTATATTAACATGTATGGATGTAACGAAAGAAAAACGTTCTCAAGTGATGCCATTACCAACGAACCGCATTGAATTTTTACTTATATACATAGATGTACACCAAAACGACGGCACGGTTGGCGCAGTGGTTAAGCGATTGACTGCTGCGTTACGTGTCGCGGGTTCGATCCCCGCACGGAACAAATATTTGTATGACCTGCAAGTAGTTGTTTCGGGTCTGGCTGTTTGTGTATGTGAGTTTAAATGTTTGTAAACGCACCCACGATACATGATAAATCACAGAACAGAGAAATTCCTAGTGTGGGGCAACGTTAAAAAAAAAAACATCATATGGCCCGTATCTGACTCTTAGGAGGATAATTGTGTGCTTGTTAAGGGACGATATCTTCGAACGGTACTTTTATTATGAAATTCAGGGAGCAGGGTATTGTTTCATAGTCGGGGAGATTTTTATTTGCAACTCTAAATGATTAAGGACGACTGTGTAGATCCTCTTACCTCTTGCTCTGGGCTTCGTGAGCAGCTTGGACACGATCTCATCATAGGCTCCTTCGTGCGCCACTCCTGAGTCCTTCACCAGCTTCTCCTTCACAGCTATGCATATGTTGTTCTTAGCTAGCAACGCTTCCAACTCCTCGAATGCCTGTAAACAAACTACTGATTAGGATATGAGAATGAAAACCTGCAGTGTATTACGTATACATAGTTCCCGAAACTAATGATCACTACTACACTTTGTGTTTTTTTATTTTTTTTTTGTAAGATGAATGATGTTGACAATATTGTAACCTCTGTAACATAGGTTTTGCCTAGCATGGGGGTCATTGATCATTTATTTTGTACCAGGCTATTCGCCTGCTTAAAAATCAAGCGTCACTCTGTATCTGTGTACGTTTTTTATGTCAAATAAATTTATTTATTTATTGTGGTCAGTTCTTAGTATCTAGTCCAACGGAAATCTAGTCCGTGTTGGTACTGAACTTTTTAGGCGTTGTTAAGGTTCAAATTTGTCCTTCAAGATACAGGATTTTCCTAGTTTGAAGGACGGAGTTCTTAGCTGTAATATATTCCCATCCCATATGGAAACCACACTGATGTTACCTAGGCTAAATACTTTGGTAAATAAATAATAAGTTAATTTGAAACAAAAGAACATTTATTTATCAAGAGTAATGTGTAATCCGCAAAGAGAAATATAATTGGCCTCAAAAACGTAGCTTTTTCAACTTTCCTGATATAAATTTATCTGGTTAATTTGGAGCTTACACTAGCAACGTAATTGCTTTTGTCACAACCAGGATATTGCCATATTAGTGCTAATATGAACAATTCAAACCACCTGTGCGGAACACTGATTGTGAACACGAGAAATAGTTAATTACATTATTAATATCAGCCCATGTGTATAATTCGGAAATTAATATTTATAATGATTATAGTGTTCGTGATTTGGTTAATATTAGTTTAATAAAATTGTATTTTCTATTAGAATAATAATAAACTTTTATTATCAGACCACAGTGAATCCATAAAGTAGTGTTATTAATGATTATAGAAAAAAAAAACAATTAAAGTCTTTATAATAATTATTAGATCAATATCCTGAATTCTAACCTGATTAACTATGACAGACCAGAACCATTGTAGGAGAGGCAATACATTCCCGATTGATTGAGTATATACTGCAGGTGATACAAAAGATCCAATATTGTGTAACCTTATAGAATCAAGTTCTTCTTACTGAACAGACAGCTGTGATGCTGGGGAGTTTGTTGCGCCACCTCTTCTACCTAGCCGGCATTTGGAAGCATTAGGAAGTGGCGAAGGGCGGGCGTGTCGTAATATTGACGTTCAAAAAATGCTGATTCTCAGCCTAATTTAAATAAATGACTTTTGATTTTATGCAAATAGTGTTCAGCGTTTCACAGAATAAAGGCTTACAAATGGTAATTCTAAGCCCTTTTTCACATACTCTGGCTGCCGGATAGCCTGTGTGGGGTGCAAATGTATTAATTAGTAACATGTATGCATGCATGTGAAAGCTTTAATATTTAACCATACACTTAGCGACTCGATAACTAATGCTGATAATCTGGCAGTCGGAACGTGCAAAAGGCCTACAGATTATTCAGCCCCTAAACCTCATAACCAGCTCAAATCTAACTAGTTTGCAGCCTGATTGCCTTCCCATGAATATATTACCGAGTCATTAACATCTAACCCATCAGCTTACCACAAATTAAACGTGTGGTCAACGAGTGCATTCATATTCATGACGGCACGTCAATTTATCTTGACCTAACATGGCTGCTTACGGTAGAACGACACGCGCGGTTGGCCTGTGCTGTGTGTTAATCTTGATTTTAGTGGTTGATTAGTCTAAGAATAGTTGCTTCAAAATTTGTAATTATTTTTGAGGTTTCCGCGACCATTAATAACTTTAGAAAATAAAGAGGTTTCCTAGCTGTTTTTGCATATAGATCAATTTGAAAAGACTTAACACTATCCCCAAAAACTTGGTGTTTTCAAAGACTTTGGGAGTCCTTTGCAATGTAAAACAGTTGGGCACTTCTGTCCGTTTAAAGACTGGTATAGCCCGTTAATGACGAATCGATTTGGTCTCTTCTAAACGTGGTGACCTTTTCTGATTTTGCAAGAAATCACTTGGAACATCTTTTCCTTTCACTTGTATTCTGTGGTCTGTGGCACAGCGAAAGCAGGATGGTTGGAAGATTGGGGAACCACGTCTCATGGTGATGTATTAAGAAAAGTTTTTTTTTCGTTACCTTGATACCATAGCTAGACTCCTCATAGATGATGGACACGTAGCTCCACTCCAGTTTCTTCACGATCTCCACCATGGCTCGCACTTGATGATGGTCAGATGGGATCGTGCGTGTGAAGTACTCGAAGCGTGCCTTGTTGGACAGCTCCGGGGAGGTGGAGAAGAATGACACCTGGGAACAATAATAAATATGTCGATTTTTTTTTTCAGCTTTCAGGACTGGGGCCTCCGTTTTTTGACAGGGAAGGATCTAGTGCAGTTTGGTGAATGTCATATTATGTCTTTGATTTTTTGGTTCTAGTGTACACGCTGGACATGCTGGTTCCTTCACAATGTTTTAGTTCACCGTTCCAAATAAGTCGTTATTAATTCTGTAACTCTATAGGAGCATATTTTCCATTGCTTAGTTATTTTTGCTTGAGCTAGGAATTGATTTAAAAAACTTGAAATTAATAATTTAAAGTATATGTTACTTGTGGTATCTTGAACAGACGCAGCAGGTTAGCGACCTGCACAGAAGTGACGCTGGAGGCCGCACCAACCACGCCTGATATCACCTTCCGGACTGCTGTCGCGTTGCAAGCGTACTCCGCGTCGTCTATGTTGCTTATTGAGCCTGGTGAAAAGAAATGTGTGTGAAAATAATGTATATCGCGGAAAATTTTGTTCTTCTTTTAATTGAATGATGCCTTCCATTTGGGATAACTTTTGTTAGATATTACGGTATGACCGTATTAAAAAGTTTGTAGTTTTAAAGGTGCAGGTTAACGATAGCCAGATGGAAAGAAATTATCTGGAAAACAATATAACAAGCAACATACACACCTTTTATAAAATCCACAGCCATCTCCAGGCCATAAGTATCCTTATCGCAATCATCTAAGACATGAGCTCCAACAGTCACGCCAGGAATCAGTCTCAAATCGTTATTTATAATATCCAAAGTATACAACATCGTCTCCAGCGCCTGCACGCCTCCCTGAGGCATCACAGGCCCACACGTCATGTTGTCTGACCTCTCATGTACCATCA